>HG992053.1:32500-4832500 GCA_905220475.3 Ennomos fuscantarius | reverse complement strand
CTTTATGATAAATCTTTGTAGATGTTTGAAATATGAAAATAAAAACATAATAGCTTTTTAATAAGTTTATAAGCTAAGTATTATTGGTACTCTACAAAATGTGTTATACATTAATATCACCAATTACTTTAATTAACATAATTACTTTAATAAATCGTAAGTACATAACACCACAATTTTCAGAATAATTCCAAAACATTTTTGTACCTAATTCAATTTCGACAAAAATTTAAAACTATGATAATTTTACGAATTTGTAATAGATTCATTCAAATTTATTTAATTTGTTTCTATAGATATAGACCCCGAGTCAAAACGACTGGAATCTACACTTGTAAATATTGGTTGTTCTGACGAAGTACTTCTTATATTGCTGGCGTCTTCGTCGCTTTTAGATTCTGTTTCTTCAGTATACACGAATTTATCTTTTTTTGGTTTTACACTCACGGGTTTGCCAATGTTATCCTTGTTACCTGCTGCCCCGTTTCGTCCCGATGTATTCTCACCATTGAGTTTATTGGCAACACCAGCTGTATTGACATTGTTGGAGAGAGTGGTAATTGGATCGTTGGAAATAATTGAACTCCCCGATTTATCTATTTTAGAAGTTCCTCCTGAGTCACTTGTAATCGAATCTGATGGTTCTGATAATGCTGGGTTGGAATCCGAATTAGTGCCTCGAAAACTATCTGGTGTGTCTTTAGTGCCAGAAGAAACGTCTGTGTTAATAATAGCTGTAGAATGTATGCTTGAAACGTCACCTGTATTGCTTATATTAGATTTCGTAACTGTAAAAATATTACTGTCAGTATCAGCTGTGATATTGCTAGAATCATTTGAACTCTTACTTTCATATCCTTCTGTGGATGATGTATTTGGGTCAATTGAACTGCTAGAAATCGAATTCAACGTTTCTGTATCAGTATCTATAATGTTATCTTTGGGTGTACTATCAAAATAGCTGTATAATAAATCAGGGAGTATAGTTTTCGATGAGTTGCCATGTACGTTTGCTATACCTTCGACCGTATTATTATAATTATAGTCATCTAAACTGTTGACCATTAAAGATGTCGTTTCTGTGGTAACTGATGTATCAGAAACATTAAAATTACTAACAACACCATCGGCAATAGCAGAATTATCGTTAACATTTTCTGCATCTTTTGCTATGTCAATAAAAGCATAGTCATCTGCATTGCTTATCGTTGAAGAAGTGATTTCTGTAGTGATTGAGATATTGGAATTATTAGTGTAATAAAAAGTATCGGTTATCATATTATCCGATGAATTTTTGGCTATATTTATATCTGTTGTCTGGTTATTAGAAATAAAGTTATCTGAACTATTAAACATTGAATATGTGGTCGCTCTAGGAGTAGAGTCTTCAAAATTACTGTCAGAACTGTTAATAGCCGCATTGTCAGATGAGTTGTTGTATTCTTTGGCTGTATCTGTCGCTATGCTATCAACAGTCAAGCTTTTTGAACTATTAGTAATTAAAAATGATGTTTCTGTGGAAACCGTCATATCGGAATCATTCTCAGAAACATTTATTGCCGTACTGTCGGATAAGTTACTATTTTCATTAGCTATATCTATTGCCATATTAACAGAAGCAAAGTCATCTGCACTGCTATACATCGGATATATTGTTGCTGTGGGAACTGTTGTATCAGCAAAATTGCTGCCGGAATCATCATTAGTCGTACTTCCAGATGCATTTTTTAATTCAGTTGCTAAGTTTATCGACGTATTAGCAGGTATAGATGCATCTGTACTATTTGAAACTAAAAGTGTCATATCTGTGGTAGTCAATGAAACACCAGCGTCCGTTAAATTAGAATCGTCTGGAGTGAAACTATTTTCACTGTTAGTATCCAAATAGGATGGTGTTGCCGCATTTAATGTTGCAGAGTCATAAAAATTACTATTAGCATCGATCGTAGCTACTGTAGCACTCGAACTTCTAAACTCACTGACTCCTTCTATTGCCAAAGCAAAAGCGTCTGCACTTTTGTCCATTGAATATCTTGCTCCACTGTTATTTAAACCATCAGAGCCATTAAATGTACTATCAGAACCATCTACATCAGAAGTCTCGTTTGAGTTACTAAATGTGTTATTAATGTCTATAGCGGTATCATCAGAAGATATATAATCTGTAATGCTAGTTTTTGAAGGTGTTATTTCTGTGACAATTGATGAATCTGTATCATTGGAATTACTGTTTAAATAGTCCGTAGTCATAATGACAGATTTGTCTAAATTATTTTCAGTGTTAGTCAGTAAATAAGTCGTTGATGTATCCAACTGTGAATCGGAGTCCATTAAATTCCTATTAAGACCGTTTATATTAGTAGTGTCAGTTAAGTTGTTAAGTTGATCATCTATACTTATTTCAGTGTTATCAGAAGTCAAATCATCTTCAGTGTTTGTCTTTGAAGATGTCGCTGCTGTGGCAACTGATGTATCAGGACCATTATGATTAGTTTTCTTTTCGTAACTGTCAATAGCTGTAGTCTCAGATACGACGTCGAAGTTATTTTCTGTATCTATTTCCCTGTTACCAAATATAAAGTTTTCATCAGAACTAGGTAGCTCTGTTAAAAACTCATCTGCGCTGTTAGGGATTGGATACAAAGATGTAGTAGTTACCAATTTATCAGAATCAAAAGACTGACTGTCAACATTGTTGATGGCAAAAACGGTGTTAGTTGAAACATCGTAATTTTCTGTGACAGAATTTGTTGTTCCAATAGTGCTTATAGTAGTACTACTCAATACGTCTAAATAATCAGTGCCAGAATCAAATAAGTTCAGAGTATCTGTTGAATTAACATCACTTGTTTTGTCATCGTTACTATAAGAATTTAACTCAGTTATGTTTGACATGTTTGTATTATTATTATCAAGTTCACCATCATATGAATCAGCAATCACGATTGCAGCATTATTTGAGTCAGCTTTATCAATTTCAGAGGTATATAGAGGCATAGCTTGAGTATAGCTAACAGATAACGAATCATTTTCAGACTTAGTCGTATCATAAAACTCATCAGAGCCTTTAGACTTAATTTTACTATTTTTAATAGTGTTAGAAAATATATTATCTGTGATTCCGTCATTTTTAGAAGCATAATGTGAACCACTATGCATTTTGTTGATATTGTCTGCGAAATTACGATCATCGTGAGCTTTGATAGATTTACTGCCTGAATTTGAAAAATCTCTTGAACCAACTGAGCTTACTTTATTACTATCATCATTAAGGGTGACTCCAGTATCATTTTTAGAATAAGTGTTCGTTCCAGTACTTTCTTCACCACGGCGTACAACTTTCTTATTTTTATTGGAATCACTAACAGCAGTCGTGTCACCGTTAATTAATATTTCACGTAGATTGTTTTTGTGAACTTTGGTATCTTTCTCCCGATATCCGTTGTATCCAATAGACTTAAAGATGTTATTCACATATCTAGATTTGTGTTGAATCTTGCGTATGTTTCTTAAATCATGTGATAAGATGGCTGAAATAAATTTTAAATGTATTAGATGACAAATTTGATAATAAAGCAAAAAATTCTGTATTTGAACTATGAATGAAAGTAAATAGTAAATACACATCGATGTTTCGATGTAATGCATCGATGTTAATACGATGTATTGAGAAATACATCGATGTTTTTAACATCGATTTTTTTCGCAATGACATGTTTAGGCGTTATTATTATCATTATTTTTATTTGTATCACTATTATTATCAGTGATTTTTTTATATATTAAGTAAATTTTCTTTATAATAGACTTTTTATTTATTAATCAGTTTTTAAATTAATATTTGAATTGTTTATTGTTGATCAAATTTTAAGTTATTATTACATTTTAAAATTCCCGTTTAATATCGTCATATTGTTTTCAGTCGATCAATTTTCTATTTGAAGAATCGAATCTGGAATTGTCTTAATAAAATTATGGATTCAAAAGATCGATTTCAATAAGAATATATCGTGAATCGCACATCCCTACTGCAGTCGTCAGTCAGTGTTGAACTCTTACAGGCTTATTAATAAACACGAACTAGCTTTAGACTAGTTACACCATCTTTTGTCTCTTTCGATCCAGCTAAATACTCCAGTAGCAAAAAAGGACAAAAGCTGAAGTAACTAATCCGAGACTAATACCCGTTTATTAATAAGGCTGTTTGTGCATTCATCTAATACTTTGCGTACTCGATGCATCGAATGAAAAACATCGATATATATCCGACACTGAAATATTAACAATATATCGGTTCTATACCATCGTTATTATATAGTGTTCAAAATACATCCATGTATATCGTCCATCCTTAAATAAAAGTCATACCTTTTTTCACATCCGGGTCAATAATTCCATACTTAACAGCAGTGTAATAATGTGTTGGAAGTTTGCTGAATTTATCTTCAACGAACTTAATATTTGAATAATGTGAAGGTACTGGTGGTTTCCGATACGATTTTAGAGCTAGAACAAAACATTGTTAATTTGGTATTAGGTTACTAAATTGAAAGGTTGAGAATAAAACTGGTTTAACTGTCAAATTGATAGTTTGGAGAAAATAACTAAACTTCAAGGGCTTCATTTTAATGTAGAGTTCTTATAAGGTAATAGAAAAGGTTTATGTAAGTTTCAGTTGCTTGAAAATGTATTAATTCTATTTTAAAAAACTAAATATAGTACTAATTCATACAATTACTGTAAAAATATAATATAATAAAATAAATATAATAATGTTTTTATGCTAAGCGAACTGTATTCCTGTGACAGATAAACCGTTTTTGGACTCAAAATCTCGAGATATAAGCCTCATTTCGGTATCTTGAGAATGTATTATTGTAGATAATTTCACGCTGAATCCAACGATACCCATAAGTCATTTTGTGAAAAAAATCAGTTAAACCCTTTTTATTCTCACCCCTTCAATTATGAGTGTAGACAAAATCATTATCATCCTTGATGAGGCGCTTATCACAGGGTACCGCGCACCGCCGCGGCAGGCGGTGAGGCGGATTTCACGTTGCACTAGTCTCTTAGTAATCCGTTGATGCTTAACACACGTAGACAGCCCGACCGCGCGGTAGAGCGGTGCTCTCGCCGCCCCTCTTCTCGCCGCTTCACACACGGGGCGCCGCGTAACCGTGCGGAATGTTGTGGGAGAAGGACATGCTACAGTTAGAAAAAAAAAACGGATTTCATATCCAAAAGCTAAATCCATCCGCGTGGTGAGGCGGTTTACGCCTGTCCGCGCGGATGGATTTAACTTCTGGATATGAAATTCGTTTTTTTTCTACGCACTTCTACAAAATCCGCTTAACCGCCTCCGCAAACCGCTCGCGCGGTGACGTGTGGTAACCACCTAAAGCACGCAATTAAAGCACTTGGATATATTAATATTAATACTTACTCTGTAAAATGTCGGATGAATTGTTACTGTCAATGCCCCTGCTTTTGCTATACAACTTCCTAGCAACTGTTAGAATATAGTCGTGTTTTATGTCATCATTGCGCAAGTTCGTCAGATTGCCCCTGTTATGACGGTATGCACCGCTAAGACCCAGCTTTTTGCTATCTCTATTTAAATAGCTGTAAAACTCGTCCGGAAATCGCAAACCTGCAACAATAAAGTGATTTTATAACATCTACGGGCTGACGAAGCAATATTCTATTAATAATTTAATTAAAATAATAAATAAACAATAACGCCCAACGATCACATAGATAGATCCTGGACCCTAATTAGGATGCCCTGTGTCTAGGGACCCAGGAACTACGAGGACCATGGCCCCACAACACCTAGATACAGAACTAGTATTTGTGCTTTTTTTCCTGTGCTCAAATACATGTCCTGTCGCAGGAATCGAACCCGCCGCCTCCGGGTTATGAGAGTTTTTAATTATATATGTATAGTTAGATTGATATATGTAATAATGCATAAAAACTTATTTACTTACATAACTTTGAAATACCAATAAAATGGTGTATTTTGACGACACTAAACTTGAGTAATTTTCTTTTCGATTAATGAAAATAATTATTTTATTTAGAAGATAGTTGAAATTGCTTATTTGGTTATGGAAATAAATAATTGTCATATTATTACTACAAATAAAAAAGGTATAACAGAAAATGTAAAAATAAATAATAATTGCAATCAAGTCTCTAGTTGTATTCATTTTAGCTTTCATACTTTCGTTTTCTGTTGAAAACGAATGCATTAAATTGATTGTTTTAATTGTGTAAAATAAAATACAATTTGTCATTTAAACACTTCAATACCAGATATCTTATTAATTTAAAAAATACTATTATTCTATCGAAAAATATATCACAAATTTTTACCTACATAAACAAATATTTAAGTAAAATAAAATAAAACTAAGTACCTATGCAAGGAAAATAAAAAGATATACAATTAACACACATGTTTATTTTTAAAACACACATATTTAAATATCATAAGTTTACAACTTCGTAAGTTACCAATTTTGTCCAATGTAATACACAGACAGAGTAATACAGATGGAGTAGTTCAACTGTTTTGTTTTCTTTTTTATTCGTCGGCTTTAGATGAAAGGAATCAAAATTAACCTCTCCTGGAAAATATACTTTCCAATAATCTGCTATTTTTTAAGTTTATGTTTTTTTATTCGTTGGCTTTAGACGAAAGAAATCAAAATTAATTTCTTCTGGAAAATATACTTTCCAATAACCGGCTATTTTTTAAATTTTTTCTTGTTTTTTTTAATTTGTCGGCTTTAGACGAAAGAAATCAAAATTAACCTCTTCTGGAAAATATATTTTCCAATAATCTGCTATTTTTTAAGTTTTGTCTTGTTTTTTTATTTGTCGGCTTTAGACGAAAGAAATCAAAATTAAGCTCTTCTGGAAAATATACTTTCCAATAATCAGCTATTTTTTAAGTTTTGTCTTGTTTTTTTATTTGTCAGCTTTAGACGAAAAGAATCAAAATTAACCTCTTCTGGAAAATATACTTTCCAATAACCGGCTATTTTTTTAAGTTTTGTCTTGTTTTTTTTTATTTGTCAGCTTTAGACGAATGAAATAAAAATTAACCTCTTCTGGAATACATACTTTCCAAAAACCAGCTATTTTTTAAGTTTTGTATTGTTTTTTTTATTTCTTGGCTTTAGACGAAAGGAATCAAAATTAACCTCTTCTGGAAAATATATTTTCCAATAACCAGCTATTTTTTAGTTTTTGTATTGTTTTTTTATTTCTTGGCTTTAGACGAAAGGAATCAAAATTAACCTCTTCTGGAAAATATATTTTCCAATAACCGGCTATTTTTTTAAGTTTTGTCTTGTTTTTTTTATTTGTCGGCTTTAGACGAATGAAATAAAAATTAACCTCTTCTGGAAAACATACTTTCCAAAATCCAGCTATTTTTTAAGTTTTGTATTGTTTTTTTTTATTTCTTGGCTTTAGACGAAAGGAATCAAAATTAACCTCTTCTGGAAAATATACTTTCCAATAACTGGCTATTTTTTAAGTTTTAGCCAAGGAATAACGCCTACATTAATACATATTAGATAAAAGAAGTCATCATTAACCTCGCCGCAAAAATAAACTTAAGTTTAGCTAAGGAATACGCCTATATTAATACGTAATGTGAGTTTAGTCGGCTAAAGATGAAAGAAATCAAACTCTACAAAAATAAGTTTAACCAACTAATCTTAAGTTTATTTCACAGCCATCTTTAGTATCATTTAAACATATTACATGACTGCATTTTTTTTAAGACAGATATATTTATGTATTACGTATATACGTGATATATAATATGTCACGTGACATATTTACATTTATACGTGGTACCTAAGTATCTATAACTACTGCACATATTATAAAATTAGTAAACCAGAAATCTAATCATGAAATTGTGAATTAGTCAACGCTTTTACTTATTTAGTTGTCACCCACAGGCTTACTAATAAGTATATAAGTGACGAATTGAAAAAAGCCTTCATTGTTGGCACGAAAACAAAAGTAGATAATATGATTAATAGGCCTAAAAAAACAATGAGGATTGCATACGATTCTTTTACCAAAATTGAATGTTTGAATAGAAGCGGCAGACTTTCCCACAAAGTCAGTGTGAACAACTGAGCAAAAAGTTTATAGGATTTTAATTAAATATTTACCCCAGACCGACACCACCAGATACTTCCATGCCTGCATTACTTCCATCACCAGTTACCCCCGTGACTGTATCCGCTGCACCAGATACCTCACCACCTGCCTTATTTTCAACACCAGATGCTTCGTTGCCTACCTTATTTTCAACACCAGATGCCTCGTTGCCTACCTTATTTTCAGCACCAGATGCCTCGTTGCCTACTTTATTTTCAACACCAGATGCCTCGTTGCCTACCTTATTTTCAACACCAGATGCCTCGTTGCCTACTTTATTTTCAACACCAGATGCCTCGTTGCCTACCTTATTTTCAACACCAGATGCCTCGTTGCCTACCTTATTTTCAACACCAGATGCCTCGTTGCCTACTTTATTTTCAACACCAGATGCCTCGTTGCCTACTTTATTTTCGACACCAGATGCCTCGTTGCCTACTTTATTTCCAACACCAGATGCCTCGTTGCCTACCTTATTTTCAACACCAGATGCCTCGTTGCCTACCTTATTTTCAACACCAGATGCCTCGTTGCCTACTTTATTTTCAACACCAGATGCCTCGTTGCCTACTTTATTTTCGACACCAGATGCCTCGTTGCCTACCTTATTTTCAACACCAGATGCCTCGTTGCCTACCTTATTTCCAACACCAGATGCCTCGTTGCCTACCTTATTTTCAACACCAGATGCCTCGTTGCCTACTTTATTTTCAACACCAGATGCCTCATTGCCTACCTTAGTGTCAGCACCAGATGCCTCGTTGCTTACCTTGGTTTCAGCACCAGATGCCTCGTTGCCTACCTTATTATCAACACCAGATAGCTCATCTACAGCCGCCTCACCAGTTACCCCCACGGCTGCACCCGCTCCACCAGATACGCCCATGCCTGCTTTATTCTCAACATCAGTTACACCTATATTTTCGGTTTGGTCTGGTGAGTTTGTATTACCATCGGACTCGCCATTCTTCATTTGGCCTGACTTATGTCGGTTCTGCGTTTGCTCCTGTGTTCTTTTGTTCATCTTTGTTGTTTTCTTCGCGTTTGAAGTTTTATATTCTCCACCGGAGCCGGATTCAGTATATGTAGTTTTGCCGTTGTCTCGATTGTAATCTTTATTAAAAGAAATGATTAATGTGAGAGATTGAGATTATTTTTATTGTGGTGAATGATGTGACGAGCTAGTCGTCCACCTGATGTTAAGTGACACGGTGCCCATAACAGAACAGTGTCATTTATGGACTGGCCCGATAGCTCAGTTGGAAACACTGCCTTCTGAACTGTTGGTTGTGGGTTCGATTCCCACCTAGGACAAACATTTGTGTGATGAACATCGATGTTTGTTCTGTGCCTGAGTATCATATTGTATTCTATGTATGTATTTATAAACCAAAAGTATCTACTAGGTATTTATTTACTAGGTGGTAGGACTTCACTGCAAAGTTCGTCTAGGTAGGTACCACCGCTTTGCCAGTTATTCTGCCGCCAAGCAGTAGTGCGCAAGCACTGCTGTGTTCCGGTTTGAAGGGCACTTTAGCTAGTAAAATTACTGGGCAAATGAGACTTTATGATCTGATCTCACAGTTTAGTAATCTTATTACTAGATTGTGCTGATGTCTCTGGATGACGTGCGCAGTGCAGTATCACTCGAACCTCTATACTTCAGAGTTCCGAGTGACACTGCAGCTGATATGGGCAGCCGTGTCGTTTAACATCAGGCGAACGGCTAGCTCGTCACGTCATTCCTTAACATAAAAAAAAATCTAAGTATTGCATCAGTTATCCGGTTCCCATAGCACAAGCTTTGCTTAGTTTGGGGCTAGATGGCGTTGTGTGAAATGCCCACACATATTATTATAATAAAATTACCTCTTTCCTGCGTTTTGAATCGGCCACTCTCGTTAGTCTCTTCTTCGTGTTCTTCTGTAGATTGTTTGCTCTTTTTAACATTTGTGCCACCGAGGCCCAGGTTGTACTCGTTTTCTTCTGTCTCTGTCTTTTTGTCATGGGTTTTTTTATTTTTTTGTGTCTCGTTCTCTGACATTGAATAATGTCTTGAATCCGCTCCGTTCTCTAAAATCAAATAAAAAAATAAATTTCATTTTATTACAGATAATTCAATCCAATTTGTTAGTAACAATTAGACTTACAGCTATATTAGTAGAATCATCGTTATTATTAATTAAAAATACAATTTACTTATTCATTTTTTTTTGTGTTTTGGCTCCACACTTAAGTGGATTTAGCCAGTGTCAAGTAATTGATAATTTATCAAGTTAATGATATTTTACGTAGGTAAATAATGTGTCAGGTCACAGTCGAAGTCATCAAGTCAAGTCAGAGTCAAGTCACAGTCTAGTCTAGTCAAGTCATACTCCTAGTAAAGCGATGGTAACTTTACTAGAAGCTTCTATGGAGTTTTGGAAAAAACAGGAAAAGAAACGTTTCACCAGTTGGAACTCACTGTTATTTTCGTAGGCGTCCCTTTGATATTGCGACTGTTGAGTCATACTCTCGTCTTCTGTTTCCTTCTTGTTATACATTTTCACACCTTGCGGGTTGACCTTGAATCAAAACTTAAAGTCAACGCAAACTAAATTTTAGATTTCAACAGACTTCATAATAATAGATTTTTTTTATTGGCCTATAAAAAAAGTTTTATTTACAACTAGCCGCGCCCCGTGGTTTCACCCGTTAACACTTTCTTAATTTTTTCTTTCACAAAAACCTTGTCCTTACAATAATAAAGACAAAAAAAGAATTAGAGAAAATGTTCCATCCGTTCACGCGATGCGATGACCAAAGGAAATAGAGATTCATTTTTATATATTTAGGTACATGTACGTCCGTATTACAGAACGATGCTCAGTCATCGATTGGTGCTCAAGCAGAGATTTCATTCACTAATTGATCACTTTATGAATGAAGTCTCTGCTTGAGCACCGATCGATGACTAAGGTCCGTATTACAGAACGATGCTCAGTCATCGATCGGTGCTCAAGCAGAGATTTCATTCACTAAATGATCACTTTATGAATGAAGTCTCTGCTTGAGAACCGATCGATGACTAAGGTCCGTATTACAGAACGATGCTCAGTCATCGATCGGTGCTCAAGCAGAGATTTCATTTGCTAATTGATCACTTTATGAATGAAGTCTCTGCTTGAGCACGGATCGATGACTAAGGTCCGTATTACAGAACGATGCTCAGTCATCGATCGGTGCTCAAGAAGAGATTTCATTCACTAATTGATCACTTTATGAATGAAATCTCTGCTTGAGCACCGATCGATGACTGAGCATCGTTCTGTAATACGGACCTAAGCATCGTTCTGAAATACGAACCGTAGACTTGTACAGCCTTATTAATAAACGGGTATTAGTCTCGGATTAGTTACTCAGCTTTTGTCCTTTTTTTGCTACTGGAATATTTAGCTGGATCGAAAGAGACAAAAGATGGTGTAACTAGTCTAAAGCTAGTTCATGTTTATTAATAAGGCTGGTAGAGTGTGATTCAAACGTAATGACAGTTGTGAAGTTGGTGGGAAACGTTGCGCTGTAGCAAACACTGGATATGTGCCAGCGGAAACCAGCGCGGAGTTTTGGCGGGAATGCGAAAAAGATTGCGTCACCGCATTGTATTATTTTCCAAAACTTGTGTTTTTTTCAGTGTTAGTGCATAAAATTGGTGGCATTCTATTCGTTAAGTGCTGGATTACAGGCGTGAGTGTGGGAAAATGGTATAATGATGGTGAAACGTTTCTTTTCGTGTTGTTTCCAAAACTCCATAGAAGCTTCAAGTAAAGTTGCCACCACTTTACTAGAAGTATGACTTTGACTAAACTATGACTTCACTTGATGACTTCGACTGTGACTTGACAAATTTTTGCGTGAAATATCATTAACTTGATAAATTATTAATTACTTGACACTGGCTAAACACACAATAGTGTGGAGCCAAAACGTAAAAAAAACCAGCGCGGCTTGCAGCGCACTTCACAGTCGCCATTAAGTTTGAATCACACTCAGCTACAGCTACAGTGCCCTTCAAACCGGAACACAGCAGTGCTTGCGCACTACTGCTTGGCGGCAGAATAACTGGCAAAGCGGTGGTACCTACCTAGACGAACTTTGCAGAAAAGTCCTACCACCTAGTGGTTTATTGGGCTATTATTGGGCAAATGAGACTGCATGACCTGATCTCGCAGTCTAGGAATCTTATTACTAGATTGTGCTGAAGTCTCAGGATGACTTGCGCAGTGCAGTGTCGAGCGAAACTCTATACTTTTGAGTTCCGAGTGATACTGCAACTGATATGGGCAGCCGTGTCGCTTAACATCAGGCGAACGGATAGCTCTTCACGTCATTCCATAATATAAAAAAAACTATAACGCTAGTTGTTCAACGAGGAAATGTTGCCAGCTTTTTGGGAACGCTTCCCGCAGGTGATCTAAATTCTGTGTTTTATTTATGACCCTCTTTTTACCTAAAATATTACTTTTTCTTCAATTATTATTTATTTTAAGTTCTTATGTATAGCTTAGTTTTTTTTTTCTTTTTCCTAAGTTCAATTATATAAGTAACCTTTTTGTGTATTGTTGTAGATCAAGATTAATTACATAAACGTCCAAAAATTTAATAATAAATAAGATATCTAGAGGCATGTTTGTTAAATTCGTTGTTACTTTAACGTAATATGGATGAGTTCAAAAGAAGTATAGCAGTAGTAACTTGCGACAGCATTTTTGACTCACCTGCAATCCATTATGGGTGGTTTCTTTATGCTTCTTACTTTCTTCGTTCGTTTCACTCATCTCGTGGGTCTCGCTTCCTGAAATTACATAAGCCTTATATTACATTTGCAGCCCCAAAAGAAACTGTAACATTTAATCGGCTTTCCTATTTCGGTCAATATCACACCACAAAAAAAGTTCTGCTTGTTCAGTTTTGTGGTTCCCTATTAACTCATTACTAGCATTGTGTAGCGAAAAGAAAAAAGAAACCCTATGAGGCGTTTTGCTGAGTCATTTATAGTCCGAACAGCGAAGGAATGGAATGCTCTTCCAGCAAACAGTGTTTCCTCCTGAGTATAACCTGGGTCTTTTTAAGAGTGAATGGGCATCTCATGGGCAAGCATGGTCCACCTTAGACAACTTCGTCACTTACCGTCAGGTGAGTTGTCAAACGCATGCCCATTTTACCATTAAACATTTTTTTTGGAGTATTTTCTCTACTACTGGTAATACTGACACCATCTGCTCTCATGCTTGCTTTTGCCTTTGTGAAGTGGATATTTGACTGATCTGAAAGACCTAAGTCGCACGGGAGTCGCTATCCTAGTCACACTCAATAAACAGAGACACTACAGTTTTTATTAGAATATTGTAAGAGGTCTAGGCATCCTTAGCGGTTTACCGGCGTCCGTATTTCCCGATAACTACAACCTGGGAGTCTTCAAATCGAGAGTGAACAGGTATCTTCTAGGCAAGCGTGTTACATCCTAGACCGCATCGTTACTTACCATCAGGTGCGATAGTGGTCAAAAGCAAGTCTATCAAACAATAAAAAAAAAGCGGAGTGGACGGGACCGCTCCTATAAATAGCGACGCGAGTAGCGTTGACTCACTTTCCCTTTAGCTTCGTTGGCGAGCGGACGCGCTGCCAGTGTAACGTTCGTTGCGATCTTTTCTTTATGGATAACTTTTGTATATTTTTTTATTGATATTTAACTTCTAACCTAATCTACTATATAAAAATAAGTCGGGTTTTCCTTCCTGACGCTATAACTCCAGAACGCACGGACCGATTTCCACGGTTTTGCATTCGTTGGAAAGGTCTCGGGCTCCGTAAGGTTTATAGCAAGGAAAATTCAGGACAAACCAACATTTTAAGTAGATGGCGCCGGTGCGTGATACATTGTTTGACAGCTACTGTTACATAAAACGAAGCCATCTGGTGGCGAAACGGAGTTCGCCGGGTTTGCTAGTATATATATATATATATATATATATTTACTTACCACTAGAATCTCCTTCTGTATAGCTGTTGTGCTGCGAATTGCTTGAACTAGAACCCGTTTCTGCGGTCTTTACATTTTCCACGTTTATCGTGCCATCGTTGTTAATTTCGACATTTTCAGACCCTACAGTGTGTTTTCCAACAGGTACGTCACCCACATTAGTGCTACCGAAATTAATGCCTGAAAAATAAAGGAATGCAATATAATAATCTCTAAATATATAACTCAAAGGTGACTGACTGATTGACTGGCTGATTGATTGACTAACTGATTGGCTGACGGATTGACTGACTGATTGACTGACTGATTGGCTGACGGATTGACTGACTGATTGACTGACTGATTGACTGACTGATTGACTGACTGATTGACTGATTGATAGACTGACTGATAGACTGACTGATAGACTGACTGATAGACTGACTGATAGACTGACTGATAGACTGACTGATTGACTGACTGATTGATTGAATGAATGATTGAATGATTGACTGATTGACTGACTGATTGATTGACTGAATGATTGACTGACTGACATAGTGATCTACCAACGCACAGCCCAAACCACTGGACGGATCGGGCTGAAATTTGGCATGCAGGTAGATGTTATGACGTAGGCATCCGCTAAGAAAGGATTTTTCGAAATTCCACCCTTAAGAGGGTGAAATGGGTGGTTGAATTATTTTCTCATAGGCCACGCCGCGGGCGAAGCGGCTCGTATGATATATTATATATATAATATACTAGCTGCACCCTGCGGTTTCACCCGTGGAAAAAAGGTAGCCTATGTGTTAATCCACTGTATAAGCTATCTATATTCCAAAGATTCCTTTTTACCATTTAAGTATGAAACCCTAAAAATTTCTAAAAATCAGTCAAGTTTTTGCGTAAAAAGCCCGCGGCGTCGCCCTCGTGGCGTTCGATACCTGTCCCCCGGGAACATACGATCGGGATAAAAAGTATCCTATGTGCTAATCCAGGTTATAAACTATCTATGTTCCAAAATTCATCCAAATCCGTTCAGTAGTTTTTGCGTGAAAGAGTAACAAATATTCATCCATACATCCATACTCTTTCACATTAACAATATAAGTAGGATGTGAATATACTTTTACAGGGAAGCGTAAAGGTTAACTAGTTGATCGGGTTGTAAAGAGAAGTTGAAGGTAGAGATGATAGAACCTGGTATTTTTTAAGTACAACCTCTTTACGCACGCTTGACTTGGATAGTAAGTTGACGAGGCGAACGGAAGTTGAAAATTGTTGGTTATGTCCGGTAAAATTACAATTCACAATTGAAGGGGTGAGAACAAAAAGGGTTTAAATGAATTTTTTCACAAATGACTTATGGGTATCGTTGGATTCAGCGTGAAATTATCTTTAATAATACATTCTCAAAATACCGAAATGAGGCTTAAATCTCGAGATTTTGAATCTAAAAATGGTTTATCTGTCACAGGAATACAGTTTGCTTAGCATAAAAACATTATTATATTTATTATATTTTAACAGTAATTATACGAATTAATACTATATTTTGTATTTTAAAAAGAATTAATACATTTTCAAGCAACTGAAACTTACATAAACCTTTTCTATTACCTTATAAGTACTCTACATTAAAATGAAGCCGTTGAAGTTTAAAGTCAATTTTCTCGAGACAATCAATTTGACAGTTTTTTTTTCTTTCTTTGTTTTGGCTCCACACCTCCGTGTATTTTAGCCAGTGTCAAGTAATTGATAATTTATCAAGTTAATGATATTTCACGCAAATATGTGTCCAGTGACAGTCGAAGTCATCAAGTCAAGTCATAGTCAAGTCAGTCTAGTCAAAGTCATACTCCTAGTAAAGTGGTGGCAACTTTACTCGAAGCTTCTATGGAGTTTTGGAAACAACACGAAAAGAAACGTTTCACCATCATTATACCATTTTCCCACACTCACGCCTGTAATCCAGCACTTAACGAATAGAATGCCACCAATTTTATGCACTAACACTGAAAATAACACAAGTTTTGGAAAATAATACAATGCGGTGACGCGATCTTTTTCGTTTTCCCGCCAAAAAACCTAAACCCTTTTTATTCTCACCCCTTCAATTGTCAAGATGGCGACATGAACATTAAACAAAGTTATACCAGCCGATAGATGGAGCTAAACTAAAGAAGTTTTACTTCATCATTAAAATCGTTTATTTCAAAATTTCATATTGTTAGAGGAATTATAAAGTGTGGGGTATCGAATGAAAAAATTGGGGGTAAAGGACTAGTCCAAGAGCTACAGAAGTCACCCCCATCCACGCGGACATTTTTAGTAATCTTTGCCGAAATCTCCGATCACAGCCTTTGCTGTGTGGTGGTTGAGCAGGTCGGCTCATAACCCGGTGGCAGGTTCGATTCTCGCAACAAGACAAGTATTTGTGCACGAAAATAAAGCGCAAATACATGTTCTGAGGCTCGTATTATAGAACAGTGCTCAGTCGTAAATCTCGACCACATCTCGACCTGAGAGTAGATTTGAGTTGAAATTTTATTATAGAACAGTGCTTGAGTCGCAATACAGTGATCAGATCTGATCATGGTTCACCTGAGTATTTTCTTATTACAGAAAGTCGCTCAGACGGTAATCGATGCTCAAGCACAGATTTAATCTCTGATTTCCCAAGTGTGGTCGTGACCACGCTTGAGTAATGATTTCATTGCGTTAGACCATTGTTTGTTACATTTTTGTAACTCTATTGCACTACAATTTTTCCACTCCACGCCGGGTGATTAATACAGACTATTATATGAGAGATACTAATCCAACATAAATTATTTTTCAATAGCATGTGTCGAAACTGGTAAATTATATTGTCAAAATTGTGGTTACCAGTAACAGTACCCATAAAGGGAACCATAGAGTGAAAGTTGAAAGTAAAAACTTAATTTTATACATATAATTAAAACCTAAACGAAATAGCCACAAACAAAGTAGATGATACTACGGAAACAGCTGTGAGGTGAGGATCGACATTTTTATTTTTACGTTCCGTTGTAGTTATATCAATTTTTTTTTTACATTAAAGTAAAATATTACAAAAACACAAAAGTTGATTCTAAAAGCATATTTTTTTATTTCAAATAGTTTCATAGGATCTGTTACAAATAACTGCAAATTTTTTATTATTAAAATGGGTGTTTTTAAGATCTCTTTCTATTTCTATGAGCGATGACTAACACCTTGACTATGCATTACGTGGAACGGAGTTTTTAAAAATCTCGAAATGTAAATGAAAACAGGCTGATTCATAGACAAAAAACACACTCTGCCTGAGGTTCGATTCAAATCTACATTCAGGTAAGTAGTGCTCAAGCACTGTGCTATAATAAGAACGATAGCTGAGCATAGATTCTAATCTCAAGCAATGATTACGTGATTGTAGATCAAACGTCATTTGAGGCGCGTTCTGTAATACGAGCCTATGTCTGGTTGTGGGACCATGCTCCTCGTACTCAGTAGTAGTTTCTGGTTCTCAAGTTACCAGGAATTGAGGGAATCTTATTTAGGGTCCAGGATCTATGTATGTGATCGCTGGGCGTTATTATTATAATTTACTCACTGGGCTTACATTCCACGCAGACGAAGACCTGAAAAATTAAATAAATAAACCTGATTTTTAGTATGTAATAATAACATAACTTTTCAAAAAGGATTTACGTAACTTATGAATTACCTTAAATATCGACTGATGGAGTTTTGACGGGAACGCGAAAAAGATTGAGTCACTGCATTGTATTATTTTCCAAAACTTGTGTTATTTTCAGTGTTAGTGCATAAAATTAGTGGCATTCTATTCGGTAAGTGCTGGATTACAGGCGTGAGTGTGGGAAAATGGTATAATGATGGTGAAACGTTTCATTTCGTGTTGTTTGTTGAGTCATACTTCTAATAGTAAAATGGTGGCAACTTTACCAGAAGCTTCTATAGAGTTTTGGAAACAACACGAAAACGTTTCACCATCATTATACCACTTTCCCACTCTCGTGCATGTAATCCAGCACTTAACGAATAAAATGCCACCAATTTTATGCACTAACACTGAAAATAACACAAGTTTTGGAAAATAATACAATGCGGTGACGCGATCATTTTCGTTTTCCCGCCAAAACTCTCGCTAGACAAGTTTGAAGTAAAAAAAAGATCTATCTATAAAGAAAATTGTAAGCTTCGAGGATGCGTAGTTCAGAAGTGGCAGAGTAGGGGTGGGGGGGGCTACTCCTAGTTGTATCCCCTATTTTCAGTGTTGCATAAAATTGGTGGCATTTTATTCGTTAAGTGCTGGATTACAGGCGTGAGTATGGGAAAGTGGTACCTATAATGGTGGTGAAACGTTTCTTTTCGTGTTGTTTCCAAAATTCCATAGAAGCATCTGGTAATGTTGCCACCATTTTACTATTAGGAGTATGACTAAGTGTAAGTCTAGACTATGACTTGACTTGATGACTTGGACTGTGACTTGACTTGACACATACAACATATAACATTATTTATAATATAAATTAACTTGAAAAATTAATTACTTGACACTGGCTAAATACACAAAAGTGTGGAGCCAAACCAAAACAAAAAAAAAATTTGTCTAGCATTTGAGCACGCTCTCGCCTGATGGGAAGTGACGATGCGATCGAAGGTGTAGCATGCTAGCCAAGTAAATAACTATTCACTCTTCTCAAAATCTTATAGTGAAAGTTTCCTAATTACATTTTATTTCAAGAAATTTTAGTAAAAGGCGCTTTATGGGAAAACTAGCGGCCCGTCCCGGGTTTCGTACGGCTGGACATTTATTTTTTCTTTTTTAACACCATCGGTAACATTATTGTAGTTTTAGTTCGGATCCTTATTTTTTTTTTCTTGCAATCAAATTGCAATCATAATTGCCTATTTTTTTTAAATTCTGCTTTACCACAGATTCCTGGGTCCGTGCTCTTTTTACTACTTAAATACTACTTTTTATTTATGTTTTGGCTCCACACTTTTGTGTATTTAGCCAGTGTCAAGTAATTGATAATTTATCAAGTTAATGATAATTCACGCAAATATGTGTCAAGTCACAGTCGAAGTCATCAAGTCAAGTCATAGTCTAGTCAAAGTAATACTCCTAGTAAAGTGGTGGCAACTTTACTTGAAGTTTCTATGGAGTGTAGGAAACCACGAAAAGAAACATTTCACCATCATTATAAAATTTTCCCACACTCACGCCTGTAATCCAGCACTAAACGAATAGAATAACACTAATTTTATACACTAACACTGAAAATAACACAAGTTTTGAAAAATAATACAATGCGGTGACGCAATCTTTTTCGCTTTCCCGCCAATCCCAAAATACTACTTACATAGTGTTAGTTATGTTATTGTGTTATTATTATTATTTATTATATTCATGAAGAATTTATTTTTCCTATTTTCTTAAACTTTTAATAGCCTTATATTATAGTAATATATATATATATATACCAGTGATAATGTTGCATTCAAATGTTGAAAGAATTTTTTAAATCAGTGCAGTACTTCGTTACAAACATACTTACATATCTTTCCTCTTTATAATATTAGTATAGATGAATAAATAAAACGGACTTACCACAAAAATAACAGCAGTAGCGAGCCTCATGGTTTGGGTCGAAAGGCGTAATAACCAAATTCATAACATGTCTAATTATTAATATTCAATGACGTGTAAACTCAATATTTACCGTCGATATTCACACAAGCTGTGCAAATATAAGTTTGGGAAATTGTGTTTTTCGCGAAAAATTTAATTTCGAATCGTTCCATTTTAAATGCTACTAAATCTCATACCAAAATGCTGGCCTCTACTTCGGCCAAAGATTGAGCATTGCCATTCAACGTGGCAATGCTGCCAGCATAATGGACACGTTGCCTACTGGTAGTGGTTTGTTTGATTAAGTTCCCTTTGTATTGTTTTATGTTTATTAAATAATATTATGTTGTATGTTTCAAAATAAAATCTAATTATACCTCTTAGGTCTAATTACGCCTTGTCAGGATTCGGTATAACTAATCTCGAATTAATCCTTCAGTAAGTTTAAATTATATACAGGGTTACCGGAAAAATCGTGCTAGAACCGTTAAGGGCGCGGAGTACCCATAATTTCTGACTTATTTCACTATGAAACACCCCTAGCCTAAACCTAACCTTTTTCGAGATATTCGACTTTTATTTTTTTTTATTGAAAATTGCCGATTTTTAGGCTACAAAATTTAATTACGTTTATTTTGTTTGGGAGTGAATTGGCTGGACTGCAGTCGCGACCCATTCGAGGGCTCACGGGGGGGTTTTAGTGGGTTCGAGTCCCACACACCCCCTGCCACAACGGGGGTGCGGGCATTTCCCCCGCTCAAAAATAAGGGTGTTTCATAGTGAAATAAGTCAGAAATGATGGGTACTCCACGCCCTTAACGGATCTAGCAGAACTTTTCCTGTCTTTACCTATGAAATTGCCGTTTTGTTTGAAAAAAGTTAAAGTATTTTTTTTTCGAACTTATTTATTTCTTTTATTCAAAGTAATCACCCCTGCAATCAATGCATCTTTGCCAACGCTGTGGCAGTTTATGGATGCCCTTCTTGAAAAAATCAGCAGGACGGGAGACAACAAACTCTTCAAAGGCGTTTTGTACTGCCTCTCGGGAATTGAATTTTTTTCCCGCTAAAAACTTGTCCAAATTTTGGAAAAAGTAATAGTCGGTAGGCGCAAGATCTGGTGAGTATGGCGGATGAGGGAGAGCTTCCAAACCCAACTCATGCAGCTTAGAGACGGTCTGTTGTGCAGTATGGGGTCGCGCGTTGTCGTGAAGTAGCAGTGGAGACGACCGATTGACCAAAGCTGGTTGCAGACGTGCGAGTTTCGCCATCATTGTGGTCAGTTCTTCAATATACACATCTGCAGTAATGCTCTCGCCGTTTTGTAAAAAGCTATGATGAATCACACCAGCACTAGACCACCAAACTGTGACCATCACCTTTCTAGGGGTCATTTTTCGTTTTGCACATTGCTTTGGTACCGAACCAGGATCTAACCAACTTGCTGAGCGCTTTCGATTGTCAAAAAGAATCCATTTTTCGTCGCACGTAACAATTCGGTTCAAAATTCCTTCATTTCTGTGCCTGTTAAGCAGCGCAAGGCAAGTCTCGACGCGTACGTTGCGCTGGCGATCGTTAAGTTCGTGGGGCACCCATCTATCAAGCTTTTTTATCTTGCCAATCTGTCGCAAATGGACCAATATTGTTTTGATGCTAACATCAAAAGCTGCTGCCAGCTCAGCTGTAGATTGAGATTCATCAGCTTCCACAATCGCCTTTAATTCATCATTGTTGACCAAAGTTTCCGGACGACCACGAGGTTCATTTTTCAAGTCTAAATTCCCAGAACGGAACCGAGCAAACCAATAACGGGTTGTACGTTCGTTTGTACAGTTCTCTCCGTAAACGTCGTTGATGTTACGTGTCGTTTGTGCCGCGTTGGTGCCACGACGGAACTCATATTCCATAATTACACGAAATTTCAAAGTATCCATTATGAGGAAAAATGTTGAAATGTAATGAAAATACAACGACACAATAAACAAAAGACTTATATTGTAAATAGAATGTCATATTTTTAAAACAAAATTAATTTGAATTTAGAATTCATAGCCAATAAAAACTTTTTTTTGTTTGAAAAAATCTGTACTGCAAAACGGCAATTTCATAGGTAAAGACCTATTATTATATCATATATATATATATTATAATTTATAAAAAGTCTCGGTTGTAAATTTAACGGGACGATTGGCTTATTGATTTGTTAACTTGCGAAGTAAAAGGGCTAATCCAGCATTAGTTATTAATATAGTTAAGCCAAGATTAAAACGGAACGCCCGAGTGGGCGTAGGTATGATTCTTTTGTTGGCTGGACTGCAGTCGCGACCCGTTCTCGCCCCCGGTACGGCGGACGAGGTGCTCACGGGGGGGTTTTTAGTGGGTTCGAGTCCCACATACCCACTGCCACCACCCCCGTGGTGGCAGGGAAAGGCGCGGGCATTTCCCCCGCTTAAAAAAAAGGGTTTTTCATAGTGAAATAAGTCAGAAATGATGGGTACTCCACGCCCTTAATGGATCTAGCACAATTTTTCAATTCAATGTATATAAAAGTATATATTTAAAAAGTCTCCGTTATAAATTTAACGGGATGATTGGCTAATTGATTTGTGAACTTGCCAAGTTAAAGGGCTAATCCAGGATTAGTTATTAATTTAGTTAAGCCAGGATTAAAACGGAACGCCCGAGTGGGCGTAGGTAAGATTCTTTTGTTGGCTGGACTGCAGTCGCGACCCCTTCTCGCCCCGGTATGGCGGACGAGGTGCTCACGGGGGGGTTTTAGTGGGTTCGAGTCCCACATCCCCACTGCCACCACTCCCGTGGTGGCAGGGAAGGGCGCGGGCATTTCCCCCGCAGGCATTTGGGCGTAGGTATTATTATTTTATAAGCGCGAAGCTTTTTTATAGTATGACATGACGAGCTAGTCGGTCGCCTGATGTTAACGAGTATCGATAGTAGATATATAGTAACGATATCAGTTGCAGTGTTCAATACAGTCGAATTGAGAACCTGCATTTCAACTGCAAAGACATTTTCAACTGCAGCCTGTCGAACTTCACAGTAGTAGCTCTAAGATATATAGAAACTAATAGTATATCTTAACTATAAATACATATTGTAATAATAATATTTATTATAAGTTGTAACATCGCATTGGATATTTGTCTGCAATGATGCTACAATTCCGTTGATGAATAAATAAATAAAACCTCTTCCTTTTTTAAAGCAGGTTGAAAATAGTTTTAAAGTTAAAAATTCTTTACGCAAGCTTGACTTGGGGAATAAGCTGGTGAGGCAAACGAAAGTTGAAAGTTGTTGGTTCACGTAAATCTCCATTGTCAACAACACAAACTTAAAAATTAGTACCTATTATTATATTGGTATGTCCGGTAAAATGATTCTATAATAATTGTCAAGATGGCGACATTAACATTAAACAAAGCAAGAAGGAGTTTTGGCGGGAAAGCGAAAAAGATTTCGTCACCACATTGAATTATTTTCCAAAACTTGTTATTTTCAGTATTAGTGCATAAAATTGGTGGCATTTTATTCATTAAGTGCTGGATTACAGGCGTGAGTGTGGGAAAATGGTATAATGATGGCGAAACGTTACTTTTCGTGTTGTTTCCAAAACTCCATATAAGCTTCAAGTAAAGTTGCCACCACTTTACTAGGAGTATGACTTTGACTGGACTATGACTTGACTATGACTTGATGACTTCGACTGTGACTTGACACATATTTGCGTGACATATCATTAACTTGATAAATTATCAATTACTTGACACTGGCTAAATACACAAAAGTGTGGAGCCAAAATGTAAAAAAAAACAAAGCAAGAACAAAGTTATACCGGCCGATAGATGGAGCTAAACTAAAGAAGTTTTACTTCCGTCGTGTGGTCTAAAGCACACTCGTTTTTTTCTGTGTTGTGTCAGATTGCTTGAGATAATAAAAAACTTCTTTCGAACGGAAACTTATTTTTATTTCAAACTCATTATTTATGCTTGCTATATTTTGATATTATACAGTTTATACATACGTTTAAATTAAAAGACGGAATTAGTTGAGTGTTACCACCTGTCCAAATAATGAAAACCGTCTGTTTACCTAAATAAATTTAAAACGGATTACATATAAATATTTTTTGATGACTTTACATATTTAATAATAATAATACAGACCTAGATTATTTTCGCTGCTCTGAAATGATTCATGAAGTTTGAAAGCGAGAAGTCCTAATATATTTATATACCTATATATATATTTCTTTTTATGTTAAGTAATGACGTGACGAGCTAGCCGTTCGCCTGATGTTAAACGACACGGCTGCCCATACCAGCTGCAGTGTCACTCGGAACTCTAAAGTATAGAGGTTCGCGTGACACTGCACTGCGCACGTCATCCAGAGACATCAGCACAATCTAGTAATAAGATTACTAAACTGTGAGATCAGATCATAAAGTCTCATTTGCCCAGTCATTTCACTAGCTACAGTGCCCTTCAAACCGGAACACAGCAGTGCTTGCGTACTACTGCTTGGCGGCAGAATAATTGGCAAAGCGGTGGTACCTACCTAGACGAACTTTGCAGTAAAGTCCTACCACCTAGTGGTAGATGGTGGAATAATGTCAAATAACCATAGGGATGTACCGGAGGGGTGAAAAAGTACCCCATGTGTTATATGTATATCCACCATATAACCTATCTGTATTTTAAATTCAATCAAAATTTGTTCAGTATGCGATTTCTGGCAGGTTGTTGGTGTCTCAGGATAAATTGCGCAGTGCAGTGTCCATCGAAACTTTATATTTTAGAGTTCCAAGTGACACTGCGTAGTAATGGGCGGCCGTGTCGCTTAACATCAGGAGAACGACTAGCTCGTCATATCATTCACTTAAATAAAAAAGGAAAGGTTCGTGGCTATAACCAGCTACGCGATCACGTGCTTGAGTGCAACAGTTAAAAACACAAATGTATTTTGATTTGACAGTTTTAATTTTAGGTTATGTGCATAGTTTTTTTTTGGTATGGCTCCACACTTTGAGTATTTAGCCAGTGTCGAGTAATTGATAATTTCTCGAGTTAAGTAAAATATATATATGTGTCAAGTCAAGTCAAATCACAGTCCAAGTCATCAAGTCAAGTCATAGTCTAGTCTAGTCAAGTCATACTCCTAGTAAAATGGTGGCAACTTTACCAGAAGCTTCTATGGAGTTTTGGAAAAAACACGAAAAGAAACGTTTCACGCAGTGACGCAATCTTTTTCGAATTCCCGCCAAAACTCTATTACGTTTCTTCTGTAGACGCACATGCTGAGTGTTTTTTTTTCTGGAGGCTTAGGTCTCATAACAATAAAATAACCTAACGGTCTATCGATACCGCAAGCAATATAATAGCCTATAACAATATATACATAAATAAATAAAAAACGAGTGCGCTTTAGACCACACGAGTTTACACAAGACAGTTATTATACTCTTTGGTTTACACGACTGAAGTAAAACTTTTTTGGTTTAGCTCCATCTATCGGCCGGTATGACTTTGTTTTTGCTTTGTTTAATGTTAATGTTGCCATCTTGACAATTGTAAATTGTCATTTTATTTCGAGTATTTTCCTCGAGATCAGTTAACTATTTAGATATATATCTTCTGTCTAGGCAAATTACCACAGTGTTTAAAGCCATGTAAAACTAAAAATAGTACACATCATGTCTATGACTATCTATAATCTATGGCACTGCGCATCCTGTCGCCATTACTATTTTCTGTGCTAAGCAGATAACACGGTGTTATGAAATTATGGCAAAAAGAAGTGCGGAAGAAGAAATAAAATGGCTGAAGAAGAAGCTGAAGATGTACGAGAAAATCAATGACGAAGAAAGCGAAGGTGAGCGTGAATTACCTTGCAGATCACCACCATTTTAATGGCCCGGGCTCCGCTGTATGATGGCGTGTTCTGTGAGAACGAGAGCAAAGGAAAACCCACTCAGCCAGGATGACTAAGTCGTCTCTTGAGTTCGAACCATAGGTTCGGGGTTTTCGCCTACCTCTGCCGCGTGACGGCATGTTCAAAGGTCCGACCACCTCTGCCGCGTGACGGCATGTTCAAGGTATCACCTCCGCCGCGTGACGGCAGGTTCAAAACCCACTCAGGCAGGATGACTAAGTCGTCTTTTGAGTTTGAGCCATAGGCTCGGGATTTTCGCCCACCTCTGCCGCGTGACGGCATGTTCAAGGGTACGACCACCTCTGCCGCGTGACGGCACGTTCAAGGTACCACCTCTGCCGCGTGGCGGCATGTTCAAGGTGTCGCTGTCGCCCGCCGCTACCGCGTGACGGCATTTGACCGCATGTTCTGAGAGAACGATGAGGTTATAATACGGCGTTCGGGACCACCCACGTGGTCTGTGATGAACACGTGGTCTGACTTGTACTTAATATCTGTGCGAACATTATTATTTACTCGTAATCTACCCTTTCCAGATAATGGGCTTACCACCCCCCCTCGGGCCGAGTCCCCGTCTCTATATGAGGAGGAGTACCTTGAAGACGAGTTCTTAGACTATAGCGATGTGGAAGAAATTGCCTCTGAAAACCCTATTTCCCCCCAAAGAGAGACAATAAAGGAAGAGGACTATATAGACACTAAAAGTCCAGAGGATGATATTGACGACGAAATGAAAAAACTTTTGGGTGATGACGAACCCCCTACATCCATCCTTGGGCCACCAGTCCACAAGGACATTGCCAGAAGGTGGGAAAATATATTACATCATGGCTTAAAATCTAATGAGGAACTATTGAAAAAATATCCTACTCCTGAAAACCTATCAGTTAATGCCCCAAAGCTTAACAATGAAGTAGCAGCTGCAGTACCAGAAACTGTCAGGAATCGCGACAAAAAGTTAGTTGGGAGACAACAACAGCTTGGTTGTGCTATAGCAGCTGTTAGCATGGTCCTTACAACCCAAATTAAAAACAAAGGTGATAAGAAGACAATAGAGGCAATAAGTGACGTGGGGAGAATACTATGTGACCTTCACTTCAAAAGCTCCGATGTCAGGAGATCCTTAGTGCTGCCAATGCTAAATAAAGGTATAAAGGACTTAATCGCAGATCTTAAAATAGATCAGTATCTTTTTGGAAGTGACCTTGGTGAAAAACTTAAAGATAAAAAGAATGTAGAGAGATCTGCTCAAAACATAAAACAGATATCAATAAAAAAGAAAAACTCTCAAGGCCCGTCGGTGAATCGTACAAGGTACCACGCCCCACGACGTGTAACAAACACGGGTGGGCCGCGATACAGATTTCAAGACCAAGCACAGCCACAGGCATCAACCTCAAAAAGATTGCCACAAGAGAAGAAGCAGGGCGACAGAGTGAGGCCAAAACAGTATCCATTGAAGAGGAAATACTAACAAATCAGGTATATAGCAATAGCAAGTTAAACTTAGTTCACAGTGGTCGACTTCAATATTTCAAGAGTGATTGGCAAAAAATTACATCTGATCCAAAAATACTAGAGTGGATTATGGGGTATGAGATTCCCTTTACAACAAATGTGACACAGGGTCAAATTCCTCAGAATCATTCATTTTCGGAACAAGACCATACTAAAATTGTAGCCTGTGTTAATGAGCTACTAGAAATAGGAGCCATTTCGCAGTGTGAAAATACAAATGGACAATATCTGTCCAAAATCTTTGTGGTACCAAAACCTAATGGTAAGAGTAGATTTATACTAAATTTAAAGAATTTAAACAATTTTGTATGTACACAACATTTTAAACTGGAAGACATAAGAACAACGCTGAGGTTGGTCTCACAAGACTGTTTCTTTGGTACAATAGACCTCAAAGACTCATATTTTGTCATACCTATATATAAGACCCACAAAAAATACCTGAGGTTTATATATGACCGTACTTTATATGAATTTAACTGTTTACCATTTGGTTTATGTACTGCCCCATATGTATTTACAAAAATAATGAAACCTGTTGTTACCTACTTGAGGTCAAAAGGAATCACATTGATTAATTACTTAGATGACTACCTAATTATCAATAACTCATATACACAATGTCAAATAGACATAAAAGTTACATGTAACTTGTTGGAGTCGCTAGGGTTTGTGATCAACTACCAGAAAAGCAAATTGAAACCACAGAAAGTTTGCACATTTCTAGGTTTTGAATTAAATTCCAGTAAATTTTGTATAAGTATCCCACAAGAAAAAAGAAATAAAATTAGTGACTTAATAAGACAATACCAATGTCTTAAACAATGCTCCATAAGAGATTTTGCTCACTTCATTGGTGTATTAGTTTCAGTATGCCCAGCCGTAGCATATGGCTGGGTACATACAAAAATTTTTGAAAGATATAAATACCTAGCCCTATCACAGAACAATAACAACTATGAAGCTAAAATAATTTTCCCAGTAGAATTTGCTGATGATTTTCAATGGTGGGATTGTAACATAAAACATACACTCAACCCCATTAGAATAAACCGTTTTGTGCGTGAAATATTTACTGATGCAAGTATGACAGGGTGGGGGGCAGTGTGTGGTGATGAAAATATCCATGGGTTTTGGAATGAAAATGAAAAGTCTGAACATATCAATTACTTGGAATTGCTAACTGTCTATTTCGCATTGAAATGCTTTACTAAAGATCTCAGAGACTGTGAAGTTTTACTACGCGTAGACAATACTACAGCAATTGCTTATGTTAATCGAATGGGGGGTACACAGTTTCCAAAATTGAATCAATTATCTCGAAAAATATGGGCATTGTGTGAGCAAAGAAAACTATGGATATTTGCATCATATATTCAATCTAAAGAAAATATAGAAGCAGATTTCGAGTCACGTATAACCCAGGTAGAAACAGAGTGGGAGCTCAGTCATGATGCATTTAACACAATTGTTACCCACTTTAATTATCCGGAAATAGATTTATTTGCTAGTAGGATCAACAGAAAGTGCCACCTATTTGTATCCTGGAAAAAAGACCCAGAATCATATGCTGTTGATGCTTTTACAATTAATTGGAGTAACCTTTATTTTTACGCTTTTCCACCATTTTGTATGATTGCAAAATGCTTACAAAAGATCCAAACAGACAAGGCAGAAGGCATAATGGTGGTACCAAACTGGCCATCACAACCCTGGTACCCGTTGTTTAAGTCTATGGTAGTGTCTGATATCATCACATTCCCAAGAAGTAAAGACTTGTTGTTTTCCCCATTCAGGACCGAACATCCCCTGCACAGGAGCCTTACCCTGGTTTCAGCAAAGCTGTCAAGCAGGCGCATCTGAGGAAGGGATACTCTAATCGCAGTACTGATTTTATAATAGCATCAGTTACAGAAAATACAGCTAAGCAGTATAACTCTCATCTTAGCAAGTGGTGGACATATTGTCTGAGCCATAAGGTTTGTCCATACACCTTTAATGACAAAATGATATTAGAATTTTTAAGTGTCAGTTTCGACATTGGTGCACTATATGGTACACTTAATTCTACAAGGTCAGCCCTGTCACTAATTTTAGGTTCGGAAGTAGGCTCCAACCCTACAATTAAGAGATTTTTTAAGGGTGTTTTTAACTTGCGGCCAATAAAGCCGAAGTATGACAAAACTTGGGACCCAGCTATAGTTTTAGATTATTTACAATTATTGCCTTCCAATCAAGAACTAGATTTAGAAATTCTGACTAAAAAAGCAGTAACTTTATTAGCCTTATGTTCAGGCCAAAGAGTACAAACATTATCTTTAATTAGATTAGAAAATATAATAGTGAGATCTAAAAATATAGAAATTAAAATCCCTGACCGAATCAAAACAACAAAATTACATAATTTTCAACCAATGTTAGAAATACCTTTCTTTCCAGAAAATCAAAAGATTTGTCCAGCTAGAACCTTATTAGATTATATTAAAAGAACTGAAATAATTAGACATACAGGTTCCTTGTTATTTGTCTCTTTTAAGAAACCGCATCAAACTGTTACCTCACAAACAATAAGTAAATGGATTAAAGCTGTGCTACAGAATAGTGGAATAGATATTAACATATTCTCTGCTCATTCCGTTAGGCATGCCCCTACATCCTTGGCAGACAAATGTGGTGTGAATATTGACTTAATAAGAAAAACAGCAGGGTGGACAAAATCATCCACTGTATTTGCAAGATTCTATAACACGCCCATTTGTGAGAACAAACTAGATTTTTCAAGAGCAGTTTTTCAATCTGTTCTATAACTTTCAAGTCATTTAGCACTTGCAACTGATTCCTTTCATTTATAAATATTATGTAGAGGTACCTACCTCATTGTTTAGGTTTAAGAGATATACTTATGTTGATTTGTGTTATGGAGTAAGAACAATATTAAATACTGTTTCTTATTCAAATAAAGACTGTACCTACCTAATATATAAAGAGTAGTTTAACTAAGACTAAGTAAATCCAATAGTGTTAATGATTCTAATAAAGCAAGTACCTATCATACCTTGCAAGTATAAATTGTTATTACCTACTTTAGAAGTAAATAAACAAATACCTATATGGTTAAAAATAATAATTCTTTTTTCTTTTCAAATAATGATTATTGACCTATAACTTACTTAATTTACTTTAAACATCTATCTAAATAGTTAACTGATCTCGAGGAAAATACTCGAAATAAAATTTAATGATCAAACGAACTTACCAAGTGAAGTTCGATCATAATTTTATGAGAGTATTTTCCGAAGAGATCAGTAATAACCCACCCATCCCTACATAACCATTATAACATTTATTATGCACCGAACACAGATAATTGGGTGTTTCGGATCATACCCTATTGTATTAAGTTATAGGTACACCTATAGCTAAATGTAGAACTAGAACAACGTCAACAAGTAATAATTATTGCTAAGATAAGAAAATTAAATTTGGCGCTTTAAACTACAATGGCGACAGGATGCGCAGTGCCATAGATTATAGATAGTCATAGACATGATGTGTACTATTTTTAGTTTTACATGGCTTTAAACACTGTGGTAATTTGCCTAGACAGAAGATATATTAGGTCTTTACCTATGAAATTGCCGTTTTGTTTGAAAAAAGTTAAAGTATTTTTTTTTCGAACTTATTTATTTCTTTTATTTAAAGTAATCACCCCTGCAATCAATGCATCTTTGCCAACGCTGTGGCAGTTTATGGATGCCCTTCTTGAAAAAATCAGCAGGACGGGAGACAACAAACTCTTCAAAGGCGTTTTGTACTGCCTCTCGGGAATTGAATTTTTTTCCCGCTAAAAAGTTGTCCAAATTTTGGAAAAAGTAATAGTCGGTAGGCGCAAGATCTGGTGAGTATGGCGGATGAGGGAGAGCTTCCAAACCCAACTCATGCAGCTTAGAGACGGTCTGTTGTGCAGTATGGGTTCGCGCGTTGTCGTGAAGTAGCAGTGGAGACGACCGATTGACCAAAGCTGGTTGCAGACGTGCGAGTTTCGCCATCATTGTGGTCAGTTCTTCAATGTACACATCTGCAGTAATGCTCTCGCCGTTTTGTAAAAAGCTATGATGAATCACACCAGCACTAGACCACCAAACTGTGACCATCACCTTTCTAGGGGTCATTTTTCGTTTTGCACATTGCTTTGGTACCGAACCAGGATCTAACCAACTTGCTGAGCGCTTTCGATTGTCAAAAAGAATCCATTTTTCGTCGCACGTAACAATTCGGTTCAAAATTCCTTCATTTCTGTGCCTGTTAAGCAGCGCAAGGCAAGTCTCGACGCGTATGTTGCGCTGGCGATCGTTAAGTTCGTGGGGCACCCATCTATCAAGCTTTTTTATCTTGCCAATCTGTCGCATATGGACCAATATTGTTTTGATGCTAACATCAAAAGCTGCTGCCAGCTCAGCTGTAGATTGAGATTCATCAGCTTCCACAATCGCCTTTAATTCATCATTGTTGACCAAAGTTTCCGGACGACCACGAGGTTCATTTTTCAAGTCAAAATTCCCAGAACGGAACCGAGCAAACCAATAACGGGTTGTACATTCGTTTGTACAGTTCTCTCCGTAAACGTCGTTGATGTTACGTGTCGTTTGTGCCGCGTTGGTGCCACGACGGAACTCATATTCCATAATTACACGAAATTTCAAAGTATCCATTATGAGGAAAATTGTTGAAATGTAATGAAAATACAACGCTAATCAATAAACAAAAGACTTATATTGTAAATAGAATGTCATATTTTTAAAACAAAATTAATTTGAATTTAGAATTCATAGCCAATCAAAACTTTTTTTTGTTTGAAAAAGTCTGTACTGCAATACGGCAATTTCATAGGTAAAGACCTATTATATCTAAATAGTTAACTGATCTCTTCGGAAAATACTCTCATAAAATTATGATCGAACTTCACTTGGTAAGTTCGTTTGATCATTAAATTTTACCGGTCATACCGTTATTATAATACAATTTTTTTAGTTTGTTATGTTGAAAATGGAGATCTACGTCAACCAACTTCAACTTCCTTCGCCTCGCTACGCTACCTTTGGTCGACAATGACGAATTAAAGGTGATTGTGGAAGCTGATGATACTTTACGGCTGAATTATCAGCAGCTTTTGACGTTAGCATCAAAATAATATAGATCCCTTTGCTTTATATTGGTACAGATTTGGTATTTACTGATTTGTCGAATACATCTGCATTGCTTTTTTTGTAAGTTCCTGCAAACCCTAGATACTGCTATTCTTATTTGAATCGCATTACAGTTATTAGATCATACAATATACAACTCCCAATTTTTATTACCTCTCCTCCCGTTTAAAGAAAATTAAAACTGGCAGCACTAAGGTTAACGTCAGTCAGCGATCGATCAATAACCGTAGTATTTGCGTAGTATCCCTAATTCTCTATCTAGTCTGTGGTCAAAAAAAATTTAATCTTTCCTTAATTTGCTGGAAAATTTACAAGTAAAACAAAATGTTAGGCATCAGGAATCTGCTTAGACCAACCAACCAAATTATAAAAAATGTTGTGCAGCAGAGGCATATGAGTGCTATTGCTGTTCCACCCAAAAAGAAGGTTTCCAAAGGGGTAAGCTTTACTCAGTTTTTATCGTATTCGCGGTGATTTTACATATTCTTATATCTAATATACGTATTTAAAACCCTGTGATATGTAAGTTTATGTTTCTACACAATAACTGTTTCAAAACTGCTTTAAAAATCGATATAAACATTACGTAATTTAGGACTAAAAGTTAGGTTATCTTCAGAGATTATAAAGTTGTGATAACAAGTATAAAAGCAAACTGGAATGGTGAAAACTGGCAAAGAGGTCAGGGGGAACAGGCAGCACTGTCTTGCTATGCAGTTACTCAGTATATCAGCTATTGCAATCACCAAGACTGATTTCTCACATATGCCAACATAATCAGTAGGGCCATGGAGATGGCAAATAAATATGAAAAGTCTATTATTAGCAGTGGATGTATTCTGTCTGATTTACATTCAAACGAATATTATAAATTCTATATAACTCGGTCTGGGTGTAACCTTTTGCGGTCAATGAACTGAACCATTCTTAACATTTGGCATGATGACAGTTTGAATGGTGTGGAAGGATATATAATGCTTTTATGGTGAAAACCTATAGTCTACACGAAAGCTACAGACAGCACCTAGTTTATATGTAGTATTACAAACCCAATTATAAAGATGTATATACTTGGTGGTACAGTGGCGTGCCTTGGGAGAGGCCTATGTCCAGCAGTGGACTAATATAGGCTGATGATGATGATATACTTGGTGCATAGGTCTCAATTTTTTCACTCACCTTATCTCGTATGTAACTTTACCTTTTCTAAACCGGCACTATGTTATTGTTGTTTTGCTATTTTACAATGCTGTAAGCTGGAAGCTGTGACGACACTGAAACGGCCCCAACGGTTGATCAGCGCTCGTTGTACAACTACAACCGGCAAATGTCAATTATATATTTTGTTACTTAAAATAGTTTATTGATTTATTTTTAATGTTGTCATGAATAAAAACATTTTTCTTTCTTTCTATGCAAATGTTAACTAAAAGAAAATGCCATTTAGCTTAAGACTGACAGTCTCGCTCCTCCAGACTCCAGATAAACCTCACTTGGGAAAAAATTGGGACCTAACAACAACAATATTAGCATTTGAACGCATATTATGTTAAGTTTACCTGTGTATTAGTTTTGAGTTGTGCAATTAACTTTATTTTAACAATAATTTTTCATCCTTTTGTTGCAGGAGGTTATCTTCCTAGCTTCCCTGATGGTCATCGGATGGAGTGCAGTGCCCGCTTGGGTCCTTGTTAACATCAAACATTACCGCGACAAGGACTAAATATAGCCATTGGATTGTAGACCCATTGTAGTTATATATCAAGTAAAATGTTTGGTTAATCATTGGATTGTTTTATTTACTGCCAATTTTGACATTAGTCCGAGCATAGGCCTATCACATAGTACACCATTGTGCCCAATCAGCTCCTCTCGTCCACTCCTAGTCACTTGAGGCAGGTTTATTTAAGCTGTGTAGATATGCTTACCAGCCCTAGTGTGTCGCAGTATTTCATTATGCAGACATCTTGAGAATGCTTGTTCCTGGGGTTTTTGTTCCGTAATTAACTGGGTTTTTAGGTCACTAGTGCTTTTTGGTCACTACGGCTATTGAAATAAAAATAAAATGCATATATATAATAGGCATATTATATAAATAATAAATAAAAATAAAATGCATATATATAATAGGCATATTATATATATGCATTTCATTTTTATTTCAATAATCGTTAATACAAAACTAAACTAGACGTAAACAACTAAACTATACCTAAGAACTTACAATAAATGAAAACTAAAAATTTAAAATAAATCGTTATTTCTTTTATGCATATCTAAAATTTGCATATATATAATATGCCTATTATATATATGCATATCACAAGTGACCCCGTGAACCTGCATACTACACCCTCAGCTGCATTGGCAGTCAAACATACATAATTCATTACACACAAAAGTTTTCACTTCACCTAGCGAAACTTTGATTGCAATGCAACAGGAGAAATTTCCATACTAACTATGCACATAAACTACGTATTCAAACTGTGTAATCCTTACAAATTTGTTTCTGTCTGTTTCAATCGAGTTACTTTTTAGTAGTAGACCCACTTAATGAATCACAACAATTCATAATTTTCTTTCGCCTACACCAATAAGAAAGACATAGGCATCCCGTCGTCGCCGCCCGAGACATCTTGTGCGACCCGGATGATCCCATAGCATAGCTATAGCATAATAGGATACCAGCGTAACACAATCAGACACCGACCCCGCCGGCGAGGTCGACGTACCCCCCGTAGGTTAGCTAGAACGGTCGCGACTTTCAATAGGGTCCTCTCTTCCAGTGGACGTAGTCTTCTCGATCCTCTTATCCCGGCAACGGCCCAAGCCGAGGCTCGCCCCCCAGGGGTGCCCGCCAGCTAGTTGCCTCCCACTTTTGACGGCTGGGCGCCTTAAGCGCCCGCCCTCCCGCCCGGTTACGCTGTAAAGGTCGATAGAGACCAACAGCATTAGCCCATTCAAAAAAAATATAGAAAGACATGAGTACTTTATATGATGGCAGCGCCCCTTGGGTTTGGAGTTGTCTATAGGTACAACAGTAATTCTGATTAACATGCAGGTTTCTCGCAAGTTAAAAATCAATAAGATAGAAATAAACAAGAAACATTATCATTTTTACTGATTTTATTACAATTTGTAACTTATAAAATAACTTAAACATACTCTCCGTACAAACAAAAATCACATACTTTTTCTACAAATAGGTGGATATTCAAAAACATTGAAATCAATTAATTTCTTCGAGTGACTGACAGACAATATACAATCCAAAGCGCTGGACTTAGGGTTTGTTATTTCAAAGGCTTCTTCTATGGTTTTTGAAACTTTGAAAATTCAACCTTTAATGGAGTCAAATAGTGTTCACGGTTGTATGAAGAAACTACAGTGAAACCCCGGGCTGATGCAAGTATACAAATAAAAATATGATAGTGTTAAAGCAGCCATAAAAAGTCTGCAAAAATTAAGGAATGTATAGACATAGTCCAATTACATATATATTTTATATTTGTTGGGCCATCATTATAGTAAGTGAGAGATTTAATTAGAAACTAATAATCACGGTATGACGCGAAACTTAACTGTTATGGGCGGCCGTGACGCTTAACATCAGGCGAACGACTAGCTAGTCACGTCCGTTTACATTTTGTCAATCCAAAATTTAGTTATAATGCGTTTCTATAAAGAAAAATAATTTGAATAGAGAATGCATTATTGCTGTCTCACTCCCACTGCACTTAAGGAAGAGAGCAAACAATTTTTTCCATTTGTTTCCATCTAAATCCTTTTTCAATAGCAGCGTTGGCGTGAAACGCAGAGTAAAAAAATATACGCTTGCACCCTGATAGGGACGCATTTCTCTACACTTTTCTTACAAATCAAGCGTGTCTCGTTTTAGCCGTCTTATTACAAAACCTAGACTAAGCGTGGACCAAAGTTATTACTAGGTTTAAACCTAGACTAGTTATAAACTTTATTACAAAAAACAAGTTTATCGCTGACAAGGGGATCACCCATGGTCTAAAGTTAGTCCTCCGATCACCCTAGTTTTTTTTTTTTTTTTTTTTATGGCAATTGTTTTCACATTTTTGCCAGCATCATGTCAAAAGAGAATCAAATACGGAATTTTGAATTTTGCTTATCAATAAATAATGTAACAAACTTTATCTACATACGTTTTACACTAATATTTTACACAAAATACACTATAAATAAGATATTTTTCAATTAAAAGCTCACCCTAGTTTAACTATGGTACTAACTCGCTAAACGAAAGAATTTAGCGCCACGGTGGTGGAAAAATGAAACTTATAAGATTAAAAACTATTTACGCGCTAAACGCAAATGTTGGGTTATCAACCTTCTTTGTTACACGATTTTGAGGTTGTCTTGGTCTTTGATAAAATATATCTACTCGGTTCAGTTTTTATATTTTGTTGCTCCATTTTTACGATATTTATTATAGTTACAGTTAGTTATAACAATACACAGAAATATCAATTTTCGCTCGTTAAGCAATGCCATAATTACGTTCTGATTCTCGCAAGCCTCGTTGGTAAGTATTAAAACTTAATAATTTTATTAGTTGAAAATCATTGTAGCAAAACTGACTTTTATGAATCTGATTATTTATTCATTAAAATATATGCAAACAATAAGCTTTCCAATGCCAATGTACGTATATTATAGACGAAAACAAAAATTCTAAATATATGAAACGTGAAATAAGGATCGTGTGAATAAATGTGGTCCAAATCAACAAACTTTTTTCGTATATAGTCTATGGTCAATATTTAAACCATGGACTATGTCTGGTATCAGCTGGTCGATTTGTAATAAAATCAAGGTCTAACTACTTAGTACCGTAACAAACTAGGACTAGTTAGTCCAGGCTTAAACCTCTACTTAGTCCACGTTTTATAATAAGACTGTTGGTGCCGATTCTGTGTCGCATACTCTAAAGCTAAACGAAATTAACATATTTCCGTCTTTTTCATTTCCCCTTTATCAGAAGAGTACCGCCATACTTTAAGTTTGCTTTAGTTTTAGAGAATGCGACACAGAATCGACACCACCTGTTCAAATTAGATAATATATAATGTACAATCATGATATTATCGTAAGCGCTCGGCGCCTATATGCTAGGCACGAATAATTTGACACCTGTTACGTCTATCTGGGCGCTAGCGTTTTTTTTTATCCTGCTCTGTGGTAAAAACTATATCACTTGAAGTCATAACTTTGACCAATGCCCTGTTTCTATATACCAAAGACCTATTTATATCTATTGAAAATGGTTTTTACAATATTAACTTCAGCATTGGCGAAGTCACTGCGACACTTCCATAAGCTGCGGTGCGTCTGTAACAAAATTACAAAGCATTAAAATTACACGAAAATTGAAATAAAAAACTTCATTATAATTGGGCCAGTAAAAACTTTCGTTTCTTTGATTGTTATGGTTTTAAAACCATCGACTTCCAATTACCGTAATTTCATACTGAGAAATAATTGCATGATATTATTATGTACATTCATTTTATTTTGTTTTTTTTTTTACTCAACGGAAAATTTAAATTTACTATTTAATTATTCTATTATTATTATTTTTTGTATATTTAGTTTTTTTCCGATATTCGACAATGTTTTCAATAGCTATTCAGGACGGAGACAAATACAATAAATTAAAACCATGAAAATCAGTCAAGCCGTTCTCGAGTTATATGTGTTCGAACAAGCCCGCCTTTGTTTTATCATATATATAAACATTTCGTGTCACAGTGTTTGTTACCATACTCCTCCGAAAGTAGGTAGTCCTGGTAGGTCTGAGAAAAGGTTGCTATCTTTTTTTTTTTATGTGGTAAAATTATTGTATTAATATATTAAGTATGTCCTGACGTTCGTGGTGTCACAAATGTGTTCCGACTGAAAATCAGTTATTAAGGTCTTAGGACCTTAATTGTATGCTGAGTCGGAGCCCATTCGTGACACCACGTAGCATTGTTTTATTGTTTTTGTGTTACGTATTTTTTATCAGTTGTGTGTCACGAATAAATGTTTTTTCTTTCTTCTTTCTTTCTCTTTCTATTTTTCATCATCATCATAATCATCACACAAAAAGACAAAAAGACAAAAAGATTTTTTATAAAATAAATAATGTCCAAGATTGTACCTACCTTCAAAACACCCTTAATAAGCTCTCCCATTATTACTCCATCAACAACATAACTGTGAATGTACAAAAATGCCAGCAAATCTCGTTTACTCGCAAGCGATATCCCATTGACTTTACATACACGATTAATAATGTTGCTCTCGATAAAGTAGAAGTAGTACGCGATTTAGGTGTTATTCTTGATAAAAAACTAACTATGACTGAACATATTGACGCCATTGTGGACAAGGCCTACAAAAACCTTGGGTTCGTACTTCGTAACTGTAAACCTTTTTCTAACCTGAATTGCGTCAAAAGCGTCTATTATGCATATGTCCGAAGTGTGCTTGAGTATGCGAGTAGTATCTGGTCTCCTTATTATATAACGTATATACAACGTATATTCAAGCCAAATTTATTAAACACTTGAATTACAGAGTTCATACCTATTCTGATTATAGCATAGGCTGCACTCGTCACAAAATTATGCCTTTAGTAGATAGACGTACATTACTAGACGTAATGTTGTTGTATAACATAGTTAACGGTCACCTGGATGCTCCGGCTTTATTGTCTAATATTAATATTAATGTCCCCAGAAAGCGTACACGGCATACAACATTATTTTTACCCCCTTTTCAAAATACGAAATATGCAAGCAACGCCCCTATTTCACGTATCAGCTCAACATACAATAAGAAATTTTCGGATCTCGATATCTTTAATACTTCCAAAAATACCTTCAAAAACAAGGTATTCCAACAGTTACTGGGTACGGAATAAGTTATTTCCTATCTATATAATTATACAAAACACACACACACATACACATACAAACACACACACACAAACAAACACACACACAAACACACACACACAAACAAACACACACACTAGCAAACACACACACACACACACACACACACACACACACACACACACCCAGACACGCGTGCATAAATTACCTATTATTATTTAATCAAACGTTAATACTAATAATCATACACCTAACCCTACAACCTTAGCACACCCTAATTATCACTCTTTAAACATGCGTAATGCAGTGCGAGGTGTCTCTTTGATTATAAAACTTGTATTACTATCGAGACCTATTATTGGCTACATTAATATTCTGATTTTATGTAATTACTATCTATATTATCCTAATGCTGTTGGTCTTTTAATAAATAAATAAATCACCGTTTTTCATCAGCACGCGGGTAAAACACTAGTATTATATATAGATTTGACATTTACCTCCCGCACCATCGTTGAACATGAACTCGTCCTGGTATTCCTTCAGGAATTGCTCGGAGCGATGCTCGTCCAGGAACAGCGAGTAGACCTTCTTGACATCTTCCATGCTCACCTGAAACATGATCCAGGACGCTCTAAATTCCCTATATCTAGTGTTTGGTTGCAGATTTTACAGTATGCGGTAGTAATATGTTAAATTGATAAGTTTGTGTTTGGACACCGATTTTACAGTGTTAGGTCACCGATTTTACAGTGTTAGGTCACCGATTTTACAGTGTTAGGTCACCGATTTTACAGTGATAGATCACCGATTTAACAGTGATAGATAGGTCACCGATTTTACAGTGATTGATAGGTCACCGTTTTTACAGTGATAGATAGGTCACCGATTTTACAGTGATTGATAGGTCACCGATTTTACAGTGATAGGTCACCGATTTTACAGTGTTAGGTCACCGATTTTACAAGGTAACGTCACTAATTTTACAGTGTTAGTTCACCGATTTTAGTGTTCGGCCGTCCGGCCAAAATAATTGTATGGTTAAAATAGAAAAATAAAACACGCTTTGCTGCATATATCATCGCATTGCAAAATATTTATATGATATTCAGCACACTGTAACTAAAGCCTAACTACACTATATACTAACTACATATACACGGTGGAATTTAATTCGTTCTTTTCCTTTAATGTATGTATTCAGTCCATGCTATAGAATGCTCCCATATAACTAAATAAAAAAAGTACTTATGAAATAAAACTTAAATCTAGGTATTATCAAATTTAAATTCTAAAGAAAAGCCTTGTGACATTGAACAAAGCAGGTGTTTTATTGCCTACGAAACATTTACAAAGCACACAGCCGGTGCCCGCGCTGTGTGTACCGTTAAATAGACATTTCGGCTGTCATGCAGTTATTTTAAGAGGCACTAAATACCAAAACTAAATCTTTTTTTTTTTAAATTGGTCCTTGTACTAATATTCTATAGAATGGTCTGAGTACATACATTTAAGGAAAAGAGTGAATTAAATACCATCGTGTTTACGCAACTAATTCGCACTTATTCCGTTATTTTTTGAATGTGCTAACACTGTTGATCTCTATCGACCTTTACAGCGTTACCGGGCGGGAGGGCAGGGGCCCAGCCGTCGAAATAATAATGTTTTGTTTTAATAATCGTTAATACATAACTAAACCAAACCTAAAAAACTAAAAATTTAAAATAACCCATTGGTAGAGGGGAAAGTTTCCAGAATGCTGGCAGCATTACCATCACGTTATATGGCAATGCTTATTTTTTGTGCAAAATAAAAGCCAGCATTGTGGTCACCTGATGCTTCCACCGGTTTTTAGTTAATGGATAGTTACCTCGTTTGCCTTCCTGCGCTTTGCGACGAGTGAAGCCGTGGTAATCAATTGTATCGCGTAACGCAAGGAGGTTTCAGTTGCGACGCGCGTCAGCACCGTCAAAGCATCGTTTGACATTTGACAGTCCTCTTCCTCGCATCTGTAAATTTTGACATCTACTTTTTTTTTGTATTTTGGCTCCACACTTTTGTGTATTTAGCCAGTGTCAAGTAATTGATAATTTATCAAGTTATCGATATTTCACGCTAATATGTGTCACAGTCGAAGTCATCAAGTCAAGTCATAGTCTAGTCAAAGTCATAGTCCTAGTAAAGTGGTGGAAATTTTACTTGAAGCTTCTATGGAGTTTTGGATACAACAAGAAACGTTTCACCATCATTATACCATTTTGCCACACTCATGCCTGTAATCCAGCACTTAACGAATAAAATGCCACCAATTTTATGCACTAACACTGAAAATAACACAAGTTTTGGAAAATAATACAATGCGGCGACGCGATCCTTTTCGTTTTCCCGCCAAAACTCCTTTAATTATTTTAAACCTAACTTTCACCTTTATAATATTATTAATTAATTAATTAATATTAATATAGTATGATTTTAATATAGATAAATTACCTGATATTAAGTATTTCCCTAAGCTCTTGATGGCTGTAAGGCGCCGTGGGAACGATGATCATTCTATCGAGCAAGTCTAGGGGAATTCCGTGCGGGCTGAAACCAAAACATTTCATACATTTATTATAAATATAATTTAAATTTGCACAGAACGATTTGTAACGCAAGGTTATTTAACCGCCTTAAAAAAGGGACGAAGTTCTCAATTCAGTTGCATGTACCTTAAAATTTTTGTTCATACAGAACTTCCAATAAATAAATAAATGAATAAATGATTCATTTATACAATACTTATTAATTTATACAATAATCCTTTGCGACTGCCCCAATATAGAATAGAATAGAAATAGAAAAACTCTTTATAGCGTATACCAACATAAAATAAAACTAGATATTACAGTACTAGAATAGGCGGCCTTATCACTAAAAGTGATCTCTTCCAGGCAACCTTTGGATGAATAGTATCATAAAAGAAGAAGTCAGTGGTGCGCAATATGAACAAAAAAATACTTTTTTTTTTTTTTTGTGGACATTTCACACAGCGCCATCTAGTCCCAAACTAAGCAAAGCTTGTATTATGGGAACCGGATAACTGATACAATACTTAGATACTTTTTGTTTGTAAATACATACATAGAATACAATATAACACCCAGACACAGAACAAACATCAATGTTGATCACACAAATGTTTGTCCTGGGTGGGGATCGAACCCACAACCCACAGTCCAGAAGGCTGGGTTACTACCAACTGAGCTATCGGGCCAGTCAAAGTACTTATTTTGTATACTAATAGTATGCTATTAGATATAATGTACAAACACATACACATTCGACAATAAATAGGTAGATATGTAGATAATCTAATTACCTGAATTTAGCGGAATTACACTAGATATTCTATTTCATTTTGTATCTAAGATGAACTTCCGCGAAGTGACGCCTGATTCTATCAATTACAGAACTTCCGTCATTTATTGGCCTTTTAATTTAAAACAATAAAACCTTTAGATTAGTTACATGGAAACTTCATCGTAATAAATAAATATTATATATTAGTATGCTAGAACTGCGGGTTGTGAGTTTGATTCCCACCCAAGACAAACATTTATGTGATGAACATCGATGTTTGTTCTGTGTCTGGGTGTTATATTGTATTCTATATATGTATTTAAAAACAAAAAGTATCTAAGTATTGTATCAGTTATCTAGATCCCATAGTACAAGCTTTGCTTAGTTTGGGGCTAGATGGCGCTGTGTGAAATGTCCCCTTTTTTTTTGTGCTACTGAGTGATGACGAGCTAGTCGTTCACGTGATGTTAAGTGCCACGGCCGCCCATAACAGAACAGTGTCATTCGGAACACTAAAACAGAGTTACGAGTGACAATGCACTGCGCACATCATCCAGAGACATCAGCACAATCTAGTAATAAGATTACTAGACTGTGAGATCAGATCATAAAGTCTCATTTGCCCAGTAATTTCACTAGCTACAGTGCCCTTCAAACCGGAACACAGTAGTGCTTGTACACTACTGCTTGGCGGCAGAATAACTGGCAAAGCGGTGGTACCTGCCTAGACGAACTTTGCAACAAAGTCCTACCACCTAGTAGTTTTTATTGGGTCATACCTGCGATAGTTGGTCCCACGGATGCGAGTGATCCCACGGTTAGTCGCCATTATGACCACGGGAGCTGTCTCTGATTCCAGAGCACGGTTCAGGAACGAGAAGCATTCTATGTCTAACATGTGCGCCTGGAACAAAAATAAAATACAAACAAAATAAAACTTATTATTGATAATGTGTGCTGTTTACTACTAATAAAGAAAAATGAAAAATAAAATAAAATAACAATTCCATTTTTTTATGTGAAATTAAAAATTATGGCAAACCCCACTAATAATAACGATAATAATAATAATAGGCGGAACTCTAGGTTAAGGGTTTTTATGGTTTTTATAAGTATATGAGTAGTATTTTTTTATTGTTATTTTTTTACAGAAAATTTGTAGAAAAACTTGAGAACTCGGGAGGTGTTGCTTAGCTAAGTTGTATTTTTATATACTTCAGTACAGACAGGCCTCAGTGTCTAAAATAAAAATTTATTATTATTAAATGAAAGTTATCTAAGAATTTTTTATAAATGAGATAATAATAATAACGTCTTTCTTAGGATTTTCTGTGTAGGGACCCAGGAACTACGAGGACCATGGTCCCACAACACCCAGACTCAGAACAAGTATTTGCGCTTTTCTGTACAAATACTTGTCCTGCCACGGGAATCGAACTCGCTCCCACCGGATTATGAGCCGACCTGCTCAACCACCACACCACAGAGGCTGTCATAGATAGATAAAACTCTTTATTGAAACACCACATTACAGGAACAATTTACAAGCACAAACATAAAAATTAAGTGTCACAACGGGCGGTCTTATCGCTTAAAGCGATCTCTTCCAGACGAACCATAATAGTATATTTGTAATTTTTATAGAAATATTGTAAAAAAAATCTAAGAAAATTTAATAAATGAGATAATAATAATAATACCGCCAATGATCACATACATAAGGCGCATATTGCTTGCTCATGCATACCTCGTCTATAAACAAAACACCGGGTATCATTTCAGCCTTCCCCTCTTCGCGCCACTCCGCCACTTTGCTGTTGATCTGTTCTCGAATCTCAGATTTTATTTCCCCGGTGTCACCTGAAATAAAATTAAAAATAATTCAAACTGTAACCTCATGGCTAATTGTGAATGTTTATCAATTTTTTTATTGTAATACACAACTGAAATAAATGTGAAATGTTACCTACATAAATTATTGAGTGTACTTGTAGTATGAGGGTAAAACAATTTTACTAAACAAAAAATATCAAGTATTGTATCAGTTCCCACAGCATAAGCTTTACTTAGTTTATGACTAGATGGCGCTGTGTGAAATATCCACAAATATTTATTTTGAAGTTTTTTTTTTGTTTGGTTTTGGCTCCACACTTTTGTGTATTTAGCCAGTGTCAAGTAATTAATTTTTCAAGTTTATGTAAGTGTATTATACATATGTATGTTGTATGTGTCAAGTCAAGTCACAGTCCAAGTCATCAAGTCAAGTCATAGTCTAGTCTAGTCAAGTCATACTCCTAGTAAAGTGGTGGCAACTTTACCAGAAGCTTCTATGGAGTTTTGGAAACAACACGAAAAGAAACGTTTCACCATCATTATACCACTTTCCCACACTCACGCCTGAAATCCAGCATTAAACGAATAAAATGCCACCAATTTTACAAACACTGAAAATAACACAAGTTTTGGAAAATAATATACTGCGGAGACGCGATCTTTTTCGTTTTCCCACCAAAAAACTCTATTTTGAAGTTGGTTGAAAATGTGACCGTACCTGAGAAGAGTGCTAGGAACCCGTGGGTCCTTGAGTTGATGACGTCCACCTCGTGTAGAGTAACCGTGTGCACTACCTCCTTACGTTTCTGCAGTTCACCCTCCGGGCACTGGACGAAACGAGCCTGTTGCCCTGAAATACAAAGATTCACTATGTGGTAGGACTTTTCTGCAAAGTTCGTCTAGGTAGGTACCACCGCTTTGCCAGTTATTCTGCCGCCAAGCAGTAGCGTGCAAGCACTACTGTGTTCCATTTTGAAGGGCAATTTAGCTAGTGAAATTAATGGGCAAATGAGACTTTATGATCTGATCTCACAGTCGAGTAATCTTATTACCAGACTGTGCTGATGTCTCAGGATGATGTGCGCAGCAGCAGTCATGCGAAACTTTACATGTTGGGGTTCCGAGTGACATTGTTCTGTTATGGGCGGCCGTGTCACTTAACATCAGGTGAACGACTAGCTCTACACATCATTCAATAACATAAAAAAAAAAAGAAATTCAATTCCAACCTCTGTGGTGTGGTGGCCAGGCATGTTTCCTTAGGTGTGAAAAGAAAATAAATCACAAATAATTGTTGAGTCTGAGTGTTGTGGGACCACGATCCTCGTAGTTCCTGGGTCCCTAAGCGCAGGAAATCCTAGTTAGGGTCCAGTATCTATGTATGTGATCGTTGGACGTTACTGTTAGTATTATAAGGTGAAGTTCGTCCAGTTAGGTACTACCGTTTTGCCAGTTATTCTGCCGTTAAGCAGTAGTGTGCAAGCACTACTGTGCCGATTTGAAGGGCACTGTAGATAGTGAAATTACTGGAGTAACACATTGAGGTCAGAAAAGAAATAATAGAAGGCACTTCAATATTACAGTACAATTTAAGGTTACACATTTTATATTGTATTAAATACGTCGCGGTCATAATCGCGGCTATCTCGCTCGCACGCTCGGGCATCGTTAGATAACCTACCGCAGCGAGGTCAACGACCGCCCGGGGCTTTGTACTTTTGTTTATTCTGAAACTAGGGAGCGTATTCTGTTTCGGAATAAGTATATTAAATATTGTCTTGACTGGCCTGATAGCTCAGTTGGCAGTAGCTCTGCCTTTTGAACTGTTGTGGGTTCGATTCCCACCCAGGACAAACATTTATGTGAAAAACATGGGTGTTTGTTCTGTGTCCGGGTGTTATATTGTATTCTATGTGTGTATTTACAAACAAAAAGTATCCAAGTATTGTATTAGTTACTGGTTTCCATAGTACAAGCTTTGCTTAGTTTGGGACTAGATGGCGTTGTGTGAGATGTCCACACATATTTATTATTTGACCAAACTGCTGGCCTCTACTTCGGCCAAAGATTGAGCATTGCCATTCAACGTGGCAATGCTGCCAGCATATTGGGCATGTTGCCTACTGGTACTGGTTTGTTTGATTAAGTTCCCTTTTTATTGTTTTATGTTTATTAAATAATATTATGGAATAAATACCTTTGTTTAAATAAATTCTAGTAGTAAGTTATCATTAAATCTTATTGCTTGTTGGTTTTACACTAGACATTCTTGTTTCATTTTGTATTTGATTGCTATTTATTTATTCTACAATTATTTAGTACATGTAAGCAATTCTCCCGTAGCTAAATCTTACAGCAATTGTTTAACCTGTTTAAAACAACACCATGTATATTGTATACCTGTGGCGTCATAATCGCGTGCACGGGCGAAACTTCTGCCCAGTTTGTTGATCTTCCCGGTAGCTTTATCTATGGTTATGACGTCACCGGCTTGTACCTGCAATAACAATAAATACTATAATATATATGACGGCGGCAACGTCCAGTTATAAACTCTATGCACAGCGATCGAGTACCGTAATTTACCCTGTGGTAGCATTTAAATTTATTACAGTGGCAACACCGGCAACTGTCGTCGCTGCCCCACCCGTCTGGCTATACAGGGAGTAACAAAAACCCTGTTAAATAAATGAAGTATGTGTACAGATCATTACAAGTAGTCATATAAAAATGTCTAACAATACCTAAGTTATACGTATCTGAAGTTACACGCAGTATCTAAATACAAAAAAATAATACCATTTCCCAAAAATGTTTGTGCCACAAGCCGTGCCTATTTTTAAATAGCTAAGTAACTAAGGTAAAAGTAAACGCGGAACCGACAAACGGGGGCCGCCTTTGTCGGCTCTTTTGTAGGATGCCGCTCCTGCACCTGTGTGCCTACGGGGAAATGGGGTGCGCGGGCGGCGCGGTATCACTCGGCATAGGCGCGGCGCGGCCCGCGGCTTACACTCAGTCGCACGTGCTCTCTCATGCAATTTAGTCGTTTCCAGTTTGACCGTCGCGAATTTAGTGTCGAGTGTGATGTCGTATTCTAACGACGAATACTACAATATGTTAATGTGCCTTGGTAGAAGTCACAATAATTATGCGGCAGCACGTAGAGAATACGAGCATAATTTTTCTATTCCGCGTGGAATTGAGTTACCGTCATTAATGGCATTCCAGCGATTGCACTTACGTGTTTACAACACCGGTAGTGTAACGGGCCGTGATCAGCAAAGATTTGATGCTGGAAGACCACGAGTATTACATGACGCTGAAGAACAGGTGCTCGATATGTTTGTGCAAGACCCAACACGTAGCACACGCAGCATGGCAAGAGAAATTGGAATTAATCACATGCGTGTATGGAGGACATTGAAGGAAGACGGTCAGCATCCGTTTCATTATCAACGAGTGCAATCATTGTTGCCCAGTGATTATGAGCCCAGAGTGGCATTTTGTCAGTGGCTTCTCGACCGAGTGACAGATGACGCAGAGTTTTTGAGTCGTATTTTATTTACCGACGAATGCTCGTTCGTCAGAACTGGCGTTTTTAACTGCCATAATGAGCACGTATGGGCTGTGGAAAATCCCCTGGCAATAAGAGAGAGCCATTTTCAGCATCGTTGGCGAATAAACGTTTGGGCTGGCATACTCGGTGATAGGATTATTGGGCCTCATTTCTTGAACAATACCATGAATGGAGCTAATTATCTGCAGTTTTTACGCAACGAACTTAGTGACGAACTCGACGACCTAAACTTGTCTCTTATGAGAACGATGTGGTTCCAGCACGACGGCGCTCCACCGCATTTCGCTCGCAATGTTAGGGATTACCTCACTCAAGAATACGGAGAAAGATGGATCGGACGAGGCTCCACTACACCGTGGCCAGCGCGTTCGCCAGATCTCACGCCTCTTGATTTTTATCTCTGGGGTCACGTGAAAGAGTCGGTCTTTAAAAAGACCTGCGACAACGAAGGCGAAATGCGCTCACGCATAGTTGCTGCATTTGAAAGCATAAAATCGGACGCGTTGATACTGCAACGTGTACGCGGAAGTATTGTGACACGTTGTCAAAAATGTATCGAAGTCCAAGGTCGGCACATTGAACAACATCTTCGGGGCCGCCAAATCAGCATTTTGATTGATTGACTGAACATGAAAATCGCCTACCGGCAGATGTGTTTTTGAAAGCTCTTTTAAGAGCTAAAAATTACGTACCTATCTTGTTTCTTGACAATACAAAATCACACGTGAATTCGATTGTTTAGAGTGTGGCAGAAAGGCGCGCAGCACTTGTGTGCCTACCACTATTGGTCAAAGAGATCTTTTACGTCATTAAGTTACGGTCTCGCAATCCTACAACGTTGTGGTATGTGGTATAGGGCACATAATCGTATGAAAAACGCATAAAAAGTAATCTGTGGAATAGCTTCTAGTTCCGTCGCAGTAGGTATGCGGTTGAATAGACTTAGCGTACCATGGCGGGCGGTGCGGGGTGCGGGCAACAGGCAGCAGGCTGCGTCGGTGGTGCAAGTACCTATGTTGTCAATATCTGAGGTCGTAAACATTTTTAGTAACGGCATAAAAGGTTTTAATAAAAAGCACACGTAAGTTTTGTATGTCTCGTATTGAAATAGAACTAGTATTACTACAACCTTGAGTTGACACTGGATACGCAGCTCGCGGATATAACAGGGTTTTTGTTACTCCCTGTATAAAGGGATCGATTGGCGTGCTACGGATCATTCTTGTTCCAGACACGGCGCGGTGTGGACATGCTGTAGGCCTATAGTTATATAGGTTGCAACCTACGCACAACCCGTTCCTGTCGATATATATTTTATTTTATTTTATTTGGACAACCAACAGCTTTCTTACAAAATAATATGAAAACAGGATAATAAATACTCCAAAGCCAAATACATGTTATTACTCTTAGAATTAATAAGTAGGTGATTACAATGAAAAGGTAGGTACTTAGCTCAACATATTGTTTGTGACATTTAACAAAAGGAAATCTATTATCATCAAGGAGTAAACATTTTAAACGCAATAGGCTATTTGACTACTATATTTTTATTACACACATAAATAATATACCTCAAAAAATAGATAACTGTGAAAACAAAACTTGAATATCTCAAAAAATGACTAAGTTACAGGTATTTTAAAATACAGAAATAGAAAGAGACAACTCAAACACGCAGTGACGTCAGTTACCAGCCCTCACAGTAACTCATTACTAAGCTGTGGTAGCTCTACATACAATCTCTTTGGCATGTGACGTCACAAGCCATGCATTCGTAGTAGCTGTGAGGAAGCTCAACACGATCTCTGTTTTGCGAGAAAGGGACAGGCGATGAAACTTTAAAAGCGTACTACTCCGTGATTAATTTACCGATTTTACTTATTTTTACAATGATTACATTCATTTTTAACCTACTTTATGAAAATAATATTTACTTGTTCATTTTTAATAGTAGTCAAATAGCCTATTATTAAGTTATTGATTAGTTTAGATTATATGATTATGATTATATGATATATATCTATATATGTATAAAAATTTCGTGTCAGTGTTTGTCTCCGAAACGGCTGAACCGATTTTGATGTTATTTTATATTCACACTTAGTAGTTCTAATAATAGGTTATTATCTATTTTTCATCCCCCTAAGTAATAGGGGGGCCAAAACAAGAAAAAAAAATTTTTTTTATAAGATTTTTTTATGATGTGGCATGTTTTTTTTTTATGTTAAGGAATGACGTGACAAGCTAGCCGTTCGACTGATGTTAAACGACACGGGTGCCCATACCAGCTGCAGTGTCACTCGGAACTCTAAAGTATAGAGGTTCGCGTGACACTGCACTGCGCACGTCATCCAGAGACATCAGCACAATCTAGTAATAAGAATACTAAACTGTGAGATCAGACCATAAAGTCTCATTTGCCCAGTAATTTCACTAGCTACAGTGCCCTTCAAACCGGAACACAACAGTGCTTGCGCACTACTGCTTGGCGGCAGAATAATTGGCAAAGCGGTGGTACCTACCTAGACGAACTTTGCAGTAAAGTCCTACCACCTAGTAAATATGTAATGTGTGGATAATAATTCAACCTCCTATTTCACCCTCTGGAGGGGTGGAATTTCGAAAAAACCTTTCTTACTTGGATACCTACACTTTACAAAGAACACACTCTACAAATTTCAAGTCTCTAGGACCAGCGGTTTAGGCTGTGCGTTGATATATAAGTCAGTCAGGACTTTGTATTTTATATGTATTATAGATAATAGTGATAGGTATTTGTAGTGTCTGGGTGTTATATTGTATTCTATGTATGTATTTACAAACAAAAAGTATATAAGTATTGTATCAGTTATCTGGTTACCATAATAGAAGCTTTGCTTAGTTTGGGGCTAGATGGCGCTGTGTGAAATGTCCACACGTATTTGTTTATTTATTTATTATTCTATATTGTATAATTCGGATATACACTAGGTGTACTAGGTCTACTAGGTGGTAGGACTTTGTTGCAAAGTTCGTCTAGGTAGGTACCACCGCTTTGCCAGTTATTCTGCCGCCAAGCAGTAGTGTGCAAACACTACTGTGTTCCGGTTTGAAGGGCATTGTAGCTAGTGAAATTACTGGGCAATTGAGATTTTATGATCTGATCTCACAGTTGAGTAATTTTATTACCAGACTGTGCTGATGTCTCAGGATGATGTGCGCAGTGCAGTGTTGCTCGAAACTCTATTTTTGGGTTTCGATTGACACTATTCTGTTATGGGCAGCCGTGGCGCTTAACATCAGGTGAACGGCTAGCTCGTCGAATCATTCAGTAACATAAAAAAATAAAAAATAATAATAATATATCAACCTTTTCCTTCAGTAATGCATCAGCCATTTTAGCTCCCATATCGTAGTTGGTTTCCATATCGCTAGTCTTCAGTGTGAGCCGACCAACTCTCGCGCCGCCGCCGCCCGCGCCTCTTTCAATCACCACTTCGACAACCTCGCCTTCTATTATTTCTGACTCTTCCCTGAAAACGAACAAAGCTCAGTATGAGAGCTTTGGCGGGAAAACGAAAAAGATCGCGTCGCCGCATTGTATAATTTTCCAAAACTTGTGTTATTTTCAGTGTTAGTGCATAAAATTGGTGGCATTTTATTCGTTAAGTGCTGGATTACAGGCATGAGTGTGGGAAAATGGTATGATCATGGTGAAGCGTTCCTTTTCGTGTTGTTTCCAATACTCCATTGCCAGTTATTCTGCCGACAAGCAGTAGTGCGCAAGCACTGCTGTGTTCCGGTTTGAAGGGCACTGTAGCTAGTGAAATTACTGGGCAAATGAGACTTATGACCTGATCTCACAGTCTAGTAATCTTATTACTAGATTGTGCTGATGTCTGTGGATGACGTGCGCAGTGCAGTGTCACGCGAAACTCTATACTTTAGAGTTCCGAGTGACACTGCAACTGATATGGGCAGCCGTGTCGTTTAACATCAGGCGAACGGTTAGCTCGTCACGTCATTCCTTAACATAAAAAAAAAAGAAGCTTCTGGTAAAGTTGCCACTACTTTACTAGGAGTATGACTTGACTAGACTAGACTATGACTTAACTTGATGACTTGGACTGTGACTTGACTTGACACATTATATGATATTAATTAACTTGAGATATTATCAATTACTTGACACTATATACACAAAAGTGCCAAAACCAAACAAAAAAAGCTCAGTATGAGAGCACAGGACTACCCATTTCTTTCCTTGGGAGCTGTAAGAGCCAACTAAAGCCAAATCCAGATAATGGACAACATCATTCGGTGCATGCAGGGAAACATATTTGTTACACAAAAATCTATCAGAAAAAAAGCGAAAAAACATTACAGATCTTAAAAATATATGTTACGAGCTTCTGCCTGCAGCTTCGCCAGCGCCGTGGCCTATGGGAAAATAATTCAACCACCCATTTCACCCTCTTAAGGGTGGAATTTCGAAAAATCTTTTCTTAGCGGATGCCTACGTCATAACATCTACCTGCATGCAAAATTTCAGCCCGATCCGTCCATTGGTTTGGGCTGTGCGTTGATAGATCACTATGTCAGTCAGTCAATCAGTCAGTTTTTTCACCTTTGAGTTATATATATTTAGATTTTTTTTTTTATTGAATGATGTGACGAGCTTGTCGTTCACCTGATGTGATGACACGGCCGCCCATAACAGAACAGTGTCACTCGGAACTCCAACATGTAAAGTTTCGTGTGACTGCTGCACTGCGCACATCATCCTGAGACATCAGCACAGTCTGGTAAGATTACTAGACTGTGAGATCAGATCATAAAGTCTCATTTGCCCAGTAATTTTACTAGCTACATTGCCCTTCAAACCGGAACACAGTAGTGCTTGCACCCTACTGCTTGGCGGCAGAATAACTGGCAAAGCGGTGGTACCTAGACGAACTTTGCAGAAAAGTCCTACCACCTAGATTGAATATTAATTGATGATTTATTCTCACTTAATCCTGATTCCGATGGACTTCCTTATCGCCTGCGTCAGTGCTTCAGTCTTACTCATTTCAAGGGAGTAAATTTCGGACCCTGAAAAATAATAAATGGATTTGGTGAAGGCAAACATCATAAAAATGTATGGCATGGTGATATAAATCCCTAGCACTTACCAAGTATTATACTGCACTACTGTTTGCATGTATCCCCATATATAACATGCCTATTGCAACACATTAAGAATAATAATATCTTTATTGCTTAGAAAATATTATTATTATTATATTCACTAGGTGGTAGGACTTATTATTATTATTATTATAGTTTAATAGACAAGCAGCATGACTGATGATGTGTCTGTATCCACAGTGTTGGATTCACTTTCAATGTTCATCCTTGTAACAGAGATAGTTTATTTGTTTGTAACCAGTTGTCGAGTCTGTTCTTAAAGTTATTCACAGAGGTGGCAGCAATGACCTCTTCTGGTAGCCTGTTCCAGTTGTGAACCACTCTATTACTGAGGAAGTTATGTGCAGTGTTGTAAAATACGACGTAAATTCCAACACTGTATATATTTCGAGGGTAGGGATGAGAAAAAGAACAAAAAAAAAACTTTACTGCAAAGTTCGTCTAGGTAGGTACCACCGCTTTGCCAGTTATTCTGCCGCCAAGCAGTAGTGCGAAAGCACTGCTGTGTTCCGGTTTGAAGGGCAATGTAGCTAGTGAAATTACTGGGCAAATGAGACTTTACGATCTGATCTCACAGTTTAGTAATCTTATTACTAGATTGTGCTGATGTCTCTGGATGACGTGCGCAGTGCAGTGTCACGCGAACCTCTATATTTTAGAGTTCCGAGTGACACTGCAGCTGATATGGGCAGCCGTGTCGTTTAACATCAGGCGAACGGCTAGCTCGTCAGGTCATTCCTTATCATAAAAAAAAAAGACAAACAGAACCTTAAATAAATGATAGGTAAATTAAAAGTTAGATTTTAGTAATACTAACAACAGGTAAGCTAGCAGGTAGGTGCTGAGTGAAATTACATTGTTCTACATAATTATGACATACTAGTTGCGCCCCGCGGTTTCACCCGCGGATAAAAGGTATTTTAAATATATGCTTATCCCACGGGAAAATTTCACTTTTCCGGGATAAAATGTATCCTATATGTTAAACCAGTGTATAAGCTATCTTGGTACCGAATTTCATCCAAATCCATTCAGCCGTTTGAGCGTGAAGGAGTAACAAACATACACACATACACACAAACACACATACAAACTTTCGCCTTTATAATACTAGTGTGATGACTATACATTTGGGTAGAGGGTACATCCTGGGCAGAAGTACAAAGTTGTAAGCTTGAATCTTTAGTGCAGTTAGGCATTATTCCCTTAAGCCTCGTTCTCACCCTGTTCACAATAATTGGAACAGCTGTGCAAGCCATTTAAGGGCTATCTCCATTATAACAAGATATAAGATCACACTAAAGTTATAAAGGCGAAAGTTTGTATGTGTGTATGTTTGTTACTCCTTCACGCGCAAACAGCTGAATGGATTTGGATGAAATTCGGTACCAAGATAGTTTATACACTGGATTAACATATAGGCTACATTTTGTCCCAGAAAAGTGAAATTTTCCCATAGGATGAGGAAATAATTAAAACACTTTTTATCCGCGGGTGAAACCGCGGGGCGCAACTAGTAAATAAATAATTTCAAACTGTCTCCACACCAAACATAACAAAGAATGTTTCAACAATTGAAACAAACATAGATAGTAACTAATCACTATCAATAATATCACCTTTTTTCTTTCCTTAATATTTACACAGTCCATAATGGTAGAGACAGGCAAGAGTTTATGTACGTACCTGCCATGCTAGTAAAAGGTGTGTCTGGTCCTAAGGCCTGCGCAAGTCCCATGGCAATGGCTGTTTTGCCGGTGCCCGGTTGTCCGGCGAGTAAGACAGCTCTTCCTGCTATTTTACCTGAAATACCACACTAATCTCAATTTTGCTCAAATTGCACATATGCCCCTTTCAAGTTCTAAGAGAAGCATATAACCAATCATAATGCAAGAAAGGCATATGACGTGACTGTTAATGGGTGAAACGCTTTCTCGAGAGAACAGAACAATACAGTTTTTAGAGATCTTATCAAAATTTTATCATTCTGCAACTAGGTGTATGGTTATATGTTTTTACTGATTTATCACTTCTCTATATGTGCTTTAATTTACTTTATTATCTGTACACTAGCTTCACTCTTCAGTTTCAGCTGCATGTTTTATGATAACTACTTAAATAAATATAAGTTAAATTTCATCTCAATTACACAGATTTTTGGTCCATTATACATAGTATTTGTGTGAAACAATGTAGTTTTGATATATCTATACATCATAATTATTGCCATACCCTTGGGAAGCTCTGCAACTTTAAGGGAAAGGGAAAATTGTTTATGGGAATTAAACAATTTTTAAGGGAAATTTATTTTATGAGTTCTAAGACTTTTACCAACAGCTAATTCGTGATTTAACATCTCATTAAATAGACCCAAAAGGATTAAAACTACTTCATTTCAGTACTTGTTCATTGAATTAATAATAAATAACGCCCAATCATCAAATACATAGATCCTGGTCCCTAACTAGGATTTGCTGTGTCTAGGGACCCAGGAGCTACCCATGGTCCCATAGCACCCAGACACAGAATAGGTATTTGCGCTTTTTTTTCTGTGCACAAATACTTCTCTTGCCGCGGGAATCGAACCCGCCGCCTCTGGCCTCTGGAGCCGACATGCTCAACTACCACATCACAGAGGCTGTCAAAATTAAATTGAATCTTAATGGCTTCTGCAGCAATTTCACCACAATTTCGCCAATATCATGTACTAAGACCATCGCAGTTGGATTGAAATTAAAACATACCAGCAAACAAACAGACCAGCGGTTGTTACCATGACAACGAAAAACAAGAACTACCTTCGCGGATCATTTGTAATATGACTCCAGCAGCTTTCCTGGCCATCTTCTGGCCGACCATCCCCTGGGAAACAGCTCGGGGCTCGAGGGAATCATCTAGACCAAGGCCGCGTATGTGGGAATGAGCGCCTATTCTTTCAATGCGGGTTATTGAACGCACCTCCTGCACTTGAGCTGCAGCGATGGACTGAAATGTACAAAATACTAATACTAATAATAGGGAATCGGATATTGAAACTCGCTTTTACTTCTTCATTAATAATTACAAAAGTATAATAGAACATACGTTTGATGGGCCTTGCATTGGTTAGTGTATGTCAGGGAATTTATAGACAGTGGTGCAAGCTAGTCTGACCATTAACGATAGGTATACAAGATATTTATGAAAAGATTGTTTTGAAATTATTATTAATTTGAAAAAAGATCGATGCAATGTTGATTTTAGAGGTTATGTTTATAGCTGATAGATTTTTGATGAAAATATCTCGTTTAACGAGCTATTTTAGATAAAGGTAGTAAATATAGTGGTACTTACAGCCATTTTTTAGAATATCTATAATTAATATCGGCGTTGCCTAGCTTCACAAAACATGAAAACAAATCATAGACAAACAATGTGCAAAGTAGTGGTTATATGCTCTTTGGTGCAAACCACAAACTACATGCAAACAACAACCAATCAAACCAAAGAGTATATAATCACTACGTTCAAACAATAAACGATTGTCACAGAATCAAAAGGAATAAGCCTACAACAGAGCACATATTCGTACGAGAAATATTGTTGAAAGGTGTTTTGGTATTTATTAAACAATGATTTAGATGCCTATGATACAATGACTAAATTCACACGCAAATATCTAATTTATTTTATTTATCCGCGTCCAACTTTCTGCGGTAATAACGTTCCGTTTTATCCTATAGTGTTAGATACGATGGAAAAATGTATTGGATTCTCAAAATCGATTCTGTACGGAACATTTCGTAATATTAACCAACGATTACCTTTTTATTTAACCCAAACAAAACAACTGGAAAGAATATTTAGATTATAATATCATCCAAGAATGTTCTCAGTATGAAATTAAGGCAAGTCAGGTAAGCCGCCATTTTTTAAAAGAATACTATGATTAAAATAAAAACAGTTGATTAAAGATGAGGATAGGGATATGTTTAAAAAAAATCTTTTGATCTCGAGGTATCTACATATATTTTAAATTTGTACACATAGGACTATTATAATAAATATAATAATAATGATATTAACTAATAATGTTAATACCTATTTACTGGATATTTACAAAAGTTACATGAATAAATACAATATTAATTTGTATAATTATTGTAGGTAAATAATTTATTTCAAGAAACATAGAATTCATTAATATAAACATCATTAAAAATAATAATAAATAACGCCCAACACACGTAGATTCTGGACCCTAACTAGGATTCCCTGTGTCTAGGGACCCAGGAACTACGAGGACCATGCTCCCACGACACCCAGACAAGTATTTGCGTTTCTTTTCATGCGCATATATTTTCATGTCACGGGAATCGAACCCGAGCCGACCTGCTCAACCTCCGCACCACAAAAGATGTCAATATAAGTAAAATAAAATTGATAAAATTAAATATAAATACCACAGATTAGCGAGAACATACTTAAAAGGTATACCTGCTACCAAAGGCTATTTGACTACTATATTTTAATTGCATAAATATTAGGTCTTTACCTATGAAATTGCCGTTTTGTTTGAAAAAAGTTAAAGTATTTTTTTATCGAACTTATTTATTTCTTTTATTCAAAGTAATCACCCCTGCAATCAATGCATCTTTGCCAACCCTGAGGCAGTTTTTGGATGCCCTTCTCGAAAAAATCAGCAGGACGGGAGACAACAAACTCTTCAAAGGCGTTATGTACTGCCTCTCGGGAATTGAATTTTTTTCCCGCTAAAAAGTTGTCCAAATTTTGGAAAAAGTAATAGTCGGTAGGCGCAAGATCTGGTGAGTATGGCGGATGAGGGAGAGCTTCCAAACCCAACTCATGCAGCTTAGAGACGGTCTGTTGTGCAGTATGGGGTCGCGCGTTGTCGTGAAGTAGCAGTGGAGACGACCGATTGACCAAAGCTGGTTGCAGACGTGCGAGTTTCGCCATCATTGTGGTCAGTTCTTCAATGTACACATCTGCAGTAATGCTCTCGCCGTTTTGTAAAAAGCTATGATGAATCACACCAGCACTAGACCACCTAACTGTGACCATTACCTTTCTAGGGGTCATTTTTCGTTTTGCACATTGCTTTGGTACCGAACCAGGATCTAACCAACTTGCTGAGCGCTTTCGATTGTCAAAAAGAATCCATTTTTCGTCGCACGTAACAATTCGGTTCAAAATTCCTTCATTTCTGTGCCTGTTAAGCAGCGCAAGGCAAGTCTCGACGCGTACGTTGCGCTGGCGATCGTTAAGTTCGTGGGGCACCCATCTATCAAGCTTTTTTATCTTGCCAATCTGTCGCAAATGGACCAATATTGTTTTGATGCTAACATCAAAAGCTGCTGCCAGCTCAGCTGTAGATTGAGATTCATCAGCTTCCACAATCGCCTTTAATTCATCATTGTTGACCAAAGTTTCCGGACGACCACGAGGTTCATTTTTCAAGTCAAAATTCCCAGAACGGAACCGAGCAAAACAATAACGGGTTGTACGTTCGTTTGTACAGTTCTCTCCGTAAACGTCGTTGATGTTACGTGTCGTTTGTGCCGCGTTGGTGCCACGACGGAACTCATATTCCATAATTACACGAAATTTCAAAGTATCAATTATGAGGAAAAATGTTGAAATGTAATGAAAATACAACGCTAATCAATAAACAAAAGACTTATATTGTAAATAGAATGTCATATTTTTAAAACAAAATTAATTTGAATTTAGAATTCATAGCCAATCAAAACTTTTTTTTGTTTGAAAAAGTCTGTACTGCAATACGGCAATTTCATAGGTAAAGACCTATTATATAATATTCCTCAAAAAATATACAGACGTAAAAACGAAAATTAAATATCTCAAAATATAAGTTACAGGCATTTTATAATACAGGAATAGAAAGAGACAGCTCAAACACGAAGTGACGTCAGATACCAGTCCTCCAAAGTACCTCATTACTAAGCTGTGATACCTCTATGGTAGCTCTACATGCAATCTCTTTGGCATGTCACGTCACTAGCAACTTTTTTTTTGGTTTGGCTCCACACTTTCGTGTATTTAGCCAGTGTCAAGTAATTAATTTTTCAAGTTATATTATGGTGTATGTGTCAAGTCAAGTCACAGTCCAAGTCATCAAGTCAAGTCATAGTCTAGTCAAAGTCATACTCCTAGTAAAGTGGTGGCAACTTTACTTGAAGCTTCTATGGAGTTTTGGAAACAACACGAAAAGAAACGTTTCACCATCATTATACCATTTTCCCACACTCACGTCTGTAAGTGTAATCCAGCACTTAACGAATAAAATGCTACCAATTTTATGCACTAACACTGAAAATAACACAAGTTTTAAAAAATTATACAATGCGGTGACGCTATCTTTTTCGTTTTCCCGCCAAAACTCTCCTAGCAAAACTTCATAGTAGCTGTGAGGTACCGGTTTTACTTATTTTTTTAATCAATACATTCACTTTCAACCTAATTTATTAAAATAATATTTACTTGTGCATTTTTAATAGTAGTCAAATAGCCTATTTAGAATAAAAATTCAACAGTTAAATCTTTCTGCAAGTTATTCGACGCATATTCATAATTACTAATTAAAACTAATTATACAACTTATGTACATTTTTGTTTGTTACCTACACACAATCGTAAAACATGATTAAATTCCATAAATTTGAATTTTTAATTAGATTTTGGAATGTTCAGTTATACACCGCATTCCTAACGCAAACGTATCCACAGGCGAAGGCTAGTATCAAAATAACAGTCTATGTCACTAAGGGATAATGTCGCTATCTATTAGCGAAAGAATTTTCAAAATAAGGTCTGTAATTCTAGAGATTACTAACAAACTTTACTATCATAATATTAGTGTAGAGTGGCCCTAAATGATAGAAGATTTAATTACAAGAAAAAATAATTCACTTTACAAAAACGTTTAAATAAATAGCGATTCTGCTACAGCGTTATAAAGTGTTATTCAGCTTGCATAGCGTTGCGAGCTAAATCATACACACACACTCGCCTCTCTTTCTAACATTTACGTTTAAACAGGTACAGATGATTCATTACGCAAATACATTTAAATAAAAATCGACTTTTGCTACAACGCAATTCAGTTCAATTCAGCTCACACAGCGTTGCGAGCTAAATCATACACACACACTCGCCTCTCTTTCTAACATTTACGTTTAAACAGGTACAGATGATTCATTACGCAAATACATTTAAATAAAAATCGACTTTTGCTACAACGCAATTCAGTTCAATTCAGCTCACACAGCGTTGCGAGCTAATTTATATTTCACCTACTAGTCGCCTCTCTTTCTAACGGGCAACTTTTATACCTTCTGACGCGTTACGTTTAAATAGATATAGAGATGATTCACTTCGTTAACACATTTAAATCAAAATCGACTTTTGCTACAACGCAATTCAGTTCAATTCAGCTCACACAGCGTTGCGAGCTAATTTATATTTCACCTACTAGTCGCCTCTCTTTCTAACGGGCAACTTTTATACCTTCTGACGCGTTACGTTTAAATAGATATAGAGATGATTCACTTCGTTAACACATTTAAATCAAAATCGTCTTTTGCTACAACGCAATTCAGTTCAATTCAGCTCACACAGCGTTGCGAGCTAATTTATATTTCACCTACTAGTCGCCTCTCTTTCTAACGGGCAACTTTTATACCCTCTGACGCGTTACGTTTAAATATGTATAAGAGATGATTCACTTCGTAAATACATTTAAATAAAAAGCGACTTATGCTACAACGCAATTCAGTTCAATTCAGATCACATAGCGTTGCGAGCTAATTTATATTTCCCAAGTAGTCGCTTTTATACCTTCTCATGACGCGTTACGTTTAAATAGGTATAGAAATGATTCACTTCGTAGACAGATTTAAATAAAAAGCGACTTTTGTTACAACGCAATTCAGTTCAATGCACCTCGCACTGCGTTGATCGGATTTTTTTTTTTTTTTTTTTTGTAATGAGGTACCTTAATAGTACATCATTAAAATTACAATCTAGCCATCACTACGGCTAATAAGTAATTTAAATTTGACTTAATTTGCTAAACTAATCATAAGAATGTGTCCATTAACACTTTTCTTAATGTCTCTATTAAGGGGAAGACACTTTGTTCATGAGTCTTTTTAAGTAACACTCACTATACTATGGGTTCAATATCACTATCACTAAACTAACTCAAAAGGTTTTTTCCTTTTTAGTCTTCTCACTATATCCGTGTTATCGAGGAGCTGGATCGCCTCGACATTCACATGGTGGTGAAGCCTTCGTTCATGAGCTTCAGCGAATTTCTTTATGACGTCAGCAACAAGGTCTACCTTTAGGTCCCGGTGTAGGTCCTCGTTTCTGATATACCAAGGTGCATTGACAGCGCACCGCAGTACTTGGTTTTGAAATCGTTGGATGATCTGTATATTGTTTTGTGTGGTACAGCCCCATAACTGAATACCATAAGTCCATATTGGCACGAGGACTTGTTTGTATAAAAGTATCTTATTGTGCACAGACAACGAAGAATGCTTCCCAAGCAGCCAGTGCAACTTCCTGTAGCGAAGCTGTAGTTCATCGCGTTTCTTTTTGACATGAGCCTTCCAGCGAAGCTTTGCGTCAAGTGTCATGCCTAAATACTTGGCTGTATTTTCGTACGGTATTTGTTGGTTGTTTATAAATACCGGGTAGTAATGTGGTCTCTTGTTTGTAAAATCAATGTGTATAGACTTGCTTTCGTTAAGTTTTATTCTCCATTTGTTAGTCCAATCATAAATTTTATTTATAGCTGATTGGACTTTTTTGACGGCTTCCTCTTGGTTTCCTCCTGTAGCCATGATGGCAGTGTCATCCGCAAAGGTTGCAATGGTTATACCTTCTCATGACGCGTTACGTTTAAATAGGTATAGAAATGATTCACTTCGTAGACAGATTTAAATAAAAAGCGACTTTTGTTACAACGCAATTCAGTTCAATGCACCTCGCACTGCGTTGATCGGATGGAACAAATACAGATGGTTCACTCGACAAAGACGTTTAAATTAAAAGCGACTCTTGATACAACGCAATAAAGTTCAATTCAGCTAAACAAAATATCCGGTATCCGGCCAGGCGGGAACTATATTATTTCTCTTTTGTTCCTTGAAAGGTACGTCCTTGAGAAACTCCTTATGTTGAGTGCGAACGTGCGTTTGCATCGCATACTTTTGGATGAACTCTGCGGAACAATGCGGACATTTGTGCGGTCGCTCGCCTGTGTGCGTGCGGCGATGGTGACGGAGTACCACGTGACTCTGGAATATAATAATAATAACAATAAGAGGAGAGGCTCTCGTTAGACGGTTGGATCAAGGGTCAGATTCAGAAGGCAGTACTCCTTGACGCGGCACGTATTGTCAGGAGGTTCCTCAGTCTGCAGCCCTAACCACCGGGACTTGGGCCTTGCCCCGCTGCTGGCGGCACACTAGGTTTAGGTTTTTTATTGTATTTTTGTAATGTTAACTTTTATAAAAATATTGTAAAAAACTTAAATTTAAGATTGTAAATAAATAAATGAATAATAATAATGATAATGATGACGACGATGACGATGATGATGATGACGATGATGATGATAATGATAATGGTAATGGTAATAATAATAACGCTTTTTTTTTCACGGCAAATTGCCTTTATTTTCTAAATACTACAATGATATAATTACCAATACTAAAAACTATCTACTACTACTACAAAGAAAATCATTTGGACTATATACTGGCCGCGATGACCTATAGACAGTCTTTACGCTCCAGCCCACTACCAGTAGGTAGCGTACCCAACATGCTGGCAGCATTGGCCCGTTGAATTGCAATGCTGATTCGTTGTGCCAAATAAGTGCCAGCATTTTGGTCACGCGTAGCATCGACCAGGCGCTCTGATAATCTTTTGAAAACGCGATGAGCTCCCGGCCCCCACGGACCCAGGGTCTCTACACCAAACGGCTCAAATATGAAACCGCTCCCGAGATTACGATTAGATTTTATTTGCGCCAAATAACGCCCAACGATCACATACATAGATCCCGGACCCTAACTAGGATTCCCTGTGTTTAGGGACCCAGGAACTACGAGGAGCATGCTCCCACAACACCCAGACTCGGAACAAGAACTTGCGCTTTTTTTTCTCTGCACGAATACTTGTCCTGCCGCGGAAATCGAACTCGCCGCCTCCGGGTAATAGGCCGTCCTACTCAACTACACCACAGAGGCTGTCCAATATCGACAATTTATATATTTTTCCATTTTTAACGCCATCTAGTCCCAAACTAAGCAAATCTTGTACTATAGGAACCAGATAACTGATACAATACTTAGATACTTTGTGTTTGTAAATACATACATAGAATACAATATAACACCCAGACACAGAACAAACATTTATAATAAAAATAAAAAAAACATTTTCTTGTACTTTCTTTCTTTACAGGTGTAATTGAAGCTTCGGATCGGAGTTTTCCGTTTTGCATTGTGCCGGGATGCATGCACCAGTAGTGAGAAAGAGAACTTCGTTTTTTGAAACTCACATATTACTAATGGGCTTGCTATATTATTTGACAATAAGTACTTTGTAATATTATATGTTTCGTAAGTACAATAACTTATTCTACGTACCTAATATAATTTTAGTTTATAAATGTGCCAAAAATAGTCAAAATTTTATTAGGTACTTATTATCAAAATCATAATTTTGAATTGTAAAAGTGCTAAAAATAGCATATTTGCAATAAATGTCTTCATTTGAGTTTAACAATATGTACCTAATATAATATTGACTTGTAAAAGCGTTAAAAATAGCCTATATATATAACTCAAAGGTGACTGACTGACATAGTGATCTAACGCACAGCCCAAACCACTGGACGGATCGGGCTGAAATTTGGCATGCAGGTAGATGTTATGACGTAGGCATCCGCTAAGAAAGGATTTTTCGAAATTCCACCCTTAAGAGGGTGAAATGGGTGGTTGAATTATTTTCCCATAGGCCACGCCGCGGGCGAAGCTGCGGGCAGAAGCTCGTTTGTAATAAAATCCTTTAACTTTATGATTATAGCGTTGCTGTGCTAACGCAGCACGCTGTCCCGCTTTATCGTATGTACTTGTAGATTTTTATTTTATTTTCTTCGGAAAATTAACAGCTAAATATATTACAATATATATACGCGTAATATACTTATGGCTAATTAAAAGTTTTCACAACTAGGTAACTAAATTCATGATGAACCAAAAACATGTAAAAAAAACTACCAAAATCATATTAAAAAAAAAACTAAATATTTTTAAACAAGGCTGTTTCAGGAGTTAAAAAAAACTATTATTTAGGCATCGCTTCAGCTTGGACGCTGACATATTAAACAAATCGATGATATGATAGATGAGTACTTAAAGGTACGGCTCATAACCCGGAGGCGGTGGGTTCGATTCCCGCGGCAGGACAAGTATTTGTGCACAGAAAAAAAAGTGCAAATACTTTTTCTGAGTCTGGGTGTTGTGGGACCATGGTCCTCGTAGTTCCTGGGTCCCACAGGGAATCCTAGTTAGGGTCCAGGATCTATGTATGTGATCGTTGGGCGTCATTATTCATCTTAATATATATAAATCTCGTGTCACAATGTTTGTCCTCAATGGACTCCTAAACCACTGAACCGATTATAATAAAATTCGCACACCATGTGCAGTTCGATCCAACTTGAGAGATAGGATAGTTTATATCTCAATCTATAATAGATATATATTAAATACCCGTGCGAAGCCGGGGCGGGCCGCTAGTTATTATTATAGATTCGTACCTAAAGGCCGGAGTGATGTGGTACTTACATGAAACGCTCGTCCACACAGATCACATATTTTATCTTTCACCTTCTCAATCTTTAGATGGACATTTACTCTGTGGGTATTGAGGCCGGACGGTCTCGCGAAATACTGAAACAAAATGACTTTTTTTCACAAAATGATAAAGATAAAGATAAAGATCATTTATTTGTTAGGACATGAGTAAAATACATTTCCAAAAAATATACATGCATTGGTGTTATGGTGTTTTTAAGTCCACAATGTCTTGCCTGCGTAGGCGTACAAATAATTATTGAAGAAAAATTAACTGCCGTCACGTAATATAAATAACAATGATAATAATGATTTAATAAAAAATAATAATAACATGTCAGGTTAAATAAAATCAAAATATACACATCAAACAAAAAAATAACAATAAAGTATAAATATAAAAATATTAATTATTTACATGTTTTGTCATTCATAAAATCATTAATATCATAATAACATTTTTCTGTCAACATTTGCTTTAATTTCATTTTAGATGTGTCTGATTTCTTTATACTCTTAGGCACTTGACTTAGGCAATGACTTATGGGTATCGTTGGATTCAGCGTGAAATTATCTAAATCAATAAATATATTTTTTAATCGCACTCAGTTGCAAGCGCCCTTACAGGGTTCATGTACCTACTAAAGTAGTTGTTAAGACCTGACATAATAATAGGTCTTTACCTATGAAATTGCCGTATTGCAGTACAGACTTTTTCAAACAAAAAAAAGTTTTGATTGGCTATGAATTCTAAATTCAAATTAATTTTGTTTTAAAAATATGACATTCTATTTACAATATAAGTCTTTTGTTTATTGATTAGCGTTGTATTTTCATTACATTTCAACATTTTTCCTCATAATGGATACTTTGAAATTTCGTGTAATTATGGAATATGAGTTCCGTCGTGGCACCAACGCGGCACAAACGACACGTAACATCAACGACGTTTACGGAGAGAACTGTACAAACGAACGTACAACCCGTTATTGGTGTGCTCGGTTCCGTTCTGGAAATTTTGACTTGAAAAATGAACCTCGTGGTCGTCTGGAAACTTTAGTCAACAATGATGAATTAAAGGCGATTGTGGAAGCTGATGAATCTCAATCTACAGCTGAGCTGGCAGCAGCTTTTGATGTTAGCATCAAAACAATATTGGTCCATTTGCGACAGATTGGCAAGATAAAAAAGCTTGATATATGGGTGCCCCACGAACTTAACGATCGCCAGCGCAACGTACGCGTCGAGACTTGCCTTGCGCTGCTTAACAGGCACAGAAATGAAGGAATTTTGAACCGAATTGTTACGTCCGACGAAAAATGGATTCTTTTTGACAATTGAAAGCGCTCAGCAAGTTGGTTAGATCCTGGTTCGGTACCAAAGCAATGTGCAAAACGAAAAATGACCCCTAGAAAGGTGATGGTCACAGTTTGGTGGTCTAGTGCTGGTGTGATTCATCATAGCTTTTTACAAAACGGCGAGAGCATTACTGCAGATGTGTACATTGAAGAACTGACCACAATGATGGCGAAACTCGCACGTCTGCAACCAGCTTTGGTCAATCGATCGTCTCCACTGCTACTTCACGACATCGCGCGACCCCATACTGCACAACAGACCGTCTCTAAGCTGCATGAGTTGGGTTTGGAAGCTCTCCCTCATCCGCCATACTCACCAGATCTTGCGCCTACCGACTATTACTTTTTCCAAAATTTGGACAACTTTTTAGCGGGAAAAAAATTCAATTCCCGAGGGGCAGTACAAAACGCCTTTGAAGAGTTTGTTGTCTCCCGTCCTGCTGATTTTTTCAAGAAGGGCATCCATAAACTGCCACAGCGTTGGCAAAGATGCATTGATTGCAGGGGTGATTACTTTGAATAAAAGAAATAAATAAGTTCGAAAAAAAAATACTTTAACTTTTTTCAAACAAAACGGCAATTTCATAGGTAAAGACCTAATATATAAATTGTACATGAATGCAAATAAATGAATATGAATACAATAATACATTCTCAAAATACCGAAATGAGGCTTAAATCTCGAGATTTTGAGTCTAAAAACGGTTTATAAATCATAAATCATAAAATTTTATTGGTAAAAATATTACATGTCAGGCTCTCGAAAACATTACAACAATAATTAATAAATTATAATAACATGTCATTAATTAATACAATAATATTAAAAATGAAAACATGTCATGAGAAATTTAAAACAAGTCAATAATAATATAAAAAATAATAAAATAAAATAAAAAATTATAAGTATTCTTCAAATACGTCAATGTCAAATAAAATTTATTTAGATAAATAGTTCACAATTATACATACAATAATTTAAATGTTATCACAGGAATTATATATCACAGGAATACAGTTCGCTTAGCATAAAAACATCATTATATTTATTATATTATATTTTTACAGTAATTAGTACTATATTTAGTATTTTAAAATAGAATTAATACATTTTCAAGCAACTGAAACTTACATAAACCTTTTCTATTACCTTATAAGCGCTCTACATTAAAATGGAGCCGTTGAAGTTTAAAGTCACTTTTCTTGAACTATCAATTTGACAGTTAAGCCCTTTTTATTCTCAACCCTTCAATTATAATGAAGTTTTTGGTTTGAAAAATAAAAACGATTGTGCTTTAGACCACACGACTGAAGTAAAACTTCTTTATTTATTTTTTATTATTTCAATATTTAATCGACCATACATTTTACTCGCTTGCTGAATTTTTTGATAAGTAAGACTTTAATATAATACAATTAAATGGACCTATTTATTACCGATTGACTTTTATCTGTGATGTAATTTGATTAATTTAAGTATTTAATAATGCTGTAAGTGACACTTTTTATTAAAAGCTTCAGCTTATTTATAATTTTTGTATGCCGTTGCGGCTGATCGCAGTATGGACTTCATATTTTTATTGTAACATCTGTTTTATGACCTGTGTATCACAAAATAAATGATTTGAATTTGAATTTAGCTCCATCTCTCTTACCCCTACAGTAATTTATTTATTTATTAAAAGATCAACAGCATTAGGATAATATAGATAGTAATAACATAAAAGCCGAATATTAATGTAGCCAATAATAGGTCTCGATAGTAATACAAGTTTTATAATCAAAGAGACACAGCTCGCACTGCATTACGCATGTTTTAAAGAGTGATAATGAGGGTGTGCTAAGGTTGTAGGGCTAGGTGTATGATTATTAGTAGTGACGTTTAATTAATTAATAATAGGTAATAAACGAAACCTAACTCTTTCTTTCTATGTTCACATAGAGAGGGAGATATAAGCCTATATAGAATAGAATAGTATAGAATATAGAATACATACCTTGTCACAAATTTCACAATAATATTTGGTTTTCTTCAAATGGAAAAGGTTGTAGTGATAATTCATATTCTTTTTGCGATTAAACAATTTACCGCATTCCGGGCATGGTATGCTGTAATAAAATAATAATAATAATAAATTATAAATAATAATAATAATAATATGTGTGGACATCTCACACAACGCTTATACTAGGTGGTAGGACTTTTCTGAAAAGTTCGTCTAGGTAGGTACCACCGCTTTGCCAGTTATTCTACCGCCAAGCAGTATTGTAGTGTAGTGTAGTTTTTTTTTACTCGCTTAGTTTAATGTTAATGTCGCCATCTTGATAATTGTAAACTGTCATTTTACCGGACATACCAACATAATAATACAAATTTTAGGTAAATATTAACTTTGTTATGTTGACAATGGGGATCTAAGTGAAACAACAACTTTCAAATACCGTTCGCCTCGTGACGCATTCACCAGCTTACTCCCCAAGTCAAGCGTGCGTAAAGAAGTTTTACTTAAAAAACGGGGGTTGCCACTTCAGTCGCCTATAAATACTTACGGTGCATTTTTTTTCTTGTTATGTTTAGTGGAAGCCCTCAAATGGGTTTTGTACTTGTCGACACTAGGGAATTGCTTATTGCACTCAACACAAAATGACAATTCCGCTGGAGTGCTGTTCGAACCCATCTGCAATATAAAAAAAATCCTTTTTAGTAAAATTCTTTAGGTCATAAGACCTTGATAACTGATTTTCAGTTGGTACACTTATGTGGCACCACGAACGAACACACTTAACAAAATCAACACGATTCTTACCTTTTCCGGGTGCAGTGAATAGCAATGCTTCTTGTAATACAAAAAGTTCTTGTATGAACGGTTGCAGTCTTTGCAGGTGTAAGTCATGTGATGCTCGCTGGAAAAAAAAGTGTCACTTTATGACTGGCCCGATAGCTCAGTTGGTAGTAATCTTGCCATCATTTGTGTGATGAACATCGATGTTTGTTCTGTGTCTGGGTGTTATATTGTATTCTATGTATGTATTTACAAACAAAAAGTATCTAAGTATTGTATCAGTTATCTGGTTCCCATAGTACAAGCTTTGCTTAGTTTGGGACTAGATGGCGCTATGTGAAATGTCCACAAATATATATGTATAACCTGTTCACCAATTGATATTTTCTCTTTCAACTAACATCAGTTATTTGAACAAATAAAAAAAAAGAGTGCTTTAGACCACACGACTGAAGTAAAACTTCTTTAGCTCCATCTATCGGCCGGTATAACTATGTTTTTGCTTTGTTTAATGTTATTATCGCCATCTTGACAATTTTAAATTGTCATTTTACCGAACATACCAACGTAATAATACAAATTTTGCGCTGGAAAAAAAAGGGCAAACATTTGTTCCGCGTCTGGGTGTTGTGGGACCATGCTCCTCGTAGTTCCTGTGTCCCTAGACACAGGGAATCCTAGTTAGGGTCCGGGATCTATGTATGTGATCGCTGAGCGTTATTATTATTATTTAATTATTATTATTATTATTATACTCGTTTCACATACAAACCTAATGTGTTTTTCAATTTTCTTTTTACTAGTTAGTGTGTGGCCACAGTAATCACAAACATATTTCATGTGAAGCTCCTTGTAGTGGATGGTGAATCGCTTCAGAGTTCTGAAAGTGTAGAAATAAGAATATTTCAATAAGTCGCCATTTCGATTTCTACACTGACTTAATGTTTAACCCTTGCGCCGTCACATCTTCCTGGCACACAGGGTAAGTCTGGTACGGCGGCCGAATCCGCAGAAAACTTGAAAAGGCGCAATTATAATTACCTAGACAAGTGGTTATATATTTGCGCCTTTCGGTGTCGATACGTTAAGGCCGTGGGGACCGAGTGCTCACAAAATATACAAAGCTGAAATTACACTTTTTTTTTTAAGTTTTGGCTCCACATTTCTGTGTATTTAGCCAGTGTCAAGTAATTGATAGTTTATCAAGTTATCGATATTTCACGCAAATATGTGTCAAGTCACAGTCGAAGTCATCAAGTCAAGTCATAGTCAAGTCAGTCCAGTCAAAGTCATACTCCTAGTAAAGTGGTGGCAACTTTACTTGAAGCTTCTATGGAGTTTTGGAAACAACACGAAAAGAAACGTTTCACCATCATTAAACCATTTTCCCACACTCACGCCTGTAATCCAGCACTTAACGAATAGAATGCCACCAATTTTATTCACTAACACTGAAAATAACACAAGTTTTGGAAAATAATACAATGCGACGATGCGATCTTTTTCGTTTTCCCGACAAAACTCCCTACATGGACTTAATATGTAGGCCCTTAAAATACTATTGTACATGGCAACATTCGGTTTCTCGAACGTTTGTCAAACTCACGTCAACTTAATACACGAAATTATTTTTCGACTATAGGTTGACTCCCATTGGATCGCCCTTCCTTCTGAACTGCAGGTTGTGAGTTCGATCCCCACCCAGGACTAACGTTTGTGTGATCAATTTTATTCGTTAATTGCTGGATTACAGGCATGAGTGTGGGAAAGTGGTATAATGATGGTGAAACGTTTTTTTTCGTGTTGTTTCCAAAACTCCATAGAAGCTTCTGGTAAAGTTGCCACCACTTTACTAGGAGTATGACTTTGACTAGACTATGACTTGACTTGATGACTTCTACTACGACTTGACACATATTTGCGTGAAATATCATTAACTTGATAAATTATCAATTACTTGACACTGGCTAAATACACAAAAGTGTGGAGCCAAAACATAAAAAAAAGAAACGTAAGTTAGCACAGTTGTAGGTTATGTACCTAATATATGAATAAGTAACTAGTAATGTATTTAAATGCGTAACACGAACGCAATCATATTTAATTAATATTTGATTTAAATTTCGTTAAGTGCTGGATTACAGGCATTAGTATGGGAAAGTGATATAATGATGGTGAAACATTTCTTTTCGTGTTGTTTCCAAAACTGCGAAACAGCTTCTGGTAAAGTTGGCACCACTTTACTAGGAGTATGATTTGACTTGACATATATATAATACTAGCTTCTAGCCAGCCAGCGGCTTCACCCGCGTGGTCTATAGGAAAATAATTCAACCAACCATTTCACCCTCTTAGGGGTGGAATTTCGAAAAACCCTTTCTTAGTAAATACCTACATTTTATAAAGAACACACCCTCCAAATTTCAAGTCTCTAGGACCAGCGGTTTAGGCTGTGCGTTGATATATAAGTCAGTCAGGACTTTGAATTTTATATGTATAGATTAATTAACTTAAATTATCAATTACTTGACACTGGCTAAATACACATAAGTGTCGAGCCAAAAAAAATGCTTACCCAAATTTCGCATGACAAACGGTACAGTCATAGAGTTTCGTGTGCGCGTGATCCAAATGCTTCCTCATAAAGGTCTCTTTACAAACATCCGAGCAAGTTTTGCATCTAAACACTATAGAATGCGTTCGCCAATGTTTCTCTAACGCATCGTGGGAAGCTTGTTTCTTGTTGCATAGGCTGCACTTGTATGATGTACCTTCCTAGAACAAACTTTATAGTTATAGCTAGCTATATAACTTTATATATATATAACTTTATAGTCTATCCATGGAACATAGTTCAAAATCAAATTCAAAGTTTTTTTTATGCTAAGGAATGACGTGACGAGCTAGCCGTTCGCCTGATGTTAAACGACACGGCCATATCAGCTGCAGTGTCACTCGGAACTCTATAGAGCTTCGCATGACACTGCACTGCGCACGTCATCCAGACATCAGCACAGTCTGGTAATAAGATTACTCGACTGTGAGATCAGATCATTAAGTCTCATTTGCCCAGTAATTTCACTAGCTACAGTGCCCTTCAAACCGGAACACAGCAGTGCTAGCGCACTACTGCTTGGCGGCAGAATAACTGGCAAAGCGGTGGTACGTACCTAGACGAACTTTGCAGAAAAGTCCTACCACCTAGTAAAAGTCAAAAGATTTATTGCAAATAGGCTATTTTTAGCACTTTTACAAGTCAAAATTTTATTAGGTACTTAAAATTAAGTTATTTCACTAAACATATAAAATTACAAAGTTATTATTGTCAAATAATATATAGCAAGCCATTACAATATATGAGTTTGAAAAAAGCAGTTCTCTTTCACGCTACTGGTGCAAGCAATCCGGCACAATGCAGAATAGAAAACTTTGATCCGAAGCTTCGATTACAACTGTAAAGAAGAAGCTACAAGAAACTTTACAGTGATGTATTTTTTTTTTCTACTAGCTTTTTCAATCGTCGATCGTTGGGCGTTAATATTATTTACAACGCATATTGCATATTTCAACTATTTTGTGTTGCATTTAATCTGCTACGCGATCATAGAACTGGATTGCAACCTATAGTAATACAATTTTGTGTGGATTTGACAGTTTCAGTAGTTGGTACATAGTTACTACGGAAATTTTCAAATCAGGAATGAAATTTCTCTTGTTGCATTGCAATCAAACTTGAACCATGAACACCCTACTGCCCGCAGATCATGTAACTTGATTGCAACAAATAGAAACACAAAATTGTGTGAATTGGACATTTTCAATACCACGTTTATGAGAAGTTAGTTTGAAAATTTTCAAAATTGGAATGAAATTTCTCTTTTTTCATTGCAACTAAAGTTCCATGATCACCCTACTGCTGGGCGATCACAAAACTCGATTGCAACCGATAGAAAAACAAATTTGTATGGATTTTTCCAAACAATATCCCTCGTCCCACTTCCCTCAAGTGTTTTTATGTCTCGTATTTTCTCCGTTTATAGGTATTTTATGTAAATTTATTAAAGTGAATAAAATTAAGTTGTAAGTAGGTAGTTATATTAGAAGTTGTGTAAGTATTTATGTTATATTGTGTACTTAAATATTAGTTTTAGATTATTTATTATTTCATTATCAATATTATTACTTGTTGTAAATATAGTATTCTTTTGTTTTGTTTCAGCATTTTAGATTCATCAAGTACATTCATAGTTGAATTTTTGATAGTTGATTCATTATCCATATGTACCAAAATTTCTCACTGAAAAATCTTCGTTCGATGTGCTATCTTTCCACGTGATATTGGCAAAATTGTCGTTTAAAAAACTCGTTTTTATTTTTAAACCAAAAACTTCATTATAATTGAAGGGTTGAGAATAAAAAGGGTTCAACTTTCAAATTGCTAGTTTCGAGAAAATTGACTTTAAACTTCGACAGCTTCATCTTAATGTAGAGTGCTTATAAGGTAATAAAAAAGGTTTATGTAAGTTTCAGTTGCTTGAAAATGTATTAATTCTATTTTAAAATGCGAAATATAGTACTAATTCATACAATTACTGTAAAAATATAATATACCTAATAATGTTTTTATGCTAAGCGAACTGTATTCCTGTGACAGATAAACCGTTTTTAGACTCAAAATCTCGAGATTTAAGCCTCATTTTGGTATTTTGAGAATGTATTGTAGATAATTTCACGCTGAATCCAACGACACCCATAAGTCATTATGTGAAAAAAAATCCGATAAACCCTTTTTGTTCTCACCCTTTGAATTGTGGTAACCTCTCCACAAAGGCCATTTACAAAGAGTTTTAGTTGTATAGATTTGACAATTTCAATACGCAGTTTATGTGCATAGTTAGTATGGAAATTTCTCCTGTTGCATTGCAATCAAAGTTTCGTGATCACCCCCCTGGTACCAATTACAATACATACCTTATGATGATTCAAATCGTTATGCCTTTTAAAATCATCTTTCTTCGTGTACCCCAATATGCACATGTTGCATTTGTGAGGCATGCGATGGAATGATATGTTATATCTGTCTTTCGTACAGAAATGGTCTTCTATCTCTTTCTCGGTAAACTGCACCGCTTCGAAATGATTCCTCACATCTTCCCAACTAAAATATAAAAGGAATTAAGTTACATAGGAGTTTTAGCGGGAATACGAAAATGATCGCGTCACCGCATTGTATTATTTTCCAAAACTTGTGTTATTTTCAGTGTTAGTGCATAAAATTGGTGGCATTTTATTCGTTAAGTGCTGGATTACAGGCATGAGTGTGGGGAAGTGGTATAACGACGGTGAATCGTTTCTCTCGTGTTGTTTCCAAAACTCCATAGAAGCTTTTGGTAAGTTGCTACAACTTTACTAGGAGTATTACTTGACTAGACTATGACTTGACTTGATGACTTGGACTGTGACTTGACACAGTAAAATATAGTATTAATTAACTTGAAAAATTATCAATTACTTGACACTGGCTAAATACAAAAGTGTGGAACCAAAATAATGGAATTTTGGTAAACCCTTTCTTAGCGGATACCTACACTTTACAAAGAACACACCCTCCAAATTTCAAGTCTCTAGGACCAGCGGTTTAGGCTGTGCGTTGATATATAAGTCAGTCATTCAGTCAGTCAGTCAGAGGAATTTTATATGTATAATAATAATAATTAAGCGTTTATCATATTAGTAGGACCAGCTGCGCTCCGCGGTTACGACAGTGGTTAAAAATTTTAATTATTTACTCATCCCCCAGGAACATTTAAATTATCCAGGATAAAATGTAGCCTATATGTTAATCCAGTGTATAAGCTATCTCGGCACCGAATTTCATCAAAATCCATTCATCCATTTGAGTGTGAAGGAGCAACAAAAATACACACATACAAACTTTCGCCTTTATAATATTAGTGTGATATATGCCTCAAAAAATTTAGCAGGAAACTTTTCCCAAACTAATTAATACATTTTTATACAAACACTTTACAAGGAAATTTTTATTACAATTATTGTAATAATACCTGCCCCATTCCTTTTCCTCAGTTTTGACTAGTTTTGCATATTTTTTATAATACCCAACAACATTGTCTACACATTTAGTATCTTTTTTTCTTCTAGGCGCTTTAACCTTTATCAAATTCTCCGGTGTCACCATCTCATCTTTCACATCAACGGGAATTTCTATTTTTGATACACTCTTTGTAACTATTATCTCTTTGAAATCATCTGGAATTGATTCTTTGTCAATATCATCCACTTTTGTTGACATATCATCTTTATTATCGAGTCCATCTACTTTACTATCAAGTCCATCAAATTTAATATCAAATCCATCAGGTTTATTATCTAGTCCATCAGTTTTATCCTCGTTGAAAGGTTGTTCATCATCGTCAGAGTACGAACGGATATCTTCAAATTCTGTTTTTATAATTGTAACTGTATTTATGTGTTCATTATTTTTTTTTACTTTTGTGAACGAGTAATGCTTTATATCCAAGTCATAGTAATACTTATTGACAGTTTTCAGTTTAGATAAGGTGCTTACATGGGAGTCCTGAAAAAATAATTAACGAAACTGTGGTGACTGTCGCAGAAGCCTCCAACTAAGATTAAATTAAACGCAAAATATTATTATTCAAAATTCAAATTCAAATTCTTTATTGCAAAACACTTAATTAGATTACATGATAAAGTGAGCTCTGCCTTTTGCTTTAGTTATTAAACTGTGTTGCAAAAAGCAGGGTCAAATAATTATATTATTTAAGTGCAAATACTTGTTGTGTATGGGTGTTGTGGGACTATGGTCCTCGTAGTTCCTGTGTCCCTAGGCATAGGGAATTCTAGTTAGGATCCAGGATATAGATCCTGGGAATCCTAGTTAGGGTCCAGGATATAGATCCGACCCCTAACTAGGATTCTGTGTCTAGGGACCCAGGAACTACGAGGACCATGGCCCCACAACACTCAGACACGGAGCAAATATTTGCACTTTGTTTTTCTGTGCATAATTAATTGTCCTGCTGCGGAAATAGAGCCCAATCAATAATTAACATGTTAGTAACATAGGTGTGTATTCAATCACTGTTTAATTACTAGTGAGAAGTGTTACCATTTGTTCATATCATCATCATTATTATTATATTATAGCTAGTGCAAAACATTATGAGCTCTCGGAAGTTAGCGCGGATGGCTGCGCAGTACGCATATTATAGTTATTGTATGGCCTCTTTTAAGATGTACTCATGTATATATTTAATTATATATATTTTTATTATATAGTATTTGTTTGTATGTTTAGATATTATTTGTTGTTTGTTGTTTATATACTTATTTTAGTTAATATTGTAGGACAACTTATTGAAATAGTTTTAGTTCATTTTGTTTTTACCTGTACACCAAAGCCCAAAATTCTAAGCTACAGATTCCTCCGATTCAAAGGTTGTCTGGAAGAGATCGCTCTAAGCGACAAGACCGCCTGTTGTACTAGTACTAGTTTATTATGTAAATTTTTCTTTTTGTAAATTGTGTACAATAAAGTGTTGATCTATCTATCTATCTCATCTGTACCATGCGCAGTTTGGTACTCAAGCCTAACTTCCGAGAGCTGGTAAAGTTTAGCGCAAGCTATACTACTTACTATTTCATACAGCATCTTCATCAGGCCTGCCTGTGCTTTCCTCACTTGGTTTTGAAACAACTTGAACTTATTTAGTATATTCTTGCATTCCCAACATATTTTTATGTCTTCTATACCCTGAAACAAAAAAAGTAATAGCTAAAAGTTCTGAAATGTAGTTTGTGGGTCTTATACCGGCTGCTCAGGATTTGTGTAATGGACATCATGTTTGTTCTCTATTTTATTCTAAGACACATATTTACAAACAAAAAGTGTTCAAATGTTCTACCAGCAAGCTATCTGATTTCCATAGTACAAGTTTTGCTTAGTTCATGGCTAGATGGCACTGTGTGATATGTCCGAATATTATGCACCAGAAGCCCGCCCCAGCTTTACATGGGTATTTTACATATGTATGTATATATATTCTATTGCCTATGTTCATCAGGGATAATGTAATTCTAATTTAGAAATTCTAATGATGAAAGAATTTTTGAAATTGGACCATTAGTGTCAGGGACTGTTCAATGCAAACAAACAATCAAATCTTTCCTATTTATAATAATAGTTTTGATTAATTAAATCAACTTATACAAAAATTATCCAAAAGATGAAGTTTCTAATCATACATTTTAAAAATTATATTCATTCATATGTAGTGATGAGTGAGGATGCTTTCTGTATTTTTATTGTTTTGTGATATGAATGTTTTTGCACTTTTTCATAAACAAAGATACTTACGTATACTAAACAATGCCTGTGGCAGCCGAGCAGGCTCGTAAGCATATCTGAATTGTCCCCCAGAGGATGTAGTACACGGTCAGTACTCAAGCACCCGTGACAGGTACTTATCAAACTCACATCTACTTTTACTTCTTCATCCATCTTTTGGCTGTTTTTATTCAATGAGAATTGGACTGCATATTGACTTTCATGGTCTGGAAATAACAGTCTATTGATTACAGCCTTATTTATTTTAATAATAATAATAATACTAAATCTTTATTGCAGACACTGAGATCCATATTTAAAAACTAATTACACAGAATAGACATACACAGAACACATCTATACATATAAAATTCAAAGTCCTAATTGACTGACTGACTGACTTATATATCAACGCAAACCTAAGCCGCTGATTCTAGAGACTTGAAATTTGGAGGGTGTGTTCATTGTAAAGTTCACTAAGGGTTTTTCGAAATTCCAACTCTAAGAGGGTGAAATGGGTAGTTGAAATATCAATGAAAAATGTTCTTCTTTATTTCCTATAGGACACGCAGGCAAAGCTGCAGGCAGAAGCTTGTAATAATATATACAGCCTTTTAGGTGGCCATAGCCACCCAACTGGTTTATATGTGCCAGTCAGCAGCAGTCTATCCACCAGACTTATTTATTTATTTATTATCTCACCTGTGATACTACCATTACCATCTTTGGGTGGACAGTATTAGATACATAAGTCTATATATCTCTATCAATCTATAACGTCCAACAATCACATACATAGATCCTAGATCCTAACTAGGATTCTTTGTATCTATAGAACTAGGAACTACAAAGGCCATGGTTCCACAACATCTAGACACAAGAGCAGTATTTGCACTTTTTTCTGTGCACAAATACTTGTCCTGTTACAGGAATTGCACATATCCATCTACATATTTCATTGTGTTTTTAATCAATATCTTCACAGTAATATTTGTTTGTGTGGCATGTAAATTAAACTGCTGAATTAAGAGGAAACTTTGCATACAGGTTAATTACATTACCGAATAGCCAGCTTTTTAATGAATAAAATTATATGTATCTATGGGAATACCTCAGAGAGCGTAAGGCGCCTGGGATGCATTACAATCGCTCCAAACTCACATTTTATGTGCCTTTTTCTTAACCACAGAATTTGTCCTATTTACATAGTTTTTTTACTGGCACTATGGAGTGAACAGTGCTAACTTTGTGAGACATGGTACATTTAATTCAGTTGTATTATTTCTTACAGTTCCTTGTAATCAAAATAACTTAGGAGTTTGTTATTTTATTGTAAGTAAGCTTGGTTTGCGATGCTTTTTTACGGGCCACTTTTATCAAAAGGTGTATTTAGATGTAAGCTGAATAAACTGCTATCATGGATTGAATTGAATTCTGAATAAACTGCTCTCATAAAAAAACAGTTTCTAAATCCAATTATAAAACATTTTCACATTTTTTTCAGATTTTGTAACTATAAAAGAAAGATCAATATCACACTCACAGACCAAAGTCAAAGAGTATGTAACGCTACGCTAGGTACATAGAGGACAACTGACAAGAGAAGTACAAATATATCAAAGAGTATATAACCACTACGTTGACACTTTTTTTACTATTATTGAAACACTCGACACAGATCATAAAGGAAATAGTACCTACTATAGTAATTAATGATACATTCTTTTTTAAGGATTTCTTTACTTCCTCTATTAAATAATAATAAAACAACAAAAAATATTAATTCAGTGCTAAAATCTATCCTAAAATATATTAGAAAATAAAACCATTGGCAATTATATTGTGTAGTTCTTATTCTATAACTAGATGGCGCTGTACAGCGCTAAAACACGCAAGCGTTTCGCTCGCGGCGGTTAGCGGCATCGGCTCAGAAAAGTTCTAAAGTCGGTTACCTCGTAACAGAGGCCCACCTGATGGAAAGCTTTTTTTTAAAGGTACCCTTTGTTAATACAAGGCGTCCTTGTTATCTTGTTAATTAGACAAAAACGTACTATGTTCCTAGACAAAACTAGCTCGCTGCTCGCACACATATCTCTGCCGAAGTGTCTCTATTAAGTATATGTTACGCAAGCCGACAAATAGATTAATAATGGTACAAAAGCATGGAATATACAACAAGATCTGCATGTTTAATAAATTACCGCATAGCTTGATAAACCTACATGCAACTGACTTTAAAAGAAGAATAAAACAATTCTGCGAAGAAAATCCATTTTATTCATTGAATGAGTTTATGAATCAGCGTCTAACAGAATCTTCATTCTTGCAGGATGCGGAATATTCCTAGTATAATGTATAATATAATTATATTTTATTTGTTAGATTTTGATTCAATTTTAATGCTTCTAATTTATCATTATTTCAATTGTTTAATTTTATTTTTTGCTTTATATGCTCTTTTACAGCAGTTTTAATGGTATTTCCGTAATATTTTAATTTTCTTTGCCTTATGTTTATATTTTCCCAATTAATTTCGATAAATAATATTTTTATTATGTAAAATGACTTGTCCAGTATAACAATGTGTTATAAGGCCAATAAATATTTCTGTTTCTATTTCTACTCCTTGTTGAGTTGCGCCCCACAGCTCCGTATTTTTCCTGGTGTAGTAAATATTAGGTCTTTACCTATGAAATTGCCGTTTTGTTTGAAAAAAGTTAAAGTATTTTTTTTTTCGAACTTATTTATTTCTTTTATTCAAAGTAATCACCCCTGCAATCAATGAATCTTTGCCAACGCTGTAGCAGTTTATGGATGCCCTTCTTGAAAAAATCAGCAGGACGGGAGACAACAAACTCTTCAAAGGCGTTTTGTACTGCCTCTCGGGAATTGAATTTTTTTCCCGCTAAAAATTTGTCCGTATTTTGGAAAAAGTAATAGTCGGTAGGCGCAAGATCTGGTGAGTATGGCGGATGAGGGAGAGCTTCCAAACCCAACTCATGCAGCTTAGAGACGGTCTGTTGTGCAGTATGGGGTCGCGCGTTGTCGTGAAGTAGCAGTGGAGACGACGGATTGGCAAGCTGGTTGCAGACGTGCGAGTTTCGCCATCATTGTGGTCAGTTCTTCAATGTACACATCTGCAGTAATGCTCTCGCCGTTTTGTAAAAAGCTATGATGAATCACACCAGCACTAGACCACCAAACTGTGACCATCACCATTCTAGGGGTCATTTTTCGTTTTGCACATTGCTTTGGTACCGAACCAGGATCTAACCAACTTGCTGAGCGCTTTCGATTGTCAAAAAGAATCCATTTTTCGTCGCACGTAACAATTCGGTTCAAAATTCCTTCATTTCTGTGCCTGTTAAGCAGCGCAAGGCAAGTCTCGACGCGTACGTTGCGCTGGCGATCGTTAAGTTCGTGGGGCACCCATCTATCAAGCTTTTTTATCTTGCCAATCTGTCGCAAATGGACCAATATTGTTTTGATGCTAACATCAAAAGCTGCTGCCAGCTCAGCTGTAGATTGAGATTCATCAGCTTCCACAATCGCCTTTAATTCATCAGTGTTGACCAAAGTATCCGGACGACCACGAGGTTCATTTTTCAAGTCAAAATTCCCAGAACGGAACCGAGCAAACCAATAACGGGTTGTACGTTCGTTTGTACAGTTCTCTCCGTAAACGTCGTTGATGTTACGTGTCGTTTGTGCCGCGTTGGTGCCACGACGGAACTCATATTCCATAATTACATGAAATTTCAAAGTATCCATTATGAGGAAAAATGTTGAAATGTAATGAAAATACAACGCTAATCAATAAACAAAAGACTTATATTGTAAATAGAATGTCATATTTTTAAAACAAAATTAATTTGAATTTAGAATTCATAGCCAATGAAAACTTTTTTTGTTTGAAAAAGTCTGTACTGCAATACGGCAATTTCATAGGTAAAGACCTATTATTTAAAAATTAAATTAATAATATTCAATTTTTAAAAAAAATTAAATTACGATACGTGAATCAAGAATAGAGATTTATAGAATACTAGCAGCGCCCTGCGGTTTCCACCGTGTGGTGAAAATTTTTCATACTTTTTTAGCTTTTTCTTTCATAAGTTCCTTCTCCTGAAAATCATAAGCAGAATGAAAAAATAACTAGCGAAATTGTTTTATCCGTTCACCCGTGATGCGAGGGAAATAGAGATTCAATTTTATATATTACTCGTAAGATAAAACATTTTATAGAAGTCTAAAAATGACCACCACATAACTTGTATATTAGGCGGCATGAGCCAAATGTTTTTCATTTTTTTTACTTCAATCTTGTCTAGCATTTGACCCCGCTCTCACCTGATGGGAAGTGACGATGCGATCGAATGTGTAGCATGCTTACCGAGTAAATACCTAATCACTCTTCTCTTGAACACACCCGGGTCATATTTCGCCGGAAACACAGACGCTGGCAGGGCATTCCATTCCTTAGCCGTTCTAATTAAGAACGTTGAGTCAAATCGCTTGGTACGAATGGGTGGTATTTCGAGCACGAAAGGATGGCGCTTAGCCGAGCGTCTAGTAGTCCGGTAGTGGAATGGTGATGGGAGAATGAGATCATGCAGTTCTTGAAAAGTACCAACAATATAAAAATAAAGGGCTACAATTTGATAAATTGAATGAAATGAATGAAATCAAAAATTAATTACATTACGATATCTAACGATGATCTACGAGGTGAGGCTAGGAGATGAGGATGAGGCTTAACCACAAAATCAACAATAAACATTTTGAACCAAAATAAAAAAAAATAAAAAATAGAGTAAATTGAAGATAAAACAAAACAAGTACAACTTAGTACTTTGGTTTTATTATTATGATAAAACTAGTTGCGCCCCGCGGTTACACCCGCGGAATAAAAGTATTTTAATTATTTGCTCAACCCACGGGAACATTTCATTTTTCCGGGATAAAATGTAGCCTATATGTTAATCCAGTGTATAAGCTATCTCGGTACCGAATTTCATCCAAATCCATTCAGCCGTTTGATCGTGAAGGAGTAACAAACATACACACCAACACACATACAAACTTTCGCCTTTATAATATTAGTGTGATTTATGATGACCTCCTAAAATAATAAATAAATAAATATTTCATGTAGTCCACCAAAACTTAATGTGAATATAATCAACCCGCAAAATTAACACATTTTTAAATTATGATCTGCGATTTACAACTTTAAACATAGCTCTCTCGAGACTCCCTCAATAAAAGTGCTAAGTATGATGCTGCCTAATTTGTCAACATATAATTTAATAGTTGTCAATCAACAGACAATTTATGCCTTAGATACATATAATAGGTACTTTAATACTTAAATAATTAAGATCGTAAATCGATAATTTATTATTTAGTTTATTGTAGAGAAAGAGGCCTAGAAAAGAGAAAAACCGGTGCTTTTGAAAACAAACAAAACAAACTTCTACATAGGTACTTAATATTATTATCTTCCTTTGTGCAAATGTATGTAACGCTACGCTAAGACTAAGTAAGACCTTTGTGCTTCTACATGTTCTACAAATTGAAACATAATTTTATTATTATATACCTAGGTAGGTTATGTACATAGTGCAATATTTTCTGTTCGGCTTGTAAGGTCCGTATTACAGAACGATGCGCATTTCATTCATGTCGAAGTCATCAAGTCAAGTCATAGTCTAGTCAAAGTCATACTCCTAGTAAAGTGGTGGCAACTTTACTTGAAGCTTCTATGGAGTTTTGGAAACAACACGAAAAGAAACGTTTCACCATCATTATACCATTTTCCCACACTCACGTCTGTAAGTGTAATCCAGCACTTAACGAATAAAATGCCACCAATTTTATGCACTAACACTGAAAATAACACAAGTTTTGGAAAATAATACGATGCGGTGACGCAATCTTTTTCACTTTCCCGCCAAAACTGAGATCTGTGGTTCTATTTAGTTTGCGGGCTTTTACATATTACTAATCTGTGGTCTTTTGTTATGCTGTTTCCGTTTACTGCACAAAGTTGGTTTAATGTTTGTATTTTTCAGTGAAGAAAGGAAAATTGTGTTGTCGGCGTTCAGTAATGTAATTCTAGACGACACTCTGAAAGAAATTCACGATAAAAATGATGGAGGCTGTAATGAATAAATTATGTTGTGGTTGTCTCAGCAGTGGGCGTAAAATGAAATCTGTGCGCGACTGGACCGATCAAGCTTTTAGCCAATTAATCAATGAAATTCTGGTGAGATATCTATGAATCGTAAAAACCGGTAATATTTATAGTTTTCATTCATAAACTGTTTACTGTATACACTTGAACTTTTGTCAATATATTTTTTCTTTTCCATTGTTTAGAACACTGTTAAAAGCGTAAATAGACAACCCTTACCTAAAATATGGTTTAAATTTAGATTAGCACCATTCGAGTTGAAGGTTCATATTTTTTTCACAGAAAGGTCTTCATGTGTAGTAAAAAAAATGAAAGAATAAAATGTTATATATTTAACTTTTAGTTGATGGTTTACTGGACATTGCTACATTGTGGATGAATATTTCTACATTAGCCAGCCGGCTAATGTAGCTATATCATGTACTAAGATAGACAGAGAAAAATATTATTAGGTGATTTAATGAAATTTGGTCATAGAAAATGAGCTCTCCCATATAAATAAACTTTTTTTATGACTGAAAAAGTTTTTTTTTAAATTTTAATTCTTGTTTATAAACAAATCTGCTAAAGGTGCTCACACCAATTGTAGATAAGAAAAAGAACAATTTTATCATGTTTCTGTGATAATAATAAGATTAATAGATTGATTGAGGTTGTCTGAAAGAGATAGCTCTGAGCGATAAGACCACCCATTGTTACACTTTGGTTAAGTTTTAAAATTATTTAAGATGTGGTGTTTCAAAAGTGTTTATCTATCTATTATCACACTAATATTATAAAGGTGAAAGTTTGTTTTTGTGTATGTGTGTATGTTTGTTACTCCTTCACGCTCAAACAGCTGAATGGATTTGGATGAAATTTGGTACCAAGATAGCTTATACACTGGATTAACACATACTACTACATTTTATCCCAGAAAAGTGAAACATTCCCGTGGGATAAGCAAATAATTAAAATACTTTTTATCCAAAGGTGACACTGCGGGGCGAAGCTAGTCTACTATATATCTATTGTTAATAATGGGAGATGCCACTGATTCCTGATACACCTGATAGTTTAGAAGAAGTAGTGTAGAAACTAGATCAGGAATTAATGGACTCATTAAAATCATGCAAATAAAAACATTTGCCAAAACACTATTTTGATTTAGTATTTGAATGATGATGACTTTTACATTGAAACAAAAATAAATAAGTGAATGTTTAAAACCAATAAAAAGTTTTTATCATTATGTTTTGCTTTTCAAGATTTTCTTTTGATACCTATTATAGAGGTTGTGGTGTAAATTATAAATCACCGAGACTGAAATATGAATCACCTTCATTAAGGTTAAAGTTACTATGATGCTATAAGTACCTTAATCAGACTAAATATGAGTTTATCTAATTATTAATGGGAAAAGAAACAAAAATAAAGTGTTTCTTTCTCAAACTTAGTTTCGTTCTTTTTCAAACTTAGTTGATAAATATAACTTTTAAAAATTCACAAACTTAAATACAATTATTTACTCCTTTCAGATGCCGATTCAAGAAGTAGGGTTAAGCATATGTTGGGAGTGCGAAGCCTATGTTAATAATTTTGTTACATTTAAAGCACAAATACAAAAATGCTCGCATTTACTTTTGGAATATGCTAAAGATGTAAGTATTTAATCAATTTTATTCATCTATAGCTGGCCCAATAGCTCAGTAGTGACCCTGCCTTCTGAACTGTAAGACAAACATTTGTGTGATGAACATCACCGTTTGTTCTATATCTGGGTGTTACATTGTATTCTATGTATGTATTTGTTGGCAACACAACATAAATAAGCAGAAATTGTTAAGAGATACGGGCAATATTGTAGACAAGTTGGCTTCCGGACCACAAGGTGTAGGTTTTGGTTTGGTCCCTTTATAACTTAATTTTCTTACCAATAAATCAGTAAAACCGTTCGAAGTGTTTTGTTCCTCCAACCACTACTCTCGAAGAAGTATACAGTCCACGTTCCACCAGCTGAGGCTCCCTACAGTATTTACAAACAAAAAGTATCTAAGTATTGTATCAGTTATCTGGTTCTCACATCGTGGCCTGTCCACTGTCATTGTGAACTCACTCAAGTATTACCTTGTTTCAGAAACATCAATCACCACCACAAACCGTGTCCAAACTTAAAGTACACATTCAAACATGTGGCAACGTAAACTTACCTCCGTTAAATGAGATTGTTCATGTTAAGAATGAACAAAATGACCCACAAAAAGACCAGAATGAACAAAGTGACCCACAAAAAGACCAGAATGAACAAAATGACCCACAAAAAGACCAGAATGTAGAGATGAACATAAAACATGAAGACTATTCGGATGATGATAGATTTCTCATTGACATTGACAAATCAGATATAGTTAATGAAAATAATGTCAAAAAGAAGAGGAAAAAGACTGCTAAAGTTAAGAGCAAACATAAAGAAATTTACAAAAAGGTAAAATGTAGACTGCTTTATGTGCGAACATGTTGACTACAATTTAAGATGATCATATTAATAATGATGAACAATCACATACATAGATCCTGGACCCTAACTAGGATTCCCTGTCTAGGGACCCAGGAACAACGAGGACCATGGTCCCACAACACCCAGATACATAACAAGTATTTCCGCTTTTTTGTCTGTGCACAAATACTTGTCCTGCCGTGAGAATCGAACCCGCCGCCTCTGGCTATAAGCGTGGTGTGGTGTAGCCTACCCAACCACCACACCACGGAAGCTGTCAAACCTTAAACAAAGTCCATGTTACCACAAATACATAAACAAGGTAAATAATGGCTAAAACTCACGTCAATTAAAAGTCGAAATGACTCCGATACAGTTACGTGCTGACGCTCGCGAAAGCCGCGGCTTGCGTTAGTAACTGGCTCCCAGAAGGACATCGAATATGTCCGAAACCGGGTCGGAGTAATTTACGACTTTTAATTGACGTGAGTTTAACCGTTATTTATCTTACAAAATGTGTCATACTCACGATAGTTTTCAAACTAAAATGACATAAACAAGGCAAACTAGTGTTTAACAATACAATATAGTAGTTAAACACTTGTTTAACGCTTGTTTAAATCTTTTGTGGTTAAGCCGAGTAACTTTATACTCGCTCTTACAACGGTGAACCAAATAACAGTACAAAAATTTTATTTTTATAATTTTAAAATAATATTTTTATAATATTAAAATTATATTTTTACTAGGTGGTAAGACTTTTCTGCAAAGTTCGTCTAGGTAGGTACCACCGCTTTGCCAGTTATTCTGCCGCCAAGTGCTCCATAGACGCCATAGACGCCAGTGAGCAAGCGCTACTGTGTTCCGGTTTGAAGGGCACTGTAGCTAGTGAAATTACTGGGCAATTGAGACTATGATTTGATCTCACAGTCGAGTAATCTTATTACCAAACTGTGGTGATGTCTCAGGATGATGTGCGCAGTGCAGTGTAACTCGAAACTATGTTTTGGGGTTCCGAGTGACAGTGTTCTGTTATGGGCGGCCGTGTCGCTTAACATCAGGTAAACGACTAGCTCGTCACATCATTCACTAAAAAAAAATTTTTTTTTTAAGATTCAGGAATATGTGTCGTCCATCCCGCGTTTGGCTAGTCTGGTTAATTAGAGCCTACACCCTTCCAGGGAAGGCCCATGTTCCAGCAAATTTAGCTATTTGTTCCAGCAAATTTAGCTATTTGTTCCAGCAAATTTAGCTATTTGTTCCAGATAGTGTTAAGCGCAGAAGAGGTACATAGAGAGCGCCATCTCATGGAGTCTAAAGATGAATATATGAATTCAAAGTCCAAATGCTCAATGTGTATATTGCCTTTCCCAAACGAAGATGATCTGAAAGAACATGTGCTGACAAAACATGAATTGGTAAGTAGTTCAAGCGTGTTACATAGTACACACAGGTGCGTTAGTGGTCAAACGCGAGCCTATCAAATAATAATAATAACAAAAAGTATTATAAGTGCAGCCGCAGGAGGAAGCTTGTACTTACTCGGGGTCTTTTTTGAACGGGCTAATGCTGTTGGTCTCTATCGACCTTTACAGCGTCACCTCGCTTAAGGCGGCCAGCCGTCACAAGTGGGAGGCAACTAGCTGGCGGGCACCCCTGGGGGGCGAGCCTCGGCTTGGGCCGTCGCCGGGATAAGGGGATCGAGAAGACTACGTCCACTGGAAGAGTGGACCCTATTGAAAGTTGCTCCATTTTCTTCAACAGGATCGTTACTTATCAGATACTGTATTACAGCATAAAAAATCTTTGAATCACTGCGTTCAACTTGTTGTTTTTCTCTTTTTTTCTGTGCACAAATACCTATCCTCCCGCGGGAATCGAATCCGCCGCCGCGGTTATGAGCCGACCTGCTCAACTACCACACCATAAAGGCTGTCAAATAACATTGAAATTATCAAATGAATATAATAAAATAACGTGGTCAAATGCTAGACAAGTTTAAAGTAAAAAAAAATGTTTTGAATTTTAAACCTTGTAACCTATAAAAAAAAACAAGTGTGCTTTAGACCACACGACTGAAGTAAAACTTCTTTACGAAACGTAACTGTGTCTCTTTCTTTCTTAACTAATTTATATCTGCCTCTCAATTTCCGTAACTCTCGTCACGGTATTCACCAGCTTACTCCCCAAGTCAAGCGTGCGTAAAGAAGTTTAACTTTAAAGTAATTTTTTCTTAAATTAATCCGCAGCACGCATCAAAGAATATATTGTGTGGTGTATGCGAACGAACATTCCGTTCGGAGGTGTCGCTCGCGTATCATTCGCGACGGCATAGTGTTCGCTGGCAATGTTTGTTGTGTTCGCATCGCAGTGGCACCGAGCGTCGCGCTTACCATCACTACAAGGACATGCACACTGACAGGTACTAAAGCTGATTTTAACATCTTTGAGAAAACAAAAATGTATTTACATTATTCTATGTATGTATTCACAAACAAAAAGTATCTAAGTATTGTATCAGTTATCTGGTTCCTATAATACAAGCTGCTTAGTTTGGGGCTAGAGGCGCTGTGCGAAATGTCAACAAATATTTATATTAGATATATATTTATATATATATCTACTTAGATACTTTTTGTTTGTAAATACATACATAGAATACAATATAACACCCAGACACAGAACAAACATCGATGTTCATCACAAAAATGTTTGTCCTGAGTAACTAACTTTGGGAATCGAACTCGCAACCTGTAGTTTAGAAGGCAGGTTATCAGGCCAGTATTAAACGTAATAAATTGGTTAAATTCTCTGATGTTCGTGATGTCATGACTAAAGGTTCCGCCTGAAAATCAGTTTTTTAAGGTCACGCGTTGACCTTAATCCCACACTGAGTCACCTGGTCATGACGTCACACAATGTTACATCTGTTAGGTATATTTTAAATTAATATATCCCCGACTGTTACTCACGAATATTATGTCGATTTCTCGACCAGGTTTCGAGCATATCCGATGCTCTTCCTCAGGAGGTGAGTTCACGCAGCGACATCGCGGCGGCGACATTATTATACTATTCGTGAGTAACAGTCGGAAATATATTAATTTAAAATGAATCATACTCATGACAATTCTAATACTAAAATAAATATGTGTGGACATTTCACACAGCGCCATCTAGCCCCAAACTAAGCAAAGCTTGTACTATGGGAACCAGATAACTGATACAATACTTAAATACTTTTTTTTGTTTGTATGTATGTATATACATAGAATACAGTATAAACCTGGACACAGAACAAACATCGATGTTCATCATCAGGGAATCGAACCCACGACCTGCAGTTCAGAAGGCAGGGATACTACCAACTGAGCTATCGGGCCAGTCAAATGTTATATTGTTTCTTTCTTTATAAATTATACCGTATTATTTTATAATGTAATGTAATGTTGTGTGGTGTCCTGAATAAATGTCTTTTCTTTCTTTTCCTAATATTACTTATAAATTGAGGGAGTGACTCCTTTCACGATTTTTCTCTAACTCGTGGTTATGGACTTAACCATCACAGCTCTTCATAATAAACCAACCTGTGTATAATTACTGAAAAAAAAAAATGATTCTGTTATATCGTGTAAAAATCCTGTGTAAAATTTACCGATTTTTTAAAGTAAAGCTTCTTTACTTGGTTAACGTGAATCTATTGTTGTGTCGAGTTGGCTGGACTGCAGTCGCGACCCCTTCTCGCCCCGGTACGGCGGACGAGGGCTCACGGGGGGGTTTTAGTGGGTTCGAGTCCCACATACCCATGGGAGGCCATTTCCCCCACCTCAAAAAAAAAATCTCCATTGTCAACATAACAAAGTTAAAAATTACTTGTATTATTATGTTCGTGTGTCCGGTAAAATGAAAATTTACAATCGTCAAGATAGAGTAACATTAAACAAAGCAACAAAGTTATTGACTGGCCCGATAGCTCAGTTGGTAGTAGCCCTGCCTTCTGAACTATGGGTTGTGGGTTCGATTCCCACTCAGGACAAACATTTGTGTGATGAACATAGGTGTTTGTTCTGTGTCTGGGTGTCATATTGTATTTGTGGGCAGGAACGTGTTGTGCGTAGGTTGCAACCTATATAACTATAGGCCTTCAGCATGTCCGCACCGCGCCGCGATCCGGAGTACACCGAGCGATCCCTTTATATAGCCAGACAGGTAGGGGCGCCATGACAGTTGCCGGTGCTGCCACTGTAATAAATTTAATGCCACCACAGGGTAAATTACGGTGCTCGATCGCTGTGCATAGAGTTTATAACTGGACGTAGCCGCCGTCATATTCTATGTATGTATTTACAAACAAAAAGTATCTAAGTATTGTATCAGTCACACATATTATTATTATTATACCGGCCGATAGATGGAGCTAAAGAAGTTTTACTTCAGTCGTGTGGTCCAAAGCAGACTCGTTTTATTTTCCAGTGAAATGTTCGACCTGGCTACGAAAGCATATCAGACTTACGGCGAGAAATTACAAGACAACACCGAGATACACGAGTGAGTATGATAATTAACTTCTTATGACTGGCCCGATAGCTCAGTTGGTAGTAGCCCTGCCTTCTGAACTGTGGGTTGTGAGTTCGATTCCCACTCAGGACAAACATTTGTGTGATGAACATAGGTGTTTGTTCAGTCTTATATTGTATTCTATGTATGTACCATAGCATCCCATTCCCAGTCCCATAGCACAAGCTTTGCTTAGTTTGGGGCTAGATGGCGTTGTGTGAGATGTCCACACATATTACACACACACTCACGCACACACACGCGTGCAATATAATCTAAGCACTCGTAGTTGCTATTCTTCTCGTCTACGTTATATTTGTATATGTATATGTATTCGTCTCTCATTTTTCTGGTTATGTTTATTATTAGGTTAAGTAATTGTAATCCGTGCCGTGACGCCACCGAAACGGTCCCAACGGAAGACCAGCGCTGGTTGCATGACCAGCAATATGCTGAGTTGGGACCGATTCGTGGCAACGGGCAAATGTTTTTATTATTATTTTATTTTTATTTTTTTTGTTACACTTAATTTTTAAGCCTTTTTGTCATGAATAAATATCTATTCTATTCTATTCTATATTATTATTATTATTATAAACAATCCGTGTTGATTTTGCCGGGCCTCGTGAAGCTAAGTACATCGGTACAGAGCGACAGCCTCTGTGTGGTGGTTGAAGAGGTCATAACCCGGAGGCGGCGGTTTCGATTCCCACAGCAAGACTGCACGGCCCAGGAGCATCACAGCCTTATTCCACCGTCTCCATTCCACTACACGACCTCACAGCGAGGACAGAGTTACCATCCTTACGTTGTTGATTTACCTTTTGTTCGCACGAAACGCTTTGCAGATTCTTTTATTGTGCGTACGGCTAGGGAATGGAACTCACTCCCGTCGTCGGTGTTTCCATCCACATACAACTTGGGTGTCTTTAAGTCAAGAGTAAATAGGTTAATTCCGTGCTCCACTTTCGACCTCTTCGTTACTTACCATCAGGTGAGATGTAGTCAAAGGCAAACCCATCGAGAAAACAAGACAGTGGAAAGTCAAAAACAAGACCTTCAGTCGGGGCAGTGTTCCAAATGGTTGGACTAAGGTCACTTCACTTCATTTAAATTGTACTCTTTTTTTGTCTATCCGTGAGGACCTTTAATTAGCTTCCTTTTTTTCTAAATCTATGTCTATATCATTATAACATCTGTTGGTCTTCCAGAATGAAATAAATAAAATAAAGGCCTACCGTACGAGCAGTAGTCCAACTAGTTAATAATAATAATAACGCCCAACGATCACATACATAGATCCTGGACCCTAACTAGGATTCCCTGTCTAGGGACCCAGGAACTACGAGGACCATGGTCCCATAACACCCAGACTCAGAACAAGTATTTGCGCTTTTTTTTTCTGTGCACAAATACTTGTCTGGTCGCGGGAATCGAGCCCGCCGCCTCCGGGCTATGAGCCGACCTGCTCAATCATCACACCACAGGCTAGTTGGATTAATGTATCATAACAGATACAATTTCTTTAATTTCAGAACTAAAACCGAAGAGCTGATCCCGTGTCAGTACTGCGAAAAGAAGTTCCGCTGGAAGACATCGCTTCGGAAGCATTTGGAAACGCATCGTATAGAAGCGGGACACAAGCGGAAGCCCTACTGCGAAACGTGTCGACTCAACTTCACCACCACGTCTAATTTACGGAAACATGTCAAAACTAGCTCCAAACATCAGATCCAGTTGAAACTGAGGTGAGCATGACGTCATCAGTTGAAACACGGCCACTTCCCGATACGGGCCTTCCCAATAAACACACACACGCACACATACAGCATTTTTTATGCTTTGGCTCCACACTTTTGTGTATTTAGCCAGTGTCAAGTAATTGATAATTTTCAAGTATTATATATGTATTATATATATATATATAGTAGTATATATTTCATATATATAATATATCATTATTTGTGTTAAGTCATAATCTAGTCAATTAGTCAATCTAGTCAAGTCATTGTTTCTCTGCACGCCTTGGTTGACTGGTAGAAAATGCTGTTAGCATTAAGTCCTCCTTTGTACTTTTTATGTGCATAAAGTATTAAATAAAAAAAAATCTAGTCTAGTCTAGTCAAGTCATACTCCTAGTGGTAGCAACTTTACCAAAAGCTTCTATGGAGTTTTGGAAACAACACGAAAAGAAACGTTTCATCATCTTTATACCATTTTCCCACACTCATGCCTAATCCAAATGTAATCCAATGTAATCTAATGTAATCCAGCACTTAACGAACAAAATGCCACCAATTTTATGCACTAACACTGAAAATAACACAAGTTTTCGAAAATAATACAATGCGGTGACGCAATTTTTTGTTTTTCCCGCCAAAACTCCCATACTATTATGTTGGTATGTCCGGTAAAATTACAATTTACAATTGTCAAGATGGCGACATTAACATTATACAAAGCAAAAACAAAGTTATACCGGCCGATAGATGGAGCTAAAGAAGTTTTACTTCAGTCGTGTGGTCTAAAGCACACTCGTGTTTATTATTCACTAGCTGCGCCCCGCAGTTTCACCCGCGTGATAAAAATTTTCCATACTTTGTTAATTTTTTCTTGCATAAGAACCTTCTGAAAATAATAAACCCAATAAAAAAAGAATTAATTAGCGAAAATTTTCTATCCGTTCACGCGTGATGCGATGACCAAGGGAAACAGAGATTCATTTGATCAGACTGGCCCGATAGCTCAGTTGGTAGTAACCCTGCCTTCTGAACTGTGGGTTGTGGGTTCGATTCCCACCCAGGACAAACATTTGTGTGACGAACATAGGTGTTTGCTCTATGTCTGGGTGTTATATTGTATTCTATGTATATAGTTACAAACAAAAAGTATCTAAGCACTAGTATCAGTTATCTGGTTCCCATAGTACAAGCTTTGCTTAGTTTGGGGCTAGATGGCGCCGTGTGAGATGTCCACACATATTATATTATTTTTATATATTAAGATTTATTTAAAAGCATGTAAAAATTTCCAGGAAACTAAAAGAAGATCTTCCAATAAATACTTCAGACCCGACTCAGCAAGCCAAAGATATAGAAAAGATAAAGTTAAAGATAAACGGGCAAAAGGAATTATTCCCGTGCCCGCAGTGCGAAAAGAAGTTCCAGTGGAAAGGCAACTTGTTGAGGCATTTACAGAGCCACGCGGCGAGGTAAGACCTGATTTTTTACTATCTGTTTTCTTCTACTTCCAGAACCAGGAGGTGGCGGGTTCGATTCCCGCGAAAGCATTTGTCCACAAAAACAAGCGCAAATACTTGTTCTGTGTCTGGGTGTTGTGGGACCACGGTCCTCGTAGTTCCTGGGTCCCTAGACACAGGGAATCCTAGTTAGGGTCCAGGATCTATATATGTGATCGTATTATTATAATAATAATAATAGTTTCACCCGCGGATATAAAGTATTTTAATGATTTACTCATCCCACGGGAAAATTTCACTTTTCCGGGATAAAATGTAGCCTATATGTTAATCCAGTGTATAAGCTATCTTCGGGGGCGAGTTGGCTGGACTGCAGTCGCGACCCCTTCTCGCCCCGGTACGGCGGATGAGGGCTCACGGGGGGGTTTTAGTGGGTTCGAGTCCCACATAACCCCTGCCACCACCCCCGAAGTGCGAGGGCATTTCCCCCCCTAAAAAAAAGTGTATAAGCTATCTTGGTACCGAATTTCATCCAAATCCATTCAACCGTTTGAGCGTGAAGGAGTAACAAACATACACACATACAAACTTTCGCCTTTATAATTTTAGTGTGATGCCGGCGCCGACCTAAGGGCGCGATATTTAATAATTAAACAGTTGCATTAGCAGTTCTAAGTCGGTCGCATAGAGTTGTAGAGTAGTCATAGATCACACTGGCAAGGAGTTGGATTCGTTAGTTCTTTAAAAGTCAACTCTTAAAAGATTTTATTGCAAATAGGCTATAGGCTATTTATAGTAACAAACATAGACACATACAAACTTTAGCTTTTATATGCGATAATTTCACGCTGAATCCAACGATACCCATAAGTCAGCATGCATCTGAACAGCTTCTTAATTTGTACCAAGCTCAAGTTCGATCGTGCATGGAGCATACTGCAGCATACTGCTGCATACTGCAGCATACTGCTGCATACTGCAGCATACTGCTGCCACCTATGGGAGGGTCTGCTAAATACCAGCTGGAAGCCTTAGACTCTATCGAAAGGCGTGCTGAGAGGCTCATAGGTAGCGACTTGTTTGAGGCCCGACTGCAAAGCCTTGACCCTAGCAAAGTTACCAGTTTATCGGTTTTCTATCGAGTGCATTTTGGAGAGCGCGCATTGGAGTTGCATAACCTGATTCCGTCATCACCTTTCCACCACCGGACAACCAGATGTACGAAAAAACGCCACCGTTACATGGTTAATACCCCACATGTGCGGACAAAGCGATTTGACTCCACATTTATCATGCGAACAGCCGAAGAGTGCAACGCTTTACCGGCGTCCGTATTTCCCGATAACTACAACCTTGGAGTCTTTAAATCGAGAGTGAACAGGTATCTTCTAGGCAAGCGTGTCACATCCTAGACCGCATCGTTGCTTACCATCAGGTGCGATGGTCAAACGCGAGCATATCTAACAATAAAATAAAAAAAAGTCATTTTGTAAAAAAAATCAAGTTACATACGGAGCCGAGTCATAGACACTCACAGTGCGGCTAGTCCACCGACTTAAAGTCGCTCAGAGAGCTATGGAGAAGGATATGCTTAGAGTTTCTCTGAAGGATCGAATCAGAAATGAGGTGATCCGTCAGAGAACTAATGTCACCGACATAGCCTATCGAATTAGCAAACTGAAGTATTCATATTCATTTATTTTGTTACCATATGTGCATATTGATCTTAGATTTCAAATATTATACATATATATCATAATATTAATAGTAACAATATGGACCCTGTAGGGCACTACAGATTAATATGATGAGGGTTAGTACATAAAATTTAACATATTTCATGCGATACGCTTAATAAATTTCAATAAAATTTAACATTCACAACATAATTAAAAGATTTATATTTTATGATTATCTTCGAAAAATTCTTTCAAAGAATAGTAGCACTTTTTAACGAGATGTGACTTCAACCGACCAATAAAGGCATATTCGTTTTGTATCTCTTTTAGACGAAGGGGTATATGGTTATATATTTTTGTGCACATTACGTAAGTACTCGTGCTGTGCATTTTGAGTTTTGAATTTGGGAGGGCTAACCTGTCCCTGTATTTATTTATTTATTTATTTATTTATTTATTTTATTCTTGGAAGACCAACAGCTGTTATAATTACAATAGACACACGTTTACAAAAAAAGAAGCCAATTAAAGGTCCTCACGGATAGACAAAAAAGAGTACAATGTAAATAAAGTGAACACCTAAGAGCACTAACTACATACGCACTGCATGGTATTAATTACTAAGTTATAGAATAGCTATACACAAAGGTAGCAGCTAGCCTAGTAACTAAAAATATTACAGCTAATTATTGGTAATTAAATTAGTCAAAAATTAAACGTACGTAACGTCTAAGATTAAACGTACCGAAATAGTTGTCTTTCAAAGTTTTAAAAAATTGGGGGTATTTTTTAACAAATTTGTAAATTTCTAGTATATAAATGGAAGTTAAAGTTAGGATTTGATGCTGGATAAAATATGGTTTACAACTCGTTGATCTACGTGTGCTATGATGCGGATTCACTTTTTTTTGTAATATAAACAGATCATCGGCTCCAGTGCTATTTAAGTGGCAGTGGGTTGGCCATATTTGCCGCAGAACCGACAACCGTTGGGGAAAGCGTGTCCTTGAGTGGAGACCGCGACTTGGCAAACGTAGTGTAGGACGCCCGCCGACTGGTGGAGCGACGACTAGCGCCGAGTGGCTGGCAGTCATTGGATGAGAAGAGCTGAAGACCGGGCTCAATGGCGTACCTTGGGAGAGGCCTATGTCCAGCAGTGGACTAACACAGGCTGATGATGTAAAAAAAATCAGTTAAACCCTTCTTAATCTCGTATAATTTAATTTGTTTATTACAGAGCTAATGGCGATCTTGTGTGCTTGCCTTGTAACCGCACATTCTCTTCGATAGCGACGTTCAAGCAACACATGAAAATAAGCAGAAAACATGTCTCTGAGGATGAGTTCAAGTCAGTAATCATATTCCAATATCCTTTCGTAACAGATTGAATCTAAACTCGACAGCTTTACCGGTTATTCTACCGCCAAGCAGTAATGTGCAAGAGGTTTGAAAGGCGCTGTAACTGATATTACTGGGTAAATGAGACTTTATGACCTAATCATCAATGACTTTATGACATAATGATCAGTGTCTTGAAAGGTAGGCAACGCACTGGCAGCGCCCCCGGTGTTGCAGGTGTCTATAGGCGACGGTAACAGCTTACCATCAGGCGGCCCTCTGCTTGTTTGTCTGTCTATGTTATAAAAAAAAACTCACATGTCTAGAATTTTTTTAGTTTTGGCTTCACACACAATACGCTGTGTATTTAGGCCAGTGTCCTGTAATTAATTTTTCAAGTTAATTAATATTATATATATGTATGTTGTGTGTCAAGTCACAGTCAAAGTCACCAAGTCAAATTATAGTGTAGTCAAGTCACACTCCTAGTAAAGTGGTGGCAACTTTACCAGAAGCTTCTATGGAGTTTTGGAAACAACCCGAAAGGAAACGTTTCACCATCATTATACCATTTTCCCACACTCATGCATGTAATCCAGCACTTAACGAATAAAATGCCACCAATTTTATGCACTAACACTGAAAATAACACAAGTTTTGGAAAATAATACAATGCGGTGACGCGACCTTTTTCGTTTTCCCGCCAAAACTCCCGTCTAGTAATTTTATTAAGGCTACCCATATCAGCTGATATCATGCTGCAGTTGCAGTGTCAACGGAACTCCAACATGTAAAGTTTCGCATGACTGCTGCACTGCGCACATCATCCTGAGACATCAACACAGTCTGGTAATAAGATTACACGACTGTAAGATCAGATCATAAAGTCTTAATTGCCCAGTAATTTCACTATCTACATTGCCCTTCAAACCGGAATAAAGTAGTGCTTGCACACTACTGCTTGGCGGCAGAATAACTGGCAAAGCGGTGGTACCTACCTACGACGAACTTTACAAAAAGTCCTACCACCGTACACAACTAAATTTCGATCCTTTTTTAAAGTCGTCTAATCGAATATTGTTTCACAGGTACATGTGCAGTGACTGCGGCAAAAGATTCGCGAACAAGACAAACCTGCGCGACCACATCGACTGGGAGCATCTCAAGAACTACACTCACACGTGCGGCCACTGTCAGAAGGTGTTCAAGACTCACACATCGCTGTACCTCCACAAACAAGTGGTCCACAGGTTGAGCAACTCTGAACATTTGTGTGATCATTGTGGGAAATCGTTTCCGGTAAGTAATCACAATACAGTACAGTACAATACGATACAAAACTCTTTGTTAACACCAATAAATATAGGTAGGGGAAATGGTTTCTGATAAGTAATCACAATACAATACAATACAGTACGGTACAGTACAATACGATACAAAACTCTTTGTTAACCCCAATAAATATAGGTAGGGGAAATGGTTTCTGATAAGTAATTACAATACAGTACAATACGATACAAAACTCTGTTAACACAAATAAATATAGGTAGGGGAAATGGTTTCTGATAAGTAATCGCAATACAATAAGGTACAGCACAGTACGGTACAGTACAGTACATTACAATACGATACAAAACTATTTGTTAACACCAATAAATATAGGTAGGGGAAATGGTTTCTGATAAGTAATTACAATACAATACAATACAGTACAGTACAATACGATACAAAACTCTTTGTTAACACCAATAAATATAGGTAGCGGAAATGGTTTCTGATAAGTAATCGCAATACAATACAGTACAGCACAGTACCGTACAGTACAGTACGGTACAGTACAGTACAGTACAATACGATACAAAACTAATTGTTAACACCAATAAATATAGGTAAGGGAAATCGTTTCCAGTAAGTAATCAAAATACAATACAATACTTGAAAGCTCTGTGTTGTGGTAGTTAAGCAGCTCGGCTCATAACCCAGACGTGGCGGGTTCAATTCCCGCGACAGGACAAGTATTTGTGCTCAAAAAAAGCGCAAATACTAGTTCTGAGTCTGGGTGTTGTAAGACCATGGATCGCGGATAACGCCAACGATCGCATACATAGATCCTGGACCCTAACTAGGATTCCCTGTGTTTAGGGACCCAGGAACTACGAGGACCATGGTCCCACGACACCCAGACTCAGAACAAGTATTTCTGGTTTATTTCTTCACAAATGCTGGTCCTGCGGGAATCGAACCCGCCGCCTTCGATATAATCTAAGATTGTTAACAGTAACAAACCCAGGACAAACATTTGTGTGATGAACATCGATGTTTGTACTGTGTCTGTGTGTTATATTGTATTCTATGTATTTACAAACAAAAGGTATCTAAGTTCCGTATTACAGAACGATGCTCAGTCATCGATCGGTGCTCAAGCCGAGATTTCATTCAATAATTGATCATTTTTTGAATAAAATATCTGCTTGAGCATCGATCGATGACTGAGCATCGTTCTGTAATACGGACCTAAGTGTTGTATCAGTTATCCGGTTCCCATAGTACAAGCTTTGCTTGGTTTGGGGCTAGATGGCGCTGTGTGAAATGTCCACAGATATTTATATTTAGTAATAAAAAATTGTTTCAGAATAAAACGAAACTTCGTAGTCACATAGGGGCCGTGCACACTCGCGATTCGCCGTACAAATGCAGTACATGCTCGGCGCGGTTCAGCTGGCATTCTTGTCTTTCTAGACACATGCGCAGGGTCCATAGGAATACGAATAAAAACAATTAAAACAATGAATGTATTTTTATTTAACTAATAAAAGTGTTGTAAAAATGTTCTGTATCATTTTTGAGTGGCCCGATAGCTCAGTTGGTAGTAGCTCTGCCTTCTGAGTGGCAGGTTGTGGGTTGGATTCCCACTCGGGACAAACATTTGTGTGATCGATGTTTGTTCTGTGACTAGGCATTTATATTGTATTCTATGTATTAGGTCTTTACCTATGAAATTGCCGTTTTGTTTGAAAAAAGTTAAAGTTATTTTTTTTTCGAACTTATTTATTTCTATTATTCAAAGTAATCACCCCTGCAATCAATGCATCTTTGCCAACGCTGTGGCAGTTTATGGATGCCCTTCTTGAAAAAATCAGCAGGACGGGAGACAACAAACTCTTCAAAGGCGTTTTGTACTGCCTCTCGGGAATTGAATTTTTTTCCCGCTAAAAAGTTGTCCAAATTTTGGAAAAAGTAATAGTCGGTAGGCGCAAGATCTGGTGAGTATGGCGGATGAGGGAGAGCTTCCAAACCCAACTCATGCAGCTTAGAGACGGTCTGTTGTGCAGTATGGGGTCGCGCGTTGTCGTGAAGTAGCAGTGGAGACGACCGATTGACCAAAGCTGGTTGCAGACGTGCGAGTTTCGCCATCATTGTGGTCAGTTCTTCAATGTACACATCTGCAGTAATGCTCTCGCCGTTTTGTAAAAAGCTATGATGAATCACACCAGCACTAGACCACCAAACTGTGACCATCACCTTTCTAGGGGTCATTTTTCGTTTTGCACGTTGCTTTGGTACCGAACCAGGATCTAACCAACTTGCTGAGCGCTTTCGATTGTCAAAAAGAATCCATATTTCGTCGCACGTAACAATTCGGTTCAAAATTCCTTCATTTCTGTGCCTGTTAAGCAGCGCAAGGCAAGTCTCGACGCGTACGTTGCGCTGGCGATCGTTAAGTTCGTGGGGCACCCATCTATCAAGCTTTTTTATCTTGCCAATCTGTCGCAAATGGACCAATATTGTTTTGATGCTAACATCAAAAGCTGCTGCCAGCTCAGCTGTAGATTGAGATTCATCAGCTTCCACAATCGCCTTTAATTCATCATTGTTGACCAAAGTTTCCGGTCGACCACGAGGTTCATTTTTCAAGTCAAAATTCCCAGAACGGAACCGAGCAAACCAATAACGGGTTGTACGTTCGTTTGTACAGTTCTCTCCGTAAACGTCGTTGATGTTACGTGTCGTTTGTGCCGCGTTGGTGCCACGACGGAACTCATATTCCATAATTACACGAAATTTCAAAGTATCCATTATGAGGAAAAATGTTGAAATGTAATGAAAATACAACGCTAATCAATAAACAAAAGACTTATATTGTAAATAGAATGTCATACTTATAAAACAAAATTAATTTGAATTTAGAATTCATAGCCAATCAAAACTTTTTTTTGTTTGAAAAAGTCTGTACTGCAATACGGCAATTTCATAGGTAAAGACCTATTATATATAGGCTGATGGGCTGTGCGTAGGTTGCAACCTATATAACTAAAGGCCTTCAGCATGCGCACCGGGCCGTGTCCGGCGCAAGAATGATCGAGTACACCGAGCACTCCCTTTATATAGCCAGATGGGTGGGGGAGTGATGACAGTTGCCGGTGTTGCCATTGTAATAAATTTAAATGCTACCACAGGGTAAATTACGGTACTGCCCGCTGCGCATAGAGTTTATAACTGGACGTTGCCGCCGTCATATATTTATAAACTATATATTCACAGAAGTATTTAAGTATTGTATCAGTTATCTGGTTCCCATAGTACAGGCTTTGCTTAGTTTGGGGCTAGATGGCGCTGTGTGAAATGCTGATATTTATTTTAGTATAATTTCATTTAAGATATATCGTTGTATGTCTGCTCCGGAGCTACACTAAACGGTCCTAACGGAAGACCAGCGCTGATTCAGTCTATGAAATTAGTTCGGTGGCAGACCTATGAAAGCGTTGTTCTTTTACTCTTTTTGTTTTTGTTTGGTTTTGGCTTCACACTTTTGTGTATTTAGCCAGTGTCAAGTAATTGTACGTGTTTAATATCTCAAGTTAATTAATATCATTTAATGTGTCAAGTCAAGTCACAGTCCAAGTCATCAAGTCAAGTCATAGTCTAGTCAAGTCATACTCCTAGTAAAGTGGTGGCAACTTAACCAGAAGCTTCTATGGAGTTTTGAAAACGACACGAAAAGAAACGTTCATCATTATACCATTTTCCCACACTCATGCCTATAATTCAGCACTTAACGAATAAAATACCACCAATTTTATGCACTTAAACTGAAAATAATACAATGCGGCGACGTGATCTTTTTCGTTTTCCCGCCAAAACTCGTTATTTTACTTTTCTTATTAATGTTTTCGTTCTATTGCAAAATAAGTATTTTTTTCTTTCAGTAGGTCCCTACTTTCTAAATCCAAACAACTGGGTGATAAATATTTTAATTAATTTAATTGTAAAGATAATTGTTTAAAATAAAATTGAAGGGGTGAGAACAAAAAGGGTTTAACTGTCAAATTGTCAGTTTCGAGAAAATTGACTTAAAACGTCAACGGCTTCATTTTAACGTAGAGTGCTTATAAGGTAATTGCAAAGATTTATGCAAGTTTCAGTTGCTTAAAAATGTATGATTTCCATTTTAAAATATAAAATATGTTAAATAATTTAAGTACTTGGGATGGAAGTAATGAAACAAGAAGCTAAAACATGAAAGATTTTATTTAACCTACCTTCACAATCATCTTTAAATATTATTTATTTACTAAATACCCACAAAATATGGACCTAATTAGTAAAATTACTGTAAAATATAATATAATTCAATAAATAAAATAATGTTTTTATACTAAGCGCTCTGTATTCCTGTGACAGATAAACTGTTCTTAGACTCAAAATCTCGAGATTTCAGCCTCATTTCAGTATTTTGAGAATGTATTATTGTAGATAATTTCACGCTGAATCCAACGATACCCATAAGTCATTTTGTGAAAAAATCAGTTAAAACCTTTTTGTTCTCACCCCTTCAATTATGAGGCCGAGGCCTTTCCGATAACATACGTACTGAACTACTTTAGTTTAACAAACATACCTGCAGCAATACAGTAACAGCCTTATTAATAAACACGAACTAGCTTTAGACTAGTTACACCATCTTTTGTCTCTTTCGACCCAGCTAAATATCCCAGTAGCAAAAAAAGGACAAAAGCTGAAGTAACTAATCCGAGACTAATACCCGTTTATTAATAAGGCTGATAGAATGACGGCTTGACGGCTGGGCGCCTTAAGCGCCCGCCCTCCCGCCCGGTGACGCTGTAAAGGTCGATAGAGACCAACAGCATTAGCTCGTTCAAAAAAAAAAGGCTGATAGAGTCTAATGAGAGTACACTGAAAAATGGCGGCAAATTTAAAAAATATCAGCATGGCAGCCCCAACAAAATATCAACGACGCGCCATCTTGTTGCGTCAGAAATACCATACACTAATCCTGATTCTACCAAATCTTGGGGAGCCCAACAGATTTTTTTTAAATTTGGTGCCATTTTTCAATCTTTACTTTAATTAGCCAGACTCTAAATATGTTATGTCCCGGTGGTGTGATTAGGACCATCGTAATATTAGTAATACGACTGTGCTTTAGACCACACGACTGAAGTAAAACTTCTACACCTCCATCTATCGGCTGGTATAAGTTTGGTTTTTTTATTTGGCTCCACACTTTTGTGTATTTAGCCAGTGTCTAGTAATTGATAATTTCTCAAGTTAATTAAAATCTTTCTTCTAAATATTATATAACTCAAAGGTAACCGACTGATCGACTGACTGACATAGTGATCTATCAACGCACAGCCCAAACCACTAGACGGGTCGGCCTGAAATTTGGCATGCAGGTAGATGCTATGACGTAGGCATCCGCTAAGAAAGGATTTTTCGAAATTCCACCCTTTGGAGGGTGAAATGGGTGGTTGAATTATTTTCCCATAGGCGGCGGCGCGGGCGAAGCTGTGGGCAGAAGATTTATTTATTTATTTATTATTACATGCCTTCATACAATGTCATTACTTAGTCTAACTAATCTATACAGTACTTAGTTTCCAATATTACATTGTATGAGCCCTGTGAGGGCGTTGCACTTTAGAGCATACATTGTCTAACTCTCGTCACATTACAATAATATTCAGGTCGAAGGAAATTATGATTACTGTCACTTACATTTTTAGGTTAATTGTCAAACTTTGATCATTATTCGTTTTAAATATTTATAGTATATACATGATTTATAAGTCACGACAAATACATGTAAGTATACATGGTTGGGAGTTATCCAACATAACTATACTTTTCCACTTCAACAATGAGTAGGTAAGTAGGCGCGAAATGATGAGAGATGTCATTCAAAGAAGTAGGTAGATAGCATATTATGTCCTACGGTCGAGTGTAACAGGGCCGAGCGAGTTAAAGTTTATCCGATTTGAATTCTTCGACTGAATAATAGCCTTTTTTTAGTAATAATAATTTTAGTCGTTTTGTAAATGTAGTATCTTCTACCTCCGATTTGATATCTTCAGGAAGCCGGTTATATATAGAAATGAGTCTGTGATAAGGACTCATGCTTACTATTTTTAGAGTTGTGATGGGGGGCACTAATTTATTTTTATTTCTTCTGTTATAGTTTTCATTTAATTCAATATTAGATTTAAAGAGATTTCTGTGTTTTCTTACGAACATACCGGTTTGTAATAAATACATAGCCGGTAATGTGAGAATGTTTTGTTGGATGAAATGAGGTCTGCAACTATCTCTCTTTTTTATATTCATTAATATTCTCGTTCTATTCTCGATCGTTATATATGTGTCAAGTCATACTCCTAGTAAAGTGGTGGCAACTTTACAATAGCTTCTATGCAGTTTTGGAAACAACACGAAAAGAAACGTTTCACCATCATTATACCACTTTCCCACAATCGTGCCTGTAATCCAGCTTAACGAATAAAATGCCACCCACAATGACAATTTTATGCTAACACTGAAAATAATACAATGCGGTAAAGCGATCTTTTCCGTTTTCCCGTCAAAAAAACTCCTATAACTTTGTTCAATCTTAATGTCGCCATCTTGAAAATTCTAAATTTTCACTTTATCAGGCATACTAATATAATAATACGAATTATAAGTGAATTTTAACCTTGTTATTTTGACAATGGAGATCATTTGAACCACGTATCACCAATGGGGGGAAGTTTCCCCTTTATACGCTTATGGATGAAATAATTCACGCTTCATATAAAAGAAAATGAATCCTGAACATCTAAATAACTTCAACTCCAAATCTTTGTAAATGGCCTTTGTGGAGAGGTTACCACAATTTTGCCAATATCACGTTGAATGATAGCACATGAGTATTGGCGGGAAAACGAAAAAGATCGCCTCACCACATTGTATTATTTTCCAAAACTTGTGTTATTTTCAGTGTTAGTGCATAAAATTGGTGGCATTGTATTTAAACAATGATCTATACAATTAAATTAATTAAAATATTTATCAACCCGCTGTTTGGATTTAGAAAGTAGAGACCTACTGAAAGAAAGAATGCTTATTTTGCAACAGAACGAAAACATTATTAAGAAAAGTAAAAGAACGAGTTTTGGCGGGAAAACGATCACTAGACTGACTTGACTATGACTTGACTTGAGGACTTCGACTGAGACTTGACACATATTTGCGTGAAATATCATCAACTTGATAAATTATCAATTACTTGGCATTGGCTAAATACACAAAAGTGTGGAGCCAAAACATTAAAAAAAAAAGGTAGCACATCAAACGAAGATTTTTCAGTGAGAAATTTTGGTAAATGTGGATAGTGAATGAGGTCAACTATGAATGCACTAGATGAATCTAAAATGCTGAAACAAAACAAAAGAATACTATGTTTACAACAAGCAATAATATTGATAATTAAGTAATAAATAATCTAAAACTAATATTTAAGTACACAATTAAAACATAAATACTTACACAACTTCTAATATAACTCTTATTAACTATTATTCATATTTTATGTTTTTATATGTATTTTATATATTTATATTATTTTATTTCTATTTTTTTTTATTTGCTTTTAATTTAAAAATATATTTTTGTTTCATTGCCAATTATGATTACGTAATTGGTGGTAATATAAAATAAAAATATTTCATTGTTCACCACCGTCTGCTTCCATTATAATCAAATACTGTCCATCCAAAGGTTGCCTGGAAGAGATCGCTTTTAGTGATAAGGCCGCCCATTGTATTACCAACTATAAGTTATTATGTAAAATTAATTTAAGCATGAGGTATGCAATAAAGAGTTCGTATTGTATTGTATTGTATTATTCACTTTAATAAATTTACATAAAATACCTATAAACGGAGAAAATACCAGACATAATAACAAACATCTAAAACAACATCTTAACACTAAATACACAAAAGTGTGGAGCCATACCAAAACAAAAAAAAAAAACATAACATCTTAATAGAGTTTTGGCGGGAACGCGAAAAAGATTGCGTCACCGCATTGTATTATTTTCCAAAACTTGTGTTATTTTCAGTGTTAGTGCATAAAATTGGTGGCGTTTTACTCGATGAGTGCTGGATTACAGGCGTGAGTGTGGGAAAATGGTATAATGATGGTGAAACGTTTCTTTTCGTGTTGTTTCCAAAACTCCATAGAAGCTTCTGGTAAAGTTGCCACCACTTTACTAGGAGTGTCACTTTGACTAGACTATGACTTGACTTGATGACTTTAAATGTGAATTGACACATATTTGCGTGAAATATCATTAACTTGATAAATTATCAATTACTTGACACTGGCTAAATACACGGAGGTGTGTGGGTGACAAAACATAATAAAAAAAAAAGATCTTAATAACAATCTACAGAATAAAAATTGTCGTCAATACTTTTTTTTTTGAGGGGGGGAAATGCCCTCGCTCTTCCCTGACACCACGGGGGTGGTGGCAGGGGGTATGTGGGACTCAAACCCACTAAACCCCCCCCCCCCCCCCCCCCCCCCCCCCCCCGAGCCCTCGTCCGCCGTAGTGCTGCAGTCCAGCCAACTCGCCCCCGGCGGCAGGCCCTTTCGGGCCTCTCCGCGCCAATGGATGGGTCACCTTGCTCACCAAGGTCACCCACCAGACGTGTGGGTCGTCGATACTAGGCAAGCCACAGATTACTTAAAATACGTAGAGCATTCATATTTAAATGATTGGAATACTGCAATGTATTCCAGACAAATGTCAATTAGACATGACTGACATATGAGTAGGTATCCACTTTAAGGCTGAGCTACATCATCCTATAGTTAATCAAATCTCCAGTTAAAGCACTAGCTAAGCGAAAGCACTAGTACTATTAATTATTCTGTGGCAGAATTATTCTTATTTAAGCTAGAATTTACTTTATTGTATAAAAACATTGTTGAAGTGGAAAAGTGTAATTATGTTGGATAACTCCCAACCATGTATACTTACATGTATTTGTCGTGACTTATAAATCATGTATATACTATAAATATTTAAAACGAATAATGATCAAAGTTTGACAATTAACCTAAAAATGTAAGTGACAGTAATCATAATTTCCTTCGACCTGAATATTATTGTAATGTGACGAGAGTTAGACAATGTATGCTCTAAAGTGAAACGCCCTCACAGGGCTCATACAATGTAATATTGGGAACTAAGTACTGTATAGATTAGTTAGACTAAGTAATGACATTGTATGAAGGCATGTAATAATAAATAAATAAATAAAACTGTACATGCACCGGTCCTGCTATTAATTATCTGTGGCTGAATTATTCTTAGCTATAGCTCGCGCAAAATTTAATGAGCTCTCGGAAGTTAGCGCGGATGGCTGCGCAGTACGCATATTATAGTTATTATATGGCCGCTATTACAATGCACTCAACTGTGCTATGCGCAGTTTGGTACTCGGGCCTAACTTCCGAGAGCTCATAAAGTTTTGCGCGAGCTTATAACCGAGAGTACTAGTACTATTAATTATTCTGTGGTTGAAGTATGCTGCACTGACTGTACTGGAATGTTTGAAATTAAATCATGAATCTCAGAGAACAACGCTAAAACAAACAGCCTTGTAGACATTTAAGGCCTAACGGTCCCTTCGGTGCACATGAAACAGCCAGATAGATAGATAGATAAAACTCTTTATTGAAACACCATATTGTAGGAACAATTTACAGTCACAAACTTAAGAATTAAGTATCACAATGGGCGGTCTTATCGCTTAAAGCGATCTCTTCCAGACAACCAAAAAATCTAGGAAATAAAACAAGGACGGTGGTTTTTATATACAGGAAAAGCTATACAAACTATACTTAATCTTGCTCACTACTGCTTGGCGGCAGAATAACAGGCAAAGCGGTGGTACCTACCTAGACGACCTTTGCAACAAAGTCCTACCACCTAGCACCTAGTAAGTACTTTTTTATTTAGTTATATGGGAGCATTCTATAGCATGGACTGAATACATACATTAAAGGAAAATAACGATTTAAATTCCACCTTGTATATTATATACATATAGATGAAAAAAAATTGCACGTAGGTATCGGTAAAAGAGTACATAACGACATAAGTATGGAAAAATCTATACACAAAATACTATTATATTAAAAATAAAAGGGGCATAAAAAAGGTTATATAGGCAACTTTCAATAGGGTCCACTCTTCCAGTGGACGTAGTCTTCTCGATCCCCTTATCCCGGCGACGGCCCAAGCCGAGGGGTTGACGAAGTGTGACATTTTGTGACAAGAGGAGAGGAAGAGTCAGAAATTTTGTGATATCACATTTTTTCAAAATATGATATTTTATATCTAAGTATTATAACACTAAACTTTTAATTTCATTAATTTCTAATTTTTTTTTGGTATGGCTCCACACTTTTGTGTATTTAGCCAGTGTCAAGTAATTGATTTTCAAGTTAATAAATATATCAAGTGTGTGTCATGTTAAGTCACAGTCCAAGTCATCAAGTCAAGTCATAATCTAATCATACTCCTAGTAAAGTGGTGGCAACATTACCAGAAGCTTCTATGGAGTTTTGAAAACAACACGAAAAGAAACGTTTCCCCATCATTATACCATTTTCCCACACTCACGCCTGTAATCCAGCACTTAACGAATAGAATGCCACCAATTTTATGCACTAACACTGAAAAAAAACACAAGTTTTGGAAAATAATACGATGCGGTGACGCAATCTTTTTCGTTTTCCCGCCAAAAACTCAATTTTAAATGTATGATTGCAAAATGTGTGACATTACAAGTAAGGGGGTCTCATAAATGAGACTATTTGTGACAAAGACAGGAGAGGGGTCAAAAAATCATGAAATTGTGAGGTAATTTATGGATAATAAAAATATATATAATAATATGTGTGGACATTTCACACAGTGCCATCTAGCCCCAAACTAAGCAAAGCTGTACTATTGGAACCAGATAACTGATACAATACTTAGATACCTTTGTTTATAAATACATACATAGAATATATATTATGACGAGTTGTGCGTAGGTTGCAACCTATTGGCCTTCAGCATGTGCACCGGGCCGTGTCCGGAGCAAGAATGATCCGTAGTACTTTTTTTTTTTTTTTTTTTTTGAACGAGCTAATGCTGTTGGTCTCTATCGACCTTTACAGCGTCGCCGGGCGGGAGGGCGGGCGCTTAGGGCGCCCAGCCGTCAAAAGTGGGAGGCAACTAGCTCAAGGGCACCCCTGGGGTGCGAGCCTCGGCTTGGGCCGTTGCCGGGATAAGAGGATCGAGAAGACTACGTCCACTGGAAGAGTGGACCCTATTGAAAGTCGCGACCGTTCTAGCTAACCTACGGGGGGTACGTCGACCTCGCCGGCGGGGTCGGTGTCTGATTGTGTTACGCTGGTATCCTATACCGGTGCCGGACGGTACCTGAGCCAGAAGGGCTAAACTGGTCCGGTGATCCTAGCGCAGCCGATACTACGGCTGCTATAGGATCATCCGGGTCGCTCAAGACGTGTCTCGGGCGGCGACGACGGGGTGAAGGATCCGTAGTACACCGAGCGCTCCCATTTTATAGCCAGATGGGTGGGGGAGTGATGTAGCTACCGGTGCTGCCACTGTAATAAATTTAAATGCTACCACAGAGTAAATTACGGTACTGCCCGCTGCGCATAGAGTTTACAACTGGACGTTGCCGCCGTCAAATACAATATAACACCAGACACAGAACAAACACCTATGTTTATCACACAAATGTTTGTCTTGGGTGGGTATCGAAGCCACAACCCACAGTTCAGGAGGCAGGGCTACTACCAACTGAGCTATCGGGCCAGTCAAACCCTCTAATGACGAAGATAAACATGCTGGCTAAAGGTAAAGTTAGCAGTAAATTAAAACCGTTTTATGGTTCGTAATCCCAGTTAAAGTTACCAAGCATAAACCAACATGTATTTTCGGTACATATATAATTAATTAAAATAAAATATATTTCGGTATATATAAGAGTTTAATGCTCCAATTCTTTTGAATATTTTAACCATAAATTTAATCCGCCAATCTTACGAAGTCAATATAATAGATAAACTATGAATAATTCCGCTTAACTAGAGTTTTGAATTTTATTTTAAACCAAATAAACTCTAATCTTGTGGTTTTTAATATATACCTTGACTAGCGGCTCGCTCCGACTTCACACGGGCGTAAAATACATAGCGTATGTCATTCATAGAACCAACGCGCTTTATAGGCACGCTCCCGCGCCGCCGCTTCGGCCGGCCGGAACGCTACGTCCCGCAATTTTTAAATATGTAATATCTTCGAAAATATTCATTTAAATCATATGCTGTAAAGGGCTATATAGATGTACATTAAATCAACAATGTATTCAACGTATTTAATTAGATAATGATTAATGCTGTATTGGTTAAAATCGCTTCGAAAATTAGCCATTATTTGTCGTAAAAAATAATTGAAAAAAAAAAGTTATTGTGGGATATCCATAAGAGATAGAAATATAGCATAGCGTTTTCTGTAGACCTTTTCAATGTGTACAATACTTAGTACATTATATTAATAAATCTCGTAGGGTTCGGAATGCGTTTGCAATGTAAGCGGAAAAAAATGTAATTATTTACGACATCACATTAGAAACCTCAAAAATAACAGTATTTCTCCACTATTTAATGTGGATGTTATTATACATATAAACCTTCCTGTCCAATCACTCTATCTATTAAAAAAACCGCATCAAAATCCGTTGCGTAGTTTTAAAGATTTAAGCATACATAGGGACAGAGAAAGCGACTTTATTTTATACTATGTAGTGATTATGTATATACAATATATTTATGTAATCATATTTTAAATATATTTTATTAACGTGGGTTTTAAAGCAATCACGTGAGACTCGAAACGGGGGGAGGGTTTGGCAAAAATCACGAAATATCACAAGGGGGGAGGGGGTGTAGTAGGACATCACGTGTATTTATTTATATCATATATTAATTATTCGAAAAACGCGCGATTTCTAAACCTAAAAGCGGCGTGTAGTGTGAACTCGACTTGCCGCCGCCAAGCAACGAACGAAATTCCCGCGCTTTATACTAGTACTAACTTCTGCCCGCGGCTTCGCCCGCGTGGCTTATAGGAAACGAAAGGCATATTTTTCTGCCGAAACAAAAATTATGCTTTCACTCTTTCTAGATATATTATACAAACTGACAAACTGACAATATGAAACTCTGGAATGAGAGTAGTATGGTTTTAACAGTACTCAAAGCGTGTGTGATAATTCAACCACCCATTTCACCCTTTTAGGGGTAGAATTTCGAAAAACCCTTTCTTAGTGGATACCTACACTTTACAAAGAACACACTCTCCAAATTTCAAGTCTCTAAGACCAGCGGTTTAGGCTGTGCGTTGATATATAAATCAGTCATTAAGTCATTAAGAATTTTTAATTTTATATGTATAGAATTAAAGATAGTATTCTAAAAAAAAAAATTCGTTATAGGTACTAAAATTACACGTGGTTTTGGGTGGAGGGGGGGGTTTAGGTTTAAACCTCACCACGTATCACCAAAAGGGGAGGGGTGTTAAAATGCTAAAAAAAACGTAATTAATAATAGGTACTAAAATTACACGTGATTTTGGGTGGAGGGGGGGTTTAGGTTTAAACCTCACCACGTATCACCAAAAGGGGAGGGGTGTTAAAATGCTAAAAAAAAACCGTAATTAATAATAGGTACTAAAATTACACGTGATTTTGGGTGGAGGGGGGGTTTAGTTTTAAATCTCACCACGTATGACCAAAAGGGGAGGGGTGTTAAGTATAATGTAGTAATATAAGTATAAGGTAGTTAAAATGCTAAAAAAAACGTAATTAATGGAAGGCCCTTAAAATCTAAATTCAAGTTTATAAAAGTATGTATACTTAATGCATCTCTTTTTTAAGTACTAAATTCCTGTTACCGGTTACCTGTTTATTTTCGAAATAAATTTTATTTTTATAGACAAACCTAAGAATAGAGTAACACCACACTATCCCACTTCACGCTAATATTATAATGGCGAAAGTTTGTATGTGTGTGTGTTTGTTTGTATGTGTGTATGTTTGTTACTTCTTCACGCTCAAACGGTTGAATGGATTTGGATGAAATTCGGTAACATGATAGCTTATACACTGGATTAAGATATAGGCTACATTATCCCGGAAAAGTAAAATTTTCCCGTGGGATGAGCAAATAATTAAAACACTTTTGATCCGCGGGAGTAACCGCGAGGCGCAACTAGTTGCCATATAAATTTGTAAGCATTTGTTTTTAAACTGCCGATTTGCCTGTAGTTTAGTTAACTGAAGATGGTGAAACCCACCCCAGACTTAAGTGTACTGACCTTGTTTTTTATTTATTTTAAGTTATTTTTATTGCCAACTTTGTGGATAATATTTAGTAGGAATTGGTTAAACACAATAGTAACACTGAATACTGTTCCGGTTAAAACTTAAAAAAAAAAAACAGATTTTCAATGAAAAAGGGGTAATTTGGAGACGAAATCAAAAAGCACCTCTATAATAGTTATTATATTTCAAAAAACAAAAATCATAGATGGCGTTCAGTCGCTTTCGTAGTGCAGAGAAGCTGGACGGGTTTTGATGCAGTTTCCAGGGTTTTAAAAGTCAAGGTCTATAATAGACAGTCTAAAATGGAACTAATTCAAGAAGACGCAACTGCCACCAAATGTATCGACATTCAGACCGATCAATTCAGATGGAAACCTTTTCTTAGACAAGTGAGTAACTTTTTATTTATTGAAAAACACCTAATTCAAGTATAATTTATCTTCCCGTTAGGGCCGGCGCCGCAGCTAATTCGGCTGAGCAGCTAAAACGGCGCAAATATAGTAATCTCGGTAGCGGTAACATATTTGAGCCGTTTGGTGTTGAGACCCTGGGTCCTTGGGGGCCAGAAGCTCATCCCGTTTTCAAAAGTTTATCAGAGCGCCTGGTCGATGCTACGCGTGACCTAAAAGCTGGCACTTATTTGGCACAACGAATCAGCACTTTAATGTAACACGGCAATGCTGCCAGCATGTTGGGTACGCTACCTACTGGTAGTGGGCATTGGACTGTCTATAGGTCATCGCAGCCAGTATATAGTCCATTTTTTTTGTAGTAGTATTTAGTATTATTTATATCATTGTAGTATTTAGTTGAAAATAAAGGTAATTTCGATGTGAAAAAAAAATATCTTTACTTAATTGACTTGACGAGTGCAAAAGCTGTGGTATTATTATATATATTACAAGCTTCTGCCCGCAGCTTCGCCCGCGGCGTGGCCTATGGGAAAATAATTCAACCACCCATTATAATAATAATAATAATATGTGTGGACATCTCACACAACGCCATCTAGCCCCAAACTAAGTAAAGCTTGTGCTATGGGAACCAGATAACTGATACAATACTTAGATACTTTTTTGTTTGTAAATACATACATAGAATACAATATGACACTCAGACACAGAACAAACACCTATGTTTATCACACAAATGTTTGTCCTGAGTGGGAATCGAACCCACAACCCACAGTTCAGAAGGCAGGGCTACTACCAACTGAGCTATCGGGCCAGTCAAGACCCTCTTAAGGGTGGAATTTCGAAAAATCCTTTCTTAGCGGATGCCTACGTCACAACATCTACCTGCATGCAATTTCAGCCCGATCCGTCCAGCGGTTTGAGCTGTGCGTTGATAGATCACTATGTCAGTCAGTCAATCAATCAGTCACATTTGAGTTATATAGATTTAGATATACCTACATTTTCCGTCTCCGTTTCAACTTTCAGATTGCATGCTACAATGGCATGTGTGTAAAAGAATATACGTTAGAATACAGTTCACTTTAGGTTTAAAGAAATCTATTCTCAAATAACGACAAAAAAGTCACTTCCATGAGAATATAGTTTTACCACTTCGTCAAATTCTCTCCATCCAAAGGTTGCCCGGAAGAGATCGCTTTTAGCGATAAGGTCGCCCATTGTTACACTTTATATAATTGATTTTTTTTTCTTTGTATATTTTATTATTTGGTGTGAACAATAAAGAGTTCATCTATCTATCTATCTATAGTTAGACTTAAAGAATTCTATACAAGTACATTCGTCGTCACTTTAAATAATGTATATAGTAACATAAATATAAATACGTGCTTGAGTAACATTAAATTTCAACACGACTTAATTTAAAATGTTTACTTCGGCAACTCATCCGTCGTAAGGTATTGAGTCAATTGTTTCTTGAATTCGTTAAATGAATTTTTTTTTTTAAATGCGAGATTCACAACACAATTTTTGTTATTATCAATCTATAATTATCGATATCTATCATAATTATCAATTGATAATTATCCTTTCGAACCCTGACCTTAACATTGTGGCAGCAAAAAATTAATTTAAATTTGAATTTGGGTAAAAATGATTTCGTATATCTGCCCGACGGAGGTCCATTTTTTCTCTTCTACAGGTCGCATTTCAACCGATTCTCGTGAAAATTTCTGAGCAGTGGCCTCACTGCGTAAGTTTAGTGGAGATGGTAATCGTGTTCTCTCTTGCTCGCACTTATGGACTTGTTAATTGGCGCGTGCAGAATGGCAGGCGAAGCCGATTCCCAGTATTACGCGATAGGATTGCAGTTCGATAATCGTAAGGCATACTTAAAAAAATGGCGGAAAACGGTTTTTTCTTTTGCGAAATAAAACCGCGGGACGTGTTTAAATCAAAATAACAATCCCAAACGAATAGCTTTAATAGTATCCTCAATATCTGACTTTAATTGCCTTAATTATTATTATTGAGAAATAATTATAGATGATATCATCATGATAGTATGATGAAATCATTCAAGTATTTCTCAATACATATAAAATTCAAAGTCCTGACTGACTGAATGACACATATATCAACGCACCGCCTAAACCGCTGCTCCTAGAGACTTGAAATTTGGAGGGTGTGTTCTTTGTAAAGTGTAGGTATCCACTAAGAAAGGGTTTTTCGAAATTCCACTCCTAAGAGGCAGAAATGGGTGGTTGAATTATTTTCCTATAGGCCACACGGGCCGCGGGTAGAAGCTATATTATAATTGCTTTATAGTTCCTTTTTTTAAATCACAATAACGGAGGAAACATCATCCAAGCGCTTTTCATAAAAAAATTACGGTGATTGGAGTCGGTTAAAATTCTTTCTTGAAAATGATATTTTTTGAAGAATATAAAGATTACTTGATACTGGCTAGATACACAAATGTGGAGCCAAAATAAAAAAAAAAACATTATAAAGCGCGTAATGAGTTTTGGCGGGAAACGAAAAAGATCGCATCATCGCATTGAATTATTTTCCAAAAATTGTGTTATTTTCAGTGTTAGTGCATAAAATTGGTGGCATTCTATTCGATAAGTGCTGGATTACAGGCGTGAGTGTGGGAAAGTGGTATAATGATGGTGAAACGTTCCTTTTCGTGGTTTATTCCAATTAATAATGTTAAAAAAACAAGCATAGAGTAGTATATGATATTTATTTTCAAAAATTGATCACTCGCTGTATCACAGAATGAATGTTACTATTTATCATTTTTCCAGGTCCTAATTTCAAGTGGATCTTGGGTTATCTATTTCTCTGTGGGCATGGTTCTCGGCAGTCCCACAGTTATCATACCCCAGATGAGACAGGAAGCCAACTCTACCGCTGCCGTGTCCGAAGAAATGGCTTCTTGGCTTTGTAAGTCATGAATGATAATAATAATAATATGTGTGGACATCTCACACAGCGCCATCTAGCCCCAAACTAAGCAAAGCTTGTATTATGGGAACCAGATAACTGATACAATACTTAGATACTTTTTGTTTGTAAATACATACATAGAATACAATATAACACCCAGACACAGAACAAACATCGATGTTCATCACACAAATGTTTGTCCTGGGTGGGAATCGAACCCACAACCCACAGCTCGGAAGGCAGGGTTCCTACCAACTAAGCTATCGGGCCAGTTTGTAGAAACATGTGATAGGTCAATGCGGTTTTCTAAAAAACTGTTCAATGGCGAGTCAGACAAGTGTACAGAGGGTATATATGAAATAAAGTCGTGTAAGTTACACTATTTATAATTTTTTTAAATTTGAAAGCTGGTTTTTCCCGTGTCGTCCCAATTTGTTTTTTTTTTTCATGTTAAGGAATGATGTGACGAGCTAGCTGTTCGCCTGATGTAATGGTGCTGATATGATGCCCATATCAGCTGCAGTGTCACTCGGAACTCTAAAGTATAGAGCATCGTGTGACACTGCACTGCGCACGTCATCCAGAGACATCAGCACAATCTAGCAATAAGATCACTAAACTGTTAGATCAGATCATAAAGTCTCATTTGCCCAGTAATTTCACTAGCTACAGTGCCCTTCAAACCGGAACACAGCAGTGCTTGCACACTACTGCTTGGCGGCAGAACAACTGACAAAGCGGTGGTACCTACCTAGACGAACTTAGCAGTAAAGTTCTATCACCACTTGGCCATTTCTGACAATGGAATCCACGAGAAAAACAATACAAGTCCAAAGTCACTTTTTTACGCTTTGTGTTTTTGTCTAAGTCGAACAAGTAATTGATAGCAAATAATATATTTTTATTACTTTTTCTAGGCAAAATTAATAGAACTTAAAATAACGAAATTGGTTCAGCCTTTTGGACATACCATTACATTTTGTGGACTCCAAAAAATTTCGAACGTATGGAAATGTTAAAACTTTAAATTGTTAATCACCTCTTAGTTACTTATGACTCGTCAAGATTCGACTATACACCATTTACAATAAGACCATTAAACCATCCAAATACAAGAGGCTAATAAAAGTTTTTCCTCCCGTCTTTGAAACATTTATCAACGAACCATCACTTAATATGATATACTATGCCCAAAGCTTACAAAACTAAAAATAAAACAAATGAAACTAGATGGCGTGATGCGACCTTAAAACACGCATGCGTTTCGTTCAGTGAACTCGATATAAATATCCGGTGAAAATGAAATTAGGTCACGTAATTGATTTCTTGAGCAGATGAATTCCCGGCATTCTCGAAATTACTCTTGTTGTATTGAATTCCTATTAGGCGCTGCGGACAGTATTCTTCTGGCTCTCGCTTATATGGATTTAGGGTAACTCTCCTTCGCTAGTTGTATCTATACGTAAATAAATGTTGATTTAATAACTGAACTCCGTCGTAATCACTCTGCACCACGTCACGTCACATCCCCGTTACAAATGTGAATAATCTAATAAATTCATATAGTGAATAAAATTTGCTACAGCTATTTGGAAAAAGGCATCAAACAACCTTTACAATATTTGAAATTTCTACAATGCCTGCTGAGCAAACAGTTTAGCTCTTCCTACTAGGTCTCAAGCAGCGACCCTGGGAGTACAATGCAACTTGCAAAAAAATATATAAGGTGTCGAGACTTCCTCATCAGCACCATCTAATATTTTGGTTGTAAATTTTATGCTCATTTATATTTTCAGCTTCAACGTGCTCTTACAGCGCAGTTCCTTGGATCTTCATATTGCCTTCCATTGCTCGTATCTTCGGGAGAAAGAAGACCATCATCTTAGTTTCTCTTACCACCATTACCACTTTTCTTATCTTCTACCTCATTTCTAGTCCAACGCATTTTTTGATAACGGAAATTTTGATCGGGTTACCACACGCTAGCACCACTACTGTTAACATTATAGTAATATCCGAGTATACCTCACCAAAATATCGTGGTTTATTTTTAACAATCAAATCCGCTAGTTTGCTTTGGGGTATCTGGATATCAAACACAATAGGAACATTCACACACTGGAGTTACATACCTCTGTTTGGTTTTTTTTGTACCCTGTATTCCTTGACTGTATTCCTATGGCCCGAATCTCCACATTGGCTTGCAAGTAAAAAGAGATTTGTGGATTGTAGAAAAGTTCATAGGTGGCTGAATGGCTGTGGAGCTAATTCTGAAGCGGAATTAGAGGAGTTGATAAAATCTTACTCAGTTGATGCCGAAGAGTATACCATAACAAATTTATCATTTGTTAAAAGAAAAGAGTTCTTCATGCCTTTATTAATTTCTTTTTTAGCTGTAATACAGTACCATTTCTCCGGCAAGTTCGTTTTTACAATATACGCCGTGGAAATAATGAAGAAAATAATAGACAGTGAAAAAAGTGCTTATAGAAGTATGATCATTTTAGATGGTATTACAGTTTTTAGCACTTATTTCGGCTGTGGGCTAATAAAATTGCTAAAACGCCGAACAGTGTTGCTACTTTCAACAGCCATTGCTATTTCTTTCTTATTTATTATGTCGTTGTATTTGTTTCTTATCAAACTGTCTATATTATCTGAAAATATTTACATATCGTTTATTTTATTATCTGGCTTTTCCATATCTATAAGTTGCGGACCTATGATCATGTGTACTGCCTTATATGGCGAATTAATTCCTCATAGATTTAAAAGTGTCTCTGTTTCAATAATAGCTATTTCATTTTTTTTAATACAAGGTACGCTGTTAAAAATTTCACCGTTAATATTTAGAACATTTACACTATCTGGCACTTTTTTGTTTTACGGTATATCATCTACGATATGTGTTGTTTTAATGTATATATACTTGCCTGAAACTAAAGATAAGACGTTGTTGGAAATAGAAGAACATTTTAGAAAAGATGAATGCGAGAGTAGAAATCTGGTGAAATCTTTTGATTAGAGAAAAGAAACTAAAGTATTTTGATGATAAATCTTATAATAAGTTAAGCGAACATTGCACAGTATGCCAGTATATTAATTGAAGGGTTGAGAATAAAAAGGGTTTAATTGTCAAATTTATAGTTTCGAGAAAATTGACTTTAAACTTCAACGGCTTCATTTTAATGTAGAGTGCTAATAAGGTAATAGAAAAGGTTTATGTAGGTTTCAGTTGCTTAAAAATGTATTAATTCTATTTTAAAATACTAAATATAGTACTAATTCATGAATACAATTACTGTAAAAATATAATATCATAAAATAATTATAATAATGTTTTTATGCTAAGCGAATTATATTCCTGTGAAAGATAAACCGTTCTTAGACTCCAAATCTCGAAATTTAAGCCTCATTTCGGTATTTGGAGGATGTATTATTGTAGATAATTTCACGCTGTTTCCAACGATACCCATAAGTCATTTCGTGAAAAAAAACAGTTAAACCCGTTTTGTTCTCACCCCTTCAATTGTGGAAGAGAAAATTCGAACAATTGTAACTTTTTGTTTGGACGAATTCAAAACTGATGATTTATCTACAATATTCCTATCTACTTGTAAGATTGGTATTGTTATAATGTAACTGCTGATTTCGTATTTCTGTCTTACCTACTAATATTAATTATGTTGATGGAAACATTTAAAACGGTCACCTCACACAAAATACGCATATAAATAATTTAAATTATATAAAGTATCGTACAAGGCCATACATTTATTCATTTTTGTTATAATATTTTACATTGCAGTTCAAGATTTATTTATAAGCTTATAAATACTTTACACTAGAGAGATCGTTTTTAGCGGTAAGTCCATCCATTGTACTATAGCTTTAAGTTTCATCATCTGTAACTGTTTTTTTTTCCTCGTGTAGAATAAAGAATTTTTGTATTGTATTGCATTGTAATTCTTCTTAATGCGACTTTAGCTAAAGGCAGCGACTGATCAAGAGTTCTGACCGCCCTAGGCTAATTATGAGGACGCGCCCCCGCCAGGTGTATGTGTTACGGTCAGCCTAAAAAGTTGTCCTTTAATCTGCACGACATTCAACCTTTTTTTTTTTGAACGAGCTAATGCTGTTGGTCTCTATCGACCTTTACAGCGTCACCGGGCGGGAGGGCGGGCGCTTAGGGCGCCCAGCCGTCAAAAGTGGGAGGCAACTAGCTCAAGGGCACCCCTGGGGTGCGAGCCTCGGCTTGGGCCGTTGCCGGGATAAGAGGATCGAGAAGACTACGTCCACTGGAAGAGTGGACCCTATTGAAAGTCGCGACCGTTCTAGCTAACCTACGGGGGGTACGTCGACCTCGCCGGCGGGGTCGGTGTCTGATTGTGTTACGCTGGTATCCTATACCGGTGCCGAAAGCGGTACCTGAGCCAGAAGGGCTAGACTGGTCCGGTGATCCTAGCGCAGCCGATACTACGGCTGCTATAGGATCATCCGGGTCGCTCAAGACGTGTCTCGGGCGGCGACGACGGGGTGGGACATTCAACCTTAGGGCGGCAAACCGTTTTATAGCTGACCGTACATAAAGGCACTTCACGCATTATACGATCAAAATCCAACACCACCGACCGAGTCGAGTGACAAGTCAGTGTGTGTTAATTTATTGTTAAAATCAGGGAGTGCCAAGCTTTTTCAGTTCACAGCGCATTAGTTTTAGTGTTTTGTCTCGGTCTAGTTGAAATATGTAGGGTAGATGCAATAATGCTAGATTAATAGTGCATGCTAAAGACGATTTCAGCGCGCCCCGCGATTTAGGCTGCAGCCTAATTAGCCTAAGGGTTAATCAGGCCCTGGCTAAAGGAGCCATTCATAACTCCATCTTGATCTGATTAATGTAGAACGAAGCAAAAGCGAGACTGTGGGAGTGACGTTTTCTGGTCTTCCATTGTCAGGCGTGTTTCTTAGCTATGGTGCGGGGGACTCCAAGGAAAACTAGGGCTCACTGTATAAATATATATATATTTCGAGTTGGTATACAAAATCGGTTAAACTACAACATGACGCGGTACTGGTAGAGAGTCGACTGAGGAGGTCAAAGCGGCGCGGTCGCGTGCAATTATTTCTGCCGCGTTAGCGTTCTGTGCCCCTACAGAGACATTTATGGAAGGTAATTATTTCTGTAATTAAGAATCAATCAAATTTTTCATATATAATTAAGGCCACTGTGTTAAGCCGAATCTTTAAAGGATAAATTATTAGTAGGAAACATTATAAATAAAGATAATACTTCATTATTTTTTCTTTCGCATGCAAACCCTATAGCAAATAAAATTAGGTTATAAGTTCTTTCCAATAAAACGTAAGTAAATCGAGCTCAAATAAAATATATTTCTTATCGAAACACGGAAATTTATGGTTTTTGGATATTGAATCACCAACATGGAAGCGAGAGGATTTGGACATTTTAAAAGTAACTTGTTTATATTCACCGTTTTAATTGGTACGTTATTTTCAATCTTGATTTGTCGTTAAATTAACTTTGGTATGTATAGGCACTCTTGGGTCCGTATTACAGAACGATGCTCAGTCATCGAATTATATTATATATCATTAATAAAGTCATCAATAAGTGAATGAAATCTCTGCTTGAGCACAGGTCGATGACTGAGCATCGTTCTGTAATACGGACCTTAGAGTGGTTTCGGAGGGTTTTTGAAATTAAACACCGCTTGAATTCCTTTTTTTTTGTTTTGGTTTGGCTCCACACTTTTGTGTATTTAGCCAGTGTCAAGTAATTAATAATTTATCAAGTTCATATTTCACGCAAATATGTGTCCAGTCACAGTCGAAGTCATCAAGTCAAGTCATAGTCTAGTCAAAGTCATACTCCTAGTAAAGTGGTGGCAACTTTACCAGAAGCTTCTATGGAGTTTTGGAAACAACACGAAATGATACGTTTCACCATCACTATACCTCTTTCCCACATTCACGCCTGTAATCCAACACTTAACGAATAGAATGCCACCAATTTTATGCACTGACACTGAATATAACACAAGTTTTGGAAAATAATACAATGCGGTGACACGATCTTTTTCGTTTTCCCGCCAAAACTCCTCTACTCGTACTCCTACTTAAGTAGTAAAAACCTTTTCTATATAAGCCATAGATAATATTGTCTGTGAAATTGAACATTTGTGGGTATTGTGGGAGCATGGTCCTCGTAGTTCCTGGGACCCTAGACACAGGGAATCCTAGTTAGTGTCCAGGATCTATGAATGTGATCATTAGGCGTTTTATTATTATTATTTTACAACATTACAGTGTTATTGAATGGAAAGAGACCATTGGTACATATCTATAAATGAAATAGAAATAGTTACATCTTCCGGTCAAGTGGATTGACTGCAGTCATAAATTGGAAAGATCGCAAAGATCGATCTCACTGGCTTGGTATCGATCTCATTGGAAATTATGACGATGAAGGCATGATGATAAATTTTGATTTACCCTTTACTTATGATTTGAAAATCGGCAAAGATTTACTAATATTAGATAGTATAACATATCTTAACACTAAGATCAATTAGAATGAAGAGCAAAGAATTTAAAAATTCCAAGAATTTGATATATTTTATTAATTTCAGTGGAGGTTTTATGTCTACAGTCAAAAAGCGTCAATTTAGCAATCGAAACATCATTCCTATTTGATCCACAAGACATAAAAGAAAATACAACCTTTATTAATAACGTACAAAATGTTATAGACAAAATAAAGAATGTTCTTTCACCTAATCAACCAGTTTTTAGGCAGTCTCCTAACAACGATCAGACTGTTCTTACAAAATTCTTAGCAGAAATCGGCAGCTTGCTTATAACTTTTGATAATAATGATATTCGAAAATTCACGAATGATTTGAGCGATGTAGTACAATCATATGCAAACAAATCCGATTTCCATGAAATGGTTGAAGATAAAAGATTGAGGTCGTTTATAAAGAATACAGTTAAAGAATGGTCATTAACCGATCCTATGGTACTAAAAGTAGAGATAGCCAAATACATTACGACCTTAGATAGCGATACTATAGTGAAATTCATTCATCTAATGAATAAGTTGTTTGATAAAGAAGACGAAGCGAAGTTCAAAAAACTAGTCCAAAAATTTACGAAAGCCAAAAAGACAAAAGAATTCACCAAGTTCTTATCGAAAGCTATAGATTTCATTGTTTTTAAACGTTATAATAAATCTAATGTATTGGTGAAGCAAATTTTAAAACAGGAAATGATAAAGGTAGCCAATTATGTGAGTACTAGATATGAATATCGCGTTAAAGATGAAAACGATCCAAATTTTAGAAGGGTGAGCTTAGTAAATATCGCCCGTTCAAGGGATGTTCATAAAAGTCAAGAAGATATCGATGATTCAAGTAGCGTTGAGTTATCCATAAAAACGGAGAGAGGTAACAATAATAATGCAAAGCAAAGGGAAATAATAATCGACAAAGTTTTACAATTGAACTTGCGTGCCAATGACAAAAGCATATCGCTCAATATGACTTAAATATAAAAGAACTGGAAAACGTTTGGTTGTTTTATTTGCGATTTGTATTTTATGTATTTTATTTTATTTGATATTTTAAATAAGTGCCAGCATTTTGTGAAAGATACTTTGATGACTTTGGATGTGATTTTACTAGGTGGTAGGACTTTTCTGCAAAGTTCGTCTAGGTAGGTACCACCGCTTTGCCAGTTATTCTGCCGCCAAGCAGTAGTGCGCAAGCATCACTGTGTTCCTGTTTGAAGGGCACTGTATCTAGTGAAATTACTGGGCAATTGAGACTTTATGATCTGATCTCACAGTCGAGTTATCTTATTACCAGACTGTGCTGATGTTTCAGGATGATGTGCGCTGTGCAGTGTCACGCTAAACTATATGATTGGAGATCCGAGCGACACTGTTCTGTTTGGGCGGCCGTGTCGCTTAGCATCAGGTGAACGACTAGCTAGTCACATCATTCAATAACATAAAAAAAATGAAAATAAAAGAAATTAAATGCTATAGAATTACAAAGTACCTAAATTACCTGCATTGAGGTAAAATTTAAATTCACATCCTGTTGTTAAACGTCACGGTTCAGGCGATGTCGCCTCGCCGAGGAAGCGCTGGTACAAAAGAGGTCAAGGTAATTTCTCATGCTGATTTTTTTTTGTGTTTTGACTCCACACTTTTGTGTATTTAGCCAGTGTCAAGTAATTGATAATTTATCAAGTTAATGATATTTCACGTAAATAATGTGTCAGGTCACAGTCGAAGTCATCAAGTCAAGTCAGAGTCAAGTCATAATCTAGTCTAGTCAAGTCATACTCCTAGTAAAGTGGTGGCGACTTTACCAGAAACTTCTATGGAGTTTTGGAAACAACACGAAATGAAACGTTTCACCATCATTATACCACTTTCCCACACTCATGTCTGTAATCCAGCACTTACGAATAAAATGCCACCCATTTTATGCGCTAACACTGAAAATAACACAAGTTTTGGAAAATAATATAATGCAGTGACGTGATCTTTTTCGTTTTCCCGCCAAAACTCCCACGCTGATGTTACGGTACATTTAATTTTGAATTTTAAAGAAACTTGAGAGGTGTCAAGGGACACCCGGACGGAACGAAGTTCCCTTCGGTTAATTAGTGAAGGAAAACTTGTGCAGAAACACTGTCAGGATTATTGTTATTATTTTTTGTAATGTACAAAAAACCTGCATACACTCAACAAAAATAATCGTCGCGACGCCACACTGTTCAATGCGAAATGGAAAGACGAAACGAAAATAACTGGTTTGCTTTCTATGAGAGAGAGAGAGAGAGAGAGAGAGAGACAGTCAGAGAAACACGCGCACGACGCACGGCTTACAACTATAGCAAAAAGTGTCGTTACAACTTTTGGTCTTAATTTTTTCCGTCTAGCCCCCTTTTGCAACGCGCGATAAGGAACTTCGTTCCAAAAATTAACGCCCAAATATCACATACATACATTTGACTGGCCCGATAGCTCAGCTGGTAGTAACCCTGCCTTCTGCACTGTGGGTTGTGGGATCGATTCCCACCTAGGACAAACATTTGTGTGATGAACATAGGTGTTTGTTCTGTGTCTGGGTGTTATATTGTATTCTATGTATGTATTTACAAACAAAAAGTATCTAAGTATTGTATCAGTTATCTGGGAATTAACTACGGGAATAGTAAAAGCTTTGCTTAGTTTGGGGGCTAGATGGCGTTGTGTGAAATGTCCACACATATTATTATTATTATACATAGATCCTGGACCCTGATTAGAATTCCCTGTGTCCAGGGACCTTGGAACTACGAGGACCATGGTTCCACAACACCCAGACACAACTAGTATTTGCGCTTTTTTTCCTGTTCCTCCAGGTTATGAGCGTGACGGCGGCTACGTCCAGTTATAAACTCTATGCGCAGCGGGCAGTACCGTAATTTACCCTGTGGCAGCATTTAAATTTATTACAGTGGCAGCACCGGCAACTGTCGTCGCTGCCCCACCCATCTGGCTATATAAAGGGATCGATTGGTGTGCTACGGATCATTCTTGTTCCAGACACGGCGCGGTGTGGACATGCTGAAGGCCTATAGTTGTATAGGTTGCAACCTACGCACAACCCGTTCTCCCACAAGCGGACCTGCTCATCCACCACACCACAGAGTCTGTTTAACGATAACGGCACGGCAACACAATAAATAAAAAGATATAACTAATAAAACATTTGCTATCCAACTCACCACCGCGTGGTAAGGTTCCCAGAATACTGGCAGCATTACCTTGCTGAATTAGAAGACATAGGTCCGTATTACAGAACGATGCTCAGTCATCAATCGGTGCTCAAGCAGAGATTTCATTCTAAAGTGATCAATTAGTGAATGAAATCTCTGCTCGAGCACCGATCGAACATAAACAAAAATTAATAACTTTAATACTTATTTGGGTATTAAAGATATACATAAAAAATTTAAAGTCCTGACTAACTGACTGACTGACTTATAATATATCAACGCACAGCTTAAACTACTGGTCCTAGAGACTTGAAACTTGGAGGGTGTGTTCTTTGTAAAGTGTAGGTATTCACTAAGAAAGGGTTTTTCGAAATTCCACTCCTAAGAAGGTGAAATGGGTGGTTGAATTATCTATGAAAATAATCCTTAATTTCCTATAGGCCACGCGGGCGAAGTCGCAGGCAGAAGCTAGTGGGGATATAACCTTCTAGTAACGATAGTATACTTAAATTACTTTTAATCTAATTTACTTATTTATCAATGTGTAACCGTAATTCGGTCTGATCAAAGTTAACGTAACTATTAATTTAGTACTCAAATAATTAAGGTCATAGGTAGATAATGTCTTATTTAGTTTATTGTACAGGAAAGGGCCTAGAAAAAAGAAGAACCAGTTTGTGAACGCAAACTTAAGACGCAGAAAATACATACAATATATATCTGTCTTTTAGTCTTTTAGTGTTAGTAAGTTGTTCATTTTGAATTAGAGTGGTGTGGTCTTAAGATATTGTGTATTGTGAAAACTTAGAGGATTGTTAATACATTGCAACTTTAATCCAGTAAGCTTGTAGAAGAGGTATGGCCTGGACAATTGCAAGCGTCAATCGGAAAGAAAAACTTTCTTAAATAATTATAATAGAAGTTTTGGTTTAACTCAAATTACTTAACCAAATAGATGGCTAGATTATAATATAAATGGAGTGCTCAAACTTTGCGACGATTTTTTTTATGGCTCCACACTTTTGTGTATTTAGCCAGTGTCAAGTAATTGATAATTTCTCAAGTTCATTAATATTATATAATGTGTCAAGTCAACTCACAGTCCAAGTCATCAAGTTGCGTCATAGTCTAGTCTAGTCAAGTCATACTCCTAGTAAAGTGGTGGCAACTTTACCAGAAGCTTCTATGGAGTTTTGGAAACTACACGAAAAGAAACGTTTCACCATCATTATACCACTTTTTCACACTCATGCCTGTAATTCAGCACTTAACGAATAAAATGCCACCAATTTTATGCACTAACACTGAAAATAACACAAGTTTTGGAAAATAATACAATGCGGCGACGTGATCTTTTTCATTTTCCCACCAAAACTCCCCCGAACGAGGATTGGCAAAAAAAAAACGAGTGTGCTTTACCACACGACTGAATTAAAACTTCTTCTTTAGTTTAGCTTATCTATCGGCCGGTATAACTTTGTTTTTGCTTTGTTTAATCTTGACAATTGTCAATTGTCATTTTACCGGACTTACCAACATGATAATACTAATATAAGCTTTGTTATGTTGACAATGGACATCTACGTTAACCAACAACTTTCAACTTCCGTTGGCTTCGCCAGCTAGTAAGACCTAAGTCAAGCGTGCGTAAAGAAACTATGTGTAGCGTAATAGACATTTCGGCTGTTATTATTATATTTTAAAGGCATTTTGAAATATTAGGTCTTTACCTATGAAATTGCCGTTTTGTTTGAAAAAAGTTAAAGTTTTTTTTTTCAAACTTATTTATTTCTTTTATTCAAAGTAATCACCCCTGCAATCAATGCATCTTTGCCAACGCTGTGGCAGTTTATGGATGCCCTTCTTGAAAAAATCAGCAGGACGAGAGACAACAAACTCTTCAAAGGCGTTTTGTACTGCCTCTCGGGAATAGAATTTTTTACCCGCTAAAAAGTTGTCCAAATTTTGGAAAAAGTAATAGTCGGTAGGCGCAAGATCTGGTGAGTATGGCGGATGAGGGAGAGCTTCCAAACCCAACTCATGCAGCTTAGAGACAGTCTGTTGTGCAGTATGGGGTCGCGCGTTGTCCTGAAGTAGCAGTGGAGACGACCGATTGACCAAAGCTGGTTGCAGACGTGCGAGTTTCGCCATCATTGTGGTCAGTTCTTCAATGTACACATCTGCAGTAATGCTCTCGCCGTTTTGAAAAAGCTATGATGAATCACACCAGCACTAGACCACCAAACTGTGACCATCACCTTTCTAGGGGTCATTTTTCGTTTTGCACATTGCTTTGGTACCGAACCAGGATCTAACCAACTTGCTGAGCGCTTTCGATTGTCAAAAAGAATCCATGTTTCGTCGCACGTAACAATTCGGTTCAAAATTCCTTCATTTCTGTGCCTGTTAAGCAGCGCAAGGCAAGTCTCGACGTGTACGTTGCGCTGGCGATCGTTAAGTTCGTGGGGCACCCATCTATGAAGCTTTTTTATCTTGCCAATCTGTCGCAAATGGACCAATATTGTTTTGTTGCTAACATCAAAAGCTGCTGCCAGCTCAGCTGTAGATTGAGATTCATCAGCTTCCACCATCGCCTTTAATTCATCATTGTTGACCAAAGTTTCCGGATGACCACGAGGTTCATTTTTCAAGTCAAAATTCCCAGAACGGAACCGAGCAAACCAATAACGGGTTGTACGTTCGTTTGTACAGTTCTCTCCGTAAACGTCGTTGATGTTACGTGTCGTTTGTGCCGCGTTGGTGCCACGACGGAACTCATATTCCATAATTACACGAAATTTCAAAGTATCCATTATGAGGAAAAATGTTGAAATGTAATGAAAATACAACGCTAATCAATAAACAAAAGACTTATATTGTAAATAGAATGTCATATTTTTAAAACAAAATTAATTTGAATTTAGAATTCATAGCCAATCAAAACTTTTTTTTGTTTGAAAAAGTCTGTACTGCAATACGGCAATTTCATAGGTAAAGACGTATTATATTTTTTAACTACACCTTGTATTTTTCCATGCCATGGTTGCATACATACATACATGGTACATTTTTTTTTTATATCAAGGTATGACGTGACGAGCTAGCCGTTCGCCTGATGTTAAACGACATGGCTGCCCATATCAGCTGCAGTGTCACTCGGAACTCTAAAGTATAGAGTTTCGCGTGACACTGCACTGCGCACGTCATCCTGAGACATCAGCACAATCTAGTAATAAGATTAATAAACTGTGAGATCAGATCATAAAGTCTCATTTGCCCAGTAATTTCACTAGCTACAGTGCCCTTCAAACCGGAACACAGCAGTGCTTGCGCACTACTGCTTGGCGGCAGAATAACTGGCAAAGCAGTGGTACCTACCTAGACGAACTTTGCAGAAAAGTCCTATCACCTAGTAAAGTACATGCGTTTAAGGAAAATAACGAATTAAATTCCACCGTGTATATCTACTATTAAGTGATTCAGTATACTTACTTATATGCATTGCAATGAACCCTACAATATATATATGGAGGAAATGCAAAGCAATATCCGGTAACTGTTAGAGATGTAAGAGGTCAATAGCTATTGTACCACTTAAGCCATAGCGTCTGAAGGTACAAAATCCAATGACAAGTATAAATATACGCACAGATCCTATAAAAAGAATTTTTATATACTACAGCTATATTTATGACTGGCCCGATAGCTCAGTTGGTAGTAACCCTGCCTTCTGAACTGTGGGTTGTGGGTTCGATTCCTACCCAGGACAAACATTTGTGTGATGAACATATAAGTGTTTCTTCTGTGTCTGGGTGTTATATGGTATTTACAAACAAAAATTATCTAAGTATTGTATCAGTTATCTGGTTCCCATAGTACAAGCTTTGCTTAGTTTGAGGCTAGATGGCGTTGTGTGAGATGTCCACACATATTATTTATTTATTTATTATTTATTTACAGACTATATACAGTTGTTTTTATATCAAATCAGGTGGCTTCCAAATGGAGTGCAAATATGTGGAAGTGAAGAGTTTAAATGATAATTGTTCTTGGAAACCTTGTTTAAGGCAGGTGAGTAATTTCTTACTTTTCAATTATAATGTTGAAACACCTAAATTAGGTACCTATATAGCCACTCAAAAAAGACTTGTCCGTTTTGTCAGGCTTTTAATATTTTTTTTCATGTTATTGAATGATGTGACGAGCTAGTCGTTCACCTGATGTTAAGCGTCACGGCCGCCCATAACAGAACAGTGTCACTCGGAACCCTAAAACATAGTTTCAAGCAACACTGCACTGCGCACATCATCCTGAGACATCAGCACAGTCTGGTAATAAGATTACTCGACTGTGAGATCAGATCAGAAAGTCTCAATTGCCCAGTAATTTCACTAGCTACAGTGCCCTTCAAACCGGAACACAATAGTGCTTGCACACTACTGCCTGGCGGCAGAATAACTGGCAAAGCGGTGGTACCTACCTAGACGAACTTTGCAACAAAGTCCTACCACCTAGTAAAGTATATAACTTATTTTTTACTATTTTAATATATAACGGCTAAACTCACGTCAATTAAAAATTGAAATTACTCCGACTAGGTTTCGGACTTTTTTTTGTGTTTTGGTATGGCTCCACACTTTTGTGTATTTAGCCAGTGTCAAGTAATTGATAATTTTTCGAGTTTAGTAATATATATGTATGTCAAGTCAAGTCATAGTCCAAGTCATCAAGTCAAGTCATAGTCTAGTCTAGTCAAGTCATACTCCTAGTAAAGTGGTGGCCACTTTACCAGAAGCTTCTATGGAGTTTTGTAAACAACACGAAAAGATACGTTTGACCATCACTATACCACTTTCCCACACTCATGCCTGTAATCCAGCACTTAACGAATAAAATGCCACCAATTTTATGCACTAACACTGAAAATAACACAAGTTTTGAAAAATAATACAATGTGGTGACACGATCTTTTTCGTTTTCCCGCCAAAACTCCCAAGGTTTCGGACTTATTCGATGTCCTTTTCGGAGCCAGTTACTAACGCAAGCCGCGGCGGCTTTCGCAAACGTCAGCACGTAACGCTACGGGCTGTCGCTCTGACGCTCCGATACTCGAATATGTCCGAAACCATACATTTGTTCCACAATTTCCAGGTATTTGTTTGCTCCGGGGCTTGGACCTTGTATTTCCTGTGCGGTCTATCTTTCGGCTTACCGACCGTGATGATACCCCAGTTGCGAGCGGCCGCTAACTCCACTGACGCAGTGAGCAGCGAGATGGCAAGCTGGCTTTGTAAGTACTTTTTTATGTTAAGGTATGACGTGACGAGCTAGCCGTTCGCCTGATGTTAAGCGACACGGCTGCCCATATCGGTAGCAGTTTCACTCGGAACTCTAAAGTATAGATGTTCGCGCGACACTGCACTGCGCACGTCATCCTGAGACATCAGCACAATCTAGTAATAAGATTACTAAACTGTGAGATCAGATCATAAAGTCTCATTTTCCCAGTAATTTCACTAGCTACAGTGCCCTTCAAACCGGAACATAGCAGTGCTTGCGCACTACTGCTTGGCGGCAAAATAACTGGCAAAGCGGTGGTACCTACCTAGACGAACTTTACAGAAAAGTCCTACCACCTAGTACTGTAAAAAAAACGAGTGTACTTTAGACCACACGACTGAAGTAAAACTTGTTTAGTTTAGCTCCATCTATCGGCTGGTATAACTATGTTTTTGTTTTGTTTTCATGTTATGTTGCCTTGACAATTGTAAATTGAAAAAATTAAAACCATAACAAACAAAAATTTAAAACCAATAAAACAATCACGAGCGGTACATACTTATTTAAAATTAGACCAAACCTAGGAAAATTTTAGACCTTTCAAAATGTTATTTAAGGCTTTAATTTCTTTTCAGCATCCGTTTTCGGCTACAGCGCTCTACCGTGGGTTGTCATAATCTGCGTATTCACCCGAAGATTCGGGAGAAAACTCCCATTCGCCATCGTTTGCCTCAACACGCTGGCTTACTACGCACTCCTCTATTTCAGCACTACAAATGCACAAGTGTTGATAAGCGAAGTCATGCAAGGAGTGAATCATGCATCGAACATGACTCTATCGGTCATAATTGTATCCGAATACACGTCTCCTAAATTCAGGGGAATGTTTCTGGCGATAAAATCAGCTGCGTTATTATGGGGGGTATGGGTAGCTAACGCTATAGGAACCTTCTTCTATTGGAAATATATACCACTTTTAGGTTTAATGGTATCTTTGTATACATTTACGGTTATTTTATGGCCGGAATCCCCGCAATGGTTAGCGAGTAAAGGAAAGTTTGAGGAGTGTAGATCAGCGCACAGATGGTTGAGAGGTACAGATGAAGTTTCGGAGAAAGAATTGCAAATGTTGATCGAATCGCAGAGGAATTTGAAAGATAAACCCGAGGTTCAAAACATTTGGGTTTCAGCTCTAAATACAGTGTCCAAAAAAGTGTATTATAAACCATTGCTTCTTTCAGTTATAATGATGATGCAATATCAGTTTTCGGGTAAAATCGTTTGTATGGTGTATGCTGTAGATATTATTAAGCAGATTACCGATAGTGAATCTACCGCTTATATAGGCATGTTGACACTAGATGGAGTTACAGTCACGGGTATGTTTGTAGGTTGTATTTTGAGCAAGATTTTGAGAAGACGCACATTACTGTTTTCGACTTCATCTGCGGGGATCATATTTTTGTTTCTCATGTCTTTATATTTGTATTTGATTGATTCCGAAGTTGTGGTGGGGAATAAAATAGTTACTTTATCTTTTTTGACGCTTTTTTCGGTTTCTATAAGTTGCGGTCCTTTGATACTTTCAACGTCTATCTATGGGGAGTTAATTCCATTAAGATATAAAAGTTCGAGTACAATGATAGTTGCTTTAGTTTTCGTTTCGCTCACGTCAACACTGCTTAAGATTTTCCCGTATATTTGTCGGCATTTTCATATGTCCGGAGCGTTTTTATTCTATGCAGTCACATCGATGTTATGCGCTCTTGTTTCGTATATTTATTTACCAGAGACGAAAGATCGGACTTTGCAAGAAATTGAGGTTATATTCGAAGGAAAGGGAACGGTTGCAGAACGAGAGGTTCGTAGCTTGTGCTGAATGATCAAAAGGAACTGGACGTGAGCGAAGCGAGCGCGAATATACAAAAAAGACTTTTTAAATAATAATAATAACGCCAAACGATCACATACATAGATCTTTAACTCTTTAGGATTCCCTGTCAGGCTCAGGCCCCATGAGGACTATGCTCCCACAACACCCAGACAAAGAACAAATATTTGCACTTTCCCGTTTCTGTGCATAAATACTCGTCTTGCCACGGGAATCGAACCCGCCGCCTTCGGATTATAAGCCGATCTGCGCAACCACCTCACCACGGAGGCTGTCAACAACACTCACAGTGTGAGTGGTGTGTTATTCAAGTGGTGCGTTTCATTTAAATTATATATATTCTCTACGGTAATGCTCGTGTCCCAGGACTAGGAAAGTACGTTAAGGAGTTTTGGCGGGAAAGCGAAAAAGATTGCGTCACCGCATTGTATTATTTTCCAAAACTTGTGTTATTTTCAGTGTTAGTGCATAAAATTGGTGGCATTATATTCGTTAAGTGCTGGATTACAGGCGTGAGTGTGGGAAAATGGTATAATGATGGTGAAACGTTTCTTTTTGTGTTGTTTCCATAACTCCATAGAAGCTTCAAGTAAAGTTGCCACCACTTTACAAGGAGTATGACTTTGACTGTGACTTGACACATATTTACGTAAAATATCATGATATAACTTCATAAATAATCAATTACTTTACTCTGGCTAAATACACAAGAATGTGGAGCCAAAACATAAAAAAGTACGTTAAATTAATAAGTACATTAAATAGTAAATTACTAAATGATTTGAAAACTGAGTGCTCAGTGGATTTTGATTTCTGTATATTAATATTTCTGAGGTTTAAAAGCAGATTTGTGCTTTTAAACTCTCAATCATGAGAATAATTGACGAAGAAGATGACGAGAGATTTGGTATTATTTACTACGGACTGGGCTGTAGCTAGAGTCGACTTTGAGGTAGGGCAGCATTGGCTACAGGTAGGGGGAAGTAAAAAAAATACCATAATTGATCTGCCCTCGAAGCGCGGGCTCCTAAATCAATCACCATGTATATCACTGACTGAGGTTGGTGGTTGGTGTTGTTGGTAGTTGGTGGTATGAAAAGGCTTTGGTTTTGACGCCTGACAGAACGTTAATAGCAAATTTTAAAAATACATATTTGCTAATTTCGTTTTACAGGTAGCGGCGGTAATAATGTACACCGAGGTAAAAAGAGAGATAATTGGGTAGTTTCACCTTTGTATCGAGTTGTCTTTGTCACACGATGGACTATACAGTTCGGTATATACTAGGGGTTGTTAAATGAATCTCTATTTCCCTTGGTCCGCGCATCACGCGTGAACGGATGGGACATTTTCGGTAATTATTTTTTTGTTGTGTTTATTATTGTCAGGAGAATGTACTTATAAAAGAAAAAATGAAGAAAGTTTAGCGGATAATCAGAAAACTTTTACCACGTGGGTAAAGCCGTGGAGCTCAGCTAATAAATTATAAACAACGCCTATCAATCACATGTATAGACCCTGGACTCTGACTAGGATTTATCCCCGTAATCTACGAAGAATATTGTCCCACAACACCCAGACACAGAACAAGTATTTGTCGTTTTTTACGTGAACAAATACTTTTCCTGCCTCGGGAATCGAACCCGCTAGCTTCAGGTTAGAACCGACTTGCTCAACCATGTCACCTGTTATAAAAACACGTAATCATTCCATTAAAAAAATCTTTAATTCAGGCAAGAAAGCCCATTATGTAGTAAAATACTAAATAAAATGCTAAAATTAAATACTAAAGAAATAAGATTATTATTATTAAAAATTTCATCGTATTTCCATTTTTTTCAACCGACTTCAGAGAAAGAAGTTCTCAATTCGACTTTTTTATGTTTTTACCTCCAGAAGTCAGAACTTCAGACAGTTCATCTTTTTTATGTGAAAGCTGGTTCTACTCTTGTAGTCTCATTTTAATTTGGTCCAATTTTGACATTGGCATCCATAATAAAACCATATAAGTCTGTAATCAGTTTTTACGTTTAGCGTTTTTTAATTATTTTCTTCAGTTCTGATTGGTGTATTTTATTCAAATAAAAAAATGACATTATAAATAGTATCGGGATATTAGTGCCCCGTGCGACAGAGATGCCACTCTACGAAAACGACTATCTCACTTATTAACTTCATGTTCATTATTACAAATACCTGTGCTTAATGTATTCTGTATTAATTTATGAATACAAAATGTAGGCAAGTCAAGTGTAGCATAATAGGTAATTGTTATTACTTAAACAATTACGTAAGGGGCCGTTCAAGTATTACGTAAGCAGATTTATTACAATTATTTACCCCCCATCCCCCTTGTCAGCAAAAGTAAGCAAAGCTCTTACTCCCTCCCACATACATAGGTAAATATTTTTCAATTAATGTAGTTTTTTTTTTAAATATTATAATTGTAATGTTTAGTGTTTCAAGCAAAGACAATGTTGGGTGATAGAGTAATGATTAATTAGTTTATTATTTAAGATTTTTATTTTTATCACTAATCTCAAAGACAATGGGTTGCTATTCCTATAAAAATGTAAATAACTACCGATGACTGTAATCATCATCTAGATTCCCCTACCCCCCCATGTCATCCAAAATAAGCAAAGCAAAGACCCCCCATAGTGATTACGTAATACTTGCCCCTATGTGCCATTAATAATCATTATCTATGAATAAAAATAAATATTCGCGAACTCTTTCCATGTTATGTAATGACATGACGAGCTAATCATTCGCCTGATGTTAAGCGACACGGCTGCCCATATCAGTTGCAGTGTCACTCGGATCTCTAGTTTAGTGCCAGTTATTCTGCCACCAAGCAGTACTGTTAGGTGGCCGGTACCAGTTTGAAGGTCCGAAGCCAGTGAAATTACTGGGCAAATGAGACTGTTACCTGTTTTGACTGGCCCGATAGCTCAGTTGGTAGTAGGCCTTCTGAACGTGGGTTGTGGGTTCGATTCCCACCCAGGACAAACATTTGTGTGATGAACATAGGTGTTTGTTCTGTGTCTGGGTGTTATATTGTATTCTATGTATGTATTTACAAACAAAAAGTACCTAAGTATTGTATCAGTTATCCGGTTCCCATAGTACAAGCTTTGCTTAGTTTGGGGCTAGATGGCGTTGTGTGAGATGTCCACACATATTATTATTACCTTATCTCACAGGCTAGTAAATCTTATTACCAGACTGATGTCTCAGGATGACGTGCGCAGTGCAGTGTCACGCGAAACTTGAGATCCTAGTGACACTGCAACTGATATGGGCAGTCATGCCTACCTAGACGAACTTTGTAAAAAGTCCTACCACCTAAGTGTTGCTTAGCTAAGTTGTGTTTTAATAGACTTTGATAGAATTTAAATAATGCGTTACTTACCGATGTTCATTTTCTCTTCAGATTTATATAAGACCTTCAAGAACTTAAGTAATGGGACAAAAAAAATCTAATCAAATTCAGTTCTTTTAATTTTATTCTTAAACAATTATATATACAAAGAGAATAAACCCTTATACAATAGGAGATATAGACTAGTTAAAGTTGCAGAATACAGTGAGCATTCACTGAAATAATATCATTTATATTCATGTATTTTATCAGTACTTTATATTTTTATTTTTTTAATACGCTCGCATTTGACCACTGTCTCACGTGATGCTAAGTAACTCTCTCTACAAAAACATGGCAAATTAAAAAAAAAACCTCAACTAGCCCGATGGTACCAAACGTAAAAATGAGATTTGGCGGAAAAACGAGAAAGATCATGTACTGCATTAATGTGGTCTTTTACGAAAAAAGAGATAACATAATATATAAATTCGTGCGTGTGAGCATGATAGAGAACAATTGTCTTTCCCCTTTTGCATATTGGTTTTCTGGCATAATGTAAATATTGTTATAATGTAAAACTTCTTGGTTTCGTTGTTTCTAAAAGTCCATAGGAGCTTCTAGAAAAGTTGCCACCACTTTACTAGGAGTATGACTTAGACTAGACTTACGACTTGACTCATATCTGCGTGAAATATCACTAACTTGATAAATAATCAATTACTTGACATTGGCTAAATACACAAAAGTGTGGAGCCAAAATTAAAAAGAAATAATGTGATTTGCCCCATTGTACCACTTATCTGTGACAACGCCGGCTAAGGGAGCGCCATCTATCATAAGCTTAGCCCGAGCCTCTTCATTACAATATTGTAAAAACGCATCATCCATCATAAACTTAGCCCGAACCTCTTCATTACAATATTGTAAAAACGCATCATCCAACATAAACTTTGCCCGAACCTCTTCATTACAATATTGTAAAATACGCGTCATCTATCATAAACTTAGCCCGAACCTCTTCATTACAATATTGTAAAATACGCGTCATCTATCATAAACTTAGCCCGAACCTCTTCATTACAATATTGTAAAATACACGTCACATATCATAAACTTTGCCCGAGCCTCTTCATTACAATATTGTAAAAACGCACCATCCATCATAAACTTTGCCCGAACCTCTTCATTACAATATTGTAAAATACACGTCACATATCATAAACTTTGCCCGAGCCTCTTCATTACAATATTGTAATATACACGCCATCTATCATAAGCTTTGCCTGAGCCTCTTCATTACAATATTAAAATACTTACAAGTGAAAAACATTAAACATTTATTTTACATACACCTTTCCTAGTAATAAAGGAATAAAGTCCCTTTTTAAATAAATTCTTCTTTTTTTTTCATTTGTCGTGCACTGTAAGAAGGTTACGAGTGCATTGGACCTGAATGGTTTGTAAACGCATCGATTGTCCGGAAACTCTGAAAAAAAAACGATTTACTTATAAGTCAAAGTCAATGCCTCTGCCTCTGTGGTGTGGTGGTTGAGCAGGTCGGCTCATAACCCAAAGGCGGCGGTTTCGATTCCCGCGGCAGGAAAAGTATTTGACACAGAAAAAAAGCGCAAATATTTGTTGATGTTGTGGGACCATAGTCCTCGTAGTTCCTGGGTCCCTAGACACAGGGAATCCTACGTAGGGTCCAGGATCTATGTATGTGATTGTTGGGCGCTATTTATTTAGTATTTATTTAATGTAAAATAATTTATTGCAAAAAGCATTAAGATCGTTGAAAAGAATCCAAAAATGGCGGTATAATGATGGTGAAACGTTTCTTTTCGTGTTGTTTCCAAAACTACATAGAAGCTTCTGGTAAAGTTGCCACCACTTTACTAGGAGTATGACATGACTAGACTATGACTTAACCTGATGACTTGGACTGTGACTTGTCTTGACTTGCTTGACACATAATATATAACATATATAATGAGTTTTGGTGGGAAAACTAAAAAGATCGCGTCGCCGCATTGTATTATTTTCCAAAACTTGTGTTATTTTCAGTGTTAGTGCATAAAATTGGTGGCATTTTACTCGATGCGTGCTGGATTACAGGCATGAGTGTGGGAAAGTGGTATAATGATGGTGAAACGTTTCTTTTCGTGTTGTTTCCAAAACTATATAGAAGCTTCTCGTTGCCACCACTTTACTAGGAGTATGACTTGACTAGACTAGACTAGATTATGACTTGACTTGATGACTTGGACTGTGACTTGACACATATATCTAATACCTTTTAGCTTGAAAAATTATCATTTACTTGACACTGGCTAAATACACAAACCAAACCAAACCAAAAATAAAAAAAAGTTTTGTCAATGTCAAAATATATAGATAGATGAAATCCCGAAAAATTATTACAGCTGATTAAAAAGTGGACAATAATCTATACTAATATTATAAAGAGGAAAGATTTGTATGTAAGTATGTTTGTAACGAATTGGCTCAAATATTACTGGACCGAATTTAAAAATTCTTTCACCATTTGGATGCTACATTATCACTGATTAATATAGGCTATTTTAATTGCACGAAAAAAATGAAAAAAAAAAAAAAATGTCTACCCGTGCAAAGCCGGGACAGGCCACCAGTAACTAAATCTTATTTACCGATTTAAGAACTTACCATTTTGCAGCCAGTACATGTAATTTTAACTTTATTCATTGCATTCAAGTAGTTATACTTTAAACTTAAGGTGCTATCCGGTAATTTCAAGTTATCTGTAGAACATAAGTCTTTACTCGGTAATCTTAAGGTGTTATCCGGCAAACTCAAGTTATCTGTAGAACTTAACTTAGTCTGGTCTTTACTCGTTAAACTTGAATCAACTGTAGAAACTAAAGCTTTTTTCGGTATACTAAAGGTGTTATCCGGTAAAAATATTTTTTTATCTGTGCCACACGACTTCTTAACATATGTTCTTAATTTTTTATTTTTTGCAGTGTATTTAGTCTTTCTCATACCATGTTTCATGGTAACGTGATACTTTAGATAATGTTTGTGTGCATTTTTGTATTCGTGTGCACAAATCTTGCATTTATATTTTCTTGCATTTATGCTTCTGTAACTCGGTAAAGTTAAGGTGTCATCCGGTAAACTTAAGTTATCAGTAGAGCTCAAGTCTTTACTTGGTAATCTTAAGGTGTTATCCGGTAAGCTTGATTTATCTGAAGAAATTAAGCTATTCCTCGGTAAGCTTAAGGTTTCATCCCGTAAACTTAAGTTATCTGTAGAGCTCAAGTCTTTACTCGGTAATCTTAAGGCATTATCCGGTAAGATTGATTTATCTGAAGAACTTAAGCTGTTGCTGGGTAAGCTTAAGGTTTCATCTGGTAGACTTAAGTTATCTGTAGAGCTCAAGTCTTTACCCGGTAATCTCAAGGTGTTATCTGGTAAGCTTGATTTATCTGAAGAACTTAAGCTATTGCTCGGTAAGCTTAAGGTTTCATCCCGTAAACTTAAGTTATCTGTAGAGCTTAAGTCTTTACTCGGTAATCTTAAGGCATTATCCGGTAAGCTTGATTTATCTGAAGAACTTAAGCTGTTGCTCGGTAAGCTTAAGGTTTCATCTGGTAGACTTAAGTTATCTGTAGAGCTCAAGTCATTACTTAGTAATTTTAAGGTGTTATCTGGTAAGCTTGATTTATCTGAAGAACTTAAGCTATTGCTCGGTAAGCTTAAGGTTTCATCCCGTAAACTTAAGTTATCTGTAGAGCTTAAGACTTTACTCGGTAATCTTAAGGCATTATCCAGTAAGCTTGATTTATCTGAAGAACTTAAGCTATTGCTCGGTAAGCTTAAGGTTTCATCTGGTAAATTTAAGTTATCTGTAGAGCTCAAGTCATTACTCGGTAATTTTAAGGTGTTATTTGGTAAGCTTGATTTATCTGAAGAACTTAAGCTGTTGCTTGGTAAGCTTAAGGTGTCATCCGGTAAACATAAATTTTTATCTGGGACACACAAGTTGCTAGCGTCTGAACTTAATTTTTTATCTTTTGCAGTGTAATTAGTCTTTCTTATACCATGTTTCACGGTGAGATGACGCTTTAGATTAAATGCATATTTTAAATAATTTCCGCAAATCTCGCATTTGTATTTTTTTTTTCGGAATACGCTACCCGGTGTAATCATGATGTTATCTAGTAAACTTAAGGCATCTACAGAACTTAAGCCGTTACTCTGTAAGTTTACGGTGTTATCCGGTATACTTAAGTTATATGTAGAACTCAAGTCTTTACTCGGTAAATTTAAGGTGTTATCCAGTGAACTTAAGTTTTTATCAGTCACACATGATTTGTTTATGTTTGAACTTAAGTAGTTATCCGCTGCAGCGTAATTATTAATTCTCCTACCATGTTTTCTCTTAACATGTTTCTTTAGAGAATGTGGATGTTTGTATTCGTTTGCGCAAATTCTGCATTTATATTTTCTTTCTTTTCTGCTTCTGTAACTAGGTAAACTTAAGTTGTTATCCGGTAAACTTAAGTTATCTGAAGAATTTAAGCTGTTGCTCGGTAAGCTTAAGGTGACATCCGGTAAACATACATTTTTATCTGTGACACACAAGTTGTTAACGTTTGAACTTAAATTTTTATCTGCTTCAGTATAATTAATATTTCCCATACCATGTTTTAAGATCAAATGTTTTTTTAGAGAAAATTCATATTTGTATTCATTTGCGCAAATCCTGCATTTATATTTTCTTTCTTGTGTGCTTCCGTTACTGGGTAAACTTAAGTTGTTATCCATGAAACTTAAGTTATCTGAAAAACTTAAGCTGTGGCTGGGTAAGCTTAAGATGTCATCCGGTAAACTTATTTTTTTATAAGCGACATGTGAGTCGTTATAATTAAAACTGGTATTATTGACGTTTAAATGTAAGTAGTTGTTCGGTGCTGTGTAACTCATCTTTCTCAAACTATGTATCATTTTTACATGGTTCTTAAGCTTTTCTGGATATGCATACTCCTTTCCGCACATTCTACACTTGTATTTCTTTTCTTTTCTGCGAAAAAAGTAAACGATATTAATATCACAAGGCTTTTTTTTTACTTGTACATAACTTTTTATTAATTGTAAATTTTGTGATATATACATAAATTTTCATTATAAATGTAATTATTATATTGTCCCATCTAAGTAAATATATGTCGGCGGCAACGTCCAGTTATAAACTCTATGCGCAGCGTGCAGTACCGTAATTTACCCTGTGGTAGCATTTAAATTTATTACAGTGGCAACACTGGCAACTGTCATCGCTTCCCCACTCATCTGGCTATATAAGGGGAGCGCTCGGTGTACTACGGATCATTCTTGCGCCGGACACGGCACGGTGCGCATGCTGAAGGCCTATGGTTATATAGGTTGCAACCTACGCACAGCTCCTCCTATATATACATATTATCAACTTAAAAGAAACCCTAATGACTAAAAACATTCACTATTAAGTAACATTATAAACAATAATGGAACAAAAACCGTCTGTCCGTCCGTATGTAAGCTACGTTGCTACAGACGGATATATCTTTTTTTTTATGTTAGTGAATGATGTAACGAGCTAGTCGTTCACCTGACGTTAAGCGACACGGCCGCCCATAACAGAACAGTGTCACTCGGAACTCCAAAATATAAAGTTTCACGTGACACTGCACTGCGCACATCATCCTGAGACATCAGCACAGTCTGACAATAAGATTACTCGACTGTGAGATCAGATGATAAAGTCTCAATTTCCTAGTATTTCACTAGCTACAGTGCCCTTCAAATCGGAACACAGTAGTGCTTGCACACTACTGCTTGGCAGAATAACTGGCAAAGCGGTGGTACCTACCTAGACGAACTTTGCAGAAAAGTCCTACCACCTAGTAAAATGCAATGTTGAACTTATAATACCCCTCTGCTAACGTAAGTAAAAAACCAAAATTTTTCCAAAAACGAAAAGATGTCGCAACATCACATCCTTAAGTCAAGAACTAACCGCGAGAACAACAACAACAAGAACAAGCTTTCTCAGGGTTACAGCAAATTGTGTGCGTCGCACCTCATTCAAACGGTTCAGCTTCAGTTGCAACAGGCAAATAAGCAATTGTAATGACGTTGTATGTGGGAGGCATAATGAAACAGCCCGGAGGTCGGGCCGGGCCCATGTACTTGTGGCTTTGTATACTTTTGACAGTCTCTGTGGTGTGGTGGTTGACCAGGTCAGCTGACAGCTGGATTCGATTCCCGTTTGATTCGTATAATGATGGTGAAACTTTTCTTTTCGTGTTTTTTCCGAAACTCGTAGAAGCTTCTGGTAAAGTTGCCACCACTTCACTAGGAGTATAACTTGACCAGAATAGATTATGACTTGATTTGATGACTTGGAGTATGATTTGACTTGACACAAATATATACATTATTAATTAACTTGAGAAATTATCAATTACCTGACACTGGCTAAATACACAAGTGTGGAGCCAAAAGCAGAGCAAAAAAAAATAGAAAACTAAATGGTAAATTACTTGTTAGTGTCAGGTTTTTCCTTTTCATCTGTATTGGGAAACACAGATTCGTAATACGACGGATGTTTGCTCTTGATGTGTTGCAATAACACTGAGTAATGAAGATACTCCTTAGGACAGTGACGGCACTGGAGACAACTGAAATATAATAAAATTTAAGAATATTTTCACATTTTAAGTTATAAATACACGGTGGAATTTCATTCGTTATTTTCCTTAAATGTATGTACTCAGACCATGCTAGATAACAATCGTGTAAGGTGCAATAAAAAAATTAAACAATGCCTCCTAATACAACTGGATAACAGCAGAAATGTCTATTTAACGCTACACATAGCACGGGTACTGGCTGAGTGCTTTGTAAATGTTTCGTAGGCAATAAAACACCTGCTTTGTTCAATGTTGCAAGGCTTTTCTTTAGAATTTCAATTCGCAGTAGTTTGATAATGCGTAGATTTGAGTTTTATTTCATAAGTACTTTTGGTATTTAGTTATATAGGAGCATTCTGTAGCATGGTCGGAGTACATACATTTAAGGAAAAGAACTAATTAAATTCCACTGTGTATAGATATTACCTTTCGTGGCTGGTATTGTGTATTTCCAATCCAGTTTTGTTTCTGAATCTGCATTTACATATTTTACATACATAATAGCCTGCAGTCTGAAATTAAGGTATTAAATCGTTATTTGACTGAAAAAAACATGAGAAAAACCCGCAGCTAAAATCTACAGACATCCTCTTTCTCACACAATGAGTGGATGACTGGTAGAAAATGCTATAGCATTAAGTCCTTCGTTCATACCGTTAGAGCAATAAAGTATTATAATCATAATAAGCATTTTGCTGGATCATTTATAGTCCAAATGGCCAAGGAGTAGAATGCTCTTCCAGCAACAGTGTTTCCTGCTGGGTATAACCTGGGTCTTTTTAAGTAAATGGGCAGCTCATGGGCTAGCATGCTCCACCTTAGACAACGAAATGGGCATGTCAACTTACCTGATGGAAAGTTGACATGCCCATTTTCCCATTAAAAAAAAAACTCCTGGACACAGGTCATCTACCAATTGGCACTTGGCCAGCGTAGTGGGTTTTGGTCTAATTTTCTTTCTCTGTCACAGAAGAACTGTGTCCACAGCAGTGGGCACATATGGTGGTTGACCAACACTGGGTGACCGGTTGGTATACCGATGGATGATTGGACCAGTATTTGATTTCCTTCTGAACGACTAACAAATAATATTATAGAAACTGACGTGAGTAGTACTCATAACTACAACTATTACTCGACTTTATCTCGTGAGTGTTAGCCGGGTAATATTTGTAGTTATGACTAACAAATAGGAGCTTAAAAAATAAAATTGAGAGCTTCTGTGGTGTAGTAGTTGAGCAGGTCGGCTCATAACCCGTAAGCGGCAGGTTCGTTTCCTGCGACAGGATAAGTATTTGGGTACAGAAAAAAAAGCGCATAAGCATGTTCTGAGTCTGGGTATTGTAGGAGCATTGTCCTCGTAGTTTCTGGGTCCCTAGACACAGGGATGCTAGTTATGGTCCAGGATCTACGTATGTGATCGTTGGGCGTTATTGACACAGTCTGTCTAATTATTATTTTTTACTTCAAACTTGTCTAGCATTTGACCACGCTCTCACCGGATGGAAAGTGACGATGCGATCGAAGGTGAATCATGCTAGCCAAGTAAATACCTATTCACTCTTCTCTTGAACACTCCCGGGTCATATTTCACCGGAAACACAGACGCTGGCAGGGCATTCAATTCCTTAGCTGTTCTAATTAAGAACGTTGAGTCAAATCGCTTGGTACGAAAGGATGGCGCTTAGCCGAGCGTCTAGTAGTCCGGTAGTGGAACGGCTAATTGCTTGATTAAAGCAGAATAGCAGCCACTAAGTAACTTACCACTTCGTGACACTTCTCATCATGTAACTCCTTGCTGGATAGATCATCAAACGTCAAAATACATTTATGGCATTTATCTTTAGCGGCTTTAAATTGCGGTTCGTGCAATAACCTCGACCTTATTGTTTGCAATTCACCATCATTCAATTTCCTCATAGTAAACGTGCTTGTGTTCCCACTTTCAGGTACATCAGATGTATTAGTATCATCGACTTTATTTCTGTTACGTTTAGAATCGTTCACCTTAGTATTGGCAAGTTCTTTCTCTAGTTCCACCATTAGCTCGTTACAAGCATTTGTGATGGGACAATCTGAACTCTGCACAAGATTTTCTTGTTTTGAAATAATTTCTGCTTTCCCTTGCATTTGTTCTGCGATTGTCTCTTCCATTGTGTCTTCATCGTTAGTTGTTAGCTTATCTGTTATTATTTTCGCTAATGACTGAAGTTCTTTTAGCACGTTGTCATCACTTTCAACTAATTCTTCGATATTAACGAATTCATCGCTTTCAACTATTTCATCCTTATCATTATTGGACTTATCTAATGGCATAATATCTTCTAATAACACAACGGGTCGGAGTAAAAGTTTCTCATAATTCACGTCATTTAAAAGGTCTTCATTGCTATCTTCATGTGAAGAATTATTTTTTATCATTACTAATTTGCTATTATTTACATCTTTTGATAGGTTTTCCTCTTCGATTTGTGGCGCATTCAAATTTTCTTGTATCTTTTGTAATTTATCATTATGCATATTTGAAATATTTTTGTCTACATCATTCTGTGAATCAAGATTTTCCTTTAATATATTTAATTGCTCATCATTTAATTTGTCTACAACAGATTCAACAATTTTCGTAGGTGGATTTTGTTTTAATGTTTCCGATACATCAACAGATTCAACCACTTTTGTAACACGATTTTTCTTGAATTTTTTCGATACATATTTTAACTTGTCCAAGTTTTTATTTACACATTTAGATCGTTTTTGTCGTGGATTAGAACCTTCTTTCTTTTTCATCCTTTTTGGTTCTGGATTTTTTATTTGAGCACTAGAATATTCCGATTCCGAAGGCACAGCTTGTTTTGCTCTCCTTTTGATACCTTTACTGGCCACGCCAATTTCTTTATCCAATGCATGACTGTAAGTTTCATCTACCCATTCCGTGAAATACAGAGGCTCAAGCAAACCCGGTGATGAATTTCTCTCTTCGGACCCAATAATATTATTTATTTCGGATTCATTTACACCTGCATTTTCAGTGTTAGTATCCCCTTGTGAATTGGCATCGAACAAACTAGAAAAACTTACAGTAATATTATTCGTATCAAACTCAGTAGCAGTGTTGACATCTTCATTTAATAAATTGCTGTAATGTATTTCTTGCTCTTGATTCAGAGATTCTGGAGGAACATAAGTGTAATCTTGAAAAGAATCTGAGGAAGTCTCACTCTGATATTGAGCTAAAGTTGGAGCATGCGACTGTTCTAATTCTAGTGTATCTGAGTTTTCTGATGCAGTGTCATCATCACTTACGACCTCTGGCTTAATATTTAGTTTGTCTTCTTCAAGATTATCTGAAAATCATATTAATAAATATTTGGTATTCTAGTTCATATTTTTCTGTTTTTACTAGTAACTTATTATTCCACTTATAATTCTTATTTTATCAACAATGCACTATTTCCAACTATTTTTAATGTCATTCACTGTCAAAATGATATCATGTCTTTTTTTTATTAAATTTTAATATAAAGTGACTGATGATACTTACACCCATTCACTCTCCAATTATAATCACATAATACTGGCGTATCTAACTCTACTGTTTCTGATGCAGAGCCCATTACACTATCATCGGCATTAATATGGTCTGGTTTGATAATTAGACCACTCTGTTCGAGATTATCTGAAAAAGAAAATGATTTGGTGCTCATTTTAGTATTTCTTTTGCTTATTAACGTTTGATTGTTCCTCAAATTTAACCGTTTTCCTGTCATATCACGAAATGTATTTTTATTTTATGTTTCTAAAGGATTTGTGATACTTACATCTTTCCACTGTCCAATCATACTCGTCTTCGATATTACGGTCATTAGCCAACACTGAATCGCATTTCTCGGCCTTTACATTTACAAATATAGAATTGCAATCAAAAGTTTCAAGCGTATCTTCGACAGTGTCCTCATCCACTCCATCGTTTTCGGTCCAGTCCGCTTCTGATGGAATATCATCCATTTCTACAGTTTGTGAGTGGTTACTATCTTTTGAATTATCACTTACTTTATTGATGATACGCTGTCTATATATCTGTATATCTTCGTTTACTTTTTTTGGTTTTATACGTTTTACACCTTTAGGCACACGCCTGGTGTGGGGTTTATTCCTTGCGTAACTTACGGTGTTTAATAAATTTTCTCCCTCAATATTATCGTCAGATATAAAAAGGCTTCTACATTTGCTATACGTATGATCATGCAAAACGTTATGTAAACTTTGTGAAATTACTCTTTCATCTGGCTTTTCTACTTCTTTCGTAGGTGTGTAAGATATGTTTTTTACATCTTTATGAAATTCATGTCCAATTATTATCATTGGTACTTGATCGATATTTTCGACTGTTATACTACTTATTTCACTATTTAAGTATGGGATTGGTTGGTTTTGGATAATGGTTTTCTGGATTTCTTCAGTTGCAAATATCAAAGATGCATCAGATGTGACTTTATTAACTATTAATTGTTGTTTCTCTTTGGTTATATCATGCGTTTTGCTTATATTTACGTTATCGTTGTTATCAACTAGTGCTTCGTCATTTGCTAAAAGCATTTGGCCGGTTTTAATTGTAGTTGTGTTGAAATTGTTATACAGATTAGTATTTTCTCCAGGGTCCGCTATTGTATTTCCTACAGATTTTGACAATCTACTGTATTTTTTAACGCTTTTTAGTACCGTTGGCTCTAGTTCTGCCGTGGATATATCTGCATTACTAAAATACAATGGAATATCAACCACTGTGTACTTATCAGAATGGTTTGTTGAATCAGAATTTACGTTCTGATATTGAATATCCAAAATTTGTCCATCTTTAAGTAACACTAATAACTCTTCACTACTTGATATGTTTTCATTGCACGCGAGAAATGTAATTTTATTCTCAGATTCGTTCACATCATCACACGTCTGTGCCAATTTTTCCACTAAAACATCTAGCGTTGTAACTTCTATTTCATTTTTATTTGTTTCCAAACACTGAACATTATCCACCGATTCAGACGTTGTTTGCGCATGTATTAAATTAATCTCTTGGCTCTTTATATCGGATAAGAATTTGTTTACAGGTGCAAACCAGCTTTCAGATATTTTAGAGTCGTCTAAATTATTAAATGATGGTTTTAGAATTACATCATTTACTTCAGTGGTTCTTATCACATTTTTAGACATGAATGGCTTACTACTAGGTGCTATACGTTGTTTCCTATTTCGTATTTTACATTTATTAGAATTACCCGGCTGACATTTTAAAAGTGATCGCAATGGAGGCTTTGGATATATTCTGACTGGATGCTGCTGTACTAATGTGTCACATGGATTATTGTTTTGTATAGGTTTTGATTTAACAGACTTAGAAACATGAGATATTACATTAAGATAATTATCCACGTTTTGTTCATCGTTTTTTAGTACTACACATTCTAATCGTCGAGGTTCTGTATCATAGGACACATTTTCAGTTTGGCCAAAATTTGATTGCATACCCTGTAAAGGTACCGGTGGTAAATATTTCAAAGGTGCAGAGGGTTTTTCGAGAAGCGGTTTATTATTTCGTTTAGTATTTCTTTTTGTAGATTTCGCAGCTGGTACCTCGTAGTAACAAAGATTTTGTTCAGAGTTTGACTCTCCAGATTCCAATGGTGAAATGTTGACACACAGATCTTCATTTTGATTTACGATTGCTTCCACGAGTTGTAAAGGTGCCACCATTTCGACACCCGCCCGTTTATCTTGCTTAGTGCTTGTTTCTTCGCATTCCACAGATTGCATCGTAATATTAGCACATGAATTTTCATTTTGGTTTGCGCTTTCTTCTACCGAATATTCGATTGTAATTTTATTACAATCCTTCTTGTTTAGTTTATCGATCGTTTTTCTACATTCGAATGATTGGTTTGCTGTTCCGATATCCTGATCAACATTTTTTTCAAAGTTTATTTTAGGTGATTCCAATATTTGTTGTGGAATTTCAACACACGTATCTTCATTTAGTTCGCCACTTGTTTTTACAGATTCAGAAAATTGTGATGTTATTTCTTTATACGAATTGTCAGTCGGCCTTAAGTTTGTTTCTATTTCGATACATTTCGATGCCATATTAGCAAAATCATTTTCATTTTGTTCAGGAGAGTTTTTTGTAGATTCTATAGATTTTGAAGGTGGAAATGCAATTTCCCCACATGCATCTTTATCTTGCTTTGAGTTTGTTTCTGTAGATTGCGGCTCTGTACATTCTAAAGGTGGAGATACAATTTCGCCACTCGCATCTTCATCATGCTTTGAGTTAGATTCTACAGATACTAAAGGCGGAAGTGCAAAAAGATCTTCATTTGGCTTTAAGTTTGTTTCTCCAGATTCAATGGGTGCTATTTCGACACATGCGTTTTTATTACGTTGTGATGATGTAATGTTGACGTATGTATTATCATTACATTGATTTGAGTTTTCTTCTACACTTTCCAAATTTGGACATTCTATTTGGACACACAAATCATCATTTTGTTTAGCGATTGTTTTCATTGATTTCAGTGGTCTTAACGGCGGTGGGACCTTTTGAGATATCACAACAGTGGTTTTTGGATCATAAATGATTGTTTCTTTTTGTTTTACTCTTGTTATCGAGAGCATTTTAACTCGTTTTGTTTTTCCTAATTTGGACATGCTTTTTATGGAATTTATTTCATTCTGGAATAAGAACATTTAGGTTAATGAAACCTAAATAAGTAGTCTAATATTTAAATACAGCAAGTAAAACATGCTTTTCTGTATATTTTGGAGTAACTTAAATTGTAAATCAATTAAGAATAATATAAATTAAGTCCCTAAATATCTATTCTTATGTCGGTATTACAGAACAATGCTCAGTCATAGATCGGTGCTCAAGCAGAGATTTCATTCACTAATTGATCACTTTATGAATGAAATCCCTGCTTGAGCACCAATCGATGGCTGAGCATCTTTCTGTAATACGGACCTTAATATTTGTGGATGATTGCTAATGGAATGCAACATAATATGACGTCGAGATCTTACAAATTAAAAACTAAATATTTATTTGATCAGTAATAAGGGGCAAGAGTTGAGCCCTAAATAGAATACCCATGACCTGCATAATACTGCAGGTCAGATGGTGTCCAGCAGGGGATCATTTTTCTGTTCTCTGACTATATCTATAAAAGGATTTAACTGTAACAATAAAACTGGATTCAGACGCTCCTGCCACATTTGCATATCATGAATACTGTTAGTTGTTAGACACATTTTAAATATATTTTGAATTAGTCAGAAATCGAAAATAATACAAAATTATTTAGTTTAATAACTCCACTAGACCTAAAGCCAATAAATAGTTAACCTATATTGGGTTTTTTTTATTGTTAGATAGGCTTTGACCACTATCGCACCAGATGGTAAGTAACAATGCGGTCTAGGATGTAGCATGCTTGCCTAGAAGGTACCTGTACCTGTAGGTCTCTTTCATCTACATTCAGGATGAATGAGACATACGAGTGTTGATGTCGAATAAGAGCATTTCCAAGAAAATATGAACCACACAGCTGGCTAGCAGCTGGTTAGAAATACTTAATTAAAACGTATACACACCATGCCCATGTCCATAAGCAGCAGTTGTGCTTTTATTGCCATTTCCTTGAAATTCAAGATATTTTTGAGCATGGCAATACACTCCCAGCACACTTTCTGTGGACCTGTCAACTGCACATACAAGGAGAATATAAATATAAGCCATAGCGGTGCCCATTCAGAGTTGTATTTTCTAAAACTTTGTACTAAGCGATATTAAAATATTTCCATCTTTTTCATTTCCCTTTTATCGGGATGGCCATACTATAAATTTAGCTTTAGAGTAAGCAATACAAAATCAACACCAGTGTTTTGAGACTATGTCTGTAGGTGCTAGTCTGTATCATACTTAGGCTGTCATTTAATGCACTTTGGAGCTGGGATGGTTCAGGTAGATGCTAGCAGGAGGAAAATGTTTAATACACCCCAATAGGGATGTCAGTGCAAGATTTATCACCCCCATGTATTAATGTGCTCTTTCCAGTTGTCTTGGTAATGATGAATGTAGTGGAGAGTAGGGTAGGTACTTGACAGAAAACACTGCATGGTGCATCTATACATTATATTACACAGCTTGGTGTATGTAACAGAGCCGGGTGTTTTTCAGAATCTTTGTAAAAGTGGCAAAAAAATACTATTACCATTCTATTAGGTACCTTAATAATATCTTGGGTAGGTAGATAGGTACTTACATTATGCAAGATAGGTACCTAGATACAATAATAAGTTGAAAGAAATATAATCAAATGTCACTAAAGCACTCTGTTTATACTAAACTTGTTATGTTGGAAAAATCCAAATCTATACCATTGCAAGACAATTCATTCCTACATTGCTTGCCTAAGCTTGGCATGAGACAATATTGATTTTTTTAACAGTTTAAGGAACCATATAATATGCACATATTATGCAGCTTCAAACAATGCAAACCTGTCATTCAGACAATGTAGGTGGACATAAGTGAGTTTGTTGGATATAATTATAAGATCTAGCTGTCTTAACTTGGTCAAACTTTTGTCTTCAATTTTTATAGGTTAGGTCATATTAAAACCCATAGAAATAATAACCTACAAGCAACAAGCCAGTTTACAATGATTTATAAAAAATTTATTAAAAATAAATGGGATATTGTTTGGACTATATAAGATCTTTGGCTTAACTTGGTCAAGATTTTGTCTCCAATTTTTATAGGTTAGGTATGGCCCATAGCATAGTAATAATACACTATAAAAATTGGAGACAAAACATCAATAAAGTCTAACCTAAATATAAAAACATCAATGAATGACTGGCCCAACAGCTTTATTGGTATTGGACTTGCTTCTGGTCTGTGGGTTGTGGGTCCGATTCCCACTCAGGATGTATTATATTGTATCCTATGTAAGTATGGATCCAATGGTGGAACATGGCTGGTTTATCATAGCATAGCTACTTTAAGATCTGTAATACTGATATATTTTTAGAGTGAATGTATTGGATGTTATTTTAAAGTATTTATTTACGGTTATTTACTTCACACTTTTTATAAAATGCAATTTTATTGTACATATTAATAGTAGATTACACTATGAGAAACAGAAAAACATAAATTACAATACTATATACTATAATAGACCTGAAAACTATTTTTATATAAAACTTAAAATAGCCCATTTGTGGAAGGAAAAGTGATCGGAATGCTGGCAGCATTATTTACCACATTGAAGAACAATACTAATCTTTTGTGCAAAATTATAGCCAGCATTCTGGTCATCTGAAAAACATGTAAATGTATTTGGATTTGTTGCAAGAAACCAATCCTTGGATATATACAAATTAATGTTGCCACTAAAACCTTTGTTGAGATTTCATTCCATAACGCTAACTTGTTTAATCACAAAATCTACTTGTAGATAATTTTGTGAATGTTATTGGTAGAAACTCACAGTTAGATGGACTTATAATATTTAAACTATTCTAATCTTGATATGTAAATATCCTAAGCAAATCATTCTCACAATAAATTACATGATTACGACTATTTAGGTGCCAAGTTTTATTTGTTGATTGTTACATGCTGTATTATTTGTATAAACCTATGGCAACTATGCCTGGCACACTCTGCGCTTTAAGTACAATGCTACAAGTGGGACTGGCCCATCTTACCGGGTTAGTCCATAATGCAAAACATGTCAGAAAAACAGAGCTAATCTGATAAACAAGAGGCAACTTTTTACGGCATACTTGTAGCTCTATGGAAGCTAAACCATACTTTATTGCGTTGTAGTAAGAGTAGATATTTATTTAAGTTACTTCACGGAGTGAATCTTGTACATCTGTACTGTCAAGTATTCTGTGACTATACCTTGCTACCTAAATTAAACAGCAGATTAAGAGTAATTTTAGTGCATTATCTTGAGCAATTGGGAGAGAGCCATCTTTGATTTTTGTTTAATTTAAGTTTAGACATGTTTAATGCTTTCTCAAGTTAGGCATTGGGAATCAATACTAGATTTATTTGCCTCATCTTCGGCTATACTGCCACTTACCATGTGACATGGTGAATGATGGGTAAAAACCTGTCTACGATTAATCATAGTACAATATACAAGTGAATTGATTTTGATGCAGTTTTATTGTCACATAAGCTGGTTATTTGTAACGTTTACAAATTTCAAATTTATTGTTATACCTGAATAAGTTTCTATACCTTAGTTTTTACTATTAACCATGTGACTAAAGTAATTAAAGTATGGTGAGATACAAATATCCTTGCTGATGGTTAAAAATATGGTTGAGGATGATTGCATATAAGTTGTCTCGAATCTAACTTCAGGCAAACAGTAAGATATTTGGTGAATTCCAACATGATGGTAGCGCAGTCGAGCATAGAAATGTGATTTTTCATCGTATAAGTATTGTGCAGATTTCTTTAACGGGTAGATGGCTTATGAGAATGTATCAATAGGAGTACACTATTGAATAGCATGATGATATATTGTAGGAAGACCCAGAGAATAAACTAGGACAAAGAACATGGGCACCTTTCTACATAGGAAGCCCCATCCAGGTTTCACAACAGTGGTACGATACGAGCTGTGGAACAGAATAATTTTAGGCAATAGTTACCATAATTCCCAAGTTGATCATGAGCACCCTCAAAGGCTTGTCGAGGTTGTATAGATCCCGGTTCCTGGATAGACATGTTGCGCAAAGTAAGTCACACTTAAAAGCAAATTCGGCTGATTCTTTAGTAACGCAGTATCCGGTATCGGATACGTATACTTCTTCCATCTCCATCTCCCCCCAAAAATCCCAAAATTAGATCCGAATTTTTTCGACCGCTATTTGAGACACACACATACACACACACACACACACAAAACAAGCGTTATATCTGACGTTGACAGATAGTGTAATATGACATAAAAAATAAAGCACAGACTATTAAAACGTTAACATTTTATTGTATGACTTCAACTTCAACTCTTTGTAAATGGCCTTTGTGGAGAGGTTACCACAATTTTGCCAATTTTATTGTATGACAGTCTGTCATCAGTGTTAACCATTTCACCTTTTTATGTTGTTTTTTTTTACATTTTGGCTCCACACTTTTGTGTATTTAGCCAGTGTCAAGTAATTGATAATTTATCAAGTTATCGATAAAATCATATTCGTATTCATCATATTCATATCGATCAAAGTCATACTCCTAGTAAAGTGGTGGCAACTTTACTTGAAGCTTTTATGGAGTTTTGGAAACAACAAAAAGAAACGTTTCACCATCATTATACCACTTTCCCACACTCACGCCTGTAATCCAGCACTTATCGAATAAAATGCCAACAATTTTATGCATTAACACTGAAAATAACACAAGTTTTGGAAAATAATACAATGCGGTGACGTGATCTTTTTCGTTTTCCCGCCAAAAAACTCATGTTTTTTTTTTTTTTTTTTTTTTATGATAAAATGGGCATGCGTTTGACAACAACTCACCTGATGGTAAGTGACGAAGTTGTCTAAGGTGGAGCACGCTTGCCCATGAGATGCCTATTCACTCTTGACTTAAAAAGACCTAGGTTATATCCTGAAGGAAACACTGTTTTTGGGAGAGCATTCCATTCCTTGGCCGTTCGGACTATAAATGAGTCAGCAAAACGCTTAGTGCGGACTTGGGGTACACTAACAACGTAAGGGTGTGACGAATCACCAAGTCTTGTAGTTCTATGATGGAAAGGAGATGAAGGAATGAGTTGATGAAGGGCATGCGCACACTCTCCAAAATGTAGCCTATAGAAGACTGACAGACCGGCGACCTTGCGTCTGTGCTCAAGGCTTTGAACTTTCCCTTTAATTAGTGTCTCATCGTTGATAAGCCTCTTAGCACGCCGCTCAATTGTGTCCAAAGTCGCAAGCTGGTATCGGGCCGAGCCATCCCACAGATGGCTACAGTACTCCATGCAGGCCCTGACCTGAGCTTGGTAAAGGTGAAGCAGCTGATTTGACGAAAAAAACTGCTTAACCTTAGATAAAACACCAAGCTTCTTTGCAGCTATCTTGGCTCTGGACTCAATAAAGCGACCGAAGTTTAGGGTAGATGAGTTAAGTTTTGCTTCACGCCATTTGCATAATTAGCCAAGAAGATATAAAATAGATTTCATTCAAATATGTTACTAGCTATTAAGGTTAAGTTAAAGCTTAGATTTGAAGTCAAACGCTGGTAAATTGGTAGATGCTTTAAAGCAGGTGTACGATTTTCATTCATAAATCCATTGTTATCGTGCGCCCACAGTCCATGCGTCCATATATGTATATAGTCCAGTCATTATAGTAAGTTCACCTCGGAATTCGAGATACCCAGCTGTAAGTCTGTAAATACTTGTATATTGACACCCTAAAAGTTGTCTCAAAACCTACATATGATAGGGTGTAAGCAACTATTACATTTCAAGGTCAAAGGTCATAAAAATCGTTTTTTTGCTCTTTTTTTTTGAAATATCTCATTTTCAATGGGTTTTTTGCTATTTGTATTTATGATCAATATTGTAGAATACAAAATTCTCTACAAATTTTGTTTAAAAAATTTTTTTATACGGTGAACCGTTTTCGAGATAGAGAGCGGACAGCGCGCGGTCACAGCATCACTTCAGGTCAACCGGTGCCTCCGGTTGAAAAAGCGCCATATATAGTTGATGAACTATCGATAAATCAATGATTATAAATATTTGTCAATTTTCATTTACTATTATAATAGGTCTTTACCTATGAAATTGCCGTATTGCAGTACAGACTTTTTCAAACAAAAAACGTTTTGATTGGCTATGAATTCTAAATTCAAATTAATTTTGTTTTAAAAATATGACATTCTATTTACAATATAAGTCTTTTGTTTATTGATTAGCGTTGTATTTTCATTACATTTCAACATTTTTCCTCATAATGGATACTTTGAAATTTCGTGTAATTATGGAATATGAGTTCCGTCGTGGCACCAACGCGGCACAAACGACACGTAACATCAACGACGTTTACGGAGAGAACTGTACAAACGAACGTACAACCCGTTATTGGTTTGCTCGGTTCCGTTCTGGGAATTTTGACTTGAAAAATGAACCTCGTGGTCGTCCGGAAACTTTGGTCAACAATGATGAATTAAAGGCGATTGTGGAAGCTGATGAATCTCAATCTACAGCTGAGCTGGCAGCAGCTTTTGATGTTAGCATCAAAACAATATTGGTCCATTTGCGACAGATTGGCAAGATAAAAAAGCTTGATAGATGGGTGCCCCACGAACTTAACGATCGCCAGCGCAACGTACGCGTCGAGACTTGCCTTGCGCTGCTTAACAGGCACAGAAATGAAGGAATTTTGAACCGAATTGTTACGTGCGACGAAAAATGGATTCTTTTTGACAATCGAAAGCGCTCAGCAAGTTGGTTAGATCCTGGTTCGGTACCAAAGCAATGTGCAAAACGAAAAATGACCCCTAGAAAGGTGATGGTCACAGTTTGGTGGTTTAGTGCTGGTGTGATTCATCATAGCTTTTTACAAAACGGCGAGAGCATTACTGCAGATGTGTACATTGAAGAACTGACCACAATGATGGCGAAACTCGCACGTCTGCAACCAGCTTTGGTCAATCGGTGGTCTCCACTGCTACTTCACGGCAACGCGCGACCCCATACTGCACAACAGACCGTCTCTAAGCTGCATGAGTTGGGTTTGGAAGCTCTCCCTCATCCGCCATACTCACCAGATCTTGCGCCTACCGACTATTACTTTTTCCAAAATTTGGACAACTTTTTAGCGGGAAAAAAATTCAATTCCCGAGAGGCAGTACAAAACGCATTTGAAGAGTTTGTTGTCTCCCGTCCTGCTGATTTTTTCAAGAAGGGCATCCATAAACTGCCACAGCGTTGGCAAAGATGCATTGATTGCAGGGGTGATTACTTTGAATAAAAGAAATAAATAAGTTCGAAAAAAAAAATACTTTAACTTTTTTCAAACAAAACGGCAATTTCATAGGTAAAGATATTTTATCTTTTTTTTCCTAACCTATCCACTTTTTATTCAGAATTAATTTATTTAATAACACTTACCTGCTCATGTAATTGCAAAATAATGTTAATGAAAATATAGGAATGATATTTGAATTTTAACCTAATTAATATTTATAACTTCTTACGTGATGAAAAAAAAAACAAATAAATTAAAAATTAATCTTTTTATTTAAAAATATCTTTCGATACATTTATTTTTATTGAAAGTAAAAAAATGGAATAAAGGGTACAAAAACTACAATTTATAATTTTAATCATTTTCTTCCTCTTCATCGTCGTCTTCTGGCTGCTGGTAAATTTCAAATTGGTCTTCATTATCGTCTTCAACGACATTTGTCTCAAGTTCTTTCCATGATTTCGGGGTCAAAGGTTCCATCTTCGTTAATGTCGCTCTGATATAGTAGAGCATTGAGACAAGCTTGCCCATTACATTGGCCACAAGCTAAAGAGCATTGCAAGCCCACTTTCCTGCATCCGCATCGCGAACCACAACCACCCTTGCAGTTGCAGAAAATTGTATTTAGCAAATCTTGTGGAGGTGCAGGTGGTAAAATTGTCATGATAGGCTCCAGAAAATCGTTTCGCATTGCCCAACCCCATACTTGGGGTTCCAAATCATGTCCTAACCAAGTTTGAGCTTGATAATATACACGGTTGAAATGTTGATGAGCAGCTGCACTTGTTGGTGGAATATTTGAAAGCTGCACAGGTTTATTAAGTTTTGTAGACTTGACTTAATGCATATAACGAAGATGATCGAAACTTTTCACAGATTTCGGAGCATTATAGACTGCCAATAAGGTTTGCGTTCCACTCTAATAATCTCTGAGCCGAACAATTTTCTTCCTCAAATGCTGCAGCTAGTTCATCCAAATTTGTCAGTTTCTCAAAAACTTTTAAAAATGATTTTTCCCCTTTTTAAAAAGCGCAGAAGTTGTGTCACAGCCACTTAATGCGTGCAGAAATAAAATATGTGTTTGGGAATGAGGATAATTATCAAAACTTTTAGTCGATTGATTGATTTATCAATAGTTCATCAACTATATATGGCGCGTTTTCGACCGGAGGCACCGGTTGACCTGAAGTGATGCTGTGACCGCGCGCTCTCCGCCCTCTATCTCGAAAACGGTTCACCGTATAAAAAATTTTTCAAACAAAATTTGTAGAGAATTTTGTATTCTACAATATTGATCATAACTACAAATAGCAAAAAACCCATAGGAAATGAGATATTTCCAAAAAAAGCGCAAAAAAACAATTTTTGTGACCTTTGACCTTGAAATTTAATAGTTGCTTACACCCTACCATATGTAGGTTTTGAGACAACTTTTAGGGTGTCAATATACAAGTATTTACAGACTTACAGCTGGGTATCTCGAATTCCGAGATTCTTACCTAATTTAAGCTTAAATGACTGGACTAATAGCCCAATCCCGAACGCCGAACCGCGCCGGCCGGGGCGGCCGGGCGCGGCGCTCGACGCTGACCTACATTCCTGTGTCGTTTACGCAGACGCGTAATATTTAGTAGTATTTGTATTCTCTCTTTCGCTGACATGTAACAACTATTTGCTTGTTATTGCTCGAAGACTATTACATTATCTTTGTTGTAATATGTTACTTGTAAGACAGCGAGGTAGACCGCTCCCGCGCTACACGTTTTTCTGAATTGTTACTGGGTAGAGGCAAATCAAACAGACGTCACAGATGACCTTTAAATCAATGTATCATATCAGTAGAACTGTGAACATGAAGTATTATTTAAATTCATGTTACTTGTATCTCTTTTGGCTTTATTGTAACCTAAAATGTATATTCTTTAAACATAATATATGAAATGTAGCGCTTTAGGATCACCGAAAAAAAAAACACATCTAAGTTATTTATGTGGTTGGTAATTTTTACTAAATGCCTACCCAGATAGCATACTAATAATGGTTCAATTTCTTGTTTGGTGTGTCTACATTTCGAAACAAGAAATTGACTAATACTGAAAAATATTCTTCTTCTTCTTCTTTTTGTTTAATGGCCTTCGATCGCTTTTAAGTGTAAATTCGGCCAATGTCAAGTAAGGAATTTTGTATAGTTATGTTATGTCAAAGATATTTTTTTTTTTATGTTTTGGCTCCACACTTTTGTGTATTTAGCCAGTGTCAAGTAATTGATAATTTATCAAGTTAATGATATTTCACGCAAATATGTGTCAAGTCACAGACGAAGTCATCAAGTCAAGTCATAGTCAAGTCATAGTCAAGTCATAGTCAAGTCATAGTCAAGTCATAGTCAAGTCATAGTCAAGTCATAGTCAAGTCATAGTCAAGTCATAGTCAAGTCATAGTCAAGTCATAGTCAAGTCATAGTCAAGTCATAGTCAAGTCATAGTCAAGTCATAGTCAAGTCATAGTCAAGTCATAGTCAAGTCATAGTCAAGTCATAGTCAAGTCATAGTCAAGTCATAGTCAAGTCATAGTCAAGTCATAGTCAAGTCATAGTCAAGTCATAGTCAAGTCATAGTCAAGTCATAGTCAAGTCATAGTCAAGTCATAGTCAAGTCATAGTCAAGTCATAGTCAAGTCATAGTCAAGTCATAGTCAAGTCATAGTCAAGTCATAGTCAAGTCATAGTCAAGTCATAGTCAAGTCATAGTCAAGTCATAGTCAAGTCATAGTCAAGTCATAGTCAAGTCATAGTCAAGTCATAGTCAAGTCATAGTCAAGTCATAGTCAAGTCATAGTCAAGTCATAGTCAAGTCATAGTCAAGTCATAGTCAAGTCATAGTCAAGTCATAGTCAAGTCATAGTCAAGTCATAGTCAAGTCATAGTCAAGTCATAGTCAAGTCATAGTCAAGTCATAGTCAAGTCATAGTCAAGTCATAGTCAAGTCATAGTCAAGTCATAGTCAAGTCATAGTCAAGTCATAGTCTAGTCAAAGTCACACTCCTAGTAAAGTGGTGGCAACTTTACTTGAAGCTTCTATGGAGTTTTGGAAACAACACGAAAAGAAACGTTTCACCATCATTATATCACTTTCCCACACTCACACCTGTAATCCAGCACTTAACGAATAGAATGCCACCAATTTTATGCACTAACACTGGAAATAACACGAGTTTTGGAAAATAATACAATGCGGTGACGTAATCTTTTTCGCGTTCCCGCCAAAACTCCCCAAAGTTATTTTGTCAGTCAAAACGCCACAGTAAAATGGTGGATATTTTACTGAGGGCTCTAGGTATCCTCTACTTGTACTTGGTCTGTGGCTCTAGGAACTCTAGGAAGCCTTGAAGAGAAATTGAAAAGGCATGGTTTTAAAGCTTCGAACCGTTTGCCAATACTCATGCACGTTCACTAACACTTAACGGATAAAAATACACCCCGTATCACACTTTGAAATTCAAAAATACACGGGATATATGGAAAGAAATTCAAAATTTTCAACCGCCATTTCATGACATATTTCAATGTCATGATATTATAATCGGGGCCAAATTATTTTTTCTCGTATTTTCATTTATCTTTCCTTATTTACAAAAATCATAGTAGTTAAATGGCTTAGTTTACTCAATTAAAGAATACAAGTTATAAATAAATAAAAAAAACAGAAAAATTTAATAATGCGGGATCCGTAAACAGCAGGTAAGGTCTCTGAAAAAAGTTCATGGATTGTTTCGAGGCCAGCGATATCCTAACACAGATCTGCAATACTCGAAATGGAACACTTTTCGAAAGACAAAAATCTTGGTACAAAGTCGATCTTGATGGAGCCTTTATAACCAAAACCGAGAAGGTGCAGCCAAAGACTCCAAAGAGGAGAATGAAGAGTTTCAGGAAACTTCCGCCGCAGGCGCTGCAGGTGCAGTCAATGTTTTCTAGCAACCGGTGGAGACATCGAGATGTGTCGAAAACTTTCAAGCCGGAAAACTTAACCTTCATACATGAGCTGATCATCGAAGTTTCTGTGCAAGTTTGTGTTACTCTGGCTTTTGTGTTGATATTTTACTTAACACTCGCATTTTTAATTTGTTTTTTACAAAAGGTTAAACTTATTTCAGGTTTTAAATAACAATTTATTTACCGCCTATTTATTAAGTCTTTCCTTTACAAGTCAAAAAAACATTCATTATTATTTCCTATTTTGCATTTGGTTTGTCAATATACGTACCCACTGCTTTTTTTTTTTGAACGAGCTAATGCTGTTACGCTTAAGGCGCCCAGCCGTCAAAAGTGGGAGGCAACTAGCTCAAGGGCACCCCTGGGGTGCGAGCCTCGGCTTGGGCCGTTGCCGGGATAAGAGGATCGAGAAGACTACGTCCACTGGAAGAGAGGACCCTATTGAAAGTCGCGACCGTTCTAGCTAACCTACGGGGGGTACGTCGACCTCGCCGGCGGGGTCGGTGTCTGATTGTGTTACGCTGGTATCCTATACCGGTGCCGGACGGTACCTGAGCCAGAAGAGCTAAACTGGTCCGGTGATCCTATAGCAGCCGATACTACGGCTGCTATAGGATCATCCGGGTCGCTCGACGTGTCTCGGGCGGCGACGACGGGGTGTCGTACCCACTGCTTGGACAAAATGAAACCTTATTTACACCAGATGCTAAGCTGGAAACATACAAACATATTTAACATAAACACACAGCAGTGCTTGCGCACTACTGCTTGCCGGCAGAATAACTGGCAAAGCGGTGGTACCTAACTAGACGAACTTTGCAGAAAAGTCGTACCACCTAGTAAAACTTCCGATTGATAGTAAAACCTCCGACTTCGATTCTGATAACTTCAAACCGGAGGTTATATCGGAGGTTGAAATGATTTATTAAGAAATTAGATATTAAAGAGGCTCATTAATGTTTGTAATATTTTATTTTATTAGACCGGGGAGGAGGGAGGGCCTTAGCTAGCAACGTCTTTCTCCCGACTCCGACTGCGACAAACCAAATTTGAAACCTCCGACTCTCTCTTTGGTTCCGATTCCGACTCCGACAAACCAAATTTGAAACCTCCGACTCTCTCTTTGGTTCCGATTCCGACTCCGACAAACCAAATTTGAAACTACCGAATCCGATTTCGGTTCCGATAAAAACACCTCCGTTACATCCCTGCTTGCCCTTAACTTGCTTGAGCTTGAACCTTAGTTCGTAATGTTGCGTTGCTAGAAGAATTCGAAAGGTACATTCACTGAAGTATAACATCTATAATGGTGTTGATTCTGTGTCGCATTCTCTAAAACTAAAGTAAACTTAAAGTATGGTAGTACTCTTCTGATAAAGGGGAAATGAAAAAGACAGAAATATGTTAATTCCGTTTATCTTTAGAGAATGCGACCAATATCTAAATATATTGAACTCAAAGGTGACTGACTGACTGATATAGTGATCTATCAACGCACAGCCCAAACCACTGGACGGATCGGGCTGAAATTTGGAATGCAGTTAGATGTTATGACGTAGGCATACGCTAAGGATTTTTCGAAATTCCACCTATAAGAGGGTGAAATGGGTGGTTGAATTATTTTCCCATACGCCACGCCGCGGGTGAAGCTGCGGGCAAAAGCTCGTATACTTATATAAAAATAATAATGATATAAATATTATACTTGAAAGTTTGGTTGGGATAGTAAAGAAACACAGGTATAGTAAAATATAAACTTTATTTTAACTTTTAATGTTAATTTTGCTTTATGGGTAAAGATCGAAAACAAATTATGAGAACGCTAGAATATTATGCTGCTCAGACTGAAAATAAGCAACGACGCGCATAAAATAAAACGCGTACCAAAATTCGAACCCATTTCGAGATAATCTAAAAGGCTCATATAAAAAATATCATATTTTTGCATTCAGTATTAATTAAGTTTTGTAAAAACAAAGAGAGGCTAAATGAAAATTGACGTGTGAAGCTTAATCTGTTCCAATGGCAGCCTAAAAAAATAGGAACAAAGGTGTTGAAACTTTTTCCCGTCTTGTTATCTTGATTTAGCATAACGAAACTCAAAATTTAATAAAAAATAAAAATATATTAAATCGTGTTGCGCATTACAAACAAAATTAAAAAAATCCGTGTCTTATTTTTTAAACTAACCTTAATAATCTATACATACAAGGTGGAATTTAATTCACTCTTCCTTAAATGTATGTACTCAGACCATGCTATAGAATGTTCGTACAAAGGCCAATTAAAAAAAAATTGGTTTTGTTTTAGTATATATATAGTGCCTCCTAAAATAACTGCATGACAGCCGAAATGTCTATTTAACGGTACACACAGCGCGGGCACCAGCTGAGTGCTTTGTAAATGTTTCGTAGGCAATAAAACACCGGCTTCGTTCAACGTCACGAGGCTTTTCTTTAGAATTTAAATTTGATAATACCTAGATTTAAGTTTTATTTCATAAGTACTTTTTTTATTTAGTTATATGGGAGCGTTCTATAGCATGGACTAAATACACACATTAAAGGAAAAGAACGAATTAAATTCCACTTTGTATAAATTTCAAAGTCCTGACTGACTGACTGACTTATAAATCAACACAGCGTAAACCGCTGGTCCTAGAGACTTACAATTTGGAGGGTGTGTACTTTGTAAAGTGTAGGTATCCATTAAGAAAGGGTTTTTTGAAATTCTACCCCTAAGAGGGTGAAATGGGTGGATGAATAGTCTATGAAAAAAAATCTTCGTTTCCTATTGGCCACGCGGGCGAAGCCGCGGGCAGAAGCTAGTAGCTAATCAAATAGGGGTCAAAACTTTGAAATGTTGTCCATTGGGGTTTTTACAACTGTTGGTCTCTATCGACCTTTACAGCGTCACCGGGCGGAGTTGTCCATTGGTATAGTTTTACTCATTAAAGACTCCATTGTTCTACTTTATGCGCATCGTTTAGCTTACCTTTTAGTTTGCAGTTACCTTTACAATAATCGGGTGAAATGGCATTTCTGTATCACATTCTTTAAACGTAAACTATGGCGGTACTCTTCTGAATTATGGAGGAATGAACGAGACGGAGATATTTTGCTTTAGTTTACTTTTATAGATCTGTCTGTGATACACAATTGAAGGGTTAAGAATAAGAAGGTTTAACTGATTTTTTTCATAAAATGACTTATGGGTATCGTTGGATTCAGCGTGAAATTATCTACAATAATACATTCTCAAAATACCGAAATTAGGCTTATATCTCGAGATTTTGAGTTTAAAAACGGTTTATCTGTCACAGGAATACAGTTCTCTTAGCATAAAAATATTAATATATTTATATTATTTTATTATATTTTTACAGTAATTGTATGAATTAGTACTATATTTAGTATTTTAAAATAAAATTAAAACTTTTTCAAGCAACTGAAACTTACATAAACCATTTCTATTACCTTATAAGCACTCTACATTAAAATGACGCCGTTGAAGTTTAGTCAATTTTCTCGAAACTGTCAATTTGACAGTTAAACCCTTTTTATTCTCAACCCTTCAATTTACTCGTAATGCGTTGTCGCATGTCGTGTTGGAACGCAATCATTACAAGTTCATATAGTTTCCATAACGTAAGAAGAACGCTGATCATTGACTTAGAAATTTTTGAGGTAAAATTTCTTTACGCACGCTTGACTTGGGAAGTAATCTGGTGAATGCGTAACGAGGTAAACGGAAGTTTGAAGTTGTTGATTAACGTAGATCTCCATTGTCAACATAACAAAGTTAAAAATGTGTATTATTATGTTGGTACTTAATAACACAAGTTACTGTATAACCAAGAATTTAAAAACCGTTAATTTCGCAGGTCCATTTACAGCGACCTTCTTACGTGACGGGAGAATTTTTTTATCTAAACTGGTGTCGATTCTGTGTCGCATTCTCTAAAGCTAAACTCAAATTATGGCGGTACTCTTCTGATAAAGGGGAAATTAAAATGACGGAATTATGTTAATTTCGTTTAGCTTTAGAGTATGCGACACAGAATCGACACCACTATATCAGCTACACCAGGAGATCAGAAATAAACAAAAAGTAAAGCGTAAGTACGCTCAAAATAATTGCGTCAAAACACGACTTTAGTACGGTAGTTTTTGGTTGTGAAATTTAATAAACGAACATTTAATAATATATAATACATAAATAATTTTAAATTAATAAAAATAACAACATTTCATTTTAATAAACATACAAATGATATATTGAAATACATATCCAGGGTTTTTTAATTCACAAAACAATTGTTCAAAAAATGATGCACTGTCTTTCGGCTATTCTTTAGAACAAACAGCTTTTGTTCAACAACTTTAAAAACAACAGGTTTTTAAATTAACCAGTGTAATACGGACGTTTCGCAAAACAATTGTTTAACAAAAGCTGCACTGTCTTTCGGCTATACTTTAGAACAAACAACTTTTGTTCAACAACTTTAAAAACAACAGGTTTTTAACTTAACCAGTGTAATACAGACGTTTCGCAAAACAATTGTTCAACAAAAGCTGCACTGTCTTTCGGCTATTCTTTAGAACAAACAACTTTTGTTCAACAACTTTAAAAACAACTTAACCAGTGGTATACTGACATTTCGCAAAACAATTGTTTAACAAAAGCTTTTAATAGACGGAGTAAAATGACAGATCATAATGTCACTTGTCGAAATAATGTTGCCAGCTTCTAAATCATAGTGATTTATCTGTATCAGCTCTTTGTAGTTCAAAAGAGCGGAACTATTTAAAAGATTTAGATAAATAATATCACCTAGAAAACCTATTCGTCTCTGTTACGCTCGTTTTTGTTAAAATGTAGCGGACAGCGATGATTATTCTTCCGTTAGTGAATAAACCATTATTTAATGAAATATAGAAACTGACGTGAGTAGTATCCATAACTACAACTAGTGCACGGCTAACACACACACACGGTTATTCGACTGTATCTTGTGCACGGTAGTGTTGTAGTTATTTGATCCTGTTAATCTCGCTGTTTTCATTTAAATATATTGCATTTTTCACATGCCGCTAATTAATGTAAATCACAAATTAGGCAGGAATTAAGATATCTATGAAATTTTTGGTATATAAAAAATGGAATAGATCACTAAATTGAAATGAATCAGTGAACTGTATCTTTTTTACCCAGCACTGTTTATTTTTCATTTAAAAGTTGCAACACTCGTAATGTCATTTTAATCCATCCAATTTGAAAATGGGATTAAATTCCGTACATTCTCGAACACAATACGAATTAACTTTTCCTCGAGTACGCGCTATCGCAAAATGAAATTATAATAAAAATCCCCACCTACATTATTATTGCCAAACACGCAATAAGATAAAATTAAATTTTAAAGCATAAAAATATTACTAAAAAGTTGTTTTATTAAATGTTACGAGCGAAAATAAAATCCCTGTATATGTATCATGTACGTACAGTGATAGAGATAATTTTCTCACTTTTTAACAACCTTTGTGTTTGACTGTACAATTTGAATTCTTTACATATATTTTTAATACAATTTCTTTTTTATAACAATAATGGTGCTTGTCCACCGTCACTGAGACGTCATCCGAGAAAATAATTACGTCATTCTTTTTACTACTTAGCGGTACCGGTATGTATATTTACTATATGCGCTTGTCCACTAAACGCCCATCAATTATTTACTCACGTTTTACACTAAATGATTTTCATCTTTTGAAGTAAAATTTCTTTACGCACGCTTTACTTGGGGTGACGCTGGTGAATGCGTGACAGAGCGATCTGAAGTTGAGAGAGAGGGAGATGAATGGAGTTAATGAAGATAGAAAGAGAGTTACGTGTCTTATATCATAGTATGGGCAAGAGAGAGAGGCAGGTTGCTTGGTTTACGTAGATTGTCAACATAGTTTTTTATATATTTTTTTATTATGTTTTGGCTCTACACTTCCGTGCATTTATCCAGTGTCAAGTAATTGATAATTATCAAGTTAATGATATTTCACGAAAATATGTGTCAAGTCACAGTCGAAGTCATCAAGTCAAGTCATAGTCTAGTCAAAGTCATACTCCTAGTAAAGTGGTGGCAACTTTACTTGTAGCTTCTATGGCGTTTTGGGAACAACACGAAAAGAAACGTTTCACCATCATTATACCATTATCCCACACTCACGCCTGTAATCCAGCACTTAACGAATAGAATGCCACCAATTTTATGCACTAACACTGCAAATAATACAAGTATTGGAAAATAATACAATGCGGCGACGCAATCTTTTTCGCGTTCCCGCCTAAAACGACCAAAATGTCAATTTACAATTGTCAAGATGGCGACATTAAAATTAAACAAAGCAAAAACAAAGTTATACCGACCGATAGATGGAGCTAAACTAAAGAAGTTTTACTTCAGTCGTGTGGTCTAAAGCACACTCGTTTATTTTTAAATTCATTTTTTATTCGGTGATTCTCGGTGACGGATGTGCAGTGGAAAAGCAGCCTAACACCCCCGTTTCACCCGTTTGGTGGACTTATTTTTTAACCTAAGAATAAAAAGAGATGGAACGATTTTTCATACAAAGCTTGCTTACTACTCTGGGGTAGCATAAGCCTTTACTGAACAAATCCAAGATTTCATCTATTGGGATTGTCAAAAGCAAAGTGTTTGAATTTAAATTTTCTATACATATCATTTTTTTTTATTTACAACCATTTTGCTTCACTCCCAAAACCTTTTTCAATGTGTTTGTGCAAGCATAGCCGCGGGCGCAAGCTAGTATTCAGTAAACTATAATAAACGGGCATAATTTAGTTTACTACCAATGAAAGAATTTTCAGAATCAGTTCAGTAGTTCCTGAGATTACCCCGCACAAACACACAGACAGACAAACAAACAAACAACTAACTTTAACACTTCTAAAAGTTAAGGCGAGCTCCATTTTCAATTATAAAGAATAGGCTATTTGACTACTATTAAAACCGAACGAATAAATATTATTTTCATAATGTAGCTTAAAAATTGAATATAATAATTGAAAAAAATAAATAAACTCGGTAAATAAGTCACGGAGTAGTAAGTTTTTAAAGTTTCATCGCATGTTCCTTTCTCGCAAAACAGATATCGTGTGTAGCTTTTTTTTTTGTTTTGGTATGGCTCCACACTTTCGTGTATTTAGCCAGTGTCAAGTAATTGATAATTTCTCGAGTTATATATATATATATATGTGTGTGTCAAGTCAAGTCACAGTCCAAGTCATCAAGTCAAGTCATAGTCTAGTCTAGTCAAGTCGTACTCCTAGTAAAGTGGTGACAACTTTACTTGAAGCTTCTATCGAGTTTTGGAAACAACACGAAAAGAAACGTTTCACCATCATTATACCATTTTCCCACACTCACGCCTGTAATCCAGCACTTAACGAATAGAATGCCACCAATTTTATGCACTAACACTGAAAATAACACAAGTTTAGGAAAATAATACAATGCGGTGACGCAATCTTTTTCGCTTTCCCGCCAAAACTGATGTGGAGCTTTTTTATAGCTACTATGAAGTTTTGCTTGTGACGTCACATGGAGGACTAGCAACTGACGTCACTGCGTGTTTGAGCTGTCTCTTTCTATTCCTGTATTTTAAAATGCCTGTAACTTAGTCATTTTTTGAGATATTAAATTTTTGTTTTCACGATTATCTATTTTTGAGGTACATTATTTATGTATGCAATAAAATAGCAGTCAAATAGCCTATTAAAAAGGAAGAATTTTTTTATTCAGGCCGAGTTTCACCATAACTCCAAAACTACAGTTAAATATTCAGTTAAAACTCTAGTTAAGCGGAAATGTGTTGTACCATTATGTGGTAAAAATGACGTCATATTGCGTAACGGTATAAATTTACGTCTTGCACCGCGAATGCGACACCAACTGAGATGATGACGTCACCAATACAAATACAGAATCTTCCATATGTTACACAATCATAAACATATGAAATACTTATGTCAGTTTGCTAGTAAGTTTGCACTTAGCCCTCTATGACGTAGATACGCAACGCATTTAGGTACCAAGGGATAAGTTCGAACTTACGAGCTGTCACATTTGGTACAGACGGGCAGTACGCCAACCGCGTTGTTAATCGTTTTGATTAGTAAACATTTACAGCCTTATTAATAAACACGAACTAGTTTTAGACTAGTTACACCATCTTTTGTCTCTTTCGATCCAGCTAAATATTCCAGTAGCAAAAAAAGGACAAAAGCTGAAGTAACTAATCCGAGACTAATACCCGTTTATTAATAAGGCTGTTAGAGTATTGGATGGTATTTGTCGTTTTGCTATTTAGCGAGCGAAACGATCGAGTAGACAAATCATTTGTCTACTAGGTCGTTTCGCCACTCACCCGTGTCAGCGTGACTTGGTGTGACTTGATTTATTTAACGTAATTTCATTCCAAGATTTAACCACTATTGCTTTAACAAAAAAAATATGGACAAAATCATGGGGCTCGCTATAATAAGGTAGTGTCGCCGAAGATGGACCGGATCCTAGGATAGCCCACTTTAAAAAAAATACAGTTATGATTAAACGAAACATTTAAATATAAAATTTCGCGGGTTTATGCTACTAGCACCATAGACAATAATGCAAGTGTGTTTTAATTATTATTATTACTACTTCCATTATGTTTTTTCTATACTTTATTTATCTGCAAGACTTCACGAGGTTTTGAAATTAAGTGGGCCTTCATTGGCTCCTGTACCTTAATATAGAAACTGACGTGAGTAGTACTCATAACTACAACTATTACACGGCTAACACTCACGAGATACAGTCGAATAACTCGACCGGTGTTCGACTGTGTTCTACTACTAGGGCTCGCTGTTAAGAGTCCGGAAAAGATATGTCTGCGCGTAATAATCGCGTTGCCGTCGCAGCATCTACAACAGTGGTTCTCAACTGGTGCACTGGTGGTCCCTGGAAGCACCCGAAATGGACCGCAAAGACATCGGAAAAATCTATACATACAAAATTCAAAGTCCTGACTGACTTATGTATCAACGCAGTCTAAACTGCTGGTCCTAGAGACTTGAAATTTGGAGGGTGTTTTCTTTGTAAAGTGTATCCATTAAAAAGGGGTTTTTCAAAATTCTATCCCTAATAGGGTGTGAAATGGGTGGTTGAATTATCAATGAAAAAATTTCTTCTTCGATTCTTATAGGCCACGCGGGCCTAAGTTAGTATATGATAAATCTAAATATATATAACTCAAAGGTGACTGACTGCGTGCAGACTTATCTTTCGCGACCTTATAGTACATTTGATTTCAGTGTTAAAATATTTATAAAATTACGATTTTTATTTATTTTTTTATTTTATTTTTTATTATCACGTGCCGCCGCGGCTTGTAGAAGGATAATCTATAAGAAAACAAAAACAAATTAGTATATTTTTTGTTTTAATGAATGTGACGAGCTAGTCGTTCATCTGATGTTAAGCGACACGATCGCCCATAATAGAACAGTGTCACTCAGAACTCCAAAATACAAAGTTTCGCGTGACACTGCACATCTGCACTGAGACACAGTCTGGTAATAAGATTACTCGACTGTGAGATCAGGTGATCACGAAACTTTGATTGCAATGCAACAGGAGAAATTTCCATACTAACTATGCTCATACACTGCGTATTCAAACTGTCAAATCCATACAAATTTGTGTTTCTATTTGTTGCAATCTAGTTACGCGATCGCCCAGCAGATCATAGTCTCAATTTTCCCAGTAATTTCACTAAGCAAAGCTTGTATTTTGGGAACCAGATAACTGATACAATACTTAGATACTTTTCGTTTGTAAATATATACATAGAATACAATATAACTCAGAAAAAACCTCTATGTTCATGACACAAATGTTTGTCCCGAGTGGGAATCGAACCCACAACCCACAATTCAAAAAGCAGGGTTACTATCAACTGAGCTATTGGCCTGTCAATAATAATAATAACGCCCAAAGATCACATACATAGGTCCTGGACCCTTACTAGGATTCAGAGTCAGCCTTTGCAATCAAAGATCTAAATCTATGTATGTGATCGTTGGGCGTTATTTATTAATTTATTACTACTTGCGCCCCGCGGTTTCATTCGCGAATAAAAAGTATTTTAATTATTTGCTCATCCCACGGAAACATTTCACTTTTCCGGGATAAAATGTAGCCTAAATGTTAATCCAGTTTTAAAAAAAACCCGCTCACCTTTATTGTTTGAACTGACTTTCGCATCGTCCTGAAAAAAAGAAACAGAGTTTTACACAAAAAAATTAAGAATTAACATAATAATACAAAATTTAAGTAATTTTTTTTTGTTATGTTGTTAATGGAGATCTACGTTACCCAACAACATTCAACTTCCGTTCGCCTCACCACGCATTCACCAGCTTACTCCCCAAGTTAAGCGTGCGTAATGTTAATGTTATTGAATGATGTGACGAGCTAGTCGTTCACCTGATGTTAAGCGACACGGTCGCCCATAACAGAACAGTGTCACTCGGAACTCCAACATGTAAAGTTTCGCATGACTGCTGCACTGCGCACATCATCCTGAGACATCAACACAGTCTGGTAATAAGATTACACGACTGTGAGATCAAATCATAGTCTCATTTGCCCAGTAATTTCACTAGCTACAGTGACGTTCAAACCGGAACACAGTAGTGCTTGCACACTACTGCTTGGCGGCAGAATAACTGGCAAAGCGGTGGTACCTGCCTAAACGAACTTTGCAGAAAAATCCTACCACCTAGTAAATTAAAGTAAGTTTTACTTCAAAAAAAACGTCAGCGGATCAGCTAGCATTTTCTTTTGCTACGCACGCGCTCCTTTCATCCCTCTAGCCCCCTGTGATACCTAATTTTTGACTTCTGCGCAATAACGCGCAGCGCTACAGTTTCGTGCCGCTACTTATACCTGTTCGTTTAAAGTCCGGGTCCGTTCTACGGTCATACTCTGTTGTGGGACGGTCGAGTCCGGCTGCACGCCCAGCGAGGAGTATATCTCCCGCAGCATCAGCAGCATCGTGTCTTCCGATTCCCTGGGAATAATAATAATATGTCTGGACATTTCACACAGCGCCATCTAGCCCCAAACTAAGCATAACTTGTACTATACCTGACGGCGGCAACGTCCAGTTGTAAATTCTATGCGCAGCGGGCAGTACCGTAATTTACCTTATCGTAGCATTTAAATTTATTACAGTGGCAACACCGGTAGCTGTCATCGCTCCCCCACCCATCTATAAAAAGGGAGGGCTCGGTGTACTACGGATCATTCTAGCTCCGGACACGGCGCGGTGCGCATGCTGAAAGCCTGTAGTTATATAGGTTGCAACCTACGCACAACCCGTTCTACCTACATACCCAATAAACTAATTATTATTCATTTATTTATTTACAATCTTAAATTTAAGTGTTTTACAATATTTCTATAAAAGTTAACATTACAAAAATACAATAAAAAACCTAAACCTAGTGTGCCGCCAGCAGCGGGGCAAGGCCCAAGTCCCGGTGGTTAGGGCTGCAGACTGAGGAACCTCCTGACAATACGTGCCGCGTCAAGGAGTACTGCCTTCTGAATCTGACCCTTGATCCAACCGTCTAACGAGAGCCTCTCGAGGTGTTGGTCGAGGCTCTTCGCTATAAGGCCGTTCGCCGAAACAATTATCGGAATGCTCGTTGAGTCAACATTCCACATGGCGGTTACCTCGTGAGCTAAGTCAAGGTACTTGCTGAGTTTGTCCTTCTCAGCCTTCACGAGGTTCTCGTCATTCTCGTCGTCGTTCTCGTTATTATTATTATTATAGTACTGATTACTACTGAACACTAACGGCAACACGTCTAAAACAGCTGTGCTGTAGATTTAATTGTTATAATAATTTAAAATAAGCTTTTAAGTCGCTTAATTATCGTATATTATTTATATCCAGTCGTAATTAATAAGTGCCAGTGTTTAAAATATCGTTTAGTGACGTAAAACTTCCATTACCGGCCGGGCAAAAACGGACGGTCATTGACAACGAGTTTGGAAGGATAGATTATCTTTCACCATCGAAACTGTTTCTAAAACAAGTATTGTTATCTTTACACGTTATGATCCTTTTTTATAGGTTTTAACAAAAATCAAATGCCCAATGGCTTTGTTGAGTTTGTACAGTGTAGTTATTTGGTAACTTAATAATCCTACCTACAAAATTAGGTTCCCACATAGTTCATGTACCTAAATATAATTTTAAACAAGTTTTGTTTATTAAACAAGCTCATTATAGAGAGATCTACCTATTAGAATTTATTACATTTTTTGCATTGGATAAAACTAATTTAAAATTTATTCATTGTGTATGATATGATACTTTTTATTGCATAAACTACATATCTATTTATGAAAAAAGATTACCCTTATAATAGTAAATAGTTTACTGTAGTAAATAGTGTATAAATAGTTAACAATAGTCCTTTTGTGTAAACCAAATTAATGAAACAAGCTTTTTTTTTGTACCAGTAAACATCTAAGCCTGCCTTTCAACTAAGTTTCATTATAAAAATTTTTTAAAGAATCATATATAAGTGGATTAATTTATTCACTAACAAATAGTTCTGCTAAAGCCAAGTATTAAGGTTACTGCTTCCTGTTTTCCAGAAAGAATTCCAATATATTGTACAATGATGACTCGCAGCAGAGCATTAAGTGACCTTGAATCCAAACTGAAGATAGCACTTTTAGAGCTCAAAGTCACCAAGGAGGCCAATGTTGGGCTCCTTAAAGAGCTGGAGGACCATGAGGCGGATATGTCTTGCATGCTAGGAAAACATGATGACTTAAAAAACCAATTGTCCGAACAAGATATAGTGTTGGAAGACATGAAGGACCAGCGAGATCGTATTCAGGCAACTCTTGATACCTATCAACATGATCAGGAGATGTATGAATCTGCTCTTAGGCGCATAAGAGATCTTGAGCAAGAACTAAACCTAAATAAAACCAAAATAGAAGAATTGGAATGTATGTGCAAAAATGTTAATGGAGTGGAAATCAACATCAACACCATGGATTTATACTCTGAGTTAATCCATTCCACACCAAGCACACCAGAAATCATCTCAATACCTATTATTGATCTTACTTCTCCTAAGTTAATAAAACATAGTAATAAATTAAGCATAAAAGGGTCAAACAAAATAAAAAAATATGTTAAGGTTAAGAAACGTTTACAACGGTTATCTTTATTGTCAAAAAGGTATAAGAAGTACTTTAAATGCACAAATATATGTAAACAAAAATTAGACTTGCATACTGAGTTACATGAATGCTATAATCTATTAGGAAGGAACAATAGAGAATTAGATTATATGAGTAGTAGAATGAATTGTTTGCAAAAATCATTACATGATTTAAATAAGAAATACTCATTGTCAAAACAACAAAATAAGGCACACATTGCAGCCACAGCTAGCTTAGTTGCCCAGAGCTCAAGTGTTTGTGATAGCTGTTGTTCTATGGTTCCGGAAGTGGACCAGCTTAGTCCGGTTTTGGCGCTGGGTGGGGGGGTTGGCTTGGCCAGTAGGCCAAGCCAACCCCCCCATACAGTGTTGTGTGCTCAGGCACAGAGTACTGTGCCTGAGCACGGAACACCCTTGCCTGAACATAAGACACCTGTGCTGGACCACATAACACCCAAGCCGGAACTACTTTCACATAGTTTGGCAGCCCCTACCCTATGTCCGGTGCCGGTCTCTCGGATGGACTCAAATGGCGCAGCAGGGTCATCCGAGTCCAGCTGCAGAACAGTTATTTTTAGTGATGAGGTGGGTGTAGGTATGGGCAGCTTATTGAAAAACAACTTGAGCCAGCCTCTTTGTAACAACAGTTACCGCAACATGCCCCTCAAAGAGCTAATACAAAATATCAAAAATGCAACTTATGGTGTCAACACAACCATCATTTTACATCTAGGCAATAGTTTAGAAATAAGAAAATCTGATATAGTCAGTTTAATTGAAACTTTGTTAGATATACAGAGCAAAGGTATAGGCAAGATTATTACTTGTTCATTTCCTTATTCAAATTCAATGACTAAATCACAAAATGATCATGTACATGATCTAAATTTGACATTGTATAATCTGACTCATCGTCATAGTGACTTTTTATATTTTGAATCTAATAATTTTATTAGTAAATTTATTTTGACAAAGAATACATTGTATCTCAGCAAAAAGGAAAAACTGACCATTGCTAAATTGTTAGCATTTAATATACATGACCCTGTTATCAACAGTATAACAGGTCACTCTGACTCGGCCCTGGGTAGTAACACTTCTAACCAGGGTTTAGGTATGGTGTCATCTTCAGCTGATTTAAACTGAATCCTACGACAATGGAGAGGCCTGGTAAACTAAATATTGTACATCAAAATATTCAGGGCCTTTCCAGCAAAGCTTTAGAATTAGAGCTTTTTTTAGAATTTGAAAAAGCTGATGTATTGTGCCTAACTGAGCATTGGTGTAAGAAGGATATGTTGTTTCCTGTATTTAAAAATTATGCATTGGCCAGTTCATTCAAAAGGCAAAAAGCCAATCACGGTGGCTCTTTAATATGTATATCTAATAATTATAAATTTAAAGAAAGGAAAGATATTGTTGCATTATCTGTTGAACGTGTTGTTGAACTATCGTGTGTAGAGTTGGAGCAACATATAATTGTTTGCGTATACAGGCCTCCCTCGGCTGATTTTAAGGTGTTCGAGTCTATTATGGAAGAAGTTTTAACAAAAATCTCAAACAGCTCAAAACATCTCATTGTATGTGGCGATTTTAATGTGAATATTCTTGACCAATCTTCGCTAACTGACAGTTTACTAAATTTGTTTATGTGCTTCAACTTGAAAAATCTTTACAATCAGCCAACCAGAATTACTAGCTCATCTGCTACTTGCTTAGACAATATATTCTGTGACTGTGAACCACAAAGCAAGTCAGTTATTGATAAACTTAGCTCAGATCATTGTGGTCAAAGTGCTGTATTTCCATGCATACTGAAAAAAAATTCTTATGAGTTTACTTACAGACCTATTACAACCAACCGCTTGGAACAGTTTGCTCAAAATCTAGATGACAAACTTGTGTTATTACCACTCACTGATGACCCTAATGATCTTTGTAATGTGTTGTTTGATGTTATGGATAAAGAGTTTAACAAGATATTCAAGTTAAAGACGTGTAGAGGAGGTGTTAAAGCAGAATTGAGTGACTGGGCTTCACCTGGCATTTATAAAAGTAGAAACAGGCTGTATGATTTATATTCTCAGAAATCAGATAATATTTATGACAGTAAATTTACTGAGTATTTAAAATCTTATTCAAAAATTTTTAAACGCGTTTGCCAGACAGCTAAGTCTCTGTACTTGAGTAAGAAAATCAATAGAGCGGACGACAAAATTAAAGCAACCTGGAAAATAATTAATACCGAGACCGGCAAAACTAAACCTCGGCACCGAAAACTCACTCTTAGTATTAATAACAGATTAATATCTAAAGACAGTGAAGTTGCTAGTGCATTTGAGGATTTTTTCGTAAATATACCTGTAGTTACCACTCAGTCATTAAATTCATCGACTAGTGAGTCTTGTGCAATTCTTGCAGAGTGTGTTGATAAATGTAAAGTAGTTTTTAGATTTAGACATATTAATTCGGCTATAATTGTTAAGACCTTTAGGTCACTTAAAATAAAGAATACTGAGGATCTTTGGGGAATGTCTACCAGGGTTTTAAGTGGCATTGTCACATTAATCGCACCATATTTAGCAGAAGTATTTAATAAATGTGTAGACGAAGGAGTTTTTCCCAACGTAATGAAAAATAGTAAATTGATTCCATTATTTAAGTCTGGAAATAAGAATGATCCATCGAACTATAGGCCAATTTCTGTGTTACCTGCAATAAGTAAAATTTTTGAAAAAGAAATTCTTAATCAGTTGTTAACATTTTTTAACCTTAACGGACTGCTTCACAGTCAACAGTTTGGATTTACAAAAGGACGATCAACTACAGATGCAGGCGTAGAACTCTTTATACATATACTTGGTGCTTGGGAGAAGTCACAGGATGCCATAGGTATTTTTTGTGACTTATCCAAAGCATTTGATTGCGTATGTCACGAAACCCTAATTTTTAAATTAAAGCATTACGGGGTTTGTGGGAAAGCTCTTGATCTTGTCTCTTCTTATCTTGGTAATAGAATTCAGACAGTTGAAGTTAATGGAGCAAGATCATCTGGTTCTATCACTAAAATGGGGGTCCCGCAGGGTTCAATACTAGGACCATTCTTATTTTTGGCCTATATTAACGATCTTCCATTTTTTGTAAAGAACCTATGTGATATTGTTTTGTTCGCAGATGATACGTCTCTTATTTTCAAGGTTGACCGATCTACTAATGATTTTGACGACGTTAACAAGGCAATTTCACTGGTTTTGAACTGGTTTACTAAAAACAATCTACTGTTAAATAGTAAGAAAACTAAATGTATTAAGTTTTCGTTACCTAATGTTAGGGGGTCTCCTACAAATTTATTACTGAATGGTGAGGCATTAGATTTGGTACAATCTGTCACGTTCCTTGGCATAACTATAGACTCTAAATTACAGTGGGGTCCTCACATATCAAACATTGCTGGTAGATTGAGCTCTGCTGCATATGCTGTGCGTAAAATCAGACAGTTTACTGATGAAGCCACTGCAAGATTAGTATACTTTAGTTACTTCCACAGTATTATGTCATACGGCATCTTACTGTGGGGTAAAGCCGCGGACATACAATCAATTTTTGTCTTACAGAAAAGAGCAATTCGTTCCATTTATAACATGAAATCCCGCGACTCTCTCAGGGAACGATTTAAGGAGATAAATATTCTTACAGTGGCTTGTCAATACATTTACGACAATTTGATGTACACTCGCAAAAACATTAGCTCTTTTCCCAGATATTGCGACATTCATAACTTTAATACTAGGAACAAAAATAAATTGAAAGTTCCAAGATTCAGACTGCAGAAAGTTAATGGTTCATTTATGGGAAACTGTATACGCTTTTATAACAAGTTGCCCGACGGTATCGAACAATTGTCAATGCGTAAATTTAAATTATTCATAAAGTCAAACTTAATGAAAAAAGCCTATTACACAATAAATGATTATGTGTCGGACAAAAAAGCTTGGCCTGAATATCCCAAGCTTAACGGTATGAAAGCTTAGGTACTTTGCCTATTGCCTATTCCTATCTATAAATTCAGTTTCTATTTGTAATGTTTATAATAAGATAATCACGGTATTTTTCTTGCACCGGTGTGACGTGGTGGTTATTTTTGTAACATATTCATTATCTCAATTGTAATGAATTATATACATTGTAAAAGACAGTAGAAAGAAGACAAAAAAAAAAATACATCACTGTAAAGTTTCTTGTAGCTTCTTCTTTACAGTTGTAATCGAAGCTTCGGATCAAAGTTTTCAATTCTGCATTGTGCCGGATTGCTTGCACCAGTAGTGAGAAAGAGAACTGCTTTTTTTTCAAACTCATATATTGTAATGGGCTTGCTATATTATTTGACAATAAGCACTTTGTAATTTTATATGCTTAGTGAAATAACTTAATTTTAAGTACCTAGTATAATTTTGACTTGTAAAAGTGCTAAAATTAGCCTATTTGCAATAAATCTTTTGACTTTGACTTTGACTTTGACTTTGATTACCAATATCCGACGTGGCTGCTCATAGCGAAGAGATATTCGTTGATCATTTCCAGCGGCGCCTCCTGCAGCACGTAGTCGATTCGACGGCCGCAGTTCAACTGACCAAGCATTTCCGGTGTCGCTTGCTGTAACATCATCATAACAATTTAGGTTCTTTAATTCTTATCCATGCTAAGGTAGCCTGGAAGAAATCGCTTAATGTTCTAGCTAAGATTATAGTACATTTTCAACTCCCACTTTTCGTTATGTGACCATAGTTAAAAGCGCGTCTAATCCGGCGAAACGGAAGGCACGGATTCAAATCAAACTAGTAAGTCCTACAGTAAAAAAAAATTACGTAATTGTATGTATAGTACACATTATTGTATACATTGTACGTACGTTTTATTACGTGCAATCTCACAAAGTCCAGTGTCTAAATACAGTGAGTCTTATAAGTCCAGTGTCTTACTACATCTAACCTCACCAAGTTCATTGTTTTACTACATCCAATCTCACAAAGTTCATTGTTTTACTATATCCAATACCACAAAGTGCATTGTCTTACTATGTTGAATCTCACAAATTCTATGGTCCTGCTACATTCAATACCACTACGGCCAGTCTTATAAGTCCAGTGTCTTACTACATCTAATCTCACCAAGTCCATTGTTTTACTACATCCAATTTCACAAAGTCCATTGTCTTACTACATCCAACCCCACAAAGTCCACTGTCTTACTACATCCAACCCCACAAAGTCCATTGTCTTACTAGATCCAACCCCACAAAGTCCATTGTCTTACTACATCCAACCCCACAAAGTCCATTGTCTTACTACATCCAACCCCACAAAGTCCATTGTCTTACTACATCCAACCCCACAAAGTCCATTGTCTTACTACATCCAATGTTACAAAGTCCATTGTTTTACTACATCCAATCTCACAAAATCCATTGTCTTACTACATCCAATCTCACAAAGTCCATTGTCTTAATACATCCAACCCCACAAAGTCCATTGTCTTACTACATCCAATCTGACAAAGTCCATTGTCTTACTACATCCGATCCCATAAAGTGCATTGTCTTACTACATCCAACCCCACAAAGTCCATTGTCTTACTACATCCAACCCCACAAAGTCCATTGTCTTACTAGATCCAACCCCACAAAGTCCATTGTCTTACTACATCCAACCCCACAAAGTCCATTGTCTTACTACATCCAACCCCACAAAGTCCATTGTCTTACTACATCCAACCCCACAAAGTCCATTGTCTTACTACATCCAATGTTACAAAGTCCATTGTCTTAATACATCCGATCCCACAAAGTCCATTGTCTTACTACATCCAATCTGACAAAGTCCATTGTCTTACTACATCCGATCCCATAAAGTGCATTGTCTTACTACATCCAACCCCACAAAGTCCATTGTCTTACTACATCCAACCCCACAAAGTCCATTGTCTTACTACATCCAACCCCACAAAGTCCATTGTCTTACTACATCCAACCCCACAAAGTCCATTGTCTTACTACATCCAACCCCACAAAGTCCATTGTCTTACTACATCCAACCCCACAAAGTCCATTGTCTTACTACATCCAACCCCACAAAGTCCATTGTCTTACTACATCCAATGTTACAAAGTCCATTGTTTTACTACATCCAATCTCACAAAATCCATTGTCTTACTACATCCAATCTCACAAAGTCCATTGTCTTAATACATCCGATCCCACAAAGTCCATTGTCTTACTACATCCAATCTGACAAAGTCCATTGTCTTACTACATCCGATCCCATAAAGTCCATTGTCTTATTACATCCAATCTCACAAAGTCCAGTGTCTTATTGCGTGGAGTCAATGGTCATAGCTTTAAAAGTTCCAATAGCAAAAGCTTCGTCCCGCTTCGCTCAGTCAAATAAGCTGAGCGTATACGTACCATTTCAATCGTAGAATCTTCTTTTCCGGATTCACATAGCTGCTCTTTCTCCATCTCTTCTTCCACAACCTGTAGTAATCAAAAAATATTTTTTTAAAAGGAATTTTTAGCATGTAAGCAATATCACAGAAGATTTAATGCAAAATCAATAGACGGATACATTTTTTATCATCACATCAAGATTAGTGCGAAACATTTATTTTTCTGAAAAATAACGCAAAACAAAAAAACTATCAAATGGTACTACTATATATAAAAACTATTTTTAGAAATTCACTCCACCAACAAAATTTAAGCAAATAGTGATTGGCTCCAACGCAATCATTTTTATCCAAGCTGAAACGGACACGCTTTGCTCTCAGTTACCCACCAATCACAAAAGAATTATCAAAATAGGTTTAGTCACCTTTTCCAGCTGCCCATCAGTGGGCGGGCTTGCTTTCCACTTGTTCCACGTAGTTCGCAGCGACTCAACCAATTTCTGCTTCAAATCGGCCCCAACCCGAGCCATGGTGTCTTTTAGTTCTGAAATTAACGATTTCTTTATTATTCTTCTTCTCTTCACTCAATGGCCTGTTATCGCTTTTAAGCGATAACTCTGCCAATGTCAAGTAAGGGATTTCTATATTAATTAATACACTAAGCGGAGTTTTGGCGGGAAAGCGAAAAAGATTGCGTCACCGCATTGTATTATTTTCCAAAAGTTGTGTTATTTTCAGTGTTAATGCATAAAATTGGTGGCATTCTATTCGTTAAGTGCTGGATTACAGGCGTGAGTGTGGGAAAATGGTATAATGATGGTGAAACGTTTCTTTTCGTGTTGTTTCCAAAACTCCATAGAAGCTTCTGGTAAAGTTGCCACCACTTTACTAGGAGTATGACTTTGACTAGACTATGACTTGACTTGATGACTTCGACTGTGACTTGACACATATTTGAGTGAAATATAATTAACTTGATAAATCATCAATTACTTGACACTGGCTAAATACACAAAAGTGTGGAGCCATACCAAAACAAAAAAAAGACCTTAAGTTTCTTACACTTAAGTACCAAATTTATGTAAGCAAGTTAATAAATAAATAAATAAAGAAAGAAAGAGAGAGAGAAAGAGAGAGACAGAGAAAGAAACAAACAAAGAAAGAAAGAAAGAAATAAAAAATAAACAAATAATATTACCCAAGTGCATCCTCTTCCTCCCTTTGTGGTGTGGTATCTGTGACGGTTTCACCCCCTGTAACTGGGGGTTGATTAAAGGTTCAATTCTGAAACAAATAAAAGGTTTTCGATAACTATACCCCGTAGGTACCGTACCGTACTAGTATACGTAGATATACCAGTTAGACACGAGCCAAGTCAAATTAAAAAAAATCGTTGCAATCTAGCTGGCTAGCCACCTGATGGTAAGTGGCCACCGCCATTTATGAGCCAATTTTTTCCTAAATAATTCAATCACCCATTTCACCCTCTTAGGGATGGAATTTCGAAAAACCCTTTCTTAGCGGATATCTACACTTTACAAAGAACACACCCTCCAAATTTCAAGTCTCTAGGACCAGCGGTTTAGGCTGTGCTTTGATATATAAGTCAGAACTTTGAATTTTATATGTATACGAGCTTCTGCCCGCAGCTTCGCCCGCGGCATGGCCTATGGTAAAATAGTTCAACCACCCATTTCACCCTCTTAAGGGTGGAATTTCGAAAAATCTTTTGCACGCCAAATTTCAGCCCGATCCGTCCAGTGGTTTGGACGGTGCGTTAATAGATCACTATGTCAGTCAGTCAATCAGTCAACCTTTGAGTTATATATAATATATAATATATTTAGAAGATAGAAGATAGTGAGAAAGAGAACTGCTTTTTTTCAAACTCATATATTGTAATGGGCTTGCTATATATTATTTGACAATAAGCACTTTGTAATTTTATATGCTTAGTGAAATAACTTAATTTTAAGTACCTAATATAATTCTGACTTGTAAAAGTGCTAAAATTAGCCTATTTGCAATAAATCTTTTGACTTTGACTTTGATAGAGAATCTCTTTTTTAGTCGATTGAAAAGCAAACTCACCTATAAGCGATGGGGTCGTACGGATGGAATATATTGAAGAAGTTTTTGCATGTTGGTAACGCGAAATCCATTCCCAACGCCTCCACTCCGCGGATGCACTCGAATATGGCTAAAACAATAGAACACATCACACATGAATAGCTGCTAAAACTGCTGAAGCCATTTTTTGGGTATTTTACAACACTTTGGACGGCGCATATCATTTTTTTTCATGTTACGAAATGACACATAAAACGACACTTTAGACACTTTTTTATGTTACGAGCTAGTCGCTCGCCTGATGTTAAGCGACACGACTGTCCATATCAGTTGCAGTGATACTTGAAACTCTTTATAGTTTCGCGTGACACTGCAAAGCGCACGTCATTCTACATCAGCACAGTCTAGCAATATGATTACTAGGCTGTGAGATTAGGTCATAAATTTTATTTGCCCAGTAGCACGTTTGACATTAAATAATTATGACTTGCGATTTTCAACTTTAAACAAAAACGTCTAGAGACCAGTTGTGCTTCAACTACATTTTAAAATCGGTTTAAAAAACACAAGTAACGCGCGCAAACCCAAAACCCAGTATGACATTAAATAATTAAGATGTCCGATTTTCAATTTTAAACAAAACCGTCTAGAGACCAGTTGTGCTTGGACTCCATCTTAAAATCGATACAAAAAACAAAGTAACTCGCGCACACCCAGTTTGACATTAATTAATAATAATAACGATCACATACATAAATCCTGGACCCTAACTAGGATTCCCTGTGTCTAGGGACCCAGGAACTACTAGGACCATGGTCCCACAACACCCAGACTTAGAACAGGTGATTTGCTTTTTTTTCTAAATAATTATGATCAGCGATTTTCAACTTTACACAAAACCGTCTAGAGACCAGTTGTGCTTGGACTCCGTCTTAAAATTGGTAAAAAAAAGTACAAGTAACTCGCGTAAACCCAGTTTGGATTGAAATAATTATGACCTGCGATTTTCAACTTTAAACAAAACCGTCTAGAGATCAGTTGTGCTTGGACTCCGTCTTAAAATCGATACAAAAAACAAGTAACACGCGCACACCTAGTTTGACATTACATATACCCAGACTCAGAACAGGTGATTTGCTTTTTTTTCTAAATAATTATGATCTGCTATTTTCAGCTTTAAACAAAACCATCTAGAGACCAGTTGTGCATGAACTCCATCTTAAAATCGATACAAAAATACAAGTAACTCGCGCAAACCCAGTTTGACATTACATATACCCAGACTAAGAACAGGTGATTTGGGTTCTTTTCTACATAATTATGATCAGCAATTTTCAACTTTGAACAAAACCGTCTAGAGACGAGTTGTGCTTGGACTCAATCTTAAATCGAAAAATCAAGTAACTCACCGATAGGGCTTCCCAGAGCGTACAAAGCGGCCGGTTCAAATTCCAGCTGCGGATACTTCACGGCAGCTCGCTTTGCCTCCTCTATACCGGGGACGTAGGACTTTTCACACGACCTCGCTTGACCATCTTCTAGATTCGGCTGGAATATTTGGTTTGTTTATAACTATCGCCCCGTGGTTTCACACGCGGATAAATAATAACGTATGTGTTAAACCACTATTTATTTTATTTATTATATTATAATAAGAACGGCAATGCCGATTACACTTATTACTAAATTTATTAGATGCAATGTCAAGCGCATGCATTATAAAACATTCAAAAATAATTATAATACAAATAAAATACCCAAACAATTAGTAGAAAGTTTAAAAAATAATCTATAAATAAATAATCAATGAAAAGTCAATTGTTGACAACAAATACAAAAATAAAAATTATCAAACAGTCATAACAATAAAATATAAACTATTTTTATTTTTACTTCAAACTTGTCTATCATTTGACCACGCTCTCCCCTGATGGGAAGTGACGATGCGATCGAAGGTGTAGCATGCTAGCCAAGTAAATACCTATTCACTCTTCTCTTGAACACGCCCGGGTCATATTTCGCGGGAAACACAGACGCTAACAATATAAATATATAAACTATATAACTACCTATATCACATTTATATCTGAGGGTGTGGACATTTTTAACTGCAGCCAGTCGAAGTTAATAAAAGTTGGTTCTTTTTTTGTATACATAAATCTACGTAAATTGAAAAACATGCTAATTCACGTTCGGTCTTGAATGAGATGCGCATGCACCGCGCTCTGTCAAACGAGTCGGTCGTTGTACTTCACCGCGCTCGCACCGCATCTAAGTTTCCCTCAAAAGTTACGCTGGAAACCTTTGAACTTACGGTTGATATAGCCCTTCCCCCGCACCGCGACACCCGCTTTCTTTTAAGACATTACTAAAAACAATCCGCTGTGAAATATAAGTGCAGTGAAAGTGTAAAGACTGCACGCCCCCGCTGCAACCGCGGCGTCTATATTTGTTAAAGGCTGTACCTAGGCACTCTGGAATCTCTGCAGGACGACGCTGTGTTGGTATGTACAATTTGCCTAGATTTTTGTGTCCAAATTGAGAACCAATCCTTCGTCAGGTCTTCCAGGAATTTCTTACGCTTACCTCTGTCATCCGCACACCATATAAGAATTTGGATTCAAACCAGCCCCCCGCACCCCGCGCGGTAGGAAATATCTTTTTTCCCCCAGAAGTAATTCTAAGATATATAGAAAATAATAGTAAGTATATCTTAACTATAAATTCATATCGTAATAATAATATTTATAATAAGTTGCAACATTGCATGTTCGCCACCTAGTAAAAGTCCTACCACCTAGTAAAGTCCTACCACCTAGTAAAGTCCTACCACCTAGTAAAGTCCTACCACCTAGTAAAGTCCTACCACCTAGTAAAAGTCCTACCACCTAGTAAAGTCCTACCACCTAGTACAGTCCTACCACTTAGTAAAGTCCTACCACCTAGTAAAGTCCTACCACATAGTAAAGTCCTACCACCTAGTAAAGTCATACCACCTAGTAAAGTCATACCACCTAGTAAAGTCCTACCACCTAGTACAGTCCTACCACTTAGTAAAGTCCTACCACCTAGTAAAGTCCTACCACATAGTAAAGTCCTACCACATAGTAAAGTCCTACCACCTAGTAAAGTCATACCACCTAGTAAAGTCATACCACCTAGTAAAGTCCTACCACCTAGTAAAGTCCTACTACCTAGTAAAGTCCTACCACCTAGTAAAGTCCTACCACCTAGTAAAGTCTTACCAAGTCCTACCACCTAGTAAAGTCCTACCACCTATTAAAGTTCTACCACAGTGTAAAGTCCTACCACCTAGTAAAGTCTTACCAAGTCCTACCACCTAGTAAAGTCCTACCACCTATTAAAGTCCTACCACAGTGTAAAGTCCTACCACCTAGTAGAGTCCTATCACATAGTAAAGTCCTACCACCTAGTAAAGTCCTACCACCTAGTAAAGTCCTACCACCTAGTAAAGTCCTACTACATAGTAAAGTCCTACCACCTAGTAAAGTTCTACCACCCAGTAAAGTCCTACCACCTAGTAAAGTCCTACCACCTAGTAAAGTCCTACCACCTAGTAAAGTCCTACCACCTAGTGTATATACTATATTAGGATGTAGAAAACATAAAGGTACATACCACAGGTAACTGGTAGCAGAGCAGATCGTACAGTATAACACTTCCCAATGAATGCCCTCCAAGCGATACTTCGCCTTTAAATCCCGGATTTCGCTTCTTAAACATACCGTAGATCCGGTTCAACTCGAAGCAGACAGTGTCTATTATACTCTGAAATTAAGTTGAAAGGTTTAGTGTGCGATTTTGAGCGATAGATGGTGTTACGTAACGAGTCCGTCCAGGGTTCAAGGATGCCTATCTAAGTCCTACCTAATTAGACCCTGGAGGGAGACGGCGACACGAAATGAGACGAGAATGGAGCTGGAAAGAAAGATACTTCATTTTTTTTTTACATTTCCCGCAACGCCTTCTAATCCTGAACTAAGCAAAGCTTGTACCATGGGAACCAGATAACTGATACAATACTTAGATACTTTTTGTTTGTAAATACATACATAGAATACAAGTTATATTGGTCATGACATCACACAACGTTACATCTGTTATAATGTCTATTCTTTCTTTATAAATTATACTGTATTCTCTTATAATGTAATGTAATGTTGTGTGGTGTCCTGAATAAATGTCTTTTCTTTCTTTCTTATTGTATTCTATTCACCCAGACATAGAACAAACACCTATGTTCATCACACGAATGTTTGTCCCGAGTGGGAATTGAACCCACAACCTACAGTTCAGAAGGCAGAGCTACTAGCAACTGAGCTATCGGGCCAGTCATATAAAACGATATAATTATTGCAAATTATATTGTAAATATAAGTTGTAATAATTATATATATTACTGCGTTATTCCTTTCCGTACAAGGTTGTCTGGAAGACATCGCTCTAAGCGATAAGACCGCCCATTGTTACACTTTGGTTAAGTTTGTTCACTTTTTTGAAATTATTTAAGATGTGGTGTTTCAATAAAGAGTTTATCTATCTATCTATCTTTATCGTTTTATAAATATTGTAAAAGCGGCCATACACTAACTATAGCATGCGTACTGCGCTAACTTCCGAGAGCTCATAAAGTTTTGCGCGAGCTATACCTATCTAGACGAACTTTGCAGAAAAGTTCTACCACCATAGTAACACTATAGATAAATGATGTATTAACATAACAAAGAAGTGACAAGGTACCTGGTTTTAGTTTGAAAACTATCGTGAGTATGACACATTCGTAAGATAAATAACGGCTAAAACTCACGTCAATCAAGTCAAAATTACTCCGACCAGGTTTCGGACATATTCGATGTCCTTCTGGAAGTTACTAACGCAAGCTGCGGCGGCTTTCGCGAGCGTCAGCACGTAACTGGTTGGAGTAATTTCGACTTTTAACTGACGTGAGTTTTAGCCGTTATTAATCTTACAAAAAGGTACCTGGTGGAACACCGGACTGGTGTAGAACAATACATCCAGAACTGTGTGGTTGGTGAAGGCTCGAAGGCGTGGTATACTGTCGAGGGTGACCTTGGACAGGCGGCGGTCTACTCCGGTCTCACCGGAGTGAAGCTGTTCGTGCCAGGATATTGGAAGCACCTGGAAACCAGTACGAAAAGTCGGAACTTCCGATTGATTTTGTTTCTGTTAGGGAATGATGTGACCAGCCAATCGTTCACCTGATGTTAAGTGACACGGCCGCCCATAACAGTGTCACTCGGAACGAAACAATTAAAGCACTTTCTAATAAATAAAAGCTATTATACTATAAATAAATATTTAAATGATAAAATTTAAGCATAGTATATAAAAATAATAATTGATTTAATTTTAATATAAAATAAGTAACCGCTCCTCTTTCTAATCTAATAAAATTTAATTTTGTCTTCCTCTCTTCTAATGTTGCCCGACAGGTCCACGATGAACTGTTATTTTAAAAAACTACCTAAACCTGTACAACATTGTGGAATGCAAATAAAAATTGAAATTGAACTCTAAAATACAAAGCTTCGCGCGACACTGCACTGCGCACATCATCCTGAGACATCAGCACAGTCTAGTAACAAGATGTGACTGTGAGAGTAGATCATAAAGTCTCAATTGTCCAGTAATTCCACTAGCTTGTTTGAAGGGCACTGTAGCTAGTGAAATTTCTAATCAAATGAGAATTTATGACGTGATCTCACAGTCTAGTAATCTTACTAAATTATGCTGATGTCTCAGGATGACGTGCGCAGTGCAGTGTCACGCGAAACTCTATACTTTAGACTTCCCAGTGACACTGCAACTGATATGGGCAGCCGTGTTGCTTAATATTAAACGCCCTTAATTGCTTAATATTTGCCCAGTAATTTCACTAGCTACAGTGCCCTTCAAACCGGAATACAGCAGTGCTTGCGCACTACTGCTTGGCGGCAGAATAACTGGCAAAGCGGTGGTACCTACCTAGACGAACTTTGCAGAAAAGTCCTACCACCTAGTGCAAACGTGTGATGTATTTACCTCAACGCGGCTAACGGTTCCGTTGTCATAAGAGTTCTTGTAATGCGACTGCAGCAGTTGGAGACTGGTCGCTCTAAAATCTTCCACTGCAAGTAAAAAACACTGGTTTCACTTTTTTCCTTCACTTTTCTCTCTTTCTAACCCCACTCTTTATAATCCCATTGTTTCTAATTCTATTCTTCTATTTCTAGTCCTATTATTTTCTTTCTAACCCCATTCTTCTCTATCTAAACCTATTATCCTCTATCTAATTCTATTCATCTCTTTATAACCCTACTTTTCTTTTTCTAACTATCCGTTTTTTATTCCATACTCTTTTGCTTAGTTTGGGAGTAGATGGCACTGTGTGAAATATGTATATTAACCCTATTCTTTCCAACCAACCCAATTATTATCTTATTGACCCTATTTTTTTCTTTTTAACCCTATTCTTCTCTTTCTAACCCTATTCTCTTCTTTTTTATCCCATTTCTCTTTCTAATTCGTGTTTTTCTAACCCCCCTTCAACTTACCGACTTCCTCCACAGATCTGAACCGCATATCGCACGCTGATCCGACCCCGTGGCACAGTAACAGCAGATGGTCGATCCCAGATGGTTCCGTGTCTTCGATCTCCGACTCCTCGAAACCACGGCGGACTACTCGTGGCCTTGACGTCGCTTGCTGAGGATCGAAAGTTGTATATTTAAATGACCTGTCATATCTTCTTCTTCTCTTCGTTTAATGGCTTGCTATCGCTTTTTAGCGATAATTCTGCCAATGTCAGGTGAGGGATTTTGTACGGTTATGTCATGTCAAAGTCTTATTTTGTCAGTCAAAATAACACAGTATAATGGTGGATATTTTACTGAAGGCTCTAGGAAGCCTTGAAGAGAAAACGAAAAGGCATGGTTTTAAAACTTGAAACCATATGCCAACACTCGTGCACATTCACGAACACTTAACGGATAATAATCTACCCTTATTAAACATTAAAATTAAAAAAAAAACGGGTAATGGAAAAAAGTTAAAAATTCACAACCGCCATTTTCGGATTCTTTTCAACGACCCTGTCATATCTTATTTGTGACTTATCTTTGTGTCTATGCTGTCAAGTTGTGAATCGTATTAAAAGTCCCAGTACACCTATGAAGAACAGGTCATGTTAAAAGACAAGTCTTAAAGAGTTGAAAGTCAAAGTCAAAAGATTTATTGCAAATAGGATATTTTTAGCACTTTTTGACTGGCCCGATAGCTCAGTTGGTAGTGTCCCTGCCTTCTGAACTGCAGGTTGTGGGTTCGATTCCCACCCAGGACAAACATATGTGTGATGAGCATCGATATTTGTTCTGTGTCTGGGTGTTATATTGTATTATATGTATGTATTTACAAACAAAAAGTATAAAAGTATTGTATCAGTTATCTGGATCCCATAGTACAAGCTTTGCTTAGTTTGGGGCTAGATGGCGCTGTGTGAAATGTCCATACATATTTATATTTATTTATTTACTTTTACAAGTCAAAATTATATTAAGTACTTAAAATTAAGTTTTTGTACTAAGCATATAAAATTACAAAGTGCTTATTGTCAAATATTATATAGCAAGTCCATTAGGTACAATATGTAAAATAAAATAAAATGATTGTAAATACATAAATCGATATGTAACTCGAAATATACTTACATACATGTCAAGCTGACAGAAAGCGTGGGAAAAAAGAATTAATCCAAATTACTAATTAAAATTATTAATATCAATTTTTTTTACATTAGAACGCTTTTATTAAAGTCCTGGACATACCAACAGGAACACCCTTATACAGTGGATGCTTGTATTAAAGTTCTGAACATACTAACATGTACATCGTTGTAATGTGCACGCTTGTATTCACCCGCGCCATGCACCAATAAGATCAGATGGTCGATCTTCGTGGGCTGGTCTCGCGCTACCTTTATTTTCGGTGGGTTTCTGTACACACGCTTGCCAAGGAGGTTCTGGGAAATTGGTGTAAATAGAAATGGGAAAGGGTAGTGATAACGGTGAAAATAGAGTAAAGGGTGGGAGGTAAGAATGAAGGCGGAAGATGATTGTGGAGGTAGAAAAAAATGTGAAGATGAGTTATAGAAGTGAAGCTGTGGTTAAAGAAAAAGTAAGTAATAAGAGTGAAAGGAAAAAAGTTGAAGGTAGATGATAAAAAGAGAAGGTAAGTGATAAAAGAGAAGGAAAAGGATAAAGTAAGGTGGAGGATGAAGGATAATTATAAACTGCTAATAAGGAGTGGAACTCTTTACCAACATCTGTGTTTGTGAGTCAAGAGAGAGTGAACTGGTTTCTTCCCTGCGAGCGTCCTATACCCTTCACCCCATTATCAACATCAGGCCTAATGTCGTCAAACGTAACCTTTTTTTATACAAATAAAACAGGAAGAGAACTGCAGGCCAAGGATAAAAGTGAAGGTATATAACAAAGATGAAAGTAGAGGATAAAGTTGAAACTTGTGGATAAGTTGAAGCTAGAGGATAAGGATGAAGATAGAGGACAAGGTTGAAGGTAGAGGAGATAAGAATGCAGGTAGAGTATAAGGGTGAAGTTAAAAGATAAGGGTGAAGCTAGAGAAAAAGGATGAAGATAGAGGATAAGGTTGAAGGTAGAGGAGATAAGAATGCAGGTAGAGTATAAGGGTGAAGTTACAAGATAAGGGTGAAGCTGGAGAATAAGGATGAAGATAGAGGATAAGGTTGAAGGTACAGGAGATAAGAATGAAGGTAGAGTATAAAAGTGAAGTTAAAAGATAAGGGTGAAGCTAGAGGATAAGGATGAAGATAGAGGATAAGGTTGAAGGTAGAAGAGATAAGAATGAAGGTAGAGTATAAGGGTGAAGTTAAAAGATAAGGGTGAAGCTAGAGGATAAGGATGAAGGTAGAGAATAAGGGTGAAGGTAGAGGATAAGGTTGAAGGTAGAGGAGATAAGAATGAAGGTAGAGTATAAAGGTGAAGTTAAAAGATAAGGGTGAAGATAGAGAATAAGGGTGAAGGTAGAGAATAAGGGTTAAGGTAGACAATAAGGGTGAAGGTAGAAGATAAAGGTGTAGGTAGAGGATAAGTTTGAAGGTAGAATATAAAAGTGAAGGTATAGTAATTTGAAAGTGTACTCACAGGTGGGGTGCTAAAGGCGTCAGTGGTACCGGAGTGAAGGAAATGCACCATGACTGAAGGGCCATGCATGATGACCATTTCGCTGTTGGGCAGCCCCAGCTTCCGGTGCCATTCGCCTGTGGTAACACCACGGCGGTATTCCTCCTGCAAAATATTAACAAATATATAGAAAAAAATATCTATATTATTATTTTCTTATCTGAACTCCACAGATTCATCCCAGTCCTGGGATATAACTTGATGGGAAATGATTATTTTCTAATCACTTTTACATTTAACTCAAAGGTGACTGACTGACATAGTGATCTATCAACGCACAGCACAAACTACTGGACGGATCGGGCTGAAATTTGGCATGCAGGTAGATGTTATGACGTAGGCATCCGCTAAGAAAGGATTTTTCAAAATTCCACCCTGAAGAGGGTGAAATGGGTGGTTGAATTATTTACCCATAGGCTACGCCGCGGGCTAAGCTGCGAGCAGAAGCTTGTTATGTATATGTCTTTTTAATGTTTGTTCTTGCTTATTATATTTTTGTAGCATGTAAGCTTTTTTATTTGTTATGTTGTAAAAATATTATATTAATATGTTAAGTATGTCCTGACGTTCGTGGTGCCACAAATGTGTTCCGACTGAAAATCAGTTATTAAGGTCTTAGGACCTTAATTGTATGCTGAGTCGGAGCCCATTCGTGGCACCGCGTAGCATTGTTTTAATTTTGTGATATATTAGGTCTTTACCTATGAAATTGCCGTTTTGTTTGAAAAAAGTTAAAGTATTTTTTTTTCGAACTTATTTATTTCTTTTATTCAAAGTAATCACCCCTGCAATCAATGCATCTTTGCCAACGCTGTGGCAGTTTATGGATGCCCTTCTTAAAAAAATCAGCAGGACGGGAGACAACAAACTCTTCAAAGGCGTTTTGTACTGCCGCTCGGGAATTGAATTTTTTTCCCGCTAAAAAGTTGTCCAAATTTTGGAAAAAGTAATAGTCGGTAGGCGCAAGATCTGGTGAGTATGGCGGATGAGGGAGAACTTCCAAACCCATTTCATGCAGCTTAGAGACGGTCTGTTGTGCAGTATGGGGTCGCGCGTTGTCGTGAAGTAGCAGTGGAGACGACCGATTGACCAAAGCTGGTTGCAGACGTGCGAGTTTCGCCATCATTGTGGTCAGTTCTTCAATGTACACATCTGCAGTAATGCTCTCGCCGTTTTGTAAAAAGCTATGATGAATCACACCAGCACTAGACCACCAAACTGTGACCATCACCTTTCTAGGGATCATTTTTCGTTTTGCACATTGCTTTGGTACCGAACCAGGATCTAACCAACTTGCTGAGCGCTTTCGATTGTCAAAAAGAATCCATTTTTCGTCGCACGTAACAATTCGGTTCAAAATTCCTTCATTTCTGTGCCTGTTAAGCAGCGCAAGGCAAGTCTCGACGCGTACGTTGCGCTGGCGATCGTTAAGTTCGTGGGGCACCCATCTATCAAGCTTTTTTATCTTGCCAATCTGTCACAAATGGACCAATATTGTTTTGATGCTAACATCAAAAGCTGCTGCCAGCTCTCAGCTGTAGATTGAGATTCATCAGCTTCCACAATCGCCTTTAATTCATCATTGTTGACCAAAGTTTCCGGACGACCACGAGGTTCATTTTTCAAGTCAAAATTCCCAGAACGGAACCGAGCAAACCAATAACGGGTTGTACGTTCGTTTGTACAGTTCTCTCCGTAAACGTCGTTGATGTTACGTGTCGTTTGTGCCGCGTTGGTGCCACGACGGAACTCATATTCCATAATTACACGAAATTTCAAAGTATCCATTAAGAGTAAATGTAATGAAAATACAACGCTAATCAATAAACAAAAGACTTATATTGTAAATAGAAAGTCATATTTTTAAAACAAAATTAATTTGAATTTGGAATTCATAGCCAATCAAAACTTTTTTTTGTTTGAAAAAGTCTGTACTGCAATACGGCAATTTCATAGGTAAAGACCTATTATTAGTTATCAGTTGTGTGTAACGAATAAATGTTTTTTTTTTCTTTTTATTATTATAATTATTGTATTATTAATCACTTACCTCCAGCTTATCGGCGACAGCTTCTGTGTAAGGCACGTAGCGGGCATCGGTGGTTCCTTTATAAAACCAGCTACATCTGCAATTAAGACAATGCGTATACCGTTAAAAACGTACCTTCAAAATCAACAAAAAGCTCTTTTTTGTTTAATGTGACATGACGTGTGAAAATAAACATATGAAAAAAATTTTGTAAATAGAAAATAAAACAAAAAAGAGAATGATCGAACTAAATTTAAATATGACGGCGGCAACATCCAGTTGTAAACTCTTTGCACAGCGGGCAGTACCGTAATTTACCCTGTGGTAGCATTTAAATTTATTAAAGTGGCAACACCGGCAACTGTCATCGCTCCACCACTCATCTGGCTATAAAAAGGGAGCGCTCGGTGTGCTACGGACCATTCTTGCTCGGGACACGGCCCGGTGCGCACGCTGAAGGCCTATAGTTTATAGTTTGCCCACCATGCCTAACCCTAACTCTGAGCCTATATATACTTTAATTTTTCTAAAATAAAACCGTACTAATCATCTATAAAAAAACACGCTAAATCAAAATATTAACGGTCGCAGACCCAGTTTGACATCAAATTGATTGCGATGATCAACGACTCAACTGATCAACTTTAATCAACCGTTCCTGTTTCCGAAATTAAATTGGTTGAATTGTTTGTTTTCTGGTTGGCAACACTGGCAGGCGTGATCGGGTGAGAGGGTAAGCAGGAAAAGCGATCAATCTCTCATGCCCGTCTCTACTAAAGTCAATTACAATACAACTTAGATAAGCCACACTTCTCTTTATCTCCTGGATACTCGTAGTACGTTTTTTAAATTCGTGTCAAATTCTGTCCCCTTTCGAGAAGCTACTAACTTTATCTTACTACCATAGCATCTAAGACCAAGGTAGGTACTTTCTATCTCACCTCCTAACGTTGTTTGGCGTGTATGTTTCTTCTTCTTTCTTTCAAACAGCTTATCCTCTTTATCTTATATATAACATCTAAGACTTAGGTGCTTTCTATCTCATAACTTTGGTATTTCTACCTCCTAAAGTTGGTCGGTTTCTCCTTCTTCTTTCTCCTTTCTTTCGAGAAACTACTAACCTTAACTTACCCATAACATCTAAGATCAAGTTAGGTAAGTTCTATCTCACCTCCTAGTCGACATCTCATTCTTCCTTCTTCTTTCTTTCGAGAAACTAGTACCTTATCTTACTCATAGCATCTTATATAATAATAATAATCTATCATACCCAGTACATCTAAGACTTAGGTGCTTTCTATCTCATAACTTTGGTATTTGTACCTCTTAAACTTGGTCAGAATCTCCTTCATCCTTCTCCTTTCTTTCGAGAATCTATTACCTTATATTACTCATAACATCTAAGACCTATCTCACCTTCTAACGTTGGTTGGTTTCTCCTTCCAGTAGACCGCAGTCCTGAGTCTCCCGAGGACGTTCACGTCGAACCGTCCGCCGTCGGTCGCCACCAACGTGTTCTCATCTAAATCGGCTGCAATACGAAAGAATTATTGATGAAAGATCAATATAAGGTACCTACAATATGTCTTTAGAAGACATCTTGCTACTGAAAGTGCTACATAAGAGTGATCGATCATTTATCACCTAGAAAGAAAACATAAATAATGTAAAGATTTCTATCACTATAGTTAGGGTCCAGGATATATGTATGTGATCGTTGGGCGTTATTATTATTATTATTTTTATTAACTAGTTGCGCCTCACGGTTTCACCCGCAAATAAAAAGTATTTTAATTATTTGCTCATCCCACGGGAACATTTCACTTTTCCGGGATAAAATGTCTAGCCTATATGTTAATCCTGTGTATAAGCTATCTTGGTACCGAATTTCATCTAAATCCATTCGGCCGTTTGAGCGTGAAGGAGTAACAAACATACACACATACAAACTTTCGCCTTTATAATAATAGTGTGATGTGATACTTACGACTGTGAAACGAATCTTCTAGGGCCCTTGAGTCAGCAACAGAAAACCCTCGCCAAACTGATTTCTCCTCCACATCCACTCGATAAAACCAATGATGTTTCACCGGAGTGTACTCGGTCACCGATCGATTCTGAAATGGTTAAATTACATTAGAAAATGTTACCATTTGACCACATGCCACAGAGTCTGACAATATATCGGCCTGCAGGGCATGTAACTTTTACAATATCAAAGTTTTTAGGTATGAAAGAAGAATTGTTAACTAAAGTTAAGTAAAACAATAAAGTTAGTAAAAGTTAATCTTAATACAATTTGACTTTTGACAATTTGACTGGCCCGTAGCTCAGTCGGTAGTAGCCCTGCCTTCTGAACTGTGGGTTGTGGGTTCGATTCCCACTCAGGACAAACATTTGTGTGATGAACATAGGTGTTTGTTCTGTGTCTGGGTGTCATATTGTATTCTATATATGTATTTACAAACAAAAAAGTATCTAAGTATTGTATCAGTTATCTGGTTCCCATTGCACAAGCTTTGCTTATTTTGGGGCTAGATGGCGTTGTGTGAGATGTCCACACATATTAAAAAAAATTTTTATTAAACAATTCCATCAGTTTTAAATTAATGAATAATTTAGGCATATAGTTATTATTTGTCAAAGTTAGTTGTGGTTAAAGTGAGATGAAAACATCAAATGAAGGTGACATTCCGTACATACCCAAAACTGAAAAATACAGTCACTTTATCACGTGTAATTAATAAACGGGTTCTTAGGAGAAATATCATCAACAGTAAATGTATCTTTATCTACATTATTTAAGTATAAAAATCCAATACCTCATTCGACACAGATACATTGTTCTGCGATTGTCCCTCCACGTCGTAATTTGCATAATTGTTCGCTGTTGGCCTTCTCGTGACATGCTCCATGTCTGCAGTCTTATCCTTCACTTTAGTAGTTTCAGTAGTGTCATTAACAGCCGTCCTAACTTTAAAATCTTTACTATTTATCCCAGTTACATTAAAAAGACAATATTTGCAGCTGGTTACTTCATGGAAATCATTAAAATTTGTCACCGGTTTGTTGCTATTTACGTTTTTTGATATATCGGCTTTTGGATCTGTAATCGAATCGTCAAATATTTTTACGTTTATTGGCGCGGAGGTGGTACTAGTTTTAATATCATTGTCATATTCAACGGTGAAATAGTTGACCGTTCTAACGATTTGCTCTTTAATATTTTTGGGCGAAGTCAAGTCTTTCATCAAATCTGTAATGTTGCTCTTTGTGTCATCGTCAAGCTCACTCAATTCGTTATAGGGTGTTTTCTCGATAGTATTGTCACATTTGTTACTTATAGATTCGTGTCTGTAGTGATTTTGACTTTGGCTCAACTCAAAAAAAGATTTAGTATGTTCCGGCTGAGCTGGTGGCATTGAGAAGTAACTCGCTAGCCTGTTGAAGCTTTCCGGAGCAGCAGATTCTGTCACTGGTTTAGTTTCTTCTTGGTTTGCCGAGAAGAAGTTAATAGGATCCGTTATAGGTGGCGGCACATTTTGTGTAATGGTTGCTGGCTGAGTAGTCAGATTGTCAAATACGGAAGAAGCTTGTATAGAATCAGAGGTAATCACAGGTTTGTCTTGAGTTTGTTTAGATTCAGTTGTAGTACTGCCTGTTTCAGATTTTTCTTCGTCAAAAACACCGGCGGCGGTTTTTATATGTTCTTCTAGGCGTATTTTAGAACCAATAACATTTTCTGTTGTACTTTGAGGGCTAGAAAAGGTTGTTGTCGATGTAACTTTCGTTTGTGTCGAAGTATCAGGTATGTACGGTTCATTTCGTGTCTCTCCAGAGCTTATGGACATAACACTCATCTTTCTTACGTATTCTTCTTCAAAACCTGGTGGAACAATTATAGTGTTGCTTGAAAATTGAAAAGTGTTGATAGATGTAGGAGAGGTAAGAGAATTTCTGTAGTGCGACTCAACGGCGTAATTCCCTGTATCAAAATAAGAAGCCATTGACATCGGAGGACTACCGTATACTTGCCCAATCGTTTGTTCGAAAGCACCGTCGTTTGGATTATCAACTGCCTTTTTAAATCTTTCTACTCTATTAGTAAATGTGTCGTGAGTTGACTCTTCGGAGCTTCTTTTCCGTTCTCTGAATTCAATTTTATCATCATCTGTTTCTGATGGTTCTATTACAAATTCTTCATCAAGAGGAAAATCTTTTTTCGCATCCTGTTCAATAGAATGCACGTCAAGGCCACCAGTTTCATCCGATTTCGTATCATCTTCTGCGGGAGGTGCTGTTGGGATGCTCATCTGACGCGGAAGTACAATGTCTTCATGGGAATGTTTGATTTCTGCCTTAATTTCATCGCTAGCATTGGTTGGCAGGTTGTCGAAAAATTGTGAATTATCACCAAAAAATCCAATAGCATTTGGATCGATTTTAAACTCATAACCCTGTTCAGATATTTCTGCAGCTGACTCCTCATCTGCTAAAAGTCTATAATCACGGATTTTGGTTACTGTGTCCACAGAATCTGTTATGAAACCATAGTCATGATCAACATGAGCAGTAGCACAATAAGTAGCGTCTTCGGTAGACCACCCATAATTTCTTACTTCACTAGGAGTAATAACATCATCTAAGAGCTCAGTTGCTGACTGCACTTGCAATGTTTCAATTGTATCTTCAGCAATATGTGTGATTTCATCGAGCTGCTGTTCATCAAATTGAGATATGTCATCGATGGCTGCATCATATTCGGTTAATGGAACTGTCAATGGATTCGATAACTGCATGCGTGATGTTATGTTTTCAATCATTTGCGTTGTCACATCTTCGGTTTCCTTGTGTCTAGTATCATGCGCATCACAGTCAGGTGTTTTTACTTCTCTACAAGTCCCACAAATATTGAGTTCGGAATTATCTTCACCTTCTACCAATTCTAAGCTGTCATCCTTTTGCAATTGTTTGTCTATTTCTTCATTTTTGCAATCATGAGGATGCTTGAAAAAAATTTCGCTAGCACTTTCATCAAACTTAATTCTATGTTTTTCTTGGAAAGATGTACTAGACAAACTATCGTTTCGCCGTCTTATATAATCAGGTGGAACTTCTGCTTTTGGAAGGTTCTCAAGTTTATTCGAACTAGAATTTCTTATTAATACTGCTGCAATTTTTTCTTGCGGTGGTTCTATGATTAATACGTTTTTTATATCAGTAATGCTTAACCCAGCTATAGGAATTTCTTTTGCCTGTTTTTCATTGATTATTTTCTTTTCCGTAGTTTCTAATAAGCCAACAGCAGCATTTCCTTCAAAAAAACTTTTAGTTTGGGTAGCATCAAATAAAGATGCATTGTTAATTTCATTTTCAAATATTGCTTTAGATTTTTCAGTGACCATGGCTGAAAGTCCAAACAGTGGAATAGTGGAGACCCCAAGTATAGGCATGTCTTCTTTAGAAAGTGATTCGATTAGATTCTTTTCTTGTATTAACTTTTCTTTTTCTACTTCTTTCTCTTTAATTTGCTCTTCGATTTTTGCAAATTCATCTTTAGAATTAACACCAATGGACGGTATAGGAGTTTCAGCCAATATTTTGTTTAGTTCTAAATTTTTTGATTCGAACTGTTCTTCTGGTATTCCCAAAGACTGCAACTCGTCATCTTTGGGATGTTCGGATAATTTGCTATCAGTTTCAATGTCTCTTGAACACTGTCGTTGGGGGTTGTCAAAGAAACTTGAAGCGGGTAAAAGTGTTGCACTTGATAGTACATTTTTCTGTGTTTGTGGTGCTTGCATATTTGACATTTTGTACTTCATAGTATTTAGTACTGAATCACAACTCGAATTCGTATCTGTTTGAGCATCACTTGTAATCTGATTTGTAGTAAAATCCCTATTTATTTGGAAAGTATTGTACTTGATAGTATTTAGTGCTGAATCACAGCTGGGTTGAAAATCGGTTTGAGCATCAGTAGTTATCTTATCTGTAGTAAAATCTTTATTTATTTGGAAAATATTTTGTTGAATATTACTTCCAAAATGTGCTTGCTGCGTATTATATATTTGTTGAGATTGAAAAAATGTATTGGGATTGTAAAATGCCGGTTCTACGCTCTTTTCTAACGCTGAAACTGAAACTGTATTTTTCATGTTATCTTCTGTTGCTTGGGAAGAAAAGCTTGCAGGTACGTTGTAAGGTTGCTGAGGGTTGATTGGTACTCTTCTGTCTTGTTGTACGTAAGCGTTAGGGTTATAATAAGTAACACTTTCAGATGCCATTTCCGACGCAATACTAGTAGTAGAAGTAACTGCCTTGTTGTGTTGTTCTACATTACTTTCAGATAAAGTTCGCAGGTTAGGGTTGAAGAACTCGACATTTTTTGTATTATCTGTCACAGAGGCAGTACCTACATCACTTTTAATTTGATCTTTAGTTTGTATTGTAACATCAATTGACGGTTGCTGTTGCGAAACTAAAGCGTTCGAGCTGAAAAATGTTGCACTGTCTGTTTGTTTTTCTGGTATATTTTCTTGATTATAGTTAGTATCAGTGGGCATATGTGATTGAGAATTATCGTATAAAGGATTACCAGAATAAATTTGGTCCGTTGAAAAATTTGAATTCGTGAAGTAGCTTGATGTAGTATACAGATTTTGGCCTTGATTTTGAGCGTAAGCACCTTGTGGTTGATAATACTGATTATTTGGGTTGTACTCATAAGCATGCTTAAATTGGCCATATTGATTACGGTCATCGCTCGGAACAAATATATTCAAATTACTCTGGTCTTGCGAAGGCTCAAACAGTTGCTGTTGATGTTCACGGGGTTGTTGGTAACCATAAGAGGTACTGTCTTGTGGCACTGGTTCTGTGACTTTAGCTTCATTATAGGCAGGATCGAAGAAAGTTGTTACGGTACTTTGAATCTTATTAATATCAATTGAACTTAGCTTTGATTTCAGAGACCCTATGATACCAAATCCTCTGGATTCTTGTTTAGGTGGATCATACGCATCTGTTACAGCTCTGCTCATATCAAATGCTGTGTTATGCTCTTGTCCATAACTTTGATTTCCATATTGGCTCATATTAAAAGGAGATACATATGCTTGTTCACTAGCTTGGTTTATACCAAAAGGTGCTTGAGAGCTTATATTTTCCATTGGTCTGCTAATGTCAAATGGTACTGAAGCTTGTTCAATACTAGGAGCAAAATATTGTTCAGTAGCTGGAACTACTGGTTGTTCTGGAGTGAACATAGCACCTTGAAACATACCAGTTTCTGTAGGCACCGCAGAGGGTACGACAGGAGTAATTATGGGTTTAACATTGTTACTTATAGCACCGATCCCTTCTATGGGGCCAGCATAATACTGAGGACGCTTTTTGGTCATTCTGAAGTTGACGTTGCCAGCCGCTTTTGGTGGTTCTACTACAGGTTTCGGTGGCTCAGGTGTAGTCATTGGAGGCATCTGAGTAATTGGATGCGGTACATATTTAGGTGAAGATTCTGTATGTTGTAACGGGTTATAGAATATTGATGGTGGCGGTACATTTGGAGGCGAAGAGAAATTCAACGGCGATGCTGTATTTTGGGATTTTATTTCTACGCTTTCTGGTGTGAATATGGATGAAGATGGTGGAGCAGTCATAGGTACAATATTCGGATCAGGAATGTTAGAAGTTGATGATCCAAACGGCGAGGCGTGTTCAGGCATATTAAAAGCTGAATCAGCTTGTGTTAGCGACGGAGTAATCGCAGCTGATATGGACGATATGCTCGTTTCAGACTGTGTAATTTCTTTAGGTGTAAAGGACCGCTGAGTTTCTGTCGGAAACTGGCTGTTCTCCTCCTTTGATGGAATTAAATATGATGTAGCAGCGATTGGTTGAGAACTTGGTGGTGGCGGTTTACTAGATATGGCATTTCCCTGTGATGGGGGTGTCATGCTACTTGGCAGGCCTGTTGGCTCCGATTGTACGTGTGACGAGTATGCTGGCAGGAATGCTGATGTAGAAAAGCTAGCTTCCGTTTGACTGGAATTTTCATTTGAACTGTCTAATACTGGTGCTGGTACAAAAATATTATCCGAAAATGGTGGTGCAGATGTAGGAGGCTTGATAATGGGTTGATTTCCAGAAATGCGCCTTGCGACTGATGGTGGTAAAACTGATTTTCCTGTTGAAGGCTGGCTTTGGTTTCTTCCTGGAAGATTTGAGAACATCGGCGGTGGTGGGATGATAGAAGCACTACCTTGTACGTTTGGATTTGGTGGAATGTTTTGCGACGGTGCTGGTTCTTTATGTTCAATTGGAGTAAAAAAGATTTGACTGTTCTTTGATGCTACAAATAAATTAGGCTGACTTTCAGTTGCAGCCAGTTCTTTTACATCATGACTGTCAGTAACTGGATTAAATATATTCCGTGACTGACAAGCATTCGTATTTTCATCGATCACATTACTTTCACGAGTTTTCCCAGCTTCAGTGGCCGTACTTATATGTTTTAGTTCATTGTCAGTTCTGGCCTCATTAGGTTTGAATATGGGGACGTTCTGGCTGACAGGAGGCATACTCAGACCAACTGGTGGCATACTATGACCAATAGGAGGAAAATTTTGACTATTTTGACTCTGGCCTTCGTGTGGTATACTCCTTAAAGGAGGAACATTTTGACCTATAGTAGGTATACTCTGCCCAGTAGCTTGCATACTATAGCCTATAGGAGGCAAATTATGCCCAATAGGAGGATTCTGATCTGGCACATTCTGACCAGTAAAAGGAACATTTTGGGGAAAAGGCGGCATATGGCCTGTGCTTGCTACATTCTGTTTAAACGGCACGCTATGATTTGAAGCATCATACGCCGTGGTTATGGCAGCGTCCCCTGAACTAAGGCCCGGTATTTGAGCGTATTTCTTCTTTGTTGCTATCCGGAAGTTGGTTGCACCTGAAACAAAAGAAGTGCAACTTTAAAGAATGAATATTTGAAATCACGGCATTTTTGAAGTCAAACTTCTTTACGCACGCTTGATTTGGGAAGTAAGCTGGTAAATGCGAGGCGAATGAAAGTTAAAGTTGTTTCACGTAGATCTATTTCCATTATCCATCCATCCATCTATTATCCATTGTCAACATTACAAAGTTAACATTTGTATTATTATGTTGGTATGTCCGGTAAAATGACATTTTACAATTGTCAAGATGGCGACATTAACATTAAACAAAGCAAAAACAAAGTTATACCGGCCGATAGATGGAGCTAAACTAAAGAAGTTTTACTTCAGTCGTGTGGTCTAAAGCACACTCGATTATTTCCTCACGAAAATATGTTCCAGAGGTCTTTAGACGACTTTCGTTCACTGAACCTCAATTATTAAGTATCCTCAATAGTATATTAATATATTCTAAACCGTCCGGAATAATTATTAAAAACAATTTTCCACAAGTACATCTAAATATATATAACTCAAAGGTTACTGACTGACATAGTGATCTATCAACGCACAGCCCAAACCACTGGACGGATCGGGCTGAAATTCGGCATGCAGGTAGATGTTATGACGTAGGCATCCGCTAAGAAAGAATTTTTTGAAATTCCACCCAATAAAAGAGTGAAATGGGTGGTTGAATTATTTTCCCATAGGCCACGCCGCGGGCGAAGCTGCGGGCAGAAGCTCGTTTAGCATAAGTGTTAACATCTCTTTTAGAACATTGCATAATCGCGGGTTCCCACGGTGCGCAACCTTTACCGCCCACCATGTAAGGCCATAGGAAAATTATGGTGTTTAACACAATATTGGACGACCAGTAAGGGCACCATCGACTAACGCAGTACTAAAATTAGTGTCGTGAAAATTACTAATTGATACAATAAAATACAAACTCTTTATTGCATACCACATTCATAAATTAATTTTACATAATAATTTATAGTTGGTAATACAATGGGGCGGCCTTATCACTAAAAGCGATCTCTTTCAGGCAACCTTTGGATGGACAGTATTTGACTATAATATAATAAAATTTTACTATAATATAATAGGATATAGATGATTCTTACATTTTTTTTTATTTCAAACTTGTCTAGCATTTGACCACGCTCTCACCTGATGGGAAGTGACGATGCTATCGAAGATGTAGCATGCTAGCCAAGCAAAGCTATATTTAAAAATAGAGAGATGTTTTTTTACTATTTTTTTGTTTTGGCACCTCACATTTTGTGTATTTAGCCAGTGTCAAGTAATTGATAAATTTCAAGTTAATGATATTTCATATATATATATATATATATATATATATGTGTCAAGTTAAGTCAAGTCACTATCAAAAATATAGAAAAATATATACAGATACAAACAAAAATCACCGTTGAAAATCACCGTATGCCAAGTTTCGTGAAGATTAGTTGAATATACAACCTTGTAAGACTCCCGTCTTGAAAAGGTTGTATTTTCAACTTTTTCAACCTTTTCAACTATTTTCAACATTCAGGACTTTTAGGACCAACATCCACACATATATCCATTCAAATACTACATAATAATAAACCAACAAATAAATAAATCGCTCACACAATCCACTACTCTAAGCGCACTATTATTATAATAATAGACGAATAATAGTAATATTCTTAACTATCTACAATGTTATGTTTAACAACTCAATGATTTTATTGGGGTTCCGTAGTTACTTAGGTAAACGGAATGTATTGTATCAATTATCTGGTTCCCATAGTATCGGCTTTACTTAGTTTTGGACTAGATAGCGCTGTGTGAAATGTTCACACATATTTATTTACGAGCTTCTGCCCGCAGCTTCGCCCGCGGCGTGGCCTATGGGAAAATAATTCAACCACCCATTTCACCCTCTTAAGGATGGAATTTCGAAAAATCCTTTCTTAGCGGATGCCTACGTCATAACATCTACCTGCATGCCAAATTTCAGCCCGATCCGTCCAGTGGTTTGGGCTGTGCGTTGATAGATCACTATGACAGTCAGTCACCTTTGAGTTATATATATTTGGATAATTAATAATTAACGCTCACCGATCACATACATAGATACTAGACCCTAACTAGAATTCCCTGGACCCAGGAACTACGAGGACCATGGTCCCACAACACCTCGACACAGAATAAGTTTTTGCGCTCTTTTTTCTGTGCACAAATACTTGTCCTGTCGCGGGAATCTAACCCGCGACCTCTGGGTTATAAGCTAACATTATTTTTGAGATGGGGGGAAATGCTCGCACTTCCACCCCCGTGGTGGCAGGGGCTATGTGGGACTCGAACTCACTAAAACCCCCCCCCGTGAGCCCTCATCCGCCGTACCACGGTCACGACTGCAGTCCAGCCAACTCGCACCCCGGCGGCAGGCCCTTTCGAGCCTCCTCGCGCCAATGGATGGGTGACCCTGCTCACCCATCAGACGAGTGGGGCCGTGCAAGCCGGCGGAGAGTCGTTATGAGCCAACCTCCTCAACCACCATACTACAGAAGCTGTTGCGTTATGCGTTATTACGGCATAACTAGCATATAATTAAAATTACAATAATTCCTTTTGAAAATAAGGGTTTCAACCGACTTCGATCCCAATGAGAACATCATCAATGTAGTCTAAGCTCGGCTAAGCGCCATCCTTTCGTGGTCGAAATACCACCCATTCGTACCAAGCGATTTGATTCCACGTTCTTAATTAGAACGGCTAAGGAATGGAATGCCCTGCCAGCGTCTGTATTTCCGGCGAAATATGACCCGGGCGTGTTCAAGAGAAGAGTGAATAGGTATTTACTTGGCTAGCATGCTACACCTTCGATCGCATCGTCACTTCCCATCAGGTGAGAGCGTGCTCAAATGCTAGACAAGTTTGAAGTAAAAAAAAAAGTCTAAATCTAAATATCCATTATTAAGGATAACTCAAAATCTACTAGTCACATCTTGGTAAATGAGATCACGCGGGAAGCACCAGCTTTCAAATACTAAATCATCAAAATCGGTTCACCCAGTCGAAACTTCTTAGGTTACAAACATTTTAAAAAAACAGTCGAATTAAGAATCTCCTGATATTTTCTAGTCGATTGAAAAGGAAAAACTAAGGGAATAAAATAAATATTTATTACTAACTGCGCCCGCCGGTTTCACACACGTGGTGAAAATTTTCTAATTTTCCACTCTACATTCTTATTTTTATTCTTTCATAAGAACCTTCCCCTGACAATAATAAACACAACAATAAAATAACCATAGAAAATATTGTATCCGTTCACGCGTGATGAAATGACAAAGGGAAAATATCGATTCATTTTTATATATACTGATTTACACTTATTAGCGATATAGATATTTAACCACTATTCGATTTAGGGAGTTATTCTATTCGGTCTTACTTTTTTTTGTTTGTATGGCTCCACACTTTTGTGTATTTAGCCAGTATCAAGTAATTGATAATTTTTCAAGTTAATTCATAAATGTATATGTGTCAAGTCATAGTCCAAGTCATCAAGTAAAGTCATACTCCTAGTAAAGTGGTGGCAACTTAACCAGAAGCTTCTATGGAGTTTTGGAAACAACACGAAAAGAAACGTTTCACCATCATTATACCACTTTACCACACTAATGCATGTAATCCAGCACTTAACGAATAAAATGCCATCAATTTTATGCACTAACACTGAAAATAACACAAGTTTTGGAAAATAATACAACGCGGTGACGCGATCTTTTTCGTTTTCCCGCCAAAACTCCATTCGGTCTTACTTATCATATACGGAACCACCGATGCGCAAGCCCGACTAGCACTTGGCCGGCTTTATAGCAACTTGAGGTCACGACAGGTCAATGTCTTTTTTCGTGTATTCTGTGTTATCGTGATTGTTATGTTTGTAAAGTGGGAAGAGGAATTTTATCTCATGTACGCGATAGGAGAAAAAAATACGAGTGCGCTTTAGACCACACGACTGAAGTAAGACTTCTACAGCCTTATTAATAAACACGAACTAGCTTTAGACTAGTTACACCATCTTTTGTCTCTTTCGATCCAGCTAAATATTCCAGTAGCAAAAAAGGGACAAAAGCTGAAGTAACTAATCCAAGACTAATACCCGTTTATTAATAAGGCTGCTATAGTTTAGCTCTATCTATCGGCCGGTATAACTTTGTTTTTGCCATCTTGACCATTGTAAATTTTCATTTTACCGGACTCATTTCAGTTCATTTTACTAAGTGGTAGGACTTTTCTGCAAAATTCGTCTAGGTAGGTACCACCGCTTTGCCAGTTATTCAGCCGCCAAGCAGTAGTGCGCAAACACTACTGTGTTCCGGTTTGAAGGGCACTGTAGCTAGTGAAATTACAGGGCAAATAAGACTTTATATCCTAATCTCATAGCCTAGTAATCTTAATACTAGACTGTGCTGATGTCTCAGAATGACATGCGCAGTGCAGTGTCACGCGAAACTATACTTAAGAAATTCAAATGTCACTGCAAATGATATGGGCAGTCGTGTCGCTTAACATCAGGCGAGCGACTAGCTCGTCATGTCATTTCGTAAAATAAAAAAAACATACCAACATAATAATAAAATTTTTTTACTTTGTTATGTTGACAATGGAGATTCTACGTTAACCAACAACTTTCAACTTCCGTTCGCCTCGTCAGCTTACTCCCCAAGTCAAGCGTGCGTAAAGAAGTCTCACTTCAAAAAGCGCTTGGTATATTACTAAACGGCCGTTTAGGGGTCTCGGACTTTGATAAGTTTAAAACCAATTTAACATTTAGAAAAGACAAGTATTAATAATAATAACGCCCAACTATCACATACATAGATCCTGGGCCCTAACTAGGATTCCCTGTGTCTAGGGACCCAGAAACTACAAGGACCATGGCCCAGCACAATCCAAATTCAGAACAAGTATTTTCGCTTTTTTTTTTCAGTGCACAATAACTTGTCCTGCCGAAATCGAACCCACCGACTCCGGGTTATGAGCCGACCTGCTCAACCACCGCACCACAGATTTTGCACTATTATTCACTTCTGAACAAATGTAAAGGTTCAAATCTCTCTCCGCGAGAAATTAGTTTGAAATAGATTGCAAAATTAAATCACTCGTAATTGAAAAAAGGAGTGTAAGTAAGGTGATAAACCTCGATTATATTTCCCTACTGGACTAAAGAGTTCAGGGGAGGCCACACTCCTCTCTGCCTTCTGAACTGTGGGTTGTGCGTTCGATTCCCACCCAGGACAAACATTTGTGTGATGAACATCGATGGTTGTTCTGTGTCTGGGTGTTATATTGTATTCTATGTATGTATTTACAAACAAAAAGTATCTAAGTATTGTATCAGTTATCTGTATTATTTACTTCTAAACAAATGTAATGGTAAAATTAAACCACACGTAACTGAAGAAAGAAGTGTAAGATAGACGACCTCGATTGTTTTTCCTTACTGGACTAAAGAGTTCAGGGGAGGGAGGGGGGATGCAATGCAAGTATGTTTCTCAGGGATTTTCCACTGCCCCTTAGAATCACCAATCACCGAACAGGTACTGCCACATCTTATGTCGCGAGCCGTGAGCGAGACCGGTCCGTGTGCGTTTCCTTTGCTATATTTTCAACGAGACTTGAATTCCCGTAGATCTGCCACGTTGCTATTATAACGGTGAACGTAAATATCGTAAAGAAATCGGCCTCAACAACCGCATTATTTAAAAAAAATTTTGGACATTTCACACAGTGCCTATCTAGCCCCGAACTAAACAAGCTTGTACTATGGGAACCAGGTCTATACATATAAAATTCAAAGTCCTGACTGACTGACTGACTTATATATCAACGCACAGCCTAAACCGCTGGTCCTAGAGACTTGAAATTTGGAGGGTGTGTTCTTTGTAAAGTGTAGGTATCCGCTAAGAAAAGGTTTTTCGAAATTCCACCCCTAAGAGGTTGAATTATTTTCCTATAGACCACGTCGGCGAAGCTGCGGGCAGAAGCTAGAAACTGATACAACGCCTAGATACTGTTGGTTTGCAAATACTTAAGTATAATTATTATTTATTTAAAAATAATCGGCACCACAGCTGAAGTGCTCAACATACTGTTCCAAAGCTCAGAAATAAAGGATGTATAGAGAGAAAACCCGTGCTCCAGCAGTGGGAACATGTTGGGATGATTTTAGAATGTCAGAATTTAAATGTTAATAAAAAAAATCATATAGATCAGATTGCACCATTGTGAATGTGCACAAAAACTGCATGATCTCATTCTCCCATCATCATTTCACTACGCTCGGCTAATCGCGATTTGATTTCACGTTCATAATTAGAACGGCTAAAGAATGGACGGGGATTCCATCCCACATCGTAAGAGCGTTCTCACATTGTTCCATCGTTCAGTAAAGTTTTATCTCTTTCAATCAATAGGTTCAAAATGAAGGGATACCAAAATGGGCAAGGATGCGATTCTATCAACATGCTATGGAATGACGTGACGAGCTAACCGTTCACCTGATGTTAAGCGACACGGCTACCCATATCAGTTGCAGTGTCACTCGGAACTCTATTTCGCGTGACACTGCACTGCGCACGTCATCCTGAGACATCAGCACAATCTAGTAAGATTACTAGACTGTGAGATCAGGTCATAGTCTCATTTGCCCAGTAATTTCACTACAGTGCCCTTCAAACCGGAACACAGCAGAGCTTGCACACTACTGCTTGGCGGTAAAATAAATGGCAAAGCGGTGGTGACTAGACGAACTTTACAGGAAACATCTAATATCGGATTAATGTAAAACGTTTTAAGCCCGATTGTGGAAACAAACAGTCTGTCCTAACATCAACGCCGTAATCTACTGCATTATGATAATTTAAATAGTACACGACGCACAATTTTCTAAGCAATATAACGAGACTAAGCACATACCTATATACTGTGAGATAACTACTTAGTCTTAGGTAAATAACCAGTAGACTGTCAGACTGTAGTGGTAAATAAGATCCGAAATGAGGAGAGCAGCAGGAGAACTAATGTGACCGATATAGCTCTTAGAATTAACAAATCGTGGTGTGGGTAAAATCCGAAATGAAAAGATCCGCAGAAGAACCAATGTGACCTATACAGCTCTTAGAATTAGGAAGTTTAAATGGCAATGGGCAGGCCACATCGCTCGTAGAACTAACAACCGATGTGGAAGAAAGGTTCTCGAGTGGTGACCACGATCCGGAAGACGCAGCGTAGGTCACTAGGTGTACTGACGGTTTGAACCGCGGGAAGTCGATGGATGCAGGAGTCAAGCAGCCGCTTATGAATGATGATGAAATGACATCAAAGCTATTGCAAGACCTGCCCATAGACCACTCTTGACAATGGTCTTTCTTGAGCCACCTTAAAGGGATAAATGGCGGAAAAGGCAAAAGGCTATGGCAGAATCAAAAGTTTTACATAAGCGCGCAAACTTGCAAAACAAATTTATTTAGCTCATTCGTTTGTATTTCTAGGACTAATTTACATTAGAATGTACAAAACCAATATTGTTATCAAGTTGATAAAGATATTTTGAAATTGAAAATTGAAATTGAATTATGGCCGATTGAACTGACGATGTTTAAAATACAGGAGATATGGTAATGCAAGAAAGAAAACATACTTCGCAGGGCAATGTTTACACAAAGCTTTCGTCACCATCGAAATTATTTTATATTCGTAAAAACTAACCAGACTTTCTTAAAGAATGAACAGACTACAAAATAATATATAAGGCGATTGAAATCTATATTTCTCAACATTTCTCGCCTCGTATGTGATAGACTAGCATTTAATTCTTTGTCGAAAATACAACGAATCATTGAACATGGCCGCCAGTGAAACCTTAACTAAAAAGTAATGAAATTAAAGACTTGTCTTTTACTAATAAACCACTGCATATAAGGGGAATTGCTACTCAGTGCTTTCACTTGTTTTATCTTTGCTTATTTCAAATTTGGTAGAATGAAACAAACATTCAGACTCCCGAATATTAAAATCGAAATCTAATGGTACTGAACCAGTATGAGAAGACATTTCTGCATCCCTGCCCCCTGTGTAACTAAAGGATAAAATATTATGTAAATACTCACCACCAATTGGAGGTTCCTTAGGCGGCGGTGCTACTTCTTTAGGCGCATTATAATCTTCTACTCCCTTAAACGGAACTCCAACATCAGGTCTTTGAAATTGAATATCATCGTATCCACTTTTATTTCTACTTTGATTGCTTTCTGGAACTACATTAGCAAAGTCAGGAGTCTGCTCTCTACTTTTGTAGTTCAGCATGTTGGAGAAGGAGCTGAAAACAGCGCTCGCTACATGGGGGAGAACCGTCGGCAGTTGAGAGAAATTCTGAGCAATATCTGCTGTCAAACTCTGCTGCACTTCTACAGGACCTTGGGATTCATTCAAGTTTATCTCCTCTAAATTTTCCTCGGTGGTCCCCAAATTCGTATTCTGATCCTCTTTTAGATGACTATGTAAAGGAGCGCTAACGTATCTAGAACCTTGTAATCGGGCTATGTATTCGTTTACGTCAAAATCATCGTCAGATTTTATTGAAGCTTTCGAATTAGTCACGTTACGATTTTTTTCAAGTTTTACATTATTTTGACCATCTAAGATGTTAAGGTTGGTGCTTTGAGTGATATTTGATTGTGTGACGTTTGAAAATGCATCGCCAGATGGGAAGGTAGGTGTTTCATGGTCAGCGTGCGCCAGGGTTCGTATTTCAGGCCCTTGTTGTTGACCTGAAACAAAGGTAAAATAATATAGTAAGTAAATAAAGCTAACAGCTTAATTAATAAATATAAAAAATAATCTAACAAAAAGCACGGACCCAGGTGTCTGTGGAAATGCAGTATAAAAAAAATAATGAATAAATAAAGCTAACAGTTTAAAACTACGAATTGAATGACTAAACCAAGCAGTCTGGAAAACCCAAAAGCTCGAAATATGCCAGTAAAAATATTTATTGAAATAAAAATAAATTTCCTGGAATAACCACACGCATCCTTCCTTCCTTAAGTATAGCGATATTTTTTTCCATAGCAAGGATAAACAATAATTGAGTTTAACGTATATTATATATGGCGGCCGTGTCGTTTAACTTAGGGCGAACGTTAGGCTAGCTCGTCACGTAATTCCTTATAATAAAAATAAAAAATAAAATTATTGTGTAAACAGTAAGTGAAAAAGTCCCACAAATAAGCCAAACATATGTAGAAACTCAGTCAGCAATCGAACAGGCAAAACCTGGAGACACCTTAATAAGCAATCAGCCTTGTAATAGATACATCAACATTACATGCTTCAAAAGGAAACGTGAATATTTGCAAAGAGTTTAGAGTCCGTTAACACTTAAACTGGAAACAGATTACGTAAAAGCAAACAAAGTATGGATATTTAAGTATTAGGTGTAGTATACACATAAGCACATAAGCAAGACTCCGGTTAACTTGTGAAGACTGCTCCAATCGATTTTCTATTGAAAGTAGTAAAACAAGTGAACAAATTCTTAAAAGCTTGAATGATCATAATTGACGTACAGAAAATTATACCAATGCATGAAAAACCACGACAACCACAACTAGTACACGGCCAACACTCACGAGATACAATCGAATAACTCTACTGCATCGGGCAATACATCAGCGCCGAGCCGCCACCGCCACCGCCCGTACTGCTTGAGGATGGGCATCTATATTGCCCGAACACCGGTCGAGTTATTCGACTGTATCTCGTGAGTGTTAGCCGTGTAATAGTTGTAGTTATGAGTACTACTCACGTCAGTTAATAAGAAATTATCTGTTGCAGTTTATCTTGGCCTACTGGTAAGGGTCTTGAAATGATCAGGGTAGTTAGCGGATTGTCGATTCATGAGGCATGCATATTGTAAAGACAAAATGAGTCTATTCAAAGCCAAGACACAGACGCAAGGTCGCCGGTCTGTCAGTCTAAAATCGGCTACATTTTGGAGAGTGTGCGCATGCCCTTCATCCCCTTTCCATCATAGAACTACAAGACTTGGTGATTCGTCACATCCTTACGTCGTTAGTGTACCCCAAGTCCGCACTAAGCGTTTTGCTGACTCATTTATAGTCCGAACGGCCAAGGAATGGAATGCTCTTCCAGCAACAGTGTTTCCTCCTGGGTATAACCTGGGTCTTTTTAAGTCAAGAGTGAATGGGCATCTCATTGGCAAGCGTGCTCCATCTTAGACAACTTCGTCACTACCATCAGATGAGTTGTTGTCAAACGCATGTCCATTTCACCATAAAAAAATATTCGCGCAGTTGTGTCGCAGCAGTGGGACGCAATAAGAAAAAAACTGATGCATCAATTTATCAAGATAACGAGCTGCCTCAAACGGAGCCCAAATGAAATAAGAGGAAGCAATATATGATATCTATCCATTAGTCAACCTTTTAATGCCCTTTATGAGCCGGCTACATTTTTTGCAAGGTAACACCCATTTATAATGACGGCTGGTAAGGGCTCGCAATATCTCGCAGATCTTGTACAGGCAGGGAGAGAACATTTAAAATAAATGACTCTAAAAAATTGATGGTATGCTATTAAAATTTAATGTATCTGTTCTTTTTCACTTGATCTCTACAAAAAATGCTAAAATGGTCTTTCGGCAAAAAAATACTACATTAAATATATAAATTAATATTAACGGACATTTCACACAGCGCCATCCAGCGCCAAACTGAGCAAGGCTTGTACTATGGGTACCAGATAGCTGATACAATACTTAGATACTTTTTTAGTAAATACATAGAATACAATATAACACCCAGACACAGAACAAACAAGGATGTTGTCACCGATGTTGTGATGATGTTGATCATGCAAATGTTTGTCCTGTGTGGGGATCAAACCCACAACCTGCAGTTCAAAAGGCAGGGTTACTACCAACTCAGATATCGGGCCAATCAAATGATAACATCGTGAATACCGGCATTATTTTCAACTAAATACTAGTACTAAACACTTCATACTATAAAAAAAACATTTGGACTATATACTGACCGCGATGACCTATGGACAGTCCCAGCCCACTACCAGTAGGTAGCGTACCCAACATGCTGGCAGCATTACCCTGTTAAATTGCAATGCTGATTCGTTGTACCAAATAAGTACTAGTATTTTGGAAATAACAGAATAATAAAAAACCGTATGATCAAGAATCACAAAATATCCGAGAACTATAGTATATGTGTCGCCTTTAACCAACGTGGTGGATTACAGTCCAAACTATCTCCTTGTAAGTGAAGGCTCGTGTGAAGCAGTGGTAACGTATTAGACGAACGCATAAATCTTGGAAACTTGGAACTGCTCAGTAAGCTGCAGGCACTTGTGGAATGGCTCTGTCAAGTACCAACTGGCTGCATGGTTCTCGGTGGAACAGCGCGCAATCAAAACTATCAATGACGAGGTGCTGGTTGGGAGAAAGTGCAGTAGCAAAACCATAAGCATAGATGTAAGGTGGCGTGTTTATCTGCATTTTACAGAATTTATTTTGGAGAATGTGCCTAGGAGCTTCACAGCCTTATCCTACCATCTCCATTCCACTACAGGACCTCACGGCGAGGACAGAGTTACCATCCCTATGTTGTTGATTTACCTTTGGCTTGGAGATTCTTTTATGGTGCGTACGGCTTAGGAATGGGACTCCCGTCGTCAGTGTCTCCATCCACCTACAACTTGGGTGTAAGTCAAGGGTTTTTTTTTTGTGTAAATAGTGTATATAGCGGGTAAGCGTGCTCCACCTTCGACTCATCGTCACTTACGTTCAGGTGAGATGTAGCCAAACGCAAACCCATCGATAGTAAACAAAAAGCTTGTCTACCCGCCAGTACATACAGTAAATTATCACCGCCTAGTAGAAAGTGGTCCGGTCAATCACGAAGCCGGCTCGGCACGTGGTTTCACCTTGCTAATGATAATGACAGAGATGATTTGTCTACCCACTGCATGTACTTGCATTGTTTGGTCTGTACTTGCATTCGAAAGCGACGTGGTAATTTGAATGCGATGTGAATTGATAGAATATATTTATTGGTGTGTTCATAAAACACGTGAACTTAGTCAGCGTGGAGGTTTTTGCGCAACGATCACATATAATAGGTTCTGGATCTAGGGACCTAGGAACCACGAGGAATATGGTGCCAGGAATAGAACAAGTGTGTGCGCTTGTTTGTCCTGTCGCAATTTTGCTTCCTGGTTGAGCCGACCTACTTAACCACCACACCACAGAGGCTGTCAGAGGATTTACTTCTATACCACGCCTTCACGAGAAGGACGAGGTGTGTTCATATGCTGTACATTTCCTGAATAATGTATCGTCTTTTTTTACTTCTGTCTTTCTTTGCCCGTACCCGTATTCCAGCTTCTTTAACGGATTGTGGCTCGCATAGCTGTCGTTCATTAGAGTTCATACACCTATCAAACCAAAAATGCTAAGATCCAGTGGAAGAAAGGAAAAAGCGTCTTTATCCTGTTTTACTTTAGTTGTAGCGAGTAAATTCCACTTCAATGGATTATACTTCCTTTAAAAAAAAAGGGTTTTTACCGACTTTAATCCCAATGAGAACATCATCATAATTGAAATACGCATTATTAAGGATAACTCAAAAACTACTTGTTAAATCTTGATCAAATGTAAATGGCACACGGGAAGCTTTCAAATAAAAAAAACAATCATCAAAATCGATTCACCCAGTAGAAAAGTCTGAGGTAACACATAAAAAAACAGTCGGATCCTGATTGAAATTGTGCGGTACCGTATTTAGAAGGAAACTTGAAGCTGTCGGTCCAGGCTATTATCGTAAGGCAAGTCAGAAGCCCTTAACGGCCTAAGAATTCCGAAACCAAATCAAAAATGCAAAGATCCAGTGGAAGAAAGGAAAGCCAATGTCTTTACCCTGTTTTGCTTTAGTTGTGGCGAGTAAATTTCACTTGGATGACAAAAAAGTGGTATTTACCACACGCTTCCGTGATTCGGAGGGAACTTAAAGCGGTCCAGGCTATTGTTGTAAACCAAGTCAGAACCTTCAACGTCCTAAAAACTCCGACACCAGGGAACTGATCACGAAACTGTGACATTTCCGTAGTAACTGCGCACATAAGCTGCGTGTTCGAACTGTCAAATCCATACAAATTTGTGTTTCTATTTGTTGCAATCGAGTTACGTGATCACCCAGCGGAGCTGACAACTTGCCTACAAGAAGGAAGGCACACACAGCTCTTGCTTTCGTCAGTTTCTATTCTATTACCAGAATGCTTACGTAATTAAGGCCCTGCATCCTTCACTGTTCTATGACTCACGGGCCCGCACTTCAGCAAACATACTAATCTATTACTTCTATTATCTATCCACGCCCTAAAATATCTAGGCCTAGGAATGTGTTCGAATTGAATTTTTTTTTTATGTTTGGCTCTACACTTTTGTGTATAAAGCCAGTGTCAAGTAATTGATAATTTTTCAAGTTAATGATATTTACGCAAATATGTGTCAAGTAACAGTCGAAGTCATCAAGTCAAGTCATAGTCAAGTCAAAGGCTTACTCCTAGTAAAGTGGTGGCAACTTTACTTGAAGCTTCTATGGAGTTTTGGAAACAACACGAAAAGAAACGTTTCATCATCATTATACCATTTTCCCACACTCACGCTTGTAATCCAGCACTTAACGAATAGAATGCCACCAATTTTATTCACTAACACTGAAAATAACACAAGTTTTGGAAAATAATACAATGCGACGATGCGATATTTTTCGTTTTCCCGCCAAAACTCTCTTGGATTGAATTGTTTTACTATGTCAATTTACAGTCATATTTTACTGGAAAAGGAAAGAGGATTTAATTTGATTTGATTTTGACTAGTGACTCTGTGAGCTAAAGACCTCTTTTTTAACGGGCTAATGCTGTTGATTTCTACCGACTTTAACAGCGTCACCGGGAGGGCAGGCGTTTAAGGCGCCCAGCCGTCAAATGTGGGAAGCAACTAGCTCATGGGCACTCCTGGGGTACGAGCCTCGGCTTGGGCCGTTGCCGGGATAAGGGGATCGAGAAGACTACGTCCATTGGAATAGTGGAAAGATAGAGAGCTGAACATCTCGCGAGTCTGTGGCTTAAAACTGAAAAAAAAACGAGTGTGCTTTAGACCACACGACTGAAGTAAAACTTCTTTAGTTTAGCTCCATCTATCGGCCGGTATAACTTAGTTTTTGCTTTGTTTAATGCTAATGTCGCCATCTTGACAATTGTAAATTGTCAGTTTACCGGACATACCAATATAATAATACAATTTTTTAAACTTCGGAGATCCACGTGCACCAACTTTGACTTCCATTCGCCTCGCATTCACCAGCTCACTCCCCATGTCAAACGTGCGTAAAAAGTTTTACTTCAAAAACGTCACTTTGACCTGCTGCTTACATCCAACGGCTCCATGCAGCGATCTGCCTATTGTAGCCTACGCTGTCTTCCATTTCGTGGTTGCCACTCGAGAACCCTTCTCCCTCATCAACTGTCCAAGCTTTATTGGTGGTTTTAAAATACTGGTTCATCTGCGGATCACCTGATTTTGAACCTTATGTCGCAGGGAAATCTCAACGCATAGCTCTCTTAACTCGTTGCGCGACTTTGAGCTTGCAAAGTTCAAGAGCATCTTTTCTAAATTTCTGTATTCCTCAATATCCCCCGGCCCGATAGCTCAGTTGGTAGTAACCCTACCTTCTGAACTGCAGGTTTTTCGATTCCCACCCAGGACAAACATTTGTCTGTGTCTGGGTGTTATATTGTATACTATGTATATATTTGCAAACAAAAAGTATATAAGTATTGTATCAGTTATCTGGTTCCCGTAGTACAAGCTTTGCATAGTTTGGGGCGCCGTGTGAAATGTCCACAAATATCGTATATTATCGTATATCGTATATTATTATCCAAGTCAGAATTGGATTAATTCTAACCGCTACGCTTATGAACCCGCTGGCTCGATAACCCCACAAAACTTTTTACGGCAATTCCCCAAGCTAAGGTGCGATTTTTTATCTAATCGCGGGCGAACAAATGAGCAAGTTTTTTTTTAAATGAACAACTTGTGAGTTATTTTAATGAGCTAAGCGGACAAGGAGTGTTTGTTATATCGTACTATGACAAGTCGTGACATCTTTATAGCCTTTTTCCGTTAGATGGGTTTCTTTCTCGTATACTGACTGGCCTGATAGCTCAGTACTTACCTTGTACTACGGGAACCAGATAACTGATACAACACTCATATACTTTTTGTTTGTAAATACATACATGCTCGGATTCTATCTCTCCTCTATACTATTCTGTTTATCCCATCTACTCCTCCGTATCTCAAAGAACGTTTCAAGTTCTTACACCAGACCCACTCCTTGTCCCTGCGTTCTTCCGAAACTCTCCTGCTCAAGCCTCCCATCCATACCTCCCAATTCTATGATAAATCCTTTACAGTGCAAGCTGTTCGTCTGTGGAATGCGCTTCCCGTAGATATTAGACACGCTAAGTCCCTAAGCATATTTAAAACTATGGTGCATAAACATTATATGTCATTATAATTGCTCCTATTTATTATTTACTACTACTTTGTATTCCATTCCATTTCAAAGTTGTATATATTAGTTTATTTTTTATAAAATATATATGTATTAGAATATAGGTATATATATTATATAAATATATTAGGTAATAGTTTATAATTTATCTATATTTACTTTATCTATAAATTGTTTTACACCGCCGTTTATTCTTCTCTACTGCTACTGTCCATCCAAAGGTTGTCTGGAAGAGATCGCTGTCAGCGATAAGACCGCCCATTGTTACACTAGTTCGTAAATATTATAGTTATTCCTGATTTTGTACTTCATTGGTGAGACAATAAAGAGTTCTCTATCTATCTATCTATACATAGAATACAATACAACACCCAGACACAGAACAAACATCTATGCTCATCATACAAATGTTTACCCTGGATGGAAATAAAACTGAGCAATCGGGCCAGTTAATGACTAATAGATACTTAGATAGATAAATAGATAGAAAATGCTTTATTGCACAAACAACAAATGTATGTACATGGGCGAACTTAATGCTAGAGAGCATTATCTTCCAGTTAACCTGGGTGTAACATGGAAATTCTTGCAGGACAGTGCAACGCAGCTTAAATATAAGATTGTCTAGATAACATATAAAAACACTAACATAAATTTAATTTTCTTGTATCCCTATTCACATACAAGCTACTAATAAATAAAATTCCAAATCTATACGGTCTATAAAACTTTGTATGACTGGTTGTTACAACACGCATTTTATAGTGTTAAGGAATTCCAAATGTACTGTAACAAAAATATTATTTAATATTTGCACACTTGCATGCAGGTTGAACACAAAATGTCTAATTATTTTAAGTAACTTATGTTAACATCTCTTGTAAATTGTGTTCTAGCAAATAAACATTTGATTGATTGATTGATTGATAGAAATTAGTGGGATGGGATGAGATTTTATGCAATTCATTATGGCTATAAATAGCGTCGACTTACGACACTACAGGTCAGTGGAGTAGTCAAAAACTTTGATAGCAATGCAACAGGAGAAATTTCCATACTAACTATGCACATAAACTGCGTATTCAAACTGTCAAATCCATACACACACACGACAGTTTGAATACCCAGTTTATGTGCATAGTTAGTGTGGAAATTTCTCCTGTTGCATTGAAATCAAAGTTACATGATCACGTGATGGTGTGAGACCTTTTTGCACTCTCCAGGCACAATAGACGTATATCCTCGGCGTTAGACAGTCTGAAAGAGTTAGAATCCCATTTCAGCAGAAAGTTTTTATAAGCTTCATATTTAATTATATTTACTAGGTGGTAGGACTTTACTGCAAAGTTCGTCTAGGTAGGTACCACCGCTTTGCCAGTTATTCTGCCGCCAAGCAGTAGTGCGCAAGCACTGCTGTGTTCCGGTTTGAAGGGCACTGTAGCTAGTGAAATTACTGGGCAAATGAGACTTGATGATCTGATCTCACAGTTTAGTAATCTTATTACTAGATTGTGCTAATGTCTCTGGATGACGTGCGCAGTGCAGTGTCACGCGAAACTCTATACTTTAAAGTTCCGAGTAACACTGCAGCTGATATGGGCAGCCGTGTCGTTTAACATCAGGCGAACGGCTAGATCGTCACGTCATAAAAAAAAAAGAAAATTAAATACAACGAATCCAAATAGGCTTATATAAAGTATGACCATGGGCGTCAACCAACTTGACTTTGAACTGGACTAGTTCAACTTGAGACAGCAGCTGGCACGTTTACGACGAGCACGTGGCCAATTGGCATGTCGTTAAGGTCGGTAATAAGGTCTCTACTAGATTCGAAGCCGGAACCGATACAAAAATCACAGAAATTGGTGAATATTCGAAGTGAAAACTTCTTTAGGCGCGTTGAGCACTTTTTGGGTGAACAAAAAGCGTGAAACTCGCGTCATCGTCACCGCACGCTTCCCATGAGATATATGTTACAAGTTACTTAGTTTTCACTTTTATCGGCAGTCCCCAAAGACTGCCGCGCACCTTTTTTTTTACAAAAGCATTGGTAACTTTATCCGCGTGTCCTTGTACTTATATTTATTCTGTATAAGTACTTTTTATAGTGAGACGTGACGAGCTAGCCTTTCACCTGGTGTTAAGCGACACGGCTGGCCATAACTGGTGTAGTGCCAACTAGAACTCTAAAATATGAGTAGTACTGCACTGCGCACGTCATCGTGAGACTTCAGCATCAGTCCAGTAATAAAGTTACTAGACTGTGAGATTAGATCATAAAGTCTTATTTGCCCAGTAATTTCACTAGCTACAATGCCCTGCTAAATGCTGGCGCACTACGCTTCGCGGCAGAATAACTGACAAACCGGTGGTACCTACCTAAACGAACTTTGCAGAAAAGTCCTACCACCTGATAAACCAGTGTCGTATGATATTTAGACGGTTACCCTTTGAATATTTCATGGTACTATCACTATATGGAGGTGTGGTCACTCTGAATTCAGCCGAGAGCATTGCAATGTTTACGATAATGCCCGGGAAAGGATACCGTGCGAGCGACAAGTGAATTCGTAGAATTCGTAGTACGCACCGATGGCATCATGCAAAAGAGATGCAGTAAAATGCACCTACTCCTTTACATGTTATCTCCCTTACTAATAAACATTGTGTTTTTGTGAATATTTTAATTCTTTATACGTATTTCATCTACCTTAAACTTCGGTCGCTTTATAGAGTCCAGAGCCAAGATAGCTGCAAAGAAGCTTGGTGTGTTATCTATGGTCAGGCAGTTTTTCTCATCGAACCAGCTGCTTAACCTTCACCAGGCTCAGGTCAGGGCCTGCATGGAGTACTGTAGTCCTCTGTGGGATGGATCGGTCCGATACCACCTTGCGGCTTTGGACTCAATTGAGCGGCGTGCCAAGAGGATTATCAACGATGTGAGACTAGTCAAAGGAAGAATTCAAAGCCTGGAACACAGACGCAAGGTCGCCGGTCTGTCAGTCTTCTATCGGCTACATTTTACATGCCCTTCATCCCCTTTCCATCATAGAACTACAAGACTTGGTGATTCTTCACATCCATACGTCGTTAGTGTACCCCAAGTTCGTTCACTACTTCCTGTGTCATTTATATTCCGAACGGCCAAGGTATGGAATGCTCTTCCAGCAACAGTGTTTCCTCCTGGGTATAACCTGGGTCTTTTTAAATCAAGAGTGAATGGGCATCTCATGGGCAAGCGTGCTCCACCGTAGACAACTTCGTCACTTACCATCAGGTTAGTTGTTGTCAAACGCATGCCCATTTTACTTTTAAATAAAGATATGTATTATTACTATTATATGTATTGTTTATTTATATTTGGGCGGGTTCGATTCCTGTGGCAGGACAAATATTTGTGCACAGAAAAAAAAAAGCGCAAATACTTGTTCTGGGTCTGGGTGTTGTGGGACCATGGTCCTCGTAGTTTTTGGGTCCTTAGACACAGGGAATCTTAGTTAGGGTCCAGGATCTATGTATGTGATCGTTGGGCGTTATTATTATTAAATTGTGGTGAAATTGCCGCAGAAGCCATTAACTAAGATTCAATTCAATTCAATGATCGTGTCATAAGTTATGCAAGAATGTTCTAAGAATTTTTACACATGTCCGATTGTAAAATTGATAATAATATCAATACGTACGTGCTTATGTATCGATTTATTTTATTGCCAAATCAACAGCTGTTGCTAAACAGAGCGTTTGTTTTTTGTTTCATGTAAAGTGCAATATTATTAAAGTGTGAATAAAAATGATAAATTATAGTCGGTGGTGAAAAATGTGTTTTTTTAAATGTTAGTGAATGATGTGACGAGCTGAATCACACGACTGAAGTAAAACTTCTTTAGTTTAGCTCCATCTATCGGCCACACGACTGAAGTAAAACTTCTTTAGTTTAGCTCCATCTATCGGCCGGTATAACTTTGTTTATGCTCTGTTTAATGTTAATGTCACCATCTTGACAATTGTAAATTGTCATTTTACTGGACTTACCAACATAATATTACAAATTTACGTAAACCAACTTCAACTTTCGTTCGCCTCGCATTCACCAGCTTCCCTCCCAAGTCAAGCGTGCGTGAAGAAGTTTTACTTCAAAAATGAATGCTACTATGCTATGCGATTTGGTTAAGCGGCTATACACAGTGTATTGTTTAAATCTTTACTAATCATAATAATAATAATCATAATAATTTAATTAGTAAAACCAATTTACACGTCATAAAATATTATTTAGGTACTGTGTGTACAAATAGTATATAGTAATAATAGTCACATCACAATTATAGTAAACAATCTTTAAAAATTTAACAAATAAAATATGATTGAAAATAAAATTACAGTCAGATAAAGTAACAATTAATTGATCAAATTCATAATTAATTAATTTACTTTATACGTCAAAAACTCGTCGTATGTATAGAATGCCTGCTCGACAAGCCAACGTTTTAGGCGCAGCTTAAAACACGCTATACTGGGCGCTGAGGTGACTTCGTTGGGCAGTTTATTATATACGGTCGGGCCCATGACATGTGTCAATTTGTACGACTTTGTCAGCTTCCTGCAAATACTTACAAGTTTACCCGCACTCCGGGTGTTATATGAATGACACCTAATTATATAGGCTATTAATTTCAACAATTATACACGGTGGAATGTAATTCGTTCTTTACCTTAAATGTATGTACTCAGACCATCCTATAGAATAATCGTACAAGGTGCAATTAAGAAAAAATGCCTCCTAAAATAACTGGATAACAGCCAAAATATCTAATTAACGCTACACACAGCGCGGGCACCGGCTGAGCGCTTTGTAAATGTTTAACACCTGCTTTGTTCAATGTAGCAAGGCATTTTTTTACAATTTGAATTCGCAGTAATTTGGTAATACCTAGATTTAAGATTTATTTCATAGCTACTTTAGTATTTAGTTATATAGGAGCGTGGCCTGAGTAGTGAGTTACACATTTAAGGAAATGGTCGAATTAAATTCCACCGTGTATATTACAGCAACGTTAATGTAAATTTTCCGCATTATAATTATTCTGCAGTGACACAAGCTGCGCAAATAGTAAACAATGTTATTGTTACAATTATACCAATAATAAGGCAAGGTGAAAAAGGTTGGTATAGGTTACTAAACAGGCTAAAAACTTGCCAGCTCACGCGACCTTTGCATAGCTTATAAATGAAAAACCTAGTATGCTTTAGACCACACGAAGTAAAACTTCTTAGGTTCCATCTCTCTTGTCCCTTTAGTAATATACTATGTTTATATCTCCCTTATATTTCCCTCTCAGCTTCCGTTCGCCTCACCATCTTACCCCCAGGTCAGCGTGCGTAAAGAAGTTTTACTTCAAAAATATTTTTTACGTTTTCAATCCTCATGGCTCCTCCATTTTGACTAGCCTGATAGCGGTTGGTAGTGGCTCCGCCTTCTGAACTGTAGGTTGTGAGTTCGATTCCCACCCAGAACAAACATTTGTGAGATCAATATATAAGTTTGTTCTGTGTCTGGGTGTTATATTGTATTCTATAAATGTATTTACAAACAAAAAGTATCTAAGTATTGTATCAGTTACCTGGTTTCCATAGTACAAACTTTGCTTAGTTTGGGACTAGATGGCGTTGTGTGAAATTTCAACATTTTATTTATTTTATGCAAAAAAAAACCCATAGCTTACAATCACGTTCCGTGGTCGCCTAGCTGGTCTTTTACGTCTGTATATTCGTTATTCCGTCTGTCTGTAGATTAACTTATACTATTAACTAATTATGTTACCATATAGAAGCTAATTTTTCATAAAGTATCAAAACGGAACTACTAGTAAATACGTCATGCTAAGTTCCTTTTGGAGTACGCAAGCAGAGGAAATAAATTCAACGTGGCATGAGGAATACACCGAATACCTTCCTCAATCTTATCAAAAGCAGTTTCCTGTGTTCCAGTTTGAAGGGCACTGTAGCTAGTGAAATTACTGGGCAATTGAGACTTAATGATCTGATCTCACAGCGAAGTAATCTTATTACCAGACTGTGCTGACGTCTCAGGATGATGTGCGCAGTGCAGTGTCGCGCGAAACTTTATATTTTGGAGTTGGATACTGTTCTGTTATGGGCGGCCGCGTCACTTAACGTCAGGTGAACGGCTAGCTAAAAAAACTTCCAACTGCATTATAATTTAGTCTGCGCTGTTACTCGTGTAAGAAAGAATTTCTCGTGCAGTGTTAATACAATTTAAAAGTTACCAAGTGTGACAAATTACTAATTTATAAACAATTAAAGAACGTTGTGTCACCATGCCGAAGCACACGAATTAATTTGCTCCAGTTAATTGACTGTTTTAGCCATACCTTCTACCAAGAACTCGTATGAACAAACCGGATGGTTGCTTTATCTTTACGCCCTACCTTAATAAGCGCTTTTCATTTTCCACGAAAACTTTCCAACCTTAATCACAAAACAAACAGATAAAACATTTAGAACGGAAAAGCTGTAGCAAAAATTTTAAATGACTACATTGTTGCATGAATCCGTCCAAGTTTGATCTATGACATAAAGAACACCTGCGTACGCGCAGACTACAGTCCGCCGCTGACCGTTGCGAGAGAGCGACGTTCCGCAATTCGAATTTTAAATTCGGTACAGACATCGAGAGTGTTTTGTTTTTTGTGTTTTTACTTTTTCCGTGGAAAGACATTTTTGTGCAAATGTATCGTGTTGCTTCGCAAATTAAAGGGATTATTTTTGTGCGCAAGATCGAAGTAAGTCATCGTTACCTATGTAGTAACTTTGTGCTTTCAAAAGCTGCACTTACCTAATTCAATGTAACGATTAGAAAACTCGTATAATGATCGTGTGTAATGTTTTTTCTTGACTGATGTTTATTTACTTGCCAAGACTGTTTGTTGGTAATCATTATTTTGTTACTTAACTACTTTGTATATTTGTTCGAAGTAATTTAATTTTTAACATTATCGCAATTATAAACCTTATTTCCAAGCTTTAGGTTGGTAAAACGTATACCAACTCTACATTCGCGTTGTAGGCACTTATTGAAACCTGAATGCAGAACCAATATTTTTAACAAAAACACGGTACAACTTTTGCGCTAAATTATAAATAAATAGCAATATAAATAATAATAGTCCCAAACTAAGCAAAGCTTGTACTATGGGAACCGGATAACTGATACAATACTTAGATACTTTTTGTTTGTAAATACATACATAGAATACAATATAAAGAAACTTTCAAACGCTAGTTGTGTTGTGTAAAATGTCCACAATGTCCACAGGAATTTTAGCTGGTTAAATAAAAATAAATACATATTTGTATTTATTTTTATTTAACCAGCTAAAATTCCTCGACTGTCCCCCGAATTTAAATGGGGTTCAATTTACAGTTTACCAATCTAAATGTATATAACTCAAAGGTGACTGACTGACATAGTGATCTATCAACGCACAGCCTAAACCAATGGACGGATCGGGCTGAAATTTGGCATGCAGGCAGATGTTATGACGCAGGCATCCGCTAAGGATTTTTCGAAATTCCACCCTTAAGAGGGTGAAATGGGTGGTTGAATTATTTTCCTATAGGCCACGCCGCGGGCGAAGCTGCGGGCAGAAGCTCGTAGCAAATATAATATAGCTTACGGTAAATTATTATGCATTAATTTTACGGAAAAAATAATCCCGTATCGCTAGTCATAAAACCAGCTAAGCAACGAAACGTTACTGACTTACAACAGAACAGTTACGTTTTGACGATAACATCCAAATCCTTGAACCTCTCTATCAAATAAATGTAATAAGAAACAGTGTGAACTAGTCAACCTTCTAACACGAATGCATATGAATAAGCAGACAGCGTCGTATATTCAAAAATTCTTGCACCAATTTAAATAAATGATCAACTCACTGCTCCAATGTCACGAGACAAAAAATAAGGACGCATAAGTGCAAACAAAACTAACACAACACAACACTAACACTAGCTGTTCACATATGCCACAGAACTGCAGAGCAGATAAACGTAGAGTTAACTAGGTGGTAGGACTTTTCTGCGAAGTTCGTCTAGGTAGGTACCACCGCTTCGCCAGTTATTCTGCCGCCAAGCAATAGTGCGCAAGCACTGCTGTGTTCCGGTTTGAAGGGCACAGTAACCAGTGAAATTACTGGGCAAATGAGACTTTATGACCTGATTTCACAGTCTAGTAATCTTGTTACTAGATTGTGTTGATGTCTCAGGATGACGTGCGCAGTGCGATGTCACGCGAAACTCTATACTCTAGAGTTCCGAGTGACACTTCAACTGATATGGGCAGCCGTGTCGCTTAACATCAGGCGAACGGTTAGCTCGTCACATCATACATTAACATGAAAAAAATTCAGACTAATAATCACATCGCACTATCACACTTCACACTAATATTATGAAGACGAAAGTTTGTATGTGTGTTTGCGTGTATATGTGTATGTTTGTTACTCCTTCACGCTCAAGCGGCTGAATGGATTTAGATGAAATTCGGTACCAAGATATCTTATACACTAGATTAACATATAGGCTACATTTTATACCAGAAAAGTGAATGTTTCCCGTGGGATGAGTAAATAATTAAAATGCTTTTCATTCGCGGGTGAAACCGCGGGGCGCAACTAGTAATAAAATAAAAAACGTAGATACGGGGAAGACGTTGACTGGAGAAAATCGTAGTTTAGGCTGACCTTTGACTCGACGATATACGAAAGCTGATGGTTGATGCATAAGAAGAGCTGTAGATATCATTTAGTTGCACGCATTAGGTAAGGCCTAATATGTCCAGCAGTGGACCAATGAAGGTGATGACACAAAACTTGATTCGAACATATTTTCGACAGCCTCTAGTCAGCAGGCAGGCTAATAACCCGGAGGCGGCGGGTTCGATTCCCGCGGCACTACAAGAAAAAAAACGCAAATACTTCTTCTGCGTCTGGGTGTAGCTCCTGGGTCCTTAGACACAGGGAATCCTAATTAGGGTCCAGGATCTATGTATGTGATCGTTGGGCGTTATTATTATTGAACTATGTCGTGTTTAGCTTAATTCAAAAGCATGTCAACTTAATCCAAAAAATTCAGATAAACAATCCCTTTTCTTAACTCCGGATCGAACCAAACAGGTGAAATAATTTTAAAGTGTTTTGTATAAAGATGTATACTGTGGCATCGGTGTTTCCAACGGACGAATTGATTTTGATGTCTTTTTGTTTTAAAGGTGACTTGATTAAGAGTTTTATCATGATTCAATAAAACCTGTTCAGCCGTATAGCCGAAGATGATAAGCCCTTTTCTATTTGACAAAGGATACGATGGGAGTTTTTAATTTTGAAACAAAATTATTTGTAGGTATTTTAAGTAGTAAACATTAGCATATTTCCGTACATAAATTTTACCGTAACTACTAAAAATAAAGCTTTGTTTTTATTGCGGCGTGGCGTTTCTTTTAACATATCTACAATGTTTACGAGATTCAAATTAGCAGGTCAATCAAACCGGATTTAATATTTGAAATAAGTAGTATTTGTATATTTACATAAATTAGCGAAATGTACAAAATGAAATAAGAAAAAGAAATATCTAGTGTGATTCCGTGATTTAGGGTGATTTTGTATTTAAAACGAACTTCCGCGAAGTCAAACCCGATTCTATCAATTAGCGAAATGTATATTTAATAATTACAATTATTATATTATTCGTATAAGTTCAACATAAAATTTGTTGATATAACCGCATATAATTGTAAATAGACTTCATAAATTATTATAAGACTATAATTATCTTAAATCCGCCACCGACATTTATCACGGCAAACATATAACATTTAGCAATAAATATGTTAATATATGTAATGATTCAATGGTAAATAATAATTTAACTTCGGTTTTAAATAATGGATACACGCATGCTAGTTATTTACATAATAATAAACAAATGGGTATAAAGGAAACGGAAGAATATAAGATTGGTCACATAATATATGCTAAAGAATCGGCAGCCAATGGGGTAGACGTATTCTGGAGTGGAGACTAAGAATCGGCAGACGCAGGTAACGAACGCGGCGAGATGAAGCGATCGATGATATCCTTAAGGTATCTAGTAACTGAAAACCGGGTTCTATGGCGTGCGTGGAGACATTTGGCAAACAATGATCCAGTATAAGCTGATCATTATGAAAACTATACTGTAGCAAAAAAACTTAAAAGAAAAAGTCAATTAATATATAGAATACAATAACGGTTAACAAATTTAAGCAACTAGTTTTTCAGGTTTTTCTTTTTTAATATAATATATACAATCAGAACTATAAAGTAGAATACAAAAATATAACAACACGATGTAAAAGTGTATATTTAAATCCAAAGACAGAACCAGTTCGCGCAAATCAAGTTTCTTTGCAGTTTTTATTCCTTTTAGGATGTCATCAAAGAAGCTACGACAAAATGACTACCAAAGATTGGTATGGAAATGGAATGGACTTTTTCTTTTTGGTATTGTGTTTGTAAACAAAGTTTTGGGATGGTGATGTCACATGGTCTATCTGCGGGCTTATATATTTTGCAAGATTAGTATATACCTACTGATATTTAGGTACATACACCATCTGTACCCCTATCACACGTCAAATGTTTACGCTGGCGAGTACCGTAAAAATATTTGTATAAAATCTTTAGTTGCCACTAATGAAGCTGTACTGGATTCATGAAAGCAGAGTGCCCAGTCAGCATAGCCAATTCAAATGGACAACATTGAAATTAAAACAGTATAAGTAGCAAATCGTCTACATACATAAACATATTCCAAGCATATTTTTTGTCCGCTATTGACCAAATGTCTGCTACCTGACAAGCGTTAACAGCAAAATATAATAACAAAAGTATATGTTCAGATCGAGTTCAAGGTATGGCGTTGAGTCACATTTTGATTAATATTTGTATAGTTTTTTGTCCGTGACTCCGTTCCAGAGAAAATTTATTGAATCAAACAAATCGCTTGGCAAATCTATCTAGAGTAAATATTTGAGCGGGCTATGTACGTGTTATGATGAAATCATTTGGTTTGCGGTTATTACACCCAACATTTTCGTCAACAGTGAACACTTGGCATTTTAAAGCCAAGTGATCGAAGACTAAAGTGCTACTTAGAACGTCATATATAAATATATATATATAATAATTAAGAAATATGGCACCAGAGCTATGTGCAACTCGGTATAGCTCAATTCAACCAATATGAAACATAATATGTTGTTAATCAGGGCTTTTGTGCTTGTAAGACAATCCTAACAATAGCAATGAAATATTTAGCTACGTGTAACGAAAGATGAATAAACTAAAGGATGTACGATGAAGCTTGATCAAATCAACAGGTCGCAAGAAAATTACTCCTTATGCCTATTTCCAAAACAAAATGAAAAAGTATTGGGAGGAAAAATTCATAAAAATGTGAAATAGGACACTATTTTACTTTTCCCACCCATCCACTGTTGTTGTTTTTTGTACGCTACTCCGTAAGTGTATCGCTCCCGGAAAGCTCGACGGCTGCATACGTAAGTGCGTCCTTGACTTACGACAACATCTGCTGCGACGGCTGACTGTTAAAACGGTGTATTTCTATGTATAAACAAAAGGAAAACGTTACTTACGTTAGAACTAGCCAATGCGGCAGATACGCTTGGAATCTTGTATATTCAGGATCTATTAATTTGGAATTTACAGCCTTTTGTGATTATCGTATCATCCTGAACCTTTATTGTTCCCACATCCCACTGTTAGGCATGAGAAATTATTTGTTAATGCCATTCTCCTCAGTCCTGCGTCAATCGATATTTCAAGTAAATTCGAAAGAAAATGAGATCTTGATTCCGATGGACATTTAGAATATAAATAGTTTTCACCCTGGGGAAGGACAATGAGATACTTTTTACTATGCTAAATGTATGAGAAGCCGCGGGCAGCTGGCGGTTTTATTAATTTTATTTTTATTTATTTTATTTTAATTTCAATGAAAACTTACAGCTAGTTATACATACACATAAATATCACACTAATAGGTACGGAAAGCTACAGCTTTTTTATACATTTATTACAATAGTCTTACTCATTAGTTGACAATTAGAACTTCAAATTTTTAAATGCTTAGAACAATATAATAAGTTAAATATTTAATGGTTTCTGATTTTAGATTTGTGAGTGTGCTAAAATTTACCTATTTGCAATTAATTAATTAAGTTCGAGTTTGATATAACAATAATAGAAGTTTAGATATTTGAATACATGCGATAAAATGATTATTCTACAACGCTTTATAAAAAGAAATTATCACTAACAATTCGTTTGAGTTTAGATACTGCCGTATTAAATAGGTCCAAGTCAATGTCCTTGGACATATTGTTAATAATTGAAGGGTTGAGAATAAAAAGGATTTAACTGACAAATTGACAGTTTCGAGAAAATTGACTTTAAACGTCAACGGTGTCATTTTAATGTAGAGTGCTTATAAGGTAATAAAAAAGGTTTATGTTAGTTTCAGTAGCTTGAAAATGTTTTAATCCTATTTTAAATACTAAATATAGTAATAATTCATACAATTACTGTAAAAATATAATATAATAAAATAAATATAGTAATGTTTTTATGCTAAGCAAACTGTATTCCTGTGACAGATAAACCATTTTTAGACTCAAAATCTCGAGATTTAAGCCTCATTTCGGTATTTTGAGAATGTATCATTGAAGATAATTTCACGCTGAATCCAACGATACCCATAAGTCATTTTGTCCAAAAAATCAGTTAAATCCTTTTTATTCTCACCCCTAAATTGTTAATAAACAAAGAGTAACATTCAATTAGGGAAAATCCACAATAATCACAGAATACAAGTTCACAACCGCACAGAATATAAATGAGGAAGATTTATCTAACGCCTGGTTAGAATTAAGAATAGTTCCCAGGCCCACGAGTATATTTGACAGTTTTATTATCTTAAACTGCGTACCTACCGTTTAAGTTAACGTTGTTCCGGCTGAAGTCACAAAAGCAAAAAAATAGAGCATGGGAATTTTAAGCACAACTATTTCTGAGATATTCTGTTCCATTTTCAAAAGACTTTACTAAGTGGTGGTGGTGGTGGTGGTGGTAGTGGTAGTTTACTAGGTGGTAGGACTTTGTTGCAAAGTTCGTCTAGGTAGGTACCACCGCTTTGCCAGTTATTCTGCCGCCAAGCAGTAGTGCGCAAGCACTACTGTGTTCCGGTTTGAAGGGCACTGTAGCTAGTGAAATTACTAATTTTACGATCTGATCTCACAGTCGAGTAATCTTAATACCAGACTCTGCTGATGTCTCAGGATGATGTGCGCAGTGCAGTGTCACGCGAAACTTTATATTTTAGAGTTCCGGGTGACATTGTTCTGTTATGGGCGGCCGTGTCGCTTATCAGGTGAAGGGCTAGCATATATTAACATAAAAAATACCAACAATATTTGATGACGATTCATCATCATCATCAACAGCTAGAAGACGTCCACTGGTGAACAAATCCCCGATAAAACGCCACTTTGGACGCTTTGCGGAGCAACATTCCTTAGATATCTACACCGATATGAGAATAGCCACCCTAAATCTTCCCGTGGGTGTCGTAAGACCTAGCTAAGCTAATACAGGGAATGGGCAGCATTCTCCTTGATACATTTAATCTTCAGCAATCAGCTCTGCTGAACACAGGAGAGGCCTACTTCAGCAGAGGACGTTTTCCAGCTAATGATGATTAACGTATAATGTTTATTAATATCTTCTCTACCGAAATGGGATGAATGAAAAATGTTACGTCTTTTCTTGTCACCAAATATATCGTTTACACAAACTGAGCTCATGATTCACAAACAAAACTTATAAAACCAATAACATAATTTTAAGTACCTAATATAATTTTGACTTGTAAAAGTGCTATAAATAGCCTATAGCCTATTTGCAATAAAATCTTTTAAGATTTGTCTTTTAAAGAAATAACAAATCAAACTCCTTGCAAGTGTGATCTATGACTACTCTACAACTCTATGCGACCGCCTTAGAACTGCTAATGGAACTGTTTAATTATTAAATATCACGCCCTTAGGTCGGCGCCGGCATCACACTAATATTATAAAGGCGAAAGTTTGTATGTGTGTATGTTTGTTACTCTTTTACGATAACACGGCTGAATGGATTTGGATGAAATTCGGTACCAAGATAGCTAATACACTGGATTAACATATAGGCTACATTTTATCCCGGAAAAGTGAAATGCTCCCGTGGGATGAGCAAATAATTAAAATACTATTTATCCGCGGGTGAAACCGCGGAGCGCAACTAGTCGTCAATAATATAAACAACGTGTCCCTACATATGCGTGGGGATTTTCAGCATATAGAAAAGCTGGTCGTCTTCTGATCGTTGATTCTGAAACTCTATAGCATCGCATGCCGGAAATATGAATGTCTTTGTATTATCTTCCTATTCATCTGCTTAGAATCTTAATGTATCGACACGTTGTTACACAAAGAGGAACTGGTCAGGAAATATATTTGAATAATCTAAATATATATAACTCAAAGGTTGACTGATTGACTGACTGACATAGTGATCTATCAACGCACAGCCCAAACCACTGGACGGATCGGGTTGAAATTTGGCATGCAGGTAGATGTTATGACGTAGGCAACCGCTAAGAAAGGATTTTTCGAAATTCCACCCTTAAGAGGGTGAAATGGGTGGTTGAATTATTTTCCCATAGGCCAGTCGCGGGCGAAGCTGCGGGCAGAAGCTCGTGTAACAATATAATTAATTTAACTAAGTATTCGTGTTTATATCATTTCAAACTGGTTCGCCAGTGACTTCGTATGATTCGTGTCATTGATAGTTTATAAATACATATAACTTGAACCGGCAAAGAATACATAAATGTTAATTTAGATTTTTATGTTATTAACTAAATTGAAGGGGTGAGAACAAAAAGGGTTTAACGGATTTTTTTCACAATATGACTTATGGGTATCGTTGGATTCAGCGTGAAATTATCTACAATAATACATTCTCAAAATACCGATATGAGTCTTTAATCTCGAGATTTTGAGTCTAAAAACGGTTTATCTGTCACAGGAATACAGTTCGCTTAGCATAAAAACATTATTATATTTTTACAGTAATCATACGAATTAGTACTATATTTTGTATTTTAAAATAGAATTAATACATTTTCAAGTAACTGAAACTTACATAAAACTTTTTTTTATTACCTTATAAGCACTCTACATTAAAATGACGCCGTTGAAGTTTAGTCAATTTTCTCGAAACTATCAATTTGACAGTTAAACCCTTTTTATTTTCAACCCTTCAATTTTCATTCACCTGGGGGCTAATCACGAAACTTTGACAGCAATGCAACAGGAGAAATTTCCATACTAACTATGCACATAAACTGCGAAAATCAACTGTAAAAATTACACTATCACACTAATATTATAAAGGCGAAAGTTTGTATGTGTTTATGTGTATGTGTGTATGTTTGTTACTCCTTCACGCTCAAACGGCAGAATAGATTTGGATGAAAGTCGGTACCAAAACAGATTTTATACTGGATTAAGATATAGGCTACATTTTATCCCATAAAAAAGAAATATTCCCGTGGGATGAAAGAAATTAAATGATTTTTACGCTACTTTAACACATGATATTTATATATACCACGGGGCGCAGCTAGTGTCAATATAATTCTCGTTTTCGTGCTTAATTCCATATATTCAAATTAGTAGTAATTAAGTAGTATGTATGTGAATAGGGATACAAGAAAATTAAATTTATGTTAGTGTTTTTATATGTTATCTAGACAATCTATATTTAAGCTGCGTTGCACTGCCCTGCAAAAATTTCCATGTTACACCCAGGTTAACTGGAAGATAATACTCTTTAGCATTAAGTTCGCCTTTGTACCTTGTGCAATAAAGCATTTTCTATCGATCTATGAATGACATGACGAGCTAGAATCCAATAATGTAAAGTTCTGAGAAGTGTGACCTGACATCCACTCAAGAGATAGGATTACCAAGACATCCTTTTTACATTTCATAAAGTTCAGATCGAAAATGTCAACATTTTTATTGAATTTAGATTGAAGATCGTTGTACCGGCGATACGTTCGGACAATAAATAACATAACCCAAAATCAAAATAAAAGAGACCCATTGCAATAAACGTATATTTTTAAGGCGGGAAAGTTTCGTATGTAACGTGTTTTTGCGATATCCCGATAAGCGATAAATTTATGCATTACGTAACGCTCCAAACCGGTACTTTAAATAATACAAAGTCATTATCAATTAGGTAAACTTTGTTGCAACGGTGTTATTGAAAGGTAAGCATAAACAAGTGAGGTTCTATACTTGTAACACATCTATCTATAAAACAAAAAACGAGTGTGCTTTAGACCACACGACTGAAGTAAAACTTCTTTAGTTTAGCTCCATCTATCGGCCGGTATAACTATGTTTGTTTGTTAATGTCGGAGTTTTAGCGGGAAAACGAAAAAGATCGCGTCGCCGCATTGTATCATTTTCCAAAACTTGTGTTATTTTCAGTGTTAGTGCATAAAATTGGTGGCATTTTATTCGTTAAGTGCTGGATTACAGGCATGAGTGTGGGAAAGTGGTACAATGATGGTGAAACGTTTCTTTTCGTGTTGTTTCCAAAACTCCATAGAAGCTTCTGGTAAAGTTGCCACCACGTTACAAGGAGTATGACTTGACTAGACTAGACTATGACTTAACTTGATGACTTGGACTGTGACTTGACCTGACTTAACACATTATATGATATTAATTAACTTGAGATACTATAAATTACTTGACACTGGCTAAATACACATAAGTGTGGAGCCAAAACAAAATGTTAATGTCGCCATCTTTATATCGTCTCCAATCACCTTATATTCTCTTCAATTTACAATTGTCATTTTACCGGACATACCAACATAAAAACACACATTTTTAACTTTGTTATGTTGACAATGGATATCTACGCAATCTTTTTCGTTTTCCCGCCAAAACTATCTGAGCGGCTTTTAGCTTTATGAATCGGGAATCAGTAGGTAAAAAAACAGGGAAGTCAGATAACTAGCTTCTCGGTGCAATGCACTGCAATAGGTCGGTGGGAAACAATGAGATGGCAATAATCGCATGCACGACAAGACAGACAAGGACGCAAAGCCAGTATTTGCCTAAGGCAGAACGACGCTCAGCCGTGAATCTGAGCTTCATTGGAGTCTCAATACCACTAGTTTTTTTTGTATGTTTTGGCTCTTCACGTTTGTGTATTTAGCCAGAGTCAAGTAATTGATAATTTATCAAGTTAATGATATTTCACGCAAATATGTGTCAAGTCATAGTCGAAGTCATCAAGTCAAGTCATAGTCTAGTCAAAGTCATACTCCTTGTAAAGTGGTGGCAACTTTACTTGAAGCTTCTATGGAGTTTTGGAAACAACACGAAAAGAAACGTTTCACCATCATTATACCATTTTCCCAAACTCACGCCTGTAATCCAGCACTTAACGAATAGAATGCCACCAATTTTATGCACTAACACTGAAAATAACACAAGTTTTGGAAAATAATACAATGCGGTGACGCAATCTTTTTCGCTTTCCCGCCAAAACTCCTCCATACACTAAAAAATCATTACATTAATGACATCTCGTTCACGTCATTTTATGTACGGTCTTAACCAAAGTGACGAGAGAATAATGTCGTATGTCGCATCTTTCTTCTATTAGATCTGCCTTTTTTGAATGCCATAACGAGCTTGCCATTCGCCTGACGTTAAACGTCACAGCCGTCTTTTTACAGTTACAGGGCCACTCGGAACTCTAAAATATGTTTCGCGTGATACTGCACCGCACGTCATCCTGAGACATCAGCCTAGTCTAGGAATAAGATTACTCGACTGTGACATCAGGGGGGTGGATCACGAATCTTTGATTGCAATGCAACAGGAGAAATTTCCATACTAACTATGCACATAAACTGCGTATTCAAACTGTTAAATCCATACAAATTTGTGTTTCTTACGGTTGCAATCGAGTTACGTGATCGCCCAGTAGGTCATAAAGCCTCATTTACCCAGTAACCTCACTAGCTACAGAGCCCTTCAAATCGGAACACAGTAATGCTTGATGGTAGAATGACAGGCAAAGCAACTCATTACATATAAACTTCAGTCCTGACTCAAAGTCAAAGTCAAAAGATTTATTGCAAATAGGCTAATTTTACCACTTTTACAAGTCCAATTTATATTAGGTACTTAAAATGAAGTTATTTCACTAAGCATATAAAATTACAAAGTTCTTATTGTCAAATAATAGCAAGCCCATTACAATATATGAGTTTGAAAAAAAGCAGTTCTCTTTCTCACTACTGGTGCAAGCAATCCGGCATAATGCAGAATTGAAAACTTTGATCCGAAGCGTCGATTACAACTGTAAAGAAGAAGCTACAAGAAACTTTACAGTGATGTATTTTTTTCTTCTTTCTACAGTCTTTTACAACGTATATAATTAATTACAGTTGAGATAATGAATATGTTACAAAAGTAACCACCACGTCACACCGATAACCCGTAACCGTAACTGACTTATATATCAACGCACAGCCTAAACCGCTGGTCCTAGAGACTTGAAATTTGGAGGGTGTGTTCTTTGTAAAGTGTAGGTATTCACTAAGAAAGGGTTTTTCGATATTCCACCCCCAAGAGGGTGAAATAGGTGGTTGAATTATCTATGAAAAAATCTTCGTTTCCTATAAGCCACGCGAGCGAAGCCGCGGGCAGAATAAACTAGTAGTATAAACTAGGCAAAACTTTTCTGTAGAGCTCGTCTAGGTACCTCTTTGTGGGTTATAATATCGCAGAATATACAGGGGATTACGCATTACTGTGTTCTGTATGAAAGGCACTATAGCTAGTAGTTATTGGGCAAATGATACCTTATGACTTACGAAGCTTCGGAACGGAGTTTTCTCTTCTACATTTTGCCGGATTGCTTGCACCAGTAGTGAGAAGAACGGATTTTTTTTTTCAAACTCATATATTTTGATTGGCCCGATAGCTCAGTTGGTAGTGCCCTAGTTGGTAGTAGCCCTGCCTTCTGAACTGTGGGTTGTGGGTTCGATTCCCACTCAGGACAAACATTTGTGTGATGAACATAGGTGTTTGTTCTGTGTCTGGGTGTCATATTGTATTCAATATTTACAAACAAAAAGTATCTAAGTATTGTATCAGTTATCCGGTTCCCATAGTACAAGCTTTGCTTAGTTTGGGGCTAGATGGCGTTGTGGGAGATGTCCACACATATTATTATTATTATATATTATATTATAATGGGCTTGCTATATAATATTTCACAATAAGCACTTTGTAATTTTATAACCTAATTTTAAGTACCTAATATAATTTTGACTTGTAAATGTGCTAAAAATAGCCTATTTTCAATAAATATTTTGACTTTGACTTCACGAGTGTCTGCTTCTGAACCTGATAAATCCGAATCTATGAATGTAGTACTATCAACATTAGACACGCGAATCACACTAATATTATAAAGGCGAAAGTTAGTATGTGTGTTTGTTTGTTACTCACGTTGTTTATCACGCTGAAACGGCTGAATGGATTTGGATGAAATTCGGTACCAAATAGCTTATACGCTAGATTAACGTATAGGCATTTTATCCCGGAGAAGTAAAATTTTCCCGTGAGATGAGCAAATAATAAAAATACTTTTATCCACGGGTGAAACCACGGAGCGTACCTAGTTATAAATAAACCCATTCACGCCAGCAGGAAGTCGAACCAAGCGCAAGGCTCGGTTTTTTGTCGGACACTATTAGTTGATTGGTTCCAATTATTGCGGAGTACGCGGCGGAACAATGGACTGTAGCGACAGGTGTTACGGCTTTGATAAAAAAATTATATCGGGGCCCTGTAGTGGGATTTTTTATACACGATGAGGTAACGACAGTTTTCCGTACGCCTTGTCGCCTCACATGAGCGAGGGCGGCTCGCGTTACTATCATAAGTATTAACTAAAAATCACTAAATAATGAAAATATGTAGTTCGCCATTTTGTGATGGCGGCCATCTTGGATTTGAAATTTATCACATCACACTTCACACTAATATTATAAAGGCGAAAGTTTGTGTGTGTGTTTGTGTTTATGTTTGTTACTCCTTCACACTCAAACGGTTGAATAGATTTGGATGGAATTCGGTACCAAGATAGCTTATACATTGGATTAACATATAGGCTACATTTTATCTCGGAAAAGTGCATTTTTCCCGTGGGATGAGTAAATAATTAAAATACTTTTTATCCGCGGGTGAAACCGCGGGGCGCAACTAGTAATGTATAGTTCTACAAGTCAAGCCGTTTCATTTGATACCATTATTGAGTGAGTTATGAAAAATATTTGTTCCGCCATTTTGGGGCAGCGGCCATCTTGGACCGATTTTCACACTACTTACTTATTCACCTTTCAACCAAAAAATAAAAACAAAATCAAAATCGGTTCATCCATTCGGGAGCTACGATGCTACAGACAAACACACAGACACGCCAAAATTATGACACCCCGTCTTTTTTACATTGGGACCCAGGAACTACGAGGACCATGCTCCCACAACACCCAGACACAGAACAAGTATTTGCGATTTTTTTCTGCGCACAAATACTTATCCTGCCTCGGGAATCGAACCCACCGCCTCTAGGTTATGAGCCGACCTGCTCAACCACCACACCACAGAGGCTGTCAAATCTATATGATTAGCGTCCTAAGTGGCGTTTTATGTTTATGTCCGAAAGACGTCCGGATATTGACGTGGCCGATATGAGACTTGGGCAAAATGATAAGTCATTTATTACGTAGTGCAGATTGACCTTTATGTGCAACTAGCGACCTCATTGAAAGGCTATCTACTAGATTAGTATTAGAGCACACGTAAACAGGATGTTTAAACAACTTGATAGCTCAGTTGGGTTCGATTCCCAACCGGGACAAACATTTGTGTGATGAACATAGGTGCTTGTTCTGTGTCTGGATGTTATATTGTATTCTATGTATGCACTAGCTTCTGCCCTCTTAGGGGTGTAATTTCCAAAAACCCTTTCTTAGTGTATACCTACACTTTACAAAGAACACACCCTCCAAATTTCAAGTTTCTAGGACCAGCGGTTTAGGCCGTGCGTTGATATATAAGTCAGTCAGTCAGTCAGGACTATGACTTTTATATGTATAGATTTACAAACAAAAAAGTATCTAAGTATTGTATCAGTTATCTGGTTCCCATAGCACAAGCTTTGCTTAGTTTGGGGCTAGATGGCGCTGTGTGAAATGTCCACACATTATCTTAGTTATTGGTCTAAACATCAGATCACTAGAAACTTTAGTTTAGTTTGTAAAATATCATGTATAAAATAGTGAGTTTGAAGTATTAATCATGTTAATATTAATATATACGCACAGAAAAAAATACGCTTATTGCTGTGTCTGGACGTTGTAAGAGCATGGTACTCGTAGTTCCTGGGTCCCTAGATACAGGGAATCCTAGATGGGGCCCAAGATCATGATTTGGAATTTTACAAGCATTATGAAATTCCAAAATTAGATCATGGCGGCCAGTATATAGGCCAATGTTTTTTTTTTGTAGTAGTTTTTAGTATTATTTATTAAATCATTGTAGTATTTAGAAAATAAAGGCAATTTGCCGTGTTAAAAAAAAAGATCTATGTATGTGGTCATTGGGCGTTATTACTATTATAGCTATGGGACTCCATCAAAAACACACGTCTCTGGGTCAATTTTTTTACTTGATCCTGTATCTACAATCTTAGTCTGGGATGCGACGCGATGAAAATTCCTTTAGCTGTTATTTTTAAATAAACAAAAAAATTACATATTCTTTTTGTTTGTCACCGTGGGTGGTGTTAATTGCGGAACTTGTTGATAATATTTTATGTAAACTTTACTTTGCTAATTCGCAAAGAATTCTGAACTTAAAAATCTTGTTCATGTATGGTATGTTTTAGGATACTAATGATGGTAAAAATGAATATATCTGTTTGTTTGTACGTCTATTTGAAACTCACATTTCACACATCGTAGGCGTTTCATCACCATCAGCCCGCAGGCGTCCCCTGTCTCATAGTCCATCTTAGGAAATTTTCATGTTTTTTTAATATTTTTGTTCTGTTACAAAATAAATTTTCTTTCTTTCTTTTTTCTTTGTTTCTTTCTTTCTTTGTTTGTTTCTTTCTTTCTTTTTTCTTTCTTTATTTCTTCACCATAGACATAGGCGGCAGGACAAATATTTGGACATAGAAAAAAAACTCGGTAGCTTAAAACCAAGCTCAGTTATAGCAGAAAGGCTTAGTATCTTAGGAGATGGAGCATTGAAGAGTGGGGGCAAGCTGCGTTACCGAGCGGTACTCGAAATGAGAGACCCTTTATTCCCCATCGACTGTGGCCTGCCCATTGCAATTTCGACATGCTAATTCCAGAACCATATCGGTGACTTAAATTCTCGGATAATTAGATGTTTAAAAGCCAAGAAAAAAAAAGATGTGTAAAAAAAATGTGCGGGCCAATCTTTAAGGACTGCTGATAGAAGTGAAAACTAAGTAACTTGTGACATAAATCTCATGGGAAGCGTGCGGTGACGATGACGCGAGTTTCACGCTCTATGTTCACCCAAAAAGTACAAATATATACACAGTATATATATAGCTCATGAATAGCGTTCGGTGACGATAAAGCGTGTTCACCAAAAAAAATGCTCAACACGCCCAAAGAAGTTTTCACTTCGAAAACACCATAACCTATAAAATACACGTTATCGTTATCCAGCCCTGTAATAATATCACCGATTTACAACAAAGCAATACCAATAAAACATTTTTAAACATACATAGCTCGCGCCAATAACACACAAAAAACATGTCAAGGGGCCGACGATCTACAATCAAAGTCAAAGTCAAAAGATTTATTGCAAATAGGCTATTTTTAGCACTTTTACAAGTCAAAATTATATTAGGTACTCAAATTAAGTTATTTTACTAAGCATACAGAATTACAAAGTGCTTATTGTCAAATATTACATAGCAAGCCCATTACAATATATGAGTTTGAAATAAAAAGCAGTTCTCTTTCCCACTACTGGTGCAAGCAATCCGGCACAATGCAGAATTGAAAACTTTGATCCGAAGCTTCGATTACAACTGTAAAGAAGAAGCTACAAGATAAGGTCATCTACCAGATGAGATAAGGGGACTTCAAATTTGGGATGTTTTAAGCTAAAAGCGTTGGCTTATCAACTAAATAATCTACTATATAAAAATAAGTCGGGTTTTCCTTCCTGACGCTATAACTCCAGAACGCACGAACCGATTTCCACGGTTTTGCATTCGTTGGAAAAAATATACGAAAAACAATGTATTACGTACCGGCGCCATCTACTTAAAATGTTGGTTTGTCCTGAATTTTTCCTGAATTTTCTTTGCTATAAACCTCACGGAGCCCGAGACCTTTCCAACGAATGCAAAACCGTGGAAATCGGTTCGTGCGTTCTGGAGTTATAGCGTCAGGAAGGAAAACCCGACTTATTTTTATATAGTAAGAAGATTACAATATAACTTTTTATTTATACAATGTCTGTACATATTAATGTTCCTGTTCAATAAATGTATTTTTTTAACATGGCTTATTAAACTTTTCGTATGTCATGACATTACACCGTATTATTCATGAATTTTCTATGTAATTATATGATATTTTGTACCGTTTGTATTGTACAATTGTATTTATATTATTATCTAATTTCATATGTGCATTTTATATGAATAAATAATAATCATAACATCCAACCATCACACCCTGGACCCTAACTAGGATTCTCTGTATTTATGGACCAGGGAACTACGAGGACCATGTTCACTCAACACTCAGACACAGAAAAAGTATTTGCACTTTTTTTCTTTGCACAAATACTTGTCCTGTCGCGTCAATCGAACCCGCCGCCTCCGGGTCATAAGCCGACCTGCTCAACCACTACACCACAGAGTCTCTAATATTGTGCCTTTATTAGCGCTAGTCATAATACATTCCAACGGCCGGTTATGTAAAGTACTAAAGTTGCAAGCATTTTGTAAGTAGCAGTTACATTATATCATACCTTATTAATGTTGCGCGTACGTTTACAAATTGTGTCTACTTATGTGTTCAACTTGTGACCTTTCCCATATTATATTGGTGTCTTAATGTACGTAATAATAGACCTTAAAAATATTAGCATAACTGTAAAAATTCAGTATAGAGAAACGTGAATCTATGACCATCTAAATGTTATCTATTTTCGAGCATATGAAGATTTCATCTAAATATATATAACTCAAAGGTGACTGACTGACAGACATAATGATCTATCAACGCACAGCCCAAACCACTGGACGGATCGGGCTGAAGTTTGGCATGTAGGTAGATGTATAGACTTAGGCATCCGCTAAGAAAGGATTTTTCGAAATTCCACCCTTAAGAGGGTGAAATGGGTGGTTGAATTATTTTCCCATAGGCCACGCCACGGGCGAAGCTGCGGGCAGAAGCTTGTTTCTTATTATATTTAAAATGAATTCTTAAATCTTCAGCATATTTTAATCATGGCATATTAATAAAAAATAGGTTATATCTACAACGCATTTTAACTATAACTAAAAAAAGCGCAAATACTTGTTCTGAGTCTGGGTGTTGACCATGGTCCTCGTAGTTCCTGGGTCCCTAGACACAGGGAATCTAGTTAGGGTCCAGGATCTATATATGCTATATAAAAATATTGAATATTGAATACTACTTACTGCTGCTCTAAAAGTCAAGAGATGCAACTAAAAAAAAAAATTTAATTATTTTTTTACTAATTGTCAAAGATTTCTATACAATTTAAATATTTTATTCGTCAGCTATGATTACTTTCTATTTCCAACTCAATAACTAATTCAAATCTCCTTTGTTTCAGATTTAATAATCCATCCGGAAAATGCTCATCAAGTGACACTAAAACCAAAATGGCGTCATTTGGTAGAAGGACAAAAACTGTGCTAGTGTTATTATTATTAAACTTTGTCAGTGCTAAATGTGACGACGACAGTGAAGACAATTTTGACGATTCCAAAACCGATCAAATACTAAAAGGCAGTGATGATGTTATCGAAGATACTGATGTTCAAAACTACGAAAGACTGGACAATGTCGAAAGAGACGTGACGGAACCTGTATTTGCTTCCACACCTGTTATAGAACCAAAGGATGCCGAAGATATGAAAGAAAACGATAGAGTAACTGCAGATGCGACTGAAGTAACAGAAGACTACACATTGTCTATGACGGACAATAATGTTTATAAGCATAGAGAGCCAACAGAGGATATTGATTCTAATGACAATGATGAGAAGGTTAGTATAAACATGTGCAATGGTTAGTGACTTAATACATCGATTGGAGAAATTGAACTTTTTTGTGTCAGTGTGTCAAATTTGGGGAGTCGAAAGGGAAATCTGATGCCGCGCCATTTATCAGCAGATTTCAATAATATTTGGAAAGAACATTCGGATTATAGGAGACATCGAGTGTCGATTTGACACTGGGCAAAAGGGTAAAAGATTATTTGGCAGCTATCTTCAATAATGGCGTGGTATTGGGAATTGCTTTCCATCTTTGATTCAGTAAAGGGTAAATATTTTTAAAAGTTATGTGCACTTATGCGTGTAAATTCAAATCTCCAGTATATATGCGTTTTGCTTAACAAATAATTTAACGCATAATTTTCAGTCAGTCGAGACAGATCAGAATAATATTTTGAACTGACTGGCTTTATTAGTTACGAGCTTCTGCCCGCAGCTTCGCCCGCGGCGTGGCCTATGGGAAAATAATTCAACCACCCATTTCACCCTCTTAAGGGTGGAATTTCAAAAAATCCTTTCATAACATTTACCTACATGCCAAATTTCAGTCCGATCCGTCCAGTGGTTTGGGCTGTGCGTTGACAGATCACTATGTCAGTCAGTCAATCAGTCAGTCACCTTGAGTTATATATTATTAAGTTATTTAGTTCGACTCACTTTCACAGGACGACAACTTGCAAGAAATCGAACAAAACACAACTATCGGAATTTAACAGTCGTAAATACACTTACCAATTTGTATTTGTGTACCGATTGCTATTTGTATATAAAGTGCGAGAATTTAAATACACAACTAAACAGCCCTGTATTTTATTGAATTGTAGGCAAGTGGGGTGGATAACGGCCTAATGTTAAGCGACTGATTGTAAAAACCTAAAGGGGTAAAACCATTGCGTGGGAGGTAGATTTTCACCTCTTTTGCTGATCAAACAATTAATTAATTAATAAAAATTAATATTTGTGGACATTTCACACAACACCATCTAGTCCCAAACTAAGCAAAGCATGTACTATGGAAACCAGAAACTAATTAAATATACTTTTTGCTTGTAAATACATATATACAATACAATATAACACCCAGACACAGAACAAACATCGATATTCATCACATAAATGTTAGTCTTCACAGTTTGCAGTTCAGAAGGCAGAGCTACTACCAACTGAGCTATCAGGCCGGTCATTTGTTTATTTATTTATAATAATATGAACGCATTTGCAATTATAACATATTATCATATCAATGAACAAGCAATATTCATGAATGGCCATTATTTTTTGCAGGGGACAAATTAATCTCGTCCAAGTGGCAGTGTTTACAAATCTTCAACGACTTCAAAGTATATGTAGGCAGAAGGGTTGTGCGTAGGTTGCAATATATAACTATAGGCCTTCAGCATGTCCACACAGCGCCGTGTCTGGAACCAGAATGATCCGTAGTACACCGAGCGGTCCCTTTTTATAGCCAGATGGTTGGGGGAGCAATGATAGTTGCCGATGTTGCCACTGTAATAAATTTAAATGCCACCATAGGGTAAATAAATTACGGTACTGCCCGCTGCGCATAGAGTTTATAACTGGACTTTGCCGCCGTCATATATAAACGTAATGTATTGCATTTCACAGACTGAAACAACATCGCTAGCGACGACAAAAGCGATGGATGGACTTGACACTGATCATTTACAAGAGCAAGAGGATGTGCCTGGACAAAGGAGCCCTAAGACTGATAACAGTAAGTCCCTTTTCCTGTAGACTATCCTAAATTCCTAATTTCGTGCCTAGCTATTGATGCATAAATAAAACTCCTTTTCCTTAGGATCGTTCGTTTTCCACATTATTGTATGGCATTTTTAGAATGATTAATCGAACACTGTATCTGATTTTGTGTGTTGAATTAAAACATGGTTTCTTAATTAGTTACACCAAGTTCAAACGTTGCATAATAAATGAATAATTTAATATTATGTTACGCAAATGTGTAAGCAATAATGTAAAGTTCCATAGATTAAACTCAAGATATTTGAAATAATCATAAATTTTTTACTAGGTGGTAGGACTTTTCTGCAAAGTTCATCTAGGTAGGTACCACCGCTTTGCCAGTTATTCTGCCGCCAAGCAGTAGTGTGCAAGCACTACTGTGTTCCGGTTTGAAGGGCACTGTAGCTAGTGAAATTACTGGGCAATTGAGACTTTATGATCTGATCTCACAGTCGAGTAATCTTATTACCGGACTGTGCTGATGTCTCAGGATGATGTGCGCAGTGCAGTGTCACACAAAACTATATATTTTGGAGACCCGAGTGACACTGTCCTGTTATGGGCGGCCGTGTCGCTTAACATCAGGTGAACGACTAGCTCGTCACATCATTCACTAATATAAAAAAAAAAATTGGAAAACTCTTAATTAAATGACATGACAACGGTACATTTTCAACAAATCGATTGTCAATGAAATTTTTGTATCTACTATTGGTAGTATTCATTAACTAAGGGGCCATTCATAAATTACGTCACACGTTAAGGGGGAGGGAGGGGTTCGACGAAGTGTAACATTGTGTGACAAGAGGGGTCCCAAATTTTGTGACATCACATTTCTTCAAAATATAATATTTTATATCTAAGTATTACAAAACAAAATATAAATTTCTAAATGTAAAATAGCAAAATATTTGACATCACACTAGGTAGGTCTCACAAATGAAGGGTTGAGAATAAAAAGGGTTTAACTGTCAAATTGATACTTTCGAGAAAATTGACTTTAAACTTATGCGAAATGTATTCCTGTGACAGATAAACCTTTTTTAGACTCAAAATCTCAAAATTTAAGCTTCATTTGGTATTTGGTATTTTGAGAATGTATTATTGTAGATAATTTCACGCTGAATCCAACGATGCCCATAAGTCATTTTGTGAAAAAATTCAGTTAAACCCTTTTTGTTCTCACCCCTTCAAATGTAACCAGCTGTGACAAGGACGAGGGAGGGGTAAAAAAATAATGAAATTCATGTGACGAAATTTATAGATGGCCCCTAATTGCTGATACCCCCTGATCCTATATCACTAGAAGACTCGAACCATTGATCCGAGTCCTGGATTCTCCAATAATAATTCTAACATTTCTTTCTCGTATAGTTACTTCGAAAGGCTCTCGAAAACTGAAAGGATCACGGATATTCTCCAACGATAATTGAAGGGTTGAGAATAAAAAGGATTTAACTGTCAAATTGATAGTTTCGAGAAAATTTACTTTAAACTTCAACGGCGTCATTTTAATGTAGAGTGCTTATAAGGTAATAGAAAAGGTTTATGTGCGTTTCAGTTGCTTGAAAATGTATTAATTCTATTTTAAAATACTAAATATAGTACTAATTAATACAATTACTGTAAAAATATAATATTATAGGGTTTTTATGCTAAGCGAATTGTATTCCTGTGACAGATAAACCGTTTTTAGACTCAAAATCTCGAGATTCAAGTCTCATTTCGGTATTTTGAGAATGTAATATTATTGTAGATAATTTCACGCTGAATTCAACGATACCCATAAGTCATTTTGTGAAAAAAATCAGTTAAACCCTTTTTGATCTCACCCCTTCAATTGTCATCGAAAATCTTATTGCCATATATACAAAACAACAAAATAATTATTCATTTCGTCCATATGCTCATACGCGACATGATTCTGTCAAAGCCCAAGACCTTGGCTTCTTCACTTGCCTTTAACTTTATTCAGATCCTTATCAAAAACACTCAAGGTTCCTGTGGTTCTTTTATACGCTATAAAAGCGGTTTTGATTTTTATTCGTTTTTATCCTGGTTCAAGGGCACACGATGAATGAAGGTGGAAATAGGGCAGAAGTTTTGCTTGGTTTAATTTTATTGCGGTTCATTTATTTAATTCAGTGTTAAAGACCTCAACTATTCCGGTTAATATGCCTTCCGGCAAAGGTTGTCCACTGAAATACAACGCAGTTACTTCAATTGAAAGTTTTTTGTTTAATAATTATCTATCCGCGAAGTTGATTACGCTTCTGCAATCCAAAAAATTTGCCTAATAGAGAAGCAAATTAGAATCTTGTTAATAGTTGACGAAAATTTAAATAGGAATGATAATAAAAGAAATAGTAAAAGCTATATGTCTAAAATATAATAAAAACTATGAATACCAAATCGAGTAAAATATGATTTTTAATTTGAAAAATTATTGTTGAATAACCCACAATTTCGATTTATTTTTAAGTGTTTATGGAAGTAGTGTTCACGTCGTCATGTATTTTATCGTAGATTATTATATGTATAGATAGAAGCACCCACCACGTAATCCGACATTTCAGATTTTTTAAGCGCGTGTTTTTTGTTTTTAATTTGAGCTTGTTTCGTGTACGTTACTTACAATGTGTTCCAAGCTACTCGAACATGTGTGGATTTGCGTGTACGAAAACCGCAACTAGATTTATTGAAACCCTTGCCTAGTTATCTACTACACAATCAAAATATATCTCGAGAGGAGTCAACTTAGGCGGAATTACACTAGATATTTCTGTATCTTTTGTAATGATGAACTTCCCTAAAGTCACACCTGAGTCAATTGAGGTCTCTCTCCAACGTTATAGCCTAGCATAGAATCTATGAATCCATAACTAACAAGCATGTTTAATTCCAGGCGAGCCTCTGCCACCAGACCAACGCACCTACGAAATCAAGCCTGCACCGTCACCAGCTGAGAGCAAAAGCTCGACCCTCCGAGGCTGGTTGGAAGACTCGTGGCTCCGACCCCCCGCTGGTATCCTGGTACCTCTGAGGCCGATCGCCCTGAACAGGGCCTTGGAAGTGTGGAAAGATTTGATGGTTGACGGATTGAACGTGTCTGATATCGTCATCGTTGGATATGATTCGAATGGTAAGTGCTCTTGAGTATTCATAAACGCCACCGCAAGCGTTTTGAGTGTCTTGAAAATGGTTGACGCAGAAAAGATTAATTCTGAAGCTCGTTTTTATCAGCCCAATGCGCTTCCACTGGAACACAGGATTTTTCACACAGGAAGAGAGTAATAGGGTATAAATAATCTAAACACGCTGGTCCAAGTGCGGGACGGTGGTTGCAACAGATGTTCTCAAATTGTATGATCTTGAACATTCCGGTGATGTTTCCGTCCTTAAATAGATAACTCACTAACAATTTGTTGATATTAACAAGGCAAGATTAACCGCCTTATGGTTGGTATTATCACAGGTCACTGTAACCTCAATTATCACCTGCACAAAATCGCGGCCACAGATAGCCCTCTGTCTCGGGGCTGCAGGAAAACGAGATTGTGGAACAAGTGCCGCTATATTGCACAGCCACAGAGGAGATAAGAGAAACAACTCATCTACTAAACGAACAAAAACGACCACGGAATCGACTGCAATCGGTCTCCAAACCTATACCAACAAATGCGGCAACACTGGAACATTTGTGCCAGCAACCCAAAGCAGTGCTCCGCTACATAAAGGAGCTGGGCTGGCTTGGGTAGACGCTGGTAGGAGGAAATGAACAATACCCCCCATGCGGGACGTCAGTGCAGGCCATACCGCCCCTAGATAGAATAAGAATGAAGGTTTCCTCAAGGTGGTTCCCTCTAGTGCAAGGCAAAGCGGAGTTAGAACCAGGCGCGGTTTGAAAACCACAGGGGCTATCACTGCGACACACTAGCTCTTCAGATGTCTTTAATTTCATGTACAAGTTTTGTGTGTACACGCGATTTTTCACTATCAATTTAATCTCCTCAAATTACAATCTTTCGTAAAGAAGGCAAACTCGTAGACACCACTTTGTTTGTCAATTCAAACTCCAACAGCATCATCAGCTGAGTGGTAGACTATCTCAGTAGTTATAGGAATTACATGAAATGAAATGAAATTTTATTTGTAAGAATTTTGGGTTACAATATTGCAAAGATGGATCAGCACCCCTACCGCGTAAGCGTTATGGGATTCGGCTTCGCCTGCCATCTCGCACGCGCCAATTAACAAGTCCACGAGTGCGAGCAAGAGAGAACACGATTACCATCTCCACCAGACTTACGCGGTAGGCCCCAGCACATAATTCTCCCAACAAAATTCTGCCATTCTCCCGTAGGTACAGGCGTACAAATATTCGTAATTGGATTTGATTTAACTGTGGCAGTATTTAATGAGATTAAGCAATTATAGTTTTTATTGTTGAACATTAAGTTATTATTTAAAAAACATTAAATACATTGAATTGGTCAAACTAATATATATTTATAAATACTAATCGAAGTGTCATTTATAGTCTTTTCAGAATAGTATCATTAATCCAAAAATAAACCAATCATATTTAATAGGAAATACACAGCAATTGTTCCTGATAACTTTAAATAGTCACAATAAATTATATTTTTTGCTACAATTTGCGAAACGATCGCGTGAGTGGAACCAGAGTAACGGTATATCCTTAAGTGTATTATTCATCTAATAACTAGGTTCTAGTAAATCCATTTTGACGAGGAAATTGCTCTTGATAGTTGAGAGGAAATGATTATCGCTTTAAGATAGTAAGTATATATTGCAAACTAGTATTATGCCCCGTGCGCGGGCCGCGAGCGGCCCGCGGTGTGTTAACTAAAAAAAAGTTCGTACAAAACAAAGTTTCTACAAAAAATGCGAACCAGGGCCCTCACGCACCGCTACCAAGAGCCGCCACCACTGGGCCACGCAGTATTCGCGCAGCTGCGCCTAATTCGCCTTGCGTGTTGAAAGAAAAAACAAAAAAAAAAAATTATACCATCCGAAAGTATTTGGGCCTCCTACAAATATATCTTCTTTACTTTCAAATATTTATCCTGATATTTATTAAGCTTTGGCTTTTTTTATTGTTTCTAATAACTTTCAAAATTATAAACTCTATCCTTTCTACATATTTTTCGTCTTTGTATCATTTCCCTTTTCTTTCACTCGTATACGTTTATGAACATTTTATTAAATAATGCAAAAAAAACGACACTTGCTAGCGCCACGGTGGTGGAAAAATGAAACTTTTAAGATTAAAAACTATTTACGCACTAAACGCCAATGTTGGGTTATCAAACCTTCTTTGTTAGACGATTTTGAGGTTGTGTTGGTCTTTGATAAAACATATCTATTGTTGCTCCATTTATACGATATTTACTATAGTTACAGTTAGTTATAACAACAATAAACAGAAATATCAATTTTCGCGCGTTAAGCAATGCCATATTTACGTTCTGATTATTTATTCTTTAAAAAATATGCAAACAATAAGCTTTCCAAGGCCAATGCACGTATATTATAGACGAAAACAAAAATTCTAAATATAAGAAAACGTTAAAAAAGGATCGTGTGAATAAATGTGGTCCAAATGAACAAACTTTTTTCGTATTTAGTCTATGGTAAATATATGTCTATGGTAAATATTGATTTAAGCCATGGACTATCTCTGGTATCAGCTGGTCTTCAATTAGTCGGCGTTTTGTAATAAAGTCAAGGTTCTAACTACTTACAATACAACACAATACAAAACGCTTTATTGACACCAAAAATAAACATGTAGAAAATAGAATCACGTAATAAGGTACAATGGACGGTCTTATCGCTAAGAGCGATCTCTTCCAGACAACCTTTGGATGGACAGAGATATGAGACACTATGAGCGAGGACGGCGGTGCAAATAAATACTGTATACTAACCTATACTCAACTAATATAATACATAAGAATAAATAATAATAAAATACATATACCTAAATCATTGATACATAATATATACACATGTACAATATAGATAGATAGATAACTCTTTGTCTCACCAACGAAATTCATACAATACAGGAATTATTAAATCTATATATATATATACTTATACCAGTTAAAAGGAACACAGTTTATTTAGTAAGGAGTCAGGTTAGATAAATATGAATTTTTGACTTGATATTTAAAAGTGAAAAGTGATTGAGCGCGTCGAATGATAACAGGGAGTTCATTCCACAATCTAACAGCTTGAACTGTGAAGGAGTGGTCGTAGAACGAAATACGACGTACCGGGGGCTTGGGAAGGAGGTTTTCCGATGACCTAAGTTGGAGTGGGAGTGATAAAGAAAATCGAATCGAGCCTTCAAATAGTGGGGAGTAGAAGGATTAAACAATATATTATAAAAAAAAAGAGACAGGATATGAGTATTCCGGCAAAGACGTATTGCGAGCCACTTGAGTTTAGAACGCAACTGAGACGTGATCATATTTTTGGAGACCGAAAACAAATCGTAAGTAATTTTGAAGACGCTCAAGTTTATTGAGTTGCTCCTCAGTAAGGTCAAGGTAGCAGGCGTCAGCATAGTCGAGAATTGGAAGAAGGAGAGATTGTGCAACCGAAACTTTGGTCCGTAATTCTAAATCTAAAGCGATAACCCCTTTTATGTACATTAAAAAACAGTTTACAGTTTCAGCTTCGAAATGGTGCTGAAAACTGGTATGAACTTCCTTGAAAGTCTCTCGCGTCGAAAAGTCTCTTTTTTTTAGTCAAACCACCGCGGGCCGCGAGCGGCCGTACAAAACAAAGTTTCTACAAAAAAAAATATTGTCAGCGTTATCTGAATGCGAACCAGGGCCCTCACGCACCGCTACCAAGAGCCGCCACGACTGAGCCACGCAGTATTCGCGCGATGCCAAAACAGAAGAAAAAAAAATTATTTGGACCGTGCCGTGTACCGTGTCTGACTGACTCTTACTTTAAAGCTTACGAGAAACATCTCGTAAGCTTTAAAGTCAGAGTCAGTGAATGGTCAGTGAATGGGAATTCCTTACCTATTGGCATTATGGTTTGTTAACCATAATTAAGGTGAGGAATTCCCATACATAGTTATCCTTACCTATCATTTTCTCTTTTGACATGACGCTTGCAAAAATGTGGTAAACAATTGCCTATAAAAAAAATAATGTTATTGTGTTATATATTTTAAATCAAGCGACCCGCGGGGTTCGTGTTATTCGACTTAAAAAATAATATTAAAAGCTCCTACAAAATTCATCAGCATTGTGTGAATGCGAACCAGGGCCCTCACACGCTGCAATCAAGTGCAATCTTTAACCCTACACTTCGAAATTGGTATTGCTTTTAGTACCGTGTCTTTTCATTTATATGTCAGAAGCGTTCGAGATTACACCGGTCACTCTTCTCTCACCTACAGACATTTCTTATAAGAGAGACTGAGACCGATGTATTACGTCCGTGTCGCTAAGTTTAATCGTTTCAACGTACCTACTACGGCTCTACTATTATTACGAGTATGCTTCGTTCCGCGCATAAAAAAATACCTTTAAAAATCAATAAAAAAAAAAAAAATATTAACCGGTGTGTTAAAAAATATCGCACCGTAATATATGATTTTTTTGAAACAAATCTGCATATTCAGTTTTTCTTAACCGACATCAGTTGAGAAGTTAGATTTAAAAAAAAAATGTCGGTAATTCAAAATCTAAAGCGATAACCTCCCCCTTTTCTTACATTAAAAAATAGTTTACAGTTTCAGCTTCGAAACGGTGCTGAAAACTGGTATGAACTTCCTCGAAAGTCTCTCGCGATTCGCGCGGAACCCGAACGCGGCCCGAATGTCTTAAGATTAAAAAAAAATTGTATGAAACGCGTAATTTTTTTTACAGATTTGAAAGAGTACCGAAAGGCATGCAAACTTTAGTTCAAGGTCAACCCCTCTATCTCTCGCGATTTCCGAGGGAAGTAGGGGGTATAGTTTACCTTTGTATGGCGGCCATATTGAAAAATGACGGAATCAAAATTTGTTTTTCACATTCCTACTAATCATCAAGGAGGATAGTCAGATATCGATTTTCATCTGGATCGCATAACGTTTTCTTAAAGTCGATATTTCCGTATTCGCCATTTTGAAAAAATCGGTTTTGTCAATTTAACCCTTATTGCATCTTCACTTGATCCTTTGGAATGACTTTTCTAAAATATTGGTATTCGTAGCTCAAAAAAGGAAAGTGTATATTTCGATAAAAGTACCTTTGTATGGCGGCCATATTAAAAAATGGCGAAAGTCAAAATTTGATTTCAGAATGTTAATAATCATTCAATAGGACTTCCAGATATCGATTTTCATCCGGATCGGTGAAACTTTTTTTCCGCCGTGACCTAAATTTCCGCCATTTTGAAAAAAAAATATTCCGATATATTCCCCTTGGGCTCCTAAACAATATTAGTTTGAGCTGTTTATACTAAAGTATCACGGTGTCGGCGTCATTTCCGGTCTAAATTTGTATGGCGGATTTTTTTCCCGCCATTTTGAATTTTTTTTATTTGCCCTAAAATTGTCCAAGGGTTTGCTATAACATTTTTTAAAACGCACATGATCTATCTCGTACAGTTTAGCCAGGCCGTTGATGGTCGCGATGATGGAAGATCGAAAGACCAGGATTTGAATTTTTTTAAATTCCAAACTACCATATCTATATGAATCGTAAAAAACAATGGCAAACTTTCCCATAGGTATCGAGAAACAATGTGTTGAATTTGTAAAAAAAAAATTGGCACGTGCAAGATGGCAAGCGAAGCCGATTCCCAGAACGGTAACGCGGTAAAGGTGCTGAGCCGCCGCGCTTTTGTATAGATAAATACCTATACCTACAGATCTATGCGGTTCCCGACATTGGTGTCGATTCTGTGTCGCATTCTCTAAAACTAAAGTAAACTTAAAGTATGGCGGTACTCTTCTGATAAAGGGGAAATGAAAAAGACGGAACCTGCAACCTGCGATGAAGAAGTACATACAGCCTTATTAATAAACACGAAATAGCTTTGGATTAGTTACACAATCTTTTGTCTCTTTCAATACAGCTAAATATTCCAGTAGCAAGAAAAGGACAAAAGCTGAAGTAACTAACCCAAAACTAATACCCGTTTATTAATAAGGCTGCTATGGTCCGTTCTCCATTCATAGTTTAATCAGGCAGAAATACATAATCACCAATTTGTTGATTAATTAGGTTGATTTTAGAAATTGAAATAATTTGTATTTAAGACGAACTTAAATCAAAATGAACTGAATACGCATTGACTTACCTTGGTATTTTTGGCGTATTTAAAAAAGGGAATGATAGTTATTTACAACGATTAAACTAAATCGTACCACCTATTTACAACCTTAATTTTTTTAATAATGTGCACCTCTTCGCGTGAAGCACAGCTCGGCACGCTGACGCATGTTGTCTTTCACACGATCCAAAACGAATGAATCACTTTTAACAGTTTTAAATGCACTAATGATTTTAGCTTTTAATTCTTCCTTGTTTACATACTCTGTAGCGTACACAAATAGTTTTACCTCACCTCATAAGTAAGAATCTAATGGAGTGAGATCCGGAGAGCAAGCCGGTCACGGAACAGGCCCTCTACGACCTGCCCAGCTATATTCGAAGTTACTACTTAAGTACTCACGTCCTTGTGACTACATGTCGTTCATCACACTTTTTAAAACGTTTAAGTATGACACATTATTCAGTCTTCCTTCGATAAAATACGAAACAGTTATTTAGAACACCAATGTTTCCCACCCGCTGAATACCTACACCCTTTATCACGGATCACACACGCAGCACGACACACGAAGGATTACACGCGTATTGTTGCGGGCGCGGAAGTAGGAAGCGGTAAACCGGATGTACACATCAGTCGGCGCTTGCGATGACACTAATTACGCAGTGGGCAGGCGCCGGTGATGCGACAGGACAGCGGGTTGACGGGACGGGGTGGCGGGGGTGCTTTTTTGTGAAATGTGGGAATGTATTCACCATACTTCACTTATTTATAAGGCAATTTGGTCAAAAATTAAGTACCTAATTTTATTAATATAATATAATATGTGTGGACATATTACATAATCATAACGACAATCGTTTACCGAGTGCTCTCCTTCAGTATCGTTCGCATCTCACCAGTCATTCTGTGTAACCAACCAATGGAGTAAGCTTTTGTGGTGCCATCAGTTTCCGAATGCAATAGGAGCGATGGTCAAGTAACGGTATAGTAAAGTCAACCTTGGCTCCGTTACAATAGAGTCGAATCGTTTCAACGTACCTACTACGGATACTATTATTAAGAGCGTGCTTCGTTCCGCGCATGAAATAATACCTTTAAAAATCGAATAAAAATAAAATTACTATTGACCGGTGTGTAAAAAAATATTGCATCGTAATATATGATTTTTTTGCAACAAATCTGCATATTTAGTTTTTCTTAATCGACACCCGTTGAGAAGTTAATTTTTTTTTTCAAAAAAGGTCCGTAATTCAAAATCTAAAGCGATAACCCCATCTTTTTTTTACTTTACAAAATAGCTTACAGTTTCAGCTTCGAAACGAAGCTGAAAACTGGTATGAACTTCCTTGAAAGTCTCTCGCGATTCGCGCGGAAACCGAACGCGGCCCGAATTTCTTAAGATTAAAAAAATAAAATTGTATGAAACTTGTATTTTTTTTTACAGATTTGAAAGGGCACCAAAAAGCACGCAAACTTTAGTTCAAGGTCGACCCCTCTATCTCTCGCGATTTCCGAGGGAAGTAGGGGGTATAGTGTACCTTTGTATGGCGGCCATATTGAAAAATGGCGGAATCAAAGTTTTTTTTCCATATTCCTACTAATCATCAAGGGGCATAGTCAGATATCGATTTTCATCTGGATCGGATAACGTTTTCTTAAAGTCGATATTACTGTAGCCGCCATTTTGAAAAAATCGGTTTCGTTATATTTGCATTTTAACCCTTAGTGTATCTTCACTTGATCCTCAGGAATGACTTTTCTAAAATTTTGGTATTCGCGGCTCCAAAAAGGAAAGTGTACATTTCGATAAAAGTACCTTTGTATGGCGGCCATATTAAAAAATGGCGAAAGTCAAAATTTGATTTCATAATGTTGATCGGCATTCTATGGAACTTTCAGATATCGATTTTCATCCGGATCGGTGAAACTTTTTTTTCCGCCGTGACCTAAAATTCCGCCATTTTGAAAAAAAAAATAATCCGGATTCTTCTCCTTGGGCTTCCGAACAATATTAGTTTGAGCTCTTTATACTAAAGTATCACGGTTTCGGCGTCATTTCCGGTCAAAATTTGTATGGCGGATTTTTTTTTCCGCCATTTTGAATTTTTTTTATCTGCCCTAAAATCGTCTCAAGGTTTGCTATAACATTCCTTAAAACGCACGTGACCTATCTGGTACCGTTTAGCCAGGCCGTTGACGGTCGCGATGATGGAAGGTCGAAAGACCAGGATTTGAATATTTTTGAATTTCAAACTACCACGTCTATACGAATCGTAAAGAACGATCGCAAACTTTCCCATAGGTATCGAGAAACGATGCGTTGAATTTGTAAAAAAAAATTTGTATGGCGGCCACCTTTAAAAATGGCGGAATCGAAATTTTTTTTTCAAATATGGAATCTGCGGCCTCGAAAACCCTCCGATGCAAAAGATCAGTCGGATCGGACCAACTTTCAAAATGGCCGCCATCTTGAATCCGCCATCTTGGATTTTAATGACCACCGTCGGAAAGCCCCCAACGTCCTCTACGACATTCGGTCGAGCACCCCCCGCGTGACTCTTACCGTTTTCGATCTACGAGCGTTTCCATTTTGTATGGAATTTTAGTTTTTTTGTATGGGAACCCCATTTTTTTTTTATTTCTCTAAAATCCTCTCAGGGTTTCCTCCAACTTTAGTTAGAAGGCGACACCAATCCGACTTTTGGTTTCCGAGATCCGTCGAGCGGTTCCATCTCGAAGACGATTTTCCGATGATGTCAGATTTTTCTCGTCGGTTACTCGCCCTCCTCTACGCGAACCTATAGTCACTTTTTCTCCATCACCTCCCATCTCTTCAATCAATTCTCTAAGTGAGTCAGTGAGTCAACATTTAACTTTATATAATGTAACTAGTATTATGCCCCGTGCGCGGGCCGCGAGCGGCCCGCGGTGTGTTAACTAAAAAAAAGTTCGTACAAAACATAGTTTCTACAAAAAATGCGAACCAGGGCCCTCACGCACCGCTACCAAGAGCCGCCACCACTGGGCCACGCAGTATTCGCGCGGCTGCGCCTAATTCGCCTTGCGTGTTGACCGAAAAAACAAAAAAAAAAAACATTATACCATCCGAAAGTATTTGGGCCTCCTACAAATATATCTTCTTTACTTTCAAATATTTATCCTGATATTTATTAAGCTTTGGCTTTTTTTATTGTTTCTAATAACTTTCAAAATTATAAACTCTATCCTTTCTACATATTTTTCGTCTTTGTATCATTTGCCTTTTCTTTCACTCGTATACGTTTATGAACATTTTATTAAATAATGCAAAAAAAACGACACTTGCTAGCGCCACGGTGGTGGAAAAATGAAACTTTTAAGATTAAAAACTATTTACGCACTAAACGCCAATGTTGGGTTATCAAACCTTCTTTGTTAGACGATTTTGAGGTTGTGTTGGTCTTTGATAAAACATATCTATTGTTGCTCCATTTATACGATATTTACTATAGTTACAGTTAGTTATAACAACAATAAACAGAAATATCAATTTTCGCGCGTTAAGCAATGCCATATTTATGTTCTGATTATTTATTCTTTAAAAAATATGCAAACAATAAGCTTTCCAAGGCCAATGCACGTATATTATAGACGAAAACAAAAATTCTAAATATAAGAAAACGTTAAAAAAGGATCGTGTGAATAAATGTGGTCCAAATGAACAAACTTTTTTCGTATTTAGTCTATGGTAAATATTGATTTAAGCCATGGACTATCTCTGGTATCAGCTGGTCTTCAATTAGTCGGCGTTTTGTAATAAAGTCAAGGTTCTAACTACTTACAATACAACACAATACAAAACGCTTTATTGACACCAAAAATAAACATGTAGAAAATAGAATCACGTAATAAGGTACAATGGACGGTCTTATCGCTAAGAGCGATCTCTTCCAGACAACCTTTGTATGGACAGAGATATGAGACACTATGAGCGAGGACGGCGGTGCAAATAAATACTATATACTAACCTATACTCAAATAATATAATACATAAGAATAAATAATAATAAAATACATATACCTAAATCATTGATACATATATACACATGTACAATATAGATAGATAGATAACTCTTTGTCTCACCAACGAAATTCATACAATACAGGCATTATTAAATCTATATATATATATATATATATATATACTTATACCAGTTAAAAGGAACACAGTTTATTTAGTAAGGAGTCAGGTTAGATAAATATGAATTTTTGACTTGATATTTAAAAGTGAAAAGTGATTGAGCGCGTCGAATGATAACAGGGAGTTCATTCCACAATCTAACAGCTTGAACTGTGAAGGAGTGGTCGTAGAACGAAGTACGACGTACCGGGGGCTTGGGAAGGAGGTTTTCCGATGACCTAAGAGACATAGAGTTGGAGTGGGAGTGATAAAGAAAATCGAATCGAGCCTTCAAATAGTGGGGAGTAGAAGGATTAAACAATATATTATTAAAAAAAAGAGACAGGATATGAGTATTCCGGCAAAGACGTATTGCGAGCCACTTGAGTTTAAAACGCAACTGAGACGTGATCATATTTTTGGAGACCGAAAACAAATCGTAAGTAATTTTGAAGACGCTCAAGTTTATTGAGTTGCTCCTCAGTAAGGTCAAGGTAGCAGGCGTCAGCATAGTCGAGAATTGGAAGAAGGAGAGATTGTGCAAGCGAAACTTTGGTCCGTAATTCAAAATCTAAAGCGATAACCCCTTTTTTGTACATTAAAAACAGCTTACAGTTTCAGCTTCGAAATGGTGCTGAAAACTGGTATGAACTTCCTTGAAAGTCTCTCGCGTCGAAAAGTCTCTTTTTTTTAGTCAAACCACCGCGGGCCGCGAGCGGCTGTACAAAACAAAGTTTCTACAAAAAAATATATTGTCAGCGTTATCTGAATGCGAACCAGGGCCCTCACGCACCGCTACCAAGAGCCGCCACGACTGAGCCACGCAGTATTCGCGCGATGCCAAAACAGAAGAAAAAAAAATTATTTGGACCGTGCCGTGTACCGTGTCTGACTGACTCTTACTTTAAAGCTTACGAGAAACATCTCGTAAGCTTTAAAGTCAGAGTCAGTGAATGGTCAGTGAATGGGAATTCCTTACCTATTGGCATTATGGTTTGTTAACCATAATTAAGGTGAGGAATTCCCATACATAGTTATCCTTACCTATCATTTTCTCTTTTGACATGACGCTTGCAAAAATGTGGTAAACAATTGCCTATAAAAAAAATAATGTTATTGTGTTATATATTTTAAATCAAGCGACCCGCGGGGTTCGTGTTATTCGACTTAAAAAATAATATTAAAAGCTCCTACAAAATTCATCAGCATTGTGTGAATGCGAACCAGGGCCCTCACACGCTGCAATCAAGTGCAATCTTTAACCCTACACTTCGAAATTGGTATTGCTTTTAGTACCGTGTCTTTTCATTTATATGTCAGAAGCGTTCGAGATTACACCGGTCACTCTTCTCTCACCTACAGACATTTCTTATAAGAGAGACTGAGACCGATGTATTACGTCCGTGTCGCTAAGTTTAATCGTTTCAACGTACCTACTACGGCTCTACTATTATTACGAGTATGCTTCGATCCGCGCATGAAAAAATACCTTTAAAAATCAATAAAAAAAAAAATATTAATCGGTGTGTTAAAAAATATCGCACCGTAATATATGATTTTTTTGAAACAAATCTGCATATTCAGTTTTTCTTAACCGACATCAGTTGAGAAGTTAGATTTTAAAAAAAAAAATGTCGGTAATTCAAAATCTAAAGCGATAACCTCCCCCTTTTCTTACATTAAAAAATAGTTTACAGTTTCAGCTTCGAAACGGTGCTGAAAACTGGCATGAACTTCCTCGAAAGTCTCTCGCGATTCGCGCGGAACCCGAACGCGGCCCGAATGTCTTAAGATTAAAAAAAAATTGTATGAAACGCGTAATTTTTTTTTTACAGATTTGAAAGAGTACCGAAAGGCATGCAAACTTTAGTTCAAGGTCAACCCCTCTATCTCTCGCGATTTCCGAGGGAAGTAGGGGGTATAGTTTACCTTTGTATGGCGGCCATATTGAAAAATGACGGAATCAAAATTTGTTTTTCATATTCCTACTAATCATCAAGGAGGATAGTCAGATATCGATTTTCATCTGGATCGCATAACGTTTTCTTAAAGTCGATATTTCCGTATTCGCCATTTTGAAAAAATCGGTTTTGTCAATTTAACCCTTATTGCATCTTCACTTGATCCTTTGGAATGACTTTTCTAAAATATTGGTATTCGTAGCTCAAAAAAGGAAAGTGTATATTTCGATAAAAGTACCTTTGTATGGCGGCCATATTAAAAAATGGCGAAAGTCAAAATTTGATTTCAGAATGTTAATAATCATTCAATAGGACTTCCAGATATCGATTTTCATCCGGATCGGTGAAACTTTTTTTCCGCCGTGACCTAAATTTCCGCCATTTTGAAAAAAAAATATTCCGATATATTCCCCTTGGGCTCCTAAACAATATTAGTTTGAGCTGTTTATACTAAAGTATCACGGTGTCGGCGTCATTTCCGGTCTAAATTTGTATGGCGGATTTTTTTCCCGCCGTTTTGAATTTTTTTTATTTGCCCTAAAATTGTCCAAGGGTTTGCTATAACATTTTTTTAAAACGCACATGATCTATCTCGTACAGTTTAGCCAGGCCGTTGATGGTCGCGATGATGGAAGATCGAAAGACCAGGATTTGAATTTTTTTAAATTCCAAACTACCATATCTATATGAATCGTAAAAAACAATGGCAAACTTTCCCATAGGTATCGAGAAACAATGTGTTGAATTTGTAAAAAAAAAATTGGCACGTGCAAGATGGCAAGCGAAGCCGATTCCCAGAACGGTAACGCGGTAAAGGTGCTGAGCCGCCGCGCTTTTGTATAGATAGATACCTATACCTACAGATCTATGCGGTTCCCGACATTGGTGTCGATTCTGTGTCGCATTCTCTAAAACTAAAGTAAACTTAAAGTATGGCGGTACTCTTCTGATAAAGGGGAAATGAAAAAGACGGAACCTGCAACCTGCGATGAAGAAGTACATACAGCCTTATTAATAAACGCGAAATAGCTTTGGATTAGTTACACAATCTTTTGTCTCTTTCAATCCAGCTAAATATTCCAGTAGCAAGAAAAGGACAAAAGCTGAAGTAACTAACCCAAAACTAATACCCGTTTATTAATAAGGCTGCTATGGTCCGTTCTCCATTCATAGTTTAATCAGGCAGAAATACATAATCACCAATTTGTTGATTAATTAGGTTGATTTTAGAAATTGAAATAATTTGTATTTAAGACGAACTTAAATCAAAATGAACTGAATACGCATTGACTTACCTTGGTATTTTTGGCGTATTTAAAAAAGGGAATGATAGTTATTTACAACGATTAAACTAAATCGTACCACCTATTTACAACCTTAATTTTTTTAATAATGTGCACCTCTTCGCTTGAAGCACAGCTCGGCACGCTGACGCATGTTGTCTTTCACACGATCCAAAACGAATGAATCACTTTTAACAGTTTTAAATGCACTAATGATTTTAGTCTTTAATTCTTCCTTGTTTACATACTCTGTAGCGTACACAAATAGTTTTACCTCACCTCATAAGTAAGAATCTAATGGAGTGAGATCCGGAGAGCAAGCCGGTCACGGAACAGGCCCTCTACGACCTGCCCAGCTATATTCGAAGTTACTACTTAAGTACTCACGTCCTTGTGACTACATGTCGTTCATCACACTTTTTAAAACGTTTAAGTATGACACATTATTCAGTCTTCCTTCGATAAAATACGAAACAGTTATTTAGAACACTAATGTTTCCCAACCGCTGAATACCTACACCCTTTATCACGGATCACACACGCAGCACGACACACGAAGGATTACACGCGTATTGTTGCGGGCGCGGAAGTAGGAAGCGGTACACCGGATGTACACATCAGTCGGCGCTTGCGATGACACTAATTACGCAGTGGGCAGGCGCCGGTGATGCGACAGGACAGCGGGTTGACGGGACGGGGTGGCGGGGGTGCTTTTTTGTGAAATGTGGGAATGTATTCACCATACTTCACTTATTTATAGGGCAATTTGGTCAAAAATTAAGTACCTAATTTTATTAATATAATATAATATGTGTGGACATATTACATAATCATAACGACAATCGTTTACCGAGTGCTCTCATTCAGTATCGTTCGCATCTCACCAGTCATTCTGTGTAACCAACCAATGGAGTAAGCTTTTGTGGTGCCATCAGTTTCCGAATGCAATAGGAGCGATGGTCAAGTAACGGTATAGTAAAGTCAACCTTGGCTCCGTTACAATAGAGTCGAATCGTTTCAACGTACCTACTACGGATACTATTATTAAGAGCGCGCTTCGTTCCGCGCATGAAATAATACCTTTAAAAATCGATTAAAAATAAAATTACTATTGACCGGTGTGTAAAAAAATATTGCATCGTAATATATGATTTTTTTGCAACAAATCTGCATATTTAGTTTTTCTTAACCGACATCCGTTGAGAAGTTAGTTTTTTTTTTTAAAAAAGGTCCGTAATTCAAAATCTAAAGCGATAACCCCACTTTTTTTTTACATTAAAAAATAGCTTACAGTTTCAGCTTCGAAACGGTGCTGAAAACTGCTATGAACTTCCTTGAAAGTCTCTCGCGATTCGCGCGGAAACCGAACGCGGCCCGAATTTCTTAAGATTTAAAAAAAAAAATTGTATGAAACTTGTATTTTTTTTTACAGATTTGAAAGGGTACCAAAAAGCACGCAAACTTTAGTTCGAGGTCGACCCCTCTATCTCTCGCGATTTCCGAGGGAAGTAGGGGGTATAGTGTACCTTTGTATGGCGGCCATATTGAAAAATGGCGGAATCAAAATTTTTTTTCCATATTCCTACTAATCATCGAGGGGGATAGTCGGATATCGATTTTCATCTGGATCGGATAACTTTTACTTAAAGTTGATATTACTGTAGCCGCCATTTTGAAAAAAATCGGTTTTGTTATATTTGCATTTTAACCCTTATTGTATCTTCACTTGATCCTCAGGAACGACTTTTCTAAAATATTGGTATTCGTGGTTCCAAAAAGGAAAGTGTACATTTCGATAAAAGTACCTTTGTATGGCGGCCATATTAAAAAATGGCGAAAGTCAAAATTTGATTTCATAATGTTGATCGGCATTCTATGGAACTTTCAGATATCGATTTTCATCCGCATCGGTGAAACTTTTTTTTCCGCCGTGACCTAAAATTCCGCCATTTTGAAAAAAAAAATAATCCGGATTCTTCTCCTTGGGCTTCCGAACAATATTAGTTTGAGCTCTTTATACTAAAGTATCACGGTTTCGGCGTCATTTCCGGTCAAAATTTGTATGGCGGATTTTTTTTTCCGCCATTTTGAATTTTTTTTATCTGCCCTAAAATCGTCTCAAGGTTTGCTATAACATTCCTTAAAACGCACGTGACCTATCTGGTACCGTTTAGCCAGGCCGTTGACGGTCGCGATGATGGAAGGTCGAAAGACCAGGATTTGAATATTTTTGAATTTCAAACTACCACGTCTATACGAATCGTAAAGAACGATCGCAAATTTTCCCATAGGTATCGAGAAACGATGCGTTGAATTTGTAAAAAAAAATTTGTATGGCGGCCACCTTTAAAAATGGCGGAATCGAAATTTTTTTTTCAAATATGGAATCTGCGGCCTCGAAAACCCTCCGATGCAAAAGATCAGTCGGATCGGACCAACTTTCAAAATGGCCGCCATCTTGAATCCGCCATCTTGGATTTTAATGACCACCGTCGGAAAGCCCCCAACGTCCTCTACGACATTCGGTCGAGCACCCCCCGCGTGACTCTTACCGTTTTCGATCTACGAGCGTTTCCATTTTGTATGGAATTTTAGTTTTTTTGTATGGGAACCCCATTTTTTTTTATTTCTCTAAAATCCTCTCAGGGTTTCCTCCAACTTTAGTTAGAAGGCGACACCAATCCGACTTTTGGTTTCCGAGATCCGTCGAGCGGTTCCATCTCGAAGACGATTTTCCGATGATGTCAGATTTTTCTCGTCGGTTACTCGCCCTCCTCTACGCGAACCTATAGTCACTTTTTCTCCATCACCTCCCATCTCTTCAATCAATTCTCTAAGTGAGTCAGTGAGTCAACATTTAACTTTATATAATGTAACTAGTATTATGCCCCGTGCGCGGGCCGCGAGCGGCCCGCGGTGTGTTAACTAAAAAAAAGTTCGTACAAAACATAGTTTCTACAAAAAATGCGAACCAGGGCCCTCACGCACCGCTACCAAGAGCCGCCAACCACTGGGCCACGCAGTATTCGCGCGGCTGCGCCTAATTCGCCTTGCGTGTTGAAAGAAAAAACAAAAAAAAAAAAACATTATACCATCCGAAAGTATTTGGGTCTCCTACAAATATATCTTCTTTACTTTCAAATATTTATCCTGATATTTATTAAGCTTTGGCTTTTTTTATTGTTTCTAATAACTTTCAAAATTATAAACTCGATCCTTTCTACATATTTTTCGTCTTTGTATCATTTCCCTTTTCTTTCACTCGTATACGTTTATGAACATTTTATTAAATAATGCAAAAAAAACGACACTTGCTAGCGCCACGGTGGTGGAAAAATGAAACTTTTAAGATTAAAAACTATTTACGCACTAAACGCCAATGTTGGGTTATCAAACCTTCTTTGTTAGACGATTTTGAGGTTGTGTTGGTCTTTGATAAAACATATCTATTGTTGCTCCATTTATACGATATTTACTATAGTTACAGTTAGTTATAACAACAATAAACAGAAATATCAATTTTCGCGCGTTAAGCAATGCCATATTTATGTTCTGATTATTTATTCTTTAAAAAATATGCAAACAATAAGCTTTCCAAGGCCAATGCACGTATATTATAGACGAAAACAAAAATTCTAAATATAAGAAAACGTTAAAAAAGGATCGTGTGAATAAATGTGGTCCAAATGAACAAACTTTTTTCGTATTTAGTCTATGGTAAATATATGTCTATGGTAAATATTGATTTAAGCCATGGACTATCTCTGGTATCAGCTGGTCTTCAATTAGTCGGCGTTTTGTAATAAAGTCATGGTTCTAACTACTTACAATACAACACAATACAAAACGCTTTATTGGCACCAAAAATAAACATGTAGAAAATAGAATCACGTAATAAGGTACAATGGACGGTCTTATCGCTAAGAGCGATCTCTTCCAGACAACCTTTGTATGGACAGAGATATGAGACACTATGAGCGAGGACGGCGGTGCAAATAAATACTATATACTAACCTATACTCAAATAATATAATACATAAGAATAAATAATAATAAAATACATATACCTAAATCATTGATACATATATACACATGTACAATATAGATAGATAGATAACTCTTTGTCTCACCAACGAAATTCATACAATACAGGCATTATTAAATCTATATATATATATATATATAGTATATATATAGTATAGGAACACAGTTTATTTAGTAAGGAGTCAGGTTAGATAAATATGAATTTTTGACTTGATATTTAAAAGTGAAAAGTGATTGAGCGCGTCGAATGATAACAGGGAGTTCATTCCACAATCTAACAGCTTGAACTGTGAAGGAGTGGTCGTAGAACGAAGTACGACGTACCGGGGGCTTGGGAAGGAGGTTTTCCGATGACCTAAGAGACATAGAGTTGGAGTGGGAGTGATAAAGAAAATCGAATCGAGCCTTCAAATAGTGGGGAGTAGAAGGATTAAACAATATATTATAAAAAAAAAGAGACAGGATATGAGTATTCCGGCAAAGACGTATTGCGAGCCACTTGAGTTTAAAACGCAACTGAGACGTGATCATATTTTTGGAGACCGAAAACAAATCGTAAGTAATTTTGAAGACGCTCAAGTTTATTGAGTTGCTCCTCAGTAAGGTCAAGGTAGCAGGCGTCAGCATAGTCGAGAATTGGAAGAAGGAGAGATTGTGCAAGCGAAACTTTGGTCCGTAATTCAAAATCTAAAGCGATAACCCCTTTTTTGTACATTAAAAACAGCTTACAGTTTCAGCTTCGAAATGGTGCTGAAAACTGGTATGAACTTCCTTGAAAGTCTCTCGCGTCGAAAAGTCTCTTTTTTTTAGTCAAACCACCGCGGGCCGCGAGCGGCCGTACAAAACAAAGTTTCTACAAAAAAATATATTGTCAGCGTTATCTGAATGCGAACCAGGGCCCTCACGCACCGCTACCAAGAGCCGCCACGACTGAGCCACGCAGTATTCGCGCGGTTGCGCCGCGGGACCGTGTTAAAAAAAAAAAAAAAACTATATACCATCCGAAAGTATTTGGGCCTCCTACAAATATATCTTCTTTACTTTCAAATATTTATACTGATATTTATAAAGCTTTGGCTTTGTTTATTGTTTCTAATAACTTTCAAAATTATAAACTCTATCCTTTCCATTATTTTTATTGTCTGTTTTTTTATTACACTTTTCCTTCACATACTTTCCTGATCCCATCATTTTCTAAAATATTTCAAATTTTGTAAGCTCAAAATACAATTTAGCGCGTTTAAGTTTCCCCACTTTTAATTGAAAAGTTAAATCTAACATGACACTGGCAGATTGCATCAATAGCGCGATGCCAAAACAGAAGAAAAAAAATTATTTGGACCGTGCCGTGTACCGTGTCTGACTGACTCTTACTTTAAAGCTTACGACAAACATCTCGTAAGCTTTAAAGTCAGAGTCAGTGAATGGTCAGTGAATGGGAATTCCTTACCTATTGGCATTATGGTTTGTTAACCATAATTAAGGTGAGGAATTCCCATACATAGTTATCCTTACCTATCATTTTCTCTTTTGACATGACGCTTGCAAAAATGTGGTAAACAATTGCCTATAAAAAAAAAAATGTTATTGTGTTATAATTTTTGAATCAAGCGACCCGCGGGGTTCGTGTTATTCGACTTAAAAAATAATATTAAAAGCTCCTACAAAATTCATCAGCATTGTGTGAATGCGAACCAGGGCCCTCACACGCTGCAATCAAGTGCAATCTTTAACCCTACACTTTGAAATTGGTGTTGCTTTTAGTACCGTGTCCTTTTCATTTATATGTCAGAAGCGTTCGAGATTACACCAGGTCACTCTCCTCTCACCTACAGACATTTCTTATAAGAGAGACTGAGACCGATGTATTACGTCCGTGTCGCTAAGTTTAATCGTTTCAACGTACCTACTACAGCTCTACTATTATTACGAGTATGCTTCGATCCGTGCATGAAAAAATACCTTTAAATTCAATAAAAAAAAATAAAAATATTAACCGGTGTGTTGTTAAAAAATATCGCATCGTAATATATGATTTTTTTGAAACAAATCTGCATATTCAGTTTTTCTTAACCGACATCCGTTGAGAAGTAAGATTTTTTTTTAAAAATGTCGGTAATTCAAAATCTAAAGCGATAACCTCCCCCTTTTCTTAAATTAAAAAACAGTTTACAGTTTCAGCTTCGAAACGGTGCTGAAAACTGGTATGAACTTCCTCGAAAGTCTCTCGCGATTCGCGCGGAACCCGAACGCGGCCCGAATGTCTTAAGATTTAAAAAAAATTGTATGAAACGCGTAATTTTTTTTTTACAGATTTGAAAGAGTACCAAAAGGCATGCAAACTTTAGTTCAAGGTCAACCCCTCTATCTCTCGCGATTTCCGAGGGAAGTAGGGGGTATAGTTTACCTTTGTATGGCGGCCATATTGAAAAATGACGGAATCAAAATTTGTTTTTCACATTCCTACTAATCATCAAGGAGGATAGTCAGATATCGATTTTCATCTGGATCGGATAACGTTTTCTTAAAGTCGATATTTCCGCATTCGCCATTTTGAAAAAATCGGTTTTGTCAATTTAACCCTTATTGCATCTTCACTTGATCCTTTGGAATGACTTTTCTAAAATATTGGTATTCGTAGCTCAAAAAAGGAAAGTGTATATTTCGATAAAAGTACCTTTGTATGGCGGCCATATTAAAAAATGGCGAAAGTCAAAATTTGATTTCAGAATGTTAATAAGCATTCAATAGGACTTCCAGATATCGATTTTCATCCGGATCGGTGAAACTTTTTTTCCGCCGTGACCTAAATTTCCGCCATTTTGAAAAAAAAATATTCCGATATATTCCCCTTGGGCTCCTTAACAATATTAGTTTGAGCTGTTTATACTAAAGTATCACGGTGTCGGCGTCATTTCCGGTCTAAATTTGTATGGCGGATTTTTTTCCCGCCATTTTGAATTTTTTTTATTTGCCCTAAAATTGTCCAAGGGTTTGCTATAACATTTTTTAAAACGCACATGATCTATCTCGTACAGTTTAGCCAGGCCGTTGATGGTCGCGATGATGGAAGATCGAAAGACCAGGATTTGAATTTTTTTAAATTCCAAACTACCATATCTATATGAATCGTAAAAAACAATGGCAAACTTTCCCATAGGTATCAAGAAACAATGTGTTGAATTTATAAAAAAAAATTGGCACGTGCAAGATGGCAAGCGAAGCCGATTCCCAGAACGGTAACGCGGTAAGGGTGCTGAGCCGCCGCGCTTTTGTATAGATAGATACCTATACCTACAGATCTATGCGGTTCGCGACATTGGTGTCGATTCTGTGTCGCATTCTCTAAAACTAAAGTAAACTTAAAGTATGGCGGTACTCTTCTGATAAAGGGGAAATGAAAAAGACGGAACCTGCAACCTGCGATGAAGAAGTACATACAGCCTTATTAATAAACACGAAATAGCTTTGGATTAGTTACACAATCTTTTGTCTCTTTCAATCCAGCTAAATATTCCAGTAGCAAGAAAAGGACAAAAGCTGAAGTAACTAACCCAAAACTAATACCCGTTTATTAATAAGGCTGCTATGGTCCGTTCTCCATTCATAGTTTAATCAGGCAGAAATACATAATCACCAATTTGTTGATTAATTAGGTTGATTTTAGAAATTGAAATAATTTGTATTTAAGACGAACTTAAATCAAAATGAACTGAATACGCATTGACTTACCTTGGTATTTTTGGCGTATTTAAAAAAGGGAATGATAGTTATTTACAACGATTAAACTAAATCGTACCACCTATTTACAACCTTAATTTTTTTAATAATGTGCACCTCTTCGCGTGAAGCACAGCTCGGCACGCTGACGCATGTTGTCTTTCACACGATCCAAAACGAATGAATCACTTTTAACAGTTTTAAATGCACTAATGATTTTAGTCTTTAATTCTTCCTTGTTTACATACTCTGTAGCGTACACAAATAGTTTTACCTCACCTCATAAGTAAGAATCTAATGGAGTGAGATCCGGAGAGCAAGCCGGTCACGGAACAGGCCCTCTACGACTTGTCCAGCTATATTCGAAGTTACTACTTAAGTACTCACGTCCTTGTGACTACATGTCGTTCATCACACTTTTTAAAACGTTTAAGTATGACACATTATTCAGTCTTCCTTCGATAAAATACGAAACAGTTATTTAGAACACCAATGTTTCCCACCCGCTGAATACCTACACCCTTTATCACGGATCACACACGCACGACACACGAAGGATTACACGCGTATTGTTGCGGGCGCGGAAGTAGGAAGCGGTAAACCGGATGTACACATCTGTCGGCGCTTGCGATCACACTAATTACGCAGTGGGCAGGCGCCGGTGATGCGACAGGACAGCGGGTTGACGGGACGGGGTGGCGGGGGTGCTTTTTTGTGAAATGTGGGAATGTATTCACCATACTTCACTTATTTATAGGGCAATTTGGTCAAAAATTAAGTACCTAATTTTATTAATATAATATAATATGTGTGGACATATTACATAATCATAACGACAATCGTTTACCGAGTGCTCTCCTTCAGTATCGTTCGCATCTCACCAGTCATTCTGTGTAACCAACCAATGGAGTAAGCTTTTGTGGTGCCATCAGTTTCCGAATGCAATAGGAGCGATGGTCAAGTAACGGTATAGTAAAGTCAACCTTGGCTCCGTTACAATAGAGTCGAATCGTTTCAACGTACCTACTACGGATACTATTATTAAGAGCGCGCTTCGTTCCGCGCATGAAATAATACCTTTAAAAATCGATTAAAAATAAAATTACTATTGACCGGTGTGTAAAAAAATATTGCATCGTAATATATGATTTTTTTGCAACAAATCTGCATATTTAGTTTTTCTTAACCGACATCCGTTGAGAAGTTAGTTTTTTTTTTTAAAAAAGGTCCGTAATTCAAAATCTAAAGCGATAACCCCACTTTTTTTTTACAATAAAAAATAGCTTACAGTTTCAGCTTCGAAACGGTGCTGAAAACTGCTATGAACTTCCTTGAAAGTCTCTCGCGATTCGCGCGGAAACCGAACGCGGCCCGAATTTCTTAAGATTTAAAAAAAAAAATTGTATGAAACTTGTATTTTTTTTTACAGATTTGAAAGGGTACCAAAAAGCACGCAAACTTTAGTTCGAGGTCGACCCCTCTATCTCTCGCGATTTCCGAGGGAAGTAGGGGGTATAGTGTACCTTTGTATGGCGGCCATATTGAAAAATGGCGGAATCAAAATTTTTTTTCCATATTCCTACTAATCATCGAGGGGGATAGTCGGATATCGATTTTCATCTGGATCGGATAACTTTTTCTTAAAGTTGATATTACTGTAGCCGCCATTTTGAAAAAAATCGGTTTTGTTATATTTGCATTTTGACCCTTATTGTATCTTCACTTGATCCTCAGGAACGACTTTTCTAAAATATTGGTATTCGTGGCTCCAAAAAGGAAAGTGTACATTTCGATAAAAGTACCTTTGTATGGCGGCCATATTAAAAAATGGCGAAAGTCAAAATTTGATTTCATAATGTTGATCGGCATTCTATGGAACTTTCAGATATCGATTTTCATCCGGATCGGTGAAACTTTTTTTTCCGCCGTGACCTAAAATTCCGCCATTTTGAAAAAAAAAATAATCCGGATTCTTCTCCTTGGGCTTCCGAACAATATTAGTTTGAGCTCTTTATACTAAAGTATCACGGTTTCGGCGTCATTTCCGGTCAAAATTTGTATGGCGGATTTTTTTTTCCGCCATTTTGAATTTTTTTTATCTGCCCTAAAATCGTCTCAAGGTTTGCTATAACATTCCTTAAAACGCACGTGACCTATCTGGTACCGTTTAGCCAGGCCGTTGACGGTCGCGATGATGGAAGGTCGAAAGACCAGGATTTGAATATTTTTGAATTTCAAACTACCACGTCTATACGAACCGTAAAGAACGATCGCAAACTTTCCCATAGGTATCGAGAAACGATGCGTTGAATTTGTAAAAAAAAATTTGTATGGCGGCCACCTTTAAAAATGGCGGAATCGAAATTTTTTTTTCAAATATGGAATCTGCGGCCTCGAAAACCCTCCGATGCAAAAGATCAGTCGGATCGGACCAACTTTCAAAATGGCCGCCATCTTGAATCCGCCATCTTGGATTTTAATGACCACCGTCGGAAAGCCCCCAACGTCCTCTACGACATTCGGTCGAGCACCCCCCGCGTGACTCTTACCGTTTTCGATCTACGAGCGTTTCCATTTTGTATGGAATTTTAGTTTTTTTGTATGGGAACCCCATTTTTTTTTATTTCTCTAAAATCCTCTCAGGGTTTCCTCCAACTTTAGTTAGAAGGCGACACCAATCCGACTTTTGGTTTCCGAGATCCGTCGAGCGGTTCCATCTCGAAGACGATTTTCCGATGATGTCAGATTTTTCTCGTCGGTTCCTCGCCCTCCTCTACGCGAACCTATAGTCACTTTTTCTCCATCACCTCCCATCTCTTCAATCAATTCTCTAAGTGAGTCAGTGAGTCAACATTTAACTTTATATAATGTAATAATACAATCCAAATGAATGAATGAATAAAAACCTATTGAAAGGAACCTACTGAAGTAAAACTTATTTACACACGCTTGGCTTTTGGAGTAAGCTGGTGAATGCGTGACGAGGCGAAAGGAAGTTGAAGTTGATTCACGTAGATCTCCATTGTCAATATAACAAAGTTAAAAATTACTTAAATTTTGTATTACTATGTTGGTATGTCCGGTAAAATTACAACTTACAATTGTCAAGATGGCGACATTAACATTAAACACAGCAAAAACAAAGTTATACCGGCCGATAGATGGAGCTAAACTAAAGAAGTTTTACTTCAGTCTGGTCTAAAGCTCACTCATTTTATTTTCCCCCCGACTAAGCAGCCGTGGTCACTGTAAATGAATGACGAGATGGCTTGCTAGCTTCTATTATCTTTGTAGATAATAATAACGCCCAACAGCATCACATACGTAGATCTTGGACCCTAACTAGGATTCCCTGTGTCTAGGGACCGAGGAACTACGAGGACTAAGGTCCCATAACCATGGTCCTCGCTACTCGATAGATATTTCTTAATTGTGATTTATACTTTGAAATCTATTGTGAGTGTAGTTCTGTAACGTGTAAGGACTTAAATTAATTAAACAATCTAATACATGTTTCAAGACACGTGTCTAAGTATATCTAATGGCGTCCGTTTACGACATACCATAAACAAGCATGCGCGTTTACATTGTCGATGGTCATAAATTAATGATTTATTAGCGTGATTGTGTTTAATTAATCTGTTAAACGGTTAGCAATCACATTTGTAACGCTTATGAAATGTGGTTTATTAACCTTCGTCTAAACAGGGGCCTTACCGCGTAAGTCTGGTGGAGATGGTAATCGTGTTCTCTCTTGTTCGCACTCGTGGACTTGTTAATTGGCGCGTGCAGGATGGCAGGCGAAGCCGATTCCCAGAACAGTTACGCGTATGGATGCAGATGATGTTATAAAGTTATACGTACGTCTGTCTGTCCGGCATTGTAACTACCAAACCAAACGGATGAATCAAAAATGGATTTATTATTTTTTGTTCGAAAGTTTATCTTTATCGACCGTCTTCTAAAAAGGAGGAGATTTTCAATTCGACTGTATTTTTTAAAATGTTTGTGACCTCAGAACCTTCGACAGGTTGAACCAATTTTGATGATTTTTTTATTATTTGAAACCTGGCGCTTGTGGTGTTTAAATCCAATTTTTTTTAAAAATCAAATTTAAATGTACCGCTTTCCGTGTGGTGAATTTAAATTTTAACAAGATCCGACAAGTAGTTTTTGAGTTATCCTTAATAATGCATATTTCGATTTCGAATACATTGATGATGTTCTCATTGGGATCGAAGTCGGTTGAAACCCTTTCTAAAACGTATTATATTATTGCACATGCTACTAAAAAATGCTGCAACTTATCTATGGCATCATAAAACCGCACCTGCAATTCTCCAAAACGATTCTCTAATAAGACGACCACGTTTAGAATACAAATTAGGTTATGTTTGACAATGACCAGTAATTGCTATTGTCAATATGCACAGACCGTGTTTAAAAACTGGGGGTTTCCTATGAGTATCTTGTTCAGAGACACACAAATCGGTTTCCTTAACCTACAGACATGAGCATCGATCGAATATGTCTTGGTCAAAGTGGAAAATTGGACTCGATAGCTTACGAACGAGCTCAGATATAGGAGAAGGGCTTAGTATCTTAGAAGGAGCAATGAAGAGATAAGGAATGAACTAATACACAGCCTCTGTGGTAAGGTGGTTGAGCAGGTCGGCTCGTAATTCGGAAGGGGCGGGTTCGTTTCCTGATGCAGGACAAGTATTTGTGCAACGAAAAAAAGCGCAAATACTTGTTCTGAGACTGGATGTTGTGGGAGCATGGTTCTCGTAGTTCCTGGGTCCCTAGACACAGGGAATCCTAGTTAGGGTCCAGGATCTGTGTATGTGATCGTTGGATGTTATTTATGATTACTATTAATAATGATACAAGTGATAATGATGATGACCGAAACGCCATTAGTTTTTAAGATCTAAATCCTTAAATTTTCCTAATCACTTAAGCACATTATACCTACCAGCAATCGGGTGCGATTGCCTCAAATATCTATTTGTTTAGCGTGGTCAGTTGGGCACACACCTGCGTCGATTGACTTTTCTAAAATATTTTCTATTGATTTTGAAAAATAACCAGTATATAGAAGTGATATTTTTAAATTAATTGTCGGTGTAAAAAAGCGACGTATAGTGATAACATATTATACTTTGCCGAACTGAAATTAGACCTTGTGTATGTATAGTCTAATGCAGCGATAGGCAAAAGGCGAACCGCGGTCCATCCAAATATTGTATTGTCCTACACAGCCACCTACCAACTACAGACCGGCAGTTTTATTGATATCACTGTAAGTACAGATTAGACGATCCAACTTCCGTATTCCCCGAAAACGATAACTTTGGAGTCATCAAATCGAGTGAACAGGTATCTTCTAGGCAAGCGTGTTGCATCCTAGACCATATCGTCACTTACCATCAGGTGAGTTAGTGGTCAAACGCAAACCTATCAAACAATAAAAGGGAAAGACAAACTTAAAAAACACAAACGCTTTAAACCAACGTAAAGCTGTACCTTTAGGCGTACTTAAAATGCTTCTGAAGACTCCTGTCACTTACCTGAAATGAAAACAAATGACAATTAATACACACATTGTTTAGATAGCATTATTTACCAGTTTTACATGCGACACGCCATCTACCTCATTCTAGTCTGAGCTATTCAAATAAACATTAAATCAATATACACATGCGAGCATTTCCATTATTCTAGTTTAATTTGCTATAGTTATTACTGAAAACGTACAAAAACAACGTTACAGAATAAACGCCGTTCATGCAACGCTAATAGTCTGTAACAGCAGACATCAGACATCAAACAGTTCGATCATAACAATAACTGTGGAGAATCGCACGCGACGCGTGTGGGGGAAACTGCAAATTTAAATATTAAATGTCACATTGGATCGTCTTTTACTTTTTATATTTGCTGATAAGGTTACATATGCTAGATCAGAAGAACGATATATCAAATGTAATCTCTCCAAATAATTAACTTTAACATCCTCTACCTAAAATAACCATTAATTTAAATAAATAAAAAACGAGCGTGCTTTATATCACACGACTGAAGTAAAACTTCTTTAGTTTAGCGCCATCTATAGGCTTGAATAACTTTGTTTTAGTTTTGTTTAATGTTAATGTCGCCATCTTGACAATTGTAAATTGTCATTTTACCGGACATACCAACATAGTTATACAAATTTTAAGTAATTTTTAACTTTGTTATATTGACACCTACGTAAACCAACATCAATTTCTTTTCGCCTCGTTACGCATTCACCAGCTCACTCTTCAAGTCAAGTGTGCGTAAAGAAGTTTTACTTCAATAGGTTCCTTTCAGGAGGTACGATGCCACATTCTGGCATTATTAGCGTCGGGGTCTAAGGTTCAAAACACATATTCTGAGAACTACCAAAAATAAAAACAATAAAAATAGCCACAGAGTATGATAAGGTACATACACTCTATATCTCTATGTCATCTCTCTTTAAAAGACCCGAGCCCCAGAAGTAAAGAAAAAAAAGGGAAAGAAAGAGGAAAAAGAGGGACGACAAAAAAAAGAGAAAAAAACTAAAGAAGAAAAAGAGAACGAAAGAAAAATGAGGAAGGAGGAGAAATTCTGACCATTCTTATGATGTTACCAGTTTCTATCTAGAATTACGTTTATATTATGTAAATTATGCTAAAATTGCTGACTATAATAGCTCAGAAGCGATTAAATCTATCGCCAAGCTCCAAATAGAGTAGCGTGTACCAGGCAGACCGGCAGATTCAGTTTCCATTGTAATTTATTTTCATTAAAGCCATTGAATAACTGTTGAGATAAGAATGTAATGCAGCGATCAAACCCAGTCTTAAAAGACAATAAAAAACCTATAGAAATTAAAATGATCAAGTTTTTTATGATTTTCCAGTTGACAAAAACAACTGGAGCGTAAAGTTTACATAACGTATCTTACGTTCACCTGCCCAAGGTCGACCTTAACACTATAACCCCTTGTCATAATAACTTAAGCCAGCCTACCTTCCATCAGCCTTTGCGCAAATGGGATATTTATTGAGAAATAGTTCGGAAGTTTGTTTATTTTCGGAGCGTATCATTGGACATTTCAATTGTATGATATCTTTGAGAAACTTCGGTGCCGATTGCACTAGAAACATAAGAATCATTGAGACAGGCTTAGAGTAGCGGTTAGAAGGGCTACAGATTTGAGTCAGACATCATTATAATAAATAATACAGTGCCAAAAAAGGATGTTCCTTGTCTGTAACTCTGTGCGGTCTTCGAAGGTGAGGCCGTGAGAGATTAGAATAGTAAGGTCCACTACGTCTGTATTAGATAGAATGGAATCATATGTGCGAGGGCGAAAAATGCAGTATTTTGGTAAAACTTTTATTCAGTAGTAAGCAAATACAGGCTGACAATAAGGACCATGATGATGATGATGATGATGAAGCTAATGAAGATTATGAAAAGCAGGCAGTCAGTATTATCAAAAAGTTAGTTACTTTCTTTCTAATGGAGTGTAGTCAGTCCAATATTTTAAAGAAATGTCGTTCAGGATGAAAAAATGATGTCATCTAGATAAACGAACGCCGATCAGAATGGAATTCTGAGTACTTTCTACTCCCCTGGAGGACTAAGCTAAGGGATCTTAACAGATTCGCGAATAAAAAAAGAATGTCCTAGACCACACGACTGAAGTAAAACTTCTTTAGCTCCATCTACCGGGCGGTATAACTTTGTTTTTGCTTTGTTTAATATTGCCGTCTTGACAATTATAAATTGTCATTTTACCGGACATACCCATAATAATACAAACTTTAACTTTGCTATATTGACAATGGAGATCTACGTTAACCAACATAAAGAAGTTTAAATTTAAAAATAGGTTAGGTACCCCGAAAATTTATAAAAACTAAATCGTTTTCTTTTTCCAAGGTGTAAACTGGAGATCCCGCCATTACCTGCAGCCGAACAACAGTGCCCGAGATCGGGATGTCTCGGATGCTCTGTCTAAGCTACTCCTCAAGTATCAGGTAAGGGTCTGGGTCTCGCAGAACTTAAAGAAATAAAAAGCTCTATTGTGCCTGGTTCAAGACCATTATATGATGACCTATCGCCCCCATGACTTGTCACTGTTTGTCATATCAACTTAAATTTGTGATGATAAGATGTCCACAGTGTTGGATTCACTTCTAATGTTCATCCTTGTAACAGAGATAGTTTGTTTGTAGCCATTGTTGAGTATGCCTTGAAGTTATTCACTGGGGGGGCAGCAATGGCCTCTTCTGGTATCCTGTTCCAGTTGTGAACCACTCTATAGTGTCTAAAGTATAGTGTCTTTTCACGTTAAGGTCACTATGAAATGCTTTAACAAACACAAAGACGCATCATCGAAAAAACCGACCTATAGTAACAAACTTCAATATCTTGATATTTAAACAAATTGTTAAATGAAATGAAAAAGTAAGAATCAATGCAGTATGGACACTGCTGCATTGCTTCCCGAGTAAAACGAAATATCAAGATAAACGTCAAAGTTCATGCAAGGTTATTCACCTCTGACTGACAGTTACACGACAAAAAATGCTATCGAACCGTAACTTCTTCAGCTATTGCAATTTACAATGGTATGCAAACGTTTGGCGATTCGCGATTTTCTGTGGCTATTCAAAAAGAGGAACTGATTTGTTGTACATGTTATCTCTCTCTCTCTCTCTCTCAACTTACGTTCACCTCGCCATTCACCAGCTTAACGTGCTTAAAGAAGTTTTACTTCAAAAATTGTACCGATTTCCAAACGCATCCATAATTAGTCAACATGCACAAAATCACCGAAAATATTTTCGTTATTTAAAATAAAATAGTGTGCGCGAGTGTTCATACTGATAATGCTTTACTGTTCGTTTAATTAACCCGTCTGCACTAAAGATTGACAGCTCTAAGTTCACCCTTTTCCCTCTATGACGTATCTACCGCAACGCATTTGCGTACGTTCCATATAAGTGCAAACTTAAGAGCTGAGACTCCTGATGATGAAACGAGATGCTTTTTTTGAACGGGCTAATGCTGTTGGTCTATACCGACCGTTATAGCGTCATCGGGCGGGAATAATAATAATAATAGCACCCAACGATCACATACATAGAGCCTGGACCCTAACTAGGATTCCCTGTGTCTAGGGACCCAGGAATTATGAGAACCATAGTCCCACAACACCCAGACACAGAACAAGTATTTGTGCTTTTTTTCTGCGCACAATTAACTTGTCCAGCCGCGGGAATCGAAATAAAATAAAAATAAATAAATGCGGTGGAATTAAAGACAATGATTTAACATCTCATCAGGACTATGGCAAATACTTGGTCCTTATCACTCGCCAATAAATACGCATCAGCTCATCACTGTTCCACATTAATCATGTGCATCTCTCTTCAGGGAGTGCACACAGACACGTCCAGCGATGGAACAATGCGGGCCTTGGCCTCCGCAGCCAAGCTTGTGCCATATGACAGCGCCCTGTTCATCATAACGGATAAAGGAGCTGGTGACCCTCAGAGGCTGCCGCTGGCTTTGAGAGCTTTGGTAGAGAAGAGGCTGAAAGTAAGTGCTTAACATTTCTGTAGCTTGTTCTTGCACCTGGCAAATTTCCCTGTTCATCATAACGGATAAAAGAGCTGGTGACCCGCAGAGGCCTCCGCTGGCTTTGACAGCTTTGGTAGAGAAGAGGCTGAAGGTAAAGTGCTTAACATTTCTGTAGCTTGTTCTTGTACCTGGCCAATTTCCCTGTTCATCATAACGGATAAAGAAGTTGGTGACCCTCAGAGGCTGCCACTAGCTTTGAGAGCTTTGGTAGAGAAGAGGCTGAAGGTAAAGTGCTTAACATTTCTGTAGATTGCTGTTGCCTGCCAACTTAATTGTGTACCCACTTCAAATCTTCAGGTTATTTGGATGGGACATTTTTTTCCTAGTCCTACTAAACCAAATCAGACATTTTTGAAGTAAAATGTCTTCACGCACACTTGACTCGGAAAGTAAGCAAGCTGGTGAATGTGAGGCGAACAGAAGTTGAAGTTGGTTGTAGATGTTCTCTATTGTCAACATAACAAAGTTAAAAATTTGCATTATTACGTTGGTATGTCCGGTAAAATGACGATTCACAATTGTCAAGGCAATATTAACATTAAACAAAGGAAAAACCAAGTTATACCGGCCGATACATGGAGCTACACTGAAGTTTTACTTCAGTCGTGTGGTCTAAAGCACACTCGTTTTTTAGTCAGAGAACTTGAACCTTAAACGAGCAATACAGACAAACGCCTTTAAATTTGGTTTTTAGTTTCACATATATTTACATACGCAGGTCTACACTATATGGACGGATCCTGCCCATCCCTCAGCAGAATCGGAAGAAGCACTTCAGGAGTTGCGAAACATTTCAAAGCACACAGAGGGCGATGTCCTTCCTTATTACTTGCAAGGCATGGTACGTTTGTATTAAAATTTTTTTGACTCCACACTTTTCGTGTGATTAGCCAGTGTCAAGTAATTGATAATGTCTCAAGTTTATGATATGTCAAATCACAAATCAAATCAGTCCAAGTAATCAAGTCATAGTCTAGTCAAGTCTTACTCCTAGTAAATTGGTGGCAACTTTACTTGAAGCTTCTATGGAGTTTTGAAGACAACACGAGAAGAAACGTTTCACTTTCATAATAAAACGCCTCCAAGTTTATGCACTAACAATAACACAATTTTTGGAAAATAATACAACGCGGTACGAAAATATCTTTCTCGTTTTCCCGCCTAATCTCGTATTCTAATTATGTATTGTATTTTAAGTGGTTTTCCCTTTAATTATTTAAGGTTGCAGTCGGAAACCCACACTAAATACTTGGGTCATCATTTTTTTCCTCAGTTGGGATTTCAGAGATTATTTTAAATCACGATAAAATTTAATTCCGAGTTAAGGACATGATCGAATAAAATAAAATAAGCATACAACATCGCGCAATTGACGGCCTCTGTGGTGTGGTGGTTGTGCAGATCAGCTCATAACCTTGAAGCGTCGGGTTCGATTCCCACGACAGGACAAGTGTTTATGGACAGAAAAAAAGCGTAAATACTTGTTCTGTCTGGGTATTGTGGGACCATGGTCCTCATAGTTCCTGGGTCCCTAGACACAGGGTTTTTAGGGTCCAGAATCTACGTATGTGATCGTTGGGCGTTATTATTTTTACTAATAATACGGATGCCAAGTCAAGCAAACAACGGGAAAGCACATTGGACATATCAAATACATTGTCATATTGGCAGATCAATGATTAGGACTAAAAAGAGAACCTATGTTTCTGCTTACACCAATGGCTCTGACCTTTGAACTGTTATGAGCGCTACGTCGTTGTAATAAGGATCATTCATTTACTTTTATTTGACCGCCTCAATCCAAGCGATGACCTCAGCCGCACACAAAACACCAGTTTAGCTGATCCTCTTACTAAATTTGCACAGAACCTTAAGTTTTAGATTTTGACAACTATCATCATCCATTATGTCATTCCAGGATGTGGAAAGTCCCAGCAATCTGGCATCGGAGGTGGACTTGCAACACTGGGAGCCAATGGAGCTGAAGCCGAGACGTGGAAGGATCTATACTGAGCATGACTTAGAGAGATTTGACGTGAGTATTTGGTCTACTATTTTGTCTCCAGTTAAATTACACTCATGGACTGGCTTGATACCTTTGGTAGTAGCTCTACCTTCTGAATTATAGGTTGTAGGTTTGATTCGAACTTTCCTTCCTCCCCCCAGGGCAAGCATTTGTGTAATAAAGTTAGGTGTCTTTTCTGTGTTTGGGTGTTATATTGTACGAGCTTCTGCCCGCAGCTTCGCCCGCGGCGTGGCCTATGGGAAAATAATTCAACCACCCATTTCACCCTCTTAAGGGTGGAATTTCGAAAAATCCTTTTAGCGGATGCCTACGTCATAACATCTACCTGCATGCCAAATTTCAGCGCGATCCGTCCAGTGGTTTGGGCTGTGCGTTGATAGATCATTATATCAGTTAGTCACCTTTGAGTTATATATATATTTCGAATCACTTTATTTTACAATCAAAAAGTACATATTTATCCAAGTCTCTCAGTTATCTGGTTCCCATAGTACAAGCTTTGCTTAGTTTGGGGCTAGATGACGCTGTGTGAAATGTCCACAATTGTATATTTATTTATAACCCAAGAAAGATAACACCAGATTTTTAAGGACATCCAAAGAAAAAAAAACAACACTAATTTCAACGTATTAAAGGTGTTTATTGATTGCTTTTATCGTGGAGCTTTCGGACATTTAGGTCAAACTGTTTGGGCTGGATCTATGCAATTTATAGGACTACCGTTAGAGATAAAAATTAATCGAAGATACGCGATTTACTAAATATGCGTTGCGTTCGTATTTATCACAAAGGTTTTAAGCCAGAAAAAAACTTAGTTTTATAACGCCATCGGTTCCCACCATTCAGGTTCTAAATGATGAAGCGGATTCTTTATTTTCAGACTCTCCTGTTCCCATCATTCAGGTTCTAAATGATGAACAAGATCCTATTTTTTCAGACTCTTCTAGTAAGGCGTGGTGGAGGCGAAGCTATATCTCTGGGTCTGCCAGTGAACAGTGGAGTGTCTGCACTGAAAATACTGATTGAAGGAGCAGTAGAACATGCTGTGCTGTATCCACCGAATGATGGTAAGTTTGCATGGTGGTAACTCAAACTTGGAAAACGGGGGAAAAATTTATAGAGAATAATTTTTTTCACTAGTCAAATGTTAGCCTACATGATAAATATAAAAAAAAACGAGTGTGCTGTAGACCACACGGCTGAAGGAAACTTTAGTTTTGCTCCATCTATCGTCCGGTATAACTTTGTTTAATGTCGCCATCTTGACAATTGTAAATTGTCATTTTACCGGTCATACCAACATAATAATGTTTTTTTTTTTCGTTGAAAAGAATCCGAAAATGGCGATTGTGAATTTTGAACTTTTTTCCATTACCAGTGTATTTTTGAATTTTAATGTGTAATAAGGGTGGATTATTATCCGTTAAGTGTTCGTGAACGTGCACGAGTGTTGACAAATGGTTCCAAGTTTTAAAACCATGCCTTTTCGTTTTCTCTTCAAGGCTTCCTAGAGGCTTCAGTAAAATATCCACCGTTTTACTGTGGCATTTTGACTGACAAAATAAGACTTTGACATGAAATAACCGTACAAAATTCGTCACTTGACATTGGCAGAATTATCGCTAAAAAGCGATATCAGGCCATTAAACGAAGAGAAGAAGAACATAATAATACAATTTGTTTACTTTGTTATGTTGGCAATGGACTTCAGTTCGCCTCGCATGTACCAGCTTGCTGCCAAGTCAAGCGTGCGTAAAGAAGTTTCACTTCAAAAATGATGCATAGATTTAATAAGCCCCATGTAACATACCCAAGCCAAGTACATTAACAAACATGTCAATCACAAAAGATTCTGTGCTCTATCGCGACACATCCTTGACCATTTCACATATCCGATCCGTAATATTATACAATGAAACATGGTTCATGGTCAGGGCCAAGAATATATTATTATGAATGATCGATGATACCGAGCTATTGAAGAGCTTGGCTTTCGGCCGTGAAACGCTTAGTCCTTATCAAATGGCCAGAAACATCATACTAAAAAATAAAATATCGTGTTTATGAATTTTTTTTACTTACATATTTTGTTATGAATGGTTTAAACTTTTGATTATGCTACGTGCGGTTAGACATAGTATCATGTTCGGTATTCATACATCGAAGAACCTAGAAGTCCGGATTCACCCCGTCGTCGTCGCCCGAGACACGTGTTAAGCGACCCGGACGATCCCATAGCAGCCGTAGTATCGGCTGCTATAGAATCACCGGACCAGTCTAGCCCTTCTGGCTCAGGTACCGTCCGGCACCGGTATAGGATACCAGCGTAACACAATCAGACACCGACCCCGCTGGCGAGGTCGACGTACCCCCCGTAGGTTAGCTAGAACGGTCGCGACTTTCAATAGGGTCCACTCTTCCAGTGGACGTAGTCTTCTCGGTCCTCTTATCCCGGCATCGGCCCAAGCCAGGGGTGCCTTTGAGCTATTTGCCTCTCACTTTAGACGACTGGGTGCCTGAAGCGCCTCTACCCTTCCGCCCGGTGACGCTGCAAAGGTCGGTAAAGACCAACAGGGAGTTTTGGCGGGAAAGCGAAAAAGATTGCGTCACCGCATTATATTATTTTCCAAAACTTGTGTTATTTTCAGTCTTAGTGCCTAAAATTGGTGGCATTCTATTCGTTAAGTGCTGGATTACAGGCGTGAGTGTAGGAAAATGGTATAATGATGGTGAAACGTTTCTTTTCGTGTTGTTTCCAAAACTCCATAGAAGCTTCAAGTAAAGTTGCCACCACTTTACTACGAGTATGACTTTGACTAGACTATGACTTGACTTGATGACTTCAACTATGACTTGACACATATTTGCGTGAAATATCATTAACTTGATAAAATCAATTACTTGACACTGGCTAAATACACAAAAGTGTGGAGCCAAAACAGTAAAAAAAAAAAGACCAACAGCATTAGCCCGTTCAACAAAAATTCCGGATTCCATTACTTACTGATATTTATTTTAAGATTGATTCCATACAATTTTTCCTTTAATTTTTGATTTAGTGTTGATTTTTGGCCCTATCTTTTCAGCATTCACCGATATCACACAAAAATTGAACATCGTGGTTATAACATTTTTTAACCAATAACATCAATTTTTTTAATTCTCACAATAGTCTAAGACATGTCAGACGATCACCATTTGTGCAGTTTTCAATTGCACATCCATCGTTATGCAACGCGTTGTCGTTCCACTGTATATAAAAGAACGTAAGAGGAAGATCCCGATCCCACCGCCATAGCTAGAAATCACAATGCCCTACCTTAAAATACCAAAAACGAATATAATTTTTTTTTTTTTACTTCATACTTGTGCTTGATACAGATTTAGAAGCTGTCCAGGTGTGAAGTACCGCCTTACCTTGGACAATATGCCGAGTTTTTTTGAAGCTACTTTGGCTTTGGACTCGATGTAGGATCCAAAGTTTAGGTTTAACGTGAGATCAACATCCAAAAGCTCAAGATGGTTTCCTAAACTTACAGATACACCACGGAATGAAGGAGCCAGATGGAGTGGGCTCTTTTTAGCAGTGAATAAAGACGCCTGTGTTTTTGCAGCAAATTATTATAATTCAATTGTTTGTTCATAGTTTCTGATGAAAAAAATCTTAGATCCATGACAAATAATGTCTGTGACAGAACATGAGTTCTGTCACAGACATTATTTGTCTACGAATAGCTACTGAATGTATATCACCGACCTCAGTCAGTGATATACATGGTGATTGATTTAGGAGGCCGCGCTTCGAGGGCAGATCAATTTGACTGGCCCGATAGCTCAGTTGGTAGTGACCCTGCCTTCTGAACTGCGGGTTGTGGGTTCGATTCCCACCCAGGACAAACATTTGTGTGATGAACATCGATGTTTGTTCTGTGTCTGGGTGTTATATTGTATTCTATGTATGTATTTACAAACAAAAAGTATCTAAGTATTGTATCAGTTATCTGGTTCCCATATTACAAGCTTTGCTTAGTTTGGGGCTAGATGGCGTTGTGTGAGATGTCCACACATATTATTATTATGTATATATGTATATAAAATACCAAAATATGAAAAAGAAAATATTCATCACCAATATTCATCAATCTTAAAATAAATATCAGTAAGTAATGGAATCCGGAATTTTTGTTGAACGGGCTAATGCTGTTGGTCTTTTTTTTTACTGTTTTGGCTCCACACTTTTGTGTATTTAGCCAGTGTCAAGTAATTGATTTTATCAATAGTATGATTTTGACTAGACTGACTTGACTGTGACTTGACTTGATGACTTCGACTGTGACTTGACACATATTTGCGTGAAATATCGATTATTATTATTATTATTATTATTTTGGTATTTTTTTTACTCCCCCCCCTACCTGTAACCAATGCTGTCCTACCTCAAATTCGACTCTTGGCACAGCCCTACCCGATCCCCATAAGTATAAGTACCTTAATGAGGAGTTTTGGCGGGAAAGCGAAAAAGATTGCATCACCGCATCGTATTATTTTCCAAAACTTGTGTTATTTTCAGTGTTAGTGTATAAAATTGGTGGCATTTTATTCGTTAAGTGCTGGATTACAGGCGTGAGCGTGGGAAAATGGTATAATGATTGTGAAACGTTTCTTTTCGTGTTGTTTCCAAAACTCCATAGAAGCTTCAAGTAAAGTTGCCACCACTTTACTAGGAGTATGATTTTGACTAGACTGACTTGACTTGATGACTTCGACTGTGACTTGACAAATATTTGCGTGAAATATCGATAACTTGATAAATTATCAATTACTTGACACTGGCTAAATACACAAAAGTGTGGAGCCAAAACATTAAAAAAAAGTACCTTAATGTTACCTTATTTGTTAGAGAAAAACTTTGAACCACGATCCTACCATTATTCCACAAACGGTACCTGTCATAACGACCTTTAGCGTTGAACCGTCGGGGCGGACAATAGGCAGAGCTTAGACAAATTGTCGGCATTAAAGTTGTTTTAACTTTAACTCACAGTACAGTGTCTGTACCGTAAGGACTTGTACGTAATAACAAAAGTTTTATAATCAACGAATTTTTTGTTTATCTTCTTTATGCACGCTTAACTTAGAATTAAGCTGGCGAGGCAATCGGAAGTTGAAAGTTGTTGGTTAACGTAGATCTCCATTGTCAACATAACAACGTTAAAGATTTGTATTTATTATGTTGGTATGTCCGGTAAAATGACAGTTTACATTAAACAAATCAAAACAAAGTTATACCGGCCGATAGATGGAGCTAAACTAAAGAAGTTACTTCAGTCGTGTGGGCTAAAGCGCACTCGTTTTTTTTCTTTGATTTATTTATTTACTAGTTGCGCCCCGCGGTTTCGCGGATAAAAAGTATTATTTGCTCATCTCACGAGAGCATTTCACTTTTCCGGGAAAAAATGTAGCCTATATGTTAATTCAGTGTATAAGCTATCTTGCTAAAGAATTTCATCCAAATCCATTTAGCCGTTTGAGCGTGAAGGAGTAAAAAACATACACATATACACACAAAAAAACTTTCGCCTATAATATTAGTGTGATTTATTATTTAATTTATAATAGTTAGCTTACAGTTAATGACCTAAACGCTAACATTTTAATGACTACTTAGGTGTAAATCTAAAGTTATAGCTAACTCACTGTCGTATTGCCTATTTCACAAAAAATGTGCAAACCACAATTTTTGCATTGGTATTTGAAAATTAATCATCAAAGCACGAATCTTTGACTCATTTTCGGATTCGATTGACTGAATATTTCTTGTCTTTTTAACATAGGTGCTTGTTCTGTGTCTGGGTGTTATATTGTATTCTATGTATGTATTTACAAACAAAAAGTATCTAAGTATTGTATCAGTTATCTGGTTCCCATAGTACAAGCTATGCTTAGTTTGGGGCTAGATGGCGCTGTGTGAAATTTTTTTTTTTTACTTCAAACTTGTCCAGCATTTGACCACGCTCTCACCTGATAGGAAGTGACGATGCGATCGAAGGCGTACCATGCTAGCCAAGTAAATAATTGTCCACAAACATTATTATTATTAACATTGACTTGGAACATTTGGGTTCAGTGTTGAAGTCGGCATCGTCCATACTGCATTCATTTGGTACTGCGATGTAACTACTATAATTTGTAGTGACATTATGGTGCATTATCAGTTCCGGCAGCGTAGGAAGTAACGTAACACATGTTTGAGTGATTTCGTGTAATTTATGGAGTTTTCTTTATGTGGCGTCTGAATGGGTAAATCCGCTTCCATTCAAAATTTACGCTTGTCAAGTTGTCACAGTACTTTTTTTTTTGGCTCCACACTTTTGTGTATTTAGCCAGTGTCAAGTAATTGATAATTTCTCAAGTAAATTATACTATACATATAAAATTCAAAGTCCTGACTGACTGACTTATATATGAACGCACAGCGTAAGCGGCTGGTCCTAGAGACTTGAAATTTGGAGGGTGTGTTCTTTGTAAAGTGTAGACATCCACTAAGAAAGGGTTTTTCAAAATTCCACCCTTAAGAGGGTGAAATGGATGGTTGAATTTTCTATGAAAAAAATTCTTCATTCTATAGGCCACGCGGGCTAAGCTAGATTTTATTTTATTTTTTATTTATTTTACAAAATCCACAGCTCTTAAGAATATAAAAATATAGTATAATATATAGGTGTGTCAAGTCAAGTCACAGTCCAAGTTATCAAGTCAAGTCATACTCCTAATAAAGTGGTGGCAACTTTACCAGAAGCTTCTATATAGTTTTGGACACAACACGAAAAAAACGTTTCACCATCATTATACCACTTTCTCACACTCATGCTTGTAATCCAAACGAATAAAATGCCACCAATTTTCTGCACTAAAACTGAAATTTTTGGAAAATAATACAATGCGGCGACGCGATATTTTTGTTTTCCCGCCAAAAAAAAACCCACAGTGCTTTGGAAATGACAGCTCAGATTTATGTCATAAAAACGATATGGAACCACAAAAATGTAAGCAAATACTCTTTAAAATATATTGCTTATCTCCCAACGTATGTTCAAACACAGAACAAATACATGATTTTTGAAGTAAAACTTCTTTACGCATGCTTGACTTGGGGAGTAAGCTGGTGAATGCGAGGCGAACATTCCATTGCCAACATAACAAAGTAAAAAAATTGTATTATTACGTTGGTATGTCCAGTAACAATTTACAATTGAAGGGTTGAGAACAAAAAGAGTTTAACTGTCAAATTGATAGTTTTCAGAAAATTGACTTTAAACTTCAACGGCTTCATTTTAATGTAGAGTGCTTATTAAGTAATAGAAAAGGTTTATGTAAGTTTCAGTTGCTTGAACACGTATTAATTCTAATTTAAAATACTAAATATAGTACTTATTCATACAATTACTGTAAAAATATAATATAATAAAATAAATAATATTAATGTTTTTATGCTAAGCGAACTGTATTCCTGTGACAGGTAAACCGTTTTTATACTCAAAATCTCGAGATTTATGCCTCATTTCGATATTTTGAGAATGTATTATTGTAGATAATTTCACGCTGAATCCAAAGATACCCATAGGTCATTTTGTGAAAAAAAATCAGTTAAACTCTTTTTGTTCTCACCCCTTCAAATGTCAAGATGGCGACATTAACATTAAACAAAGCCAAAACAAAGTTACACCAACCGATGGATGGAGCTAAACTAAAGAAGTTTTACTTCAGTCGTGTGGTCTAAAACACAGTCTTTTTTTCACACTAGTCAAGTATGATGTTAAATGATGGACTATATTATATGGCCGATGGCATATTTCTCTGTACAAATTTCCCGTTGCGAGCAACCAAATCGTATCCTTTATTACTCGATATGTGTTCAATCTATCAACCCACCGGGAAGCTGTCAATCCTCCTCAAGAGTGCAAGCCTCTGTGGTGTGGTGGTTGAGCAGAGCGGCTCATAACGCGGAGGCGGCGGGTTCGATTCCCGCGGCAGGACAAGTATTTGTGCACAGAAAATAAAAGCGCAAATACTTGTTCTGAGTCTGGGTGTTTTGGGAACATACTCCTCATAGTTCCTGGGTCCCTAGACACGGAATCTTAGTTACGGTCCAGGATCTATGTATGTGATCGTTGGGCGCTATTATTATTTATTATTATTATTATTAATTATTCATTGTACTTTTGTTTGCAGCACCTCAAATCGATTTGTACAACACTACTTCAGTGGCTGGCTTCTCTCCAGCATCAAGGACCGAAAGTATGATACCAAGAGAGGTTTACTTAGTTTTCCCAGGAACTACGGCTGCTTCCGATATGTGAGTGTACACTAACTGTATTCATAAAAAGTTATCGAGGCTTTATAAGCTTGTATAAGTAGCGGCACGAAACTCTAGCGCTGCGCGTCATTGCGCAGAAGTCAAAAATGAGGTATCACAGGGGGCTAGAGGGACGAAGGGAGCGCGTGCGTAGCGCCGGTTGGCTGCCGCACTCCGTCCCCCCCCCCCATACGACGCTCCGCGGACTTCTGACTGTACACTCGCGTTCTAAGGTGTATCGTTATTGCCATTCATTGGTATTGTTTTTTGAGTTCGTTTGTTATTGTTGGTTTTTTTATTAGATTAGTATACGATGAAATACTGTTTTGAAACAGGCAGGCACAAAAATGGTGTATGACGTGCATTGTTTTGTTAAAGGAGAACCAATGAATTGATTGATTCTTTAAAGCAAGATTTAAAGCGTCCTCCATGTTCGCAGAGGCACGCACTGATGGCTTCGCAGCCATCATGCGAAAAAAGGTTGCCTCACTGTTAAGCAGGACGTGTGCGAGTAGCAACAGCATTCTGAGAGCTGTTACTGATACATTTGACTCCCTGATACTGCGTCATCAGATTAAGATCCTCGTAGCACGATGACGGATGCACTATTTTAAAACAATTTTAAATTTTTTTAATTTAATTTGTTTTTAACTTTAACTTGGTAATAATATGGATCATGTTGTCTGAAATAAAATATATTTGATTTGATTTGATTTAAATGAAAAGAGGTTAATATTGTATAATAAAACAACCTGTTACAAGCTAAACAAAACTTTAATATCAACTATTTATTAATATTTGCGCGCGCGACAGTACCCATGCGCAGCTATCCCTACCACTATTTTAATTAATTTCCGAAAAGTGTTATTGATAAACGCTCGATAGCGCTAAAACGTTCGATACCTGTTCCTTAAAGTCTCCATAACTTAGTGAAGCCAAGACCCTACTTTAAGCCTCCGATTAACCTCCGATAGTGAAATAACATGGCCGAACTTCGATCAGCTGTTTTGAGAACTTTTGACTTTTTGAGAATTGACGTACAGAAAAACAAATAAACAGACAGGTTTGTACCAAAAAGACAAACGAGATTTTAGTATCACGGTAAAGAAAAAATGTAACAATAAAAAGTTATTAGAATTTTGATTATTCTTCCCTTCCTGGCAGTCTTAATAATAATTTCTATTTTTCATTTCTCATTCATTTTTTATGAATAAGACCGTATTAAGACCATATATTAATCATCTCTCCAGTCAATTTCTTTGTCATATCACTCATTGAGTCATTGTATGCTAACATAAATCACTGTGTGACCAACTATTTATAGTACTTAGTGTGTATTTGTCCAAGTATCATGTGTCAACATACCTACAGCACTTAGCACTACATCCCATTTCTTATTTTTTAAAATACCAGTCTTGTTTTTTTAAATTATTTATTTATTTACCAGTTGCGCCCCGCAGTTTCATCCGCGGACAAAAAGTATTTTAATTATTTGCTCATTCTACAGGAAAATTTCATTTTTCCGGGATAAAATGTAGCCTATATCTTGGTACCGAATTTCATCCAAATCCATTGTGCCGTTTGAGTGTGAAGGAGTAACAAACATACACACAAACAAACATACAAACTTTCACCATTACAATATTAGTTTGACTAGCCTGAATTACACCACAGCTGAGCAAAGCTCTCTAAACATCGTGGAAAGAGTGAAGGGTTCATCTTTCTACGATTTCCTATCCATCCAGATACGACTCCAGTTTGCCATGCCACTTTTGTCTAGGCTGAACAAGCTGTCGCTTTGCTCTGTGTGCGGACTTTTGTTTCTTTTTTTTGAACGGACTAATGCTGTTGGTCTCTACCGACCTTTACAGCGTCACCGGGCGGGCCTCTGTGTGTGGACTGGTCAGATACGACTCCAGTTTGCCATGCCACTTTTGTCTAGGCTGACCAAGCTATCGCTTTGCTCTGTGTGCGGACTTTTGTTTCTTTTTTTTGAACGGACTAATGCTGTTGGTCTCTACCGACCTTTACAGCGTCACCGGGCGGGCCTCTGTGTGTGGACTGGTCAGATACGACTCCAGTTTGCCATGCCACTTTTGTCTAGGCTGACCAAGCTATCGCTTTGCTCTGTGTGCGGACTTTTGTTTCTTTTTTTTGAACGGACTAATGCTGTTGGTCTCTACCGACCTTTACAGCGTCACCGGGCGGGCCTCTGTATGTGGACTGGTCAGATACGACTCCAGTTTGCCATGCCACTTTTGTCTAGGCTGACCAAGCTATCGCTTTGCTCTGTGTGCGGACTTTTGTTTCTTTTTTTTGAACGGACTAATGCTGTTGGTCTCTACCGACCTTTACAGCGTCACCGGGCGGGCCTCTGTGTGTGGACTGGTCAGATACGACTCCAGTTTGCCATGCCACTTTTGTCTAGGCTGACCAAGCTATCGCTTTGCTCTGTGTGCGGACTTTTGTATCTTTTTTTTGAACGGACTAATGCTGTTGGTCTCTACCGACCTTTACAGCGTCACCGGGCGGGCCTCTGTGTGTGGACTGGTCAGATACGACTCCAGTTTGCCATGCCACTTTTGTCTAGGCTGACCAAGCTATCGCTTTGCTCTGTGTGCGGACTTTTGTTTCTTTTTTTTGAACGGACTAATGCTGTTGGTCTCTACCGACCTTTACAGCGTCACCGGGCGGGCCTCTGTGTGTAGACTGGTCAGTGACTGGTCTTCGCCAACATCTATTAATGAATGTCAATTTCAAAGTACCCTCACGTTCTGTACGTAGTTTTCAGCTATTTAACATGCCACCTAAAAAGCGCCACCGTTACATGGTTAATATACCACATGTGCGAACAAAGAGATTTGGCTCCACATTTATCATGCGAACAGCCAAAGAGTGGAACGCTTTACCGGCGTCCGTATTTCCCGAAAACTACAACCTTGGAGTCTTCAAATCGAGAGTGAACAGTTATCTTCTAGGCGTGTTACATTCAGACCACATCGTCACTTACCATCAGGTGCGATAGTGGTCAAACGCAAGCCTATCAATCAATATATATATATATCGCCTCCAGAAGATTATATGAATACAATTTACACTCGCGTGGAATAGATATAAAAAGACATCTTCTTTCCAGGTTAACAGTACTCCCAGCAATGACCTCGGGCTCTGACACCCAGTCAGCCATGATAGGGGTGTGGCATTTTAGCGTACGATGCGACACCTGTGACTATCGCCTCTGCGTTGCAGCCAGGTCCCAGATCCATCTGGATGTGGAGACAGAGAGTGCAGGTGAGAAATCTCTAGCTTTGCTAAATGGTAAAAAAATAGCAATGTTTACCCACATGGAGCACATAATTATCCCGCATTGGAGCCCTTATTTATATGTTAATGGATGATGTGACGAGCTAGTCGTTCACCTGATGTTAACCGACACGGCCGCCCATAATAGAACAGTGTCACTCGGAACTCTTGAAAGTTTCGCGTGACACTGCACTGCACAAATCATACTGAGACATCAACACAGTCGGGTAGTAAGATTACTCGACTGTGAGATCAGATCACAAAGTCTCAATTAACCAGTAATTTCCCTAGCTACAATGTCCTTCAAACTGGAACACAGTAGTGCTTGCATACTACTGCTTGGCGGCAGAATAACTGGGAAAGCGGTGGTACCACGAACTTTGCAGAATATTTCTGCCACGTCCACGTAGTCCATTGCCGGAACTCGCCAATTTAAGAGAAGATAGGATTCTATTCTAACCAAAAGCTCGAAGACGGAGAGTGGGACGGGGCTTCATGAAGTAGATCGCAAACCTACTTAGTCGCCGGAAATGTCTGGTTTATGTTTAAATTCTATTCCATCCCTAAGCTAGGCACATTGATCATTAGGGCATATTGTTCTTGTATTGCTTTTAAAGTTTCGTTGAATCTATTTCTTTCAAAGAATCAATTGACTTTTCTAGTAAGCCAGTAACAAACCCACCAAGGCCAAGTTCAAATCAGACATTCCTGCGCTCGGTAATTGTGAAAGTATCCTAAAGCGACTCCAAGTTTTTTATTCCGAAATTCGAAGTTTTTTCCACCAAAATATTTCAAATGCACGGCGTTGGCTCGGATCCAGTTTTTAATGCATGATCATTAAATGCACCCGGCCACTTGCTTTTTGAACAAAAACTTGATTGGAAGTTCAATATCCTGACGTAATGCTGGGCCGTAAGGATTTTGAGAGTGAAATTATGCGTTTACATATTTGGCCTTTTTAAACTGACTTTACCAAAGGAATTGCTCATAATTTCATGCCAATTGCGAATCGATTTTTATGGGATCTATATAATACGAGATAAAAACCGAAAATTCCTCAATGGATGAATACAAACGCCGTGAATTATTAACTTTTTATATTGGCGATCGCTAGGAAATTGCTAATTTAGGCACCTTTCAATGCTCAATTAAACTGCTCATGGACTTTGATGATACGTTGTGGAAGGAGAACGAAGTCGCGTAGCCCTTTTATTAAAAGTATATTACTATCAGACCTGGGGCCTTACCGAGTAAGTCTGGTGGAGATCGTAATCGTGTTCTCTTTTGCTCGCACTCGTGGATTTGTTAATTGGCGCGTGCGGGATGGCAGGCGTAGCCGATTCCCAGAACGGTTACGCGGTAGGGGTGCTGGTGTGATGATGGAAAAGTCCAAAAAAGTCTTAATTAGAGAAACCTAATAAGCAAACATCGTCGTCTCATAGGATTATGCCAGAAGGTTTTCACAAATGTATGCATGCATTGGCTAAATCCACAAACCATGCATAGCCGAAACAAAAACCAAACAACTCACCTCCAAATGTCAACTTGACAGCTCCAATCTCCCAAAATGGCGACGCACTTTTTCTATGCCAAGGACTGTGTTGCACTCATCCTAAATTAGTAACGAATTTATTTTTAAGGCCCGCGCCGTGGTTTATCCGGTTTATGTGTCGACATTTAATATTTGTTTAATAATTCATAACAGGTTGAGATATTTTTTAGTGATAAATAGTATTTGCATAGATTCTTTTTTGTTTTTAAATAAACTCGGTGTTTTAAAATAATTTAAATAATCATAATTAGCAACAAACCGGTGAAAACTAGTTAGTAGTGGTGGTAATAACTTACTTACATGTATTTGTCGTGGCTTATAAATCATGTATATACTATAAATATTTAAAACGAATAATGATCCAATATTGACAATTAACCTAAAAATTTAAGTGACAGTAATCATAATTTCTTTCGACCTAAATATTATTGTAATGTGACGAGAGTTACGCAATGTATGCTCTAAAGTGCAACGCCCTCACAGGGCTCATACAATGTAATATTGAGAACTAAGTACTGTATAGATTAGTTAGACTTAGTAATGACATTGTATGAAGGCATGTAATAATAAATAAATAAATAATATTTTAGAAATATTTGGTATGAATTAGAGCCAATAATAAAAAAATCTATCTTTTTTCCTTTATTCTATTCTAGATTCAGTCCTGATTCAGGTTATTAACAAGGCAGATATATTTAAAAAAAAATATTAAAAGATTCGTGATCACTTTGCGATCATTAACGTATTAATTAAAATACCTACAATAATGTATGTAATTTTATTCTGTGACTTTACCATTTTGTAAATTTAAAACATGTTATCAAGATAACTCAAACAATTATAGCTGTTAATGTCTGCACAAAAAAGACCATAGTATAATATAATTAATAATTAAATACATCCATTAAATTTTATCCGATTATGATCTTTAGCAAAAAAAAGACTTAGGCAATGATTAATACCGTTTACTTTAGAGCAGAGGTAGAAAAAAACATATAGTGGGACCAAGTTTAGATAAGACGTTTACATGGGAAATTGTATTGAATGACACAGTGGAATCAAGATAATATAATAATAATATATAACACACATAGATCCTGGACCCTAACTAGGATTCCCTGTGTCTAGGAACAACGAGGACCATGGTCCCACAACACCTAGACACAGAACAAGTTTTTGCGCTTTTTTTCTGCACAAACACTTGTCCTGTCGCGGGAATCGAATCCGCCACCCAGGTTATAAACCGACCTGGTCAACCCCCACACCAGAGGCTGTCAAGACAGATAAACAGAGAGTTAAGATAACTGTTAAGATAATTTAACGTAAGTAGATAATAATATAATAATAAATTAAAATTCACATCTAAAAATAACGTTATATTTTTAATAATGATTTATGACGTAGACGTTACTTGGGACACACTGACGAAGTAGAACCATGATAACCCGAGTTAGGTTAACATGTAGAAATAGTTTAGCGTAACCAGCCAAAGAAATAACGTCATTAATTAATGCATTTAATAATCATCTATAACATAAGTCTCTAATTCTAAATCTATGTATGTGATCGTTGGGCGCTATTATTATTATCAATTGTAAGGAACAAACTCAGAATGTCTATGTGTATGTTGTGTATTTTATTACGTTTGTTGACAATCGGCGATGATTTAAAGATAGGCGTGTCTAGAGTCTAGATAATTTATACCCTGCAGGGCTAGTATGAGCTAGAAAAATCGACTTCTTCTCTTATGAAATCATTTGACCAATAAACGATCACTCGAGCCACGTCATAAGCCTTTTCTGGCGTTTTGATTGGTCAAACGCTTTCTCGAGAGAAGATTTATTATTATTATTATTATTATTATTATAATTAAAAAACTTAACCCAAAGAAAAACGAGTGTGCTTTGCACCGCACGACTGAAGTAAAACTTCTCTAGCTCCATCTCTCTTGCCCCTACAGTAACATACGAAACGTAACTCTTTCTTTTATCTTCACGTAGAGAGGGAGATATACTCTGAACTTCCGTTTGCCTCACCAGCTTACGCTCAAGTTGAGCCCGCGTAAAGAAATTTTACTGCAAAGACGTCCTCGCGATTAAAATCGCGGAGCGTAGGTAGTTACGTTTTATCTTCTAGGCAAGCGTGTTACATCCTAGACCACATCATCGCTTACCATCAGGTGAGATAGTGGTCAAGCGCAAATCTATCAATCAATGAAAAAAACGTTATAAAATGTTACATTTACGCGTAAACAAATTTGTTGTTACAATTCTCAAGGTTTTGACAATTAACATCTTTAATTGTGTTAAAGTGTCAATGACATTGGTCTGAAATTATGATCATGACGTCATCAAATTTGTTGTCATCATTATTTATTACCAGCTGCGCCCCGAAACTGTTCCAACAGGGAATGGAATGGAATAATGAGTTCTGTCTAGTTCTCTGGGCGACCGGGCTAGGGGACTGTATGGGAAATAATTAATTTTATGGTAATAAAAGTGTAGCTTTTGTCCCTCTCCAGCCTATTAAACTGGATGTGTGTTATCTCAAACAAATAATATCCTTTTCAAAGCTAGTTTAATTTAAAATTGGTTTAATTTCATACTGACAAGTACTTGGATGACACAATTTTTCCTAGTTACTCCGATTTAAAAACTAAACCACTCAACCAACTTTAACGAAAATTCTATGGAACAAAACTGAAAAGTATAATTAATGTCGTTTCTCATAAAAAACCATTTTATAAATTCCATCATTTAGGTAATAAGCATAAAAATGCAACGGAATTGAGAACCTCCTTGTTTTTTGAAGTCATGACAATGTTTTGCTGCGTTAAAGAAAGACCAACAAACAAATAACCATTCATTATTTTATTTATCATTTATCATTTTTAGTGGGGATCTGTGTATGTACGTTGGTTTGATTAAGCATTGAGTTAAAAGTGGATGTTGAAGGTCATTGACCACGTTTTTTGTCAACTGTCAAGTGTAAGAATCAATATATCATTCATTACCATGAAAATAATTAATTTAGAATATTAAAGAATTATTAAAAGCTTCTATTATAAAACGCAAAGTGTTTTTGTATATTTTTTCTTATTATTTTCGTTAAACTTTGTCGTATGCAAAAAAATATATTTAATGCTAACCAATATTGCATTAACGCAACGTTTTTATGAAATGTTTGAATAAAGTAATGATTATAGGGGTAAAAAATTGGTATTTCGTTAACTACTAATTTTACCACAGAATAACTAACACACTGGCACAAAACTAGACACCGAAAATAGTGTCTATGGCATAATTCACAAGTTCTGCGCCGTTATTCACGGCACTATACACTGGACGGACTATGTCCCAATTCAAAAGCAAAAAAAAAACTTAAAATTCGCGCCAAATTCAACGTAGCGTACGTACGCTCGTTCTAACGGCGGAATGATGACTACATTAAATGAGCTATATTATCAATCAAACACAAAATCATTTATTGGTTTGTATGTTTGTGATTGCACAGTGCAGAGAAACATTGATAAGGATCCCATAGATAAGATTAATATGTTTAAATGACAATTAATTGAATTAGTTTAGAATATAATAATTGGGTCACTCGCAAATAGAGTTTTATCCGAACATTTTCGATGTATACAAATTTTAACTAGCGTTTCAGTTTAAAGATAATGAATTTAGAAATATCAGACGCAAGCCAAAACCATGAAAAAAAAACTTTTATCGTGACTTATGATAAGTAAAAACACAAGCTTATGAAACAATATAATAAACAAATAGGCTGTAAGCCTATAAGCAGTGCATAGCACAGAATGGCCACTTCAGATAATTAACATCAGGAGAAAAGCCAACGAGAGCCTATTAAAAAAAACGAGTGTGCTTTATACCACACGAGCACAACTGAAGTAAAACCTTTTTAGTTTAGCTCCATCTATCGGCTAGTATAACTTTGTTTTAGCTTTGTTTAATGTTAATGTCGCCATCTTGACAATTGTAAATAACCAACCTACCAACCAACATAATAATACATTTTTTTAACTTTGTTATGTTGACAATGGAGATCTACGTAAACCAACTTCAACTTCCATTCGCCTCGCATTCACCAGCTTACTCCCCAAGTCAAGCGTGCGTAAAGAAGTTTTACTTCAAAGTGTTCTGCTCACCCAAAAAGTTTTAATATTCGCATAATGATAATATAACAATAATATGAGTGGATATTTCACACAACGCCATCTAGCCCCAAACTAAGCAAAGCTCGTATTATGGGAACCAGATAACTGAAACAATACTTAAATACTTTTTTGTTTGTAAATACATACATAGAATACAATATAACACCCAGACACAGAACAAACACCTATGTTCATCACACAAATGTTTGTCCTGGGTGGGAATCGAACCCACAACCCACAGTTCAGAAGGCAGGGTTACTACCAACTGAGCTATCGGGCCAGTCGAAATACATAGAATACAGATGATAACAGTAAGGGCGGTGACGACAAGCAAACCGATCTACAACGAGTCACAAAGACCTTCATTAATCACGCAAGGTTCAAAGATCGCATCATCGCCGAGTGCAACTCTAAATACGGAAGCATGATGTTCAGTTCAAAGTGTATCTGCATAGAAATTAGTGGATGCACTCAGAGATAACAACGGGGCTAGCTCCGTTTCATTTTCGCTCGTTAATAATCCAGTACATTCTAATCATCTGATAAATAGTTATTTTAAAATGTTAAGAATTTTTTTGAATAACGATTACAATGAAGAAACAATGACACAAGTTTACGTTATTGCCAACGCCGGCGCTAGATTTTTTGAACAGTTTTTTTTGGCTTTACACATTTTGTGTATTTAGCTAGTTAAAGTAATCAAGTAATTGATAATTTCTGAAGTTCATTAATATTATATCTATATATGTGTGAACTTAAGTCACAGTTCATCTTATCAAGTCAAGTTATAGTCTGGTCAAGTTATACTCCTAGTAAAGTGGTGGCAACTTTACCAGAAGCTTCTATGGAGTTTTGGAAACAACACGAAAAGAAACGTTTCACCATCATTATACCACTTTCCCACACTCATGCCTGTAATCCAGCGATTAAAGAATTAAACGCCACTAAGTTTATGCACTAACACTGAAAATCACAAGTTTTGGAAAATAATACAATGCGGCGACGCGATCTTTTTCGTATTCCCGCTAAAACTCCAATTGAACAGTTGCATTAGCAGTTCTAAGTCGGTCGCATAGAGTTGTAGAGTAGTCATAGATCACACTTGCAAGGAGTTGGATTTGATAGTTCCTCCGTAGCCTTTGAATCCTCCGTAGTCTTTGAAATTTCCGATGTTCCTTTGCTCCCATCATTCAGCCCTGAGTGCAGCCGCGTTGACACGTTTTACTTGTTATCAGCACCACAGATAAAAGATTCAGTTTAACGATAGTGTTACTGCATAATAATATTAGTACATGAATGATTTTCATTTGTCTTTAAAGTAGGTAGCTGACTGCTTCCGGGTTTTTTAAGTAAAACTTCTTTACGCACGCTTGACTTAGGGAGTAAGCTGGCGAGACAATAATTGTCAAGATGGCGACATTAACATTAAACAAAGCAAAAACAAAGTTATACCGGCCGATAGATGGAGCTAAAGAAGTTTTACTTTAGTCGTGTGATCTAAGGCGCAGGCGTTTTTTTTTTTTCAAACATATTTTTCACACATATTTGGTTTTGTATATTTTTACATTATATATTTTTCCTGATTTCCTCATTACATGGCGGTTTGTTTATCAGGAGAAAGTGTGAATAGCCTCTGTGGTGTAGTGGTTGAGCAGGTTGGCTCATAGCTCGGAGGCGGAGGGTTCGATTCCCGCGGCAGGACAAGTATTTGAGCACAGAAAAAAAGCGCAATTACTTGTACTGAGCATGGGTGTTGTAAGACCATGGTCCTCGTAGTTCCTGTGTCCCTAGACACAGGGAATCTTAGGGTCCAGGATCTATGTATGTGATCGTTTTCTTACTTCAAAGCAACGTAAATGTCTTTACAGAATTGGCGAGGGTACGAGTGATTGGACCAGTAGCTAGCGTCCGAGAGTCACTGCTCGTTGACGAATACGGGACTGAGCTGGCCAAACTATCCTTCAGGTAAATATATCATGAAATTAGAGAGTAAACCTAAAAATGTACCGCTCGAAGTTAATCCCGTCCGACATTACTGAAGTAGAACTTCTTTGCGCACACTTGACTTAGGGAGTAAGCTAGTAAATGCGTAACCAGGCGAAAGGAAGTTGAAGTTGGTTCATGTATATCTCCATTGTCGATATAACAAAGTTAAAAAATTATATTATTATGTTGGTATGTACGCTAAAATGACAATTTACAATTGTCAAGATGGCGACATCAACATTAAGCAAAGCAAAAACAAAGTTATACCTTAATTTATACCAACTGCCTTAAAACTAGGAAATCGACTTGTTTCTTTGAACCATGCAGTCCAAGTATTTTCCCGGAGTCTATTTCAACGTTTCTCTTTCAAGCTATCAACCAATGACCGGCGATGGGCAAGAGATGCAAGTGGATCCCGTAACAGAACTGGTGGCTGACGTCGCTCTGCCATCCTACAAGGGCTCCAAGGTCTACGTCAAGATCGTGGGCAGAGACATCAGAGGTACATCACCATCATACTAGACCTTGTCAATCTAAACGGTGTTCAGATTCAAAACTTGCAGATGCTAGATGCTTGGGAATTCCCGACAGTTTCAAAGTCCACACGAGACAGCCTACAATCAAAGTCCCGGGAATTCCCAGGACTTCAACACTTTTAGGATGATATTTTTAAAATTTTGTATCAAGACGACTAAGCTTTTATTTAATGAATTTTAATTGAGTTAGTTTCTGGTGAGACGTATTAAAAAAGGCATTGTAAAAATCAAGATGATTTTCATGATATCACCTCGTTCTTAGGCATTTTGTATCCTCGCTGGGTAATACTCTCTGGAATGAATTTACTCCTTGTGATTACCTCCTTGTATTACCCTTATAGTAAGTCCATCCTCTGTTGTGTGCTCAGTAACTACGTTGTAGACCAAGTAACTATTCATTAAACTAATAGATGGCGCTAGGCTTCTTCAATCATTTGAAAATAATAATTTAATTTATTAAATTACATGACAATTTCGAGTCCCGGGACTCGAGACAGCTAAAATTACGAAAAGTCCCGGGACTTCGAGACGGGACCCAAACCCTAATGCTAGATAATGCTAGATCCTTGTGTTCGAAAAATCTAAAGGCTGTTCCAAATCGTTCCATTTATCTTACTAAATAAGGGTTAAACTAGCTTGATAGATCTGTCATCATTCATCTAAATTATCTTATTTTATTTAAATTCAATTCAATTATGTTATTATTGTATATTATTATTGTATATTTTTATTATTGTATCGCCTATTCGACCCTTCTAAACACAAGATCCACATATTCTCTTTAAACATTTCCAGGAGAACCATTCGTCCGGTTATCGGGCCCGTTGGCCGTACCAGAAGTACGACTTGGAAGGTCAGCAGCAATAACTTTCCCTGACGCAGTTGATGACCTTGAGGTGGCTGAAGAAGACAACGCCAAAGCTTACAGCAGACTGCGGCTCAATGATAGTAACGGTGTTACGACGCCATTTGGAAGAGCTGTATCCCAGGTTAGTGAGGAAATGTGACAGTGAATATCAACAATTCTGTGTAAATAAATAAATTCTGCTCAATTGAATATTGTTTCTTTTACTTAACTTTTCGTGGATTTAAGCGACACGGAGGTGTAAGCAAAATTTAAGCAACAGTGTATGGCCTCTTGTTGGTTGCCTTTTAGATTTCTTAAGAACATTAGTTTTGACAATGAGTTGAATATGTCAGTTTGGTTTATTATGTTTTTTTTATTATTATGTATTTCGCCACGTTACCCACTTTTATGATATTTCGCAATTTATTACTTTCTATTACCGAAACACCTATTCATCGTCAGCAACAGTAGATATTTGTAATTTTTCTTTTAGATCAACTTATCCTAGTATCCCAGCATTTATCCTATCTATTGGATTCCCTTTCCTTTCAACTGATGTCTTCAAAGTGTCCGTTTCCTAACACAACATGATTTCTAACCAATTCTCGTATTGCTTGCTTTTGATTATTTACTTCTGAATCAGACCGCAAAAGTCGATACCTTGACTTAGCGCCATAAATAAGATTGTAATTCATAACTGTCAAGAACTTGCTTATAGTTCTTGCAAACAGCTTGCCATAAAACGTTATATTGACGACTCATTGTAAAACAACTTAATGTGGTCATTAAGTCGTTCGTAAATATCTATAAACTGGTAAGTCTATCATTGTTAAGACGCTATTCTTGATTTTAGGTTGTGAATCAGCACGGTGCTCTTCTAACTTCTGTGCAGATCGGCCTCAGCACGAAGTTGTATGGATCTCCTGGAGATAGCCTACAGGTAAATATATTATACACTTCATTAGACTTTAAGAATGCTTCTGAGCAAAGATGTACCATTGTAAAAAGCTTCGTCAGTTTGAAAATCCATCAGGTCCATCAGGTGAAACTACGTTCGCCTATTTAGCGATGTAAATTTATTTTCTAATAACTCTGAGAAAATCTTAGCTGTCTATTTTTAAGATGTTAAATATGGTTGGATACGACCACTTTCTGTAGTCTTTACCGATATACTAGGCATAATAACAAACTGTTTTTTTTTTAATTCCAGCTACATTTCGAAGTGACAAACCACAGAGAGCAAGCTGTGAGCTTCAGGTTTGGTGCGCAAGGAGAAATGAGGTTTTTGACCGGCATAGCCCCGTTACAGTAAGTTTCCACGCCTTGACGTGACTGCCAACACTGCATGATGCTGCTAGTATATTTGTGTCCTGGATTTGTAGTATAAAAACCCATGCAAGATGTTGAAAGAACAAATATCCTTTCAGACAAACTGTTGCATCTGGACAGACGGCGAACGTGATTGTCAGCGTTACAATCCCTACATCTGCGCAGGCTGGAACCAGAGATTTCATCACATTTACTGCGTATGGTATGTTCTAGATTTTCTCAAGTTTTAAAGGTTTGCGGTGTGGTAAAGTAATCTGCATCCAAGTTCTTTTGTCAGTCCGAGGTTCAATGTTATCAGTCTCATCGATAGAGCTTTAAGTAGCAGTTCCGGTGGCTTTCAAAATGTCAAAGGTCTTTTGCCAGCCGTGCAGTCGTCGCCAACGGAACCTAGTTCTGATAAACTGACTCGCTGACGTTCTACAGTAGAAAAGATAGTAGGATTTTTCTCATGTGAAAGAAACGTTTGTCTTTATCGTTTTTATTTTCTATTGACGTTAAAGTGTCACACATTTAGTTTGAAATTTATTTTGGTTATGTGTTGTCGTTTCGTTTAATATTATTATCGTAAATATTTAAATATATAGTTTTTCAACCCTTACACCATCGTACGCCTTTATTTCTCCATATACAGTCTACCGCCTAAGCAAAAAGAGCATTTTCACTTAGTTACATTTATAGAATCATACCCCGTGAGGGTTTAATATCAGCGGTCACTGTCTAAAGAAACGGGGAAAAAGCAGCTCCACTCAATAAAGACCCTCACTCAAAGATCGTTTAATTCTGTTCCATAAATAACCAACTCGGTATATCTTCTTTCAGGTATCGAAACCGTCTCCATTTCCGCCTACGTCTATGTACTTAGTTTAAACGAAAACATGGTGGATGTATGGGCTCCGGAGATGAGGCACAATTTCCAGGGATCCTGTATTGGGAGACAGGGCGTAGACTGCGCTCAGCATACCTGGTCTGCTACTATTGTAGCAAGGGACGCTTTAGGAGGTAACAGTTGGCAGATTTAGACACAGACAGTATCACAGATAGTTCAGAACCTTAGCAAGTCTGTAGAATCTATAAAGATTCAAACAAGGATGATGGGTGGAATTCCGACATTTAATTCTCAATTTCCTAACATGAATGTGGCTAGAGGAGCCAGAAATCCACGCTCCTACTCCGATAGCTGAGGATTGAGGAATTGGATCAGCTAAGGTAGGTAGGTAGGTAAATATACCCTAAGCAGAACATCAGTGCTTACCTTCGTAGGAAGGGTGTAATTTCTTCAAGATCAAGCTAAAACAGGAATATTCTTCACTAATCAAATCAAACCAAACGCAACCCACAAATTAAACATAGCTTTGGGCTGGGGACGATTGTGTAAACCACGACTTCCACAAGATCAGGTCGTCAATGGTTTAGTTTGAATACCAAAACTGAAAATCTGTCTATTGAGATACTTCTTTGATGTTTTGGAATTTCTTCTCTTTCTGTAATAGGCTGAGGCATGGGCATAAGTGTATGAGTGAGACACTAGACCTAATCTCGCATTGCAGGTAATTCTAAAATTCTCCATTTTTGCAGGTCTTCTCCGCCTTACCTCATCACCGATAGGCTTGATGTACGATAGCAACTTCATATCCGGGTCACGAGAGGAGGTCGTTTCGACTTACAGAGCGACCTGCTGCAACCCAAGGGTCTTGGTGACAGCTGTCGACTCGTTCGGCAATGTGAACAGCTATGTTGTTGATATATCCAGTAAGAATGCTGTCTCAATTTTTTATTATGTTTATGGGAAACTCCAAAATCATCAAATTGTAAAACATAGTTAATAAGGTTTATTTCAAATATTTTATTCTTTCAGGTTATTTCACACCAGCCGCCATAGCCGCTATAGTACTTGGAGTGATACTGGCTATAGCTTTAATAATACTGATAGGGTATCTTATATATGTGTGTGTGCGGAGGCAGAGAGATTCAAAGCAGCTGCCTTACAGCACATCTTCCAGGAATATCAGTTAGGGATGAATAGGGACTTTGGTATATTATATGTTAGCATTATGTATCTGTCCTCTTTTCAATTTCACAATAGTAAGGCGTGACTTTTAGGGACTTTTTTTAAAACACAATTTGTCAAATATAATAAATGCAAATTGACTGAAAAGAGAGAAAAATGGTCCTTGCTATACATAGTGAATATGTTTAATAATATCTCTTTAATAAGACAAAAACACTAGCCAAATGACAGGTATATGGATCAAACATATCTTGAGATACAATGAGGGAAATAAGTGGCAACCAAGCCAATAAGATCCATTTGTAGATTTCTTTACGACACAAAATTGTCCTTTGAGGTGGAAAAGAGGATGTAAAATGGACTTTTAACAGATACGATTTTAAATTAAATGTGACAGAAATGTGATTGACAAGTACTTATTATGCTTAGATAATTTATAATGGTTACCTTAGATTAAGATATAATTTAAATATTTTTAACATCCAATATTTGCGCGGCTCAAAGAATGTTTGAACATAGAATTTTGTTTAGATTCATCATTACATTTAATAATTAGTCTATTTTAATTCATCTCCAGTGGCATTTACATAATAATGGATGTAAAATTGAAAGTGTTGCACAAATGGTGTGCATCAAAAATATTTTGAATCAACAATCCAATCATTTTTGTTTAATTTAATTATAATTATAATGTATCCGTACATTAACTGTCTAAGATTTTTAGTTGTCTTTTAAGCATTCACAGCACTTAAATGTATTAATATACATGCAGTATGGTCATTATTTCAAGAAAAGTGCTCTATGTTTATTTTTTAAATAAAAGAGAAATTGCTCATACTGTTGCAACACGATGAATTTCTCAGTAAATCCATGAAGGCCGATTATGTACTAATACAGGCATAAATAAGTCCAACTTGCCCATTTAAATAGATTTAAAACATTAACAGCCTTATTAATAAACACGAAATAGCTTTGGATTAGTCACACCATCTTTTGTCTCTTTCAATCCAGCTAAATAATCCAGTAGGAAAAAAAGGACTAAAGCTGAAGTAACTAACCGAGACTAATACCCGTTTATTAATAAGGCTGTAAGGGTTTAACTGCAAAAGATTTAAACAAGCCTTAAACTATAAACACATGTTTAACGTCTGTCTAAGCTTTGTTTATGTATTTGTCTAATTAATGTTCTATTTATCATATTCAAATTATTTAATTTTCTAGTGTTTGAATTATGTTTCTGCTAAAAATCATGGAACAGTTATTGAGAATGTGCAGACAGCGCCATCTAGATTAAGTTTTAAGAACTATGTTTTCACTATTGTTTTCATGTTTTACAATAAAGACAAATTATTTTAATTACTAATAATTATATATTGTTTACTAATACGGGTAGTATTTTAGTTTTAAGACAAAAACAAGGAGCCATATTATTTTTTTTGTAAAATTTATTATAAATTTTGTGAATAAAATTAATTATTTGTATGCATTTTGTTTGATAATTTTCCCTATCTTATGTTATCACAAAAGATTAAAATGCACAAAAATTAGTTAAAGATAAGCTGTATTTTTTAAAACATTATCAGCCTTATTAATAAACGGGTAATAGTCTTGGGTTAGTTACTTCAGCTTTTGTCCCTTTTTTGCTACTGGAATATTTAGCTTGATCGAAAGTGACAAAAGATGGTGTAACTAATCCAAAGCTATTTCGTGTTTATTAATAAGGCTGCATAGGTTTTAGGGTTTTTTGTTTGTTTATAGGGTTCTATAATGTATTTAAGAAAGTCAGAACCAATACCAACCATATGAATAAGCATAATAAAGGTATAAATTTTCTATCTTTTTAAGGTTTGTAAATAACTCAGAGTGAACGGCAATGCTTGTAAAAATTATGCTTGCATCACTAGTAGCGAAGTAATCATTGCATATGTTTGGATAAGAATCAATCGCTTATTTAGTAAGTAATTGTAACAATGCACTAGCAACACTCAAAAGAACTAGAGATTAATAATTATGTCAACATTGAAAGTAGAAAATGGACTTCAAAGTTGGTTAGGTGAAGGAGTGGATAGAAAGAAATACTTTAAAAGTCAAGTAAGATGATGATGGTGAAATCTGGTGATGCTAAAGATGACTGATATTACTAAACAAAGAATGCAAATTCTGTTTATTTTTTAAATATGTTATGTTCGGGTTTGACCAAATTTCTCCTGATGTTAAGTGATAATGTTGTTTATGATGTAACATTTGCACCTATAAGGAAAATGTTCACTTTGTTCTTGAAAACATCGGATTATAGTTATTAAGTAACACAGACGCTGGTAGAGGTAATTATCGCAAGGATCCTAAAATATTGCATGGAACTACAAGATTAGAACAATAGTTATGTTCCTCTTTTGTGGCAATGCATAATGCGAGTCAAACTTAATAGCAACTGTGAAGTGCGCTGCAACTCTCCTGCATGCTGCACTCACATCCTTCCTATCCTATTGTTATCCAAGCCACTAACACATGCCCCAACCATAATAACTAGCTTATATGCCTCAATAAATCAGCAATGATTAAAAGCTGGAATACATATGCATCATGGATGTTGTGAGATTTCCAAGAAATGTATCCCCATGGCACCCATTTGTGATGGTAGCATTTCACCCTTGAAACGGACAACCTTGGTACGGATGTTCATTCGAAACGGAATATCAAGCTGACAAGCTGCACATTCCTACACCTCCTACGAAGGAACTATGGGAGGCACAATAGCCACCCTGACTCATACACCCTCCCCTCAGATATTATATGTACTAGTTATAGTTTATTATCAAACAGAACTAGCTCCGAAACTTGACAGATTCAGAGTATTCTATTGTAAGAGCCAGAGACTCACATATTGCAATAATTTGTTTGAACAATTAAATATCTTTTTCTTTTCCTTCTTTTTATTATTGGTCTGGCTAGGCAAATTGATGAACTCATTCCATAGACACAGGAACCATTAACAGTATTTTAATATTGTTTTTGTTAATATTTGTTAGTATGTGTTAATAATTAGTTATACAGAGTCAACAAAGATTCAAGAACTTACTAAAGCATGTTTAACAACTTTTTGGGCTTCTTTAAGCTTCGAATTGAGAGAAAAATCTACGTCTGGTGTAAAACCACCCTCAAAAGGCGCGTTTTTGTAAGATTTATACAAAAACGAAGACATTTTATACACTGTTATGTAAACACAATGTGAGCAATTTTCACTCCGCGATTTCTTATTTCATGGCACGTTACAAACACTTTATTAACACTGAATAGAACACTCGTAACATGAAATAGGCAAGTGGTCATCACCAATCACGAAAGGTTTGAGAGTTTTGACAGTTCGACAGCGATAAACTATGATAACTATTTTGGCTTCATCTAAGCGCACGCGTCATAAAAATCACGCTCTATCCACGAATATAAGATAAAAATAAATTATAGTCTCACCTGGTCTTGTGATCTGTCCCAAGGAAGGGGTTACAGGCAGCAAAACAGCCTTGTGTGTCAGGTCTTCTAAAGACAGACCTGTTACAGCAGTCGAAAGAAGTGGATTTTTCACTATGTTCCTGTTGCTATGATCACCAAAACTTTTGTCAGACATGTTTAACGGGATGTTTCACGAATTCACACATTTGGAGGTCATAAATTGGTAATTTAATTTAAACAAAGTTACGTGTCACTTGCATATTTTGACAAATTTGACATAACAATGCATGTGACAGATGCAGTTTTCAAGGTCAGCTAAAATATTTCACAAGGTTTTGAAATAAGTATGTATTTTGGTAGGTAGGTATTACAAATAATCAAAGACAATTTGTGGTAAAGGTTCAAAAGAAACAGTTTTTAATAATAACAATATATTTTCTAGACTTATTATACTAACTTCTTACAGTAATAATATACATAAGCAGGTATACAAATCATATAAAATGAGGTCAGCGATATTTTTTTAATGTTGCATAAGATGGGGACTGTTTGTTAAGTAAAACCCAACAAGCGCTATTGTAATATCCTTACTTCGTAAACAAAGTTATGCAGCCCATTATGTTCCAAGTAACGCAGCACTAGTAATAATACCAGCTTTTGGGAGTAAAAATTAAAACTACGTACATACAAGTAAATAGTCAAGCAAAGAAAATTAGAAAAGCAAGTTGAAAACATAAAGAGTTTGAAAGTGAAAGTGGTCGTTTCAAAAGAACGTACTTCTAGCAATGGCAGCATTTACGATTTTTCTTGGCTTGACACAACAGTGACACTGACAGTGATAGTTGGACATCACATATCATAACCTCTCAAATTGTTTGTATACAATAGAATTCACAATGGTTCTCTCTCTCATCTCTGTAACTTAATTAATTCATTTAATTCCAGAGGCGCAAAGCATAATAATCCAGTTTTTTAAAAAACACTATGGCCGAAAAACCAGACATTCCAGAACCGCCGATTAAAAGGTACAGACGTGAAGAAAAGTCCTCAGATTCCGAAGATGACATCGATAATTACGAGCCTTACATACCCGTAAAAGAACAAAAAAAACAGCAACTTCTAAAGCTCGGCAGGATTGGGCAGTTAGCTGCTGAAGCCGCAACTGAGACTAAAAGTTCCAGCGACAATGATCCTGACGATGAGAGTGAGTATTCACAACTAAAAGAGCCACTTAGCTCACTGATATTAGAACAGTCAGTTGGATATTGTCTAAGATATAACTAGTCCAACATTCTTAAAATATTGTTTATTTGAAGTTTTTTGTTTGTAATTGACTTGTAACCATGAATTTTAACCTTACATTTATTGTCCGATATGGTCTAGTGGCTAGGATACCTGGCTCTCACCCAGGAGGCTCGGGTTCGATTCCCGGTATCGGAAATCTATTTTGTTGTTATATCTTACTTTATTTTTGTTATTTTGCTTCATTATTTATCCTGTAAACCATTGACTTTTATATAGCAACATACAAATGGTGATATTATAATATTTTAGTTTCTCAAATTGAAGATGAAGAGTGTTTAACATATGTTTTAAGTCCATGGAAATGTTAAGAGATACACCATCATTTTGTAAAATTAAAATGAAAGCCATTATATAAAATAATAATAGTAACTCCCAACAATAACATACAAGACTTTGGACCCTAACTAAGATTCTGATTAAGACCCTAATTAAGATTCATTGTTCTGTTATGGGACTAGCTTTAGCATTCAATAACATAATAAAAAAATAAAAAAAAAGATTCCTTGTGATCATGAGGAACATGGTCCCATAGCACCCAGACACAGAACATGTATATGCACTTTTCTTTACCAGTCACAAATACTTTTCTTTATGTAAGAATTGAATCCACCTCCTCCCTGCTATGAGTAATCCTGACTGACCCTATAGCTCAGTTGGTAGTAACCCTGCTTTCTGAGCTGTAGGTTGTGGGTTCAATTCCCAAGACAAACATTTGTGTGATGAACATCAATATTTGTACTGTTTCTGGGTGTTTAGTATCTACATATATTTATCAGTTATCTGGTTCCCATAGAACAAGCTTTCCTCAATGTGAGGCTAGATGGCGCTGTGTGAAATGTTATCAATTATTTATATTTTTTTATGTAGTTATCCTGCTTAGCCATTATACCACAGGCTGTAATAATCTAAATACCATGAAATCTTCCAGCATCCCAAGAAGAGTGGGGCCGCCGCTATAATGTATCCCTTCTCGACCAGCACAGCGAGTTGAAGCGGCTAGCAGAGGCCCGAGCACTCTCCGCAGCAGAAAGGCAAGCGAGGGAGGAAGAGCATATACTGGAGAGTGTTGCGCAGAGCAAAGCTTTGATGGGCGTCGCTGAACTTGCCAAAGGTGAGAGAACAAATTAACTTCCTTTTGGAGTAAAACTTCTTTACGCACACATGACTTGGAGAGTAATCTGATTAATGTTTGATGAGGCGAACGGAGGTTGAAAGTTATTGGTTAACATTGGTCTCCATTGTTACTTGTACTTAAACTTTGTATTATTATGTTGGTACGTCCGGTAAAATGACAACATATACATAAAATGACACATAAACATTAAACAAAGCCAAAACTACTGGCCAATAGATGGAGCTCAAGAAGTTTAACTTCAGTCGTTGGCCTTTGTTATTTATTAATATTGTAACTGGCCCAATAGCTCAGATGGTAGTAACCCTGCCCTCTGAGCTTTAGGTTGTGACATCAATGTTTGTTCTGTGTCTGAGTGTTATATTGTATTCTATGTATATATTTACAAACATCTAAGTATTGTATCAGTTATCTGGTTCCCATAGTACAAGCTTTGCTTAGTTTGAGTCTAGATGACGCTGTGTAAAATGTGTACAAAAAAAATGTATTACTCCACCAGGGATACAATATGAGGAACCTATAAAAACCTCGTGGAAGCCGCCGCGATGCGTTCTAGCGCTGCCATCTGAGAGGCACGAAGCTGTCAGACAACAGCTTCGGATATTGGTCGAAGGGGAGAATGTGCCACCACCCATTACCACCTTCCAGCACATGAAGTTTCCTAAAGGTAATGATTTTCATTTGCAGTGATTTCGCGGCATTTTTGTGTCATAGCATTGAAACGTGCCTTAGCGTTTTGATGTCACAGCGCTGAAACACGCCTTAGCGTTTTGATGTCACAGCGCTGAAACATGCCTTAGCGTTTTGATGTCACAGCGCTGAAACATGCCTTAGCGTTTTAATGTCACAGCGCTGAAACATACCTTAGCGTTTTGATGTCACAGCGCTGAAACATGCCTTAGCGTCTATTTATTTATTTAATACTTTATGCACAGAACATATTGTACAAAGGAAGAATTAATGCTAACGTCATTTCCTATCAGTCAACCAAGGCGTGCAGAGAAATAATTAGATTAAGCCTGCACATTAGGAAATGAACAAAATTGTTGAACATTATATATATTAAAATAAAACTATAACAACAATAACTATTAAGGCAAAAATATACATATTCTTTACAAATTTAATAAAATACAAACTACACAAAAATAAATGATCCTATTGTCTGCTACGTTTTGATGTAACAGAACAGAAACATTACTTAGCATTTTGATGTCATAGCGCTGAAACATGCGTTAGCGTTTTGATGTCACGGCGCTGAAACACGCCTTAGCGTTTTGATGTCACAGCACTAAAACACGCCTTAGCGTTTCGATGTAACAGCGCAGAAACACGCCTTAGCGTTTTGATGTCACGGCGCTGAGACATCCCTTAATATTTTGATGTCACAGCGCTATAAAACACCTCAGGAGTAACGGTTAGATTAAAAAGAAACTATGAAAACATTTATCCCCAGGCATTCTCCGAGGCTTAGAAGCGAAAGGCATCAAGACGCCGACTCCTATTCAAGTGCAAGGCATTCCGGCGGTACTCAGCGGACGTGACATGATCGGAATCGCTTTCACTGGATCCGGGAAGACTTTGGTCTTTACATTACCCATCATCATGCTATGTCTGGAGCAAGAGGTTTATATGCCTTTTATCAGGTTAGTGAATATTTTAGCGGAGTTACCGATGAAGCTCTCAATAAACTTTCGATATATCACACAGCGCCATCTAGCCTCAAACTAAGCAAAGCTTGTACTATGGGAACCAGATAACTGATACAATACTTTTTGTTTGTAAATACATACGTAGAATACAATATAAAACCCAGACACAGAACACACATCGATGTTCATCACACAAATGTTTGTCCTGGGTGGGAATCGAAACCAAGTTAATAAATGACCTGACAAGGTTTTCGTTCGCTTGATATTACGATATTTCCACCCACGATAGTTGTGTGTTTTTGTTTTGTAATTAAATTGTTAATATGTTTCATAATGAACACACAAGGTGGAATTCAATTCGTTATTTTCCTTTAATATATGTATTCAGTCCATGCTATAGAATGCTCAATCAAATTTAAATTCTAAAGAAAAGCTGGTGCCAGCTCTGTGCTTAAATAGACATTTCGGCTGTCATGCTGTTATTTTAGGAGGCACTAAATACTAAAACAAATCTATTTTTTTTTTTTAAATTGGACCTTGTACGAATATTCTATAGCATGGTCTGAGTACACACATAAGGAAAAGAGCGAATTAAATTCCACCGTGTATATATACACAGCCAATTGAAAGATTTTATTTAATCCGTTCCAGAAATGAAGGCCCTTACGGTTTGATAATTTGCCCGTCGCGAGAGCTCGCCAAACAAACGCACGACATCATTCTGCATTTCGTGAAACACCTGAAAATGTGCGGACAACCTGAAATCAGGAGCTGCTTGGCTATTGGAGGTAAGAAATAAGATAATCTTAATAAACGGAACGACTTTTCTGCAAAGTTCGTCTAGGTAAGTACAACCGCTTTGCCAGTAGAGGATTCGATCCTGGGATCCCGGATCTCGGAGAGATAAGCAAAATCGACAGCCTCTGTGGCGGGTTCGATTCCCGCGACAGGACAAGTATATGAGCAAATAAATAAAAAAGCGCATACACTTGTTTTGAGTCTGGGTGTTGTGGGAGCATGTTTCTCGTAGTTCCTGGGTCCCTAGACACAGGGAATCCTAGTCAGGGTCCAGGATCTATGTGTGTGATCGTTGGGCGTTATTATTATTATTAAACTTGTTAATGAATGATGTGACGAGCTTGTCGTTCACCTGATGTTAAGCGAAACGGCCGCCCATAAAAGTGTAATTCTGAACTCCTAAAAAAGTCTCACGTGACACTGCACTGCGCACATCATCCTGAGACATCAGCACAGTCTGGTAATAAGATTACTCGACTGTGAGATCAGCTGGGCGATCACGTAACGCGATTGCAACCGACAGAAACACAAATTTGTATGGATTTGACAGTTTCAATACGCAGCTTATGTGCATAGTTAGTACGGAAATTTGTCCTGTTGCATCGCAATCAAAGTTTCGTGATCACGCCTCAGATAATAAAGTCTCAATTGCCCAGTAATTTCACTAGCTACAGTGCCTTTCAAACGGGAACACGGTAGTGCTTGCACACTACTGCTTGACGGCAGAATAACTGGCAAAGCGGTGGTACCTAGACGAACTTTGCAGAAAAGTCCTACCAAGTAGTGTTGTTTATCTAAGTTGTCACACTAATATAATAAAGGCGAAAGTTTGTACGTGTGTATGTTTGTTACTCCTTCACGCTGAAACGGCTGAATGGATTTGGATGAAATTCAGTACCAAGATAGCTTATACACTGGATTAACATAATAGGCTACATATTATTCCGGAAAAGTGAAATTTTCCCGTGGGATGAGTTAATAATTAAAATACTTATAGGAGGAACGGGTTATGCGTAGGTTGCAACCTATATAACCATAGGCCTTCATTCAGCATGCGACACCGCGCCGTGTCCGGAGCAAGAATGATCCGTAGTACACCGAGCGTTCCCTTTTTATAGCCAGATGGGTGGGGGAGCAATGACAGCTACCGGTGTTGCCACTGTAATAAATTTAAATGCTACGACAGTGTAAATTACGGTACTACCCGCATAGAGTTTATAACTGGACGTTGCCGCCGTCATACTTATTATGCGCGGGTGAAACCGCGGGGCGCAATTAGTATTTTACTAATTTTAGTGCGGGGTGTTAACATCTGTGTAATATACAGGTGTGGCAGTGTCGGAGTGTATGGAGACAGTACAAAGAGGCGTCCACATAATGGTCGCCACTCCAGGACGTCTCATGGATATGCTAGATAAGAAAATGGTATGTAGAAACCTAAAAAATGGTATGTAGAAATATAAAAAAATTGTATGTAGAAATCTAAAAAATGGTATGTAGAAAACTAAAAAAATGGTATGTAGAAACATAAAAAAATGGTATGTAGAAACATAAAAAATGGTATGTAGAAACATAAAAAATGGTATGTAGAAAACAAAAAAAGCGGTATGTAGAAACCTAAAAAAGCGGTATGTAGAAACCTAAAAAAATGGTATGTAGAAACATAAAAAATGGTATGTAGAAACATAAAAAAATGGTATGTAGAAAACAAAAAAAGCGGTATGTAGAAACCTAAAAAAGCGGTATGTAGAAACCTAAAAAAATGGTATGTAGAAACATAAAAAATGGTATGTAGAAACATAAAAAAATGGTATGTAGAAACATAAAAAATGGTATGAAGAAACATAAAAAGTGGTATGTTGAAACATAAAAAAATGGTATGTAGAAACATAAAAATAGTATGTAGAAACCTAAAAAAATGGTATGTAGAAACATAAAAAATGGTATGTAGAAACCTAAAAAAATGGTATGTAGAAACATAAAAAAACGAGTGTGCTTTAGACCACACGACTGAAATAAAACTTCTTTAGTTTAGCTCCATCTATCGGCCGGTACAACTTTGTTTTTGCTTTGTTTAATGTTAATGTCGCCATCTTGACAATTGTAAATTGTCATTTTACCGGACATACCAACATAATAATACAAGGTTTTAACTTTTTTATGTTGACAATGGAGATCTACATTAACCAACAACTTTCCTTCGCAATTACCAGCTTACTCCCCAAGTCAAGCGTGCGTGTAGAAGATATACTTTAATAATAGAAAAGTTACTATTTTCACGGAATATATAATAGTACACGTACAGAAGATTTTACCGCGAAGTCACTTAAATAAATAACGACTCTTGCTATAACGCAATAAAGTTTAGTTCAGTTCGCACAACGCTACAAGCGTACACTAAACAGATGCCTTTCGTTCTATCCCTATAGCGCTGCTCTTCTAACGCGTCCCGGTGGGCGGTGCCGGTCGCATGTACATACATTTACATGTGTTTACATTTTGAACCTTATTTCTGTTGTCGTAAGGTCCGTCTGAACGTATGCCGCTACCTATGTATGGACGAAGCGGATCGCATGATAGACATGGGCTTTGAAGAAGACGTCAGAACGATATTCTCTTACTTCGGCGGACAACGTCAAACTTTATTGTTCAGCGCAACTATGCCAAGGAAGATTCAGAATTTTGCCAGGTACGTTGACTGTTCCGATAGCTCAGTTGGAAGTAACCCTGCTTTCAGAGCTTTAGGTCGTGGGTTCAATTCCCCACCCTGGATAAAACATTTTGTGTGATGAACATCGATGTTTGTTCTCTGTCTGGGTTATATTGTATTCTATGTATGTACTATTATAATGTAGCTTTAATAATTATCTAAATATAAATACTACAATCCATTTACATTTAAGTTAAATCCATTTAAATGGATATGAAAACTGATACTAAAACCTACCTACTCTAATACTACAGAAAAAAAATTGGATGTACTTAGCTTCTGCCCGCGGCTTCGCCCGCGTGGCCCATTTAGGAAACGAAGAAGAAATTATTTCATAAATAATTCAACCACCCATTTCACCCTCTAAGGGTGGAATTTCGAAAACCCTTTCTTAGCGGATACCTACACTTTACAAAAAACACACCCTCCAAATTTCAAGTCTCTAGGACCAGCGGGTTTAGGCTGTGCGTTGATATATAAGTCAGTCAGTCAGGACTTTGAATTTTATATGTATAGATTCTGTGGATGTATTTGACATCATCTGTGGTGTGGTGGTTGAGCAGGTCGGCTCATAATCCGATAGCGGCGGGATCGATTCCCGCGACAGGACAAGTATTTGTGCACAGAAAAAACGCGCAAATACTTGTTCTGTCTGGGTGTTGTAGGACCATGGTCCTCGTAGTTCCTGGGTCCTATGAATCTCTAATCAGAGCAGGATCTATGTATGTGATCGTTGGGCGTTATTCTTATTATTATTTAGGGGTAGAAAACTGTGACGCTTTATGTATGAACTAGCGGCCCGTCCCGGCTTCGCACGGGTGGTCATTTATTTTTTTAATTTTAATACCTTCGGTAACATTATTGTAGTTTCTAGTAGGATTCTTATTTTTTCTTGCACATAAAACAGCCTTTTTTTTTGAGGGGGAAATCCCCTCACACTTCCCTGCCACCACGGGGGTGGTGGTAAGGGGTATGTGGGACTCGAACCCACTAAAACCTCTCCGTGATCCGACCGCCGCCGGGATGGGGCGAGATGGAGACGCACTGCATTAATCATCGTCCCGGCGGTAGGCCCTTCCGGCCTTCTGCGCCAGTGGGTGGGCAACCTTCCACCTCAGTTGCCCACCAGACGTGGCACATAAAAATAGCCTATATTAATCAGTGATAATGTAGCATTCAAATGGTGAAAGAATTATTTAAATCGGTCCAGTACTTTTTGAGCCAATTCGTTACAAACTTACTTACATACTCTTCAAACATACTTACAAATCTTTCCTCTTTATAATATTAGTATAAACAAGGGGGGGGATAAAGTCTCACCTTGAATCCCTCCACAGGTCAGCCCTAGTAAAACCTGTCCTAGTGAACGTGGGGAGGGCTGGAGCGGCATCCCTGAACGTCCGCCAAGAGCTGGAAGCTGTTCAGGGCGAAGCCCGAACTGTGCATCTTCTGCAATGCCTGCAGAAGACTCCGCCTCCGGTGCTTATATTTGCTGAGAGGAAGCAGCATGTCGATGCTATTCATGAGTACTTGCTGCTTAAAGGTACGTTTTTTTATGATAAATAATGACATAACAGACCCGATAGCTCAGTTGGTAGTAACCCTGCCTTCTGAACTGTAAGTTGTGGGTTCGATTCCTATCCAGGACAAATATTTGTGTGATGAACATCGATGTTTGTTCTGTGTCTGGGTGTTATATTGTATTCTATGTATGTATTTACAAACAAAAAGTATCTAAGTATTGTATCAGTTATCTGGTTCCCATAGTACAGCTTTGCCTAGTTTGGGACTAGATGGCGCTGTGTGAAATGTCCACAAATATTTTCATATTATATTATGACGAGCTAACCGTTCGCCTGATGTTAAGCGACACGGCTGCCCATATCAGTTGCAGTGTCACTCGGAACTTTGCATAGATATTCGCGTGACACTGCACTGCGCACGTCATTCTAAGACATCAGCAGTCTAGTAATAAGACTACTAGACTGTGCTAATGTTCAGGATCTATGTACGTGATCGTTAGGCATTATTATTATTAATTAAACATGGACCTCTTACATTCCAGGCTTAGAATATGGCCTTCTTATATGCCAGGCGTATAATATGGCCTTATTTTCCAGGCGTAGAATATGGCCTTATTTTCCAGGCGTAGAATATGGCCTTCTTATATTCCAGGTGTATAATATGGCCTTAATTTCCAGGCGTAGAATATGGCCTTCTTATATTCCAGGTGTAGAATATGGCCGTTTTATATGCCAGGTGTAAAATATGGCCTTCTTATAATCCAGGTGTATAATATGACCTTAATTTCCAGGCGTAGAATATGGCCTTTTTATATTCCAGGTGTATAATATGGCCTTAATTTCCAGGCGTAGAATATGGCTTTCTTATGTTCCAGGTGTAGAATATGGCCTTCCTTATATTCCAGGCGTAGAATAGGGTCTTCTTATAATCCAGGTGTATAATATGGCTTTTTTAAATACCAGGCGTAGAATATGGCCTTCTTATATTCCAGGTGTATAATATGGCCTTATATTCCAGGTGTAGAAGCAGTAGCAATCCACGGTGGTAAGGACCAGGAAGAGAGGACGAGGGCGGTGGAAGCGTTCAGACGGGGGGAGAAAGATGTGCTGGTCGCTACAGATGTCGCTAGCAAAGGTATTTTCGAAATAAAACTTCTTTACGCACATACACCTCCGTGTATTTAGCCAGTGTCAAGTAATTGATAATTTATCAAGTTCCGCAAGTATCACGCAAATATGTGTCAAGTCACAGTCGAAGTCATCAAGTCAAGTCATAGTCTAGTCAAAGTCATACTCCTAGTAAAGTGGTGGCAACTTTACTTGAAGCTTCTATGGAGTTTTGGAAATAACACGAAAAGAAACGTTTCACCATCATTATACCATTTTCCCACACTCACGCCTGTAATCCAGCACTTAAAGAATAGAATGCCACTAATTTTATGCACTAACACTGAAAATAACACAAGTTTTGGAAAATAATACAATGCGGTGACGCGATATTTTTCGCGTTCCCGCCAAAACTCGGAAGCTGGTTTGCTCGGTGGTGTACGCACAATTAGAAATAAGTACTTATGTTTTTGTTATTCGTATTGTCCTTCCTGTATTGTATATATGTTCATGTTAATAATAAGCTAAATTTATAAATATAAAAGTAATTTAACAATAAGCACGGAAGAGGTGTCTGTGGAAATGCAAATTTAAAAAAAGAAATAGCATGTATATATGGCTAATAAATTAAATCTATGTTACGTTTATAGGTCTAGATTTCGCGAACATTCAACACGTAATTAACTACGATATGCCCGAAGATATAGAGAACTACGTGCACCGGATAGGGCGTACAGGACGCGCAGGGGGGGAGGGGGTCGCCACCACGTTACTGGGGAGGGCGCAGGACGGGTCCGTATTACGGGACCTCGCGCATTTGCTGCGAGAGGCGGGCCAGAAGGTAAGCTCTTGTACCTTTATATAGGACAACTTATTGTAATAGCTTTATGTCATTTATTTGTTGACTGGCCCGATAGCTATCGGGCCAGTCAACTGGTCAGTCATCAGTTGGTAGTCTGCCTTCTGAACTGTAGGTTGTGGTTTCAATTCCCACCTAGGACAAACATTAATACCGATGTTTGTTCTCTGTCTGGGTGTTATATTGTAATCAATGTATGTATTTACAAACAATATCTGAGTTATATAGATATTGTATCTATAGGCTGACAGGTTGTGCGTAGGTTGCAACCTATATAACTATAGGCCTTCAGCATGCGCACACCGCGCTGTGTCCGGAGCTAGAATGATCCGTAGTACACCGAGCGATCCCTTTTTATAGCCAGATAGGTGGGGGAGCGATGACAGCTACCAGTGTTGCCACTGTAATAAATTTAAATGCCACCACAGGGTAAATTACGGTACTGCCCGCTGCGCATAGAGTTTATAACTGGACGTTGCCGCCGTCATATTCTATGTATGTATTTACAAACAATATCTGAGTATTGTATCAGTTATCTGGTTCTCATTTATAAATTTATTTATTGTGATAAAAACGACAAATTCAATTACAATTACCACACAAAATATTTCATACATTAACAACAAACAAATCAGGGTTATAAAATAATAAACGAATAGTAATAATATAATCATATCCATAGTACAAGCTTTGCTTAGTTTGGGGCTAGACTAGGCGTTGTGTGAAATGTCCACAAATATTTATTTATTATTATGATACAATTTGTAGTGACTTTAATATTTGTAGACAGGAACGGATTTTGCGTAGGTTGCAACCTATATAACTATAGGCTATAGGATATAGACTAAGGAGGGTGGACTGCGTTTGTCTCGTAAACAATTAGCTCCTTATAAAAATATTGTTAATTAATGTATTTCAAACCATTTCAAATTAAAAGTGAGTTCCAAGTGAAGACAACTATCTAATTGATACGTGATACTATCGTTAACGTTGGAAAATAACGAAAAAGTAGAAGCCAATTGGATATATGTTGGAAGTGTTTCAAAACTTATACATGAGAATAAAGTGTACGTGTATTGTAATACAAACCCGTAGTGAAAGAACAACACAAATAATTCACCAAACAGCATTGTGAGTACAAAACACTATTTGAAAACATAATTAGTGAGATGACTCACGTTTGTTTACATGATTAACGACTTTTTTGCTTAACCATAGACAATTTATAATTTTATCAAACGAGACGACCCATTTTAATCTTAGCGACATCTCTCTTGTTTTTGCAATACTATTTCGACTACAATGAATTTTCTTGAGAATATAATATTTCGCCGTGCGCGCACTTACTCAGACACCGAGACACAGCCGCAAAACGATAGTTACATGTCAAACACGCTAGATGGCACCGCTAATAGCCTCCCAGATATATCGCATAGTAGTTTGGACGAAAATAACAAGTTAAAAGAGCATATTAATACTCTTGAACTAGCATTAAAAAGTGCACATGGTGAAATAGAAACACTTTCGTTGGAAAATCAGAGCCTTAAACGTGAAAACGAGGATCTGAAAAAGAAAAATGTTTTGTTAAAAACAATTACTCACTCGCCAGCTAAATCAAAGTCTCGTACACCAACCAAATCTAAAACTCACACTCCAAAGACTAAATCAAACGTACAGTATACACAAAGATGTAAGCAGACTCAAACAGTAGTAGAAGCTAAACAAAGCACAGACTCAGAAAAAAACAATGTCCCATCCTGCATAGAAAATTTAGTCAGACCAACACAAATAGAATTAGCTCTAAAGTTATCTGACAGCTCAGTAAATCACCAAAGGACACAACAGTACAATTCACCACAGAAAGTTTGTCTACTAAGCACCAATAATCACAACAAAATACTCACCATAGCAGATGATACTATCGGTAGGAGCTCTGAATTTTTACATCATGTAACGCCAAATTGTGGTGCTAAACATCTACTTCTAGGGATAAATGATAAAATAAAAGAATTTACAATGAATGACTTTTGCATAATATTAATTGGAGAAGAAGATTTTAAAAATACAAATGACTACTATAGCATAGTTTCTTATATCAGGAAGGTTTTGAAAGACATTACACACACGAACATGATACTATGCGTGCCGACATTTAAATGTGGGCTTAACACACAGCTGTACAATTGGAGGGTGCAATATTTTAACAATCTGCTTAACTTGGACGTACAGTCACACAAGCATGCCTACATATATGACTCCAACGCGAAACTGACTTACAACGACTCCATGTTTCGCAGACACTCTGGCAGAATAAATAACTATGGTATACGTACTATCTTTGAAAACCTTACTAGTTTTATTTTTGAAATAAAGCAGTTTAATGACATGAAAAGACAAAGAGTCGATGAACGGAAACCAACCGCAATCAATTGCGACCACTTGCAGCAGTTTTTTCTTGAATAAACATTTATTTATCTTGCATCAAAATATTGCAGGATTACTAAATAAGTCTGATCCATTATTAGTTTGTCTAGAAGAACTCTCGGAAAGGAATGTTAATGTTGATGTTGTATGCATTACTGAACATTTTATTATGGCGGGCTATGAATCATATCTTTCCATGCCTAACTATTGTTTAGCTGCATGTTTTAGTAGAAATGATAGTAAAAGGGGTGGGGCATGTATACTTGTAAGAAAAGAACATCAGTGGAAAGTATTGCCGGAAATAGAAAAGCTTTCAATTTCTGGTATTTTTGAGTGTTGTGCAATTGAGCTAATTAAACATAAGATCGTAATTGCATGTGTATATAGAGTTCCAAAAGTAGAGAATTTAAATTTATTTTTTTGTAAATTCGAGAAGCTTTTACATTTGATGAAGAAAAAGAACTTTGCGCATGTAATAGTAGCTGGCGACTTTAATATAGATGTTTTAAAGCAAAATAAATTAACTTTAGATTTTGAATGCCTGTTATTAAATTACAATATGTCTCTAGCTCTCAAGGTGCCTACTAGATTAGCTTGTAATACATGTATTGATAACTTCATTCATGACTTTCTGAAACCATGTAAGACTGAAGTGATAGAATTTGCTTTGTCTGACCACACAGCTCAACTTATAAAAATACCTGTAAAAAAAACATGTACCATAAACTATGGGCGGAAAAAAACCAGAGACTATAGCACAGAAAATATTTTGAAATTTAAATCATGTTTGAATGGCTTAACTTTTTCTGAAATGTATGAGGAACAAGATCCTAATGAAGCATATAATGCACTTCCTAATATTATTTAAACTATTTTATGACTTATGCTTCCCCTTTAAAATTACTACCATTAGAGTTAACAAAAAAGCAAGATGGATATCCCAGGGTATCAAAAAGTGTAGCAAAAAAAAAGAGGCAACTTTTGTGGAAATTTCGATTAAAACCATCATCTCTTAATAAAAGGTTGTATATTAATTACTCCAAACTATTCAAAAAAATCATAAAGTTGACACAGCGTGCTCAAAATAATTACAAAATTAAAACATCGGATAATAAATCAAAAACCACATGGCAAATAATTAACAACACTAGACTCAATGTTCCCCGTGACTCTATTACAAGAATTAGGGTAAATGATGAATTTATTACTGACCCAATTGACATAGCAAATGCATTTAATAATTTTTTTGTGGATAAAATAATACCTATATCTGGATCTGAAAATAATGCGACATCCCAACTATTACATAATATGGCTAACTCTATGTTTATGGCACCTAGCATCCCTATTGACATTATAAAAATTATAAATGGACTTAAAAATACAAATAGTGTAGGCTATGATGACATATCTACCAAAGTGGTAAAATCAGTATCTATTTTAATTTGTGGACATTTGAGTTATATACTAAATTTATGCATTTCTAGAGGCGTGTTCCCAGATGATTTAAAGACATCCATACTAAAACCACTGTTCAAAAAAGAAGATAAGGAACAAATGCAGTATTACAGGCCTATAGCTTTGATTCCTATCTTTTCAAAAATTTTCGAAAAATATATCTATAAAGAATTAAATGGTTTCTTAGAACACAACAACATTTTATGCACGGAACAAAAAGGATTTAGACAAAATAAAACAATAAATATGGCAATCTATGATTTCTACAATACGGTGCTGACAAACGTAGATAATAAAACTCCCACATGTGCCATATTTTGTGACATGACGCAAGCATTCGATTATGTTGACCACCGGATACTTATTCATAAGCTAGAGTCGTATGGTATCAGAGGTAACATTGTAGAGCTATTAAAATCATATTTATCTAATAGAGTACAAGTAACTGAAATTTGTAGAGTCAATATTAATACAAAACGTGAAGAAACCCACAGATCAGCCGCACGGTCTGTTATGTATGGTGTGCCACAAGGTAGTGTGCTAGGGCCTCTTTTATTCTTGGTTTACATAAACGATTTGCCCAAAGTCACTAGTCATCCCATGTCACTTTTTGCCGATGACAGCACCGTGACAATTGCTTGTAAAACAAAAGAGCTCTACGAATCAGATATAAATAATACACTGGCATCAATAATCACGTGGCTGAACAGTAATAATTTAAAGATAAATCTAACTAAAACTCAACTCATGCATTTCAGTCAAAGGCCGCAAACATGTGACATGCAAATACATTACCAAAATGTTTTCTTACGTGAAATGGACTCTACTAAGTTTCTAGGTTTAGTCTTTGACAAGCAATTAAATTGGAAGGCTCACATAGCGGAATTGTGTAAGAAAGTAAGCAGTTCAGCATATGCACTTTTCAAAATAGCCCCAATAGTGAATATAGATACATTGCTCACAGCCTATCATGGTCTAGCAGCTTCTGTTCTGCGGTATGGAATTATCTTTTGGGGTAACTCAACAGATAAAGAATTAGCTTTTAAAGCACAGAAGCGCTGCATCAGATCTATGTTTAGGTTGCAAATAACAGACAGCTGCAAACCATACTTTAGCAAATATAGAATCCTACCACTTCCGTCGCTCTACATTTTTGAAGTAGCTCTTTTTGTAAAAAGTAGCCCTGGCCTATTCCCATGGTTATCCGATATTGTAAAGCGAAATAGACGCCACAATGAACTGTGCTTACACCGCGCCAAGACAACATTGATGCGTAAAAGTGTTTTATGCATGGCTCCTATTATATATAATAAAATACCTAAATATATAAAAGATATGAACACAGTACTGTTTAAAAGGACTTTGAAAACATTATTAATTGATAAATGCTATTACTCAATACAGGATTTTCTGAATGACAAGTTTTAATTAGCTATGACAAAAAGTAACTATCTCTTGGACATAAATTGCTAGATAAATAGTTGATTGACCATTGTACACTTTTTTTTAACCATTTCTAATACGCATGACATCATAATAGTGACATTATCAATTTCTTTTTAAAATTTAATAATGTACTTGCCTAAATTATATTATGTAATTCTACTGACATTACTTACATAGTTATTTATTAATTAATGAATCTGCATGTATTTAATATTTTTTTCTCTAATCTATGATTTAAACTCATAAATATGTTTGTTATTTTAATGCATGGCCATTTTGACCAATGTTTTTTGTACGCCTAACCAGGCCAAACATGTGCGCTACTTTTATAAAATTTTACGACCTGCATTTTAAAAATAATCTACTTACCCATGTTTTACAATAAATGATCTTTATCTTATCTTATCTTTATCTTAAAAAGTGTTTTATGCATGGCTCCTATTATATATAATAAAATACCTAAATATATAAAAGATATGAACACAGTACTGTTTAAAAGGACTTTGAAAACATTATTAATTGATAAATGCTATTACTCAATACAGGATTTTCTGAATGACAAGTTTTAATTAGCTATGACAAAAAGTAACTATCTCTTGGACATAAATTACATAATTAAATTTAAAAAAAAAAGTGTACAATGGTCAATCAACTATTTATCTAGATAAATAGTTGATTGACCATTGTACACTTTTTTTTTTTAACCATTTCTAATACGCATGACATCATAATAGTGACATTATCAATTTATTTTTTAAATTTAATTATGTACTTGCCTAAATTATATTATGTAATTCTTCTGACATTACTTACATATTTATTTATTAATTAATGAATCTGCATGTATTTAATATTTTTTTCTCTAATCTATGATTTAAACTCATCAATATGTTTGTTATTTTAATGCATGGCCATTTTGACCAATGTTTTTTGTACGCCTAACCAGGCCAAACATGTGCGCTACTTTTATAAAATTTTACGACCTGCATTAAAAATAATGTACTTACCCATGTTTTACAATAAATGATCTTTATCTTTATCTTTAGGCCTTCAGCATGTCCGCACCGCGCCGTGTCTGGAACAAGAATGATCTGTAGTACACCGAGCGGTCCCTTTTTATAGCCAGATGGTTGCGGGAGCAATGATAGTTGCCAATGTTGCCACTGTAATAAATTTAAATGCCACCATAGGGTAAATTACGGTACTGCCCGCTGCGCATAGAGTTTATAACTGGACGTAGTCGCCGTCATATTTATTTATGTGTTACAATTTTTGTAACGTTGTTTTAGGTGCCGCCATTTTTGCTGGATATGATAGGGGAGCCCGAAGTGCCGGCGGCTGATGGACAAGGGTGCTCTTACTGCGGCGGTCTCGGCCACAGAATCACGGGTGAGGAAAAAAAAATTAAAAAATATTATTAATTTCGTCTAAAACAAATATTTTTTTGCATTTTGATCCTTTAATCCAGTTTCCAGGTTCGTATTATACAAGGTGCAATTTTATTCACTATTTTCCTTAAATGTATGTATTCAGACCATGCTATAGAATGTTCGTACAAGGGCCAATTTAAAAAAAGTTTTGTTTTAGTATTTAGTGCCTCTTAAAATAACTGCGTGACAGTCGAAATGTCTATTTAACGGTACACACAGCGCGGGCACCGGCTGACTGCTTTGTAAATGTTTCGTAGGCAATAAAACACCTGCTTGGTTCAATGTTACAAGGCTTTTCCTTAGAATTTAAATTTGATAATACCTAGATGTAAGTTTTATTTCATAAGTACTTTTTTTATTCAGTTATATGGGAGCATTCTATAGCATGGACTGAATACATACATTAAAGGAAAAGAACGAATTAAATTCCACCTTGTATATGGCGATTCAGCCATATCATATTTCACATTCAATATTAAAGATGATTGATCGAAATTGAAAAATACATATTTAGTAATCTTAAATTATGATCTACTAGTTGTGCCCCACAGTGTCACCCGCGGATAAAAAGTATTTTACTTGCTCATCCCACGAGAAAATTTCACTTTTCCAGGATAAAATGTAGCCTTTATTAATCCAGTGTATAAACTATCTTGGCACCGAATTTCATTCAAATCCATTCGGCCGTTTGAGCGTGAAGGAGTAACAAACATACACACATACTTTCGCCTTTATAATATTAGTGTGATTTAGTTACTTTTTATAAAAAGAGTCCAACCGACTTGAATCCCATCGAATTTGTTTATCACAAAAATGAGAACATGAGCAATGTAGTTGAAGTCGAAATATACATTATTAAAGATAACTCAAAAACTACCCATCAGATCTTGATCAAATTGAAATGGTACAACACGGGAAGCACCAGCTTTCAAATAAAAAAAGAATCTTCAAAATCGGTTCACCCAATCGAAAGTTACGAAGTAACAAACATTTGAAAAAATTGAAATTGATAACATCCCCATTTTTTGAAGTCGGTTAACAAGTTTTTAATGCGCGTCTATACTAAATATCTAACTTTGGTAGGACATAAATCAAACAAACAGACAAACAAGATAATGATTTAACTAAAAGTGATATAATAATAACGCCCAACGATCACATACATAGATCCTGGACCCTAACTAGGATTCCCTGTGTCTAGGGATCCAGGAACTACGAGGATCCCACAACACCCAGACACAGAACAAGTATTTGCACTTTTTTTTCTGTGCACAAATACTTGTTCTGCCGCGGGAATCGAACCCGCCACCTCCGGGTTATGAGCCGATCTGCTCAACCACTACACCACAGAGGCTGTCAAGATATTATAGATAATTTATAAGATAGATTATAACCGCTTTATTTTGTTTCTACAGAATGTCCGAAACTGGAAGCAGTACAGAACAAGCAAGCCTCGAATATCGGCAGAAGAGATTACTTGGCTAATACCGCAGCTGATTATTGAGATCTTTATACCTATATTTAAAACTAGTTGTAGACAGTAAAAGTATTTTAATTATTTGCCCATCCCACGGGAACATTTCACTTTTCCGGGATAAAATGTAGTCTATATGTTAATCCAGTGTGTAAGCTATCTTGGTACCGAATTTCATCCAAATCCATTCAGCCGTTTGAGCGTGAAGGAGTAACACACATACAAACTTTCGCCTTTATAATATTAGTGTGATTAAGCTTTGTAGGTAGATTAAGAATTATCTTTGTAGAAATAAGATTGTAATGTATTTATAAATGAGTTGTAAATTAAATGATTTTTGTAAATAGATATTTTGTCTTTTTTTATAGCTATCATTTGAACGCAATAAAAATTGGGATGCCCAGAACAAATTCATTTAATAACCTTATTGTGTGCCTTAGTTTTAAAGAAAAATACAATTTTTTTTTGTCTAAGTAAATATTATTCGTTTAAACTCGGTTAGCGATGAAAACCAAAATTAAATGCTTTTATCAAGTCTAATTTACCTCCTGTCATTACATTAGCCTATTAAAAGTAAGAGAAATTGAATAAATATACATAAATGGTAACCCTTTCCACCAGTGATTATTTTATACAGAGAAAATAGGAGTTTTGGCGGGAAACCGAGAATGATTGCGTCTCCGCATTGCATTATTTACTCAAACTTGAGTTATTTTCAGTATTAGTGCATAAAATTGGTGGCGTTTCATTGCCACATGCATTTCACGCTGTAATCTCGCTCACGCCTGTAATCCAGCACTTGGGAAAGTGGTATAATGATGGTGAAACGTTTCTTTTCGTGTTGTTTCCAAAACTCCATAGAAGCTTCAAGTAAAGTTGCCACCAATTTACTAGGAGTATAACAGACTAGACTATGACTTGACTTGGACTGTGACGTGACATATCATTAACTTGATAAATTATCAATTGAAGGGGAGGGAACAAAAAGGGTTTATCTGATTTTTTTCACAAAATGACTTATGGATATCGTTGGATTCAACGTGAAATTATCTACAATAATACATTCGGAAAATACCGACATGAGGCTTAAATCTCGAGATTTTGAGTCTAAAAACGGATTATCTATCACAGGAATACAGTTCGCATAGCATGAAAACATTATTATATTTATTGTATTATATTATATTTTTACAGTAATTCTATGAATTAGTACTATATATAGTATTTTAAAATAGAATTTAATCATTTTCAAGCAACTGAAACTTACATAAACCTTTTTTATTAGTTTAAACACTCCACCACAGAATACTATTACTTCTTCTTTTAATGCACTCCACATTAAAATGACGCCGTTGAAGTTTAAAGTCAATTTTCTCGAAACTGTCAATTTGACAGTTAAACCCTTTTTATTCTCAACCTTTCAATTGACACTGGCTAAATACACAAAACATACTAAAAAAAATTAAGAATAAAGAGAATAACTGTAAATAAAATCCATCATAATTATGAGAAATCATTTTATTATAAAAACAAAAATTTATAAAGTAACAGATAGGTAAAGGTCCAAAAGAACTCTCTGATAGGTTACACTTGGGGTCCCATGTTTCACAATTAACGAGTTCTATAGTAGAGGGGCAAAGACAAACCCTGGCGAAGAAAAACGATCTATACAGTGAAGAGCTCAAATTGTTTATCATTACTAAATTTCTTTAAATAAATGTGGGAAGATAAGGTTTCCCACAAGTGATTTCAATTAGGTGCAACGCACACGATTTGTCGTGGGAGTTTTGACGACAAGCTCGTCGCAGTTTTTCACCAAGCGATGTTTAGGTGCCTCATTTGGTAAATCTTCGCCCACTCTTTAATTGCATTTATGAGTTCCTCACAAATTGTGAAACACAAGCTTAGAACTAAATTAATGAAGCACACAATATCTTTAATACAAGTTACAATAATGAAAAATATTACAATTTCACAATTCAATGTAATAACTAAAAATCTTTATTTAACTGATACGAGATTTGCGTGACTATATACCTCAGACTAAAACATTATTACAGACGGAGTGCGTAGTACTAGAAAGTGAAGTTACATAAAGTAATACCAAATAGCAGAAGCACTTGTGTTCACGATCGGCCGAAACGGCGAAACACAAGTAAAAAAATTTAAAAAAAAATCCCTGCCAATTTATTTAGTTTTCCGTGAAACTGAGTTGTATGGCGGTTCATACTCGAATCGTTTCGTTTTAAAAACAAATACATACCATACAAAAATAATAAAATCATTTTTAAAATTAGTTTTCACTATAAGATTATACAGATGTCGTCTGATTTTTAGAGTACCTAAATACTGCGGTATTATTAGCTGTTCAGTATTAATTAACGTGTCTTCAATTTTTTTTGTTCTAAGCCCTCAATCTTTTAGTCCGAGCTAAATACTAATATATTTTATTTGCTTTTTATTTCCCTATAATTTGTGCCTAAGAATTGGGTCACAAAAATCCATTGTATATTTAAAATAAAAGAAATAACTTATATTACAATGAAAAATACACCAGATGATAAAATGTTTTCGACTAATGCATTAATACAATTTTATTACATTTATTGTGTACATTTTATGAAAATAGCAACGAATCGATGTTCGTCGTAATCGCGAACATTTGCTAGTGAACATTCGTGTACGCATTCGAGGTTCGCAACGACGAGACGAGTGCTTTCCATTAGCTATATATATTCATATGGTTCAATTTTTTCAATTAATAGTGATTTTTTGCCGTTGTACCATTAATGGTGCCGTAATTTTTATTGCTGCTGTACCATTAATGGTGCCGCGAGTTTATTGCCGCTGTACCATTATTGGTACCAAGAAATATGTTTCCATAAGAAAGCATTTCTCTATCTTTCAACTATTCCTTTTTGCACGATACATTTTAATTTTTAAGTTACATTCAAAGTTATAACATATCAGTTAAAAATTAAAAAATTGAGTGTTACTAAAAGTATTTGTAATAAAAAAGAAACTTTTATAAAATTCACAAACAATAGCATCTATTTTACTACAGGACAATGAAATAAAATGATAATTTATTGCACACTAAAAAAAATGCCGAATTAAGCAGCACGAATATTCACAAGACAACTAAAACCTTTTAAGCGTAATAGTGTTTCCGAAGAAATCTTTAGTCTCCAAAACTGAGCAGTTTTTTGCTGCAGTTACATATATTATGCATTTTATAAAGCGCCCAATATCCATTTTCATAATATGTACAAATAAAGCATCTCTGACAATAGTGCAATTCTTGTTTGATCCACGTTCTTATCTTGTCATATTTAAATACTTTTCTCAAAAGCATCATTTTAATTAATACAAAAATCATACGGTGTAATCATACTGTGTTCCGGTTTGAAGGGCACTGTAGATAGTGAAATTACTGGGCAAATGAGACTTTATGATCTGATCTCACAGTTTAGTAATCTTATTACTAGATTGTGCTGATGTCTCAGGATGACGTGCGCAGTGCAGTGTCACGCGAAACTCTATACTTTAGAGTTCCGAGTAACACTGCAGCTGACATGGGCAGCCGTGTCGTTTAACATCAGGCGAACGGCTAGCTCGTCACGTCATTCCTTGACATAAAAAAAAAACAATTTTCATGTATAGATCGATTACAGATAGTATCGTATTCACGCCTTACGATTATTTCTTAACGCGATTCAATTAAAGAACTAAAGTGAAGCTACAATATAAGGCTATTTGACTGCTATATTTATATTGTATATTATATTTATATAAATAAATAATATCAAAAAAAAGTTGTTAAAACAAAAATTAAATATCTCAATATTTTTTCTTCTTCGTTTAATGGCTTTCTATCGCTTTTAGTGATAATTCTGTCAATGTCAAGTAAGGAATTTTTGTACGGTTGTTTCATGTCAAAGTCAAAATGCCACAGTAAAATGGTGGATATTTTACTAAAGGCTCTAAAAAGTTTTGAAGAGAAAACGAGAAAAGGCGTGGTTTTAAAAATTGTAACCAACACTCAAATTCACACGCGTTATGGAAAAAAATTAAGTTCACAACCGCCATTTTCGGAATCTTTTCAACGACCATATTTAATGGATTTTAAAATGTCTGTTTATCATTTTTGAGACATTTAGTCTCAAATAATAACTAAAATACAGGATAAAAATAAAAATTTTAAATACAGGAATAGAAAGAGACAACTCAAACACGCAGTGACGTCAGATACCAGTCCTCACAGTAACTCATTACCAAGCTGTCTATGGTAGCTATAAATACAATCTCTTTGGCATGTCACGTCACAAACTATGCTTTTATAGTAGCTATGAGGAAGCTCCACACGATATCTTTTTTGCGAGAAAATGACAGGCGATGAAACTTTAAAAGCGTACTCCGTGATTTATTTATCAATATTACTTATTTTTTCAATGATTACATTCATTTTTAAGCTGCTTTATGAAAATAATATTTACTTGTTAATTTTTAATAGTAGTCAAATAGCATATTTGTAGCGATTCACTTTTGGTCTTTTGGCCCAGTTGTAAACCGTTCAAGATTAAGAAATGAACTGTTCATTAAAATGAGCACTATTGTCTGACCAACTTAAAACGAGATTTATTTTATAACTAAATGATTTTATGTTTTACAATAAAAGCGATAACGTATAATGGATTAATTTTAAAACAAACTTGAACCTATGTTTAAACTTGTGTCGGTATTTTAGTAGACCTTTCACAATTAGCTAGCACCTAAAGCTATTATTTTTGTCCCGCTTTTGCATGTACAAGCGTAATCAGCGTAAATTTGCTGTCTCGTTTTGTCTTGTTAACAATTTTTGTGTAATTTAAGCGGACCCTGGTTGAATGAAGAGACAACGAAATATTATTCAAGGCAAGTAGTTACTACTTGATCTGTGTTAAGTTTTAATACAGTTACAAATAAGGTTAGAAAATAAACCCTTTTAGTTACTGACTATTTGTCTCGTCTAACAGCCAATTTGACTATTGCTTCTAGTACAAAGTACAGTAAGTAATGAGCTCGTGAGCGGGTGCTGCTTGCGGAAGCTGGTTTGCTCGGTGGTGTACGCACAATTAGAAATAAGTACTTAAGTACTTATGTTTATGTATCTTTTTGTTATTGGCTGTATTATCCTTCCTGTATTATATATATGTTCATGTTAATAATAGGCTTAATTCATTTTTATTTGTTAAGGAATGACGTGACGAGCTAGCCGTTCGCCTGATGTTAAACGACACGGCTGCCCATACCAGCTGCAGTGTCACTCGGAATTCTCTCACTCTAAAGTATAGAGGTTCGCGTGACAATAAAGTCTCATTTGCCCAGTAATTTCACTAGCTACAGTGCCCTTCAAACCGGAACACAGCAGTGCTTGCGCACTACTGCTTGGCGGCAGAATAACTGGCAAAGCGGTGGTACCTACCTAGACGAACTTTACAGAAAAGTCCTACCACCTAGTACATTCATAAATGTAAAAAAAGCACGGACCCAGGTGTCTGTGGAAATGCAGATTTAAAAAAAAAGAAAAAAAATTAAAGTAAGTACTATTACCAGTAGGAAGTAGTACTTACTGTAATCTGTACTACGACATCAAATTGGCGGTTAGACGAATAGTGGTAAACGTACTTACTGTACTTTGTACTAGAAGCAATAGTCAAATTGGCGGTTAGACGAGACAAATAGTCAGTGACTATTATAGTGTAATTCTGAATATGAGGGGTATAGAATCAAATGCAGCTACGAGCACAACCTTCAATTTAAAATAAGCTGTCTTTGATGTTTGCATGCCGTTTTTAAGCTGACTTTGACCCCAAATTATTAATCTGGTTTTTGTATTATTTTAAGGCTGGTTTCGATGCAGAATTATAAGTTGAGATCATACACAATTGACAGACCTATATTTTTGCATTCATAGGTCAGATTTAAAAAAAATGCAACTAGCTGCTTTTGATTCTATACCCCTCATATGTCAAAATTTAGTCGTCAGCTAGTAGAATTTAGTTGTGAACATTGGATTTAGTCCATTCTACAAGTCTTAGACCACCAACCCGCACTTGGTCAGTAATCCACCATACTACACCTACACTATCCTTTTTTTTACATCGAATAGGCTTACGTTTGGATCAAATTTCCCCTGCTGTCAAATGATAAGAGAGAAGGCCCGTATTGCAACAGTGAGGATGTATGGGCCAGCATTGTATAATATATGCCATACTCTCTGAGACCTTTAATTCCTACAGATACAGTCAAAATTGACCAATTTTTGAAGTGGTTTACGTAGATCTCCATTGTCAACATAGCAAAGTTAAAAAAATGTTATGTTGGTATGTCCGGTAAAATGTCAATTTACAATTGTCAAGATGGCGACATTAAACAAAGTTATACCGGCCGATAGATGGAGCTAAAGAAGTTTTACTTCAGTCGTGTGGTCTAAACGGCACTCGTTTTTTTACATCAAATCTGATTTTCTTTACTATATTGGCAGTGGATCTAAGACTTAGCGCGTTATACAATATACTGAAAGAAAACTCCGATTTCCGTACACAATTTATTTTAGGTGATTGGAAATTTTACATAGGTTTGGAGTGGTATCCCTGAGCGCAGTCCCGGATTCTGTGTCATTCATGACTTTATTCATATTTACATGAAATCCAGTATTAAGGATTTCATACAAATAATTTACGAAATTCGATATTGAGACCGAAATACAAATAATAAATAGGCGGTATTTTAAATTTTTTTTTATAAACTTTGGTGTTGCAAGTATACTCAAAAATACTGCGATTTTGTTGGTTTTTTTAAATCGAAAAAGGACTGAAAATGTTGATTCTAAATCCCATAATCTTTCCGTTTGTGAATCTGGATTCAAATACCCGAGTCGAATGCACAGTGCAATGCCACGCAGGTTTAAAAAAATCCTGTGTGACATTGCAAATTTATGGAACCCCAAATCGCCCAAGTGAGATACCACCAAAACCCAAACACCAAAACACCGACACAAGAGAAAAAGCTTAAGTGACAAAGTCATAGCCGAGGTATTTTTTATTTTTTCTCCTCACCCTAGCCGCAGCCTTCTTATCATCATAATCATCACTCTCTTCATACACAATGCTGTTATCAATCACCCAGTCTTCACCATCCTCATTTGTTATCTGGATCCTTGGTTCTTCCTTCGGAACAGCTTTCTTACGTTTCTTCTTTTCAGGGTCCACTTTCCCCCTTTTCTTCGGACGATCATCCAGAACCAAATGCTCATACTCTTCAACTATATAGTTCTCCGGTTCATAACTTGTTGTGATTTCCACACCGACTGAAGGGTCCACATCCGGTAGTATGTAGTAGTTCTCATAATCCCCCTGTAGGGTGATTTCGTTCATGTCCGCTGTGAAGTGACGTTTCTTTTTGCCCGTGCTGCAGTGTTTTATGTATGCATACTTCGGCTTGGTCTCGTCTGGTAGGATATTCACTATCCATTCTTGGTTTTCCTCTGCCGGTATTTCTTTTACTTCTTCCATGGCAATTTCCTGTTCTTCCGCTATTTCGTAGATGAAATTGTCCGGGATGGTGCTATCTTCCATTATGGTTAGGACATCCTGGTTTGATGCTTGGGATTGGGACGACTGCGGCAGGATCTGTGGAATTTTAGTTGTTAGCAGTTATTTTGCCATGAGAGTTGTATTGGGAGTTACTTCATTGAGGTTTTTTTATGTTAATGAATGATGTGACGAGCTAGTCGTTCACCTGATGTTAAGCGACACGGCCACCCATAACAAAACACGCCACTTGGATCTCCAAAATATATAGTTTCGTCTCGTACTGCGTACATCATCCTGAGGCATCAGCACAGTCTGGTAATAAGATTACTCGACTGTGAGATCAGATCATAAAGTCTCATTTGCCCAATCATTTCACTAGCTACAGTGCCCTTCAAACCGGAACACAGTAGTGCTTGCACACTACTGCTTGGCGGCAGAATAACTGGCAAAGCGGTGGTACCTACCTAGACGAACTTTGCAGAAAAGTCTTACCACCTAGTTATAGATGCACTAAAGTCCTATCAAGGAAAATAATTTTAATCAATATTTTTAAAAAAACTTCAAATTGTTTTTTAACTAGAAAAGAGCTTCAACTATTATTACGCGGCGGCGGGGGCGGCTCGACGCTGACAGCGTACTCCTTGAGGATGGGCATCTATGTTGCCCGAACACCGGTCGAGTTATTCGACTGTATCTCGTGAGTGTTAGCCGTGTAATAGTTGTAGTTATGAGTACTACTCACGTCAGTTTCTATAATATTATAGAAGAGCTCTTTGTCGCTGGTCTTTTATAGAATTTTGTAGATACCTCGATAATCTGCCGTGGATCAGCCATCTTGGTGATGACCTGCTCAGATTGTGTGATGGAAGCTTCGGCCTTGTCCGTCTCCACCTTCACAACCCACAGTTGCTTGCGCTGCAGGTTCTTCAGGGATCTGATGGGTTTATAAAAAATAATAGATAGATAGACAGCGTCTGTGGCTCATAGCCCGGAGGTGCGGGTTCGAGAGGTAGAATACTATGCATTAAGATACATTTCAAATCCAAGATGGCCGCCACAACAAAATGGCGGATTAAATTATTATTTTATGTTGGGGTATTTTAAAATTATTAATTCATTTATTCGCTTGATTATTAATTCTGTAGCGCTGTGCGAGCTGAACTGCGCTTTATTGCGTTGTACCAAGAGCCTCTATTTATTTAAGCGACTTCACGGAGTGTATCTATTTAAAAAAATATATGTATATCATAATATTATTCAAACAAAACTCAACAATTTGTCCGGCGGAAGGCAAAGGTATGTCAAAACACAGGTTTTCCTATTTTGGATACCAATGTTTTCCAACCGGTAACCTAATTTTGATTTTTCGTATAGACTGTTTTTATGTTAAAACCGTTTGTAAACATTTAATAAACTATTTCACTTCACCTTCTGTAACTGTACTATTAAGGATCCTGTGTAAAGAATCGATAAAAATAGTAAATGAATACTAACAAATAGTAAATGAATACTCACAAATAGTAAATGAATACTCACAAACAGTAAATGAATACTCACATGGGGCCGTTCAAGTCTTACGTAAGCAGATTTATTATAATTATTTACCCCCCCCATCCCAGTTAGCAAAAGTAAGCAAAGCTTACCCCCTCCCTCCATGCTTACGTAAACATTTTTCAATGAATGTTTTGTTTTTTTTTTCAAATATTATAATTATAATGTTTCGTGTTTCAAGCAAAGACAATGTAAGGGTTGCTATTCGTGTAAATAGGTAAATAACTACCGATGACGTAATCTTCATCTAGACTCCCCATGTCATCCAAAATAAGCAAAGTTAAGACAATCCCAACCGCCCATAGTGCTTACGTAATACTTGAACGGCCTCCAAATAGTAAATGAATACTCACAAATAGTGAATGAATACTCACAAATAGTAAATGAATACTCACAAATATCCCAGAGTGTCGACCAGCTGACGCACGTTCAACCGCGAAATATTCTCTGGCGCTTCGTCCTTGATAGGAGCCAGGCTGTAATTATGATCCATACGGATCATTTCATACACTGCGGACAAAGAAAAACCATTTTTACTTATAAAAAAAGGAGCAGTATCTTAATTCGATTGTTTGTTTTTAACAATAGACTGGCCCGATGGCTCAGTTGGTAGTGACCCTGCCTTCTGAACTGCGGATCGTGGGTTTGATTCCCACTCGGGACAAATATTTGTGTAATGAACATAGGTGTGTCTGGGTGTTATATTGTATTCTATGTATGTACTTACAAATAAAAAGTATCTAAGTAATGTATCAGTTATCTGGATTCCATAATACAAGCTTTGCTTAGTTTAGGGCTAGATGGCGCTGTGTGAGATGCCACAAATATTATCATTATTGTTTAGATATTGTATGTAACCGCGAATAACTGATTTTCTGATAAATGACTTTGGCAGCTCGCTCTCATTCCCACAAGAAAAAGATGCAGTATACAGTTATTACTCTTATAAGAAAAGGACAAAGCTATTTGGGTCCTTTACTGCTCAGGAGCATACCTTCTTTAGGTTTTCCTCCTGCGAATTTTTCAAAAAGACCTTGGAAGCCGCCCGTTACTCCGCCTGCAACCAACGGAGTTTCATAAGGCTATCTATCTCTTTCTACTAAATACAAAATGGATACGTGAGAGCGGGACGGGTATATTACTATCACGATTGGTGCAGGCGGCGGGGTAAATTTATCTTTATTTTTTTTTAATTCTTTGTATCATTTTATATTTATATGTTTTGTTCTTTATATATTTTTTATCCATTTCTATACTATACGTTTCTTTTTCTTTTCTTTGTGTCACATATAGTAGTGTTCAATGTTGCTTTATGGCAATATCTTGCTAAATGCTATTTGCTTTATTTAAAAAGTATGCTATTTTACGTGCTATTTTTATAGCATGCTTTTTTTATAAGCATATAATATTTTGTTACGCCAAAACGGGTGGGCGCGAAAAAAGCATGCGACTGTTAACTCGCAGCTCCTACCTTATCGTTGGACTCGTCGGACCGACAGCATGCTTTTTACTAATATTAAGTACATCGCGTTTATGAATTTATTACGATAAAATGGAGCAGTAAAAAAGAACAATGAACTTTATATGATACTTTCCAGGCTTAGGACTGTCTATAAATGATTAAATGTTATTATTAAATAAAGTATGTTAGTGTGTAAAGCAATTATATGCGTATTTAAAAGTTTATTGAAGTATCATGTATGTACAAACAATCAACTATGTACATATTATTTTTTTAAACATTTTTATACACTATTTACATTTTACATTATATATACACTTTTGTACACATAATTTACATTTAGAAACGTTATCTGTGCTGTGTTCTTCGATCACTGATGAGATACCCTGACTTAGAAAATATTCGTTCACAAGTATTATTGGGTACGTGAGCCGTCTGGGATCGCAAATTCGCACGCGGTGCGTTATACGATGACGCATGCGACCGATAGCAATCGCTAGCATGCGACGACTGGCCGCCGCGCGCCGCCCCGCCGTGCTACTTGCTTTGTGATGCTACTTGCTATTTCTTTGCTACATGCTTTGCGTTGCGACTTGCGATGCGCGATGAACAGATTATACAGAGTGCGAAATAAAGCAAATAGCAAATAGCAACAAGTAAGAGCCACGATAGCATTTGCTATATGATATGTATAATAAGCACGTTGCTTTATGTTGCTATATGCTATATTAACCACCACTAGTCACATAGTAATATAATTTTAAATATTGGGAGAACCCACTGATTCCTGAAATACAGTTTAAAAACTAATTCGGGAATCTATGGATTCATTAAAATCATGTAATAATATTCATGTCGTTAAACATTCTTTATTTGTATTATGTAGTATATATTTTTTTTATGTTAAGGAATGACGTGACGAGCTAACCGTTTGCCTGATGTTAAGCGACACGGCTGCCCATATCAGTTGCAGTGTCACTCGGAATTCTAAAGTATACAGTTTCGCGTGACACTGCACTGCGCACGTCATCATGAGACATCAGCACAATTTAGTAAGATTACTAGACTGTGAGATCAGGTCATAAAGTCTCATTTGCCCAGTAATTTCAGTAGCTACAGTGCCCTTCAAACCGGAACACAGCAGTGCTTGCGCACTATTGCTTGGCGGCAGAATAACTGGCAAAGCGGTGGTACCTACCTAGACGAACTTTGCAGAAAAGTCCTACCACCTAGTAAACCTAGTTATTGTATTTGTTCTCGATCCCTAAACACAGGGAACCCTCACCGTTGAGCGTTATTATTACTGTTTTTTTTAATGTTATTGAATGATCTTACGAGCTAGTCGTTCACCTAATGTTACGACACGGGCGCCCATAACAGAACAGTGTCACTCGGAACTCTAAAGTATAAAGTTTCAACACTGCACTGAGCACGTCATCCTGAGACATCAGCACAGTCTGGTAATAAGACTACTCGACTGTGAGAACAGGTCATAAAATCTCCATTGCCCAGTAATTCCACTAGCAGTGCCTTTCAAACTGGAACACAGTAGTGCTTGCACACTACTGCTTGACGGCAAGATATGGCAAAGCGGTGGTACCTACCTAGAATGAATGAATGATTTATTTGTGAAAAAATTAGCCTAATACACTGTGAACGTAAATTTATTACAACCTTAATAAATAAATAAATAAAAAATATGTGTGGACATTTCACACAGCGCCATCTAGCCCCAAACTAAGCAAACCTTGTACTATGGGAACCGGATAACTGATACAATACTTAGATACTTTTTGTTTGTAAATACATACATAGAATACAATATAACACCCAGATATAGAACAAACATCGATGTTCATCACACAAACGTTTGTCCTGGTTGGGAATCGAACCCACGACCTGCAGTTCAGAAGGTAGGGATACTACAAACTGAACTGTCGGGTCAGTCAAAACCTTAAAGAACATCTATGTGATAATGATACTTATATGTACTATTATTTATTCTGTGTTAAAGATATTATACTGTTTTGGTACAACATTTAGATTAGTTCATGAAGAGAATGTTGTGAGTGAGTGGATTACAACTTTATGCAGCGTAATGTACTCACGTTTTTTATCTTCCTGCGTCCGTTGCTTCGCTTGAGATTTTTCCTGTAGAGTGAGCAATTCAGGGAGCATCGGCGAATCGATCCACAGACCTTGGTTGTCCAACTCAAAGTGATACCTGTGTGCAACAATTGGGGAATAAGCTATTTGACAAAAATGTACAAATAAATATTATCTTCATAAAGTAGCATAAAAATAAATCACACTAATATTATAAAGGCGATAGTTTGTATGTGACGGCGGCAACGTCCTGTTATAAACTCTATGCGCACCGTAATTTACCCTGTGGTAGCATTTAAATTTATTACAGTGGCAACATCGGCAACTATATAAAAAGGGACCGCTCGGTGTGCTACGGATCATTCTTGTTCCAGAAACGGCACGGTGTGGACATGCTCAAGACCTATAGTTATATAGGTTGCAACCTACGCACAACCCCTTCCGCTTACATATGTGTGTTTGTGTGTATGTTCACGCTCAAACGGCCGAATGGATTTGAATGAAATTCGGTACCAAGATAGCTTATACACTGGTTTAACATATAGGTTAAATTTTATCCCGGAAAAGTGAAATTTTCCCGTAGGATGAGTAAATAATTAAATACTAATTATCTGCAGGTGAAACTGCGGGGCGCAACTAGTAAATAAATAGTAATAGTTACTTTTTGTTTGTAAATACATACATAGAATACAATATAACACCCAGACACAGAACAAGCATCGATGTTTATTACACAAACGTTTGTCCTGGATAGGAATTGAACCCACGACCTGCAGTCCAGAAGACAGAGCTACTACCAACTGAGCTATCAGGCCAGTCATTAAATGAATAATAATAATAATAGCGCCCAACGATCACATACACAGATCCTGGACCCTAACTAGGATTCCCTGTGTCTAGGGACCCAGGAACTATGAGGACCATGGTCCCACAACACCCAGACACAGAACAAGTATTTGCAGTTTTTTTTTTCTGTGCACAAATACTTGTCCTGTCGCGGGAATCGAACCCGCCGCCTCCGGGTTATGAGCCGACCTGCTCAACCACTACACCACAGAGGCTGTCAATGAATGTAATAATTGAAAAAATAAGTAGAATCGGCAAATAAAACACAGAGTTTAAAGTTTCTGGAGGGGGCATCGCCTGTCCCTTTCTTGCAAAACAAATATCATGTGAAGCTTCCTCATAGCTACTATGAAGTTTTGCTAGTGACGTCACATGCCAAAGAAATTATATGTAAATAATTGTATGTGCGTTAGTTGCCTCTCACTGTGACGGCTGGGCGCCTTAAGCGCCTGCCCTCCCACCCGGTGTCGCTGTAAAGGTCGATAGATACCAACAGCATTAACCCGTTCAAAAAAAACGTTGCGGAAAGGTCCGACTAGAGTTTTGGCGGGAAAGCGAAAAACATTGCGTCACCGCATTGTATTATTTTCCAAAACATGTGTTATTTTCAGTGTTAGTGCATAAAATTGGTGGCATTTTATTCGTTAAGTGCTGGATTACAGGCGTGAGTGTGGGAAAATGGTATAATGATGGTGAAACGTTTTTTTTCGTGTTGTTTCCAAAACTCCATAAAAGCTTCAAGTAAAGTTGCCACCACTTTACTAGGAGTATGACTTTAACTAGACTGACTTGATGACTTCGACTGTGACTTGACACATATTTGAATTGATTGAAATATCGATAACTTGATAAATTATCAATAACTTGATACTGGCTAAATACACAAAAGTGTGGAGCCAAAACATAAAAAAAGGTCCGACTAGCGCTTCGTTCGGGCCACCCAAGACGTGTCTCCGGCGGTGACGGGGTGAATGCCATGTCAAATACCAATTCAAGTGCCAATGTCAAATGCTTTTGTCGGAGTTTTGGCGGGAAAACGAAAAAGATCGCGTCACGCATTGTATTATTTTCCAAAACTTGTTTTATTTTCAGTGTTAGTGCAAAAAATTGGTGGCATTCTATTTGTTAAGTGCTGGATTACAGGCATTAGTGTGGGAAAGTGGTATAATGATGGTGACAAGTCTCTTTTCGTGTTGTTTCCAAAACTCCATAGAAGCTTCTGGTAAAGTTGCCACCACTTTACTAGGAGTATGACTAGACTATGACTTAACTTGCTGACTTGAACTGTGACTTGACTACATATATATTATTATATTAGTTAACTTGAAAAATTATCAATTACTTGACACTGGCTAAATACACATGTGGAGCCAAACAAAAAATATGCTTTTGTCAATGTCAAAATATCACGTCATAATACTCACCCACACAGCTGTAAGCTGACATGTCTCCACAGAACTTCGCTCTCCTCTCTCATCGCGCCGTCGATCCACTCCTGCCGTTTGCCGTCATGGTCCGTACCTATGTTTGCACTGTGGATAGGATATGAAAGAAATTAATATGAATATTATGATGTTGCACTGTGTATAGGATATGAAAGAAATTAATATGAATATTATGATGTTGTGGTTAGACTCTGCACGGCATACAGGTTAGATATGGACGGGACGCAATATGACAGAATTTTCAAACCTGTTAATGCCAAATACATAGTTTTGGGGTCAGTTGGGAAAATTCAAAAACTCCAGTTTTATGTCACAATTTTTTATATTGTATGTATCCAATCACAATTTACACACATTCCACATTCTTATACTTAATTTATATTTTTCTGGTACATGCATTTAGGTACTTGTTTTGTAATTTTTAACCTTTTTTATTTTCTATAATTATGTGGGTAATTTGTGTAATAGCTATTGTACTTCATTATAATCCAGTGGGGACACATTTCTAATTAAATTTAGATCTGCTTGTGAAAACCTATAATTGGCTATCTACAGTTAAATTGATGTAGAATATTGTTTAGATAAGCTTTTGGTTTTTTCAATAAATAAATGTTTGTTCAGGGTGGGAATTGAACCCACAACCGACAGTTCAGAAGGCAGGGTTACTATTAACTGAGCTATTGGGGCAGTCAAATGTTTATACTCTATTTGGGTGTTGTATTATGTTATCAGTTAGATAGCTACAGCTTATCTGGTACAAGCTTTACTTAGTTTGAGTCTAGATGGTGCTGTGTGAATTTACCACAATACTTTTTTAATTAGTCCCATTTGTACAAGGAAATTAAACTAGCAAGCAGAGTCTTATCACCATGTTCGGTGTTATGTGATAAACGGTACCACTTTTTTATTGTTTCATAAAATGTTTTTGTAATATTTACTGCTGTTATTGTAAAATTTTATATTTTCAAATTTGTTAAGCTTATTAAGTACCCAGTAATCTTGTATCTATGTACTGGCTTCTGATGGTTTTACTCAGGAATTCATCAGTTTTTATTCCAATAAAATTTTCCTTGAAAAAATATATTGGAAAATTATGAGTTTTGATTCTTTATATGCACTATGAATTTGTCTAAATTACTTTACCCACTTAAGTTATCATGCACTTACAGATTAATGTTCACTACACACTTTCACTTATAAATTACCTACTGAATACTTATGGATTATTGTTTGTCTACAATTTCACCTGAAGTTTCTAACAACTAAGAGACAATTGTTTCTCTATAATTTCACCTGAAATTACTAAATACATATGGATTATTGTTTGTCTACCATTTCACCTGAAGTTTCTAACAACAGAGAGACAATTGTTTCTCTATAATTTCACCTGAAATTACTAAATACATATGGATTATTGTTTGTCTACCATTTCACCTGAAGTTCCTAACAACAGAGAGACAATTGTTTCTCTATAATTTCACCTGGAATTACTAAATACTTGTTGTTGTATGTCTACCATTTCACTTAAAGTTACTACATACTTATAATGTAGTGTTTGACTACTATTTCACTTTTAGTTACTTATCAATATAAAAATGCTATTCTTTAGCTTTTTTTTCTATTTTGGGAGACTTCATTACATAAAACTTGATAAAAATGTAATAAATTCCAATAATATACATACTTATTAGACTACCTATTAACTTCTGCTGGCATATATATAAACCGATTCCACACAGGAGCTAACCTGATGATCATCTTTTAAGCAACTCATACTCCACATCTTATAGCTTTAAATAATATATAGGAAATAAACATCATAAAAATTAAATACACAATTAACAAGGTAGAATGTTTTTCTAGCAACTAGATCATGTATATGCTATAATAGATAATTCCATGACCTTTATCACTTCATCAATTACAAATAATTACGATGAAAAGGTAGTGAGATCACTGGAAATGGTCTAAAATACATGTAATAGGAAAAGTGTAGCATTGTGTTTACAAATGAGACTTTTTGCGTCCAACCTCATTCGAGGTCACGGGACTTCAGGGGTAGAGTTAGGTCAGCCAAGCGACAGCGTAGGGCGTAGAAATGGTCTACTATTCTGAGGAAATAGGAAGTAAATAGACTTACTTGTAGAATGAGAAGCTGCAGACTACATCGTACTCCAAGTCGCAGCCTTCGACTACACACTTCTGGGCAGTCATTTTGATGGTAGGGCTTCTAACCAAAAATGGACTCCGCACTCTCACATTTTAGTATCACATCCAAAACATATTGAAATCACATTTAGCGCGTAAACCAACTTTCAAACTAACTAAATTTGATGGATCCCTTGCAAAATTATCAATCAAATGTCCAAATTGACGTCCTGTCACGAAAAGTCGAAAAATTAACAATTGCGTCAAACGCGTGCCATGACATGAAATGGTGATGTAATCTGGAATTTGGGCGGCAAAAGCTACTAGCAACACTGAAGAAATTACTCGATTCTTAATCGATTTTTTTGGTAATGTTTCGTAAAATCGAATCTTTAATTAAGGAAACAAATTCACTTAAAAATCTGTATACAATTTTGAAATACGTCTTTTGTTATTTGGTAGGTTGGAGTGGTCTTAGTAAAAGTGTTTATAACGTAAGAAGCTGCCTTTTATTGCTTTAAATTAATATACAATAAGGAATTAGAAAATGTAGTTAATATTTTTCATTCGACATTAGAGATGTGTCAGACATTATTTTTTAAACCATAGAATAGTGAAGTGCACAGAGTTCTTGTTAGTCTCACAAAGAAGTTAATATACTTTCAATAACGTCCCACTTAATTATTATATTTCGTTATAGAAAAAAAAATAGTTATTGCTTCAACTAAGGATTGATTGGCAAGTTTTTCAAACATGAGCAAAATCAGTCACGACATTGTCAAGATGTAAGGTCGAAAAAATGAGTCTGGGAACACAATTGTTGCAAATAAATTTTTGCTTGCGAAGTCTACTGTTCACAAATTACAATAACATTTTATTGCCAACTTATCCCAGTGGGGCCTGAGGAATACCACATTATTTAGGTATCGTGTCACAGTGGTGGTTTGTTATTGTTATTGGCTGCAATAGAAATAACGACGTCAGTGGGACCCGTTTGAGTCAAGGTCTGTTGGGATTAATCCCATATGAAAAGCCATTTTTTTTTGTGAAAAGGATTGTTCTGAAAAATAGTAGGAAACTAATATTGCTCAGAACTTCATTTGAGTAGGCTTCTACTTAATTTGAGAAATGGAAAAGTGCTAACATGGCTTATTTGCACTAAATTATTTGACTTTGAATTTGGCCTGGTATATATTACATAAAAAAATCATCTGTGATCGAATGTTATTTTATTTTTAATAATGAAATACTTATTCAATTAATTTGAGTAACAGTGGACATACCAACTTATTTAATATTAGGTCTTTACCTATGAAATTGCCGTTTTGTTTGAAAAAAGTTAAAGTATTTTTTTTTTCGAACTTATTTATTTCTTTTATTCAAAGTAATCACCCCTGCAATCAATGCATCTTTGCCAACGCTGTGGCAGTTTATGGATGCCCTTCTTGAAAAAATCAGCAGGACGGGAGACAACAAACTCTTCAAAGGCGTTTTGTACTGCCTCTCGGGAATTGAATTTTTTTCCCGCTAAAAAGTTGTCCAAATTTTGGAAAAAGTAATAGTCGGTAGGCGCAAGATCTGGTGAGTATGGCGGATGAGGGAGAGCTTCCAAACCCAACTCATGCAGCTTAGAGACGGTCTGTTGTGCAGTATGGGGTCGCGCGTTGTCGTGAAGTAGCAGTGGAGACGACCGATTGACCAAAGCTGGTTGCAGACGTGCGAGTTTCGCCATCATTGTGGTCAGTTCTTCAATGTACACATCTGCAGTAATGCTCTCGCCGTTTTGTAAAAAGCTATGATGAATCACACCAGCACCAGACCATCAAACTGTGACCATCACCTTTCTAGGGGTCATTTTTCGTTTTGCACATTGCTTTGGTACCGAACCAGGATCTAACCAACTTGCTGAGCGCTTTCGATTGTCAAAAAGAATCCATTTTTCGTCGCACGTAACAATTCGGTTCAAAATTCCTTCATTTCTGTGCCTGTTAAGCAGCGCAAGGCAAGTCTCGACGCGTACGTTGCGCTGACGATCGTTAAGTTCGTGGGGCACCCATCTATCAAGCTTTTTTATCTTGCCAATCTGTCGCAAATGGACCAATATTGTTTTGATGCTAACATCAAAAGCTGCTGCCAGCTCAGCTGTAGATTGAGATTCATCAGCTTCCACAATCGCCTTTAATTCATCATTGTTGACCAAAGTTTCCGGACGACCACGAGGTTCATTTTTCAAGTCAAAATTCCCAGAACGGGATCGAACAAACCAATAACGGGTTGTACGTTCGTTTGTACAGTTCTCTCCGTCAACGTCGTTGATGTTACGTGTCGTTTGTGCCGCGTTGGTGCCACGACGGAACTCATATTCCATAATTACACGAAATTTCAAAGTATCCATTATGAGGAAAAATGTTGAAATGTAATGAAAATACAACGCTAATCAATAAACAAAAGACTTATATTGTAAATAGAATGTCATATTTTTAAAACAAAATTAATTTGAATTTAGAATTCATAGCCAATCAAAACTTTTTTTTGTTTGAAAAAGTCTGTACTGCAATACGGCAATTTCATAGGTAAAGACCTATTATTTTGATTTCACCACACAGACCTAGAATTCTTAGTTTTCATAAATCACCCCCACTGCGTCAAAAGTTGGATGTTACTGAATGATAATTCAGTAACAACCAACAAATGATGACGAACCAAAATAATGATGATGATAATCATCATTATTTTTATTTATACGGACCTTATTATAAACAATCAAAATAATTTTAAGAGATAAACAAAAGTAAATCACCATCTCAGTCTAAAATAGATATGGAAAAAAATGCTATGTAGAAAATTAAATTACTTATAAAAATCCATAATTCTCATTAAATAAATCCATAGGTCCAATTGGATTCACGTGTCATGCCAAATGACTGATGGTATCACGGTCAAAATATATATATCTTATTAGAATCGATTTATCTGTATGTTCAATCGAATGAGAATTGTTACTAGTAAAAAAAAATTTAAACCATAGACTTGACTTTCTCTAATAATTATTTTGACGATGCCATGAACTATGGCATTGTCAGCGAAGCTAGAGAGCCAAAGTAAAAATCTTTACAATATCACAGATAATATAATACTACAATATTCAAATATGTACATGCCGTTGTTTACATTAACCTGATTATAGAATATTAGTAATGTACATAACTGAAGCGTCAGAAAATAATCGTCAGTATTTTTTTCATAGACAACTAAAGATTTATAAGGCATGCGCATATCCGGCCCGTCACGTCGTTGCTTTTCGCTGATTATTTTATAACTTCCTGCCCATTTAAAGTCTATTCTTTTACTATATAAGTTATATACTTTTTAGTTACTTGAGATTTTGTATGTTAATTTTCAAATTCACTGTCAAAGTGCTATTTACTTTTGTTGACTTTGTATGAATGACGGCCGCAGACGTCACTGATTACAGGACTGACATTGTTTTGACTTTTGACCATGAATTTGTTTTGTTGACGGATCACAGATATGAATCTAGGTAAGATGCGACTGGGGAACACATTCAAAGTACTTTCATTACCATTTAGTTATATCTGGCTGGCGCATCCTTAGGTCGCGCTACACATTGTAAATCATATAACGACTACGCTACTAAATGTAGAATTGAAATAAACAGACAGCCAAGGTTATTTATCTTCATTTATAATTGATTTGGGTGTGCTATTCATATCACAGACTAGCTAGAAATACTACGTATATTAAAATGGATTTTAGATTTAGACCGAGATGGTGATTTACTTTTGTTTACCTATTTTACTTAATTTTCACCCTTTATTTTTAATTTATTGGACAAAATAGATTTTAAAATCCTCGGCGAACCATTTCTGCTCTAACTGCTCTAAAAGCAGACTATGTTTAAGTCTAAAGAGGCAATTATTAATAAATTATTATTGTTTCGAACTATCCGTGCCAAGCGCGTTGCAAACCTTTGTGGGTAATTTTGAACCTTGACCAGTTTTTTCTAAGATTTCCATAAACTATTAATATTCCACAGAATATACACACTACGCACGTCTTGCCGAATACCAGATTTTTTTCTGGAAAGCTTGGAAGAAATAACTTGATTTGATAAGGCCACCCGTTAATGTACCATTTGTTCATTTTATGAACATTGTTTTTCAACAACTATTATTGCATTCTTACATAGACCATACATGATTTTTTATAGGTATAATTTTTCGTTTATCTACAATTCCTATTGACTATCTAATATTTTCTTCTATTCTATATATTCTCATAAAATAATACAACAAAATTGTCCTTTATAAAACTTTATTAGTTTACTTCTTAGCCGCGGGCTTGGCAACTTTAGCCGCCTTCTTTTTGGGTGGTGGAGGGGCAGTCTTCTTTGCCACTGGCTTCTTGGGCTTCTTAGCTAACGCAGCTTTAATGGACTTGCCTCGCTTTTCGCGGAGCTTCTGTGCCTTCACCGCAGGGTCACTCTCGGGCAACTTGATCTGTAAGTTAGGAAGGTGGTTAAAAAAAGGTTGGTACTTTTGGCAGTTCAAGGGTTGAAAATTGGAATCAGTATTTGTCAACGTGTTAGAGTAATCACGGTTGTTCATAACCCAATGCTCTGTAAAAGAATATCATCATTTTGATTATTTGCATTATATTTGGTAGACAAAAGAGGTAAGGTTCGTTTTTGTGTGTATATATGCTTATGTATGTCTTGTACTGTCGTATTTGTTTCAGATAAAACTCAGATCGAATAACGCTTAAAATTTTACGCCGACCGATCAATCTCCATCGTGTGTTTTCTACTCTATCCACGCGACTTTGGCGTAATTGTGGCAACCCTGCAGAAGCCATAACAATAAGAAGTTGAAGTTGAGGTAAGGTCCATAAATATATTGCTGTTGTGGGCGGTCCTTCTATTGTGGGAGCGCGACAGCAATATTATAGCGCGCGAGCCTTAGATGAGCCACTTTAAAAAATTTATAAGTAAAGGCTGAATGACCTCTTTAATATTAAGCTTACTAATTTCCAAATCTCAATAACCAAGTTTGTTACATCTGTAATCAGTGAATTTGGGATATTAATTACAACGATCTAGCCAAGTAACTCATATATAGCCAAATAACTCGGATCTAACCAATTAACTTTAAAAATCTAGCCAAATAACGCAGATCTAGGCAAGTAACTCCAAAGAACCAGCCAAGTAACTCCAAAGGTCTAGCCAAGTAACTCCTAAGATCTAGCCATGTAACTCAGACCTACATAACTCTAAATATGTAGCCAAGTAACTGCAAAGACCTGGCCATACTTACTCCACGCTTCTCAGCAAGGGCCAACGCCTTCAAGTTTGCTCTCCTATCCTGGTCGAGCACAGCTTTCCTCCTCAGAACAGCCGAGTACGGGTTCAGCCTCAGCATTGCCTTAGTATTGGTAAGAGGGTTGAGCTTGCGAGCGGCACGAACGACGCGTTTGCTGGAAAAGACGGAAGGATTGAGATTTGTGGAAGGATTTCACAAGATGGTATATTGATGGTGGATTGGTCAGGTATAGTCAACGTGATGGGTAATCATGGCTTATCATAACCCAATGCTCTGATAGAGAATATCATCATTTACATTTTCATGTGAAAATTTTGTCATCTATAATACACACACAATAGTGTCGATTCTGTGTCGCATTCTCTAAAACTAAAGTAAACTTAAAGTATGGCGGTACTCTTCTGATAAAGGGGAAATAACAAAGACGGAAATATGTTAATTTAGTTTAGCTTAAGAGTATGCGACACAGAATCGACACCATTATCATATTTACTTGTACCTACTTTAAAAAATGTTAACCCATATTTTGCTGTGAGTTTTGGTAATTAAGATATATTTATGTTTAATTTTAAGAGCTGTGGTTTTTGTTTAATATATAAAATAAAATAATAACCTCACTAGTTGCGCCCCGCGGTTTCACCCGCGCATAAAAAGTATCCTAAGTGTTAAATAGCAGTTATATATCTTTGCTTGGGCACCGATTTACGCTTCATTATTTCATCTACTATTAAAAAACATTCAATTTTGAATTTTGACAGATTTTATAGCAGTTGGCAGTAGATTCGATTCCCACATAGGACAAACATTTGTGTGATGATCGATGTTTCTTCTTGCGTCTGGGTGTTATATTGTATTCTGTGTGTATTTACAAACAAAAAGTATCTAAGTATTGTATCAGTTATCTGGTTCCTATAGTACAAGACTAAATGGCGCTGTGTGAAATGTCCACACATATTTATTTAACATAAAAACACATACTTGGGAGCGCGGAGGACCTTGCGGATCTCTTCAGACTTGAGTAGACGGCTGAGGTCGGTGTTGGCCATCTTCGGCTGGGGAAGGTTGAAGTTCTTCTTCTCCTTCGAAGGTGTCTTCCATGATCCGAACAGGGGGTCTGTTGAAAACATAAGATCATATATATGTTCATAGAAAAATATGAACATTTTTTTCTCTTATTATGTAGTTACTGGGAGCACAGAATACTTAATAGTACAGGTACAGAAGATTCACTCCTCGAAATCATTTAAACAAATAGCGACTCTTAGTACAATGCAATAAAGTGGAGTTCAGTTCGCACAAGGCTACCGTAAACAGTGCCTCTCGTTCTATCGCTCTGTTCTTCTAACGCGGCACTCATAACGGATTGGTCCTATGTACTTGTAGTTTCGTACCTAAAGCGCAGGCCTGCTGGGAGGTCATCTCTCAAAGAGGCAAAAAAGCTGAAGAACATTGTTCTCTCACTCCCACAACTATGTAGAAAGTGTAAAGAGTGAGAGAGCAATAGCAATTATTACAAATGTCTGCTACAAGTCGACACACCGTCGCCCTAGTGCGGCGCCGATGTTTCCTTTGCGCAGTTCACTGTTCCCCGAACATACGTGACTCGGAGCATATCGCATGCACCGAGTAAGGCGAAGGGGGAATGCATCCATACACACTATGCATGGTCTTCTTTAAAAATAAAGTTGGCAATTTTCATGCGACATTGAACAAAGCAGGTGTTACCTACGAAAAATTACAAAGCGCTCAGCCAGTGCCCGCGCTGTTTGTAGCGTTAAATAGACATTTCGGCTGTTACCTAATTAGATTAAAAGGCATAAAAAAATAATATTAATTGCACTTTGTATAATTATTCTATGGCATGGTCTGAGTATACATTTAAGGAAAAGAACGAATTAAATTCACTTTCAAAGCAGCAAAGTTTTGTTAACATCGACCCATACAAATCAAGTGACACCACAATAGACCACTCACCAAGCCTGTCGAAAGCGGACTGGGTCCAGATGATGAACCTGCCAACGTGACCACCAGGGGCGAGCTTCAGAAGGTTCAGCTTGTCCACGTTCAGCATCTCAATACCGGGGATGTTGCGGAACGCACGGGTTAGACCCTGGGAAATAAGGAGCTGGTTAAAGATGAATCTAATATGGATTTTGTACACATCGCGATTGGTTTACACATGACAGCCTCTGTGGTGTAGTAGTTGAGCAAGTCGGCTCATAACCCGGAGGCGGTGGGTTCAATTCCCGCGACATGACAAGTATTTGTGTACAGAAAAAAAAGCCCAAGTACTTGTACCTAGTCTGGGTGTTGTGGGTCCTCGTAGTTGCTGGGTCCGTAGACACAGGGAATCTTAGTTGAGGTCCAGGATCTATGTATGTGATCGTTGGGCGTTATTTATTTGTTTCATTAAATAATAATAAAAAATCCTTTTGAGAAAAAGTGTTGGCGCGACTTTATGATGATTAATCTTCTTAAATGAGGAAGTAACAAATATTAAAAAGTCACTTCATATATTTTAAGTTAAACAAGTCGTCACGCAATGGGCCTATCCTCAATCAGGTCATAAAAAAATATTGCAAATACTTTTTTATGGAAAATCATTTTATAATAACAAGATGGATTTCATAAAATTGTAAAAAAAAGAGAGAAACACGCGCACGCCGCACGGCTTCAAAAGGTGTCGTTACAACTTTAGTTCTTAATTTTTTCCGTCTAGCCCCCTTTCGCAACGCGCGATAAGGAACTTTGTTCCAAAAAAATTTAACCTATATATCAACTATTCTGTGTAATGGACATTTTAAAGCGATTTTGCTTAAGCCACCCTCTTGGGCCCGTATTACAGAACTACGCTCAGTAGTGAATCTCTGCTCAAAACATTTCATTCACGAAATGAACAAATGCTGAATGAAGTCTCTACTTGAGCATCATTCGACGATGGAGCAGTTTAAATAAAAAATTATCTGTAATAGCCTTGTCTGTAGGGCCTTAAAGTATTTGTAGCAGCAACTCTGCACCCGTCCTCGCTACGTGAGCGAGCCCAGAACGCCATGTCACTTCGTTAATGTTGCACTATTCCGCAGTAACACCCAGAAGTACGGAAAAAACGACATGGGTGTGGACATTTAGTGCACAAAAGTGACTGTACTTATACAAGTAAGTAGAGTACTTATACAAAAAACAAGTGTGCTTTAGACCACACGACTGAAGTAAAACTTCTTTAGTTTAGCTCCATCTATTGGCCGGTATAACTTTGGGCTTAGTTTAATATTAATTTTGCCATTTTGACAATTGTAAATTGTCATTTTACCAGACATACCAACATAATAATACAATTTTTTTACTTTGTTATGTTGACAATAAAGAAGTTTTACTTCAAAAACTAGGGTAATTCAGTGATGCTAGAGCTCTCACCTGATCCTTGTGGTATACAATCAGGGGTCCCTTACGCTGGACGCGGCGACGGTTGCGCATTTTTCCCTTACCGGCGCGCAGACGCTGTGATTTGTATACCTGTCAACAAAACATTAGAATGCAATTAACTTATATTTTCAACTCTCATCCACTCGACATATAAATCTAAACTAATATTATAAAGAGGAAAGATTTGTTTGTTTGTTTGCTTTGGATAGGCTCTGAAACTAATCGACCGATATGAAAAATTCCTTCATTATAATCCTACATTATCCCTGATGTAGCAGCAGAATTCTTTTCGATAAATAATTAAAGTAATGATAAGCGACCAAAGTGGCGTTTTATGGAAGACGCCTATGTTCAATAGTGTTCCAGCTGTTGATGTAGTATGTGTTACGACGGCTTGGAACCGGTTTACAATATACCGGTTTTTACCGGTAAAAACCGGTTTATGCGATTATTTCTTTCAGAGTGAAACCGTTAAAAGATCGTTATGAAAACCTGTATTAACCGGTTTATCCCGCGAGAGACTTGGATGTTCACGTCGCGTCGCCACCGCGATCGACTTGAGGGTAGTTAAAATATGTGTTTGTTACGTGCAACTCATCTATGCTGCAAAACACGACTGACGGCTGTATGCGTGAATGAAGGGGTGACAAACACCGCCCTAAACCGGTTTATTGAACAAAATCTTTATTACGAATTTTTTAACCAAAAATCGTTTATTGGCTGTTCGGGTAGAACGAAACCGATAAGTTCCCTATTAGTCTAGTCAACATGTGACTTTTAGGTCAAAGTTTTTAGCTCGCCTCGGAAAATTATGATCGAGGTGTCATTCGATTTGTCATCGCATTTAGAAACTTTTTGAAAAATTTTAAGTTTTGCTTGCAAAAATTACAAAAGTTATAAACAATTTAGTAAAAAATAAAAGGGTGGTTTTGTTTTTTGCGAATATCTCAAAAAGCTCGAGCTAAAAACTTTGACCTAAAAGGCACATGTTGACTAGACTATATGTACTTGGCGTTAACCTGTTCGAAAATTAACCCGGTTTCTAAGCCCTGTTTCCAAGCACTTGGTCACTGAACACCAGGCTATGTCAAAGTAAAAAGATTTATTGCAAATAGGCTAATTTTAGCACTTTTACAATTATACGTGATCAAACTTAAGACTCATCTATCTAATTTACAAAATCTATCAAAAGTTGCCAGACTAAGCCATGATTTAAAAAAGTCTTGTAACACTGACTCAATAAAACTTAATAAAAGTCGTTCAAATGATAGTTTGCAATTATGAAAAAGTATGTATTGACAACTGGGCAAAAATTGTTAAGCCATGTAAAATTTTAAACCGGCTTAAAAATGACGCTAGAGCCACTTGCCTACACAAGAAAGAAAAAACTAAGAACATTTGTCATCCAAAGTCTATATCAACACTGAAATAAAAATTCAATGATGACTGTTGTCTGTGGAAGTGTTAATTTCGTCCCGAAATTACTGAACAAGGCACTACATATTGCGCAAGTCTTCAAAACAATTTAGGACTCAAAGTGTGATATTTTAAAAGTTCAATTTTCAACTAAACAATTATCAACGTTTCTCAACCAACTTTCACACTGTTTTTTTGAAGATGACAGAATCATTTTGGAAATGATTCTGTCATCTTCATTTCGACTTAGGACTACGGAGAAATGTTTCAACCCTTGTAGTAGATTTGCTAGCATGCCGCCTCGTGCTTGCAAGTATAGGTACTTACCACCGCTTTGCCAGTTATTCTACCACCAAGCAGTAGTGCGCAAGCACTGTTCCGGTTTGAAGGGCATTGTAGCTTGTGAAATTACTTATTGAGACTTTATGATCTGATATTACAGTCGAGTAATCTTATTACTACACTGTGCTGATGTCTCAGGATGATGTGCGCAGTGCAGTGTCACGCGAAGCTTTACATTTCAGAGTTCCAAGTGACACTGTTGTGTTATGGGCGGCGGTTTCGCTTATCAGGTGAACAACTAGCTCATCACATTTTTCACAAACATAAAAAAACATGCTAGACCTTCAACTGCTTCACTTAAAATCCGGTGAGTTGTAGTCAAACTTAAATGTTCAAAGATGCTTCTGGTTTTATTTATAACAGTTAGTAATCTCTCTCTCACCTTCAAAACATCAGACCAAGCCTTGATGCGCCTGAGGAAGATGACAGCCTGTTTGGTCTTGTTGATCTCCTGGACCTTGTCGGACACCACCAGAGGCAGTTCTGGCACCTTCTCGATGATGTGACCTGGTGATGGAACAAGTAGTAAGTGAATGAATGAGCTTCCAGATTTGCATTGTAATAGTATTTGTTAGGGCATAGCCTATAATAGGTGTTAGGTAGGTCAGCCCTGGAATTTTTTGTAGCGATTCAGTGGCCTATTTTGTTAACGCGTATCTGCATAGATTCACACGAGCGAATGGGGTAAACGCACTCAGTGGGGTGATCACGGAACTTTGATTGAAATGCAAAAGGAAAAATTTTGTAGCAGCCACTCTGCACCCGTCCTCACTACGTGAGCGAGCCCAGAACGCCATGTCACTTCCTTAATGTTGCACTATTCCGCAGTAACACCCAGAAGTATGGAAAAAACGACATGGGTGTGGACATTTAGTGCACAAAATAGTAAAATTGGACTACACGTTCTTTAATTAACCGGTGATCTCTAATAAAGACAATTTTTAGTCTTTATTAGAGATTATATGAGTGTGGGAAAGTAGTATAATGATGGTGAAACATTTATTTTCGTGTTGTTTCCAAAACTACATAGAAGCTTCTGGTAAAGTTGCCACCACTTTACTAGGAGTAGTTTTTGACTTGAAACATATCTGCGTGAAACAATAACTTGAGAAATTATCAATGATTTGACAATGGACAAAAAAATATATTTTGAAATTAACATGTTCTGACCTTGGAATAACCTAGCGGCACGGTATATGCTACCGTATGTACCTACAGTTAGGGCATACATTACCTCGAGCCTGCACCAGCGCGGGCACGCCGGCGGCCGCGACCGCGGCGGCGACGGCAGCGCGACGCTGGCGTAGGTTGACACGGCGGTGCCAACGACGCCACGGCTTCGTCGGCGCGAACATGCGACCGCCACGGCACATGTTACCGAACGCACCTTGACCCGATCTTTGGGAAAGAAAACACATTTAGGTAAGAAATAGCATCGGAAATAGCCTATTTGCAAATAAAAAAAACTTTGACTGATTTATTTTTACTAAGTTGTAGTCACCAGTCAGGTATGTCTAGAAGAGATCGCTTTTTAGTGATAGGACCGCCCATTGTTATTCATATTTTAATTAATTTTACAGCCGCTGTGGTGTGGTGGTTCAGCAGGGCGACTCGTACCCCGGACGGTTCGATTCAAGCCACAGGACAAGTATTTGTGCACGGAAGAAGAAAAATGCGCAAATACTTATTCTGAGTCTGGGTGTTGTGGGACCATGGTCCTCGTAGTTCCTCTCAGGGAATCCTTATTAGGGTCCTGAATCTATGTATGTGATCTTTGAGCGTTATTATTATTATTATAACATTGATGTTTGTTGTGTGTCTGGGTGTTTATATTGTATTCTATGTATGTATTTACAAAAAAAAAGTATCTAAGTATTGTATCAGTTATCTGGTTTCCATAGTACAAGCTTTGCTTAGTTTGGGGCTAGATGGCGCTGTGTGAAATGTCCACACATATTTATTTATTTATTTATTATATTAATATTTGTAGAATATGAGGAGGAGTCTCTGCGATTTGCATGTGCCGCGTTTTCGAACTAACTACAGGAAAAACACCTACTTACTGAGAGCAAGCAGCTGTTTCAATACCCTCAACAAGGTCTGTAATATTGACCTCTTCAACACTTCCGCTGGGCAGCTAAAGCAGCTGTTAGGCAATGTACTTTTTGCATAGTATATCTTATTGAGTGTGTATGTATCTTTTGTTTTCTATATGATCACTCGTTTTTTTATCTCATTTTTTCTGAAATTGTATGCATCTGACTTCGTTGTTTATTATATTTATATATTAATAATAATACTCTATTTATAATAAACATTATATATATAATATAACACACACACACGCGCGCGCGCGCGCGCGTTGATACCGATGAGTGTTGTAGCGTAAATTCATTTTTTTTTAACTACTTCTAAGGTGTAAGTTTTTTTCTCTAGATTTCACTGCATGTTTTTTTTTTTCGTGTGACATAATAATACAATTTTACATCATTGGGAGAAGCCACTGATTCCTGACATACAATTTAAAAACTAGTACAGGAATCTATGGATTCATTAATTTCATGTAATAATACTTATGTGAATAGACATTTTTGCATTTGTATTTAATATTTTTTCCTATATATAATTAATTATATAAAGGGTATTTATTCATAATAGTTATTAGTGGAAACTTGTAATTGGCCTTCGATAAATTGTTTATTTACTTGTATTGTTACCTAGCTGTTAGTTTTCCGAAAATTGTAAAATAAAATAAAACAATCAGTTTTTTTGGCGGGAATATGAAAATGATCGCATCGCCACATTGTATTATTTTCCAAAACTTGTGTTATTTTAAGTGTTAGTGCATAAAATTGGTGGCAATTTATTCGTTAAGTGCTGAATTACAGGCATGAGTGTGGGAAAGTGGTATAATGATGGTGAAACGTTTCTTTTCGTGTTGTTTCCAAAACTCCATAGAAGCTTCTGGTAAAGTTGCCACCACTTTACTAGGAGTATGACTTGACGAGACTAGACTATGACTTAACTTGATGACTTGGACTGTGACTTGACACATTATATGATTTTAATTAACTTGAGTTATTATCAATACTTGACACTAAACCAAAAACAAATAAAATAAAATAAAACAAAATATATATTCACCTGTGGGTACCGCCACCACGTACACGCGGTATACGTGCGACAGCGCGACCAGTTCCCCATGACTCGGCACTGGTTTGGTGACCTGTCAAACACAATTTTTTGTCAATGCACTGGAATTTTATGTTTATATTTCTAGTGGCTTACCAAGTATAATATCATCTTTTTTTATATTATGGTATTTGTAGCAGCAACTCTGCACCCGTCCTCGCTACGTGAGCGAGCCCAGAACGCCATGTCACTTCGTTAATGTTGCACTATTCCGCAGTAACACCCAGAAGTATGGACAAAACAACATGGGTGTGGACATTTAGTGCACAAAATTACTTAATAAGTGTATTTTTACATTTATGTTTAGTTACATGCTAGTCATTCACCTGATGTAAAGCAACATGGTCACCCATAACAGTTGCAGTGTCACTTGAATTTTCAAAAGTTTCATGTGAGACTGCACTGCGCACATTATCCTGAGACCGCAGCAATAAGATTACTAGACAGATCATAAAGATGATCACGGAACTTAGATTGCAATGCGACAGGATACATTTCATTCCTAAATTGAACATTTCCTAATAACTATGTACTGAAACTGTTAAATCCATTAAAATTTGAGTTTCAATCGATTGCAATAAAATGACATGATTGCCTAGCAGGTTAGTATCACAGACCCAGCAATTTTAAGTGTCATACATGTAGGTTTTTTTTTTTTGACGAGCTAACGCTGTTTATCTCTATCGACCTTTACAGCGTCACCTCGCTTAAGGCGCCCAGCCGTCAAAAGTGGGAGGCAACTAGCTCGAGGGCACCCCTGGGGTGGCCTCGGCTTGGGCTGTTGCTGGGATAAGAAGATCGAGAAGACTACGTCCACTGGAAGAGTGGACCCTATTGAAAGTCACGACCGTTCTAGGTAACCTACGGGGGGTACGTCGACCTCGCCGATGGGGTCGGTGTCTGATTGCGTTACGCTGGTATCCTATATCGGTGCCGGGCGCGGTACCTGAGCCAGAAGGGCTAGACTGGTCCGGTGATCCTAGCGCAGCCGATACTACGGCTGCTATAGGATCATCCGGGTCGCTCAAGACGTGTCTCGGGCGGCGACGACAGGGTACTACATGTAGGAGTGTTCATTCATAATATAACAACTTTTAGGACTTATGTGAAGTGTTCACATAAGTCCTAAAAGTTGTTATATTGTTTGGAGCTGCTTATTTGGCAAAGGTTCAACTCAGAATGCCTCAAGCGGCTGCCATTACTTGTTTATATAGCAAGATGTAAACAAGTGCTGTTATAAGGTACTATGAATCAAATCAATGTCTTTTAAATTTTTAATACCTAATGTATCTTTATAATATTACTTCTATTATTTAAAAGTTATTTTAAAAGAAAACTGATTTTTTAATGTTTATTTTGTTGACAATCTTTATCAAATTTTATCATGCTAACATTCATGTATGATTCCTTGAGTTAATTAATCAGTGGAGTGTTGATGTGCCTGGGTTAAAGATATCAATGCTGAAATATTTGTTATAATGAAAAACATACCAGCCTCCTTGCTCACGCAGTACGGCTGGCGTCCATTCTTGGACATTGAGACGTGGACATCATTGACAAGGTCAGGTCTGATCGGCGCCTTAAACACGTATGGGAGAGGCAAGGAAGCATCCTTCACAACCTCGCTCTTCTCCGTATAAACCGACACAAGAGGTCGGGCTACTGATAGACTCTGGAACAAAGATATAAAAATATTAATATTTCAAACCCTGCCTTCACTAAAGTATGCTCCCATCTTTCTATAGTATACATACTGCAATACATTTAGGTACATCCTTTTACATCCATGCCACCCTTTGTTCTACCATTTTTTGCAAGTTTTCTTAAGATGCATTTTTATGTATTAGTTGGTATTCAATAAGTATTATTGTATTGTATTGTACATCCTAAAGAGATAAGTGCAAACTTAAGAGCTGTAAATTTAGTGCAGAGTCATTTGCAGGGTATACATAATGCGATTTTTCAAGTCAAATACAAGTACACCATTGGATAAAACAACAGTGAAATATTATTTTCACTGAGTAATTAATTTGTAAACCAAAATTAGAAAGTTTTTGTTTCAATAAGTTTGTACCTTAATACTTTAATAAGCTTTGCCAGTGAAATATAAGCCCTAAATAGTACAAAAAAGCACAGGACATCATAATATATCCTAAATCACAGTAGATTGATACTAATACATGAAAGTAAAACATTGTCTGTGCATCTTTGGATTGCTTGTGTGGCTCTAATTTCAAAACTGCTATAATAAGATTTTGAACAGATTGCTGCCACTATCAAGATCAAAGTTCACTAATATATTTTTTATTCTGGATTTAAGAGCTGCTTTGAGTCCACACAATGGGTCCACAGACAAACTTACAAATTATGATTTAGATGATAACTTTAAAAATAATAATTATTAATAATAACTATTCTATTGTTCTATAATGTTGAAACTATTAAAAAGAAAGACAGAAAATGCAATACAAACCAGTTTTAATATTTTGACCCTAGAAGACAGCCTTTTTTTTACTGTTTGAATTTGGCACAGTAAGTAATGATGCAGTCTAGGATTTTTTATTTTTATCTGTCCATATTAATCAGGGAACCACTTAACTAATGTTTCTACCAAAAATGTCGAAAATGTAACTGATTGGAATATGGTTGGTAACAAAATGAAAATATGTTTTGAATGAGAACATAACTTGAGTATCATGTAGGTATTGAAATAAATTTGATATTTCGAGCTTATATCAAAATAACGCTCTACTGTTATCTTTAGGTAGTGCCGATGTCTAGACTAGAAGTCGCCTCTAAAATAATTTCCTCGAAGAACTGCAAATTTTAGGCTAAGTCATATCCTGAATATTCTAACCTCAAAAATGAGACAAACATTTTCGAAGGCAATAATTACTATAACTTAGTAAATTTCACTTCAGATAGAACAATTAGCTACAAATAAGGAATAAATAGCAAATCAGGCTACACAAATTTATGTAAACACAAAATATAGATGGCATGATCACAACGCTTCCTTGACTCCATTAAACATGAAAATTTCCCATGATCCAGGAAATTATTCGAATAATTCGTTGACGAATTAGTTGAGTAAGGTATTCCAGCATACGAAACACACGAAAAACTTACGCCAAAGGATCGCTTTCACATCTTTTCTAAATCTTTGTGAACAAACACGTGTTGAAGACACCGTAACATTTCCGATTGAAGTAATCACTTGCACTCGCTAATATTACTTCACTTGTTAACAATACGATATTTGGGCACATTTGATTGTACTTAAACTTACCATTTCGCTATATGAGCGAAGATAATCCTCGTAAAAACACTATAGGCGGCGGTAAAGACCATCCGCCATGCCACGGAGGAATAAAAAGACCGGAAATCAGAAAATATTTCTGACACTTAGAACGTACAATTGCCAAGATCAAAAATAAAATATGTGGATATAGACTATAGACCAATAAACACTTTTATTAAACTCAAAGATAATGTAATACCTACGGAAAAATTACACTCTAGAAATATACTAACTATTACATCAGAATTCGTATTTCCTAAAACTCTTAATCTTTGTAAATAGCGTTGGCTGAATTTATATTTAGTTAATACATATTTTTTCACAAAACTAGACGCAAATAGTATCAGTATCGTGTGAGCAAAAACCGGAAATGATGTTACTGGACACACTGGCTTATACGATATATTTTTTTACTAATATTATGCTAATGTCGTCAACGATGAAGAAGATCACAGTCAAAAATAAATTAATTTGAGTCCAAGACCCACATACGAATAGTCTTTAGTTTGAAAATTAAATTACAATAATTTCTTTCAATTTTACGTAGTGTAGCTTGTAGTATTTAGTAGTAGTGGTTGTATTATTACAGTGATTAATGTAAGGAATAAAAGTGACTCGTTCGGTCTTGCGAAGATTCTTGACATGTGCTCACCCTTTGCTCACTACTCACCAAACTACTCAAAAGTTACTCTTAGGTACTATAATAATCAAAAGGTATTTACTGGTTGTAATAAAAAAAAAAGATGAGCTATTATAGTTAATGTCATTTAGCTTTAAAAAACTAAATCAATCACAAAATCCACACCTAGACGTTGAAGTTATAGGTCTAAATGTACAAGAACTTATTGAATTTATAACGTTTCACTAGAATGTAAATAAAGAACAACATATAAGCTTCGATAGATAACTTTTAGTGCACATATGGTGTAAAAATAGCATAATAACATTTGTATAGCGAGATTTTGATATTGGAGATAGGACAAAATTTGCCAGCTCTCGATAGAGAGGTACCTAGTTATGTTTTTTCGACCTGCAGTACCAAAATTATTATATTTTACTGTATAATACAATTATTGTACCAATGATGGACGTAAACGCACCGGAGTGCAGTCATGATTCTAATCATAGTCCAAGCCCCAGTCAACCAATAGAAGAAAGTGATCCAGAAACTGCGTTAGCAAAATTAGCCGTTTCATCAAGTGCAAATGCGGTTAGCCCTAACGCTCCTAACTCTTTCAGTCTAGTATCAATCAAACAGTCCGAACTGCAAAAAGGACAGAGCACGACCGTCTCGCAATCTCATAACAATCTTCTGTCTCCAATGTCCTTTATCATGCCAAGTCATCCTCCTACATTATTTCTTCAAGCACTGTCCAAATTAAACGAAAGCTCTCTTAATTTGATAGGATATCAATTGAAAACAGAGATGCTTAAAAACGAAAACCAAAGTACTGTTAACCAAGAAGATATAACTACACCAGACTCTCTCACGAGTGCTCCGCCGTCTTATTCGTTTGTCTTGCGTCAAATGGCTGCTAGGCGAAGACCAAGATTAATGGGAACTTTTATTCCTTCACCATCTTTTGTACATCATACGCCACCGCCAACGTATGCAACAGCTTTCGATATTTATGTTGATAATCCTATGCCTCCACCTCCGCAAAGAGTTTATCATTTCGGATTTGCTTCCATGCCTGCTGCCTGCCCAGAATGTGGGTTCACAGGAATGACAGTAGTTATATCTAAAATTACATTGTGTACCCATGTGTGCGCGTTTCTTTTGTGTTTGTTTTGTTGCTGGCTATGTGCACCACTGCCTTACATTTTGCGTTCATGTAAAGACGTTTATCATTATTGTCGAAATTGTAGAACATTTTTAGGTATATATTGTCCAACAAATCCAGAAGGTAGCTATAGTTGAAACTACATAATATTATGCTACCCGAAACCTTGTGAGCGTAATAATACAAATATGATTTTGTAATTAGAAAGCTTGGATTTATTGTTATGGAATTGAAGAAAATTAAAACGTTAGACAATGCAAAATTAGTTTTAATATATATAATGATTACGATTAAATTCATGTGAAATCTTGGTCATCACACTATCACATCACATCACACTATCACACTTCACATCACACTATCACACTAATATTATAAAGGCGAAAGTTTGTATATGTATGTGTGTGTTTACGTGTATGTTTATTACTCCTTCACGCTCAAACGGCTGAATGGATTTGGATGAAATTGAGTCCCAAGATAGCTTATATACTGGATTAACATATAGGCTACATTTTATTCCGGAAAAGGGAAATGTTCCCGTGGGATGAGTAAATAATTAAAATACTTTTTATCCGCGGGTGAAAGTGCGGGGCGCAACCAGTAACTAATAGTTATTGACTTTCTTCAATAGTAACAGTGCTAGTGCCTGCTGCTGCTTGCTTGAAAAATCGTATATATCCACTGTGCAATATGCGCAGGCGCATCGCAAAACAGAGCGAAAAGAGCATTAGTAGAAAAGTACTCTGTGAAGAGCATATCACAGACTAAGTAGAGGATACTATGAGCATATAACCACTACGTTTTACAGAGTACACATTACTGTCAAGTTGTGTTGTTATGCTGGACCATAGCTAATATTTAAAGTAATGAAATAAATCATGTTCCTGTTTAAGAAGAATTGTTTTATTTTTGGACTTTACGTATATAGATTTATTTATTTATTAGTATTTATCATGATGCTTTTAATATAAATAAAGACTAATAATCCAACAATGATTTTTATTAAAGCAAACATGATTCGCAAACATACGATATGACAAAAGTAGAAAAAATGTGATTTGTAAGTGCGTTCAAAATTATTACATTTAATATATTTATGTATGTCATGGTATTTAAAAAATTATTAGACTATACCTTTGTTTGCACAATATGAGTGCTATTATACTGGAAATTTAAATAGTTTTAATTTCTATTTCAAAATTACAGGCACTTTCTTTTGGAAACTGTATTGAGGGTTCCATATTATTTTGAACGTAGCTATTTTAAATGTAGTTTTAGCGCCATCTACCGACAAACGTCGCTCGTGTAAAATTAGAAGTCACAGCCTTCTGCAAGTTCCGTGTGTGTTGCGGAAAAATCCCTTTTTGGGCGTCCGACCACATGTGTGATTGTGAACGAAATATGGTTCTAAAGTGATTTTCTTGTCTCGATAGCGTTTTTCAGTGTGATCGGTACAGAACAACGATAGATACAGTGCGTGTGGATCATTCAGTGTGTCGTAAAAGTTGGAACGAGACGAAGGAAGTGCATTTTTTCGATGTAAATACGGTCCATCCAGGGTCAGTCCGGTGTGCCTCAATAAGTTATTGCATATTACTCCTGGTTTTACTCTATCCGCGAGTGTTTCGAGCTGTTCAACAGTTTTAGAATTCGACCTTCATTGCAGTTCGATCGGTCGGGTCAGTCGGGAAAGTTCTGCGATTTGTGGGTTAACCCCGCGACCATGCAGTCGTGTTGAGAGGAATGGAGGCGCGCTCGTGATCGTCTGTCGGCGCGGAGCGCGCGCCCGGGCTTACATAACGAGGACGGCGGCGGCGGCATGGCCGCTCGCGTGTCCGCCGAGGCCGCAGGGCCTTCGTACGCGTCAGTGTTGAACTTCAGAGGTGTTGAAAGTAATAAGGAGAACATAGAGGCGCCAGCAGGAGAGGTGGTCGATCCACCACCGAAGCTGGAGGACGAGGAGGAAGAAGGCTTCGTCCCTGTGATATCACATGGACGGAGTAAAGGGAAAGGGAGAAGGGATAGGGACCGGCGGGGGGCAGCCCCGAGGGCTCACAAAGTGCCTCCGCAGCATCCTGATGCTGCAGCTCAGTCTGCGGAGCAACAGCAGCAATCATCAGAAGCACAGCCCAAGAAATTTGTGGAAGCGCCCATTCCCAAAGTCAACCCGTGGCAGGTGAGTCCTACACATGTAAGAAAACATTGTTACTACGTTTGTCTCTATCTATATTTACTGTGTAATTTAATTTTACTTAATTAATGTAAAACAAACCAAGGTTTCAGCAGTAAACACCATGCAATTCCCATTTACAATCTAATTAGCAAATGTTCATTTGTTTACACCTTTTGTAAACAAATGTATTACATGGGAATCACTCATCTATTTTACACTACTCTTATTTTCTCAGCGGGAATGAGAAATATTGAAAACAACTACAATTAATGGCTGATCTTTATATCAGCTTACACAATAATTAATATATTGCTTTTAATTTTAATACAATTTGATAAAATGGGTTTTACAGATCCAGGTACAGATTTTATAAGTACATTATCAATTGTTTTCTGTTGATATAACCAACCTAACCTAAATCTTTGAATGCTAAAAACATGAAGTATTGGATACAGGGTGAATAATATCAAGTTTGGCAAGCCTTCTCCATCCCTTTATGTACATCAATTTACATTGATGTAATGACATGGTAGCCATAGTAATGTCATGCAAACATTGCAAATTGTAACATACTTGGATGCCTATTTCGTTAGATGTTAGATGGAAATGAATACATCATTTCTTATAGTGTGTATTTATATTCACCTCACCTCAGCTCAGTTGATATTTAGTAATCATTCTGCTTTCCGATATGATGGTTGTAGGCTTAATTCCCACTAAGGACAAACATTTTTGTAATGAGCATCAAAGTACAATAAAGTTCCATATTATAGAATGATGCTCAGTCATTTATCTAAAGTAGAGATTTCATTCATAAAGTGATTTTTTTAAAATTCAATCTTTTCTAGCATTTGACCACACTCACCTGATGGGAAGTGATAATGCGATCTAAGGTGAAGCATGCTAGCCAAGTAAATACCTATTCACTCTTCTCTTGAACATGCCTGGGTTCGCCGGAAACACAGATACTGGGCAGGGCATTCCATTCTTAGCCCTTGAATTTGAAATTTGAATGAAATCTCATCTCTAATGCATCAAATTACTTATCTGATTCTAATACTACAGGCTTTGCTTAGTTTGGGGCTCCCAAACTAAGTTTTTCGTATATGAATGTATGGACTATACACACAGCTCCATCTATGGAGTATAGTCCATACATCTAAATATATATAACTCAAAGGCGATTAACTGATTGACTGACTGACATAGTGATCTATCAACGCACAGCCCAAACCACTGGATGGATCGGGCTGAAATTTTGCATGCAGGTAGATGTTATGATGTAGGCATCCGCTAAAAAAAGGATTTTTCGAAATTCCACCCTTAAGAGGGTGAAATGGGTGGTAGAATTATCTTCCCATAGGCCACGCTGCGGGCGAAACCTTGTTCATAGATATAACTTTTTGCTTTTAATGAACAATTCCTTTTTTTCTAGGCTTGTTTATTTCTTTATCTACCCTGCCTAGTCTTCTGCTTATTGAGGCCAATTAGTTTGAAACAGCAGATTATCAAACAAATCTTGAACTGGTTGAGCGCTGAAATTTGGACATCATAAATGATTTTTATTAAACATGACAGGATTCATATACTACAACTACTTTTTCATACACCGCCACTATTTAAATATGTTAAATTTATTAATGTATAAGATTTTATCTTGGTGGTCTATTTTTTTTTAATGGATGTCAAATAGGAGCCGTATCATGTACTTTGAGCTGCCATATTCTAAACTCATATCTCGAATGGTACTGATACAAAATCTATCCTTTCTGTTTCCTTAGATGCTATGAGTGTAGATTTGGATATTTTTCCCTTAATTTTTAATCTGGCGGCATGTTTGTATTGTGTTAGTAAAATGTGACATTAAGTGAACATATGTTTTATGTGATTGGCCTGATAGCTTAGTTGGTAGTACCCCTGCCTTCTGGATTGTGGGTTGTGGGTTCGATTCCCACCCAGGACAAACATTTTTGTTATCAACATCAATGTTGTTCTGTGTCTGGGTGTTATATTGTATTCTATGTATGTATTTACAAACAAAGAGTATCTAAGTATTGTACCAGTTATTTGGTTCCCATAGTACAAGCTTTGCTTAGTTTGGGGATAGATGGCGCTGTGTGAAATGTCCACTATTATTATTATTATATTATTATCTATTATCATCAGGTGGAAGATAGGCCTCCCAATAGAATATGTTTACAGCTATGGGCTCCTTGTATGAGACAGCTCCCTGCGGTGCATACATTCATACTAAGATATAACCTTCCTTTTTGCAATAGTTGGGTAATAATGAAATTATTTACTGTATTATCCAGGTATAACTTTTCACACATATTTTTTTCCAGGTCTATGATATGGTTTTCATTAATTACAACATGAAAACATGCAGTTTCAAAAGTGGTTTTAATACATTTTCAATATGACCCTTAATAGTTTTACAATACAATACAACAATACCAAAATTCTTTATTGTACACCAGACATGAAAACAGATAAAGATGGTTAGAAAGTTAGAGCTATATATAGTACATTGGGCGGACTTATTGCAAAAAGCGATCTCTTCCAGTCAATCTTTCAATGAAACTAATTATTGGGGAGATAAGAGTAAACAAATAAGGTAAATTGAGTTAAATAAAAATAAAATATTAATTATAATAGATATGGATAGGACATACATGAAAAAATATTAATCGTAACTAACTAGCTGCGCCCCGCGGTTTCACCCGCGTGATGCTATGACCAAGGGAAATAGAGATTCATTTTTATATATTAAGATATATGCTTGATATAGGTTGTCTCTGTCTTGCTTTTTTTATGCTATAGAGGTATACTATGAAAGGTTTTTTGATAATTGCTTGTGTTGTGGGACCATGGTACTCGTAGTTCCTGGGTACCTAGACACACGGAATCCTAGTTAGGGTCCAGGATCTATGTATGTGATTGTTGGGCGTTATTATTATTATTATTTAAACCTCTAAGTGGTAAATTAATTCCATAAAAACCAAATTCAGACTATCCAAACATATTAAAACCATAAATGGCCAAATCCAGGTCCAGCAATTGGTCAAGCAATACCGTTACTAAGGAATAGCATTTCAGTTTTACTTATATAATTGTAGCTAAGAAGTGGAGCATTTCAAGTTGATTCAAAATCATTCCGAACTTAATATTATTATTCATAATTCAATATTGGCATAATTATTTTCACAAATATGTATATGGTATTGTGAAATATATTGCACAATGTTTGTATAACTTGGTCTATAGGTCAGCAGAGTTGTGTAAATATCGCGGACTGTTTGTGGTCACTCAATACCGGTAAAATACCGGTATATATAATGGGATGGTAACGATCTAGAGTTTTGTTTTATTGAGATATTTTAGTGTTATTTAATCTGTAACGTTTTTGAACTTAAGTTTTCGATACAGAATTATTAGTAAGAGTACGAGGTCAGTGACGTTTAATAATTAAATAAATAAAAAATACTTTAATTTACAATATATGCAATCCGTAAATTACCCCTTTTACTGCGGGAACTTCTAGTTTTCCGAGGATAAAAAGTATCATAATTACGAATATGTCGACATTCCTTCACTGTTATAAGAGCGAGTGCAAATTCCGCACGTAAATAAAAGCCTTTAGTGGGTGGGACGAGTTGGTTTTTATCCGTGACGCGTAGGATTGAATGCTACATAAGCAATTAGGATTTAATGTTACATGAGAACTACTGAGCCATATACACTGTCAAGATGCCATACCGCATTTAAAATGCTGTAATATACCGCAATTTAAAGGTTATTTAGGCTTTGGACACAATATGCTACGTGTTTGTCGCAAAGGTTATTTTATTATTTATAAAATAATTCGCCATTTTAGCGTTTTATATATCAGTTTTTGCACGTAATACTTTACTAGGGCGCTCCGCCCACGTGTTTCTTCATACTTAAAGGGGTTCAATCTCTTATATTTCTATCGCTTTCATTCGTGGGACAATTTGTTTGCGTTGTAACTAATTTATGGGGACTATTTTGTCATTTACGTCAATAATAATAATAATAACAACACATACATAGATCCTGGACCCTAACTAGGATTCCCTGTGTCTAGGGACCCAGGAGCTACGAGGCCCATGGTCACACAACACCCAGATGCAGAACAAGTATTTGAGCTTTTTTTCTGTGCACAAATACTTGTCCTGCCGCGGGAATCGAACCCGCCGCCTCCGGATTATGAGCCAACCTGCTCAACCATCACACCACCGAGGCTGTCAATGACTTATGTAATTTTCTGAAACAGATATAAGTTTATATATTTTTATTAAACGTGCAGATAATGCGCTTGTAACATTTCATAGAGAGGTATCATCAGGTATAACAACCGCAAGACAATCACACCCTTATCGCAGTGTGGTAAAGTTTAATTTGTGGTTTATGCGCTATCATTGCTCTGATAGCGGAGCGATTTCGTAATCGCTCGGTCTACCGACGTGCGATTAGATATGATATGATTTCTTCGCAATTTTTAGTATTCCGCTGGAAAACTCTCGGGACTGTGTATCAATACGTAAATGTGTCAATATTGAATTATTAATGAACTTCCTTTTTAGTGTTCCGTACATCAGTTTAAAAAGACTGACCCCTCTTTGGATGGTTTTGTTTTATGTTTATCCGTCTATCCGTCTCTGTCTATAATGAATAAATAAATAATGGTGTTGATTCTGTGTCGCATACTCTAAAGCTAAACGAAATTAACATATTTCCGTCTTTTTCATTTCCCCTTTATCAGAAGAGTACCGCCATACTTTAAGTTTACTTTAGTTTTAGAGAATGCGACACAGAATCGACATCAATTAATATGTAACGTTTATTAACTTAAGTTTTCGATACAGAATTGTTAGTAAGAGGACGAGGTCTGTCTATGATTTATAAATATGTGTGGACCTTTCACACAACGCCATCTAGCCCCGAACTAAGCAAAGCTTGTGCTATGGGAACCAGATAACTGATACAATACTTGGATACTTTTTATTTGTAAATACATACATAGATTACAATATAACACCCAGACACAGAACAAACATTGACGTTCATCACACAAATTTTTGTCTTGTGTGGAATGGAAATCAAACCCACAACCTACAGCTCAGAAGGCAGGGTTACTAATAACTGAGCTATCTGGCCAATCAGACACTAGATGTCGCTGTGTGAAAGGTCCACAGATATTTATTATTTTGTTTCTACGAGCACAGATTACATATGCCTACGAGATATAGATAAAATTGCGTTCGAGACCCGTCATTGTATAATAATAATAATAATAACAATAATAAAAACGCCCGACGATCCCATACACAGATCCTGGACCATAACTAGTATCACTACATGGTATAAAACAAAGTCTCTTTCTCTGTATGCTTAAATCTTTAAAACTACGCAACGAATTTTGATGCGTTTTTTTTTTAATAGATAGAGTGATTGAAGAGGAAGGTTTAAACGTAACATGTAAAAATGTAAAAAGTAAATAAGTAAAAATGTAGTGTATTAATTTAGATATTCCAAAGATAGCAAGAAATCTTCATGGTTTAGAGAAAGAAGGATTGTTTTACTTTAAATTTAACGCGTGCGGGCCACGGGCAGTAATGAATGAATCAAAACTACTGGATAAGATTTAGATCATTTTTTCAGTGAATGACATAGGGTATATATTTTATACACGTGCGAAGCCGGAGCGGGCCGCTAGTATAGTATAAAATTGTATAAGCGAACGGCGTCACAGAAATTATTGCACCGTGCTTGTGTTGAAAATCGCCAAAACGATTAGATTATTACGCTTATGAATACGATAAAGATAGGAAAATCCATATAATCGCAGGGCCTTGACTTGCGATAGTTAATTAATGAAGTCTTACACATGATGATTTGATGAACGTGGAAGCCAACAAAAAAGTTTTGAACATGAATCAGGCCAGCCCGTACGACGTTACTCTGGAACGCGCGCCTTCTCATCCCGTCGTCGCCGCCGAAACACGTGTAGAGCGACCCGGACGATCCTATAGCTGCCGTTATTAGGCTGAGCTTGGATCACCGGACCCTAGCCCTTCTGGCTCAGGTACCGCTTTCGGCACCGGTATAGGATACCAGCGTAACACAATCAGACACCGACCCCGCCGGCGAGGTCGACGTACCCCCCGTAGATTAGCTAGAACGGTTGCGACCTTCAATAGGGTCCACTCTTCCAGTGAAAAGCTTTGAACATGAATCAGACCAGCCCGTACGTTCTTACTGCTGGGACGCGCGCCTTCTCATCCCGTCGTCGCCGCCCCAGTTACGTGTTGAGCGACCCGGATGATCCTATAGCAGCCGTAGTATCGGCTGCGCTAGGATCACCGGACCAGTCTAGCCCTTCTGGCTCAGGTACCGTCCGGCACCGGTATAGGATACCAGCGTAACACAATCAGACACCGACCGCCGGCGAGGTCGACGTACCCCCCGTAGGTTAGCTAGAACGGTCGCGACTTTCAATAGGGTCCACTCTTCCAGTGGACGTAGTCTTCTCGATCTGATCCCGGCAACGGCCCAAACTGAGGCTCGCACCCCAGGGGTGTCTTGAGCTAGTTGCCTCCCATTTGTGATGGCTGGGCGCCTTAAGCGCCTGCCCTCCCGTGAAGCTGTAAAGGTCGTTAGAGACCAAGAGCATTAGCATGTTCAAAATAAAAAAGACGTAGGCCTTCTTTTACAAGGAGAGTGTATGTCGCAATCCATGGCGGGATGACACATATCAATATGCCAGTTTCTTCACAATGCAGTCGTGTGTCGTTCACTAATGAATCCCTCAACTGAACTACTTCAGTTGATTTCCGATCTTAGAAAGAAAGAAAATTTATTTTCTTCTTCCTCTAGTTCAGTTACAATATATTACTTCCTAGTTTAGGTTCTTTAGTTCACCTGCTGTCCGATGAAACTATTGAACTAGAAGTAAGATATAGTTCCGCGTGATGAAAAGATACATAATGTATAAGATACATTAAGTATCTTACTTCTAGTTCAATAGTTCAGTTTCGTTCAGTTCCTCTGCAGAAATGTTTTGGATTTTCTTTCGGATACATTTGTATCGTTTCATTTCGGTGACACATTTTGCGCAAGACTATAACGGTGTATTACACCGTTATAAGAGCGAGAGCAAAGTCCGCCCATAACTAAAAAGTCATTATAGGGCCGTGAGTGATTCGACCCAGGGTCGTTTTGGTTTGAAAGCCGCGCAGTCTGCCACTGAGCCATAAATTGCGTTACTCGAAATACACTGTCTATTAACGTCCATAGTAAAGTAAACGTATAAGGAAATAAATTTGTTAAAATTAGCTTAAAACTGGAAAGATACCTTATCTGCAAATGGCAAGGACGTGCAATCGATGCTATTTATCTGTACAGCCAAAACCGAGAAAGGGAGCTTGTTTTTTTTTTTACATTTATTTTAATATTTGACAGCCCCGATAGCTCAGTCGTTAGTAACCCTGCCTCCTGAACTATCGGTTGTGGGTTCAATTCCCACCCAGGACAAACACTTGTGTGATGAACATCGATGTTTGTTCTGTGTGTTATATTGTATTCTATGTATGTATTTACAAACAAAAAGTACCTAAGTATTGTATCAGTTATCTGGTTTCCCATAGTACAAGCTTTGCTTAGTTTGGGGCTAGATGGCGCTGTGTGAAATATCCACCAATTTATTTATTTAGAGTAAGAAGCCACTTTTAATTGGCTTCTTTCGGCTTGGTGTAGTCATTCCTGTTTACACCAATCTGGTGGGTTATTGCTTTATGTAATGCAATGCGTTCCAAATATGTCAATTTCGTATCACCTGAGCACTTTCACTAGAGCTGTAAGTAAAGTTAATGAATTGTTGATTAACGAATTGCTTAATTGTTGTGAACTAGTGGTTTCACCCGCGGATAAAAAGTTTTTTAATTATTTGCTCATCCCACAGAAGCATTTCACTTTTCCGGAATAAAATGTAACCTACATGTTAATCCAGTGTATAAGCTATCTAGGTACCGAATTTCATCAAAATCAATTCAGCCGTTTGAGCGTGAAGGAGTAACAAACATACACACAAACACACATACAAACTTTCGCCTTTATAATGTTAGTGTGATTAGGTTGTTTTAAATTCTTATAGAACTGTACACTCAGCGTACGCCTGCCTCTCACTAAGGTCCGTATTACAGAACGATGCTCATTCATCGATCGGTGCTCAAGTAGAGAATTCATTCACCAATTGATCACTTTATGAAAGAAATCTCTGCTCAGAACAGTCATATTGTTTTTTTTTTGTTGTTATTTGCTCCACTCTTTTGTGTATTTAGGCAGTGTCAAGTAATTGGTAATTTTACTCGAGTTAATTAATATACATTTATATATGACAAGTCACAGTCCTAGTCATCAAGTCAAGTTATAGTCTAGTCTAATCAAGTTATACTCCTAGTAAAGTGGTGGCGACATTACCAGAAGCTTCTATGGAGTTTTGGAAACAACACGAAAAGAAACGTTTCACCATCATTAAACCACACACGCTCATGCCTGTAATAAAATGCCACCAATTTATGCATAAACACTGAAAATAACACAGGTTTTGGAAAATAATACAATTCGGTGACGCGAGATTTTTCGTTTTCCCGCCAAAAATTCAGTCATCAATAAAGAGTTTATCTATCTATCTATCTATCTATCATTCACCAATTGATCACTTTATGAAAGAAATCTCTGCTCAGAACAGTCATATTGTTTTTTTTTTGTTGTTATTTGCTCCACTCTTTTGTGTATTTAGGCAGTGTCAAGTAATTGGTAATTTTACTCGAGTTAATTAATATACATTTATATATGACAAGTCACAGTCCTAGTCATCAAGTCAAGTTATAGTCTAGTCTAATCAAGTTATACTCCTAGTAAAGTGGTGGCGACATTACCAGAAGCTTCTATGGAGTTTTGGAAACAACACGAAAAGAAACGTTTCACCATCATTAAACCACACACGCTCATGCCTGTAATAAAATGCCACCAATTTATGCATAAACACTGAAAATAACACAGGTTTTGGAAAATAATACAATTCGGTGACGCGAGATTTTTCGTTTTCCCGCCAAAAATTCAGTCATATTGTTATACAAATCGGTTGCGATTTAAACATCAGTAAGACATTTATGAAATCTCACTTGTGTACCTATTGCACTGTAACAAAGTTACAGGCGTCATATATATATATATGTTGATATATTTACAGCCTCTGTGGTGTGGTGGTAGAACAGGTCGGCTCGTAACCCGGAAGCGGCGGGTTCGATTCCCGCGGCAGGACAAGTATTTGTGCACAGAAAAAAAGCGAAAATACTTGTTCTTAGTCTGGGTGTTGTAGGACCATGGTCCTCGTAGTTCCTGAGTCCCTAGACACGGGATCCTAGCTACGATCTAGGATCTATGTATGTGATCGTTGGGCGTTATTATTATTATTGTATTAATTGAAATTACAGTTGTTCGTCAATTAAATATTCATCAAATGTATAATTAGTCTTTTGTTATTTAAAAGTTTATTTTATATCCCAAAAATATCACTGAAAGTCGCACCGTAACTGTGACATAGTCCTTGGAACGTAATCAGTGAAAGCTCTGCATGATTTACAATTTACATTCAAAACCAAACGGCCCGTGCCCACCAGACAGAAATAAACAGCGGTCACCATCGGAGACCTTCGGAACGTCACGGAGGCGTTGACATCACGTGAAGTACCATATTGGAGTCCCGCCAGTGATTTATCAGTTTATGCAGTACTGGAGCTTGTTAGTCTCATAGTATTTGCTGATGAAGCTAGGGTAGTAAGCTTGGAAGGTCATAGATATTAGCACATATCTTCTAAATATATATAACTCAAAGGTGACTGACTGACATAGTAATCTATCCACGCACAGGCCAAACCACTGGACGGATCGGGCTGACATTTGGCATGCAGATGTTATGACGTAGGCATCCGCTAAGAAAGGATTTTTCGAAATTCCACCCTTAAGAGGGTAAATTGGGTGGTTGAATTATTTTCCCATAGGCCACGCCGCGGGCGAAGCTGCGGGCAGAAGCTCGTATTAACCCGGCGGCACTCGCTAGGTATTTACAAACATGGATACTCGCTACTGGGTAATAAATACCACAGAATTTAATTGGCGTTATTTAAGAAAAGAAGTTTTTATTTCAATGTTTGACAATGCACTTGCATTATTGGCATTATGGTCTACAAATGAAACGACAAATGCAAGTTGTGATGTTCATTTATTTCAAATGAAAGCATATCCAAGAAAATCAACAAAAAATTAAATTTTTCTTCGGTAATCTTAAAAAAATCCATGTAATTTTTTTATTTCTAACAAATTATGCAAAATTGCGATCAATATCATAAATAAACTTAATACACTATCAAAACAACCAAAAATAATGATACCTTTATAATAAGCGAACATCGAGATAATCAACATCATACATTCTGTTCTAAATATCTTGCTGAAAAGGAAGCTTACTTCACTCTGTCATAGCAAACCCCACATATTGGGGTTGTATGCTTGCGGCATATTTTTTGAAGCACAATTCGCAAACTGTCTTCATTTTCCAGTCCTTCTTCCATTCGCATACTGCACAGTGAGACACAGATATAGGCGGGCGCGATCTGGGAAAGTTGGCGTTGGTGGACGTATTTTCGTCATTCGAGTCGGTATTGAGCATAAACTATATTTTAATATTTATAAATGGTGACAAATTATATTCTTCTTCTTCGCTGTCTTCTTCTTGATGGAATTCTTCTATTCTGCTATTCCTCAGTCAAAAATCCCTCTTATTATAGCTCTAATACGAAAAATATAATTGTAAACATACTGAAAAACAATGTAACATGGACCGTCGCTACCGGGTATTTATCACCCATTCTCAGTTTACACTTCTGTCACCAACAAACGCCGCGCGCAAACCGACTGTCCTGCAGCATGCGGGTGTGCTAACTACCGGTTCGAAGGTACCTAGAATCGTGGGCTGCCAGATCGCTCAGAAATAAAACTACAACCAAATTTAGGTACCCTGTGGTATTTTTTACCCGGTAGCGAGTGCCGCCGGGTTAAATAAAAGAAAGTCGTGCTTGTTACACTATAACTCAAGAACGGCTGAACCGATTTGGCTCAAAATTGGTGAGGAGGTAGCTTAGAATTGGGAGACGGATATAGGATGCTTTTCATCCCGTTAGATCGCGATTCGCTAAAAAAGGATTTTTCGAAATTCCACCCTTAAGAGGGTGAAATGGGTGGTTGAATTATTTTCTCATAGAGGGCGAAGCTGCGGGCAGAAGCTCGTCACTAATACAATAATAATAATAACGCCCAACGATCACTTACATAGATCCTGGACCCTAACTAGGATTCCCTGTATTTAGGGACCCAGGAACTACGAGGACCGTGATCCCACAACACCCAGACTCAGAACAAGTATCTGAGCTTTTTTTTTGTGCTCATATACTTGTCCTGCCGCGGGGAATCGAACCCGCCGCCTCCGGCTTATGAGCTGACCTGCTCAACCACCACACCACAGAGGCTGTCTTATTAACATGTTACTATATAACAGATATATCGCTCCATGGAAAACCGCGCGTGGCCTTGGAGCCAACGCGAAACCACCAGGGCTGCGTCTTTCAATGAAAACATTATTTTACATTATTTATTTACCTTCAATAATAAAACGCTTTTCACTACTTCTACATACTGAATATTAAAAAAAAAACCGAGTGTGTTTTAGACCACACGACTGAAGTAAAATTTAAACTCCGTCTATAGACCGGTATAACTTTGTTTTTGCTTTGTTTAATGTTAATGTCGCCATCTTGACATTTGTAAATTGTCATTTTACCGGACATACCAACATAATACAAATGTTTAACTTTGTTACGTTGACAATGGAGATCTACGTTAACCAACAACTTTCAACTTCCGTTCGCCTCGTCACGTATTCGCTTACTCCCCAAGTCAAGCGTGCTTAAAGAAGTTTGACTTCAATAAACAATTTATAACTGTGCTATTTTTATGCAATGATTTGACTACATGACTATACGCGAAACACCAAATTTCTAAGCTAGAAATTATGCCCAATTGTCCCAGTTCATTATATATCGGCACACCGTAAAATTTGTATAACTCCGTGATCTATAAAAACTTCTTTTATATCACCATATAATGTACTAGCGGCCCGTCCCGGCTTCACACAAGTGGACATTTATTTATTAAACATTTTGGCATAAAAATTTGTTTCTTGCAATTAAAATAGCCTTTTTTTTATTGAGGGGGGGAAATGCCCTCGCACTTCCCCCCCCCCACCCCCCACACCCACATACCCCCTGCCACCACCCCCGTGGTATGTGTGACTCGAACCCACTAAAACCCCCCCCGTGAGCCCTCGGCCGCCGTACCGGGGGGCGAGAAGGGGTCGCGACTGCAGTCCAGCCAACTCGCCCCCGGCGGCAGGCCCTTTCGGGCCTATCCGCGCCAATGGATGGGGGACCTTGCTCACCAAGGTCACCCATCAGACGTGTGGGGCCGTGCAAGCCGGCGGAGAGTCCCCCGACTCCACCAGTGGCCCCACTACGGGGGAGGGAGCAGGTGCGCGTAACGCCTCCTCCTCCCTCCCACTCGTCTGCGCTGGAGCGGGTCAGCTCCAGCGGCCTCTTCTCTGACCCGCTCCGCGGTTTTCTTCTGCGCCATCACGTACTCGCAGAAGGAGACCACCGCCTGCCACGATCTCTCGCTGTCGAGCATGGCTCTCACCACGCGAGAGATCGTGGCCTACTGCCATGGAAAGTGTGTGCCGCTGCGGGTCCCAAGCGGCACACACTTCCAGTGTGTGGGGCGCTGTATCCTCCAGCGCCAACTAAAATAGCCTATATTAATCAGTGATAATGTAGCATTACTATTGTTGGTAATAAGATTACTCGACTGTGAGAGCAGATCATAAAGTCTCAATTACCCAGTAATTTCACTAGCTACAGTGCCCTTCAAACCGGAACACAGTAGTGCTTGCACAATACTGCTTGGCGGCAAAATAACTGGCAAAGCGGTGGTACCTACCTAGACGAACTTTGCAGAAAAGTCCTACCACCTAGTAAAATGGGCTAATATACAGTTGTAATTCGTAATAGTTAACGTATTCGATTTTTGGCATCGTCACAAATTCTTGAACTGGTTTCGCTTTTCGAGCATTCATGATGAAAAAAAGCCCGTTTTGAACTGTGTTCTGATTGTAATGGTTCTTCGCATCGGATGCAAAAAGACTTTTCCACTCGTACCTACATTATTGCGTGACCTTTTAGGTTCGCCTATAGATTTAGGTCACTAGGGCATCTGGAACGTGGAGAGAACACATAAAGTTGTGAAATAATAAAGTCCAACGATCACATACATAGATCCTGGACCCTAACTACGAGGACCATGCTCCCACGGTCCCATGGTCCATGGTTCCTGGTCAAAAAAGCGCCTTCAAGTACTTGCGCTTTTTTTTTCTGTGCACAAATACTTGTCCTGCCGCGGGAATCGAACGCGCTGCCTTCCGGCTATAAGCCAACTTGCTCAACCACCACACCACAGAGGCTGTCAAAAGTAGGTGTAACTAGGTTGTAGGACTTTAAAGGATTGCAAATTTCGTCTATGTAGGTATCACCGCATTACCAGTTATTCTGCCGGTCTAAAGGGCAGTGTAGTGAAATTATTGGGCAAAAGAAACTTTATGATCTGACCTCACAGTGTATAAATCGTATTGCTAGCCTTCTGTCTCGGGATGACGTGCCCAGATCGGATTAATTTAGACTTATTAATTGACGTGAGTTTAGCTTTTTATTTATCTTACAAAAAAAAATCTACCTATGTCAAAACACCTCTTAATTTTAAAAGCAAAAATCAATTTATAAATTTCACGACAATCGTAAAGCCCTCGGTCGGAGTAAGTTCGACGGAAAGCCGTGTATTTACGAATATGTTGAACCTAACAATCTTAAGCGTCGCGACACAATGTGTCCAAGTTTTATTTTTTATACCGCCACCGTGCCCAATCGTTTGGACAATGTCCAAATGTTATTTTTAACTGCGTATACGCAACGTTACGCTTTCATGTTATTGCTGATTGTTTTTGATCTGTTGTATCACCGTGTTGCGGTGTCGCTTTTGGTGTAAACAAAACTGAAAGGGAAGGAAGGAATTTCGGTGGCCACGGTTGGCATTCGAGAGAATTCTCAACGCGTTATCACGAGCTAAAAGCCAACGGAATTTGGAATGTCTATCTGAAATATTAAATACGCGAAGAGGCTTGCGTTTTTGAGCAATTCGAAACTGTGTCCTGTTGACCATAATTCTCGACGAAATCGGGAATTACTAAAAGCGTCTCGCAACACCCGGACACGGGAATAAATGCTGGCATTTTTTTATTGTGTACATAATTTAGGACCAGTTCTCGTCTTATGTGGGAAGTCCATGAATCTTATACGCTAATTCGCATGAGTGCAAATCTCCCATGAAGTAAATTTTTCCGTCATCTTCAAGCATTTAGTATCTCTAAGCTCGTATTATAACATAATCAGAAATGTACTAGGCAAAACGTGTCAGGGGTCTCTGCGTGAATTTGTCTGTTCAATGTTCAGACAAAACCCAAGTTGTACATTGCGCGTCTATTTCTAAATATAAAACCGTGATTGCACACACCAACAGCATTCGTGGTTTACGCACGCGGGCGATCGTGCACTGGCCAAGAGTAAGGACAACTGATATTATAGCTTTCTTGAAGGTCGAGTATAATAGCTTTCTTGAAGGTCGAGATACATTGTGGTGAAATTCAAGTGGTGAGATCAAAGAAGGTTTAACTGTCAAATTGATAGTTTCGAGAAAATTGACTTTAAACTTCAACGGCTTCATTTTAATGTAGAGTGCTTATTCAGTAGAAGAGGTTTATGTAAGTTTCAGTTGCTTGAAAATGTATTAATTCTATTTTTAAATACAAAATATAGTACTAATTCGACAATTACTGCAAAAATATTATAATTATAATAATGTTTTTATGCTACGCGAACTGTATTCCTGTGTCAGAAAAACCATTTTTAGACTGACAATCTCGAGACTTAAGCCTCATTTCGGTATTTTGAGAATGTATTAATGTAGATAATATCACACTGAATCCACCGATAAGTCATTAACCATAAGTCATTTTGTGGAAAAATAATCATCAAAGAATTTGTTAGCCCTCGATTCGCAATCTCATTGTAGGCACCTCAAAAGTTCGAAGTGTAAGAAGTCCTCCATACATCCCTTGCCTTTTGAAACGGTGGTCTCGACGCGTGTGAAGTTCACACTTTGTACTTCAAGTACAGCGTCTGCAGGTGCGAGGCTTTTTGCAATTTTCACGACCTCATTCAAGCTTGAAATTTTTTCCTTTGGGCTTATTTCGAAAATTCCACCTGGCGTTTGTTTTATGCTTTCAAAAATATCAATGATTTTTATAGCAGTATTGCCTGCTAAGCGTAATCACTACATTCATTTTTGTATGTAAAAGGAATTATTTAAATCACGAGCGGTATTTGAACCCACCTACCCTATTACTAATGGTTGCGTTTACTAGGTGGTAGGACTTTTCTGCAAAGTTCGTCTAGGTTGGTACCACCGCTTTGCCAGTTATTCTACCGTCAAGAAGTAGTGTGCAAGCACTAATGTGTTTCGGTTTGAAGGGCACTGTAGCTAATGAAATTACTGGGCAATTGAAACTATAATCTGATCACAATTGAATAATCTTATTACCAGACTGTGCTGATGTCTCAGGATGACGTGCGCAGTGCAGTTTCACGCGAAACTCTATACTTTAGAGTTCCGTGTGACACTGCAAGTGATATGGGCAGCCGTGTCACTTAATATCAGGCGAATGGTTAGATCGTCACGTCATTTATTAGCATAAAAAATAAAAATAAAAAGTTCCGTGATCACTCAGAACCACAAAAGAGGCTAGGGCTATTGTTTAGATGTATACTTCCTATCAATGTCAAGGACGTCCAAGTTCAAGGCTTGGAGCTTCCTAATTCGGAGGACTTCCTTTTAAACATCCTGGCGGAGCCGTGATTTGGTTTTAAATTAGATTTTTGTTGGTCGTGAACGGTTTATTATTAAAAAGCTGCGCTTGCTAATGACGGGGTTTTCAGACCTTTACGTCGGATAAGGAGACCGAAAGAGGAATTTAATCGGATTTAAAGAAATCTTGCTTGCACGCGAAGGAAGGAAGGAATCTTGTGATCTTGTAGATTAAACTAATGATATTACTTAGATTAGATCTGACATCACCTCTGTGGTGAAGTAGTTGAGCAGGTCGACTCATAGCCCGGAGGCGGCGGTTTCGATTCCCGCGACAGAACAAGTATTTGTGAAAAAAAAAAAAGCCCAAATACTTGTTCTGAGCCTGGGTGTTGTGGGCCATGGTCCTCTTAGTTCCTGGGTCCCTAGACACAGGGAGTCCTAGTTAGGGTCCAGGATCTATGTATGTGATCGTTGGGCGTTATTATTATTATTGACACTTTGGGGTGATCATGGAACTTTGATTGCAATGCGACCGGAGAAATTTATTCCCCTAATTCGTAAATTTTAAAAGTAACTATGCATATAAACTGCGTATTGAAACTGTCAAATCCATATAAATTTGTGTATCTATTCGTTGCAATCAAGTTACACGATCTTCTAACTGGTTTATCTTTCTATTGATCTAAGTTTATCTGGTAATTACTCTACATTTATCGGATTACCCTTAGGTATGCGAGTTTCACTCAATTCTTGCATTCCTTTTTTATGTAGCTGCTTACTTTACAGCGGTGCCATAGCTGACCGCAAGCAAAAGAATTGGTACAAAAATCATCATCATCATCAGCCTACACTAGTGCTCTGCAGGACATAGGCCTCTCCCAAGGCACGCTACTGAGCCCGGTCTTCGGCTCTACTCTTCCAGTTACTGCCAGCTACCTAGCGTATGTCGCTCCATCTTGCCGCATCCTACACTGTCTGCCGATTCGCGGTCTCCACTCTAGAACTCTAGCAGCGTTATTAATAAACGGGTAGTAAGTAGCCCTGGGTTAGTTACTTCAGCTTTTGTCCTTTTTTTGCTACTGGAATATTTAGCTGGATCGAAAAAGACAAAAGATGGTGTAACTAACCCTTGCTAATTTGCTGAGCTATGTATAACTTTAGTTCTCTGGCGAATGACTACGAAAGTACATGTATAATGTACAAAATAATGTACGAAAGTATTCCTCACCATTTCTACCTACAACTACATCCATCAAGAACTGTAGAGTAGATTGATTCATAAACGATTTCAAGGTGACAACGCCAAGACATTATTTCTGTAATAAAAGGTGGAATTCAAATATTTGCCTTTACTTTCGTCACAGGAGACTTTATAGTAAAGTACAAGCACTCGTAAAAACGATGAAATATTGCGTAAGAAATGTTTTTTTTTTTTTCAAGTTACTGTACGTATGTTTCTAGAGAGGATTTCTGTGTTATATTTTTGTAATACCCAAAACATACTGTTACAAAAGGTTCCTTTTGTCGTCTTGGCTTTGGTCCAATTCGTTAGCTAGTTCTCTTTCGTGACTCTGTGTCTTACTTTTATTCTACTAACGGATATAGATTTCCACCTAGTCTCAAATGTCTTTTCAACCGAATTAAAAAAAAGAGATTTGGTATAAATAAATAAATATTTGTGAACATTTCACAAACTCTACCACGGTCACACAGTGCCATGTATATAAATATTTATTTATTTTATTATTCACGATTTACAATCAATCCGTCTGATGATAAGCAACGGTGTAACCGAAGATTGAGAACGTAAATCTCTGCACTCCGCGCTTTAGGGATGAATACACGGCCCCGACTGCTGGGCCGGTCCGTTACGTGTGACACGTAATAGCAGATCTATAGATCTTTATCTATGGGCGCACCTGTTTAGAGGTTAGGTCTGTAGCCCTGTGCGAGCTGAAATGAACTTTATTGCATTGTAGTAAGAGCCGCTATTTGTTTAAGCGCCTTCGCGGAGTGAAGCATCTGTATCTTGTACATTTCTTCTGTTCTGGAAAGTTGTTATTCACTCGGACCTTGAAGACACCCAGTCTGTTTGAACTCGCGGACCGAATAGTCAATAGACGATCTCATGAGCGTTCCTTATCGAAACTATGGAACCCTAAAAATGGACGCAAATCGTTTATTTTTGTTAGACTGCCTGTATGTAACAATGATCAAATGCAAATTATTAAATCGTGATGCATATGTTCCGGTTCAATGCATCCTTTTGACTATGCTTCGCCCAGGATGACGTATGGAGAGATATGGATGAGATGAGATTCATGTTACTGCGCAGGTTGCGTGTCGCTTTTCTCAAATCCATATAGGTTCGGTTTATTGAGACTTTATGATCTGATCTCGCAGTCGAGTAATCTCAGACTGCGCTGATGTCTCAGGATGATGTGCGCAATGCAGTGTCGCTCGAAACTCTATGTTTTGGAGTTCCGAGTGACACTGTTCTGTTATGGGCGGCCGTGGCGCTTAACATCGGGTGAACGACTAGCTCGTCACACCATTCAAAGGTATAAGACTAAAAATATCATTATCACCTTGAAACTAACCTTTTCTCTCAACTTCAACTTCAACTCTTGTTACGTGGCTTTTGTGGAGGTGCCACCACAATTTCGCCAATGTCACGTTTTTCCTGATAGACCATCAAACGAAGGAGGTTGTTCGGTGTAGAATAGGTATTGGCCAGTGTAATGGAGATTAATCACCGGTGTTCTTCCCATTTTCCCCCTTGTCTAAGCCAAAACCAGTCTATACTACCTAAAGAACACAGAAAACACACAAACCTTTTCTCTCAAAAGGAGGTAGTATGACCCATAATCACGGTGACATAGACAATTAAATATGTTTGGGCGTAACGAAACAATACGTTTCTACGCCCCCTACCGGACCTGAAACAAAAACTCGCGATGTTTTTTGAGAAAGTACAGTTTTTTACGTTTTGCTGATTGCGGTATCTCAAAAATTGCGTGCGAAGTCCCCGAACCCAAATCTGGAACAATCATTTTTTTATTGGTTATATGCTGAACATTTGATCACCGTTTCGCCTGACGTTAAGCAGATGTTGTTGTTATGATTTCATAAATTGGAAAATAAAGCTAAGGAGCCTAAGGGGAATTGAAGACAATTATTTCAAAATAAAAATGATTAAACAATAATTTCGATAATCTTGTCTTAACTCTCGATCTGAAAGTCCCGGGACTCGAGACGTCTAGGGCAGCACCACTACCACGTAACCATTCTGGGAATCGGCTTCGCCTGCCATCTCGCACGCGCCAATTGACAAGTCCACGAGTGCGAGCAAGAGAGAACACGATTACGATCTCCACCAGACTTACGCGGTAAGGCCGCAGGACCCAAACCCCTAGCTACGTTTCTTCCGCATAAAAGCAATCTAAGCTCTATAGGAAGACTAAATTGGCACTTTAAAACGCGACGCGGTAGCCTTGTACTGTCGTGATATGAGCTGGAATTAGCGCCACGCCACACTAACATATATTTTGTGTTGTTTTACATTATTTGCTTAGAAGTGTTAATTTATATTTAATATGACGTACGAAAGCCTATTTGAATACGACGCGTTGTTCGCATGGCAACCGGAAGTAACTTAATATGATAAATCGTTAAAAATAATCTGAAAATGACAGTTGTGAATTTTTTTATCCATAACCCGTGTATTTTTTTATTTTAATGTGTGATAATGGTGGATTGTTATCCGTTAAGTGTTCGTAAATGTGCACGAGTGTTGGCAAATGGTTCCAAGTTTTAAAACCATGCCTTTTCGTTTTCCATTCAAGGCTTCCTAGAGCCGTCAGTGAATTATCCACCATTTTACTTGTGGCATTTTGACTTTGACATTACGTGACTGCACAAAAATTTCTTGACATTGGCAGAATTATCGCTAAAAAGCGATGGAATTATTATTGTATAAATTTGTACAAATCAGCAAGGCGTTCTATCTTTTTTTGACTAATATGTTTATTTAGCCAAACTGTCTCCAATATTTTTAAATTTTTACATTAAAAATTTGCACTAAAAACAAAATAAAAATACGTCTCTGTTATTTTCTATGACATATTCTGTGGTGTGGTGGTTGAGCAGATCGGCTCCCGGTGGCGGGTTCGATTCCCACGGCAGTAAAGGTATTTGTGCACAGAAAAAAAGCACAAATACGCCTTGTTCTGTGTTTGGGTGTTGTGGGACCATAGTTCTCGTAGTTCCTGGATACCAGGAATTCTAGTAAGGGTCCAGGATCTCAGATCGGGAGGATCAGGATGCATGTGATCGTTGGGCGTTATTATTTATTATTATTATATTTCATAGTTCCGCGTAGCACTGCGATTGTTACGAGGAGCTTATTATGCGAATAACAAGCTCGTCAGGTCATTCATTAACATGAAAAATAATATATAATTATCAAATATTCGAAAGTTCCGACCTCAATAATCAAATTAAAATATACTTTTTTTTTAATATTTGGCTCCACACCTCCGTGTATTTAGCCAGTGTCAAGTAATTGAAAATTTATCAAGTTAATTATATTTCACGAAAATATGTGTCAAGTCACAGTCGAAGTCATCAAGTCAAGTCATAGTCTACTCAAAGTCATACTCCTAGTAAAGTGGTAGCAACTTGAAGCTTCTATGGAGTTTTGGAAACAACACGAAAAGAAACGTTTTACCATCATTATACCATTTTCTCACACACGCCTGTAATCCAGCACTTAACGAATAGAATGCCACCAAATTTATGCACTAACACTGAAATTAACACAAGTTTTGGAAAATAATACAATGTGGTGACGCAATCTTTTTCGCGTTCCCGCAAAAAAGGTGACGCAATCTTTTTCGCGTTCCCGCCAAAAAACCAAATTACATTTTATACAAGCTAAAATAATAGCAGTAAAATGCTGAATCCTTAATCTTGCCTGAACACGATTCAAGCATTGGTTCAGTTTAGTTCACTTTACAAAGGCGTGCATCGGTCGTAACGCACTCCATTTCTAACAGATGGAGTTACTAGTCAACTATCGAAGGATTAGTAGCGTTCAAAGTGGATCAGAAAACAAAGTTAACATTGGAGTCGTTTTCACACGACTTGTATGAAAGATAACTCCAAAGATAAATTTGTCCGGTAGTTGCGCCACTTATATACCTATATGTAATGTTATAAGCCCGATTAACTGTGAAATAGGAGTTTTGGCGGGAAAACGAAAAAGATCGCCTAGCCGCATTGTATTATTTTCCAAAACTTGTGTTATTTTCCGTGTTAGTGCATAAAATTGGTGGCATTTTATTCGTTAAGTGCTGGATTACAGGCGTGAGTGTGGGAAAATGGTATAATAATGGTGAAACGTTTCATTTCGTGTTGTTTCCAAAACTCCATAGAAGCTTCTGGTAAAGTTGCCACCACTTTCCAAGTGAATGAATTTGACTTGATGACTTCGACTGTGACTTGACACATATCTGCGTGAAATATCACTAACTTGATAAATTATCAATTACTTGACACTGGCTAAATACACAAAAGTGTGGAGCCAAAACTTAAAAAAAACTGAAATACTAGTTACACGCAAATGAGCGTGTAAATTTTAAAGAATGCTGATAAAGTTGGTTATTTGCCGACTTAATTGAATATTTCCACTTAATTACAATAGGAGGATAGTGAAACATGTATGTTTAATTTACGTGTTAACTTGAAAAGAAAAACGTAGAATGTTAAATGAAAACGAGTGCTTTAGACCACACGACTGAAGTAAAACTTCTTTAGTTTAGCTCCATCTACCGGCTGATATAGCTTTGTTTGATGTTAATGTCGCCATCTTGAAAATTATAAATTGTCATTTTACCGGACACACATAATAATACAAATTTTAACTTTTTTATGTTGACAATGGAGATCTACGTGAAGTAACTTATATTTACGTTCGCCTCGCATTCACCAGCTTACTCCCTAAGTCAAGCGTGCGTAAAGAGTTTTACTTCAAAAACCAATTTATAACCGTGCTATTTTTATGCAACGATTAATTTAATTAACTTTCTTTCCTCTGCCTAATAATTCATGATTAACACCTAAATTCCGTTCGCCTCGCATTCACCAGCTCACTGCGTAATGAAGTTTTACTTAAAAAAAAAACTATTGAAAAATTAAAACATAAAATTGACAGCCTGTGTGGTGTGGTGGTTGAACAGGTCCGCTCATAACCCGGAGGCGGCGGGTACGATTCCCGCGGCAGGACAAATATTTGTGCACAGAAAAAAAAGCGCAAATACTTGTTCTGAGTCTGGGTGTTGTGGGACCATGGTCGTCGTAGTTCCTGGGTCCCTAGACACAGGGAATCCTAGTTAGGGTCTAGGATCTATCTATGTGATCGTTGGGCGTTATTATTATTATTATTATTTTGAATAAAGCCATAATGCTGTATAGGCTAGTAGAATTCGGTTTAAATTTAAGATAACGTTGTGATTTTTGACAAAACCCATTGAATAAATTAATTAAAAAAAAAATCTTATTATTTTTCCTGGTCCCATTCACAAGAACTCCAGAAAACCAGTATACATGTTTATTATACCAGTCAATTGCTATAGGTGTATCCATAAATCGCAGCCAAAACCGCTTAATGGAACTAGTGTTAGAATGCTTTTAATTATTATCTAGAATTTTCCAACTTATGATATCAAAACTAAATCTAGAGTCAATGGCCATTAGTTAAAATATCGGACTACAAAAAACGCATTTTTTATTTTATTTAGAGTACAAAATAGCTTATCGATGTAGGGCCACGAAATCGGCTGTAATCGTAAAGCGGCGGCGGATGGATAAAAATTAACTTGACCAATCACATAACATATAGAAACCGCGTCACGATGTTTTTTTTGAAGACATATCTCTCCATCCTACAACAATTGTAAGGTTTTCAATATATTTTTCTCTAAGTTTGGCTATTCGGGTTCTTTTTTGACTGGCAACTCCGAAGATACTTGGCAGAGCGCGGGCTCGGGCGTTCACTTTGGTGTTTGTCCGACGACCGAGACGCACAACTGATTCTATGCAGACATTGACAGTTTTTCGCAAGAAATATAACGATATTTGTTTGCATCTTGAGTGTTTTCTTTGAATGAACTACTGTTGGCGCAATAGTGTCCAGATTGTTTACACAATAATGTACTGTAACAAGTCAAGAAGAGACGAAGAGGGCGTGGCCACCCGCCGCGTCATCAGACTTGGCGAGGCCTCGAGCGAGAAGCAGGCGCATCGGCTCGTTCACTTTATTTCGAACGGTCGGAGCGTGCGGTCTAGCTACGGAGCTAATTCTTGTTGCGTTTCATTTTGTAAATTTTGATATGAATGTAATATAAAATTAATATCATTTAATAATTGTTTTTTTTTGGTTAAATTCACTTCTGGTCCATAACAGTACAATAACAAACAATAAACCAATTAGTATTAATTATTAGATAATTCCATTTACAGTTCGTAGTTACACGTTCTGGCTTAGTACAATACTTTATTAGTATCTTGGTAACTTCAAGTTATTTAATTTAATTTAATACTTACTTTAAAAATAAATCAAATATTTCACAGCCTCTGTGGTGTGGCGGTGGAGTAGGTCGGCTCATAACCCGGAGGCGGCGGGTTCGATTCCTGCGGCAGGACTCGTTCTGAGTCTGGGTGTTGTGGGACTATGGTCCTCGTAGTTCTTGGGTCCCTAGACACAGGGTATGCTAGTTAAAATCCAGGATCTATGTATGTGATCGTTGGGCGTTATTATTATTATCATTATTTGATTTGATTTTGATAACAGAATCGGGCCGATTGTGGGAAAAGGTTGCATGCGTGGTGACGCCACGTACCGACGTCCGTTATTAGAATATGCATAAAAAGAGTTTCAAGTTCACAGTTCTAATAGGGTTGCTTTGCATATTGTGTATTGGTTGCTTCTCATACATCACACGCCCGCTGTTTTCATGGCGTAATATTTTCGCGCAAAAAACGCGAGTACCGTAGAACCGCACCTCACGCGCGCCCGCGTACACTTTTTATGAAACTGAACTGACGCAGACGATGTTAACAAAAACAATGTCGTTTCGTCAATCCGTCTATCTCTGTCTCTTTTTGATTAGTCACTACTATCACCGGTTGGTATTAAATTTAGAATAGAATAAATAAATGTGTGGACATACCAAAATAATATTATTTTCTTTACTTTATGTTGACAATGGTGTCGATTCTGTGTCGCATTCTCTAAAACTAAAGTAAACTTAAAATATGGCGGTACTCTTCTGCTAAAGGGGAAATGAAAAAGACGGAAATATGTTAAATTAGTTTAGCTTTAGAGTATGCGACACAGAATCGACACTAATGGAGATCTACGTGAACCAACTTTCGTTCGCCTCGCACTCACCAGCTTACTCCCCAAGTCGAGCGTCCGTAAATAAGTTTTACTTCAAACATATTGCCATCTATGCTGAGAACTTCTTAGTGAATCCATAAGAAAACATTGTTTAATCTCTGAATATATATAACTCAAAGGTGACTGACTGACTGACTGACAGTGATCTATTCACGCACAGCCCAAACCACTGAACGGATCGGGCTGAAATTTGGCATGCTGGTAGATGTTGTGACGTAGGCATCCGCTAAGAAAGGATTTTTTGAAATTCCACCTTTAAGAGGATGAAATGTGCGGTTGAATTATTATCCCATAGGCCACGCCACGGGCGAAGCTGCGGTCAGAAGCTCGTAAGACATAATTTCAGCGCGCAAAATATCTAGATTGTAGTCTTCGAAGGCACGGGTGCCCTCTCGAAGCCTCACGTTTTTGCTGAAATCTACGCCAAGTTTTTGCCGCAATGTAGATATACCTCGATGATGTCATTGTGAGGGTGTTTGGGTGAGCGCAGCCATCTTTTACACTCACTAAACTATAAATAAGTAATCAACTGTACACTGATAGCCATGTCATGTATGTTATGACTGGCCCGATAGCTCAGTTGGTAGTATCCCTGCCTTCTGAACTGCAGGTCGTGGGTTCGATTCCCACCCAGGACAAACATTTGTGTGATGAACATCGATGTTTGTTCTGTGTCTGGGTGTTATATTGTATTCTATGTATGTATTTACAAACAAAAAGTATCTAAGTATTGTATCAGTTATCTGGTTCCCATAGTACAAGCTTTGCTTAGTTTGGGGCTAGATGGCGCTGTGTGAAATGTCCACACGTATTTATTTATTATTGCATTTTTAGTCATTGATCACTGTTATTGTCAAAGTTTTTAGTCCACTAGTGCGACATTTTAATTCTTTTATTACTTGAGACTTTGTTTCCATTTTGTCTGTACTCTCTAGCTCTGGCAGCAGGATTAGTAAATTGACAAAACGGTTTCCTTTTTTGAACGGGCTTCTGTTGTTGGTCTCTACCAACCTTTACAGCGTCACCGGGTGGGAGGGGAGGCGCTTAAGGCGCCCAGCCATCAGTCGCTCAAACACTTCTAGCCTTTATCTAGTACGACAATAATATTTCCTTTTCGTGCGGGCACGTCATTTGTCTAAAATTCTGACACCAACTATGCGATCACGTAATTAAAAAATAAATAAAAATGTACTTTATTGCTTTTTTTAAACATAAAATAACAACATAAAGATCACAATTATTATTATTGGAAGCAAAAGGGATGACTTCAGCGTTGTGCAGCATGTACGTATGCACGTGCACGCTGCGCTGTTTTTCAAGCCACCCCTTGCTCGGACTGATGATCGCCGAGAAGAAAAACCGATTATTATATAATAGGTCTTTACCTATGAAATTGCCGTATTGCAGTACAGACTTTTTCAAACAAAAAAAGTTTTGATTAAGCTATGAATTCTAAATTCAAATTAATTTTGTTTTAAAAATATGACATTCTATTTACAATATAAGTCTTTTGTTTATTAATTAGCGTTGTATTTTCATTACATTTCAACATTTTTCCTCATAATGGATACTTTGAAATTTCGTGTAATTATGGAATATGAGTTCCGTCGTGGCACCAACGCGGCACAAACGACACGTAACATCAACGACGTTTACGGAGAGAACTGTACAAACGAACGTACAACCCGTTATTGGTTTGCTCGGTTCCGTTCTGGGAATTTTGACTTGAAAAATGAACCTCGTGGTCGTCCGGAAACTGGTCAACAATGATGAATTAAAGGCGATTGTGGAAGCTGATGAATCTCAATCTACAGCTGAGCTGGCAGCAGCTTTTGATGTTAGCATCAAAACAATATTGGTCCATTTGCGACAGATTGGCAAGATAAAAAAGCTTGATAGATGGGTGCCCCACGAACTTAACGATCGCCAGCGCAACGTACGCGTCGAGACTTGCCTTGCGCTGCTTAACAGGCACAGAAATGAAGGAATTTTGAACCGAATTGTTACGTGCGACGAAAAATGGATTCTTTTTGACAATCGAAAGCGCTCAGCAAGTTGGTTAGATCCTGGTTCGGTACCAAAGCAATGTGCAAAACGAAAAATGACCCCTAGAAAGGTGATGGTCACAGTTTGGTGGTCTAGTGCTGGTGTGATTCATCATAGCTTTTTACAAAACGGCGAGAGCATTACTGCAGATGTGTACCTTGAAGAACTGACCACAATGATGGCGAAACTCGCACGTCTGCAACCAGCTTTGGTCAATAGGTCGTCTCCACTGCTACTTCACGACAACGCGCGACCCCATACTGCACAACAGACCGTCTCTAAACTGCATGAGTTGGGTTTGGAAGCTCTCCTTCATCCGCTATACTCACCAGATCTTGCGCCTACCGACTATTACTTTTTCCAAAATTTGGACAACTTTTTAGCGGGAAAAAAATTCAATTCCCGAGAGGCAGTACAAAACGCCTTTGAAGAGTTTGTTGTCTCCCGTCCTGCTGATTTTTTCAAGAAGGGCATTCAAAAACTGCCACAGCGTTGGCAAAGATGCATTGATTGCAGGGGTGATTACTTTGAATAAAAGAAATAAATAAGTTCGAAAAAAAAATACTGTAACTTTTTTCAAACAAAACGGCAATTTCATAGGTAAAGACCAATATTATATTATAATTCGATTGCAACCAATAGAAACACAAATTCGTATGGATTTGACAGTTTGAATACGCAGTTTATGTGCATAGTTAGTTTGGAAATTACTCTGCTCTGTTGTATTGCAATCAAAGATTCGTGATCCACCCCCCTGCTAGGCTATCACGTAACTTGAATGCAACCAATAGAAACAGAATGGATTTGACAGTATCAATACGCAATGAATGTATATATTAATGCATGGTTATTGTGAAAATTTTCAAATTAAGAATGAAATTACTCCTGTTTCATTGCAATCAATTTTCCGTAATCATCCCGCAGAGCAAATTACTTGGTGCAAGTAGTTAGCTCTGCTGGGCGATCACGTAAATTGATTGCAATCGATGCAAACACAAATTGTATGGATTTGACAGTTTGAATTCGCAGTTTATGTGCATAGTTAGTACTAGTTGCGCCCCGCGGTTTCGCCTGCGGATAAAAAGTACTTTAATTATTTGCTCATCCCACGGGAACATTTCGCTTTTCCGGGATAAAATATAGCCTATATGTTAATCCAGTGTATAAGCTATCTTGGCACCGAATTTCATCCAAATCCATTCAGCTGTTTGAGCGTGAAGGAGTAACAAACATACATACTTTCGCCTTTATAAATATTAGTGCGATGAAAATTTCTTCTGATGTCAAGAGTTTGTAAACTACTCAAAAGGCTTCCTAGCTATTAACACAAATCAACAGGCGGTCAATCTCTAATGAGAAATCATCACTGATATCTTAACGCTATGCGACGCAATCTGAGCATCTTACGTATGAATTTAATATGGTTTGAAAAATCTTATGGAAATTTATTCTACGGCATGTCATTGTAAAAGAGTTGGTTAGTTTTTTTTTATTTAAGTTTTGGCCCCACACTTTTGTGTATTTAGCCAGTGTCAAGTAATTGATAATTTATCAAGTTATCGATATTTCACGCAAATATGTATCAAGTCACAGTCGAAGTCATCAAGTCAAGTCATCGTCAAGTCAGTCTAGTCAAAGTCATACTCCTAGTAAAGTGGTGGCAACTTGAAGCTTCTATGGAGTTTTGTTTCCAAAACTACACACGAAAAGAAACGTTTCACCATCATTATATCATTTTCCTACACTCACGCCTGTAATCCAGCACTTAACGAATAAAATGCCACCAATTTTAAGCACTAACGCTGAAAATAACACAAGTTTTGGAAAATAATACAATGCGGTGACGCAATCTTTTTCGCTTTCCCGCCAAAACTCCTAGAGCTGGTTAGTTTAAGAACTGCTGATGAATCAACGCTTTGAATTACTGTTACAGTTTTAAAGCCTCACTTATTTGCAACGCGCAAACGCTGTAAAGTTACGCGTTTATTTTCCCATTTTCCTTGACCGTTTATCATATATTATACGCGCTTGTTACACTTGATCGATTAACAAGCCCATGCGTGGGTCATTTTCTTGTCGTTCAGAAACAGGGTCAACTAAATCGTAGTTCGTTGTGTATAGAATCTATTTATCTGAATTTACACGGTCTATTCGCCTCGCTCCCGTTCAAGATAATGATAACTTGATAACAGAATCTGTATTTTATGTATTTAGTTAACCCGTTTTGCTGCTTGTTGGATTGCCTAGGGCGTGGGGGCTCGAAGCGGGTCAGGGGGGACGATGCCAACTCTGACCAGGAACGGAGGAGACGATTCGCGAGGCTTTCCCTTACTCCTTAGTATAGTCGGTAGAGAGTCGGGGGATTCGTCCGAAGTACAGTTTCAAATACAACTACTTTTTCAATCAATCAATCAAATGTTTATTTGCTAGAACACAATTGAAGGGTTGAGAATAAAAAGGATTTAACTGACAAATTGACAGTTTCGAGAAAATTGACTTTAAACGTCAACGGCGTCATTTTTATGTAGAGTGCTTATAAGGTAATAGAAAAGGTTTATGTAAGTTTCAGTTGCTTGAAAATGTTTTATTTCTATTTAAAATTACCAAATATAGTACTATTCATACAATTACTGTAAAAATATAATATAATAAAAGAAATAAAGTAATGTTTTTATGCTAAGCGTACTGTATTCCTGTGACAGATAAACCATTTTTAGTCTCAAAATCTCGAGATTTAAGCCTCATTTCGGTATTTTGAGAATGTATTATTGAAGATAATTTCACGCTGAATCCAATGATACCCATAAGTCATTTGCTCAAAAAAATCAGTTAAATCCTTTTTATTCTCACTCCTTCAATTTACAAGAGATGTTAACATAAGTTGCTTAAAATAATTAGACATTTTGTGTTCAACCTGCATGCAAGTGTGCAAATATTAAATAATATTTTTGTTACAGTACATTTGGAATTCCTTAACACTATAAAATGCGTGTTGTAACAACCAACCGTACAAAGTTTTATTAAATAGTTTGTCCTTTAAAATTTTAATGTCATTAGGAATACAATTATATACTGATATGCACATATTATAAACGTTTCTTTTATATATATCTTTGCGACAAGGAGGTTGATGCAGTAGGTTCGTAAATTTAAATCTTCTTTGTCGAGTAATAATTCAACATTCCTTCATTTCATTCATTCATTGACTGGTCCGATAGCTCAGTTGGTAGTATCCCTGCCTTCTGAACTGCAGGTCGTGGGTTCGATTCCCACCCAGGACAAACATTTGTGTGATGAACATCGATGTTTGTTCTGTGTCTGGATGTTTATATAGTATTATATGTATGTATTTACAAACAAAAAGTATCTAAGTATTGTATCAGTTATCTGGTTCCCATAGTACAAGCTTTGCTTAGTTTAGGGCTAGATGGCGCTGGGTGAAATGTCCACACATATTTATTTATTTTATTCGTAAAATAATAAAAATTCAATGAGCATTATTGTGAAAGGCTCACAAATACACGGATAATAGAAGTCTGCGAGACCCAAAAGCTCCATAACCTAGAGTTATAGTTAAACTACATGCCAGCAATCTCAGTCTATAGTAATAATTTTGCGTTTGTCTGATCGTAATCGAAGCTAATTGAAGGGGTGAGAATAAAAAGGGTTTAACTGATTTTTTTCACAAAATGACTTATGGGTATCGTTGGATTCAGCGTGAAATTATCTTCAATAATACATTCTCAAAATACCGAAATATGGCTTAAATCTCGAGATTTTGAGTCTAAAAACGGTTTATCTGTCACATGAATAAAATTCGCTTAGCATAAAAACATTATTATATTTATACGGTCTTCTGAATAAGCTTCCATCTTACGGACTACCTGCTGGTTTGTGCACTTGGATATCAGACTTTTTGAGGGAACGATCGCTTAGAGTGGTTCTTGATGGCTGCTCTTCCGATCAATTAGCTATTAATGCTGGTGTACCTCAGGGGTCAGTTCTTTCAGCAACACTATTCTTACTCCACATCAATGATTTGCTAAAGCCCGGTACCTTTGGGTATGCAGATGATAGTACTGTTGTTGAAAGATACACATCCAGTGCCCGAGCCAGTGGTGACGATGTCCGGATTGAGAGAGAGGCTATGGTTGAGCGCATGAACCTGGCTTTGAAAGCCGTGTCCGATTGGGGCGTTGCTAACTTGGTTAGGTTCAATGCTGCAAAAACACAGGCGTGTTTATTCACTGCTAAAAAGAGCCCACTCCATCTGGCTCCTTCATTCCGTGGTGTATCTGTAAGTTTAGGAAACCATCTTGAGCTTTTGGGTGTTGATCTCACGTCAAACCTAAACTTTGGATCCTACATCGAGTCCAAAGCCAAAGTAGCTTCAAAAAAACTCGGCATATTGTCCAAGGTAAGGCGGTACTTCTCACCTGGACAGCTTCTAAATCTGTATCAAGCACAAGTCCGATCGTGTATGGAGTACTGCTGCCACCTGTGGGACGGGTCTGCCAAGTACCAGCTTGAGGCTCTGGACTCGATTGAACGGCGTGCCAAAAGGCTCATTGACGACGACACTTTGGTTGGTGAAAGGCTCCAGAGCCTTGCACATCGACGTAAGGTGGCAAGTCTGTCGGTCTTCTACAGATTACACCACGGTGAATGCGCTCAAGAACTGCATGATCTCATTCTCCCATCACCATTCCACTACCGGACTACTAGACGCTCGGCTAAGCGCCATCCTTTCGTGGTCGAAATACCACCCATTCGTACCAAGCGATTTGACTCAACGTTTTTAATTAGAACGGCTAAGGAATGGAATGCCCTGCCAGCGTCTGTGTTTCCGGCGAAATATGACCCGGGCGTGTTCAAGAGAAGAGTGAATAGGTATTTACTTGGCTAGCATGCTACATCTTCGATCGCATCGTCACTTCCCATCAGGTGAGAGCGCGGTCAAATGCTAGACAAGTTTGAAGTAAAAAAAAAAAAAAAAAAAAAAAAAAAAATATTATTATATTATATTTTTACAGTAATTGTATGAATTAGTACTATATTTAGTATTTTAAAATAGAATTAATACATTTTCAAGCAACTGAATTTACATAAACCATTTCTATTACCTTATAAGCACTCTACATTAAAATGAAGCCGTTGAAGTTTAAAGTCAATTTTCTCGCAACTATCAATTTGTCAGTTAAACCCTTTTTATTCTCAACCCTTCAATTTACTTTTGATTTCACAATCATTCTTCGCTATAAATTATCAAACAATAAGGATCAATGAAAGTGAGTTTTGGTTGCTATTAAAATCTGACGTGACCGTGTAATTTATACGAATAATTTCTCTACTTTGCCCTTCAAACTTTATTCGCCTTCACATTCACATGTTGGCCAAGCTTCGGCTAACACGAGCACTAGAATATGTACTACCACACGTTGGCTAAGTCTGCGCAAACGGAAATTACAAGCGCTGGAAATTCGACCAACTAGATTCGAACGACTGCCAAATCTCGTCACGACACATTCGGCTACATGAATTTGCTAGTGCAAGTAAATCCCAAAAGTGCCACGCGATTGTACTGCAATTTATCTGAGACTAGTTGCGCCCCGCGGTTTCACCTGCGGATAAAGAGAATTTTAATTATTTGCTCATCCCACTGGAAAATTTCACTTTTCCGGGATAAAATGTAGCCTATATGTTAGTCCAGTGTATAAGCTATCTTAGTACCGAATTTCGTCCAAATCCATTCAGCCGTTTGAGCGTGAAGGAGTAACAAACATACACACATACACACACATACAGACTTTCGCCTTTATAATATTAGTGTGATGTGATGTGATAAAAAGTATCCTATGTGTTAAACCAGCGTCTGAGCAATTTTCATTCCAAATTTCATTTAAATCGGTGTGAAGAGGCATCAAACATATGGAATACACAAACATTCGCATTTGCAATATGATAGTATGATTAGTAGGGAAGTGATAGTAGAGATTCGGTGACATCACTTGCTAGCAGTTTGGTAGCAAAACATTTGAGCTAAGTTTAGGTCCCACAGTCTGATTTTCGAAATTACATTACTGTACTTGCACTATTTAGCGAGTGTCTTACTAAATAATGAAATCCAGTGTCACTAGCGGAAACTATACGTAAATAAGCACTTACTTAAGAAACTCTTAATAGGGTTACAGATCGTTAGATAAACATATCTTTTTTTTTTGAGGGGAAATGCCCTCGCACTACCCCCGTGGTGGCAGGATGTGGAACTCGAACCCACTAAAACCCCCCCGTGAGCCCTCGTCCGCCGTACTGGAGCGAGAAGGGGTCGCGACTGCAGTCCAGCCAACTTGCCCCCGTAGATAGACATATCTGTGTCAGTTTGAATTAAGTCACCAGGAAAAATATGTTAATAAATAAAAAGCATGCGTGAAGTAATTAATAATGAATAGCAGGTTGATAATATAAATTGTGTGCAGTTCTTCCCCTATTAATCTACACTCATAAGCATCACGTTGTCATTCTGCCACCGCATCGCCGCAGTTATTTTCCGCCGTCAATGACTTGTCAAGTTCGAGAGGAATTCGCACTCGTTATTACAACGAAGAAAAATAATGTGAGGAAACTAAAATGGCATATTTCGAGGCCCATAATCCAGCAGTGGGAACGTATTGGACTGATGAGGACGACGCTGACGACAGAGTCAATCGATCTATTAAGAAAAAAATGCTCAAATACTGGTTCAGTGTCTGGGTGTTGTGGGACTATAGTCATCGTAGTTTCTGGATCCCTAGATACAGGGAAACCTAGTTAGGGTTCAGGATCCATGTATGTGATCGTTGGGCGTTATTATTTATTATTATAATCTATCTGAATTTTATAATTTCGATAGTCAAGCTACATCGCGCATTGTGAACAAGGTATTTTGAAAGTATGATAAATTGAGATTTAGACGTATCGGCATTGGTGTTTAAGGTATTTTTAAACTCTAGTCAAAGCTAGCGTGATTCATAACAAGCCAATTCCCTGGGTAATGTATATTATGACCTTGTATATCTATTAAATCTTCATGACAGTTTAACTATAGAATGTAGATTTCAGGCAAATCGGGGAAATTAAGTACCTATTGCATTAAAAAACCGAGTTAAGGAAAAAAGTAGCGTATCGATAACTTCATGAACTCCACCAATTACCTACTATTGTTTACTGTTTAGTCTGTGATTGCATGGTTTACTGCTGTTTACTTTTATTGTATCATTTAAGATATTGACTAACATGCCTGCCATTGGGTCGAACACACTGGACCCTATGGGTTTTTTACACCCTATGTCTATGTGCCTTCCAAGTTTGATCTTCCTAATTGTTTCTCCTATTGGTTTTCGAAGAGATTTACTATAAGATTTTTTGGGCTTTTCAGGTTCGAGGTGGTAGCACTGGCGTGCCGCCGCCTCAGCCGCCGGCGTTAGAAGAGAAACGTTCTCCGTTGCAACCGCAGCAGCAACAACAACAACAGCAGCAGCACCAAGTCAGACCACCGCAACCGGTGCCAGGTAAGGAACTAGACCAAAGTTTCGTTATATTTTTTGATTATCCCGTAAAATCATAATTTAAAAAAAAATACTGATGTTTATGTAACTTGACTATGCTAGTTGGGGTGATTCTCAAGAATCTCTCAATAGACTACGCTACCAACCCCGTAAGTTGATTATAAAAGATGAAGGATTTTGGACATGACTTCACTTGTCACGGTAGCAAGTAAAGTATGTTCCGACTTTAGGAAGAGATGACTGCGGGTTCGTGATTCAAATTTTACTCTTACATTAAAAATGTATCGTGTTACAATCATCAGTATCCTGATGCGGACTGACTTACCCAGTTGAAAATAATTGCCTTTCCTGTTAAGAAGTTTTGCCATAATCTACATGGTTGATGGCGAGTGGGAGGTTTCGTGACAAATCCTGGATTGATGATTTTAATGTGTGGGTAACGATTATAGCTTAGCACGACGGACAAACTTAGTGGCACAGTTTCTACGTCTTCCTTTTTTTTTCTTTTTAATTTGGCTGGGTTAAGTGTGAAACGTTATAACACGTCCTGAACGCATAGACTTTCTTTCACAAAACACCCCATTTGACCCTCAAACGGGTAAAATTATAAAAATACCCCTAATAAGCCATAAAGGAAGTCATCCTTCAAATTTCCAGTCTAGCTGATTGGGCTGTACATTATCTGTTAGTCATCTTGAACTCGGGAAGTCTGATGAATATAAACCCACATGTCTAATTTAGATTTGACTCGCAGTTACTATTAATCTAACAATAAAGGCTACGAGCTGATAAAGTACCTATTATAAGCACGTACATACAAAAAAAACTAATAACTAGTCCTCAAAACACTGGGAATCCTAGTTCGGAGGACTAGCGAACATAGCAAGATTAGAATCATGACTAACACATAATACTACAAAAAAGTAATAAGCAACACGTACTCGTATATTAATCTTGGGTTTAGTGTTTAGTCAGAACAGTGAAGAATCACTAAGTCAATGTTGTGTTTTTTATTTATCGTGACTGTTTTTAGCCGACTACTCGGTACAAAAGAACCACCGCCCCTATTCAAGTTGATATTAAGCGCTTTATTGATCCATCCTAATGACTTCCATTATAAGTAGAACAGCTAAGAACGAGGCCCTTCAATAAGTGATAGAAAGTATAAATGCCTAATGCATGCAAAGCTGGACAGATTATTCATGGCATGTTTTAAGAAAGAGAATATACAACACATGCGTACATGTGACTGAAACGCATGTACGTGTAAAACATTGTACTGAGTTCACTTGATGGAGTATCAATGTGACCGATGATAAAAAACGCTATATTTGAAATACCTTGTAGTTGTAACACAATTGAAGGGTTGAGAATAAAAAGGATTTAACTGTCAAATTGACAGTTTCGAGAAAATTGACTTTAAACGTCAACGGCGTCATTTTAATGTAGAGTGCTTATAAGGTAATAGAAAAGGTTTATGTAAGTTTCAGTTGCTTGAAAATGTTTTAATTCTATTTAAAATTACTAAATATAGTACTAATTCATACAATTACTGTAAAAATATAATGTAATATAATAAATAGAGTAATGTTTTTATGCTAAGCAAACTGTATTCCTGTGACAGATAAACCATTTTTAGACTCAAAATCTCGAGATTTATACCTCATTTCGGTATTTTGAGAATGTATTATTGAAGATAATTTCACGCTGAATCCAAGGATACCCATAAGTCATTTTGTCAAAAAAATCAGTTAAATCCCTTTTATTCTCACCCCTTCAATTATTTATGGATTAGGCATAACATACATTATTATTGAGATATATTGCAGTATCCGATCTAGCGAAAATAGAATCATTGGGTTTTGTAATTTGTGTAATTGCGAAGGCGTGGTGCCTCCAAGGCTCACCTTATTTGCTTGCTACCATGACTTGTTGGTTCGCTCGTAATCTTTTGTGTTGTCAACAGAACCGCCACCGGCACCAGTGGTGATCAAACCGGCGCTTGTGAAGGCGCCAAAGAATGCCAAAATCAACGCTAAGGTAAGATAATTATAACGTTAATCTATTTTAGAATCAACAGAAGCATTCTGTCAGTCTATGGTAATTTTCATGATTGGTGGCGCAACTTTCGTAGTAGAAGTGAACTCCTCGGAAATTGTTTGCTTTCCCAACATAGGTTGTTTGTTTGTGTTTTGATTGGTATTGTTTAGTGAAGTTGCGGACTCTTGCTTTCGAGCGAGAGTAAAATAAAAATAGCGAAATTAGCTATCACTTACCTTGATGACTTGTTTCGATTTTACAGTGATTTCTCTAAAAAATGTACAAATTTATCATGATTTCAAAATAAATACAGTGCTAAAGATTTTCGCCGACAACTGGGGTATACGATCATCAATACTCTCTGCGGAGAGCGTCTAATCTAATGAGTTTTATTGTTCGGGTTCAAACCTCATTGATTGTTAAAAATGTAATCGTAGATGATTTTTGGAATAAAAAGGACAGATCGTTGATTTTTTGGAGGCTTGCTTCGTCGGCCTTAGTCGTGTTCAATAACATGAAGTGTATTATTTTATAGATTAATATATATAAACACCGTGTAATCACAGCTTGCTATTCTATAGTTACTAACAAGCGTAAAATTTTAAAAATGTCTTCGTGCTATTTAATGATGAAAATGCAATTTTCCAATGTAATATAGCTTTAATGTATGACGGTTTTAAGCATATTTCTCTCTGTATTCACCGTTATTAATTTGATTTATTGTAGCCCACGAAGTTATAATCGAGGTTAGGGTGACCATGGCCTCGGAAAATCAGTAAATGTCTCGAAATGAGGCGATTGTATTCTGGTTTAAAAAATTACATTTGTTGTCTTCTTGATTATGCAAAAATATATTATTTAAAGCTTTATTTGAAAGAATGTTATAGTTAGCTAATAACTTAACAACATAAATTGAGTTGGCATCATAGTTTTGGTATTTATGTAAGTAATATAAATTTGTGCTATGAATAAGTCCGCAACATTAGTTTAATTAAAATTTAAAACACTCCCGCCCTATAACAAAATTGCTTACGGCCGACGTCAGCCGCGCGCAGTGTTAACGGTAGGATAGAATCCAATCAATATTATGTAACCGTGTTTTGTCTCCACGCTGTCTTATAATTTTCCGCCTTCATGGTCGCTCTGCGCGGCGGTTGCTGCGCAAAAACATGTTTCCATTCGGGTACGTGTCGCGTTTTATTATTGTTTGGCGGTGCCGTAGTGATGGACGATGCTGTCTTAATTGGACGACAATCGATTCATATAAGATTATAATTTTAATTAAAATTCATGGTCAAAATTTCAACATGTTTAACATTACTTGACAAATATCTCGTTGATAAACAATATTTAAAAAAATCTATTTGTTTTAGGTGTACCTACATTTTATTCTTACTTGTGTACTTAATTAACTCTTGAAACTGTTTCGCAATGCGTTTTGCAGTCAACCTAACATTAGTAATCATTTTACAGGATAATTTGTTTCTTTCAATGCAAAAAATGTTTTGATAGCGTCTGGTGTTTTTTTGTTTGTTTGTGGCGTTTGAATTTAATTGCAGGAAGAGGTCGATTCGATAATGTATCTTGGTTGCCGTGCAGATTGCAATCTTCATATCAAGTACTCAAGGTTGTAGATTAACATGATTTGCATTATTAAACATCTGCACATCACGATTTTATTGTGTCGGTAATTTTTATAACAATAATATGCAAAGTCAAAGGATTTATTGGAAATAGACTATTTTTAGTACTATTACATGTCAAAATTATATTAGGTATTTAAAATTAAAATTCAAGTTAAAATTTAAATTTAAATTAAAATTAAAATTTAAAATGCAAGCTCATTACAATATGTAAGTTTGAAAAAAGAAGTTCCTTTTCCCACTACTGGTGCACACAATCCGGCACAATACAAAACAGAAAACTCTGATCCGAAGCTTCGATTACACATGTAAAGAAGAAGCTACAAGAAACTTTACAGTGATGTGTTTTTTAATAATTTTTTTTCGACTGTGTTATCAATATTTATAACTTATTACAATTGAGATAATGAATATATTACAAAAGTGACTACCCACACTTCACGCCAGCAGCTAGTCAGACGTTAATATTAGATTTATTAGACAATATTATACAATTGCATTTTTAAATATTCATCTGAAATGCGTGCCTAATAACACAAACTGAACGCAAATTAGAAATCTCCGTTTTTAGACCGAACGTAAGTAAGACGTGTACGCATAAATAAATTAGTTGTGTTAACTCGTTAATCGCTTAATCCGATTCGAATCACGTACGAGAGCGTGTCGCATCACTACGCCAGTACTCCGACCAGTTGCGCCGTGGACGGACGCGCGCACATTCGAACCACGAATTCCTCAAATCCAAATTACAAAACGCGTTCCATTTTCAAAAATATTGACATTTGTGTTTTATTTTTAAAAGTGGGACTCACAGTGCCAGTTAACGGATTGTGGTGTACATCGGGCTGTGCATATTCGTATGGAATATATTTTTTTCATTAGATTTGTTCTGGTGATACAAAATCATGCATAAACAATCGGTTCAATTATTTTTCTGTATAGCAATATTATTTTTTTCTCCGCTTATATTATCAGGTTTAGTCAGGCGTAACAGCGTTATCGGACGTTTCGAGTGTTACATATACGATTAACGAGTTATTATGGTCTCAGATAAGCATTTTGTATTCAGTGCCAACTGTTTACGTGCCCTGAGGACTGCGGGAGTCGTCAACCTGTTAATCTACCATTGTCACCGGTGAATCCGTATTTTCTAACAACATACACCAACACTTGGCTGTTTAATGGTCGTTTGAAAAGATATTGTTGTTAACACTTAATCCAGAAAAGCAGTGACGTTGTCTTGAATAATATGCCAGTGGATTGTCTTCTCCTCCTTTACTTTTCCTATCTTCACTAGATTTACTCAGCACGGTGAACCGTGGACCATGGCCGCATGGCCATGGCCTCTGGCCATGGACCTCTCAAGAGGCTTGCTTTGTGGTATTTTTGGCAGCTTCTTGAGTTTTTTTTATTTTTTTATGTTAAGTGGAGCAACCAAGCATACGGCTCACCTGATGGGAAGTGGTCACCGTAGCCTATGGACGAGTAATTTCAACACTGCCTGACTTCATAGCGCAGTTGGTTAACTCTGCCTTTTGAGCTGTAGGTGATCGGTTCGATTTCCATCTCAGATAAACATTAAACCTGATAGTTCTTCTATATCTTTCTCTGGGTTTCTTTGACTGGCCCGATAGCTCAGTTGGTAGTAATCCTACCTTCTGAACTGTGGGTTGTGGGTTCGATATATTCCCTCAGCCGGCTCTCGCGGCACCTACTGAAACATATCGGGTGGTCATATACTCACTTTTTATCTTATTCCTAGACTACCTTCAAGGTAGGCACTCTAATTGAAGGGTTGAGAATAAAAAGGGTCAAATTGATAGTTTCGAGAAAATTGACTTTAAACTTCAACGGCGTCATTTTAATGTAGAGTGCTTATAAGGTAATAGAAAAGGTTTATGTAAGTTTCAATTACTTGAAAATGTTTTAATTCTATTTTAAAATACTAAATATAGTAGTACTAATTCATCCAATTACTGTAAAAATATAATAATGTTTTTATGCTAAGCGAACTGTATTCTTGTGACAGATAAACCATTTTTAGACTCAAAATCTCGAGATTTAAGCCTCATTTCGGTATTTTGAGAATGTATTATTGTAGATAATTTCACGCTAAATCTAACGATACCCATAAGTCATTTTGTTAAAAAAAATCAGATAAACCCTTTTTGTTCTCACCCCTTATCTAGACATCTTTATATTTGGCTAATAAGCAATTTTAATTGAACTTAAACTTCTAAAAACCTAATTTCTATGACTGTGTCCATTAACACTATTCTTATTGACGTCTGAGTGACGTCACGGACGGCCATACATCCAGCACACGCTCGCATAATTTTGTGATTGTAAAATAAGAAAAAGTAATTAAACCGCCGTGAAAGTGTGACAAAGTGTGTTCCAACGCTTAATTGACTGCTGGGAGTGTTTGTGTACGCTAACTCGTTGGGCATATGGTTTTATAGTGCCTTTGATATCGGTCTTATCCTAGATTGATATTTTAAGTGAAGGTAGGTGACCGAGCTTACTGCTACGAACATAACAACCCGCGATACGTACAATTGGTTAACAGCGCCACCTAGTTTTGTCGTGCCTATCTAAGTATCTGAGTTAGATACGCTCTTGCAGTATGGCTAAGTGCGCGGCATGCGGAAAGTTTCTCTCGCCTTCAGGGGCCGCCACCTGTACCACTTGCCCTTGCATGTACCATAAGGCGTGCGTGGGAATTCCTGAAACCACGTCTGCTAATAAAGACTGGGTATGTCCTGAATGTAATAGAAAACGACGTAAGGTTGACAATAGTAGCACGCCCGTAAAGAACATCTGCGAGACTGGGGCCGCACCACCGTCCATTCCTGTAGCTGTGCGCAGCAACTCGCCTGCGCCACTTGGCGGGAACTCGGATTTACAGGATATGCGTCGTGAGCTCGCCGAGTATATGGCCGAGTCAAGGGATTTTCGTAAGGAGTTCCGAGCATCCATGGCTAGTATGGGAGAGCGAATAAATCGGTTCGAGCAGCGACTCGTAGCGCTTGAGCAAAGAGAGGTGCCGGTAGCCCTGAAGTCAGCCGAGCTTGCGGAGCTGCAGGTGACGGTAGCACAACTCCAGAACGAGCTTAACGACCGGGACCAAGAGGTGCTCCTCTCCGACCTGGATATAGGCCATATCCCGGAGGAAAAGGGAGAGAATGTCTTACACACTTTTATGGTCTTATCTGCAAATTTAGGGATAACTGTTGAAGAGCGGGACGTCGTTTTTGCTGAGCGTGTTGGAGCGGTCGAGCTGAGTGGGTCCGGCGATGGAAGGACGGAATTGCGCCCGCGTCGGGTCGTAGTGCGACTTGCACGTCGCCACCTCCGGGATGAATTGCTGAGTGCCGCACGTGTGCGCCGTAATTTTACTACGGCGGCCTTAGGGCTGACTGGACCGGCGCGGCGATTGTACATCAATGAGCGGCTAACGAGGACCAACCGTCAGCTGTTTCATCGGGTCCGAGAGGAATGCCGTAAACGCAAATGGAGGTATTCATGGACCAGGAGAGGTCGTGTGTTCGCTCGGCAAGCCGATGGGAAACCGGTGCACGCGTTTCGTCCGGATACTGACTTCAGTAGTGTTTTTGGAACTGAAAATGTTTGAAAGGTTTAAAAATTACATCTTTGAGTTGTTTTTTATAAAATATATTATTTATTTCATTTTAACATATAAATATACATTGTGTAATAAAAAAATGCCTGGCAGTTACGTTATACATCTGAAAGTACAACTAATATTACATGTTTATAATTTATTAAAACTAGTACTTTGTTCCAAAGTCGCAAAATGTCGTGTGTCCATTATATTATATAACAATACAACTTATAAATCATTGATATCGTTATGTATACATATAAAATTTTATATTTTGATTTTTATAAAAATTTATGTAATTTATTTATGTGCTCTGTTTTATTATTTCTGTATTTTATTTACTGTTAACAATGGTTAATAAACGCTTAAAAATTGGTTTGTTTAACGCAGGTTCCCTTGGGACAAATCATGATGATATTATTGCTACGACAACTCGAAATGACATTGATGTTTTAGCAATAAACGAGACCTGGCTGAGGGCGGGTGAGGAGGGCCGTGCCCCCGCGCTGCCAGGGTACCGATTGCGTCATATACCTCGTCCACAAGACGTGCGCTCGCGTGGTGGCGGGGTCGGTTTTTACATCCAGCGGAGTGTTAGCGCGCGCACCTGGTCTCATCCGGTAGATCCGCTACATAAGTCTGTAGAGCAAATGTGGGTCATCATGACTCTTAACGGGAAGAAACTTGCGATCGGAACCGCATACCGTCCTCCGTGGATGGATGTAAATTTATTTTTTGATGCTATATCAGATTCTATTAGTTCCATACCCATATATGATAATATAATTTTACTAGGAGATTTTAATATCAATATAAATCTTAAAAATGACAGTAGAACATTAAAGTTTAAATCTTTTCTATCATGCTTCAACCTTTCCCAGTTAGTAACCGAGCCTACTCACTTTACTGACACTAGTCAAACTCTTATCGATGTTGTTTGTTCAGACTTAAATGCAAGAACTATTTTGTTAGAACACGTGGGGTCTTTGCTGGGACACTGCCTAATAGTTTGCGAATTCAATATAAAACGAGAAAAGCCTTTGCCATATGCCATAAGTTATAGACCCAAAAAATTCATTTGTATTGAAAGTTTTAATGACGATCTTCAAGGTATTGATTGGAACCAAATTTCAGCGCAACAGCATAATATAGACGTGAACGTTTTGGTTAACTTCTTTAACCACAACGTGCTTTCTATTTTTAATAAACATGCACCTGTGAAATCGGTTGTCATCAAAAATCGGTCGTATCCTTGGATTACTGACACTATCAAGTTAATGATGAGGCTACGTGACGAAGCTGCAGCAAAATACCATAAGACCAAGACAGAGTCTAAAAAAATATACTATAAAAGCCTTAAGTCAACTGTAAGCCAAGCTCTCTTTCACGAAAAATCGGCTTATTTTAAATTTAACATTAATAGTAAGATACACGATCCTAAATTGTTGTGGAAAAATCTGAAAAGTTATTTGCTGCCTAAGCCCGATATCGAATTGCCGCAATTTTTTAAAGATCCAAACATAATTAACGATCATTTTTTAAACATACCCGGTGCTTCAAATGTTTGTATCTCGCAGATGACTTACTTTGAATTTCATAAGTATAGTGACGCTAATTTTCACCTAGAGCCAATTAGTTCTGATAAAATAGTTACAATAATAAAAAGTTTAAAATCTAACGCAGAGGGTTGTGATGCTATAAGTCTAGATATGCTAATTATGACTTTGCCCTATTCACTAAATACTATACAGAACTTGATAAATACGTCTATAAATACATCTACCTATCCAGATCTATGGAAAATGGCAATAGTACGACCACTGCCCAAAAAACCTAACCCTGTCGACCTTAAAGATTTGAGACCAATAAGCGTTTTGCCCTGTTTGTCGAAGGTTCTGGAGAGAGCCGTTTGTATGCAGCTAAGTCATTATCTTGAAAGTAATAACATCTTACCTCAGATGCAGTCCGGTTTTAGAAAAGGACGCAGCACTGTGACCGCTATGCTCGATGTTACTGACAGTATACTCTGTGCACAAGACAAAGGAATGTGTACTTTACTTGTGCTACTAGATTTTTCTAGAGCTTTCGACTCCTTGGATATTAATCTACTTTTATCGAAGTTAAATTATTATGGTTTTGACTACGAGGCTCGTCAGTGGTTCAATAGTTACCTTAGAAATCGCTACCAGTATGTAAAACTAGATCGAAAAAACGGTTCTTCAGTTATGTCAGACAAAGTGGCTGTAACTAGAGGAGTACCTCAAGGTTCCATCTTGGGACCGCTTCTTTTTATCTTGTATTCGGCGGACATAATAACTCATATTAAATATTGTAAATTTCATATATATGCTGACGATATACAAGTGTACATCTCATGTAAACCAGCCGAAATAAATGCAGCGGTAATAAAACTTAATGAGGATCTATCTGGTATTGCCAGCTGGTCCTTAAAAAATAATCTATTGTTAAATCCTCTTAAAACCAAATACCTAATTTTTGGCAGCAAAAATCAACTCACAAATGTAGGCCCTTCAGTAACTGTCTTGGTCATGGATGAACCCATTGAGCGTGTATATGAAGCGCGCAACCTAGGTTTGCATATGGATTGTGAGTTACGTTTTGAGAAGCATATTGCAAACTCAGTTAAGAACTGTTTTTATAAATTAAAAGTTTTGTATCGTATGAGGCCTTTCCTTAAAGAACCCTTGCGTATTCAGCTAGTTGAGTCGCTAATTTTGTCAAAACTAAATTATATGGATACCGTTTTTGGCCCCCGGTTACTAGCAAGGACAAAGAAACTCATCCAAAGAATTCAGAACGCTTGTGCACGATTCTGCTTTGACATCCCGTTAAGAGCTCATGTGACTCCATACTTGAACCAGAGTTTCATGCTAAAAATGAAGCATCGACGTAAGCTTCACTTAGCTTGTCTACTCTTTGGTGTCATAAAGTATCGACAGCCTGCATATCTTTATGAAAAGCTGACTTGGATATCTGCACGGAGATCTTACGGATCACGCCAATGCGCAATGCAGCTGTCGACGCAACATCATAGCTCAGCCGCTTTCAGGGGTAGTTTCCGATACGCTGCGACTAAGTGTTGGAATAATATTCCACCACCATTCAGGAACCTGCAAAATATTGGTTTATTTAGATCCAAACTTAAGATTTTTCTATACCAACATCAAACAAGTCAGGAAACACTAGCGCACGACACAAGTGTTATTTAATATTTAATCTTAAAAATAAAATCTCATCATTTTATAAACTGTCTACATATATATCTTAGTAATTTACTTAACTTACTTACTTACTGCCAACTTCTGTCACTTCTCATTTACTAAATTGTTATTATTTGTATACTGGTTCGCACAATTCGTTTTAATACTTTTGTTTGTTGTATTTTAATTTTAAGTATGTGTATTAATTACTATTTACACAAATATATGTTTATATTTTCTTTATAATTTAGAACATTGATGTATGTCTGTTCCGTGGCTTCACCAAACGGTCCCAACGGAAGACCAGCGCCGGTTCGTAAGAACTAGCACCATGCTGAGTTGGGGCCGGTTTGTGACAGAACTTGAAAGCGACGTTCTTAGGTAATTTTAATTTTCATGTATTTTTCTATGTCCTTGTTCTGTTACAAAATAAATTTTCTTTCTTTCTATTGTCTCTACTATTAAGGCGAAGACACTTTCATATGTTCTTTCCATGTAGCACAAGTTGCACTAATATCTATTCCGTTACACTATACACTAACTCAAATGGTTTTGTTCTTTTAAGTCTTCTAACTATATTCGTGTGAAGCAAAGCCAAATAAAAGTATATAAATACCAGTTATGTATGTCCCATAGTCGAAGCTCTGTATAGTTTGGGACTGTGAAAAATGTCCCCAAACGCACAATCCGGGCTATTCTATATAACTAGTCCCCTTGCAGAGAATCCATCGGGATCCCGTGGGGGAGTTTGAAATGGGTTCTTTGTGGACTAATTTAAATCATGTCTACTTAGCTATATGGCTGAGAGATGCTCGGTTAAGTCGTAGGGTATAGAAAAAATGAGCTGGTCAAAATCTGTTCATAGAAACATCGATCTTAACGTCGTTAAATTCTGATATCAATTCAGTGTGAACTTTAGCGCGGCGCTTATGGCAAATACAACACACGCAATGATCGATTTTGATGGTTTTTAATTAATATTTATGTAATTGTTATATTTTTTCGAAACTGTAAACTACAATATCTGAATGTTTTTTGGGATTAGATTAAGTTTTTGAAGTACAACTTCTTTACGCACTTGGCGAGTAAGCTGGCGAGGCGCACGGTAGTTGAAAGTTGTTGGTCAACGTAGATCTCCATTGTCAACATAACAAAGTAAAGTCCGGTAAAATGACAATTTACAATGAATGACGCGACGAGCTAACCGTTCGCCTGATGTTAAGCGACACGGCTACCCAGTGCCCTGTATCAGTTGCAGTGTCACTCGGAACTCGATGGCGACATTAACATTAAACTAATCAAAAACAAAGTTATACCGACCGATAGATGGAGCTAAACAAGTTTTACTTCAGTCGTGTGGTCTAAAGCACACTCGTTTTTTTTTATTGTAAAAATATCTTCGATTAAAACTGATTAAGATTGGTACAAACAATTTTTTTAAAAGGAAAGTTTGTGATACTTTTCTTTCGAGCTGAATTGATTTATCCTGTATCGGTGAACGTCAGCAATAACTTAAATATGAATTACATGATATAATTTAACGCTCTACATTTTAGCCAAGAAACGTGCCTATGTCTTGTATTACAGATTAACGCTCAGTTGTGTATCGGTGCTCAAGACAAGATACCATTCAAAAATGATCAATCCGTGAATGAAATCACGACTTGAACAGTGATCGACGTCTGAGCACTTGTTCTGTAACACGGGCATAAAATCACCTTATTATCTACTATATAAAAATAAGTCGTGTTTTCCTCCCTGACGCTATAACTCCAGAACGCACGAACCGATTTCCACGGTTTTGCATTCGTTGGAAAGGTCTCGGGCTCCGTGAGGTTTATAGCAAAGAAAATTCAGGAAAAATTCAGAGACAAATCAACATTTTAAGTAGACGCCGCCGGTGCGTAATACATTGTTTTTCGTATATTATAAAATGTTTAATAAATAAACGTCCACCCGAGCGAAGCCGGGACGGGCCGCTAGTATTATATATAATATATAAATTATAGTCTACAATTATAATTATATACTATTATAATATGTATAATATATGTATATTATAGCCTTCGCCTCAAATGGTTTTCTAGAAACCAACAATCGCGTTTGCGTTTTATTATATGCATAAAATGAAACTTTATGTACAGAACGTATGATTATGCACTTGAGTAATATATCCATTGCTTTGACTTATAATGGGACAATATATTATCTTTTACGCGATAAAGACGAGAATGCCGCTAGCTTTATGTAAAGATAGAGAAGCGAAATTTAATTTCGTCGAGTTTTTTCTCACCCATCTTGTATAGGCAATTTTAGTGGCTAGCCCTTTAAGCCGTTCAAAGGATTCACGACTTGGCTTAACGAACATTGTCGTCGAACAACAGCTGTGACCGCTTTATCCCGTTCATCATCATCATCATCAGCCTCTGTTAGTTCACTGCTGGACATAGGCCTCTCCCAAGGTACGCCATTGAGTCCATCCCGTTGTTTACAGTTAATGACCTCACTTTATCATCCATCGAAGAATGACAATCAATTATTATTATTTTAATTTTTAACTATTCCCAATCTAAATATATATAACTCAAAGGTGACTGACTGACTGAATTGCATAGTGATCTATCAACGCACAGTCCAAACCAATGGACGGATCGGGCTGAAATTTGGCATATAGGTAGATGTTATGACGTAGGCATCCTCTAAGAAAGGATTTTTCGAAATTCCACCTTTAAGAGGGTGAAATGGGTGGTTGAATTATTTTCCCATAGGCCACGCCGCGGGCGAAGTTGCGGGCAGAAGCTCGTCTTTCATATATAAAAATGAATCTCTATTTCCCTTGGTCATCGCATCACGCGTGAACGGATGGAACATTTTCGGTAATTCTTTTTTGTCGTGTTTATTGTCAGGAGAAGGTTCTTATGAAAGAAAAAAACTAAGAAAGTTTGAAAATTTTCACCACGCGGGTGAAACCTCTGGGCGCAGCTAGCGATTCATAAAAGTTTATTGTCAATTGTTGCATGTTCATATTGTTTATAGAGGGGTAAAACATCAACATATTGTTTATAGAGGTATCGAATCCCAATTATCATTGTTAAAATTGTAAACGAGAAAGTTTTTGGGTTCCGAGTGTCCATGATAACGGCATTATTGGATAGGGCCTACTTATCTCGCAAGTTATACAAGTTTTCTGTCTGGTGTTAAGCGCCATTTATAATATTAAGAATGACAACAGAAACGACGGAGACGGAGCGTCTAACTTCACAGCTGTGTCCATTCGCTGACACGTAACTAATAATAATAATAATAACGCCCAACGATCACATACATAGAGCTTGGACCCTAACTAGGATTCCCTGTGTCTAGGGACTTAGGAACTACGAGGACCGTGGTGTCACAACACTCAGTATTTGCGCCTGTTTTTTCTGTGCATATAAACTAGTGCTGCCGCGATAATGGAACCAGCCGCCTTCGGGTTAGAGTGCTTATAAGGTAATAGAAAAGGTTTATGTAAGTTTCAGTTGCTTGAAAATGTATTAAATCTATTTTAAAATACTAAATATGGTATATATTTCATTATATTTTTACAGTAATTGTATGAATTAGTACTAACTAATTCATACAATTACTGTAAAAATATAATAAAACAAATATAATACTGTTTTTATGCTAAGCGAACTGTATTCCTGTGACACATAAACCGTTTTTCGACTCAAAATCTCGAGATTTAAGCCTCATTTCGGTATTTTGAGAATGTATTATTGTAGATAATTTCACGCTGAATCCAACGATACCCATAAGTCATTTTGTGAAAAAAATCAGTTAAACCCTTTTTGTTCTCACCCCTTCAATTAAGTCGCCATTGTGTCAGTGATAGTGAGTGTGTGAAGTGTGCCTCACCGTAAGCACGCCTGGATCCGGCCCTGGCTCTCAACCCGAGTACGGAGTTTTTGGCGGGAAAACGTAAAGATTGCGTCACCGCATTGTATTATTTTCCAAAACTTGTGGTATTTTCAGTGTTAGTGCATAAAATTGGTGGCATTTTATTTGTTAAGTGCTGGATTACAGGCGTGAGTGTGGGGAAGTGGTACAATGATGGTGAAACGTATCTTTTCGTGTTGTTTCCAAAACTCTATAGAAGCTTCTGGTAAAGTTGCCACCACTTTACTAGGAGTATGACTTGACTAGACTAGACTATGACTATGACTTGGACTGTGACTTGACATACATATATATTACTTAACTCGAAAAATTATCAATTACTTGACACTGGCTAAATACACAAAAGTGTGGAGCCAAACCAAAAAACAAAAAAAAACCCGAGTACGGCTGCCGGAACACAACGTCTCGAAACATTAACATCCTTATTAATAAACACGAACTAGCTTTAGACTAGTTACACCATCTTTTGTCTCTTTCGATCCAGCTAAATATTCCAGTAGCAAAAAAAGGACAAAAGGTGAAGTAACTAATCCGAGACTAATACCAGTTTATTAATAAGGCTGTAACAGTATTTAATGGCTTGAAATGAAACCGCAGTCTTATTTACTCATCGCTATTAACTATTAACTGCACTGCGGCGTGGCCTTCAAGCAATACCGCCACGAAAATATATATTTTAAAAATAGATAGCGTGGTGAGCCAATCACGCGAGATAGCGAGATGATTAGGATGCTGGGATGCAACGAGGTTAATTGTGCTGTGGAGGTAGTAATTGTGCTTTAGCGCAGAAGACATGTGCGCGTTTGTACTAAAATTTTACAGTTCTTCAGTTCGCACTTATCCTTTTATAACATACCTACTGCAATGATTTGGGTATGTCACAGGCGAATTAGGAGCTGGAAAACTCATACGGGCACTAATAGTACAAGTACAGAAAATTCCAGTGTTTCCTCCTGGGTATAACCTGGGTCTTTTTAAGTCAAGAGTGAATGGGCATCTCATGGGCAAGTGTGCTCCACCTTAGACAACTTCGTCACTTACCGTCAGGTGAGTTGTTGTCAATCGCATGCCCATTTTACCATTAAAAAAAACACGAAGCGAAGATATTTTGATCGTTGTCTCACTTCTAAATACACTTTCAAAAATTAGGTGCATACGAGTAAACAATATTTCAGTTTTCTTTAAAACAGTTTCATTAGCATATCCAATGGACTCTACAATACGGAAATGATAGGTCCATTTTAGAAGATAATAATAATAATAATAATAACGCCCAACGATCACATACATAGATCCTGGACACTACCTAGGATTCCCTGTGTGTAGGGACCCAGGAACTACGAGGACCATGCTCCCACAAAAGCACAAGTTTTTGCGCTTTTTTTTTCTGTGCACAAATACTTGTCCTGCCGCGGGAAACGAACCCGCCGCCTCCGGGCTATGAGCCGATCTGCTCAACTACCACACCACAGAGGCTTTCAATATATTACGGTTATTAATATAAACTTAGCCGATATACTGACCGTGTTTGTTGGCTGATCTGTTTACTATTGAACTGGCATCAAACCAACAATTTAACCATGGCGTTATTGGTTATTATTGTTGTTCGTTTCTAGTAGACGCAGGTGGTGCGGTTTATTCGAGACTCCAATATATGGGTAACATTGGCCTTCGTCCATTATAATAATAATAATATAATATGTATGGACATCTCACACAACGCCATCTAGCCCCAAACTAAGCAAAGCTTGTGCTATGGGAACCAGATAACTGATACAATACTTAGATACTTTTTTGTTTGTAAATACATACATAGAATACAATATGACACCCAGACACAGAACAAACACCTATGTTCATCACACAAATGTTTGTCCTGAGTGGGAATCGAACCCACAACCCACAGTTCAAAAGGCAGGGCTACTACCAACTGAGCTATCGGGCCAGTCATTAATCACCGCTGCAAACAGTTTGATAGCCTCTGTGGTGTGCTTGAGCAGGTCGGCTCATAGCCCGCAGGCGGCGGGTTCCATCCCCGCGGCAGAACAAGTATTTGTGCACAGGAAAAAAAAGCGCAAATACTTATGAGTCTGAGTGTTATGGGACCATGGTCCTCGTAGTTCCTAGGTCCCTGGCACAGGGAATCCTAGTTAGGGTTCAGGATCTATGTAATCGTTGGGCGTTATTATTATTATTATTAGTTACGTGTCAGCGAATGGACATCGCTCTGAAGTTAGGCGCTCCGTCTCCGTCGTTTCTGTTGTTATATTTCATTGTTAATATTATAAATGCCATCAAAATCAAATACCGTAAAATGTGAGATCCATGTAAATACCAAGTCGGTTACTTTATTAAGTCGCTACTTAAGGGACCTTCTGTTTTAATTTATTACGTATTAATTAGCTAACCTAACAACATATTTTAGTTACCATATCAATATTAAAAATCTTTTATTGTAAATAAATTAGATTATAAACAATCTTAATTAATATAATATGGCTGTGTTAGGTTTGGGTTTAAAGAAATGTATTCTCAAATAAGACAAAAAGTCACTTCCATGAGAACGCAGTTAGACTAAAAAATTTCAATACAAGTACTTTCGTCGTCACTTTAAATAATGTAGGTATAAATTAAATTTGTTTATTTGTGGTATAATTGTTGTATTACTTGTGATACATTGTGTTTTCATGCAACGAGTGTGCTTTACACCACGCGACTGAAGTAAAGCTTCTTTAGTTTAGCTCCATCTATTTATTTAATACTTTATGCACATAAACAGTACAAAGGAGGACTTAATGCTAACAGCATTTTCTACCAGTCAACCAAGGCGTGCAGAGAAACAATTTGATTAGGCGTGCATATAAGGAAATGAGCATAATTTTGAACTTTCATTTTGATCATCATATAAATTAAATTAAAACTATAACAACGATACAACTATTAAGGTAAAAATATACATATTTTACAAATTTAATAAAATACAAACATTAATGTATACTACAATATAGATAATATATACATAATTAAATAAAATACAAACTACATAATAATAAATAATTCTATGTTCTGCTAGTTCAAGTTTAGAGACTTTTTAGCAAATGTTCCTTTACCTATCGGCCGGTATAACTTTGTTTTTGCGTTGTTTAATGTTAATCATCTGGGTTCATGTCGCCATCTTGACAATTGTAAATCGTCACTTTCCCGGACGCACAAGTTTTTAACTTTGTATTATTATGTTGGTAATAGAGATCTTTTTTTTTATGTGAGGAAATGTCCGCGCACCTCCTGCATGGTGGCAGACCATGGGAGTGGTGGCTCGAACCCACTAAAACCCCCCCGTGAGCAGTCTTCCGCCGTACCGGGGCGAGAAGGGGTCGCTGACAATGGAGATCTACGTGAACCAACTTCAACTTTCGTTCGCCTCGCATTCACCAGTATTTTCGCACGCTTGACTTGGGGAGTAAAATGTTTTACTTCAAAAACGAGCTTGCGGACAGATTCACGCGGCGACCGCGTTATATCCCATTCAGAACTCGGCCATCTATCAAAGAGCCGTGGTCCCATTATCGTAAGAACATTCGATCGGCCTGTCTCCCGCAAAGGTCAGCGACTCCGCTGCTCGGGTCCCACTATTGTGCAACGCCAGTAATAAACCAAAATGAATATCTAGTTATGAAACAGAGTTGCGAAAAGTGTTTTGATGCCCCGCGATTTAATTATTGAGTCTGGCTGGGAGTGGATGAATTATTGATAGGCTAAGTTTTTAATGGCAGTGCCTTTATTGCCGGTTGTGCCATTCTAAGGTTAGCGTGATACTACTGATGCCACGTGGGATTACCAGCTATTTAAATCTATACAATATATATATCAAATCGTACCATGAAAACATATTTATGTTTTTACTAACTACTTATTTTATTGTTTTGTTAATCGTGATGTGTACACATGTTTTGGGATGTAACCTAGCTCAAAATGTTTGTAAACTTTTATTTTTATGTTCTTTTGTTGGTTATATTCTGTTTTGTGTGCCAAATGAATAAATAAATAAATAAATATTTGCCCGTTTTCTCGCAAGAGCTTTAAATTTTCGCCCAACATATATCCTGGACCCTAACTAGGACTAAATTTTCCAGAATAATAATTATAATAACACCCAACAATCACATACATAGATCCTGGACCCTAACTAGGATTCCCTGTGTCTAGGGACCCAGGAACTACGAGAATCCCACAACACCCAGACACAGAACAAGTATTTGCGCTTTTTTTCTGTATACAAATACTTGTCCTGTTGCGGGAATCGAACCCGCCGCCTCCGGGTTATGAGCCGAACTGCTCGACCACCACACCACAGAGGTTGTCTAGAATGAAGAATGAATGAACTTCTCATGCTTAACTTGGTAGTGCATAGAAATTTGTTCCAAATCAGAAATTTTATTTTAGTGCGTTGCATTTTTTGGAAAAAAACTCGCATCATTATCACCGAACGCTTTCCATGAGCTATATGTATACAGCATACATATAGCTCATGGAAAGCGTTGTATACAGTATACATATAGCTCATGGAAAGCGTTCGGTGATGATGATGCGAGTTTTCTTCCAAAAAATTCTCAACGCACCAAAAGAAATATTTCTGTATACATATATGTGTACTTTTTGGGTGAACAAAAAGCGTGTATCTATATGTACTCGCGTCATCGTCACCGAACGCTTCCCATGAGCTATATGTCACAAGTTACTTAGTTTTCACTTCTATCGGCAGTCCCCAAATTCTGCCTCGCACATTTTTTATCACTGGTACCAAATAAATAAAAATAAAGGGTAAAAATGGTAAAAATAAAGGGAACGCATACATTTTATTATTAAGGTTAATTAACTTATTTGTGGGTACTTGATATGATACATCCATGTCTTGCAATATAATCCACCGTCTTTGCTCATTGTGTCTCATATCTCTCTCCATCCAAAGGTTGTCTGGAAGAGATAGGTACAGTGAAGGCGATCTGTAATTCTCTTTTCTAAATTTTTATTTTTGGTGTCATTAAAGCGTTTTGTATTGTATTGTATGTAGTGTAAAGTAAATATAAAAATAAACAAGCAGCTCCATTCACTTTTACGTTTACAATGTTTATAAAAATCTCGTTTATGTTTACTTTCAAGTTAAACGCACTAACAAGACAAAGACATTAAAAAAACAACAATAAATAAAAAGAACTATTGGAAACTTACTTTATGACTTTATTTTATGATCATCAAAAAACAATAAAACCGACTTGGCGTTTTACACCGCAATCCATGATACTGACCGGTAACCGGTTAGCAGTTGCATATCTAATCGAATTTTAAAGGACACGGAAAGAGACAGGCTACCGTAAATAGCATGCGCCAGACGAGGACGGCTGTATAGGACGAGCTACGTCACGACCACGTGCTCCGATATCGACTACTCGGAAAACGCTAAAACTGCCCTAAAATATTGCTTAACAACTAAATAACGTAGAAAGAGACAGGCTACCGCTAAATAGCATGCGCCAGACGAGGACGGCTGTACAGGACGAGCTACGCCACGACCACGTGCTCCGATATCGATAACTCGGGAAATGCTAAAACAGCCCTAAAAAATTGCTTAGCAACTAAATAACGTAGAAATATAACTATCCCTTTCTAGCTCATAACGGTTCCGCAAACGCATTGCCATTTAAAAAAAAATTGTAACCATGCGGTGCTGCTTTTGTTTTTCTCAAAAGGTGTGGTTAATAGGGTTACCAACTGTACCACACTAATCACACTAATATTATAAAGGCGAGAGTTTGTATGTGTGTATGTTTGTTACTCCTTCACGCTCAAACGGCTGAATGGATTTGGATTAAATTAGGTACCAAGATAGCTTATACACTGGATTAACATATAGGTTACATTATATCCCGGAAAAGTGAAATGCTCCCGTGGGATGAGCAAATAATTAATATAGTAGTACTAGCAATATATAGTATTGTACTATATTTCGGGTTGGCGTACTATGTACTGTTGAAGAAATATATATTTTCAACACCGAACGAAATCTAACAAAAAAAAATACATTTGGACTATATACTGAATATATATATACATAAATAAATATATATATCTACACGTGTGACCAAAATGCTGGCACTTATTTGGCACAACGAATCAGCATTGCAATTCAACGAGGCAATGCTGCCAGCATGTTGGGTACGCTACCTACTGGTAGTGGGCTGGAGCATTTGGTCTGTCTATAGGTCATCGCGGCCAGTATATAGTCAAAAAAAAATTATTTAAAAATATTATTAACATGCCTTTCTTTACACATTAAATTTTGAGCGAGGCGAGTAACGCATCTACAATATTTTGTCTTTTTCTATGTTAAGGAATGACTTGACGAGCTAGCCGTTCGCCTGATGTTAAACGACACGGCTGCCCATATCAGCTGCAGTGTCACTCGGAACTCTAAAGTATAGAGGTTCGCGTGACACTGCACTGCGCAGAGACATCAGCACAATCTAGTAATAAGATTACTAAACTGTGAGATCAGATCATAAAGTATTTTTCTCTCTAGTAGTCTTTTGCTCCCACTGATCTCTATACTAACTGGAGGCGCTGGCAGCATGTCAAAGTTAAGTCAATATCAAATTGACGACATCTCAATGATTTTTTTCCCTGTAATGTTTCTGTACTATTTTTTTTTAAATCTTAGTGAATGATGTGACGAGCTAGGCGTTCACCTGATGTTAAGTGACACGGCCGTAATAGAACAGTGTCACTCGGAACTCTAAAATACAAAGCTTCCTGTGACACTGCACTGCGCACATCATCCTGAGACATCAGCACAGTCTGGTAATAAGATTACTCGACTGTGATCAGATCATAAAGTCTTAATTGCCCAGTAATTTCACTAGCTACGGTGCCTTTCAAACCGAAACATATTAGTGCTTGCACACTACTGCTTGGCGGCAGTATAACTGGCAAAGCGGTGATACCTACCTAGACGAACTTTGTAGAAAAGTCCTACCACCTAGTATATACTCGTATATACCACACTATATTTTTAAGAAGTGTAGTATATTTATTATAGATAGCTTATTTTGAAAAATACTTTATTTCGCTGAAAAAATGTCGGCAACCCTAGTGGTTAAGGATATTGCCAGTTCAGTTTGACATTTTCCCAAGTGAAGTTGCAAAACAGGTTTATTTTAAATTCGATCTGGCCAAGTGCTCGGTCAGGTGGTAACAGGATCCGTGACTAAGAATAACACGTTCGAAATCTGGTTCTTGATTGTTGAATTTGTTACATATTATGATGTGGTTTAATGAGATGATCCTCTTTGACAGTAACTATTTGGATCACAATATATAAGATCTTCAATAATGTCGTTATTCGATCGGTAACGCTCTGCGCCTAATAAATTTTTTTCTTTAGTATACACGGTGAAATTTAATTTACTCTTTTCCTTAAACGTATGTACTCAGACCATGCTATAGAATATTCGTACAAGTTCCAATTTAAAAAAAATGGTTTTGTTTTAGTATTAAGTGCCTCCTAAAATAACTGCATGACAGCCGAAATGTCTATTTAACGGTATACACAGCGCGGGCACCGGCTGAGTGCTTTGTAAATGTTTCGTACGTAATAAAATACCTGCTTTGTTCAATGTCGCCAGGCTTTTCATTAAAATTTAAATTCGCAGTAATTTGATAATATCTAGATTTAAGTATTATATCATAAGTACTTTTTTTTATTTAGTTATATAGGAGCATTCTATAGCATGGACTGATTACATAAATTAAAGGAAAAGAATGAATTAAATTCCACCTTGTATAGAAAGAGGCGGATTGACATTTTACCATTATGATATGATCTTTTTTTTTACCTCACAACTCTTAATATATAAAAATGAATCTCTATTATAATAATAATAATATGTGGACATCTCACACAACGCCATCTAGCCCCAAACTAAGCAAAGCTTGTACTATGGGAACCTGATAACTGATACGATACTTTGATACTTTTGTTTGTAAATAGATACATAGAATACAATATAACACCCTGACACAGAACAAACACCTATGTTCAAATATTTGTCCTGGGTGGGAATCGAATCCACAACCCAGAGTTCAGAAGGCAGGGTTACTACCAACTGAGTTTTGGGCCAGTCGGGCTATTCCCTTGGTCATCGCATCACGCGTGAACGGATGAAACTTTTTAACTTAGACTTTTTTTATTGTGTTTATTATTGTCAGGAGAATGTTTTTATGGAAGAAAAAATTAGGAAAGTTCAGATTTTCTTTTACCACGCTGGTAAAGCCGCGCGTCGCCGCTAGTTATTGATAATAAAAGCCATTAACAGTTATGTTGTCCAAAATTACGAGCCTTGAACTTTAGAAATTCAGATTGTCTTATCTACTCTACGCTGTCTTTTAATTTGATTTGAAAACTGCGCTAGACAGAGTACATATAATTTTCAAGAACATGTGACAGCTATCAGACCCACCCGCACTTGGTCAGCGACAACAGCGTTGTCTAATGTCTAAGATCACTCATCATACTTATTATCTGAAACTTAAAGGAGTCAATTTTCGCCTCTGTGGTGTGGTGATTGAGCAGGTCGGCTTATAATCCGGAGGCGTTCGGTTCGATTAATAATATAATAATAATATATGTGGACATCTCACACAACGCCATCTAGTCCCAAACTAAGCAAAGCTTGTATTATGGGAACCAGATAACTGATACAATTACTTAGATTATTTTTGTTTGTAAATACATACATAGAATAAAATATGACACCCAGACACAGAACAAACACCTATGTTCATCACACAAATATTTGTCCTGGGTGGGAATCGAACCCACAACCCACAGTTCAGAAGGCAGGGTTACTACCAACTGAGCTATCGGGCCAGTCTAACTCTATAAAGATTCCCGCGGTAGGACAAGAATTTTTGCAAAGAAATCTCAAATACTTGTTTCGAGTCTGGGTGTTGTGGGACCATGATCTTCGCAGTTCCTGGGTCCCTAGACACAGGGAATCCTAGTTAAGGTTCAGGATCTATGTATGTGATCGTTGGGCTTATTATTATTATAATCATCTGAAAAAGAAAATCATGCACAGACCCCAGTTTGGATAAAGATAGGCGCAAATGATGATAGCTATTTTTCTAAGTAAAGATCTCAGCAAAGGTCCTTATACGTGGTCTAAATAAACGTCCTCTACGGATACAAATAGGCTGGTTGCAGCAACAGGAGCGTGCGCAAATGGAGTTTAGATCTCGAGCGTAATGTGTGCCTATTCCCACGCTAACAATACCATATTTGATCAGTTCCTGATTGCACTTCGCAGGGATCGGTTGTGTATCGTTCTGTGGAGCATAATAACTTTTAATTAGGTTCGCGATAAGCGCGGGCCCGGCTATTGCAGTCGGGCAACCGTTCTTTCGCAATGGAAAATGAACCGTATTGCGTAGAAGATTTAGTTCAAAGTAGTGCAAGGAGGGAAGTTGTTGACGAAAATATTGATTTTGAAGTTGTGACAGAAAACATGGAATGCAGTAATCTAACACCAAATATGGAGGAAGGAAACAGAGCAGAGAAGAGACCACGTGAAGAGAATTCTTCAGATGATGGGTGGAATACGGTTTCTAGAGGACGCAAGAGTGTTCGTCGGTCTAGTCAAACTGAAGCTGATGATAAAACGCAAGTGTGTGTAACGAGCGCTAATATTCTGCCTAAACAATTCGCTTTAGCACGATTACTTAAAGAAAATAATATAAAAAGCATCAGCCGCGTAAAATATGTCCATCCGTACAAAATGATTATTATGTTTGACGAAGATAACTATGCAGATGAATTTATCAAATGCCATTCTTTCATGGATCTTGGGTGGAGATGCCAAAAGACATCAGAGGTTGGCATATCCTATGGCGTAATCAAGGATGTTGAGATGGACTTTCCCGAACAAGACATTATAAAAAACTTATTTTCTAACATAGAAATAATTTCCGTTAAAAGGCTTAGTAAAAGAAATACGGATGGATCGTCTATTAATGCTTGGATAACCTCTGAATCCGTGCGCCTTGGGTTCCGGGGTTCTATGCTCCCGAGTCATGTCTCTATTCAAGGAATGAGGGTTAAAGTGGAGCCGTATGTATTCCCAGTGACACAGTGCTCTAGATGCTGGAAGTATGGTCATAGTTTAAAAATGTGTCCGTCCAAAAAGGTAGTATGCCCAAAATGCTCAAAAGGTCACGCAAACTGCGAAAGTAAAACATTCCGTTGTGTAAACTGCATCGGGAATCACATGGCTTTACAAAGAATTTGCCCAGTTTACAGAAAGGAAAGGAAGGTAAGAGAGTTGATGGCAGAATTCAACTGCACTTATAGGAAGGCTCTTAGCATGTATGTACCGCCCACGCCTACGTCAGAACGAGATATGAGCCCCTTTACAGCGCCCGAATTTCCGAGCCTGAACCCGCTGGAAGCTACATCCGCTCCGCCGCCGGTGGTGCCGTCGGTAACCACTGACCCAGTACGGAGTGAAAGGTTAATGTCGGAGTTATTTCATGGTGAGGAAGACAGCAACTCGTTCAAGGTAGCTCAAAGCCGTAAGAAGCAGAAGAGACTCAAGCAACCGCCCCGCCCACCTACCCCTGCCGCACCACCTATAGAAACCAGTTCTAGTATGGAGGAATGCACCGATACCTATACGACACGGGACAACAGTGAGGTAACAGCTGATAGGATTAACAAAGCGAAAGAGTTCGGTTTTATGCGGCTATTAATTAAGTTAAAAAATATTGTAATGAGTGAAGAAGGGCTAGAAAATAAGATACGCCAAGTAGTGTCAACTATCACGGAATGGATTTTATCAAAGGTTGTCGGTAGCAACATATCCGTTAGTTCGTTAATGTCAACGTTTATGAACGTTGTCATTAATGACTATGGATTGTAGCCCTATCAATGTTAACGTAAGTATTATACAATGGAATTGTCAAAGTCTAAGGCCCAAATCTATATCACTAGAATCTTTGCTTTCTCAAGAAAAAATTCACATAGCTGTGCTAAGCGAAACGTGGCTCGAGCCCGACAGTTATTTTAATATAAATAGCTATAACACTTATAGGTCAGATAGAATGGACGGGTATGGTGGCGTGGCTATTTTGACTCATAAATCGGTCAAGGCCACTGCATGCTTATCTCGCAGCCCCAACGTTGGTATTGAATTTTTGCATGTTAAAATTAGTAACTGTCGTTTTATTGAAAACATTATCTCGATTTATTGTCCGTCAACAGTGCATACAACACAAAATGACTGGGATACTGTGTTCTCTCTTTGTGGTAACAAATCGTTAATTTTAGGCGACTTTAATGCACACCATTCTAACTGGTCGTGCCGAACCGATCATCGTGGTGCTCAAATTTTCGACAGCATGTTAGACCACAATTTTGTTTCAATAAATAACGGTGCCCCGACTAGAATTAGACTCGTTAATGGCTCGTTACAACAGACATCTCCGGATATCTCATTTGTATCCTCAGAGTTAGCCACTATCTTGTCCTGGAACACCACCAATGAAACCCTCGGTAGTGACCATGTAATTATCAAAATATCAGGCGCTATGTGTTTACCTAGGGACATCGTACAAAAAAGAAATTTTAAGAAATGCGATTGGTCCTCTTATACTAAAAAATTGGAAGAACTATTATTAGACTTTACTATTCCTCTTGACAATCAAATATTTTATGATATGTTTGTATATGCACTACAAACGGCCGCAAATGAATTCATACCTTACACTAAGATCCCCCAGCATCTAAATAGTAAATTTTCACCCAAACCCTACTGGAACGCGGAGCTGTCAAAAGCGGTAGCAGAACGGCGGCTAGCGCTGGCAAACCTGAGAAGATGTCCTTCACCAGATAATTTAGAGGTCCTACAAGATAAAATCAGTAATGCACAAAGAGTAATTCGTCTGGCTAGGTGTCATTCCTTTGAGGGATTTTGCTCCTCTATAGATGAAACCGCGTCCCCATCTGTTATGTGGCGCAAAATGAGGTGGATTAAGGGATACCGTTCCAATACGTCTAGTCGCTGCGTAGATCAAGAGAAGGCAAAAACACTATTGAATGATCTAACGCCCGATTACGTCTGCCCACCGCGGCCACAGTTTCAATCAAATAATGTTCAACTAGAATCTGATTTCACTTTACAAGAACTAAATAATTCAATTAAAAAAAACGATACTGCACCCGGTTCTGATCAGATCTCATTTTCAATGATTAAACATCTGCCAACTGTAGGTAAAACGCTATTATTATGTCTTTATAATAGAATATTCAATTCCGGTTTTGTGCCAACACAATGGCGTGAAGTTAAGATAGTGCCTATCCCCAAGCCGGGCAGAGACTCAAACTCATCATCCGCTTTACGACCGATATCTCTCATTTCTTGTCTTTGTAAAATTTTTCACTCTATTATTAATAAAAGGATGGAATGGTTTTTCGAAAAGCAAGCTTTATTTCCTGATGGTATGGTAGGTTTCCGAAAAGCCCGATCTTGTTTTGATAGCCTTTCCCGTTTAGTCTCACAAATTCAAATAGGTTTTTCAAAAAATATAAGTACTGTTGCTTGCTTTATAGATATAGATAGTGCCTATAATAATGTGAATGTATCGGTGCTTATGACAATACTGGACCAGTTGGGTGTGGGTGAAAAGATCTGTTTGTACCTTTGGTCTTACTTAACTGAAAGATATCTTAAAGTATCTGTTGGTGGAAGTGAACTTGTAAGAAGCACAGGACAAGGTTTAGCGCAGGGAGACCCATGGTCTCCGTTACTTTTCAATATTGCCACTTTAAATATATGTAACAGTATAAAAAATGTTCAAATTTCACAATATGCCGATGATTTTGTTCTATATGTCTCAAAAAATGATTTAGATTTTGCAACTTCAGAGTTACAAACTGCCTGTCAGAAGTTAAATTCTATGTTAAATAATCTAGGGTTAAGTATTTCTCCAAAAAAAAGCAAATTGTGTGTTTTCAAAAAAGGTGGATTTAGAAGTACAGTCGAGCTCAGAATTAATAATTACTCTCTGCCAATGGTAAATCATTTCAAATATTTGGGACTGTGGCTGGATAGCTCATTAAGATGGGGCAAACACATTAATGAGACCTCAAAGAAAGTATCAAAATTCATAAACCTATTAAAAGTGTTGTCAGGGCGAAGCTGGGGTCTCCACCAAAAACATATGAGGCGTTTATACATAGCAATTATCCGCAGTAGAATAGACTACGCAAGCTTTTTATTTGACAATAGCTGCAAAACTAATTTACTAAAATTAGATAGAATTCAAAACCAAGCTTTACGTGTAATCGGAGGCTACATTCGAAGCACTCCAATCCATGTGATGGAAAGCGACCTTTGTCTCCCACCCCTTAATTATCGAAGAAGATATTTAGCAGGAAAATTTTGGTTGAAATCTAAATCATTTTCAAATAATAAAACAATTGACATGATTGAAGAGCTTTCCCGTAATATGCGATCTAATTATTGGCTTAATAAAAAACCTCCCTTGCTAGTTTCAATTCATTCGGACTTAAAAACAATACCTATTCATTGTAGTAACCGGTTGGAGATGTTTTTGTTGGAGACTTGGGTAAGCAATATAAATTTATCCCGTGTAGTATTCGACTCAATTCCAACCATTGATCGCGCGAAACGTTTGTATAGTTTTCAACGTTTAAATGCTTTGTCTTCAAATTACATTCATCAACAATACGGAAGTTGCTATAAAATTTTTACGGACGGATCCAAAGACGGCAAAGATGGAGGCGCGGCATTTTTGGACCCACTACAAGGCAACTATATTAAACTTAAGATTGATGCAGACATCTCAATAATGCATATTGAATTAATTGCTATTTCAGAGGCTTTATCTTACATCGAGTCCATCAATTATAATAAATTTGTTATTTTGACTGATTCAAAAAGCTCTTTGCAACATTTGGCTCGCTGTACCTCGCAGGTGACGCGAGGTGCACCGATCGCCTACCGTATTCTGGAATCAATCTTAAGTTTACAATCTAAAAGTAAGGACATATTCTTACAGTGGATCCCATCACATTGCCAATTGAAAGAAAATGATGCTGTAGATCTTTTAGCGAAACAAGCTACAGTAGACGGAGTTCCATTTGAGGTCATTCCTTTATTTACCGACCATGTTAAAATTGTAAAAGAACAATGTCGGATATTTTGGCAAGAGTACTTTGACGAAAGATCGAGAGAAAAAGGCATTTGGTTTAGAACGATTCAGCCACTGATCGCCAAACACCCATGGATTGACAACTGTACTATGAACCGCAAATTGTTAGTGACTGCACTAAGGCTTCGCTCTGCACACATTCCCACTAATAAGTTTGCATTTTTAATGAAAAAAACACCATCTCCTAATTGCACCGAGTGCGGAGTACTCGAGGATGTCCTACATATTTTGATGGAGTGTGTGCGGAATGAAACCCACAGGAGAGCTTGGCTTAGCAGACGTAATATGTTAGAAGTAGGATTTTGTAATAGTACTCTGAGTTGTCCTATGTCGTATCAGGCCCTTTTATTATATAAATTAACCGATTTGGGCTTAATCAAATAATATTGTAATTTTTTTGTATGCATTTTCTTACTGGGCGATGTGGTCGCACAGCGACAAAGCCCATAAAATAAATTAAAAAAAAAAAAACCATATTTGATGGCTTACCCATCGTGTTCAACTACTCACATAACAATTGACAATACTAGGACTCTGTGATCTGCAATGGAGGCTATCTCTGCATCATCCATTATTTTTAAAGCTTCTATAATTACTATACTTTCGTGGTCGAAATATCACCCATTCGTACCAAGCGAAATATGACCCGGGCGTGTTCAAGAGAAGAGTGAATAGGTATTTACTTGGCTAGCATGCTACACCTTCGATCGCATCGTCACTTCCCATCAGGTGAGAGCGTGGTCAAATGCTAGAGAAGTTTGAAGAAAAAAAAAATTTCATTGAATGATTTGTGACGAGCTAGTCATTCACTCGGAACTCTAAAATATAAAGTTTCGCGCGATACTGCACTGCGCACATTATCCTGAGACATCAGCGCAGTCTGGTAAGATTACTTGACTGTGTGATCAGACCATAGTCTCGATTGCCCAGTAATTTCACTAGCTACAATGCCCTTCAAACTGAAACACAGTACTGCTTCGCGGCAGAATAACTGGCAAAGCGGTGGCTCCTACTTTGATGAACTTTTCAAAAAAGATTCTACCACCAAGTAATTCACCCAATATTGCATTTGGACTCATCAAACCCTTTCATGTGATAAATGGTAAAACGCCATTTTGTAACGTTCGCCATATTGGATTTAAAATGGCGGACTCCCAGCAATCGTGGATTTTCACGAGAATCAAACGCGTGTACCAAATTTCAACCCGATAGCTTCAGTGGAAGTGGGTGAAATATTGACCGCTAAATTCTAGGACATACAAGGAAAGTTAAATAGAAGCTTTTAATTTAACAAATTGGAAAGAAAAACAAACCACATCGTAACTGAATGTGAAGCCAACGGACTCGGTGACACCTGATCAAATATATTTTTTTTCTCTTTAAAATTTTCCGTATCTAAACATCTCGCCTTGCATAATGCAGCTGGCTTATGGGTACTGGTGAAGCCTAAAACGTGACCCGGCGGCGACTACTACAGCCTTCCAGTTTCAATATTAATTCCATGTCCACATCCAACTATGAATACGAAATCACATTTGAATCTTTTTACTAGCGTTCAACACGGAAGTCGTCTTGGGCTAGTGAAAGTGGTTCTTGGTTTCGCATAATTTATTATGTAAAGGTCTGTCTGGTGTGCACCTTCTCTGGGATATTGGATTTTGTGATTGGGAAATTTGAAAAAACCCACGGGTGCTATATTTAAATACAATCAAATACATGTTCTGTGTCGAATCCTAGTTAGCGTCCAGGATCTATGTATGATCGTTGGGCGTCATTATTATTATTTTTAGATTCGTTATGAAGCTAACACATTTCCCGATAACTGCATTTGCCAAAGGTGAATCAATAAACTCGTAATCGTCATCAACACAGGCCATAGACGCTACGTCCAAGGGCTTTCTGCGGTTTGATCAGACGGGTGATCACTGAACTTCGATTGCAAAGCAACAGGAGAAATTTCATTCCTAAAATGAAAATTTCTGTAGTAACTATGCACATAAGCTGTGAAATCCATACAAATTTGTGTATCTATTAATTGCAATCAAGTTACGTTATCGGCTAGCAGGTCTTTGGTCGATAAACAAAAACGATAGAAACAATTTCGATCAAAATCCATCAAATTTATGTCTTCTTCTTCTTCTTCGTTTAATGGCTTTCTATCGCTTTTTAGCGATAATTCTGCCAATGTCAAGTGAGGAATTTTGTACGGTTATGTCATGTCAAAGTCTTATTTCGTCAGTCAAAATGCCACAGTGAAATGGTGAATATTTTATTGAAGGTTCTAGGAAGCCTTGAAAAGAAAACGAAAAGGCATGGTTTTAAAACTTCGACCCATTTACCAACACTCATGTACGTTCACGAACACTTAACGGATAATAATATCCCTATCCCCATAATAATATCATTATTACACGTTAAAATTCAAAAATACACGGGTTATGGAAATTCAAAATTCACAAACGCCATTTTTGGATTCTTTTCAACGACCCCCAAATTCATGACATTTATTTGTTAACTAACCGGCAGTTTTAAAAATAAATGGGATCACAGGTGCATGACTGGACGCCAAGTTAATAAACTCAACATTTCTTTTTTTTTCATATTGTCTCAAAGTATATTCATCCTAACACCCAACAAGTAATGACTGAATGCCAAGTTGACAATGTTAACGTTTTTGTTTCCTCGATTAAAAGCTTTTATGTAAAACATTTTTAGGCTGTTATCGTTTTCGTTCAATACAAATAGGGAGATGAAACAAACCCAATTATTGATCTCGGTCTTTCAGTCATACTTCAAAATGACAAGGCCAGTCGACACACAGTTATAAAGCCTTATTCCGCTTATTATTATTATATATAAGTTCATGTTAATAATAGGCTTAATTCATAAATATAAAAAATTATCTAACAAAAAGCACGGAACCAGGTGTCTGTGGAAATGCAGATTAATTAAAAAAGAAAAAGCCTTATTCCGTCTGGCCTTGATAATATGGAGAGATAATACTTAAGCAATCTACATTAAAATGACGCCGTTGAAGTTTAAAGTCAATTTTCTCGAAACTGTCAATTTGACAGTTAAACCCTTTTTATTCTCACCCCTTTAATTTAGACGTCGCGTCTTCCGTCGTACTGTACAATTCAAGATTGAATTAAAAATGGCATAACTTATACATCGGTTTGACATTGAATGAAAGAAAGAGCATATAGAGGTCTCCAAAGGTTACCAATGTAGCGGGTGTTCATTTTAATGAACTGTTTATCAAGTTCACACGTTTTTTTCATAGCGTACGTCATGTACAGTCAGTTTTTATAATACTCATCACGCTCGTTTTTGACTTTGCATATTTAATTAGTAACACTACCCCGGAAGTTATTATGACAAAGTCCTGGGCCCTTACCGTGAGCTACACCCCTACCGCGTAACCGTTCTTGAAATCGGCTTCACCTGCCATCCTGCACGCGCCAATTAACACGTCCACGAGTGCGAGCAAGAGAGAACACGATTACGATCTCCACCAGACTTACGCTGTAAGGCCCCTGGAGCCTGAATTGGACCATGTTGACCTTTGGCTCACTTTTCCTCCAGCTGAGAGAGCAAGACAAAAGTCAAAGCGATACAGTTCAGACTCGCGCTAAGAGCTCACGTTACGGGCCCTGGTCAGCATTGGACTTTGATACATACAATTTCTTGACCTGATATAAGTCTAGCTAGAGGTAGTCGGCTAGTACAGTTAGCTTTTAGGTACACGACCACAGCCACAATTAAGTTTCCAATTTTCATGTTATAACTAGGGTTTGGGTCTCGGGACTTATCGTATGTTTAGTTATCTTGAGTCCCGGGACTTTCGGGTCGGGACTCGAGACGAGACAAGATTATGAAATTGTTATGTAATCATTTTTTTTTTTTCAAATAATTGGATGAGCCGCTGGGCCATCTGTTAGTTTAATGAATAATTACTTGGCCTACTACGTAACTACTGAGTACACAACAGATGATGGACTTACTATAAGGACAATCACACAGAGTTAAATTCATTCGTGAGAGAGAGGATATAAAATGCTTAAGAACGAGACTGATATCATATATCATGAAAATTGTCATGATTTTTACAAAAAAAAAATGCCTTTTCTCAAATACGTTTCACCAGACACTAACTCAATTCAATTTCTTCAAAAGAGGTTTAAAAATAACATAAACACAAAAAAAAACTTAAAAGTCTCGAAGTCCCGGGAATTACCCGGACTTTGGTTGTAGACTGTCTCGTGTCCCGGGCCTTTGGAATTGTCGGGAATTCCCATTCCCATTCCCTATTTACAACGGATCTCTATGATATTGTTTCCGTTGATAGTCAATGTCGTCAAATCATAGGATACGAGGACTTATGTTCACAATCTCAAGTACATACAGTACTCTTTCATTTTCATTCAGAATGATAGAGACGGAGAATGTTGATTTCTAATCTGGACCTTTCCGATGAATAACCCTTATTCCGCCAACGCAACGCTAAGCCTGGTAACATAAACTTATATTATATTTCATGTCTGCCTCTGCAAAACTATTTTCAAGACGTGGGCGTTACCTTCGCAACTTTCTCAGGGTAAAACTTAGTTGCCAAGAATCCTTTCAGCCAGGATTATTTAGCTTTGAACAAGAATTCGTACTAAGTCATGGGAGGAATGCTGCCAACTTTGACTGGCTTTGTTGGGTTTTTAGGACTTCAGGCTTATTATCTGATTTATGGTTGGTCGATTTTGGCTATGTGCGGTATTTGTGCACAGAAAAAAAACCGCAAATACTTGATCTGAGTCTGGGTGTTGTGGGACCATGGTCCTCGTAGTTCCTGGGTCCCTAAACACAGGCAGCCTTATAAACAAACACGAACTAGCTTTGGACTAGTTACACCATCTTTTGTTTCTCTTCGATCCAGCTAAATATTCCAGTAGCAAAAAATGGACAAAAGCTGAAGTAACTAATCCGAGACTAATACCCGTTTATTAATAAGGCTGAGGGAATCCTAGTTAGGGTCCAGGATTTATGTATCTTTATTTATTATTATTGTTTGATGTAGAGTAGTCTCTACTAATGTTTTTCCTTTAACTTGTTTTCGTGTATCAACTGGTCAAACGTTATCAAAACCTAAATTTTATTATTGGCAGAAATGTTCTTGTAGGCGATAAGGTATGCATAAGCGTGTAACGCCCGTTTGCACTAAAATCAGCCTCTGAATTGGCACTTATCCCTCAATGCCATACATACTGCAATTGAAGGGTTGCAACGGCGTCATTTTAATGTAGAGTGCTTATAAGGTAAAAGAAAAGGTTTATGTAAGTTTCAGTTGCTTGAAAATGTATTAATTTTTTTTTAAATACTAAATATAGTACTAATTCATACAATGACTGTAAAATATAATATAATAAAATAATTATAATAATGTTTTTATGCTAAGCGAACTGTATTCCTGTGACAGATAAACCGTTTTTAGACTCAAAATCTCGAGATTTCGGTATTTTGCGAATGTATTATTGTAGATAATTTCACGCTGAATCATAAGCCTCATAAGTCATTTTGTGAAAAAAAAAAATCAGTTAAACCCTTTTTATTCTCACCCCTTCAATTCATTTTAGGTACGTCCTAGAGAGAAGTGCAAGATTAAGAGCTGTTAAAGTTGAGCGCAGACGGCCATTAGTCCTTCAAAGTTATTCTAGCATTTATAAATTCTACCAGATTGGAGTACGTAATTATGTTATCCTAAACTATAATTGTTTTTTAATAATAGCACAGCGGTGAGCGAGGCCGTATCAAAGTAGTATGTAAGACACAGCTGTTCAAATATCGACGGAATAATAGAAAATTTATGTTTCATAATTGATTTACACGAATTTTCGGTATCGAAGCATCAGGGTCTTTGGCATTTGGTATTTTTCCTTTCATTTTTTTGTGCGCTATGCGCAGCGGGAAGAACCTAATTTACCCTGTGGTGGCATTTAAATTTATTACTTTGGCAACACCGGCAACTGTCATCGCTTCCCCACCCATCTGGCTATAAAAAGGGACCGCTCGGTGTACTACGGATCATTCTTGAGCCGGACACGGCCCGGTGCGCTTGCTGAAGGCCTATAGCTTTATAGGTTGCAACCTACGCACAACCCGTTCCTCCTACTACACATTAGTCTAAGTTATACAGATCATAATTTATAAGCATGTCTATGTGGAATAAGTCAATGACTGCAATTTATTTTGTGTACCTATCTATATAAAATAAATAAGTTTGGTATTCAAGAAGGCTTAGAGTTCATATTAAGCAGCGGACTTAAATAAAATCAGATTACCGATTCAGCTCACGATTACACGATGCTGAAGCTGGGAGTAATGTCCCGAAGATCGTGGACTTATGATATTATTTAATAATAATAATAACACCCAACGATGTCATGCATAGATCCTGGACCCTAACTAGGATTCCCTGTGCTTAGCGAGGCCCATGGTCCCACAACACCCAGACTCAGAACAAGTATTGACGCTTTTATTCTGTGCACAAATTCTTGTGCTGCCGCGGGAATGGAACCCGTCGCCTCCGGACTATGAGCTGATCTGCTCAACCACCACACCACAGGGGCTATCAAATCCTAGTATACTTTTTGTACTTTGCGGATCTCTCGTGTCATAGGAAATGTTCTAAAATTATTAATAGTTTCTTATTCCGAGAATGTCTTGTTAGTCACTCTATTTACATTACTATCTAGCCATATGTTTGACTAATGAGTAATTTGAATTTAACCTAAACTTTTATAGTCGAGTTATCTAAATGTGTTCAATAATACGTTTCTTATAACTATTGAGGCGGAGACACTACAGTCATTACAACTTATTTCATAAAAAAAAAACCGAGTGTGCTATAGACCACACGACTTAAGTAGAATTTCTTTAGGTTATCTCTATCTATCGGCCGCTGTAACTTTGTTTTTGCTTTGTTTAATGTTAATGTCGCTATCTTGACAATGGCTAATTGTCATTTTACTGGATATACCAGCATAATAATACAAAGTTTCAACTTTTTCATGTTGACAATGGAGATCTACTCGTACGTGAACTAACTTCAATTTCCGTTCGCCTCGCATTCACCAGCTTACTCCCCAAGTCAAGCGTGCGTAAAGTTGAAGTTTTACTTCAGAAACGGCCATTTCATAGATAAATTCCTAATAGTTTAGTAATATAAAATAAAAACCGTTTATTAATATTATTTACAATACTTTGGCATTTACATGTCCATTGCATTGCGGCTGACTGAGGCGGAGTACTAATTATTTATTCTGTACTGTAAACTCAATGACTCAGTTCGGCGATAAACGTGACCCAGGGGTTAAAGATTACTATCAGCACGGAATCGGATTTCCCCACGCTCTATCTTTTTCTATCGCTCAGGATCGCCATCTCCCAGAGCGAGAAAGATAGCTTGAGTGCTCATCGCATCGCTGACGCTACCGCGCGCGACGTTTCCACTATCCTTCTGACTCCAATGTTAGTTTAATCTAGGGCTTGTAAATATTCGAATGTTTGACATTTTTCACAGGAAGTTTCCGGATTCGCTCCTCGCGGTTTTGACCACGCAACTTTGATAGCAATGCAACAGGAGAAATTTCCATACTAACTATGCACATAAACTGCGTATTCAAACTGTCAAATCCATGCAAATTTGTGTTTCTATTGGTTGCAATCGAGTTAACGATCGCCCAGCAGGTCGTTAGTCCACCTAGAGGTCCTGCGCTGCGTCTATAGAAAAGGATCAAACACGAAAAAGTGCAATTCCGTTCTGACAGAATAATAATTTGGTTTATCCTCTGGGCGTTTATAGTATGACATACTTACAAAAGTACTACAACGGGTCATGCACAATGCCTAACATTATTTGCATTTTACTGTTTATCCTTAAGACTACACGAGATATGCTCGATGTAGTTTTTGCAAAATCGTCTAGATCAGAATTTCTGCAAGAAGAGTTCGGATATTGGTCCGGTGACGTTAAACTAATAATTGAAGGGATGAGATCAAGAAGGGTTTAACTGATTTTTTTCACAAAATGACATGGATATCGTTGGATTGAGCGTGAAATTATCTACAGTAATACATTCTCAAAATACCGAAATGAGGATTAAATCTCGAGATTGTCAGTCTTAAAACGGTTTATCTGACACAGGAATACAGTTCGCTTAGCATAAAAACATTATTAATATTTATTACATTATATTATATTTTTGCAGTAATTGTACGAATTAGTACTATATCTTGTATTTTAAAATTTTTTTTTTTTTTTTTTTTTTACTTCAAACTTGTCTAGCATTTGACCGCGCTCTCACCTGATGGGAAGTGACGATGCGATCGAAGATGTAGCATGCTAGCCAAGTAAATACCTATTCACTCTTCTCTTGAACACGCCCGGGTCATATTTCGCCGGAAACACAGACGCTGGCAGGGCATTCCATTCCTTAGCCGTTCTAATTAAAAACGTTGAGTCAAATCGCTTGGTACGAATGGGTGGTATTTCGACCACGAAAGGATGGCGCTTAGCCGAGCGTCTAGTAGTCCGGTAGTGGAATGGTGATGGGAGAATGAGATCATGCAGTTCTTGAGCGCATTCACCGTGGTGTAATCTGTAGAAGACCGACAGACTTGCCACCTTACGTCGATGTGCAAGGCTCTGGAGCCTTTCACCAACCAAAGTGTCGTCGTCAATGAGCCTTTTGGCACGCCGTTCAATCGAGTCCAGAGCCTCAAGCTGGTACTTGGCAGACCCGTCCCACAGGTGGCAGCAGTACTCCATACACGATCGGACCTGTGCTTGATACAGATTTAGAAGCTGTCCAGGTGTGAAGTACCGCCTTACCTTGGACAATATGCCGAGTTTTTTTGAAGCTACTTTGGCTTTGGACTCAATGTAGGATCCAAAGTTTAGGTTTGACGTGAGATCAACACCCAAAAGCTCAAGATGGTTTCCTAAACTTACAGATACACCACGGAATGAAGGAGCCAGATGGAGTGGGCTCTTTTTAGCAGTGAATAAACACGCCTGTGTTTTTGCAGCATTGAACCTAACCAAGTTAGCATCGCCCCAATCGGACACGGCTTTCAAAGCCAGGTTCATGCGCTCAACCATAGCCTCTCTCTCAATCCGGACGTCGTCACCACTGGCTCGGGCACTGGATGTGTATCTTTCAACAACAGTACTATCATCTGCATACCCAAAGGTACCGGGCTTTAGCAAATCATTGATGTGGAGTAAGAATAGTGTTGCTGAAAGAACTGACCCCTGAGGTACACCAGCATTAATAGCTAATTGATCGGAAGAGCAGCCATCAAGAACTACTCTAAGCGATCGTTCCCTCAAAAAGTCTGATATCCAAGTGCACAAACCAGCTGGTAGTCCGTAAGATGGAAGCTTATTCAGAAGACCGTCGTGCCAGACCCGATCAAATGCCTTAGAGACGTCTAGAGATACAGCAAGTGCCTCTCCATGCATCTCCAAGGCTTCGCTCAATATGTGCGTGGCGTATGCGAGAAGATCCCCAGTTGACCGGTTTCGGCGAAATCCGTATTGCCGGTCACTGAGGAGATCATTGACTTCAAGGTGTGCCAAGAGCTTGTTGTTGATTATACGCTCCATACTCTTACAGAGTATGGAGGTAATTGAGATGGGTCGGTAGTTGGCAGGATCAGCACGACTGCCCTTCTTAGGTACAGGTTGTACATTGGCTAGCTTCCAACTCTTAGGGACTATTCCGGTGTCTAGAGAGAGGCGAAATAGGCGTGTTAAAATGGGAGACAACTCAGGTGCACAGCTCTTAAGTACAATTGCTGGTATACCATCGGGACCACTGGCTTTGTTCACGTCTAGACTGCATAATGTTTTTAGTACCTCCTTCTGACGTATGCGTATTTCCGGCATGAAAGCACCGCAATGTGGAAGGCAGGGAGGTACCTCATTAGCAGTATCTAAACGCGAAGCTTCTGCAAAGAGAGTGGCAAACAAGTTAAAATAGAATTAATACATTTTCAAGTAACTGAAACTTACGTAAACCTTTTCTATTACTTAATAAGCACTCTACATTAAAATGAAGCAGGTGAAGTTTAAAGTAAATTTTCTCGAAACTATCAATTTGACAGTTAACCAGTTTTAAAAAAGTGCAAGTAACTGACAAGCGGTATTGAGAAATTTATAAAAATAAAATAGTAACTTCTGTTTCGTGCATTCAGAAAGATATATGACATATGAAAGGTCGGACATAACACGAAGATTTGCTTGCATCATACTCACGTAAATTATAAGGTTTAGGGGTCGGACCGAGCCAGACCAGTTTAGCAATAGGTCAATATCTGGGATCAAACAAAGCAATGTTCTTTGCATCTTTTCTTTTAATGTTATAATAATTTTTCTGCCTAGTACCTTTTCTCCACTTTGGTTTGTGCACTATACTTTTGTTTCACTCTTATCTGCCAGTCGTCATTTCGACTTGTATTTTACAAGTCAATTTCTAAACAATCCAGCTATCTTCGAGTCTTTGCCATCGCCAATAAGAATCACCCATTTCTGAAATGATAAACCATCGACAGCCAGTAGACGTCCACTGGTGAATATTCACCAGTGAACGTCTACTGAATGATATAATATCATCCGTCGAGATTTTGACCAAGTCATCGGTCCACCTGAAACGATCAATGCCGGATGCGAATTACTCTTATACAATAACATATTTTTGTAGTAAAATGTGTTATAGTCAATGGCACATAATGGCCATTGTAGTGCGCTCGGTGCAAGTATTTCCACCTTGTTATATCAACAGTGTGACAATGTACCATTCAGACGGGTAAACACAGGATTGGCTTTGTGGGTGTGTGCGCAACTTGACTAGATTGTAATCTGGATTTCTTTACTATGAGAGAATAAATGATTCGCAGCCATCAGACGCTTCTGACTACTCATAGAAACTCAAACAAATGTATTCATGTTTTCGAACTTAAAATAAATAACGCCCAACAATCACATACATAGATCCTGGACCCTAACTAGGATTCCCCGTGTCTAGGGACCCAAGAACTACGAGGACCATGCTCCCACGACACCCAGACTCAGAAGTATTTGCGCCTTTTTTTCCTGTGCACAAATACTTGTCCTGACGCGGGAATCGAACCCGCTGCCAACGGGGTATATATTATTTTATTATCTAAGTATTCTAAATCATTATTCTGGTGTGTTGTGTCGGGTCGTCCTCTTCCCTAAAATATGGTCGAGGAGGGCGATGGCTGGAACATGCGTCAAGCTCGTGATCGGGTGCTGCTTGCGAAAGCTGGTTTGCTCGTGGTGTTAAGTACATATGTTTTTGTTATTGACTGTATTGTCCTTCCTGTATTGTATATCTATGTTCATGTTAATAATAGGCTAAATTTATAAATGTAAAAATAATTTAACAAAAAGCACGGACCCAGGTGTTTGTGGAAATGCAGTTTAAAAAAACAAAGAACATTATTCTTATTACTGTTTGTGGACAAAATATAATTTTCTCATCTGCCGCGTCACGCCCTAATAGCCGAACAGCCTGAACCACTATTGATATCTAAACGGAACCTCCGAACATACGCCAGACCCAGACGGTAGACGCGCGCACGTTTCTAAAGGTCAAGGTTGCGACTTCGACCTTACATCATTACGTTTATATGTCAGTGGTGGACATATTATAATTTGTCTATTTATTTGAGTACTCTGAATTTATGAACCAAGAAAATAAATGCCATGGAATTTGCTAAAACACTCTGACTCGAATTGTTTATTTGCAAGTTTGACTCCAGTCTGGTGAATCTTTAAATGTGAGAAAAGAACTATGCAAATCATCTCGGACGTTTTAGAGACTTACAAGAACAATGTATGTAACAAATTGTCGATCCTTTTCTTAGTTTTCAAATACCATTTTTCGGTGAATAAACGGTCGCTTTTAGAGAAATCAGGATACTTACAAGAACAATGATGTAACAAATTGTCGACCCTTTTCGTAGTGTACAAATATTTTTCTGTGAATAAACGGTGTGTAATAGGGTAGCTGACTAGGGCAGGTAGGGTAAGGTACCTTTGATACGGCAATTCACATCGAGTATTTGGCTAGTATAGGAAATTAGGAATCCAAAAAATACATGGGTAATTTGATGACTCATGTTTTTGCACGTTCTTGGCCGGCCTTTGCATTCAAACAGAAATTGCTTTTATGCAAACAGAAATTGGGTTCGGTACAGTTCCTTTTAGGTAATTGCAAAGTTATTGTAGAGATTTGTGAAGGGTGACTTTCGAAAAACTGGCTTAAGAAGGTCGGTTGGTTTTTGGTAAAAATATACTTTAAGTTTTTTTTTTCTTAGCTTTGGATGGTGTAATGTCTTTCAGTGGGTCTTTATCAGTCAATTACTGGGACTTTGGGAGTACCAGTCCATATCTTTGGCAAATTGTGAAAATTTTCTTCGAAAATATATAAAAAAGCCATTTGACTAGATTATCTCTCCTATTTTAGTTTGTAAACTATCGTGAGTATGACACATTTTGTAAGATAAATAACGGCTAAAACTCACGTCAATTAAAAGTCGAAATTACTCCGACCAGGTTTTGGACATATTCGTTACGTGCTGACGCTCGCAAAAGCCGCCGCGGCTTGCGTTAGTAACTGGCTCCCAGAAGAAGGACGTCGAATATGTCCGAAACCTGGTCGGAGTCATTTTGATTTTTAATTGACGTATCTCTCCTATATCATGACGTCACGCAACATTACATTTAGTACGATCTATTATTTGTTCTATTATTTATTATGTTCATGTTATATGTAGGAATGTAGGTAATGTTGTGCGATGTCCTGAATAAATTAATTTCCTTTTTTACTTTTGCACGGAACTTTTTAATGGTGTGGATCTGTAAGAGTTTCGAGTTCGGATGAACTGTGTTTCTTGAATCATGCAATGATTGGACGCTGCTGCTTATTGGCAGAATATAGCATGGTTGCCAATGTTGCCATCCCTCCTATCCGTGGATCATGCGTTTTGATCGATCGATTTATAATGTGAACGGCTAAGGAGTGGAACTCTTTACCAGCGTCCGTTTTGGAACAGCTATAATCTGAAAGCTTTCGTGAGTAGAATGAAGTGGTCTATTCTAGGCGAGCGTGTTACAACATCAACTACTTTTTTAATGTGTTGCGTTTGCCTACATCAATCATCGCCGTCAACCGCTTCACTTAGCATCAAGCGAAGTCTGGTTTAACTAAAGAAAAAAAAACAATGTAAAGATTTTAGTAATCGAATAGATTTTACTAGGTGATACGACTTTTCTGCAAAGTTCTTCTAGGTAGGTACCAGTTATTCTGCCACCAAACAGTAGTGTGCAAGCGCTACTGTGTTCCGGTTTGAAGGGCACTGTAGCTAGTGAAATTACTGGGCGATTGAGACTTTATGATCTGATCTCACAGTCGAGTAATCTTATTATCACACTGTGCTGATGTCTCAGGATGATGTGCGCAGTGTGTCACGCGAAACTTTATATTCTAGAGTTCCGAGTGACACTGTTCTGTTATAGGCGCCCATGTCGCTTAGCATCAGGTGAATGACTAGCTTGTCACATCATTCACTAACATAAAAAAAACAGTACTGACACACAAAAATTGTGTTCGCGATTCTCCATTTTGAACTATCATATACTAATTGGTGGGTAGTTTGGCATTCGTTCACGGCCTCTGCCTCTCACAGAAGTGCAAGTGTGAATATCTTAGTGTATCAATCTCGATTCGAATCCGTCCCTACTACTAATATAGTACGTTATACGAGGTATTCCGTGCTGTCTGCAGGTTTCTGGCATCACGCCATAGCGTTTTGCATTTTCCAACGGTCATGCAATTTTATAGAGTTGGAGCCACCCTGACTAGCGGGAAATGCGGCATTATTACGAAAGTTATTTACTTTCTTTCAGTAGTTCAATATGTCTAAAGTTCTTGGACGAAAATGCGAAAAGGTTTCCGATGGTAGAAACCTTTAGAGTCCGTAGGAATCATGAAACCGTTTTATTGTCAAATGACAATTGAGTTTTACTTCTTGAGCTGGTGAAATCCTGACGTGACGAACGGAAGTTGAAAGTTGTTGGTTCATGTAGATATCAATTGTCAACATAGACTAATTAACAATTATTATATTTGTATTATTATGTTAGTATGTCCGGTAAAATTGAAAGTTGTTGGTTCACGTAGATCTCCATTGTCAACATAACAAAGTTAACTTAAAATTTGTATTATTATATATGTCAAGGGGTAAAGGCGTGTTGGGCGTATCACTTAACACAATACTTAAGTCTTAGGTCCGTATTACAGAACGATGCTCAGTTATCGATCGGTGCTCCATCAGAGATTTCATTCACTAAATTCATCTTTGAGAACTTTACTGAGCATGGCTCTGTAATACGGACTTTAGTCACCTCGTGGTTTCGGTGTTTTTAAAATCAAATGGCCTAAAGTACTCCGAATGCGCCATCCCGATCCGACATTTCGCAACGTTCAACAAAATGGGGTGGCTGCGACTACCGACCCTTTCAAAACGCCCTTAACAATCTATTTTGGACTTTACAACTTCGATGCAAAGTTCTCTTTGCTAAGTATGTTTATTTTCCGTATTTAGGGTTGCCAGACGTTAAGTTTTGCTATCGAATATAATGTAGTAACGGTATCAATTGGGAATGTCAATTAAAGGTCACAAAACACATAATCGAATCTTAGAGACTCGCGTTCAACAGTACAATAGTACTAGAATACAAATGATGTGCTTTTATTATGATTGGTCCGATAGCTCAGTTAGTATTAACCCTGCCTTCTGAACGTGAGTGGGTTCGCTCCCCACCCAGGACCAACATTTGAAGTATTTTTCTAATATGTATGTATTTTTTTAAAGTATTGTATAAGTTATAGTACCATAGTCCCATAGTCATATTGTATTCTATGTATGTATTTTCAAACAAAAAGTATCTAAGTATTGTATCAGTTATCTGGTTCCCATAGTACAAGCTTTGCTTAGTTTGGAGCTAGATGGTGCTGTGTGAAATGTCCGCACATATTTATTTAATATAATAAAAAACATACTTGAAATAGTAAATAAAAACGAGTGTGCTTTAGACCACACGATTGAAGTAAACCTTCTATACGAAACGAAACTCTCTCTCTTTCTATCTCCACTAACTTATATCTCCCTCTCAACTTAGGTTCGCCTCGCCCGATCCATTTCCGTAACCCTCTCGTCACGCATTCACCAGCTTACTCCCCAAGTCAAGCATGCGTATAGAAGCTTTACTTCAAAAATAGTTGAGAAGTTAATGGAAATGATAAACGCTCGGTAACAGCGAGAGATCCCAATGCTCCACATTTTATATGTATATACATAATTTGCATACGTTACGGCCAGTTAGCTCCGATGTTTGACATTATAATGTTGCGTAATACGCGACCTTGGCAGTTGGCTCCGAATGTACAAAATATGTCTGTATGTTGGAATTATTAGAGAAATTGTAGATGTAGTTCTAGTAGACTGGTACAGTCACAGTACAACGATATTTCAATTAGGCCAACCGTACTATATAGTATTGTACTATATAACAGGTCGGCGTACTATGTACTGTTGGAGAAATATATAGTACGCAAAAATATTAATGCCCTTTACACATTAAATTTTGAGTGAGGCAAGTTTGTTAACCGAATTCCGGACTCCGAACGTATCTACAATACTTTGTTTTTGGTCTGTTTTTTTCTGTACTATATTTTTTTACAGCTTATTTTGAAAAATACTGTATATCGCTGAAAAATTGTTGGCAACCCTAATTTCCATATACAGCGAGAAAAGTAAAGGATCCTAAAGTTGCATTATTAACGTCATAACTATTATCACTTTTTGGAAATTAATAACTAAACTAAACTCTCGTCAATCAAAAGTCAAAATTACTCCGACCAGGATTCGGACATATTCGATGTCTTTCTGTAAGGGAAATAACGGTTAAACTCACGTTAATCAAAAGTCGAATCTACTCCGACCAGGTTTCGGACATATTGGATGTCCTTCTGTAAGGTAAATAACGGCTAAACTCACGTTTATCAAAAGTCGAAATTACTCCGACCAGGTTTCGGACATATTGGATGTCCTTTTGTAAGGTAAATAACGGCTAAACTCACGTTTATCAAAAGTCGAACTTATCCGACCAGGTTTCGGACATATTCGATGTTCTTTTTCTGGGAGCCAGTTACGTTGCGGGCCTCGCGAACGTCCAGCACTTAATTCTGAAAGTTAAAATTACTCGTAGATTTACGTGCTGACTGATACAGATAAATTTTCTATGGACCAATCAAAAAGTGTATCCTTTCAAATAAAAAATGAAAAATTCTCCAAATCGATTCATGAATAACGGATGAGGTAACAAACATAAAAGAAATATACAACCGTATTACGGTAAGCAAGAATTGGCGCAATAGTAAATAATTCCGCATACCCCTTTAATACTGTATAATGAAACGTTCACAGTACTTCATTGTGAAGGGTCGGGTATAAATAATAAAGGGATATATCACCCCCGACAACGATTGAAGCCTTGAACGCATTGTATGCGAATGCATAACTGCAAAAGGGTGTCCAGAGTAATGTCTAGCGATAGGGTTCGTATGCCAGACGATGAGGTTTTCTGTCCAGCCGTTCAATACATTACAGGGATTAAAAATTTAAAGCTACACAGCCTTATTAATGAACGGGTATTAGTCTCGGATTAGTTATTTCAGCTTTTGTCCTTTTTTTGCTACTGGAATATTTATCTGGGTCGAAAGAGACAAAAGATGGTGTAACTAGTCTAAAGCTAGTTCGTGTTTATTAATAAGGCTGATATTGTTTTGGTACGGGCGTAATGCAAGGCCATTTTACATCACGGGTTCTGATTGATATGAACGTGAATGAAGATAAGAGTAGAGAATGAACGAAGGAAATGTTTATGTAAACCTGAACTAGCAGAACATAGAATTATTCATTATTATGCAGTTTGTATTTTATTAAATTTGTAAAATATATATATTTGTACCTTAATAGTTGTATTGTTGTTATAGTTTTATTTTAATTTATATGATGATCAAAAATTAATGTTCAAAATTATGCTTATTTCCTTATATGCACTCCTAGTCAAATTGTTTCTCTGCACGTCTTGGTTGCGTGGTAGAAAATGCTGTTAGCATTAAGTCCTTCTTTGTACTTTTTATGTGCATAAAGTATTAAATAAATAAATAATGTAAACGATGACTAAAAAGCGGTGAATTATGAATTAATCTTTGCATGAAGATGAATTGAAGAAGAAGATAAACGCTGTTCAGACTCTAAGGTCCGTATTACAGAACGATGCTCAGTCATCGATGGGTGCTCAAGCAGAGATTTCATTCATAAAGTCATAAATTAGTGTATGAAATCTCTGCTTGAGCACCGATCGATGACTGAGCATCGTTCTGTAATACGGATCTTAGTTGTTGTTTCTGTTTTTAGATTAGTTTTCTTTCCATCTCACAGTTTAAACAACAAACGCAGTCGTGACTGTTTGAAAATTGGAACTCACAAGACAGCTTAAAAGTTTCACTTCACGTCTTCTTGTCTATACAACGAGAGCAAGTAACTTAACGATCCCTTTACTGTGTCAGAGACCAGGGGACAGGGAGTCGGAGGTGACGGGCGCAGTTTAAGATTTAACCACTAGAGAACGACAAACTCACTTCCTTGTACGCTCTACATCTACATATTTAACAGCCTGTGTGGTGCGGATTCCCGCGGCAGGACAAGTATTTGTGCACAGAAAAAAAAGCGCAAATACTTGTTCTGAGTCTGGGTGTTGTGGGAGCATGTTCTTTTTTTTTATGTTACGGAATGACGTGACGTGCTAGCCGCTCGCCTGATGTTAAACGACACGGCTGCCCATATCAGCTGCAGTGTCACTCGGAACTTTAAAGTATAGAGGTTCTCGTGACACTGCACTGTGCACGTCATCCAGAGACATCAGCACAATCTAGTAATATGATTACTAAACTCTGAGATCAGATCATAAAGTCTCATTTGCCCAGTAATTTCACTAGCTACAGTGCCCTTCAAACTGGAACACAGCAGTGCTTGCGCACTACTGCTTGGCGGCAGAATAACTGGCAAAGCGGTGGTACCTACCTAGACGAACTTTGCAGTAAAGTCCTACCACCTAGTGTTCTGCGTAGTTCCTGGGTCCCTAGACACAGGGAATCCTAGTTAGGGTCCAGGATCTATTATTATTTCTAATCTGTGTTCTACATTACATAAAATGTGATGTATCTCACGATTATGATGTGGCGCAAGCAATGACCTTGATGAAGTGTACGTAACAACGATAATAAAACATTTGGTCCGCATATAATTTGTGGTAATCCGCACGGATGATAATATAAAGGTGTGTTGTTTTGTGTGTTGTCATCGATCATGATTGCGATGATGTATATCCTTAGTTCTGAACGATTTTTGGGGGTTACTCTTGGTAGTATCTAGAGAGAAATAAGTTTTTGGGGGTTACTCTTGGTAGCATCTAGATAGAAATAAGTTTTTTGGGGGTTACTCTTGGTAGCATCTAGATAGAAATAAGTTTTTTGGGGGTTACTCTTGGTAGCATCTAGATAGAAATAAGTTTGAATCAATCTTCGTTCAGATCAGGGATGTTATGGATATGATATTTCGGATTCTGGTTTCACTGAAATCGTACAAAGACATTTTAAGGTGCCTACTAAAATTTGATGATTGATGATGATGATTGTGATCTTCTTATAAACAAGTCCGAGTAGAGTTTTGGCGGGAAATCGAAAAAGATTGCGTCACCGCATTGTATTATTTTCCAAAACTTGTGTTATTTTCAGTGTTAGTGCATAAAATTGGTGGCATTTTATTCGTCAAGTGCTGGATTACAGGCGTCAGTGTGGGAAAATGGTATAATGATGGTGAAACGTTTCTTTTCGTGTTGTTTCCAAAACTCCATAGAAGCTTCAAGTAAAGTTGCCACCACTTTACTAGGAGTATGACTGACTAGACTGACTTGACTTGATGACTTCGACTGTGACTTGACACATATCTGCGTGAAATATCGATAACTTGATAAATTATCAATTACTTGACACTGGCTAAATAGACAAAAGTGTGAAGCCAAACCGTAAAAAAAAGTCCGAGTAGGTAATCCATCTCGCCGCGCGCCGCGGAGACATCTAAGTACATTGCAGAACAAGCTCATTTCTTTCGAAATATTATTTAATTCACATTATGAATATGTACACGTATGTAAAATATACCTTTTAACTTACTCTTTTGTTATAGTTAAAGATTAGCAGTTAACAAATAATATGTAATTGATTATCAACACTCAATAACTCGAAGGTTTATTACTTTTATCTAAAAAAATTCGAACCATTTGATATTTCAAACACTCGATAATTCGTAACATTTTAAGAGTCCTTCGAGTTTCGAATTAACGAGAGTCGACTGTAACAGCAAATTGCCAAAGATCAAGTTCACCTCTAGATTATTATTGTCTCGTTTACACCTACTATAATTAAATTATCAGTATTAATTTAATTATGATACCTACACTTTCATCTCCCAACTGGCTCGCTTTCAAGGGCGATTATCTTAAACTGGTTTTATTTTCACATTCTGTACACTATCATAAATTATTGTGTTTCATTGTAAACTGATTGGTCTGATACGGCGGCGGCCTTGGGCGGTGAACGGTACATGTTACTCGTACGTTGTGTGAGCGAGACGGCTGTCAAAGCGGCGGGCGAGACGGGTGATAGGGTCTGTGCGCTGGACAGGGACGGGTGTACCGGCGCGTGCGCAACGTGGTCGCCACGCGGGTCTATTCGACTTTTAGGTTATGTCATATGACCGCGTATCTAAGTAAGTGTACATTTAGTATATTGCGGTAGATACAAACGAACATGGCAAACGCAACTGTTATCATTTGTGAATTTATAACATTCAGTGTAGTTTCTAGTCAATTAATCTATTATGAATAAATAAAAATTGCTTACGTATTGGTGTCAAGCTAAGTGCCTATGAAGTTTTAAGTTAGGCACTAATCAAGTTTGACAATGACACGTTTGACTTGCATTACGATAGCCTTCCTAAGCTTCGTCGCTAGTTTATGGACTCAGTGTATTATAATAATAATAATTAATAATAATAACGCCCATCGATCACATACATAGATTCTGGACCCTAACTAGGATTCCCTGTGTTTTGGGACCCAGGTACTACGGGGACCATGGTCCCACAACACCCAGACGCAGAACAAGTATTTGCGCTTTTTTTTTTTTTCTGTGCACAAATACTTGTCCTGTCGCGGCAATCGAATCCGCCGCCTCCGGGTTCAAAGTAAGTGAAAAGTGATCAAAAAACAAAAACGTCTTTTCGTTCTTTTTTCCAAAACTCCATAAATGCATTCAATATAGTAACCAACGCTTTGTAGGAGCTGGTGTTGCTTAAGCTCAGTCGCAACTGAAGCCTATCTAAACCGGTCTTTATAACTTAAAATAATTGCTGACAAAACAGGAGAAAATACACCTTTTTACAGTTACATTGACGGTTTTCTAGGTTCCACAGTAGGTTTCGTGCGCTGCACGTACGTCAAAAGAATGCGTACACTAAAATGTGAAAGGGCCCTATCGACCTCAAAGACTGAACGAAAACGAAACGATATTCAAATTATTTGTAGAAACCGAATGATAAAAAACGACCGGTTTTGTTAAATGGCTTCCCTCATTTCTGTAAATGTCACAGCTGGTTTTGTAATTAACGCCATTTATTGTTCAAGTTGGTCCTGTCAATTTATAGATCAGCATTTTACTAGGTATCGGAAAGTGTCAAGCTAATTTAAGCACTATTCCTTGAGAAGGATGATTCATATGCTGAAGTCTTCATTAATTAATTTAATGCCAAACGATATGTTCCTTGTTGACAACGCATTAAGATTGAAAATTAACGCTTTAGATTCGGCACCCAAATATATAATTTCCTAACAAAATGGCATATATTATGGGTGACAGATGACTCGAGTATTAACTGTGAAACATATTATATTATTACGAGGTTATTATATAATAGAAATCGAACGCGTTATTATTATTATTGTGCTTAACAGGCCCGATAGCTCAGTTGGTAGTAACACTGCCTTCTGAACTGTGTGGGTTGAGAGTTCGATTCCCACCCAAAACAAATATTTGAGAATATCGAAGTTGGTTCTGTCTGGGTGTCATATTGTGTTTTATGTGTGTATTTACAAAGAAAAAGATATCCGGATCCTATAGTACAAGCATTGCTTAAAGTACTTACTTATAACAGTTCGAAGCAATGAAATCGAGCCTGGAATCGTACCGAGTTCCGCTCGGCTACGTATCGATACCGCGGCAGACGTTATGCAATCGAGTAGACAGATTCAGAGTTCATAATCGATAACAAAACCTGCATTGCTACTTTCTGTATAACCAGAACAATACCTTTAAAATTATCACTTAGCATCAATAACAAAATCTCAAAGTCACTGCGTACACATCGCCAACTAAAAGCACTAGTGTTCAAGTACTAGTGTCCAAAATGTCACTATAAGTGTGAGGATAGTGAAAAATGTCGCTGTAAGTGTCGCTAGTGTGTAAAAGTGTCAGCCGGTAGCATGACGGCCGGCGTCGCCGTCAAAAGAAAGTCGCGATCCCGACGCAGTTGGGCGAAGGTCGAGACTGATGGACAGGTAAAATTCTTCTCTTCGTTTAATGGCTTTCTATCGCTTTTTAGTGATAATTCTGCCAATGTCAAGTAAGGAATTTTTGTACTGTTATTTCATGTTAAAGTCATATTTTGTCAGTCAAAACGCAACAGTAAAATGGAGGATATTTTACTGAAGGCTCTAGGAAGCCTTGAAGGCATGGTTTAAAAACTTGGAACCATTTGCTAACACGCGTGCACGTTCACGAACATTTAACGGATAATAATCCACCCTTATCACACATTAAAATTCAAAAATACACGGATCATGAAAAAAAATATTCAAAAATCACAGCCGCCATTTTCGGATTCTTTTCAACGACATGATGGACAGGTAAAGCTGATGCCGCAGTGACTACAAAATGTCAACTTCAACGTCATTTCTTGTTTAGTGGCTTTTGTGGAAGTGCCACCATAATTTCGCCACTGTCACGTTTTCCCTGACGGATCATCAAACGAAGGAGTCTGTCCGGTGTAGGATAGATATAGGCTAGTGTAATTAAGAAGATTATTATTTTTAGTTGCATTGTCATCACAGTTTTCGGTTGTCTAAATACAGGGGCTGACTACTCATCAATGGTACTCAAGAAACCTATCTAATTAGGATCGGGCCTTTTGAATCCTCTCAAGGCGACGGCACGGAAATTTCTGAACTCAGCTGGAACAGCTGGATCTTTAGCACATCTTAGAATAAACGCGTCTAGTGCGCAGTTTTTATTCACATATCCATTTTTATCCAGCACGCTGGCAGTCCAACGTACAGCCTTATCGGTTTAGCTGGTTATAGGCATTGAATAGGTCAGCAAGCAACTGAACCCAAATGCACTTTAGTAGCCTACAATTGCTAACAAAGACCGTATCCTTGTCTCCAGGCATCAGATTTCACAGACATCGGCGACTGGCCGACGTTAGGCGCCGCGGTGACTGGAGCCGCGAGATGCCACTCTACACCGCCACCACAGGACGCTGACTGCTCACACCATAATGGCAATACAGTAAGTACTTTCGTCGTCCATCCACAGAGTTATCTTGGCCGACCGGTAACGCGTGCGCTTTGCAAGATGCAGGTGCCGAGTTCAAATCCCAATGGTCTTAAATTTTGTGTCCGAAATTGTCATCGCTCAAAAATGCGAGAAACTGGTGCGTCGAAAGAAAATCACATAAGCATAAACATAGGTTTTCGTGTTTATAGACCAATAAAGTTCATACCTTTTCAAGTGTACTAAGGTGATGATCGCTATTTCCATCACTTTAAGCAGCATTCTAAAGAATCATTTTCATCTCTGTCTAAAGCAAATATTAACAAGGTCACCGATCCATCTTACCTGGTCTCCCACGTCTTCCTACACGTGTGACCATTAACTTACCATTGCGATTCTTTTGACTTCACAATAAGACAACAGTCTTTAAAGAACCAGCACCTTCCTTTCGAACGTGAACAGCTTTTGGTGTTTGTCGACCTTTAAAGCTGGTGACGGACGAAATGATGAACATACTACGTCAGTACCTTCAATTAGGCAGGAGCGTTCTTCTTTCTTTACTCTCCTTTCTCTGCTGTGTTATCATGATAGAAGAACTTTTTTCTCAATATTCCAGGATCAGACAGAGCGTGTGCCACCGGAACCGCAACCGCAGACTCCTAGCAGCAAGCCGCCAGAGGTGCACAACCAGCACCAGCAACCGATAGACAGGCATCACGATAGGCACGAGAAGACCAAGTCTACTGGTAAGTTTGTTTCCCATCTTTAAGTGAATTCTAACCCTAGTAGACAAAGACCAAGGGTTCCATTTGTTTCAAAATTCTGACGCATTGCATCTTAACTTTAACTTAACTAGAATATGGCCACAGAATAAGCGAACTGAAGTGTGAGCAAGGGCCTTACTGCGTAAGTCTGGTGGAGATTATAATCATCAATCGTGTTCTCTCTTGCTTACACTCGTGGACTTGTTAATTGGCGCGTGCAGGATGGCAGGCGAAGCCGATTCCCAGAACAGTTAAGCGATAGGGGTGCTTGTCACATTAATCGCAGAACTCGCCACTGCTGGGGTTGAAATGTTTCTGAATATTGCAAAGATAAAACGGTTCTTTTCGCGTACAAAAATTATCAAAACATTACTTTGACAAAACTCGACGTTTCGAGCAAGTTACATTGTCCGTGGTCACGAGGGGACTGGAGTAGCGAGTGTCAGCATCGTGCATGTTCCTGAAATCAGAGATCCCTTCCTTCCTTAACGTGTTTACCCAAAGATGCAACGTAAGCTGACCCCACTGGGTGGAACGACGATCACGAAACTTTGCAATGCAACAGGAGAAATTTCCATAGTAACTATGCGCATTAACTGCGTATTCAAATCCATAAAAATATGTGTTTCTATCGTATGCAACCAAGCTACGTGAACGCCTAGCTGGCCATAATTGCGGGGACTGATGGATGCAAGAGGCAAGCAGCTCAAAATGGCGCTCTATGAGGGAGGACTACGTTCAGAACTGGACATCTTCTGCTTGATGATGTTTTTTTTTTAACTTTGCAGGAGTTTTACTTGATTTAAATACTGTAGATAGAATAGCGAGACCTAAGCCAGCAGTGGGCTAATCATGAATAAACCATACTGGATCGCGTATACTGCGATTATCCTAAGCTTAATAAATACCTCGATGTGAAGCATTTTTTTTAACGGGCTGATGCTGTTGGTCTCTATCGACCTTTACAGCGTCACTGGGCGGGAGGGCAGAAGCTTGAGACGCCCAGCCGTCAAAAGTGGGAGGCAACTAGCTCAAGGGCACTCGGCTTGGGCCGTTGCCGGGATAAGAGGATCGAGAAGATTACGTCCACTGGAAGAGTGGACCCTATTGTAAGTCGCGACCGTTCTAGCTAACCTACGGGGGGTACGTCGACCTCGCCGGCGGGGTCGGTGTCTGATTGTGTTACGCTGGTATTTTATACCGGTGCCGGACGGTACCTGAGCCAGAAGGGCTAGACTGGTCCTGAGATCCTAGCGCAGCCGATACTACGGCTGCTATAGGATCGTCCGGGTCGCTCAACGCGTGTCTCGAGCGACGACGACGGGGTGAATGTGAAGACTTGAACTCTATGATATGAAGTAGTTAATGTAATGTTCTTACATTTTCAGGTGCCGGTAAAGGTGGTAGTAAATCCGGCAAGCACAAATGGGTACCGCTCGATATAGACGTCAAAGCGGCGCGGCCGAGCAAACACGCGCCCCAACACTCTACCAGACAGGAAAATGGTATGCTGGAAGGTCCATATCAATTTTACTAACATTATTTTATACTAGTTCCTCCCCGTTGTTTCACCCACAAAAAATAGATTTTATTTATTTATCCGTTCAGTTATTTATGCGACGCCTTCGTGGTATTCGATAACATTGTCCTACGGGAACGTACTATCGGAATAAAAAGTATCCTAAGTATTAAACCAGGTCATAATCTATCTGTGTTCCAAATTTCATCCAAATCCGTTCAGTAATTTTTGCGTGAAAGAGTAACAAACATTCATCCGTACATCTATACTCACAAACTTTCGCATTTATAATATTAGTATGATCTATCAATAAGGTCAAAGAATCGATGATTGCTTAGCGAACCGTAGATGTGTTGGGTATATGAAATCGTGGTGGTATTTTCTAGTGCTAGACCATCTGCTACCACCTTTAATATTCGCTGTATTAAAAGGCGCTATAATGTTATTTGTAACACATTGGTATACTTTTAATTTTAGTTTGAAAACTATCGTGAGTATGACACATTTTTTAAGATAAATAACGGCGACGTTTACGACGGTTACAATCTTATAGTTCGATCATGGTATAATTCTTTAACGTTTCTTTTCGTGTTGTTTCCAAAACTCCATAGAAGCTTCTGGTAAAGTTGCCACCACTTTACTAGGAGTATGACTTTGACTAGACTATGACTTGACTTGAGAACTTAACACGATAAAATATCAATTACTTGACACTGGCTAAATACACAAAAGTGTGGAGCCAAACCATATGTAGACGATGCGATGAGGATGGTCACGAAGAGGCGGAAAGTAGGTGCAATGAAAGAAAATAATAAATTAATATTTCGGGGCGCCCGTACGTCAGTCGAAGCTGTCGAGAACTGTTGTTGTTTCAAAGGTGACGTACGGACGCCAAGCTTTATTTCAAAGAATATATAAAAAGGTAGGTTGCACTTGTCCTGAAGGTCTGTAGTTAACACCATAAAAAAAATACGCCTCAAAACAATTCCGCTTTCCAGACACGCACTCGCTGAACGGCGACGAGGCCCGGCGGGGCGGCGGCCGGGCCCGCGGAGCGGCGCGCGGCCGCGGCGGCCCGCGGCGCCCCGCCGCGCGCCCCGCCTCCGCCCTGCCCTCGCTGAACGCGCCGCACCACCCCATGTACCGGGTCGCCGAGTTCGTGCAGCACCCGGACTTGCAGCAGGTATGTCGCGACCGCTCACGGCACTCCTACCAATGCCTGCAACAGCTGGTAGGTGGGACACCTTTGATGTCACTCCTATGTCTGTCCCCTTATACCGGGTCGTAGATTTCGTACGGAAGCAGGTGTGTAGTGATCTCTGACGTCACTCCTAGCAATGCCTGCAACAGCTGGTAGGTGGGACACCTTTGATGTCACTCCTATGTCTGTCCCCTTATACCGGGTCGTAGATTTCGTACGGAAGCAGGTGTGTAGTGATCTCTGACGTCACTCCTAGCAATGCCTGCAACAGCTGGTAGGTGGGACACCTTTGATGTCACTCCTATGTCTGTCCCCTTATACCGGGTCGTAGATTTCGTACGGAAGCAGGTGTGTAGTGATCTCTGACGTCACTCCTAGCAATGCCTGCAACAGCTGGTAGGTGGGACACCTTTGATGTCACTCCTATGTATGCTCCCCCATATGTAAGTAGCGGCATTCGTTCTAGCGCTGCGCGTCATTGCGCAAAAGTAAAAAATTAGGTATCACAGGGGGTTAAGAGGGATGAAAGGAGCGCGTGCGTAGCGCCGGTTGGCTGCCGTACTCCGTCCCCCGCCACATACGACGCTCCGCGGGGTCTGACTGTACACTCACGTTCTAAGGTGTATTGTTATTGTCATTCATTGGTATTGTTTTTTGAGTTCGTTTGTTATTGTTGGTTTTTTATTAGCGTATATTTAGTAGATAGTGCTTATGCCTAGAAGAAATACTATTTTGAAAATGCACAAAATAATTTATTTTTTAAAGCAAGATTTAAATAAAAGATGTTAATTTTGTATAGTAAAACAACCTGTTACAAATCATGCAAAACTTTAACATTAACTATTTATAAATGTTTGCACGCATGACAGTACCCATACGCAGCTATCCCTTCCACATTTAGTTTAGCGCTAAACTTTCGTCCCGCTACCGATACTGGGTCGTGGATTTTGTACCAAAGCAAATGTGTACCGAGAGCGAGTACGTAGCGACTTCTGACGTCACCGTATATTCGGCTGGCTATGCCTGCAACAGGTGTGTGTGACGTCACTGCTCTCTATACTCGGCTAGCCACCACCCAATGTACCAGGTCCCCGTGTTACACAAGCGTGTTACATCCTAGACCGCATCGTCACTTACCATCAAGTGAGGATAGTGGTCAAGCGCCAAGCGTATAATAAAAGAGTTGTCAAATTATGTTAATGTATATTCTCGTGCGCCGCCATTCATTCCTCGAAAGCGGAAGAATGAAAAAAAAAGTATATTCTATTTAAAAAACAAACGAGTGTGCTTTATATACCACACGACTGAAGTAAAACTTCTTTAGTTTCATCTCTCGGCCGGTGTTACTTTATTTTTGCTTTGATTAATGTTAATGTCGCCATTTTGACCATTGTAAATGGTCATTTTACCGGACATACCAACATAATAATTATTTTTTAATTTTTGCTATGTTGACAATGGAGATCTACGTAAACCAACTTCAACTTCCGTTCACTACGCATTCACCGGCTTACTCCCCAAATCAAGCGTAAAGAAGTTTTACTTCAAAACTCGTCAGTGTGAAGAGCGCAGCGTTGTGCCATGCAGGACTTCTAAAAGTCTTGCGTGGCATTTACCCCTTTAACTTCCCTATTCATTTTGGTGCATTCTTGATCAGGGTTTTGAGTACCATTCATTTGCTTATATACATAGAGGTCTCATTCAGAGCTTTAGGGTGGTATTCGATGGGCATACAGCTGGGGCGATCACGTAACTCGATTGCAACCGATAGAAACACAAATTTGTATGGATTTGACAGTTTGAATATGTAATTTATTAATAATCATATTAACCGTATTAATAATGCCCAATGATCACATACATAGATCCTGGACCCTAACTAGGATTCTCTCAGCCTTATTAATAAACACGAACTAGCTTTAGACTAGTTACACCATCTTTTGTCTCTTTCGATCCAGCTAAATATTCCAGTAGCAAAAAAAGGACAAAAGCTGAAGTAACTAATCCGAGACTAATACCCGTTTATTAATAAGGCTGTCTGTGTCTAGGGACCCAGGAACTACGAGGACCATAGTCACACAACACCCAGATACAGAACAAGTATTTGCGCTTTTTTTTTCTATAAATATTAGTCCTGCCGCGGGAATCGAACCCGCCGCCTCCGGATAATGAGCCGATCTCAACCACCACACCACAGAGGCTGTCAATGTTTATGTGCATAGTTAGTATGGAAACTTCTCCTGTTGCATTGCAATCAATGTTTCGTGATCACCCCCAAGTCTTTGCTCTCGTGGAGGGTTTGGGGTTAACATTCACATGCATTTTTTTACGAAGTAAAAAGAGCGTATTGGTTAATTTTTTTGAGTTTTAAGATCATTTTTAATTGCCATCAGCTTCGACTTTATTTTTTATTTCTTTTCATATGATATCTTATGGTAATATATAATTAAATAAAATAAATATATTGTGCAGTTTTATATACATACTTATATTATATATTATTATTCTTATTATATGACTGGCCTGATAGCTCATTTGGTAGTAACCCTGGCTTCTGAGCTGTAAGTTGTGGGTTCGATTCCCACCCAGGACAAACATTTGTGTGATGAACATCGATGTTTGTTCTGTGTCTGGGTGTTATATTGTATTCTATGTATGTATTTATAAACTGATATATGATGATATAAGTATTGTATCAGTTATCTGGTTCCCATAGTACAAGCTTTGCTTAGTTAGGGGCTAGATGGCGCTGTATGAAATGTCCCCAAATATTTATTTATATAAAAGCTTTTATAAATATGTGGTTAATAATGGTTGTCATATACATAAATAGGTGCGGTTGTGGTGAGAGAACCAAACATCGTTTTGCCAGTTATTCTGCCCGCCATGCAGTAGTGCTACCTGTCCGCTTAGGTGATCTCTGTCTCAGGATGACGTGCACATTTTGATTTCCCAGTGACACTGCATATGAGTGGACGGGACGCTTAACATCAGGCGAACAACTAGCTCGTCAAGTCATTCATCTGATACGAATTATTATTCATTGTTTATTAGTTTGAATACGCAGTTTATTAATAACCGTATTAACTGTATTAATAACGCCCAACGATCACATACATAGATCCTGGATCCTAACTAGGATTCCCTGTGTCTAGGGACCCAGGAACTACGAGGACCATTGTCACAGAACACGCAGACTCAGAACAAGTATTTGTGCTTTTTTTTCTATAAATACTAGTCCTGCCGCGGGAATCGAACCCGCTGCCTCCGGGTAATGAGCCGACATTATTATTATCCGTATCAGGTTGTTGAACTTTTTTATCAATAGGAATCAAACGATTATCACATAAATTGGGCTTAAAAACGCATTAAAACTTAAGTAGACATTAATAAATTAAATGTGTCAATTTCATTATTTAAATAGATCAAATCATAATAATAATAACGCCCAACGATCACATACATAAATCCAGGATCCTAACTAGGATTCGCTGTGTCCAGGGACTCAGAAACAACTAGGATCATGGTCCCACATTACCCAGAATCGAAAGAAGTATTTGCGATTTTTTTTCTATGCGCAAATATTTGTCATGTATAATGAAACAAAATCCTCAAGACGTGGATTTTTCTTTTTCGTTCGCAACTTGAAATAACAATAATAATAATAACGCCCTCTGATCACATACATAGATCCTGGACCTAACTAGGATTCCCTGTGTCTAGGGATTCAGGAACTACGAGGACCATGGTCCCACAACACCCAGACTTAGAACAAGTATTTGCGTTTTTTTTCTGTGCACAAATACTTGTCCTGTCGCGGGAATCGAACCCGCCGCCTCCGGGCTATGAGCCCACTCGATCAACCACCACACCACAGAGGCTGACAACAAAAAAACAAAATCGAATTGTGAAGTTGAACCGGTTCTATTCGCGGAAGGTATTATGTCAAAATATGATCTGAACTAACCTCGACTTTAAGGCCAATTACATTTGCATATTTTGTAAGCCCTTGGTGTTTTATATATATTAGTTATACTACTATATACTAGTTGAGCCCCGCAGCTTCATCCGCGGATAAAAAGTATTTTAATTATTTGCTCATCCCACGGGAACATTTCACTTTTCCTCGATAAAATGTAGCCTATATGTTAATCCAGTGTATAAGCTATTTTGGGACTGAATTTCATCCATATCCATGCAGCCGTTTGAGCGTGAAGGAGTAACAAACATACACACATACAAACTTTCGGTTTTATAATATTAGTGTGACTAGCGCGTCATTTTCGGTACTGGGTACATAAAGGGCATGAAACTCGTAAATTATCAACTGGAGTTTTGGCGGGAATGCGAAAAAGATTGCGTCACCGCATTACATTATTTTCCAAAACTTGTGTTATTTTCAGTGTTAGTGCATAAAATTGGTGGCATTCTATTCGTTAAGTGCTGGATTACAGGCGTGAGTGTGGGAAAATGGTATAATGATAGTGAAACGTTTCTATTCGTGTTGTTTCCAAAACTCCATAGAAGCTTCTGGTAAAGTTACCACCACTTTACTAGGAGTATGACTTTGACTAGACTTGATGACTTCGACTGTGACTTGACACATATTTGCGTGAAATATCATTAACTTGATAAATTATTAATTACTTGACACTGGCTAAATACACAAAGTGTGGAACCAAAACATAAAAAATGATCAACTCTCGCCACAACAGCACCATGTCGTCCGCACAACAAAATCATCCGCATTTAACACCACTCCCTTCCCTGGCCAGCTGCGCGTGGCTCAACCAGCGCTCCCTCAGGTCATGATGCCGTACAATCAGCTGACCCAGCTTCCGCTGGCGCCGCCGTTGGCGCAAGCATTCTACTACGGGGCGGCGACCGCGACCGCGGCGCCTTACGGAATGGGACTAGACCAGGTCACGTTGAAGGATTTGATCAAGAAACAGATGTAAGTACTGATCACTGTATCTATTTTATTTATTTGTCACACAAAACAGAATACATACAACACAAGAACAAAAAAAGTGGCATATTATTCGTTAAACGCTGAATTACAGGCATGAGTGGTGGTAAGTGGTATAATGATGGTGAAACGTTTCTTTTCCTGTTTTTTTCCAAAATTACATAGAAGATTCTGTTAAAGTTGCCACCACTTTACTAGGAGTATGACTTGACTTGATGACTTGGACTGTGACTTGACTCATAACATATATAATATTTTTTTTTATGTTTTGGCTTCACACTTTTGTGTATTTAGCCAGTGTCAAGTAATTAATAATTTATCAAGTTAATGATATTTCACGCAAATATGTGTCAAGTCACAGTCGAAGTCATGAAGTCAAGTCATAGTCCAGTCAAAGTCATAAATAATATTAATTAACTTGAGAAATTATATCAATTACTTGACACTGGCTAAATACACAAAAGTGTGCAGCCAAAACAAAAACAAAAAACACTACCTACATAAGACAATTAAACCAGTCTGAGTTTACTGGTAATCGTGTTTTATTCAAACATGACGCTTATTTCCTCACAGTGAATACTACTTCAGTGCTGACAACTTAGCGCGCGATTTCTTCCTCCGTCGCAAGATGGACGCGGATGGAACTATCCCGGTAACATTAATCGCCTCCTTCCACCGCGTGAGGGCGCTTACAGCGGACGTGCAGCTCGTCCTAGACTCTATCAAGGATTCGGATAAACTGCAGCTTATATCTGGATTCAAGGTGAGCTTTATGAACGTTGAAATAAAAGCCAGCTTTGAATAATATAATACAATACGAAGGAAGGGTGTTTTTACTGTGTACAGGATTTTATTGACAAGAACGATAATGTTTGATTGATGTTTTCTCCTATAAGTAGGCACATATTGTGTTTGTATTACGGACTTACTGGCGGAATTTAGAAATAAGAATAATAGTGTTGATTTATATTTAATTATAGGTGACTAGGGTTTTAGGCATTTCAAACACAATGTAAAAATTGTTATTGAATAAATGAATTATGAATTTAGAATACAACACAAAAATTCTTTATTGTACGCCAGAAGAAAAAAATAGTTACAAATGATGAAACTTAAAGCTATAGTACAATGGGCGGACGTTAAAATAAAAGCCAGCTTTGAATATTAATAACAATAACGCCCAACGAAACGCAACCTTTCCTCAACTGTGTATATCAATGTGAACCACAGATTACGAATAAATAATAAGGTAATAAATAACGCCCAGCGATCACGTATATAGAACCTGGATTCTAAATAGGACCCCTCCTATCAGGGTTCCCTGTCTATGGAGACAGGGAATCCTCCATTAACTCTGAACCCAGGAACTTCGAGGACCATGCTATCACAACACCCAGACTGAGAACAAGTATTTGAGCTTTATTTCTGTGCTTAAATACTTGTCCTGCCGCGGGAATTGAACCCGCCGTTCCGGGCCGACCTGCTCAACCACGACGCCCAAGAGCCTGTTGAATGTTCATATATGAGATTTCATATATCAGTAGACACTGTGTAATTATATATACTATGTGGTAGGATTTCTCAAAGTAGGTACCACAGATTCGCCAGTTATTAAATAACATAAAAGAAAAATGTACTCTCTTATGCCTGTTTTGGATCTACTCTGAATGAGCTAAACATCTAAACATTCCATGTGATCACAATTTTTTTGGTTTCTCTTTGTGAAAGAGTTTTGTGTAAGCTCTAAATCAGTGTAATGTAAAAAGAGAAAGAAACTAAATACATTTATACAAATAGGTACTTATACAAGACAATTCACACAAAAAAAAAACATAATGTTGTGTGACGTCATGATATAGGTCCCGATTCAGCATGCTATTTAGGACGTAGGATCTTAATAACTGATTTTAAGTGTGATACATCCATACTCTCAAACTTTCGCATATATAATATTAATAGGAGATAACACTTTTTAAACTTTCGCGACTTGAACTCAGATTGTAAAACTCACTCACTCAAAAATTATCAAAATTTTTTGTGCGCGAATAAACCCGTTTTATCTTTACATTAATAGGAGATATTATATAGCAAGCACATTAGGTACAATGGGTGACTTTGAAAAAAAAGAAGTTCTCTTTCCCACTACTCATATGTCTGCTCAAAATGTATTTTTCGTCTGTTCACAATGAGCAACTGTATAGTTTGAAAGTCAAATTCCTCTCTTTCTAGACGTCATTGACTCATCTATCGTTACTTTCAGGTGCGAACAGCTACCGAACCAACGAAATGGCCGATACTAGATCTGGCCGACGAAAGCGACAAGCCAAAGCCGTCCGAAGAGAAACCGAAGCCAGCCGAAGAGACACCGAAGCCAGCCGAAGAGACACCGAAGCCGGCCGAAGAGAAACCGAAGCCGGCTGAAGAGGAGCCGAAGGCGGGCGAAGAGCCAAAATCAGTTGAGCCAGATTACAAGGTCTCGACTCCTGAGAGCAAATCTCAAGAGCTAGCCGCTGAAAAAGGAACTAAAGGTGAATGATAATTAAATAATGTAGCACGCCATCTATTGACAGCTTATAGAAAGCTCTCCCGTAAATTTCTACTACAGTACGTTGTGTCAAAGTCAAAGAATTTTATTGCAAACTAGCTGGTAGAGTTTTTCTAAACTTTCCTAAGTTTTTCTTTCATAAGAACCTTCTGACAATAATCTATCTACAGGATCTATGTATGTGATCGTTTGACGTTATCATTATTATTATTATTATTATTAATAAAAACAACAAAAAAAAATTAACGAAAAAGTTCCATTCCAAATAGGTTCATTTTTATACATAATTTTTTTTTTTTTATCTAGCCCCAAACTAAGCAAAGCTTGTACTATGGGAACCAGATAACTGATACAATACTTAGATACTTTTTGTTTGTAAATACATACATAGAATACAATATAACACCCAGACACAGAACAAACATCGATGTTCACCACACAAATGTTTGTCCTGGGTGGGAATCGAACCCACAACCCGCAGTTCAGAAGGCAGGGTTACTACCAACTGAGCTATCGGGCCAGTCGAGAAAAATAGCTGTTATTAGCAATTTTACAAGTCATAATGATATTAGGTACTCAAAATTAAGTTATAGTACTGAGTATATAAAATTACAAAGTGCTTTTTGTCAAAATATATGATATAGTGTGAGTATGAAGAAAAAAAGTCCTCTTTCCCACTGTGGGGTGATCACGCAACTTTGATTGTAATGCAACAAGAGAAATTTCATTCCTAATTTGAAAATCGCTATAGTAACCAGGCACGTAAACTGCGTATTGAAACTATAAAATCCAAATAAAGTTGTGTTTCAATTGGTTGCGATCGAGTTATGGTCGCCTAGCTGGTGCAAACAATCCGGCACAATACAGAACAGAAAACTCTGATCCGAAGCTTCGATTACACCTGTAAAGAATCTACAAAAAAACTCGACGATGTCTATAAGCTGATGCTGCTGCCATATGGCTCAGGATGCCATAGGAAACATGGCCTGTTAGATTTCATTTTACTCAGCCATTCTTATATTAATAATGCCCAACGATCACATACATAGATCCTGGACCCTAACTAGGATTCCCTGTGTTTAGGGACAAATGAACTACGAGGACCATGCTTCCACAACACCCAGACTCAGAATAAGTATTTCCGCTTTTTTTCTGTTCACAAATACTTGTCCTGCCGCGGGAATCGAACCCGCCGCCTCCGGATTACGAGCCAACCTGCTCAACTACCACACCACAGAGGCGGTTAATTATACTATCTAGGTGTATCAAAAATACATTACTAATTTGGTTAATTTTCCATAGACGCTGCCACAACGGAAAGCAACGCCGAAGAGAAAAAAGCAAAAGACGAAGCGCCCAGTATAGAGCCGGTCGCCGAGAAGAAAGTGGTGCCATCTAGTAATGACGCCACGAAGCAATCTCCCAAAGGAGATGTGCAAGAAAGCTTAAAAAACGATGAGGCTAATGAAACCGAGAAAAAAGAAGAGGTAAGTTTGATTTGATTTTTAGATTATTAATAAAAAATAAAAATAAATAAACATAGTAATAACTCTTTATTTCGGACACGAGATCCATATTGCCGCTAAAAATGATATCGAAATATGTAACGTAAATAAGTGTTTGTGGACACAGAATCTAGCCCAAAACTACGCAAAGCTTGTACTATGGGAACCAGATACTCTTTGTTTGTAAATACATAGAATATAATATAATACCCAGACAGAACAAACATCGATGTCCCTCACACAAATGTATGTCCTGGGTGGGAATCAAACCCACAACCCACAGTTCAGAAGGCAGGGTTACTACCAACTGAGCTATTGGGCCAGTATTGGCAACTATTTTACATCAGGATTAATTTATTCACATCAGGTTTAGATACTTTTAATCAGCACTAATTACTTTGTTTATTATTTCATATCAGGTTTGGTTACTTTACATCAGGGTTAGTAATTTGCTTCAGGTTTAGTTACTTCATTATTAGGTTTAGTTAATTGCCTTACATAATCGGTCAATTCTTTTACAGTCAAAACAAGAGCATCCATCACCGCAAGTAAGTAAAGATGATGAAAAGAAACCGACCGATTCCAACGATGATCCGCCATTGCAGTCCGAATCCGGTGCAGAAGAAAGAACCGGGGAGAAACGGTGAGTTTATGACCACATGGTCGCAGCTTACCAAACCAGTTACCTTTCCAAACCAATTACTTTACCAAACCAATTACCATACCAAACCAATTACCATACCAAATCAATTACAATTCCAAACCAATTACCATACCAAATCAATTACCGTTCCAAACCAATTACCATTCCAAACCAATTACCATACCAAATCAATTACCGTTCCAAACCAATTACCATTCCAATCACCTTACCAAACCAATTACCATTCCAAACCAATTACCATTCCAAACCAATTACCATTCCAAACCAATTACCATTCCAAACCAATTTACCTTACCAAACCAATTACCTTACCAAACCAATTACCTTACCAAACCAATTACCTTGCCAAACCAATTACCTTACCAAAGAAGTTTGAAGTAAAAAAATATAATCAAAATTTTAGAGATGTTACTTTAATGTTGGTTCCATCAACTATTATTTTTTAGTAATTATTGACAGAGCGAATAGAGTGAAAGCAATCTTCAATTTCATATTCAACGTCTAGCTGAGATAATCAAAATTTCAAACAAAAGAATTTAATTAGGTATGCTATTCAAACGCACTGGCTTATTTCAAACCATAACAAACTGTAGATCATTTTCATCACTCTCCCTAAAATGAATTTGGCTTATTCGGAGCCTTCTCGCCTGCCAATCCGTACGTCCCAGGTTCAAAACCTGGCACTTTGAAAACTGTTTAATACTTTTACCCCGTAAAGTATGTCGTTACGTATTCGATATGTTGCGATATTTGTAACGGGGTGATACTAAAAGCTGACCTAACCGAAATCTTTAGCGTGTATCATCGCTTTGGACTTTTCATAGGGTTCGCGACATCTAGACTTAACCCATTCACTGCCGCAATTTTTTAAAATCTTTTCATTATTACCCACTACTTTTTATTGCTTTTTTGGGTTATAAATAAATGCTATTTATTGTATAATTACTCAAATAATTGACAAATACACTCTAAATACAGAAAAAAGCAATAACTCATAAGTTGCGTTGGTGGCACACAGGTAAAAAAGTTTTTGGGCAGATCCGGCAACGCAAGGTTTGCGTGCGTGCTATGGTTGGTGTTATGCAATTATAATACTGCAAGAAAATAATAATTACTTCTCTGCAACATCTGCATGATTTTATGAAAAAGTAAGGAAATAATAAGTTCTATTATTTGAAAAGATGATTTTATTAGAATGATATATCTATTTATTTATAAAAACTTAAATAACATTTTCCGATTTTTGAGGGAATGATCCATACGAGTAGTTGTTAAGTAGTAGCACCGTTACATGTTTAATATCCCACATGTGCGAACAAAGCGATTTGGCTCCACTTTATCATGAAACAGCCAAAGGGTGGAAGGTTTTAAAAACGGTCGGTCGTCTTCAAATCGATGCTGTATGAGTCTCACTTTCGAAATGTGTTGATAATTTTGGTTGTCTGTCCACATTATTATTATCAATTACTCTGAAATTATAAAAAAAAATGTAAAATAAGCCCTTAAGAGTTATATTACTATAATTAATTAAATTAAACTAGGTAGGTAGGTAACTACACATTTGAGTTTCATAAAGAAAATTTGTTTTGTTATGTGCAATCATCTATCAAATTTGAGAATAGTATATTCATAAAAAAATTTAAGCCAAATTTAAGACTTTGCCTGTTTGAAATGTTCAGGGAGCAGTTTTTTTGATTGAGTGCTAAATGGACAAGTTTAGCACTGCACTTTTTAGTGGAATCCACCAATCCACCATCTCAATATCTAAAAATAATAGGTCTTTACCTATGAAATTGCCGTATTGCAGTACAGACTTTTTCAAACAAAAAAAAGTTTTGATTGGCTATGAATTCTAAATTCAAATTAATTTTGTTTTAAAAATATGACATTCTATTTACAATATAAGTCTTTTGTTTATTGATTAGCGTTGTATTTTCATTACATTTCAAAATTTTTCCTCATAATGGATACTTTGAAATTTCGTGTAATTATGGAATATGAGTTCCGTCGTGGCACCAACGCGGCACAAACGACACGTAACATCAACGACGTTTACGGAGAGAACTGTACAAACGAACGTACAACCCGTTATTGGTTTGCTCGGTTCCGTTCTGGCAATTTTGACTTGAAAATGAACCTCGTGGTCGTCCGGAAACTTTGGTCAACAATGATGAATTAAAGGTGATTGTGGAAGCTGATGAATCTCAATCTACAGCTGAGCTGGCAGCAGCTTTTGATGTTAGCATCAAAACAATATTGGTCCATTTGTGACAGATTGGCAAGATAAAAAAGCTTGATAGATGGGTGCCCTACGAACTTAACGATCGCCAGCGCAACGTACGCGTCGAGACTTGCCTTGCGCTGCTTAACAGGCACAAAAATGAAGGAATTTTGAACCGAATTGTTACGTGCGACGAAAAATGGATTCTTTTTGACAATCGAAAGCGCTCAGCAAGTTGGTTAGATCCTGGTTCGGTACCAAAGCAATGTGCAAAACGCAAAATGACCCCTAGAAAGGTGATGGTCACAGTTTGGTGGTCTAGTGCTGGTGTGATTCATCATAGCTTTTTACAAAACGGCGAGAGCATTACTGCAGATGTGTACATTGAAGAACTGACCACAATGATGGCGAAACTCGCACGTCTGCAACCAGCTTTGGTCAATCGGTCGTCTCCACTGCTACTTCACGACAACGCGCGACCCCATACTGCACAACAGACCGTCTCTAAGCTGCATGAGTTGGGTTTGGAAGCTCTCCCTCATCCGCCATACTCACCAGGTCTTGCGCCTACCGACTATTACTTTTTCCAAAATTTGGACAACTTTTTAGCGGGAAAAAAATTCAATTCCCGAGAGGCAGTACAAAACGCCTTTGAAGAGTTTGTTGTCTCCCGTCCTGCTGATTTTTTCAAGAAGGGCATCCATAAACTGCCACAGCGTTGGCAAAGATGCATTGATTGCAGGGGTGATTACTTTGAATAAAAGAAATAATGGTTTATGTTTGCTCGCGTCCGTAGGCTTTAACCCTAGTTTCCCTACACGTGACCCCTGGGTGGTGCCAAAAGAGCAACCAAATAACTGGTGGAAGGCCTTAGCCGCCGGCTTAGTTACCACCCATTAGACAAAACCACGATGCCAAGCGACTCGTCGTGTTCCATCGTGATGTCTAATGAAGCCGTTCTGACGAGTAGATGTGGACAGTTGTGTTGGGTATGCAGACCGGTATTGGTGATGGAGATGCTTTCGCGTCGGAGACCTTGCTTCGGAGGGTAGCGGGATCCGAAGCACGGTGCTCTCTGCTGGCCGACCGCAAGTTGTAGGGGGCCCAAGTAGTAGTCTAGCCAACTACGAAAGGCTGCCCCACCGCTTGTGTAAAATCCTGAGGTTGTCCACAGGGCCAGTTGGCGACTGGAAGTGAGGAACTTGTGGGCAATTTCAGGGGGGTTCGGGCGTCCCCGCAGTCTCCGCGCAAGTTCTCCATTGGCGTAGGAGCTTCTCTATTACTGAGGGTTAGCATCCCAATATCTCGTCCACTTCCTACTTGTCTACCTAACTCACCCAACAATGAAAAAGTCGAAAAAATTGAGCAAGTTTAAACGGCAGATGCACGTCCTCACTCTTAAAGTGCACCTCACAAATATTCGTGGGCTGCACTCAAATCTGCAAGCGGTCCATCATCATCTGGAGACCAACAAACCGCACTTGCTCTTCTTGACTGAGACGCAAATAGGATGTCCATCAGACACGGCATATCTGGACTATCCAGGATTCATCTTGGAAAACCGCTTCCTTCCACGCGCTGGTATCTGCGTTTACGTCCGTGATGATATTTGCTGTTTGCGTCTCCGAAACCTTGAACATCCCCACTTTTCGGTGATTTGGGTGCTTGTGGACACCGGCATTGAGAAAATTCTCTATGCTGGTGTGTACAGATCACATAGCGGTGACCGGGAGACAACTCTTCTAATGGAGTATCTCAGTGAAACGGCAGATGTGGCTCAGCAACGCTATCCTTCGGCTCAGCTTGTTGTTCTGGGGGACTTTAATGCTCACCACCAGGAGTGGTTAGTCCCACACCGGATCACGGACCACGCTGGGAGAGAGACGCGTAAGCTCGCTTTGGCGCTCAATTTAACGCAGATTGTTAAAAAGCCAACGCGAGTGCCTGATATTGATAGCCACACTGCTAACTGCCTCGACCTTCTGCTCACGACTGAACCAGACCGATACTCTGTGGCGGTATCCTCACCCATTGGTAGTTCCGATCACTGTCTGGTCAAGTCCATTTCAGTATACTCCCCGCCTGACCCAAGCCCTAAGAGCAATCGGCGTGTCTGGAGATACAACTTAGCAGACTGGGACGAGATGCGACATTTCTTCGCTTCATATCCTTGGCGGCAAACGTGTTTTTCTTCTGGAGATCCGACGGTCTGCGCGAATGCGGTTACTGAGGTAGTATGTCGGGCTATGGAATATTTTATTCCATTTTCCGATAAACCCGTGACCAGCAAAGCCAGCCCATGGTTTGGAGCCGAATGTGCACGTGCTGAAGCGCAGAAGCATGCGGCATATCTGGCATGGGCTGACGCTCGAAAACGCAAGGCCTCGGACACTCGAGCTAAGAAGAAAGCCTTTAACGTTGCCGCCAAGGCCTGTAAGAAGGAATTAAGGAAGGCTCGTTTCAATCATATTGGTCGAATAGGGACTAAACTTGCTTCCTACCCAGCGGGTAGTAAGGCTTTTTGGTCCCTAGCCAAATCGGTTGAAGCGAACTTCTGTCGATCCTCACTGCCTCCATTATTGAAACCAGACGGATCGCTGGCTCACACTGCAAAAGAAAAAGCAAACTTGTTTGCCACTCTCTTTGCAGAAGCTTCGCGTCTAGATTCTGCTAATGAGGTACCTCCCTGCCTTCCACAATGCGGTGTTTTCATGCCGGAAATACGCATACGTCAGAAGGAAGTACTAAAAACATTACGCAGTCTAGACGTGAACAAAGCCAGTGGTCCCGATGGTATACCTGCAATTGTACTTAAGAGCTGTGCACCCGAGTTGTCTCCCATTCTAACACGCCTATTTCGCCTCTCTCTAGACACCGGAATAGTCCCTATGAGTTGGAAGCTAGCCAACGTACAACCTGTACCTAAGAAGGGCAGTCGTGCTGATCCTGCCAACTATCGACCCATCTCAATTACCTCCATTCTCTGTAAGAGTATGGAGCGTATAATTAACAACAAACTCTTGGCATACCTTGAAGACAATGATCTCCTCAGTGACCGGCAATACGGATTTCGCCGAAACCGGTCCACTGGGGATCTTCTCGCGTATGCCACTCACATATTGAGCGAAGCCTTAGAGATGCATGGAGAGGCACTTGCTGTATCTCTAGACGTCTCTAAGGCATTTGATCGGGTCTGGCACGACGGTCTTCTGAATAAGCTTCCATCTTACGGACTACCTGCTGGTTTGTGCACTTGGATATCAGACTTTTTGAGGGAACGATCGCTTAGAGTAGTTCTTGATGGCTGCTCTTCCGATCAATTAGCTATTAACGCTGGTGTACCTCAGAGGTCAGTTCTTTCAGCAACACTATTCTTACTCCACATCAATGATTTGCTAAAGCCCGGTACCTTTGGGTATGCAGATGATAGTACTGTTGTTGAAAGATACACATCCAGTGCCCGAGCCAGTGGTGACGATGTCCGGATTGAGAGAGAGGCTATGGTTGAGCGCATGAACCTGGCTTTGAAAGCCGTGTCCGATTGGGGCGATGCTAACTTGGTTAGGTTCAATGCTGCAAAAACACAGGCGTGTTTATTCACTGCTAAAAAGAGCCCACTCCATCTGGCTCCTTCATTCCGTGGTGTATCTGTAAGTTTAGGAAACCATCTTGAGCTTTTGGGTGTTGATCTCACGTCAAACCTAAACTTTGGATCCTACATCGAGTCCAAAGCCAAAGTAGCTTCAAAAAAACTCGGCATATTGTCCAAGGTAAGGCGGTACTTCACACCTGGACAGCTTCTAAATCTGTATCAAGCACAAGTCCGATCGTGTATGGAGTACTGCTGCCACCTGTGGGACGGGTCTGCCAAGTACCAGCTTGAGGCTCTGGACTCGATTGAACGGCGTGCCAAAAGGCTCATTGACGACGACACTTTGGTTGGTGAAAGGCTCCAGAGCCTTGCACATCGACGTAAGGTGGCAAGTCTGTCGGTTTTTTACAGATTACACCACGGTGAATGCGCTCAAGAACTGCATGATCTAATTCTCCCATCACCATTCCACTACCGGACTACTAGACGCTCGGCTAAGCGCCATCCTTTTGTGGTCGAAATACCACCCATTCGTACCAAGCGATTTGACTCAACGTTCTTAATTAGAACGGCTAAGGAATGGAATGCCCTGCCAGCGTCTGTGTTTCCGGCGAAATATGACCCGGGCGTGTTCAAGAGAAGAGTGAATAGGTATTTACTTGGCTAGCATGCTACACCTTCGATCGCATCGTCACTTCCCATCAGGTGAGAGCGTGGTCAAATGCTAGACAAGTTTGAAGTAAAAAAAAAAAAAATAAAAATAAAAAAAATAAGTTCGAAAAAAAAAATACTTTAACTTTTTTCAAACAAAACGGCAATTTCATAGGTAAAGACCTAAATAACAAATAAGTAAGTATGTAATATATAATTATGACGCTTACATACATAAAAAGGCACAATGTCAGATCTTGTACTCTACATAGTAAATAGCATGGCTAAAAGCATGTAAATCTCTTATTGCAGTATTCATCAATTCCTACAATAAAATTTAATGATTGATATTGATAATAACTAACAGATATCTACAAAACTAAATTCATATTCATTTGTTTTAAACTACTCTCTCACCTATTTCTAATTATTAGCGTGTTAGTGCTTGTATAAAACCGTCCCAACGATTTTGATTCGTGTCTGCCACTGAACGCACCTTTTGAGTTGAAATTTAAAAACTATCGTTTCTACGGGAATCTTATTGAAAATATCGTATATACAGCAATGATTGGTAGTAAGAAACACTTACCTTTTGATATAATGTATTGAATGAGTGTTTTTCACCAATATTCAATTATTTTTTTAATTACATCCGGAGTACGTTTTTTGTTCCAACTTAAACTGTCGAGAAATGGTATTTCCCGTTTTGATACTGACAAACCATCTAAATTACAAAATGACAGTGACATTTCTCAATGGTTTTTCATTAAATATATTCGATTATTTCTGTGCGCACCAAAAAAAAAACAACATTTTAGGAGAAGATAGCCACAACGCATAAGGCGCGTTGCTGGCACACAGCAAAAAATGTGTAAAACGCGAGGGGTGCGTTGCCGGAGCTGAATGGGTTAATACTATAAAGAGGAAATGATTGTTTGTTCGCATTGAATAGGCTCTGAAACTAATGGACCGATTTGAAAAATTCTTTCATTATTAGGTCCGTATTACAGAACGATGCTCAGACATCGCGAGCAAGCAGAGATTTCATAAAGTCATCAATTAGCGAATGATTTGAATGAAAAAAATGGCTAATCAAGTTTCATGTATTTTCATGTATAGAATACCATTATAGAGGGAGTGAGTGCTGTCTGTGGAAGTGGGGTGCTCGCTCTACTCTGTGGTGTCGGGAATTAGATGATGTCTGTCATGATTATTTATAAGTTGCATCAGTTATAAAATATGTAGGAGTTTTGGCGGGAACGCGAAAAAGATTGCGTCACCGCATTGTATTATTTTCCAAAACTTGTGTTATTTTCAGTGTTAGTGCATAAAATTGGTGGCATTCTATTCGTTAAGTGCTGGATTACAGGCGTGAGTGTGGGAAAATGGTATAATGATGGTGAAACGTTTCTTTTCGTGTTATTTCCAAAAGTCCATAGAAGCTTCGAGTAAAGTTGCCACCACTTTACTAGGAGTATGACTTTGACTGGACTATGACTTGACGAGTTCGACTGTGACTTGACACACATTTGCGTGAAATATCATTAACTTGATAAATTATTAATTACTTGACACTGGCTAAATACACAAAAGTGTGGAGCCAAAACATAAAAAAAAAATGTACGATACTATTGGAATAAAGAAGAATTAAATATATGTGTTTGTCTTGTCCATTACGATATCAACTACAATGAAAATAATATCCAATAGTGATATAAGTTCCAATAACAAATGGTACTAAAACACTGTTCTCTTTCTTCCATATAGACGCAAGAAACAAATGGTGGGAATCTTCCCCCTGGCCACGATGGGGGGCCCCTTGGTGGCCCCTGTGTCCAGTCTGCTGAGAGCTGTGCCCCCGCCACCCTTGCCAAGGTATGTAACTGGTTTTACCACGACGCATTAGTGGCACATCTAGTGTTACAGATCCTCATAGGCTATGATGACCTCTTTCCATCAGGCACTGCCTCTATAAATATTATATAAATATAAAATATAAATATGCAATATAAATAATATTGTAAGATAAATAACGGCTAAACTCAGGTCAATTTCGAAATTACTCCGACCAGTATATAGTATAAATAATATAAGTTAATTACGAATATAACATTTTACTGTGGTATTTTGACTTTGACAAAACTAGACTTTGACATTATATAAAATCACACTATATATATAAAATCATACTAATCACACTAATATTATAAAGGCGAAAGTTTGTATGTTTGTATGTTTGTATGAGTGTATGTTTGTTACTCCTTCACGCTCAAACGGCTGCATGGATTTGGATGAAATTCGGTATTAAGATAGCTCATACACTGGATTAACATATAGGCTAATTTTTTTTCCCGGAAAAGTGAAATGTTCCCGTGGGATGAGCAAATAATTAAAATACTTTTTATCCGCGGATGAAGCTGCGGGGCTCAACTAGTATATAGTAGTATAACTAATATATAAAAAACACCAAGGGCTTACAAACTTTTGTACTTTTTTGGAACTTTTATATGGTTATGTCATGTCAAAGTCTTATTTTTTCAAAGTCAAAATACCACAGTAAAATGTTGAATGTTTTACTGAAGGCTCTAGAATGCCTTGAAGAGGCGATCACCTCATTTGATTGCTACAAATAGAAAGGTTTTTGGCGGGAAAACGAAAAAGATCGCACCATCGCAATTTTCCAAAACTTGTGGCATTGGTGTAAAATTTTTATTCGTTAAGTGCTGGATTACAGGCGTGAGTGTGGGAAAGTGGTATAATGATGGTGAAACTTTTCTTTTCGTGTTTTTTCCAAAACTCCATAGAAGCTTCTGGTAAAGTTGCCACCACTTTACTGGGAGTATGACTGGACTATATGACTTAACTTGATGACTTGGACTGTGACTTGACACATATAAATATATATATTTTAGAGCTCAAAGTCACCAAGGAGGCCAATGTTGGGCTCCTTAAAGAGCTGGAGGACCATGAGGCGGATATGTCTCGCATGCTAGGAAAACATGATGACTTAAAAAACCAATTGTCCGAACAAGATATAGTGTTGGAAGACATGAAGGACCAGCGAGATCGTATTCAGGCAACTCTTGATACCTATCAACATGATCAGGAGATGTATGAATCTGCTCTTAGGCGCATAAGAGATCTTGAGCAAGAACTAAACCTAAATAAAACCAAAATAGAAGAATTGGAATGTATGTGCAAAAATGTTAATGGAGTGGAAATCAACATCAACACCATGGATTTATACTCTGAGTTAATCCATTCCACACCAAGCACACCAGAAATCATCTCAATACCTATTATTGATCTTACTTCTCCTAAGTTAATAAAACATAGTAATAAATTAAGCATAAAAGGGTCAAACAAAATAAAAAAATATGTTAAGGTTAAGAAACGTTTACAACGGTTATCTTTATTGTCAAAAAGGTATAAGAAGTACTTTAAATGCACAAATATATGTAAACAAAAATTAGACTTGCATACTGAGTTACATGAATGCTATAATCTATTAGGAAGGAACAATAGAGAATTAGATTATATGAGTAGTAGAATGAATTGTTTGCAAAAATCATTACATGATTTAAATAAGAAATACTCATTGTCAAAACAACAAAATAAGGCACACATTGCAGCCACAGCTAGCTTAGTTGCCCAGAGCTCAAGTGTTTGTGATAGCTGTTGTTCTATGGTTCCGGAAGTGGACCAGCTTAGTCCGGTTTTGGCGCTGGGTGGGGGGGTTGGCTTGGCCAGTAGGCCAAGCCAACCCCCCCATACAGTGTTGTGTGCTCAGGCACAGAGTACTGTGCCTGAGCACAGAACACCCTTGCCTGAACATAAGACACCTGTGCTGGACCACATAACACCCAAGCCGGAACTACTTTCACATAGTTTGGCAGCCCCTACCCTATGTCCGGTGCCGGTCTCTCGGATGGACTCAAATGGCGCAGCAGGGTCATCCGAGTCCACCTGCAGAACAGTTATTTTTAGTGATGAGGTGGGTGTAGGTATGGGCAGCTTATTGAAAAACAGCTTGAGCCAGCCTCTTTGTAACAACAGTTACCGCAACATGCCCCTCAAAGAGCTAATACAAAATATCAAAAATGCAACTTATGGTGTCAACACAACCATCATTTTACATCTAGGCAATAGTTTAGAAATAAGAAAATCTGATATAGTCAGTTTAATTGAAACTTTGTTAGATATACAGAGCAAAGGTATAGGCAAGATTATTACTTGTTCATTTCCTTATTCAAATTCAATGACTAAATCACAAAATGATCATGTACATGATCTAAATTTGACATTGTATAATCTGACTCATCGTCATAGTGACTTTTTATATTTTGAATCTAATAATTTTATTAGTAAATTTATTTTGACAAAGAATACATTGTATCTCAGCAAAAAGGAAAAACTGACCATTGCTAAATTGTTAGCATTTAATATACATGACCCTGTTATCAACAGTATAACAGGTCACTCTGACTCGGCCCTGGGTAGTAACACTTCTAACCAGGGTTTAGGTATGGTGTCATCTTCAGCTGATTTAAACTGAATCCTACGACAATGGAGAGGCCTGGTAAACTAAATATTGTACATCAAAATATTCAGGGCCTTTCCAGCAAAGCTTTAGAATTAGAGCTTTTTTTAGAATTTGAAAAAGCTGATGTATTGTGCCTAACTGAGCATTGGTGTAAGAAGGATATGTTGTTTCCTGTATTTAAAAATTATGCATTGGCCAGTTCATTCAAAAGGCAAAAAGCCAATCACGGTGGCTCTTTAATATGTAGAAAGATAGATAGAAAATTCTTTATTGCACAAACAACAACAATTGAAGGTACATAGGCGAACTTAATGCTATCGAGCATTATCTTCCAGTTAACCCTGGTGTATTGTGGAAGGCTTAATGCGGTAGTGCAACAATATAAATGAGATATAAATTAAAAAAAAAAAAAAAGAAAACAACAACTTAACTATACGTCTAAACTAGTGATAATACAAGTAACACCATAATAAATATACAAAATTAAATACACACAATAATATAAATATAATACATATTATAATATACATACATATACAAATACTTAGATGGATTGCTTTCAGTTCGCGATTTGATTTTGAAGAGTAAGGTAGTGGTTATAGACTTTAGATTTAAATACTTCAATTGATGATGCCTGACGAATGTGGGTAGGTAGGCTATTCCAAAGGCGAATTGCCGAGACAGTATAAGAATCGGAGTAAAGTGCCGTTCTATGTTGAGGGGTCACAAGTTGTAAGTGATAACAGGAACGTTGCGGACGGCCAAAAGAAGAACTAGCGATAAAACGGTCTTTGAGATAGGTGGGAGCACGTGAGTCCATGAGTATGTTATATAGAAGAGAAACAGTGTGTGCATTCCTGCGATGACGGATATCTAGCCATTTTAATTGACGGCGGAACTGTGAGACGTGGTCGTATTTACGCAGACCATAGATGTAACGAATACATAAATTGAGAAGGCGTTCTAACTTATTGAGTTGCGCTTCAGTGGCATCGGGGTAGCATACATCGGCATAGTCTAGGATGGGTAGCAATAAGGAGTTAACTAAAGTAACTCTTGCATGATGTGGTAAAAAGTTTTTCAACCTTTTCAAACTATGCAGAGAACCATACATTCGTTTACTTATCTCCGTAACCTGGTTGTCCCAAGACAAAGTGTGAGATATATGAAGACCAAGGTTTTTCACTTCTTTACAGTATTTGAGAGTAGTGCCATTATAGACAGCTGGAGGAATTGCTGAGAGGTCTAACTTAGACAAGAGCTTGCTACTGCCAGCTATCATTACCTGAGTTTTATTCGTGTTGATAAGGAGACCAAAACTCTGCGCCCATTCGTACACAGAATTGAGGTCTTCATTGAGCTGATCGATAGCTGTAGTTACTTCTTCAGGTTTGAAGGCAAGATATAGCTGAACGTCATCAGCATAAAGATGATAAGAGGAGAATCGAAGTTTAGAGACAAGAGTGTTAATAAAAATAGAGAAAAGAAGAGGAGAGAGGACACCGCCTTGTGGTACACCAGTATCGACGTTACACCAGTCAGAAAAGACGTCATCGATTCGTATACGCTGCTGGCGTCCACTGAGATAAGAAGAAAACCAGTCAATGGCAGAATGGGATAGATTGAGAGAGTGCATAATAGCAAGAAGGATTTCGTGATCGACACAGTTGAACGCATTACTAAAATCTAACAAAGTAAGGAGTGTCAGTTTGCGATCATCAATGGAAGACCTAATGTCATCCGTTATTTTTACGAGAGCAGTACAGGTACTGTGAGCAGGACGAAAGCCAGATTGAAACGGAGAGAGAAGATTATAAGATTGAAGATAATTAGTAAGCTGGTGATGAATGACTCGTTCTAACACTTTTGAGAAAAAGGGGAGAATCGAGATAGGGCGATAATCTTTTAAAACAGAGGACGCAGATTTTTTGGGTATGGGGATTATGTAGGCATATTTCCACGCATTGGGAAAACTGTTTGATGTTATTGAATAATTTATGATATGGGTGATGTATGGTACAATAATATGGAGAATGGGAGTAACTAATTCACGCCCAATGCCATCATGCCCCACTGCTTTACTCGAAATACTAGTTATAATACGCTGCACTACTTTGTCATTTACTGCATTAAATTGGAGACTTTCCAAGTGCATGCTGGCCGTCATATTAAGGTTTGCAGTAGTAAGTGCCTTGACTGCAGCATCTATACTACAAGGAACCTGCGCGAAATGCCGATTTAAGGCATTTACGTCTACTGAGGGGACAGTGAAAGTGTTTCTTTTGCCAAAGCCCAACTCACGGAGCACTTTCCATATGTTGTTAGGGGTGCTATTGTTTATGGCAGTGAATATATGCCGCCGCTTCGCATTTCTGACAGCTTGGTTACAGCGGTTTCTGGCCTTTTTATATTTGGCAAAATTGTTCTTAGTTTTGTCCTTCCTATACTTTCTATACAAGTAGTCACGCCTTGCCATCAGCTTACGAATTTCTTCAGTAAGCCATGGAGCTGCGGGCCGTTTCATTCTACATGGTTTGATAGGCGCATGAGTATCGTAAAGAGTAGTTAATAAAGTGTTTAGGATTTGGACTTTCTCATTAATGTCAGTAGCATTTAGTAGCTGGGCCCAGTCTAGGGCACTAGCATCGATACATAGACTCTCCCTGTTTATGGCTGCCAGATTTCTTTGGAGGATAATCTTAGGTTTGATCTTGGGGACTTTGATTTTATATGATGCAAATATGAGGTCATGGTGCGAAAACCCAGGTGCTGGAAACTGACCACATACAGCAACTCTATTAGTATCCCGTGTGAGTATAAGATCTAGTTTGGAATGATTATCTGTCGTGTGATAGGTAGGGTTTAGGTCCAACAATGTCAAGTCTAGCGAGGAGATAATGTTTAAAAGTTTTTTAGACCTGCTATCATTGCGTAGCAAACAAGTGTTAAAATCACCCATGATTGCAAAATTGTCATACTGTGGTAAATGCAAATCAAGGAGATGCTCCAATGTATCAAAGTAGTTGACAGTGGGAGGAGAGTAAATAACACCAAGTAGAAATTTCACAGTTGTTTTCAAGGTAACTTCAATAAATAGATGCTCCATTGAGCTAGAGTAGTGAGAAGGTGATTTGGAAATTACCCTGAACTTTAACTCTGAGCGCAGGTATATCGCTACTCCACCACCACCCTTGCCGGTGCGATCATTTCTTATGAGCACAAAGCCAGGAAGGACAAAAGATTTAGAAGGAAGTGAGGGTTTCAAGAAACTTTCAGAGATTAAACATGCGTGAACATTTTTACTGGTAAAAGTCGCAAGAAGTTCTGTAAAGTGTGCTGGAAGGCTTTGAGCATTGATATGACAAATGTTAAAATTCTTTTTATGACCAGAAAAAGATTGATGTAAAAGATCATTTAACGGAGTGTCATCAAGGCTATCATCAAGGGCATCAGAAAAGTTGTCGGAATCCACTGATAGAAATAAATCAGACGAAATTGAACAATCCATAAAATATTATATATAAGAATAGCTAATAATTAAATATATATTTATAAGACTCAAATCAATGTATAATATAAATAATAAAATAAAATTAAAAAAATAGTTTTCATGTATAGCCACAAACACAATCGATAGGGTATAATCCTTAGATAGATACTAAGATCCACAAGTAAAATAACAATGATTACAAAATCAATTTAAAAAAGGGCCACACATGCACACTTGCCAAAAGAAAAAGATAGATAGTAGGAAATAAAAAAAGATAAGAGGAATAGATAGCCATGTAATCTCGAATATCTTTTGATCTTCTCCTTCCGCAAATGTGCAAGTATGGCATGGAAAATCAAAACTATCCCGTCGCACATACTTAAAGAAATACTGTAAACATAAAGAATAACAAATAAAGTAGGTATATAGAAATAACACTGTGTTTAAAAACCATTTTCTCTAGGGCTTAGGGCTACTGCAATACATGTAATCATTTTTGGAGGTTCAGTAACATGGGTTATTTTAATTAAAGGCAATTTTCCCTCCTCTCCATGTTCAAATTATCTATGTGTAATAATATCAGAATATAAAAAAAAAGAAATAAGAATAGTTACTACTGGAGCCACACAAAGAAGAAAGAAAAAAAAAATTGCTTTTAACACCTTTCAGTCACTGTCAGATGTCAATGTCATGGCAATGTCGGTGTCAAACAATAGTAATCAGTCATTTTAGTAAAGTAAAAAAAAAGTTGAGAACAAAATCACTGAGTACTACCTTTTTATAACAAAGTAAAAAACCCATACATATGTAAGGTGTACAGAAAAAAGTAATTTACAAATGGGAGAATAGTTATTGTGTCTACCGACATTATCTGATAATACGTAATATCCCCTACTTGGTTTGTGTATCCGAATCATACGGGGTCACCTCATTTATTAACATTTTTTTGCTGTTTTTGATCGAGTTGCTGGCGCCGTAACTGCTGCCTTGGGGGCCGCCGCTGTCGTTGGAACTGGCGGAAACTTCTGAGCTATCTCTTTCAGTTGGACTTGCGATACCAATCTATGTTTGGCCCCATCCGAAGTCAAAAGATAAACACATCCGTCCTGTGACCAGCATTTATGAACACCGTATATCTTGCGTGCTTCATTAAAAACAACCCTCCTTGTAGCAGTGAGATATTCGGCCATAGAGACTCCAGCACCTTTGAGCTGTTTTTTGCTATTCCAAATGCGAGAGCGAACATCAAGGCTTTGAAATTTTACAAGTATAGGCCTTTTTCCACCGTTAGTTGTATCTTTACCTAAGCGATAGCAGAAACGTACTTGATCAGAACTAAAATCAGATAACTTGAGCTGGCTGGTCATAATATCAACCAAGATGCTGTGTAAATTTTCATCTTTAGCTTCTGGTATACCACGAAACAAGAGGAATTTGCGCCTGCTCCTGTTTTCTATATCATCAACAGCAGACATTACCTGAGTAACCTGGGAGCGTAGAAGATCAATAGCAAGCTTCATGCAAACCTTGAACTGCTTGAGGTCTCCAGCCAGCTGTTCTATAGAGGATTGTGCTGGTAATTGTGATGGTGAAGAAGAGCCTTTCAGACGAGCCTCAAAGGATGCCACACAATCATCAAGCTTACTATCAAGCTCCTTGATTGCAGCCAAAGGATCCGTAGTGTAAACAGTGGGCTTCTTTTTTTCCAAAGGCATGTTAGCTTCTAATCAAACCACAGTGATGAGGTTATGAAAATAAAGTGATAGTGTTTGTGGCTAAAGTAAGAACAAATGGATGCTTATATCATACCAGTGAAGTTTATGGTGCTATAATAATATTCCATTTGATTTAACACTGATAAACACTTGTAAGTATTTTTAATTAATAAATTTATATATCTGAAAATTTTGAGTTGTTGATTTAGCGACTACCCGCTTTACTTGATATTGAAAGGAAAGATAGGAAAGGAAAGATATTGTTGCATTATCTGTTGAACGTGTTGTTGAACTATCGTGTGTAGAGTTGGAGCAACATATAATTGTTTGCGTATACAGGCCTCCCTCGGCTGATTTTAAGGTGTTCGAGTCTATTATGGAAGAAGTTTTAACAAAAATCTCAAACAGCTCAAAACATCTCATTGTATGTGGCGATTTTAATGTGAATATTCTTGACCAATCTTCGCTAACTGACAGTTTACTAAATTTGTTTATGTGCTTCAACTTGAAAAATCTTTACAATCAGCCAACCAGAATTACTAGCTCATCTGCTACTTGCTTAGACAATATATTCTGTGACTGTGAACCACAAAGCAAGTCAGTTATTGATAAACTTAGCTCAGATCATTGTGGTCAAAGTGCTGTATTTCCATGCATACTGAAAAAAAATTCTTATGAGTTTACTTACAGACCTATTACAACCAACCGCTTGGAACAGTTTGCTCAAAATCTAGATGACAAACTTGTGTTATTACCACTCACTGATGACCCTAATGATCTTTGTAATGTGTTGTTTGATGTTATGGATAAAGAGTTTAACAAGATATTCAAGTTAAAGACGTGTAGAGGAGGTGTTAAAGCAGAATTGAGTGACTGGGCTTCACCTGGCATTTATAAAAGTAGAAACAGGCTGTATGATTTATATTCTCAGAAATCAGATAATATTTATGACAATAAATTTACTGAGTATTTAAAATCTTATTCAAAAATTTTTAAACGCGTTTGCTAGACAGCTAAGTCTCTGTACTTGAGTAAGAAAATCAATAGAGCGGACGACAAAATTAAAGCAACCTGGAAAATAATTAATACCGAGACCGGCAAAACTAAACCTCGGCACCGAAAACTCACTCTTAGTATTAATAACAGATTAATATCTAAAGACAGTGAAGTTGCTAGTGCATTTGAGGATTTTTTCGTAAATATACCTGTAGTTACCACTCAGTCATTAAATTCATCGACTAGTGAGTCTTGTGCAATTCTTGCAGAGTGTGTTGATAAATGTGAAGTAGTTTTTAGATTTAGACATATTAATTCGGCTATAATTGTTAAGACCTTTAGGTCACTTAAAATAAAGAATACTGAGGATCTTTGGGGAATGTCTACCAGGGTTTTAAGTGGCATTGTCACATTAATCGCACCATATTTAGCAGAAGTGTTAATAAATGTGTAGACGAAGGAGTTTTTCCCAACGTAATGAAAAATAGTAAATTGATTCCATTATTTAAGTCTGGAAATAAGAATGATCCATCGAACTATAGGCCAATTTCTGTGTTACCTGCAATAAGTAAAATTTTTGAAAAAGAAATTCTTAATCAGTTGTTAACATTTTTTAACCTTAACGGACTGTTTCACAGTCAACAGTTTGGATTTACAAAAGGACGATCAACTACAGATGCAGGCGTAGAACTCATTATACATATACTTGGTGCTTGGGAGAAGTCACAGGATGCCATAGGTATTTTTTGTGACTTATCCAAAGCATTTGATTGCGTATGTCACGAAACCCTAATTTTTAAATTAAAGCATTACGGGGTTTGTGGGAAAGCTCTTGATCTTGTCTCTTCTTATCTTGGTAATAGAATTCAGACAGTTGAAGTTAATGGAGCAAGATCATCTGGTTCTATCACTAAAATGGGGGTCCCGCAGGGTTCAATACTAGGACCATTCTTATTTTTGGCCTATATTAACGATCTTCCATTTTTTGTAAAGAACCTATGTGATATTGTTTTGTTCGCAGATGATACGTCTCTTATTTTCAAGGTTGACCGATCTACTAATGATTTTGACGACGTTAACAAGGCAATTTCACTGGTTTTGAACTGGTTTACTAAAAACAATCTACTGTTAAATAGTAAGAAAACTAAATGTATTAAGTTTTCGTTACCTAATGTTAGGGGGTCTCCTACAAATTTATTACTGAATGGTGAGGTATTAGATTTGGTACAATCTGTCACGTTCCTTGGCATAACTATAGACTCTAAATTACAGTGGGGTCCTCACATATCAAACATTGCTGGTAGATTGAGCTCTGCTGCATATGCTGTGCGTAAAATCAGACAGTTTACTGATGAAGCCACTGCAAGATTAGTATACTTTAGTTACTTCCACAGTATTATGTCATACGGCATCTTACTGTGGGGTAAAGCCGCGGACATACAATCAATTTTTGTCTTACAGAAAAGAGCAATTCGTTCCATTTATAACATGAAATCCCGCGACTCTCTCAGGGAACGATTTAAGGAGATAAATATTCTTACAGTGGCTTGTCAATACATTTACGACAATTTGATGTACACTCGCAAAAACATTAGCTCTTTTCCCAGATATTGCGACATTCATAACTTTAATACTAGGAACAAAAATAAATTGAAAGTTCCAAGATTCAGACTGCAGAAAGTTAATGGTTCATTTATGGGAAACTGTATACGCTTTTATAACAAGTTGCCCGACGGTATCGAACAATTGTCAATGCGTAAATTTAAATTATTCATAAAGTCAAACTTAATGAAAAAAGCCTATTACACAATAAATGATTATGTGTCGGACAAAAAAGCTTGGCCTGAATATCCCAAGCTTAACGGTATGAAAGCTTAGGTACTTTGCCTATTGCCTATTCCTATCTATAAATTCAGTTTCTATTTGTAATGTTTATAATAAGATAATCACGGTATTTTTCTTGCACCGGTGTGACGTGGTGGTTATTTTTGTAACATATTCATTATCTCAATTGTAATGAATTATATACATTGTAAAAGACAGTAGAAAGAAGACAAAAAAAAAATACATCACTGTAAAGTTTCTTGTAGCTTCTTCTTTACAGTTGTAATCGAAGCTTCGGATCAAAGTTTTCAATTCTGCATTGTGCCGGATTGCTTGCACCAGTAGTGAGAAAGAGAACTGCTTTTTTTTCAAACTCATATATTGTAATGGGCTTGCTATATTATTTGACAATAAGCACTTTGTAATTTTATATGCTTAGTGAAATAACTTAATTTTAAGTACCTAGTATAATTTTGACTTGTAAAAGTGCTAAAATTAGCCTATTTGCAATAAATCTTTTGACTTTGACTTTGACTGACTTTATAATGTTAATTACTTGACACTGGCTAAATACACAAAAGTGTGGAGCCAAAATTAAAACAAAAAAAAAACTAGTAGAAAAACAAATTTGTATGGATTTTACAGTACCAATACGCAGTTTACATGCATAGTTAGAATGAAAATTTTCAAATTAGGAATTAATTTTCACCTGTTGCATTGCAATCAAAGTTCCATGATCACCCCGCAGGTTATAAAGTCTCATTTGCCCAGTGATTACAGCGTTGTTTATTATCTTTTCCAGAATGTTCCGCACAAGTCGCGGCGGGAGCGGCGCGCCGCATCACGACCCGCTGAACCCCGACGTCCCTGAATTCGTGCCACAGGCACTCAGACTAGGTCAGTTTATTATAAAGTCACTAATCTACGATTGGCTGACGGTACCAACCAATCATGGCCCGGCAATGCTGCCAACCAAAACACTATTTATTACAATATACCTAAGTCAAAAACATCTCTTAATTTTCAAAAGTAAGAATCTATACATTGTAATATTTGAATGTATATTCAAATATTTTCATCACCACGTGGGTGAAACCGCGGGCCGCAGCTAGTCTATTAAAAAATTAGCTTCTGCCCGCGGCTTCGCCCGCGTGTTCTGTAGGATACGAAGAAGAAAATGTTTCATTAGATAATTCAACCACCTATTTCACCCTTTTAGGGTATTTCGAAAATCCCTTTCTGAGTGGATACCTAAACTTTACAAAGAACACACTCTCCAAATTTCAAGTTTCTAGGACCAGTGGTATAGGCTGTGCGTTGATATATAAATCAGTCAGGACTTTGAATTTGATATGTATAGATTATTTTAATTTGTTTGATTTGAATTTTATCAACGTGAAATGAGAGTTGAAAATTGCCAACTTTATTTTTAAACAAGACCATGCATAGTGTGTATGGATGCATTCCCCCTTCGCCTTACTCGGTGCATGCGATATGCTCCGAGTCACGTATGTTCGGGGAACAGTGAACTGCGCAAAGGAAACATCGGCGCCGCACTAGGGCGACGGTGTGTCGACTTGTAGCAGACATACTTACCAATGAACAAAGATAGTAATTACAATAATAACGCCCAACGATCACATACATAGATCCTGGACCCTAACTAGGATTCCCTGTGTCTAGGGACCCAGGAACTACCATTGTCCCACAACACCCAGACTCAGAACAAGTGTTTGCGCTTTTTTTTCTGTGCACAAATACTTGTCGTGTCGCAGGAATCGAATCCGCCACCTTTGGGTTGGGAGTAAAACAGGGGAAAGATTATCTTCTCTACCAGCTATGGGGGATTTTACATTATTAATACTGACGTTCGTCTAGGCGATCATGTGACTTGCTTGCAAAATATAGAAACAGAAATTTGGTTTGATTTGACAGTTTCAATACGCAGCTTATGTGCATAGTAACTATGGATACTTTTAAATTAGGAATTAAATTTCTTCTGTTGCATTGCAATCAAATTTACGTGATCACCCCACTGGTACGTTTTAGAGGTACGCTGGCAAATCTTTCCTCAGTTTTACCTGCTACAAGTGAAGTGAAACATTATTTACCCCACTGCCCGTAGTAGATTAGTTGTTACTTAATATTTTATACATTTATTTATTGTGATAAAAACGACGAAAATCAATTACAATTGAAGGGGTGAGAACAAAAAGGGTTTAACTGATCTTTTTCACAAAATGACTTATGGGTATCGTTGGATTCAGCGTGAAATTATAGCTTGGCAAAATAGAGTAGAAATTAATAGGGGCGCCACTATCGCTAATGAGTCTAAACGCTAGCAACCCCGATACTACGACAGCGTAATTTTGATACTTATAAAATAATAGTGAGTAAGAATAAGATTTTTTAAATTTGTTCAACTAAATACCTTTTAGCCGTTAACAAGAATAAACCCAAAGACTTTACTCGTATAAATATAACAGTAAAGTTTATTGACTATACTGTACAATTATCAATGTTGTGTATAAAACTAGTTCGCTGTTGTTGTCGTGAGTATGAACAACAAACAGCACTGGTTTATATGAATAAACTAGTTGCGCCCCGTGGTTTCACCCGTGCATAAAAAGTATTTTAGTTATTTGCTCATCCCACGGGGAAATTTCACTTTTCCGGGATAAAATGTAGCCTATATGTTAATCCAGTGTATAAGCTATCTTGGTACCCAATTTCATCCAAATCCATTCAGCCGTTTGAGCGTGAAGGAATAACAAACATACACACATACACACAAACACACATACAAACTTTCGCCTTTATAATATTAGTGTGATAGGAAATCACATAAATCAAGACAAACTAAATATCCAGTGTATCATAACTAGCACATGATTGTAGTGAATAAAAACGGATGTTTTTAAATATTTTTATTCGGTAAATAAATAGTCATCTAAATAAACAATTCCTGAAAAGTCTCCTTCCATTTTTTAATTTGAGCCGGCCGCAATATCATTTTCAGATTTAGATGTTTCTGCTTCATCACTGCTACTATAGTTTTGGATATTTATTACAAGGCGATCACTGTTATCATACAGCGTAATGCATCTCTCGTAATACTCATTTTCTATTTAAATAACATGGTTGCATAAACTTTTCCAATCATTTGCAGAAACATCTTGAAATGCTCGTTCCGCTGCTTCCTAAAACAGAGGAACAATACGCATCATTACTACGTAAAACATCACAATTAATAAACGTATACTTATACATATTTCTATCATTAATTATATACCTTCATGTCAATCAACCCAACATTTTGTGAAGCTATCTTGTGCTTGGCAATTCCCGAAATCAGCTCTATTGGATTCGAGTCAGTGATATGGATGCCCACGGGCATCCAAAATATCGTCAATAAAAAAACCATATGAAATAAAGATCATATCCTATATGCACGTAGTATTCGAACAAACATTGTTGTAATGCAATACACGCGTTATATTAAATTAAATAGTTTATTTGTTAATAGACTTAATAAAGGCCTTTTTAGTCTGTAAGTCACATTACTAAATACTAAATATAAGCTATTTGACTGTGTCTTATAGTAATTACATTATTACGATAAATATTGATTGAATAAAGATATTTTAAAAACAAAAACAAACAAACAATACACAAGTATTTACGTAGATTATGATCATAATATACGTAAATACTTAAAGACCAAATAACGAATAATCCATCCAAGATTGGTTTTAAATATTTTTACCGATTTAGTCGTACATGACGTTAAGTATCAATTTAGTTTATATACACTATGCGCACTTTGTCAACATAACCTATATTGTTTACTGAGGCAAATATTACGAAAACATCGTAAGTAAGACCGTTATAACACTTTACAATAATCAACAGACAAATTATTCGACCAAAAAAAGCAGAATACATTATAACAAACCTGTCATATCGGTGGTTCTTCGGTAAACGTCGTCGAGTTTCGATAATATAGTTTGAGCCTCCAATTCAGAGACAAATCGCTGGTAAACTTTATAAATCACTGCTTGTGTGGTACTGCGGATAGTTTTGTTCATAATTAATTACGTTTGACGTATTTCAGACACTTGTATCGCTGCGAAAATTAGAATTTACGTAACTAAAATCACTTTGTTTACAATCTTCAACAAATAGACCATAGACAAGATAGAATACACAAACTATTGCCAGAGAAAAAAAAAATTAGTTCCGTTTCAAGACTTTTTTGCCAAGCTATATCTACAATAATACATTCTCAAACTCATTTCGAGGCTTAAATCTCGAGATTTTTAGTTTAAAAACGGTGTATCTGTCACAGTTCGCTTAGCATAAAAACATTATTATAATTATTTTATTATATTATATTTTTACAGTAATTGTATGAATTAGTACTATATTTAGTATTATAAAATAGAATTAATACATTTTAAAGCCACTGAAACTTACATAAACCTTTTCATAAGCACTCTACATTAAAATGAAGCCGTTGAAGTTTAAAGTCAATTTTCTCGAAACTATCTATTTGACAGTTAAACGCTTTTTATTCTCAACCCTTCAATTATCACACAAAGTATTTCATACATTAACAAAAAACAATTGAAGGTTATAAAATAATAAAAGAATCCTATGGGCTGTTACAATAATGTCAAATAAAATACAATATCTTACAGAGTAAATTAAATAAAAATAAAAATTATTCACTATTACTACTGTGGGTATACCCATATTGCTCAATTGGTTACTCATGCTTTTACATGTTACAATCCCATTGCTGGGATTCAGGCCAATCGTCAGGCTATTTGATGATCTACTAAACAAAATACTTGTGTTTCAGAAGAAACAACTGAGAACTCGACCGAGTCTAACGAAACACCGCTTCCAGCGATCAGTCCTACAGCGCCAGGAACTCCTGATGTATGGACTGAGGTAAGTCAACAAACACAACACAAGCTAATACAAATACAAGCTAATACAAAAATAATAATAATAACGCCCAACGATCACATACATAGATCCTGGACCCTAACTTTTGTGGGAAAAAAGCACTAAAGCAGTGAAATTTGAGGTCACAATACGATATAATTATGGTGTCAATTTTTTTGAAATTTTTATTTAATTTTTTCTGGACCTTGTATGACTTTCCGTTTTACGTTGAGTTTCAGGACACCATTTTATTTTCTGACAACCTCTGTGGTGTGGTGGTTGAGCAGGTCGGCTCATAACTTGGAAGCGGTGGGTTCGATTCCCGCGACAGGACAAGTATTTGTGCGCAGAAAAAAAAGCGCAATTACTTAGAGGCTGGGTGTTGTGGCACCATCGCCTTCGTAGTTCCTGGGTCCCTAGACACAGGGAATCCTAGTTAGGGTCCAGGATGTATGTATGTGATCGTTGGGAGTTATTATTATTATTATTATTATGCGATCAACCATGGCTTTTCGGATTCACCGAGATTTTCGTTGCGCCAGGTGAAGCGTCGCACCAAGGGTGGGTCCCGCGAGCGCGCGGCGGGGCCGGCGCCCCCCGCGGGGGAGGAGCCGCGCGAGGAGCTCCATTTTCAGCTCGATGAGGAACTCGACCTGCCTCCGCCACGGCAGAACACCTTCACTGACGCCTGGTCTGTACACTACCTTACATCTCCTCACATTTTTTTTATGTTAAGGAATGACGTGACGAGCTAGCCGTTCGCCTGATGTTAAACGACACGCCCATATCAGCTACAGTGTCACTCGGAACTCTAAAGTATAGAGGTTCGCGTGACACTGCACTGCGCACGTCATCCAGAGACATCAGCACAATCTAGTAATAAGATTACTAAACTGTGAGATCACATCATAAAGTCTCATTTGCCCAGTAATTTCACTAGCTACAGTGCCCTTCAAACCGGAACACAGTAGTGCTTGCACACTACTGCTTGGCGGCAGAATAACTGCCAAAGCGGTGGTACCTACCTAGACGAACTTTGCAGTAAAGTCCTACCACCTAGTAAAATACATTTTGGTGGATAAATTCATGTCCTTTCATTCATTGTTTATATACAACACTAGTTGACTCGCCCCGGCTTCGCACGGGTGAGTTAGTAAAACGCGGTCGAACGGGATAAAAAGTATCTTATGTCCGTCTCCTGGTTCTAAGCTACCTCCCCACCAGTTTTCAGCTAAATCGGTTCAGCCGTTCTTGAGTTATAAATAGTGTAACTAGCACAACTTTATTTTATATCTTGAATCCGCCATCTTGGATTTTCATTACCACCATCAGAAACCCCTCATCGTCCCCTGTGACATTTAGTTGAGCTCCCTCCACCTAACTCTTACCATTTCCGATTTATAAGCGTTTCCAGTTTGTATGGAATTTTTTTATGTATGGCAACCCCATTTTTTTTATTTCTCTAAAATCGTCCCAGGGTTTCCTACAACTTTAGTTGAGAGTTTTGGCGGGAAAACGGAAAAGATCTTGTCACCGCATTGTATTATTTTTCAAAACTTGTATTATTTTCAGTGTTAGTGCATAATATTGGTAGCATTTTATTTGTTAAGTGCTGAATTACAGGCATGAGTGTGGGAAAGTGGTATAATGCTGGTAAAACGTTTCTTTTGGTGTTGTTTCCAAAACTCCATAGAAGCTTCAAGCAAAGTTGCCACCACTTTACTATGAGTATGACTTGACTTGATGATTTGGACTGCGACTTGACTTAACACATACAACATAATATAACTTGAAAAATTTATTACTTGACACTGGCTAAATATACGAAAGTGTGGAGCCAAAACCAAAAAAAAAACTTTAGTTAAAATGTGTAATGTATTTTCTCTAACAGGTCCGATGAAGAGTCAGACTTTGAGTTCACTGATCGCGACGTCGGGCGACTGCTGATTGTGACGCAGACGCCGGCGCGAGCGCACAAACACGACGGACATGACCGCCAGGGCGACTTCACTACCCGGACCAAGATCACACAGGACTTGGAACAGGTGAGACCAGGGAAAAGTGGGGAATATTGAGCTAAATTTGGGTTAAAGTGTAAACGGCTTGGGGTAAAGTTGAAAAGTCGGTTTAAAATATGGGTAAATGTTTAATATTATTTGGGGTAAAATAGGAAATTTCGTATGTGGTAAAATATTGGGTTGAAATAGAAATTAGTTTAGGGAAAGTGCACCTTTTTTACGTTAAGTAGGAAGAGGTTTGGGGTAAAGTGGAAAAGGTTGGGGTAGACTGGTCTATTTTCCTTGTGTAGTGGGTTAAATTCAGAAAAATTTGGGATAAAATGGATTTTTAGTTAAAGTGGAGAAATGTGGTGTTAAGTTCAAGTGGGAAGTGGTTTGGGTAATGTGTTGTAATGTGGAAATTTGGGGTAAATAAGGAAAGGTGGAGGGTTGTGAGATAAAGTGAGTAAAGTTGAGGTGTTTATAGAGGTAAAATTTATATAATCCGGTGGAGATTAGGATTTAAACGATCGTACAAACACAAGGGCTCAAAACAGGTGTGAAGGGGCATAACTTGATAGCTAAAAGTTGAGAGAGAAGTGAGTGAATTGGTATGGGTTTAATTGGGAGATATAACGTGATTTACAGGTACGTAATACTAATATTGTTTAAAAAATTGTTTGTGGTTGTGCTAAAACTTGAAGCGGAGTCTTGATATAATAAACGCATACTGTATGATCTGCAAAAAAATGTAATACGCTAAATTAGCGTTTGTAGCTTTCTCTGCGTCATAGCAAAGCGTATGTATCGTAGCGTTTGTAGCACTTATTCCGCGTTTCAATAAAGCGTATTTATCGTAGCGTTTGTAGCACTTATTCCGCGTTTCAACAAAGCGTATGTATCGTAGCGTTTGTAGCACTTATTCCGCGGTTCATCAAAGCGTATGTATCGTAGCGTTTGTAGCACTTATTCCACGTTTCAACAAAGCGTATGTATCGTAGCGTTTGTAGCACTTATTCCACGTTTCAACAAAGCGTACTTATCGTAGCGTTTGTCGTGTTTATTCCGCGTTACGACAAAGTGTATGTTCCGTGTCGCGCTTATTTCGTGTCACTGCAAAGCGTATGTATCGTAGCGTTTGTAGCACTTATTCCGCGTTTCAACAAAGCGTATGTATCGTAGCGTTTGTAGCACTTATTCCGCGGTTCATCAAAGCGTATGTATCGTAGCGTTTGTAGCACTTATTCCACGTTTCAACAAAGCGTATGTATCGTAGCGTTTGTAGCACTTATTCCACGTTTCAACAAAGCGTACTTATCGTAGCGTTTGTCGTGTTTATTCCGCGTTACGACAAAGTGTATGTTCCGTGTCGCGCTTATTTCGTGTCACTGCAAAGCGTATGTATCGTAGCGTTTGTTGCACTTATTCTGCGTTTAGCTTAGCGTATGTATCGTAGCGTTTGTAGCATTTCTTCCGCGCACAGAAAAGCGTATTTGTCGTAGCGTTTGTAGCACTTCTTCCGCGTCACAGAAAAGCGTGTTTGTCGTAGAGTTTGTAGCACTTTTTCCGCGTCATAAAAAAAGCGTGTGCTTCGTAGCGTTTATCGCGCTTATTTCGCGTCATAGCCAAGCGTATGTTTCGTAGCACCACTTACGAGTCAAGAATAGTATTTTTTTTAAATTGGCATCTACGTCGCTACTTTATAAGCACGTGTGGCAATCAAAATTGGTTCAGTAAATGAGTAGTAGTAACGTGGGTCGGTGGATGGTTGACAACAGGCGCAGACTCGAGCGCCGAAGCACGACGGGTACGATCGCCAGGGGGACTTTACCACCAGGACCAAGATCACCCAGGACCTGGAGCAGGTGCGTATACATGTGGATTTGCTTGGTTGTGGGAGTATTTGCTATTTTACTGCATTATTTGAAGTTTTTTTTATGTTAAGGAATGACGTGACGTGGTAACCGTTCGCCTAAAGTTAAGCGGCTGCCCATATCATTTGCAGTGTCACTCGGAACTCTTAAACTATAGAGTTACGATACTCCACTGCGCACGTCATCCTAAGATATCAGCACAGTCGAGTAATGAGAGTACTACACTGTGTATGAGATCAAGTCATAAAGTCTCATTTGTGCAGTAATTTCACTAGCTACAGTGCCTTTCAAACCGGAACACAGCAGTGCTTGCGTACTATTGCTTGGCGACAGAATAACTGGCAAAGCGGTGGTACCTACCTAGACGACTTTTTCAGAAAATCTTACCACCTGGTAAAGTTGACTATGTCTGGTGGATTTTATTGCATTACCAGTTATTCTGCCACCAAACAGTAGTGTGCATACACTGCTATGTTCGGGTTTCAAAGACACTGTAGCTAGTGAAATTACTGAGACTTTCATGTTGTCTGAAATAAAATATATTTGATTTTGATTTGATTTGAAGTCACGTCATTAATTAACATTAAAAAAACAACTTATGTGTCCCCTACGCAGGAAGACCTAACTTCCAGCAATGGTAACGTAATAGGATGTTAATGTTAGCTTCTTCTTGTTTACAGGTCATCACAGATGGTCTGAGACGGTACGAAGAGGACCTCTGGAATGATACTGACTATCCATCGGTGAGTTAACTACATATATGATTGATATACCGGTGACTGTGGTGTGGTTGTTGAGCAGGTCGGCTCGTAACTTGGAGACGGCGGGCTCGATTCCCGCGGCAGGACAAATGTTTGTGCACTGAAATAAAAGCAAGCTGGGTGTTGTGTGACCATGGTCCTCGTAGTTCCTGGGTCCCTAGACACAGGGAATCTTAGTTAGGATCCAGGATCTATATATGTCATTGTTAAGCGTTTTTATTATTAAATAAATACAGAAGTATCGCTGCCAAATTAATAAATAAATATTTGTGGACATTTTACACCACTGTGTGCATCTAGCCCCCAAACTAAGCAAAGCTTGTACTACGGCAACCAGATAACTGATACAATACTTAGATACTTTTATTTGTAAATACATACATAGAATACAATATAACACACAGACACGGAACAAACGTCGATGTTCATAACGCAAATGTTTGTTCTGGGTTGGAATCGAAGCCACAACCCACAGTTTAGAAGGCAGGATTACAACCAACTGAGCTATCGGGCCAGTCAAATTATTCACATCGAGCTGAAGAGGGAGATAATCATCTAGTTTTGGCTTCGTAGAGCGTCTGTCACACGGAGCACTTCATAATATACTGAGTTTTTTATTACATTTATGAGCACAACTCTTCTCTACATAATTCCTTTAAAAATGGGATTTAATCGACTTCAATCCCAATGAGACTATCATCAATGTAGTCGAAATCGAAATACACTAAATATTCAAAAACTCCTTGTCAAATCCTGATCAAATTTGAATGGGGGAAACCGGGCAGCAGAACTTTTAAATAAAAAAATAATCATCAAAATCGGTTCACCCAGTCGAAAGGGGCATGCGTTACATAAAATGTACCTTTTTTTTACTTCATACTTGTCTAGCATTTGAGCACGCTCTCACCTGATGGGAAGTGACGATGCGATCGAAGGTGTAGCATGCTAGCCAAGTAAATACCTATTCACTCTTCTCTTGAACACGCCCGGGTCATATTTCGCCGGAAACACAGACGCTGGCAGGGCATTCCATTCCTTAGCCGTTCTAATTAAGAACGTTGAGTCAAATCGCTTGGTACGAATGGGTGGTATTTCGAGCACGAAAGGATGGCGCTTAGCCGAGCGTCTAGTAGTCCGGTAGTGGAATGGTGATGGGAGAATGAGATCATGCAGTTCTTGTGCGCATTCACCGTGGTGTATTCTGTAAAAGACCGACAGACTTGCCACCTTACGTCGATGTGCTAAGCTCTGTACATACTATACATAGTTACGGTTATGTTCACAGTCATACGGCAGCCAAACTCAGTACAGAACGGTATCGCTGATATCGCGCGAACAGTTCGAAGCAACGGTTCCCGCTGAGAAACACTCCAACCCCGCAGAACCGCCGCCACCGCCGCCCAGAGTAAGTTACAGTTAATATAAAATTACTTCTACATTTACCAGAATCACCTTAGAAATAAAACATCCATTTATATCATAAAGATAAAACGGATCTATATGCGCACAAAAATTAATAAAATACCCATTCATATCATAATGATAAAACGGGCCTACATGCGCACAAAAATTAAAAAAATACCCATTCATATCATAATGATAAAACGGGTCTATACGCGCACAAAAATTAATAAAATACCCATTCATATCATAATGATAAAACGAGCCTACATGCGCACAAAAATTTAAAAAATACCCATTCATATCATAATGATAAAGCGGGCCTACATGCGCACAAAAATTAAAAAAATACCCATTCATATCATAATGATAAAACGGGTCTATACGCGCACAAAAATTAATAAAATACCCATTCATATCATAATGATAAAACGAGCCTACATGCGCACAAAAATTTAAAAAATACCCATTCATATCATAATGATAAAACGGGTCTATATGTGCACAAAAATTAATAAAATACCCATTCATATCATTATGATAAAACGGGTCTATATGTGCACAAAAATTAATAAAATACCCATTCATATCATTATGATAAAACGGGTCTATATGTGCACAAAAATTATTAAAACATAATATTGACTAACCTCGACGTTTTGTGCGCGAATAAATCCGTTTCAATCTTTATGAGTTCAAGTCGCGAAAGTTTAAAAAGTGTTAAAATACCAATTTGACTGATATAATAGGTCTTTACCTATGAAATTGCCGTATTGCAGTACAGACTTTTTCAAACAAAAAAAAGTTTTGATTGGCTATGAATTCTAAATTCAAATTAATTTTGTTTTAAAAATATGACATTCTATTTACAATATAAGTCTTTTGTTTATTGATTAGCGTTGTATTTTCATTACATTTCAACATTTTTCCTCATAATGGATACTTTGAAATTTCGTGTAATTATGGAATATGAGTTCCGTCGTGGCACCAACGCGGCACAAACGACACGTAACATCAACGACGTTTACGGAGAGAACTGTACAAACGAACGTACAACCCGTTATTGGTTTGCTCGGTTCCGTTCTGGGAATTTTGACTTGAAAAATGAACCTCGTGGTCGTCCGGAAACTTTGGTCAACAATGATGAATTAAAGGCGATTGTGGAAGCTGATGAATCTCAATCTACAGCTGAGCTGGCAGCAGCTTTTGATGTTAGCATCAAAACAATATTGGTCCATTTGCGACAGATTGGCAAGATAAAAAAGCTTGATAGATGGGTGCCCCACGAACTTAACGATCGCCAGCGCAACGTACGCGTCGAGACTTGCCTTGCGCTCCTTAACAGGCACAGAAATGAAGGAATTTTGAACCGAATTGTTACGTGCGACGAAAAATGGATTCTTTTTGACAATCGAAAGCGCTCAGCAAGTTGGTTAGATCCTGGTTCGGTACCAAAGCAATGTGCAAAACGAAAAATGACCCCTAGAAAGGTGATGGTCACAGTTTGGTGGTCTAGTGCTGGTGTGATTCATCATAGCTTTTTACAAAACGGCGAGAGCATTACTGCAGATGTGTACATTGAAGAACTGACCACAATGATGGCGAAACTCGCACGTCTGCAACCAGCTTTGGTCAATCGGTCGTCTCCACTGCTACTTCACGACAACGCGCGACCCCATACTGCACAACAGACCGTCTCTAAGCTGCATGAGTTGGGTTTGGAAGCTCTCCCTCATCCGCCATACTCACCAGATCTTGCGCCTACCGACTATTACTTTTTCCAAAATTTGGACAACATTTTAGCGGGAAAAAAATTCAATTCCCGAGAGGCAGTACAAAACGCCTTTGAAGAGTTTGTTGTCTCCCGTCCTGCTGATTTTTTCAAGAAGGGCATCCATAAACTGCCACAGCGTTGGCAAAGATGCATTGATTGCAGGGGTGATTACTTTGAATAAAAGAAATAAATAAGTTCGAAAAAAAAATACTTTAACTTTTTTCAAACAAAACGGCAATTTCAAATATTATTTATTGCGTAAACAAATTATAATGTCCTTAAAAAAACAGGCGATTATGAAAACAAAATATACATATCAAAAAGTTATAAAGTTACAAGCATTTTAAAATTTAAAAAAAGAGCTCATTAATACATATACATTCTGAAGTTCAAAGGCAGGGTTACTAATAACTGAGCTATCGGGCCAGTCTAATCGCTTATAGGTTAGCAAGCATTTGCCGGTTGATATTCGACCTAACCACAATATAAACAACGTTTGTTTCAGCTCGACCATGTACTCGAGCAAGGCGGTAGCAAAGCGAAGCGGCCGCGTCGCACGGCGCGATTCTACGCAGCCAGCAAGGACCCGCATGCCACTGATGTTATGTAAGTAAATAAACTACTACTACCGCCAAAACAAAAGATCTAAACAGAATTAATTACCTATTCCCGTCTCACTCCGATTGCCCTCTCGACGTAGTTGTGGGAATGAGATGACAATGTTCTGCAGCTTTCTTTATAAACGGTTTTTTGTCCAAACAAAAGTGATGATAACTATATTTTATGTTTATTCGAGTTAATAAATAAATAAACTAAATAAATATGTCGCACAGCACCATCTATGTAGTCCCAAACTTGTACTATGGGAACCAGATAACTGATACAATACTTGTATACTTTTTGTTTGTAAATACATATATAGAATACAATACACCCAGACACAGAACAAACATTGACATTCATTACACAAATGTTTGTCCTGGGTGGGAATCGAACCAACAACCTACAGCTCAGAAGGCAGGGTTACTACCAACTGAGCTATCAGGCTAGTATTTTGATTTAAAAACTAAGCTGATTATGATGGTACCTCTCTGAAAGTAATACATCCTTTCGAGTAACAAAGATTTTTTTAAATGTGCTCATAAAAATCGAGATGAAAAATTAAAAAAAACAATGGATAAGGCATTTGAGTACCGAAATAAAATAACAAACGATATTTTTATCATTTGTTATTTTATTTCGGACTTCGAGTCTTAGTTAAAGTAATACATCCTTTCGAGTAACAAAGATTTTTTAAAATGTGCTCATAAAAATCGAGATGAAAAATTAAAAAAAACAATGGATAAGGCATTTGAGTACTGAAATAAAATAACAAACGATATTTTTATCATTTGTTATTTTATTTCGGACTTCGAGTCTTAGTATGTATTTACAAAAAAAAGTATACAAGTATTGTATCAGTTATCTGGCCTCCATAGTACAAGTTTGGGACTAGATGGCGCTGTGTGAAATGTCTACACATATTAATTTTGTTTATTTATTTAATAACTCGAATAAACATAAAATATAGAGTTTATATATTGTTAATCTCGAGATCCAAAAAGAAAAAAAAAACCGAATTGAGAACCTTGTCCTTTTTGAAGTCAGTGACTTGATATATTGCCAGCTGGGTTGCTGAAAGCGTTGTTTGGTTATTACAGTAGCAGCAGGAAGCAGAAGAGCCGTCACAGCCTCAACCCGCCCGTGGAGCACCACGTGGGATGGATCATGGACATCCGTGAACACCGCCCTCGCACCACTAGCACTGGGTTAGTATAAACATTACATAACTTACACCCCACACTTTCTTACTTACACCACTAGCATCTTAACTTACACCCCACACTTTCTTACTTACACCACATAATCAAAACATAATCTTCTTTTTACTCCCACAGTCAAGCGTAATTATAGGCAAAACAGCTATTTAATTAGAGCATGCAGGTGTTATAATACAATGGCGAAAGATCTAGATTTAGATTTGTTTAATATGTCAGCGTCCAAGCTGAAGCGATGCATAAGTAATAGTTTTTTTAACTCCTGAAACAGCCTTGTTTAAAAATTTTTTTTTTTTTTTTAAATATGATTTTGGTAGTTTTTTTTTATATGTTTTTGGTTCATCATGAATATAGTTACCTAGTTGTGAAAACTTTTAATTAGCCATAAGTATATTACGTGTATATATATTGTATTATATTTAGCTGTTAGTTTTCCGAAGAAAATAAAATAAAACCACTAGAATCTTAACTTACACCCCACGCTTTCTTACACCACTAGCATCTTAACTTACACCCCACACTTTCTTACTTACACCACTAGCATCTTATCTTACACCCCACACTTTCTTACTTACACCACTAGAATCTTAACTTACACTCCACACTTTCTTACTTACACCACTAGAATCTTAACTTACACCCCACACTTTCTTACTTACACCACTAGCATCTTAACTTACACCCCACACTTTCTTACACCACTAGCATCTTAACTTACACCCCACACTTTCTTACTTACACCACGAGAATCTTAACTTACACCCCACACTTTCTTACTTACACCACTAGCATCTTAACTTACACCCCACACTTTCTTACTTACACTACTAGCATCTTAACTTACACCCCACACTTTCTTACTTACACCACTAGTATCTTAACTTACACCCCACACTTTCTTACACCACTAGCATCTTAACTTACACCCCACACTTTCTTAATAAACACATCTCAAACTTCCTTGATTATGCCACTGGTTTTCTGACTTACACCCTACTGTTTTTTTTTTTCTAAAACACATCTCAAACTTCCTTGATTATAACACTAGCATCTCAAGTTACACCCCACGTTTTCTTACTTAACCTATTGGCTTCGTAACTCACACTCCAACACCCAACTGTTTCTTTCTTGTCTTCGTAATTTACACTCCACACATTCCTAATTACACCACTGTTTTCCTAAAATACATTTCGCACTTCCTTTAGTGTATACTAATATAATAAGAGTGTTTAGTGGTATCACTAGCATCCTAACTTACACCCCACACTTTCAAGCCTACACCATTGGCTTCGTAACATACACTCTACACTCTTAATTACACCACTCTTTTCCTAATTTACACCTCACACTTCCTTGATTATACTACTTGGATCCTAACTTACACCCCACAGTTTCTTTCTTACCCTATACACTCTACACTTTCTTAATGACACCACTGTACTGAGATTGTGGTGTACTTAAGTATTTAAGTAGACCACAATCTCTTTTTTCGTTAGGTCGGCTCTTAACCCGGAGGCGGTGGGTTCGATTTCCGCAACAGGACAAGTATTTGTACACAGAAAAAGAAAGCGCTAATCTAAGTCTGGGTGTTGTGGGAGCATGGTCCTCGTAGTTCCTGGGTCCCTAAACACAGGGAATCCTAGTTAGGGTCCAGGATTTATGTATGTGATCGTTGGGCGTTATTACTATTATTAACTGAACCAACACAATCTATCGCAGACTACCTCAATTGCATCTAACATTATCTCATCTTAAAACATAATGTTAACTAATGGACTTGCTATATAATATTAGGTCTTTACCTATGAAATTGCCGTTTTGTTTGAAAAAAGTTAAAGTATTTTTTTTTCGAACTTATTTATTTCTTTTATTCAAAGTAATCACCCTTGCAATCAATGCATCTTTGCCAACGCTGTGGCAGTTTATGGATGCCCTTCTTGAAAAAATCAGCAGGACGGGAGACAACAAACTCTTCAAAGGCGTTTTGTACTGCCTCTCGGGAATTGAATTTTTTTCCCGCTAAAAAGTTGTCCAAATTTTGGAAAAAGTAATAGTCGGTAGGCGCAAGATCTGGTGACTATGGCGGATGAGGGAGAGCTTCCAAACCCAACTCATGCAGCTTAGAGACGGTCTGTTGTGCAGTATGGGGTCGCGCGTTATCGTGAAGTAGCAGTGGAGACGACCGATTGACCAAAGCTGGTTGCAGACGTGCGAGTTTCGCCATCATTGTGGTCAGTTCTTCAATGTACACATCTGCAGTAATGCTCTCGCCGTTTTGTAAAAAGCTATGATGAATCACACCAGCACTAGACCACCAAACGGTGACCATCACCTTTCTATGGGTCATTTTTTGTTTTGCACATTGCTTTGGTACCGAACCAGGATCTAACCAACTTGCTGAGCGCTTTCGATTGTCAAAAAGAATCCATTTTTCGTCGCACGTAACAATTCGGTTCAAAATTCCTTTATTTCTGTGCCTGTTAAGCAGCGCAAGGGAAGTCTCGACGCGTACGTTGCGCTGGCGATCGTTAAGTTCGTGGGGCACCCATCTATCAAGCTTTTTTATCTTGCCAATCTGTCGCAAATGGACCAATATTGTTTTGATGCTAACATCAAAAGCTGCTGCCAGCTCAGCTGTAGATTGAGATTCATCAGCTTCCACAATCGCCTTTAATTCATCATTGTTGACCAAAGTTTCCGGACGACCATGAGGTTCATTTTTCAAGTCAAAATTCCCAGAACGGAACCGAGCAAACCAATAACGGGTTGTACGTTCGTTTGTACAGTTCTCTCCGTAAACGTCGTTGATGTTACGTGTCGTTTGTGCCGCGTTGGTGCCACGACGGAACTCATATTCCATAATTACACGAAATTTCAAAGTATCCATTATGAGGAAAAATGTTGAAATGTAATGAAAATACAACGCTAATCAATAAACAAAAGACTTACATTGTAAATAGAATGTCATATTTTTAAAACAAAATTAATTTGAATTTAGAATTCATAGCCAATCAAAACTTTTTTTTGTTTGAAAAAGTCTGTACTGCAATACGGCAATTTCATAGGTAAAGACCTATTATTTGACAATAAGCACTTTGTAATTTTATATGCTAAGTACAGTAACTTAATTTTAAGTATACCTAATATAATTGAAGGGTTGAGAATAAAAAGGGTTTAACTGTCAAATTGATAGTTTCGAGAAAATTGACTTTAAACTTCAACGGGTTCATTATAATGTAGACTGCTTATAAGGTTTATGTAAGTTTCAGTTGCTTGAAAATGTTTTAATTCTATTTTAAAATACTAAATATAGTACTAATTCATACAATTACAGTAAAAATATAATAAAATAAAATAAATATAATAATGTTTTTATGCTAAGCGAACTGTATTCCTGTGACAGATAAACCGTTTTTAGACTCAAAATCTCGAGATTTAAGCCTCACTTTGGTATTTTGAAAATGTTTTATTGTAAATAATTTCACGCTGAATCCAACGATACCCATAAGTCATTTTGTGAAAAAAAATATATTAAACCCTTTTTATTCTCACCCCTTTAATTTTGACTGGTAAAAGTGCTAAAAATAGCATAATTGCAATGAAATCTTTTGACTTTGAATCATTCTCCCCTCAGATCATCGCTAGGCACGAGCCCGACGCTAGGCTCGTCGTGCGGTTCGATGCCGCAGTCATTGCCGACCTTCCACCACCCGAGCCACGGTCTACTGAGGGAGAACCACTTCACCCAGCAAGCGTATCACAAGTACCACTCGAGGTGTCTCAAAGGTAAGTTATTTTATTTATTTACTAGCGGTCTGTCCCGGCTACGCACGGGTGGACATTTATTTTTTAAACATTTTGGCATAAACATTTTTTTCTTGCAATGAGACTTTATGATCTGATCTCACAGTTTAGTAATCTTATTACTAGATTGTGCTGATGTCTCTGGATGACGTGCGCAGTGCAGTGTCACGCGAACCTCTATACTTTAGAGTTCCGAGTGACACTGCAGCTGGTATGGGCAGCCGTGTCGTTTAATATCAGGCGAACGGCTAGCTCGTCACGTCATTCCTTAATATAAAAAAAAAAAAAAATTAAAATCACACTATATAAAGGCGAAAGTTTGTATGTGTGTTTGTGTGTATATGTGTATGTTTGTTACTCCTTTACGCTCAAACGGTTGAATGGATTCGGATGAAATTCGGTACCAAGATAGCTTATACACTGGATTAACATATAGGCTACATTTTATCCCGGAAAAATGATTTTTTTCCGGGATTGATGATTTTTTTGGGATGAGCAAATAAGTAAAATACTTTTTATCCGCGGCTGAAACCGCGGGGCGCAACTAGTAGCCTATATTAATCGGTGATAATGTAGCGTTCAAAAGATGAAAGAATTTTTAATTTTTTAAGTAGGGGACCCTCTACTTTTTGATCCAATTCGTTACAAACATACTTACATACAAATCTTTCCTCTTTATAATATTAGTAGAGATTTATACTTTAGCATAGCAAAATAATGCACGTCAATACACAAGCATTATCTACCAGTCAAGCTAGATGTGCAAGGAAAGAAATGCGGTTATTGAAGTTAAAACGTCTTTACGCACGCTTGACTAGGAGAGTTAACTGGTGAATGCGAGACGAGGCGAACGGAAGTTGAGAGGGAGTTGGTGAAGATAGAAAGAGGAGAGTTAAGTTTGGTATATTACTGTAGGGGCTAGAGGGAGAGCCGGGTTGTAGTGGTTCAGATCTTTATTATGTTGACCATTGTCAACGTAAAAAATTATATGATTACTAGCTGCGACCTGTGGTTTCACCCGCGTGGTGAATATTTTCCAAAACTTCCTTAATTTTTTTCTTTCATTAGAACCTTCTCCTGATAATAATTACCACAATAATAAAAGAATTATCAAAAATGTTCCATCCGTTCACGCGTGATGCGTTGACCAAGGGAAATAGAGATTCATTTTTATATACAAGGTGGAATTTAATTCGTTCTTTTCCTTTAATGTATGTATTCAGTCAATGCTATAGAACGCTCCCATATAACTAAATAAAAAAAATACTTATAAAATAAAACTTAAATCTAGGTATTATCAAATTTAAATTCTAAAGAAATGCCTTGTGGCATTGAACAAAGCAGGTGTTTTATTGCCTACGAAACATTTACAAAGCACTCAGCCGGTGCCCGCGCTGTGTGTACCGTTAAATAGACATTTCGGCTGTCATGCAGTTATTTTAGGAGGCACTAAATACTAAAACAAAACCAATTTTTTTTTATTGGACTTTGTACGAATATTCTATAGCATGGTCTGAGTACATACATTTAAGGGAAAGAGTGAATTAATTTCCACCTTGTATATAGATGATGTTGTTATGTCCGGTAAAATGACAATTTACAATTGTCAAGATGGCGACATTAACATTAAACAAAGTTATACCGGCGGATAGATGGAGCTAAACTAAACAAGTTTTACTTAAGTCGTGTGGTCTAAAGCACACTTGTTTTATTTTATAATGTAATCGTTGATGATTCAATACCAATCTTATTTCCACAGAGCGCAAGAAGCTCGGAATCGGCCAGTCTCAAGAGATGAACACGCTGTTCCGATTTTGGTCCTTCTTCCTCCGGGACCATTTCAACCGCACCATGTATAATGAATTCAGGTAAATAATTACAGCCTCTGTGGTGTGGCGGTTGAGCAGGACGGCTCATAACCTGAAGGTCGCGGGTTCGATTCCTATGACAGGACAAGTATTTGCGCACAGGAAAAAAAAGCGCAAGTACTTGTGGTGTGTCTGGGTGTTGTAGGACCATGGTGAAATTTTGGATTTGGGAAATCATGGGATTCAGCGCGAAATTATCTACAATAATACATTCTCAAAATACCGAAATGAGGCTTACACCTCGAGATTGTCAGTCTAAAAACGTTATACCTGACACAGGAATACAGTTCGCTTAGCATAAAAACATTATTATATTTATTATATTATATTACATTTTTATAGTAACTGTACGAATTAGTACTATATATAGTATTTTAAAATAGAATTAATACATTTTCAAGCAACTGAAACTTACCTAAACCTTTTCTATTACCTTATAAGCACTCTACATTAAAACGAAGCCGTTGAAGTTTAAAGTCAATTATCTCGAAACTATTAATTTGACAGTTAAACCCTTTTTATTCTCAACCCTTCACGTGTGAAACTGTAGAACGCTGGCGAACGAGGACGCGTGCGCCGGCTTCCGTTACGGATTGGAGTGCTTGTTCCGTTTCTACTCGTACGGCCTCGAGCGCAAGTTCCGGCCGGAGCTGTACCACCACTTCCAGCAGGAGACGCTTGCCGATTACGAAAAGGGTGAGTCTTATACACGGTGTACCTAAGGGGGGGTATTGAGGGGCAATGCCCTACCTTAAAAATAGGGGGGGTATAATGAGGGGCAATACCTTAAAAATACCATAAACTTAAATTGTTGTTCATAGTTTGATATTTAAAAAAGTCTTATTCATACTCATATTCTGTCACCGACGCTACCAGTCCTTATAGTAAATCATTACTGAGCTGTGTTAACGTTATTTTTTCAATTATTCACTAGATGGTAGGACTTTATTGCAAAGTTCGTCTAGGTAGGTACCACCGCTTTGCCAGTTATTCTGCCGCTAAGCAGTAGGGTGCAAGCACTACTGTGTTCCGGTTTGAAGGGCAATGTAGCTAGTGAAATTACTGGGCAATTGAGACTTTATGTAGACTTTGCTGATGTCTCAGGATGATGTGCGCAGTGCAGCAGTCACACGAAACTTTACATGTTGGAGTTCTGAGTGACACTGTTCTGTTATGGGCGGCCGTGTCACTTAACATCAGGTGAACGACTAGCTCGTCACATCATTCAATAACATAAAAAAAAAAAAAAAAAAAAAAATACATTGTGCAAATGAAAAAGCGCAAACGCTTGTTCTGAGTCTGGGTGTTGTGGGAGCATGGTTTTCGTAGTTCCTGGGTCCCTAGACAGGGTCCAGGATTTATGTATGTGATCGTTGGGCGTCATTATTATTTTGCTTTATTAAGTGTTTTATTAACGTTTGTTTGCGTTTCCAGGGCAGCTATACGGCCTGGAGAAATTCTGGGCGTTTATGAAGTACTACAAACACGCGGGAGCGTTACAAGTGGAACCGGCGCTACAGCATCATCTCTCTCGCTTCCACACTGTCGAGGACTTCCGCGTACTAGAGGTCAGTAAATAATAATACGACGGCGACAACGACCAGTTATAAACTCTATGCGCAGCGGGCAGTGCTGCAATTTACCCTGTGGCGGCATTTAAATTTATTACAGTGGCTACACTGGTAGCTGTCATCGCTCCCCCACCCATCTGGCTATAAAAAGGGAGCGCTCGGTGTACTAAGATCATTCTAGCTCCGGACACGGCGCGGTGCGGACATGCTGAAGGCCTATAGTTATATAGGTTGCAACCTACGCACAACTTGTCATCCTATATATGCGTATATTTGATATCTTAATATATATAAATCTCGTGTCACAATGTTTGTCCTCAATGGACTCCTAAACCACTTAACCGATTATAATAAAATTCGCACACCATGTGCAGTTCGATCCAACTTGAGAGATAGGATAGTTTATGTCTCAATCTATAATAGATATATATTAAATACCCGTGCGAAGCCGGGGCGGGCCGCTAGTATTAATAATATTTGATACGAGCTTCTGCCCCAGCATCGCCCGCGGCGTGGCCTATGGAAAAATAATTGAGCCACCCATTTCACCCTCTTAAGGGTGGAATTTCGAAAAATCCTTTCTTAGCGGATGCCTACGTCATAACATCTACCTGCATGTCAAATTTCAGCCCGATCCGTCCAGTGGTTTAGGCTGTGCGTTGATAGATCACTATGTCAGTCAGTCACCTTTGAGTTATATTAATAATAATAATAATAATATGTGCGGACATCTCACACAACGCCATCTAGCCCCAAACTGAGCAAAGCTCGTATTATGGGAACCAGATAACTGATACAATACTAAAATACTTTTTTTTTTGTAAATATATACTTGTAATACGATATAACACCCAGACACAGAACAAACACTTATGTTCATCACACAAATGTTTGTCCTGGGAATCGAACCCACAACCCATAGTTCAGAAGGCAGGGTTATTACCAACTGAGCTATCGGGCCAGTATATATTTAGATTGATGAGTTCATAGTGTAGGAGGTATCGTTTGCCCCCCACAGCCGCAGCTGAACGAGCTGTTAGCGTCGCAGGGGCCCCGCGCGCCGGGCCGCGGGCCGCACGCCCGGCCCTACGACCGGCACCGCTCGGTGTCCGAGTCGGACCGGGCGGTGGCGGTCAGCAACAACCATAAGTTCAGGTATGTACTACTGAAACACTTATATACATACATAGATACATAGATAGATAGATAGGAAATGCTTTATTGCACAAACAAAAAATGTAGGCGAACTTAATGCTAGAGAGCATTATTTTCCAGTGAACCTGGGTGTAACATGGAATTTTTTTTTATATTTTGGCTCCACGCTATTGTGTATTTAGCCAGTGTCAAGTAATTAATAATTTATCAAGTTAATGATATTTCACGCAAATATGTGTCAAGTCACAGTCGAAGTCATCAAGTCAAAGTCATACTCCTAGTAAAGTGGTGGCAACTTTACCAGAAGCTTCTATGGAGTTTTGGAAACAACACGAAAAGAAACGTTTCACCATCATTATACTATTTACCCACACTCACGCCTGTAATCCAGCACTTAATGAATAGAATGCCACCAATTTTATGCACTAACACTGAAAATAACACAAGTTTTGGAAAATAATATAATGCGGTAACGTGATCTTTTTCGCATTCCCGCCAAAACTCCATGGAAATTTTTGCAGGGCAGTGCAACGCAGCTTAAATATAGATTGTCTAGATAACATAAAAACACTAACATAATATTATATACATATTTTTTTTCATTCTGCATTTCACAGACACGGGTCCGTGCTTTTTGTTAAATTGTTTTTATATTTATAAATGTAGCCTTTTATTAACATTTTTTTTTATTTATTTTATTATTCTTAAGGTAATCAACAGCATTACATGAAAATATAAAACTAACAGGTATAGGTAACAAACAAAGCAATTAACAGATTACCAATAGTTAGCTACAAACATGAAATGTGAATAAACAACTCTTAGGCAGGTTACAGACTGAACATATGAACATACATAATATCCTCCCTGTATTATATATATGTTCATGTTAATAATAGGCTTAATTAATAAATATAAAAAATAATCTAACAAAAAGCTCGGACCCAGGGGTCTGTGGAAATGCTGTATAAAAAAAACATACATAATACAGGAAGTAATCATTTATACACACATATTTCCTGTTAACAAATAACTGCTTAATGTTCCTAGAGATATTTCACCTTCACATTACATATATTAAGATTACCATTTAGTATATCTGTTTGTTTGTCAAGACATCTTTATACATTCACTTTGTTGTCTGTCTGGATAGCCTTATATAATATAATAATAATAATAGAATAAAATAAATAAAAGTAGAATCACTTTGTTGTCAAGACACCTTTTTAGTATTACTTTGCTATCAAGACACCCTTATAGGACCACTTTGATGTCAAGACACCCTTATAGTACCACTTTTTCGTCTATCTGGACTCCCTTATATGAACACTTTGTTGTCATGACACCCTTACAGATAAACTTTGTTGTCGGTCTGGACAACATTATGTGATCGCTTTGTTGTTACTTTGTTGGAAATGCCCTCACACCGCCGTGGTGGCAGGGGTATGTGGGACTCGAACCCACCAAAACCCCCCCGTGAACCCTCGTCCGCCGTACCGGGGCGAGAAGGGGTCGCGACTGCAGTCCAGCCAACTCACCCCCGACGGATTTTATCGTATCTACGTGAACCAACTTCACTCTCGCATTCACGCTTACTCCCCAAGTCAAGCGTGCGTAAAGAAGTTTTACTCCAATGAGTGTGGAGTAATGATAAATATGGAGTTTTGGCGGGAAAGCGAAAAAGATTGCGTCGCCGCATTGTATTATTTTCCAAAACTTGTGTTATTTTCAGCGTTAGTGCATAAAATTGGTGGCATTCTATTCGTTAAGTGCTGGATTACAGGCGTGAGTGTGGGAAAGTGGTATAATGATGGTGAAACGTTTCTTTTCGTGTTGTTTCCAAAACTCCATAGAAGCTTCAAGTAAAGTTGCTACCACTTTACTAGGAGTATGACTTTGACTTGACTATGACTTGACTTGATGACTTCGACTATGACTTGACACATATCTGCGTGAAATATCATTAACTTGATGAATTAACAATTACTTGACACTGGCTAAATACACAAAAGTGTGGCGCCAAAACATTTAAAAAAAAATATTGTGTTGTGTGTATAGTCGTCCAGCCGCAGCGGCGGCTCCCAGCGGCAACAACCGCGGCCGCGCCGGCTCTTGCGGAGCGCAGAGCGTCGTTGCTACCGCCACACCTCGAGGTATGTTTTTTTTTTTTTTTTTTTTTTTTTTTTTTATGTTATGGAATATCGTGACGAGCTAGCCGTTCGCCTGATGTTAAACGAGACGGCTGCCCATATCAGCTGCAGTGTCACTCGGAACTCTACAGTATAGAGCTTCGCGTGACACTGCACTGCGCGCGTCATCCAGAGACATCAGCACAATCTAATAATAAGATTACTAAACTGTGAGATCAGATCATAAAGTCTCATTTGCCCAGTAATTTCACTAGCTACAGTGCCCTTCAAACCGGAACACAGCAGTGCTTGCGCACTACTGCTTGGCGGCAGAATAACTGGCAAAGCGGTGGTACCTACCTAGACGAACTTTGCAGTAAAGTCCTACCACCTGGTAAAAGCGCAGCATGTGCAGCATTCTAATTAATCAGTTAGTTTCAATTTAGGTACATAATGATTCAAATTGGAGTTTTTTGTTTTGCATTGTGCTGGATTGCTTGCACCAGTAATGGGAAAGGAAACTTATTTTATTTTTCAAATACATATTGCGATGGGCTTGCTATATAATATTTTACTTTCTAATTTTATATGCTTAATACAATAACTTAATTTTAAGTACGTAATATAATTTTGACTCGTAAAAGTGCTAAAAATGGCCTAATTTCAATAAAATCTTTCGACTTTTAATTTACTAGGTGGTAGGACTTTATTGCAAAGTTCGTCTAGGTAGGCTTCTAGGTCCGCTTTGCCAGTTATTCTGCCGCCAAGCAGTAGTGCGCAAGCACTGCTGTGTTCCGGTTTGAAGGGCACTGTAGCTAGTGAAGTTACTGGGCAAATGAGACTGATCTGATCTCACAGTTTAGTAATCTTATTACTAGATTGTGCTGATGTCTCTGGATGACGTGCGCAGTGCAGTGTCACGCGAACCTCTATACTTTAGAGTTCCGAGTGACACTACAGCTGGTATGGGCAGCCGTGTCGTTTAACATCAGGCGAACGGCTAGCTCGTCACGTCATTCCTTAACATAAAAAAAAAAAAAAAAAAAAAAAAAAACATTACAAGAATTAAAACTAATTATTAAAAAATAAATGCACAATAACAAACGCACGGCGTAAAAACCCGACTTCAAAATTGTATGGCTTTCTCACGGATGTTACCATTGTTAGAACTGGACCAAATTGAAATGGGACCACACGGGAAGGACCAGTTTTCAAATGAAAAAAGAATCATCGAAATCGGTTCACCCAGTCGAAAGTTCTAAGGTAACAAAAAAGAAATTTAAAAAAAAATACATTTGAATTGAGAACCTTTTGAAGTCGGTAAGCGCTGATCTTCTGACGCGGCGCGCGTAACGGATTAGTAATAATAATAATATGTGTAGTCCTGAGCCATCAGCACCATCTGGTAATAAGATTACTCGACTATGAGACCAGATCATAAAGTCTCAATTGCCCAGTAATTTCACTAGCTACAATGCTCTTCAAACCGGAACACAGTAGTGCTTGCACACTACTGCTCGGCGGCAGAATAAATGGCAAAGCGGTGGTACCTACCTAGACGAACTTTGCAGAAAAGTTCTACCACCTAGTAGTATATGTGTGATTAAAACTAAACTCCATTTTTACAGGTAAATCGAAGAAACCAGAAGCCGTGCTCCCTACCGACTCGAAAGCAACAAAAACGCAATCCTAAACAAATAAAAAAAAAGCAGACTTCACCCTCTGTAAATAAACAGTTAAAAAAAAACTATTGACATTTCAGTGTGCTACTTAAACGGTTAAAGTGTAGAAATGAATGCATTTTTTTATATAAAACAATATAATCATAAATTATTATATATAATGGAGAGTCTTGGAGTGTTGTGCTGATGTGGAGAATTGTGGACATTTTCGGTGGTAACATGTTGTGACGGCTGCTGGGGTAATGGACGGAATGTAGCGGAGCCTAGGTACGTATACTATCTGTTATTATATATTCTATTCTATTCTGCATATTATGAGAGCTTCTAGTGAGGAAGAATGATTATTATAGTATCGTGAAATATATTTATATAAACCACTTTTCAAAAAATATTAAACCATCTTCAAAACCACAAATAGTCAATCAAAAACAAAAAAATATTTATAATTATTATAAGTTACCATAACTTATATCTCTCTCTCAATTTCCTTTCGCCTCGTCACGCATTCACCAGCTTACCCCCAAGTCAATATATTCACTTAAAAAGTAGATCTTATTGTAACAAAAAGTATCTAAGTATTGTATCAGTTATCTGGTTCCTATAGTACAAGCTTTGCTTAGTTTGGGACTAGATGGCGTTGTGTGAAATGTCCACACACACACATTCATATATTGTAACGAGCTTCTGCCCGCAGCTTCGCCCGCGGCGTGGCTTATTGGAAAATAATTCAATCACCCATTTCACCCTCTTAAGGGAGGAATTTCGAAAAAGCCTTAGCGGATGCCTACGTCATAACATCTACCTGCATGCCAAATTTCAGACGGATCCGTCCAGTGGTTTGGGCTGTGCGTTGATAGATCACTATGTAAGCCAGTCTATCTTTGAGTTATATATATTTAGATTCAGATTATTATAATCGTTACCCTCTCATCTATTCGAAGTCGGTGCCAGCTAAGTCAAGCTACTACCTACTTACTACTTACAGTATCTATCTACTACCTACTTGGCTTGTTTGGCTCAGACTTAATAGATGAGTGGGTAGCGCTTATAATAATTATATTAATTTATTTCAACGTTTGAGTGCCTATTTGTGGTTTTGAAGGCGGTTTCATTTTTTTTTTTAATAATTTACTATACCCTCTTTAGTTATTTGTACTAAACTTGGATAAGTATGCAAAAGTATATTAATGAATGACGTAAAAAGCGAGTCGTTTAACTCTAAATAAAGTGCGGTTACGCGTGACAACGCTCTCACACGTCATCCTGAGACATCAGCACTGTGAGATCAGATCATAAAGTCTCATTTTCCCAGTAATTTCATTAGCTACAGTGCCCTATATATATATACATTTTCCTTTGTTCTTTCATTTTTGCATACTATATAAAATATCGGGAATATATTATATATACAATTACAGTATTTAATGATATTAAGATGATTGAGGTCGGTATGATTGAGGTCGGATTGATTAAGGTCGTTTATTTGTTTTTTATCTCGAATTTAAGCACCAGTCGATGACCGAGTGCTGTTCTGAAATACTTCAGTCTGGATTTACTAAATACTTTGACAGCCTCTGTGGTGTGATGGTTGAGCAGGTTGGCTCATAACCCGGAAGCGGCGGGTTCGATTCCCGCGGCAGGACAAGTATTTGTGCACTGAAAAACAAAAGCGCAAATACATGTTCTGAGTCCGGTTGTTATGGGACCATGGTCCTCGTAGTTCCTGGGTCCCTAGACACAGGGAATCCTAGTTAGGGTCCAGGATCTATGTGTGTGATCGTTGGGCGTTATTATTATTATTATTAAATGTGTTTCTCTTTTGTTCCAGCTTGTTCGCGATCGACAATAAACGATAGCACGAGTCGGATCCAACTATTAAAGTTTGATATAATGTTAATACATTATTTATAGCTTGTAGTTACGTATGTTATTATTATTATAAAGGCGTATATAATAAACTATATATATTTTTGACATTGTAACATATATTTTAAAGCCGGTCGCATTGCGGTGTTGGTATCGTGAAATTGTGAAAGTGGTCCTTTTAGGAATTAGGTGCAATGCACACGATTTGTCGAGCGCAAAATGGTATGGGACAAGAAATTTAAGTTAAATCAGTAAACAAAAAAAGGGAGATAACGTATTAGCGCCTCGAAAGTGGTCCGTTTGAATTATGCGCAATGCACATAATTTGTCGAGCGCAAAATGGTATGGGACAAGAAATTTAAGTTAAAGGTAGATATCAGTAAACAAATGAGCGGAGATGAGGTGTTAGCGTCTCGAAAGTGGTCCGCTTGAATTAGGTGCAATGCACATAATTTTTCGAGCGTAGCAAGACATGGGAAAGGGAAGGTGTGACTCGGTGCCACTTTTTGACGAAAGCCTTGTTTCTCCAGTGTAGGAATTATACAATATTGAATTATGAAGAACAGGCACTTATAATTGACGATTTTTAGTAACTGATGGCATAGATTTACTGGGTTTCTTCGTGCATTTAGGGACCTCTGGTCGTGAAGACCAAATTAAACCGTTTTTTAAGCGTTTGTGCGTGCTTAATATTGTATAAATGGTCATCGCAACCAAACCGTACGGTGCTTTTACAGAAAAAAAAAACAATGTCGCGATGCTAAAATCGTGATGCGATGCGGCAATACTACAAAATTGCAGTCATGGATATAAAAAAATGTAGCCTAGTTAAGTAGTGTAATTTTAACGATTGGGGGAAATTAACTTTTTTTTTTTTTCATTTTTGTCTTAGTTGTAATTTGATTGCTTGTTTTTTTTAGTCATAATCTTGAAATGGGGCTTTTCAATTTTCTTTTCACAGTGGTGGCAACACCGCTGGCATACTTACACTAATTTAGTTTTCGGATCTCGAAATTGTTCTTTTTTTTGAAGCGTGTAAAGCTGTAAAAATGTTGATAGAAAAATATTATAATCTATTTGATATTAACGAAAAAAAGGTGTTTTAAAAAAGTAAGTCTCAAAAAGACTGGAAGAAAAGTGTATAATATGAGTTAAGTGGAATTAAATTTTTTGCATTGTTTCATCATGGATTTCACCATTAACATCAGAGGTGAATGTTAGTGAATAGTTAGGTATAGTCTGCGTACTTTTAAATCCATGTAAAAACAAAAAGGTACATTAAATTTTGAAGAAAAAAAATGTTAGCAATAAACTTAATCAGTCGTGATCAATTTTCTTTCTAACAATATAAGTCAGTATCTCTTTATATTATAAATAAGTGATTTTTTAAACACCACTGGCTTTTATAGGCCACAAAAAAAAATACACGAGTGCCTAAGGCTGTATTAATAATTAGCAGAGAAACGGCAAATTGCGGTTGTAAACATATTATGCATTACTTACCAAATGGTTAAACGTCGTGTTTTCTTGATTTAATGTTAATTTTAACTTTGTTTACATAAGCTTAGCACTATTAAAAAAATACTACAATATATGTCAGCTATTATAAAAAAATAAGCATAGGTTTTAAGACACGCCGTATGTATATAACCGGTACTTACGCTGCATTATGATCGTCCTCCGATGACTTGTTAACCAGCTGGGTAATTAGTTTGACAGTGACATTCTGACAATGTCAAAGTGAACTGTCACTTTGGCACTAACACTTTGGAGTGTCAAAGTTCATAGTAGATTCATAGCTGATCTCTCGTGCCAAAATTTCTCACTGAACGAACGAATGATCAAGCGAAAAAGCGGTCGGTTCGAAGTGATTCATTGAAATGATCAAAGTAAAAATAAATTAAAATTTTGCTTAGGTAATTGAAAATCTATGCATTCTTTACTATGAAATAGATTCTTAGTCCAATTTAAATTAACACACGTTAATAATTAAGGAATTTTGAGCTTGGTGGTCCATCTGCCATCATCACTGACATTTCCATGATCACTGTGACATTTCTATGCTCACTTTAAAATTTCTATGATCATTGACATTTTTATGATTATTTTGAAATTTCTATGATCACTGTGACATTTCTATGATAACTTTAAAATTTCTATGATCACTGACATTTTTATGATTATTTTGAAATTTCTATGATCACAGTGACATTTCTATGATCACTTTGAAATTTCTATGATCACTGACATTTCTATGATCACTGTGACATTTCTATGATCACTTTACGACTTCTGTGATCACTTTGACATTGACAGAACCGTCACAATCTATTTTTAGGGATAAATCTTATGAAATTGTTTTCGGGTCTGCTTTTAAATACTGCCACACTGTTATTGTAATAAAAACAAAATATAATAAACACAAATACTGCACACGTTATTTATTTGCGCATTCTTTGTACTTATGTAAAACAATTGCAAATTATTTATCTTAAGGACCTAAGAAATTAGTAATTTTAGTAAAACAAAATGCAGTCATATATACTAATTGTTATTTTGAAATAAAAATGAATTGGTAACTTAATAGCTAATATTTTCATTATTTGCGAATGTTTTACATAAAAAAATTCAGAGTTGATTCCATCTACTTTGAAGTTTGAATCACCCATTGCACTGCAAGTGTTCAGTTAGGATCTTAAATATGTTATAAAAATATTAATATATCTAAAATCCAATTTAATTACACAGAATTTATTGAAGTCGTGATTTTATTCTATGCCTGAAAATGGTCAGTGAATAACTAGATATTACGTTTATGTCCTATACCTCTGTAGTCAGCGAATTATCTTGACCTTCCATTGATAAGTTTACTCAGATGAACTTAGTTTGATACAAAAAAAATCTCATACATAAATCTTTTTTTTATAGAAACTTCTAACAAATTGTACTTTCCTCGACGGTTTGCATTTTTTACATTTATTTATACACTGCCTTTTCAAAGTCGGTGGAATTGACGCGTACTCGTGTAACAAAAGTAGCACTAATTTGCTCAATGATATGTTTTCCTTTTTTGTAAGTGTACGACTTTAAAATATGACTTGAGGCGTGCTGTTTGTTAATTGAATGAAACTTGTGAGCGTGGGTCAATATAAACAGGCATGGGTCATAACAAACAGGTCACTTGAAACGAGCTTAGTCATTTGAAGCACGCGTGGGTCACTTCGCATAATGACTGACCAAATTAAATAATAAATAAATATTGTTTCATTCAGGTAATAATCACCTCACGCCAACTCAAAAACGTTTTATTTTTTAAACTGCAAAATGCACTAATGTTATTTAAAAAAACGATGACATAGGGTGTTTGAGCATGTGAAAAAATTGACTTATTTTTAATTATTTTTTTTTAGTGTGTAAGTGTGCTTTTATTTTTCGCGTGCGTGGTACAGACAATGTTGGCGCAAGCACATAATTAAATAATAAATAGAAAATTATATACTTAAATCGAATGTAATTTAAACTTAGCGACAGTAATGGCATGAACGGCTTAGCTTCTTCGAGTGCCTTTCCGAAAAAAAAAAATAGTCGCGTTTAGTAATTACGGGCTACGCTGTGCCAACGAACTCTGTACCACTATTATAAATATTTCGTAACTATTAGAAATAAATAAATAAAATTATAAAAAAAATACGTCTTAGATTGTGCTTAGATCGCTTCAATGAAACGTTTGCGTTCGAGACCAATAAACAATGAATATAACAATAACAAATTAAAATACATTTCAGGTCAGTTGATGAGCGTATTATCATCGATGTATTGATCAACGCGCCTTAAATATATTTTAATAAATCAAATTGTTCTATTGAAGAACTGGGTATTGTTTTCGGCCGCCATCATAATAGTTCCTATGTAATGATTATGTTTAACAAATTATGGTTTTAAGTGTTTAATTTGAAAGGTTTGCACAGAAATCGAATGGGTTTGATTTTTATATGATCTTTTTCATTTGAACTCATTTAATTAACTCGCCCAGTTATTTAAACGAGAGATTATTTGCAAAAATAATCTGATAATTATGATAAAATTTCTGAAATTTTGTTAAATCATTCCTACTTATTCTTTTTACATGACTCTTATTACCTCGCATTTGTAGTTGTCAAAAGATTAACTAAGTCTAAACTTAGGACAATTTTACAATAGGAAATTACGTAATTTCTTTCCATTACAATATGGTTGGTCAGAATATCAATTTGGCATCTATATTCTATGATTTAACTAATAGAGTTATACGACGAATAAAACGAGCTATGACTTAGTTGTAACAAAGACACAAAATCTCAGAAACAAACGAGCATCCATTTGAATCGGGCATGGGTCACTCGAAAAATGCATGGTGTATTTGAAATAAATGTGAGTCACTTGAAACATGTATGGGTCATTAAGAACAAGATTAATTGAGCTGTAACTCTTGATGATGAATCTGAATTCGATTTCTGTGCTATAAATCTATCACATTTCTTTACGAACCTTACCCTTTACTTACCCTTACTTATCACTGCTTTTGAGCTGCGAAGTTTAGGGTCTTTTTTAATTATCGAAGCGATCGACCGCTTTTCGTGTGACGTCACACTTTTACCGTACAACAAAAATGTGCATTATCTTGCCGTGAGATAAGACACTACTAAAACAGGTACTTTATGCAATAGGTACTGTTTTCAAATATGAGATTTGTATATTGTTGTGCGAATTGAAAGAGCAATTCGGTCTTTGAATTAGCCCATTTTTTTGCTTGCTTACTGAGAACTTTTATTTATTTTTTGGTTTTCCCAGGATTCTAAACTTCAGTTAAGTACCTAACTGAACTTTGGAATAATCGGTGTGAAAGCAATAGGAAAATGGATACAGATTTCTTGGTTATAACTAATACTCAAAATAAACCTGCAACGATCAAATGTCAAAAAAAAATTTTTGTGACTAAAATATATTCGTGCAAATTTTTTTTTCAAATAAATTTCTGCAAATAATAATTGAGGTCAATGGTAGCAACTGAATTTGATTCTCGAAAAGAATGGTAGAAAGAAATATTTGATTGCAAGATTCGTATTGCTATGTGCCGGCACATAGGATTTATTTATTCAATGATCTTTATTACGATTACTTTAATGCCTTTAAAAAAACGGTGACGGAAAAGTGTGACACCACGCGTGGACGTCTTATGATGAGGTTTTTATCGTTAAGTTTTTTTAAGTTGGTAAAAAAAAATTGTTGCAATTTTTGTTCTATTCGTAAGTATGCCAAAGGAGAAGACATGTGCTAAAAAAACTAGATTTTACCGCATACGATTACAAAAAAATATACAAAAAAATGTTTGCTAAGTTGAGGTCCGTATTACATAACGATGCTCAGTCATCGATCGGTTCTCAAGCAGAGATTTCATTCATAAATTGATCAATTGGTGAATGAAATCTCTGCTTGAGCACCGATCGATGACTGAGCATCGTTCCGAAATACAGACCAGAGATGTAAATTTAAGGTTTTCTTTACTTTTAAAATTATTCGGTACTCCAGTGCATTCTAATGTTGAATTTTCGATTGTTATTATTTTTACCATCTTGATTATTATAAATTTCGAAAAAAAATTGGTTGTTGTATTATAAAAAATTGCGTAGATAATTATAGTCAATATGGTAGGGTTATACTCTTTGAGAAGTTAAAAAAAATTAAGGAACTATGTTTTGTAAGGTTGCTTGCTAGCGTCTGCGGCGGTTTTAAATTCTTTCGTAATAATCTTGTTTGTGTGAAATCTAAGTGGTGTAATTTTTTTTCCAAAATGTTCACAGTAAAGTTTTTAATCATACTAATGTACTGTTTCTACGGTCGCAAGCTTCCGCAGACGCACCTTATGGCTGTAAGTAATACATTATTATAATAACTATACATATTATTATATTGATAAATAAATTAATAATAAAACGGAGTGCTGGTTTTTATTTATCTTCCTTTACTTATTATATAGGCTATTATAGTCTTTCTTGAGGGCCGTGACTTTATAATTTATAATTGGGATTTGGAATATGAACTGATTTTTTTTAAAATTATTTAGGATCAACGAACAGTACACAAAAAATAATAATCTTAAAATAGTATAGTATTAGGTCCGTATTACAGAACGATGCTCAGTCATCGATCGGTGCTCAATCAGAGATTTCATTCACTAATGCCCGTATTACAGAACGATGCTCAGTCATCGATCGATGCTCAAGCAGAGATTTCATTCATAAAGTGACCAATTATTGAATGAAATCTCTGCTTGAGCACCGATCGATGACTGAGCATCGTTCTGTATTACGGACCTAAATGATCAATTTATGAATGAAATCTCTGATTAAGCATCGTTCTGTAATACGGACCTAAATGATCAATTTATGACTGAAATCTCTGCTTGAGCACCGATCGATGACTGAGCATCCTACCATTCTAAATTAAAGATATAGATCTATTCGGCAAGCATATACCTACCACTATTTCTAGATCGCCAGGTAGGTATAAATATACAATAACAAATGATTGTTGTCATCGTCGGTGTAGCCAATGCGAAGTAGGTAAGGTGAGTATAAGACAAACCAACTATCAGTGGTGGAAAACTGAAACGGCAATTGGTGGAAAATGCTTACCACTAAAACAGGGTCAGTCCATCAAATAACAAGCATCTATGTATATAAAACAAAGTCACGTTAGTTACACCATAACTCAGGAAAGGCTGGATCATTTTTTTGATTTATGTGTTTTTAGATTTACATTCGTGTAACTTACACGGTCTAAGTTACAAAAATGATGCCAATCAATAAAAAAATACCTACCTATCTTCAGCAGTGGAAATCTTCCGTCTGATAAATTGATGCGTGTGGCGGTATTATAAAAAAAACCATTATCAATATTATAAAAGAAAGATTTATTCAAATCTTAAAACTATATTATCAAAATATTTTCATTCTTCATACCATGCAGTTCTATCAAATTTATCTCAATTTTATTTATCTAACTACATTTTTACAATAGTAACAAAAATCACGGACAAAAGTTATCATCCAACTCATAGATTGAATAAGAAACAATTAACTTTGTAGAATTTATGGTTGCAGACTTAAATAGTCTATGCCTGTAATACTAGTCTATGGTGCATAAAATCATCATGAAAAAAAAACTAATTTTACACAAACATTATTATTATAATGACTACAGTATACGAGTCATAAATCATTATCATATAAATCATGATATACAATGAAGGGGAAAAAACAATTATATATTAAACCTAAATTAGCATTTTTCCGCTTAATTTGGAATGAAATAACGTATAATCAATTATTATAATAATGGTGTCACATAACTAAACTTTACATATATTCGAACCGTGTATGATACCTATATTACAGCATTATTCTTTTCCATGCAAGGGAGTTTGGAAGAGATCGCTCTGAGCGATTGGACCGCCCATTGTTACACTTTGGCCAAGTTTGGTCACTTTTTAAATTATTTTTGTGTGTGGTATTTCAATAAAATTTTACCTATTTTTTTTGTATGATTTGGCTCCACACTTTTGTGTATTTAGCCAGTGTCAGGTTATTGAAAGTTCTCGAGTTATTGATATTTCACGCAGATATGTGTCACAGTCCAAGTCGTTCTAGTCTATGTCATACTCCTAGACTTTACCAGAAAGTTCTATGGAGTTTTGGAAACAACACGGAAATAATCGTTTCACCATCATTATACCACTTTCCCACACTCATGCCTGTAATCCAGCACTTAACGAATAAAACGCCACCAATTTTATGCACTAACACTGAAAATAACACAAGTTTTGTAAAATAATACAATGCGGCGACGCGATCTTTTTCGTTTTCCCGCCAAAACTCCAAGTTGCTCTATTATTCTAATGCATTATAAAAAAAAATAAACAAAAAATCTCTGCACTGCAATTGTTAAGCAGCCGTGAATTCGAACCATGCGCTCTACAACCATCTCCGTCTTCAGTATATTGAGTCAGATACCGTTGTCCCTCTCCCACATCATTAATTCATCTCGTCAAATCAACCCTCCGTTATAGCAGTCGGTTAAATTTCATTTCGGAAGATCCACATAGTCCGGCGGGATTAAAATAGTTTCACCCTTTTTCCTTTTTATTTTGCAGAACACTTTGGTTTTTGTAGATGACTTTGTGTAGTCTTCAATGTTGAAGAAGGAAAGCTCTACATTGTGATCCGATTTCGCGTGCCTCTTCACGTCTACAAAACGCCTGAAAATAAATAAATATGTTTAAAAATTAAAAAATATATCAGAACCAAATTTTTGAGTTCCGCAATGAAATTTTTAATTTTTTATTTTATTCTAATTTTTTTTAGGGACGTTGAGTCGTCCATCGACTATGTCAGCCCCATAGTACAAAAATGCTATAATTGACAGATAAATAAAAATAAAGGGTATAAATGGATCAGTATTAGAGGTTCTGATAAGGTTCTGGTTTCTATTACTAAGCCAACTTAGTTAGGACGATTCCCACCCAGGACAAACATTTGTGTGATGAACATAGGTGTTCGTTCTGTGTCTGGGTGTTATATTGTATTCTATGTATGTATTTATTTACAAACAAAAAGTATCTAAGTATTGTATCAGTTATCTGGTTCCCATAGTACAAGCTTTGCTTAGTTTGGGGCTAGATGGCGTTGTAAAAAAAACTAACTTGTAAATGGGAGAATTTGTCAATATGGTTGTATTTTTACTTTCTTATTTCAAATCTCCATCAAGCAAACTAATTTAGAAATTTATTTAAGGACCAGGTTTTGAAATATCCGATATTTATTATATATATCAAAATATCGGATATTTTGATATTTATCAAGTTTGATAATTATCAATTTTGTAAGAAGCCATATCATTATTTTATTGTATTATTTATGAATAATATTTGCATATGTGTTACATAAACATACTAAAATTATCAAAAAATCTAGAATGTTTTTAATGTTTTATTTATTTATATTCTTAAATTCAGACGAATGAAACCAAAACATAAAATGTTCTTTTAGATAAGGCAAAATTGACCCAGTTTGATATATATCTTGATATATATCCATTGATATACAAGGTGGAATTTAATTCGTTCTTTTCCTTTAATGTATGTATTCAGTCCATGCTATAGAACGCTCCCATATAACTAAATAAAAAAAGTACTTATGAAATTAAACTTAAATCTAGATATTATCAAATTCAAATTCTAAAGAAAAGCCTTGCGACATTGAACAAAGCAGGTGTTTTATTGCCTACGAAACATTTACAAAGCACTCAGCCGGTGCCCGCGCTGTGTGTACCGTTAAATAGACATTTCGGCTGTCATGCAGTTATTTTAGGAGGCACTAAATACTAAAACAAAACTTTTTTTTTATTGGACCTTGTACGAATATTCTATAGCATGGTCTGTGTTTACATTTTTTTTGTTTGACATTTAAGGAAAAGAGTGAATTAAATTCCACCTTGTATATCCTCGAACCCAGTTTGATATAAATCTTTATTCTTATTCTTCATAAAAAAACTATAAATAAATCTCACCTGAACATCTTGGAACAAATGGGACAGTCCGCTTGGTGCTTTCTCTCGCGGTGCTGAGTCCACGCGTGGTCCCACTTGTTCCGCAACGTATCGAAGTACATGTCGCATAATATACATTTAAAACGGGATGGAGTGTGGCTCACCTGAAATATTTAAATGACGATTTTGTTAATCTTCTAAAGATATATAACTCAAAGGTGACTGACTGACATAGTGATCTATCAACGCACAGCCCAAACCACTGGCCGGATCGGGCTGAAATTTGGCATGCAGGTAGATGTTATGACGTAGGCATCCGCTAAGAAAAGATTTTTCGAAATTCCACCCTTAAGAGGGTGAATTATTTTCCCATAGGCCACGCCGCGGGCGAAGCTGCGGGCAGAAGCTCGTATTAATAAATATAAAAAACGAGTGTGCTTTAGACCACACGACTGAAGTAAAACTTCTTTAGTTTAGCTCCATCTATCGGCCGGTATAACTTTGTTTTTGCTTTATTTAATGTTAATGTCGCCATCTTGACAATAATTGTAAATTATCACTTTGCCGGACATACCAACGTAATAATACAAATTTTAAGTAATTTTTAACTTTGTTATGTTGACAATTGAGATCTACGTTAACCTACGATCCCATACATAGATCCTGGACCCTAACTAGGATTCCCTGTGTCGAGGAACTGCGAGCACCATGCTCCCACAACACCCAGACTCAGAACAAGCGTTTGAGCTTTTCTTTTCTGTCTACAAATACTTGTCCTGCCGCGGGAATCAAACCCCTCGCCTCCGGGTTATGAGCCGACCTGCGCAACCACCACACCACAGACGCTGTCAAAATTATTTATTACCTTAACGTGTTTGCGATAATGGGATTCCGCGTAGAATAGCTTGTCGCAGTGATCGCATTTGATCGGCTCCGTCATTTGATGTAGCTGAAAATAAAAAAATAAGTAAATATTTGTTAACATTTCACACAGCGCCATCTAGCCCCAAACTAAGCTAAGCTTGGACTATGGGAACCAAATAACTGATACAATACTTAGATACTTTTTGTTTGTAAATACATACATAGAATACAATATGACTATGGGACTATGACTACAATATGACTATGGGACTATGACTACAATATGACTATGGGAATTTGACTACAATAAGACTATGGAGTCAGTGGACGTCTGAAGGATGTGATGATGAAATTTAAATAAATTCTTACCATCATATGTCTCTCGAGCGATATTTTCGCGTGAAATTTCTTCAGGCATATATCACATATCAGCACCTGAAAATAAAAGGATACAATTATATAAACACTAGCAGTAGCTTTAAAAAAAAGACCTTGCTTTAGACCGTATGACTGAAGTAAAACTTCTTTAGCTCCATCTAAGCAAGAAAAGAAAGGAAAACATTTCTTCAGGAGCTTCATTTCTAGCTCGTCACGTCATTCCTTAACATAAAAAAAAATATATTTTTTGTTATTTATTGTTATGAAACTTTGTAAATATATCAAGAAAAAAAAATACACGTGTTTCACAATTTTTGAAAAGTCAACCCTTAAGGGGGTGAAATGTGGTGTTAAAGTTTGTGTGTAGAAACATTTTATTCAATTTTGCTATCATGTTAAGCAAATGGCTATGAAACGTTTTTTTCAGTCAGACTTCATTGTTGACTGACTGAGTTGACATGTCTGTTGATTTATCAAAATTAGTCTAGACATATTGAAGCTATGACGCAAGAAAGTCGTGTTAGTTACACTATTTATAACTCAAGAACGGCTGAACCGATTTGGCTGAAAATTAGTAATAATAATAATAATAATATGTGTGGACATCTCACACAACGCCATCTAGCCCCAAACTAAGCAAAGCTTGTACTATGGGAACCAGATAACTGATACAATACTTAGATACTTTTTTTGTTTGTAAATACATACATAGAATACAATATAACACCCAGACACAGAACAAACATCGATGTTCATCACACAAATGTTTGTCCTGGGTGGGAATCGAACCCACAACCCGCAGTTCAGAAGGCAGGGTCACTACCAACTGAGCTATCGGGCCAGTCAAAAGCCAGCCAGCAAAAAGGTAGCTTAAAACCAGGAGATGGACATAGGATGCTTTTTATCCCGCATTTTACTAATTCACCCGTGCGAAGCTGGGGCGGGGCAACTAGTAAAAGAAATAAGAGTAGATATAGCACTGAAGCGGTGGTGTCGAAAAGGGCTTAACTTAGCATTCATGCCGGTGTACTCAACACCTGGAGCTGATTTTCAGTTAAGCCCTTTGGTTGTTGGGTAAGTTATTAGGTGACCATAATAAATAATATACGAAGTAATAATACACGAAACGAACTCTTTCTTTCTATCATTTGTTTTTTATTATTATATTTTAATGAATGTTGTGACGAGCTAGTCGTTCACCTGATGTTAAGTGACACGGCCTCCCATAACAGAAGTGTCACTCGGAACTTTAAAATATAAAGTCTAGCGTGACACTGCACTGCACACATCATCCTGACACCTCAGCACAGTGTGGTAATAAGATTACTCGACTGTGAGATCAGATCATAAAGTCTAAATTGCACAGTAATTTACTAGCTACAATGCCCTTCAAACCGGAACACGGTAGTACTTGCGCACTATTGCTTGGCGGTAGAATAACTGGCAAAGCGGTGGTACCTACCTAGACGAACTTTGCAGAAGTCTTACCATCTTGACCAAGAGAGATATAAGTATATCTCCATATCTCCCTCTTATCTCGTGTGTAAAGAATTTCTACTTTAAAAAAAAACATTTGATCTATATACTGGCCGCGATGACCTATAGACAGTCCAAATGCTCCAGCCCACTACCAGTAGGTAGCGTACCCAACATGCTGGCAGCATTGCCCCGTTGAATTGTAATAATGTATTTGTGGATGAAATTTCCACTTTCAATTCAATTTCAATTTCAATTCCCAAATCCCAATTTCAATTGGAAATTTCATCAACAAATACATTGCAATCGATCGTTTCACAACTGTAGATATATTTTGACAGCGTCTGTGGTCTGGTGGTTGAGCAGGTTGGCTCATAACCCGGAGGCGGTGGGTTCGATTCCCGCGACAGGACAAGTATTTGTGCACAGAAAAAAAAGCGCAAATACATGTTCTGAGAGTGGGTGCTGTTGGACCATGGTCCTCGTAGTTCCTGGGTCCCTAGACACAGGGAATCCTAGTTAGGGTCCAGGGTTTACGTATGTAATCGTTGGGCGTTATTAAAGATGAAGTAAATTTTTACCTTCAAGCTGTGGATTTTCTTGTGTTTAGCAAAGTTGCTTGAGTCGCTGAAGGTTTTGTTGCAAAGCTCGCATCTGTAGACGGGCAGTGAGCCGTGCTCTCTCATGTGGAATTTGTAAAGCTCCGCGCGGCCTAACTCTTCCCGGCATATTTGACACCTGCAAAATAATAAAATAAATTAAAAGTTTAGAAAACAATAGAACTAAAATAAAATTAAAAACTATCCATAGTTTTATTATTATACACAATAATATTATAGTGTGACGTGTTTTATTTAACATATCACACTATAATATTATAAAGGCGAAATTTTGTATGTATGTGTGTATGTTTGTTACACACATACATGGAATGGAATGGATTTGGATGAAATTCGGTACCAAGATAGCTTATACCTTGGATTAACATATAGGCTACATTTTATCCCGAAAAAGTTAAATTTTCCTGTGGGATGAGCAAATAATTTAAATACTTTTTATCCGCGGGTATAAACCGCGGGGCGTAACTAGTATATATATATATAGCAAAACTTAATCTAAATTAATTAGAAAAGTCTTTTATAATTCCTTGATATTCTTTGAAATTGTTTCTTCTTGCGTCTGGTGGTTCCCTTTGTCCACCATTTGTTCTACCATTTTTTGTAAGTTTTTTTTAGGTGCGTTGTTATGTATCAGTTGGTGTTCAATAAAGTATTGTTGTATTGTACTGTATTCCTTTTTAAAACAAAGAAACCCAGTTTTCTGTCTTCTGCTTCCTGTATCGAATCAATTCCAGCTATTTCTCTTATTTCGTCTGTCCATCTCTCTAACTTTAACTGATTTTTTTCACTAAATGACTTATGGGTATCGTTAGATTCAGCGTGCAATTATCTACAATGATACATTCTCAAAATACCGATAATGAGGCTGATATCTCGAGATTTTCAGTTTAAAAACGGTCTCTGACACAGGAATACAGTTCTCTTAGCATAAAAACATTATTGTATTATATTTTTACAGTATTGTACGAATTAGTACTATATTTTATATTTTAAAATTGAATTAATACATTTTCAAGCAACTGAAACTTAAATAAACCTTTTCTATTACTTAATGCAATCTACATTAAAATGAAGCCGTTGAAGTTTAAAGTCAATTTTCACAAAACTATCAATTTGACAGTTAACCCTTATTCATCTCACCCCTTGAATTGAGAGCTACGTTAACCAACAACTTTTAACTTCCGTTCGCCTCGTTAGGGGCCGTTCAAGTATTACGTAAGCACTATGGGGGCCGGGGGAGTCTTGGCTTTGCTTATTTTGGATGACATGGGGAGTAGGGGAGGCTAGATGATGATTACGTCATCGGTAGTTATTACCTTTTTATACGAACAGCAACCCTCACATTGTCTTTGCTTAAAACACTAAACATTATAATTATAATATTTAAAAAACAATACATTAATTGAAAAATGTTTACGTAAGCATGGGGGGAGGGGGTGAGCTTTGCTTACTTTTGCTGACAAGGGGGATGGGGGGTAAATAATTGTAATAAATCTGCTTACGTAATACTTGAATGCATTCATCAGCTTACTCCCCAAGTCAAGAATGGGTGGGTAAGGAAGTTTTCCTTCAAATATAAGTAATACATACCTAAAGGCGTTGGTTTCCGAAGTTACTCTCTTGCTGTGTGCGTCGAGTAGCAAATGTTCGATCAGGTGTCGCTTGCAGTCGTACCTTCGCCCGAACATTCGTCCGCAAACCATGCATTCCTTTTCGTGTAACACCGAACGCAGTTGTTCTAGAGATTATAACAAAAATAATAAAATATGTGTGGACATCTCCTACAACGCCTACTTACTAGGTGGTAGGACTTTACTGCAAAGTTCGTCTAGGTAGGTACCACCGCTTTGCCAGTTATTCTGCCGCCAAGCAGTAGTGCGCAAGCACTGCTGTGTTCCGGTTTGAAGGGCAGCTAGTGAAATTACTGGGCAAATGAGACTTTATGATCTGATCTCACAGTTTAGTAATCTTATTACTAGATTGTGCTGATGTCTCTGGATGACGTGCGCAGTGCAGTGTCACGCGAACCTCTATACTTTAGAGTTCCGAGTGACACTGCAACTGATATGGGCAGCCGTGTAGTTTAACATCAGGCCAACGGCTAGCTCGTCACGTCATTCCTTAACATAAAAAAAAAACGCCATCTAGCCCCAAACTAAGCAATGCTTGTACTATGGGAACCAGATAACTGATACAATACTTAGATACTTTTTGTTTGTAAATACATACATATAATACAATATAACACTCAGACACAGAACAAACATCGATGTTCATCACACAAATGTTTGTCCTGGGTGGGAATCCAACCCACAACCCACAGTTCAGAAGGCAGGGTTACTACCAACTGAGCTAACAGGCCAGTCGATATATACTCGAATAATAACAATAAGTTATAATACAATAATAATAACGCCCAAAGATTACATACATAGATCCTGGCCCCTAACTAGGATTCCCTGTGTCTAGGGACCCAGGAACTACGAGGACCATGCTCCCACAACACCCAGACACAGAACAAGTATTTGCGCTTTTTTTGGCTCTATATAATACACACTACACCTCAGGTTAGATTTTTTTTTCTCACGGCAAATTGCCTTTATTTTCTAAATACTACAATGATATAATAACTAAAACTACCTACTACTACTACGAAAAAAAAATCACAGAGGCTATCGAAAATAAATAAACCAACTCATAGCCTGCAGTTAATGACGAGGGAACCCTTTATTTATCAACGAACTTCTGCCCGCAGCTTCGCCCGCGGCGTGCCCTATGGGAAAATAATTCAACCACCCATTTCACCCTTTTAAGGGTGGAATTTCGAAGAATCCTTTCTTAGCGGATGCCTACGTCATAACATCTACCTGCATGCCAAATTTCAGCCCGATCCGTCCAGTTGTTTGGGCTGTGCGTTGACAGATCACTATATCAGTCAGTCAGTCACCTTTGAGTTATATATATTTGTTATTTACTTACCCAAAGCCATATGCAGAACCGGTGGTGCGAGCGTCTTTTTACCGACGACTTTGACGTCAGAGTCACTGTCCTCGTTCTCTTCTAACATTAACACAGGTTTAAGTTTCAAGTGGCTCTCCCAGTGCGCGAACGAATGTTCGGGAAGGACCATTTGCCGGCAAATGTTACACCTGGAATTACAGAGGAATGAAAAACAATTTTTTTTGGAAGGTGTTTGAAATTCGAAAACTGATTACTAGATTATTCTCTAATATACACGGTGGAATTTAATTCGTTGTTTTAAGTTTGTGGAGAATTAAATTCCACCGTGTATAAAAATCACAGATTTTTTTTTCTCAAGTTACCTATTTAAAAGATGTTTTATTTTCCAAAACTTGTGTTATTTTCAGTGTTAGTGCATAAAATTGGTGGCATTTCATTCGTTTAGTGCTGTATTACAGGCATGTGTGAAAGTGGTATGATGGTGAAACGTTTCTTTTCGTGTTGTTTCCAAAACTCCATAGAAGCTTCTGGTAAAGTTGCCACCACTTTACTAGGAGTATGACTTGACTTGATAACATGGACTATGACTTGACACATAATATAAATCTAATATTAATTAACTTGAGAAATTATCAATTACTTGACACTGGCTAAATACACAAAAGTGTTGAGCCAAAACAAAATAAAAAGAGTTGTTAAAAACAAAGTGAGGCTAAATGAAGATGACGCGTAAGCTTAATTTATGCCAATGACTGCCATAAAAGACATCGAAATAAAGGCGTTAATTTTTTTTGTTATTGGCTTCTATTAAAATCTTCATTTAGCCATTCTTAAAAGTTTCTTGTAGCTTCTTCTTTACAGTTGTAATCGAAGTTTCGGATCGGAGTTTTCTGTTCTGCATTGTGCCGGATTGCTTGCACCAGTAGTGGGAAAGAGAACTGCTTTTTTTCAAACTCATATATTGTAATGGGCTTGCTATATATTATTTGACAATAAGCACTTTGTAATTTTACATGCTTAGTGAAATAACTTAATTTTAAGTACCTAATATAATTTTGACTTGTAAAAGTGCTAAAAATAGCCTATTTGCAATAAATCTTTTGACTTATTATAATGTAATAAAATAAATGAATTAAATAAAAACAAATATCTCACCTCTGCTGTTTTTTAGTAATAACCTCCATTGTCGTGCTGATCACCCAACAATTAACAAAACTTTGTCTGTAATGCTTCGGGAAATGTGCTAAAAAGTCTTTCAGCAACTCAAATTTGACCGCACAAACTGGACATTGCAAAATGGGGTAACCGTGCTTAGGAAAATGAGTCGTGTACATCTTCATATTGGGATATGATGTACTACACTTCGTACATGTATATATCGCGGAATTTACTAAAGACTTCATGCAATCCGAGTTGACATGCAGACGGTACAGTTTGTGTCTATTCGAGTACCCGCATTTACTACAAGTGTATATCCGAACCTGTCTCATGCCTTTATCTAGATTCTGCTGTTTAATTTTCAAGGCATTCCTTTGGATCTTATTAAATCTTCTCTGCGGTTTCTTTTTTCTCAATTTTTTGGTATCCTCGTTTGTGTTTTGTTTTGATTCAGTTTGATTTTCGTCGGCGTTCTGATCAAATTTATTTTGATCCGATTTAGCATTCTTAGTTAATTCATTGTGACCAATTTTAGCATTCAGTGTTGTTTCATTCTGACCAATTTTAGCATTCAGTGTTGTTTCATTCGGATCAATTTTAGCATTTAGTGTTGTTTCATTCGGATCAATTTTAGCATTCAGTGTTGTTTTATTCTGACCAATTTTAGCATTCAGTGTTGATTCATTCGGATTAATTTTAGCATTCAGTGTTGTTTCACTCTGACCAATTTTAGCATTCAGTGTTGTTTCATCTTGATCAATTTTAACATCCAGTGTTGATTCGTCCTGATCAACTTTAATGTTCTGTGTCAATTTGTTTTGATTATCGTTTTTGTTCTGTATTAATTTCTGTTCTGAATTAGAATCTTGTTTAAATATGTAGTACGCTCTCATTTTGTTAGGCAGAAGATTTTGTTTCAACAGACTTTTGTTGTTCTTAGGTTGTAAAACCTTGGCTGGCTTCTTTTTCTTTTTAACGGGCTCAACTGGAGTTTCAACCGTAGGACTTTCAGAGTATGTATCCATTATTTTAATGTCCGTTGCTTCCAATAATTCCTTTTTTATGTCGATTGGTTCAATAAATTCCTTTTTTATGTCCTTAGATTCCATTAATTCCATTTTCAGTTCTTCCGGTTCCATTTTATTGGCAGATATGTTTTCATCGTGTATGGTATCCATTTCGCAGTCTATGGGTTCGGTTTTGACGTAAATAGAGCCTTTTAATTCATCATTAAGGCACATTTCATCGAAATCACACTCCATTGGAAACTCCGCTGGTTCGTCCTTAATTGTAACAGGGTTTTCAAGAATATCTATTTGGTTTTCGAAATCAATTTCGTCGACTGGTTCGATTTTGATTTGGGTTGTGTTGGTTTCTGGGGATAGATACAGAAATGAAATATTTGTGCCGGTTCGTGGCAACTGCCAATTGTATTTGTTACGAATACTTACTATAGTGTATTTACTTATTTATTGCCATGAATGAAAACATTTTTCTTTCTTTCAAACAGAACACATAACCAGATAACTGGTACAATACTTTTTGCTTGTAAATACACACATCTATACAAGGTGGAATTTAATTCGTTATTTTCCTTTAATGTATGTATTCAGTCCATGCTATAGAACGCTCCCATATAACTAAATTAAAAAGTACTTATGAAATAAAACTTAAATCTAGGTATTATCAAATTTAAATTCTAAAAATAAGCCTTGTGACATTGAACAAAGCAGGTGTACAAAACATTTACAAAGCACTCAGCCGGTGCCCGCGCTGTGTGTACCGTTAAATGCACATTTCGGCTGTCATGCAGTTATTTTATGAGGCGCTAAATACTAAAACGAAACCTTTTTTTTAAATTGGACCTTGTACAAACCCTCTATAGCATAGTCTGAGTACATATATTTAAGGAAAAGATTGAATTAAATTCCACCGTGTATATATAAAAGAAAGTAGTGTTAGTTGCACTATTTATAACTCAAGAACGGCTGAACCGATTTGGCTGCAAATTGGTGGGGAGGTAGCTTAGAGCCAGGAGACGGACATAGGATACTTTTTATCCCGTTCGACCGCGTGTTACTAATTCACTCGTGCGAAGCCGGGGCGAGTCAACTAGTAGAATATAAAATAACACCCAAACACAGAACAAACATCGATGTTCATCACACAATTAATACAAATAAATAAATATAAATAATAAATAACGCCCAACGATCACATACATAGATCCTAGACCCTAACTAGGATTCCCTGTGTCTAAGGACCCAGGAAACCATGGTCCCACCACACCCAGACTCAGAACAAGTATTTGCGCTTTTTTTTCTGTGCACAAATATTTGTCCTGTCGCGGGAATCGAACCCGCCGCCTCCTCATTAGCTGCACTGCTCAACCACTACACCACAGAGGCTATCGAAAATAAATAACACAAACCAACACACAGCCTACAGTCAATGACGAGTAAGCCCTTTATTTATTAACGAGCTTCTGCCCGCAGCTTCACCCGCGGCGTGGCCTATGAGAAAATAATTCAACCACCCATTTCACCCTCTTAAGGGTGGAATTTCGAAAAATCCTTTCTTAGCGGATGCCTACGTCATAACATCTACCTGCGTGTCAAATTTCAGCCCGATCCGTCCAGTGGTTTGGGCTGTGCGTTGATAGATCACTATAGCAGTCAGTCAGTCAACCTTTGAGTTATATATTTAGATTTTTTAAAATCTTACTGTTCAGAAAGCATATATACAACCTACTGCGCTGTAAGAACACATATGTACACAGTGTATATATTATGTGTGTTATATATTATCAATTTAACTGTTTGTGTGTATTGTAGGCGTAGCATAGTAAACGGGCGGTTCCAAGAATTCTTTAGATATCAAAAAATTCAAATTCATTTCAATTCAGCTGCAATGGAGTTACGTGATCGTCCAGGATTTTACCACTTACCATTAGAGCTCATAATCGGTTTAGCATTTAAAACACTGTCGGAAACCTTGAAAACGTTTGTCAGCATCTGTTCGTAGTCCATCGCTGTATAATCTTGATCTTGGCTGTTATCGTCGGTTGGTAAGGATTGCATCACCTGAAAAATATTAATAAAATCACACTAATATTATAAAGGCGAAAGTTTGTATGTGTGTATGTTTGTTACTCCTTCACGCTCAAACGGCTTAATGGATTTGGACGAAATTCGGTACCAAGATAGCTTATACACATAACATATAGTAGTTTTTTACTAGGTGGTAGGACTTTTATGCAAAGTTCGTCTAGCCACCACTTCCACCGCTTTGCCAGTTATTCTGCCGCCAAGCAGTAGTGCGCAAGCGCTACTGTGTTCCGGTTTGAAGGGCACTGTAGCTAGTGAAATTACTGGGCAAATGAGACTTTATGACCTAATCTCACAGTTTTGTAATCTTATTACCAGACTGTGCTGTCTCAGAATGACGTGCGCAGTGCAGTGTCACGCGAAACTATAATTTAGTGTTTCAAGTGTCACTGCAACTGATATGGGCAGTCGTGTCATGTCGTGCTCGTCATGTCAATTAGTAACATAAAAAAAATATAGGCTACATTTTATCCCGGAAAAGCGAAATGCTCCCGTGGAATGAGCAAATAATTAAAATACTTTTTATCTGCGGGCGCAACTAGTAAGCTATAAAAAAACGAGTGTGCTTTAGACCTCAATCAACTAGTATAATAACAACTAGCGGCCCGTCCCGGCTTCACACGTGTGGACATTTATTTTTTAAACATTTTGACATAATCATTTTTTCTTGCAATAAAAATAGCCTTTTTTTGAGGGGGAAAATGCCCTCGCACTTCCCTGCCACCACGGGGGTGGTGGCAGGTGGTATGTGGGACTCGAACCCACTAAAACCCCCCGCGTGAACACCTCGTCCGCCGTACTGGGGGGCGAGAAGGGGTCGCGACTGCAGTCCAGCCAACGCAATAAAAATAGCCTATGTTAATCGGTGATAATGTAGCATTCAAATGATGAAAGAATTTTTAAAATCGGTCCAGTACTTTTTGAGCCAATTCGTTACAAACATACAAATATTTCCTCTTTATAATATTGGTATAGATATTCTATCAACGTAACAGAAATAGGTATTTCTTTCATAAATTACTTTTATTTTAAAAAACAGCAAAGGTTTCGTGCTATTGCTTTTCAACCGAATTGTTAAGTTAAGCAACATTCGCTGTGATCACTGCTTGGATGGGTGGCCACTACCAAAAGTGGGATTTACAACTAGGGGGCCGTTCAAGTATTACGTAAGTACTATGGGGGGGCGGGGGGTCTTTGCTTTGCTTATTTTGGATGACATGGGGGGTAGGGGAGACTAGATGATGATTACGTCATCGGTAGTTATTTACCTTTTTACACGAATAGCAACCCTCACATTGTCTTTGCTTGAAACGCTTAACATTATAGTTATAATATTTAAAAAAATAATACATTAATTGAAACATGTTTTTTTTTTTTTTTACTTCAAACTTGTCTAGCATTTGACCGCGCTCTCACCTGATGGGAAGTGACGATGCGATCGAAGATGTAGCATGCTAGCCAAGTAAATACATATTCACTCTTCTCTTGAACACGCCCGGGTCATATTTCGCCGGAAACACAGACGCTAGCAAGGCATCCATTCCTTAACCGTTCTAATTAAGAACGTTGAGTCAAATCGCTTGGTACGAATGGGTGGTATTTCGACCACGAAAGGATGGCGCTTAGCCGAGCGTCTAGTAGTCCGGTAGTAGACGGTTTACGTAAGCATTGGGGGAGGGGGTAAGAGCTTTGCTTACTTTTGCTGACAAGGGGGATGGGGGTAAATAATTGTAATAAATCTGCTTACGTAATACTTAAACGGCCCCTAGTGTGCTGCGAATGGCACGTTAAGCCGTTTAAGACAGTCGTTAAGCCAAGTCTTCCTTTCGGGTGGCTTAAATTTCTAGCTGGGCTAACCACTTGCGTACACGAGAGGAAACGTTATCCTAAAAAAACGAGTGTGCTTTAGACCACACTGAAGTAAAACTTCTTTAGTTTAGCTCCAACTATCGGTCACACGACTGAAGTACAACTTTAGTTTAGCTCCATCTATCGGCCGATATAACTTTGTGCTTTGTTTAATGTTAATGTCGCCATCTTGACAATAAAAAAAAAATTACTATCCATAAAAATTTTGATAAGTTTTACATACAATAATAAATTTAAATAAATAATATTTCCATAGCTTAAATATTAAATCATAAGTAATGGCATAACATTAATCACAGAAAATTGAAAATTGTCATTTTACTGGGCAATATAATAATACAAATTTTAAGTAATTTTTAATTTTGATATGTTGACAAATAAGCCCATTTGTGTCAAATAGCTTATCGTAACCACACCCTTATTGAAACTATTAATTCCATAGAGTTTTGTGTTTCTATTAGTTCCAAACATGATTGCCTAGTTGGACTGTAACCCAGCAATAAATGAATTTGAATATGAAATTTGAATTTCTTTTAACCGGTTCTTGAGTGTGCCCTTCCCATCACCATTTCTACATGATGACTTGTAATTTGGATTTCCTCATTCTAGATTTTATCACAAGGAAACTAGAGCTATGTTAAAAATATGTACTCACCCGTTTTATATTCAAATCTTCCTGCGTAATTGTTTTGTCGGTTTTGTGATTTTTATTTCTGGTCACGCTTTTGGCTAGGTTTGTTTTTTCTATTGCTTCCATTTCTGTAATTAACGTGTATTAATTAGTTATTACCAAAAACTTAATTGCATGTTAAAGTAACTAAAAAGCAAACTATGCCGAGTTTTGTTGTTATTGGCGCCAGTACTTTAGATGGAAAATGCTTTATTGAACAAACTAATGTAGGTACAAAGGCGAACTTAGCGCTACAGAGCATTATATTACAGTTAACCTGGGTATAACGTGGATTTTTTCCTGAGCGCTACTTAATGATTTTTCTTTTCTACAGGCTATGTTAGGTTTTTACCGATTGTATAATCGTTAATACAACACGAAACTAGACCTAAAAAACTAAACTATACCTAGGAGCTTAAAATAAATAAGTAATAAAAATTTAAAATAGCCTGTTGGTGGAGGGGAAAGTACCCAGAATGCTGGCAGAATTACTACGTAGAATGGCAATACTTTATTTTTTATATTAATTAAATATTAGATTCTATGTAAAATATACTACCACATCTTTTGTTATTTATAGATAGATAAAGTATTTATACACAACATGACTAAAAAACATTAAAAATGAGAGAAAATATATCACAATAATGGGCCAGTTCATGCACAAACAAATATATTTCTACCAAAATAGCGAAAATAAGACGTAATGGCAACATCATTGCAGAAATTGAACAACCCATGCTGGTGTAGACGTGATGAAAAAAGGGTAGATGGGATCACATCGCTTTCAAGATTCAAGAACCAAAAATGCCTGTGAACCTCAGCAATGATAATCTTTTTTTTATAATGGTACAAGGTTAAACAGTGCTTGAACAGACGTCCGTACAGAGGTATGAACAAGGGTTCCGACTGAAAATCATATATTGAAGTCAAAGTCAGAACTTTCGACTGGGTGAAGCGATTACGATGAATCTCTTTTTATTTGAAAGCTGATGCTTCCCGTGTGGTACCATTTACATTTGGTCCAATTCTGACAATGGCATCATCATGAGAAAACCATACAAGTCTGAAGTCGGTTTTTTTACGCCGTGCGATTTTTTTTTAATGATTAATTTTAATTTTTGTAATCGATTTCAAAGTCAAAAGATTACATTGCAAATAGGCTATTTTTAGCACTTTTACAAGTCAAAATGATATTAGGTACTTAAAATTAAGTTATTATACTAAGCATATAAATCTACATAGTGCGTATTGTCAAATAATATATAGGCCTTAGGACTTACGACCTTAATTGGATGCTGAGTCGGAACCTATATCATGACGTCACGCAACTTTATCTTTTAAGGTCCGTATTACAGAACGATGCTTAGTCATCGATCGGTGCTCAAGCAGAGATTTCATTCGTAAAGCGATCAATTATTTAATGAAATATCTGCTTGAGCACCGATCGATGACTGAGCGTCGTTCTGTAATACGGACCTTAGTGTGTGATTTGACTTGTATGAATGCCTATTTGTAAAAATATAATGTTGTGTGATATCTTGAATAAATGTATTCTTTCTTGCTTTCTTTATATGTGACGCGAATATTTTTTTATTTAATAATTTTTTTTTTTTAAATTTTAAACGTCTTCAGCATTTTACAAGTCAGACTAAACTTTATTGCGTGGTCGCAAAAGTAGCTTTTTAAATAATGTATATTCAGAGTGAACCTTCTATACGGTAGTATTTATTTATTCTGTATAATTATCGCTGAATACGCGTACTGGTTTTTTCTTCCGCAAATCATGTGCGTTGCACCTAATTCAACCGGACAACTTTCGAGAGCTAGCATCCCATCTTCCCCATTTCATTGACATCTAAGCACGTTGCCAAACCTGGTAACGGTAGAGGTTTAATAAACATAAAAGAACTTACTTTTATTTCTACCTTTACTGCTAGCCGTACCTTGTGGGATTACATCGTAATTCAAGTGTTGGATGGAATCGCCATTCACGATCTTTCGCGGTATAACCACCTGAAAGTTACAAAAGTCTACTATATATATATATCTATAATATATAATATCTTATATATATATACCTACAACCTTGGAGTCTTCAAATCGAGAGTGAACAGGTATCTTCTAGGCAAGCGTGTTACATCCTAGACCGCATCGTCGCTTACCATCAGGTGAGATAGTGGTCAAACGCGAGCCTATCAACCAATAAAAAAAAATCTATACTATTAAAAATGAACAAATATTATTTTCATAAAATAGCTTAAAAATTATATTATAACTAATACTAGTAGGACTTTATTGCAAAGTTCGTCTAGGTAGGTACCACCGCTTTGCCAGTTATTCTGTCGCCAAGCAGTAGTGCGCAAGCACTGCTGTGTTCCGGTTTGAAGGGCACTGTAGCTAGTGAAATTACTGGGCAAATGAGACTTTATGATCTGATCTCACAGTTTAGTAATCTTACTACTAGATTGTGCTAATGTCTCTGGATGACGTGCGCAGAGCAGTGTCACGCGAACCTCTATACTTTAGAGTTCCGAGTGACACTGCAGCTTATATGGGCAGCCGTGTCGTTTAACATCAGGCGAACGGCTAGCTCGTCACGTCATTCCTTAACATAAAAAAAAACCCATACCATCAAATACGACAACACTGGAACAGTTGTGCCAGCGACCCAAGGCAGTGCTCCGCTATGAAGGAGCTGGGCTGGCTTGGGTAGATGCTGGCAGGGGGAAATGCACAATACAACCCATGCGGGACGTCAGTCAGCGGGGAGAAAGTTTTCTCCCCCAAATAGAATTAGAATTAATACTAAGTGACGACGAGCTTCTGCCCGCAGCTTCGCCCGCGGCGTGGCCTATGGGACAATAATTCAACCACCCATTTCACCCTCTTAAGGGTGGAATTTCGAAAAATCCTGCGTATGCCTACGTCATAACATCTACCTGCATGCCGAATTTCAGGCCGATCCGTCCAGTGGTTTGGGCTGTGCGTTGATAGATCACTATGTCAGTCAGTCACCTTTGAGTTATATATATTTAGATTTAAGTACTTTTTATTTATTAGTACCTATTGAAAGAAATAAAGTTACATTGCAAAGTAAACCTCGGTGCTTATATAACTTACCATCTCACAGTATGCCCTCCGTCGATCAAACTTCTGTTTATGATGCAGCACTTTATGGAGCCGCACCGATTTCTCATCCAGGAACAGGGTGGTCGGAGTGCATTGTGAATTGATACATTTAAACGCCATTTGGTACTGATCTGTGTGTGTTAACATATGCTCTGTTTCCATACAACTCATACTTAAAACTTTATTACAAATTGTACATTTGACACTCTTATTGGCCGAAACTATGTGACACTCGCAGAGCATCTTCGTTGAGAATTTCCTATAGCAATGGGGGCAGGCTGCATTCGACGAATTTCTAGTACACATGTGCATAAGAAAGTTATGATATCTCTTATTACAGGTTGTGCATGTTTTGATTGAGACCTGAACCGGATCGTCTGAATGCACCAGATGGGCCGTTTCCATGTGTTTGTCAAGGTGTTTCACCGTTTGAAACCGACAAAAGCATAAAGTGCACTGTTCTTGAGGTACCTGTGCTATGCTTAATGTCCGCAAGCACACCGCTTGGTGGTGTCTCAACATGGAACATGTTGGTAGGTTATCGTAGCACTCCAGACATGTATATTGATGATGAGTCGTGTTCACATGTAAGTCAAAACTGTTTCCACAACGGTAACAATCCCCTTCGGCTTTAATATACATTGGCAGCTTCATTACTATATTGCTTGCCACTATGAAGGTTTCTTGATTGTTTTCCTGGTGATACACTTTTAGTGTATCGGGGTTATGGGAACGGATGTGGGTTCGGAACGGCTCGAGCCGCCACCATGCGAGTTTACATAGAAGGCACTGGTAGAAAATGGGACTTTCCTTCCAAATCCGTCCACTTACTGATCCCCAGTTACGTAAAGCTTTCTGCAATAGCTCATCGTGTGGGTCTTTGTCCTCGTCCAATTTCATAAAACGTCCCCAGATATTCTTTATTTCAATACCGAAGAATTTATCTGCTGGATTTGTTGAACTCCATGATATGTGATTGGCGATTTTGTACATGCGATCCAAGTTGACTTGTAGCACTCGTATGAGGGATACTCCTCTCGGCCGTCTCTTGGCAACAATCGAAGGTCCTGGAATGATGAGGCTATCATTCGTGTTTTCACCATCGGTGTTCATTATGGACTCATCAAATTCTTCGACCTCCACTTGGACAGAGAGCTCGATGGATGTAGGAGCAGTGGAGACATTTTTGTGGGAGTATGTGTGATCCGGAACATTGGTTTTAGGTTGTAGCGTAGGAACTTTCTGAAAATAACTTAAAATAACTACATATTCAGTGAAAATGTCAGCCGGCTACCTATAATAATAATAAGATAATAAAACCCAACAATCACATACATAGATCCTGGACCCTAACTAGGATTCCCTGTATCTAGGGACCCAGAAACTGAGTACCATGGTCCCACAACACCCAGACAGAACAAGTATTTGCGCTTTTTTTCTGTGCACAAATACTTCCTGTCACGGGAATTGAGCCCGCCACCTAGAGGTTATGAGCCAACTTGCCACCACACCACAGAGGCTGGTCAGGTCAAGGTCACCTATTTGTGACCAGTTACCAGTTTATAGGTCAGATAAACAGGCACCAGAAGCTTAATAATAGGGTCCTATTTTTACCCTTTGGGTACAGAACCCAAATAAAATGATTGTATCCCATTTCATAAACCGCAACCATAAGTTGTCATTTTCAATCTTTTTCCAGAAATAGGTACTCTCAATCTCAAAATTCTTGAGTGACTTAGCTGGTTGCTACGATTTTGTCAGTCGCATAAGTGAATGGAGAAAAAAAGAGACTGTATTATTGTGTATTTGACTCAAGGAATGTTAAAGCATACAATATTTGTACTCTTTTATTTATTGCTGTGCAAATTAAAGCATTCATCATGGTAAGAGTAGTGTATACAGTAAAAAAATGTTTATTATATACATTATCATAATATTCAGTCACTACTTTTAGAAATCTGATTTAATAGGATTATGATGTAATTTTTTTCTCAAAAGGTTGTCAAAAACGCACATTTTTAAATTGGTTGCTGTGTGATTTGGAATTCCAATATAATCCAATAAATTAACTATTATAAATTCATAATTGTCATCTTATTTGTGCCTATATCATCATAACAGCAAAAGCAGTCTTCCAAAATGAATTAAATATATATTTGTTGTTTTCACCTATAAGTTTACCAATGTATTATCAAGAAATATAAAATAATTATTTGGAAGTCATGTACTTTAATAAAACAATGTTTTTGAAATGTAGTGAATGTAAGTAGAACCATAAGGTTACAAGTTGTTCAATTACAAAAATAGTACCAATCAGTTACTATCTTAATGATGATTATTGTGTAAGTAAAAATAAACTGTGTAACTGATGTGACAATCGTGGATAATGTATTTATCAAAATATCAGATGCTCCAGTAATGAAATATATGCAACAATTTATGTTGAAATGGCATCTTTTGATTGATTTAGTTTTTGGTTACAAGCAAACATGTTATTAGGTCATAAAATGAGTCAATTTACGAAGCATATCAGTAGTTAGTAATTATTTGAGGGTATTTTGATAAAAATATAAATGTTTGCCCGAAATTTTCAGATTTTACTACCCGCGAACAACCTTGATGCGCGCGCATCTATTTGCAACCCCGTTTACTTATTTGAAATATATTCAGAAAAAACTGCATCGGAATCTCAACTATCTAGTTTATAATAGTTTCAATTACATTAGAAAAGATTTTCGAAAACAAAAACACAACGCACTAAGAACACACTATTTTCACAATCATTAGTCGCTCACAAAATGGTGGTGTACCTACCTGCAAAACTGTATTTTCTGTTTCGTCAAAATCATCGGTCCGCACAACTAATTTAGACTTTCTACTCCTCTTTCTACCTTCAGACATGTTAGAAATATTTCATCACAACTTTCACAATCAAACTGAAAAAATAAAGAACATGTAGGTAAAACACAAAAATTCTAACTCCATTCACGAAATGGGACATAAATGAATGAAAAACAGAAAGGACGAATGCCGCTTTAGCGTATAGCCAGCCGTTTTAGTATAGCCCGTAACTGACGTTACAAGCTATGTGTCTCTTTCTAACTTGTGAGAATATGCAGCTGTAAATGTTTATGACGAATTGCTAGGGTTGTTTTAAATTCGGCTACATAGCACCTGCCGGGTGGGTAGTCGCAAGGTCGCATCCCAGCCCACAGATAGTAGTGACAGGATTTTAGACAAATAGCGCTCTTAAGCATGATAAAGGAGTTATAGAAACGGGTACTTTTCAATAATTTCAACTTTTTATAGGTACCAATGAAAAAGCTTACGTTACTGGTACGCTATTGGTAATCCATTGCCTGCAACTGCTACCGCTACATTAGAGTTATAAGATTATTAGTAAGCAATTAATACAATTATGAAAATGAAGAAATTTTAGGTGATAACTAATAAATAATGTTTTATTAGTTTTAACTTTTTATATATAGAGTGCCTGTACATATTAATGTTTCAGTTTAATAAATAAATTGGTGATAACTACTTCGAGCATTTAGTCAAAAGCTCGAAGGATAACGAACGCAAACGAAATTATATTTTGATTTTGGCAAAGGACTGTGATTTTTCTAGCATGCTCAAAAATATGAAATATACTTTTGGAGCTTGCTTCATATATTAGTCTGTGATTTTAACATAACTTTGTTTTTTCTTCTCTGTGGGTTCTGCCACAGCCTAATGAAAAAAAAAATCTGTGGGTACTGCCAAAACCAAAAAAAGTCCTCAAGAATTGAGGAATTAAGTACTTTGATAATCATAATGATAATTGAGAATTTTGTAGCCTACTTGTGCTAAGTGTAAAAAGCTTATATAAAACACTGGCTGGGGAATGCATTGCTTCCACGCACAATTTGAAGAAATGTGGATTTCAATTACATTTTTTATCTCTTTCTTACTAGTGACACGGTACCCGTAAGAAAGAAATGAAAAATAAATGAAACGCGATTCAAGGCCACATTTCCTTGTTTCATAGAGAATGTATTTATCAGTATTTTATTAAATCTTTTTGGCCAGGTGGTAAATACTACAGGCGTAGAGATAGAGAGCCAAGCAGAGTCTCCACACCACACCCATACTGCCTGAAGAGAGGTATTATGTGAGCTAAGTACTATGTCAGGCAGAAAAATACTAGTTGGGAGGATTGAATCTTACTGATTTTTATTAAAGCTGTCGAAAAAGAAAATCCAAACATTTGTCTCTCACTCTAACCTGCAGGCTTAGCACGGCATGTGGAGAAATTGTCTTTCCCCCGGTTTTTTCCACCTGTCAGTTAAAATAATCCCCCTCTCCACCTTACGTAGCACGGCAACGAGGAGAGGAAAGAAATATTTCCCTTTGACATTATCGTAGATTATATCCCGCTACTCCCTGCTTCAGAGCACGGACTCGGAAGAAAGTGGATAATATTCTCTTGAATTGACATAAAGCAGAGAGTATTTATCTTCGACTCTTGTAGGTGGGTATAAGGAAGTCAAAGTGTTTTAATAGGCACAAAAATGTCGCGTGCCTATTATAACTATGTTTAATCGCGGGAGCTCGAATTTTGGAGCGAAAGTTACACCGGGAGGAGCATTCGGAATACAAGTAATCCCTTCTAAATCCCGGGAAATGAGTTTCAATACAAGAAAAAATACATAGCGAAATATTCGTGAAAATACAATTATTATTTTAGTTTTAATAAGGAAATTATTTAATTTACGTAATTAACTTAAATGATGCATATATTTTTTGAGTATATTTTATTATAAAATATATACATATAAAAATTTAAAATACACTACTACACAATAATTAATCACGTTTTTCCGCTCATATTACAAACAAAATAAAATTTTAAAATAAACTACTCACTTACTCTCACTCATATACATAGTAGTCGTTACATAATCTTTGATTAACACAAGGATACAGACTCAAAAACCTTATTTTTTCTTATTTTTATATTTTGACTTCAATCCCCGTATATTTAGCCGAACAATTATCGATGGTTTGATGGACTGAACAAAATATTGAAGCATGTAATGTCATTTTAGTTAAATTTTCTCGTACTGGCAACAATACGGTAGAGAAATCTAAAAACGCTACTCCCGCCGTTTATCCCCCGGATAAAGCTTTCCACTGTCGCGGCCGTGCTCGCAGAGTGGAATAAAGTGACAGTGAGGATAAGTTTGTTATCTACTCCCTGGGGAGAAGTTGTCCACCGGCCGTACTAGGCCTGCTGGAGACCACATTCTCACAAATGGTCGTTCCTTGCTGCTTTTATGGCGTAAAATACAACTATTTACCATTATTGAAGGTCACAGGTTTGAAAGTTACAGTCAGCGGTGGGATACCAAATTGTAAATAACATAAATCTTGCGAAAGATTTGTTTGCATTGAATGAGCATTGAGGCAATAAAACATATCGCAGTAAGGAATAATATCGGTCCTGTATGTATACCTGGATTCTCTATCTCACATGAACATTAGGAAAATTTTTGAAGATAATTAATAATTTAGTTTTCTTACTGAAATGTTGTTTATTTTTATTTTGTTTGTACCATTCATACATACATGTCTTTTTATATTTGCTAACCTATTCTAATCATATCCTTAGCCTTGGTCTTAGCCTTATATTAAATTCAGTCATGTAGGCCCGTATTACAGAACTACGCTCAGTCATGATTCTTTGCTCAAGACAAGATTTCATTAATAAATCATCAGATAGTACATGAAATCTCTACTTGAGCATTAATCGATGACTGAGCATAGTTATAAATTAGCCCATGAAGGAATTTAAATAAAAATACTCTTTGTGTGTGCTGGTATTGCTTTGCTACCTTGCTTTCGTAGCAGGTACATATTTATTGATAAAAATATGCGTACGTACATCCCTAATACCTATCTAATCTGTGCTCCTATTTGAGGTGATTATGTTGGCAGCTCTGCAATTACGTCAAACTATCTTTTTTTTCTCTTCTTATTTAGTTGGTATTCATGTCTACCTTTCTAAGTTCCGTATTACAGAACGATGCTCAGTCATCGATCGGTGCTCAAGCAGAGATTTCATTCATAAAGTGATCAATAAGAGAATGAAGTCTGCTTGAGCAACGATCGATGGCTGAGCATCGTTCTGTAATACGACCATGAGCGTCGTTCCATAATATGGACCTAAGTTTCATACGAACGACGATTTTCAACTGTGTATGGGACTCCCACCTTTTCTTAGCGTAGCGTTACATACTCTTTGGGTTTGCTTTAGTGGTGGGTCGTTGACGCCTTTACAGTCGACGCAACGAGACCGTTTATCGTCAACCATAGACTAGTTGATAAACCGGTTCAATATTCGACTAGTTTATGTCGTAGACGGTTTATGCGACGGACGAGCGAGCCAATAGATATGCCGTTCATGCGTAAACATGTTTATCAGTGAACTATAAACTAGTCTATTCGTTCACGGCAGAGAAACAGTTGAAAAAAACTGTTCGTTTATTCAACGACCACTACTAGTTTGCTTGTCTATGATTATATTTTGATTTCATAATTTATGTTGCATACCTAACCTTAAAATATCCGAGACGAAATGCAAAAGCTCTAATTTCTTTAGAAAAAGCATATGAAAATGAGCATTTTCATCAAACATTGCCGACCAGGGGGCTTCGCCCCGGTCTACAACATTAAGATTTGGCGGCTAAATTCTACCACGGCCGATACAAAACTAAAAAAAGGCGATGAAGATGAAGAGTTTCGTGTGTTAGATATTTTGAAAACTAGAACTAAACAACAAAGGAGAGTCGTTCGTAGGGCTGATATACAGCCCGACAGAGGTGACGTGATGCCTACAGATCAGGTGGGCTACCCGAAATTTAGTAATTTTGTCATCGATTAAAGAGAATTTGATTACAGCCTCTGGGCGTGGTGGTTGAACAAGTCGGCTCATAACTCGGAGGCGGTGGGTTTGATTCCCGTGGCAGGACAAGTAATTGTGCCCGGAAAAATAAAGCACATATACTTGTTTTGAGTCTGGGTGTTGTGCGGCCACGGTCCTCATAGTTCCTGGGTCCATAGATACAGGGGATCTTAGTTAGGGTCCAGGATCTATGTATATGATCGTTGGGCGTTATTATTATTAGTATTCTACGAGTATCAAACTCCGATTTTTTTATCTTAGTGAATGATGTGACTAGCTAGTTGTTCGCCTGATGTTAAGCGACACGGCCGCCCATAGCAGAGCAGTGTCACTTGGAACTCAAAGATATAAAGTTTCGCGTGACACTGCACTGCGCACATCATCCTGAGACATCAACACAATCTGGTAATAAGATTACTCAACTGTGAGATCAGATCATAAAGTCTCAATTGCTGAGTAATTTCGCTAGCTACAGTGCCCTTCAAACCGGAACACAATAGTGCTTGCACACTACTGCTTGGTGGCAGAATAACTGGCAAAGCGATGGTACCTACCTAGATGAACTTTGCAGAAAAGTCCTACCACCTAGTAAGATGAAAATAAAATAAATGTAGTTTTAAAAAATAAAAAATAAAAGATTATTTATTTATTCTTTTCTTTTTTCAACTTCACAGTTTGCCTAAATCAAAGTAGGTACCTATTCAATTTATTGTTACCACAAGATATCAAATTTGAAAAAAATCCTGCAATTTTATCAATAATATATAGAAAATGAATATTGAGTATTTTATGATAAAAAAAACTAAACTAATAATAATAATATGTGTGGACATCTCACACAACGCCACCCAGCCCCAAACTAAGCAAAGCTTGTACTATGGGAACCAGATATCTGATACAATACTTAGATACTTTTTTTTTGTAAATACATACATAAAATACAATATAACACCCAGACACAGAACAAAGACCTATGTTCATCACACAAATGTTTGTCCTGGGTGGGAATCGAACCCACAACCCATAGTTCAGAAGGCAGGGTTACTACCAACTGAGCTATAGGGCCAGTCGAAAACTACAGTTAACATTAATCTCTGTTAAAAAAGTCATCTGTGAATCTGTGTTTAGTTGCTAATAAAATTTTTTTACAAATTTTCAGAGTTGGGGAAATGTTTGGCCGGGTCCGAAATCTTTTCATCCATCATCAGTACCATTGCCTATTCGCCAGGGTTATGTACCCAGAGGCCAAGCCCCGCCAGGCAAAAAAGCGAATGCTGAACTCATGAAGATACCCAACTTCTTACACCTCACACCACCCGTCATCAAGCAACAATGCGAAGCGCTAAAACAGTTCTGTACGGAATGGCCAAAGTTACTAAACTCAGAAGAAGCCATAGAGAAACATTATCCTATAGAAGTAATTACATCAGACTACTGTCACGCTAGTCCGTCTATTCGTAATCCTCTTGCCAGAATTGTCAATTTACGTGTCAAGCTATCTTCGTTGAATCTTGACAAACATGCTCGAGATAAGTTCCTGAGGTTGGTTGGTGAAAGATATGACAAAGAGACAGATTTGGTGACGATCACAGCTGACCGTTGCCCCATTCGAAAGCAGAATCAGGATTACGTTGACTATTTATTAACCGCTTGCTACCATGAAGCATGGAATTTAGAGGAATGGGAAAAAGAGAAGTCGGAAACGGATATGGAGTACTACGACTGGGACAATAATGCTTCAAAACAAGCTTTGGTTAATTGGCATTTGAAGAACAACAACGAAGTACGTTCTCTCACGGTTGAAGAGTACAAAAACTTTGATATAACCCAAATACCAAACTCAGTTGAATACAAAAATGCCGTATCTAGTATTTTCAATGATGGTGAAAGTGAGGTTACTTTAAAAAGTTACGGTACAGCTGTAAGGAAATTGTTAGGGTTGCCAGAGAAGAAAACTGTGTAAGACTTGTAAATAAATATAATTTTAGTGTGTAATTGATATTTTATTTAAGCATGTTATGTTAAACGTAAATAATAAATTAAAGTTTTATGTTAATGTATTATTTATAGGGTATGAATAACCATGTGGGTCTTTTTTATGTAAATATTGATGTAACAAGCTTGTCGTTCGCCTAATGTTATGTGTGGCGGCTGCCAGTCATTGTTCTGAGTGCCTAACGCCTATACAAAGTAGTAGAAAGTAGTTGGAGTAAAGTAGTAGTACTTACTTTTACTTATATTATCTGTGACCAAAACTTTCATTGCGAAGCAACTAGCGCTTGCGATTACTGATTGACAAAACCCTTAAGCTTGATTGAAAAATTGATTAACCTGACCTTGTCGCATGACATAAATTCTACGTTTTATTTATGTTAAGCGATGATGCGACGAGCTAACCGTTCGCTTGATGTTAAGCGACACGGCTGCCCATATCAGTTGCAGTGTCACTCGGAACTCTAAAAGTATAGTTTCGCGTGACACTGCACTGGGCACGTCATCCTGAGACATCAACACAATCTAGTAACAAGATTACTAGACCGCGAGATCAGATCATAAAGTCTCATTTGCCCAGTAATTTCACTAGCTACAGTGCCCTTTAAACCGGAATACAGTAGTGCTTGCTCACTACTGCTTGGCGGCAGAATAACTGGCAGAGCGGTGGTACCTACCTAGACGAACTTTGCAGAAAAGTCCTACCACCTAGTCGTAAGTAAAAGTAAAAGCGGCCATACAGTAACTAATATGCGTACTACGCAGCCATCCGCGCTAACTTCCGAGAGCTCATAATGTTTTGCGCGAACTATAGCAGAACAAAAGAAAATGAATACTACGTCATCCGTCGACATGTGATCGCAACTTGGGTATGTAGCGAAACGACGCTCGACATTGTGTAAGTAAATATCCCGCGATTTCTCGCGACGTCGCTTAACTTTGTCCCATAGTGAATACATGGCTTTAAGATTCTACTTTTTATAAACAAGGTGGATGCTATGAAACATTCTTAATTAATCTTCTAAATATATATAACTCAAAGGTGACTGACTGACATAGTGATCTATCAACGCACAGCCCAAACCACTGGACGGATCGGGCTGAAATTTGGCATGCAGGTAGATGTTATGACATAGGCATCCGCTAAGAAAGTATTTTTTGAAATTCCACCCTTAAGAGGGTGAAATGGGTGGTTGAATTATTTTCCCATAGGCCACGCCGGCGGCGAAGCTTTTTTTTTATGTTATTGAATGATGTGACGAGCTAGTCGTTCACCTGATGTTAAGTGACACGGCCGCCCATAACAGCACAGTGTCACTCGGAACTCCAACGTGTAAAGTTTCGTGTGACTGTTGCACTGCGCACATCCTGAGACATCAGCACAGTCTGGTAAGATTACTCGACTGTGAGATCAGATCATAAAGTCTCATTTGCCCAGTAATTTCACTAGCTACATTGCCCTTCAAACCGGAACACAGTAGTGCTTGCACCCTACTGCTTGGCGGCAGAATAACTGGCAAAGCGGTGGTACCTACCTAGACGAACTTTGCAAAAAAGTCCTACCACCTAGTAAAGTAAGTAGCTGCGGGCAGAAGCTCGATATATTTTTAGCTAAACAATATTAATATTATTAGTTCCTGGTGTCGTTTCTGTGTCGTATACTCTAAAACTAAACGAAATTAACATATTTCCGTCTTTTTCATTTCCCCTTTACCAGAAGAGTACCGCCATACTTTGAGTTTACTTTAATCACCATTTGTTCACCAATGTTGTAGTTAATTTTCTCGCCATTCTAAGGTCAAAGGTTTGAAACATCCAAAATAAAATTTACCTACGGAACTCTTAAACAAAGGAGGCACATTCTTGACCAGCTATTTATATCAAGATTGTGTTATGTTTTGTTACGCCCCAAAAACCGTAACCATAAAAAAATAACACTAAAATTAAAATTGGTTTTCACTTCGATTTGATTTCGTTCGAAAATGTTGGAACAATGTTTGGCTGCTATAGTTTTAGTTAATATTTTTACAATAGCTTCAACCAAATATGAGGCTATCACTTTGGACAGTCAAAATGGTAAGACTATATTATTTGTTATTTCTAAATATATATAACTCAAAAGTGACTGACTGATTGACTGACTGACATAGTGATCTATCAACGCACAGCCCAAACCACTGGACGGATCGGGCTGAAATTTGGCATGCATGTTATGACGTAGGCATCCGCTAAGAAAGGATTTTTCGAAATTCCACCCTTAAGTGAAATGGGTGGTTGAATTATTTTCCCATAGGCCACGCCGCGGGCGAAGCTGCGGACAGAAGCTCGTTAATCTATATAGTTAAAAGAAAGTCGTGTTGGTTACACTATTTACAGTTACAGCTTCTGTGGTGGTTGGGCAGGTCGGCTCATAACCCGGAGGTGGCGGGTTCGATTCCCGCGGCAGGACAAGTATTTGTGCACAGAAAAAAGTGCAAATACTTGTTCTGAGTCTGGGTATTGTGGGACCATGGTCCTCGTAGTTCCTGGGCACCTAGACACGGACATAGGGTCCAGGATCTATGTATGTGATCGTTGGGCGTTATTATTATTAAGCAAGAATTTCTTTATTTAAAACAATACTGCTTAGGCGGTGACAGGTTTCTAAACACTATATAGTGGTCAAATGCAAGCTTATCAAAGGTAAAAAAGTAAGGGCCTACACAAATATCCCGAAAACTTCACTCGAAACATCTTCCGATTCAAGGCCAGGTTTCTCGAACATATTCATTGGTGCAGAGTCGTCTGGGATTAGAAGCTGGTTGCATCGTACCCCCCGTAGGTTAGCTAGAACGGTCGCGACTTTCAATAGGGTCCACTCTTCCAGTGGACGTAGTCTTCTCGATCCCCTTATCCCGGCAACGGCCCAAGCCGAGGCTCGCACCCCAGGGGTGCCCGCCAGCTAGTTGCCTCCCACTTTTGACCTGCACTGAGCACCTGCTCTCCCCCAGTGACGCTGAAAAGGTCGGTAGAGACCAACAGTATTAGCCCGTTAAAAAATAAACCTACAGAAATATTAACATTATTTTCTTAAAACAGCGATTACGCCGAAAACTTATGCCATCTGGCGTAATGCCACAGTGCCTTTCTACGTGAATCCAGAACACTTTGGTAAGTTCCCAATTTCATAATTGAAGGGGTGAGAACAAAAAGGATTTATCTGATTTTTTTCACAAAATGACTTATGGGTATCGTCGGATTCAGCGTGAAATTATCTACAATAATACATTCTCAAGATACCGAAATGAGGCTTAAATCTTGAGATTTTGAGTCTAAAAATGGTTTATCTGTCACAGGAATATAGTTCGCTTAGCATAAAAACATTATTATATTTATTTTATTATATTATATTTTTACAGCAATTGTATGAATTAGTTGGTACTATATTTAGTATTTTAAAATAGAATTAATACATTTTCAAGCAACTGAAACTTACATAAACCTTTTCTATTACCTTATAAGCACTCTACATTAAAATGACGCCGTTGAAGTTTAAAGTAAATTTTCTCGAAACTATCATTTTGACAGTTAAACCCTTTTTATTCTCAACCCTTCAATTATTATTGTACCCGTTTGTGTACAAACAAACAAAACCAAAGTAGTATTTTAAAAAAGAGCACTGACCCAGGAGTCTGTGGTAAAGCAGAATTAAATATAAAAATTAAAAAGTAGGGTTTTTTTGATTATGAAGATGGTCATACCACGACACCACAATTCCGTTCAAAAATATACCTAAAGGGTTATAATTCCCGCTGCAAAAAGTTTCACCTTCTACCCCTACATGAGAGGCGACGTGTAGCAGACCTCGCTTGTCTGATCAATACAGCGAACGGTACGATCGATTGTCCCGAGCTGCTCGGGCAGATAGGTATTCGAACCCCCGCGGCCATGTTTCGAAAACATAATCTTCTTTTCACTCCGGCAGTAAAAAATAATTACAGGCAAAACAGTTATTTAATTAGAGCATGCAGGTGTTATAATACCATGGCAAAAGATACAGATTTAGATTTGTTTAATATGTCAGCGTCCAAGCTGAAGCGATGCCTAAATAATAATTTTTTTTAACTCTTAAAAACAGTCTCGCTTAAAAATATATAGTTTTTTTTTTAAATATGTTTGGATTCTCGTGTCTGTCGACTCTGCATTTTATAAAATGAATTTAGTTAGGTACCTAATTGTGAAAACTTTTAATTATCCATAAGTATATATATATTTTTTTTTTATTAATCTGCATTTCCACAGACACCTGGGTCCGTGCTTTTTGTTAGATAATTTTTTATATTTATGAATTAAGCCTATTATTAACATGAACTAATATATAATACAGGAAGGATAATACAGCCAATAACAAAAAGATACATAAACATAAGCATTCAAGTTCTTATTTCTAATTTTTTAATTGTGCGTACACCACCGAGCAAACCAGCTTCCGCAAGCAGCACCCGTTCACGAGCTTCCATAAATATATTTCGTGTATATATATTGTAATTTCCATAATTGTGTATATATATTGTAATTGCCATAAGTATATTTCGTGTATATATATTGTAATATATTTAGCTGTTAGTTTTCCGAAGAAAATAAAATAAAATAAAACCTGTGCAGATCATGAACAGACCCTGAACATCCTCAACGCCCTCGCGATGTTCGCCTTCAAGACCTGCCTCAAGTTCAAGCCGGTCATGGCCAAGCCAGCCTCCACCGATGAGGTCCTCACATTTGTGAACCCTGAAGGCTTGAAGAGATGCAAATTGGAGACGCATGGACATTCTGTTTTCACTCCTCATGTAAGTTTACCTCTCATTTACGTTCATCTCTTGCCGCGAGAGGTAGAGAGCAAGATATATGGCCAGGGATCCTTCTCATTTACGTTCATCTCTCTGCCGCGAGCGGTAGAGAGCAAGATATATGGCCAGGGATCCTTCTCATTTACGTTCATCTCTCTGCCGCGAGAGGTAGAGGGCAAGATATATGGCCAGGGATCCTTCTCATTTACGTTCATCTCTCTGCCGCGAGAGGTAGAGAGCAAGATATATGGCCAGGGATCCTTCTCATTTACTTTCATCTTTCTGCCGCGAGAGGTAGAGAGCAAGATATATGGCCAGGGATCCTTCTCATTTACGTTCATCTCTCTGCCGCGAGAGGTAGAGAGCAAGATATATGGCCAGGGATCCTTCTCATTTACGTTCATCTCTCTGCCGCGAGAGGTAGAGAGCAAGATATATGGCCAGGGATCCTTCTCATTTACGTTCATCTTTCTGCCGCGAGAGGTAGAGAGCAAGATATATGGCCAGGGATCCTTCTCATTTACATTCATCTCTCTGCCGCGAGAGGTAGAGAGCAAGATATATGGCCAGGGATCCTTCTCATTTACGTTCATCTTTGTGCCGCGAGAGGTAGAGAGCAAGATATATGGCCAGCGATCAGCGTAAACGGTATTACTATAATTGATAGGCTCAATGACTGCGAAAGTTCATCTTAAATAGAAAATGAAACAAAGAATATCTAGTGTGATTACGCTAAAACAAATAATAAGGTCTATACATATAAAACTCAAAGTCCTGACTGATTGATATATGAACGCACAGCCTAAACCGCTGGTCCTAGAGAATTGAGGTCCTAGAGAATTTGGAGGGTGTGTTCTTTGTAAAGTATAGGTATCCACTAAGACAGGGTTTTTCGAAATTCCACCCCTAAGAGGGTGAAATGGGTGGTTGAATTATTTCCCTATAGGCCACGCGGGCGAAGCTGCGGGCAGAAGCTCATCATCTATATAGATTATACAGGTTTTAGCTCCACAAAAGCTACAATGGTTTTATTCTGGATTCGAATCCACACCCAATTTGGATATCTCATCATCGCAACTACCATAACTACCAACGCATCATCTCTTCCAGCTCGTCCGACTTGGCTACGAGTGTCTTAAATCGCCTCAAATAGACATGATATTAATGAAAGCTCTTGGTTTCCCATTTGAACACAACCGCCCCGACAGGGAGTCCGAGATAACAGTTCTACATGAAAATATTGAACCGGGTGAGTTTGAATTATAATCGTATTCAAATTCCTATTTATAAAACTATAGGTAGCCAGCGCTAATATTGCATATCGTGCTAAAGAGGGAGATAACCGACTACTTTTGGCTTCGTAGAGCATCGTCTCTGTCACTCAGTAAATTATAAGCTTAGACATTGAATGCTAGAGGTACATGCTCTCGACATCCGGTTACTTAGTCTATCTAGCTAGAAATACAAAAGACAAAACCTATTTCAGAATTGATAATAGGGAAATAAAAGACAAAATAACCTATTTCAAATTTGATATTAGAGAAATAAAAGACAAAATAACTTATTTCAAATTTGATGCTAGAGAAACAAAAGACAAAATAACCTATTTCAAATTTGATACTAGAGAAACAAAATATAAAATATAGTTTAGAGAAGGATAGTTTCTTCTCAAGTATCGAGAATGTAACCTGAATTCTTCCGCTTCGCGATGTTTGTTAGTAAATAACGAGGTTATCATTTTTGGGGGGTAGCCACATAATCTCGAAGAGTATATAACCGATACGCTAGAAGTTCTTGTGTGACAACGTCCTGAGGCGATGGGACTCTACGAATCTTGTCGTTGGGGCTTAAAACGTTTGTATTAGAACAGCATTATCGACCAGTAGGTAAAGCAATGTTTTGTTACAAGTTTCCTATTCAACATGCTATTTTATAGACGCGTTGGCCTTTGTGCATAGACAACCTAGCCTTTATGGCTCACTTACTGACACTGACTGCCCAGCTTTGATGATTCTCTTTTGGCCTAGACCTAGAAACCTTTAACCTAGAAAGGTATAAAGGCAAAAATGCAAATCCAAACCAAATACAATCGCTAATCATTCCAATGACAACCGCCGAGAGCCTGTGATAGCCGCGTAATGTTGTTTGGATTGTTACGTTTAACATGGCATGAAATATTTTCAACGTATTGTAACAAAATGTAGACGCCAACAAAAACTTAATTAGTAGATTCACTTATGGGTACAAAGTCAAATCAAAGTCAAAGTCAAAACATTTATTGCAAGTAGGCTATTTTTTGCACTTTTACAAGTCAAAATTATATAAGTAGGTAGGTACCTACTTAAAATTAAGTAATTTTACTAAGCACATATCATTACAAAGTGCTTATTGTAAAATAATATATAGCAAGCCCATTGCAATAAATGAGTTTGAAAAATAAGAAGTTCCTTTCTCACTACTGGTGTAAGCAATCCGGCACAAAGCAGAACAGAAATCTCCGTTCCGAAGCTTCCATTACACCAGGGCCCCAAGTCTACTAACAAAATTGCGATTGAATTGTTCTACAATTGTTACTTTTTGACAGATTTTCCATACAAATTCTGTCAAAAATCGGCAATTGTTAAGCTATGCAATCGCAATTTTGTTAGTAGACTTGGGGCCCTGTAAAGAAGCTTTGACTGTCTCTCAGAAGCGGTCTCGCGCATGCGTATAAAAACTTGTTTCGATCACTGTAGTGAAAGTATACCTAACCAGTTCGTTCTTGCTCACTCAATCATTGGCTTAGAATTGGCGTAGCAACTTCTGTTCACCTTGGCCTAAGCAACAGATTAACGATATTATATCAATGCAGTATGCGGTGTTCGATCAAGATAAAACGAAGGTTATCTCAGTTTATTTAAAGTTAATAATCGTTTGTATCAAGACCTATAAGCGGTTTACATCGCCCGATAACAAAACAAAACACTACTTATCCACTTCTGTATCCGCGAGCAACACAATCTATAAATTAAAAAGATAACGGCTACGATGATAAAGTAGAACAAATGATTACAACAAATGATAAATTAAATTAATGTTGTTTAACACCTCGATTTATCAGCCAGTGATGTGCTAACCTCAGTACGTGTTTGTTGTTTCATTAAAACAAGTGAACAAAGATAAAAACAATTGCGAAGCTACAATGGAATCTACATTACAAGAATTCAAATTGTACGAGAATATATTCATAGAGACAAATCTGCAATCGGACGATTACGATGCGGTGATTTTGATCCTCTACCCCGAAGACTTGAACGTGCCTCTGCCGAAGCATATCAGCAGTTTTATTGATAAAATCTCCAAATTGGACAAGCATATTCACAAAGTCGCTACTGTGTGGAACTGCGATTATGTATCCGGGGGAAGAATCGTTCTGTCCCCCACTGGGAAGATCACACCCTATCACGATGCTAGGGTTGTCAAAGAAGCAGCTTTCAAAGGTATGGTCAGAGCCTTAGATTCCGGCGCTAAGAAACCTTTGCTAGTTGTGCAGAACGTTGTTCCTTTCCCCGATGGACAGCTCGTCAGCATCCTTGGAGCTTTCGAAGCTCTATACGTACCGCTGCAGATAAGAGAAAGAGATCATCCGAGAAATTTTTTGCGTATCGGTCTTCACGCTGAAGAGAAGAAGACTGAGGCATTCGAGAAGATCGTGAGAAACGCTATTGCGTTGGAAAGATCCAGGGTTTTTACAAGAGATATTTCTGGAGGGGACCCTGAAAGAATGGCTCCTGGTAAGATTGTGGAGTACGTTAAAGAGTCGTTCAAAGGAGATAGTAATATAGCCGTGAATGTCATCGCAGATTACGAAGATATTGAAAAGGATTATCCTTTGCTAGCGGCAGTGGCAAGAGCTTCGACTCACGTCGATCGACACAAACCTAGAGTGGTCGAAATTGAATACAAGCCTTCTGACATGGCAAGAGTTACAGAAACACTGATGCTTGTTGGCAAAGGAGTGACTTACGATACCGGCGGTGCTGATATCAAGATCTCCGGTAAAATGGCTGGCATGTCCTTCGACAAATGCGGGGCTGCAGCTGTAGCCGGCTTTCTAAAAGCCTGCTCAATCCTCAAACCTCCTCATTTAAAGGTCATCGGCGTGCTTTGCCTTTGCAGAAACTCCGTCGGCTCCAACTCTTACGTAGCAGACGAGTTACTGTTATCCAGGAGTGGTAAAACTGTGAGGGTAACCAACACAGATGCTGAAGGTAGACTCGCGATGGCTGATGCACTGTTCAAAGCTTCAGAAATGGCTTTAAACGAGCTGAATCCTCATATTTATACCATCGCAACTTTGACAGGACATGCTAGAGCATGCTACGGGAATTATACTGCTGCTATGGATAACTACAGTGCTAAAGCCACAAGTCATTCCAGCCGCCTGCAGCTCAGTGCATCACGGGTCTCTGAAGGTGTAGAAGTATCTACAGTTAGACCAGAAGACTTGACTATTAATAACGGGAAATGTAAAGGAGACGATTTGGTCCAGTACGATACGGACGCAAAAGGAAGGAATCATCAGCTGGCTGCAGGATTCTTGATCAAAGTGGGTGGATTGGAAGACAAGAACGTGAAGTATACACACTTGGATATTGCTGGAGCGGCTGGATCGCCACCGTCTCAGCCGACAGCGGAGCCAGTTTTATCCCTTTGCCATTTGCATAAGGTGATGATTATTTGAAATGTATAGAAACAAGATTGAAGACTGGCCATAGCTCAGTTGGTAGTAGCCCTGCCTTCTGAACTGTGGGTTGTGGGTTCGATTCCCACCCAGGACAAACATTTATGTGATGAACATAGGTGTTTGTTCTGTGTCTGGGTGTTATATTATTTTCTATGAACAAAAAAATCAAGAAAAAGTATCTAAGTATTGTATCAGTTATCTGGTTCCCATTTCACAAGTTTTGCTTAGTTTGGTGCTAGATGGCGAGAGATTGAGTGAGATGTCCACACATATTATTATTATTTATTCACCAGCTTACTCCCCATTAAAATGTACAACAACAGATGTTGTAATTAATTATGATAACAATATATTATTAATCGAAATGACAAGTCTGGTAACAAATAACTCAATGCTCACATATTATTCACTTTGATAATAAAGAGCATTGTTCTTTAGCCCGTATTTTTATCATGTTTGTTACAATTATAACTTGATAAATAAATAATTATTTATGACGCTAACGATTCTTTGTTTTATTTGCTGCGGATTCACGCGACGAAACTAATATTATAAAAAGGAAAGGCGATTGTTTGCATTGAATAGGCTCTGAAATTACTGGACCGATTTGAAAAAGTCTTTCACCGTTAGAATCCTTAATTATCCCTGATGAACATAGGCGATAGAATATATATATAATACCCGTGCCAAGCCGGGGCGGGTCGCTAGTAACTTGATAAATAAATAAAGTTGTTATGACGCTAACATTTTTGGTTTATACCGACGAATTAAATATTACTTTTCATTACTCATACTCGGAAAGGTCTGAAGTTTCCAGAGGAGCGGATTGAAAGTAATACCTTACGGAATCCAAAAATGGCGGTTGTGAATATTGAACTTTTTTTTTTATTGTTTGATAGGCTCGCGTTTGACACTAACTTTTTCCATAACCCGTGTATTTTTGTTTTTTAATGTTGAATAAGGGTGGATTATCATCCGTTAAGTGTTCGTGAACGTGCACGAGTGTTGGCAAATGGTTCCAAGTTTTAAAACTATGCCTTTTCGTTTTCTCTTCGAGGCTTCCTAGATCCGTCAGTATAATATCCACCATTTTACTGTGGCATTTTGATTGATATAATAAGACTTTGACATGACATAACCGTAATAAATTCCTCACTTGACATTGGCAGAATTATCGCTAAAAAGCGATAGCAGGCCATTAAACGAAGAAAAGAAGAAGAAGCAATACTTTACACTTTGCGGTCCGTATTACAGAACGATGCTTAGTCATGGATCGGTGCTCAAGCAGAGATTTCATTCATAAAGTGATCAATTAGTGAATGAAATCTCTGCTTGAGCAACGATCGATGACTGAGCATTGTTCTGTAATACGGACCTAAAGTCCTAGGGAGAATCGTTTTCAACTGACAGCTGTCAAATTATGAAAAAGGAGTTCTTTTTTCACATTTCTATAAGTTCCTATTTACGAGTACTAAAACGAGTGTGCTGGTAAACGACTGAAGTAAAACTTCTTTAGCTCCATCTATCGGCCGGTATAACTTTGCTTTTGCTTTGTTTAATGTTAATTTCGGCAATCGTAAATTGACATTTTACTGGACATACCGACATAATAATACAAATTTATAACTTTGTTATGTTGACAATGGAGATACGTGAATCAATTTCAACTTCTGTTGCCTTCGCCAGCTTACTCCCCAAGTGAAGCGTGCGTAAAGAAGTTTTCCTTCAATTAATATAAATATATTCCAAAGGTTCGATCGATCTATTCACCAAAGACGAGACACTGGCGTTAGAGATGAGATACCTGCCCTATGACTTAAATAGCGTGATGCATTTCGGAAACAGGGATTACAGCAAAAACGGTCACAGAACGATTATTTTCAAGGTACGATTGCATACATACATAACAGCCTTTGTGGTGTGGTGGTTGACCCGGTTAGCTTATAACCCGATAGCGGGTTCGATTCCCGCGACATAGGTATTTGTGCACAGAATAATTCCTTTTATAAAAGGGTTTTAACCGACTTCGATCCCAATGAGATTTTTTTTTTATGTTAAGGAATGACGTGACGTGTTAGCCGTTCGCCTGATGTTAAACGACACGGCTGCCCATATCAGCTGCAGTGTCACTCGGAACTCAAAAGTATAGAGGTTCGCGTGACACTGCACTGCGCACGTCATCCAGAGACATCTCCACAATCTAGTAATAAGATTACTAAACTGTGAGATCAGATCATAAAATCTCATTTGCCCAGTAACTTTACTAGCTAGTAAAGTTACTGGGCAAATGAGACTTTAATCAAATGAGACAGTGCCCTTCAAACCGGAACTCAGTATTATTTCCAATTTCGACTACATTGACAATATTTTACTAGGTGGTAGGACTTTACTGCAAAGTTCGTCTAGGTAGGTACTGTCGTTGTATATAGCCAGGAGATATAGTGGCGATTGGCTGGAGCGATGGAGGTGCGAGTAGGTCGGAGGTTGGAGGACGACTGAGACACTGGTTTCCATATAATGTTCTATTTATTTATTTTTTTTTTTTTTTGAACGAGCTAATGCTGTTGGTCTCTATCGACCTTTACAGCGTCACCGGGCGGGAGGGCGGGCGCTTAGGCGTCAAAAGTGGGAGGCAACTAGCTCAAGGGCACCCCTGGGGTGCGAGCCTTGGCTTGGGCCGTTGCCGGGATAAGAGGATCGAGAAGACTACGTCCACTGGAAGAGTGGACCCTATTGAAAGTCGCGACCGTTCTAGCTAACCTACGGGGGGTACGTCGACCTCGCCGGCGGGGTCGGTGTCTGATTGTGTTACGCTGGTATCCTACACCGGTGCCGAAAGCGGTACCTGAGCCAGAAGGGCTAGACTGGTCCGGTGATCCTAGCGCAGCCGATACTACGGCTGCTATAGGATCATCCGGGTCGCTCAAGACGTGTCTCGGGCGGCGACGACGGGGTGGCGAGTCTGTCGTGTCTGTACAGTAGTTTGAAGCTCTGACTACGAGAGGGTTGGGGTGATGAGGTGCCGCATCAAAATAGCGGCGGGATGCATCCTTCATAAATTGACGGATGGATGGGAGTTCGAGATCGCAGTGGAGGTCGGAGTTTCGCTGGTACCAGCGAGCCCCGACCACCTTGCGGACAAAGCGGTTCTGGATCACCTGAAGTCGATCCAGATGTATTGAGGGAGTATGAGCAAACGCGACAGATGCGTAGGTCATAATGGGGCGAACGCAAGTTTTGTAAAGCGTCACCTTATTTCTAAGGGACAGCTTACTACGCTTGCAGATGAGAGGGTGGAGGCGGCCTAAGACAAAGGCAGCCCTATCGCGCACTCGCTTAATATGGTCCTTGAAGTTGAGTTTGGTGTCAAGGGTAACCCCCAGGTATTTGGTAGACGAAGCCCAGGGAATGGGCTTGTCGAACAAGGACAGTGGTTTCGCTGGCGGACCACGCTTGTAGTCAGAAAAGTACATCGCTGCACTTTTATCTGGGTTAACCGTGATCCGCCATTTCCTGAACCAAGCACCGATCTCGGTGAGGGCTCGTTGGAGGCGACCACGCATGTGAACTCTCTGCCATCCGGAGCAGTAGATAGCGGTGTCATCCGCAAAGAGTGCGAGCTGCACACTGGGATGAAATGACCGCGGGATATCGCTGGTGTACAGCGAGAAAAGCAAGGGGGAAAGCGCGGAGCCCTGGGGCACTCCGGCTCTGATAGGATGGGGAGACGATCGCTCCCCCTCGACGCGGTAGCGAAAGCTTCGATCCCTAAGGAAGTCTTGTATGATGTGCACAAGACGATCTGGCACGCCGATGTGGTACAGCTTGATGAAAATCAAGCCGTCGTGCCAGACTTTGTCGAAGGCTTTCGCCACGTCTAAGAAGACTGCGAGAGTCCCTTTCGGTTTTGGATTCACGTTGAAGCCATCTAGAATGTGCTCCGTGATGCGGTGCACTTGTTGAACGCAAGAGTGTCTAGCTCTAAAGCCAAACTGCTCGTCGGGAAGGAGTTTATGTTCGTGGATATGGGACCAGAGACGCCTCCGAATGAGACGCTCGTAGATCTTCCCCAGAGTACTGAGGAGACTGATGGGCCGGTAGCTAGAGGGCTCGGTAGCCTTCTTGCCTGGCTTGTGGATGCCGATGACGTCGGCGGACTTCCACGCAACGGGGAAAGAGCAGTTGCTCATGGCCGCATTGAAGATGCTGACTAGGAGATAGATTAAGGGGACAGAAAAGTGTTTGACCACTTTGTTGCTGATACCATCAGCGCCGGAGGCTTTACGGATAGCGAGACCCTTGATGACAGACTCAACTTCGGCGGCCCTAATAAGCTCGAGCGGGGGGTCGGAAGGTGGTAGGGAGCTGCGACGTTCGACTTCACTGACCACCGTATGGAGGTGGGCAGGGTCAACGTGATCGGGGGAAAGGTTGCACTGGGCCTCGAGGCTCTCAGCCAAACACTCGGCTTTTTCCTCATCATCGAACGCGGGGACTTGGTTTGGCCTATCAAGAGGGGGCATCGTTCTAAGTGTGTCACTTTTCAGAGTTCGAGCCAGCCGCCAGTAAGCCTGGTGGGTTGGCTCGAGCCCTGAAAGTAGGTCTGTCCAGTTCTGGGCGCGAAGATCACTTATGCGTTTCTTAACAGCACGCTGTAAGAAATTCAAAGTGGATTTGTTATCACGGGAGGGAGCCGCGTCATATGCCCTAGTGGCGGCGTTCTTTGCTGTCAGCAGTCTCCTCACGTCCTCGGGCAAGTCCCAGCGGTGGTCCACCACCGGTACCTGCTTAGAAGACTCACCGATCACAGTGCGGAGGTGACTAGTGAGAGCATCGATCGCGGTGGAGACGTCATCTAGTGTCTGTATGTCGTCAGGTACCTTGTCTAAGTCTGGTGAACTGATAGCTTTCAGGGATTCCCCCAATCGCTTCCAGTCCACCACTGTCTTAGTCTGGGGTATCAGTTCAGTTGGATCCGAGCCTAGTCTCATGAGAACGGGGCGGTGGTCAGAGTCAAGTTCGTGGAGCACTTCTATCGAGCTTAACCTGAGGGCTACGCCTTTTAAAAGTGCTATGTCGAGTATGTCTGGTCGTTGGTCGAGGTTCCCGGGGAACCTGGTCGGAGTCATGGGTGCGATAATGTCAAAGGTGTGGTGGTCTGTGTCTGGTCGTGGGTCAGTTAGCTGTTCAAGTATCCTACCGTTGGTGTTGGAGGTGTGACAGTTCCACATGACGTGTTTGCTGTTGAAGTCTCCCGCCAGTATGACGGAGCTTCCCAGAGAAAGTAGCGCGTTGATATCACTACTGAGCAAACGTTTATCAGGGGGAAGGTAGCAAGACGCTAGTATGATCGGTTCGTGGCCGTTCATAGCTTGCTTCGTCTTCCATTTTTGCCTCCTGAGTCGGTGTCACCATTGTGGTTGCGTTGTGCCGAGAGATACAGTGGCGATTGGCTGGAGCGATGGAGGTGCGAGTAGGTCGGAGGTTGGAGGACGACTGAGACACTGGTTTCCATATAATGTTCTATTTATTCCAAATCAGCCTGCCTTATATACAAAAATCTGGGTCTGCCTGAGCTACCTCGGATCTTTACTTTCTGGAGACCCCTATGACGTCAGAGGTCACGTGACACTTAAAACTATGTACATTTTCTATCCTACGGCGCAGCCTTACCGTCAGGAGAGTCCCTCAATATAATATTTACAATTAAGCCTAACTTATTATCTAATCTACCTAAATCTTGACTAATATAGGGATTAATAAATGTACAACGAAAATATAATATTTATTCCTACCTAAAATACTTAACTATAGCTATATACAACATAAAAATATTTACATAAAATAAGGTGCGTGGGCGTGTCACTACAGTACCACCGCTTTGCCAGTTATTCTGCCACCAGGCAGTAGTGCGCAAGCACTGCTGTGTTCCGGTTTGAAGGGCACTGTAGCTAGTGAATTTACTGGGCAAATGAGACTCTATGATCTGATCTCACAGTTTCTCAGTCTCACAATTGAGGCTTTATGATCAAAGTCAAAGTCATAGTCAAAAGATTTATTGCAAATAGGCTAATTTTAGCACTTTTACAAATCAAAATTATATTAGGTACTAAAAATTAAGTTATTTCGCTAAGCAAATAAAATTACAAAGTGCTTATTGTCAAATAATATATAGCAAGCCCAATACAATATATGAGCTCGAAAAAAAAAGCAGTTCTCTTTCTCACTACTGGTGCAAGCAATCAGATCTGATCTCACAGTCGAGTAATCTTATTACCAGACTGTGCTGATGTCTCAGGATGTTGTGCGCAGTGCAGTGTCACGCGATACTATATATTTTGGAGTTCCGTGACTCTCTTCTGTTATAGGCGGTCGTGTCGCTTAACATCAGGTGAACGACGGGCTCCTCACATTATTAATTAACATAAAAAGAACGTGATGATTCAAATTTTAAAACACTTCGTAGTCCCAAACTTCAAAGATGGGTATCTACTAACTAAATACTTTTATAGGATGAAAATGTCCAGCAAAATCGCGTCGGTCTATCCCCTACTGACCTAAAAAAGATAGAGCTAGTTTACGGACCAGAATGCAGAGCTAGAGACCGACAAGAGAAAATCCAGATTTGCCAATCATACCCTGGTGTAGCTAGAAGGAAAAGAGAAATTGGGGACGACGTACACGATGCTGAAGAGGACTCAAATAATAACCAAGCATTTGTACGAAGAAAACGAGATTTAGATGCCGTAATGGTAACGAAAAGCTTACGCGTCAATCCAGACATTACACCTCCACCAGAAATCCTGACAGATAATATTACTCCTATACTAAAAGAGTTAGGTATCGATGACGAAGTACAAGAACTCGTTGAACACGTACACAAAGTTTCATCGCTAGCTCTGAAAAATGCTAGAGTAAAATACTGCAACAATAATACAAAAACAGTAGCAACAACTGAAGACATAAAGGTTTCTAGAAATAGTTCCGATATACTAGGCATAATTCAAGTGATTGCTAATTACGCTCAAGGCATAGTTAGCGATGCTGTCGTAAATCTCGTAAAGTTCTGTGAAGAATCTAATACAAAAGAAGGTTATCAGAGATATGGTTGCATGAATTCAAGGGATCCCAGATGTAGAGAATCATATAAATCGACTAAGTCCGGAGCAGTCAAATATTCCACTCAACATAGACCTGGGATCCAATTTGCTACGCAAGTCCATCATAGCCACAAGGTAGTCCAATATGCTAGAGCTAGAAACGACACGCAGGATTCTGGAGATACTAAGCCAGCTGCAAGAAGGAAAAGAGAAACAGAAGCTACTATTACTGCTGATAAGCCATCAGAAAAAACCATAACAAATAAGCCAGAAACAATTGAAAGAGCCGTAGATGATGACTTGAAAAGTAAGAATGGTCAAAATACAAAAACCTTTGACAAGACTGCTGAAATAGATTTACAAAAAAGAGCTGAAGGAGAAGAAAAAAAAGTGGAAGAAGAAAAAGGGGAGAAAAGAGTGGAAGTAACAGAGGATAAAAAAACGCGAGCATCAGAAGTAAAGAAAGTAGAGACAATGATAGAAAATGCTGGAAAAGTAGAGGAAAAAAGTATTCTTAGAATGGGGACGATGTCACCTGGCCTGCGTGATGGTAAGAGGAAGCCGAAGCACGACCGATCCGACAGAAGGTCCTTCCATGGAAAACACAATAGGTAAGAAATATTAATTGAAAATAAAGCTTCATTCCGTTATTTATACTTTCTTTCATTTATGCTAGTCTTCCCTTGATTTATAATTCATTACAGCTATTATATCAATTTATCGGAATTAATGTAGTTACGATATTCGAAGATAAAATTGAAATTTTCTATTCGTTATCAAATGTATCAAGTCAAAATACATTCAAGAATGTTCTGCAAAAAAAGCTAATGTATTAATTTACTAGACGTGGGTTGGCGTGCGTTTGTCTCCTTGTATCCAGGTAGATGAGATGACAATGATAGGATTTACAAAATATTTAATTAAAGTTCTGATAATTACAATAATGACTGACAATAATTGCAATATACTTACACAGAATTATGATAATGGAAAGATTAAAAAAAAACGGAATTAAATTTTTAGCTGTGAAAGTTTGTGATTACCCGTCATAAAATAGGACTTGTAGGTGAATGATGATGTAAAAAGAAAAACTAATGTAGCAAACTTAGAACATTAGCTATAAATTAACAACCAAACATTGAATTAAGCAACGAATTAGGTGTCAAGCTGCATCCACAAATTTTAGGTGCAAAGAGCAAATATATTTATAAGAAATTATAAGATAGCTGATATAAAACATTAGTTGATCAATAAAACTGTGTAGATCGTTTTCAATAATTTCTGGCTGAGGAATTCCTTGCAGGGGCAAGCATGCTGCATACCATTCAGAAGATGAAGACAGCGAGTCAATAGAAAAGGAAACGGCTATAATAAAACCAAGAAAAGAAAAATATAGTAATAAAAAATCTAAACATATACGTAAAGATAAAATCAAAAGCCCGGTTAAGAAGAATATTAAGCACTTAGCTCCAGCAGATAATGTTGATGTCAGTAAAGACAATGATGGAATTGAGGAAAGTTATACATATGTGAAGAAAAAGAAACAAACCAAACACTTTGGAAACGTAGCTTTCGACGATACCGATGGAGATCCAAGTCAAATCAGCGAAGAAGTTAAAGAAAAATATGCAGGTTCAAAGAAAGATAACCTTTTAAAACGCTTAAAAGTTGGGTATATGGATGGTAATGAAGATGTTGCTATTGAAAGCATAGAGAACGTCCAATATACATATGGGAATCTAAAGGAAACTAAATTAGGCAAACACATAGACATAGAAGATGATGTTAGTGCAAGCGATGAAGAAATACATGTTAAAAATAAAAATAAATATCGAGACAGAGATAGAAAAGAAAGCTGGTTAGAAGTGGATGAAAGGTAATTCAAAAGCTTAACTCTACAAGTTATAGGTATGATAAGTCCCTACCATAATGGTAGAAAAACGTGCGGAAAGTTCCAATCTTCCCTACCGGCTCATCCTAGCAGTAGCGTGTAATGTATAAATCGAAATTTTATCTTTTCTATAGAGACAGCGTTTGACCAATGAACGATTACGCGGATCACGTCATTAACCTTTTGTTGCGTTTTTGTTTGTCAAACGCTTTTTCGAGAGAAGGTAATGTCGATTTCTACCTTTCACGTTACCCGTTGACATGGACAAGCGGAATCAGCTATTGCTTATTTCTTAGATTCACTCCAACTTTTTTTTGGTATGGCTCCAGACTTTTGTGTATTTAGCCAGTGTCAAGTAATTGATAATTTCTCGAGTTAAGTAATATATATATGTCAAGTCACAGTCTAAGTCATCAAGTCAAGTCATAGTCTAGTCTAGTCAAGTCATACTCCTAGTAAAGCGGTGACAACTTTACCAGAAGCTTCTATGGAGTTTTGGAAACAACACGAAAAAAAACGTTTCACCATCATTATACTACTTTCCCACACTCATGCTTGTAGTCCAGCACTTAACGAATAAAATGCCACCAATTTTATGCACTAACACTGAAAATAACACAAGTTTAGGAAAATAATACAATGCGGCGACGCGATCTTTTTCGTTTTCCCGCCAAAACTCCTGCTCCAACTTTATATTGTTCACAGAACTGGTTTAAAAAAAACGAGTGCTTTAGACCACACTACTGAAGTAAAACTTCTTTAGCTCCATCTCTCGGCCGGTATAACTTTGTTTTTGCTTTGTTTAATGTTAATGTCACCTATTTAATATTGTTAATTGTCATTTTACCGGACATACCAACATAATAACACAAATTGTAAGTAATTTTTAACTTTTTTATATTGACAATGGAGATCTACGTGAACCAATAACTTTCAATTTCCGTTCGCCTCGTCACTCATTCACCAGTTTACTCCCCAAGTCAAGGGTGCGTAAAGAAGTTATAAATTAAAAAAACGCTCACTTCTGCTTCTCACTTCTCACGCCTGTGTTATTTTTTTTAACCTGTCTGTGTCATAAATTGGTCATATCTAAGATTTCCTACATCATTGTCTGCCCATATTCGTTCCCACTGCTGGGAATCGGGTCTACTCACGCACGACACAATTCTCGATATTATTGTCTTCTCTATTTTCAAGAATATGTCGGTTTCCTCATTTTGTTTTCCTTAACCATAGCAAGTGAGTGCAAATTCCGCACGTTACTTAAAAAGTCATAGGTGTAGGGCCAAGCGGGATTTGAACCTGGATGTGTATGATTGGAAAGTCGCACGTGCTACTACTGTGCCATTTTCGCTCTTTTCCCCACATCCAATATAATTAATATTTAAAATTAAATAATATTTTTTCTGTCCTAGTTCAGTAAAGAAACATAAAAAACATAAGACTGCTAAAGAGTCAGAATCATGGTTACCGAAAACTGTGACGCTATCTAAGAAGAATGTAGAATTTTATGCAGAAAGAATGTGGCCAGATGGACAACTCTATTTTATGATACAAGAGGATACTACTTGTAAGTTTTGCGGGGTATCGTCCGTCCTTTTCTATCATATTTATAGGAACGAAGAGGACGCCTAATGTTTAAAGGTTGGCAATGCGTCCACACGGCGCGTCCACAGATCAAGGAGAAATAATGGCGCGTCGTCTCTGGTAACAATAATTCAATTCAATATGGCGAGGGCGACCGCTTAGAGATTACTGCGTGCGGTCCGCCTATGGTTAGATATGCCATAATATAGTTGCCATTATCATCCATAAAAATAAAGTAATCGGTAGTTTTTTGAGTACCTATACGTAAGTCAATAGGTCTACACGACTATAATCTGTTCGTGAATCTAAAGGTTTTTGAAGTAAAACTTCTTTAAGCATGCTTGTCTTGGGGAGTAAGCTGGCGAAGCGAATAGAAGTTAAAAGTCGTTCATTAACGTAGATCTCCATTGTCAACATAACAAAGTTAAAAATTTGTACTGGTATAAAATGACCATTTACAATTGTCAAGATGGTATAACATTAAACAAAGCAAAAACAAAGTTGTACTGGCCGATAGATGGAGCTAAACTAAAGAAGTTTTACTTTAGTCTTGTAGTCTAAAGCACACTGGTTTTTTTCAAATAATGGTTTCCCACAGATGACTTAAGTGATATGCGTAGGCGGCTGGCAGCGGTGAACAAAATCCTGAAGAAAAAAACCTGTGTCAAGATGATAGAAATTAAGCCTGATGAAACGGAACGCTTTGAAGATTATATTCTGATTGATAATAGCCCTGATTACGTCACTGGACGCGTTGGAGGGAAGCAGGTAAGTTCATTTTTTCACTCATAGGTCTACTATTAAGTTAAGACTATATATTTAATTTGTGGATTCAAAATCCTTATTAGTAGGTATTATTACAATATAGTTTTTTTGTAGTTTTTTTTACAATGTAATTATCATCCTACAAATAAAAATGCAATATATGTTTGAAAAGAACTGACAAAACAAAAACAACAAATGATAACATGTATAATCAGTAAACCAGAAACTTCGTTTTATTTACTACCATTTTGTTTGTGTATTTTTAATCTAGCAACTCTTAATAAAGAGTGAGTGAGATAGTATGATGATTCAAGGTGATAGGTGCGTGAAGGACAAACGATGAATGACGTCAAGACCGAGGATAACAGTCTGGGTTACCATGATAGTGAAATTTACAAAATTATGTGGAAAATCTAAATGCCGCAGTAGTATATGAATACACCCGATCTGCTTAATTATAGCCTGCTTGAGTTGTGATATAAACTAAAGTAGTCATCAGAGTCATCGGAGAGGCCAACTATGGAGTTTTTTTTGGTGATGAATGGTAATATCTTATAATGTATATATTTATTGTCATTAAGATTTTTTGGTATTTATCGGAGTTGTTTATATAACCCATGGATGGTGGTATAAAGCTGTTATGTGCACTGCAATCATAATACACCTCTATACTTTCTTATACAATATAACACCCAGACGCAAGATAAGACACAGAACAAACATTGATGTTCATCACACAAATGTTTGTCATGGGTGGGATTTGAACCCGCAACCTACAGTTCAGAAGGCAGGACAACTGAACAGGCAACTAAACTCTCGGGTCAGTCGAAAATAACAATGTGTATGTTCATCAAAGTCAGTAGTGATAAGTAGGTACCTACTTATTTCAAATAAGTACCTTCAACTCTAGATACTCTAAAAGCTTATAAAATATATGAATAAAATATATGAATAAAATATATGAATATATTTTATATCAATGTATGTTATATATTATATGTCAAAAAACGTAGATGTGTTACTATGAAACTAAAATATTTTCCATTGTTTTGATATTACGGGCCCTAATGAACTTTAAATGTTAGTTAAATTTAATCAAGTCTTTAAATACCCGGTCTAGTATTCGTTGGTAACATTTCACGTCAGGGAGAAGCTCACAGATTAAATTACATAAAATATAGCTGCAGTGTTGTTGTAATTTTTTCCGGCATATGGCAACCCAACTCTAGAAACATCGATTGACGCAGATCATTGATTGGCCGGAACATTCTTGTTGTCGAAAATTCTGGACACCCATTGGCCGACAGTATAAATACCACCGGCACGCGGGAAAGGGAAGTATTTCAAACTTGGAAACGTAAGGAGAAGTGCGGTTGATTAAAAAAAATGGCGGCAATAGGCATCGACTTGGGAACAACAACTTCTTGCGTGGCTTTTTGGCGCCAAGGTGTGGTAGAAGTGATTGCTAACGAGCACGGGGAACGGACGACGCCTTCATACGTTGCTTTTACAGAAACTGAGCGTCTAATAGGTGAATCAGCTCGTAATCAAGCTGCTATCAACCCTTGGAACACGATTTTCGGCACAAAACGTCTCATTGGTCGGCGATATGATGACGTTGGTTTTCAAATGGACCTCCGCCATTGGCCCTTCAAGGTTCTTAACGATAACGGTAAGCCAATTGTTGTAGTCGAATATAAAGGTGAGAAAAGGCGTTTTGCTCCTGAGGAAATAAGCAGTATGATACTTTTCAGGATGAAGGAGGTTGCAGAGGCGTTTTTAGGTACCAAGGTGGAGTATGCAGTCATCACAGTGCCGGCTTATTTCAACGACTCGCAGCGACATGCGACGAGAACTGCTGCCACCATTGCTGATTTGAAAGTGCTGAGGATTACTAATGAGCCAACCGCAGCCGCCTTGGCTTACGGATTGAATAAGAACGTCGCGAACTCATACGTTTTGGTTTACGATTTAGGAGGTGGTACCTTTGACGCATCAGTTTTGAGCATCGGAAATTCAGTGTATAAGGTCAAATCTACAGCCGGTAACACAAGATTGGGAGGCGAAGACTTTGACAACAGGATGGTGGCGTATTTTGCTGAAGATTTCCGCAAGAGGTTCCATATGGACATTACAGGAAACGTCCGATCTTTGAGACGTTTGAAGATAGCAGCTGAAAAAGTTAAAAGGTTTCTTACGTCGGCTACCGAAGCAATGGTTACTGTGGAGTCGTTGTTCAATGGCATCGATTATTCTGGAACAATTACGCGGGAGTTATTTGAAAACTTGTGCTCGGATTTGTTTGAAGACACCTTCGGTCCTGTACAAAAGGCACTGAACGACGCTAAACTGCGAAAATCTGAAATACACCAAGTAATTTTGGTTGGAGGAAGTACTAGGATACCAAAAGTCCGAGCCATGCTTCAAGAATTCTTCAAAGGTGTGACTTTAACAGCTCCTGTTAATCCAGACGAAGCTGTGGCTTGTGGGGCTGCGATTCAAGCCGCAAAGCTGAGTGGGCAACGACATGAAAACATTAAAGACTTGAAATTACTCGACGTCGTTCCGCTGTCTTTAGGGGTAGAGACAGCGAGAGGAGTAATGCTCAAAATCGTAGAAAGAAACACCACAATACCCTGTAAAAGAACGACTGACCTCACGACTTTAGAAGACAACCAAAGCAGCATGACTATTGAAATATTTGAAGGAGAACGTAGCTTGACGAAAGACAATAATCTACTTGGAGTTTTCGACTTGAACGGCATTCCACCAGCACCCAGAGGCGTCGCCAAAGTTGACATAACCTTCGATGTGGACTATAACGGTATTCTAAGCGTGACTGCTCGCGATCGCATCACAGGAAACTCTGAATCTATCATAATTCGAAACGAACACAGACTGAAGCAAACGGAAATCGGGAATATGCTTGCCAAAGCTGAGGCATTTCGCTTCGAGGATAGAGAAAATAAAAACCAATTGGAATCCAGAAATAGATTAGAAACATTCATCTTTGGAGTCAAGCATACAATCAAAGACAAAGATCAGGTGTTGAATCCAAAAGAAAAAACTTATATACTGGAGGAATGCGAAAAAGTATTGGAATGGTTGGATGAAGATAATCTTCGGAAAGACTATGAGAGGAAGCTGACTGAGCTGATGCAGAAATGGTCAGGGGTGTTGAAGAAGATATACCCTTGGGAGCACCAGGCTAAGAGGCAGCGGAGTGAGAATCATGCCAATTTTAATGATGATTTGCATTTATAACCAAAGAAAGGATCTCTACAAGGAGTTAAATTTTTGCTTCAGCTGAATTAAAAAAGAATTTGAGATACCTTAAGTGCCATTGTGTCCCACTTAGAGCTCATTTTCGTTTCGTATAGATTGGAGATGTAAAGTTAAAAATCCCTACGCTCTTGGTTGGACATGTTGGAATGTTAAATTTAGTTCAGTCCTTGAGGTAGGTACGTGTACTTTGAATAAATACTATTTGTGTACTGTTAGATACTTATCATCTTTAATTTTGGATGCTCTTGACAATTTGTTTAAATAATAATGAATACATTATGTATCTCGCTATTTATTAAGAACAATAAAAAATTAACAACATGTCATCGCCGATCGGGGAGTGAGGCGCGGGCGGTGGGGCAAAAAGTGTTGCCACGCTTTTATAATCTGCATTAACAGGCTCCCCCGGGTGGAACATTCTGTTCCACGGAATCGTTGACGGGTAATGGGCAAATCCGATTGTATGCCCTCTTCAAGATTCCTCCAGCAGTGTTGACATCGACGACGCGTATGCAGTTGTCTGCACCAGGATACAGGCGGACGACTCGTCCGAGCAGCCATCTGTTAGGGGGGAGGCGATCATCTTTGACCACCACCAGGTCTCCAAGGCGCAGCTGTCTTTCGTCCTTTCGTTGCCACTTAACGCGTTTCTGAAGCTCTGAGACGTATTCTTGGTAGTAACGGTTCCAAAAGTGGTTAGCTAGTAACCTTACTCTCTTGTAGCGTGGCAGTGTGCATATCTGTGCACTTTTATCGACGTTACACGGCGAGGTTGGCAACATTGTGAGAGTTCGTCCCAGAAGAAAGTGAGATGGAGTAAGAGGAACGAGATCGTTAGGATCCGACGAAAGCGGAGTTAAAGGCCGTGAATTGAGAATACCTTCTATTTGAATAAGAACGGAATTCATTTCTTCGTATGTTAAATGAGTTAGAGATAAAACTCTCTTCAGATGATATTTGACAGATTTGACTGAGCCTTCAGCTAAGCCATTAAAGTGCGGACTATAGGCAGGTGAAAATTTAAAATCGATGGATTGTTCAGACGCGTATACACTTATATCATTGCATTTTGACTTAAGAAATTTTGAAAATTCGTTATAAGCTCCTACAAAATTTGTGCCGTTGTCAGAAAAAATGGTAAGCGGCTTTCCTCTGCGAGCCACAAATCGATTTAAAGCAGCAATGAATGCCTCGGTACTCAGCTCAGTAACAAGTTCTATATGCACCGCCTTTATAGCCAGACATATGAATATGCACATGTATGCCTTTAGAAGTTTGCAACCTCTACCTTTTCTGTCAGCCAGCATTATTGGACCAGCGTAATCTACGGCCGTGTTACTGAATGGAAAATCAGCATGAAGTCGTTCTTTTGGTAAACTGCTCATTATTGGCTGAATAGACTTCCCAGAGAACCTACAGCATGTCACACATTCGTGTGTAACCTTTCTAACTAGATTTCTACCTCCTATTGTCCAATACCTATGTCGCATAATGGATAGAAGCAGCTGGGGTCCAGCGTGCATAAGAATTTTATGATAATACCTAAATAGCAGCAACGTAACGTGATGTGACGAGTGCAGTATTATAGGGTGTTTAGTATCATAGTCGTAATTTGAGTTGCATAACCTGCCACCTACACGTATGAGCATTTCCTTTGACAGAAATGGGTTCAGGTTTAGTAATTGTGACTTATTCGGTAATTGACCTTTACTTTGTAGACTACTATAATCTTTTGAAAACATATTAATTTGAACAATTTTACATAATGTTTTAGTAGCGTCATTTAGTTCTGACACCTTAAGATGTCCAGTAAACCTGTCACTTGAGCAACGACAGTTGTGAATGAAGCGCAACATAAATGCTGTGATGCGTTGCAATTTACTGAAATCAGAAAATTTAGTGACAAAATCATTATCTAAACTAGCTAGGGTAGCCAAACCACACTGAAATTTAACTTCAGGTAAATCAGTGGTGATTTTGTTGGGTTGTTGAGGCCACTGAGATTCAGGAAATTGTAAATATTGTGGACCCATCCACCATAGCTTTGAATTTTTCAATTGTTTTGCATTACATGTTTTAGAGCCAATATCAGCTGGGTTGATATTGGTAGGTACATAGCCCCACATGGTTGAATCTGTATATTCTGTTATTTCATTAATTCTATTCAGTACAAATGACTTTAAGCTTGATTTTGGTGTTCTTATCCAACCTAAAACTACTGTAGAATCACACCAAAATCGCCATCCATCTATGTTGAGCCTTAAAGCTTGTTTTACCCTTTTTGCTAATCTAACTGCTAATAAGGCTCCACAAAGCTCTAGGCGTGGTACTGTCATACCTTTTAGTGGCGCCACCTTGCTTTTAGCTGTAATCAAATGTACTTCAATGTGACCATCGGCGGACACTGACCTTGCATAAACACATGCACTGAAAGCTAACAATGATGCATCACTAAATGAATGAAGTTCAATGCTGACACATGCGTCACACAGTACACGTCGCGGTATAGCTATCTCATTTAATGATGGAATGGATTTTAAGAAAGCTAGCCATTCGTTTTCAGCCTCAGCGGGTAGCCTCTCATCCCATGATACATTAGAAGCCCAAAGCTTTTGCAAAATAAGCTTAGCTTGGAGTAGGCAGGGATTGACAAGGCCCAAAGGATCGAAAAGCTGACCTATGCCAGAGAGAACTGACCTTTTGTTTACATTTTTAGGGTCAGCATGTATATTTACAGAGAAAAACAACATGTCTGAGCTGCACGACCATCTCAGTCCTAGTGTTTTAGCATTATCTTCGTTTACTAATTTTAAAAAGTTATCTTTACCATCATCTTGTATTTGTACCAATATGTTTGAATTATTAGAACGCCATTTTCTTAAATGAAATTGACCTTTTTTAAGCTGACTAATCACACCTTGACAGATACGCAATAGCTCGGTTTCACTTTCATTCCCACTTATATAGTCATCTACATAAAAATCGTGTAAAATGGTTTCACGTACATCTGCATCCTGACACTCATGCCCCAGCTGTGCTAAGCAACGGGTAGCTAAATATGGAGCTGAAGCAGTGCCGTATGTTACAGTGTTCAACTTATATAACTGAATAGCATGAGAAGAGTCAAATCGCCATAGTATTTGTTGTAAGCATCGTTGCTCCTCTGCTACTAATATACACCGGTACATTTTTTCACAATCAGATGTGACTACATATTTGTGTTGTCTAAACCGTATCAAAATACTGATCAAATCTTCCTGAATGGTTGGTCCCACATGTTGAATAGAGTTGAGAGAATGCCCTGAGGAAGTAACTGCAGAACCATCAAATACTGTTCGAATTTTTGAAGTTAAATTTGTTTCTTTCAGGATACCGTGATGAGGGAGTATGTATGAATGTATGTCATTATTGTTCTCATTTAAAGACATATGACCTAAGTCTAGATACTCTTTCATGAATTCACCATATTTTTCTTTAAAGGGTGGGTCACGTTTAAATCTTTTCTCTAGTGAATAAAACCTAGTCAATGCCTGTTGATGAGAATCACCTAGGACATCTGGGGGTTGTTTCAATGGAATCTTGACAACAAACCGGCCATCTTCTTGTCTAGTTGTAGTTTGTAAAAAATGTTGTTCACACTCATCCTCTTCCTTTGTAGTTTTGCGAGGTAATGAGAAAGACTCTAATTCAAAGAACCTATCAAGCTGGTGCTGAACTTGAATATCATTTGAAAAGTGACAGTGGACTGTATTATTGTGTGTTAAATTCTTATTTTTATTTTGTGTTGGTACACTACCAGACACCAACCAGCCCAGCTTGGTTTCAGTAAGAGTAGGATTGTTTTTTCCTAAGGAAATACGATTACTACCTAGCACACCCCAGAATATTTCTGCACTCAACAACAGGTCAATTTCAGATGGTGTATGAAAACCTGGATCTGCTAACTGAATGTTGGATGGAATTCTGAAGTGTGACGTATCAATTTGCACGGTAGGTAGCTGCTGTGTTATCTGTGGTACAATAAAACAATCTATTTTATTGACATATGTTTGATCAGTTCGAGAGAATAATTGAACTACTGTTCTCTTGTTTATGTATACTGAGTTACGACTCAGTCCTTCTACCTTAGTTGAAGTTGAATGAACCGGCAACTTCAACTTGTTACTCAATGTTTCAGTCATGAAATTTGTGGTACTACCATTGTCAAGTAAGGCGCGCACTGTATAAGTAGCACCATGTCGGTCGACTACGTCGATAAGTGCCGTTGACAAAAGAACACAATTATTGTAGTGAATGGTTGATGACAAAACGATGTCACTCTCGAGGTTGTCCTCAGAGTGAGTTGACTCAGATGACTCATTTGTGGCTAAAACCACACGCTCACTATCCTTACTAGTTGATGGAGTAGATGTGCTAACTGGAGACTCATCAATATGCAAGATGGTATTATGCCATTTTGCACAAATCTTACATGGACCCAGCTTACATTGCTTTAAGTGATGTCCTTGCCGCAAACAATTTATACAAAGATTCAATTGTTTTGTTTTTTGCAACCTTGCCTGTTGTGACAATGATTTAAATTGTAAGCATTGATAGATGGGATGATCTTGTTTACAGTAAGGACAATTCATTGATTTGTTTTGTATATTTGCATTTGTCACAAATGATTTTGGACGGTTATGTGTCTGATCACTGTATCTACGTTTCACATTAGTGTGTTCAACTGTTTCCAAGAGCTCTGCACGGCCCTTCAAGAAAGTAATGAACATGTTTAAAGTAGGTAACTCTTTATGAAGATTTATGTGTTCCTTCCAAACCCTACTAGTAGTTGAATCTAACTTACTGGATATCATATGTATGATCATAATATCCCAATTTTCTGTGTTTATGTTCAAAGAATTTAGGGCTCTAAGGTTCTTGTTTACTGTATCAATTAATGTTCGCAATGCAACAGATGATTCCTTTGAAATCATCTCTATTTCAAATAATGCTTGTATATGATTACTAATTAAAAGTTTATCATTGTGATATCTTTCACATAAAAGCTGCCATGCCACCTCATAATTGCTAGCTGAGAAGTCTAATGAGCCAATGACTTGTTTTGCACTGTCTTTCAAAGCAGACCGTAGGTAATGAAACTTATTTATTTTAGGTATACTTGGATTCAAATGAATCAATGAAACATATGTGTCATGGAATTCTAACCAATCTTGTAGCTGCCCAGAAAAGGTTGAGAGTTGGATAATAGGTAATTTCAAGCTTGGCCCACCTGCCGCATGCATCATAGAACCTGTCACTGAGAGGTTGTCCTCCGCTGGCTCCGCAGAGTTGTAGCTGCTCAGCAAGTTTCTGGCACAGGCAATGGTTGAGAAGTACTGGCTCTCAAACTCCTCCCGTTCTAGGTACTCTGTTGTATCATCTCCGTCTGAAAAATCCGATTGACCTTCTATACTAAGTTGTACACAATCATATTCATTGTACATTTCATCAATTTTTGACAATCTAAGATTTAGCTCAGCAACTTGAGTGCTGGTTAGCTTTGGGCATGATGTGATTTTTTCCAAGAATTTTTTAAATTGTGTTAATTTAGCCTTGTATGAAGAACGCTTTTTCTTCAAATCTTTGTAGCTGGTAGACATTTTGTATTGTTATACTGAATAGTAACTGCCAACAATGAATATCAGAAGTATTGTATGTTGCTGATGCAAATTAAAGTTAATATTCAAAGTGCAATGATTATTGTATGTATATAGTTGAATACTTGTCATGCATATGCGTGCAGAACAAAGCAGAATTGCTTGTGTTTCCCTCAGATTGCAGCACACAATCAATTGTAATACTGAAGTTGAGGTACCTATAATAGCTTAACCGAACTTACAGTTTAATGGAATGTTGAACAATAGAATGTTCAACACTTCTTGTAATTTTACTGGGAAATATATATATATTTACGGCCAATTTGTAAAGGAATAGGTATGGAATACCTACTGCGTATTTTTGCAAGATAGAACTAAGTTTGACTGAAGTTATCTGTTCATAAAAATATGGAAATAATGATTGAATACGTTAGGTTAGGTATTGTTTGAACGGATAAAAGTGACTTGACTTTACGAATTGTGCGAATTAACAAGAGATATGGAACGAACTCACGTTTGTTTCGATTGTTGTTCTGGTTCCAGGTGTGGTATCTCCATCAAAGTGTATTCAGAGCTGATTTTCGTATTGCTTGTATGACGAACACTACGTAGTTGTGACAATTCCACTAAAGACCACGTAGATTCTTTGTAATAAACGACACTTCTTGCCGTGTATTTTCGTAAAATTATGTTGCTTGTATTGTTATGTATAAAGATGACTCGCTGCCGACGGCTATCTGGATCCTCGGTGCTTGGCGATGATCAATTTTCCAAATCGATTACGCTGTTCGCGGCCATTGCGAACGCCGCGTGGCGAACTTGCTTGTTTGCTGGTTCTTGCTAAGAATAATCCGGTCGTATGGATCAGGAACTGTTAGATACTTATCATCTTTAATTTTGGATGCTCTTGACAATTTGTTTAAATAATAATGAATACATTATGTATCTCGCTATTTATTAAGAACAATAAAAAATTAACAACATGTCATCGCCGATCGGGGAGTGAGGCGCGGGCGGTGGGGCAAAAAGTGTTGCCACGCTTTTATAATCTGCATTAACATGTACCAATAATGAGAGAATAAATAAAAAAATAAAAAGATGTATTTCGTTTCATTTTGTAGCCTATCTTTCTATTTCCTCTAGTATACTCATGAGTCAGAATCTACTTACCTTATCGGCGAAGGTGTAGACAATACCGACTTTATTGTGATTCATGAACAAAAAAAGAACATATTTGTAGAATATATATCCTTTACTTGGTCTGTGGAATATATTACATTGACATATCAAAGTACTTTTTTTTACGTTTTGGCTTCACACTTTTGTGTATTTAGCCAGTGTCAAGTAATTGATAATTTATCAAGTTATCGATATTTCACGCAAATATGTGTCAAGTCACAGTCGAAGTCATCAAGTCAAGTCAGTCTAGTCAAAGTCATACTCCTAGTAAAGTGGTGGCAACTTTACCAGAAGCTTCTATGGAGTTTTGGAAACAACACGAAAATAAACGTTTCACCATCGTTATACCACTTTCCCACACTCATGCATGTAATCCAGCACTTAACGAATAGAATGCCACCAATTTTATGCACTAACACTGAATATAACACAAGATTTGGAAAATAATACAATGCGGTGACACAATCTTTTTCGCTTTCCCGCCAAAAAAACCATCAAAGAACTTTTTTATATACGGAAAATATTACTGTATAAATCTATGAAAGTACCAGATTTTTTGCATAATTTAATAAGTAACACTAAATTAATATTGTACCTTTTCAATGTTAACTCAATTTTTTTTTACCCATTTCACTCACCATAAAGAAATGTTGCCTGTGTAACATGTCAACATACTAATACAAATTTCTACTATCTAAAATTCTACTTTGTCATGTAGATTTTTTTTTTATTGTTTGATAGGCTTTCGTTTGACCACTATTGCACCTGGTGGTAAGTAACAATGCAGTCTAGGATGTAACGCTTGCCTAGAAGATACCTGTTCACTCTCGATTTGAAGACTCAAGGTTGTAGTTTTCGGGAAATACGGACGCCGCCGGTAAAGAGTACCACTCTTTTTTTTTCTTTTTTCCACTGCATTGTTCGTTTCATTTTCTCTTCTTATTTTTTACGTGAACCAACTTCATCTCACATTCAACTTACTCCCGAATTCAAGCGTGCGCAATGAAGTTTTACTTTAAAACATCGCAATATTCCAGAGATTTGGCGCCATAGAGTTGTTCCGCGGCGGGCAACACCGGCAGCATGCGGCCATGATGGTCATGGCGATGCTTGGCTTCTACTTCGAAGTTGCGCGCCATGACAGGGACAAATACATCCGGGTGCATATGCGACATGTCCGACCTGGTTAGTGCACTATGTATGCAAGTTTGGAAGCTGAAAGCGCAGGGTCGTGTCTTTTGACGAAAATCCAGAAGTCGGTGTAAATGTTATGTATCGCAAAATACGATTTGCTATTCGAGCCACCACAAAATATTGTAGCCTTTCCTTAGTACGCGGTTTCACCCGCGGATAAAAAGTATTTTAACTATTTGCTCATCCCGCGGGAACTTTTCACTTTTCCGGGATAAAATGTAGCCTATATGTTAATCCAGTGTATAAGCTATCTTGGTACCGAATTTTACCCAAATCCATTTAGCCGTTTGAGCGTGTAGGAGTAATGTTTATTTTAATTATTTGCTCATCCCACTCGAATATTTCACTTTTCCGGGATAAAATTTAGCCTATATGCTCATCCAGTGTATACACTGTATACACGTCTATCCAGTGTATACACTGGATTAGCATATTGGCATATATTTGGATGAAATTCGGTACCAAGATAGCTTATAAGCTATCTTGGTACCGAATTTCATCCAAATCTATGCTAGCTAGCTAAAGTCAAAGTCAAAGTCAAAAGATTTATTGCAAATAGGCTAATTTTAGCACTTTTACAAGTCAAAATTATACTAGGTACTTAAAATTAAGTTATTTCACTAAGCATATAAAATTACAAAGTGCTTATTGTCAAATATCTAGCTTATAAGCTATCTTGGTACCGAATTTCATCCAAATCCATTCAGCCGTTTGAGCGTGCAGGAGTAACGTTTATTTTAATTATTTGCTCATCCCACTCGAATATTTCACTTTTCCGGGATAAAATGTAGCCTATATGTCAATCCAGTGTATAAGCTATCTTGGTACCGAATTTCATCCAAATCCATTCAGCCGTTTGAGCGTGAAGGAGTAACAAACACATACAAACTTTCGCCTTTATAATATTAGTGTGATAGTTTCGAACAACACTTGATCGCGCGACGGTCAGAAATAGAAGAGAGAATGAGATGAGTGAACTGAGTCCGAATGAACATTGTGTGAATGATAACAGATAAGTCACAGACAACAAAGAAACACAGCCAAAAAAATACAAACCTTAACTCTAGATGGCGCCTTACTTAAATAATAACTGTGGCACGTTTATCCACGCCATACAAGTATATTGCCGACTACTACCCCATCACTTCCCGCGAGTGCCGCAAGATCCGGCTACGGGAATATCCACGGAATACTAGGCATACTTTACTAGGTGGTAGGACTTTGTTGCAAAGTTCGCCTAGGTAGGTACCACCGCTTTGCCAGTTATTCTGCTGCCAAGCAGTAGTGTGCAAGCACTACTGTGTTCCGGTTTGAAGGGCATTGTAGCTAGTGAAATTACTGGGCAATTGAGACTTTATGATCTGATCTCACAGTCGAGTAATCTTATTACCAGGCTGTGCTGATGTCTCAGGATGATATGCGCAGTGCAGCGTCGCTTGAAACTCTATGTTTTAGGGTTTCGAGTGACGCTGTTCTGTTATGGGCGGCCGTGGCGCTTAACATCAGGTGAACTAGCTCGTCACATCATTCAATAACATAAAAAAAAAATATAGGCTTAAGCATTCCCCTCGGTCTACATTATAATCTACTGCAATCACTAAGAACTTTTTACCAAAAACTTTCATCTTCCGTTCGCCTCTTCACGCGTTCACCAGCGTACTCCCTAAGTCAAGCATGCGTAAAGAAGTTTTACTTCAAAAATAATTATTTCCACAGACAAACTACACCATTTCGAGATGATTCGATCGGACGCCACGCTTCCTTTGCCATACGACTACGCGAGTGCGACGCACCCTGCCTGGCAGTTTTGGCGGCAAATCGGACGAACTGGCATCTCTACCGTTGCCACTATGAAGGACATGGTAAAAAAAAAAACAAAAAATATTTTTTCTATCAGCCTTATTAATAAACACGAACTAACTTTAGCCTAGTTACACCATCTTTTGTCTTTTTCGATCTAGCTAAATATTCCAGTAGCATAAAAAGGACAAAAGCTGAAGTAACTAATCCGAGACTGATACCCGTTTATTAATAAGGCTGTTAAGAGTTTATTTTCTTGGCCCACAGGAACCGTCGCGCGTCGGTTCAATCAATTATTTGTATGTTTAAAACACACTGTACTGTGAAACCGGTACTCTATCTACCACACGCTATCCACTATTAAACATTGATAGTTAATTTAGCCTAAATCTTAATTTTTGTTTTTATCTATACTAATATTATAAAGAGGATGGATTTATATGTAAAAAATTCTTTCACCATTTGAATGCTACATTATTACTGAATAGGCAATTTTAATTGCAAGAAAAAAAATAAGGATCCTTACCAAAACTACAATAATGTTGGTGTAAAAAAGGTGTAAAAAAATTACTATAAAAAATATTTCATCGCATGCGCTGCGAAAACTATTGATGATGAACGTATGAATATCTACAAAAAAGCGCGATAGCATGTGTCATAACTATTGTAGTTATGACACTGGTGTCGATTCTTTGTCGCATTATCTAAAGCTAAACGAAATTAACATATTTCCGTCTTTTTCATTTCCCCTTTATCGGAAGAGTACCGCCATACTTTAAGTTTAGTTTTAGAGAATGCGACACAGAATCGACACCATTATGATTATTATTTAGGTATGTCCTTCATTTACTGTGCGTTTATGCCAAAATGTTTAAAAAACAAATGTAAACCCGTGCGAAGCCGAGACGGGTCGCTAGTTTAGGATAAAATTGTTTTTTGTAAAATTATCATTATTGTAGTGAACCTAAACGACCTAATTTATTCAGGTAATAGACGGGATTTATTATTATATCGATTTTTTTCTTTCAGGACCCAGACGGCACAATAATGAAATCTCTAGGCCAAAACGCAAAACTACTTTCCAATAGTGATATCATTAAAATAAATAGCGTGTATGGCATTGACTGCTTTCGGCGTCAAAGAGCGAATACCGAAGCCAGCCGCGAGCAAAATAACAAGAATATTACAGACGCCAATAGCGGTTTAGAAAAAAAAAATTAGGTTCTTTATAGTTAGAACTTTTGAGATGTAAAATTAAAATGGATATTAAAAATATTGACTATAAGCATATTAGAGATTATTTATGAAAAGCATATTTCGACGGAACTGTTTTACGAAAAGCGATTGTTTCAATCTTTTTTTTTTCAATTACGACTTTGTTGATGTTACCTATCCATTTAAATTGTATGAGCGTTGGTTTTTGGCTTTGGCACCTAAGTATTACTTATACAGAATCTATCCATAGTTATTTCGGTAGGTATCACTTGTTATTATATAAAAAGTATGATAGAAAAACTATGTGACCAACGTATAATTAAAATTAGAAAATAAAAACTTAGTAAAATTATTCAGGTGTCTCCTCTTTTTTCGGCAAACTGATATTACTCTTGCTGATGATATCGTAGACGTGTATGTTATCAGGATACCTCCTTTTTCTGAACACAAATTTGTCGTTGAATATCATGACGCTGACAGCTAAAAAAAAGTTCAGTGTTAGTCATGGTCGTAGAGATCAGATATATATAGATATTCTGATACTAAGACCATGGTGTTAGTGCATAAAATTAGTGTATATTAATTTACTTGAAAAATTATCAATTACTTGACACTGGCTAAATACACAAAAGTGTAAAGCCAAAACAAAAAAATAAGGGACAGGCAAGAGCTCAGGCAGGAGACACGAAGCCTTGGCTCCTGAAATACAGTGTACTCACTAGTTCGGGAGTCTATGGACTCATTAACATGTATGAAACCCTTTTATATCAATAATTGATTATTTGATTTGATTTGATTTTGAAGTAGACTGAGTTGTGAATGATTTATAGGCACTGATCCTACGCAGCGCAGGTTAAACGGGGCTTCGCTACATATTTTTAGTTTGAGGAATGACGTGATGAGCTAACCGTTCACCTGATGTTAAGCGACACGGCTGCCCATATCAATTGCAGCGTTACTCGTTATTCTAAAGTATAAAGTTTCGCGTGACACTGCACTGCGCACGTCATCCTGAGACATCAGCACAGTCTAGTAATATTACTAGACTCTGACTTTCCCAGTTTCACTAGCTACAGTGCCCGTCAAACAGTGCTTGCAAACTACTTGCTTGGCGGCCACAGAATACTATTACATCTCCCGAGTTGGCGGCAGAATAACTAGCCAAGCGACATTATTTGTATTGACAAAGTACCGTACAGAATATTTCTTACTGGGATGTTCCACAAGCGCCACTTTGCTCATTCTTTCTATTTTGTGTTCTTCTTTCCAATGAAAAAACATTTTCTTTATGATTGCGATCACTAGTGCTATCATGAATATGCTTAGTCCAAACAGTATAGTGTAGAGAGCCATTTTTAGTGTGATAAAGCGTCCTATTATTATAATTCATATTAATTACAATATTAATTCATGGATCGCTGCAAGCTGGTAACAAAATCAGTTAAAAGTAATAACAAGTCAAATGTATTATATGAATATCGTAAAAATACATTAAAAATACTCGTACAAATATAGTTTGTCAAAATATAGTATTCTTTGGTCAAAATAATGTCAAAATATAAAATATACAGTTTGTCAAAGTCATGTCAAAATAAGTAGAAGTCAATCTGAAAATTAAATCTATACTCTATGGTCATAATAAAGGATTTATATATTTTGGTCATATTAACAAAATTTTTGGTCGTTTGCTATATGAACGGGAATTTTAGTACCTACCCAGATTGAATATTATCTCAGGCGGGAATCATAAAATTTGCCTTTGTTGATTCAACGATAGTAAAATTAAAAAACTAAGTGAATATACACAACATGTTAATAAACCAATCATGCTAGATGAATCGTGTATTTTCGGGTTTTCTCGTTGACTTTGACTCGATCATATTTGGACATAGGTAAGTGTAACTTTAATGTAAATTTGAAACTGGCTCAATACGCCAATCGACAATGTCAAACTTAAGAAATAAAAATGAGCCAGTGCGGTTCTCCAGTAAGAACCTAATTATTTTAAACATGTGGCGCGAAACCAAAGGTTCCCGTACGATGTTATTTTATTAAAAGTTTCATTATTTTTGCGAAATACCTTATTCATAAGTTATATTTTATCAAGTGCTTATAAAAATAATCATAATATTATGGTAAAATGAGTTACGACGATTACGGTGAGTTCGATAACAATAAATCTTTTAAATGTTTATTTTGTGTATATACATAGTGATTTCATTAAATTTTCCCTGAATTCAAAAGATGTTCATGCAAAATACGTTATTTACCTTTTCTTATGCCTTAGCCCTTACGTAATCTATGCATCTATACAAAAAATGGAGTTTAGCAAAAGTTATTTATTTATGTATGACAAGTTGTGACTAGTTCGGGAGGAAAAACTTCCCTTTGGCACAACGTAGTGCTTAATTTATTTATTTATAATATGAGTATATATATATAAGCACAAAAAGTAGACTATGTGTTAATACGCTATCTATATTCCAAAGAGTCCTCTTTATAATTTTGGTCCGGAACGCTAACAAATTCTATAAATCATTTTATTTATTTAATTTAGATAATTAATATAAATGTTAATATAAACTGTGTTCAAACAAAAAAAAGCCCCTTTTTGAACTTTTTTCTACATCCATATTAATTACCCACCCTTATATAATTTCCATTTATTTAGTTTATTACTGATGAGTATTTGATAATATGTTATAATTGCAAATGCGTTAATTTTTTTATGTTAGTGAATGATGTGACGAGCTAGTCGTTCACCTGATGTTAAGCGACACGGCTGCCCATAACAGAACAGTATCACTCGGAACTTCAAAATATAAAGTTTCGCGTGACACTGCACTGCGCACATCATCCTCAGATATCAGCACAGTCTGGTAATAAGATTTCTCGACTCTCGAGTGAGATCGGATCATAAAGTCTCAATTGCCCAGTAATTTCACTAGCTACAGTGCCCTTCAAACCGGAACACAGCAGTGCTTGCGCACTACAGCTTGGCGGCAGAATAACTGGCAAAGCGGTAGTACCTACCTAGACGAACTTTGCAGAAAAGTCTACCACTAACAAGATTCTTCTTTACAGTTTTGGTACGGAACGCTAAAAAATTCTAAAAATTAATTTATTTATTCAAATTAGATAATTAATATAAATGTTAATATAGACTGTCTTCTGAATTTCATCCAAATCCGTTCAGTAGTTTTTGCGTAAAAAGCCCGTGATGTCGCCCTCGTGGTGTTTTGATAATCTTCCCACAGGAACATACTCTCGGGATAAAAAATACCCTATGTTAATGCAGGTTATAAGCTATCTGTGTTTCAAATTAAATCCAAATCCATTCAGTAGTTATTGCGTGAAAGAGTAACAAACATACATCCATACTCACAAAATTTCGTAGGATTAGTAGGATAGTAGGATTCATATATATTTTACAGGTTATAATAAAATAGCGCGGCAGTGCACGTGCTTGTGACACGATCTGTCATATAGATCGTGCGTCACAAGCCGCGTCACAAACCGCGCGCCAGACCGTAATTGGCGCCATTGTTGTAACGAAAAAATATTTTTTATTTCCAGTAACTCACATAGCCCAAAGATATCGACTAGCTATATCAATAGCCATCATAAGAACAAAACCTAAAAATATTAGTTTGGACAATTACATCCAATCACTGCGCAGTAAGATAAATGAAGATCAAATGGATATAGACAATCTAAGTGTTAGTATATGCAGTGAAGACTTTCTTATGGGAGAAACGGATAAAGTGCCCATTGAATATAACATAAACAATGATAATATAACCAATAATGATCAGGCATACAAAGGAGATGATAAAATGAAACAACAAAATGATATTAATGATGCAAAAATTAAGGACACAAAAGAATTAAGCAATTTCAATATTGATTTCAATATTGACCAAAATAGTAGGAAATTACAAGATTATCAACCAACAAATGATGTAAATGACTTAATATTTGATATCAATGAAACTAAAGATGTTGAAATGACTGAAAATTTAAATGACAGTGTTACAGTTTTACAAAACTTTGAAGAAACGAATACGAATTGTAAAGTGACAGATACAGAAATAGAAAGAAGAAGCAGTCTAATAGAGATGATGGAGCTATTGAAAAATGTTGATGATAGTTGGATAAATATGGAAATGGTAAGGTCTTCAATAGAAAACTTGGTCAATTTAGATCATAATAGAAATAGGTCCATAGCAAGATTTAAAAAAAAAACTACCAAAATGGTTCATTCTTTGAGAGAGATAGTGGCCTACAGAAGTCTGATGATGATGAGGTACCTACTGTTAATAACCTAAATTACTTTAAAATATATGAAACCTTAATAATATTTTTCAGGGAGTAACAAATCAAAACCTATCAAAATCGACTCAAGATGACATCAATACTCAATGTTTAACCATAAATGATGCAACTTTGTGCGAAAGCTTAGACATTTTATCAAATGTAAGCACATATGATTTTAGTCAAAAATGCAATAATGATCATAGCAAAAACAAAACTTCATATCTTGAAGATAGTCAAATTGAAAAACCTATGCAAAATGACTTACATGAAGTTCACTTCAACAAAAGTAATAGAAATGAAAAGACATATCAACTTACAACAAACACAACAGAACTTAACACTTCTGATACTAAACATGATTACAATACGAAGCAAAACAATTCAGTAAATGAAAGCAATTGTAAAATAAAAGAACCCAAATCACAAAACGCTATAAGAGATTATCGACACACAAAAGAATACAAAACTATATACCAAAACGTGGCTAATATATTTGATACTCGCAAACCTAATCTAGTTCTCGAAGACCTTGATAAAGACGCCAAAATCTCGAAAGATTCACAAATAATTAACACTATGGAAGACTTAACATGTTGTACGCATTACAGTGCAAGTCAAGTTAATGATGCTATTGTAATAGAAGATAAGTATATTTATGGAAACAATAAACATAGTAAGGTTAACCGGATCAATGATAATGTAAACATAAATTCTCAACAAAAAGAAATTGATTATGACATTTTTTCTCAAGAAGCGCAGAGATCTGACTTTTCAATTTGGTCAAATAATACCAATCAAGTTACTAACGATGGTAAAAGATGTAACAAAGACAATGGAAATAATGCTAAAAGGAAGGCTGTTTACATAGACAATGATATATTTTCACAAGAATCGCAATTAACTGGTATTGTGACGTCATGTAAAAATAATAGTCAAATTTTTAATAATGACGAAACACATGTTAATGCTATAAATACCACCGTAAGAGGAAATAGCAGACTTACAGATGAGAAAATCAGTAAAGTTAGAAAATCGCAATTAACAAACCTTCCAACGTTACCAACTAATTGCAGTAAAAACGAAAACAGCTTACAGTTTTCACAATGTGCCCAAAACGTGAGTGAATATTTTGAGATGCAAAGTTCATTAAATAACGACAAAAGCTGTACTGAATTTGATAAGAATTTGAACAATGTACCAGTCACTGGAAGAAATGCAAATGTTGATAAACAATTGACAAATGATAGGGAACTTTTAAGTAACATGCCAGCTTCAGACTTAATTAAAGGCTGTGTCAATTTCGATGATAATTTCGACAGTATGCAAGTAGGCCCCGTGAAACCTATCACAGTGGAGGCAGAAAAGAAAACAAAAGATAAAAGCAGCACCAATTTTGATAATACACAAAACATGGATGTAGAAGACGAGTGGACGGATTCGCAAATGGAGTTGATACCTTTTAAAGTGATAGAAGAACTAAATAAGGTTAAAATATATGTTAATAAAAGAAATGAAAATGCAAGCGTTGATTCAAACGATACAGGTTATAAAAGTAGTTCCCAGTCAAAAAGTTCATTTAAAGGTAAGAATCTCGTATGGAGTGACTTAAAATCAGTTAGCTTTTAGCTTTGGACATTCTTTGGACGAGTCGGAACATATATAATGTCACAATCGATTCATTAATTTAGTCTATGTAAAGAAGAAAAAAAAGACATTTATTCATATTAAGATCGGTACCGAATTTCATTCAGTGTATACACTGGATTAACTTGTAGGCTACATTTTATCCCGGAAAAGTGACATTTTCCCGTGAGATAAGCAAGTAATTAAAATAGTTTTATTCGCGGGTGAAACCGCGGGGCGCAGCTAGTATAATAATAATAACTCGTAACGATCACATACATAGATCCTGGACCCTAACTAGGATTCCCTGTGAGACCCAGGAACTACGAGGACCATGGTCCCACAACACACAGACACAGAACAAGTATTAGCGATTTTTTTTCTGTGCAAATACTTGTCCTGCTGCGGGAATCGAACCCGCCGTTTCCGGGCTATGAGCCGACCTGCTCAACCACTACACCACGGTCGCTGTCTATATGTAATTAAAGTGATGAATCAGCCATTAAGTGATACATTTAAAATTTTATTTTTGTGGACATTTCACACAGCGCCATTTAGCCCCAAACGAAGCTAAGCTTGTACTATGGGAACCGGATAACTGATACAATACTTAGATACTTTTTGTTTGTAAATACATACATAGAATACAATATGACACCCAGACACAGAACAAACATCGATGTTCATCACATTGATTGAACCCACAACCTGCAGTTCAGAAGGCTAACAAACTGAGCTATGAAGCCAGTCTTGAAAACATTTATATTTTGAAGTAAAACTTCTTTACGCACGCTTGACTTGGGGAGTAAGCTGGTGAAGGCGAGGCGAACGGAAGTTGAACTTGTTTCACGTAGATCTACAACAACATAACAAAGTTAAAAATTACTTATATTATGTTATGTTGGTATGTCCGGTAAAATGATAATTTACAATTGGGTTGAGAATAAAAAGGATTTAACTGACAAATTGACAGTTTCGAGAAAATTGACTTTAAACGTCAATGGCGTCATTTTTATATAGAGTGCTTATAAGGTAATAGAAAAGGTTTATTTAAGTTTCAGTTGCTTGAAAATGTTTTATTTCTATTTAAAATTACCAAATATAGTACTAATTCATACAATTAATGTAAAAATATAATATAATAAAAGAAATAAAGTAATGTTTTTATGCTAAGCGTACTGTATTCCTGTGACAGATAAACCATTTTTAGACTCAAAATCTCGAGATTTAAGCCTCATTTCGGTATTTTGAGAATGTATCATTGAAGATAATTTCACGCTGAATCCAACGATACCCATAAGTCATTTGGTCAAAAAAATCAGTTAAATCCTTTTTATTCTCACCCCTTCATTATTGTCAAGATGGCGACATTAACATTAAACGATAACAAAGTTATACCGGCCGATAGATGGAGCTAAACTAAAGAAGTATTACTTCAGTCGTGTGGTCTAAAGCACACTCGTTTTTTTCCAGTGTCACAACACTCCCAAACCAGTGCTGGGTTAAATCAGTCCGCGTACAGCCTCCTTAGTTACATCACAGAGTGCCCTCTAGTGGCAACCACTCAAGATATAACGAATGAAATCTCTATGGTAAGTTTTTTTATGATAATTAATAATGCGACGAACTAGTCGTTCGTCTGATGTTAAGCGACACGGCTGCCCATAACAGAACAGTGTCACTCGGAACTAAAATATAGTTTCGCGCGACACTGCACTGCGCACATCATCCTGAGACATCAGTCTGTCTTGTAATAAGATTAATCGACTCATTCAGATCATAAAGTCTCAATTGCCCAGTAATTTCACTAGCTACAGTGCCCTTCAAACCGGAATATACCCGTGCTTGCGCACTACTGCTTGGCGGCAGAATAACTGGCAAAGCGGTGGTACCTAGACGAACTTCGCAGAAAAATCCTACCACAGTGCAAAACCCAAAACTAAGCAAAGCTTGTGCTATGGAAACTAGTTAACTGATACAATACTTATATACTTTTTGTTTGTAAATACATACATAGAATACAATATAACACCCAGACACGGAACAAACATCACACAAAGCGAAAATGAAATGATTGTCCTGTGGGAATCGAACCCACAACCTACAGCTCAGAAGGCAGCGTCACTACCAACAGAGCTATCAAGCCAGTCAAAACTGTAAGCATATCAGTGTTGCCATACTCAAAAGCTCAGCTTTCACCAAAAATGAATTATACAAAAATTACCGAAATTCTGGGTCTGTACTGGAACTATTAATTACCGTCTTCCAGGTTTTAGGTCTACTTATAGATAAGTTACACGAAGAAGAGATATATCCATCGTTTTTGGAACAGTTATTGAACACTGTACAATTACATTTAAGTCTTATTCATGAAAATAACAGCGCTGAAAACCAGGTGAGATAAAACTTTGAATTTAAATAAAACGAGTGAGCTTTAGACCACACGACTGTAGTATTTTTTTTTAGTTTAGCTCCATCTATCGGCCGGTATAACTTTGTTTTTGCTTTGTTTAATGTTAATGTCGCCATCTTGAATTTTTTTTAGTTTACCGGATATACCAACAATAATACAAATTTTTAACTTTGTTATTTTGACAATGGAGATCTACGTGAACTAACTTCAATTTCCGTTCGCCTCGCATACACCAGCTTACTCCACATGTCAAGCGTGCGTTAAGAAGTTTTGCTTAAATAAACAAAAAAATCTAGTCATAGTTGAAACCTAGACTTCATGGAAATAAGAAAAATTGAGGCAATGTTAGCTGATCTTAGGTCCGTATTACAGAACAGTGCTCATCAAGCAGAGATTTCATTCACTAATTGATCAATTTATGAATGAAATCTCTGCTTGAGCACCGGTCGATGACTGAGCATTGTTCTGTAATACGGACGAATGGTCATTCTTGCCAGTTCATATTCAAATCTGTTTCATGAATTTCAAATATTTTTCGTTAAATTTCCCACAGAAATCCACCACCTAGCGGCATAAATGAACAGGATTCAATGTACTTTTTATTTTCGGTGTTTAACTAATAGATGGCGCTCTCTGAACAAAGTTTATGCGATAGTGTTAATTTTTTATATGTTAATGATTGACGTGGTGAGCTTGTCGTTCACGTGATGTTAAGTGTCACGGCTGTCCATATCGGTTCCAATGTCACTCTAAAATATAAAGCTTCGCGTGACACTGCACTGCGCATGTCATCCTGAGACATCAGCAAAGTCTAACAAAAATATTACTAGACTGGTGTCTCATTTGCCCAGTAATTTTAAGATTACTAGACTGTGAGGTCATAGTCTCATTTTTCCAGTAATTTCATTATCTACAGGTTTGAACATAGTCCATATAGAATAACAAACAAATAAAATATAAAACTGATGAAATTTAACTTAATTTCAGTTAATGGAAAAAGAAGATACAATTCAAAGAATAATCCTTCTAAATAACTCCATACAAATACAGAAATATACAATAGAAAAAGTCACAGCTATATTAGACAAACTTTACACTGATCTAACTGCCACAGACTCGATGTATGAAATGGAAAACATCGACCGCATAGAGAATGTATGCTATATATTTCATATATTAGAGGTTATATTACAAAAGCATACAAAATCCAGTCAGAATTTGAGTCAAACTTCGACTCAGGAAGATAAAGTATTAAAAAAGAGTAGTATCATGGATATATGGAGGAAAAAATGGAATCCAGACTATAAAGAATGCGCAGATGACAATAGCCAAGAAAAAACATGTGTCATTTCCAATTGTAGCGTAGTTTTAAACAAATTGATCGTAGGATGTATGGATGGGTATAGTTTAATATCTTATTATGCGCTAAAATGCTTCAATATGATCCAAATTTGATTTTGGTCCTTCGCTACTCCTCTTTGTTGTACATAGTTGAAGCTAGATGGCGTGAAGTGAAAATCTGAATTTAAAATGTTCCATTTTGGTCCTTTGCTACCCTGCTTTGTTTTACATTGCAAGAACTAGATGGCGCTCTTAATTGAACACAAGAATTTGAAATGTTACATTTTGGTCCTTCGCTACTCTGCTTTGTTTGACATTGACAAAAACTAGATGGCGCTCTTAAGTGAAAACAAGGATTTAAAATGTTCCATTTTGGTCCTTCGCTACTCTGCTTTGTTTGACATTGACAAAACTAGATGGCGCTTTAAAGTGAAACAAGGAATTTAAAATGTTTTTCTTTATCACATAAAGTAATAATTTAAAATGTAATTTAATGTAAAAACAATTCAATAATAAAAACTTTGCAATAATGGTTAGAACTATGGTTAAATAATTCAATCAGTTTTCCTATCTCATTTTCGCCTGTGACATTTCACGTCAGCGAGTAGAAGACAGAATAAAGTCAAAGTCAGAGTTAAGTCAAAATTATATTAGGTACTTAAAATTAAGTTATTGTACTAAGAATATAAAATTATAAAGTGCTTATTGTCAAATAATATATAGCAAGCCCATTACAATATATGAGTTTGAAAAAAAAGCAGTTGTCTTTCTCACTACTGGTGCAAGCAATCCGGCACAATGCAGAACAGAAAACTCCGATCCGAAGCTTCGTTTACCCCTTGGTTATTGAAGATTGTTGAATTTGGATAGTGAGCTGGTGAATGCGAGGCGAATAAAAATTTAAGTTCTGCCCGCAGCTTCGCCCGCGGTGTGGCCTATGGGAAAATAATTCAACCACTCATTTCACCCTCTTAAGGGTGGAATTTCGAAAAATCCTTTCTTAGCGGATGCCTACGTCATAACATCTACCTGCATGCCAAATTTCAGCCCGATCCGTCCAGTGGTTTAAGCTGTGCGTTGATAGATCACTATATCAGTCCTTTGAGTTATAAATATTTAGATAGGTATAGATTAGAGCTTTGCTAAGTTTATTTTAATAAAAGTAATTTTTGATAGAAAAACCATTTTATTTTCAAAATTTCATTGTTTCTGTTACGTTGATATAATATCATTATTAATTTATAATTTTAATTATAAAACGGTACGATGAATATGAATATGACGGCGGCAACTCTATGCGCAGCGGGCAGTACCGTAATTTACCCTGTGGTAGCATTTAAATTTATTACAGTGGCAACACCGGCAACTGTCATCGCTTCCCCACCCATCTGACTATATAAAGGTGCGCTCGGTGTACTACGGATCATTTTTGCTCCGGACACGGTCCGGTGCGCATGCTGAAGGCCTAGTTATATATAGGTTGCACAACCCGTCCTCCAATAAATACATTCATTAATGATGCATGTAGCTAAAGAAAAATATCTAACCGATGCCTTGACTTTTGTGTATATTTCATAATTTTTTTAACAATAATAATTTTGATAATCTTTAGTAATTATTTCTATAAGACTCCGACTTAAAGAGTAAGATGTAAGACATATCACTGTCTTTGTCAGCTATATGCTGTCTGAAAAAGACATAAAGATATTGATTGGTATGATACAAACTTTGCAGTTTTTATCTCATATCACCTAGCAATTATTAATAACTAGTTGCGCCCCGCGGTTTCACCCGCGGATAAAAAGTATTTTAATTATTTACTCATCCCACGGGAACATTTCACTTTTCCGGGATAAAATGTAGCCTATATGTTAATCTAGTGTATAAGCTACCTTGGTACTGAATTTCATGAAAATCCGTTCAGCCATTTGAACGTGAAGGAGTAACAAACATACACACATACAAACTTTTGCCTTCATAATATTAGTGTGATAATGAAAGCAGTTTAATGCCCGTCCGCACTAACGTTTAACAGCTCATAAGTTGGCCCTTAAGAGCTGTTAATCTCTTTAGGACGTACCCAAATGTATTTCGTCATAGTGAGAAGTCGTGCCTTAATAACTCGCGCCGTCTATCTTATTCCTTAAGTCCGAGTTTAAGAGTACTCGTATTTCACCTCGCAAATAATCGTCAGTCAGCTATAAATGCCACTAGCGGTCACCCATCTAAGCGATAGGTAGTACTATCAAGAATTTTACAGGTTTTTCAGTTAATCAAATTCATAAATGGGTGGTTGTTCTTTCTTCTTCTCACACACTTTTATTAGATGCTTCTTCAGTATTTCAGCACTCTGAAAAATAAAACAACATTAAATAAATAAATATTTGTGGACATTTGATAGGCTTTGTGGTGTGGTGGTTAAGTAGGTCAGCTCATAACCTGGAGGCGGCGGGTTCGATTCCCGCGGCAGGACAAGTATTTATGCACAGAAAAAAAAGCACAAATACTTGTTCTGAGTCTGGGTGTTGTGGGACCATGGTCCTCGTAGTTCCTGGGTCCCTAGACACAGGGAATCCTAGTTAGGGTCCAGGATCTATGTACGTGATCGTGGGGCGTTATTATTATTTCTTGCAACGCCATCTAGTCCCAAACTAAGATAAATAAACTGTTTATAGAAGTACACATCATAAATAATTAAAAAAGGGAACAAACCCAAAGTGTAACAATGGGCGATCTTATCGCTCAGCAAAAGCTTGTACACCAGGAATGTGATCACAGAACATTGATTCGTAATAATTCATAATTCATTTATTCAATAACAATTTTTACATTGTGTTTGAAATGCCTAAAACCCTAATCACCTATAATTAAATCAACACTATTATTCTTATTCCTATATTCCGCCAGTAAGTCCGTTATACAAACACAATATGTGCCTACTTAAACATCAATCAAACATTACCGTTCTTGTCAATAAAAACAATGCAACTGGAGAAATAACATTCCTAATTTGAAAATTTCCACAATAACTATGTCCATAAAGTACCTACTTGAACTGCCAGACCGGCCTATATATTATGCAGGGGTTTTTGTAAAAGAACATCCAGATCTTTTTCAAAAACCTAAACAGATATTTGCCAGGAGGGACCTAACTATGCTAAAAGCAGTCCACTGCAAAACCACACTTAACCAACGAAACTAACAAATACTGGCCCGATAGCTCAGTTGGTAACCCTGCCTTCTGAACTGTGGGTTGTGGGTTCGATTCCCACCCAGGACAAACATTTGCGTGATGAACATAGGTGTTTGTTCTGTGTCTGGGTGTTATATTGTATTCTATGTATGTATTTACAAACAAAAAAAAAGTATCTAAGTATTGTATCAGTTATCCGGTTCCCATAGCACAAGCTTTGCTTAGTTTGGGGCTAGATGGCGTTGTGTGAGATGTCCACACATATTATTATTATTAAATACAAAATACAAAAATGTTTATTAACATAAATATTATTACATTATATTAAATGAATCCATAGATTCCCGAACTAGATTTTAAACTGTATTTCAGGAAACTGTAACGCTATCGCAATTAGGGTGTACAACAATATTCCTATGTCAATAACAGCCTTATTAATAAACGGGTATTAGTCTCGGATTAGTTATTTCAGCTTCTGTCCTTTTTTTGCTACTGGAATATTTAGCTGGATCGAAAGAGACAAAAGATGGTGTAACTAGTCTAAAGCTAGTTCGTGTTTATTAATAAGGCTGTAAGAGAGGTCGACAGCAAATATTTCAAACATAAATTATTTAAGTGGTTAGTGGAGAACTGTTTTTATGACATGAAAGAATTTTTTAATACGAAATATTGTAAATAAATTTTAATAATAATGTGGATTACGTAAAATTATTATTTTCTGACATTAATATTTTTTTTTATGTTAAGGTATAACGTGACGAGCTAACCGTTCGCCTGATGTTAAGCGACACGGCTGCCCATATCAGTTGAGGTGTCACTCGGAACTCTAGAGTATAGAGTTTCGAGCAACACTGCACTGCGCACGTCATCCTGAGACATCAACACAGTCTGGTAATAAGATTACTAGACTGTGAGATCAGGTCATCAAGTCTCATTTGCCCAGTAATTTCACTAGCTACAGTGCCCTTCAAACCGGCACAAGTTAATTATTATTTTCTGATAGTAATGAATGTTTTCTACAATTAATTATTATTTTCTAACATTAATTATTGTTTTCTGACATTAATTATTATTTTCTGACATTAATTATTATTTTCTGACATTAATTATTATTTTCTGACATTAATTATTGTTTTCTGACATTAATTATTATTTTCTAACATTAATTATTATTTTCTGACATTAATTATTGTTTTCTGACATTAATTATTATTTTCTGACATTAATTATTGTTTTCTGACATTAATTATTATTTTCTGACATTAATTATTATTTTCTGACATTAATTATTATTTTCTAACATTAATTATTGTTTTCTGACATTAATTATTATTTTCTGACATTAATTATTATTTTCTGACATTAATTATTATTTTCTGACATTAATTATTGTTTTCTGACATAAATTATTATTTTCTGACATTAATTATTATTTTCTGACATTAATTATTATTTTATGACATTAATTATTATTTTCTGACATTAATTATTATTTTCTAACATTAATTATTGTTTTCTGACATTAATTATTATTTTCTGACATTAATTATTATTTTCTGACATTAATTATTATTTTCTGACATTAATTATTGTTTTCTGACATAAATTATTATTTTCTGACATTAATTATTATTTTCTGACATTAATTATTATTTTATGACATTAATTATTATTTTCTGACATTAATTATTATTTTCTGACATTAATTATTGTTTTCTGACATAAATTATTATTTTCTGACATTAATTATTATTTTCTGACATTAATTATTATTTTATGACATTAATTATTATTTTCTGACATTAATTATTATTTTCTGACATTAATTATTATTTTCTGTCATTAATTATTATTTTCTGACATTAATTATTATTTTCTGACATTAATTATTATTTTCTGACATTAATTATTATTTTCTGACATTAATTATTATTTTCTGTCATTAATTATTACTTTCTGACATTAATTATTATTTTCTGACATTAATTATTATTTTCTGACATTAATTATTATTTTCTGTCATTAATTATTATTTTCTGACATTAATTATTATTTTCTGACATTAATTATTATTTTCTGTCATTAATTATTACTTTCTGACATTAATTATTATTTTCTGACATTAATTATTATTTTCTGACATTAATTATTACTTTCTGACATTAATTATTATTTTCTGACATTAATTATTACTTTCTGACATTAATTATTATTTTCTGACATTAATTATTGTTTTCTGACATAAATTATTATTTTCTGACATTAATTATTATTTTCTAACATTAATTATTGTTTTCTGACATTAATTATTATTTTCTGACATTAATTATTATTTTCTGACATTAATTATTATTTTCTGACATTAATTATTGTTTTCTGACATAAATTATTATTTTCTGACATTAATTATTATTTTCTGACATTAATTATTATTTTATGACATTAATTATTATTTTCTGACATTAATTATTATTTTCTGACATTAATTATTGTTTTCTGACATAAATTATTATTTTCTGACATTAATTATTATTTTCTGACATTAATTATTATTTTATGACATTAATTATTATTTTCTGACATTAATTATTATTTTCTGACATTAATTATTATTTTCTGTCATTAATTATTACTTTTTGACATTAATTATTATTTTCTGACATTAATTATTATTTTCTGACATTAATTATTACTTTCTGACATTAATTATTATTTTCTGACATTAATTATTACTTTCTGACACTGATTGAATTTTATATATAGTGACGAGCGTGATTATTTTGTATTTTAAAAGGTTTCGGTGAATTTTTATTCTACGACAATTTGAAGATAAATTTTTATAATTATATGTTATTTATTTTGTTCTTCACTTAATTTTTGTATGCCAGTTTCTGGTGAAATATGCTGAACTATTTTCATGTATAATGTATGAGTAATATGAATATGTAGAAACTTTATTGGTTTAAGTGTTAGTAATATTAGTTTATTAAGTTGAATAGTGTACTGTTTGTTTCTCCTAAACATTAATAAAATAAAAACATTTTGTACCGTATTTCCAGCAAATAAATAATTTTCCTTTTTAATTTTTTTTTTTTAATTTTTCAGATCCATATTTTTTTTTGTGTGTGGCAATCGAGTTTCATCATACAAAATATTGTCCTGGGTAATCGAACCCAAAACCAATAGCTCAGACGGCAGAGCTATTACCAACTGAGCTATGAGGCCAACCGAAGGGTTCCGCAACCATTTTTAGAAAATGGAACCATTGAAAAATGATTACCTTGAAACTAGCTCCACACGAATGGCATAAGGGTCTTTTCCTTTCATTTCTATGACCGGTCATATGCCTCACCATCGCCTGAAACAAAAACATATAATAATAATAATAATAATAATATGTGAGGACATCTCACACAACGCCATCTAGCCCCAAACTAAGCAAATCTTGTACTATGGGAACCAGATAACTGATACAATACTTAGATACTTTTTGTTTGTAAATACATACATACAATACAATATAACACACAGACACAGAACAAACACTAGGTGGTAGGACTTTTCTGCAAAGTTCGTCTAGGTAGGTACCACCGCTTTGCCAGTTATTCTGCCGCCAAGCAGTAGTGTGCAAGCAGTACTGTGTTCCGGTTTGAAGGGCACTGTAGCTAGTGAAATTACTGGGCAAATGAGACTTTATGATCTGATCTCACAGTTTTGTAATCTTATTACCAGACTGTGTTGATGTCTCAGGATGATGTGCGCATTGCAGCAGTCATGCGAAACTTTACATGTTGGAGTTCCGAGTGACACTGTTCTGTTATGGGCGGCCGTGTCACTTAACATCAGGTGAACGACTAGCTCGTCACATCATCCAATAACAAAAAAAAAAAAAACACCTATGTTCATCACACAAATGTTTGTCCTGGGTGGGAATCGAACCCACAACCCACAGTTCAGAAGGCAGGGTTACTACCAGCTCAACTCAGCTATCGCATCAAAATCCGTTGCGTAGTTTTAAAGATTACATACATAGGGACAGAGAAAGCGACTTCGTTTTATACTATGTACCTACTACTAGTACCTTTTTAGTGGAGTATTTGGCGGCACAGATCGCGCACTCCAGGTGTCGCAGGCGCGCGTGCATCGTCGCCGAGTGCGAGTGCAGCGCCTGCAGCGAGGGGCACACGCGCTCGCACACCGCACACCTGTAACTACCACGAGGGAGATATATACATTTTGTGCAGTACTCTAGCGCTGCGCGTCACTGCACACAAGTCAAAGTTCGTCAAAGTAAAAAGATTTATTACAAATAGGCTAATTTTAACACTTTTACAAGTCAAAATTGAAGGGTTGAGAATAAAAAGGATTTAACTGACAAATTGACAGTTTAGAGAAAATTGACTTTAAACGTCAACGGCGTCATTTAAATGTAGAGTGCTTATAAGGTAATAGAAAAGGTTGATGTATGTTTCAGTTGCTTGAAAATGTTTTAATTCTATTTTAAAATACTGAATATAGTACTAATTCATGCAATTACTGTAAAAATATAATATAATAAAATAAATATAATAATGTTTTTATGCTAAGCAAACTGTATTCCTGTGACAGATAAACCATTATTAGACTCAAAATCTCGAGATTTAAGCCTCATTTCGGTATTTTGAGAATGTATTATTGAAGATGATTTCACGCTGAATCCAACGATACCCATAAGTCATTTTGTCAAAAAAATCAGTTAAATCCTTTTTATTCTCACCCCTTCAATTATATAAGGTACTTAAAATTAAGTTATTTCACTAAGCATATAAAATTACAAAGTGCTTATTATCAAATAACATATAGCAAGCCCATTACAATATATGAGTTTGAAAAAAAGCAGTTCTCTTTCTCACTACTGGTGCAAACAATCCGGCACAATGCAGAATAGAAAACTTTGATCCGAAGCTTCGATTACAACTGTAAAGAAGAAGCTACAAGAAACGTCTAGGCAGGTACCACCGCTTTGCCAGTTATTCTGCCGCCAAGCTGTAGTACCCAAGTACAACTGTGTTCCGGTTTAAAAGGCACTGTAGTCTATTACAGATTATACCACGGTGTATGCGCACAAGAACTGCATGATCTCATTCTCCCATCACCATTCCACTACCGGACTACTAGACGCTCGGCTAAGCGCCATCCTTCCGTGGTCGAAATACCACCCATTCGTACCAAGCGATTTGACTCAACGTTCTTAATTAGAACGGCTAAGGAATGGAATGCCCTGCCAGCGTGTTTCCGGCGAAATATGACCCGGGCGTGTTCAAGAGAAGAGTGAATAGGTATTTACTTGCTACACCTTTCGCATCGTCACTTCCCATCAGGTGAGAGCGCGATCAAATGCTAGGCAAGATTGAAGTAAAAACAAACTGTAGCTAGATTAATTACTGGGCAAATGAGACTTTATGACCTAATCTCACAGTCTAGTAATCTTATTGCTAGACTGTGCTGATGTCTCAGAATGGCGTGCGCAGTGCAGTGTCACGCGAATCTATTCTTTAAATTTTCAAGTGTCACTGCAACTGATATGGGCAGTCGTTTCGCTTAACATCAGGCGAGTGACTAGCTGGTCATTTTAGTTGGTAATATAAAAAAAAATATAATGAAGGTTTTTTTTGGCGGGAACGCGAAAAAGATTGCGTCACCGCATTGTATTATTTTCCAAAACTTGTGTTATTTTCAGTGTTAGTGCATAAAATTGGTGGCATTCTATTCGTTAAGTGCTGAATTATAGGCGTGAGTGTGGGAAAATGGTATAATGATGGTGAAACGTTTCTTTTCGTGTTGTTTCCAAAACTCCATAGAAGCTTCAAGTAAAGTTGCCACCACTTTACTAAGAGAATGACTTTGACTAGACTATGACTTGACTTGATGACTTCGACTGTGACTTGACACATATTTGCGTGAAATATCATTAACTTGATACATTATCAATTACTTGACACTGGCTAAATACACGGAGGTGTGGAGTCAAAACAATTAAACAAAAAAATAATGAGGTATCACAGGGGGCTAGAGGGACGCAGGGAGCGCGTGCGTAGCGCCGGTTGGCTGCCGCACTCCGTCCCCCGCCACATACGACGCTCCGCGGGGTCTGACTGTACACTCGCGTTCTAAGGTGTATTGTTATTGCTATTCATTGGTATTGTTTTTTGTTTAAGTTCGTTTTGTATTGTTGGTTTTTTATAGTGTATTTTTAGTAGATAGTGAATATGCCTAGAGGAAATACTGTTTTGAAAAGACAGGCACAAAAAATGGTGTAGCCGAAAGCGATACCTGAGCCAGAAGGGCTAGGGTCCGGTGATCTTAGCGCAGCCGATACTACGGCTGCTATAGGATCATCCGGGTCGGGTGTAGGTATCTACTAAGAAAGGGTTTAGCAAAATTCCACCCCTAAAAGGGTGAAATGGATGGTTGAAATATTAGGTCTTTACCTATGAAATTGCCGTTTTGTTTGAAAAAAGTTAAAGTATTTTTTTTTCGAACTTATTTATTTCTTTTATTCAAAGTAATCACCCCTGCAATCAATGCATCTTTGCCAACGCTGTGGCAGTTTATGGATGCCCTTCTTGAAAAAATCAGCAGGACGGGAGACAACAAACTCTTCAAAGGCGTTTTGTACTGCCTCTCGGGAATTGAATTTTTTTCCCTCTAAAAAGTTGTCCAAATTTTGGAAAAAGTAGATAGATAGATAGATAGAAAATGCTTTATTGCACAAATAACAAATGTAGGTACAAAGGCGAACTTAATGCTAGAGAGCATTATCTTCCAGTTAACCTGGGTGTAACATGGAAATTTTTGCAGGGCAGTGCAACGCAACTTAAATATAGATTGCCTAAATAAAAAGTAATAAAAGTAATAGTCGGTAGGCGCAAGATCTGGTGAGTATGGCGGATGAGGGAGAGCTTTCAAACCCAACTCATGCAGCTTAGAGACGGTCTGTTGTGCAGTATGGGGTCGCGCGTTGTCGTGAAGTAGCAGTGGAGACGACCGATTGACCAAAGCTGGTTGCAGACGTGCGAGTTTCGCCATCATTGTGGTCAGTTCTTCAATGTACACATCTGCAGTAATGCTCTCGCCGTTTTGTAAAAAGCTATGATGAATCACACCAGCACTAGACCACCAAACTGTGACCATCACCTTTCTAGGGGTCATTTTTCGTTTTGCACATTGCTTTGGTACCGAACCAGGATCTAACCAACTTGCTGAGCGCTTTCGATTGTCAAAAAGAATCCATTTTTCGTCGCACGTAACAATTCGGTTCAAAATTCCTTCATTTCTGTGCCTGTTAAGCAGCGCAAGGCAAATCTCGACGCGTACGTTGCGCTGGCGATCGTTAAGTTCGTGGGGCACCCATCTATCAAGCTTTTTTATCTTGCCAATCTGTCGCAAATGGACCAATATTGTTTTGATGCTAACATCAAAAGCTGCTGCCAGCTCAGCTGTAGATTGAGATTCATCAGCTTCCACAATCGCCTTTAATTCATCATTGTTGACCAAAGTTTCCGGACGACCACGAGGTTCATTTTTAAAGTCAAAATTCCCAGAACGGAACCGAGCAAACCAATAACGGGTTGTACGTTCGTTTGTACAGTTCTCTCCGTAAACGTCGTTGATGTTACGTGTCGTTTGTGCCGCGTTGGTGCCACGACGGAACTCATATTCCATAATTACACGAAATTTCAAAGTATCCATTATGAGGAAAAATGTTGAAATGTAATGAAAATACAACGCTAATCAATAAACAAAAGAGTTATATTGTAAATAGAATGTCATATTTTTAAAACAAAATTAATTTGAATTTAGAATTCATAGCCAATCAAAACTTTTTTTGTTTGAAAAAGTCTGTACTGCAATACGGCAATTTCATAGGTAAAGACCTATTATTTATGAAAATTTTTTTTCATTTTCGTTCCACGCGGACGAAGCTGCGAGCAGAAGCTAGTAGAGATATAAAGCTACTTACATGCTCTCTTTATGTGCCAAAGCGTTTCTCCGGTGAGCCATAAGGCTTTTCCTAGTACTGTATCCAACATTACACGTCGTGCAATAATGCAATTCTTTCTCCTTCAATTCGTGCTTCTTCTTGTGCTGATTCAACGTGTAAGGGCTGCTGAATGTCGAGGAACATTCATCGCAGCTGAATTTTCTGTTTATATGAGTGCTGGAAGAGAATAGTAAGTTTGTTGACTAACACAATAGTTAAACTAAACAAAGCTTTTTGTAAGATAAATTACGGCTAAAACTCACGTCAATTAATAGTCGAAATTACTCCGACCACGTTTCGGACATATTCGCTGTCCTTCTTCTGGGAGCCAGTTACTAACGCAAGCCGCGGCGGCTTTCGCGAGAGTCAGCATGTAACGTGAGTTTTAGCCGTTATTTACCTTACAAAATGTATCATACTCACGATAGTTTTCAAACTAAGCAAAGCTCAATATATATAAATACTATAAATACACTATAATTTTACTAGGTGGTAGGACTTTCCTGCAAAGTTCGTCTAGGTAGGTACCACCGCTTTGCCAGTTATTCTGCCGCCAATCGGTAGTGCGCAAGTACTACTGTGTTCTTTTTGAAGGACACTGTAGCTAGTGAAATATACTGAGCTGGGCGGTTACGTAACTCAATTGCAACCAATAGAAACACAAATTTGTATGGATTTCACAGTTTGAATACGCAGTTTATGTACATAGTTATCACACTAATATTATAAAGGTGAAAGTTTGTAGGTGTGTATGTTTGTTACTTCTTCACGCTCAAACGGCTGAATGGATTTGGATGAAATTCGGTACCAAAGTAGCTTATACACTGGATTAACATATAGGCTACAATTTATACCGGAAAAGTGAAATGCTCCAGTGGGATGAGCAAATAATTAAAATACTCTTTATCCGCGGGTGGAACCGTGGGGCACAACTAGTTATGAATATTTCTCCTTTTGCAATGCAATCAAAGTTTCGTGACCAAACCCCAGAGCCTACAGCTCGGAAGGCAGTGTTACTAACAACTGCGCTATAGGGCTAGTCAAACTTAAAAAACGTGAATTGAACTTTATTACGTTGTAGCGAAACTCGCTATTTATTTAAATGACTTTGCGGTGTGTATCTTCTATAACAGCTAAGCGATCATTTAACATGTTTTGTTATTTATTATTAATAATAATAATACCGCCGAACGATCACATACATAGATCCTGGACCCTTACTAGGATCCCCTGTGTTTAAAGACCCAGGAACTACGAGGACCATGCTCTTACAACACCCAGACTCAGAACAAGTATATGCGCATTTTTTTCTGTACACAAATACTTCTCCTGTCGCGGGAATCGAACCCGCCACCTCTGGGTTATGAGCCAACCTGCTCAACTACCACACCACAGAGGCTGTCATATTGTGCAGTTACTTTTTTTTTATGTTAAGGAATGACGTGACGAGCTAGTCGTTCGCCTGATGTTAAACGACACGGCTGCCCATATCAGCTGCAGTGTCACTCGGAACTCTGAAGTATAGAGGTTCGCGTGACACTGCACTGCGCACGTCATCCTGAGACATCAGCACAATCTAGTAGGTAATAAGATTACTAAACTGTGAGATCAGATCATAAAGTCTCATTTGCCCAGTAATTTCACTAGCTACAGTGCCCTTCAAACCGGAACACAGCAGTGCTTGCGCACTACTGCTTGGCGGCAGAATAACTGACAAAGCGGTGGTACCTACCTAGACGAACTTTGCAGAAAAGTCCTACCGCCTAGTAAAAGTAGTACAATGGAAAAATTCTACTGTTCCATTGCAGTCAAAGTTCAGTGACTGTACTGTTCAGTGTGTGTAAGAATGAGTAAGCGATATACATACAGCATATGTGTTCTAACCCCGCCCGGGTTGTTATATCCCTTGCCACATATATTGCATAAGTAACTCTTGTTTGTGGTTCTTATTTGATGATAACGTTTCATGTGCTGCTGAAAGTTACGTATTCCCCTGAAAAAGTAACAAAATATTTGCGAACATTTCAAACAGCGTCCGGCCAGCCAATTTGTAAAAGTATACAAATATTTTCTAATCTATATAGCCTTAGTTCGCAGATCGGCCAGCCAAAAGTATACAAATATTTTCTAATTCATTATAGCCTTAGTTCGCATTCGCAGATTCCACTACCGGACTACTAGACGCTCGGTTAAGCGCCATCCTTTCGTGGTCGAAATACCACCCATTCGTACCAAGTGATTTGATTCCACGTTCATGATAATAATAATAATAATATGTGTGGACATCTCACACAACGCCATCTAGCCCCAAACTGAGCAAAGCTTGTGCTATGGGAACCAGATAACTTATACAATACTTAAATACTTTTTTTGTTTGTAAATACATACATCGAATACAATATAACACCCAGACACAGAACAAACACCTATGTTCATCACGCAAATGTTTGTCCTGGGTGGGAATCGAACCCACAACCCACAGTTCAGAAGGCAGGGTTACTACCAACTGAGCTATCGGGCCAGTCAAAATAGAATAATTAGAACGGCTAAGGAATGCCCTGCCAGCGTCTGTTTCCGGCGAAATTTGACCCGGGCGTGTTCAAGAGAAGAGTGAATAGTTATTTACTTGGCTAGCATGCTACACCTTCGATCGCATCGTCACTTCCCATCAGGTGAGAGCGTGCTCAAATGATAGACAAGTTTGAAGTAAAAAAAAAGGTGGGCGATCACGTGTTATGATTGCAAATAGAAATTCAAATTTGTATGAAACAGTTTCAATACGCAGTTTGTGAAGTTTCGGAAAATTTTCACATTAAGAATGAAATTTTTCCTGTTGAATTGCAATCAAAGTTTCGTGATCACCTCATGAAATGCATTTTGTTCGATAATTCAGGCCCTCGTTTGAAATTTCTTAAACTTTCTGGCCCCCCATCAAGAAAGTTTGCCTACTCGTACTAGTTCTAGAGAGTATGCATTATTGAGTAAGTTCAAGTCTTCCAATGGTAACATTAAAAAAATGTATTCCCAATTTTTATTAGTCTTTTTTTTCACAAATATAGTACAATTTATGTGGGATATAAATAATCAGTTCCGTGATAACCCCACAGATTACGCGTTCGTAAGTTGGAGGAAGTTTCCACTCGCTTCGCTCGTGCAAATACTTACTGGAAAACATTCCCGCACAAATGACAAGTGACGCTATCCTTTTTCTTCGCAATACAATGTCTGACGTGCGTGGCACGCTGTCTCACTCTAACAACCTCCGAGCATTTCTTACATTTGTACCGAGCGCCGTGATTTTGCTTGTGCTTGCGAAGTACAGCTGGGTTGGCGAAGCGAAGCGAGCATATCGAGCAACGGTGTTCGCCGTTCGACTGAAAAAAATATAAATGTATAGGAATATTTTTAAATCAATTTTAATTTATAATTATTGAAACCTACTTATATTATAAGTGCGAAAGTCTGTATCTGTGTATGTGTTTTGTTATGGTAATGAATGACATGACGAGCTAGTCGATCGCCTGATGTTAAGCGACACGGCTGCCCATATCATTTGCAGCGTCACTCGGAACTCTAAAGTTCGCGTGACACGTAATCCTGAGACATCAGCACAGTCTGGTAATAAGATTACTAGACTGTGAGATTAGGTCATAAAGTCTCTAATTTCAGTAGTTACAGTGCCCTTCAAACCGGAACACGGTAATGCTTGCGCACTACTGCTTGGCGGTAGAATAACTGATCGGGTGGCTTCACCATTGTAAGTTTAGGATATGCAAGTAACAGTTCAATAAATAAATAATCTACTATATAAAAATAAGTCGGGTTTTCCTTCCTGACGCTATAACTCCAGAACGCACGAACCGATTTCCACGGTTTTGCATTCGTTGGAAAGGTCTCGGGCTCCGTGAGGTTTACAGCAAAGAAAATTCAGGAAGAATTCAGGACAAACCAACATTTTAAGTAGATGGCGCCGGTGCGTGATACATTGTTTTTCGTATATTATAAAATGTTTAATAAATAAACGTCCACCCGTGCGAAGCCGGGACGTGCCGCTAGTATTGTATAAATATTAGGTAGTTAGCAAGCAAGATTTCTAGGCTAGGGTAGTTATATAAGTTTTTGAATGTCATTCCAAATATATGCCGTGTTCCCAAACCACGTATTTTATTTGTTACGCCTCCTATAGGAACATTACAGTAAGAGCGAGCGAAAATATTAATTTTATATATTTTACCTCTTCATGTCTCATCATATGCACTTGGTACGAATCCTTGAAATGAAAATACGCAGCACAATTATAGCATTTAAAACTGGCCGAAATATATTTGTCTTCTTTCCTAGCCGCTTCCAACTCCATCTTCTGTTCTTTAACACTGAGCGTTATCTTCTCGAAATGGTTTTTTCTCCTTTTCCCAGTCTTCGATTCCTCGTTCGTTTCAACCAATTGCTTATGTTGCTTATACAATTCTTCGAAGTTCAACGGATGCTGCTGTTCTTCTTCAGACAAGCTTTCTATAGGATCTAGATCGGCATCAGCATTGGCAAGATTATTTTCTAAACTCTCCCTCAAACTCTTCTCTGTGATTTCTGCGATATCATTTTCAGCTGTTTTAATTAACGTTTCAATGTTATCTTCTGGGTTTTCTACGAAATCGTTGACTAAGATTATTTCGTTTAAATTGATGCTGTTATCTAAAGCGACAACTTGTATGTTTTGGATTTGTACCGGATCCATGTTTGGTATGCTTTCTTCTATTACGATATCGTTTTTAGGATTGTGTAGTTCAAGTAAAACATTATCATTTTTATTTCCATTGTCCATTGCATCGTTTTTGGTCCACTCACTGCTGACTAAATCGTTTTGAGTGATTAGTGCCGGCTCCAAATTTGGTAGGATCTCTTCGTTAAACAATGTATCTTCGATATTTCCTTTAATATTGAAGAGATAGTCTTCATTATGTAACCCATTGATGATTTCTGTATCCATATTTGTGCCATCGTCGAAGATTCTCTCGTCTTGAAGATCACAGTAATTGTTCTCGTCAAATTCGGACTGGGATTCGTTGTTGTTGTAAAAATGGTATCTGGTATTCAAATGTTGAAGGCATATATCTTCAGGGCAGAGTATAGCGACTGTCATATCGCTCCGTTGTAAATTTATGGTGCCTCTTTCACTAAAAAAAACAGTGGAGTATTCATGTGGTCTTGTCTTGTAAAGATTATATTTTGGTTATGGAAAAATGTATATGTACCTGTTTCACAGCAAGAGCAGGAATTGGGTTGGACGATTCTATCAGAAAAAAAATCATAGAAAATAATAGTAATGTATTTTTTTAAATCTTTAGTTAGATTTCAAGTGTCAAATGAATATGCAGCCTAGAAATCCTTGTTAGTATTAATTAATGTATAATGTTTTTAACTAGGATTCCCTGTATCTAGGGACCCAGGGACTACGATGTCAAAACAATCAGACACAAAAATAATTGCGCTTTTTTTTCTATGCATAATTACTAGTCCTGTTGCGGGAATCGAACCCGCTACCTCCGGGTTATGAGCCACCCTGTTCAGCCACCACACCACAGAGGCTGTCCAATTATAATAATGTTTCAAACTAGGATTCCCTGTATATAGGGACCCAGAACTACCACACCCAGAGTCGGAGCTAGTATTTACCCTTTTTTCCTATGCAGAAATACTAGACCTGTCGCGGAAATCGAACCCGCCGCCTCCGGGTTATGAGCCAAGCTGCTCAACCACCACACCACAGAAGCCATCTGAATCGGCATCTACTTAGTTTTCATTCAAATAATAATAAAAATACTCCAAGATCTCTATTTTGTTCACTGGCATCTCTTTCCTCAAAACTGTTAATATCGTAGAAAGAGAAGAGGTAGTAGGAGAGAGAGGGGTTGAGAACCACCAAGGGAGAGCCTTGAAGTATGGCACTAAAGAAAACTGTCATGTCTTGGATGTGTGAAAATTAACAGTGTTTCCTTCAGGATATAACCTAGGTCTTTTTAAGTCAAGAGTGAATAGGCATCTCATGGGCAAGCGTGCTCCACCTTAGACAACTTCGTCACTTACCATCAGGCGAGTTGTTGTCAAACGCATGCCCATTTTATCATAAAAAAAAAAAAAAAAAAATTAAACCCTAGTGCTGTTAGCAATAAAGATGATCATCTACAACATTATTAATTGATGCATAACTTCTCCTTGATTCCTAATTTCTTACCTAAATAAAACAGGATACTCGAGGCTCCTCTTCAGACATATTGATTTGAACAAACACATCTTGTTCAGGAAATGACAGCAGATATAGCACAACTGTGAGTCTGGACATAGCTGGAAACGAACACAGAAGTTGGCAATTATATTTTTCCTTCCCGTCTGCGGCAATTTCATATTTGAAGTCTGTAATTAAACTACTAATTAGACAAAAGAGTGGGGGGTGATCACGAAACTTTGATTGCAATGCAACAGGAAAAATAACTATACTAACTATGCACATAAACTGCATATTCAAACTGTCAAATCCATACAAAATTGTGTTTCTATGGGTTGCAATCGAGTGATCACCCAGCAGATATTCCTGTTATAATCTCACTTCCACTGCAATTTCAACTTACAGAAGGGTAAATAGAGTATTAAAAGGTAGGCAACGCATCGGCAGCAGCCCTGGTGTTGCAGGTGTCTATGGGCAAATATACGGTACATCTAGTGAGTAGTCGAGTTATTTGATAAAATATTATGGTGGAAGTGAAAAATCAATTCTCTCTAACTTTCATCGGAATGATTAATTTAATGATTAGTTGGGACCGCATCATCCGTCAAATGAGACTTTAGATACTTCTTTTGGTTTGTAAATACAGACTTAGAATACAATTTAACTCCCAGACCACAGAACAAACACCTATATTCATTACACAAAAGTCTATACTGGGAACCAAATCCACCCAAATTGTGCTATTGCTACTACTAATACTTCAGATTACAAGGCCAAGTTACTAAAAACTGAACTATCAGTCCAGTCTAACAATAAAGAATCTATCTGTCTCTAGAGCTATCACTTGACGCTAGAGAGTTATGGTTAGGTTAAGGTAGGAAGGATGTTTCAAAAGAATATGTATGTGTATCCATAGAATAGCCACTAATGTGTATAATTGAAATATGTTTGTATCTTGGCTTGTTTAAGAGCTTTTAATGCCGACAAGGCTTCACCAATCTGGGTGAAATTTCACACACTTGCTTATACAGCCGATAAAATAAAAAACCTTAAATAAATCAAAGAACATTTTGAAGTTCAATGTACACAATTATATTGTATATGATACCACGGTCTCTAGTTTGTATTTACGATATTCTTGCGATCGAATACAATAGGCTATTTGACTACTATTAAAAATGAACAAGTAAATATTATTTTCATAAAGTAGGTTAAAAATGAATGTAATCATTATAAAAATAAGTAAAATCGGTAAACTAATCACGGAGTAGTATGCTTTTAAAGTTTCATCGCCTGTCCCTTTCTCGCAAAACAGAGATCGTGTTGAGCTTCCTCACAGCTACTATGAAGGCATGGCTTGTGACGTCACATGCCAAAGAGATTGTATGTAGCGCTACCACAGCTTAGTAATGAGTTACTGTGAGGACTGGTAACTGACGTCACTGCGTGTTTGAGTTGTCTCTTTCTATTTCTGTATTTTAAAATGCCTGTAACTTAGTCATTTTTTGAGATATTCAAGTTTTGTTTTCACAGCTATCTATTTTTTGAGGTATATTATTTATGTATGTAATAAAAATATAGTAGTCAAATAGCCTATTATATTATCAAAGTTTATGGGCCCAGAAAGCTTTCCACAAAAGGTATATAGGTGTTTTAGCGTGCAACAGTTTACCAGCCATATTCTGGCTGTTACAATACAATACAATACAAAACTCTTTATTGCATACCACATGCTTAAATTAATTTTACATAATAACTTATAGTTGGTAATACAATGGGCGGCCTTATCACTAAAAGCGATCTCTTCCAGGCAACCTTTGGATGGCTGTTAATTACAGGCAGGCTATTTTGACTTACTGTGTACACAATTATTTACGAATAATAGACATGCGTCCTGCATTTAAAATAAGAAGAAACCATATAAAGGTAAGGTGTCGATTATAGAATAGAAAAATTAAACGTACATTCAACCCAATAACTTCTCTATACTTTTCCCGCGTGTCCTCATTGGTTTCGGCATTAACTGTACTGTGGCACACGAAACACAAAAAAGCAGACATCTTCGTGTCTGCTTTTACACTGATTTTTAATTAAATTAATCGAAATATCCAAATATTCCAAATTTTAGAAAATAAACAATGATTCAATGTTCATTGAATTTGTCAAATAAATTAATATGACATTGGCATTGGCAATCCGACAGAACGTCAAACTTCAAGAGACGTACTAAAACAAAGAGAAAAGTAAAATTTTGTATCTATTGTCAATATATACAATTGTGGTGTAGCTCGTGAAAATCGCAATCGCATAACCGAATAAATTATTTTGTAGTTCTGAATGTTCCATATTACGATTCAGAGATATTTGACATTATTCCAAGGACCCATGAAAGTGATTTTAATGAAACTTTGCCGCTATGAAGTCGATATGGATGGCTAGCAAGACACATTATTAATATAAAAATCGCATGTATTTGTTAGGACTTCATAGAGTTCAGAGCAGTAGAGTATATTGGTCTTTACCTATGAAATTGCCGTTTTGTTTGAAAAAAGTTAAAGTATTTTTTTCCGAACTTATTTATTTCTTTTATTCAAAGTAATCACCCCTGCAATCAATGCATCTTTGCCAACGCTGTGGCAGTTTATGGATGCCCTTCTTGAAAAAATCTGCAGGACGGGAGACAACAAACTCTTCAAAGGCGTTTTGTACTGCCTCTCGTGAATTGAATTTTTTTCCCGCTAAAAAGTAGTCCAAATTTTGGAAAAAGTAATAGTCGGTAGGCGCAAGATCTGGTGAGTATGGCGGATGAGGGAGAGCTTCCAAACCCAACTCATGCAGCTTAGAGACGGTCTGTTGTGCAGTATGGGGTCGCGCGTTGTCGTGAAGTAGCAGTGGAGACGACCGATTGACCAAAGCTGGTTGCAGACGTGCGAGTTTCGCCATCATTGTGGTCAGTTCTTCAATGTACACATCTGCAGTAATGCTCTCGCCGTTTTGTAAAAAGCTATGATGAATCACACCAGCACTAGACCACCAAACTGTGACCATCACCTTTCTAGGGGTCATTTTTCGTTTTGCACATTGCTTTGGTACCGAACCAGGATCTAACCAACTTGCTGAGCGCTTTCGATTGTCAAAAAGAATCCATTTTTCGTCGCACGTAACAATTCGGTTCAAATTCCTTCATTTCTGTGCCTGCTAAGCAGCGCAAGGCAAGTCTCGACGCGTACGTTGCGCTGGCGATCGTTAAGTTCGTGGGGCACCCATCTATCAAGCTTTTATATCTTGCCAATCTGTCGCAAATGGACCAATATTGTTTTGATGCTAACATCAAAAGCTGCTGCCAGCTCAGCTGTAGATTGAGATTCATCAGCTTTCACAATCGCCTTTAATTCATCATTGTTGACCAAAGTTTCCGGCCGACCACGAGGTTCATTTTTCAAGTCAAAATTCCCAGAACGGAACCGAGCAAACCAATAACGGGATGTACGTTCGTTTGTACAGTTCTCTCCGTAAACGTCGTTGATGTTACGTGTCGTTTGTGCCACGTTGGTGCCACGACGGAACTCATATTCCATAATTACACGAAATTTCAAAGTATCCATTATGAGGAAAAATGTTGAAATGTAATGAAAATACAACGCTAATCAATAAACAAAAGACTTATATTGTAAATAGAATGTCATATTTTTAAAACAAAATTAATTTGAATTTAAAATTCATACCCAAACAAAACTTTTTTTTGTTTGAAAAAGTCTGTACTGCAATACGGCAATTTCATAGGTAAAGATCTATTATTTATATCACTGTATGCCATACATTCTTGTTTCTGATTCCATTCTAGTTTAGACATCTTCGAGCATTTGATGCTCAAACTTAGACATAAATTTCTTAGATGCAAGAGGCAAGCACCACTTAGACTAAACAAAGCTAAATCAAGAACGATTATGAAGGAATATAAAAATAATAAAAGAAACGATTTTCAGAACTAAATGATTATCGATTTTATATTTTTCAGTCGATAGTATATGAATTCATGATTAGATATGCACAACACAACACTAGCCGTCACGTCAATGTCGTCAATAGTAAAATTCGTAAAGACAATTTATTAGATTCAATTTTCCATCCTTAACACTGTTTTTAACATATACGCAGCGAACTACATAATTAATTAGGGCAATAAAAACTTAAACAGTGCACCTGCTATGTGAAACAGTTTTGTGTATGCGTGACCGTTATCGGCATTTTGGTTATTATTGTTTTGCGGCAGTATCATCAGTAGAACAGTAATTTCTTCTGAGGACTTTTAAAAGGTGGTAGATTGCTGTGTGGCTTTGCGCGCTTACGCTACATTTGCAAACGTTTGTGCTTTAATATTCTTAATATTCACAAAACTCCGTATTCTGTTGATATACCAATCAGTTCACAAGAAAATTTCAAAAGATTGCTATTTTGATGAACGAAGCGCATCCTGACTGTGAGTATTCTTTATTTATTGTTATAAATTAATGAAAAAGATTCTAATTAGACTACCGAGTTGGATGATTAATGGATACTGAAATTTTATTATATAAAAAAGTCATAGTGCATTGTAAACTGTCATGAAATGATTTTTGTTGTGTGAAGTGATTTTTTTGTAGCTACTGCTAAATACATACTAAAACATTATAAATTTGCTCAGTGGACTTACAGAAAATTACCAAAATTTTTGGAATAATAAATAGTGTAAGACTAACTTGTCCTAGTTACTGTCATAATCTAATTATCATTGTGTAGTAGGTCATTCACTTGGATTGAATAATAGTCTAAAAACTCAATTTACACTAAATTAGTGTACAGTAGCCTGGTACTATAGATTTTCAGTATTTCTACCAATTAATGGGCCCCTAGCTTGGACAGGGGATAAAGAATGTTATGCCTGTTCTATCCAATTTAACAGATTAAAAAGTGGATATAAAATGTTATTTTTTTCACCCGGTCTGTGTTTGGTGTACAGAACAACCATTGTATCAGTAGACAAAATTTGTTACGAGTGTCAAGGTTGATTGAAAATAGTTTACATTTCAAAATCTATTCTTATTGTACACCTACAATGGGAATAATTTATGCATGATTGGCATGGCTGAGGCACTATATATCCTCCAAAAAGATGTATATAAATTTTGAACCATGTATTCTAAATGCTTCTTCCATACCTTAACTTATTTGATATCCTTTACACTATAGTCTTCTAGTTACTATATAGACAACTCTAGATAACCTCTACCCACCTGCAGAAATTACAGTGATAAACTTTGAATCTTAAATTTGGGGTTGTATTCCATTATTCTTACTTGGAAATAAAACATGTGGTGACCACCATTTAATATGCTATCAAATGCATCAGAGTGATGACCTATTTTTAATAATAATTAATTTGTAGAAAAAAAAATTTTTATAGGCAGTCTTAAATGGATATTTTCTTAATAATCAGATAGTAAAATATCTTTGTTATCGATTTGCTTTTATCAGTATGAGTCACTTAGGTATCTTTTTAAAAGATCGTATCTTGATTTCAACAGAGAGCTATGATTTTTTGAGTAGACATGTACAAACAAAATGGTTATCTAAACTGCCGTTTTGTATTGTTAAACACATTTGACGTCTGTTGAAGCCTTGTTTATTATACATTTGCGTACAGTCACATCAGAGGTTAACTAGGCAGAAAATCATGAATAACAAAGTATTATATCAAGTCTAAAAATTTGGTCATCACGGCAACTTTAGATTTTACAGCTGTAATCATCATTGATTGATGATGACTATCATAGCTTTGATCTATGAGATAAAGTAAAATTTTTTTAAACTTAGCATTATGAGAATCCTGCTCTTCATTATCAAGGTTTGAGGATATCATATCAAGATATATATCTGATTTATATCTGATATATAGCAAACTGGGTTCGAGGAAATACATCAATGGATGGAGATTTTATGTTTTTAGTTGATTTTGCCTTATCCAAAAAAAGATTTCAAGTTTTGGTTTCATTTGTCTGATTTTTAGTACCTCCTTAAATAAATAAAATATTAAAAACATTTTAGTTTTTTTTTGATGTGTTTAGTATATTTATGTAACACATATGCAAAAATTCATAATTAATAAGTATAGTAAGTATATTTTATTACCAAATATGCATACATCATTCTTAACCTAAGTTGGTTATCCACCAACGCTTGTGAAACAAAATTAAATATATACAATTATACATTGCGACAACCATGCTTAGGAGTGTTGTTAGTGGCCATACTAGGATGCTCTGTGTTACAGTGACTAAGATTCCTAATCGGGACAACAAGTAGGTATGCCTCAAATGTAAACTCAAAACATGATTTGATAATATGTCATAATATGACTATAATATTATATAAGAATAATAATAATAATATGTCTATGATTATAACAATAATGATATGGCTTTCAAACAAAATTGATATATATCAAAATATCAGACGTTTTGATAAATAAATATCGAATATTTTCCAATCCTGTTACTTCATTATTTTATTATTCTTGTTGTGTATCTCTTTCACACTTAACACTTATCTATTATCTTCCTTTTATTTACAACTGTGACAGACATTCCACGATTGTTTGGTGATGTATCACAAGTCTTGGAAGCATGTTTCACAAATATTTGTGAATGCAAAACTGACTGAAATTTTGTTTGCAAACATTCTTTGATTTTATTTTATAACAGATAAATGTGTTTGATGATGACTTCCAGGCCGTTTTGTTTGTCTTATCTAGTTATCAAAGAATACTGTATGTAGTACGGGTCTTTCATACTAATACTAGTGAGTTACTAATGAGTGAGTGAGCTATAGACCTTGCAATGCTCTAAAACAATTTTTTACTTTATCAACCTCCATGTTGGTAGAAACCCTGCCTTCTGAACTGTGAGTTGTGGGTTCGATTCCCACTCAGGTCAAACATTTGTATGATGAACATCAATATTTGTTCTGTGTCTGGGTGTATTCTATGTATGTATTTACAAACACTATCTAAGTATTGTATCAGTTATCTGGCTTTCCCATAGTACAAACTTTGCTTAGTTTGGAGCTAGATGGCGCTGTGTGAGATGTCGAAACATTTTTTTCAAATCATTATTTAACATCAGGCTAAATGTGGTAAATGTAAGCCAAAATATTAAAAGAATCTTGCGCATCTATCATTACTAATGTAGTTCAAATTAGATGTAGTTAACACGTGGGAATGGTGTTAGCTATGTTATGGCCTTTTTGCTCACTAATTATTTTCTCCTTGATCTGTTTCTGTTAGGTGTGTTTTACTAGGTGGTAGGACTTTTGCAAAGTTCGTCGAAGTCAAAGTTAAAAGATTTATTGCAAATAGGCTATTATTAGCACTTTTAGGTAGGTACCACCGCTTTGCTAGTTATTTTGCCGCCAAGCAGTAGTGTGCAAGCACTACTGTGTTCCCGTTTGAAGGGTAGTTAGTGAAATTTATAGGCAAATGAGACTTTATGATCTGATCTCACAGTCGAGTAATCTTATTACCGGACTGTGCTGATGTCTCAAGATGACGTGCGCAGTGTCACGCGAAACTTTACATGTTAGAGTTCAGCGAGTGACGCTGCAACTGATATTAGCAGCCGTGTCGCTTAACATCATCCGAATGACTAGCTCCCTCTCCCCCCTGTGATATTTCTTGATTTTTGACAACCTTTCGAACCTCACGTGATTAATGACGCGGTGGGTTCGATTCCCGCGGCAGGACAAGTAAATACTTACCTATGTGTACAGAAAAAAAGCACAAATACTTGTTCTGAGTCTGGGTGTCCATGGTTCTCGTAGTTCCTGGGTACTTAGACACAGGGAATCCTAGTTAGGATCTAAATAAGTGATACTTAGGCGTTTTTTAAAAATAAATGACGACCTTTATGCAGATAATAACTAAATAAATATAATAAATATGTGTGGACATCTCACACAGCGCCATCTAGCCCCAAACTAAGCAAAGCTTGTACTATGGGAACCAGACAACTGATATAATACTTATATACTTTTTTGTTTGTAAATACATACATAGAATACCATACCATAAATTATTGAAATTGTCAAATCCATACAAATTTAGTGTTTCTATATGGTGCAATTAAGTTTCATAACCGCCTAGCCGGGGTAAACACTTCCCTGCAACAGTAAGGACGGAAGAGTGAAATTGTATTGTACTTCCGTTGTCTGATAATACGGAAAAGCACCGATATCGGACATCGGCATTCGATAACGATTTCATATCGTGCAATGTGCTACAACTTGCGACAAAATACTTACTAACCTACCCTTTTTTCTTTTTTTTGAACGAGCTAGTGCTGTTGGTCTCTGTCGACCTTTACAGCGTCACCGGGCGGGAGGGCGGGCGCTTAAGGCGCCCAGCCGTCAAAAGTGGGAGGCAACTAGCTCAAGGGCACCCCTGGGGTGCGAGCCTCGGCTTGGGCCGTTGCCGGGATAAGAGGACCGAGAAGACTACGTCCACTGGAAGAGTGGACCCTATTGACAGTCGCGACCGTTCTAGCTAACCTACGGGGGGTACGTCGACCTCGCCGGCGGGGTCGGTGTCTGATTGTGTTACGCTGGTATCCTATACCGGTGCCGGACGGTACCTGAGCCAGAAGGGCTAGACTGGTCCTGAGATCCTAGCGCAGCCGATACCACGGCTGCTATAGGATCATCCGGGTCGCTCAAGACGTGTCTCGGGTACTAACCTACCCTTACTAAGTACTACTACTAAGTAAATATTTACTAAGTAAACTCTGAATAGTAATGGAATACCTTTTTTTTTGAGGGGGGAAATGCCCTCGCACTTCCCTGCCACGGGGGTGGTGGCAGGGGGTATGTGGGACTCGAACCCACTAAAACCCCCCCGTGAGCCCTTGTCCGCTGTACCGGGGCGAGAAGGGGTCGCGACTGCAGTCTTGCCATCTCGCCCCCGGTAATGGAATACTTAAAAATTTCTTTATGCACGCTTGACTTACGGGGAGTGAGCTGGTGAATGACTGGCTGAATGACTTATATTAGGTCTTTACCTATGAAATTGCCGTTTTGTTTGAAAAAAGTTAAAGTATTTTTTTTTCGAACTTATTTATTTCTTTTATTCAAAGTAATCACCCCTGCAATCAATGCATCTTTGCCAACGCTGTGGCAGTTTATGGATGCCCTTCTTGAAAAAATCAGCAGGACGGGAGACAACAAACTCTTCAAATGCGTTTTGTACTGCCTCTCGGGAATTGAATTTTTTTCCCGCTAAAAAGTTGTCCAAATTTTGGAAAAAGTAATAGTCGGTAGGCGCAAGATCTGGTGAGTATGGCGGATGAGGGAGAGCTTCCAAACCCAACTCATGCAGCTTAGAGACGGTCTGTTGTGCAGTATGGGGCCGCGCGTTGTCGTGAAGTAGCAGTGGAGACGACCGATTGACCAAAGCTGGTTGCAGACGTGCGAGTTTCGCCATCATTGTGGTCAGTTCTTCAATGTACACATCTGCAGTAATGCTCTCGCCGTTTTGTAAAAAGCTATGATGAATCACACCAGCACTAGACCACCAAACTGTGACCATCACCTTTCTAGGGGTCATTTTTCGTTTTGCACATTGCTTTGGTACCGAACCAGGATCTAACCAACTTGCTGAGCGCTTTCAATTGTCAAAAAGAATCCATTTTTCGTCGCACGTAACAATTCGGTTCAAAATTCCTTCATTTCTGTGCCTGTTAAGCAGCGCAAGGCAAGTCTCGACGCGTACGTTGCGCTGGCGATCGTTAAGTTCGTGGGGCACCCATCTATCAAGCTTTTTTATCTTGCCAATCTGTCGCAAATGGATCAATATTGTTTTGATGCTAACATCAAAAGCTGCTGCCAGCTCAGCTGTAGATTGAGATTCATCAGCTTCCACAATCACCTTTAATTCATCATTGTTGACCAAAGTTTCCGGACGACCACGAGGTTTATTTTTCAAGTCAAAATTCCCAGAACGGAACCGAGCAAACCAATAACGGGTTGTACGTTCGTTTGTACAGTTCTCTCCGTAAACGTCGTTGATGTTACGTGTCGTTTGTGCCGCGTTGGTGCCACGACGGAACTCATATTCCATAATTACACGAAATTTCAAAGTATCCATTATGAGGAAAAATGTTGAAATGTAATGAAAATACAACGCTAATCAATAAACAAAAGACTTATATTGTAAATAGAATGTCATATTTTTAAAACAAAATTAATTTGAATTTAGAATTCATAGCCAATCAAAACTTTTTTTTGTTTGACAAAGTCTGTACTGCAATACGGCAATTTCATAGGTAAAGACCTATTATATCAACGCACAGCCTAAACCGCTGGTCCTACACACTTGAAATTGGTGTATTTTTTGTAAAGTGTTGGTATCCACGGTTTTTCGAAATTCTACCCCTAAGAGGGTGAAATGGGTGGTTGAATTATTTTCCTAAAGTCCACGCTGGCGGAAGCTAGTCTAGATATAAACGAAATCTGTCGCAAAAGAAACAATAGTAGATACTAGGTCAAGGTTTCTCGCTACACAGCCGTGTTGACTAGACCATCCGAATACCAGGGCCGGCACCAGTCTGTGACGAGGGTGAGCAAAACTAGGTTATTTTCATGCAGGCACTTTTTTTTGTATGACCAATCATACGGGAAATACCTGAATACATACATAGATAGCATACCCGATGGGAAGTGGTCACCGTAGCCTATGGACATCTGTAACACCGGGGGAGGCGTCACCAATGCTTTGCTTAGCCTATAGGAACTTGATTTTTGAAATAAAGCTTCTTTACGCATGTTTTTGGAGAGTAAGCTGGTATTCACCAGCGTAACGAGTAGAACAGAAGTTGAAAGTTATATAATCTTTTTTCGCAACATAAAAAGTTAAAGTTTACTTAAAATTGTTTTATTTTAAATTAAATACATTATTTCTTATTTACACTATTATTAATTTATATTTATCAAATTTTTTTGCACAATTTTTAATTCATATTATTAAAATTTATCTATACTAATATTATAAACAGGAAAGATTTGTTGTAACGAATTTGCTCAAAAAGTATTGGACTGATTTTAAAAATTCTTTCACCATTTGAATGCTACATTATCACTGATTAATATAGGCTATTTTAATTGCAAAAAAATTAACTACAATAATGTTACCCAAGGTGTAAAAAAATGATAAAATAAATGTCCAACCTTGCGAATCCGGGACGGGCCGCTAGTTTTCAATAATTTAGTTTGGTGTCTTTTAGATATATTTTTTTAAACTATCATTTATTTCTTATGTGTTGTTATGTGAGGAAAAGATTGGGTTGCGATGAGAAAAAGGCTTAACAGCCATCATGTATGAATTGTGATACATACCTTAATCAATCATCATACGATTCATGAACGTCGACTGTCGACTGCAGATACACCTTATCAACTGCTGTTATCAGCGGCACATCCTATGTTGTGGGAGTTTAAATCTAGATATTTAGACTATTAGAGAGACTATTATTAGACTTTAGATTACTGGTCTAGTAATAGGATTACTAAACTGAGATCAGGTTATAAAATCTCTCTTGTCCAGTAATTTCACTAGTTATAGCTTGGCGGCAGAATAACTAAAAACATCAATAAAAGATTCGTTTGCAAAACTATTAAATAACAAAAGTCCTTAAAATGTATCGTTTTATTTAGACTGGTCTGATAGCTCAGTTGGCAGTAGTTCTGCCTTCTGATGTGGGTTATATGTGGGCTATGGGTTGTGGGTTCGATTCCCACCCAGGACAAACATTTCTGTGATATACATCGATGTATGTTCTGTGTCTGGTTGTTATATTGTATTTTATGTGTGTATTTACAAACAAAAAGTATCTAAGTATTGTATCAGTTATCCGGTTCCCATAGTAGATGGCGCTGTGTGAAATGTCCACAAATATTTATTTATTGCCGCCTTATTCGACTAAATGTTTTCTAATCGTGTGAATTCTTATCTATATTATACAGCCCTATTAATAAACACGAACTAGCTTTAGATTAGTTACACCATCTTTTGTCTCTTTCGATCCAGCTAAATATTCCAGTAGCAAAAAAGGACAAAAGCTGAAGTAACTAACCCGAGACTAATACCCGTTTATTAATAAGGCTGTTACAGCCTTAGGGTTTATCTATATGCTATACACCAGTTAGGCGATCGCGTAACTCGATTGCAACCGATAGAAATACTTATTTGTATGGATTTGACAGTTTTAATACGCAGTTTATGTGCATAGTTAGTATGGAAATTTAACCTGTTGCATTGCAATCAAAGTTTCGCGATCACCAGATGTACGACTAGCTCGTTTACAACATTTTTGACTTGTAAAAGTGCTAAAAATAGCCTATTTGCAATTTAAATCTTTAGACTTTGACTTTACGTACTTCGTTTAAATTGTAATAAAACCGTTTCCGATTCTATGGCTGTATCTACAATCTATACCATCTATGCTAATCTTGACTGGCCCGATAGTTCAGTTGGTAGTATCCCTGCCTTCTGAACTGCAGGTCGTGGGTTCGATTCCCATCCAGGACAAACATTTGTGTGATGAACATCGATGTTTGTTCTGTGTCTGGGTGTTTATATTGTATCCTATGTATGTATTTACAAACAAAAAAGTATCTAAGTATTGTATCAGTTATCTGGTTCCCATAATACAAGCTTTGCTTAGTTTGGGACTAAATGGTGCTGTGTGAAATGTCCACACATATTTATTATTATTATTATAAAGAGGATAGATTTGTATGTAAGTATGTTTGTAACGAATTGGCTCATAAAGTACTATACCGATTTTAAAAATTCTTTCACCTTTTAAATGCTACATTATCACTGATTAATATAGGCTATTTTAATTGCAAGAAAAACATGTTTATGCTAAAATATTTAAAAAATAATTATCCATTCGAGCGAAGCCGGGACGGGCCGCTAGTCTAAATATATGTAACTCAAAGGTGACTGACTGACTGAGCTCCTGCCCGCAGCTTCGCCCGCAGCGTTGCCTATGGGAAAATAATTCAACCACCCATTTCACCCTCTTAAGGGTGGAATTTCGAAAAATCCTTTCACAGCGGATGCTTACGTCATAACATGTACCTGCATGCCAAATTTCAGCCCGATCCGTCCAGTGGTTTGGGCTGTGCATTGATAGATCACTATGTCAGTCAGTCAATCAGTCAGTCACCTTTGAGTTATATATATTTACGAGTAGATGTATTCATTTGATATTGTTGTCAACAGGAAATTCCGAACGATTTTCCCTAATTCCTTTTACCCGTTATCCATGAACATTCCAAAATACCTAAAAAAAACATTGCGTCGATCATTCCAATTCTACGATTAAAAGACATTTTAATTGATGATTTATTCTAATTAAAATTCCTTGACATTTTATCTTGATATGATAATCTTTGATATTTTTAACAATTCATCTGATATATAAAATATCATAAATCTATGCAATCAATATTTTAATAATAACACAATCGTGTATTTATGTAATAATCTTTTTGTTGTGATAAAATATTATAAAGCAATAATAATAATAAAATAGTATTTAAACTACAATCATTGCATCATTAAACCCGCGCCGACAACTAACCACCAACACAATTGCGTCTCAACTAATTAACGGCGAACCAATTGCGCCGCAACCATTAAATACCGTACCAATTGCACCGCAACCAATTAACGGCGAACCTATTGCGCCGCAACCATTAAATACCGTACAGATTGCACCGCAACCAATTAACGGCGAACCAATTAAGCTGCAACCAGTTAACGCAAAGCCCACGCTGCAGCCGATTAATTGCGTGGTTGTTGAAGACTCGAAGCTGTCGACCAAGAGATGTTCCCATAAGTCGTCCTTCCCTTTCCCCCCCATTCAGCCATGTGGTGACGTCCCAAGCCTGACCATGAGTTCCTCTCCTGCAGTGGAACCCTCATCCCCTTCTACCACCCCGTCTTCGCCGGCGTTGAGGCCCGATTGCTCGCAGTTCCACACTTCTACACCGAACTTCATCGGCGGACGGGTGAGTTACGTATGTTTATATTATCTTCTAATAATAATAACGCCCAAAGATCACGTACATAGACCCTGGACCCTAACTAAGATTCCCTGTGTCTAGGGAACCAGGAACCACGAGGACCATGGTACCACAACACCCAGACTCAGAACTAGTATTTGCGATTTTTTTTCCTGTGCACAAATGTGGGAATCGAATCCGCCCCCTCCGGGTAGTGAGCTGACCTGCTCAACAACCACACCACAGAGGCTGTCACTAATATTATGCTTGTGTGTATGTAGCTGTAAGTTTTGCCACTGAGTGGTGAATCACTGAACGGATTTCGTTGAAAGTATACTAGGTACTAGTAGTATAAACCGCGGAGCACAATAAGTAAGTACTCGTAATATATAAAAGTAAAACTATATCTATTTGTTGTGTGTATGTGGCTTAAACAGACAGTGTGTTTAACCGAGCTAGTGTGTCTTAAAGAGTCATTGTGGATAATATAAACAGTGTGGCTAAAAGAGCCAGTGTGGATAAAAGAGCCCGTGTGTCTAAAAGAGCCAGTGTGTCTAAAAGAGCCAGTGTGTCTAAAAGAGCCAGTGTGTCTAAAAGAGACAGTGTGGATAAAATAAACAGTGTGGCTAAAAGAGTCAGTGTGTCTAAAAGAGCCCGTGTGGCTATAAGAGCCAGTGTGGACAAAAGAGCCCGTGTGTCTAAAAGAGACAGTGTGGCTAAAAGAGCCAGTGTGTCTAAAAGAGACAGTGTGGCTAAAAGAGCCAGTGTGTCTAAAAGAGACAGTGTGGCTAAAAGAGTCATTGTGGATAATATAAACAGTGTGGCTAAAAGAGCCAGTGTGGATAAAAGAGCCCATGTGTCTAAAGGAGACAGTGTGGCTAAAAGAGCCAGTGTATCTAAAAGAGACAGTGTGGCTAAAAGAGTCATTGTGGATAATATAAACAGTGTGGCTAAAAGAGCCAGTGTGGATAAAAGAGCCCGTGTGTCTAAAAGAGCCAGTGTGTCTAAAAGAGTCAGAGTGGCTATAAGGGCCAGTATGGATAAAAGAGACAGCGATATTTTGGTTGAATATTTGTTTTTATTTCTTTCTTTCTAATGTCAGAAACATCATCAGCCGCCGCTGAACGTTACCTTGCCAGCTACAGCGCCGGCTACACCTCCCACCTACAGTAAGTATTACTTTGTCTCAAACTGACACTTCGCGATTTTCTAGCCTTTAACCGATTTAAAAAAAGGACAAGGTTCTATTTTTGGTTGTTTTTTTAAAATGTTAATTAATGATGGGACGAGCTAGTCGTTCACTTGATGTTAAGCGACACGGCTGTCCATAACAGAACAGTGTCACTTGGAACTAAAAATATAAAGTTTCGCGTGACACAGCACTTCGCACATCATCCTGGACATCAGCACAGTCTGGTATTAAGATTACTTGACTGTGAGATCTGATAATAATGTCTCAATTGCAATTGCAATTATAGTGCCCTTCAAACCAAAACACAGCACTCCTTGCGCTCTACCGCTTGGCGGCAGAATAACTGGCAAAGCGGTGGTACCTACCTTGACGAACTTGGCAGAAAAGTCCTACCACCTAATGCTAACAATAATATTTTTTTCTTACCTATTTATTTGTATATTGTTTGACCCGACTGAAAATGAGTTATTAAAATCTTCCTCTTTCTTTAAAAAACTACTACCACCTAGTAGTTTTTTAAAGAAAGAAGAAACTATACATTTATTCAGGACATCACACTATATAGGTACAGACTCAGAGTGTAATCAAGGTTATAAGATTTTAATAACTCATTTTCAGTCGGGTCAAACAATATACAAATAAATAGGTAAGAAAAAAATTATAGAAAAAATAAAATTGCGACTTCTTTTAAATACCACAGATGTCCGGCACTCATAAACCGATTTGGAAAACTCTTGTTTTTATTTAAAGGAGTTTTTTATTTATAATTTCAAATTGGTCTCATTGAAATTTCATCAGAATCGGTTTCTTACATTGATTTTTAAATATAACTGATTGATTGGCCCGATAGCTCAGTTGATAGTAACCCTGCCTTGCCTTGCGGGCAGAAGCTCGTTTATACATAAACCGCTTCGCCCGCGGCGTGGCCTATGGGAAAATAATTGAACCACCCATTTCACCCTCTTAAGGGTGGAATTTCGAAAAATCCTTTCTTAGCGGATGCCTACGTCATAACATCTAACTGCATTCCAAATTTTAGCCAGATCCGTCCAGCGGTTTGGGCTGTGCGTTGATAGATCACTATGTCAGTCAGTCACCTTTGAGTTATATATAATTAGATGACTGGAAGCAAGTTATCATAGCTTAGGTATGTTTGTTAATCAATAATATTTGATAAAAAATGTCGCATCTGGTTATCAGATGGGTGAAGGTCGATCTCCACCGGTTCTTGGACCATGATATCAAAACGAAACTCGCATTTCGTGAAATTTTTATGGGACCAATCTGAATTTAAATAATAAAAGAATATCTATATTATATATATTATTTTGTATATATTTATTTATATATATTTCTCTTTTATATATTTATATGGTATTGTTTGTCAGCTGAGGTTATATCTTCTTGTAAATTCATACCCAGGTCTCCACGATACAGGCTGAGCCTAGTGTGGGTCATTAAATAGCTTTGGATATCTTATAACTAATCCTTCTGCATAAATATTAAGAAAAAATTAAAAAGTGTATAAGCATGTTTAATTTAAAAGTTTTTATGCAGTAAATAAATAATTTTCATTTTCATTTTTTTATTTTCCAAATCGATTTATACATTTATATGTCGTAGCTTTAGGGAAACAATCATAAAAATACAACTAAATTGAGATCCTCCTTTTTTTGAAGTCGGTTGAATAGATAGATAGATAAAACTCTTTATTAAAACACCACATTACAGGAAAAATTTACAACCACAAACTTAAAAATTAAGTGTCACAATGGGTGGTTTTATCGCTTAAAGCGATGTCTTCCCGACAACCCAACGTAGAACTGGGATGTATAGACGGGAGGCTTGAGCTGGAGAGTTTCGGAAGAACGCAGGACAGGGAGTGGGGTCTGGTATAGGAACTTGAAGCGTTCTTTGAGATAAGGTGGGGTGGATGGGATGAATAAAATACCATAGAGAAGGGGATAGGTTCTAAAGTACTTAATTAAGTTTTGTTCGGTCATTCCTGGTTGTCCTGGCCGGTTTATTTTCTATTTACAATTTTTTTTTCATACGTTTATTTTTGTACGACACATTAGTGACGTCAAAAGAGTGCTTTTTGTTGATTTTGGGCTTACCTAGCTTCACTAGGTGGTAGGACTTTGTTGCAAAGTTCGTCTAGGTAGGTACCACCGCTTTGCCAGTTATTCTGCCGCCAAGCAGTAGTGCGCAAGCACTACTGTGTTCCGGTTTGAAGGGCACTGTACCTAGTGAAATTACTGGGCAATTGAGACTTTATGATCTGATCTCACAGTCGAGTAATCTTATTACCAGACTGTGCTGATGTCTCAGGATGATGTGCGCAGTGCAGTGTTGCTCGAAAACACCGCGCCTTAATTAAAAGTTGTATGCGAGAGCGAGACAAAAAATTAACGGTTGTAAATCCCATAAACGTTTTAAATTAATGTTTCCTGTATGTGGTGATGTAAATAGTAGCTAATTCTACGCAACGTGTGTGGTGGGCGATTCCCGGTCTATTTTCTTATGGATGACGTCACATTTCTAATAATAAAATTGATACGTCATTTACGATTGACTTCAAAAAGTAGTGGGGTCTTCTATTCGGTTGTACTTATTATTTATGTTTCATATTTAATATGTATGTATTTATTATTAATGTTTTTTACTTAATTATATATATGCTATGTATTTATTATTAATGCGTCTTACTTAATAAAATGTATGTTATGTATTTATTAGTTGCGCCCCGCGGTTTCACCCGCAGATAAAAAGTATTTTAACTATTTGCTCACCCCACGGAAACATTTAAATTTTCCGGGATAAAATGTAGCCTATATGTTAATCCAGTGTATAAGCTATCGTGATTCCCCTTGTCGGCAAAAGTAAGCAAAGCTCTTACCCCCTCCCCCCATGCTTACGTTTAAACTTTTTTACAATTAATGTATTGTTTTTTAAATATTATAATTATAATGTTTAGTGTTGTAGTAATGGTTGCTATTCGTATAAAAAGGTAAATAACTCACCCCTACCCCCCATGTCATCCAAAATAAGCAAAGCAAAGACCCCATAGTGCTTACGTAATAATTGAACGGCTCCTAACAAACATACACACATACAAGCTTTCGCCTTTATAATATTGGTGTGATGCTTCTTACTTAATAAAATGTATGTTATGTATTTATTATTAATGTTTCTTACTTAATAATTTGTATGACAAAGCGATGAATTGATAAGTGCTGTGTTTGATTCCAGGCGAACAGGCAGCTGTGACCCCGCCCCCCCGCTCACCTGGTGGTGGCATCCTCACCCCCGCATCTGGTGACGGTAGAGGCCACCCACCAGACGGGACTTCCTCCGATAAGGTATCCTACACCAGATTAATACTGTAAATAGGACAAATGTAATTTTTTTTTACTTCAAACTTGTCTAGTATTTGACCACACTCTCACCTGATGGGAAGTGACGATGCGATCGAAGGTGTAGCATGCTAGCCAAGTAAATATCTATTCACTCTTCTCTTGAACACGCGCGGGTCATAATAATAATAATAATATGTGTGGACATCTCACACAGCGCCATCTAGCCCCAAACTAAGCAAAGCTTGTACTATGGAAACCAGATAACTGATACAATACTTAGATACTTTTTGTTTGTAAATACATACATAGAATACAATATAACACCCAGACACAGAACAAACACTTATGTTCATCGCACAATTGTTTGTCCTGGGTGGGAATCGAACCCACAACCCACAGTTCAGAAGGCAGGGTTACTACCAACTGAGCTATCGGGCCAGTCAAATTTCGCGGTCATATTTCGCCGGAAACACAGACGCTGGCAGGGCATTCAATTCCTTAGCCGTTCTAATTAAGAACGTGGTGGAACGTGGGTACATTGAATATTTTTAGTTTGCTTCTAGAAGATGGACATCGAATATGTCCGAAACCTGGTCGGAGTAATTTCGACTTTTTAATTGACGTGAGTTTAGCCGTATTTATCTTAAAAAATGTTTCATACTCACGATAGTTTTCAAACTAAAATCTTATTTTTTCTTGTCAATATTAATTCTTATATTCTTACCCATATAGTATTAAAAGACACGAGTGTGCTTTAGACCACACGACTGAAGTTAAACTTCTTCAGCCTTATTAATAAACGGGTATTAGTCTCGGATTAGTTTCAGCTTTTGTCCTTTTTATGCTACTGGAATATTTAGCTGGATCGAAAGAGACAAAAGATGGTGTAACTAGTCTAAAGCTAGTTCGTGTTTATTAATAAGGCTGCTTTAGTTTAGCTTCATCTGTCGACCGGTATAACTTTGTTTTTGAGTTGTTTAATGTTAATATCGACAGCTTGACAATTGTAAATTATAATTTTACCGGACATACCAACGTAATAATACAAATTTTTAACATTGTCATGTTGACAATGGAGATCTACGTGAACTAGTACAACCCGCCCCTTTCATGCTACAGTAATGTACGAAATATCTCTCTAATCTTTACTAACTCATATCTCCCTCTCAATTTCCTTTCGCCTCGTCACGCATTCACCAGGTTACCCCCCAAGTCAATATAGAAGTCTTACTTCAAAAAAGTAGATCTTATTGTAACAAAAAGTATCTAAGTATTGTATCAGTTATCTGGTTCCTATAGTACAAGCTTTGCTTTGCTTGGGGCTAGATGGCGTTGTGTGAAATGTCCACACATACACATTCATATATTGTAACGAGCTTCTACACGCAGCTTCGCCCGCGGCGTGGCCTATGGGAAAATAATTCAACCACCCATTTCACCTTTTAAAGGGTGGAATTTCGAAAAATCCTTTCTTAATGGATGCATACGTCATAACATCTACCTGCATGCCAAATTTCAGCCCGATCCGTCCATTGGTTTGGGCTGTGCGTTGATAGATCACTATGTCAGTCAGTCAATCAGTCAGTCACCTTTGAGTTATATATTTAGATTCAGATTATTATAAGCGTTACCCTCTCATCTATTCGAAGTCGGTGCCAGCTAAGTCAAGCTACTACCTACTTACTACTTACAGTATCTATCTACTCCCTACTTGGTATGTCTGGCTCAGACTTAATAGATGAGTGGGTAGCGCTTATAATAATTATATTAATATAACTTTTGAGTTATATATATTTGGATAGCAATAGAGTTTAAATCAACAATTACTCTTCTAGTCATCGGAAACAGCTGTTGGCACCGTGTCCAGGCCTACAACGGCGCTGTCCAGAAAGGAAAGCTACAAAGCTCAGCGTCAGCATTATAGGAGGGAGAAGAAACGGGCAGCATCAGCCCTGTTGCATTCAATAGAAGATCCCTCGGTCGTGCTCTTGGCTGATTGGCTTAAGGTCAGTATGATAAGTCACCACCCTGTCGTCGCCGCCGAGACATGTGTTAAGCGACGCGGACGATCCTATAGCAGCCGTAGTATCGGCTGCGCTAGGATCTCAGGACCAGTCCTCGTAGTTCCTGGTTCCCACACGAAATCCTAGTTAGGGTCCAGGATCTATGTATGTGATCGTTGGGCGTTATTATTATTATCTTGCCAGGTATGAACAGTATATACATGGTGGCATTAAATTCACTCTTTTCCTTAAATCTGTACTCAGACCATGCTATAGAATATTCGTAGATCGTAAGGTCCAATTAAAAAAATAAATAAACAGATTTTGTTTTAGTATTTAGTGCCTCTTATATTAACTGCATGACAGCCGAAATGTCTATTTAACGGTAAACACAGCGCGGGCACCGGCTGAGTGCTTTGTAAATGTTTCGTAGGCAATAAAACACCTGCTTTGTTCAATGTCGCAAGGCTTTTCTTTAGAATTTAAATTCATAATACCTAGATTTAAGTTTTATTTCATAAGTACTTTTTTATTTAGTTATATGGGAGCATTCTATAGCATGGACTGAATACATACATTAATAATAATAATAATAATAATAATATGTGTGGACATCTCACACAACGCCATCTAGCCCCAAACTAAGCAAAGCTTGTGCTATGGGAACCAGATAACTGATACAATACGTAGATACTTTTTTGTTTGTAAATACATACATAGAATACAATATGACACCCAGACACAGAACAAACACCTATGTTCATCACACAAATGTTTGTCCTGAGTGGGAATCGAACCCACAACCCACAGTTCAGAAGGCAGGGCTACTACCAACTGAGCTATCGGGCCAGTCACATTAAAGGAAAAGAACGTATTAAATTCCATCTTGTATATCTGTGCTATTGTATAACAGTTTATTAGCACATAACACCACGGAAATTACATTGCCAACTTTCTTGCGCCCACGTGATGCATTTCGGCAGCCTGTGCAGCTTAGAGGCTAACAAATCTTTGAACAGCACTTGCATCAGCAGCCACCGCAGCAACCACCGCACATCTTGGTTTATTATTCGTGAAGAGTACAATGAATTCCAAAGACAAAATTAATTATTATATATTGTATTATTATTATATTGTATTAATTTTTCCAGGTCCGCGGTTCGCTCAAGTCATGGACGAAACTGTGGTGTGTGCTAAAACCGGGTCTACTGCTTCTATATAAGACACATAAAGTAAAGGTGAGTTACGTACAGGGTGTTTTTTTTTTTCTTTTTTTTTTTTTTTTTCCCTACGCGTCCGGGCGCGTGGCCCGGCCCGCGACCTAGTAAGTATTATAACATTTTCCCTTATTCTTACAGTCATATTTACATCTACAACATTTTTCTGGTGCAGTTTCTTATGTTCTAGTATATCTTATATCTATATATCATTATAATATTCTATATATATAGATATACTATAATATCTATATAGTATATCTTATTCTTATATCTATCTGTACAGGGTGTTACAAAACTACTCGTAAAGCCGAAAGGAGGTTAAATGGCCTTATAACGAGTCCATTCACAATATTTAAGAACCGTAGAAACGCTGTATAACATACTCCAAAAAAAAAAAATTTCTCTGATGTGCAAACAATAGTGTCGATTCTGTGTCTCATTCTCTAAAGCTAAACGAAATTAACATATTTCCGTCTTTTTCATTTCCCCTTTATCAGAAGAGTACCGCCATACTTTAAGTTTACTTTAGTTTTAGAGAATGCGACACAGAATCGACACAAATATTTAGATAGATAGATAGAAAATGCTTTATTGCACAAATAACAAATGTAGGTACAAAGGCGAACTTAATGCTAGAGAGCATTATCTTCCAGTTAACCTGGGTGTAACATGGAAATTTTTGCAGGGCAGTGCAACGCAACTTAAATATAGATTGCCTAGATTTTCCTGTATCCCTATTCACATACATAGCTACTTAATTACTACTAATTTAATACGTAAAATCTAGGAGTTTTATATATTATATGCATATATATATATATATATATATATATATGTATACACTACACATTATATATAACATAAATATTAATAATGTATATAATTAATATATTAATATCTACAATATGCATACTTATATTTTAATCAACCAATATAATTGCTCATTTACTGTCATTATTTTGGAGTGCAAGATAATGGTTATATACCTTATTTTTCCTTACCTAATATTTCAGTAAAATTAAAGAGTAAATTACGCAGAAAGAACGTTTTTACCTAATTCGCGGAACGACAAAATTTTTAAAAGACCTAACCTAACGAAACAATCTAAAGGAACACTTACTTTGGTTATTTTATTTTTATTTGACTGGCCCGGTAGCTCTGTTGGTAACAGCCCTGCCTTCTGAACTGTGGGTTGTTTGTTCGATTCCCACTCAGGACAAATATTTGTGTGATGAACATATGTGTTTATTCTGTGTCTGGGTGTTATATTGTATTCTATATATGTATTTACAAACAAAAAGAAAGTATCAGTTATCTGGTTTCTATAGTACAAGCTTTGCTTAGTTTAGGGCTAGATGGCGCTGTGTGAATTGTCCACACATATTATATATAGTTTCGCCCCGCGGTTTCACCCGCGGATATAAAGTATAATTATAACTATATAATTTTTTGCTCATCCCACGGGAACATTTCACTTTTCCGGGATAAAATGTAGCCTATATGTTAATCCGGTGTATAAGCTATCATGGTACCGAATTTCATCCAAATCCATTCAGCCGTTTGAGCGTGAAGGAGTAACACACATACACACGTACAAACTTTCGCCTTTATAATATTAGTGTGAAAGGGTAAACCATCTTATAACTGGCCACTTTAGTGAACTGGCCAGTTCGTTTTAGTTTGTGCTAGTTTCCATACGGTAATAATTGTGAACTAATATGAAAGCTTATAGATGAGGTAATGTTAAACCATGATCATGGCGTTACGTGAATGTAAGTCTTATTTCATGCAAATGTAGTAAATAGGGGCCAATAAGAGTTTTAGTGGGAAAACGAAAAAGATTACGTCACCGCATTGTATTATTTTCCAAAACTAGTGTTATTTTCAGTGTTAGTGCATAAATTTAGTGGCATTTTATTTGTTAAGTTTTGGATCACGTGAGTGTGGAAAAATGGTATAATGATGGTGAAACGTATCTTTTCGTATTGTTTCCAAAACTCCGTAGAAGCTTCTGGTAAAGTTGCCACCACTTTACTAGGAGTATGACTTGACTAGACTAGATTATTACTTGGACTGTGACTTGACATATGTATAAATAACTTGAAAAACTATCAATTACTTGACACTGGCTAAATACATAAAAGTGTAGAGACAAACAAAAACAAAAATGAAAAAAACATTTTTTTTATATTTGTGAATGAAGTGACGAGCAGGTCGTTCGCTTGATGCTAAACGATACAACCGCCCATGACAGAACAATGTCATTCGGAACTCCAAAATATAAAGTTTCGCATGACACTGCACTACGCACAACATCCCGAGACATCAGCACAGTCCGGTAATAAGATTACTCGACTGTAAGATCAGATCATAAAGTCTCATTTGCCCAGTAATTTCACTAGCTACAGTGCCCTTCAAACCGGAACACAGTAGTGCTTGCACACTACACTACCCTCACGGAAATTGTAGCAAGTGCACGCTCACATATCAATCGCAACTTATTAAATACCGAAATAATATTTAAAGTGATGTTGAAAGCGGATTGAGTGCAAAAATTCATAAAGTATTGTGCCAGTGATATAGTGGTGATATTGGTTCGTCGTAATTATATGTTTAAAAAAAGTATTATCCAAAATAATTTCGGAACTGACGGTGACTGCCAACATCACCGACGAGCACTGTGTCGCTGTTGGAAACGGATCGAGGCGTGTGTCGTAACTTAGTAGCAAGCGAACGCGACTGCCTGCATTACTATTGCGCATTCTGTGGCGGCACCGACTGCATAATATTTATAAGGCCCTTACGGCTAGTGAAGCTGCGCTGTTATTATTGTTTTTTTTGGCACGAATAGCAACTAAGGATTACTAATTATTTTTTCATTTACTTGAGGTAAAATGATGCCTTTAAGACACACACCTCCAAAGGGCTCGTTAAGAGAGCCTATCTTACAAACCACTCTATCTGATTCGAACTTGCCGTCGCTCATGCAGATGGAAGAAGATGCTCCTTCAACCGCTCAACCCAACAAGCGCCCGCGGCCTCGTTGCAGCACCCATCTTCACTCAGAAAATGCATTGGTAAGAGAAGAGATTAGCGATCTCAAAGCATTGTTAATATCATTTCAAAATGAACAAGCTTCAATATTAAAAACTTTAATCTCAGACATGAATGAAATTAAAATTTCAAAGCAGGAACAATCACAGCTCTTGAATCAACTGAAATGTGATATAAACGAGGTAAAGATGCAAAATTCCCAAATACAAAATACCAATGAAAACCTGCAGAAATCCGTTGGGACTATTTCACAGAATTTTGAAGATATGAAGTTGCAAATTAATAGTTTAGAGCAGGATAATAAAGAATGTAATCAGAAGATAAAATTATTAGAGAACCAGCTTTCTGATGCCGATCGTTCATCCCGCCCATCAGCAATAGAAATAAAAAACATACCTCAAATTAACGGAGAGACAGTAGAAGATCTACAATCACTGATTGTAAAGCTGGGACATGTTCTAAACCTAAAAATTGAACCTGAGCATATTCGTGATATCTATAGACATCCTAGCAAACCCGGCACAATTCGCTCCATTATAACGGAATTTACTACTGTCACTCAGAAGAAGAAAGTTTTATCTGCAGCAAAAGAATTTAATAAACTGCGTAACGGATCTGATAAATTAAATACAGGTCATCTTGGACAAAGGGACAGCTCCACGCAGGTTTACATCACGGAGTATTTACCAGGTTCAACCCGAAAACTTTTCTTTCTGGCCAGAGAATATACTAAATCCAATAATTTTAAGTTTTGTTGGTCAACAAATGGTAGGATCTTTGTTCAAAAAGATGATCAGACAAGGGCGATTCCAATCACAAATGAAAAATCCCTAAAAGACCTCAGCCAGAAATGACTATATGGTCTAAATGTTTTTGTCTTACTGTTAGCTTTACCGTTACTGTTAATTTTTGTCACAAGGAGCATATGCATAAAATTTATATTCACTTTACTGTCTATCTTAATCGCAATATACATCACTCATTATCATTACGCAATATTAACCTACATAAATACATATACACTCTATACACTAAACACTTTGATATCACACAAGCTCAGAATACATAACACAAAAAAAATATTGTACATCCGTTACGGCACTGAGAGACCAACTGCAGATATAAAAATAAAAGAAACTACGCATAAAACCCATAGTTACCCCACTTCGTCGGTAAGTGAAAGGGGGGCTATATTTTCAAAGGTTAATAGATGATTGACATCGAAAGTATTGGTTTAAATATAGATGCAGTTGGTTTATCATCTTCATATGCCTGTACACCAGAACAGTGCTCAAAATATATTGATGTTAACAGGAACTCAATAAAGGTTTTACAACTGAACATTAGAAGTTTGAATTGCAATTTTAGTGGCCTAGAGGCTCTTCTCTCTAGCTTGAATTTCGAATGTGATGCCATAGTTTTAACTGAATGCTGGTTACGCAGTGTTACTAACATGCCAATCTTAAGTGGATATGTCTCATTCCGCACAGACAGGTCTCATAACCAAAACGACGGAGTTGTGATTTACTTACGGGATCATATAGAATGCACTGTACAGGAGCCCGATTTCAGCGATGGTAATTGTCTGGTGTGTTGTATTGGTACTACCACGGCTTTGGTTGCAGTATACAGGTCCCCGTCTAACCACAATGTAGACAATTTCAACAGTAGCATAAACAACGTGCTCCAATCACTGGCGGCATACAGGAACATTTGCATCACTGGAGATATGAATATAGATATTAGGGTCGGCAGTGGCGATCGCCGTTTGAATGAATACCTTGATTTAGTGGCCTCTCACAGTATGTTACCAACACATCAACTACCGACAAGGAACGAGAGTTGTCTAGATCATTTACTACTAAAAAGTAGTCACGAGTCGACTACTGTCGTCATTCAGACCTATATCACTGATCACTGTCCAGTTTTGTTCTGTCTTTATAACGGACACGGTAAAATCCAAAGCCGCTCATACACGCGAGTTGACCACCGCGCTATATCAATTGATATCGCCACTGCTGACTTTTCGTTTCTCTGGTCCATAACAACCGCTAGCTGTGCTGCAGATGCTTTGATTTTGTTGTTGACTTCTATTGTAAGTGAACACACTAAAATAGTCACAATTCCAAGAAAGAAAAAGAACTTGAAACCTTGGATTACTAAGGGTCTTTTGCGTTGTATTCAGAATCGCGACAAGTTACATAAAAAATTTAAAAAATATCCCAATAGTCCTGTACATAAAACTACATACACAAGGTATCGCAACTTTCTGACGAACCTCCTGAAGAAACTTAAACATGAATACGAACATAATGAATTTCTAAAAGCTAAGAATAATTCCAAAAAGACATGGGCAGTCATAAAAAAAGTAACACACATACAGGGTTCCACCCCACCTCCGAAAGAATTACTTACAATAACTTCTGACCCAAAACGATCTACTGACCAAGTAAATGAATTTTTTGCTAATATTGGGCGTAATTTGGCGAGCGGAATTGTGCGACCGGCTTTTAACTACGGCAGTACTAGTATACCTACAAATGACCCTCCGATTCGCTCTTTTGCAATAGTGCCGACCGATGTAACAGAGGTTACAAATATCATCATTAGTCTACGAAGTGATTGCGCTATTGGTTGGGATGGAATATCTGCTTCTGTACTCAAGGAATCTCGCCATATTCTTGTTCCTATCTTAGTCCATATATTTAATCTCGCCATCAGTACTGGTGACTTTCCCACAGCTTTCAAAAAAGCCCTGGTACATCCAATCTATAAATCCGGGAGCAGAGACAGTGTCAACAACTACAGACCTATATCAGTCTTGCCATCTTTGTCTAAAGTATTTGAACGTATTTTAAACTACCGCCTAGTTAAATATCTAGAAACTAACAAAATTATCGCGGAAAACCAATATGGGTTTAGGAAGGGAAAATCAACTGAGGATGCCGTTTGCGGTCTTATTGACCAAACAACCAAATTACTTGATACAAAGAACAACTGCTTAGCAATCTTCCTAGACCTATCAAAAGCATTTGACACTGTTTCTGTACCGATTCTTATAACAAAAATGGAGAAAATTGGCATCAGGGGACAAGCACTTGACATTTTTCGAGACTATTTGACAAATCGGAAACAAATAGTTAAAATAGGGTCCACCACTAGTAAGGAAGCGAATGTTGACTATGGTGTGCCCCAAGGAAGTATTTTGGGACCCACTCTATTCCAAATATATCTGAATGACCTCTGTAGATTGTCTTCAGCTAACTGTCAGATTTTTTGCTACGCTGATGATACTGCTCTATTAGTTAATGGGCGCAGCTGGTCTGAAACTAAGATTTATGCTGAAAGAGCAATGCAGCTTATAACGTCCTGGCTCGCGGAAAACCTGCTCACGCTAAATGTGGACAAATCAAAGTACATCACATTCTCATTAAAGTCTTCTACTCAACCGTGTCGAACTACATACCATATTAAGGCCCACCGATGTCCGGATCCCACAGACGGCTGCCCGTGTCCAGCACTTGAGAGAACCCAGCACATGAAATATCTTGGAGTGAACATTGATGAACTTTTAAACTGGCAAACTCATATAGACTCGTTAACTTCCAGAACACGTAAATTAATATACATCTTTAAAAATCTCCGATGCTCTGCAAGTCTCGAGACGTTAAAATTAGCTTACTATGCATTAAGCGAGTCTATATTGAGATATTGTATTCCAGCATGGGGAGGAGCTGCAAAAACAAAATTGATAAATTTGGAGAGGGCACAAAGGGCAGTCCTTAAAGTTATGATGAAAAAACCTTATCGATTCCCTACATCTGAACTGTACGCGGAGAGCAAAGTTCTTTCCGTCCGACGACTTTTTGTGCTCCAGACCACCTTGCGCAAGCATTCTCTCCTGCCTTACGATTCAAATCTACAGAGTAGCAAACGCAGATCTGATATAGTTTGTGACAACAACAAATATGATGCAAAGCAAAAAATTATTAACTGGCTTTTAGAACTTAACTACGACGATACCGAAACTCTCATACAATTTGACAGTTAAGTAATTATTGTCGATTGACAAAACTCTGTCCCTCTTATTAACAGGCCTGGCCAAAAAAAAAAAAAAAAAAAAAAAAAAAAAAAAAAAAAAAAAAAAAAAAAAAAAAAAAAAAAACGTCTGTTCTTTTACTTGCTGATGAGATCTTGTATGCATCAATTACACAATACTAAGCTCACTCACACACATAATACACATACACACACTATTACATCCTTCATTTTTCATTTAGATTATTGCATTATATTATTTATGAAATTTGCCTACATACTAAAAGCCACACTCTCATCCACGCTCAAACAATCAAATAAACCGTTCATGCTACAATTTTTTCTATATTTGTTTATTTATTCACCCAATGAACACCTAATTGTGCCCATAATTCAGGTATTATAACCTTGTAATGGGCATCATTACACATGCAGGGTACTAATGTAAATTACTATAACAGGCATTTATCATATTAGTAGTTATTGTCTAAAAATGTATGCGGCGTTGTCATGTAGACGTAACGGGTGACTGCAGACAGGGGCATCCATCCAAACCTGCGACTCGGAGTGGGGTCCCGCGTCCTGAGATACAAGTTAATTCTTAGTTCGGGGACGGTGACCTCACTTTCGGGAAGCGAATGTGCGCGGAAGTGCGTCTGTCTGCAGTCTCTTGTTCTCTTTCTCTTGCTCAATTTATACCTGCTGTATGTATTATTGCCCACTAGTGCGTTGGCCCTGCCTATAAATATGTAATATTTTTCTGAAATAAAAACTTGATTGATTGATTGATTGATTGATTGACTACTGCTTGGCGGTAGAATAACTGGCAAAGCGGTGGTACCTACCTAGACGAACTTTGCAGAAAAGTCCTACCACCTAGTGATGATTTTTATCGGATGATGAATAAAAACATATGTAATAACCGATGTTTTTTATTTCCATTACCTACCTATAATTGTTACGTTTTATACATCTATAGTTTCAATTACATCATGTATTGAAAATAGAACTGTCCTACAAGTTTCCTCGCAATGTTTTCCTTAATATTTAAAACACTCGGCATTGAGTATAGATAGATACAATAGGAACATAGTCGTCGAAACTTGTTGGTATATACAAAGCACGACTAAAATTCGAACCCCGTACCCGATATCGGCAGTTCGGCACACTAACTATTCACTAGACAATCGAGGCAATTCCATTCACTCGGGAGTTTTTTCAATCATTCTCTTTGTCACAACACTATTTTTATTTCATAAAAAATAGACAACACAGTAAGCGTCAGTTGCGAGTTTTGGCGGGAAAACGAAAAAGATCGTGTCACCGCATTGTATTATTTTTCAAAACTTGTGTTATTTTCAGTGTTAGTGCATAAAATTGGTGGCATTTTATTCATAAGTGCTGGATTACAGGCGTGAGTGTGGGAAAGTGGTATAAAGATGGTGAAACGTTTCTTTTCGTGTTGTTTCCAAAACTCCATAGAAGCTTCTGGTAAAGTGGCCACCACTTTACTAGGAGTATGACTTGACTAGACTAGACTATGACTTGACTTGATGACTTGGACTTTGACTTGACATACATATATATTACTTAACTCGAAAAATGATCAATTACGTGACACTGGCTAAATACACAAGTGTGGAGCCATACCAAAAAAAAAAACGTCAGTTGACTTCGTATAATTAAAAATAACATAGCGGTCAGTTACACCAAGTTATACCCTTGTGTATTTACAGAGCAGTCATTGGGTTGGGACAGTTTTGCTGACGTCTTGCCAGGTGATAGAGCGTCCGTCCAAAAAGGACGGATTCTGTTTCAAGCTCTACCATCCACTGGAGCAGAGTATCTGGGCGCCGAGGGGGCCACACAACGAAACTATAGGTAAGAATAGGCTATTTGACTGTTATACTTTTATTGCACACATAAATAATATACCTCAAAAAATAGATAACTGTGAAAACAAAACTTGAATATCTCAAAAAATTACTAAGTTACAGGCATTTTAAAATACAGGAATAGAAAGAGACAGCTCAAACACGCCGTGACGTCAGTTACCAGTCCTCACAGTAACTCATTACTAAGCTGTGGTAGCTCTATATACAATCTCTTTGGCATGTGACGTCACAAGCCATGCCTTCATAGTAGCTGTGAGGAAGCTCAACACGATCTCTGTTTTGCGAGAAAGGGACAGGCGATGAAACTTTAAAAGCGTACTACTCCGTGATTAATGTACCGATTTTAATTATTTTCACAATGATTACATTCATTTTTAACCTACTTTATGAAAATAATATATACTCGATTATTTTTAATAGTAGTCAAATAGCCTATTAAGTGAATTCTTCTTTTGACTGTTTCTGTAGTGGTTAAGCAGGTTTGCTCGTAACCCGGACGATTTTACGATAAGTCGGCTATAATTTTAAATTTATTCTTTAACATTTTGTGAGTCCCATGACCCTAGATCGAATGTTTGATGTCTGTGTGATTACCCTATACATAAGTTTTATTTATTTAGTTGACTGTGTTTATACAATAGGCATTACACTATTATTTCACTAGGTGGTAGGACTTTGTTGCAAAGTTCGTCTAGGTAGGTACCACCGCTTTGCCAGTTATTCTGCCGCCAAGCAGTAGTGCGCAAGCACTGCTGTGTTCCGGTTTGAAGGGCACTGTAGCTAGTGAAATTACTGGGCAATTGAGACTTTATGATCTGATCTCACAGTCGAGTAATCTTATTACCAGACTGTGCTGATGTCTCAGGATGATGTGCGCAGTGCAGTGTTGCTCGAAACTTTTTTTTTTTTTCAATTTTCATATTTTTATTGGAGTCTACTCTAAATGGTAAAATCTATAGCGCAATAAATAAATCCACAAATACAAGGCTTCCAATAAAATAGGATGATAGAAGAAGTGAGAAAATGGCTCCTCCCCTTTATTTTAATTTACATAGAGTACAATATAATAAAGGTATTTAAAAATGCAGTTAGGCCACTTTGGCACTTTGAATTTTATATGTATAGATGAGTATTTGATGATATGTTATAATTGAAGGGTTGAGAATAAAAAGGGTTTAACTGTCAAATTGATAGTTTCGAGAAAATTGACTTTAAACTTCAACGGCGTTATTTTCAAGTAGAGTGCTTATTTTATTTTATTTATTTCACAAAATCCACAGATCTTAAGCTAAGAAATAGTTTCACTTAATATTAGAACTTACATCCAATTACGGATTTACTTTATATTATAAAATTCCATATTGAAAATAGAGAGCAGAAAATACAAACTTATAAGGCAATAGAAAAGGTTTATATAAGTTTCAGTTGCTTGAAAATGTTTTAATTCTATTTTAAAATACTAAATATAGTACTAATTCATACAATTACTGCAAAGCAAAGAAACTAGCGCCACGGTGGTGGAAAAATGAAACTTTTAAGATTAAAAACTATTTACGCGCCTAACGCCAATGTTGGGTTATCAACCTTCTTTGTTATACGATTTTGAGGTTGTCTTAGTCTTTGATAAAATATATCGACTCGGTTCAGTTTTTATATTTTGTTGCTTCATTTTTACGATATTTATTATAGTTACAGTTAGTTATAACAACAATTAACAGAAATATCAATTTTCGCGCGTTAAGCAATGCCATATTTAAGTTTTGATTCTCGCAAGCCTCGTTGGTAACTATTAAAACTTAATAGTTTTATTAGTTGAAAATCATTGTAGCAAAGCTGACTTTTATGAATCTGATTATTTATTCATTAAAAAATATGCAAACAATAAGCTTTCCAAGGCCAATGCACGTATATTATAGACGAAAACAAAAAATCTAAATATATGAAACGTGAAAAAAGGAGCGTGTGAATAAATGTGGTCCAAATGAACAAACTTTTTTCGTATTTAGTCTATGGTCAATATTTAAGCCATGGACTATCTCTGGTATCAGCTGATCGTCGGTTAGTCGCAGTTTTGTAATAAAGTCAAGGTCTAACTACTTAGTACCGTAACAAACTAGGACTAGTTGGTCCAGGCTTAAATGTCTATTTAGTCCACGTTTTGTAATAAGACTGTTTTTGTTCTCACCCCTTCAATTGCAAATGCGTTCATAATATAAATAAATCATTCCACAGGAGCGGTGGTTCAGCCATTACCGACTGCCCACTTGATATTCCGAGCTCCGTCGCAAACGGCCGGCCACGGATGGTTAGACAGGCTAGAACTAGCTCTAAGATGCAGCAATGCTATGCTCAGGTAACATGTTTCTCTTATTGTATGAACGAATGAATGAATTAATGATTAATAATAATAATAATTACAATAATAACAATCATAATGTGTGGACATCTCACACAGCCCCCAAACTAAGCAAAGCTTGTGCTATGGGAACCGGATAACTGATACAATACTTAGATACTTTTTGTTTGTAAATACATACATAGAATACAATATGACACCCAGACACAGAACAAACAACTATGTTCATCACACAAATGTTTGTCCTGAGTGGGGATCGAACCCACAACCTATATATACCATATACAACATATAGTAAACCTTCCATATCTTACTGGAACTTGGTACTATCGTCATTGCTTTGCTTAAATAGACCGTATGGTTCTACAAATAAAGTCGCGTTTCAGATGTTCCCGATCGCGACCGGAGCAAACAGTCGCAGCAGAAACGCCCGCTACACAAGTCAATATATCCCATGAAGAGTTAGAGAAGCATTTCAATGAGCACGGTAAGTACTATTTCTTTAATTACTCACACTAAAAGGGATGTAATTTTTTAGGACTAAACTCTGTACAATGTATTACTATACCTGTGTTCAGAATTCGAGATCAAAAAGGTAAACAAAGAAATCTAAATATATATAGGGAGACGGGCTGTGCGTAGGTACCTATATAACTACAGGCCTTCAGCGTGCGCACCGGGCCGTGTCCGGAGCAAGAATGATCGTAGTACAGCGAGCGCTCCCTTTATATAGCCAGATGGGTGGGGGAGTGATGACGGCTACCGGTGTTGCCACTGTAATAAACTTAAATGCTACCACAGGGTAAATTACGGTACTGCCCGCTGCGCATAGAGTTTACAAATGGACGTTGCCGCCGTCATATATATATAACTCAAATGTGACTGACTGACATAGTGATCTATCAACGCACATCCCAAACCACTAGACACAGACATGCAGGTAGATGTTATGACGTAGGCATCCGCTAAGAAAGGTTTTTTTCGAAATTCCACCCTTAAGAGGGTGAAATGGGTGGTTGAATTATTTTCACATAGGCAACGCCGCGGGCGAAGCTGCGGGCAGAAGCTCGTGTTGAAATATGTCAGTTTCAAAGCGACATTTCAGAGGTACTGCACATTTTTTCACGCGAATATATTCTAAACAATCAGAATTACTTTATATAGCTACTATAAAATAAATAGGTTCTGGCACAGATTATATAATAGGTACTATACTAGTACTAGTGTAATTGCATTGGATATTTCTAATATTTTTTATGATGATTGCATTTCTCTTGTGATATTATACGCATTGCTTGATAATTTTAAGACTGCCCTGAATTTCACGCGCACCACTTTTCAAGTTCTGAACAAACGAAGATACCTATATAAGCTACCTAAAATGTGGATTACATTCATAATAAAAGCGGTGACTGCACGAAATGTTTTGCCCCTCGGCAGTGTTCCCAGTCTAAGAAAAATAACTGCACGAAAAAAACTTTCGGTTAGTCTAAATTTGTTTAAATAATAACCATGTAAAACTAAATAAAAGCTTTAAAATAATTGAATAATTCAATTGTATCATATAACGCTCTAAAAATTACAACTAATTTCTGTCATCAAATTGTAGATTGCACAATTTTATATAATTTTTTCGTGCAGTTATCCCCTTTCTTTACCTTTTTTATCTCGAATTCTGAACACTAGTATAAATATATAAAAATGAATCTCTATTTCCCTTAGTCATCGCATCACGGGTGAACGGATGGAACATTTTATAAGATATATTTTTTTGTGGTGTTTATTATTGTCAGAAGGTTCTTAAAAAGAACCTTCGAAAGAAAAAAATTAAGAAAGCGTAGCGGAAACTTTGAAAATTTTCACCACGTGGGGCGCAGCTGTTTATTAAATATATAATACTACCACATTAATTCAAGTAATTGAATTGAAGCAAATAGTAGATTCTAGAGATTTCAATCGCATCCGTTTCGATAGTGTTTATAAATTAAAGACGAGATTTATAAAAAATATTGAATACTAAGGCGGGGATACAATTTCTTCGTATTTTATTCGAAAACGGACGGAACTATACCTAACAGCTGCTACAAAGTTACACCGGCCGATAGATGAAGCTAAACCGAAGAAGTTATACTTCGGTCGTGTGTGGTTTAAAAACAGACTCGTTTGTTTATTTCTACTATGTTAAAACAAATGAATTTAATATGATCCCTTTGGTCTCTTTGCACCTTTGACAAAATTCATTATAAGTTTCTATTTTTAAAGTTTTATAAGAATGCGGCCTTTTTTTTTGTTTTGGTATGGCTCCAAACTTTTGTGTATTTAGCCAGTGTCAAGTAATTGATAATTTTTCGAGTTAAGTAATATATATGTAGGTTAAGTCAAGTCAAATCACAGTCCAAGTCATCAAGTCAAGTCATAGTCTAGTCTAGTCAAGTCATACTCCTAGTAAAGTGATGGCCACTTTACCAGAAGCTTCTATGGAGTTTTGGAAACAATACGAAAAGATAGGTTTCACCATCATTATACCACTTTCCCGAATGCTGTCTTTTTAACATGTTTTAAATTGCTTTCTAATCTCTCAGCTGAGAAAGAATTGGCTTTTATTTACTAATGTATACTTTAATTTATGTTTTTATTGAGTTTTTAGATTTAACAAAATTAAAACCGTCCGCGAGGTAACTATATTATGTTTTTTTTATTTCCAATGCACTTTGTATGCTAACGATGTGTGATATGCTAATTATAACGTACATATGCTATAAATTTCGCTACAAAAACGTTTTCATCTAAAATGTACCTTAAATGTGGGTATATACGCTTGTAATTCAACGAAATTTACGTTACAACACGTTTAAAATCTTGTGTAAAATACAAGTATGTATTATTTTCCAAAATATGACTAAAACATTTCGTCCGACCACGTCTTATGACTTTTTCCGATTCCCAAACAACTTAACCTATACGGTATATGTCGAAATGTTAAGGATTAACAGACCGACCGCCATGCAGTTCACCATTATTATCGCTACCCGATACCACACACGATCAAGAACCTAAACCCAAAGCATCGAAAAAACCAAAATCATCCAGAAAAACCTCAAAATGGACGCAGTTCGTTGAATCAATAGAAATGATGTCCAAAAACGATTCGTCTGATTCGCAATCGGATTGCGAAAAAAAGGAAGGTTTTTTGGATTTTTTGAGGAAGGATATATTCGAAAGGAACGCATGTAACACATCTTCCGTTAAAGATATGACAGTGCCTAAAACGAAAACGGTGACGAGCAAAAGCTTAGCGTCCAGCCCTATGAGAGCGGAAGTAAAGAGATCGCCGATCCTACGATGTTTCGATTTACCCAAGCTGCCGGCGTCGTTGGAGAAAACGCGGGAGAAACTGCCATCACCAACGACGATAGAGGAAAACTTGATAAAATTCATGGCGACCTTCCCTAAGAGGAGAAGCTCCACTCCCTCCACAAAGTTTTTGACCCAGAAACGTTTGCCTTACCGTGATTCGGGCGTGAGGACGGATTCGGAGAACGATGACGTGTTTTTAAAGACTAAATTGCCTAAAAAACGCAATGTTCAAGGTTCCGAAGTGATCTGCGACACGCCGGATAATATAATAATAACGAAAACAGCGCCATCTATTGAGCGTTTCAGGAAAGTTTACAGTTCTACGTCTACAGATGATGGGTACGATATTGAATATCGGTAAGTATCAATTGAAGGGGTGAGAACAAAAAGGGTTAACTGATTTTTTTCACAAAATGACTTATGGATATCGTTGGATTCAGCGTAAAATTATCTACAGTAATACATTCTCAAAATACCGAAATGAAGCTTAAATCTCGAGATTTTGAGTCTTTTTTAGACTAGGGTACGATATTGAATATCGGTAAGTATCAATTGAAGGGGTGAGAACAAAAAGGGTTTGACTGATTTTTTTCACAAAATGACTTATGGATATCGTTGAATTCAGCGTAAAATTATCTACAGTAATACATTCTCAAAATACCGAAATGAAGCTTAAATATCGAGATTTTGAGTCTAAAAACGGCTTATCAGTCACAGGAAAACAGTTCGCTTAGCATACAAACATTATTATATTTATTTTATTATATCATATTTTTACAGTAATTGTATGAATAAGTACTATATTCAGTATTTTAAAATAGAATTAAAACATTTTCAAGCAACTGAAACTTACATAAACCTTTTCTATTACCTTATAAGTACTCTACATTAAAATGACGCCGTTGACGTTTAAAGTCAATTATCTCGAAACTGTCAATTTGACAGTTAAACCCTTTTTATTCTCAACCCTTCGTGAAAGTTTGTATGTATGAATGTTTGAAACACTTTCACGCAAAAACTACTGAATGGATTTTAATAAAACTTGGAATGCAGACAGCTTATGCGCTGGATTAACACATGGGATACTTTTTATCCGCGGGTGAAACCGCGGGGCGCAACTTGTTTTATAATAAAAACATTAGTGTTTTTAAAATAAAACTTCTTTACGCACTCTTGACTTGGAGAGTAAGATGGTGAATGCAAGGCGAACGGAAGTTGAAGTTGGTTCACGTAAATCAGTTAATCGGGGGCGAGTTGGCTGGACTGCAGTCGCGACCCCTTCTCGCCCCCGGTACGGCGGACAAGGGCTCACGGGGAGGTTTCAGTGGGTTCGAGTCCCACATGCCACCACCTCCGTGGCAGGGAAGTGCGAGGGCATTTCCCCCCCTCAAAAAAAATTAGTTAATCATGATGAAATGTTGGTAAAATAACAAATTACAATTATCAAGATGGCGACATTAACATTAAACAAAGAAAAAACAAAGTTATACCGACCGATAGATGGAGCTAAACTAAGTTTAGAAAACTACTTTTTTTTTAGAAAATCGCCCACTTACTCCGAACTACCATCGCCGACGCCTCTCAAGTACTCCTTAATAGACTACGAGAAGCTGCCTTCGGCTTCGTTCGAAGCGAGCAAGAGCGAGAGGAAAGACGACCGTTTCACTTCACAAAACGTTTACGTCGCAGGGAAAATAGTTAGAACCGGTAATGCGGTATTACGTCGGCCGACTAGATTCGGATATAGAGCCGTCTCTACTTTTTATGTTTTGGCTCCACCCTTTTGTGTATTTGGCCAGTGTCAAGTAATTGATAATTTCTCAAGTTAATTAATATTATATAGTGTCAAGTCAAGTCACAGTCCAAGTCATCAAGTCAAGTCATGGTCTAACCTAGTCAAGTCATACTCCCAGTAAAGTGGTAGCAACTTTACCAGAAGCTTCTATGGAGTTTTGGAAACAACACGAAAATAAACTTTTCACCATCGTTATACCACTTTCCCACACTCATGCATGTAATCCAGCACTTGGCGAATAAAACGCCACCAATTTTATGCACTAACACTGAAAATAACACAAGTTTTGGAAAATAATACAATGCGGTGACGCGATCTTTTTCGTTTTCCCGCCAAAAACCCATGTCTAGTTAATAAAGCTATTTCTCGTGTTGTTAGAAAGAGATAGTGAAAAATCAAATCGATAAGCTATTGCGCTGTAACAGTCACGTATAGAAAAGTAATAACTGAAATCTATTTGTCTCTTTTCCACCGCTCTTTAAAGGTCAGAGAGTGAGACAACAACAGTATAGTTATTTAAAAATTTCCGATAGTAATATATAATATTGAAGAGATTTTCTCCCATTTTCCAGGTTGTAAAAATTGTAAACGTTAATATCATGTTTGGTTTTGAACAATATACCCGGTTTTATTTGGTAAAAGATCACGCAAGAAAGGTCGTTAAAAAGAACCTGAAAATGGTGGTTGTGAATTTAGATTTATTTCCATAACCCGTGTATTTTTGAATTAATGTGTAATAAGGGTGGACTATTATCCGTTAAGTGTTCGTGAACGTGCACGAGTGTTGGCAAATGGTTCCAAGCTTTAAAACCCTACCTTTTCGTTTTCACTTGAAGGCTTTTTAGAGCCTTCAGTAAAATATAAACCATTTTACTGTGGTATTTTGACTTTGACATGACATAACCGTACAAAAATGACATTGGCAGAATTATCGCTAAAAAGCGATAGGAAGCCATTAAATGAAGATCATGCAATTCCGCCACTACAATAAATATTCAATAGTTCATAGAGTCCATAACAATTTGTAGAACTTCCGGGAATATCATGAAGTATCTCTAGTCGATCATAATATCTATATAAAATTCAAACTCCTGACTGACTTATATATCAACGCACAGCCAAAACCGCTGCTCCTAGAGACTTAAAATATGGAGGGTGTGTTCTTTGTAAAGTGTAGGTATCTACTAAGAAAGGGTTTAGCGAAATTCCACCCCTAAGAGGGTGAAATGGGTGGTTGAATTATTTCCCTATAGGCTACGCTGGCAGTGTTGGTATCTACTAAGAAAGGGTTTAGCGAAATTCCACCACTAAGAGGGTGTAACGGGTGGTTGAATTATCCATGAAATATTTTCTTCGTTTCCTATAGGCCACGCGGGCGAAGCCGCGGGCAGGAGCTAGTGCTCTATATAAATCTATAGGCCGACAATGTATAAAGACAAATTTTAAACGCGCTAGATTGGAGTGAGCTATATATAAAAGTATTTATTTTGTCTGTGTGATATTTATAGTATGGTATTTATGCTTGTATTATCTTTCCTTCATTTAATTCATTGCTAGGCCAATGCCTGCCACCTTGATCTCATGGATGAACAAAATTGACTGCAAAATTATTTAAGAATAACGCCGATAAGGACTAGGATTCCCTGCGAGCCAAGAACTACTAGGACCATGGTCTTACAACACCCAGACTCAGAACAAGTGTTTGCGCTTTTTTTCTGCGCACAAATACTTGTCCTGTCGCGGGAATCTAACCCGCCGCCTCTAGGATATGAGCCGACCTGCTCAACCACCACACCACAGAGGCCAGTTGATGATGATGTTAAATACATTTTCTTTGTCAATTAAATTGCAGTATAAGTATTTGTTCTCTACATCAGCTTTCAGTATTAAAATATTGTCATTTTCGAGACTTTTTTTCTCAGGATATAAAATGATTTTTTATGTAAGAAAAATATTTGACTCAATTTTGCCGCCCTAAGCTCCAGCCTACTCAACCTGAAATCCACCACTGGCTACAATCATCCACACAGGAATTTACGAAAGGATAACAATGCTTATGGCTTAGCATTGTTTTCCTTCCTTGTAAACATAATAAATAAGTACATATAATAATAATAATAGCCAATAAATAACTTTAATCTAAATATATATAACTCAAAGGTAACTGACTGACATAGTGAGCGTCTACGAGCTTTGTGATTCATAAAAATGCAGGTTTAATTGCGTTGTTTTTTTTAAATTTTATTTGTCTAAATATATATAACTCAAAGGTGGCTGACTGACATAGTGATCTATCAACGCACAGCCCAAACCACTGGACGGATCGGGCTGAAATTTGGCATGCAGGCAGATGTTATGACGTAGGCATCCGCTAAGAAAGGATTTTTCGAAATTCCACCTTTAAGAGGGTTAAATGGGTGGTTGAATTATTTTTCCATAGGCCACGCCGCGGGCGAAGCTGCGGGCAGAAGCTCGTTAATAATAAAGCCAAACTCGTCGTTAAATGTTTACATGATGGTAAGATTCTTCCGCTTTTCAACTTAGCCTTTATAAAATGTAATGTTTGTATTCTTAGTACAAATAAATAAATAATTAATGAATTAAATAAATAAATTTAGTTTGAAAACTATCGTGAGTTAAACATTTTGTAAGATAAATAAAGGCTAAAACTCACGTCATTAAAAGTCGAAATTACTCCGACCAGGTTTCGGACATATTCGATGTCCTTCTGGGAGCCAGTTACTAACGCAAGCCGCGGCGGCTCTCGCGAGCGTCAGCACGTAACTGGCGCTGCGATCGACGACGATTAAATAAATTTAATAATAATAGTGTAACTAACACGACATTCTTTTATAGATAGATAGATAAACTCTTTATTGAAACACCACATCTTAAATAATTTAAAAAAAAGTGAACAAACTTAACCAAAGTGTAACAATGGGCGGTCTTATCGCTCAGAGCGATCTCTTCCAGACAACCTTGCACGGAAAGCAATAACGCAGTAATATATGGACGGTGGTTTTCATATAAAAAACAAACAAAAACACTGGATATACGTACATAATATACCTATAAATATACAGTACATACATATCATAAAGAAACCTACATAAACATAATACATATCTATAATACATATACTACATACATTTGCTAATATATGGATTATATACTTGTTCTGTGTCTGGGTGTTGTGGGACCATAATCCTCGTAGCTCCTGGGTCCCTAGACACAGGGAATCATAGTTAGGGTCCAGGATCTATGTATGTGATCATTGGGCGTTTTATTATTATTATTATAATATTCATTTACAAAATAATTTTAAGTAGTTTTAATTCAAGCTGTAACATGTATACATCTTTTTTAAATAAGGGCAATAAATGCTATTTTATATTTATTTATTTAAGTTTATCGCTGATCGAATAATATGTGCGGACATCTCACACAGCGCCATCTAGCCCCAAACTAAGCAAAGCTTGTACTATGGGAACCAGATAACTGATACAATACTTAGATACTTTTTGTTTCTAAATACATACATAGAATACAATATAACACCCAGACACAGAACAAACATCGATGTTCATTACACATTTGTTTGGGTGGGTGGGAATCGAACCCACAACCCACAGCTCAGAAGGCAGGGTTACTACCAACTGAGCTATCGGGCCAGTCGAACATAGATACATACAACAACAACAATAACAACATACATACATATACAACATAGATCGTGCGTCGTTCTGTAATACGGACCCAATTCTTAAAATGTATCTGAACCCACAAAACCGTTGGGCGTAATGTGATATCATCGAGTGACGTCATCAATTTCCACAGCAGATGTTGCCCACTATATAATATCTTTGATCAGCGTAATGATGATAATGATGACTCAGTAAACTTTCATTAGCACTTTTGAACAACAAATGAACATGTTTAATTCTTATACTGGGACAAGAAGAACTAAAACGAGTTTTGGCGGGAATGCGAAAAAGATTGCGTCACCGTATTGTATTATTTTCCAAATCTTGTGCTATTTTCAGTGTTAGTGCATAAAATTGGTGGCGTTCTATTCGTTAAGTGCTGGATTACAGACGTGAGTGTGGGAAAATGGTATAATGATGGTGAAACGTTTCTTTTCGTGTTGTTTCCAAAACTCCATAGAAGCTTCAAGTAAAGTTGCCACCACTTTACTAGGAGTATGACTTTGACTAGACTATGACTTGACTTAATGACTTCGACTGTGACTTGACACATATTTGCGTGAAATATCATTAACTAGATAAATTATCAATTACTCGACACTGGCTAAATAAACAAAAGTGTGGAGCCGAAACATAAAAAAAAACTAAAGAAGTTTTACTTCAGTCGTATGGTCTAACTCTCGTTTTTTTTATTCGTTATGTACATATTATGTATATTAGTATAACCTGTTTTCTACTTTAATTTGAGGCAAGTATTAAATAAATGTATTCCTATCACATCACACTAATATTATAAATGCGTAAGTTTGCATGTGTGTTTGTGTGTATGTTTGTTACTCGTTCACGCTCTAACGGCTGAATAGATTTGGATGAAATTCGGTACCAAAATAGCTTATACACTAGATTAACATATAGGCTTCATTTTATCCCGGAAAAGTGATTTTTTTCCGTGGGGTGAGTAAATAATTAAAATACATTTTATGCGTGGGTGAAACCGCGGGGCGCAACTAGTTCTTATATATCGTTTTGCGTAACATAGCGGTTTTTAAGTCTGGTAGAGTCATCGCTTTGAAAGTCTCACAGCCTAACTCTAAGTCACACTAGCTCTCCTGCTACATGCATTGTATGAGTCTGTGATTTTTATCAAAGACAAACTACTTATCATACAATCGTACAAACCTAAGAAAATATATCATAAAATTCTCGTCAAACAAACAATAAGACAAAGCAAGTCATGTTATTTGTAAAAATAATAGTCTTGCATGTTAAATTTGCTGTGGCCGTATAAACAGTATGGGCGTTGCAATTGATACCTATTGTCATATACTTTTAGTGCTCGAAAGAATAAAAAAAAAAGCTTAAAACTCGAATTTACACTGTTGACAGTATCCAACTTAGGAATTTTGTAATAAAAAAAAATAATAATTGTGAAACATTAAACACTTTTTTTTTTATTGATTGCGTTTGACCACTATAGCACCTGATGGTAAGTGACGATGCGGTCTAGGATGTAACACGCTTGTATAGAAGATACCGGTTCACTCTCGATTTGAAGACTCCAATGTTGTAGTTTTCGGAAAATACGGATGCCGGTAAAGCGTTCCACTCTTTGGCGAAATTATATATGCTTAGTATAATAATTTAATAATTTCAATACCTAATATCATTTTGACTTTTAAAAGTGCATAAATAGCATAAAATAATAATTATTATTATTATTTGTGGACATTTCACACACAGCCATCTAGCCCCAAACTAAGCAAAGCTTGTACTATGAGAACCAGATAACTGATACAATACTTATATACTTTTTTTGTTTGTAAATACATACATAGAATACAGTATAACACCCAGACACAGAACAAACATCGATATACATCACACAAATGTTTGTAATAAGATGACAGATTAGTGAGACTAAGTAATGACATTGTATGAAGGCATGTAATAATAATAAATAAATAGATCCTTTGACTTTAACTTTGGCTTTGAATAAATATGCGGACGGGAGTTAATAAAAACTAGCAGAGCCCCGTGGTTTTACCGGCGGATAAAAAGTATCCATCTGATAAAATATTCAATTTTTTAATTCCAAAGCTTCAATGCTGTTCAGCTTTTGAGGCGTGAACAGGAAACAAACACACGCGCAAACGTTTACATTTATAATATTAAATGTGATATGATAGTAGTAACTAAAAATTACAGTTACAAAAGTATTTAATGTGTCAAATAAAAAATTGTTATTAAGTTATTTTTATTTTGAAACTGATTCGCTGAGCGAGTAAGTCAGACCTGTCATTACGTACACAATCAAGCTTAGTTGAAGTCATATACCATTGCGAATAGCATCTTAGCTGCTTTTTTTTTTTTTTTTTTTTTTTGAGGGGGGGAAATGCCCTCGCATTTCCCTGCCACCATGGGGGTGGTAGCAGGGGGTATGTGGGACTCGAACCCACTAAAACCCCCCCGTGAGCCCTCGTCCGCCGTACCGGGGCGAGAAGGGGTCGCGACTGCAGTCCAGCCAACTCGCCCCCGGCGGCAGGCCCTTTCGGGCCTCTCCGCGCCTTGCTCACCAAGGTCACCCACCAGACGTGTGGGGCCGTGCAAGCCGGCGGAGAGTCCCCCGACTCTCCACCAGTGGCCCCACTACGGGGGAGGGAGGAGGTGCGCGTAACGCCTCCTCCTCCCTCCCGCTCGTCTGCGCCGGAGCGGGTCAGCTCCAGCGGCCTCCTCTCTGACCCGCTCCGCGGTCTCCTTCTGCGCCATCACGTACTCGCAGAAGGAGACCACCGCCTGCCACGATCTCTCGCTGTCGAGCATGGCTCTCACCACGCTTGGCAGCGAGAAATCGTGGCCTACTGCCAAGGAAAGTGTGTGCCGCTGCGGGTCCCAAGCGGCACACACTTCCAGTGTGTGGGGCGCTGTATCCTCCAGCGCCCCACACTCATGGCAGGCAGGGGTCGCTTCCCGCCTCGCGATTTGGTGCAGGTACTTTCCAAAGCATCCGTGCCCGGAAAGCACCTGCACCAACCGGAAGGTCAGCGACCCGTGGGGCCGCCTCACCCACCTCTGGAGGACCGGACGGATGGCCTCCACCGTCCTTTGCCCTGGGACCGGTGGAGCCAGGTCCTCCACCCACCGCCTCAATAGGGTGGCCCGCGCCTGCTGCCGCATGCGCCTAACCTCGTCCCACCCTGGGGGCTCTCCCCGAGATCTCCTCGCCGCCACGAAGTGGTAAACTTCAGCGAGGATCTCGGCTTGAAGCTCCCAGGGTGGGTCACCGGCTAGAACGCATGCCGCTGTCCAGGACACCGTTCTGTACCCGCGTATCGCCCTCGTCGCAATAACCCGCTGCGGACGTCGCAGCAGGGTTTTGTTACTGCGACCGAGGGCGTCCACCCAGACCGGTGCCCCGTACAGCGCCATACTCCGGATTACTCCGGAGTATAGACGGCGACATACGGCGCTCGGACCACCCACATTGGGCAGCAGCCTCCCCAAGGCGGCCGCAGCTCCCACCACTTTTGGGGCCAACTGGGCAAAGTGGGCCCCAAAAGCCCATCTCCCGTCCAGGGTAAGGCCCAGATATTTCATCTGGGCCTTAACCGGGACGGGCACCCCATCCAGTACCACCCGCGTACCTGGAGGGGGTCCCCCCCGAGGCCCATGGAACAATAGGGCCTCGGTTTTGGAGAGAGCGACCTCCAAACCCAGGGCGCGTATGCGGTCGACCACGAGGCTAGTGCCTACCGTGGCCAACCGCACCGCCTCCCCGAGGTCCCTCCCTCTTGCTACGACCAGGGTGTCGTCTGCGTAGCACGCTACCCGCATATTGGCGGGAAGCGTGCCACGCAGCACCCAGTCGTAGCCTATGTTCCACAGGAGCGGTCCCAGCACCGACCCCTGTGGAACCCCGCAAGAGACGCGACGGTGCCTTAGGCCGTCGCGTCCTACCACCAGGACCTCGCGGTCCTGGAGGTAGTCAGCCAACAGCCTCCGCAAATACAGGGGCACTCCGTGGTAACGGAGAGCCTCCTGTATTGTTCCATGCGGGAGGCTGTTGAAGGCATTGGCTATATCGAGCGATACAGCCAATGCCTTTTCCCTCTCGCGGACCGCCTGCTGTGTCCACCCCTTGAGCCAGAGAAGGGCGTCTATCGTAGACCGCCCTTCTCTGAACCCGTACTGGGCATCGGACAGAGCAGGCCCCGTCCCCTGTAGGTGTCGGATGACACGGGAAGCCACCACCCTCTCCAATAGCTTTCCCGTGTCATCCAGCAGCACTATGGGCCTGTATGCGGAAGGCGAGTCAACTGGTCGACCCACCTTGCGCAACAGGCACAGCCGGCCGTCCTTCCACAGCTTCGGGAACCTTCCCGACGTGAGGCACACGTCGAAGAGTTCCCGAAGCCGGTCGCCCATCTCCCTCAGGGCGATCGCAAGGACCCGGCCGGGGACTCCGTCTGGGCCAGGGGCCGTCCTCTTCCCACGCAGCCGACTGACAGCGACCTCCATCTCCACCTCCGACACAGGTGGGATGGAGCCCACGTCCAGCTCCTCGGGGAAGGGGACGGACACTGCCATCATCGGCGGGATCTTAGCTGCTTAGCCCAATGCAATAGATAAAAGGATTTTGGTATTCATTAGGTTCAATCCATATGAGCTATTTTAAAAAAAAAATAACGCCCAACGATCACATACATAATAGATCCTGGATCCTAATTAAGATTCCCTACAAGGACCAGGGTCCTATATTTATTTATTTATTTATTTATTTGTTAAATACACAGTGAACTTACAGCTACGCCAAAACATTCACATTGTTACACTAAGTTCTTATATGGACTAAGCAATATATATTTATAAAGGCGACTAATGGGGTCAGTATGTATGTCAGCATCTTGGACTTCACTTAAGAAGCGGTTGATAACAGCTACAGCCCTTGCCGTTGGTGCATTATGAGCGTGCCACGTGCGTAAGGCAGGAGGCGCAGCAAACAGCTGGTGGCGACGTCTTTGACCCGCGCGGATGTAGTTTTGCGGTACAAAGTAGTGTAATCTGCTTAATAAACTAAATAAAATAAATATAACACCCACATTGTCTCATTTGCCTAAAATAAAATAATATTTACCACGTGTGTCAAATGATCACATGTCCCCAGTACCCATACTGCTGTTACACCGTACGTTACACCACAATACGACCAACAAAATAATTCAGTACCTTATCAGACGCGACATTGCGCGGACGTGTCCACGTGGTTCTTATTATAATTGTTTGTTCTCTCTGATAACGGGAGATAGCGCGCATCTGTTGTGTGCTAGTGATATGCCGTGATGTTCCAATGTGTATAAAAAAGTGTGCGTGATGGTGTTTGAAAGGGATTTAATAAGTGTGTGATATTTGTTATCATCGTCAATGAACATTATCATCAGAAATATCTTATATGTATATAGGGAGAGGGTTTGATGACACAGCAAGTCTACGAGTTTTGTGATTCTTATAAATGCCGGTTTCATTATGTTATGCTATGTATGTGATCGTTGGGCGTTATTATTATTAGTAATGCGTTGTTTTTTTTTTATTTATTATAAATGATGTGATGAGCTAGTCGTTACTCTGATGTTAAAGAGACGCGACCGCCCGTAACATATGCAGTGTCAAACGGAACTTTAAAAAAGTTTCCCGTGACATTTTACTGCGCGTATCATCCTGAGACATCAGCACAGTCCAGGAATAAGATTACTCGACTGTAAGATTAGATCATAAAGTCTCATTTGCCCAGTAATTTCATTAGCTACAGTGCCCTTCAAACCGGAACACAGCAGTGCTTGCACACTACTGCTTGGCGGTAGAATAAATAGCAAAGCGGTGGTACCTACCTAGACGAACTTTGCAAAATAGTCCTACCACCTAGTGAAACTCTTCACTGTTGTAAAAGCGAGTTTAATTTTTGTACAGTGTGGCGCGGATGGGATTTGAAGTAGATTGCGTCGGCTTGGTTTACCGCTGAGCCACACTCGCCTATTCATTACCGTGAAATATTTAGTATATTATTGGGTGCATATTGCAATACAATGAATAGTAAAGTTAAACATTCTCTTTCTGGATATTTATGCCTGTCTTTACTAAAGTTTTTTTTATGTTAGTGAATGATGTGGCGAGCTAGTCGTTCACCTGACGTTAAGCGACACGGCCGCCCATAACAGAACAGTGTCACTCGCAACTTGAAAATATAAAGTTTCGCACTGCACTGCGCACATCATCCTGAGACATCAGCACAGTCTGGTAATAAGATTACTCGACTGTAAGATTAGATCATAAAGTCTCATTTGCCTAGTAATTTCACTAGCTACAGTGCCCTTCAAACCGGACTACTGCAGAATAACTGGCAGTAACCTACCTAGACGAACTTTGCAGAAAAGTCCTATCACTTAGTGAGCTCCTAAGTTTATTCTTAAACGGAATAACGGTACTTATACTCATGAAAAATGGTAGAGCAAAGAGGAAATTTTGTACTCATTTATATCTTTATGTATTTACGTGATCTCTGATATCCGTTTTCTTTGAGTATGGCTTAGAAAAATAAATATTTGTTAGACGTTACTCGCGTGATAAAATTAATATTCTTTAGACGTCACTCGCGAACTAAAAAGTGTTTTATTCTTCAAGATTAGTTTCAAATTTAGTTCCGAATTTAAATTCTAGTACAGGTAATTTAGTTACTTCAATAGGCAATTTATTATTTATATGTTACTAGGTGGTAGGACTTTACTGCAAAGTTCGTCTAGGTAGGTACCACCGCTTTGCCAGTTATTCTGCCGCCAAGCAGTAGTACACAAGCACTGCTGTGTTCCGATTTGAAGGGCATTGTAGCTAGTGAAATTACTGGGCAAATGAGACTTTATGATCTGATCTCACAGTTTAGTAATCTTATTACTAGATTGTGCTGATGTATCAGGATGACGTGCGCAGTGCAGTGTCACACGAAACTCTATACTTTAGAGTTCCGAGTAACACTGCAGCTGATATGGGCAGCCGTGTCGTTTAACATCAGGCGAACGGCTAGCTCGTCACGTCATTCTTTAACATAAAAAAAAATATTATACATGACGATTTTTATACTAAGCCCTTGCTTGTATGTTTTAGTTAGAATAGCTAGTTTTTTATCTTTGATAGTTGCACCGTTTTGAAAACTAACTATATTAACCAAAACTAACTTTTCTTTTCGTATTGATATATACTAGAGATGCCTCGCAGTTTAATCTCGATTTTCCACGAGTATACATATATAGGGATACAAAGTACCCTATGTTTATCTCGGTAGTGTCGGCAATCTGTGTGCAAAGCTTCAGCTATATGAAATCACACTATTATCATAAAGGCGAAAATGTGTATGTGTATTTGTGTGTATGTTTGTTACTCCTTCACGCTCAAATGGCTGAATGGATTTGGATGAAATTCGGTACCAAGACTTAAAATGTGTTAAGTACTTAAGATGTCTTCAGGCTTGTGTCGAAGTCACGTGAGCCTTGCCAGTTTTCGACTTGTTCGCCCCTGATTGTACCTGGTCATAAATTCGCGGTTCTAGGTCAGCGGGAGGTACCTCTAATGTTTTGATGAGTCAGTTTGTGAGCGTGACATTCAAGGTCAATGTATCTTTTTGCCTTTATTTAGAAACGTAACTTTTTCACACGACTTAAGTTATGCAAGTTTTATAGTTATTAGAATTGGAATTGTTATATTATTGTTAGCACTAGGTGGTAAGACTTTTCTGCAAAGTTCGTCTAGGTAGGTACCACCGCTTTGCCAGTTATTCTGCCGCCAAGCAGTAGTGTGCAAGCACTACTGTGTTCCGGTTTGAAGGGCACTGTAGCTAGTGGAAATTACTGGGCAAATGAGACTTTATGATCTGATCTCAGTCGAGTAATCTTATTACGACTGTGCTGATGTCTCAGGATGAAGTGCACAGTGCAGTGTCACGCGAAACTTTATATTTTGGAGTTCCGAGTGACTGTTCTGTTATGGGCAGCCATGTTGCTTAGCATCAGGTGAACGACTAGCTCGTCACATCATATACTGACATAAAAAAAAATATAAAAAAAGATGAACCTGACTGACTGATTATTTGACTGGTCTGATAGCTCAGTTGGTAGTAGCTCCGCTTTCTTAATTATAGGTTGTGGGATCGTTTCCCACCCAGGACAAGCATTGTGTGATGAACATCGATGTTTTTTCTGTCTGGGTGTTGTATTGTATTCTATGTATGTATTTACAAACAAAAAGTATCTAAGTATTTTATCAGTTATCTGGTTCCCATAGTACAAGCTTTGCTTAGTTTGGGGGCTGTGTGAGATGTCCATCAATATCTATTTATAACATAATAATACAATTTTTTTACTATGTTATGTTTACAATTGAGGTCTACGTTAACCAACCACTTTCAACTTCCGTTCGCCTCGCCAGCTTACTCCCCAAGTCAAGCGTGCGTAAAAGAAGTTTTACTTCAAAAATGTATATACCGTTTTAGTTTTTGTCATTGTTTATTATTGTTTAGAATAAATCCTATAATTATAACCGTATATTCCTAGTTTTCTATCGATTATTTGAACAGCTGTTACAATTCACTCTTTTATATTATGCATGTCTTTGTTTCTTTTTGTTAATAGTGTTATTGAACTTGGCTACAGTGTACATTATGTTATATCGTAAAAAATATATAAAATAAATAAATTCAATACCATTCCCAGACTATACTTTTGCATTTTTCGCAAAAGTTTTTCTTTTCATTAAATAAATCTAAATCGGCTCATCCGTTCGGGTGCTACGATACCGCACTCACTCACTCACACACAAACACACACACACACACGCACCCACACACACACACACACACACACACGCACACACGTGACACACGTCAAACTTATAACACCCCGTCGTTTTTACGTCCCGGGTTAAAAAGAGATAAATTATAAAGCATGTTCGGATAACCGTTATCATTCAAATCACAGGTATTCGCTGACCTATTAAAGTTAATCTCGAATTACGGTAATCAGATGCAAACATTGCTTATCTGCTCGTATTATCAACTCAAATTAGGATTAGGGTGTTAAATGATAAAACTATACATGTTGACTAGAGGCTTGTGTTTCTACATCAGCTGAATATACATAATCGATTGAGCAGCGTGCGGTCAATATTACTTCTTATTACCTTATATTACAATTGAAGGGTTGAGAATAAAAAGGGTTTAACTGTCAAATTGACAGTTTCGAGAAAATTGACTTTAAACGTCAACGGCGTCATTTTAATGTAGAGTGCTTATAAGATAATAGAAAAGGTTTATGTAAGTTTCAGTTGCTTGAAAATGTTTTAATTCTATTTTAAAATACTAAATATAGTACTAATTCATACAATTACTGTAAAAATATGATATAATAAAATAAATATAATAATGTTTTTATGCTAAGCGAACTGTATTCCTGTGACAGATAAACCGTTTTTAGACTCAAAATTTCGAGATTTAAGCCTCATTTCGGTATTTTGATATTGTATTATTGAAGATAATTTCACGCTGAATCCAACGATACCCATAAGTCATTTTGTCAAAAAAATCAGTTAAACCCTTTTTATTCTCACCCCTTCAATTGTCAAGATGGTGAAATTAACATTAAACAAAGCAAAAACAAAGTTATACCGGCCGAAAGATACTCGTTTTAAAATAATCCATTCTCTTCGTCTAAACCGATGAATCTCAGTAATTACCAAATATAAAAAAGAGTTTTGGCGGGAATGCGAAAAAGATTGCGTCACCGCATGGTATTATTTTCCAAAACTTGTGTTATTTTCAGTGTTAGTGCATAAAATTGGTGGCATTATATTCGTTAAGTGCTGGATTACAGGCGTGAGTGTGGGAAAGTGGTATAATGATGGTGAAACGTTTCTTTTCGTGTTTTTTCCAAAACTCCATAGAAGCTTCAAGTAAAGTTGCCACCACTTTACTAGGAGTATGACTTTGTCTGGACTATGACTTGACTTGAAGACTTCGACTGTGACTTGACACATATCTCTGTGAAATATCATTAACATGATAAATTATTAATTACTTGACACTGGCTAAATATACAATAGTGTGGAGCCAAAACATAAAAAAAAAACAACTAAAATCTGACTTATCAGTACATTACATCGTAGATGACGTCAGGTTTATTTCATAATGTCGTGTTACGTGTACACATGTTGTGTTGGAGGTCAACTTGTAAATCAGACGTTAGAACTGTTTATATAAGTTAAAAATGCACAGAGCACGAAAAACTTTACACTTGCGCTCTAATACTGGTTCTTTTCTCAACGACAATAAATAAATAACGACTGGCCCGATAGCTCAGTTGGTAGTAATCCTGCCTTCTGACCTGTGGGTTGTGGGTTCGATTCCCACCCAGTACAAACATTTGTGTGATGAACATAGATGTTTGTTCTGTGTCTGGGTGTTATATTGTATTCTATGTATGTATTTACAAACAAAAAGTATCTAAGTAATTGTATCAGTTATCTGGTTCCCATAGCACAAGCTTTGCTTAGTTTGGGGCTAGATGGCGTTGTGTGAAGTGTCCACACATATATATTTATTATTATTATTATATTATTATAATAAATGAAGCATGAAGCTAATGATGCCTTTACGTAAAACTGCCCTGTGTCATAAAAATTGTTTTATGATGTGTATCAAAAAGTTATGTATGTTATGTTATGTTGTATGTATTTGTGTATATATTTATGTACCTATATATCTATATATGTATAAGTATATGTTAATTTATATATATATATATATATATATATATATATATTGTTATTAGCATTAAGTATAGTTTGTATAGCTTTTCCTGTATCTAAAAACCACCGTCCTTATTTTTATTGTTTTTCCTACATTTTTGGGTTGTCTGGAAGAGATCGCTTTAAGCGATAAGATCGCCCATTGTGACATTTAATTCTTAAGTTTGTGCCTGTAAATTGTTACTACAATGTGGTGTTTCAATAAAGAGTTTTATCTATCTTTATCTATCTATCTACAGTTTTTAATAAAATACCAAAAGAAATTAGGGAATTGCCTACTCGACAATTTAAGACAAAACTGTTTAAGTGGATGGCAGAGAAGTGTTTTTATGACCTCAAGGAGTTGTTGCGATAAATGTTTCTATTATTGCCAATTAAATTATATTTGTATATTTGTCATATTTATGATTATTAAGTTTCAATTTGACATATTAAAATTTTAAGTTTATAAAAATATTGCATGCCTGTCACGGGCAAAGTGTTGACTCCATTGTGCTAATATTAGTTTTTATTAAGACCTATTTGTACACAGTTTCTGCAATAAATAATTCATTCATTCAATCATTCATTCATTCATTCTTTCAACGCTTTTTATACTATCTGTCTATACATATAAAATTCAAAGTCCTGACTGACTGACTGACTTATATATCAACGCACAGCCTAATCCGCTGGTCCTAGAGACTTGAAATTTGGAGAGTGTGTTCTTTGTAAAGTGTATCCACTAAGAAAGGGTTTTTCAAAATGCCACCCCTAAGAGGGTGATATGTTATTTATTTATTATATATTTGTTAAATACACTGTGAACTTACAGCTACGCCAAAACATTCACATTGTTATACTAAGTTCTTATATGGACTAAGCAATATATATTTATAAATAAGCAATATTTTTTTTTTACCTACAAGCCACACGGGTGAAGCCGCGGGCAGAAGCTAGTTGCAATACAGCCGGTGTGGTGGTTGAGCAGGTCGGCTCATAAACGGAGGTGCACAAATATTTGTCTTGCAGCGGGAATCGAACCCGCCGCCTCCGGGTTATGAGCCGACCTGCTCAACCACCACACCACAGAGGCTGTCATTATATAGCAATAGGCAAGGTACCTAAGACTTTATAATATTAAGCTTGGGCTATTCTCGCCAAGCTTTTTTTGTCCGACACAATCATTGACAGCCTTATCAATAAACACGAACTAGCTTTAGACTAGTTACACCATGTTTTGTCTTTTTCGATCCAGCTAAATATTCCAGTAGCAAAAAAAGGACAAAGCTGAAGTAACTAATCCGAGACTAATATCCGTTTATTAATAAGTCTGTTATTGTTTAATAGTTTTTTTTAGCAGGTTTGACTTGAATATGCCTAAGTAGTACTCGATAAATCTACCAACCAATCCTTCAATTGGTCGCCACTCATTCATAGACACTGCGTACCCCACGGTCACCCATCCAATCGAGGACCGGACCTTGCATTGCTTAAAATTAACGATCTATTATTAAACTAGCTACTTTACAAATATGTATACACTTGAGGTGACACTTTTAGGTCATGCAATAAATGCTGAGAACTGACCTTGCTAGTCTAGATTTCTAGAAAACACGTTTGATAATATCAACGGGTGCTAGAGATATTTATTAATATCATTGACAGCCTTTGTGGTGTGGCGGTTGAGCAGGTCGGCTCATAACCAGGAGGCGGTGGGTTCGTTTCCCGTGGCAAGACAAGTATTTGTGCAGGAAAAAAAGCGCAAATACTTGTTCTGTGTCTGGGTGTTGTGGGAGCATGGTCCTCGTAGTTCCTGGGTCCCTAGACACAGGGAATCCTAGTTAGGGTCCAGGATCTATGTATGTGCTCGTTGGGCGTTATTATTATTTGTTGAAATGATTTACAATTATTATTTTAAATTTCTTTCAAACCGATTTCCAAATAGGATTACTTCCACCCAAATACCTAAATGAGGTTTTTGGTTGTAATTATTTTGCCTTCCCTTTAATATAGTATATGCTATTTATTCAAGAACAAATTTAATGTTTTTAAATTTGTATTATATAATATTATTATTATTATTATTATTAAGTGTCAAGTCAACTTGTTCTTGAGACAAAAACCTCAACAGCCTTATTAATGAACACGAACTAGCTTTAGACTAGTTACACCATCTTTTGTCTCTTTCGATCCAGCTAAATATTCCAGTAGCAAAAAAGGACAAAAGCTGAAGTAACTAATCCGAGACTAATACCCGTTTATTAATAAGGCTGCAAGCGTTTAGGTTTAGGTCGGTCGGTTGAAAATTACATACTATGAATTATAATACTCCCGGTACTTACAATGTCCCGGTAATAGCTGTGTAATGATAAGAAGCCACTAGAAACCTTATCAGGCACATAAAAAGTAGTTAGTAGACAATATAGCAAACATACAGTAAGGGTAAGCCTGCAATACAATTAAACGCGCGATTTTTCGAAGTAAATTTCTTTACGCACGCGTGATTTGGGGAGTAAGCTGGTGAATGCTAGGCGAATGCAATTTGAAGTTGGTTCACATAGTGCAAAGTTAAAAATTGTATTATTATGTTGGTATGCCCGGTAAAATGAAAATTTACAGTTGTCAAGATGGCGACATTAACGTTAAAAAAACCAAATTACCAACCAAACCAAAGTTATAATTCCGATAGATGGAGCTAAACTAAAGTAGCTTTACTTCAGTCGTGTGGTCTAAAGCACACTCGTTTTTTGTTCGCGTATATTTATTCGGCTTTCAATCACTTTAGAATTGAAATTTTGGTTGTTTGAAATTGAAAGTTGGTTCACATAGTGCAAAGTTAAAAATTGTATTATTATGTTGGTATGCCCGGTAAAATGATAATTTACAATTGTCAAGATGGCGACATTAAGGTTAAAAAAACCAAATTACCAACCAAACCAAAGTTATAATTCCGATAGATGGAGCTAAACTAAAGTAGCTTTACTTCAGTCGTGTGGTCTAAAGCACACTCGTTTTTTGTTCGCGTATATTTATTCGGCTTTCAATCACTTTAGAATTGAAATTTTGTATCGCGAATGCGTGTGTACGTAATGAATTGTTAAAAGAATCAAGAAAATGATCAAGTTTACTAATATTATAAACGCGAAAATTTGTTTATGTTTCTCTTTAATTCTCGTGTACTCTTTAGCGCTCAAACGGTTGGACGGATGGAATTTTGGAATATAGATAGCTGATATAAAATACTATTGGAATAAAAACAAAAATAAAAATACGTATTGGTTATTTAATAACAAACTTTTAATAAAAATTATGGATCAAAAATGTGAAATATGGTCCATTTTAATTTGGGAATCGTATAAAATTATTTTCGTATGAACTTGTGTTACTGTGAAAATCAAATATATGTATGTGATCAATTACTATGAAATCCGGCTATTATTATCACGTTTCAGTACCGTTCGAATGCATTAAACGACGCAGTTGTGACATACATTATATGACTATCATTATTATATATATTGACTGGCCCGATAGCTCAGTTGGTAGTAACCCTACCTTCTGAACTGTGGGTTGTGGGTTCGATTCCCACCCAGAACAAACATTTGTGTGATGAACATCGATGTTTGTTCTGTGTCTGGGTGTTATATTGTATTCTATGTATGTATTTACAAACAAAAAGTATTGTATCAGATATCTGGTTCTCATAGTACGAGCTTTGCTTAGTTTGGGGCTAGATGGCGTTGTGTGAAATGTCCACAAAAAAAAGAAAGTCGCGTTAGTTACACTATTTATAACTCAAGAACGGCTGAACCGATTTGACTGCAAATTGGTGAAGAGGTAGCTTAGAACCAGGAGACGGACATAGGATACTTTTTATCCCCTTAAATTGTTTTTTCATAATTATATAGTGGATTAGCACATAGGCTATTTTTTATCCCATTCGACCGCGTTTTACTAATTCACCCGTGCGAGCCGAGGCGGGTCAATTAGTGTTCCATAGATTCGTCTGTCACACACAGATATGTGTGATACGCACGTATCAATTGAAAATAGTTTAGCTCTATGCACGTTTCTGTATGCGCTTGTACTCATAACTACAACTAGTACACGGCTAACACTCACGAGATACAGTCGAATAACTCGACCGGTGTTCGGGCAATATAGATGCCTATCCTCAAGGAGTACGCGCGGCGGTGGCAGCTCGGTGCTGAGCCGTTTTTTTATTCGACTGTATCTCGTAAGTGTTAGCCGTGTACTAGTTGTAGTTATGAATACTACTCACGTCCGTTTCTATAATATTATAGCGTGTATGAGGTGACGTCATCAAAATATATCAAACAACTCTAGGCTAGTTAATTTACTATGAATCTTCCTTGAGGATAACGCAACAAAAGTACTACAGAAATTCGTTTAAATAACATCATCGCAGAATAGAGAAAATCTTAATTTCATTATTTACGAGCTTCTGCCCGCAGCTTCGCCCGCGGCGTGGCCTATGGGAAAATAATTCAACCACCCATTTCACCCCTTAAGGCTGGAATTTCGAAAAATCCTTTCTTAGCGGATGCCTACGTTATAACATCTACCTGCATGCCAAATTTCAGCCCGATCCGTCCATTGGTTTGGGCTGTGCGTTGATAGATCACTATGTCAGTCAGTCACCTTTGAGTTATATATATTTAGAGATTTATTTACACTTTAGCATTAAAAGACACAAGGATGACTTAATGCTATGAAGCATCATACTGTAATCCTGGATGTGCAAGAAAAAAAAATGGTAGCAGTGCAATTAAATTGATAATAGAATAAAATAAATAAAAAATAGAATAAAAGCGTACACGGCATACAACATTATTTTTACCCCATTTTCAAAATACGAAATATGCATCAACGCCCCTATTTCACGTATCAGCTCAACATACAATAAGAAATTTTCGGATCTCGATATCTTTAATACTTCCAAAAATACCTTCAAAAACAAGGTATTCCAACAGTTACTGGGTACGGAATAAGTTATTTCATATCTGTATAAATATACAACACACACACACAAGCACACACACACACACACACACACACACACACACACACACACACACACACACACACACACACACACACACACACACACACACACACACAAACGCGCGCGCGCGCATAAATTACCTATTATTACTAATCATATACCTAACCCTACAACCTTAGCACACCCTTATTATCACTCTTTAAAACATGCGTAATGCAGTGCGAGCTGTGTCTCTTTGGTTATAAAACTAATATTCTGCTAAATATTCTGCTTTTATGTAATTATTATCTATATAATCCTAATTCTGTTGGTCATTTAATAAATAAATTACATACTAGTTGGTAGGACTTTTCTGCAAAGTTCATCTAGGTAGGTACCACCGCTTTTTCTGTTATTCTGCCGCCAAGCAGTAGTGTGCAGGCATTACTGTGTTCCGGTTTGAAGGGCGCTGTATCTAGATAAATTATTGGGCAAATGAGACTATGACCTGATCTCACAGTCTAGTAATTTTGTTACTAGATTGTGCTGATGTCTCAGGATGACGTTCGCAGTGCGGGGACACGCGAAACTTCATAATTTAGAGTTCCAATTGAACCTGCCACTGATATGGGCAGCCGTGTCGCTTAACATGAACATGAACGGTTAGCTTGTTACGGCAATCGTTAACATACAAAAATAAAATAAAATAAAATTACATTTTGGTGTCGATTCTGTGTTGCATTCTCTAATACTAAAGTAAACTTAAAGTATGGCGGTACTCTTCTGATAAAGGGGAAATGACAAAGACGGCAATATGTTAATTTCGTTTAGCTTTAGAGTATGCGACACAGAATCGACACTATTATATACATAATTATAAAAATAATACGAAATGCCTACCTACTGACATAATTATAATGGATATACCAAGTAAAAAAAAATAACATTACAGTACTACAATAGGTATTACAAAGGGCGATCTTATCACTAAAAGTGATTTCTTCTAATAATCTTTGGCAATGTTTGATAACTCCTACTCGGCCTTTCTTCTCTTTCTCTTCTTTAAACCAGATTTTCTCTCTCTCTCTTCATGAACATTTCACTCTCTTGACGTACCTAATTCACAAGCTATTGGAATGGTTTTTATTTTTAATACTTTACTTTATCCGTCTCCTTCATTGTGAATGTAGATGAGCGAGACGGAGAAGGTAGATTAGACGGACCATAAATAGGTTTCTCTTTTTCACAGAATAAAAGTCTATATAGATCTAACCTAATCTTTACTAGTAATAATTTTACGTTACTTTACCCAGTTTAAAATTATCTAATCCAGTTACAAATAATAATCAAAATGACAAGGACTAAGTGATTTAAAAGGCCAACATGGCTTAATAACTCGTCAACAACCAGGATGGCTTAAGAAGCACAGGTACCTACGGAAAAGAAAGAAATAAGTCGCAAAATTTGAACGTGGAACTTACTGGAAAATAACTAATGTATTCACCGAAATCTTCAATGGATAAGAAGTCTTCCGGCAGCATAATGTTTCGGTCAGGTTAAGTCCAGTTCCAATTGGCTATATGATCAGAAGTGAAGAGTTATGGAGCAAGAAACAGATATACTGTTCTCGGCCAAAATGAAGACCAATAAAAGCCCAAAAGCGGAAAGACGGAGATCCAGCATCTTCAACCTTTTGAGGAGACAGAAGAAGCTGACCAGGCAGTTCTCGGAGCCGGCAGCTTTCTCCGGCTTGTCGTTGGACAGGAAGTACTCTGTCGATTCAGCGATACTGTCAGATTTTACCAAAGTTGAAAACGGAGGGTACAAAGTTACGTTGAACAGCTGTAAACAAGCCTTGTCGAGCAATGGAGGTGGGTTAAAATTCTGTATTCGATATTGCTCTTTATGGGCTTCAATTTAAGTTTTAAAATTCATTTAAGACCCTTATAATACGTGGAAATTGTACGTGTCACTGACTAAACTCGTTCTCAATACATTTTTTTATTGATTTTGCTATCAGTTTATTTATTTAGCCAGAAACAAGGATGAATATAATTCAGACTAAATTGTACACGTGTAAAATTACCTGTAATTCCTGGAATTTACTGAATCACACATTTAGTTTACTCTTTAATATTTATCTGCACTCATGTACGTTTAAAAATTATTAATCTGCAATTCCTAAATATCATATGTTTTGGAAAATAATACAAATCAACAAAGGCATAACAACAATCCATTGTCAGCTCTGTCCCACTACACTTTCTAAACGGTGGTTGGAGTGAGAAAACCCTGTGTACTATTAGAAAAAGACAGCTAAAATCCACTGGACCAGACACGGTTGGTGGCAATGTAAGCCATATCTGCGGAAATATAGCTTATGCTAATTCAGTTCACGTAGATTGTGTAGCACTGATAACGCTAACTATATTCTATCATTAAACTCTTTATGAGCACTAAAGTTGCTTAATCGCGGTAAAAGCATTGCCACATAGATATGCCAGTGGAATAAAGCACGAGTAGGCGACAAATAGCTAAAGTAAATACGCTAGCTAAGCACCCCCTATCCCTGATGCTGCAGAGCTCGCCGGCGCTGCGTCTGACACGGACAGCGAAGGGTCACGGGGCGCGATGACACCGGCGCGTCACTCTGATGCCAAAGACATCGTGCTGGCGAGAATAGAAGCCACATACATAGAGGATCCGGACAGAGATGTTGGCGCAGTGAGTAGGATCTAACCTTATTTTAGTCTGCATTATCGTATAACTAGATGGTGTGTTAGATAAAAGCTGGACATTAGCCAAATGGTTGAAGAATATAGACAGATGTTCACGTAAGGTGTAGAATATAGCCAATCTTATCTTAATCCATAATAGTGTACTACTAGAAACTGTGTTAGCTCAGTGGTTAAAAAACGAAGGCCGACTGATTAAAGAGTAGCAGGAAACCACCCAGAATATCCTAACTGAAATTTTGGCGTGCGTTTAAGGTACTTTCCATTCCTGTCTGATCTTCGTCTCTAACAGCCTTATTAATAAACACGAACTAGCTTTAGACTAGTTACACCATCTTTTGTCTCTTTAGAAAAAGCTGAAGTAACTAATCCGAGACTAATATCCGTTTATTAATAAGGCTGTAATAGCTCAAGCTAAGATTTGCATCCCAGAGGTGCCTACAAAATGGTACAAACACAGTTTATGAATTCTAACCACGTTCTGCAAAATCCATCAAAATGGAAGCTTAAGGTCTTGGAAATGAAATCGAAAATTGCTTAACTCTCCTTTTGGACTTCGTGTTGTAACCGTGAAGATATGCCAACGTTTTAAACATTTTTCTTCACGATCTTCAGGCGGGAGAGCTGGTAGAAGAAGTGGGTGAAGAGAACAAGTCATTGCTATGGTTCCTGCTGAAGCAGGTCCGACCTGGCATGGACTTGAGCAAGGTCGTGCTGCCTACTTTCATACTGGAACCCCGCTCGTTTCTGGACAAACTGGCCGACAGTTACTACCATGCTGACATACTGTCACAGTAAGTACCACTAATAAACTTTGTTGTTGCTCCTTTAAAAGCATAAGCAATCGACTTCTTCTGTGGTGTGGTGGTTGAGCCAGTTTGCTCATAACCCGGAGGTGGCGGGTTCGATTCCCGCGACAGGACAAGTATTTGTGCACAGAAAAAAAGGCGCAAATACTTGTTCTGGTTCTGGGTGTTGTGGGAGCATGGTCCTCGTAGTTCCCGGAGTCCTAGACACGGAATCCTAGTTAAGGTCCAGGATCTATGTATGTGATCGTTGGGTGTTATTGATAAATGTATACTAATGATTGTTCTTAATTTAATGGCAACAATAATATAATTTATTTGAACTTTGCAAGTGTATGCTAATAGAATTATTTTAGTTTATTTGAAAATTGTATTATACTCAGTACTGACCAAACTTAATAATATTTTTCACATGCCACAAGTATGGGCTAAATGGAAGAACTGCATACTAAAAACCTGACATCTACAGCTATCTCCATTTATGTGAAATAAATTTTAATTTCATTATTATCATTATTATTGATCAAAGCTCCGGATCGGAGTTTTCTTTTATACGTTGTGCCGGATTGCTTGCACCAGTAGTGGGAAAGAAAACCGAATTCAATCGCCTTCATGTCATATTGGATGATATTATTATCATATATATTTATAGTTGTTCCAATTATATTTGAAAATCAAACTACTGAACTGATTTTAATAAAAAAATATCATTTTATCGCATAACCATCTTAATGTTTATAAGCTGTGGTTTTGAACTGGTTCAACACTTGACACACAACCAAGTGACTTTACGTTTTGTAAGTTGCTTACACATACTGAAAAATTTAAGGTAAAATAGCAACTGAATAAGGGCCATACCTCACCGAGATGCCATGGCGACGTGGCCAACGACATCGCCATGGCTACGTCTGGCGTCCCTGTGTCGCCAGGCTGAGTCGCCAAATCGCGTCGCCAATGCATTCAGTTTTTTCTCGACACAGTCAGGAATGGACGTGGAAATTACTGCACTGTTATTATATAATAATAATAATAATAATAACGCCCAACGATCACATACATAGATCCTGGACCCTAACTAGGATTCCCTGTGTCTAGGGACCCAGGAACTACGAGGACCATGGTCCCTCAACACCCAGACTCAGAACAAGTATTTGCTCCTTTTTTTTTTTTCTGTGCACAAATACTTGTTCTGCCGCGGGAATCGAACCCGCCACCTCCGGGTTATGAGCCGACCTGCTCAACCACCACACCACAGAGGTTGTCAATATTATTACCAGCGTCGCAAAAAGAAGAAACGAAAAGACAAAAAATAGGTACATCCGTTTGTATCAAACCGAAGCCAAAGCGGTGTTTTTCTCAAACTTTAAGATTTAAGAAAATACCCTGAAAAAATGTTCAATTATCTGAGGACGTCGCCAGGTAGCCAGCGTCGCCAGTCGCCGCATGCGGAGCGATAGACTCTGGCTGCGCTGGCTATTTGGCAACGTCGCCAGTCGGTCGCCAAGTGAGTTAGCCGTCATATATCTCAATAAGAACTAGTTGGTGACGTCGCTGGTCACGTCGCCATGGCATCTCGGTGAGGTATGGCCCTAATTAAGTATTGATTGTTCAATGTAAACCATAATACGACATACTGAATAAACAAAGCCAACAAGCGCACCGGGTGGCTTCAAGGTCGTTGACCTCGCCGCGGTAGGTTACCTAAAGTTGCACGAGCGTGCGAGCGAGATAGCCGCGAAAATGCCCGCGTTGTTTTTTAATTTAAAAAAATGTGTATACTGAATTAAACCTTTACGCACGCTTGACTTGGGGAATAAGCTGGTGAATACGTGACGAGGTGAACGGAAGTTGAAAGTTGTTGGTTAACGTAGATCTCCATTGTCAAAGTAACAAAGTTAAAAATTACCTAAAATTTGTATAATATTTGGTATGTCCGGTAAAGTGACAATTTACAATTGTCAAGATGGAGACATTAACATTAAACAAAGTTATACCGGCCGATAGATGGAGCTAAAGAAGTTTTAGTTCAGTCGTGTGGTCTAAAGCACACTCGTTTTTTTGTTGATCCTGTTTAAAACAGCTGGTACTAAACTTTATACTCCAGGGCCCAAAACATAGAGGACCCGTATCAACGCTTCAAATGTGTGCTCCGCTGGTATCTATCGGGATTGTATCGCAAACCGAAAGGCCTGAAGAAGCCCTACAATCCGGTGCTGGGAGAGACCTTCAGATGCTGTTGGAAGCATCAGAACAGCTACACTTACTATATCGCTGAGCAGGTGAGTGGACTTAAACCCTAATGATGGTTTTGTAAGATAAATAACGGCTAAAACTCACGTCAATTAAAAGTCGAAATTACTCCGACCACGTTTCGGACATATTCGATGTCCTTCTTCTGGGAGCCAGTTATTAACGCAAGCCGCGGCGGCTTTAACGTAACGTGAGTTTTGCCGTTATTTATCTTACAAATTGTGTCATACTCACGATAGTTTTCAAACTTAATAATGGTTACCTACGTAGACCAACTGCAGAAAAGTCCTACCACCTAGTAAATAGAAGAAAACTATTTTTTTTGTTTTACTTAGACTTAACTAGCATTTGACCTTATTTGACAGCTTCTGTGGTGTGGTGGTTGAGCAGGTTGCCCCGGAGGCAGCGGATTCGATTCCCGCGGCAGGATAAGTATATGTGCGCAGAAAAAAATCGCAAATACTTGTTCTGAGTCTGGGTGTTGTGGGACTGTGTTCCTCGTAGTTCCTGGGTCCCTAGACACGTGGAATCATAGTTAGGATTCAGGTTCTATGTATGTGATCGGTGGGCGTTATTATTATTATCATCTCACCTGATGGGAAGTGACGATGCGATCGAAGTTGTAGCATGCTAGTCAAGTAAATACCTATTCATTCTTCTCTTGAACACGCCTCTGTCATATTTCCCCGGAAACACAGACGCTGGCAGGGCATTAATAAAAAGCACCTAGGTCTGATTATTAAAGCGATAATGCATCTGAAGAAGAATGCAGTTTTTTAAAAGAGTTTTTTTAGTATTAAAATTCTCATGAGTGTGATTCATTTTAAATTAATATATCCCCGACTGTCACCGCCGCGATCTCGCTGCGTGAACTCACCTCCTGAGGAAGAGCATCGGATATGCTCGAAACCTGGTCGAGAAATCGACATACTATTCGTGAGTAACAGTCGGGGATATATTAATTTAAAAAGAGTTTTTTCTTCTAGGTATCCCATCATCCACCGGTCTCCGCGTTTTATGTTTCGAATAGACAAGAAGGCTTCGTCATAGAGGGCAGTTTGTTAGCAAGGTCTAAGTTTTACGGTGAGTGAACTAAATTATACCGTAAACGTACTAAGTTTTAGTAAAACTCAGTACATTAGTACTGAGTTTTACTTTTAACGTCGTCGTTATACTATTGATTTGCTAAGTTTTATTGTTAACGTACTACAATATACTCTTAACGTACTGAGTTTTACTGTTAACGTACTGAGTTTTACTTTTAACGTCGTCGTTATACTATTGATTTGCTAAGTTTTACTGTTAACGAACTACAATATACTCTTAACGTACTGAGTTTTACTGTTAACATCATTTTTTTTTACTTCAAACTTGTCTAGCATTTGACCACGCTCTCACCTGATGGGAAATGGCGATGCGATCGAAGATGTAGCATGCTAGCCAAGTAAAAATTGTTACTGGGTTATACTATTGGTTTGCGAAGTTTTACTGTTAACGTAATACGTTTTACTGTTAACGTTCTAAGTTTTACTGTTAACCTACTGAGTTTTACTGTTAACGTACTGAGTTCTAATGTTAGTGTACTGTTTAAGTATTAAGTCTCATTAAGATTAGTGTGACACATTAATAAAAAATATAAATTAAAAAAAAAACTGGATTTCGTAATTCCACGCACTTGACAAAAAGAAATGAACGCAGAAGAATAAGCGGCCTCTATCGGCATACTTAAGAAAATACAATTATTTTAATTTCTCTGCATAGTTGGCTTAGCATTACGCCAATCTAAATATATATAACTCAAAGGTGACTGACTGACTGACATAGTGATCTATCAACGCACAGCCCAAACCACTGGACGGATCGGGCTGAAATTTGGCATGCAGGTAGATGTTATGACGTAGGCATCCGCTAAGAAAGGATTTTTCGAAATGGGGTGAAATGGGTGGTTGAATTATTTTCCCATAGGCCACGCCGCGGGCGAAGCTGCGGGCAGAAGCTCGTGTAAAATATAACTTCTAACACTCCTACTCATTACAACTGTTACACATTACAGCTCGACTACACTAAAGTATGTTAAAATAAAACTTAGCTAAGTTACACATTACAGCTCGACTACACTAAAGTATGTTAAAATAAAACTTAGCTAAGTTACACATTACAGCTCGACTACACTAAAGTATGTTAAAATAAAACTTAGCTAAGTTACACATTACAGCTCGACTACACTAAAGTATGTTAAAATAAAACTTAGCTAAGTTACACATTACAGCTCGACTACACTAAAGTATGTTAAAATAAAACTTAGCTAAGTTACACATTACAGCTCGACTACACTAAAGTATGTTAAAATAAAACTTAGCTAAGTAGTAGTAGTAAATAAATAAATAAAATTAAATAAATAATCTACACTTGACTCCGAGTTCTCGTATGTTTGTTAAATTTGTGTCAACTTGACACACCAAATACTGAACACTTATTGGTTGCCTGTTGATCATCGGCCGCTTTCAACCAATTAGCATACAGTATTTGGTGTGTCAAGTTGCCAAGAATATAATATAATAATATGAGTGGACATCTCACACAGCGCCATCTAGCCCCAAACTAATCAAAGCTTTTACTATGGGAACCAGATAACTGATAGACTTAGATACTTCTTGTTTGTAAATACATACATAGAATACAATATAAAACCCAGACACAGAGCAAACACCTATGTTCATCACACAAATATTTGTCCTGTGTGGGAATCGAACCCACAACCCACAGTTCAGAAGGCAGGGTTACTACCAACTGAGCTATCGGGCCAGTCAATATAATAAGTACATACTATAGTATAAATATAATAAGTTGATAGTTTTTTTTAGAATTTCATTTGAATTAAGTTCGAGCTTAGTGCAGACGGGTTCATTGGTTTTTAAAAAAAAAACAATTAGTTTATTATTTATTTATTAGTTTTTTTTTCAAATTAAACTGATGTTTATTTTTTTTTTAACATTTTCAGGTAACTCAACGTCTGCGATACTGGAAGGGTGCGCCAGGGTTCACTTGCTTCAGTGGGGGGAGACGTACATAACCACTGCGCCATACGCGCATTGCAAGGGGCTCGTCATTGGTACGCTTAGCATGGAGCTTGGAGGCAAGGTGAGGCGATATCAAAAATAGTGGCTTTTGACAATCACACTAATATTATAAAGGCGAAAGTTTGTATGTGTGTATGTTTGTTACGCCTTCACGCTGAAACGGCTGAATGGATTTGGATTAAATTCAGTACCAAGATAGCTTATACACTGGATTAACATGTAGTCTACATTTTATCCAGGAAAAGTGAAATTTTCCCGTGGGATGAGCTCATAAAATTAAAATACCTTTTATCCGCGGGTGAAACCGTGGGGCGCAACTAGTATTCTATATTTATCTTGACAGCCTTTGTGGTGTGGTGGTTAAGCAGTTCACCTCATAACCCGGAGGCGACGGGTTCGATTCCCGCGGCAGGACAAGTATTTAGGCACAGAAAAAAAGCGCAAATACTTGTATTGTGTCTGGGTGTGGGACCATGGTTCTCGTAGTTCCTAGGTCTATAGACACAGGGAATTTCAGTTAGGGTCCAGGATCTATGTACGGGATCTTTGGGCGTTATTATTATATATATATATTAATATAGATATGTATATATCTATATATATATAATAATAATTTAATTAATGTATTAATATATATTAAATTTATGTAATTTCTTACCCTAAATAATATATATATATTAGGTCTTTACCTATGAAATTGCCGTTTTGTTTGAAAAAAGTTAGTATTTTTTTTTCGAACTTATATATTTCTTTTATTCGAAGTAATCACCCTTGCAATCAATGCATCTTTGCCAACGCTGTGGCAGTTTATGGATGCCCTTCTTGAAAAAATCAGCAGGACGGGAGACAACAAACTCTTCAAAGGCGTTTTGTACTGCCTCTCGGGAATTGAATTTTTTTCCCGCTAAAAAGTTGTCCAAATTTTGGAAAAGTAATAGTCGGTAGGCGCAAGATCTGGTGAGTATGGCGGATGAGGGAGAGCTTCCAAACCCAACTCATGCAGCTTAGAGACGGTCTGTTGTGCAGTATGGGGTCGCGCGTTGTCGTGAAGTAGCAGTGGAGACGACCGATTGACCAAAGCTGGTTGCAGACGTGCGAGTTTCGCCATCATTGTGGTCAGTTCTTCAATGTACACATCTGCAGTAATGCTCTCGCCGTTTTGTAAAAAGCTATGATGAATCACACCAGCACTAGACCACCAAACTGTGACCATCACCTTTCTAGGGGTCATTTTTCGTTTTGCACATTGCTTTGGTACCGAACCAGGATCTAACCAACTTGCTGAGCGCTTTCGATTGTCAAAAAGAATCCATTTTTCGTCGCACGTAACAATTCGGTACAAAATTCCTTCATTTCTGTGCCTGTTAAGCAGCGCAAGGCAAGTCTCGACGCGTACGTTGCGCTGGCGATCGTTAAGTTCGTGGGGCACCCATCTATCAAGCTTTTTTATCTTGCCAATCTGTCGCAAATGGACCAATATTGTTTTGATGCTAACATCAAAAGCTGCTGCCAGCTCAGCTGTAGATTGAGATTCATCAGCTTCCACAATCGCCTTTAATTCATCATTGTTGACCAAAGTTTCCGGACGACCACGAGGTTCATTTTTCAAGTCAAAATTCCCAGAACGGAACCGAGCAAACCAATAACGGGTTGTACGTTCGTTTGTACAGTTCTCTCCGTAAACGTCGTTGATGTTACGTGTCGTTTGTGCTGCGTTGGTGCCACGACGGAACTCATATTCCATAATTACACGAAATTTCAAAGTATCCATTATGAGGAAAAATGTTGAAATGTAATGAAAATACAACGCTAATCAATAAACAAAAGACTTATATTGTAAATAGAATGTCATATTATTAAAACAAAATTAATTTGAATGTAGAATTCATAGCCATTCAAAACTTTTTTTTGTTTGAAAAAGTCTGTACTGCAATACGGCAATTTCATAGGTAAAGACCTATTATATATATATATATTACGGTAAGAAATTACGTGACGAGCTTACCGTTCACCTGATGTTATTGTGTTAATAACCGATTTCAAAAAATGAGGAGGTTCTTCAATTCGACTATACAGTCGAATTGAAGAACCTCCTCATTTTTGAATGTTTCTTGCCTTAGAATTTTGAAATGGTGAACAGATTTTAATAACTTTTCTGTTATTTAATTTTATTTTCAAATAATATATGGTAATATTATTATTATATTAACAGGCACTTAATTAAACAATAAAATGAATTGTAATTTTGACAAATCTAAATGCTTGCATGTCTTAACGACGGAATTAGGGACACTTTATACATCAGAATAAGACCACATTTTTTGTATTAGCTATTCGCAAGATAATAAATTGTTTGATTGTTTAATTTATTAAAGACTGTTGTTCAGAGACTTCTTTGTTCATTAGATTGTTACATGTTTTATTCATTTTCCTTATTATGCGTAGTACTTACTTATTCAGAATAGCACAAACACGATGTTTCCGATCTTTGTCAGTTTAATTTATTTTTTTGTAAAATCCGGTGTTCATTATTAATAATAATAATAATAATAACGACCAACGATCGCATACATAGATCCTGGCCCATAACTAGGATTCCCTGTGTCTAAGGACCCAGGAACTACGAGGACCATGCTCCCACAACACCCAGACACAGAACAAGTGTTTGCGCTTTTTTTTTCTGTGCACAAATACATGTCCTGCGGCGTTAATCGAACCCGCCGCCTCCTGGTTATGAGCCGACTTGCTCAACCACCACACCACAGAGACTGTCAAATGTCTGTATTGCTAGCTCAAGCATTAGAGCTACTACACCGCTATATGTGAGGACCTTTAATTGGCTTCCAAATGTATAACATGATTCTGCGATGTAAGAAAAAGCTGTTGGTCTTCCCAAAAAAAAATGAATTAATTAATAAATTTTGAACAAATTCTTTTTGTTGAAAACTATCGTGAGTATGACACATTTTGTAAGATAAATAACGGCTAAAACTCACGTCAATTACTCCGACCACGTTTCGGACATATTCGATGTCCTTCTTCTGGGAGCTAGGGAGGAAGTAACGTTACGTGTTGACGCTCGCGAGAGCCGCCTTTTTTTTTTTTGAACGAGCTAATGCTTTTGTTCCATAACGACCTTTACAGCGTCTCCTCGCTTAGGGCGTGCGGTGGTCCTAGCGCAGCCGATACTACGGCTGCTATTGGATCATCCGGGTCGCTCAACACGTGTCTCGGGCGGCGCTTTGAGTGACCCGGATGATCCTATAACAGGATCATGCTGCCGTTCACTAACTCACGTTACGTGCTGACGCTCGCGAGAGCCGCCGCGGCTTGCGTTAGTAACTGGCTCCCAGAAGGACATCGAATATGTCCGAAACCTGGTCGGAGTAATTTCGACTTTTAATTGACGTGAGTTTTAGCCGTTATTTATCTTACAAATTGTTTTTGTATTCCCAGGTGCATATTATGTGCGTTGAGACGGGATACCAAGCTGATATAGAGTTCAAATTAAGGGTAAGTTTTTTTTGTATCGGTTACGGTAGAATTGTGAACGCTGTTAGATTAAACCTACCAAAAACTACCATTTAGGTACATAAAGCCAATTCCCGAAATGTTCACTTTCAATTTTCTTTTTTTATGTTAGTGAATGATGTGACGAGCTAGTCATTCACCTGATGTTAAGCGACACGGCCGCCCATAACAGAACAAGTGTTACTCGGAACCCTTAAACATAGAGTTACAAGCGACACTGCACTGCGCACATCATCCTGAGACATCAGGACAGTCTGGTAATAAGATTACTCGACTGTGAGATCAGATCATAAAGTCTCAATTGCCCAGTAATTTCACTAGCTACAGTGCCCTTCAAACCGGAACACAGTAGTGCTTGCACACTACTGCTTGGCGGCAGAATAACTGGCAAAGCGGTGGTACCTACCTAGACGAACTTTGCAACAAAGTCGTACCACCTAGAATTGTGAACGCTGTTAGATTAAACCTACCAAAAACTGCCATTTAGGTATATAAAGACCATTTCCCGAAATGTTCACTTTCAATATACCCACATACGTAATTGTCGGTTTCCCAAAATGTGTGTTATTAAGTTACTGTCAAAATGTAAAGTATTACTTTAATAAAAAAATATGGGTTAAGTTTAAATAATTTTTTTCAGCCAATAAAAAATTCCAATAATTTTGTGGTACCATATCTATTATGAGCTTCTGTATATCAGAATCTTCAGGATCATAATATGCCTTACCAGACAATTAACACACTATCGAAAACCATTCAGCCCAACTTATAATATTATGTCTATTCGTAGAATTATTACTAATTTTTTTTTTCAGTCGTTCCTAAGCAGTGCGGATCAAACGAATGCGATATCTGGACGAATAAAAAAAGGGAAGGACACAATAGCTACGGTCGATGGTTATTGGGACGGGAGAATCGATATAAAAGACAAAAAGACCGGGGTGAGTGGATAACATAAGCTTTATGTATATTGTAATAGGTGTCATGGTTTGACAATAATTAATTTAAAAAAAACCAGTATGCTTTAGACCACACGATGGAAGTAAAACTTTTTTAGCTCCATCTATCGGCCGGTATAACATTGTTTTTGTTTTCTTTAATGTTAATGTCGCCATCTTGTAAATTGTCATTTTACCGGACATACCAACGTAGTAATCCAAATTTTTAACATTGTTATGTTGACAATAGCGATCTACGTGAATCAACTTCAACTTGCGTTCGTCACGCATTCACCATATTACTCCCCAAGTTAAGAGTGCGTAGTTTTACTTAAAAAAAATTACATGCTTATATTGTCAGCTTCTGTGGTGTGGTGGTTGATAAAGTCGGCTCATAACCCGGAGGCGGCGGGTTCGATTCCCGCGACAGGATAAATATTTGTGCACAGAAAAAAAAGCACAAATACTTGTTCTGTGTCTGGGTGTCGTGGGAGCATGGTCCTCGTAGTTCCTGGGTCCCTAGACACAGGGAACCCTAGTTAGGGTCCAGGATCTATGTATGTGATCGTGGGGCGTTATTATTATTATTATTATTAAATATTTATCATCATATTTGTTTTATTCCCGCGACTATGTATCATTAATTTTCTAATTTTGATTATTATTATATTGATTATTTTGATATATATATTGATTACTATGTATATGTACATTATAAAACAATATGACTAATGTATTTTCTTTTTTTTTACAATCTAATTATATTATGTATTATATTATTATATTATATTATATTATGTGTGGACATTTCACACAGCAACATCTAGCCCCAAACTAAGCAAAGCTTGTACTATAGGAACCAGATAACTGATACAATACTTAGATACTTTTTGTTTGTAAATACATACATAGAATACAATATAACACCCAGACACAGAACAAACACCTATGTTCATCACACAAATGTTTGCCCTGGGTGGGAATCGAACCCACAACCCACAGTTCAGAAGGCAGGGTTACTACCAACTGAGCTATCGGGCTAGTCAATTAATCTTTGACCTTTTTTGAGGAGACTGTTTTATTTCTGGCGTTTTTATTTAAATGTAATTTATTTCAATTGAATTGTTATTGTATTTATGTAGTGATTAGTGTGATTGGTGTAACCGTACTAATTTATTAAATAAATAAATCATCTCAGGAAGAGTCCAATCTCTTGGACGTGGCGATCCTCAAGGACCAGCGGCTGCCCCGGTACCTGATGAAATTGGACCAGCAACTTGAGTTCGAGTCCCAACGGCTCTGGCTCAAGGTCTCCGAGGCCATCGCCAATGATGATCAGGTAAGCTGGATGGATGAGAGCACGTGGAGGAAATCATTCAATAACTTAATCATAAGTATGATTAAGTTATTGAATGATTTCCTCATCCAGCTTATTTAATTTTGACTTCTAAAAGTGCTAAAAATAGCCTATCACATCACACTAATATTATAAAGGCGAAAGTTTTTATGTGTGTTTGTGTGTATGTTTGTTACTCCTTCACGCTCAAACGGCTGAATGGATTTGGATGAAATTCGGTACCAAGATGGCTTATACACTAGATTAGCATATAGGCTACATTTTATCCCGGAAAAGTGAAATTTTCCCGTGGGATGAGTAAACAATTAAAATACTTTTTAACCGCGGGTGAAACCGCGGGGCGCAACTAGTTTGCAATAAAATCTGGGCAAACAACTAAAAAAGAAGTGTTGGGTAGAAATTACTGGGCACATGAAACTTTATGACCTTCTGATCACGAAAAATTGATTGCAATGCAACAAGATATATTTTCATACTAACTATATAATGCGCCTGGCCAAATGGCAAAGGGCAAAATGCTGGCACTTATTTGGCACAAGGAATGAGCATTGCAATTCAACGGGGCAATGCTGCCAGCATGTTGGGTACGCTACCTACTGGTAGTGGGCTGGAGCATTTGGACTGTCTATAGGTCGTCGCGGCCAGTATTAGATCAAATGTTTTTTTTGTAGTAGTAGTAGTAGGTAGTTATTAGTATTAGTTATTAAATCATTGTAGTATTTAGAAAATAAAGGCAATTTGTCGTGTTACTATATAATGCACATGCACTGCGTATTCAAACTGTCGAATCCATATAAATTTGTGTTTCTGTCGGTTGCAATCGAGTTACATGATCGCCCAGCTGATCTCACAGTCGAGTAATCTTATTACCAGACTGTGCTGATGTCTCAGGATGATATGCGCAGTGCAGTGTCACTCGTAACTTTATATTTTGGAGTTTCGAATTACGCTGTTTTGTTATGGGCAGCTGTGTCGCTTAACATCAGGTGAACGACTCGCTCGTCACATTATTAACTTACATAAAAAAAAAAAACTTTTGACTTTGACTTTGACTTTCTGAGCTCGTACACTCGGAGGATGAAAAGGTCCCGCAACTTTAGAGTCCACTTTGGCTTGTATGACTCCATAATTTCAACGATTGCATACATTATTAAGCTTCATTATGAAAATAATACAATAAAAGCTCATTGGGAGTTTTGGCGGAAAGACGAAAAATTTCGCGTCACGCATTGTATTATTTTCCTAAACTTGTGTTATTTTCAGTGTTAGTGCATAAAATTGGTTGCATTTTATTCGTTAAGTGCTGAATTACAGGCGTGAGTGTGGGAAAGTGGTATAATGATGGTGAAACGTTTCTTTTCGTGTTCTTTCCAAAACTACATAGAAGCTTCAAGTAAAGGTGTCACTTTACTAGGACTATGAGTAGACTAGGCTATGACTTAACTTGATGACTTGGACTGTGACTTGACTTGACACATATATGTAATATTAATTAATTTGAGAAATTATCAATTACTTGACACTGGCTATATACACAAAAGTGTGGAGCCAAAACAAACAAAAGTTCAACGATCCCAGATAGCGGCGACAGAGCAGAAGACAATAATAGAAGAGGCGCAGCGAACACGCGCCAAGCTGCAGCTCGCCGCGTGGGCGCCGCGCCTGTTCCGGCTCGCGGGGACTGCGCCCCCGGACGGGGTCGTGGACCAGGGCTGGCAATACAACCATATTAACACCACGTAAGTTCTCCTACATCAAAGACACAACTTTTACAACTTTTACATAACTTTTAAAACATCTAAATATATATATTTTTTTATGTTAAGGAATGACGTGACGAGCTAGCCGTTTGCCTGATGTTAAACGACACGGCTGCCCATACCAGCTGCAGTGTCATTCGGAACTCGCGGAGGTTCGCGTGACACTGCACTGCGCACGTCATCCAGAGACATCAGCACAATCTAGTAATAAGATTACTAAACTGTGAGATCAGATCATAAAGTCTCATTTGCCCAGTAATTTCACTAGCTACAGTGCTTGCACACTACTGCTTGGCGGCAGAATAACTGGCAAAGCGGTGGTACCTACCTAGATGAACTTTACAGAAAAGTCCTACCGCCTAGTGAGTAGTGACTATCTAGTGATATAACTCAAAGGTGACTGACTGATTGACTGACTAATATAGTGATCTATCAACGCACAGCCCAAACCACTGGATGGATCGGGCTGAAATTTGGCATTCAGGTAGATATTATGACGTAGGCATCCGCTAAGAAAGGATTTTTCAAATTTCCACCCTTAAGAGGGTGAAATGGGTGGTTGAATAATTTACCCATAGGCTAAGCCGTGGGCGAAGCTGCGGGTAGAAGCTCGTTTTGGCATAAACGTAAAGTAAATGCAGGACATACCTGAATAATAATCATAGTGACATAACTACAATAGTTAGACACATGCTGTCGCGACATTTTTTGTAGATATTGATATATCCTTAAATATTGTGGAACATTATCTTATTCTATCATCAATAGTTTTCGCAGCGCATGCAATGAAAGGCTTTTTTTACACCTTTAAACATTATTTTAGTTTTAGTAGGGATCCTTATTTTTTTCTTGCAATTAATATAGCTTATATTAATCAGTGATAATGTAGCATTCAAATGGTTAAAAAATTTTTTCAATTGGTCCAGTACTTTTTGAGCCAATTCGTTACAAACATACTTACATACAAATCTTTCCTCTTTATAATATTAGTATAGATAGAAGAACATAAGTGTGACATGTGATGTAGATAGAACCATTCCTATTCTCACACACGGACAACGCTCCTCAGGAGACCTTGATAACTGATTTTCATTCGGAATCCATTTTACACAACAAATTATGAAGAGTCCTGCAAATTTCACAACGTCATGTCACTTCAAGATAGGCGGACGCACGGCGGTCTAACATACCAATTATTTATGCATGGTGTGTGTCACGGTGCTATTGACAGCATCAAACTCTCTGAACAGTTCCTGCAGCTTCGTGCCCCATCATATCGCACAAGGCACACAACTTTGTTCTATGTCCCGCACGCACGTACCAACTACTACGAAAACTGTTTTCTGTCGAACACAAGAGAGTTTTAATAAGTGTTTTAGCTCTGTTGACATATTTCACTGCCAAAAGCAAAAGTTTAAGAGCTCTGTAATTAATTTAATTTTAAATAAAATTTAGGTCTGTTAGCATTGTATTGTATCGTGTGCTATTATGTTTTAGTATGATAATTAAGTTAATACCGCTTTGCCAGTTATTCTGCCGCGAAGCAGTATTGCGCAAGCACTACCGTGTTCCGGGCACTGTAGCTAGTGAAATTACTGGGCAATTCAGACTTTATAATCTTATCGCAGTCTTATTACCAGACTGTGCTGATGTCTCAGGATAACGTGCGCAGTGTCACGTGAAACTTTATTTTGAAGTTCCTAGTGACACTGTTCTATATTACGGCCGTGTCACTTAACATCAGGTGAACGACTAGCTCGTCACATCATACAGTAACATAAAATAAAACCTCCACAGAGTATGGCAACCGGAAGAGCAGATAGAGTTCGAAGAGGATTTTATAATCCAGTCGGTGCGGGGAGTCCCAGCGGAGGCGGGAGCTGCGCCCCCCGCGCCCGTGCCCCCTCCCCGCCGGGACCACAAGCAAAGCGACTCCGATACGCACGATGAACTGGCGCATAGCAGGACTGTCAAACCTACCTCGTGAGTATATGTGACTAGTGCGTGTGGTTTGATGAGAAGGTGTGTGATTATGGAGGGTGACAGTGGTTGATGTTTGGGTGTGAAAGTGCTTGAAGTTAGGTACGATAGTGTCTACAGTTAGGACGTGAATGTGTGAAAGATTGAGGTGTGAAAGTGGTTGAAATTTCGGTGTGAAAGTGGTTGAAATGTCGGTGTGAGAGAGATTGATGGTTGGGTGTGAGAGTGGTTGTAGTTAAGGTGTGACTGCGGTTGCAAATGTTGAAATTTGAATGTAAGTGTGGCTGTTGTTTGGGTGTGAGAGTGCTAGATGTCTGGGAGTGAGAATGGTTTATGTTTGGATGGGAAAGTGGTGAAGTTGTGGTGTGAGAGTGATTTATGTTTGGGTTTGAGAGAGATTGATGTTTGGGTGTGAGAGTGGTTGTAGTTAGGGTGTGACTGCGGTTACAAATGTTGAAATGAGTGTTCATTCTACTGGAATGAAAATGTCCACAACTGAGTCTGAGATTGTCCACAATGGCCAACCTTCCATTTTTTACAAGGCCAACCCGAAAACCATTTATCCTAAATAGGACTTAAATAAAAAGTGACATATTTTTATTATCATTATTTCACAAGTATTAAAAAAATAACAAAATTTAAAAAATAAAAGCTCAATAATGAATGGTGAAAAGATATGATAATGCATAAAGAAGACTGCGAAACAAAGACGTTAAATGTATTTCCCTTCCGACTGTTAGAAATACAATTCAAATATTGCATTAAAAAACAAAAAGCGCTGCTGTGTTCCGGTTAGAAGGGCACTGTAGCTAGTGAAATTACTGGGCAAATGAGACTTTATGACCTGATCTCGCAGTCTAGTAATCTTATTACTAGATTGTGCTGAAGTCTCAGGATGACGTGCGGAGTGCGAAACTCTATACTTTGCAGTCCCGCTCGCCACGTCATAACTTAATATATTTTATTATATTAGGTCTAGATTAGATTAGGTCTTTACCTATGAAATTGTCGTTTTGTTTGAAAAAAAGTTAAAGTATTTTTTTTTCGAACTTATTATTTCTTTTATTCAAAGTAATCACCCCTGCAATCAATGCATCTTTGCCAACGCTGTGGCAGTTTATGGATGCCCTTCTTGAAAAAATCAGCAGGACGGGAGACAACAAACTCTTCAAAGGCGTTTTGTACTGCCTCTCGGGAATTGAATTTTTTTCCCGCTAAAAAGTTGTCCAAATTTCGGAAAAAGTAATAGTCGGCAGGCGCAAGATCTGGTGAGTATGGCGGATGAAGGAGAGCTTCCAAACCCAACTCATGCAGCTTAGAGACGGTCTGTTGTGCAGTATGGGGTCGCGCGTTGTCGTGAAGTAGCAGTGGAGACGACCGATTGACCAAAGCTGGTTGCAGACGTGCGAGTTTCGCCATCATTGTGGTCAGTTCTTCAATGTACACATCTGCAGTAATGCTCTCGCCGTTTTGTAAAAAGCTATGATGAATCACACCAGCACTAGACCACCAAACTGTGACCGTCACCTTTCTAGGGGTCATTTTTCGTTTTGCACATTGCTTTGGTACCGAACCAGGATCTAACCAACTTGCTAAGCGCTTTCGCTTAGCAAGTTGGTTAAGTTGGTCAAGTTCGCTTTCTATTGTCAAAAAGAATCCATTTTTCGTCGCACGTAACAATTCGGTTCAAAATTCCTTCATTTCTGTGCCTGTTAAGCAGCGTAAGGCAAGTCTCGACGCGTACGTTGCGCTGGCGATCGTTAAGTTCGTGGGGCACCCATCTATCAAGCTTTTTTATCTTGCCAATCTGTCGCAAATGGACCAATATTGTTTTGATGCTAACATCAAAAGCTGCTGCCATCTCAGCTGTAGATTGAGATTCATCAGCTTCCACAATCGCCTTTAATTCATCATTGTTGACCAAAGTTTCCGGACGACCACGAGGTTCATTTTTCAAGTCAAAATTCCCAGAACGGAACCGAGCAAACCAATGACGGGTTGTACGTTCGTTTGTACAGTTCTCTCCGTAAACGTCGTTGATGTTACGTGTCGTTTGTGCCGCGTTGGTGCCACGACGGAACTCATATTCCATAATTACACGAAATTTCAAAGTATCCATTATGAGGAAAAATGTTGAAATGTAATGAAAATACAACGCTAATCAATAAACAAAAGACTTATATTGTAAATAGAATGTCATATTTTTAAAACAAAATTATTTTAAATTTAGAATTCATAGCCAATCAAAACTTTTTTTTGTTTGAAAAAGTCTGTACTGCAATACGGCAATTTCATAGGTAAAGACCTATTATAAAATAAAAAAAACAAATTTTTTTCAACGCTTTTAATAAAATCATAAATTGAGGGTAGTTTGAAATTTCGTCGTAAAAGTTTCCACATAATTTCACAGACATATTTCTCTATTCGCAGCCGAACGCTAAAGCAAACTCTTCACTCAATAGACGCCGCGTTAAGGGAACAAACACTTGCTATCGAACGACTTAACAGAAACGTTGCAGCCATAAGCGAAAACCAGCGAGTGACCGCTTACAGACCTCAAAACGTGGGCAGGGCGCCCACAACTTCCCACTCGTGGGACTTATTCGGGGGCTTCGTACTGGCGATCGTCTTACAGGCATTACTAAACTGGTTGTTCTACCAGAAAGACTGAATGTTTCCATTACACTAGGAATGTGACTCACTCAAACACAGAAGCAGAGTAAATTGAAGGGATGAGATCAAGAAGGGTTTTGATTTTTTTCATTTTTTTTGTGTCGTGATGTGACTGAATCCAATGTAACCCGGATTCAGCGTGAAATTATCTACAATAATACATTCTCAAATACCGATATGAGGCTTAAATCTCGAGATTTTCAGTATAAAAACGGTTTATCTGACACAGGAATACAGTTCGCTTACCATAAAAACATTATTCTATTTTACAGTAATTCTACGAATTAGTGCTATATTTTGTATTTTAAAATAGAATTAATACTATTTCAAGCAACTGAAACTTACATAAATCTTTTCTATAACTTAATAAGCAACTACATTAAAACGAAGCCGTTGAGGTTTAAAGTAAATTTTCTCGTAACTATCAATTTGACAGTTAAACCTTTTTTGATCTCACCCCTTGAATTGTCATTAACGTATTTCTACACAATGTATAGCGCTGGGGTGTAATATGAAATAGAAAAATTAATGTATATAATTATAGCTTTTACATATTGCTTGCTACGGAAATCTTTATATATGACATTCACACGGGGACAGTGTCGTCTTGACAATATTGTAGTGCAGTGCGTGGCGTGAAACATGGCACGCTGATTTAAAAATATATTGTAATTTAATATTTCGAATATTATTATTGAATGCAATAATGTCTAAATACTGATTTATGATTAATGATTTAATAACGAATACTAAAAACTACCTACTACTACAAAAAAAAAACATTTGAACTATATAAAATTTATAAATATATATATTTTAAAATCAGCATTCAAAAAAAAAATCTTGTATATTTTTTTATTTTAACACTGTCTCTTAATGGTAAGTGACGACGCGGCTAAACTCCGTAAATGCGATCGCCAATCAGTCTTATTACAAAACGTGGACTAAGTGGAGGTTTAAACCTGGACTATGTAGTCTTAGTTTGTTACAGTACTAAGTAGCTAGACTTTGACTTTATTACAAAACGCTGACTAATCGAAGACCAGCTGAACCAGAAATAGTCCATGGTTTAATTATTGACCATAGACTAAATACGAAAAATGTTTGTTCATTTGTACCACTCAACGCGCGAAATTTGATGTTTCAGTTTATTGTTGTTATTGCTAACTGCACTACAATAAACATAAATATCGTTAAAAATGGAGCAACAAAATATAAAAACTGAACCGAGTAGATACATTTTTTCTAAGACTAAGACAACCATAAAATCGTGTAACAAAGAAGGTTGATAACCCAACATTGGCGTTTAGCGCGTAAATAGTTTTTAATCTTAAAAGTTTCATTTTTCCACCACCGTGGCGCTAGTTTCTTTGCTTTAGCGAGTTAGTACCATAGTTAAACTAGGCATATCTTAGGACTAACTTTAGACCATGGACGATCCCCGGATCAGCGATAAACTTGTTTTTGTAATAAGGTTTTTTACTAGTCATGGCTTAAACCTAGTAATAACTTTAGTCCACGCTTAGTCTACATTTTGTAATGAGTTTTATGGCTCGTTTTTGTATTGAGTTGAAGGTTTCGAGCTGGCACTCATGAACCATTTGAGATGGCAAAGACTGCGTGTCATATGTTCCGCCAGCCACTGTAAGTTGTTAATTAATTATATATAATATAATGTAACTATAATGCTTATGTATAATTTTTGCGTATTTCGGATATTCAAAATAGGTATAAAAAAAAACTATTTTCTATATGACAATTTTTCTTAAATGTGACAATTTCATTTTGTCATCTAACGCTTCAATCAAGTCACTGTATTCTTATACAAAATAAAGAAGGGTTTGGGCTAAAATTGATTGTACTAAAATAAATTCAAGTTACTAGAAATAACGCGATAATGTATATATAGGATGACGGGCTGTGCGTAGTTTGTAACCTATAAAACTATAGGCCTTCAGCATGCGCACCGCGCCGTGTCCGGAGCAAGAATGATCCGTAGTACAACGAGCACTCCCTTTATTTAGCCAGATGGGTGGGGGAGCGATGACAGTTGCCGGTGTTGCCACTGTAATAAATTTAAATGCTACCACAGGGAAAATTACGGTACTGCCCGCCGCGCATAGAGTTTATAACTGGACGTTGCCGCCGTCATATATAATAAAATTTATAAACAAAATACAAATATAATAAAATCTAAATTTTCATATTTGACAGCCTCTGTGGTGTGGTCGGCTCATAACCCGGAGGCGGTGGTTTCGATTCCCGTGACAGGACAAGTATTTGTGCACAGAAAGTAATAGCCCAAACACTTGTTCTGAGTCTAGGTGTTGTGGGACCACGGTCCTCGTAGTTCCTGGGTCGCTAGACACAGGGAATCCTAGTTAGGGTCCAGGATCTATGTATGTGATCGTGGGGCGTTATTATCATGATTATTATATTTACTTTAATGTTTCCATGAAAATGTAATTTTCCGGGATAAAATGTAGCTTATATGTTAATTCCAGTGTATAAGCTATCTTGGTACCGAATTTCATACAAATCCATTCGGACGTTTAAGCGTGAAGCAGTAACAAACATACACACATACAAACCTTCGCCTATATAATATTAGTGTGATGAATTTTTTTTTTCCTAATTAGACGAAAAAAATTGTCGAAATTTTTAAAACTTGTAACATTATTTAAATGCACTTTGAATTAACGCACTTTGATAAAAAGCTTTCTATTTTCTTAATATAAAATTTCTACGGATTTTACGCAAATATTTTACAATGTACTTTCGTATAAACTCGCGATAGAAGAAAGCTGGACGAATAATAATTCTCTCTTAGGAGTGAGTCAGAAGTTGTTCTGATGTCTCAGGATGAAATGCGCAGTGCAGTGTCACGCGAAACTTTAGAGTTCCGAGTTACACTGCAACTGTTATGGGTGGCCGTGTCGCTTAACATCAGGTGAACGTTTAGCTCGTCGTGACATTCGTTCATTTAAAAAATAAAACTTTGTATTTTCAAAATAATAATGATCTTCAGTATAACAAAGAGGACTATTTTTTTGTTTTAAAACTAACTGTAAACCTAGCTTCGCTCGGGTGAATTAGTACAACGCGGTCGAACGGGATAAAAAGTATCTTATGTCCGTCTCCTGGTTCTAAGCTACCTCCCCATCAATTTTCAGCCAAATCGGTTCAGCCGTTCTTGAGTTATAAATAGTGTAACTAACACGACTTTCTTTTATATATATAGATTTAACATTATGTGTTGCCATCTTGTAATTTTACGATTGCTATGTGCATTGAAATATTTTATTGATTTTCTTCTATAATACTAGTAATTTTAAATAATGGTAATTTTTTTTAAATATGATTCCGATGGCGCATTGGAAAAGTTGTTATAAATAGAACTTAAGTTTGAATCCTGTTAAGTCGAATATTTTCGTTCCAAAAAGACAGTAAATATTTATTTTAGTTTGGATCTATGTATGTAATTATGGGCCTTATTATTATTATTAATTTTATTTTAGTGAAATGTATGTTATATTTTGATATACACGTATTATTACGGCGTAAAATTTAATTGGCATCAAATAAAATTAAAAAAAATTGAAAATACAGAAAATTTAAAATTTGCGATTTTAAACAAATTAAAACTTACGCCAGAATAATAACTATTTTAAGCAATACTTGGCCCGAGCTTCCCAATGTTTGTTTTAATTTAATTTAATAAAAATTTAATTATGTCTTTTAATCCCTATTGATAAGAAAACCGAGCATATTCCTATTAATTTAATTTTTTCGAATAGCAACTCAGATCAAATCGTCTTTTATTTTAATGTTACCACATAATACTTAAAGTACATTTACAGAAGATTCACTGCGAGAAGTCATTTAAATAAACATCGACTTTTGCTTTAACGCAATAAAGTGCAGTTCAGCTTGCACAGCGCTACAAGCCTACTCTCAAAATTTGCCTCTCGTTCTATCGCTATAGCTGTGCTCTTCTAACGCGGCACGCGTCAACCGGCTTTATATACTTTTAGCGAGCAACCTAAAGTGTGTTATTTGTAAAATTAATACAATTATTACTATTAATTGTATATATACTATTAGTTGAAGTAAAACTTCTTTACGCACGCTTGACTTGGGGAATAAGCTGCCGAGGCGAACGGAAGTTGTTGGCTGACGTAGACCTCCATTGTCAACATAACAAAGTTAAAAAATTGTATTATTATGTTGGTATGTCCGGTAAAATAACAATTTACAATTGAAGGGGTGAGGACAAAAAAGGTTTAACTGATTTTTTTCACAAAATGACTTATGGGTATCGTTGGATTCAGCGTGAAATTATCTACAGTAATACATTCTCAAAATACCGAAATTAAGCTTAAATCTCGAGATTTTGAGTCTAAAAACGGTTTATCTGTCACAGGAATAAAGTTCGCTTAGCATATAAACATTGTTATATTTATTTTATTATATTATATTGTTACAGTAATAAAATCTAAATTTTCATATTTGACAGCCTCTGTGGTGTGGTCGGCTCATAACCCGGAGGCGGTGGTTTCGATTCCCGTGACAGGACAAGTATTTGTGCACAGAAAGTAATAGCCCAAACACTTGTTCTGAGTCTAGGTGTTGTGGGACCACGGTCCTCGTAGTTCCTGGGTCTCTAGACACAGGGAATCCTAGTTAGGGTCCAGGATCTATGTATGTGATCGTTGGGCGTTATTATCATGATTATTATATTTACTTTAATGTTTCCATGCAAATATAATTTTCCGGGATAAAATGTAGCTTATATGTTAATTCCAGTGTATAAGCTATCTTGGTACCGAATTTCATACAAATCCATTCAGACGTTTAAGCGTGAAGCAGTAACAAACATACACACATACAAACCTTCGCCTATATAATATTAGTGTGATGTTTTTTTTTCCTAAATAGACGAAAAAAATTGTCGAAATTTTTAAAACTTGTATCATTATTTAAATGCACTTTGAATTAACGCACTTTGATAAAAAGCTTTCCATTTTCTTAATATAAAATTTCTACGGATTTTACGCAAATATTTTACTATGTACTTTCGTATAAACTCGCGATAGAAGAAAGCTGGACGAATAATAATTCTCTCTTAGGAGTGAGTCAGAAGTTGTTCTGATGTCTCAGGATGACATGCGCAGTGCAGTGTCACGCGAAACTTTAGAGTTCCGAGTTACACTGCAACTGTTATGGGTGGCCGTGTCGCTTAACATCAGGTGAACGACTAGCTCGTCGTGACATTCGTTCATTTAAAAAATAAAACTTTGTATTTTCAAAATAATAATGATCTTCAGTATAACAAAGAGGACTATTTTTTTGTTTTAAAACTAACTGTAAAACTAGCTTCGCTCGGGTGAATTAGTACAACGCGGTCGAACGGGATAAAAAGTATCTTATGTCCGTCTCCTGGTTCTAAGCTACCTCCCCATCAATTTTCAGCCAAATCGGTTCAGCCGTTCTTGAGTTATAAATAGTGTAACTAACACGACTTTCTTTTATATATATAGATTTAACATTATGTGTTGCCATCTTGTAATTTTACGTTAGTACATCGACCAAATTTTTTTTTGGTAATTATGGATTGCTATGTGCATTGAAATATTTTATTGATTTTCTTCTATAATACTAGTAATTATAAATACTGGTAATTTATTAGAAATATGATTCCGATGGCGCATTGGAAAAGTTGTTATAAATAGAACGTAAAATTGAATCCTGTTAAGTCAAATATTTTAGTTCCAAAAAGACAGTAAATATTAATTTTAGTTTGGATCTATGTATGTGATTGTGGGCCTTATTATTATTATTATTATTAATTTTATTTTAGTGAAATGTATGTTATATTTTGATATACACGTATTATTACGGCGTAAGATTTAATTGGCATCAAATAAAATTTAAAAAAATTGAAAATACAGAAAATTTAAAATTTGCGATTTTAAACAAATTAAAACTTACGCCAGAATAATAACTATTTTAAGCAATACTTGGCCCGAGCTTCCCAATGTTTGTTTTAATTTAATTTAATAAAAATTTTATTATGTCTTTTAATCCCTATTGATAAGAAAACCGAGCATATTCCTATTAATTTAATTTTTTCGAATAGCAACTCAGATCAAATCGTCTTTTATTTTAATGTTACCACATAATACTTAAAGTACATTTACAGAAGATTCACTGCGAGAAGTCATTTAAATAAACATCGACTTTTGCTTTAACGCAATAAAGTGCAGTTCAGCTTGCACAGCGCTACAAGCCTACTCTCAAAATTTGCCTCTCGTTCTATCGCTATAGCTGTGCTCTTCTAACGCGGCACGCGTCAACCGGCTTTATATACTTTTAGCGAGCAACCTAAAGTGTGTTATTTGTAAAATTAATACAATTATTACTATTAATTGTATATATACTATTAGTTGAAGTAAAACTTCTTTACGCACGCTTGACTTGGGGAATAAGCTGCCGAGGCGAACGGAAGTTGTTGGCTGACGTAGACCTCCATTGTCAACATAACAAAGTTAAAAAATTGTATTATTATGTCGGTATGTCCGGTAAAATGACAATTTACAATTGAAGGGGTGAGGACAAAAAAGTTTAACTGATTTTTTTCACAAAATGACTTATGGGTATCGTTGGATTCAGCGTGAAATTATCTACAGTAATACATTCTCAAAATACCGAAATGAAGCTTACATCTCGAGATTTTGAGTCTAAAAATGGTTTATCTGTCACAGGAATACAGTTCGCTTAGCATAAAAACATTATTATATTTATTTTATTATATTATATTTTTACAGTAATTGTATGAATTAGTACTATATTTAATATTTTAAAATAGAATTAATACATTTTCAAGCAACTGAACCTTACATAGGTAAACCTTATAAGCACTCTACATTAAAATGACGCCGTTGAAGTTTAAAGTCAATTTTCTCGAAACTATCAATTTGACAGTTAAACCCTTTTGATTCTCAACCCTTCAATTAACATTAAACAATTAAAAAACAAAGTAATACCGGCCGATAGATGGCGCTACACTAAAGAAGTTTTACTTCAGCCGTGTGGTCTAAAGCACACTCGTTTTTTTTCTCTTAATAACACTACTGAAGTAATGGTATGATACAGTTATTGCATTAATAATACACAATAATTTTAATATAATTTTTAATTTAAATACCCACTATTGGCATGAGCTTGATACAATTAATATAGGCTTTATTATAAAAGTAATTAAATCTAATTTTGAATTACTATTGTTGTTACATAAACAAACGGGAAAGACAAACGCAAACGGTAAGATGAATCATTTGTGATTATTTTTTCATTTACCCGTTTATTTTACTGATCAAAATTTCATTTGTTTAACAGCTTCTGCGGTGTGGTGGTTGAGCAGGTCGGCTCATAACCCGGAGGCGGCGGGTTCGATTCCCGCGGCAGGACAAGTATTTGTGCACAGAAAAAAAGTGCAAATACTTGTTCTGTGTCTGGGTGTTGTGGGAGCATGATCCTCGTAGTTCCTGGGTCCCTAGACACAGGGAATCCTAGTTAGGGTCCAGGATCTATGTACGTGATTGTTGGGCGTTATAATTATTTGTGAAAATGATGAAAGATGTTTTGTTTCGACAATTATTGTTTTAAATTTCGTTGAAACTGATTTCCAAATAGGATTACTTCGACCCAAATACTTAAAAGAGGTTTTTGGTTGTAATTGTTTTGCCTTTAAGATAGTATATGCTGTTTATTCAAGAACAAATTTAAAGTTTTTTAACAATAAAACTAATAACCTTCATTTTAATGCGTAAATATAATTATAAATACAAGATGGAATTTAATTCGTTCTTTTCCTTTAATGTATGTATTCAGTCCATGCTATAGAACGCTCCCATATAACTAAATAAAAAAAGTACTTATGAAATAAAACTTAAATCTAGGTATTAACAAATTTAAATTCTTAAGAAAAGCTTTGTGACATTGAGCAAAGCAGGTGTTATATTGCCTATAAAACATTTACAAAGCACTCAGCCGGTGCCCGTGTACCATTAAAGACATTTCGGCTGTCATGCAGTTATTTTAAGAGGCACTAAATACTAAAACAATTATTTTTTTTTTAATTGGACCTTGTACGAATATTCTATAGCATGGTCTGAGTACATACATTTAAGGAAAAGAGCGAATTAAATGCCACCGTGTATATAATGGATACCAAAATTATTGTAAATTAGTTTAAATATAAGGTAGCCTTTATAAAAAGTGAGCATCGATTCTTAGGATTTAGAGTTAAGAATTTGTTATTTGGAGCAAATTATTTTCGGGATATAATATATTTTTATGTTATTGAATTATGTGATGAGCTAGTCGTTCACCTGATTTTAAGCGCCACGGCCGCCCATAACGGAACAGTGATACTCGGAACCCTAAAACATAGAGTTAAATCGATTAAAAAGATATTTGGGCGAACGATTGGATCATTAAATTAAAAAAATCAACCATTTTGAAAGTTTAGTTAAATGATTGATCATAAAGACTTTTCATTTATCACTTTTGCTTTTTATTCGTACAATAGGCTATTTGATGACTATTAAAAATGAATAAGTAAATAATTATTTTCGTAAAGTAGCTTACAAATAAATGAATAAATCACGGAGTAGTACGCTTTTAAAGTTTCATCGCCTGTACCTTACCTGCAAAACAGAAATCGTGTGAAGCTTCCTCACAGCTACTATGAAGGCATTGCTTGTGACGTCACATGCCAAAGAGATTGTATGCTATAGCTCGCGCAAAACATTATGAGCTCTCGGAAGTTAGCGCGGATGGCTGCGCAGTACGCATATTACAGTTACTGTATGGCCGCTTTTACAATGCACTCAACTGTACCATGCGCAGTTTGGTACTCGGGCCTAACTTCCGAGAGCTCATAAAGTTTTGCGCGAGCTATACCATAGGGCTACCACAGCTTAGTAATGAGGTACTATGGAGGACTGTTAACTGACGTCACTGCGTGTTTGAGTTGTCTCGTTCTATTCCTGTATTTTAAAATGCCTGTAACTTCTTTTTGAGATATTTAATTTTTGTTTTCACGATTGTCTTTTTTTGATGTATATTATTTATTTGCAATAAAAATATAGCAGTCAAATAGCCTATTGTTGATAATTCTGTGAATCGTAGTAGATAAATCTAAACGATGTTTATAATTTCGTGACTTGGGGATAAGCTGGTGAGACGAACGGAAGTTGAGAAGGAGATATACTTATATCTCCCTCTCTACGTGAAGATAGAGTAACGTTTTGTATATTACTGTAGGAGCAAGAAAGATGGAGCTAAAGAAGTTTTACTTCAAAGCACGCTCGTTTTTTTTAATTGCCAGCTTTGATAAATAGAACAAATGTTACTAGCTTGCAATGTTGCATGAATTGTTGCCAGCTACCAAACTGTAATCAGCGGAATCGCATCCCATCAAGTCTTTTGAGATACTTTATAGAGCGCAATCCGGATGTGTTAAAAAAATTTAGCTTCTTATTTTGTTTTGTGTGCCTAAATGGCTAAATTGTCAAAAGAAGTCCTTTATAAGACCAAGTTGGGTTGCCAGTGTTGAAAATATTGTAGGACTGGGTTGCCATTCTATAAGTATTATTATATCTTTAATGTAAATAATTTTAATTGCTACCCAATACACGATTGTATTTTCCCTAATTATTTTTAATACACGATGATTATAATTAATTGATTAATGTGTGAAATTTCGCGATTTAGGTAATATTATAATAGATTGTTATTGTTTTGTTGTTTTATCCAGTGAATATATTATTTTCATGATTATTTTGTTAGTTTTATTTTTTGACTGGCTCGATAGCTCAGTTGGTAACCCTGCCTTCTGAACTGTAGGTTGTGGGTTCGATTCTCATTCAGGACAAACATTTGTGTGATTGAGGTGTTTGTTCTGTGTCTGGGTGTTATATTGTATTCTATGTATGTATTTACAAACAAAAAGTATCTAAGTATTGTATCAGTTATCTAGTTCCCATAGCACAAGCTTTGCTTAGTTTGCGGCTAGATGGCGCTGTGTGAAATGTCCACTCATTATTATTATTATTTGAACGTGTATAAAGCCATATCGGCTCACACTGGTTCAAATTCCGCCCGATACATCGAGGTTCAGTTTTTGTGTAGAATTTGCTCTACTACACTTCAGTCGCGTGGTCTAAAGCACACGCGTTTATTTTTCACTAGCTGACCCGCCCCGGCTTGCGAAGCCGTGAAAATTGGTGGGGAGGTAGCTTAGGCTTCGCAAGCTTAAGCTACCCCCCTACCAATTTTCACTCCAATTACCTCAACTACAATATTCAGCCAAATCGGTTCATTCTTGCGTTATAAATAGTGTAACTAACAAGACTTTCTTTTATATGTACAAGGTGGAATTTAATTCGTTCTTTTCCTTTAATGTATGTATTCAGTCCATGCTATAGAACGCTCCCATATAACTAAATAAAAAAGTACTTATGAAATAATATTTAAATCTAGGTATCATCAAATTTAAATTCTAAAGAAAAACCTTACGACATTGAACAAAGCAGGTGTTTTATTGCCTACGAAGCATTTACAAAGCACTCAGCCGGTGCCCGCGTATCGTTAAATAGACATTTCGGCTGTCATGCAGTTATTTTAGGAGGCACTGCACATTAATCACGAATATTCTATAGCATGGTCTGAGTACATACATTTAAGGAAGAGTGAATTAAATTCCACCTTGTATAGATTTCGCGTACCTACATACGCTTTGATATTCTTATAACTATGAAGTGACTATTATTGTGATACCTGTTTGTTTTTCAGGTAGGTGGATTCAGGTTTTTCAGGTAGGTGGATTCAGGTTTTTCAGGTAGGTGCGTTCAGGGTTTTCAGGTAGGTGGATTCAGGCTTTTCAGGTAGGTGGGTTCAGGTTTTACAGGTAGGCTTCAAGTTTGTCAGGTATAAATCTGCTGGGAAAAAAGAATACCTAACCTATTTCGACGGAGAAAGTCAGTGGGGTTTATACACTAATCCTCTTTATGACAGACGCACAGACGGATAAACACACCTTGCATTATTTCGTTTAGTATGTTTAAAGAAAAGCAATTACACGGTAACATGTATATTATAGTGTAACATTGAATTTATAGTTTTCAGTTTGTTTTTTGTTTTTGTACTCACATAAAATTCGTTTATTTGTACCTAAACGTGGTGATCAGTGAAAGAAATGGCTGATTCAAAAAACTACTTGCGTTATTTCTTTTTTATTATATCACGTGAGTATTTTAACATACCTAATTTATTACATTCTCTTTAAGCCGTTTACGAAACCAGAGCCTAGTAGCGCATTTAATTGGAGTAATGATTTTTACTTTTAAGTTTATTGTCGCTTATCGGCTGTCAACTACGCCATTGCCCGCATTTATTTTAATCAACGAACAAAGTCTGCACGGTTTATACCTGTATAAATAGAAAATATTCTAAAAATGTTATGATTCTTTGTAGGTACTAAAAAATATACATATTTGGTAGTGGGGGTTGGGGGTGGGGTTTAATCTCACCACGTATCACCAAGAGCAGGGGAGGATTTTAAAATTATGCTAAAAAAACAGGTGATTAATGGACGGCCCCTTTATGCCCTTTTTTTTTGAGGGGGGAAATGCCCTCGCACTTCCCTGCCACCACGGGGGTAGTGGCAGGGGGTATGTGGGACTCGAACCCACTAAAACCCCCCCGTGATCCGCTGCCGGGATGGGGCGAGATGGAGACGCACTGCATTCACCATCTCGCCCCGGCGGTAGGCTTTTTCGGGCCTCTGCGCCAATGGGTGGGCAACCTTCCACCTCAGTTGCCCACCAGACGTGTGGGGCCATGTAAGTGCAGCGGAGAGTCCGGCCCCTTTATCCCCTAATCTAATTAAAGACGGTTTATGTTCTGTGTCGTATTCCGGTTGAAGATGTATGTTTATGTACCTACATACCAATAAGCAGCCAGTTCCTGTCATCAGTTCTGATTTTCCAGTATTAGAAACACAGTCGGCGCAAGACTACCTTCTTGACGGAATGGACCGAAACGACGATGTCGTACAACTACTGCAGAACTACGATTATTACGATCCGATAAACGATTACGATTACGCTTACGAACGCGCTTCTAAACACAGACAACCTAGAGAATACAATAACGAGGAGAAATATGTTGAAACTTTATCTGGCAACCCTAAAATGGTGCAAACAACGCGTGTCTCCCGCCACGACTGTAACAGGCTTATCGGAAGCAAGTACGGGGGGAAAACGCAATGGAAACGATGTCTTGATAGTCTAAAGAAAAGGTCAATGGTACACAATGGACGCAAAATCAAATTTTTACCTTACAGCAATTACAATGAATTGCATAATCAAAAGCTTACTGGAATTCCGTTCGTGGATTTAACAAGGTTTTCCCACGACTACCTAGATGTTAAAGATTTAAGTAGGATAGCTGAGTTACCAGAATTTGCGCCAGATTATCTAGAAGTTGGTGATTTTAGGATAAAAGATATATGCGAACGGATGCAGTTGGACGAATTTGACGGAATAACAAAAATAAATTGCATACCGACAACTTTTGGCTGAAATATAGACTTTTGAGTTGCATATAAAAGTGGAAACAATAAATTTTTCGAATTTTTTTTATTTACTAAATTTACTAAATTTCCCGCGGGGCTTCTTAATGTTCCAGGATAAAAACTCAGTAGGCTTGTAGCTATCTGTCTGTAAAATTTCAGCCGTTTTGGCGTAAAAAACAATAAAACGATAGTGGTTTTTAAGGATATTAAAATAAGGCCTGTTAATTATTAACGTATTCAAGTAGGTACCCTTAACGTATTTGGTGTAGAGACCCTGGGTCCGTGGGGGCCGGGAGCTCATCGCGTTTTCAAAAGTTTATCAGAGCGCCTGGTCGACGCGGCGCGTGACTAAAATGCTGGCACTTATTTGGCACAACGAATAAGCATTGCAATTCAACGGGGCAATGCTACCAGCATGTTGGTAAGTAAGCTACCTACTGGTAGTGGGCTGGAGCATTTGGACTGTCTATAGGTCATCGCGGCCAGTATATAGTCACAATGCTTTTTTTTGTAGTAGTAGTAGTAGGTAGTTTTTAGTATTAGTTATTAAATCATTGTAGTATTTAGAAAATAAAGGCAATTTGACGTGTTTAAAAAAAAGTAGGTACCTAATTTTATAACGTTTCGGTTGTAGCTGCTATGATTTATGATATAAAAAGTCCAATAGTTGGTCTGTTAGGTCCTTTACAAAGTAATTTCAGATAATTTCAAATCTGTAGGTACGTAGATAATTGCTTTCACTTTACATAACAGCTGCCTACTCTCGGTCTCCATAATTTCTAATTGATGTTAAGCGACACGGCTGCCCATATCAGTTATAGTGACACTCGAAATAATAGAGTTTTGCGTGACACTGCACTGCACACGTCATTCTGAGACAGACGTACAGTCTACTATCTAATAACAGTGAGATCAGGTCATAAGGTATCATTTTATTTTACTTTATTTAAAATCAGAAATCTTTAAATATATATATCTCAAAGGTGACTGGCTGATTGACTGACTGACAGTGATCTATCAACGCACAGCCCAAACCACTGGACGGATCGGGCTGAAATTTGGCATGCAGGTAGATGCTATGACGTAGGCATCCGCTAAGAAAGAATTTTTCGAAATTCCACCCTTAAGACAGTGAAATGGGTAGTTGAATTATTTTCCCATAGGCCACGCCGCGGGCGAAGCTGCGGGCAGAAGCTCGTCTTAGGTATAAATACGAGAAGTAAACATATAAAGAAGATCAATTACAAGTTTCTATAGATACGTACAAATTTAATAATTACACATAGAAAGACGGATGCACACAAAAAAATACAACTTCTACACACAGAAACCACTTTGCTCTCTAATTATTAAAAAATGCATTGTCCATCAGCTTCTTCAGCTGATTTGGCTAGTAATTTCACTAGCTACAGTACCATTAATTCAAACCGGAACACGGTAGTGATTGCGGACTAACGCTTAGTGGCAGAATAACTGACAAAGCGGTGGTACATATCTAGACGAATTTTGCAGAGAAGTCTTCCCACCTAATAATCAAACCTATCTGCCAAAATGATCAAATCTGGCTACTAAACACAAAATTCACGACCTACTTGACCGGTTTTTTTAAATATTTATAATATTTGTTTAATATTGAGTACGTAATGTTTCTGCCAAATATTGTCAAAATCAGCATATGTATTTGGTATTTGGTGCCTCAGCAAACATCCCCATTTTTGGGAGAAATACCCTTCAAATCGAAAATGCAAGTTTCGTCAATGTTTGTTGTGAAATGCGACCTGTATGCGAGTGCCTTCATAAATCCGGACAAATGAAAACTAATTTCACGAGTTGAAGCACTCTTCGCTCACTTTTTCCCTTGGTCAAAGAAATAATTGTCGTTGTTTCTAATTGGTGGGTAACCATCAGATATACCAACTTACGTAAGAATATCTCATAATAAAAGTATATACTCGTGATGAATAATCTCATTAATTAGAAATTAGAAATAAGAACATAAATACTTATGTTTATGTATCTTTTTGTTATTGGCTGTATTATCCTTCCTGTAATAATAATAATAATAATAATAACGCCCAACGATCACATACATAGATCCTGGACCCTAACTAGGATTCTCTGTGTCTAGGGACCCAGGAACTACGAGGACCATGGTCCCACAACACCCAGACTCAAAACAAGTATTTGCACTTTTTTTTCTGTGCACAAATACTTGTCCTGCCGCGGGAATCGAACCCGCCACCTCCGGGTTATGAGCCGATCTGCTCAACCACCACACCACAGAGGCTGTCCAATATTAAGCTGTATTATATATAAGTTCATGTTAATAATAGGCTAAATTCATAAATATAAAAAATAATTTAACAAAAAGCACGGACACAGGTGTCTGTGGAAATGGTGATTTAAAAAAAACAAACTCATTAAATTTTTAAGTTTTACAAACTATAAAATCGTATTTTATTCGTCTGAAGCTATTTCAATTATAAATCCAATTATCGAGCAGACCTTGTACACCGCTCGCAGGTTTGCTTTCGTTCACGTAACTCGATTTCAATTTGTATGGATTTGACATTTTGAATACAGAGCTTATTTTTTTTTTTAATATTATTGAATGATGTGACGAGCAAGTCGCTCGCCTGATGTTAAGCGATACGGCCACCCATAACCGAACAGTGTCACTCGGAACTCCAACATGTAAAGTTTCGTGTGACACTGCACTGCGCACATCATCCCGAGACATCAGCACAGTCTGGTAATAAGATTACTCGACTGTGAGATCGGGTCATAAAGTCTCATTTGCCCAGTAATTTCACTAGCTACAGTGCCCTTCAAACCGGAACACAGCAGTGCTTGCACACTACTGCTTGGCGGCAGAATAACTGGCAAAGCGGTGGTACCTACCTAGACGAACTTTGCATAAAAGTCCTACCACCTAGTAAAGTGTGCATAGTTAAACTAAGGTAACTATTTGCATAGTTAGTATGGAGATTTCACCTGTTGCATTGCAATCAAAGTTTTGTGATCACCCTTTTCACCTTTAAATTAGGATCTCAGAATCAGAATTATTCCTAAAGGAAGTAAAGGACCTGTTGCTTCAATAATTCGTTCTTCTCCACCCTAGAATCCGTGGAAGGCTCGTCAAGGTTTCCTACTGCATTGTTTTTTATTCTGCCGCCAAGCAGTAGTGCGCAAGCACTACTGTGTTCCAGTTTGAAGGGCACTAGTAGCTATTGATATTACCGGGCAATTGAGACTTTATTATCTGATCTCACAGTCGAGTAATCTTTTTACCAGACTGTGCTGATGTCTCAGGATGGTGTGCGCAGTGCAGTGTCACGCAAAACTTTATATTTTGGAGTTCCGAGTGACACTGTTCAGTTATTGGTGGCCGTTTCGCTTAACATCGGGTGAAGGACTAGCTCGTCACTTCGTTCACTAACATAAAAAGGTACATAGTTGCACAGCCTCTGTGGTGTGGCTGTTCAGCAGGTCGGCTCATAACCCGGCGGCGGCGGGTTCGATTCCCGCGGCAAGACAAGTATTTGAGCACTGAAAAAAGCACAAATGCTTAGTCTGAGTCTGGGTGTTGTGGGATCAAGGTCCTCGTAGTTCTTGGGTCCCTAGACAGGGAATCCTAGTTAGAGTTCAGGATCTATGTATGCGATCGTTGGGCGTTATTATTATTATTTATTACTTACATTACTTACTTATGAATGAACGGACAGACGATCAAATAATCTTAGAAGTAGATAAAATTCATATACAAATCAATTAGAATTAAGCATGTACTCCTAGTTGCCGGTTCATTACTTTCACAGTATTTTTTATTTTCTTTTGTATTGAATAATATGCTGTTATGTGAGTAGAAAATGACTTATTTCAGGCCATTATTTTGGTCTTTCATATGTTTCACGTCTTGTAAGTACTTACCAAATTATATTTTAAGATTCGTGGTAGCATTTTTTTTAATAGATGAATTTTAGAAAGATCACAGGGTCTTGGTCAAACGTTTGGTGTGGGCATCAGGTTTTTTTTTTATGTTATGGTTACGTGACGAGCTAACCGCTCGCCTGTTGTTAAGCAACGCGGCTGCCCATGTCAGTTGCAGTGTCACTCGGAACTCTAAAGTATAGAGTTTCGCGTGACACTGCACTGTGCACGTTATCCTGAGACACCAGCACAATCTAGTAAGATTACTAGATTGTGAGATCAGGTCATAAAGTGTCATTTGCCCAGTAATTTCACTAGCTACAGTGCCCTTCAAACCGGAACACAGCAGTGCTTGCGCACTACTGCTTGGCGGCAGAATAACTGGCAAAGCGGTGGTACCTACCTAGACGAACTTTGCAGTAAAGTCCTACCACCTGGTGAAATGCCAGGTGACCAGAATGCTGGATTTTATTTTGCATATAAAAAAAGAAGCATTACCATTCAACGGCTTATTTTAAGATATTCTAGTTTTATATAGTTTTAGTTTTTAGGTAACGTTTAGTTTAGTATTATGTTTCTATGTAAATTGAAGTGAATATGTAAATTGTAAAAGTGCTAAAAAATAGCCTATTTGCATTAAATCATTTGACTTTGACTTTGACTTTGAAGAAACTGAATAAAACTATTTTTAAACGATCAAAAATTTCCATCTTCCAAATTCATCTTCCATATATTTCGTTTATAATAAAACTAATAAGTTGATTACATAAAGGTGATTCTGCTATAAATCATAAATATTAGGTACTAATTTTATTTTACTTTCAGTGAAAGTGATAGAAACAGCAAAAATATACTTAGTTGACGTTCCATATGTAAATGATATATCAGTAGACATTTATGATGACTATTCAGTTGCGGGGAACGATTACGAAGACCCCTTCCATCCAACACAACCACCAATGTTCACCAATAAACATAAAGTAATCACATCTGATACAAATAAAAAAGCTAAGTTGCAAAACCTGTGCCAAAGACTCTTCAGCATATACGGCAATAACATCCAACAAATAAAATGCCTTGAAAATCTTCAACGCAACGAAAAAGCTGGTAACAACGCGATGAACCAAAGAAACGATAAACCTAACCTCACTTACGATTACTACAACAAACGCACGAGGGATGTCTATGAATCTGCTAAAACGAATCGATTTTCTCAAGATTACCTTGATGTTAAAGATTTAGTTAGATCTACGGACAGCTTCGCCGATAACTACGTTGATGTTGACGACTTCAAAGCCTTCGAAGGTTTTCGTAAAGCGCTACCAATAAAAGAAGCATTTAGGAAAGCTAGTGATAAAGTTCAATTTCGTAAATCTCATAAAACAGATATTAAAACTAAAGATTCAGACTCGAGTGAATCAGAAGATTATGTTTATAAACCTGCTAGATATAAAGTGATTTCGGATGACAATACTAAAAAATATGATCCAAATGATACCGATGATAGTGATGCCAAAGAAGTTAGTGATTCTAGTGGTGGATATAAAAACGTTGATGCCATTTATGGTGAAGAAAAAAATGGAGCTATGGTCGATGATGAAGCTAGCGATATGGACATGGAAGGCGATACAAGTATAGAACTGACGACGAGAAGGCCCAAACCGAAACCTAAAGGGAATGAGAAATATGTGTACCTGCAAGGAAATAATATGTATAATGATGGTGATTTCAGAAGACGATTGCCTAATTTTCTACCGAAAAGGTACGATCTCTAAAGGTACCTATTTAGTTGATTTAAAAATCGACTGTGCTTTAGACACGACTGAAGTAAAACTTCTATAGCTCCATCTATCGGCCGGTGTAACTTTGTTTTTGCATTGTTAAGCTATTGCATAGCTTTTAACGCGGGCCTTGAGCGTGGGGACCGAATCTAGAAATTCCGTAACGAAAAAAACCTAACACCCCCCACTCCGAACCGCTGCGCCGGTCGGAGTACAACCACCCAAGGAGTATACAACCCGCCTTTAGGTGGCATTGGTTGTATTGGAAAACTACCGTAATCAGCTGTTTGTGAGAAAGTATATAGGTATTTATCATCTATGTACAACAGTGAATATCTGTACTCGTATAATTTGTGTACAAAGTGTTTTAAATATGAAAAAGACGTGTGGCACTCGGAGACTGCCGCGGTAAAGCTATTGCATAGCATTTTTTATCAACTTATGCAATTATAATTATTTATTTATTTTATTGCATTTTTTATTTTATTATATTTAATGCAGTATTTCTTTATCGGTCACCACGCTCAAAGTGTAACTTGAATTAATATCAAAGAAAAAAAAAACAAAGGAAAAAAAAACTGCAATAATAAAATAAATAAATAATTATAATTGCATAAGTTGATAAAAAATGCTATGCAATAGCTTTACCGCGGCAGTCTCCGAGTGCCACACGTCTTTTTTTTAATTTTAAAGTCGCCATCTTGAGATTTGTAAATTGGCATTTTACTGGACATAAGATAACAACATATAATTTATTTTTTTTTACTTTGTTCTGTTGACAATGGAGATCTACGGGAACCAACTTCAACTTCGAAAATAAATGTTTCGCCATCATTTCCATTTCAATTTCCCACACTCATGCCTGTAATTCAGCACTTAACGAATAAAATGCCACCAATTTTATGCCCTAACACTGAAAATAAACACAAGTTTTGGAAATTAATACAATGCAGCGACGCGATCTTTTTCGTTTTCCCACCAAAACTCCGGTGGGCGACCTCCTTTAATACTAATTGAAGACTTAATTTTTTTTTTAAGGTTTCACTGGGATGAAGATGAATACCACAGATTAGGTACTTTTTGGTTTAACGGCCCTAGAGGAAAGTATAGAGACTCATAGAGATGAATTTCACTAAATAAATATTACAAAAACACTAGTTTGCATACTTTTTTTTGTTTTGGTATGGCTCCACACTTTTGTGTATTTAGCCAGTGTCAAGTAATTGATAATTTTTCGAGTTAAGTATATGTCAAGTTCATTCGGAGCAGATTTAGATGTCAAATTCAATTACAAATCCTTACTAGAGGACTGCCATAAATCAAAAAGCTGAAGAATAGTACTTTTGTTAAAAAACAAATCACTTAAGTTATAAATAAAACCTTTTTTCAAATCGATATGCTTTTTAATATTCTCCCGCCGCGCATTTATATTTTTTCACTATCATAAGTAGGTATGTCGTGTCAAAGCATGTTTAGTGAGATACATTCATTGGGTAGATCTTGGAAACGAAAGAAAAGCGGCCTCGCTGATGCGACTTTGCCCACGTTTAATTTATATTAGTCCACGCTACGTCACTGAGTCTGATACATTAAAAATAAATAGATATATTCGAAAGGAAATAAAAACAAACATTATCAATACATTTGGAAAGTTTATTACAAAAGCTGATACAAAAATGGTACATTCAAGTAGATACTTAAAGACGTAGGTTACAGCTGACAATCCATTCAGACGTGAGCTTTATGATTTTAAACAAATTAAAACTTAGTACTAATATTGTTACAAAATAACATTGTAAATTGTAACTAAACTCAAAACCTATGGGTACCGGTACCCACCGAACACGGTTTACATAAAATAAATTATACATTATAAATATTTTGAATAAAGATAAATTAAGAAACACCACAGATCAGAGAACGAGCAGCTCGAATAAAAAAACAAACCGCCATTTTTTTTCTGGCATGTCAAAGGCTTCAGTAATCTTATTGGTGCATTTTTGCATTCATTGTTTTTCTACTCAGGCGGCTAAGATCCGTATTACAGAACGATGCTCAGTCATCGATCGGTGCTCAAGAGATTTCATTCACTAATTGATCACTTAATGAATTTAATCTTTGCTTGAGCACCGATCGATGACTGAGCATCGTTCTATAATACGGACCTAAGTACAGTCAAACTCAGGGGGCCAAAGTATAGTCAATTATTTTTTCTCTAATCTGCTAAAGCGGGTAATTTTCTTACATAGTTTTTTTTTAATCTGTGAATTTTCTTTCAGTTTACATAAATGTGCAAAAATGGCGTAAATTTAACGTACAAGTAAAGTTTATCGAAAATAAGAATAAGTAGGTGGCAGTTTTGAAGTGTTTGATTCATAAATTATATTGTATTTTGTTTGTTTTCTTATATGGTTTAGTTACTTTTGAACATCCATAGAATATGGTCAAAACTTTCATCATCTAAATACATTGCCAATACAACTTACTATTTTTTTTAATTGTATATATATATATATATTTTTTTTAAGTTTTGGCTTCACACTTTTGTATATTTAGCCAGTGTCAAGTAATTTCAAATTATATTATTTATTTAAAATACTTGAGACTTTCGGATGCAGTGGAATCTTTAGTTAGATAGATAGATAGATAGAGAACTCTTTATTGTCCCACCAATGAAATATAAAAATATCAAGAAAAACTTATAAACTAGTGTTACAATGGGCGGTCTTATCGCTGAAAGCGATCTCTTCCAGGCAACCGTATTAGTTAGGTATTTTTATGTTGAAAATTATTTATAAATATGTATATATTTTTAAATATAATACGAGAAGAAATTTTTATTCTACATTAGTTTCGAGTCTTCAATAAATGTCAGGCAGTAAAAGGATTCCACATGTGCCAAAAAAAAAAATTCGATCGCGCGTTCACGTAATGCATATCCTGAAATATACTTATTCTAAATCGAAACGTATCAATAAATAAAAACAAAAAAAAACATTTAAAAAACAAATAAATAACAAGATAATAGATAAATAACATTTCTAATTTAGTTACACTTTTGTTCATATTGAAATTGCACTGTAAAATTTAAAAGTTGGGGACTATATAAACATTTTTGACTTATCAAAGAAACTACATAACATAAACGCAATATTAATCTATTTACTATCATATTGTTATTTATTATAAACAAGTTTGAAGGCCTAAGATACTAACCGATCTTCATTCGAGCTATGTATAAATGCATATTTAATAAGAGATAGCGTATTTAAGGAGATATTTGTATCATTAATAGTAATCTCAACGCAAGATGGCTGAATAAAAATCAGTTAATAAAATACGGACGTAAAAAATCAGTGCCAGTTCGCGCGGTAAACAATTTCACATCGAGTTAAAGAGACAACGCTGTGCGATGGCGACTATCTCCCTCTGAGTGACAGAGACGACACTATTTACTATAGGTACATCATACGGGTGTCATTTGTTTTGAGACATACCTATAATCATATAGTCTTGCGATAGTTTTTTTTCGTTTTGGTTTTGGCTCCACACTTTTGTGTATATAGCAAGTGTCAAGTAATTAATTTTTCAAGTTAATTTATATTATACATATGTATGTTGTATGTGTCAAGTCAAGTCACAGTCCAAGTCATCAAGTCAAGTCATAGTCTAGTCTAGTCAAGTCATACTCCTAGTAAAGTGGTGGCAACTTTACCAGAAGCTTCTATGGAGTTTTGGAAATAACACGAAAAGAAACGTTTCACCATCATTATACCACTTTCCCACACTCATGCCTGTAATCCAGCACTTAACGAATAAAATGCCACCAATTTTATGCACTAACACTGAAAATAACACAAGTTTTGGAAAATAATACAATGCGAAGACACGATCTGCTTCGTTTTCCCGCCAAAAAACCCTTGAGATAGTTTCGTATTCAAAGTGACATAATGAGGGTTAATTTTTTAAAGGTCATAAGGCCCTGAACGAGATTCCATTTAGCCTTGACATTCATTGGCAAATAATATTTTTATATAGATAAACTAATTTAATAATGGGTAATATTTTACTAATATTTACACGTAAAAGAGTATATTCATAGAGATCAAATTTATAAAGATAAGTTGTAGCCGCAAAAAGTAATAACACATACAATTTTCCCGTATTTTAGGGTAATATCCTGGGATGCGGTAACACTGGACAGCTTGTATAGCGCACACAACCGATTTTGATATTTCTACTGGTCGGAACAATTTTCGAAATACTAAACTAGAAAAATCCCTCGTAAAAAGTTTTTATTTCTACAAAAATATACCAAAAGTTTATTTTTTTAATATAATTTTTGGTCACGATCTAGCTAGTTACCAAGACGGCATGTACGATGATAATTTTTATGCTTTTTTATAGTAATACTGCGATTTGAATTTTTACATTTATGAGAAGATCATGTTCAATTTACGGTTTCTTATTTTATAAAAACACAAGGTTTTCAACAATTTTACCATCTAATATTATTTAATTGGAATTAAAAACGACTAAGATTTTTTTTACGTTTGACTAAAAAAAAGTTATGTCTTGATGCCGCACGTAAATTACAATACACGATGCTACGATTTAGGTTCTAGATTTAGATAGAAATCTAGATTTAGACAGTCTATATTTTGTACCTATTTTTTTAAATGGTGATGAGTTCTAGTGATGATCTTTGTCATGAAATTCATAACCTTAATTGCTGTCATGGAAAATCAAATTCTTTATAGAGTCAAAATTTGATTACCTGCACACGCATTTACAATAATACAAGTAGGTACCAACAAAATCACCAATGGCTAAGTGGATATAAGTACCAAATCCTAGATGAAACAAAAAAAAATCTGTTTAATACTCCTTAAAGGATTTTCTATTTATACAATGTGCTTTTGTTATTTATATGGTTAGGCACATAAGACGGAATGACTTACAATCTAACATTTCTCTACAAGACTTTTATATTATAATGTATTTAAATAAAACTGTTGACAGCAAAACAGTAACTGTAATCTTTAAACACCATGAATAGAAACTGGATTTTCCTTAATATTATTAAATTATTTAATCTGTGCGCAACATAACTGTGTAATATTATATGTTTTATATATTTTACAGTTAATACTGGAAGCTTAAATTCTATAGGCAACGTAAATTATCTTAATGGCATAGTATTGGTATTACGAAAATATAAAAATTATCCAGATATTACATAAATAATAATAATAATAATAACGCCCAACGATACATAGATCCTGGACCCTAACTAGGATTCCCTGTACCTAGGGACCCAGGAACTACGCAGACCATGCTTCCACAACACCCAGACTAAGAACAAGTATTTGCGCTTTTTTTTCTGTGCACAAATACTTGTCCTACTGCGGGAATCGAACCCGCCGCCTCCGGGTTATGAGCCGACCTGCTCAACCACCACACCACAGAGGCTGTCCAATGATCAATTATTGAACAAGACTTTATAAAAGACTAATGTTACCAGCCTACGCTGAGACTTAATACAATTCTGATCACTAAGATTTATATATTTCAAATAATTTGTATAAAATATTTAAATTGATTATATTATGCATATACGCAACTTGGGTATTGTAATATTTTGTTGAGCAAATTATAGGTAATAAAACTAAATTAAAATACAATAAAATATAAATAAAGTTTTCATTTTATCGGATTTCCATTTAAAAAAAAAATACACGATTTTGGGGACAATTGCAAACGTAACAAAACAAACCAATATATACAATTTTAATAGCCAAAAAACTAACACTTTTTTTTTATTAAAAGCTACTTAAATTCCCAAATAAAAACGGTTAAAAACTCCTTACACAAAAATCGATAGAAAAAAAATCACCAAATTGGCGTTTAGTGATTATTATTACATTAGTCACATCTTGCATGATCGGTTTAATGTACAATTTAATACACACCACGCTTAATATTTAGTAGTGTGTTTTTTATTACATGTCCGATTTTGTTGAATATACAAAATTCAAGACAAGTTTGGTTGATTAAACATCTTCCACGGTAGATTAGGTTCAGATTCAGATTTCGATTTTTTATCGCTTCAACAGTGTATAGATAGTAAATGAGATAGATAGAGTGTATACATAGGTAATAAGGAACTTAAGTAGACTCAATATAAATCATGCCGGGCCCAGCGCATCATGAGAGAGAAGGGTTTATCGAGATACAAAAGATATTTAGTTTTTAAATTGATGATACATCTTACACGATAAGTTTTGTTGATGATACATCTTGCACGATTAGTTTTGTTGATGATACATCTTGCACGATAAGTTTTGTTGATGATACATCTTGCACGATAAGTTTTGTTTTTGATACATCTTGCATGATAGGTTTTGTTGATGATACATCTTGCACGATAAGTTTTGTTGATGATACATCTTACACGATAAGTTTTGTTATTGATACACTATGCATGATAGGTTTTGTTGTTGATACATCTTGCATGATAGGTTTTGTTGTTGATACACTATGCATGATAGGTTTTGTTGTTGATACACTATGCATGATAGGTTTTGTTGTTGATACACTATGCATGATAGGTTTTGTTGTTGATACATCTTGCATGATAGGTTTTGTTATTGATACACTATGCATGATAGGATTTGTTGTTGATACATCTTGCATGATAGGTTTTGTTGTTGATACACTATGCATGATAGGTTTTGTTGTTGATACACTATGCATGATAGGTTTTGTTGTTGAGACATCTTGCACGATAAGTTTTGTTGATGATACATCTTGCACGATAGGTTTTGTTATTGATACATTTTGCACGATAAGTTTTGTTATTGATACACTATGCATGAAAGGTTTTGTTGTTGATACATCTTGCATGATAGGTTTTGTTGTTGATACAACTGGCATGATAGGTTTTGTTGTTGATACACCTTTAATTAGTGCTGTCGTTGTGTTTATCTATACCGCTGAAGTACCTTTGTAGATCAGCGTCGGCGCGTGCGACCCACGCCACGTTGAGTGCTATCATGTCCAAAGCCGCCGTGCCGCCTTTCATCTCGCCGAAAAGTTCTTTGAACTGTAATATGGGATATACATATTCTATAATATTGCGCACAACTAATTATAATAATACTCTACTATCACATACATAGATTATGGATGTATCTAGGGACCCAGGAACTACGAGGATCATGCTCCCACAACACACAGCCACTGTAATGTTGTTACAATAAAGACCAATAATCAAATGCACCAATAAACAAATGAACTAATAAAGAAATGAACTAGTAAACAAATAAACTAATAAACAAATGTACTAATAAACAAATGAACTAATAACAAATGAACTAATAAACAAATGTACTAATAAACAAATGTACTAATAAACAAATGAACTAATAAACAAATGAACTAATAAACAAATGAACTAATAAACAAATGAACTAATAAACAAATGAACTAATAAACAAATGAACTAATAAACAAATGAACTAATAAACAAATGAACTAATAAACAAATGAACTAATAAACAAATGAACTAATAAACAAATGAACTAATAAACAAATGAACTAATAATCAAATGAACTAATAAACAAATGAACTACTAAACAAATGAACTAATAAACAAATGAACTAATAAACAAACGAACTAATAAACAAATGAACTAATAAACAAACGAACTAATAAACAAATAAACTAATAAACAAATGAACTAATAAACAAATGTACTAATAAACAAATGAACTAATAAACAAACGAACTAATAAACAAACGAACTAATAAACAAATGAACTAATAAACAAACGAACTAATAAACAAACGAACACGATAAACAAATGAACTAATAAACAAGTGAACACGCTAACCAAATGAACGTACAATGAATGAACACTTACAGTGTAATAGTCCTGCGGTTGGTGCAGGCACTTGGCAGCGGCCTGGAGGGCGGCGGGAGGGAGGACCGGCTGGGGCCGCAGTATTCTCCACACGCCCGCCGCACCGCGCCATCTACCGGACAATATAGGCAACTAAAGTCATAAGTTATATTGTACGGAGCTATCAAAATAACTATGAATGCCGCATGAAACGAAGTACATAGATAAGTTTCATCATCTGTTTCTTTAGTAACATTCCAAACCCTACTAATTCACATATTTCACACAGACACAAACAGATATGGTTATAAACACGTTTAAATAATAATAATATGTGTCTCACACATTGCCATTACATTGCACATCTAGTCCCAAACTAAGCAAAGCTTGTACTATGGGAACCAGATAACTGATACAATACTTAGATACTTTTTGTTTATAAATACATACATAGAATACAATATAACACCCAGACACGGAACAAACATCGATGTTCATCACACAAATGTTTGTCCTGGGTGGGAATCGAACCTACAGCTCAGAAGGCACGATTACTACCAATTGAGCTATAGGGCCAGTCAACAATGTACATAAACTACATAGGATAAGTAAAATGAACAAAGGAGTTTTGGCGGGAAAGCGAAAAAGATTGCGTCACTGCATTGTTTTATTTTCCTAAACTTGTGTTATTTTCAGTGTTAGTGCATAAAATTTGTAGCATTCTATTCGTTAAGTGCTGGATTACAGGCGTGAGTGTGGGAAAATGGTATAATTATGGTGAAACGTTTATTTTCGTGTTGTTTCCAAAACTCCATAGAAGCTTCAAGTAAAGTTGCCACCACTACTAGGAGTATGACTGACTAGACTATGACTTGACTTGATGACTTCGACTGTGACTTGACGTGAAATATCATTAACTTGATAAATTATCAATTACTTGACACTGGCTAAATACACAAAAGTGTGGAGCCAAAACATTTAAAAAAAATGAACAAAACATGTAACAATATAATGAACGAAGAAGTCTTTACACAGGAATCGCCTCGCGGAACTCACTTACTTGCAAGCGCTAGCAAATAATGTGGTGGCCCACAGTTTCCACTCTCGATTCCTTTGTGATTCGTTTGATAACGCTGTGAAAGCGAATCTGCAAAAAAAACAATGTCAAATTAAAAAAAAAATTGAATTAAAACTTCTTTACGCACGAAGCAAACGCAACTAGAAAGTTATGTTAAAAAAAAATACTAAAATTTTCATTATTGTATTGGTATGTCCGGTAAAGTGACAATTTACAATTGTCAAGTTGGCAGCAAGCAAAAACTATGTTATACCGGCCGATAGATGGACCTAAAGACATTTTACTTCAGTCGTGTGGTCTAAAGCACTCTTCTATAATTTAAGAAATATTATAGTTTTAAACAGCCAATTGAAAACGATTCTCCATAAGGCCGAAAATTAACTTCAACCCGCTCTTTAGGCAACTTTAGACCTACTTTCCGAGTATGAGTAATGGAAATGTATTTTTTTTCTCCCTAAGGCTGAAAAATTAACTTCAACTCGCTCTTTAGGCAACTTCAGACCTACTTTCCAAGGATGAATGATGAAAATGTATTTTGTTAATAGTTCCTTTTAAAAGTGACTCACTTGTAGAAAAGCCAGTCGTCGTCAGGCGAGGCGAGCGCCGCGAGGAGCGCTCGGTGCGAGTGCAGCGGGCGCGGCGCGGCGTACGACGCGGCGAGCGCTCGCCAACACGCGCGCCACGCGGGCAGCCCGTGTGTCCGCACACCCGCCGTGAATGCGGCCTGCAATAATAAAAAAAGGAGTTATGACGGGAAATCGAGAAAGATCGCTTCACCGCATTGTATCTCCAAAACATGTGTTATTTTCAGTGTTAGTGCATAAAATTGGTGGTGTTTTATTCGAGTGCTGGATTATAGGCATGAGTGTGGGAAAGTGGTATATACGAGTAAGTGGGTCATACTTTTGTTATGAAAGTGCTTCATTAGCGCCTCTTTAGCCCATACAAGAGGTGCCTATAACAGGTCGACCTGCTCATATGGACTGGACTCACCTCTTGATATATCTCCTGTATGGTTTCGTTCTTCTCGAACCACGCGTCGAACAGTTTCAGCGCTTGTTGCGTCACTTCTTTGTTCTCCCACTCCACTCCAGCTGTCAGTAGCGCGCCGCTTAGCCATCTTTAATCAGATATATATAGATGGATAGATGGATAGATGGATAGATGGATCGATGGATAGATGGATAGATGGATAGATGGATAGATGGATAGATGGATAGATGGATAGATGGATAGATGGATAGATGGATAGATGGATAGATGGATAGATGGATAGATGGATAGATGGATAGATGGATAGATGGATAGATGGATAGATGGATAGATGGATAGATGGATAGATGGATAGATGGATAGATGGATAGATGGATAGATGGATAGATGGATAGATGGATAGATGGATAGATGGATAGATGGATAGATGGATAGATGGATAGATGGATAGATGGATAGATGGATAGATGGATAGATGGATAGATGGATAGATGGATAGATGGATAGATGGATAGATGGATAGATGGATAGATGGATAGATGGATAGATGAATAGATGGATAGATGGAAGAATTTTCTATAGATATATAGAAAATTCTTTATAATAAGGCTTAATGCGGTAGTGCAATATTGATGGGACATAGAAGAAAAATAACAGCTGAATATGTCTAAACTGGTAATAATATAAATAACACCATAATAAATATATAACACTAGCAGCCCGCCCCGGCTTTGCACGGGTATTTTATATATGTCTATTATAAATTGAGATATATATAAACTTACAACTATCCTATCTCTCAAGTTGGATCGAACTGCATATGGTGTGCGAATTTTATTATAATCGGTTTAGTGGTTTAGGAGTCCATTGAGGACAAACATTGTGACACGAGATTTATATATATTAAGATTAAATACGCACAAATATATGTTACATATACATACATATTATTATTATTACTTATAATTAGATGGATTGCTTATAGACTTTGGATTTAAACACCTCAATTGATGATGCCTGATTAGGGATTAATTAAATGTATATTTCTTCTTCAATGGGGATAGAAAATGGATACTGGATAGTGGATTGTGGAGAAGTTGTAAGTGGATTTGAGGGTAGTAGCAGTAATAATAATAATAGGAACCAGATAACTGATACAATACTTAAATACTTTTTGTTTGTAAATACATACATAGAATACAATATAACACCCAGACACAGAACAAACACCTATGTTCATCACACAAATGTTTGTCCTGAGTGGGAATCGAACCCACAACCCACAGTTCAGAAGGCAGGGTTACTACCGACTGAGCTATCGGGCCAGTCAAACCAGGTTAAAACCAGGAGACGGACATAAGATGCTTTTTACCCCGTTCGACCGCGTTTTACTAATTCACCCGTGCGAAGCCGGGGCGGGTCAGCTAGTGGTATAATAAAAGAGATGTTTGAGCTGGTTGTATTGTTCTTAGTTTCTTAATGAGTCTAAGTCATGCATCAAGATTGGGGGCTGGTTTTTCGAAGAGCACCTCACTGCTTACAATAACACTTCTCACTATCATTGTGTCATATACCTAAATGGGAAAAAGGCAAGAGGAGAGAGTAAAAATAGGGAATTTAAAGAACAAAGTGGACAGTTCAGAGTGAAAATAGGAAATTTAAAGTACAAAAAACACTTGACCGGGATATCCACACTAACATAACGTTCACCAAAGTAAATCAGGTTTCCGAGCGCAGCAATCGTCGCGGTAGCCTTCTTGTACTTCCGAAACCTCGAACAAATTATGGCAAAACAATGCTTACTTTTGAAGGAACACAACTTTATAATAAAACACCCTCACATATTAAAAAAATATATTCAATTAACGAATTCAGCAATTGACTCAATACCTAACGACGGATGAGTTGCCGAAGTAAACATTTTAAATTATGTCGTGTTGAAATGTAATGTTACTTAAGCACGTATTTATATTTATGTTACTATACCTACATTATTTAAAGTGACGACGAATGTACTTATATAGAATTCTTTAAGTCTAACTATGTTCTCATGGAAGTGACTTTTATGTCTTATTTGAGAATAAATTTCTTTAAACCTAAAGTATCCCGATAGAGACAGACAGACCGTTCCGTTGTCTACTCACAGTTGGTCTGGAGGTAACTCAGGCCCGGTAGGTGCGGCGTGGTGCAAACTGGCCAGCAATGCGGCGAGGCGTGGTCCGGAGCCCCACAATAGTAACAGTTGTCTCCACCAAGACAAGTGAGCGAGCACCACCCGCCATGGAGCCCAGTGATACTCTGTGCTTAAACGGGCTGGGGAAAAGGGACAAATATAGTGAATTAGGTTAGGGTTTTACTAAAAAAACGAAAACTCAGCCTAACCTAGTCGGTTAGGTTAGAAGTTTACTAAAAACAACAAAAGACTAACACTCATCACACAATAGAACAGGCAAACTCACATCACACAAAATAACAAATAAACTCACATCACACAAAAGAACAGACAAACTGACATCACGCAAAAGAACAAACAAACACATATCACACAAAAGAACAAACAAACTCACATCACACAAAAGAACAAACAAACTCACATCACACAAAAGAATAGACAAACTCACATCACACAAAAGAACAAACAAACTCACATCACACAAAAGAACAAACAAACTCACATCACACAAAAGAATACACAAACTCACATCACACAAAAGAACAGACAAACTCAAATCACACAAAAGAATAGACAAACTCACATCACACAAAAGAACAGACAAACTCACATCACACAAAAGAACAGACAAACTCACATCACACAAAAGAATAGACAAACTCACATCACACAAAATAATAGACAAACTCACATCACACAAAAGAACAGACAAACTCACATCACACAAAAGAATAGACAAACTCACATCACACAAAAGAACAGACAAACTCACATCACACAAAAGAATAGACAAACTCACATCACACAAAATAATAGACAAACTCACATCACACAAAAGAACAGACAAACTCACATCACACAAAAGAATAGACAAACTCACATCACACAAAAGAACAGACAAACTAATTATTAAACAAAGTAAACGAGAACTCACTTGCAGCTGCAATGGCCCTGCTAGCTGGCAGCCTCCCAGCTCGACTGAGAACAAACGCGTCGTCTAACATCAAAGCTCGTTCCGCCGGCGCTCCACTGTCATATAATTCCGCTGCTCGTAACGACACAGCTTCCGCTGTCTGGAATGAGGTACAATTAGTAAGATAATGCAGATCAGAAGCGTCATATACTTTCCGAATGTATATACCCCGTGAGGGTTTGAATAAAAAAAAAAAAAATATATGTGTGGACATTTCACACAGCGCCATCTCTTGTTGTAATGACACCTACTTATATTGGTGCATAGGAGATCCGTGGCAAGCCGAACAATTAAACTGCGTGGTGCGGCGAACAATACTTTTATTTAATAAAAGTAGCACACAAAAAATATTGAGCATATAATATTCCGTACAGGCAAGGCAACATTCGTAAGAATAATTATTGACATATTTATGATGATTAACTCAAAATATTAATAGATTTAAATTTGGACGGACACAGTACACAAGTAGACGACACAACGGTAAGGGGGAGAGAGAGAGAGAGAGCAACAACGGAAATAGAACCATATTAGAAAACCATAGTGTAAGTAGTGTTACCACTACAATATACAGGATTGTGGAGATTACAGACTATCTAACACCATCTAACCCCAAACTAAGCGAAGCTTGTACTATGGGAACCGGATAACTGATACAATACTTAGATACTTTTTGTCTGTAAATATATATATAAATACAATATAACACCCAGACACAGAACAAACATCGATGTTCATCACACAAATGTTTGTCCTGGTTGGGAATCGAACCCACAACCTACAGCTCTGAAGTCAGGGTTACTATGAACTAAACTATCAGGCCAGTCAGATTTTAGTTTTTTGAAGTAAAACTTCTTTACTTACGCTTAACTTGGGAGTAAGGTAAGGTAAACGGTAGTTGAGAGGGATATATAAGTTAGTGAAGATAAAAAGAGAGAGAGTTGTGTTTCGTATAGAAGTTTTACTTCAGTCGTGTGGTCTAAAGCACACTCACTTTTTAAGCATTTTAAAATCATCGAAATATCGTTTTTTTTTTGGCTAAGCCAGTTTGCCTGCCCTATTCGCTTACCTCTCCATCAGTGGGGTCTTGCGGTGCGACTCTATACAGCCCTCTCGCTCCCACATTATACCTCACCCACTTGTGCTTGCCGAGATCGGGAATTGTCACTGGAATTCACAAGAAAGTTGAACTGTGCTAGATGGCGCTGTGTGAACATTTCATACAGCGCCATCTAGCACAGTAAGCAAAGCTATGGGAACCAGATAACTGATACATTACTTAGATACTTTTTGTTTGTAAATACATACATATAATACAATATAACACCCCAGAAATAGAACAAACATCGAAGTTCATCACAAAAATGTTTATCCTGTCGCGGGAATCGAACCCGCCACATTCGGGTTATGAGCTGAACTGCTCAACCACTATACCACAGAGGCTGTCAAAATCAAATTTTTAGTGAGGATTTTCTAAATATTTTTAATATCAGCTTTGTTCTCGCCATCAATACGGTTCTTTTCTCTATTCTGTGATTCGCGCCTTACACGCGCATCGCTTGCGCGCAAAATGTAATTACAACCTACACTAAAAAGAAAACTTGCGCGCCATTTTACACAAAAATTTACTTATAACAAAACAAATCAGATTTTTTCCTCGCATGATTTCGTATGAAACGCGTCCGCCTTGATCATTACACTCTTGGCTCCCTTATACCCAATACCGCCGAGTGTAATGTAATGATCAATGTGGCACACTTGTATCATTGTACTGTAATAGTAAATCATTTCTTACTTTCAGTTTCGTTCATCCATATCAAGTGCGTGACGTTCTCCGCCCATTTCGATTTGGCTTGTTTAGTTTCGTTCACTACATCGTACCTAAAATAAAATAGTTATTTATTTATTTATTGAAGAGCATAATGTACACTATTACAATAACAAAACAAACATTACATTACATTAAGGCTAAGTGTAAGTGTTATTTTTTAATTATTATGGATAATGCGCTGAATACTGGAGTGTTCAAATCGAGAGTGAACAGGTATCTTCTAGGCAAGCATGTTGCATCCTAGACCGCATAGTTGCTTGCCATCAGGTGCGATAGTGTCCAAACGCAAGCCTATCAAACAATAAAAAAAACTGTTACCATTGGTCGATTAGTTTTTGTTTACGCTTGACTTGGGAAGTAAGCTGGTGAATGCGAGGTGAAAGGAAGTTGAAGTTGATTCACGTAGATCTCCATTGCCAACATAAACAAGTTAAAAAAATTATGTTGGTATGTCCGGTAAAATGATAATTTACAATTGTCAAGATGACAACATTAACATTAAACAACGTAAAAAAAGTTATACCGGCCGATGATGAAATGAAGCTAAAGAAGTTTTACTTCAACCGTGTGGTTAAAAGCACCCTTGTTTTTTTATTTATTCAAACACTAGTTGTCCTGCCCCGGCTTCGCACGAGTGAATTAGTAACACGCGGTCGAACGGGATAAAAAGTATCCTATGTCCGTCTCCTGATTCTAAGCTACCTCCCGACCAATTTTCCGCCCAATCGGTTCAGTCATTCTTATAAATAGTGTAACTAACACGACTTTCTTTTATATATATAGACTAGCTTCTGCCCGCGCCTTCGCCCGCGTGGCCTATAGGAAAACAATTCAACCACCCATTTCAACCTGTTAGGGGTGGAATTTCGAAAAGCCTTTCTTAGTTGGATACCTACACTTTACAAAGAACACACCCTCCAAATTTCAAGTCTCTAGGACCAGCGGTTTAGGCTGTGTGTTGATAAATAAGTCAGTCAGGACTTTGAATTTTATATGTCTAGATATGACGTGCAAGTTACCCGTATGCCTGATGTTAAGCGTCACGTCTACATATAACAGATTGCAGTAACACTGGATAATAACTTACCATGTCCCATTAAGCGCTTCAGTAGCGTTTCGCCAGACTTTGGTAACATTTTCCACGTCCATCTCGTGCAGCGGCCCGACCACGAATGTGACCGGGATCACCCACTTGTGGGGGGGCTGCTTGGGGCGGGGGGTGGTCCGGCGGGTACTAGTGGGGGGTGCGGGAGTGGTTGTACTATTGTACTCCTCTTCTGATAATGTGAAGTTTTCTAGGAAGGAAAGAGAAATATCGTCACACTAGTTGCGCCACGCGGTTTCACCCGCGGATAAAAAGTATTTTAATTATTAAGTCATCCCATGGGAAAATTTCACTTTTCCGACATAAAATGTAGCCTATATGTTAATCTAGTGTATAAGCTATCTAGGTACCGATTTCATCTAAATCCATTCAGCCGTTTAAGCGTGAAGGAGTAACAAACATACACACATACAAACTTTCGCCTTTATAATATTAGTGTGATAGTGTGATAAGGTCGGGTCCAATCACAACTTTTTTTTAGTTACAATTTTATGTAGGTATTTGAGATGTTCTCTAAGAGGCTCTGTTCAAAGTTCAAAATCACAGGACCATTTTGGTTCCACCATTTTGGACCATTCAGGTTCTGCGTGCTTGAGTGTTAATTTTGACGCTTTTATAATTATAATATTAATAATTTACTAGGTGGTAGGACTTTTTCCTGCAAAGTTCGCCTAGGTACCACCGCTTTTCCAGTTATTCTGCCGTCAAGCAGTAGTGTGCAAGCACTACATCTCACAATCTAGTAATCTTATTACTAGACTATGCTGATGTGCGCAGTGCAGTGTCACGCGAAACTTTATATTTCCGAGTGACCCTGTTCTGTTATGGGTAACCGTGTCGCTTAATATCAGGTGAACGACGAGCTCGTCACATAATTCACTAACAAAAAAAAATTTTTGAAATGTATTCAAAATAGGCGTATATAAGTAACTAGTTGCGCCCCGCGGATTCACCAACGGATAAAATGTATTTTAATTATTTACTCATCCCACGGAAAATTTCACTTTTCTGTGATAAAATGTAGCCTATATGTTAATCCAGTTTATAAGCTATCTTGGTATTGAATTTTATCCAAATCTATTCAACCATTTGAGCGTGAAGGAGTAACAAACATACACAGAAACACACATACACACTTTCGCTTTTATAATATTAGTCTGATAAGGCATTTGAAAACCTAAAAAATTGTTTTTTGATTATAAGCTATGCAAAAACAGTCCCTTGAGGGTTACTAGTTTGTACTTATTAATATTTTGATGTAAGTATAAAGTTAGATGTAAGTGTATTGTAGTTATTTAGATGTAAAGCTCGGTCCTCACCAGGTTCATAGAACAGCTCGTCCAGATCAGCTCTCAGATCGGAGGTGAGGAGGCTGTTCACCATCGGAGGATCAGGATCCGGGGGATCGGCTGACATCACGAACCTTAACATGGAAGGGTAAAAAAATTGATTTTTATAAGATACGCACTATATAGGATTCAAAAAAAAAGTCAAAAGTCAAAAGATTTATTGCAAATTTTAGCACTTTTACAAGTCAAAATTATACTAGGTACTTAAAATTAAGTTATTTCACTAAGCATATAAAATTACAAAGTGCTTATTGTCAAATAATATAGCAAGCCCATTACAATATATGAATTTGAAAAAAAAAGCAGTTCTCTTTCTCACTACTGGTGCAAGCAATCCGGCACAATGCAGAATTGAAAACTTTGATCCGAAGCTTCGATTACAACTGTAAAGAAGAAGCTACAAGAAACTTTACAGTGATGTATTTTTTTTTTGTCTTCTTTCTACTGTCTTTTACAATGTATATAATTCATTACAGTTGAGATAATGAATATGTTACAAAAATACACCACGTCACACCGGTGCAAGAAAAATACCGTGATTATCTTATTATAAACATTACAAATAGAAACTGAATTTATAGATAGGAATAGGCAATAGGCAAAGTACCTAAGATTCGATTCCTACCCTGGACAAACATTTGTGTGATGAACATGGATGTTTGTTCTGTGTCTGAGTGTTATATTCTATTCTATGAATGTATTTACAAACAAAAACTATCTAAGTATTGTATCAGTTATCTGGTTCCCATAGTACAAGCATTGCTGCCCAACGATCACATACATAGATCCTGGACCCTAACTAGGATTCCCTGTGTCTAGGGACCCAGGAACTGCGTATACCATACCAGGAACTACCAATACCATGGTCCTATAACACCCCGACTCAGAACAAGTATTAGCGAATTTTTATCTGTGCACAAATATTTGTCCAGTCGCGGGAATTGAACCCGCCGCCTCCGGGCTATGAGCCGACCTTTTTTTCCACGGGGGTGGTGGCAGGGTATGTGGGACTCAAACCCACTAAAACCCCTCGTGATCCAATCGCCGTGGGGTTGGGGTGAGATGGTGTCGCGATTGCATTGACCATATCACCCCAGCGGTAGATGGGCTATAAGCCGACCTGCTCAATCCCCACACCACAGAGGAAGAGCACGAAAAAAGAAAAGATAAAGAAGGCACGATAAAACTTATGAAGTGAAGCCAACCAAAGTAACTTCTTAATCATCGTAAAAACATTCCCACCTTTCTTGTCTCAAAACAACATCGTTTCTAACAACGGTAGCGTATAGTAGCGGGTGTCCGGGACGCTCGCACCATCCATCCCACGCGTGGGCATGGCCCATGTCCTCTGCTCCGTCCCGCTCTAACGCTCGCCATAGGTCCCTGGTGGGAAAGCGAGAAACATTAGTGGGAGCTTAACGCCATAAACCCCTGATTCGACCCAAAGACTAACAATAATGTACGAGATAAGTTAAATAAGATCCTTTCTTTTTAATTAATTAAGCTTATATTCCTACATTCTCCTACATACGCTCATACTCACAAACTCAATTGAAGGGTTGAGATTAAAAAGGGTTTAACTGTCAAATTGATAGTTTCGAGAAAATTGACTTTAAACTTCAACAGCGTCATTTTAATGTAGAGTGCTTATAAGGTAATAGAAAATAATAATAATAGTATATAAATAGTAATAGAAAAGGTTTATGAAAGTTTCAGTTGCTTGAAATGTTTTAATTCTATTTTAAAATACTAAATATAGTACTAATTCATACAATTACTGTAAAAATATAATATAATAAAATAAATATAATAATGTTTTTATGCTAAGCGAACTGTATTCCTGTGACAGGTAAACCGTATTTAGACTCAAAATCTCGAGATTTAAGCCTCATTTCGGTATTTTGAGAATGTATTATTGTAGATAATTTCACGCTGAATCCAACGATACCCATAAGTCATTTTGTGAAAAATATCAGTTAAACCCTTTTTGTTCTCACCCCTTCAATTCTTCTTTATTTCATTATTCATTATCTCTGTCACTCTATATCTCTTGTCTCTGTCACTCACCTAGCGTCAGCACTCGCTGCGCGATGATCGCGCAACAATCGCGCGAGTGCGGCGCGACCGGCCGCCTCGCCGGCCGCTTCTATAGCCATACTCACTATCGCTGCTCCCTGAAATAAAAAAACGAGTGTGCTTTAGACCACACGACTGAAGTAAAACTTCTTTAGTTTAGCTCCATCTATCGGCCACACGACTGCAGTACAACTTCTTTAATTTAGCTCCATCTATCGGCCGGTATAACTTTGCTTTTGCTTTGTTTAACCATGACTGGCCCGATAGCTCAATTGGCCCTGCCTTCTGAGCTGTAGGTTGTGGGTTTGATTCCCACCCAGGAAACATTTGTTTGATGAACATCGATGTTTGTTCCGTGTCTGGGTGTTATACTGTATTCTATGTATGTATTTATATTTACAAACTAAAAGTCTTTAAGTATTCTACCAGCTATCTGGTTCCCATAGTTCAAGCTTTGCTTACTTTGGGACTAGAAGAAGCTGTGTGAAATGTGTACAAATATTTATTTTTTTTAAGTTTTGGCTCCACACTTTTGTGTATTTCGCCAGTGTCAAGTAATTGATAATTTATCAAGTTAATAATATTTCACGCAAATATGTGTCAAGTCACAGTCGAAGTCATCAAGTCAAGCCAAAGTCATACTCCTAGTAAAGTGGTGGCAACTTTACTTGAAGCTTCAATGGAGTTTTAGAAACAACACGAAAAGAAACGTTTCACCATCATTATACCATTTTCCCACACTCACGCCTGTAATCCAGCACTTAACGAATAGAATGCCACCAATTTTATTCACTAACACTGAAAATAACACAAGTTTTGGAAAATAATACAATGCGACGATGCGATCTTTTTCGTTTTCCCGCCAAAAAAACCGTACAAATATTTATTTATTTCACTTTTCTCATTCCCATGGAATGAAGCTGGAATTAACTTACCTTGTGCAAAGAGAGTTCGTCAGTTGCAGATTCAATATCCGCCCTCTCGAGTCTTGGGGAAGCTACAGCTCGAACGGAGTTGCTGGAATCCAATCTGAAATTAATCATGGAAATATACATTTCTTACACATGCGCGGAAATATTATCATTACTTTTGAATAAAGAACACGCGAAGTATCATATTTACGTAGACTTAAAAACCAAAATCACTTCCCGGCGCATACTTTGAATTTAGAACGAAGAGCGCACCGGCAATGTTGTATGAAACGGTGTGCTGTTTGAATTTAGAACTCTATCATCTATCGTACACATTGCGTTCTCGTGGCCTCTCTCGTGGCGTGGATTATATAGCCACAGATGCGTTTCGGCACAAACTGTAAAATAAAATAAAAAATTGGCGGTAAAGCGGAGTTCGTTGTTATTTGGTTAATAAAAGTAAATTAAAATGAGTTCCGATGATTCTGAAAGTGAAAATGAAATGGACATTGACTGCACTCCACCAGATTTAAGCTGAATTAGCGATGGAAAACCTGCTTGCAGCGAAGTCAATAGAAAATTAAATTTATTATGTAAAAGGCCCTTTTTTATTTCATTGCATTTTTTTAAGATAAGCACTATATATGCCTCGGCCGAAATGGCAATTGCCTATTTCGCTGCCTTTGCAATATTTTACTATTTATATATGGGACTAAACTGAAAGTATATACATAAAAAAGAAACATAAAGAAGAAGAAAACCATAGATAAGAACTGAATTGTAGACTTCTTACTTTTTAGAAGTTGGTTCAGTGGCGTAGCTACCAGAGGGCTTGCGGGGGCAGTGCTCTGGGCCCCCAAACTCAGGGGGCCCCTCGTACTTTGACAAAACTAAAAATTTAACTAGTGAAATGTCTCCCACATTCGGAATATAAATAAACCAGCACTCCAGCAGCTCTTGTCGATCTCATAATTTGACATTTAGAAACGTCATAATTAGTCGATTGGGTAAACAAATTCGTTTAATTTTAACGAATGAATGAATTAACTTAAACTGTATAATGAATTCTATAAAATATTACAATTTTACCGATAACTTTTTTTTTAAATGTTTTGGCTCCACACTTTTGTGTATTTAGCCAGTGTCAAGTAATTGATAATTTATTAAGTTAATGATATTTCACTCAAATATGTGTCAAGTCACAGTCGAAGTCATCAGTCATAGTCTAGTCAAAGTCACACTCCTAGTAAAGTGGTGGCAACTTTACTTGAAGCTTCTATGGAGTTTTGGAAACAACACGAAAAGAAACGTTTCACCATCATTATACCATTTTCCCACACTCGCGCCTGTAATTCAGCACTTAGCGAATAGAATGCCACCAATTTTATGCACTAACACTGAAAATAAAGTTTTGGAAAATAATACAATGCGGTGAGGCGATCTTTTTCGCTTTCCCGCCAAAACTCCCATCCGATAAATTTTGAATGATGTTTGAAATCGTCTATTTAGTCGATTTACACGATTGTTCTATCGATTTTGAAAATAGTATATATAGATAAATAAAACAGAAAACAATTAAAAGAAAACTTCTAACAAACCACATCCAGTAGGCAACTTGCCCTATTTGTATTTGGTTTTTAATTGTATTATGGAGTACGACGAATCTGGAGTACGATGAATCTGGAGTACGACGAATCTGGAGTACGATGAATCTGGAGTACGACGAATCTGGAGTACGACGAATCAGGAGTATGACGAATCTGGAGTACGACGAATCTGGAGTACGACGAATCTGGAGTACGACGAATCTGGAGTACGACAAATCAGGAGTATGACGAATCTGGAGTACGACGAATCTGGAGTACGACAAATCTGGAGTACGACGAATCTGGAGTACGACGAATCTGGAGTACGACGAATCTGGAGTACGACGAATCTGGAGTACGACGAATCTGGAGTACGACGAATTCGGAAAACGACGAATACAGAACAATCGATTTTAAATAGTTTACTTGGGGCCCTAGTTTAGTTTTTGCCCCTAGGCCTTTGCTTCCCTAGTTACGCCACTGAGTTGGTTGATATAGCTCGCGCAAAACTTTATGAGCTCTCGGAAGTTAGGCCCGAGTACCAAACTGCGCATGGTACAGTTGAGTGCATTGTAAAAGCGGCCATACAACAACTATAATATGCGTACTGCGCAGCCATCCGCGCTAACTTCCGAGAGCTCATAAAGTTTTGCGCAAGCTATAGCATACAATCTCTTTGGCATGTGACGTCACAAGCAATGCCTTCATAGTAGCTGTGAGGAAGCTTCACACGATCTCTGTTTTGCAAGTAAGGGACAGGCGATGCCCACTCCAGAAACTTTAAAAGCGTACTACTCCGTGTTTTTTTTTTTTAAATTTATTTGTAAGCTACTTCACGAAAATAATTATTTACTTATTCATTTTTAATAGTCGTCAAATAGCCTATTAAACGAATAAAACCCAAAAGTGATAAACGAAAAGTCTTAGTAATGATCAATAATTAACCTAAGCTTTCAAAATGGTTGATTTTTTAAATTTAATGATCCAATCGTACGCCCAAAAAAAAATCTTTGAAATTAATCGATTTATACCCAGAAAATAATTTGCACCGAATAACAAAAAAGAAATGCTTAACTCTAAATTCTAAGAATCGATGCTCACTTTTTATAAAGGCTACCTTATACATAAGCTAATTTACAATAATTTTGGTATCCATTTAATTCACTCTTTTCCTTAAATGTATGTACTCAGACCATGCTATAGAATATTCGTACTAAGTCAAATTAAAAAACTAAAATATTTTAGTATTTAGCGCCTCCTATAATAACTGCATGACAGCCGTGCAGCAGCTCATAAAGTTTTGCGCGAGCTATAAAAGAATCCGTACCTTAGGGCGGGCAGTATGTGATCCAACAGCAGCGAGTCTTGCTGCTTCTCCGTAGGTTCCCCCGCGAAAGGGGGCGCTCTTTCGGCGAGGACCGAAGTCAGCGCTCCCATTAACCATTGAGAAGACCACCACCGAGGTGATACTAATCCTCCAAACCACTGGGGATTGAGGAAAGATCATGAAAAAAGATTACATGATAATGTAAACGAAACTGTTCAAATGCTTTGCCTATAAAATAATAAAAATTAATCTTTATTTGGATTACTGGCCTGATAGCTCAGTTGGTAGTATCCCTGCCTTCTGAACTGCACGTTGTGGGTTGATGAACATCAATGTTTGTTCTGTGTCTGGGTGTTATATTGTATTCTATGTATGTATTTACAAACAAAAGTATCTAAGTATTGTATCAGTTACCTGGTTCCCATAGTACAAGCTTTTCTTAGTTTGGGGCTAGATGGCGCTGTGTGAAATGTCCACCCATATTTATTTATTTATATTTCTCTTGGTCTTGGTCACGCGTTAACCGATGGAACATTTTCGCTAATTCTTTTTTTGTATTAATTATTGTCAGGAGAAGGTTCTAATCAAAGAAAAAAAATAAGAAAGTGAATAATTTTCACCATTCCAATAAAAGAAGTGTGCTTAGGCGATTATTATACGGCGCCGCGGTTTGCGGAGGCGGTTAAGCGGATTTTGTAGCGGTGCGCCACGCGTTGAGATTTACGCGCCTGTCCGCGCGGATTGATTTAACTTTCGACATCGAAATCCATTCTTTTTTCTAACTGTAACATGTCCTTCTCCCACAATGTTCCGCGCAGTTACGCGGCGCCCCGTGTGTGTAGCGCCGCCCGTCCGCGCGGAGGGGCGGTGGCGGCGAGAGCACCGCTCGAACGCGCGGTCGGGCGGTGTACATGTGTTAAGCATCAACGGATTACTAATAGCCTTGTGTAGTTCGCGAACGACCTAGTTCAAAAGAGCGCTCCTTTGTGCGAACTACGTGAACTAGGTATCGGTTGCGTCTGATTTTAGTTCGTTCGTTCTTTGACTGACCGACTTGTGGCGAGCGGCGAGAGAGCCGCGCTCCCCAGCGCGCCGCGCTCCGAGGCGCGAGTCGCGATCGGGAGAGAGCGATGATCATACATATCATTCTTACTTAGAATATAATAGGTCTTTACCTATGAAATTGCCGTATTGCAGTAAAGACTTTTTCAAACAAAAAAAAGTTTTGATTGGCTATGAATTCTAAATTCAAATTAATTTTGTTTTAAAAATATGACATTCTATTTACAATATAAGTCTTTTGTTTATTGATTAGCGTTGTATTTTCATTACATTTCAAAATTTTTCCTCATAATGGATACTTTGAAATTTCGTGTAATTATGGAATATGAGTTCCGTCGTGGCACCAACGTGGCACAAACGACACGTAACATCAACGACGTTTACGGAGAGAACTGTACAAACGAACGTACAACCCGTTATTGGTTTGCTCGGTTCCGTTCTGGGAATTTTGACTTGAAAAATGAACCTCGTGGTCGTCCGGAAACTTTGGTCAACAATGATGAATTAAAGGCGATTGTGGAAACTGATGAATCTCAATCTACAGCTGAGCTGGCAGCAGCTTTTGATGTTGGCATCAAACCAATATTGGTCCATTTGCGACAGATTGGCAAGATAAAAAAGCTTGATAGATGGGTGCCCCACGAACTTAACGATCGCCAGCGCAACGTACGCGTCGAGACTTGCCTTGCGCTGCTTAACAGGCACAGAAATGAAGGAATTTTGAACCGAATTGTTACGTGCGACGAAAAATGGATTCTTTTTGTCAATCGAAAGCGCTCAGCAAGTTGGTTAGATCCTGGTTCGGTACCAAAGCAATGTGCAAAACGAAAAATGACCCCTAGAAAGGTGATGGTCACAGTTTGGTGGTCTAGTGCTGGTGTGATTCATCATAGCTTTTTACAAAACGGCGAGAGCATTACTGCAGATGTGTACATTGAAGAACTGACCACAATGATGGCGAAACTTGCACGTCTACAACCAGCTTTGGTCAATCGGTCGTCTCCACTGCTACTTCACGACAACGCGCGACCCCATACTGCACAACAGACCGTCTCTAAGCTGCGTGAGTTGGGTTTGGAAGCTATCCCTCATCCGCCATACTCACCAGATCTTGCGCCTACCGACTATTACTTTTTCCAAAATTTGGGCAACTTTTTAGCGGGAAAAAAATTCAATTCCCGAGAGGCAGTACAAAACGCCTTTGAAGGGTTTGTTGTCTCCCGTCCTGCTGATTTTTTCAAGAAGGGCATCCATAAACTGCCACAGCGTTGGCAAAAATGCATTGATTGCAGAGGTGATTACTTTGAATAAAAGAAATAAATAAGTTCGAAAAAAAAAATACTTTAACTTTTTTCAAACAAAACGGCAATTTCATAGGTAAAGACCTAATATTAAATATCGATTACATAAATGCTGGTCAATTTTAAAGACTTTTTTCACTTTAATAAACATTAAGAATACCTTCCTACATAGTTTTAATAAATACTTACTTATGTTCATTGAAACTACCTATATCATATTTTTAATAATATTAATTATTAACTATTAAGTAGACTGAGTACCTATAGGTAGTAATAAAAAAAGATTTTTCTTAAATACCATGCAAGGGCACTAAATTAATAAATAAATATGGAAATGTACCTAGTTAGTAGTTATTACAACAGAATCTATAACAATTTATAAACAAAAGAGGGCATAGTAGTAGATATAAGTACAGCTCTTTGCCTGCTGCGAACTAAGTAGGATGCTTTTACCAGGCAAAAGATCGCTAAGAGCAATAATTGTCTTCCCCGCTCTCGGTCCTACTGCGAACTAGTGAACTAGAAGAACGACCTAGTTCAGCAACAACCTGCGAACTAAAAAGAGCGCTCCATATCGCGAACTATAATGCGCAAGGCTAATTACTAAGAGACCAGTGCAACGTGAAATCCGCCTCACCGCCTGCCGCGGCGGTGCGCGGCGCCGTGTTAGTCCTTACTTGTTGAGCCAATAGTCTCGCGATCGTCTTTGTGTCAGATAGCGTCGCAGGTGAGAGAGTTATAAGACCCCAACCTTCGCAGTACGGATTTCCACCTTCCACCACTACTATATCTGAAATAGAATACAGTTTTTTTTTAAGTTTTGGCTCCACACTTTTGTGTATTTAGCCAGTATCAAGTAATTGATAATTTATCAAGTTAATGATATTTCACGCAAATATGTGTCAAGTCATAGTCGAAGTCATCAAGTCAAGTCAGAGTCAAGTCATAGTCTAGTCAAAGTCATACTCTTAGTAAAGTGGTGACAACTTGAAGCTTCTATGGAGTTTTGGAAACAACACGAAAAGAAACGTTTCACCATCATTATACCATTTTCCCACACTCACGCCTGTAATCCAGCACTTAACGATAGAATGCCACCAATTTTATGCACTAACACTGAAAATTACACAAGTTTTGGAAAATAATATAACGCGGTAACGTGATCTTTTTCGTTTTTCCGCCAAAACTCCTAGAATAGAGTTAAATAGTGGGTGAAAACGCGGGGAAAATGTAATAGGAAACAATTGAATATAGACTTTGACCGTTTTACCACAAAAGATTTAAAAAAGCCTTAGACAAATGTTAAACTACCTTTTTGTATTGTTAAACACGCGTTTTACATCTGGTTAAGGCTTATTTATGTTGTTTATGTATTTAAGGTAACACGGTAAGAATTCTTGGACGAGGGAGCGCGAAGCGGTCGAAGCGTTTCCGTTTCAGCTTGAGAAAAAATGGTTTTGTAAGTTTTTATTCATGAATGATGTGACGAGCTAGTCGTTAACCTGATGTTAAGCTACCCGCCCAAAACAGAAAAACAGAACAGTGTCACTCGGAACTCTAAAATATAAAGTTTCGCGTGATACTGCATTGCGCACATCATCCTGAGACATCAGCACAGTCTGGTAATAAGATTACTTGACTGAGATTAGATATATAGTCTCAATTGCCCAGTGATTTCACTAGCTACAGTGCCCTTCAAACCGGAACACAGCAGTGCTTGCGCACTACTGCTTGGCTTAACTGGCAAAGCGGTGGTACCTACCTAGACGAACTTTGCAGTAAAGTTCTACCACCTAAATTATCAATCGACTGGGCCAACAGCTCAGTTGATAGTTGATCTGCCTTCTGAACTGTAGATTGTGGGTTCGATTATCACCCAGGAGAAATATTTGCGTGATGAACATCGATGTTTGTTCTGTGTCTGAGTGTTATATTTTATTCTATTTATTTATTTACAAAAGAAGTATCTAAGTATTGTATCAGTTATCTGGTTCCCGTAGTACAAGCTTTGCTTAGTTTGGGGCTAGATTGCACTGTGTGAAATGTCCACACATATTTATTAATTAATTATCCGGATTTTATTTTTTTTCACTTTTTTTTTCTTCTAAATGATGGAGTTCCATTAAAGTCAACCAATATGAAAACGTAAATAATCATTTTAAGCTATGCCAAGACTTGCGACGTGTACAACTCCCAAAACCACAAGAAATAATAATATATTTTTTTATATTTTATATATCAAAAACTTACCAAATTTTGGCAATGGATATGATGTATTCAGTTCAAACGCAAACATCTGTATGGTTTTCTGTACCCATTCTAGGAAAGGCCTGAAACAACATGAATGATTATAGATATAGTTTTCTTATCACAAAAATTAATTGATTCAAACTCTTCAGTTGTTGGCATTGACTATAAATCCACTTGACCTATGACACAACTTCCCCTCATACTAAAAATAGTAGTTGATTTCCACTACTAGCCTTTGCGAGCACATCAGTTTCGTTTTGGATTTCCGCGGAGAAACAGCAAATCACAGAATATTAGAAAAACGAGTTAATGCTCAGTACAATTGTGCGGGGAGAATAGCAAGACGTCTGGCTGTGCAATGGACGGTATATCATTCCACAAGTAAGCAATTTTCATATGGTCATTAGAGAAAAATTAGTACATCTATTTCAAAATTAAAAACGAACATTATGAAGAAGAAGCGGGAACCCGTTGATGTCTTTTTCTCCGTCCTACTCTGTTCTTCGTAATTTCGTATGACTTCGTCTCGTTTTATCCTTGCCCTTGCGTCATTATCGTGATCAGCCAATCGCAAGCATAAAAAATGCCTACAGAATAAGTAATATGTAGTACTCTGCTGTTACTACGCCGCTAGTGAGTCGTGTTTGTAGGAAAAATTATGTTCCCGAGCTATCAAGTGGCTTTATTATCTTCAGTTGTTGTGTACGCTATCTACTGGTAGTGGGCTGGAGCATTTATACTGTTAGATATATAGATTTGATCTATTTTGGACAGTGATAGGTCATCGCAGCTTGTATATAGTCCAAATGTTTTTTGTAGTATATAGTGTTTAGTATTTGTTGTTATATTATTGTAGTTTTTTGAAGTAAAACTTCTTTACGCACGCTTACTTGGGGAGTAAGCTGGTGAATGCATGAGCGTTATGGAAAATAATCGGGCGAAGCGAACGGAAGCTGAAGAAGTTATAAGTTAGTGAAGATAGAAGTTTTACTTGAGTCGTGTGGTCTAAAACTCACTCTTTTTTTTAAGTACAACTTCTTTGCGCACGCTTGACTTGAGGAGTAAGCTGATGAATACGAGGCGATCGGAAGTTGGTTCACGTAGATCTCAATTGTCAACATATGTTATGTTGGTATATCCGGTAAAAAGACAATTTACAATTGAAGGGAACTGTCAAATTGAGTGTTTCGAGAAAATTGACTGTAAAGTTCAACGGCGTAATTTTAATGAAGAGTACATATAAGGTAATAGAAAAGGTTTATGTAAGTTTCAGTTGCTTGAAAATGTTTTAATTCTATTTTAAAATACTAAATATTATACAATTACTATTTAATATAATTCATACAATTACTGTAAAAATATAATATAATAAACTAAATATAATAATGTTGTTACGCTAAGCGAACTGTATTCCTGTGATAGATAAACCGTTGTAAGACTCAAAATCTCGAGATTTAAGCCTCATTTCGGTAGTTTGAGAATGTATTACTGTAGATAATTTCACGCTGAATCCAACGACACCCATAAGTCATTTTGTGAAAAAAATCAGTTAAACCCTTTTTATTCTCACCCCTTCAATTATTGTCAAGATGGCGACATTAACATTAAACAAAGTTATACCGGCCGATAGATGGAGCTAAACTAAACAAGTTTTACTTCAGTCGTGTGGTCTAAAGCACACACGTTTTTTTACTTAAAACTGTCTAGCATTGGAAAACGCTCTCACAATAAAACTTTTGTATAAATAGACATAACTTACCCAGACTCGTCCAATATAACTTGTTGGTCGCTATACAGGCTGATCTCCGGCGGAGGTAGCACCTCGTCATCTTCGGGCATGTTCGTAGATAGTTCGGTAACGTTCGTATCCGCGGGAGGAATAGGGGCGGCGCGGCGCTGCAGTCGACATACAGCCACTGACGTCATGTGGGGGGGCATTGGGGGGGATACTGCGAACTCATCTTGTAGCTGGAATAAAGGTAACAATTTAAGACTATTACCATGAAATCATTCTGAAGTAAAACTTCTTTACACGCTTGACTTGGCTTGTCAACATAACAATGTTAAAATTTTGTATTATTATGTTGGTATGTCCGGTAAAATGATAATCTACAATCAAGATGGCAACATTAAAGAAAGCAAAAACAAAGTTATACCGGCCGATAGATGAAGTTAAACAACAGAAGTTTTACTTCGGTCGTGTGGTCTAAAGCACATTCTTTTTTTGGTGTAGGAACTTTCTATTATCCCAGATCTAAGTGTCGATGTTATGCACAGACAGTGTAACAAAAATATTACAGTTCAGTGCCTTAAAAACTAAGAAACAGCCGTTTTGTTGTTAGAAGAGCATCTAATCCGGTGAGTTTGTAGGTTCAATTCCTGTTGGTTGCTAAAATGCTTATACTTATGTAGTTTATCATATTTTGAAACCCATTTTATAAAGCAATCTGTGATATGGCTTTTTTTAATGTGAAGATATGACATGACGACCTAGTCCTTCACTCAATGCTAAGCGACACGGCTGGCCATATCATTTGCAGTGTCTCTCAGAACTCTCATAAACTTTCACGTGATTCTGCACCGCGCACGTCATCCTGAGACATCAGCACAGTCTAGAAATAAGATCACTAGACTGTGATATCAGGTCCTAAAGTCTCATTTGCCCAGTAATATACTAGCAACAGTGCCCTTCAAACCGAGACATAGTAGTGCTTGCGCACTACTGCTTGGCGGCAGAATAACAGGCAAAGAGGTGGTACCTACCTAGACGAACTTTGCAGAAAAGTCCTACCACCTAGTATAGCTGATCGTTTTTCAAAACTAATTAGATATAGTTAGCTACATACTTAGTGTGTCAAAAACATCGCGGAAAAAATACTTTTGACTTACCAATCTATGTCCTAAATAGAATCCAGCTTCTTCTGTTGCAACAATCGGCATGTTTGTCAGGGAAACGTGGAATCTGTAATAAAAACGTTTATATGGCAGTATTGCCGGCATTCTGGACACGCTACCTACGTTAAGAGGGCATTATTATTATTTGAATAAGAATAAGAATAAAAATTGTTTAATGCCAAAACAAGTAAAACAAACTGGGTACGCACAAATAATATTACAGCTAACATAATATAATTAATTGGCAACAGGAGTACGCTCAGCACTGTGCTGCGTAGAAATGTTCTACGCGGGGCTGGTTTTCAGCATAACCCAGTTCTCGAGCAAAGGTCTAAGCCGAGTTTTAGCGAGTGTGCGCGGGTCATAAACTTGTTTTATTATATTATGATTACAGCTTACAAAAAATAAAATAAACTAAATTAGGGACAATGGTGTCGATTCTGTGTCACATTCTCTAAAACTAAAGTAAACTTAAAGTATGGCGGTACTCTTCTGATAAAGGGGAAATGAAATAGACGGAAATATATTAATTTAGTTTAGCTTTAGAGTATGCGACACAGAATCGACACCAATAAAGCAATAAAAATTGGGTAAAAGAACAGTACAATTTCTCAAAATTAACAATCGGCGAGCATTTTTCTAATTATAATTTAAGAACAGTAAGTTAATGTTATAGATTAATGTAAAGGAAAAAAAACACTAAAGAGTTCCATTCAAATGACCAATAACAGCCGTGCGTCGATCAATCATAGCAGTGCGTTTGTCACCGCTCTGCTGTTATTGGCCGTTGGTTCAAAAGTTTGTATTAACCAATAACAGCAATGCGTTGATCAATAGCAGTGCGTTTTCCCCCGCTCTGCTGTTATTGGCCGTTGGTTGAAAAGTTTGTATTGACCAATAACAGCAATGCGTTGATCAATAGCAGTGCGTTTTACCCCGCTCTGCTGTTATTGGCCGTTGGTTCAAAAGTGTGTACTGACCAATAACAGCCGTACGTCGATCAATCATAGCAGTGCGTTTGTCACCACTCTGCTGTTATTGGCCGTTGGTTCAAAAGTTTGTATTGACCAATAACAGCAATGCGTTGATCAATAGCAGTGCGTTTTCCCCCGGTCTGCTGTTATTGGCCGTTGGTTCAAAAGTTTGTATTGACCAATAACAGACGTGCGTCGATCAATCATAGCAGTGCGTTTATCACCACTCTGCTGTTATTGGCCGTTGGTTCAAAAGTTTGTATTGACCAATAACAGCAATGCGTTGATCAATCATAATAGTGCGTTTGTCACCACTCTGCTGTTATTGGCCGTTGGTTTATCAGTTCTCTAAATGGTCTCACCTGTCTCGTACGATAGTCAATTTGAACGTTGCTCTGAAATTAGGCTCGTCGAGGCATGGAAATGTTGACCGAGCGTGCGTCAGCCAGAATCTCGAGACAGCACAGCGACTGCAAAATATATAAAATATTTAGTTTTTAATCGTAAAAACGACGGAGTGTTATAAATTTTACGTGTTCGTGTGTGCGTCTGTGGCATCGTAGCTCACGAACCGATTTTGATTTATGTTTGAAAAGTGAATTAGTCGGGAATGTTCTTAGCTATATTTTATGAAAATCGGTTCAAGATGGCCGCCGCCACAAAATGGCGGATTACATATTTTCACAACTCCCTCAATATGGGTATCAAATGAAAGAGCTTGATTACTACATTTTACATAATACATTTTAAATCCCAGATGGCCACCACAACAAAATAGCGAATTAATTTTTTTTATTATTTTGTGTCGATTTTTTAAAATTTTTAATTTTTTATAGCTTATTTCTTAAGTAGGTACTCAGTTCATGTGGGTTCTGCACATTCTTAACCCATCTTGTGTATAGCCTTACGTGATAAATATCTATAGAGTGGAGTAATTAATTACATGACAAATTTATCATTGTGGTTTTTTTTTATACGAATTGTGTTAAAATTAAACCCAACTTAACTTTGTATTGTAATCCAGTATGTATGTATTGTATCCAAATAGAAATGGAAATTCCGGGTTTTTGGATTGTTTTCTTATTTGTGCTATAAAACTTTTGTGTACACCATAATTTATAATTAGTTAGTCAGTTAACGGAAAATAAATATGTGTAGATTTCAATAACGTACGAAATACAAGCAATTAGGCTGTAGATCTAAATATTTTAAAATCTAAGCAAATAAGATTGAAAATCTAGATTTATTTGTAGATAGAAAATGCTCTATTGCCCAAACAACAAATTTAAAAAGGCAAACACAGGTCCTTATTACAGAACGATGCTCAGTCATCGATCAGTGCTCAAGCAGAGATTTCATTCATAAAGGTTTCAATTAGTGAATGAAATCTCCACTTGAGCACCGATCGATGACTGAACATCGTTCTGTAATACGGATCTTAATGCTAGAACGCCAGAACTTGTCATATCTTTTTATTAAATGAAGTCAAAAATTTGTATTTTGTACGGATTTATGAGGTCTTATGCTCGTAATGTCAATAGTCAATTTTACCCTAGTCTCTACCCTAGTCTCTCTAGTCTGTTACCCTTGTCAAGCTTTCCTGAGAAAATGGGTATTGACAGAGACAGTTCTATCGTGTATTGGCCTCGGGGTAAAAATATAAAAAAATTGCCACTCACTGCCTGTGTGTCCCAGTGAGAAAGAAGCCGCGTTGCTTGTCGTTCCTCTCCAACCGAGTTATGAATCGGAGGCTCAGGGTATAGTTGTACTTCCGGCGAAGTTTTTCCTGAAAAATATTTAGGTGTGATATTTTTTAAGTAAAACTTCTTTACGCACGCTTGACTTGGGAAGTAAGCTGGTGAATGCGTAACGAGGTGAACGGAATTCGAAAGTTGTTGGTTAACGTAGCAGAGTTGTTTTTAAGTTCCCAGAATGCTGGCAGCATTACCACGTTGAATGGCAACGCTTATTTTTTGTGCAAAATAAAAGCCAGCATTCTGGTCACTTGATGCTTCCACCAAACGTTTGGCCAAGTCCCTATATGTTTCCATGGCAGCCGGCCCCCACCATTGTCTCCACCCCAAACGGCACAAACATGTAGGCCCTGTCAAGGAGTGCATATTTGTGTCGTTTGAGCCTTGACAGTTTTTTTTTTTTGCTAATTAGTTTTAATGTTCTTTAATATGTTATTTTATGGCCTTTGGCTTTTCGTTCCATGTCTAATCTTCTATAAAGGATATTCTGGACGATCCTCGCAAGCGTGATAGGTAAGTCAAAACCCATAATCATACTAAAGAATATAAAAACAATTTATCAATAGTGTGCTACCAAGCACCAAGCTCGTAAGAGTAACCCTACAACATGTATTTTCTAGGCAAGCATGCCTTTTAGACTACGTCATTGCTTAACATCAGGCGAAGCATTGGTCTAAGCGGTGTTATTATTGACAGCTTCTGTGGTGTGGTGGTTGAGCAGGTCGGCTTATAGCCCGGAGGCAGCAAGTTCGATTTCCACAGCATAAGTATTTGTGCACAGAAAAAAATACACAAATACTTGTTCTGAATCTGTGTTCTGGGACCATGGTTCTCGTAGTTCTTGGGTCTCTAGATACAGGAATCCTAGTTAAGGTCCAGGATCTATCTATGTGATCGTTGGACGTTATTATTATTAGCCTCTGAATGAACGACTTACCTTAAACTCAATATAAGTTTGGTCAGCTTGCGGGTAGTCCAACACTTTAGCGACTTTAGGCCCGATTGAGCCGCCAGATTTAAACAGTGCTCGCTCCGTCACATTCATGTCGCGGACGTTTAGGACCACGAATAAAGTATCTCGATCCACCTTGAAGTCTATTGACACTTCACCTGGGAAACATAATTTTGTATGAGACATGTCGTGGAAAAGTTTTTTTTAGTCAGTGCATAAAATTGGTGGCATTATATTCGTTAAGTGCTGGATTACAGGCGTGAGTGTGGGAAAATGGTATAATGATGGTGAAACGTTTCTTTTCGTGTTGTTTCCAAAACTCCATAGAAGCTGCTGGTAAAGTTGCCACCATTTTACTAGGAGTATGACTTTGACTTGACTATGACTTGACTTGATGACTTCGACTGTGACTTGACACATATTTACGTGAAATATCATTAACTTGATAAATTATCAATTACTTGGCACTGGCTATATACACAAAAGTGTGGAGCCAAAACATAAAATAAAAAAAAGCTTTTATTCCTATTCCTTGCTATTTTTTGAAATTATAGATTTTTGTCGGTCTGTCTATTTTTATTTCTTGCACCTCTGCTGATTATCCCACTTTTAAATCAAGAACCCCTTTACCCATATAGTTCATTGAACGTAGTTCTGTAAGACTACACTGTTGTGAATCGGTGCTCAAGACAAGATTGTAATCTTGATTCTTTCTTCACCAAATGATCAATTTTTGAGTGAAATCTTGACTTGTGAAGCAATCGACACCTGAGCATTATTCAGTAATACGGGTCTAATGCTCGTATTACAGAACGATGCTCAGTCATCGATCGGTGCTCATGCAGAGATTTCATTCACCAATCGATCACTTTATGAATGAAATCTCTGCTTGTACACTGATCGATGACTGAGCATCGTTCTGTAATACGGACCTAAAAGTATTATTCTATATCATTTATCTTAGCGTGTATCCAGTTATTTTTATTTTGTAGCGGCATCGTCGACGTTTATTGGTCTACCTCTGTCAATCCAATGGTCTGGAAGTGATCGCTTTTTAGCAATAAGACTACCCATTGTAACCTCATAAGTTTTTTTTCATTTTTTTGTTATCTTGGTGTCAACTTTCCCACACCACAGAATAGGCAAAAGAGCGAGAGAGAAGGCTATATCCATTCATCTTTCTTGCTCTTACCCCTCAATTCTCCAGTGGTGAGGTTCGGATGAAGCCACAGACTGTAATGTTTCGGTATAACGAATGTTGGCAGCCGCGCGCCGCGCCATGGAAACACCATGCCGTTGCTTGCTATCCTTTCCCTGAACAAAAATAACAAAAAATAGTGAAAGAGTCAAAACACAAAAACAAAGACAAAATGTCCAGGGAACTAGAGTCAATTTGACCAGCTTGAAAAGAATAGTAAGCTTTAGCATATATATACCTTATTTAAAAACAAAAAGTATCGAAGTATTGTATCAGTTATCTGGTTCCCATAGTACAAGATTTGCTTAGTTTGGGACTAGATGGCGCTGTGTGAAATGTCCACAAATATATATCAACGAGCTTCTGCCCGCAGCTTCGCCACGGCGTGGCCTATGGGAAAATAATTGAACCACCCATTACACCCTCTTAAGAGTGGAATTTCGAATAAATCCTTTCTTAGCGGATGCCTACGTCATAACATCTACCTGCACGCCAAATTTCAGCCCGATCCGTCCAGTGGTTTGGGCTGTGCGTTGATAGGATAATAGTCAGTCAAACAGTCAGTCACCTTTGAGTTATATATTTAGATTATCTATACTAATATTATAAAGAGGAAAGATTTGTATGTAAGTATGTTTGTAACGAATTGGCTCAAAAAGTACTGGACCGATTTCAAAATTTTTTTTACCATTCGAATGCTACAACATTATCACTGATTAATATAGGCTATTTTAAATGCAATAAAAAAATGTTTAAAAATAAATGTCCACTCGTGGGAAGCCGGGACGAGCCGCTAGTTTATTTATAAAGGAACAAGGAGCATTTGACATGGTGACAGAGTAACTAGACACCTAGAATATGCGAGGACAAAATAATAACAATATGAAGACGTGGGCACATAACAAGTAAAAACGTCAAATGTGGAGTTCATTTTATTATCATCGAGTTTGGGTATTGGGGGAGCATGGTCCAGAGTCCCTAAATACAGGGAATCCTAGTTAGGGTCCAGGATGTATGTGGTCGTTAGGCGTCAAAATGATTATAAAATGAGAAATGGAGGACATAAGGACAGAGTGTACATAGTCCTAATAAACGCTACGAAATAAAACAAATGCCAGATTTATGATACACTTGGTAACACAGCAAGATATCGTAAACCAAACGCTTGCGTGTTTTAGTGGTGCACAACGCCATCTAGTTCTGTACGTGCGCACCATACATTTTAATAAATATTGGGCCTAAACACAGAGTAACCAGACACTACAAACTTGTGAGTTCAATAATAAGAAACGGAGAAACTTGAGTGCAAGAAACGACGGTGTTTCTTTGAACAATCTTACTTATTAGCTGCCGCCTCATTAGACGCAGCGTCCGTAGGTGCCTGTCCAGATAGCAGGGTCGCCTCTGACGCGCAGGGACAGTCTGAAAGTAAAAAATAAAAACATTTTAATTATAATTATTAATAATAATTATATTATCTAGTCAATCAAATAGAGAAATAATTTTCAAAATCAGCTTATAAATGATGCAGAAATGAGATGAAAACTAATAAAAAGAAAAACAAAATTAGCACATGTACGGAATTTTTCAATTTAAAGCCTTTGAAGTCAGTTGAAAATTTACGATCTAAGTAACCCTGACTTTCCACCGATTAAATATTTAAAAAGCATCTAGAAGTTTTGACGGGAAAGCGAAAAAAATTGCGTCACCGCATTGTATTACTTTCTAAAACTTATGTTATTTTCAGTGTTAGTGCATAAAACTGGTGGCATTCTATTCGTTAAGTGCTGGATTACAGGCGTGAGTGTGGGAAAATGGTATAATGATGATGAAACGTTTCTTTTCGTGTTGTTTCCAAAATTCCATAGAAGCTTCAAGTAAAGTTGCCACCACTTTACTAGAAGTATGACTTTGACTAGAATATGACTGGACTATGACTTGACTGGACACTTTGCGTCAAATATCACTAACTTGATAAACTATCAATTACTTGACACTGGCTAAATACACAAAAGTGTGGAGCCAAAACATGAAGAAAAAAAAGCATCTATAGATTGCTCAGATCAAAAATACCAACCTCCTTGCCGCAAAGACATTTATAAGAAAAACGTATATAACATGTGTATAACTATTATTAACAATTTGCCTAATGAACTTAAATCTTTAGAAGGAAATATATTTAAAAACATTTCAGTGACTGGCTTTTAGGCAAATGTTTCTATAGTGTCAAGGAATATGTAACATGCAATGTTAATGTAGTAACAAAAATATTTTTTTATATTTGCACGCTTGTTTACAGGCTGAATGCACGTATCTACTATTTAATATGTGAGCTTGTACCCAAATTAATAGTGTATTCTTGCAAATAAACAAATGATTTGTTTTGATTCGATTTGAACCTGACCTGTGATTTATAAATGTTACATGTTAGCTTTATGAAACAAAATTCTCAACAAACAGAAGCTTGTTAAGAAGATGAAAGATAAAGATCTTTACATGAAAAATACTAATCCTTTTTCTATAGATTTTGTTCGAATAAATTACAATAAATAAATGAAAAAAATATTTTAAAAAAGTCCACACTACACTACTCTAAAATCACATCAACTGATTCTCGTCAAATTTTAAGAGAAGATTCTATAATTAATTAGTTGTTTGTTTTGGGTTAGGTTTAGGTATAGGGGTTGAAAACGTAAGAAATAGTGTTTCAATTTTAAGCTATCAAAAAAAGAGTCGCAAGGGCTTACATAGCCAATGGAATAAGTAGAATAAATGTCTTTCTTTCTGGTTTACTTACAAGGTTGTGGGGTAGCGTACACGACCAGTAGTGCGCTGGCAAATATTGCTGAGAAGACCAGCGCGGCGAGGCATACAGCTCGACGCTGGGAGCAGACCGCTACCGGAGCATCTCGGAGCTCACGCGCCTCTCGCGCCTTGTCTGTATCTATAAAGGAAGGTAATTTATGAGAAACGTAAAACTACTTTTTACTCCCAATATTAACTGGTTCTTTGTAAGTAAAAATTTACTGGTTTTTAATTGAAACGGACACGTATTTATTATTTTAAATAAATAATAAATATGTGTGAACATTTCACTAAGCGCCGTTAGCACTTAGCACTTAGTTTGGTGCTAGATGGCGTTGTTTAAATGTCCACACATATTTATCATTATTATTATAATGAAGAAGGCTACATCCTCAATTTTGCATGTCATGCTACAAATGTTGTACGTAGATTACTACAATATAGAATCGTAGCATGCGCGTAATAGCGTCATTCTACGAATGTATCGTAGCGTGTGCGGAGCAGCATCATTCTAATAAAGTTGCGTAGCATGAGCGTAGCGTAGTCATCCTACGAATGTACGTAGCATGGACGTAGCAGTTTTGGCCCACGAAAGTTGCGTAGCACGCGCGTAGCCTCGTTTTTCTGCAATAGCTTCGTAGCATGCGCGTAAATGAGTGATGCCACCATGGCTGCGTAGCACGTGTGTATCATCGTCTTCCTACGAATGATTCGTAGCATGTGTGTAACAGCATCATGCTAAAAATGTTGCGTAGCACGCGCATTGCCTCGTATTTCTGCAAAAGTTTCGTAGCTTGCGGGTAGCTGTGTGATCGTAAGAGCGCGTGTAGCATTGTCATCCTACGAATGTTGTACGTAGAGAACTACAATATAAGATCGTAGCACGCGCGTAGCTGCGTCATATCCCTACCAATTTGGATATTTTGTACACAGATTGCTTACATTAACAAGATCAACATAGGATATTTTTTATGCCGGAGAATAAACATTCAACAACTTTTTTTGAAACTGTGGGAAGCAATAATCATTCAATAATTAATAACAGATAAAATTGGATCAGAAAACTTCTCTTCTTTAAAAACATATCAATCAATTTCGATGAAATTTCTATGGGACTAATCTGTAAGTATTGAATTTTGAATTGAATTGAATTTGAATTGAATTCAAACAAAAATATAAAAATTGGTTATTATTTGAATTTTTTTTTTTTTTTTTTTTTTTTTATGTTAAGGAATGACGTGACGAGCTAGCCGTTCGCCTGATGTTAAACGACACGGCTGCCCATATCAGCTGCAGTGTCACTCGGAACTCTAAAGTATAGAGGTTCGCGTGACACTGCACTGCGCACGTCATCCAGAGACATCAGCACAATCTAGTAATAAGATTACCAAACCGTGAGATCAGATCATAAAGTCTCATTTGCCCAGTAATTTCACTAGCTACAGTGCCCTTCGAACCGGAACACAGCAGTGCTTGCGCACTACTGCTTGGCGGCAGAATAACTTGCAAAGCGGTAGTACCTACCTAGACGAACTTTGCAGTAAAGTCCTACCACCTAGTAAATATATTTACCCACACCTATTATTCACCACCATCATATCATTTATTATTATTATTCACCTATTATTTGAATTGTTGTTTTTATGAATTAATTATTATTTATTGTTATTTGCGCAGGTCCACAAGTCACGTGTTTGTTGCGTAGCTGATAGGGCCGTGGTCATCTGACACGAGAAACTTTTATAAACGAATTTCAACTAGATTGGTTCTCGCCTTAGGGATCTTAGAGCTAGCTAGCTTCGCTCAGAAGCTAAGTCTTCCTCTTTCTGAAGTTCTCTTGACACAAATCTCGACGAACTTCACTCACTCAAAAGGCTATTCTAAGAAATATAGCTACCTCACTCCCGCAGCTAATTCAGAAGTGTAGATGAAATGAGACGACAATAGATCCGCTGTACCATTCATGACTTAGCTTTTCAAGTAGTTAGAGCTCTTCGTTACACTTGACTCTTAGGTCATGTTCCTAGGTTTTTCAGAAAAATAGATCTTATTTGTAGGGGTGATTGAGTCTTTAATACAATGCAATAGGAGAAATTACATTACCGATTTGAAAATTTCTTGTACTGTATTATTATGTTGGTATGTCCGGTAAATATACAATTTACAATTGTCAAGATGGCGACATTAACATTAAACAAAGTTATACCGGCTGATAGATGGAGCTAAACTAAAGAAGTTTTATTTCAGTCATGTGGTATAAAACACACCTTTTTTTATGTTAAGGAATGAGACGACGAGTCGTTCGTCTGATGTTAAGCGACACGGCTGCCCATATCAGTTGCTGTGTCACTTAGAACTCTATATGCCGCAAATATGTATTAAAACCATCAGATCTATAGAAATTTGGGTTGCAATGTAGGGTGTCAAAATTTTTAACGCTCTTCCAGACTCCATACTCAGTGTTGAAAATGTTCAGACTTTTAAAAATAAAAAAGTTTTCTTATAGATATGGCGCCATATAGCGTCGAGGAATTCATTCCAAAACTGGTGTGATCAATTTAATTTTATATACCTACTATTTTGATAACATTATTTTTACAATAATTATGTTATTGCATTTATTATTTTATTTTTTATGCTTATTTAATAATTTCAGAATTTTAATTTTTTATAATTATCAATAAACTTATCATTATCATTATCAATGATGTTCCATGATCGCCTAGCATGTATTGCCGGCGTCAAAGAAGTATAATAATAATAATGTAATATATTTAATAACGCCCAACGATTACATACATAGATCCTGGACCCTAACTAGGATTCCCTGTGTCTAGGGACCCAGGAACTACGAGGACCATGCTCCCACAACATCCAGACTCAGAAGAAGTATTTGCGCTTTTTTTTCACGAATACTTGTCCTGCCGCGAGAATCGAACCCCCTTCCAAGTTATCAGCCACTGATACAATACTTAAATACTTTTTGTTTGTAAATACATACATAGAATACAATATAACATCCAGACACAGAATAAACACAAAAATATTTGTACTGGATGGGAATCGAACCCACTTTCAGTTCAGAAGGCAAGGTTACTACCAACTGAGCTATCGGCCCATCTAATATATGATATATGAGATTAATTAACATCTGAAATACTCACCGGCCAAAAAAGCGACATCGTCCAAGTCTTGATCCACCATGTTACGCCACGCAGCTGCTAATAAAAACAATTCTTTTTATTGAAGAATTATGAAAAAAATTATAAAGAAAGAATAGACAATATATCAGATGTAACGTTGTGTGACGTCATGACCAGGTCCCGACTCAGAATGAGATTAAGGCCAACGCGTGACCTTAAAAAACTGATTTTCATGACATCAAGAACATCAGATAATTTAAACAATTTTTTAATTACCTACTATAACTAAAGTGTCCGCAATTTCACATCTCATTATTTTCAATTTTCTTAACAGAATAATCGATACTTTTGTATGTAAAACGAGCTTCTGCCCGCAGCTTTGCCCGCGACGTGGCCTATGGGAAAATAATTCAACCACCCATTTCACCCTCTTAAGGGTGGAATTTCGAAAAATCCTTTTTTATCGGATGCCAACGTCATAACATCTACCTGCACGCCAAATTTCAGCCCGATCCGTTCAGTGGTTTGAGCTGTGCGTTGATAGATCACTATGTCAGTCAGTCAATCAGTCAGTCACCTTTGAGTTATATATATTTAGATATGTAAGTACGTATAGTTAACATTCCTTCACCAAATGATTATACACTAATATTATAAAGGCGAAGTTTGTATGTGTGTCTACGTTTGTTACATCTTCACGTTCGAACGGCTGATTGAATTTGGATGAAATACGGTACCAAGATAGCTTATACACTGAATTAACATATACGCTACATTTTATCAAGGTGAAATATTCCCGTGGGATGAGCAAATAATTAAATTACTTTTTATCCGCGGGTGAAACCTACTAGTGATTTCATAAAGCAATGGTAATGCCTTAACTTAAATACTGAAGGTAAATAAAATACCCGACTATAATAGTTTCAGCGCCACCAATTTATTTATTGACACTCTTTTAGAAGTGCAGAATTTGCGCATTGTTGCTACCTATCTGGAATAACAAGGGACTGCAATCACCAAACGTGGTATATTTTTCATAACGTGGTCTATTTTTAATTGCTGCTTATTTAGGCCAGCGTCACCGGGCGCTTAAGGCGCCCAGCTGCCAAAAGTGGGAGGCAACTAGCTGGCGGGCACCCCTGGGGTGCGAGCCTCGGCTTGGGCCGTTGCCGGGATAAGAGGATCGAGAAGACTACGTCCACTGGAAGAGTGGACCCTATTGAAAGTTGCAACCGTTCTAGCTAACCAAGGGGGGTACGTCGACCTCACCGGCGGGAAGTGATTATGGTGAACCCAATCTATGGTAAGCGTCCAAAGTGGCGTTTTATGAAGGCTGTACGCAGCAGACGTCTTCCAGATGTTCCAGATGTGTTACCTTTAGCAGATCCGTTTCTATCGGCCTTGTATTTGCCGATGGGCTCCATTTGTATGCCGTCCATCTCACACCAAACGCCTCATGCCGAATATGTTAGCTGTTGACAAAAGTAGCCCATTTATTTTAAAAACCTATCACACAAATATTATTAAGGCGAAAGTTTGTATGTGTGTATGTTATTGTTACTCCTTGACTCTCAATCGGCTGAACGGATTTAAATGAAATTCGGTACCAAGATAGCTTATACACTAGATTAACATATAGGCTACATTTTATCCCGGAAAAGTGAAATTTTTTAATAATTAAAATACTTTCTATTCGCGGATGAAACCGCAACTAGTTACTTATAAATTAATAAGGTCTCTAATGAATAAGGTAATAAGGATCTGGGTGTTGTGGGACCATGGTCCTCGTAGTTCCTGGGTCCCTAGACACAGGGAATCCTAGTTAGGGTCCAGGATCTATGTATGCGATCGTTGGGCGTTATAATTATTAAAAATAAAAATAAAAAATAAAACGCAAGATTTCAAATTGCCAAAGATTTCAAAAATTGGTCACGAAATTAAAACTATAACAAAAAAAAAAGTATAATAGAGAAAAAAAAACATAGGTATAACTAATTAGTTAGAGATTTATCTATGATTATCCATGAATTCCAAGACCTCTAAATCAATATCATCAATGAAATCTATAATATCCACCACAAAAGATTTAAACAAGCCTTAAACTAATTTTAAACTGCCGTTTTGTATTATTAAACACTCGTTTGACGTCTGTTTAAGCTTTGTTTATGTATTTGTGCTAACACGTTTAGTATAGGTAAAAATGGGTTATATTTTTAGTATGTTTTAAATAAAATAATATTCATCTATCTATTTATCGCTGAAACTTTGAAGCGCTAAGTTGAGAAATATTTTTTGAAGTCATTTTATAAAAAAAATTTTGGTTAAATTGTATTACTCACAGTTACAAAAGAAAAATCATCTATCAAAAGTAAAAAAACTTATTTAATATATATCTTATGCTGCAAAACTCTTCGCTTTTCATCCTTTTGTAACCCTTTTAAGGAGAAAAACCAATCCCCATATTTTTATAAAAACAGGCTAAAGTAGAATATCCTATTCAGCCACGCGCCTCGTTAAAAGTTCAAAAGCGCGTCACAAAGGGCTGTTCACGCGGCGCGTGTTCCCGCGTAAACCATCATGCCATTACCTGCGTGGGACAGGGCTGTCAACATGTCAACTTGTCAGATAAAAACAATAAAACCTTCTTCGTTCTACCCTCATCTGTTGAATTTTTAATAAGTTCAATCGTGAGGTTTAGCGGGAAAACGAAAAAGATCGCGTCACCGCATTGTATTATTTTCCAAAATTTGTGTTATTTTCAGTGTTAGTGCATAAAATTGGTGGCATTTTATTCGGTAAGTGCTGGCACGGCACGAGTTACAGGCACGAGTGTAGGAAAATGGTATAATGATGGTGAAACATTTCTTTTCGTGTTGTCTCCCAAACTACATAGAAGCTTCTGGTAAAGTAGCTACCACTTTACTAGGAGTATGATTTGACTAGACTAGACTATGACTTAACTTGATGACTTGGAATGTGACTTAACTTGACTTGACAATATATAAAATATTAATTAACTTGAGAAATTATCAATTACTTGACACTGGCTAAATACACAAAAGTGTGGAGCCAAAACAAAACATAAAAAACTTCCTTTGCATTTTATGTATTATTCGGTATATCCTGTGCGACAGCCCTGTCAAACCACTAGGGGTTAGTTTTCCCGCGCTTTTAGTGTTTCAGCTAAGCACGCATCCCTCCTGCCCCATTAACCATAGTTTCTCCTGACTGGATTTCAAAACAAAGCCGTTTGTGTTTACAAAAAACTACTACTACAACTAAAAAATTTTTTTTTAACGAAATTGATTTTATGTTTTTATTTTACAAGGATAAAATTTTAGTGTTGTGAAAAATGTAATAAGATTATATATGTAATAATAATAATAAGCATGTGCCGGTTTTATTAACGTATTTTTTCTTTAATTTTTTTGTTGTATAAGTTTAGACATTATGTTTTTTGTATACTCTTCGAAGATAGGTATTCTAATTTTACATTTCTTTGTCTGTGACTAGCTTCAGCCCGTGGCTTCGCGCGCGTGGCCTATAAGAAAAGAAGAACAAAATTTTTCATAGATAATTCAAACAGGCATTTCACCCTCTCAGGGATGGAATTTTGAAAAACTCTTTCCTATTGGCAAAGAACACTCCCTCCAAATTTCAAGTCTCTAGGACCAGCGGTTTAGGCTGTGCGTTGATATATAAGTTAGTCAGTCAGTCAGGACTTTGAATTTTATATGTATAGATAGTCATTTGTTTTTACAAAAACTTGATTTGGCTTACAGATATTAATATCCAAACTGCAAATGCCGATCCCCTGCAGAACCTGGATGAGAGAAGCAATGTCATTTCCTTTTCCTGACTCCAGTCGAAGTTCCCCGGATATTACCTATTTGCAAGGTTTAGATAGAGATAGATAGAGAACTCTTTATTGTCTCACCAATGAAGTACAAAATCAGGAATAACTATAATATTTACGAACTAGTGTAACAATGGGCCGGAAGGTTTATGGGGTTTTAATAGCTGTTGAAACGATTTCAGGTCTGACATCAGAGACGGGCCAGACATACCGGGTCGGTCCGTTACGCGTAACGCGTTTTGATACGGGTCTGACATACCGGATGAGTCCGTTACGCGGAACGCGTTTAGAGACGGGCCCGACATACCACGTCAGTTTGTTAGGCGTAACGTGTCAGACGAGCCTAACATACCGGGCCAGTCCGTTACGCGTAGTGCGCTAAGAGACGGGCCCGACATACTGAGTCAGGTGCTTACGCGTAACGCGCCGGACGGGCTCGACATACCGGGTCAGGTGTTTAAGCGTGACGCGCCAGTCGGGCTCTTCATACCGGGTCAGGTGCTTACGCGTAACGCGCCGGACGGAAGTGACATACCGGGTCAGGTGCTTACGTGTAACGCGCCGGACGGGCTCGACATACCAGGTCAGGTGCTTACGCGTAATGCGCCGGATGGGCTCGACATACCGGGTCAGGTGCTTACGCGTAGCGCGCCGGACGGGCTCGACATACCGGGTCAGGTGCTTACGCGTAACGCGCCGGACGGGCTCGACATACCGGGTCAGGTGCTTACGCGTAGCGCGCCGGACGGGCTCGACATACCGGGTCAGGTGCTTACGCGTAGCGCGCCGGACGGGCTCGACATACTGGGTCAGGTGCTTACGCGTAGCGCGCCGGACGGGCTCGACATACCGGGTCAGGTGCTTATGCGTAGCGCGCCGGACGGGCTCGACATACCGGGTCAAGTGCTTACGCGTAACGCGCCGGACGGGCTCGACATACCGGGTCAGGTGCTTACGCGTAACGCGCCGGACGGGCTCGACATACCGGGTCAGGTGCTTACGCGTAACGCGCCGGACGGGCTCGACATACCGGGTCAGGTGCTTACGCGTAACGTGCCGGACGGACTCGACATACCGGGTCAGGTGCTTACGCGTAACGTGCCGGACGGACTTGACATACCGGGTCAGTCCGTTACGCGTAACGTGTTAGGCTGAAATATACTTGTATATTTCAGCCTACCTTGGATCTCAGAATATACTTGTATATTTCAGCTTGCACAGCGCTACAAGCCTACTACTATCATAGTCACTATAATAGTCGTTTATAAACCGATAAATCTCATAAAATTTTAACGAAGCTGTCATGCCGTTGTTAAAGTGCTAAAATTAGCCTATTTGCAATAAATCTTTTGATTTTGACTTTGACTATGGGTGAAGTTTACAGCTACGAAGCTTGCAATTATCTAGCTACTGCAATGCATTTGTATGTTACAGTTAGGAACTGTCAAAGTTTAATAAAGACGGACATAAGTATCTCACTTCATCTCTATATCACTGGTTTTAATCAAGTGTAAGCCAAGCACGCAGTAACTTAATTACTTGAGCCCTAATTTTAAGCGAACGCAATTTACTTGATTACCTGTGTGCAAGTGTTGGTAACTGGTTGAGCCGATTTATAGGTTTCCTTAGAATTTTATTCCATGAATATTTCCGAATTTAGACAATCCTATGCAATGTACTTACTTGTTATTATGTTTTTTTTTTGTTTTGGTATGGCTCCACACTTTCGTGTATTTAGCCAGTGTCAAGTAATTGATAATTTTTCGAGCTAAGTAATATATATATATGTGTGTCAAGTCAAGTCACAGTCCAAGTCATCAAGTCATAGTCTAGTCAAGTCATACTCCTAGTAAAGTGGTGGCAACTTTACCAGAAGCTTCTATGGAGTTTTGGAAACAACACGAAAATAAACGTTTCACCATCATTATACCACTTTCTCACACTCATGTCTGTAATCCAACACTTAACGAATAAAATGTCACCAATTTTATGCACTAACACTGAAAATAACACAAGTTTTGGAATATAATACAATGCGGTGACGCGATCTTTTTCGTTTTCCCGCCAAAACTCCTTAAATTGTTTATATCACAATCAATAAATACATATAATCTAAACTAATATTATAAAGAGGAAAGATTTGATTATTTGTTTGTTTGCATTGAATAGGCTCTGAAACTACTAATCGGTCCAAGTATTATTCTGATGACCATAGGCGATAGAATATTTTCATAATTAATTAATTAATGATTAATTGATAAAAAAAATAAAAGCCCTTAATATATAGAAAAAAGGTATAAAGAGGTTATAAATAAAACAGGTATTTAGATCACCTCCTACGGCGAGTGTACCCAAAAAGCTGGCAACATTCCCTCGTTGAATCAAGGAATATTAATTATTGTAATTTAATTAAAAATAGGATGATTTGTTGGTTGTATGTGCCAGCTTTTTAGTCACGCTTCACGTAAATTAAATTATAGGTAAGTAGTAAAATGAAATCAGAAACGAATAATAAAGCGTGTATGGAGAGCTAGACTCGCGACAAAAATGCATTCTGTAGCTTAAACAATATAAACTAAAACTGAACAAAACTTTGATTGGTTGTTATTGCTTTCATTCGTAAACACTAAAAACGATTGTGAAATTTTAGAAAAAACTTACTCCGCGTTTAGCTTCCAAAACGTACACAAGATAGTCACTTCACTATTCAATCGATTTTTACACGAACTACTTAATTTCAAACGAGTCCCATAAAGAATTCTAATGTTCGAAATTCAAATTTTTTATTGCCACATGGAAATCAACAGGAAATTACGAGGAAAACAACTGCGTCGGCCTTCGTAGCGGATGAACACGGAGAGAATGTAGGAAAAATCGATCATGTCCCCAGCTCACCCTAAGGTAGAGAGAGATGGATGTATTCTGAAAATGCGCAGTGGGAACAAGAGGGTGAATTAGGGAAGGGAGCGTTAGGTGGCTTGAACCCTGGCATTTTGTGGCGTTGTTTTTCGGGGGGCTACTAATAGGCATATGCTTTTGTTTTTAACAAATTTCATGTGGTATTTTTGAAGAGCTTCTTAAGTAGATGCTACATGATAAAGAATAAAAAACGAGTGTGCTTTAGACTACATGACTGAAGTAAAATTTCTTTAGTTTAGCTCCATCTATCGGCTATATATAATCGGTATAACTTTGTTTTTGCTTAGTTATTGTCGCCCTCTTGACAGTTGAAGGGGTGAGAACAAAAAGGGTTTAACTGATTTTTTTCACAAAATGACTTATGGGTATCGTTGGATTCAGCGTGAAATTATTTACAATAATTCATTCTCAAAATACCGAAATGAGGCTTAAATCTCGAGATTTTGAGTCTATAAACGGTTTATCTGTCACAGGAATACAGTTTGCTTAGCATAAATACATTATTATATTTATTTTATTATATTTTTACAGTAATTGTATGAGTTAGTACTATACTTAGTATTTTAAAATTAAAACATTTCAAGCAACTGAAACTTACATAAACCTTTTCTATTACCTTATAAGCACTCTATATTAAAATGACGCCGTTGAAGTTTAAAGTCAATTTTCTCGAAACTATCAATTTGACAGTTAAACCCTTTTTATTCTCAACCCTTCAATTATAAATTGTCATTTTACCGAACATACCAACATAATAATAAAGAAAATTAACTATGTTATGTTGACAATGTAGATCTACGTGAACTATCTTCAACTTCCAAAGAATGGAATGCTCTTCCAACAACAATGTTTCCTCCTGGGTATAACCTGGGTCTTTTTAAGTCAAGAGTGGAGTTTTGGCGGGAAAGCGAAAAAGATTGCGTCACCGCATTGTATTATTTTCCAAAACTTGTGTTATTTTCAATGTTAATAAATAAAATTGGTGGCATTTTATTCGTTAAGTGCTGGATTACAGGCGTGAGTGTGGGAAAATGGTATAATGATGGTGAAACGTTTCTTTTCGTGTTGTTTCCAAAACTCCATAGAAGCTTCAAGTAAAGTTGCCACCACTTTACTAGGAGTATGACTTTGACTTGACTATGACTTGACTTGATGACTTCGACTGTGACTTGACAAATATTTGCGTGAAATATCGATAACTTGATAAATTATCAATTACTTGACACTGGCTAAATACACAAAAGTGTGGAGCCAAAACTTAAAAAAAAAAGTCAAGAGTGAATGGGCATCTCATGGGCAAGCGTGCTCCTCCTTAGACAACTTCGTCACTTACCATCAAGTGAGTTGTTGTTAAACTCATTTTACCATTTAAAAAAAACATTCAGCTTGCTTTCACCAGCTTACTCCCCAAGTCACCCGTGCGTAAAGAAGTTTTACTTTAAAAAATACTAATATGAGAATCTACTTCTTTTTCGAAGTCGGTTTAAAAACGAACAAACAGTAGGACCCCTCGTAAAATGCACTGCAACTAGACCAGTGGGGATGCTGCGCGGTGCACTCGATCAATGACTTATCTAATACAACTGTGTGTAGATAAAGAGACGCGTTCCCAATGATTACAATACAATACAATACAAAGATTCTTAATTGTACACCAGAAGAAAAACAAACAGTTACAGATGATAAAACTTAAAGCTATAGTACAACTAGCGGCCCGCCCCGGCTTCGCACGGGTATTTAATATATATCTATTATAGATTGAGATATAAACTATCCTATCTCTCAAGTTGGATCGAACTGCACATGGTGTGCGAATTTTATTATAATCGGTTCAGTGGTTTAGGAGTCCATTGAGGACAAACATTGGGACACGAGATTTATATATATTAATATGGGCGGACTTATCGCTAAAAGCGATCTCTTCCAGTAAAGATAAAGATCATTTATTGTAAAACATGGGTAAGTACATTATTTTTCAAATGCAGGTCGTAAATTTTTATAAAAGTAGCGCACATGTTTGGCCTGGTTAGGCGTACAAAAAACATTGCTCAAAATGTCCATGCATTAAAATAACAAACATTGATGAGTTTAAATCATAGATTAGAGAAGAAAAAATAATTAAATACATGCAGATTCATTAATTAATTCATCCAGTGAACCTTTGGATGGAAATAATTGTTAGAGAGATAGAGGTCGGTGGTGTAAACGAATTGTTGAATTGTGATTTATTTGTTATTTTAGCCGGCTTTCAAAAAATGATTTTAATACAGTTGTATTGTTTTTTTTTCTTTTTTATAACTGATTGCGCCCCGCGGTTTCACCCGCGTATAAAAGTATTTTAATTATTTACTCACCTAACGGGAAAATTTCACTTTTTCTGGATAAAATGAAGCCTATATGTTAATCCAGTGTATGAGCTATCTTGGTACTGAATTTTATCCCAATCCATTCAGCTGTTTGAGCGTGAAGGAGTAACAAACATACACACATACACACAAACACACATACAAACTTTCGCCTTAATAATATTAATGTGATAGTGTGATTTTATAATTTATTAAATTTATTATTATTATTATTATTTAATAAAGTTGTATTGTTTTTTCTTTTTATAAATAACTAGTCGACCCGCCCCGGCTTCGCACGGGTGAATTAGTAAAACGCGGTCGAACGGAATATAATGTACCCCTTGTCCGTCTCCTGGTTCTAAACTACCATCCCACCAATTTTCAGCCAAATCGGTTAAGTCGTTCTTGAGTTATATATAGTGTAACTAACACGACTTTCTTTTACAACTAGCGGGCTTCAAAAGGGTTTCTAATGAGGTTGCATTATTTTTTTATACATTAAATTATTTTATAAATAAATAGCTCAGTTTTACCCGCGTGATAAAAAAATTAAAACTTCCTTAATTTTAAACACAACAAAAAAAGAATTAGCAAAAATGTTCCATCCATGCACGCGTGATGTGATGACCGATGGAAATAGAGATTTATTTTTATATATGTAATAATAACGCCCAACGATCACATACATAGATCCCGGACAATAACTAGGATACCCTGTGGGACCCAGGAACTACGAGGACCATGCTCCCACCACACTCAAAACAAGTATTTGCGCTTTTTCTTTCTGTGCACAAATACTTGTCCTGCCGCGGGAATCAGACCCACCGCCTCCGGGTTATGAGCCGACCTGCTCAACCACCACACCACAGAGGCTGTCATGAAAAATACATTTAATATCATGAGTGACAAATTTTTTTTTATGTTAATGAATTCTGTGACGAGCTAGTCGTTCATCTGATGTTAAGCGCCACGGCCGCCCATAACAGAACAGCGTCACTCGGAACTCCAAAATATAAAGTTTCGCGTGACACTGCACTGCGCACATCATCCTGAGACATCAGCACAGTCTGGTAATAAGATTACTCGACTGTGAGATCAGATCATAAAATCTCAATTGCCCAGTAATTTCACTAGCTACAGTGCCCTTCAAACCGGAACACAGCAGTGCTTGCACACTACTGCTTGGCGGCAGAATAACTGGCAAAGCGGTGGTACCTACCTAGACGAACTCTGCAACAAAGTCCTACCTACCTTTGTTGCTTACTATTCTCTCCTAAACTCCATGAAAGTGAAGAATGTATCTAGCTATTTACTGGAGCTTTTCCCTGAAAAGCCGTGGATTAAGTAAAATTATAGAAGCAGTGATGAAAATATAATCCTGCTCTGACACTCTTCCATGATTTGCTGTGAACGGAAATAATGTAATGATGAAAAAAAAACCATACTTGCAAAATAATGTTCACTTGACACTGGCTTTATACGCTTATTGCGTGAAGCTAAATATAAAAAAGATACGTCAACATTTATAATGTCATTATTATTGCCTGTCACTGTCATCTAAACTAATCTTTAAAATGTTGCCAACTAATGAATGAATTACTCTAAAGTTGGTAAATTGTAAAATTATTATGTAAATGAAATCAAAATGATCTACGATCCTCATTGCCTGGAAGAGATCGCTTTTAGCGATAAGGTCGCCTATTGTTCTCTACTACTTGTGATTCATTGTATTATTTGATATTTTTGTTATTATGTCGTGTGTACAATAAAGAGTTTATATTATATCTATCTTATCTATCTCACAAAATCACACAATTTTTGTAGTTATTCAATTTTTGTACAGTTAATCCTGAAAATTCTGCAAATATATAAGAGGGTACCATTATATTATATATAATGATGAAGTAAATACATTTAACAATATGTACCTGATTGCATTTCTTAGCTAAGTTGTATTATAATTGACTTTAGTGAAGACTGCCATATGTAATGTAAGGGAACGCTACGAATCCCTTACTGCTCAGTGCACGCTTATACATGTTGTAAATAATAACATTTGTTATGCCAATTTTTTGTAGGATATTTCAACTGTACACTGGCAATTCAAATTACTAATTTAAAACAAAATATTATTTTACAATTTGTTTGCATCGCACGCATCATATGGCATCACTGACTTTGCAATATTCTTCACTCCACATAAAATTATGTATGTTTATTCATTGAATTTCATTGTAATTACATAAATTACAATGTCGTGAATATCGTCACCTTGTATTAATATTGTAACCTGGGAAAAGAAGATAGGTAAATAGCTTTCTTTCACTTTAGTGAAGTTTATTGATCAATAACTTTTGAACTTACGTTTTAATGTTTAACCAATATATTAGAAAAAACATTGTGAAATGCAAGGAATAAAGACGGAATATCAGTTAGTGTGCCATGGGTGCCTATGTAACGATCGTCGAATGTCACCTCTTGGTGAAAAATCGGAGTTGTTCTGGAGTCTTATTGGCAATAAAAAAAGTCTACTTCTTGTAAGTACAGTATTCTTTTATTTAAAAACATAATGTAAAAATTGTGGGCGATCTTACATGTGAGACATGTGTAGACATGTGGATAACTCATTGAAACCTTTTTTTTACTTCAATCTTGTCTGGCATTTGACCACGCTCTGAAAAACGCTTCACTTAATGAAAAGTGACAATGCGATCGAAGGTGCAGCATGCTAGCCAAGTAAATACCTATTCACTCTTCTCTTCAACACGCCCAGGTCATATTATGCCGGACACAGATGCTGGCAGACACTTCCTCTCTTAACTATATTTTGATTAATTTCAGGACACAAATGATATCAAATTATGCTGGGAATGTGATGCTAAACTAAAAAAATTCAAACAATTTCAAATGCAGCTGATAAAAGCGCAAGATGTGCTGTTGCAGTTTTTGTATGGGTTGGTGAGTATTTTACGATTCCTTTTTTCCATTAGTAAGTCATTTAACCATGTTGTCTATCTTTGGGTGGCTTAAATGAATACCAAGATCGGTCACTTTTATTAGTTAATGGGGTTAAGCACCAATACTGGCATGAAGAACATAGAAGAAAAAGTATGAATGTTCTTTCATCTGATATTCCTTTGTTTAAAACGGGAATATGGAGTATGTACTCACACATGTACTTACATTATTTAGTACAGTAAAAGCTCTTTATATGCGGGGTATATGTTCCGTAAATATGCTGCGAATACAGAAACCGTGAATATGGAATTATTATTTATATGGGATTATAGGAGATACGTTCCTAGGTGACAAAATAAAAAACAAGTATATAAAAATGAATTTAATTGAAGTTTTTGACCATATTTTCTTCAGGCTTTGGCAATGGTTTGGCAAAGGCGGAACCAATACAGCGCTTTATCATTTAACAACATACTCGTACTTTAGGCATAGTTTTAATAAGGTCTATTTTACTTTGTTATTAGTCCGTTTGACGACGTGTTTACAAAGGGTATTTGGTTGGATATTATATATTTATTTTGGAATCCTTTTTGTCAATTTGTATGTACCGATGTACCGATTACACCCGCGAATAAAAAAAATTGCCCGCGAATATGAGAATTGCGTCGCATTTTTAAAATCCGCGAATAGTGAATATGCGAATGAAGGAAGCGCGAATAAGGAGCTTTTACTGTAAAAAGAAACTGGCTGCTTGTCTCTTTCTACTTGTCAACTAAGATGGGCATTGCTATCTCTTTCTTTCACATTGCAAATAGTGTTCATTGAACTGAATTTAAGTGGACCATCCTCAAGAACTGAAATTATGACTAACAACTCAATTTATAGGAAACAACACCAGAGTCACTATCAAAGTTAACAACAACAAAATGCACAAACAACTACGAAGTACAACAAGAAAAAACAAAAAAGAAAGCAAAGAAGCACTATAAAAGTGACAATTCAAATGATGTTTTAATCGAAGAACTGGACATCAAAGAAGAAATAACTAGTACTGACTTTGAAAATGATGAAAACACACCTGAACCTGTTCACACAGACAGTATTATCAATAATGTCAGTAGAAATGACAAATCAAATGATATAAAAGATGATTTAGATGAGTATATGAGTGGCGTAAGTAAATATGATGACTTTGATAATGCTGATGATAATACGAATGATTTTGAAGAAAAACCAGTCACATTTGAGAAGAAAGAATCAATGGTAATGTATATTCATGTTTACAAAGAGATATTAATTATTTTTTTATATTATTATGAGTGTGAGTACACACTCACTCATTTATTTACATAATGCACTCGTTTTCTATCTCATGCAATTACATTTACACATATATAAATAGATGAGTTAAGATAATTTTGTGTGAATGAATAAACATTTGTTTCTATTTTAGATAAAGATGATATAATGATTATTTTTCCTTTTTCCTGATTTTGAAAACATTCTAGGAATCTTTTTCAATTATTTTCCCTTATGTATGTATTACAAATTTTCAAAACAAAAAATACTCTAATACACTGGCCATTTTCCTGTGATCTGCTTATCATATAGCATTTCATTTTTATATATGCAGATAATGTGTACTAATTTTGTGAAAGATAATGATAAAATTGGAATCAATAGAAACTTATGTGTTTTTTGTGTTTTGGCTCCACACTTTTGTGTATTTAGCCAGTGTCAAGTAACTGTTAATTTATCAAGTTAGTGATATTTCACGTAAATAATGTGTCAGGTCACAGTCGAAGTCATCAAGTCAAGTCAGAGTCAAGTCATACTTCTAGTAAAGTAGTGGCAACTGTACCAGAAGCTTCTATGGCGTTTTGGGAACAACACGAAAAAAACCCGTTTCACCATCATTATACCACTTTCCCACACTCATGCCTGTAATCCAGCACTTAACAAATAAAATGCCACCAATTTTATGCACTAACACTGAAAATAACACAAGTTTTGGAAAATAATATAATGCGGTAATGTGATCTTTTTCATTTTCCTGCCAAAACTCAAAACTTATGTTACAATATTTACATTATTTTCTTGTTACCGTAGTAGACACTTTAATTTGTGAACCTAGGAACACATGGACTGCCAAGAAATACCATCAATGAAGTCAAAAATTACTAATAAAGGAAATTGGAAAACATATGCACACACACAAAGTGGATACGTGAAATTAGTAGAAAAAAAACAAGTGGAATGGGGTGATACAAAATCATATTTCACTATGCTGTATTTGGATGAAAAAGAGATGGAATCAACAATATTTGTAAAAGAGAGAAACTATTCGGATTATAGGAAATATCCGTGCCGTTGTACAAGATGCCAATTGGGATATAAGAGTCAGATTGACTTAAAGAGGCATGATAACCTAAATCATCCTAAAGTAAGTATTTTTGTTTGGTTTTGGTTCCACACTTTTGTGTATTTAGCCAGTGTCAAGTAATTGATAATATCTCAATATTTCGCTAGGTGGTAGGACTTTGTTGCAAAGTTCGTCTAGGTAGGTACCACCGCTTTGCCAGTTATTCTGCCGCGAAGCAGTAGTGCGCAAGCACTACTGTGTTCCGGTTTGAAGGGCACTGTAGCTAGTGAAATTACTGGGCAATTGAGACTTTATGATCTGATCTCACAGTTGAGTAATCTTATTACCAGACTGTGCTGATGTCTCAGGATGATGTGCGCAGTGCAGTGTCGCTTGAAACTCTATGTTTTAGGGTTCCGAGTGACTGTTCTGTTATGGGCGGCCGTGGCGCTTAACATCAGGTGAACGACTAGCTCGTCACATCATTCAATAACATAAAAAAAAATCAAGTTAATTAATATCATAATAATGTGTCAAGTCACAGTCCAAGTCATCAAGTTAAGTCATAGTCTAGTCTAGTTAAGTCATACTCCTAGTAAAGTGGTGGCAACTTTACCAGAAGCTTCTATGGAGTTTTGGAAACAACACGAAAAGAAACGTTTTACCATCATTATACCACTTTCCCACACTCATGCCTGTAATTAAGCACTTAACAAATAAAATGCCACCAATTTTATGCACTAACACTGAAAATAACACAAGTTTTGGAAAATAATACAATGCGGCGACGCGATCGATTTAGTTTTCCCGCCAAATTTAGCGTTGTATTTTCATTACATTTCAACATTTTTCCTCATAATGGATACTTTGAAATTTCGTGTAATTATGGAATATGAGTTCCGTCGTGGCACCAACGCGGCACAAACGACACGTAACATCAACGACGTTTACGGAGAGAACTGTACAAACGAACGTACAACCCGTTATTGGTTTGCTCGGTTCCGTTCTGGGAATTTTGACTTGAAAAATGAACCTCGTGGTCGTCCGGAAACTTTGGTCAACAATGATGAATTAAAGGCGATTGTGGAAGCTGTTGAATCTCAATCTACAGCTGAGCTGGCAGCAGCTTTTGATGTTAGCATCAAAACAATATTGGTCCATTTGCGACAGATTGGCAAGATAAAAAAGCTTGATAGATGGGTGCCCCACGAACTTAACGATCGCCAGCGCAACTTACGCGTCGAGACTTGCCTTACGCTGCTTAACAGGCACAGAAATGAAGGAATTTTGAACCGAATTGTTACGTGCGACGAAAAATGGATTCTTTTCGACAATCGAAAGCGCTCAGCAAGTTGGTTAGATCCTGGTTCGGTACCAAAGCAATGTGCAAAACGAAAAATGACCCCTAGAAAGGTGATGGTCACAGTTTGGTGGTCTAGTGCTGGTGTGATTCATCATAGCTTTTTACAAAACGGCGAGAGCATTACTGCAGATGTGTACATTGAAGAACTGACCACAATGATGGCGAAACTCGCACGTCTGCAACCAGCTTTGGTCAATCGGTCGTCTCCACTGCTACTTCACGACAACGCGCGACCCCATACTGCACAACAGACCGTATCTAAGCTGCATGAGTTGGGTTTGGAAGCTCTCCCTCATCCGCCATACTCACCAGATCTTGCGCCTACCGACTATTACTTTTTCCAAAATTTGGACAACTTTTTAGCGGGAAAAAAATTCAATTCCCGAGAGGCAGTACAAAACGCCTTTGAAGAGTTTGTTGTCTCCCGTCCTGCTGATTTTTTCAAGAAGGGCATCCATAAACTGCCACAGCGTTGGCAAAGATGCATTGATTGCAGGGGTGATTACTTTGAATAAAATAAATAAATAAGTTCGAAAAAAAAATACTTTAACTTTTTTCAAACAAAACGGCAATTTCATAGGTAAAGACCTAATATATCTAAAACTACCTCTCAATATTAAACAGGCTCAATCACTCACTGCTTTTAAGACTCAAATGAAGCACTTCTCTCTAGTTTGACTTCGAAATAAACCTTCATTGTTTCCTTAGTATTTGTATATTATGTATGTTTATGTATAGTAATTAAGTATTTTATATTTGTCTTAGTATGTATGTACACAGTAACTTTTTAGCACCACCATCCTTGCTCGTTGATCTATCTCTGTCCATCCAAAGGTTGTCTGGAAGAGATCGCTTTTTAGCGATAAGACCGCCCATTGTCACCTACTCATTAGTTATTTTTTGTATTTGTTGCCTTGTTGTCAATAAAGAGTTTATCTATCTATCTATCTAAAACCTGCTTATAAAGAACATGTGTGAAAATTAAAAATGTCGCTCCCTCACTCGCTCTTCTCGGGAAATACCCTCGCAGGGGGTATGAGGGACTCGAACCCACTAAACACACTAAACCATGCACACATACTTGTTCTGTCGCGGGAATTGAACCCGCTGTATCCAGGCTATGAGCTAACCCAACCAATGCACTATAGTGGCTGTCATAATACATCTTAACATATAACAGCCTAAGATTCAACATATAAGCCCTAGTATTTTGACAGACCTTTGACAACCTTTGACAACCTTTGACAACCTTTGACAGGTGTGGTGGATGAGCAGGATGGCCCATAACTCAAAGGTGGCGGGTTCGATTCTCGAGGAAAAGTATTTGTGCACAGGAAAAAAGCGCAATTACTTGTTCTGTGTCTGGGTGTTGTGGGAGCATCGTCCTCGTAGTTCCTTGGTCACTAGACACAGGGAATCCTAGTTAGGGTCCCGGATCCATGTATCGTTGCGCGTTATTATTATGGTATTACTATATAACAGTAAATTAATAAGTTATTTTCCAGCCAGGCACCTCGAATAAATGCTCATTATGCAACAAGGTTGTGCCATCTCAAGCAGATTTGGTAAATCACTGGCGGGAACACACGCCAGTAGCCAAATGTAATATGTGCAATAATGTAATGAGACCTCGCGGAATGAAGCAACATTTGAACTTGGCACATACGAAGCGATACTCGTGTTGCAGCTGCAATATGATATTTGAGTGAGTATAACCAATTGCACTTGTTTATTCACTCTACACACATTATTTATTCACTCTACACACATTATTTATTCACTCTACACACATTATTCATTTACTCTTCACACATTATTCATTCACTCTAAACGCATTATTTATTCACTCTACACTCATTATTTATTCACTCTACACTCATTATTTATTCACTCTACACTCATTATTTATTCACTATAAACTCATTATTTATTCACTCTACACACATTATTCATTCACTCTACACACATTATTCATTCACTCTAAACACATTATTTATTCACTCTACACACATTATTCATTCACTATAAACTCATTATTTATTCACTTTACACATTATTCATTCACTCTACACACATTATTTATTCTCTCTACACACATTATTCATTCACTCTAAACACATTATTCATTCACTCTACACACATTATTTATTCACTCACATATGCATGTGTTTGTTTCTTAATTTCAGGACCTTAACAGCATTCGGAGCCCATTACCGCAACTCGCATATGATATACACGTGCGATTATTGTAAAAAGAATTTTAAGACCAAAAGCAGAATAGCTTTTCACATCAGGTACGTTAAGCAAAGATTTCTTAGCTCTTTAGTTTCAACTATTTCTTTTAAATAACATAGGTTTGGGTGAAATATTTCCCATTTTGTCAATGATGAAATAATCGCTGACCGGACACAAAAAGAAAAACAAAATAGTGGCAATCCGATCTTAATTGAAGGGTTGAGAATAAAAAAGGGTTTAACTGTCAAATTGATAGTTTCGAGAAAATTGACTTTAAACTTCAACGGCTTCATATTAATGTAGATTGCTTATTAGGTAATAGAAATAGTTTATGTAAGTTTCAGTTCTTTGAAAATGTATTAATTCTATTTTAAAATACAAAATATAGTACTAATTCTTACAATTACCGTAAAAATATAGCCTTATATAATAATGTTTTATGCTAAGTGAACTGTATTCCTGTGTCAGATAAACCGTTTTTAGACTGAAAATCTCGAGATTTAAGCCTCATTTCGGTATTTTGAGAATGTATTTTTGTAGATAATTTCACGCTGAATCCAATGATACCCATAAGTCATTTTGTGAAAAAAATCAGATAAACCCTTTTTGAACTTATCCCTTCAATTTGTTTTTGTTTTGACTCCACTCCACTTTTGTGTATTTAGCCAGCGTCAAGTAATTGATAATTTCTCAAGTTAATTTATATTATATATATATATATATGTATGTCAAGTCAAGTCACAGTCCATGTTATCAAGTCAAGTCATACTCCTAGTAAAGTGGTGGCAACTTTTCCAGAAGCTTCTATGGAGTTTTGGAAACATCACGAAAAGAAACGTTACACCATCATTATACCACTTTCCCACACTAATGCCTGTAATCCAGCACTTAACGAATAAAATGCCATCAATTTTATGCACTAATACTGAAAATAACACAAGTTTTGGAAAATAATACAATGCGGTGACGCGATCTTTTTCCCGCCAAAAAAAACGACTGATTTTATTGTTTCTCTTTTGACATGACGCTAGCAAAAATTGCCATTGAAAAAAAAAATATTTTCAAGTTGTAGTTTTATTTATACTTCCGTATAGTAAAGATTTTTATTAATTAATTTTTTCTTCATCCAATTCATGTTTTTATTTTTTACTTTCCTTGTATTCGTAATGAAAAGCGCAGTAAAGAAAAAAAAGACAAAATGACTAGAGACAGGGCTAAAGATTTTATTAAGTCCCTAAAAACTAGTACGTAATCCAAAACTTATCTCAATGAGTGATTTAGTTACAATCCCTAGGGTAACAAAGCATTATTATTTCAGGAACATGCACGTGCCAGCGTTTTGTGCAGACTGTAATCGCTCGTACCTGAATCGAAGTCAGTATTTGAAACATTGCGTATTATTGCACCCACAGAGAGCAAACATAACAGAGGTATTCGTTATGGCATGATAGCTCAGTTGGTAGTAACCCTGCCTTTTGATATGTATGTTGTGGGTTCGATTCCCACCCAGGACAAACATTTGTGTGATGAACATCGATGTTTGTTCTGTGTCTGGGTGTTATATTGTAGTCTATGTATGTATTTACAATGTATGTGTACTGTGTTGATAATCTTAGTATTTTTATGTATGCAACACTATGCTCATTAATATTTTTTTTTTGGCTCCACACTTTTGTGTATTTAGCCAGTGTCAAGTAATTGATAATTTGCAAGTTAATGATATTTCACGTAAATAATGTGTCAGGTCACAGTCGAAGTCGTCAGAGTCAAGTCATAGTCTAGTCTAGTCAAGTCATACTCCTAGTAAAGTGGTGGCAACTTTACCAGAAGCTTCGGACGAGTATTAAGTATTGTATATTTTGTGCAATAAACCGTTCACTTAATCCGAACCTGTGTTGTTTTGAAATGAAATAACATCACTACGATCCACGGGCCTATCTTCCCAAACATACTGATCGCTGAATTACTAGTCTATCGAAACGATTAATCTGAAAAATAACAGATTTTGTTAAGATTTAAAGTTGACAACTATTTTCCGCCGAAAATATGCAAATAGCTGAGCGATGGCAATAAAATTATCAAACACAGGACGGTTTTCTTAATGTACGTATTTTAAAATAAAATAATAAAAAGTCAATGAATTCTTGTAAACCGAACACTGATAAAAGTTTTTGGTAGCTCAAAGATTTATGTAACTAGTTGCGGCCCGCGGTTTCACCCGCGGATAAAAAGTATCCCATGTGTTAATCCAGCGCATAAGCTATCTGTATTCCAAGTTTCATTAAAATTCATTCAGTACTTTTTGCGTGAAAGAGTAACAAATATACATGCATACAAACTTTATCAGAGAGCCTGGTCGATGTTACGCGAGACCAAAACGCTGGCACTTATTCGGCACAACGAATAAGCATTGCAATTCAACGGGGCAATGCTGCCAGCATGTTGGGTACGCTACCTACTGGTAGTGGGCTGGAGCATTTGGACTGTCTATAGGTCATCGCGGCCAGTATATAGATCAAATGTTTTTTTTTTTGTAGTAGTAGGTAGTGTTTAGTATTAATTATTATATCATTGTAGTGTTTAGTTTGAAAAAAAAGGCAATTTGCTTTGTTAAAAAAATATATTTAAAAAATGAAAAAAAAAATACAAATTTTCGTGTTTATAATATTAGTAAGGATTAAATAAGATTAGTATGTAAGTATGTATGTATTAAATAGATTAGTGTGTATGAGTATTGTTTTTTCAGGTGCCATCTGAAGCGTGTTTCTGCGTGGAATGTGACAAGCAGTTCCGAAGCGTTGCTCAGTATAGGAAACATCTCAAAGTGTCCATCAAACATATAGAGGTTAAACGACAGAGGTATCACTTATACACCCCTACTTACTTTACTATACTTCCCTACTTTACTACACCCCTACTCACTCTGCTACACCCCTACTTACTCTACTACTCCCCTACTTACTTTACTATACTTCCCTACTTTACTACACCCCTACTCACTCTGCTACACCCCTACTTACTCTACTACTCCCCTACTTACTTTACTATACTTCCCTACTTTACTACACCCCTACTCACTCTGCTACACCCCTACTTACTCTACTACTCCCCTACTTACTTTACTATACTTCCCTACTTTACTACACCCCTACTCACTCTGCTACACCCCTACTTACTCTACTACTCCCCTACTTACTTTACTATACTTCCCTACTTTACTACACCCCTACTCACTCTGCTACACCCCTACTTACTCTACTACTCCCCTACTTACTTTACTATACTTCCCTACTTTACTACTCCCCTACTTACTTTACTACACCCCTACTTACTTTAATACTCCCCTACTTACTTTACTACTCCCTTACTTATTATTCCCATAATTACTTACTTCTTTCCTACTTACATTACTCTTCCCCTACTTACTTTATGCTTCTACTACTACTGCCATCGTCTACTACTACTATACCCACTACTACTATGTAGCAAACGGTTGAACAGATTTGAATAAAATTTTGCACAAAAATTACCTATGTACATTGATATTAACATATATAGGATACTATTTCCCGGAAAATTTTAATTTTCCGCAGGTAAAATGGAAAATAAAAAAGTGTATAAAAAATGTTTTGTTTTAGGGTACCGTGTCCCGAATGCGGTAAAATGTTCGCGCGAAAAATGTACATGAAAAATCATTACAATTTATATCACCTGAAGAAAACAAAATTCTATTGCGAATTATGTGATAAAGTAAGTCAGCTTACTCCCCAGCTGGTGAATGCGAGGCGAACGGAAGTTGAAGTTGGTTCACGTAGATCTCCATTGTTGGGGGACGACTGGCTGGACTGCAGTCGCGACCCCTTCTCGCCCCGGTACGGCGGACGAGGGTTCACGGGGGTTTTAGTGGGTTCGAGTCCCACATACCCATGGGGGTGGTGGCAGGGAAGTGCAAGAGAATTTCACCCCCTCAAAAAAAAGATCGCATTATTATGTTGGTATGTCCGGTAAAATGACAGTTTAAAATTGTCAAGATGGCGACATTAACATTAAACAAAGCAAAAGAGTTTTGGCGGGAAAACGAGAAATATCGCGTCACCGCATTGTATTATTTTCCAAAACTTGTGTTATTTTCAGTGTTAGTGCATAAAATTGGTGGCATTTTATTCGTTAAGTGCTGGATTACAGGCGTGAGTGTGGGAAAATGGTATAATGATGGTGAAACGTATCTTTTCGTGTTGTTTCCAAAACTCCATAGAAGCTTCTAGTAAAGTTGCCACCTATGACTTAACTTGATGCTGTGACTTGATTTGACATACATATATATTACTTAAGTCGAAAAATTATCAATTACTTGACACTGGCTAAATACACAAAAGTGTGGAGCCATACCAAACCAAAAAAAAAAACAAAGTTACACCGGCCGATAGATGGAGATAAAGAAGTTTTACTTCAGTCGTGTGGTCTAAAGCACACTCGTTTTTTTTTTCAGTACTTTGCGAGAGGTTTTGGTTTAAGAATTCATAACAAACACGTCCATGAAAAAGTACAACCAGTAAGAGACAAAATATGCGATTTGTGTGGAAGGGCATTTACTGTAAGTATTGTGTTAAAAAACCCTAATGTGGTCGACTGGCTTGATAGCTCAGCTCTGCCTTCTGAACTGTAGGTTGTAGGTTCGATTCCCACCCAGGACAAACATTTGTGTGATGAACATCGATGCTTGTTCTGTGTCTGGGTGTTATATTGTATTCTATGTATTTAAAAACAAAAAGTATATAAGTATTGTATCAGTTATCTGGTTCCCATAGTACAAGCTTTGCTTAGTTTGGGGCTAGATGGCGCTGTGTGGAATTTCCACACATATTTATTTATACCTATATGACATCACATTACATTACAATATATCACATAAAGTACATAATTTTATTCATTAATATTATACTGTATCTCGTCTAATTGTAATGTAAATTTTTGTTTAACAAGTTTTGGTTTCACAGTTTTGTGTATTTAGCCAGTGTCAATTAAGTTATAATTTATCAAGTTAATGTATCAAGTCACAGTCGAAGTCATCAAGTCAAGTCAAGTCATAGTCTAGACAAGTCATACTCCTAGTAAAGTGGTGGCAACTTTACCAGAAGCTTCTATGGAGTTTTGGAAACAACAAGAAAAGAAACGTTTTACCATCATTATACCACTTTCCCACACTAACGCCAGTAATTCAGCACTTAACAAATAAATTGCCACCAATTTTATGCACTGACACTGAAAATAATACAATACGGTAAAGCGATCTTTTTAGTTTTCCCGCCAAGACTCAATGTTTTTTTGTTCTTTTTTGGGTCCACACTTTTATGTATTTAGCCAGTGTCATATAATTAATGTAATGTGCGATGTCCTTAATAATGTCTTTTTTTTCTTACGATTTTTCTTTTTCCACAGACCAACCGTATAATGTTAAACCACAGACGAACTCACACGGGGGAACGACCACACAAATGTCCTTATTGTACGGCCGAGTACATACAAAAATATGCGATGCAAACGCATGTACGCACGCAACACAAACAATTCACTTGAATAAAACTAAGTATGCGAGAAAGTATAAATCCTACTAATATAAACGCGAAAGTTTGTATGTTTGAATTTTTTCCGCGGGTAAAACCGCGGGGCGCAGCTAGTCTTACAAGCTCTAATTAAATTAAAAATATAAAAAACCCCTGAAGCAAAATAAAAATAAATGTAATTCGCCATTTTGTGGCGGCGGCCATCTTGGATTTGAATCAAATCATATGTTTATTTGCAAGAATACACTATTAATTTGGGTACAAGGTCACATAGGAAGCAGTGGATACGTGCATTCAGCCTGCATGCAAGCGTGCACATATTTAAAAAATATTTTTGTTACTACATTAAAATTTGTTATTACATGTTAAATATTCCTTGACACTATAGAAACATTTACTCAAAAGCCAGTCACTCAAAAGAAATGTATTATAGATCATGTATAGTATTCTACGAGTCATCTGATATCCATATAGAGGGAGTTGTGAATAAATATGTAATCCGCCATTTTGTAGCGGCGGCCATCTTGGAAAGATTTTCGTAAAACATAGCATAGCACTCCCGACTGGTTCACCTTTCAAACAAAAAAACAATATCAAAATCGGTTCATCCGTTCGAGAGCTACGATGCCACAGACGGACACACACAAGGTTGAAAAATTGTTTTTAACACGTGCTGTTGAAAAAGGATTCGGATGAAAACTTGACGATATTGTTATGACAATAGGGGGATAACAATGGAAAAATAACAATGTTATCCCATTTATCATGTCGAAGTGCAGTGGGAGGCTCTTTCTAGATCTAGAATAAAGTGCCATGTTTGCACTGGGTAATCTCTGAAACTACTGATTTTTTTTTTTAAGAATGACGTGACGAGCTAGCCGTTCGCCTGATGTTAAACGACACGGCTGCCCATATCAGCTGCAGTGTCACTCGAAACTCTAAAGTATAGAGGTTCGCGTGACACTGCACTGCGCACGTCATCCAGAGACATCAGCACAATCTAGTAATAAGATTACTAAACTGTGAGATCAGATCATAAAGTCTCATTTGCCCAGTAATTTCACTAGCTACAGTGCCCTCCAAACCGGAACACAGCAGTGCTTGCGCACTACTGCTTGGCGGCAGAATAACTGGCAAAGCGGTGGTACCTACCTAGACGAACTTTGCAATAAAGTCCTACCACCTAGATATGATTAGAATAGAATAGAAAAACATTTATTCATCATAGATTCAGAATATTCTTTCACAAATAGAAAGCCACATTATCCCTGAGTGATAAATTTAAATTTATTTTAATTTAAGTACTTATTTGGTGATATTAGTCTTGAAGATGTTGCAGAAAAATAAATGTTTTAATTAAATATTTTTTTATTTATCGCCCTAGTTATTAGTTATTTGTTTATTAAGTCATGTAATAATATCTATAAAAAAGGCCAAAATTAATATTTTTTTTATATAATATTATCTTCAAAGTTCATGAGTAAGTCGGTTGAGCACTGAGAGGACCATCGCGCTTTCGTTGCCTTTGCAGCCTTATCGAGTAACTCGTGTGAACTTAATTCACTGAGCTTCAATGACAACTCTTCGACATCGATTTGGAGGGATCGGGTGACTATTTGGCTAAGAACGTTGTAAATTGAATACAGAATGAACCCATTTCGTTCCCGACTTGCGTTTCGTTACCGGCACAATTAAGGGCATTCAAATAATGTCGAGTTACGAGAAACGAAGACTTAGTAAAATTGTATTAATATGTCGAATTTCGTTTGTAAATGTTTTAACATTTTATCCCAAATTATACCCCTAATACCTAATAAATGTGATCGATAGATATAGATGCTATTAGGATATATTAAATCCAGATTAAATTTGCAATTCGATTTTTTTTTTTTGAAACCTCGTCTTGAGCACAGATTCACGACTGAGCATAGTTCTGTAATACATACATGGATATGTATGCTTCGAAATGCAGTGTTGTGCAAACCCGGTCGTACAATACTGGCATCGGTATGGCATTATTTCGCGCATTCCTGGCTGTACAATATAGTGATTCCTCTGTAGCCTTTCGAGCAATTTTTTTTTTATTTTGTATTGGCTCCACAGTTTTGTGTAATTAGCCAGTGTCTATAATTGATAATTTAGCAAGTTAATGATATTTCACGTAAATAATGTGTCAGGTCACAGGCGAAGTCATCAAGTCAAGTCAGAGTCAAAGTCAAGTCATACTCCTAGTAAAGTGGTGGCAACTTGAGTTTTTGAAACAACACGAAAAAAAACGTTTCACCATCATTATACGACTTTCCCACACTCATGCTTGTAATCCAGCACTTAACGAATAAAATGCCACCAATTTTATGCACTAACACTGAAAATAACACAAGTTTTGGAAAATAATATAATGCGGTAACGTGATCTTTTTCGTTTTCCCGCCAAAACTCCGAGCAATAATTGCTCGAAGCTTTAACCTTTGGCGAACGTAGTGATTATATACTCTTTACGTTTGGCTTTACATCATGAGATTATAATTATATTAGCATTACATTTCGTTATTTTCTCCCGCTTATTGACGTGAAACTGACAGAAATGTCAATAGACAGTTGCCACAAAGAGAAAAAAAAAGTATTACATTTACGGATTTGTGTTTTGACCTTAGTTTCTAACAATAAAGTGGCGAATTTGCCGCAGAAGCCACTACCTAAGATCCAATTCAATTCTAACAATAAAACTACACAATTATCACAATAATTGCTTCAAGCCGTCGCATTGATATTGTGAATAGAAAACTATGCTTTCTATAAACTATTTCATCAATGTTTGTGTATAGTAAGTATTTAGGTACAACAGTGGTAACTAAAACGAAAAGTTACATTTGTTGTTATGTGAAAATATCACCAAAAAGCTTACAGAAATGGATGAAATAAAGACCGAAAACAGCTTAAATGTCGCGTGCCACGGGTGTCTAAGCAACGACCGCCAAATAACGGTTTTAGGAGCATATTCGGATATGTTCCTAAATCTTATTGGCAGTCAGAAAGACAGCATGATTTATGTAAGTATTTCGTATTAATACCCTAACAAGTTTTTATCAGTAAGTCAACTAGTCATTTATGTAATATCAAGCACTTGGTTGCCACAGTTGCAGTGCAAACATCATTTTAAATCTTCCTATTTTAATTAATAATTTTCTGCTTGTCACTATGGTTTTAATAACAATAACTCGCCTAACTCACACAACCAATACTTAATTCTTCAATATAATAATAATAATTATTATTATTATAATAATGACCAACGATCACATACTATATAGAATTGTAGATTTTTTTTATGCTAAGGAATGTCGTTGCGAGCTAGCCGTTCATCTGATGTTAAACGACACAGCTGCCCATATCAGCTGCCGTGTCACTCAGAACTCTAAAGTATAGAGGTTCACGTGACACTGCACTGAGCACATCATCCAGACATCAGCACAATCTAGTAATATGATTACTAACTGTGAGATCAGATCATAAAGTCTCATTTGCCCAGTAATTTCACTAGATGAAATATATCTATGATCATACATATCTTCATATTACAGTGTTTAGTAAATATGAATAGTTTCTATTCATATTTACACTACAACTATTCACATAAACACTGTAATATGGAGTTAGTGCACAATACTACAAACACAGCTACCAATGTACTTAAATCTAATTGAAATTATACATTAGTAATTGTATAATGCAAGCACCGCACACCAAATGCGCAGTCAGCATTTTACCAGATCTCATATCTCACATCACCAGTTCACAATTATTGGATCCCTACCAATCCACATGTTCTCACTACCATTGCCATTAATCATTCCAAACATAGTTTTTGGGGAATTAATATACAGTTTTTCTCATTAATTTGGTTTTATAATTTTATGTATGGATTACACTGTACAATAATTATCACAGACTTTATAACTTTTTTTTATGATAACTAAACTGGCTGGTAGGTAGACATTAGTTATGAAGTGTTTTAAGTATACTTTGTTATAATAGAAGGAGTGGACCTTCTATTGTAATAAAGTAAGTTGAGTTTGCAGTAATTAATAATATTCCAATGAGCTTAGTATATGACATATATATTTCATTATTAAAATTTGTTGACCATAGCAGATAGTAAAGGTTCTCTATAGAGCTGGTATGCAAGCTTTTCCATGGGCAAGCATGCCACAGTTAATTCATAAGTATAAAGACTAAAATATTTATTTATTGTTTCTTAACATGTCAGAGTTACTTAGTTACATGTCAGAGTTATTAATAAAATCACAGTCCAACATCTGAGTTTGAAAATGTGTTTAAAAATATGAAAAGTATATTGATAAAGTAGATCCTTCTGATTTTATTGTAAACTTTATATGTATTTAAAATTATTTCAGAGTGTGGAAGACATAAAGTTCTGCTGGGAATGTATGGCAGTGCTTAAAAAGTTCAAATCATTTCAAAATCAGCTCAAAAAAGCACAGAATGTGTTAATGCGAATGCTGTATGAATTGGTAAGTAATACATAACTTTTAACCGGTTGGGCAGTGTATTAGAATAGAATAGAATATCATTTATTGCAGAATGTAGTACATAAATAGTTGGTATTACAATTAAATCGCTCGTACATTCTACCACGACAGTGGTGTGCAATGTTATAAGTTCCTTACATTTATTAATTACTAGCCATACAATTATTGGTACATTATCATTCTTTATAAGTCATATATTCATTTAAATCGTAAAAACATTTATCTAAGAGCCAATGAGTCAATTTTGTCTCAAAAGTAATTAGAAATAAATTCTTGTAAATGTAAGGTAAGTTATTGTACACTCTAATAGTGTTTATATATTTTATTATTTTCCAACAGCATGTAATAAATGTATCTGTATAATTCTGAAAAAAATTAGCCACTTGTTTTTTCGTTTAAAAGCTCACATAACTGAAAATGTTGAGGATTTTTATTGTTTATTAAGAAATGATATGACGAGGCAGTCATTTGCCTGATGTTAAGCAACACATTTGACAATATCAGTTTCAGTGTCAAAGGAAAGTGTAAAGTTTAGAATTTTGCGTGTACTGCCCACATCATCCTGAGACATCACTAAGAATCAGTAATCATAGCACCGCAACCTAAACTAGAAATATTCAAAAGAGGCCCCCATTATATGCTCATAAAAATTTACAATAAACTACCGGTTCACATAAGAAGCGAAAACAAAGTAACGTCATTTAAAAATAAACTCAAACTTTTTTTATCTCAAAAATGCTACTATACTGTACAAGAATACTTAGTAGACAAATACGTAGCAAGCTCACGATGATGACACGAACTGAGTTACTATATATGAGTATGATATATTTCTACTTACATTTATTCTTCGGGATTTCCATAGTCAACATTTTATTATTGTGTAAACTTAGTTAGTACTTTCTTTTCTTTATTTGCTATGCCCTAGCAGGGTTGTGTAACTAGTGTTTTATATGTATCTCCTTGTTACATAATGCAATAAATAAATAAATAATAAGATTACTAGACTATGAGTTAATTTCACTAGCTACAATGTCCTTACAATGTCCTACATGCTTGATGGCAGAATAACTAGCAAAGCACTACTACCTACCTAGAAATACTATGCAGAAAAGTTCTACCACCTAGTAAAAAATATAAATTATAAATAAGTTATTTTAAATAAATCGTTGAATTCATGTTTTGGTTTTTCGGCAGAATGCATGCATGGTTGGGTTGGTTATGTATTTGTTAAACCGTGTTGTTCATGAAATTCCCTTTTGTGTAAAGTAACATTTCATTGTTATTTTGTCTATTCTTTCTATATTATACTCCTATATTGTAATGTAATGTTATGTGATATCCTGAATAGATGTATTTTATTTCTTTCTTTTTTTCTATTTCTTTCTTAATGTGAAAATAAAAATTCAATTTAGCCAAGTATATTAACTGTTCAAGTCATTGAGTGTCATTGTATGAGAAGGTGTGTGTGCACTGTGCATTTAATAAAATGCAGTGCAGTTTAGTTAACTTAAAGTAACTCATAAAGTGAGTTAGTATCTTTGCGTGTAAGGGTGAGTTGGTGCATGAGTAAAAGTGAGCAAGGGTAGTTTTGTATATGTGCAAAGTAAAAGCCTGTAATTCCTTTAAAACTGTGTAACATTTTAGGATTACAATCCTGTAACGCTATCAAAACTAATGACAGTAAAAAAATACTACTACGATCAAGACTACCAACATTTGGAAACCACGCACACAAAGAATAAGAAACAAACCAAAACCAATCCGGAAGAATTCATAGATTTCGAAGTTCCGATCAAAGATAATACAAAAGACATTGTAGTTGATGTAGAGAATGTTGATGCATCGATAAAAGAAGAAAATTATGTAAGCGAATATGATCCTTATGTAGATGAAGATATATCCGACCATAAGGATTATATTTCAGATGGCAAACTTGAAATTGACTACAGCCAATCAAATATAGATAATATAAATTATAACAATGAATTAAGCTACAAAGATGGTAATAACTATGATGTTAATGTCCCCGGATGTGAGTTGGGGAAGAAAGTTCGAGCAAGGAGAAGAAAATTAGTAAAATCTAGAGATAATAGTGTAAGCTATTACAAACAATATGCAACATTAATGGAAAGAGAGAAAATAGATTGGGGTCAAGTACAGAATTACTTTACAATGATAACGTTTGGCGAAGCTGAAATGGAGGAGCATTTTTTGAGTAAAGAAAGGAAGTTTAGTGAATATTCACGGTTTAAATACAAATGTGTGCCGTGTGAGCTTGGATTTATGAGGAATTTCGATTTGAAAAGGCATAATAATTTAAATCATCACAAGGTACCTATGTTTACAAACATGTTGTTTTTTTAAAAATAAATTTAAGGTCCTGATAACAATAATATCCTGGACCCTAACTAGGAATCCCTGTAGACCCAGGAACTACGAGGACCATGGTCCCACAACACCCAGACACAACAAGAATTTTCGCTTAATTTTCCTGTACACAAATACTTGTCCTGCGGGTATCGAACCTGCCGCCTAAGGGATATGAGCCGACCTGCTCAACCACACCACACAATCATGTATCATCTGGAACCACATTCCTATGACCAACATTCTTTCCATGTAATAAAAGGAACATCCAAGCTGTGGCAATGTATTTGGCCTACGATGAATGTTCAGCAAAAAATATTACCTGGCTTGATAGCTCAGTTGGTAGTAACCCTGCCTTCTGAACTGTGGGTAGTGGGTTCCATTCCCGCCCAGGTCAAACATTTGCATCGATGTTTGTTCTGTGTCTGGGTGTTATATTGTATTCTATGTATGTATTTGGGAGTGGCGGGGTGGAGTTACAATCTTGACACCCTATTGCGGCAATTTACACCTAATTATTATACAATTCACACTCTATTTACGCACATATTTATTTATTTATTTGTTGTATAATTTCAGAAAGGTGGTACTTTCAAATGCACCCTTTGCATGAAAAGTCTTCCCACGCTCGAGGTTCTAGAGAAGCACTGGCGATCTCACACGCCTATAGCGAAATGCAACATATGCAATGACGTATGCAGGCCTAGGGGCATGAAGAATCACTTAAACTATTCACATACTAAGAAATATGCCTGTCAGTTTTGCAATTTGAAGTTTGGGTGAGACATTTTATCTTACTATTTGTTTCTTGTTTTATGTATATAGTTCCCAATCCACTGGATATTATTTTCACTGAATATCAGTAAGGGTGGATTCGACCAAATGAGAGTAAATTTTATTCTTAGAATAAATCGCCATTTGTGTAGAGTAAATCAATTTCACATTTTACCATCTACAATTCTAAGAATAGCAAGTCTATTCGAGTATTATTACTATACTACCGTTTTTGGTGGAATAACAGAGTTATTCCGAGAATATTTTAATTCAAAATAGACAAAGATAAAAAAAGACATCCGACCATGTGTTTTGTTTTGACATTTACTTTCCTACACTATAATACGACAAAAGCGAGTTGATATGACATAAGCTTGAATACCGTGTCGTTGTAGAACAACAATTGTTAACTGGGTAATAGATTCGTTCATCATTTATTCCGCTATTCGCGTATAGTAATTCTAAGCGAAGCTAAACTTAGTATTGCGTGGAAAAACGAAGAATGAATTACTCGAGTATAATATCGTGGAATAGATTTATTCTGGTATAGTTACTCGTGTATAAATCCAAGTTTGGTCGAATAAACCCTAAGGCGATTATTTTAATTGATTGGTTGGGAATCAATTAAACGGCAGACTCTACCTAGTTTAGTTGTTTGAGTACAAATCGGCATAATATTTTTTTGATGGGAATGTTTATAATATAATAATAATATAATAACTCCAAACGATCACATACATAGATCCTGGACCTTAACTAGGATTCCCTGTGTCTAGGGACCCAGGAACTACGAGGAACATGATCCCACAACACCCAGACTCAGAACAAGTATTTGCGCTTTTTTTTCTGTCCACAAATACTTGTACTGCCGCGGAAATCGAACCCGCTGCCTCCGGTAATCTACATACAATCTCTTTGGCATGTGACGTCACAAGATATGCCTTCATAGTAGTTGTGAGGAAGCTCCACACGATCTGTAGTGAGCAAGAGAACTTTTTTTTTTCAAACTCATATATTATGAACCGACCTGCTCAACCACCACACCACAGAGGCTGTTTACGTTACAATAATGCGGGTAGTATATCTGTTTTTATTTTGTAGTAACTTAAAATAATGTATGTGATACTGTTCATTGATCATTGAAAATAAACTTTTAAAAACGCAAAAACACTCAAGAACCTCTCTTCCCCATCGGTTGTTGGTTAACTGTGATATTTGTGTTCATTTCAGCAAAATACTACACTTCAGCATTCATTACAAGGAAGTCCATCAAAACTACATCTGCGATTATTGTAATGCTTCTTGTAAGAGCAAAATATTAGTACAAAAACATATCAGGTAAGTTAATATATACATATAGGCAGAACGGGTTGTGCGTAGGTTGCAACCTATATAACTATAGGCCTTCAGCATGTCCACGCCGCGCCGTGTCTGGAACAAGAATGATCCGTAGCACACCGAGCGCTCCCTTTATATAGCCAGATGGGTGGGGGAGCAATGATAGTTGCCGATGTTGCCACTGTAATAAATTTAAATGCCACCACTGGGTAAATTACGGTACTGCCCGCTGCGCATAGAGTTTATAACTGGACGTAGCCGCCGTCATACATATAAAATTCGAAGTCCTGACTGACTTATATATCAACGCACAGCCTAAACCGCTGGTCCTAGAGACTTGAAATTTGGAGGGTGTGTTCTTTGTAAAGTATATGTATCCACGAAGAAAGGGTTTTTCCAAATTCCACCCCTAATAGGGTGAAATGTGAGGTTGAATTATCTCTTTAAAAAAATTCTTTGTTTCCTATAGGCAACGCGGGCGAATCCGCGGGCAGAAGCTAGAATGTAATAATTGTGTGTACATTTCACACAGCGCCATCTAGCCCCAAACTAAGCGAATCTTGTACTATGGGAACCAGATAACTGATACAATACTTAGATATTTTTTGTTTGTAAATACATACATAGAATACAATATAACACTCGGACACAGAACAAACATTTACAATTTACTATAAGCTATTTGATTACATATTTTTATTGCATAAATAAATATGTAGTACATATAATATGTAACTCAAAAAATGACAAAGTTACAGGCATTTTAAAATACAGGAATAGAAAGAGACAGCTCAAACACGCAGTGACGTCAGTTACCAGTCCTCCATAGTACCTCATTACTAAGCTGTGGTACCTCTATGGTAGCTCTACATACAATCTCTTTGGCATGTGACGTCACAAGCTATGCCTTCATAGTAGTTGTGCGGAAGCTTCACACGATCTGTAGTGAGAAAGAGAACTTTTTTTTTCAAACTCAATTATATTGTAATGGGCTTACTATATATTATTTGACAATAAGCACTTTGTAATTTTATATGCTTAGTACAATAACTTAATTTTAAGTATATAATTTTGACTTGATATGTGCTAAAAATAGCCTATTTGCAATAAATCTTTTGACTTTGATTTTGATCTCTGTTTTGCAAAAAAAGGACGGGTGATGCCCCCTTCAGAATTTTAAAGGCGTACTCCGTGATTTATTTACCGTTTTTACTTATTTTTTTATTCTACTTTAAGCTACGTTAATATTTATTTGTTCCTATTGTCAAGATGGCGACATCAATATTAAACAAAGTTATACCGGCCGGTAGGAGCTAAAGTAGTTTTACTTCAGTCGTGTGGTCTAAAGCACACTCGTTTTTATTTCAGAACTCACCACACCAAATTCACGTGTAAAGACTGCGACCGCCAGTATCCAAACTACAGACAATACAAACGTCACAACAATGAAATCCACCCGAACAAATTCAAGGAGCGTCCCGAGTTAGCGTACTGTGTAGAATGCGATAAACAATACGCTAGCGTTAGCAAATACAAAAAGCATCTGAAGATATCTCCTAAACATACCGAAGTTAAACGGATTATGTAAGTACAAGCTGGGATTACTAGTGACTTTTCTGCAAATTCCGTCTAGGTAGGTACCACCGTTTTTCCAGTTATTCTGCCGCCAAGCAGTAGTGTGCAAGCACTACTGTTTTCCGGTTTGAAGGGCACTGTAGCTAGTGATATTACTGGGCAATTGAGAGTATGATCTGATCTTACAGTCGAGTAATTTTATTACCAGACTGTGCTGATGTTTCAGGGTTATGTGCGCAGTGTGTCACGAGAAACTTTATATTTTAGAGTTCCAAGTGACACTTCTGTTATGGGCGCTTAAGTCGCTTAACATCAGGTGAACGACTAGCTCGTCACATCATTCGCTAACTTATTGGAACCGAAGTCGGATTAGGAGGTTTCAAATTTGGTTTATCGGAGTAGGAATGGGAACCGAAATCGGAGTCGGAGGTTTTAAATTTGGTTTATCAGAGTAGAAATGGGAACCGAAATCGGAGTCGGAGGTTTTAAATTTGGTTTATCAGAGTAGGAATGGGAACCGAAATCGGAGTCGGAGGTTTTAAATTTGGTTTATCAGAGTAGGAATGGGAACCGAAATCGGAGTCGGAGGTTTTAAATTTGGTTTATCAGAGTAGTAATGGGAACCGAAATCGGAGTCGGAGGTTTTAAATTTGGTTTATCAGAGTAGGAATGGGAACCGAAATCGGAGTCGGAGGTTTTAAATTTGGTTTATCAGAGTAGGAATGGGAACCGAAATCGGAGTCGGAGGTTTTAAATTTGGTTTATCAGAGTAGGAATGGGAACCGAAATCGGAGTCGGAGGTTTTAAATTTGGTTTATCAGAGTAGGAATGGGAACCGAGGCCGGAGTCGGAGGCGGGAAAGTCTGGAAACGCCTAAGCCTAGTCGTCACCAACCGTTTCCTTAGGAAAATAATACTGTGCGAAATATAAAGGAGCGGCAGAGTTGGCGACAAATATATTAATTTTTTTTTTAAATTTACATGAAACTAAACAGACATTTTCCCCACTGTCACAACACAACGTTCTTAAAAAACTAAATGTATAAAGTAACCAAAGGAGGCCCTATGTTTCAACCTCCGTTTCGCTTACAGACGTGCTAGTTAAGGGCAGGTCTAATAAATTAAAATATTACAAACATTAATCAATCTCTTTAATATCTTATTTCTTAGTAAGTCATTTCCATCGCCGCGCTTCAACCTCCGATATAAACTCCGGTTCGAAAGTATAGGAACCGAAGTCGAAATCGGAAGTGTAATATCAATCGGAAGTTCCGACCTTTCGGAATCGGAAAACAAAAACAAAGTTACACCGGCCGATAGATGGAGCTAAACTAAAGAAGTTTTACTTCAGTCGTGTGGTCTAAACACTTGTTTCTTTTCTTTTTTTTATGTTTTGGCTCTACTCTTTTGTGTATTTAGCCAGTGTCACGTAATTGATAATTTCTCGAAGATTAATAGTATATAATGTGTCAAGTCACAGTCCAAATCATCAAGTTAAGTCATAGTATAGTTTCACGTGTGGTGGTAACTTTACCAGAAGCTTCTATGAAGTTTTGGAAACAACACGAAAAGAAACGTTTCACCATCATTATACCACTTTCCCACACTCACGCCTGTAATTCAGCACTTAACGAATAAAATACCACCAATTTTATGCACTAACACTGAAAATAACACAAGTTTTAGAAAATAATAAAATGCGGCGACGCGATCTTTTTCGTTTTCCCGCCAAAACTTCTCGCTCGTTTCTTTTTCTACTTACTTTTTTTTAGGGTTTATTCTTAAATGCATATTTCGCTAAGTATTATATTGTGTGTGTTATTGCAGGCTGCCGTGTCCCGATTGTGGTAAGATATTCAAAAGGAAAAATTACCTGAATAATCATTACAATTTGTATCACGCGAAGAAGTCGAAACACTATTGCGAATTGTGTGATAAGGTAATTTTATTGAACGTTTTTTTGGTAACCCAAAACGCACTCTGTTCTGCGTTGTGCCGGATTGCTTGCACCAGCAGTGGGAAAGAGAAGTTCTTTAAAGTAAAACTTCTTTACGCACGCTTGACTTCAGAAGCTGACAAGGCGAAAGAAAGTTGAAAGTTGTTGGTTAACATAGATCTCCATTGTCAACATAACAAAGTTAAAAAATTGTATTATTATGTTGGTATGTCCGGTAAAATTACAATTTACAACTGTCGAGATGGTGACATTAACATTAAACAAAAAAAGTCCAGTTATTTCGGCCGATAGATGGAGCTAAACTAAAGAAGTTTTACCTTAGTCGTGTGGTCTAAGGCACGCTCGTTTTTTATTTAATAATATGATCTTTTTATATGAGCTCTTTAGAGTAAAATCTCCTTGGTTTTCGAACTTCGGCACCTTTTAAAAAATTAATTGTTGGCGCATTTATTAAGCGGAAACAGTAGCAAAAAAAAACAAGTTGTTTTTTTTTCCAGTTTTTCGCAAACGGCTACGGTCTAAGGAAACACAAGACATACGTACATCTAAAAGTGTCCAGAGTCAAAGACAAAATGTGCGATCTGTGCGGTAGAGGATTTGCAGTGAGTATGATTGCGACTTTATGTCCCACTGCTGGGCAAACGTCTTCCCATGCAGCCTGATATTATTGAGCGTGTGCTATGGCTGCGTTTAGGCCCTGAAGGATACTTAGACATCCATTGTTAATCTCCATTGTCAACATAATAAAGTTATAAGTTTGTATTATTATGTTGTTATGTCCTGTAAAATGACAATTTACAATTGTCAAGATGGTGACATTAACATTAAACAACGCAAAAATAGTTATACTGGCCGATAGATGGAGCTAAATTAAATAAGTTTTACTTCAGTCGTGTGGTCTAAATAAAGCACACTCGTTTTTTATTATCTAAATAATATGTCTCAGTATAAAATTAAGACGATTGAGATGAGACAGTTTAAAAGTTTATTTTTTCGTTTTCAGACAAACCGCATTCTCGTAAACCACCGCCGTACACACACAGGTGAAAGGCCGTACCAATGTCCGTTCTGTACGGCCGCCTTCACACAGAAACAAGCTATGCAATCACACTGCCGGACACAACATAAGGACATTAAGTGAGATCCTGGACTTTTGGCGGGAAAATGAAAAAGATCGCGTCACCGCATCGTATTATTTTCCAAAACTTGTGTTATTTTCAGTGTTAGCGCATAAAGTTGGTGGCATTTTATTTGTTAAGTGCTGAATTACAGGCATTAGTGTGGGAAAGTGGTATAATGATAGTAAAGCGCTTCTTTTCGTGTTGTTTCCAAAACTCCATAGAAGCTTCTGGTAAACTTGCCACCACTTTACTAGGAGTATGACTTGACTAGACTATGACTTATCTTGATGATTTGGACTGTGACTTGACTTGACACATTATATGATATTAATTAACTTGAGATATTATCAATTACTTGACACTGGCTAAATACACAAAAGTGTGAGCCAGAACCAAGCAAAAAAAAAGTGAGATCCTACCGACTGCGCCACATATTTCTACTAACCTAATTTTGACCTATACACAGATGATAATGTAACATGATTAAATAAATACCAAATTCTTATGAAATTTATATTGAAAAGGGTTCTCCTATCTTGCATTAATTTTGGAGTACCTAAACATATCGGAGTGAACAGCTTTAAAATTATTTATTTTTTGCCTTCTCTAATTTTATTTTGTTGATATTTTTGTAAATATTGGAATGAATTTATTTATTAATTATTCAATTAAAAATGTTTATAACTAAATTATTGTTTTCATGTATAGTTTAAACTGGAAATTAACACCCACGATAAGTATAATCGAATCGCAGACCTATCTAATATCTATAACCTAATATCAGAATCTAGGATCAATTTCAGGTATAAATACTAAAGTCTAGAGAATGATACTAATAAAAAAAGTACAACTTATCATACCTTTTATTTTGTTAAAAATCCATTTTAATACTCAGCCTTATCATACATAATTATTTAACTCTATATTATAAATACAGTTATCATTAATATAATGAAGTTATCTATTTATTCTACGCAAAATTAATACAATAATTATCTGTAGTAAAAATGGTATGTAAAAGTGGCAATACATTTATTTTTTCCCAAAAGATATTTTTGTAATGAACACAAAATAGTAAGAAAAATGTAATGTGTATTAAATATCAATTTATGATCGTAAAAAACTGTGTTCGATGCATAAATAATATAACATAGTAATACAAATTGCATCAACATGCACATTCGGGAGTAATGAGTAAATTTTGAAAACCTTGATAACTCAGTTGGTAGTAGCACTGCTTTTTGAACTGTAGGTTGTGGGTTCGATTCTCACTCAGAACAAACATTTGGGTGATGAACATCGATGTTTATTCTGGATGTGTCTGGATGTTATATTGTATTCTATGTATGTATAAACCAAAAGTATTTAAGTATAGTATCAGTTATCTGGTTCCCATAGTACACAAGTACATAGTACAAGTTTTGCTTAGTTTGGAGCTAGATGGCGCTGTGTGAAATGGCCACAAATATTTACTATTTGTATTTCAATAGAATCAACCTAGTCTTGGTCAATCTCAAAAGTAGTAGGTATTCTATTGGTAATTAAAATAGTTTAAAATAAACTGTAGTTACAAAAATGTTCAGGAGTAAATATAAAAGGAAAAACAAGTGTGCTTTAGACCACACAACTGAAATAAAACTTCTTTAGCACCATCTATTGGCTGGATTAACTTTTTTTAAATGTTAATGTCGCCATCTTGACAATTGTAAATTGTAATTTTACCGGACATACCAACCTAATGATACAAATTTTCAACTTGTTATGTTGATTATGGAGATCTACATGAACCAACTTTAACTTCCGATTGCCTCACATTCACCAGCATACTCCACAAGTCAAGAGTGTGTAAAGAAGTTTTACTTCAAAAATTGTCTATATTATAGGTACAGCACTGTACATTGGGTGAGTGGGTAAGCCATATGGCGTGACAACAGTACCATGATGGTACCATTAACACAACTTTGTAACATTAGTACCATCAATGAAAGCTGCTTGTTGACCTGCGCATGGACAGTTTTGATTAATTCCAGCTTGTTTTAAAGTACTAAGTAGCTTGTAAAGTATGTAATATATTTCTACAATAATTATTATACATAATTAGGTACTTTATTAGTACAGTTAAGTACTTTAGAATAGGTAGGATTTAAAAAACCACTCATTGCGCAGGTAACGGCTAGCATTCTTATGCATCATGAATATCATTATTTATAGATTCACTAGTAATGGTATTACAAAGGTTTTTCCATATGGGCTTGTAAGTACTTTTTTCAACTGATTTAAGATAAAGTCCCTAAAAAGAACTTGAGTTTAAACCTGTGACAAATACACCCCAAAATATTAAATGAAAAACTGATGAAATATTTTTTTATTTGGTTGTGCTACCAGAGCTGATAATGCATAAATATAAAATTCTTCTTCATTTCTGGTAAGCACCAAAGCAGAAAACAATAATTCCCATCTGCACTAAAGATCTTTAGGTCGCACATATCTCACTAAGACACACCCCCTGTTGCAGTTGGTATGTCATTGAGGGATAAGTGTGTCTTACGAGCTGTCGAACTTTAGTGCACATGGGTCTAAATGATCTAATTTAAAATTAAAGCTGTTAAAACAATCTTAAAAATATGCCTCTATATCTATCACTGTAGTGTTTCATACACAAAAGTTCATATGGAGTGTCACACAAAAACTGCACCATTTTTCACTCTAACTTATCATCTATTTAAGGGCCTGTCTCACTGACTTAAAATATGACCAATGTGTAACTCAGTACATAAAATAAGAGCCATAAAGTTTAGCTTGTAATGTATATCAGATTATGACATCTTTCTAAATGTAAATAATTTTTACAAGTGTCCATATATTATAATAATAACAAATGTCTCTATTTATTTACATGACTATCAACTTCATGTAGATCAATCAGATACAAACCTTATTCATGTAAAGATAAAAAATCTTTTATTACATGTAATGTAAACTATTAATGATACACTAGTTAATGGAGATTTCAAATACTTTATGTAGGTATTGAATTCATTTATCACTATAGCCAAAAAAGGTAACATACCCGTTAGAGCAATGTTTGTAAAAGTCAACTAAAATCAATTTGATTGTTTTATATCAATAACCATCTATTCTTTCTTTAAAGCTATAATTTTATGTTCTGAATTACACAGGATGCTGAGTTCAACATGTTTTCAATATTAACTAATAATGACAAGTCTAGTATCAGAATATATCCTGCCAAAAGGCAGCTTTCAAGTTCGCACTTATATCTCCTGGACATACCAAAATGATTATGGCCGCAGACAAGCATTAAATATTCACATTACTTAAATTTAATCTATGCTTAAAATGCCCCGTTTTTCAATTTCATATCAACCAATAGTTAACAGGACATATTAAGTATTGATTAAATTTAACTAACATAAGTCAAGCCCTTTAAAAACTCAGCTTAAATTAACCAATGTTATTTAAAAGGCTTGTAAATGAGTCAGTTAATTATCAATAGAAAAACATGTTTCATCAGTATCCGAGTATTAGTCCACATTTGGTTGCTAGTAAGTTACAGGCTGTAATTGCTAGTAGGAGACGGGAGGCACATGTGGCATCATATTATGGGTATATACACACATATTTTCTTGAGGTTTCATTTGTTGCATCTGCGGATGTGATGGCATAACCTGCTGCATTTGTTGGACAGGGGGAGGTGGCGGAGGCGGCTGTTCTGGCGGCTTTTTATTCTTTTTCTCACACTTCTTGAACTTTATACCCAATTTATTCAACAGTATTAATCGTAGAGACTCCTTCCCTCCTGTATAGTTCAGTTCATTCCTTGCTGCTGTTAATATCTTACCTAACGTAGGAACCTCTTTGCGTACCGAATAACTGTTGACTATCCCTCTCAGTGCACATAACTGGAAGTAATCAAGTTGCACTTTAGTTTTTCGTACTCGTTTTTTCTTTGGACCAGTCATTTTTGTCTGCGTTGCCTCGGCGCGTATTCCGTCCCGTTTTATGCGTTTTATCGTGCTTTCTGACAAGCCAGTAGCCGCACAAGCTCGTTTCACTACATTCTCCACTGGAAAGGCATATCCTCTGTTCTGTTTTTCGCTTTCAAAAAACTTTATTACTCGGAAAATTACTTCTTTCGCTTGGCCGTCTATTGCTTCTTTTTTCTTTTTCTCGATTTTCGGTTTCTTTTCTACGGGAGCCGGGGGAGTTTCTTGTGGTACTACTGGCTGCATGTGGATGATGACCGCAGGCTCATCATGCAGCTGTGGCGGAGGACCTTGCTCGTGCAATGGCACTGCAGTCAGTTCCGCTGGCTCGCCAGGCACATCGTACATTAGCGCAATATTCATTTTGACAACAATCAATTACGTAACTCTCATAAAACTTTAAAATTAAACTAGAACCAACAGTTTAGAGTTTAAAAATGTCTTTCCATATCCAAGAAATGTGTTTATTTACGAAAAATTCACAATGAAAAACAATGAATGAAAACGCTAAGCGCCATTTCTCTCTCCCTGGCCCTGGCTGGAATTTTTTGATTATCTGTAGGTTGAGATCATTTCTTTATTTTATTATCTATACCTCGGTAGATTCATCACAGATTGTAATTAAACAATTTTGGCCCGATAGCTCAGTTGTTAACCCTGCCTTCTGAACTGTAGACCGTGGGTTCGATTCCCACCCAAGACAAACATTTGTGTGATGAAACATAAGTGTTTATTCTATTTCTGGGTGTTATATTGTATTCAATATTTACAAACAAAAAGTATCTAGGTATTGTATCAGTTATCTGGTTCCTCTGGTACAAGCTTTGCTTAGTTTGGAGCTAGGTGGCGTTGTGTGAGATGTTAACACATATTATTATTATGATATTATTTTTATTTACAATTAATTTTTTAGCTAGATAACAGCTGACAGTTTTTGAATTACATTCTAGACTAGAAACTGTCGCAAGTGTGCGTTGTCACTTAATTGATTTTTCGTAATTGCAATAATGTTCGGACTGTCAAAATTCAGATCGACAACATAACAATAATTCATTTTCATCAATGTTTTGTTTTTGTTTCGTTGATGAAAAGAAAGAAAAAATTAAATTTCAGCCAGAAAACTGTATTTCATACATCAGAATTAAGTGCTAACTAGTTGAAGTAGAATAGTATTGAAGTGTCCATTCATAAAACTCTCGTATTATGTCAGAAATCTCAATAAAAAGTGTGTGTTGTACATGCCTAACCACCGATCGCAAACTCCGGCAACTTTGCAGGGTTCCCGACGGTATAAACTTGTTGTACATGCTGTTAACACTAGATCCTGAAGCTTATAAGGTGAGGCTTGGTAACATAAAGCTTCTGATAAGAAATAAACGTACTTTGCTAACGCGATTCAAACATCGCTTTTTTTAACGGGCTAATGCGGTCGGTCTCTATCGACTCTTAAGCGACGAAGACTACTTAAGCGAATTTGGAGCCGAAAAAAATCATGAAAATAAATAAATAATTGAGTATTAACATTCGCCTATATTCCAGGATGGTTTTTACAAAGACGTAACTAGCCTTCTAGTATGCTGGGAGTGTTCTGCAGTCATGCACAGAATCAAAAGCTTCCAAATTCAAGTATGTATGGCTCAGAAACAATTAACTGCCATTGCCGATGGACAAAACAATGTATGTCTTTGTTGTATTTTATAATACATCAGCTAGTCATGAATCATACAAATTGCATTTGCAGTCAGCCATTAACATAAAATTAATATAAATGTAAGGCCCATATTACAGAACAGTGCTCATTTGTTGTTCCTTGCTCAACACAATATTTCATTCAGAATTCAATATTTTGTTCATTTGGCGAATGAAATCTTGTCTTGAGCACCAATTCACAACTGAGTGTAATTCTGTATTACGGGCCTTAGTATGTATGTTAATGGCTAGCTGTTGTGATGTACTATATGACTATTTCTGTTGTATTTTTTTTCAAACATTATACATTAGTGAATACTGTATCTAAGCGGAATAGCTACTCGGTTTGCCTCTTGCTTTATATTTGCTCATTTGAAACTCAATAAAGAGAGACAGTAAATATTCCTCTAATACACAATGTGTATAAGAAAATGAGAATATTTAAGAACTATTATGAATTTATATATGAACCAAACACCTTGTATGTTGATTGTACAAAAAGCCAGTACATTCGTTTTGGACTTATCAAATAAATTGAAATATCCTAAAAATCTGAGTAATTTCAAAAGTTTCAGTTGGTATTAATAACAAATCTCTATTCATATAATTATCTCATATACCATGTGCTTACATTTATAAAAATACAAAAAAAATCTTTACAATTTTCCAGATAAAATTTGAACCTTTTTCAAGGCTGACTACCACTACATTCCATGCAGCGCATTATGATTTCAAATCAAGCGAGTTAATTGCAGAAAACTTCATTGACTGCGGTCCAATCAAAGAAATTAAAACGGAAAGTGACTCTGATGATGTACCTCTTATAACATACTACTATGAAGATGATAGTGATGATTCTGGCAATGTCAACATTGGCAGTGGCAAATATAACATAGACCCTGGCAAATGTAACATAGACCCTGGCAAATGTAACATAGACCCTGGCAAAGATAACATAGACTCTGGTAACAATAACACAGAACTTGGTAAAGATAACTCAAAACCTGGCAAGGCTACAAAAAATGCCAAGTTGTCAATTGCATCTAAAAAGGATTATATTAAATTTGAAAATCGTATTAATAATGCAGAACCAGATAATGCTACAACAAATGAACCTTTGAAAAAACGACCAACATTGAAAAAGAAAACAAAAATGAAATACAGTAAATATTTTTTTATATCAACAATGGATGAAGAAGGAATGTTAAAAAGTGTGGAAGAAAAAAAGAAAGACTTGAACAATGCAGTATTTAAATGTGACGATTGTTTGATAGAATTTAAAACAGAAAATAGATTAATTAACCACAAAGAATTACATAAAGAGGTATTAATATATAATAGAAATTAAGTACATGCAAGTTAAATGAAGAAAGAAATAATATTTATAATAGTTACTTTCAAAATTGTTTCAGAAAGATAATTACAGTCAATGCGATATCTGTCACACATACATGGAGGAATTAGACACACACAAACAAACACACTACCACTGTTACAACTGTATGCTGTGTACACATATGTCGTACACACATATAGACATAGTCAGACATTTAAAGAGGAAACACAAAGAAATGTGTCAGAAAAAGGTAAAAACTTAGTGAAAAGGAAACATTTAGTGGGTTTGAGTCCTACATACCCCCTACAATCACACCCGTGGTGTCAGAGAGTTTGAGTCCTACATACCCCCTACCATCACTCCCATGGTCGCAGGGAGTTTGAGTCCTACATACCCCCTACCATCACTCCCGCGATGGCAGGGAGTTTGAGTCCTACATACCCCCTACCATCACTCCCGTGGTGGCAGGGAGTTTGAATCCTACATACCCCCTACCATCACTCCCGTGGTGGAAGGGGGTTTGAGTCCTACATACCCCCTACAATCACTCCCGTGCTGGCAGGGAGTTCGAGTCCTACATACCCCCTACAATCACTCCCGTGGTGTCAGAGAGTTTGAGTCCTACATACCCCTACCATCACTCCTGTGGTGTCAGAGTTTGAGTCCTACATACCCCCTACCATCACTCCCGTGGTGGCAGGGAGTTTGAGTCCTACATACCCCCTACTATCACTCCCATGGTGGCAGGGAAGTGGAGGGCATTTACCCCCTCAAAAACATGGAAAAAAGGGAAAGCGAATTGGAAACCCCCGTGTATTTATGTCTTGTGTGTGTATTACAGGAATCAAAAAGAAAACTGAATGGAACAATGTTGAATGAAATTTCAAAATACCCTTGTGCTGAATGTGACTTGAGTTTCCAGTATGTATCAATCTCCATAATTACATACTAATTAATTAATAAGTTAATCATCAATTAATCAATAAATAAATCAATATGATAATAATAATGTGGTGTGGTGGTTGAGCAGGTCGGCTCATAACTCGGAGGCGGCGGGTTCGATTCCCGCGGCAGGACAGAAATGAAGGAATTTTGAACCGAATTGTTACGTGCGACGAAAAATGGATTCTTTTTGACAGTCGAAAGCGCTCAGCAAGTTGGTTAGATCCTGGTTCGGTACCAAAGCAATGTGCAAAACGAAAAATGACCCCTAGAAAGGTGATGGTCACAGTTTGGTGGTCTAGTGCTGGTGTGATTCATCATAGCTTTTTACAAAACGGCGAGAGCATTACTGCAGATGTGTACATTGAAGAACTGACCACAATGATGGCGAAACTCGCACGTCTGCAACCAGCTTTGGTCAATCGGTCGTCTCCACTGCTACTTCACGACAACGCGCGACCCCATACTGCACAACAGACCGTGCGCCTACCGACTATTACTTTTTCCAAAATTTGGACAACTTTTTAGCGGGAAAAAAATTCGATTCCCGAGAGGCAGTACAAAACGCTTTTGAAGAGTTTGTTGTCTCCCGTCCTGCTGATTTTTTCAAAAAGGGCATCCATAAACTGCCACAGCGTTGGCAAAGATGCATTGATTGCAGGGGTGATTACTTCGAATAAAATAAATAAATAAGTTCGAAAAAAAAAATACTTTAACTTTTTTCAAACAAAACGGCAATTTCATAGGTAAAGACCTAATACTTGTTCTGAGTCTGGTGTTGTGGGACCATGGTCCTCGTAGTTCCTGGGTCTCTAGACACAGGGAATCCTAGTTAGGCTCCAGGATTTATTTATGTGATCGTTGGACGTTATTATTATTATTAATACCTTTGAAAATAATTACACTAAAAGACTATAGTGTAAAATATCCAATTTATTTTAATGATAATATTGTAAAATTTGTAATAATATAATTACAGAAACAAGGATCTCCGATGGAAACACACTCAAAGAGCGCACAGAGAAGGTCATAAGTGCAGCTCGTGCGATAAGAAATTCGCCTTTAAAAACAACCTGGAGAGACACGAAAGGTATAACCATTACTAAATAAATATATTATTGACTAGCGACCCGCCCCGGCTTCGCGCGGGTATTTTATATATATGTACGTATATACTTGACCTGCCGCGGGAATCGAAGCCGCCGCCTCCGGGCTATAAGCCGACATCCTCAACCACCACACCACAGATGCTGTGTATTATAATATCATCCAAATATGTTCTCAGTATGAATTAAATGGGGATTGAAGTCGATTTAACCAATATTTTTTTTTAATTATTTGACCAACTTTTGATGAAACCAACAAAAAGCAGTCAAATATTTGAAATGTCCAATTTTTATCCTCAGAATCCACCAAGCCCCGTTGCCCAGGGAAGAGTGCCTAACATGCCACAAGTTGATACGCGTCGACTTGGTCAAAACCCACTCCCGCATTCACTCTCAAAGACAGCGCTACACATGTGTTGAGTGCGACAAGGATTTCGTCAGTCGTGCGACATACGAGACGCATCTTAAATATGCTCAGCCGCATGCAACTGTTGACGTTTATAGGTGAGTTCACATTTTGATGACAACTTTGGTGTGGAAAGTTGACAATCCATTGATGAGTTGTCAACTTTTGTGTGGTGAGTTGATTATCTAATGATGATTTGTCAACTTTTGTGTAGTGAGTTGATTATCTAATGATGATTTGTCAACTTTTGTGTGATGAGTTGATTATCTAATGATGAGTTGTCCACTTTTGTGTGGTGAGTTGATTATCTAATGATGAGTTGACAACTTTGGTGCGGTGAGTTGATTATCTAATGATGAGTTGTCATCTTTGGTGTGCTGAGTTGACAATCTTATCATGAGTTGTCAACTTTGGTGTGAAAAGTTGACAATCTAATGATGAGTTGACATCTTTTGTGTGCTGAGTTGACATCTTTTGTGTGCTGAGTTGACAATCCAATGATGAGTTGACAACTTTGGTGTGGTGAGTTGACAATCTAATGATGAGTTGTCAACTTTGGTGTGCTGAGTTGAAAATCTAATGATGAGTTGACAACTTTGGTGTGGTGAGTTGACAATCTAATTATGAGTTGTCAACTTTGGTGTGCTGAGTTGACAATCTAATGCTGGGTTGTCAACTTTGGTGTGCTGAGTTGAATATGTAATGATGAGTTGTCAACTTTGGTGTGCTGGATTGACAATCTAATGATTATTTTTGATTTTTTTTCCAGACACCGTTGTCCTTCTTGCCCCAAACGGTATAGATCTCGCGGCGAACTTCGCGATCATATAAACTACAATCATAAGGGGAAAGCAGAGCATAAGTGTCCTATATGCGGCAAGGTACGGAAACAATTATATCGGGAAAGGGGTTTGAATATTTTGGTATGAAGCCTGGTATAGATAATAATGTGGGCTACTCCCACATTACGCACACATTAATATATTTCACACATTATTTATTACATCATACTTTATCTATATACAATATTATTATTTATACACATTCAGGCATCACCATACACTTTTATATATATATAACACAATCAATATTATACGGAACACCCGGGGCCAAGCACCCGTCACCGCTGGCCGCTCCATCGCATGGAGACTCGCATCGTCGACCGGTCGCTCAAGGCCACACAGGCAGCAGCCGGCCCGGCCGCGCTTCGCCGCCGTCCCGCTAGTGCGAATCTATATCCCACGGCAACCGCACGCAGCTTGTACCTCATACGCTTACCATATTTTCTATCGCGCCTATCATTGTTCATTGTGTTATTTATTGTTTTCATTTCTTTTCCTGTCTTGTCTTGTGCTACCTACTCGTATACGTGCCTTCTAAAATAAATAACTGTGCCGTCTTACTGTGAATCTTGGATTTCAATTACGCCACTGGACTACTTCACCCTTACTGCTTACAGCTAAGTGAATTTATTTGATAATTATTATTGAATACCCGGCACATAAAAAAGGCCGCCTATCCACACACTCAACGGCCAAATTGGTGACCCCTCGCAAAGAACACCATGAGTAGTAGCAGTAGCGAGTCTGACAAACCTATCGCAACACATAATGATGACGAAAATGTGACAACGCGTCGTCCAAAAAAAATGCGCGTTTCCGCTGAACGGTTGCTGACCGGCCAAACAACCGATATTCGGCAATTTAATTTAAAGGTTCCGGCATTTTCGCCGGACGATCCAGAAATTTGGTTTGCCTTGCTGGAAGGTCAATTTGACAATTACGGTATAACCGAGGACAGGATTAAATTTAATAATGTAATAACAAACCTCGATATAAATCAGGCGAAGGCGGTCAAGGACGTAATCTGCGATCCTCCGTCCAGAAACCGCTACGAAAAAATTAAGAGTGAGCTCATAAGGCGACTCACGGCCTCACATGAGAAGAAAGTCAGGCAGTTGCTGACGCACGAGGAGTTGGGAGATAGGAAACCGTCGCAATTCCTCCGACACCTGCAGGACCTGGCAGGACCGGATGTTCCAGCAGAGTTTTTAAGGACGATCTGGAGCAACCGTCTGCCTCGAAGCATCCAAACGGTTTTGGCGTCACAGCCCACCCACTCTTTGGAGCAGCTGGCAGACCTGGCAGATCGGATCCAGGAGATATCAGCACCAAGGAACGTTGCATCTACGTCCGCTTCCAGCGCTGCATTCGGAGCTTCAACGTCCAGCAGTTCCAGCACTTCCGGCGAAATCGCCGAACTAAGAAAGATGGTGGAGCAGCTCGCTCTGAAGATAGACGAGCACATGCGGCCATCACGGAACCATGACCGCTCCAGACCTCAGCGTCGGGGATCTTCGCGCAGCAGAGCACGTTCGGCCTCCAGCTATCGACGGTACCCAGTATGCTGGTACCACGAAAAATACGGGTCGAAAGCGCAGAAGTGCCAGAAGCCATGCGATTTCAAGGCGGGAAACTCCATGGGCAGTCGATAATGGCGACGGACGACTGCCTCACTACACCTGGTCGCCTCTTCGTGACGGACCGTGGCACGAGAACCCAGTTTTTGGTCGACACGGGTAGCGACCTCTGTGTTTTCCCCCGGTCCCGCATACAGGAGCGCCGCTCAGCCACAGACTATAAACTCTCCGCGGCCAACGGAACCACCATAGATACCTACGGCTACGCTCACTTAAATTTAGATTTAGGTCTTAGGCGTACTTTTCCTTGGAAATTTGTAGTAGCTGATGTGACCAAGCCTATCATTGGCGTAGATTTTTTATGTCATTACTGTTTAATTGTTGATTGTAAAAACAAAAAGTTAGTCGATAGTACCACAACTCTGTCTGCTCCAGCTTCACTAGCCAACAATACTAATGACGTATATTCTGTGAAGGTTTGCACTGGCGATTCGCGGTACCATCATTTGCTGGCACGCGAGTTTCCAGAGATCACGCGACCAGCCGGTACGCAACACATAATACCTCACAACACACAACATCACATACGCACTACACCTGGTCCACCTGTTTCCAGTGCACCTAGACGTTTAGCTCCGGACAAGTTGAAGATCGCCAAGGACGAGTTTGAAGCCATGCTGGCCAATGGCACAGCAAGGCCTTCTGACAGTCCGTGGTCGTCGCCATTACACCTGGCACCGAAGAAGGACAATGGCTGGCGTCCCTGCGGCGATTACCGGAAGCTCAACGCACGGACCATTCCTGATCGGTATCCGATCAGACACCTTCACGATTTCGCACACAACATTGCTGGCTGTAGTATATACAGCACTATAGATCTCGTGAAGGCCTATAATCAAATACCGACCTGTGCGGAGGACATACCGAAGACGGCAATCACTACGCCCTTCGGTATGTTCGAATTTCCATACATGACGTTTGGCCTGCGCAACGCCGGCCAAACTTTCCAAAGATTCGTCGACGAGATGATGCGTGGGCTGGATTTCATGTATCCGTACATCGACGATTTTTTGGTGTACAGTAGATCGCAGACGGAGCACGAAGACCACCTACGCCAAGTGTTCACCAGGCTCCGGGACTATGGTATGGTTATCAACGTGTCAAAGTGTGTTTTCGGAGCTCCCGAGGTAACTTTTCTAGGTTACCATATCTCGGAGAGCGGAACCAAACCACTAGACACGAAGATCCAGGCCATACGTGATTTTCCCCCACCGAAGGACGTGAGAAGTCTGAGGCGATTTCTGGGCATGGCCAATTTTTACAGGCGATTTTTGCCTAAAGCCGCCCAAACCCAAGCCCCTCTGAACGCCCTTCTAATGGGATCAGTCAAAGGCTCCACACCTATAAGCCTAACTGACGATGCTCTCAAAGCTTTCTTAGATACCAAGGAAAGCCTGGCCAATGCAGCTCTTCTGGCACATCCAGATTGCCAAGCCAAGCTTGCATTGGTCACAGATGCATCAGACGTGGCTATAGGAGCTGTGCTACAACAGCTTCAAAATGACGTGTGGGAGCCTTTGGCATTCTTTTCCCGGAAACTGAGCCCGTCCCAAACCAAGTACTCCCCATATGATCGTGAGCTACTCGCGATATATGAAGCGGTCAAGTACTTTCGGCATATGCTTGAGGCGAGGCACTTTGTGGTTTATACAGACCACAAACCGATCAGTTATGCTTTCCACGAACGGAAACAGAACTGCTCACCCAGGCAATTCAGACACCTGGACTTCATAGCCCAGTTCACGACCGACATAAGGTTCATTTCTGGCAAAGACAACACCGTTGCCGACGCCTTAAGTCGAGTCGAAGAACTAGAAAGTCCGATTTGTCTGGCCGACCTTACATATGCACAAGAGGACGATGCTGAACTGGCGCAATATCTCGCTGGCGGCTCATCTCTTCGTCTGGAGAAGATGAATTATCCTGGAAGTCGCGCGCCCCTGTACTGCGATGTCAGTACATCGACTGCCAGACCATTCATCACGAAGGGATTCCGCAAGCAAGTTTTCGAGAGTTTGCATTCCCTTAGCCATCCCGGCGCCGCAGCGTCTGCCAAACTGGTAGCCGAAAGATTCGTGTGGCCCGGGATTAGGAAAGATTGTCGAGACTGGGCCCGAGCTTGCTTGCCCTGTCAACGCGCTAAGGTGAGTCGACACGTGTCCGCACCTTTGGGCACTTTCGACCTACCCAGTGCGCGCTTCAAGACAGTCCACATCGACCTTATCGGTCCTCTCCCTGTTTCACGGGGATACAAGTACTGTCTGACAGCTATCGATCGCTTCACTCGATGGCCAGAAGTAATGCCGATCGCAGACATTACCGCAGAAACGGTTGCTAAGGCGCTGATTTCTGGCTGGATATCCAGATTTGGCGTGCCAACAGATATTGTCACGGATCGCGGACGTCAATTTGAGTCCACACTCTTTCAATATCTGGCAAAGAGCACTGGGTTCCAGCACAAGCGCACCACAGCGTACCATCCTGCGTGTAATGGTCTGGTGGAACGCTTCCACAGACAGCTCAAGGCATCCATTACTTGCCACGCAGATCACAGCTGGTCAGAAGCCTTGCCCTTTGTGCTGCTCGGTATCCGCAGTGCATTCAAGGAGGACTTGCAGTCATCCTCCGCTGAGCTTCTATATGGCGAGCCACTGAGACTCCCCGGCGAATTTTTCGATCCGAGCACACCCTGTACAACTGACTTATCAGATTTTACAGCGCGCTTACGCTCCTTCGCCGAGAAGCTCAAACCAGTGACCGCTTCTCGCCATAGCAAGCACAAAATCTTTGTTTTCAAAGAGCTCGCCACCGCAGATCATGTCTTCCTACGTGAAGACGCTGTGCGTGCCCCTCTACAACCCGCCTACACCGGACCACATAAGGTCCTGGAAAGGACCGCTAAAGTTTTTAAACTGCTTATAAAGGGAAAACCGGTAACAGTCAGTGTGGACCGTTTAAAACCGGCGTTCATTCTTGCTGAAGCAGACGAGGATCACTTGTCAGGTAACGTTAGGCAACCTTCACTGGATCTGCCTGACAACACGGCACCTAGCCCACCTCCTGTCACAACGACATCTCACCACACGACACGTTCCGGACGACACGTCCGTTTTCCCGACTTTTATCGCCCCTAACCAGGTCTCTGGGGGGGAGTGATGTGGGCTACTCCCACATTACGCACACATTAATATATTTCACACATTATTTATTACATCATACTTTATCTATATACAATATTATTATTTATACACATTCAGGCATCACCATACACTTTTATATATATATAACACAATCAATATTATACGGAACACCCGGGGCCAAGCACCCGTCACCGCTGGCCGCTCCATCGCATGGAGACTCGCATCGTCGACCGGTCGCTCAAGGCCACACAGGCAGCAGCCGGCCCGGCCGCGCTTCGCCGCCGTCCCGCTAGTGCGAATCTATATCCCACGGCAACCGCACGCAGCTTGTACCTCATACGCTTACCATATTTTCTATCGCGCCTATCATTGTTCATTGTGTTATTTATTGTTTTCATTTCTTTTCCTGTCTTGTCTTGTGCTACCTACTCGTATACGTGCCTTCTAAAATAAATAACTGTGCCGTCTTACTGTGAATCTTGGATTTCAATTACGCCACTGGACTACTTCACCCTTACTGCTTACAGCTAAGTGAATTTATTTGATAATTATTATTGAATACCCGGCACATAAAAAAGGCCGCCTATCCACACACTCAACGGCCAAAATAATAATAATAATAATAATAATAACGCCTAACGATCACACACATAGATCTTGGACCCTAACTAGGATTCCCTGTGTCTAGGGACCCAGGAACTACGAGGACCGTGGTTCCACAACACCCAGACTCTCCTGTCAGACTTGTCCTGTCGCGGGAATCGAACCCGCCGCCTCCGGATTATGAGCCGACATGCTCAACCACCACACCACAGAGACTGTCCGCCATCTTGATTTTTCTTCAAAATGGCGACAACCGGTGTATCTTTAAAAGCGATAGCTGGCCCGATAGCTCAGTTGGTAGTAACCCTGCCTTTTGAAGTATTTTATCAGTTATCTGGTTCCCATAGTACAAGCTTTGCTTGGCAAAGATTTTATTTTTATTTTATTTTGATTTTATTGAGCAATCTTTTTCTTATTTGGTAGGTGGTGTGGTGTGCCGAATAAGAAAAAGATTACTCAATAAAATCACTGAAACTTTGCTTAGTTTGGGGCTAGATGGCGTTGTGTGAAATGTTCAGGAATGTATTATAATTTATATATATATTTATTTATTTATTTTTAGGGTCTGGCGACAAAACGTTGCATAAGAAGACACGTTCGAAGGACCCATGAGGGAATCAAAGAGAATGCTAAGGACAAGATATGTCAGCAATGCGGCCGCGCATTCAGGGTAGGTATATATAGGCTACGGGCTAGGCATGGGGGCAAACTATAAAACTATAGGCCTACAGCATGCGCACCGGGCCGTGTCGGAAGCAAGAATGATCCGTAGTACACCGAGCGCTCCCTTTTTATAGCCAGATGGGTGGGGGAGCGATGACGGTTGCCAGTGTTGCCACTGTAATAAATTTAAATGCTACCACAGGGTAAATTACGGCACTGCCCGCTGCGCATAGAGTTTATAACTGGACGTTGTCGCCGTCGTAAATTTTTTTATTCGTAAATATTATTAATAGGGTTACGTCGTCGTCACCCGATAACGTTCCCAATGCTGGGACATTTTCTTCGGTTGTATTGTTTATACTTGACTGATGGTTCAACTAGTTGTACAAATAATTTGGAGGCGGCTATAAGTAACCGCAACACTACTTTAACTAGACCGTTATCTAAATAAAAGTAAGTTTCGAAATTTCGAAACTTAAGGATCTATCTGTCTATCTTAAGGATATATCGATTTCGAAATTACAGAACATGAAAAAACGGTCCGATATTACGAAACTATGAAGTTTCGAAATGCATGCCCTAATTTGGACCACTGCCCCGTAACGGACTGATTTCGGTATCATTAGTAGATAATTTTAAGCAATACCTTAGAAATATAATAAACGAGTGTGCTTTAGACCACACGACTGAAGTAAAACTTCTATAGCTCCATCTATCGGCCGGTATAACTTTGTTTTTGCTTTGTTTAATGTTAATGTCGCCATCTTGACAATCAAAACAGTTATACCGGCCGATAGATGGAGCTAAACTAAAGCAGCCTTATTAATAAACAGGTATTAGTCTCGGAGTAGCTTCAGCTTTTGTCCTTTTTTTGCTACTGGAATATTTAGCTGGATCGAAAGAGACAACAGATGGTGTAACTAGTCTAAAGCTAGTTCGTGTTTATTAATAAGGCTGAAGAAGTTTTACTTCAGTCGTGTGATCTAAAGCACACTCGTTTTTTGTTTATTAATGTTTTGTAATGTTAATGTTTTGTAATGTTAATGTTTATTTTCTCCATATGTCCAGGATAAGAAGACCCTAATAGAACACGAGAGGGTCCACAGCGGAGCGCGGCCTTTGACCTGTGGCGCGTGCGGCCGCGCCTTTAGACAAAGAGCTGCACTCACTGCACATGTAGCTAGACTTCATCGTACTGATTAACGCCATAATATACACTGTACATCTACCTAATAAACACTGTGTAATATCTACTCGGTGGCTAAAAAATTAATGTCACTGTACCAACCACCCCCAGTGGGGGCCGTTGGGAGTAATACCCTTAAAACAATGTCATAGCTGCTTAGTGTTTTCTCTTGTTCTATCTTTGCCTATTTTTTTTTATAGAAGACAAAACTCAATGTCCCTGTTCCAACCAACCCCAGTGGGGGCCGTTGGGAATAACACCCCTTACATAATTAAAATGATACCTTACAAATTAAAGTGATCACTGTGGCATAACCGCTTAGTGTTTTTTCTTTACTATTCCATCACTAAAGAAAGAAAATTAAAGAAAAACAGGAAACATAAATAATTTTTATTTTATTAAAATTATAATAATATACATAGTTTTACAGTCAGCATTTTTTATTTATTCGTGCATTATTGTATGCGTACAATACCGAGCAATACTATTTATTCATAATGCAACTCAGACGGAATAAAACCTTAGCGGCATACCGACGCCATTTTGATTTTTTAACCAAGTATCCGCGCACGATAAAAGTAGTGTCAAAAAAAAACAAAATGGCGGCGGGTGGTTATTCCAGCCTTCATATAAAAATATTCAAACCGCTATTAATAAAACTTGACCGTTAAAAAATTAACTTCTTAATGCCTGAGACATTCAGGATTTTAGACATCACGGGCAAAAGCCTTAAAATAATAGTTAGTCTGTGACTATTTAAAATACTGTCTATACTTCGCAGACGTTAAAATTAAAGACGGATGCCCGTCTGCGCTAAAGTTTAACTGCTCTTAAGTTCACACTATTTCTCTAACACCAAATACTGTATGTTCATTGGTTTGAGACAGCCGATGATCAGCAGGCCACCAATGAGCGTTCAGTATTTGGTGTGCCAAGTTGACATGAACTTAACAAACGTACGTGAACAGGAAACAAAGTATTGCTTTTAGATACGTTTTATTTTAATTAAGTAAAAGTTACTAGGTGGTAGGACTTCTGCAAAGTTCGTCTAGGTAGGTACCACCGCTTTGCCAGTTATTCTGCCGCCAAGCAGTAGTGTGCAAGCACTACTGTGTTCCGGTTTGAAGGGCACTGTAGCTAGTGAAATTACTGGGCAATTGAGACTTTATGACCTGATCTCACAGTCTAGTAATCTTGTTACTAGACTGTGTTGATGTCTCAGGATGACGTGCGCAGTGCAGTGTCACGCGAAACTCTATACTTTAGAGTTCCGAGTGACACTGCAACTGATATGGGCAGCCGTGTCGCTTAACATCAGGCGAACGGTTAGCTAGTCGCGTCATCCCTTAACATAAAAAAAAAAAAATTAGAGATATTACGGATAGTGGTTTAGCCGGATACCGGATATTCGGTCCTTTATCGCGTTAAATGACGCAATCAATTTGATTTAAATTTAGGCGCGGTGATTGAAATCGATTCGATTTGGTGATCAGTTAATTTGAATCAGTACCCGCAGTTGTCAAGATTTGCTAGAGTTTATCTTTCCGCACCAGTCAGCGTTTACAGCGAAAGGCTATTTTCAGAAGCAGGGGCCTTACCGCGTAAGTGTGGTGGAGATGGTAATCGTGTTCTCTCTTGCTCGCACTCGTGGACTTGTTAATTGGCGCGTGCAGGATGGCAGGCGAAGCCCAAAACACTTACGCGATAGGGGTGCTGATCTGGTATACGAAGTCAAGCGGAGTCGCCTGAATAAGTGAATACAAGGCCGGATACCGGATATCGGTTTTATCTCTAATTTTTATACATATACACAATACAATACATACACTTTGGCAAAGGCGGGCAAATGTTTAAATATAATAATTTTCAGGCGTCAATAGTAAAACGAAATTGACGTACCGCAGTTTCAAGCTTGTAAAACAGCTCTTAATGGATAACCATTAAAAATTGTTCATTAAAAGACTCCGATTCTCCAAGATCTAAAGAAAAGAGGGAAGACAAGGCTCTAACTTCTAGAAAGTGGTTCGCGTAAATTAGGTGCAGCGCACTCAATTCTCCATTTCATTCATTAATGCGCGTCGTTAACTTAGTAAAATGTTATAAGAGATACAAAACCAGTTTTCGACTAAGCGACCAGTCTTGTCGCCATAACAGGATTATTCCCAATCGGCCCCACCTTAACAGGGCTGTTTGCAACAATTAATAAGAATTAGTAGCAAACGCCACCATTTGGTACACCAATCATCTTCCCCCTTTTTAGTTTTGATCACATGTATAATTTATTATTATTATTTATCTATTTATTTATTATTATAATACCTGTGTATTATTAAAATCTACATATAATAGGAAACGTCTGACGAGTTTCATTCGTCACTAGCAAATATTTTAATTTAATATATAAAATGTATATACGAAGAATATGAGACTTGTTTAAATTAATTATCAATTATACACTAATTATTGCTTTTTTAAATTTCTCTCTAGCAGTAACTTTTATAACCAGCGCCAATAAAGAAACAATAAGAAATAAATTACTACAGTTGTTTATTTTCTCTTTCCCACCCAAGGACTTATTATATAGGTGTCTGGGTGTTGTGGGAGCATGGTCCTCGTAGTTCCTGGGTCCCTAGACACAGGGAATCCTAGTTAAGAGTCCAAGATCTATGTATGTGATCGTTAGGTGTTTATTATTATTGTGATAGGAAGCACTCATGCCGTAGTGGGTAAAAGTAGTTTTGAGTAAGTGTCAGTCAAAACTACCTTTGACCAACCTTTTGAGTCAAAATTTTTTTTAAATTTTTTTTTAATTTTTTTACACAGCACCATCTAGCCCCAAACTAAGCAAAGCTTGTGAAATGGGAACCAGATAACTGATACAATACTTAGATACTTTTTGTTTGTAAATACATACATAGAATACAGTATAAACACCCAGACACAGAACAAACATCGATGTTCATCACACAAATGTTTGTCCTGGGTGGGAATCGAACCCACGACCTGCAGTTCAGAAGGCAGGGATACTACCAACTGAGCTATCGGGCTAGTCAAATCACTTGACTATTTTCGTATATAATAATAATAACAACTCCCAATGATTACACACATAGATCCTGGACCCTAACTAGGATTCCCTGTCTAAGGACCCAGGAACTACGAGGAACATGGTCCTACAACACCCAGACACAGAACAAGTATTTGTGCTTTTTTTTTCTGTGCACAAATAATTATCGATTTAAAAGCCAACCTGCTCAACCACTACACTACAGAGGCTATCAACTTCCGCAAACTTGAAAAATCAATGGTGAAGGGCCGAGCGGGATCCGAACCTGGGTGGGTCAGATTTAAAACACGATCTACCGCTGAGCCATACTTGCGTGCACTTTGAATAAAATCATTACCACTTTTTTTTCAGTCATAAAAATTTTCCTCCTTTCAATCACACACTTATATTCAAGGAAATTTCGTCTTTGTTTCGAGTCTTTTACAGCCTTATTAATAAACGGGTATTAGTCTCGGAGTAGTTACTTCAGCTTTTGTCCTTTTTTTGCTAATGGAATATTCAGCTGGATCGAAAGAGACAAAAGATGGTGTAACTTGTCTAAAGCTAGTTCGTGTTTATTAATAAGGCTGTTAAAGACTAACGTTCTTTGTTTCAGCTGGTAGACGGAGCACCTTCGTTATTTATGTAGTGTACTTCTTTCTTTTGAGGGTAAACCTGGAAAATTAATAAAACTCATGAATATTAATAAATAATATAATAATAACGCCCAACGATTTGCATATGTATGTGACATAGATCCCGGACCCTAACTAGGATTCCCTGTGTCTAGGGACCCAGGAGCTACGAGGATCGTGCTCCCACAACACGCAGACACAGAACAAACATCGATGTTCATCACACAAATGTTTGTCCTGGGTGGGAATCGAACCCACAAACTGCAGTTCAGAAGGCAGGGTTGCTACCAACTGAGCTATCGGGCCAGTCAATGATTCCAATTATGACGTATCTTAATGATGATAATGTTACCTTATGCACCCGCTTCCGGTGCGTGTAAATGATGATGATGTTACCTGATGCACCCGCTTCCGGTGCGTGTAAATGATAATTTTACCTTATGCACCGCTTCCGGTGCGTGTAAATGATAATGTTACCTTATGCACCCGCTTCCGGTGCGTGTAAATGATAATGTTACCTTATGCACCGCTTCCGGTGCGTGTAAATGATAATGTTACCTTATGCACCCGCTTCCGGTGCGTGTAAATGATAATGTTACCTTATGCACCCGCTTCCGGTGCGTGTAAAGCGACGCCTTCTGTTTGAACGTCTGTTGACAGATGTCGCAGGTCAACGGCCGCGCGCCTGAATGTATCACCTCGTGTTGTAATAAAGCTTTCCTATCCTGGAACATACATTATTGGTATAATATATGACGGCGGCAACGTCCAGTTATAAACTCTATGCGCAGCGGGCAGTACCCTAATTTACCCTGTGGTAGAATTTAAATTTATTACAGTGGCAACACCGGCAACTGTCATCGCTCCCACCCATCTGGCTATATAAAGGGAGCGCATAAACAAACATATTTCTGGAACATACATTATTGGAGTTTGTAAAGTAATCCGACAGACAAACGGACAGTTTTCCAACGTTTATTAATAGAGACCAGAAACACTTGTGTGCCAGTCTCAAATTTAAAGCCTTGGAGCTCTTTCTCTTTGCCTCGCAGTATTAAACGCATGATTAATAATAAAAATCGTCTACGCAGGTTTGCTGCCAAGGAGTCAAACTTTGTATTGCGCAAAATACTATATAGTAAAGTTACTTATCTAAAATTGCAGGTTAATCAAGCTATACAACTATATAATGACAAAGTTTGGGTTAACAAACTGAACAAGGTTGATAACCCTGGTAACGATCTCTGGCGCTTGGTAAAGAATTTACATACCACTTCGAGCACCATTCCGGCTCTCAAATCAATAGCCAACAAGCCCAATGTAACGTATTAGCCAATACCTTCCTAAATAATATGTTGTTAACCCATGATTGGCAAAGTGAAGAACTCCCAGAAATTAAAAGTTCCATGTCTGTACTGAATGATCAAAACAGCTCCAGTGACCGAAAATTGCTGGTTCGCCCAGCTGAGGTCAAAAAATGTATCTCAACTTTAAAACCTCGTAAGGCTCCAGGACCAGATCAAATCTCCAATCACCTGATTAAAAATCTGCCACATAAATGCATAGTTCTACTAACAAATATTTTCAATTCTTGTCTAACTTTGTGTTACTTCCCATCCCCGTGGAAAGTAGCTAAAGTAATTGCAATTCCCAAGCCTGGGAAAAATTCATCAGACCCGACTTCCTATCGCCCAATTAGCCTTTTACCCTGTCTTGGTAATCTTTTTGAAAAAAATCTTCTCAAGCGCCTCATGCTAGTCTCTGACGATCTTTTGATTAATGAACAATTTGGTTTCCGGCAAGGCCATTCTACAGTTCAACAACTAGCTAGAGTTGCCGAAACCGTGTCGCGTAATCTAAATCTAAAACAATCTACAGGAATGTTCCTTTTAGATATAGAGAAGGCTTTTGACACGGTTTGGCATAAAGCACTTTTGCACAAACTGATTCTACTTGGCCTACCCATTTCTTTAGTAAAAATGATAAGTTCGTATATTACCACCCGTAGTTTCAGTGTCCATATTAAAAACTACTCATCTCCTCTCAAACCCGTACCTGCAGGAGTCCCACAGGGTTCAATCCTAGGCCCAATCCTATTTTTGCAGTATCTAAACGATATACCTATTCAATCGCGCACTAGTATAGCCTGCTTTGCTGATGACACGGCATCTTTTACTTCTAGCGCTGATATCGATCTTGTCATTGGTCGTCTTCAGCTTTCTATTGAGCGACTTCTAGCTTACTTTAATAAATGGAAATTAAAGATTAATGCTTTTAAAACTGAAGCTATCATGTTTACTAGAAAACGTATCCCACCCAAACGAACTCTAAAAATTGGCAACCATAATATACCCTGGAGTCGTTCAGTTAAATACTTAGGGATAATGCTCGACACTAAACTTAACTGGTCGGAAAACACGATAAAGCTTTGTATTAAAGGCACCAAGGCTCCGAATGCATTAAACCCAGTTTTAAATAGGCGCTCGTGTCTAAGCAGCAATACCAAACTACGAATATACCGCACCCTGGTCCGACCCTGTATTACATATGCTTGTCCAGTCTGGAGTAGTACCTGTCAAACTAATATGAATAAATTACAAATAATTCAAAATAAAGCTTTAAAATATGCATTTAGTACTCCGTTTTATACTAACCTTCACAAATTACACCGCAAAATAGGCCTACCAAAAATAGACGTTTACGTTTATAAATTATCCGAAAAATTCTATTTACATAAAAACCCCTTGATCAAAAAACTTTGCCAAACACGCAGTAGAAACCTCGCATTTATCGATAACTACAACCGATATAAATTACCGCATCACCTATTCTTAGAGCGCGATGAATAGGTTCCTTATCGCATGCGTGTGTGTCGCTCCTCGCTTGCCCGTGTCGCGCGCGCCACTCCGACCCGTATTACCACCCGGTATCGGGCGGCAGTGGCGTGCGCGGCGCGCGCCGGGCGGGCGGCGCGCACTCGTGTGGGTCAGCAATTCACGACGAGTTCTTGTTGCTTTGCGGACTGTTCCAATTTATTTGCCTACCCCCCATTGGCTTTTTATATTTAATAAGCATAATGCCATAAATGTATTGCTCATACTAAAGCATACATACGTAAATACTGATAAACGACTAGCCAACTTACTACTCCAACATCTGATTTTTATTATTTTTATTGACACATTATAAGTTTTTGAACAAGCCTGTGTGCCCGAAAAACGTTACCATGTTAATATATTATACTACTAGGATTAAGACACTGGTTATTGTATAATTTTGTTAAATAATTATTACTAATAAAGATATTTTGAAATTGAATTGAAAAAAACGGACAAAAAAGTAAGACAGACAGATAAATGGACAAAAAAGTAATCCGACAGACAAACGGACAAAAAAGTAATCCGCAAGGCAGGCAGATAAACGGACAAAAAAGTAATCCGACAGACAGATAAACGGACAAAAAAGTAATCCAGGCAGACAAATGGACAAAAACACAAAGGTTTCCAGTTTTTGAAGTAAAACTTTTTTACGCACGCTTGACTTGGGGAGTAAGCTGGTGAATGTGAGGCGAACGGATTTTGAAGATGGTTCACGTGGATCTCCATTGTAAACGTAACAAAGTAAAAAATTGTATTATTATGTTGGTATGTCCGGTGAAATGACATTTTACAATTGTCAAAATAGCGGCATTAACATTAAATAAAGTTACACCGGCCGATAGATGGAGCTAAACTAAAGAAGTTTTACTTCAGTCGTGTGGTCTAAAGCACTCGTTTTTTTTTTACTTACTTGATTTCAAGTAGAATTTAAAATAAAATTACAATTAAAATTTGACCTGATTTGGTACGGGTCCAATTTAAATTTGTAATATGGGTATCCCTTGTCCCTTTCTCGCAAAACAGAGATCGTTTGGAGCTTCCTTATAACTACTATGAAGGCATAGCTTGTGACGTCACATGCCAGAGATTGTATGTAGAGCTACCATAGAGGTACCACAGCTTAGTAATGAGGTGCTATGGAGGACTGGTAACTGACGTCACAGCGTGTTTGAGCTGTCTCTTTCTATTCCTGTATTTTAAAATGCCTGTAACTTTGTCATTTTTTGAGATATCTAATTATTATTTTCACGATTATTTATTTTTGAGCTATATTATTTATATATGCAATAAAAATATTCCAGTCAAATAGCTTATTATTGATTTATCTTAGGCAGGGATCGGCAACCTGCGTCTTGCGAGCTACATGCGGGTCTTTACCTCCATATTTATTATACATAAAAAAAAAACATATTTATGGAAGTACTGATTATTACAAACAAGAAATTATTTATGGCTCTTTAAAATTTTGAAAATTTTGTAATATGTATTTTTTGATTCTTCCGACTCAAAAGGTTGCCGACCCCTGGGTCTATGCGTCTATCCTGCCTACACAGGATCTAGGTTCTTACCGAGAAAGGTTTCCCACAAATCTGACACACGTGATTCTTCGGCTTGTCCTTCTTTTGTCCGTGCACTCGCGATATGTGTTTCTCGACGTTCGCCCGCGACGCTATCGGCTGCAAAACGCCAAATCACAATAATATAAAGGCGAGACTTTTTATGTGTGTTTGTGCGTATGTGTGTAATATTATAAAGGCGAGAGTTTTTATGTGTTATTGTGTGTATGTGTGTAATATTATAAAGGCGAGTTTTTATGTGTGTTTGTGCGTATGTGTGTAATATTATAAAGGCGAGAGTTTTTATGTGTTATTGTGTGTATGTGTGTAATATTATAAAGGCGAGTTTTTATGTGTGTTTGTGCGTATGTGTGTAATATTCTAAAGGCGGGAGTTTTATGTGTGTTTGTGCGTATGTGTGTAATATTATAAAGGCGTGAGTTTTTATGTGTTATTGTGCGTATGTGTGTAATATTATAAAGGCGAAAGTTTTTATGTGTTATTGTGTGTATGTGTGTAATATTATAAAGGCGAGAGTTTTATGTGTTATTGTGTGTATGTGTGTAATATTATAAAGGCGAGTTTTTATGTGTGTTTGTGCGTATGTGTGTAATATTATAACGGCGGGAGTTTTATGTGTGTTTTGTGCGTATGTGTGTGTGTGTTTGTTACTCCTTCACGCTCAAACGGCTGAATGGATTTGGATGAAATTCGGTACCAAGATAGCTTATACACCGAATTAACATACAGGCTACATTTTATCCCGAAAAGTGAAATGTTCCCGTGGGATACGCAAATAATTAAAATGTTTTTTATCCGCGGGTGAAACCGCGGGGCGCAACCAGAAAAATAATAAAAAAAATACACCAAAGGAAAACCGGGAAACAACTTAAACAAAAAATAGACACGGAAAAAAGTCTTTTCGTATTTTGTACGAACGGATTTGAAATTGAATTTTCGTACCTGAATGGTTTGGATATCATGAATTGGTAATAAAAAGCAACAAAATTGGCCTTAGTGCTAAAAATTGCATAACAGTTGCTTAGCTTATCAGTGCTTTCTCTTGTCTTACCTTTGCCTATTTCAAACTCAATATAGACACTTTTTCGTGACAATTATTTGTGCGTGCAGCCGGCGTTCAGTTAAATATATATAACTCAAAGGTGACTGACTGACTGACTGACTGACATAGTGATCTATCAACGCACAGCCCAAACCACTGGACGGATCGGGCTGAATTTGGCATGCAGGTAGAAACGTTTGTTCTGTGTCTGGGTGTTATATTGTATTCTATGTGTGTATTTACAAACAAAAAGTATCTAAGTATTGTATCAGTTATCTGGTTCCCATTATACAAGCTTTGCTTAGTTTGGGGCTAGATGGCGCTGTGTGAAATGTCCACACATATTTTATTAATTTCCCCGACCTAACAAACAAACAGATGGACAATAAAGTGATCTTATATCATCTGTGGTGTGGTTGAACAGGTCGGCTCATAAGGTTCGATTCCCGCGGCTGAATAAGTATTTGTAGACAGAAAAAAAGGCTCCATTACTTGTTCTGAGTCTGGGTGTTGTGTGACCACGGTCTTCGTAGTTCCTGGGTCCCTAGACACATGGAATCCTAGTTAGGGTCCAGGATCTATGTATGTGATCGTTGGGCGTTATTATGCGTTCGACTAGCCCGATAGCTCAGTTGGTAGTAACCCTGCCTTCTGAACTGTGAGTTGTGGGTTCAATTCCCACACAGGACAAACATTTGTGTGATGAACATCGAAGATTGTTCTGTGTCTGGGTGTTATATTGTATTCTATGTATGTATTTACAAACAAAAAGTATCTAAGTATTGTATCAGTTATCTGGTTCCTATAGTACAAGCTTTGCTTAGTTTGGGGCTAGATGGCGCTGTGTGAGATGTCCACACATATTATTATTATTACCTTATCACAAATAGGACATTTGTGTGATGTCTTCCCTAGGTGCTGATAATTGAAATGGTCTTGCATCGCCTCTTTAGTTGGATATCCTTTATTGCACATGGGGCATGGAAATCTAAAAACAATTGTTATTTATTATTTACTAGCTGCGCCCCGCGGTTTTACCCGCGGATAAAAGTATTTTAATTATTGGCTCATCCCACGGGAACATTTCACTTTTCCGGGATAAAATGTTATGTTAATCCAGTGTATAAGCTATCTTGGTAATTTCATCCAAATCCATTCAGCCGTTTGAGCGTGAAAGAGTAACAAACATACACACAAACACACATACAAACTTTCGCCTTTATAATATTAGTGTGAAGTAGTAAGCATTATATTATGGTAAATTATTTCATTAGGACGCTGTAGTTATGTGCACCCCGTCCATTCCTCTACGTCCAAAGGTTGCCTGGAAGAGATCGCTTTTAGCGATAAGGTCGCCCATTGTTCCCCACTACTTGTGATTCATTGTATTATTGGAAATTTTTGTTATTATGTGGTAAAATTCTACTAGGTGGTAGGACTTTACTGCAAAGTTCGTCTAGGTAGGTACTACCGCTTTGCCAGTTATTCTGCCGCCAAGCAGTAGTGCGCAAGCACTGCTGTGTTCCGGTTTGAAGGGCACTGTAGCTAGTGAAATTACTGGGCAAATGAGACTTTAGGATCTGATCTCACAGTTTAGTAATCTTATTACTAGACTGTGCTGATGTCTCAGGATGACGTGCGCAGTGCAGTGTCGCGCGAAACTCTATACTTTACGAGTTCCGAGTGACACTGCAGCTGGTATGGGCAGCCGTGTCGTTTAACATCAGACGAACGGCTAGCTCGTCACGTCATTCCTTAACATAAAAAAAAATAAAGAGTTATCTATGAATGAGCGAAGCGAGCGAAAATAAAGTTTCAACTATGTATGAGCGAAGCGAGCGAAAATATTTTTCCTCCCTTACTTGAATACGTGTTCGGTCGCGTGCGCTCTGGAGTATTTTAAATGCGCGTGGTAGGTCGCTAAATGTGAGAAGGTCTTTTTACAGTCGGTACATTCGTAACGACTTTTGCTCTCGTGCCTTTGTATGTGATACTTTATTTGTATTGTGCGCACCATTTTGTGGCATATCGGACACTCTTCGCGGGGTAATGGACCTTCGTGCAACCTGTGGAATAAATAACAATAAATAGAAATTGTTTATTACCAAAAAAAGTAAAACAAACCGATAAGAGAATCAATTGAAGGGTTGAGAATAAAAAGGGTTTATCTGTCAAATTGATAGTTTCGAGACAATTGACTTTAAACTTCAACGGCGTCATTTTAATGTAAGTGCTTATAAGGTAATAGAAAAGGTTTATGTAAGTTTCAGTTGCTTGAAAATGTATTAATTCTATTTTAAAATACTAAATATAGTAGTAATTCATACAATTACTGTAAAAATATAATATAATAAAATAAATATAATAATGTTTTTTATGCTAAGCGAACTGTATTCCTGTGATAGATAACCCGTTTTTAGACTCAAAATCTCGAGATTTAAGCTTCATTTCGGTATTTTGAGAATGTATTATTGTAGATAATTTCACGCTGAACCCAACGAAGCTCATAAGTCATTTTGTGAAAAAAAAATCAGTTAAACCCTCTTTGTTCTCAACCCTTCAATTATGACTGGCTTTGATAGCTCAGTTGGTAGTAGCCCTGCCTTCTGAACTATGGGTTGTGGGTTCGATTCCCATCCAGGACAAACATTTATGTGATGAACATCGACGTTTGTTCTGTGTCTGGGTGTTATATTGTATTCTAGGTATGTATTTACAAACAAAAAGTATCTAAGTATTGTATCAGTTACCTGGTTCCCATAGTACAAGATTTGCTTTGTTTAGGGCTAGATGGCGCTGTGTGAAATGTCCATACATATTTATTTTTATTATTAATTTTCCATAACCACCACACTTGGCAGGCGTCTTGGTGTAGATTATAATAGAGACCGAGGAGAATGATAATAATAATAACGTCCAAAGATCACACACATAGATCCTGGACCCTAACGCGGATTCCGTGTCTAGGGACCCAGAAATTACGAGGACCGTGCCGTCCCACAACACCCAGACACAGAACATGTATTTGTTTTTTTTTCTGTGCACATACACTTTTTCTGCGGCGGGAATCGAACCTGCCACCTCCGGGCTATGAGCCGACCTGCTCAACCACCACACCACAGAGTCGATGTCGAATTGTTCTTACCTTAAATGTGTGGCCAATGTTGTTCTATTAACGAATCTTTTCTTACAGTGATCGCACTGGAGTCCTTCCCTGTGAAATCTTGCGACATGGTTTTTACGGGCGCGGGAATTCCTGTAAACAAATTCAAATAAAGTAATCCTACAGTCAAACGGACAAAAAGTAATCCAACAGACAAACGGACAAAAAAGTGATCCGACAGCCAAACGGATAAAAAACTAATGCTACAGACAAACGAACAAAAAAGTAGTCCATCAGACAATCGGACAAAAAAGTAATCCGACAGACAAACAGATAAAAAAGTAATCCGATAGACAAACGTACAAAAAAGTAATCCAACAGAGAAACGGACAAAAAAGTAATCTGACAAACGGACAAAAAAGTAATCTGACAAACGGACAAAAAGTAATCCGACAAACAATCGGACAAAAAAAGAAATCCAGATTCCAGACAGACAAATGGACATAAACGCAAAGGTTTCCAGCTTTTGAAGTAAAACTTCTTTATGCACGCTTGACTTGGGGAGTAAGCTGGTGATTGCGAGGCGAATGGAAGTTGAATATGGTTCAAGTAGATCTCCATTGTCAACATAACAAAGTAAAAAAAATATTGTATTATGTTGGTATGTCCGGTTAAATGTCAATTTACAATTGTCAAGATGGCGACATTAACATTAAACAAAGCAAAAATAAAAGCATACCGGCCGATAGATGGAGCTAAACTAAAGAAGTTTTACTTCAGTCGTGTGGTCTAAAGCACACTCGTTTTTTTCTTTTTTTTTTAAACAGTACGTAGCTTTGATCCTTATTAATAAAACGACAGATCATAACAACTCACTTGAAAAACATATCACATTCTAAACATTTATACCCTTCAATGGTAGTTTTGGAGAGTAATTTTCGTAAGTCACCAGGTTTTGGTGGATCGCTGACAACCTGCTTCGATTTCTTCTTTTTACTCTGTAACAAGAAATATAAAGTTCAAATAATATTTGTGAACAAGTATTAAAGAAATGAACAATTTTTGACTAAAAATTGAACACCTTTCGATTATGAGAGGTGCATACATTTATTTTGATTTATAACATCACATTGTTTTTGAAATATATGTATATAAAATTGACTGGCCCGATAGCTCAGTTGGTAGTAGCCCTGCCTTCTGAACTGTGGGTTATGGGTTCGATTCCCACCCAGGACAAACATGTGTGTGATGAACGTAGGTGTTTGTTCTGTGTCTGGGTGTCATATTGTATTCTATGTATGTATTTACAAACAAAAAAGTATCTAAGTATTGTATCAGTTATCTGGTTCCCATAGCACAAGCTTTGCTTAGTTTGGGGCTAGATGGCGTTGTGTGAGATGTCCACACATATTATTATTATTATTATTAAATGTCTGATTTGTAGTTGATAAGCTTTTGAATAAATCTGAACTGCTCTTTTCATCAATAACCGAACAATTTTTACCCACAAACTGAACAAGTGGAATAACCTTTGCTTTGACCCAAACACTGAACAATTTTTCACCAAAATGAACAGCTTTTGAGCAAACTATTGAACAACCTTTGACCAAAAACTAAACAACTTTTGACCAAAATTCTTAACAACTTTAACAAAAAAATGTGCGGCGCAGTCTTTGGGGACTGCCGATGGAAGTGACAACTGAGCAACTTGTGACATAAGCTCATGAAAAGCGTTCGGTGACGCGAACACTAGTTCCATAATTTTTGTTCACCCAAAAAGTGCTCAACGAGCCTAAAGAAGTTTTCACTTCAAAAATACCGGACCATTAATAATAATAATAACACCCAAAGATCACATACATAGATCCTGGACCCTAACTATGATTCCCTGCGTCTAGGTACTACGAGGACCATGGTCCCACAACACCCAGACTCAGAACAAGTATTTGCCCTTTTTCCTGTGCACAAATTTCGGGGAAAAAAACCCGCCGCCTCCGGGTTATGAGTCGACCAGCTCAACCACCATACCACAGTCACTCACTCACCTTTTTAGAGTTGGACCCTTCTATCTTTATAACCGCTTGCGGTACAGACTTCATCATATGTGTGTTCACGTGGAGTTGTATCAACCGTACGCTGTATTCAACGTGCGAGCACAACTTGCAGATGTACCTCAGGTGGTGTTGGTTGAGATGTGCACTCAATTTGGACTCCTCTATGAACAAATAGCAAACCTTGCACGAAGCCAATCCGGGTTTCTGAAAAAAAAAACCAGGGAATGATCAGCGAGGTGAGTTTTTACTAGGTGGTAGGACTTTTCTGCAAAGTTCGTCTAGGTACCACTGCTTTGCCAGTTATTCTGCCACCAAGCAGTAGTGCGCAAGCACTACTGTGTTCCGGTTTGAAGGGAACTGTAGCTAGTGAAATTAATGGGCAAATGAGACTTATGACCTGATCTCACAGTCTAGTAATCTTATTACTAGATTGTGCTGATGTCTCAGAATGACGTGCGCAGTGCAGTGTCACGCGAAACTCTGTACTTTAGAGTTCCGAGTGACACTGCATCTGATATGGGCAGCTGTGTCGCTTAACATCAGGCGAACTGTGAGCTCGTCGCGTCATTCCTCACAATAAAAAAGCGAGTAGCATTATTTTATTATTTTAGAAAACTTAAAGCTAAATATGTAACAATAGATATATATGTCACTAACTTCTGCCCGCGGCTTCGCCCGCGTGGCCTATGGGAAACGAAGAATAAAAATTTTTCATAGATGATTCAACCACTCATTTCACCCTCTTAGGAGTATTTCATTTCATGTAAATATTTGAATAAATATTATTATTATTATTAAGCTATTGCATAGCTTTTACCGCGGGCCTTGAGCGTGGGGACCGAATCCAGAAATTCCGTAACGAAAATAACCTAACACCCCCCACTCCGAACCGCTGCGCCGGTCGGAGTACAACAACCCAAGGAGTATACAACCCGCCTTTAGGTGGCATTGGTTGTATTGGAAAACTACCGTAATCAGCTGTTTGTGAGAAAGTATATAGGTGTATAGGTATTTATCATCTATGTACAACAGTGAATATCTATACTCGTATAATTTGTGTACAAAGTGTTTTAAATATGAATAAACAAAGTGCATTTATTAATGAAGAAAGTCACATATATAATTATATATATATTAGGTCTTTACCTATGAAATTGCCGTTTTGTTTGAAAAAAGTTAAAGTATTTTTTTTTTTCGAACTTATTTATTTCTTTTATTCAAAGTAATCACCCCTGCAATCAATGCATCTTTGCCAACGCTGTGGCAGTTTATGGATGCCCTTCTTGAAAAAATCAGCAGGACGGGAGACAACAAACTCTTCAAAGGCGTTTTGTACTGCCTCTCGGGAATTGAATTTTTTTCCCGCTAAAAAGTTGTCCAAATTTTGGAAAAAGTAATAGTCGGTAGGCGCAAAATCTGGTGAGTATGGCGGATGAGGGAGAGCTTCCAAACCCAACTCATGCAGCTTAGAGACGGTCTGTTGTGCAGTATGGGGTCGCGCGTTGTCGTGAAGTAGCAGTGGAGACGACCGATTGACCAAAGCTGGTTGCAGACGTGCGAGTTTCGCACCACCACCCTGTGGTCCCACCAAACTGTGACCATCACTTTTCTAGGGGTCATTTTACGTTTTGCACATTGCTTTGGTACCGAACCAGGATCTAACCAACTTGCTGAGCGCTTTCGATTGTCAAAAAGAATCCATTTTTCGTCGCACGTAACAATTCGGTTCAAAATTCCTTCATTTCTGTGCCTGTTAAGCAGCGCAAGGCAAGTCTCGACGCGTACGTTGCGCTGGCGATTTTTAAGTTCGTGGGGCACCCATTTATCAAGCTTTTTTATCTTGCCAATCTGTCGCAAATGGACCAATATTGTTTTGATGCTAACATCAAAAGCTGCTGCCAGCTCAGCTGTAGATTGAGATTCATCAGCTTCCACAATCGCCTTTAATTCATCATTGTTGACCAAAGTTTCCGGACGACCACGAGGTTCATTTTTCAAGTCAAAATTCCCAGAACGGAACCGAGCAAACCAATAACGGGTTGTACGTTCGTTTGTACAGTTCTCTCCGTAAACGTCGTTGATGTTACGTGTCGTTTGTGCCGCGTTGGTGCCACGACGGAACTCATATTCCATAATTACACGAAATTTCAAAGTATCCATTATGAGGAAAAATGTTGAAATGTAATGAAAATACAACGCTAATCAATAAACAAAAGACTTTTATTGTAAATTAAATGTCATATTTTTAAAACAAAATTAATTTGAATTTAGAATTCATAGCCAATCAAAACTTTTTTTGTTTGAAAAAGTCTGTACTGCAATACGGCCATTTCATAGGTAAAGACCTATTATATGACGGCGGCTACGTCCAGTTATAAACTCTATGCGCAGCGGGCAGTACCGTAATTTACCCTATGGTGGCATTTAAATTTATTACAGTGGCAACATCGGCAACTATCATTGCTCCCCCAACCATCTGGCTATAAAAAGGGACCGCTCGGTGTACTACGGATCATTCTTGTTTCAGACACGGCGCGGAGTGGACGCAACCTACGCACAACCCGCTCTGCCGACATATATATTAATTATAATTGCATAAGTTGATAAAAAATGCTATGCAGTAGCTTTACCGCGGCAGTCTCCGAGTGCCACACGTCTTTTTTATTATTTTATTATAATAGGGATTTGTTTACTCACATCTCTGTGCGCAGTTTCAAAATGCTCTTCCACCTGCTGTTGCGTATAAAATCCGATCACGCAAAGTTCACATTTATACACAGAACTTGCGTATTGTACCTTCTTTTTGGCTTCCTCTCTAAAGCATTAATAAAATTAATTAAAAACAATCATGAACGATAACTGACAGTCTCTGTGGTATGGTGGTTGAGCAGGTCGGCTCGTAGCCCGGAGGCGGTGGGTTCGATTCCCGCGGCAGGACAAGTTTACTTTATTGACACCAATAATGAATATGTGGAAAAGAGAATCACATAAAGCGATTGCGCTTTAGACCACAAGACTGAAGCAAAACTTCTTTAGTTTAACTCCATCTATCGGTTGGTGTAACTTTGTTTAATGTTAATGTCGCCATCTTGACAATTGTAAATTGTCATTTTACTGGACATACCAACATAATAATATTTTTTTTAAATATTTGTAACTTTGTTATGTTGACAATGGAGATCTACGTTAACCAACAACTTCCGTTCGCCTCGTCGCATTCTCCAGCTTACTCCCCAAGTCAAGGGTGTGTAAAGAAATTTTACTTCAATATATATCTTACGGACCTATCTTATAATTTAAGTAAAACTACTTTACGCACGCAATTACAATGGGTGGTCTTATCACTAAAAGCGATCTCTCAACATAACCTTTCAAAAAAAATCTAAATAATACTTTAAATAATCTATAAGGTTCTTGGTTTTCCCATATTTTTGTAGTTTTTCCATAGAAATTAAATTAAATTTAAATAATAAACTTTTATTACCTTGTAGCCATCATTTCCTCTTCGCTCATATACTCTGTGATGTATCCGGGCTTCGGCTCAGACTTCTCGAGTTTGGGTTTTGTTTCCATTATAACTGATTCTGGTTTAGTCGTTATTGTCATTGGCCTGAAAATGTATAATAATTGTAACAAAAATAATGTATAACTTTTGACCACAAACGGAATAACTTTTGACTACAAACGGAATAACTTTTGACCACAAACGGAATAACCTTTAAGCACAAACTGAATAACTTTTGATAACTAACGGAATAAATGTTGATCACAAGCGGAATAACTTTTAACCACAAACGAAATAACTTTTGACCACAAACGGAATCAATTTTGTTCACAAACGGAATAACTTATGACCACAAACGGAATACATTTTGATCACAAACGAAATATATTTTTACTACAAATGGTATAACTTTTGACCACAAACGGAATAACTTTTCCCCTCAAACGGTATCAATTTTGACCAAAAACGGAATAACGTTGACCACAAACAGAATCAATTTTGTTCACAAACGAAATAACTTTTGACACCAAACGGAATAATTTTAGACCACAAACGGAATAACTTTTGACCACAAACGGAATCAATTTTGTTCACAAACGAAATAACTTTTGACCACAAACGGAATAATTTTAGACGACAAACGGAATAACTTTTCACCTCAAACGGAATAAACTTTGATCACAAACGGAATACAGTAATTTCAAAACTTTCGACTGGTTGAACCGATTATGATGATTCATTTTTATTTAAAAGCTGGTGCTCCCGTGTGGTCCAAATTCAATTTAATCAAAATCTGATGACCAGTTCTTAAGTTATCGTTAATCTAAATATATATAACTCAAAGGTGACTACTAACATAGTGATCTATCAACGCACAGCCCAAACCACTGGACGGATCAGGCTGAAATTTGGCATGCAGGTAGATGTTATGACGTAAGCATCTGCTAAGAAAGGATTTTTCGAAATTCCACCCTTAAGAGGGTGAAATGGGTGATTCAATTATTTTCCCATAGGCCACGCCGCGGGCGAAGCTGCGGGCAGAAGCTCGTAATGTGTATTTCGACTTCACCTACATTGATGATGTTCTCATTTGTGTTATAAACAAAAATGATGGTGGGATTGTAGTCATTTGGACTCATTTTTTTAAAAGGAATTATTCCTTTACTTTAAAATTAATCTGTCAACAAATACATACTCAATAGTGATATGCGGCATATTCCCTTTAATAAATGTATTGTTGACCATAGAGCTTGTATCCACTACGATATGCGAGAACACGCTTGTGTTCGCGCCATCGAGAACTATCTCGGGCACTGAAAAAGAAACAATTGTTAAAGGCACAAAAAAAACGAGTGTGCTTTAGACCACACGACTGAACTAAAACTTCTTTAGCTTCATCTATCGGCCGGTATAACTTTGTTTAATGTTAATGTCGCCATCTTGACAATTGTAAATTGTCATTTTACCGGACATACCAACATAATAATACAAATTTATAACTTAGTTACGTTGACAATGGAGATCTGCGTGAACCAACTTCGATTTCTGTTTGTCACGCATTCACCAGCTTACTCCCCAAGTCAAGCGTGCGTAAAGAATTTTTACTTCAAAAATCATTTTTAATAACGACCTTTTAATCAGTTTTAATTTTTCGTATTCTTCTCAACAAAACCTTTCATTTTATATATCAGGCGTGCGTGCACCAAAAATTTCTGGTCCGCCATCTTCGCCGTCCACCATATTGGATTTACAATGACGTTAATTAGCTTAGCATTAGATAGTTTGGATGACAATACATTGCATCTAAACTAAATGTGTATGCAAAATTTTATAACAATAAATAACTACTACTAAGGTAACTGCTTTGAAAATTCACTTGCAAGATTTGTTCCAAACATAAATCACATTGTAGGTTAAATAAAAGCTTATAAAATGATCGAAGATTCTCACCTTCCATGATGTTTCGTTCATCAATATCCAAACTAATATTTTCCGGAATGCTCTGCAACTCGTACTGTTCATTCTTCACATCGGACCCAACATTGACGGGTATGGATGATACTACATACTGAGTGCACTCCGGGTTCGATGCATAATCAAAGAATATCTTGTCATATTCAGTCTTCGTTTCGATTACTAATGATGAGAGAGACTGGGACATGTATGTATGGTCCATCGTCTGAAATTTGAAAAAAACCTTTTTTTACTTTTCAATCAAAATCGTCAGTGGCTAGAGGGAGCAGTACCCCTGGGCCCCCAAGCTGAGGGGCCCCTAGGACTCTGACTTACTAACTATAAATAAAATTTCTCCCACATTCAGAATATAAATAAACCTGCACTGCAAGTACCGTTTATGTCGATCGCACAATTTGACATATAGAAACGTCATAGTTTGATAAAAATGGTTTTAGTGTGTTACCAACTTAGCCGTTAATTAAATAAGAAATTTCGATTTTACGAATTTAACGTTAACCCTAGTATGGAAATTTTGAATGACGTTTGAAATCGTCTCTTGCCATGAAAACTCCTAGATTATATTTATCAGGAAACTGAGAAGCTGTTCCATTCCTTTGCAATTAATACAATAAATGTTGAAGTAAAACAATTTGTGTGGATTAGAGGAATGCCCACCATATACAGATGTTGTGTTTCAGTGTGTAGTGTTGTGTGGCGGTAAAAACAACATGGGGGAATTAAGTTGTGCAATTCCATTGCATACTCTCCGAAGTGCAGGTTGTAAAACACAGATAACCTGGCCATTTTGCATTGGTGCTCAAGGCTTTGTAGCCTTCACCAGCGCTTCGTCACTAATGAGTGTTATTCCTCATCTTTGAATAGAGGTAAATAAAAGATGAGTGTGTTTTAGACCACACAGCTGTAGTAAAACTTCTTTATTTTAGCTCCATCTATCGCCTGGTATAACTTTGTTTAATGTATCTTAAGTCCATATTACAGAACGATGCTCAAGCAGAGATTTCATTCATAAAGTGATCAATTAGTGAATGAAATCTCTTCTTGAGCAGCGATTGATGACTGAGTATCATTTTGTAATATGGAGCATAATCTTGAAAATTGTAAAATGTCATTTTATCAGACATAGCAACATAATAATACAAATTTTTAACTTTATGTTGACAAAGGCCAGCTTACTCAAGTGTGCATAAAGAAGTTTTACTTCGACAATAAACATCCGCATGATTAGGTCCTGTGTAAAATGTGTTGATTTAAATAAACCAGCTGCCATAAGTAGGTGGTATATTTAAGTGCCGACCTTGTCTAATTCTTATTTAAATTGCATTAAAATATTTTATGGTTTAAAAGTTATAGGTACCTCCTGTGTATGACTCAATGCTAAGACCCGTAGATGTTCTTGAGCATTGTGAACTTGCCATTTGAACTTGTACACCTTTTTGAACATTGCAAGGCACTCCCAGCATATGAGGTCCGCTATCTCTGGAATTTCTAACTGCAATCAAATAAGTGAATCAATATCTGATATTACCAACAGGAAAAGCATTTGTGTTGATGTTTTTAAACTCAATAATTAGCATTTTTACAGTATGGATTGTTCTAAGTCATTGTTAAATTATTGTTAGTTATTGAACAGCTATTTTATAGATGACTAGCTACTGCCCGCGGCTTCGCCCGTGCGGCCTATAGGAAACGAAGAATTTTTTTCATAGATAGTTCAACCACCCATTTCACCTTCTTAGGGGTGGAATTTTGAAAAACCCTTTCTTAGTGGATACCTACACTTTATAAAGAACACGCCTTCCAAATTCTCTAGGACCAGCGGTTTAGGCTGTTAGTATATCAGTCAGTCAGGACATTGAATTTTATATGTATAGAAGATGGAGCAAAAAATTATATTTGTGTAGTATTATAGGGAGTGTATTGGCTTTTATGTAACAGGAAGCAGTTAATAGGTTACGCGGTCTCTATAAAATGTTTCAAGAAAATAGAAAGTTTGTAAAGTTTTAAATACTTACACGTTCTCGCGCGAAATCGTACATTAATAAACGGAATATTTGGTAGACTTGTGGCACCGCTGTGAGAGAGAATAGGTCCCTATCGGCACTAAGGCAGGTGGAACACACAGTTCTGAAACCCTGATCCACGTCTTGCTCCATTATAACTTTTTATTTATCTTCGAAAAAAATTATGCCGGAGCTACTTTAATTTGTTTTGAATACTTTTCAAATCATAACAAAAAGCAACACTCCCATGTAAAATAGACGAAAATTGAAGAGGAATGTGCAACGCGACTGCGACACCACAAAATGGCTGCTTTACACAGTGTTGCTATGATTAAATATTAGTTAAATCAAGTAATTTTTTTGTTGTTGTAGGGTTTTTTAAGGTTTCGTTTACTTACTCTAGTGTTGTTCGTAATGGCATATCTAGCGTTTTATATCATCTCATTAGTATTTTCAATATTTCATACTCCTTGTATGAAATGGAATGTTGTTACCGTATTCTATAATTTGATTATGTTAAACGTGGCAACATTATTTTAAATTCATAAGTCGCTTTTCATTGTAGTTAACAAATTAGTAATTACTGATCTGTGGCTATATATAGGTACAAATAAAAAAAAATTCAAAATGTCGCTGTTACTTCGCTTTTGTTTGTTATTGCTTTGTTGTGATTTTATTAATTTTATTTTACTTAATTTTGATTTTGGTGACTTCGGTCTGTTTAATTTGTTTGTTCTAGATTACAAATTTAACCGTGTAATTTTAAAAATGCCCCTAAAAATATTCAACTTCTATTTCAATTCAACGTAAAGTATGTTTATATTGATTTTCTGCAAACTTCATATCAAAAGAAAGCGAATTCCTATTATTACACCACACCACACGTTATTTTTCAGATATCATTTCAGAAGTATTATAAACTTTTATATAATTCAAGAGTATTCTAAGAGAATTACCTTACGGTTTTTTGTGGATTTTTGTACCTCTTATTATGGATAATATAAAAGAAGAAATATCATTTCAACTGCTCTGTAATGCATGCCTGTGCGTTGGAAGGACTCTGTACCAGATTACAAATGAAAAACTAAAGCGGTTTTACCTTAACGCATTGAGTGAAATACCTGTGAGTAAATATGCTATTATTGTAATAATTTAACTAAGTAAGCCATTTGACCATAGTCGATCTTTGGTAATACGGGCAGGCCTACAATCGGACATACTTTTATTTATGCATTCAAAATAGATCCAGGGTTGTGGCATTACTGTATAGTCTGTCAAATTCATTGATATATATTTTATTAATAAAAAAAACACATATACACTGTCTTGCAAAAAACATTTGTTCAGTGGGTCTATTGTACATATGAAAAGAAAATAATACTGGCATTCTTTGTTTTAGCTATGTGGGGTGCCAAAGGTGCTGCCCAGCATCTGCTGGGAGTGTAAAGTTCTTCTAAAGAAATCATTAGACTTCCGTGAGCAAGTTAAAGACTCATACCGGATACTCATGGCTTATACTAGCGAGGTATTTTAATTTTATTAATTACTCCTGATAACAGCTTCATAAAAATTACCTGCAACACCAACACTGAAGCAGTCATGCTGGCAACCCAAAGCCTCACTCCATTACATTAAGAAGCTAGGCTGGCTTGGGTAGATGCTGGCAGGGATAATGCACAATGTACCCCAAGCGGGAAACAATTGAAGCCTTACCTCCATGTCTAATTAAAATTAGCAGCTTTTATGCTGACTGGATGTGACCCATACCTTTTTATCCCACAGTCTTTGAATATGAGCCTTATGAATCCCATGTTGATTTCAGTTTTTGTAAAATGTGTTTGAAATTTTATCCATTTTAGTTCAGCCATTGCGGTATTAATTAAAGCCACAAAAATATAACTTTTTCACTCTAAAATTAGACTAGTATAAAATGTCGCAATCTATGTTGTATAAAAATTTTTTTTTGTATTGTGCATGTTGTACTATTATAATTTTTAACACCATTAATTATTTGTTAAATTTTTCTGTTTTGATCTAAAAAGGTGTCTGACACAAACAAATAATTTTCATTTCATTTAAATGATACAGAAATATCTGATGTAATTCCACAAAAACTTGTACATAAGTACTTACATATATTTGGCTGATACTGATAAAAAAGTACTTACATATGCCAAATATATGTAAGTAAAAAGTACTTATATTTGGCTGACATAGATAATGATTTTAGGTATATTCTAAAATAAGTAATAACACATATGCAAATAATAATATCCTTTAAAAAAAAGGGTTAAACCCACTTCTACTGCCTTAACACAAACACACACACAAACGCATGCACAGCAATGAGACTACCCACTGTTGCACTAGTACATAAGATATGTTTTACTCCTACATATTGTTAATTTCGTTGGTGAGACAATAAAGAGTTATTAATCTATATATCTTTCTAGGATGATATTATAATACATACTTTTTGGTTTAAAAACCAAACCTCTGCACATAACTTCCTCAGTAATAGAGTGGTTCACAACTGGAACAGGCTACCAGAAGAGGTCATTGCTGCCACCTCTGTGAATAACTTTAAGAACAGACTCGACAACTGGTTACGAACAAATAAACTATCTCTGTTACAAAGATGAACATTGAATGTGAATCCAACACTGTGGATGTAGACACATCAGCAGTCATGCTGCTTATCTATTAAACAATAATAATAATAATAAACCAGTTTTGAAAAATATTTCCATGGAACCAATTTGAAGTGTCCATACAATTGAAAAAAGAATTTTCCAAATCTGTTTATAAATGAAGTCTCAAGTTACTAACATTTCCAAACACACAACTAAATAGACAACCTCTTTTTTGAAGGGTTACATGAGTGAAAATAAATCTTAGCTAGTCTTTCAAACCCGATACAAACATTTACAGAATCTCCACGAATGCCTGCTAACAGACGTTTCTCGGCCACCTCGGTTGAAGATCAAAAACAATGATAGTATCAACATTGAACCAGACTATACCTATGATGTAGACGATAAATGCTTGGGCGATAAGAATTCCACCGAATATAATGCAAACATGGTAAGGATAGAATATTGTCGATATCAGCCTCAGTGGTGTGGTGGTTGCACAGGTCGGCTCATAACCCGGAGGTGGCGGGTTCGATTCCCACGACAGGACAAGCGCAAATACTTGTTCTGAGTCTGGGTGTTGTGGGACCATGGTCCTCGTAGTTCCTGGGTTCCTAGACACAGGGAATCCTATTTAGGGTCCAGGATCTATGTATGTGATCGTTGGGCGTTATTATTATTATTATTATTGTATGATTTCTCAATTATATACGATCTGGCTTACATACTAATATTGCCTTTAAAACTGCCTCACTTAAACAGAAAACGAGTTTAGCTCCATCTATCGCCCGGTATATGTTTTTGCTTCGTTTAATTTTGCCATCTTGACAAGTCAAAATGAAATTAAGTTATTGTACTTAGCATATAAAAAAGTGCGATTTGAAACAAAAAAGGTCTCTTTAGCACTACTGGTGCAAGCAATCCATATCATATTATTAATATCATTACCTTACTTAATAATGCCATTATTGCCTGGCAAATAAATATTGTCTTAATATTTATAACTTTACTAATCATGCCTGACTTATTTTTTTTTTGTTAATAATGCCTTAATAATTTAGTTTCACTTATAGTCACTAATATTGCATTTATGCAACTCATACTGCAACAACATAATGCAACATTATGCTAAATAATGTCTTTCCAATCGCCGTCATATTATTCCTTTACTAATAATGCAATAATAATAGTCTTAACATGATTACCTTACTAACAATGCTATAGTAATATTGTCTTAACATGATTACCTTACTAATAATGCAATAATATTGTCTTAACATTATTACCTCACTAGAAATGCATTACTAATATTGTTTTAATATGATTGCCTCACTAACAATGCTATAGTAATATTGTCTTAACATGATTACCTTACTAACAAAGCTATAGTAATATTGTCTTAACATGATTACCTTACTATTAATGCAATAATATTGTCTTAACATTATTACCTCACTAATAATGCATTACTAATATTGTCTTAACATGATTACCTCACTAATATTGTCTTATAATGATTACTTTACTAATAATGCCTTAGTAATATTGTCCATATCTCACCCACAGAAGACAAAAGTGGTTCCAATCAAAGTAAATATTGTTGACAAATGCAATGCCAGTCCGTCATACACAGATATATCACAAGAGTACGGGAGTAATACGCAGGAGGTGTTTGTAAAGGATGAGCTAAAGATTGAAGATATTGCATGCGATGGAGGTCAGTACAGCCAGGCGATTTTTGAACGAGCTAATGCTGTTGGTCTCTACCGACCTCTACAGCGGGTGGGAGGGCAGGCAAGTGGGGGGAAACTAGCTGGCGGGCACCCCTGGGGTGCGAGCCTCGGCTTGGGCCGTTGCCGGGATAAGGGGATCGAGAAGACTACGTCCACTAGAAGAGTGGACCCTATTGAAAGTTGCGACCGTTCTAGCTAACCTACTGGGGGAGGTATAGGCAGGCCTGGGTCATTCCACACTTACATCATGATCATCAGCCCAATACATTCCCACTGTTGGGGGCCGGCCTCCTCACACGTTTAGAGAGGTAGGTCATCCATCCAAGTGTTTTATACTACCAACAATTATATCATTAAAACTAAAGTAACAAACATGACCATAATAAAGCTAAATGTATAATTAATTACAATTCAATTCAATTCATTTATTTATAAGAAATATCTTACATGTCAATTGTCATAATCTAGATAATATTCATGTCTTCATTATTTACATTTTAGCTATTATTTAACAATAGTTATTATTAAGGAAAATTATTATTATTATTATTTATTATTAGTTATAATTTATTATAGTTATTTGGACAAACAGTTTACAGTCAAACACTGCATGCTACAATACTTTAACAGCTTTATTAATAAACACGAACTAGCTTTAGACTAGTTACACCATCTTTTGTCTCTTTCGATCCAGCTAAATATTACAGTAGTAAAAAAAGGACAAAAGCTGAAGTAAGTAATCCGAGACTACTACCAGTTAAGTAGTAAGTAAATAAGGCTGTAAAAGAATACGCTTTAAAAAAAGTAATAAAAATTATAAAGATTACTGTACTTCTCGAAAGGAGAAGTCAGCGCGATGATGAAAAGAAAAAATCAATTTAAAAGGTGGAATTATAATTTTGTAGATTTTAATTTGGTACTTTTTGAGTAAATACTAACTAAAATGGTGTAATTTAATTGTCAATATATCTTTTGACACCCGTTAAACCATTCATTTAATAATCTATAGGTATAGCCTAGGGATCGGTGAGTTAAACTCACCAATCCCTAGGCTATACCTATAGATTTTTGTAGGCTATAACTATAGTTTTAATGATATAAGATCTAACTCACTGAGTTACTGTCATATACTGTAGTGCGGCTCGGTGGGACAAGCGATCCGCGGATCACTCGAAATCTAAATTTTTTAAGCGACTGGGGAAGTGTTTGTCCTGAAATATTGTGATTCTTAAATGTGCTGGTTTATAATGTAAAGTTTCGCGTGACACTGCACTGCGCACTGTCCAGTAATAACATTACTAGACTGAGATCAGCTGGGCGATCGCGTAACTCGATTGCAACCGATAGAAACAAATTTGTAAGGATTTGACAGTTCAAATACGCAGTTTATATGCATAGGTTTTTTTTTAATATTTGTGTATTTAGCCAGTATCAAGTATTAGATAATTTATCAAGTTAATGATATTTCACGCAAATATGTCTCAAGTCATAGTCGAAGTCATCAAGTCAAGTCATAGTCTAGTCAAAGTCATACTCCTAGTAAAGTGGTGGCAACTTTACTTGAAGCTTCTATGGAGTTTTGGAAACAACACGAAAAGAAACGTTTCACCATTATTATACCATTTTCTCACACTCACGCCTGTAATCCAGCCCTTAACGAATAGAATGCCACCAATTTTATGCACTAACACTGAAAATAACACAAGTTTTGGAATATAATACAATGCGGTGACGAAATCTGTTTCGCTTTTCCGCCAAATATATGCATAGTTAGTATGGAAATTTCTCCTGTAGCATTGGAATCAAAGTTTCGTGAACCACCCCAGATCATAAAGTCTCATTGCCCAGTAATTTCACTAGCTACAGTGTCCTTCAAACCGGAACACAGTAGTGCTTGCGCACTGCTTGGCGGCAGAATAACTGGCAAAGCGGTGGTACCTATAGCTCGCGCAAAACTTTATGAGCTATCGGAAGTTAGGCCCGAGTACCAAACTGCGCATGGTACAGTTGGCATTGTAAAAACAGTTTATTTCCACTAAAGACACAAATAATAATAGAAAAACAAGGCTTAAAATAGTAAAACAATATTATAATATTCATGTCACAGGGCAACGGGGGTAACTTCAGCATGTGCTGTGTCCACACGACATGTGAACACAGCGCTGTTTTTCTAGTTACCCCTATGCTTGGACAAATTTTCGCCAAGAAAGTAAGTAACAAAGCGGTTTCAGCAATTAATTTTATAAATATAACATTGTAAAAGCGGCCATACAGTATATGCGTACTGCGCAGCCATCCGCGCTAACTTCCGAGAGCTCATAAAGTTTTGCGCTAGGTATACCTTGACGAACTCCGATTTTTATATTGTTTTAGATATAGATTTCTCCGATGGACAGACGGAGGATCCTAAATCGTTGCATGCGGACAACATAGATGAAATAGCCAATGAAATTCAGTCGATAATCGGCGATGTGAAGAATAGTAAGAAAAAAACGAAATCAAAAAAGAGTAAGCAAATCAAAGGGAAAGTTAAAAAGAGGAAAACTAAGAGGTTTAAAGAAGTAAGTTTTATCGATGGACCATTGATTTATAAAAAAATATTTTCACAATTTTTTTTTTTTATTATACTGCATCTCCACATACACCTGGGTCCGTGCTTTTTGTTAGATTATTTTTTATATTTATTAATTAAGCCTATACTCTTTCACAATATTTAAACACTAACACACGCACGCACACACACACACACACACACACACTTAGGAGCGGTCAGACTTAGCCTTAGATTTAGCTTCGTACTATGGGATAAAATAGTGTTCTAAATATATATAACTCAAAGGTGATTGACTGACTCACTGACTGACAGTGATCTATCAAATCACAGCTCAAACCACTGGACGGATCGGGCTGAAATTTGGCATGCAGGTAGATGTTATGACGTAGGCATCCGCTAAGAAAGAATTTTTCGAAATGCCACCCTTAAGAGGGTGAAATGGGTGGTTGAATTATTTTCCCATAGGCCACGCCGCGGGCGAACTGCAGACAGAAGCTCGTTATTACATATTATGTAAAGTATATAAAGGAGTGGCAGCGTGGCCGGGTTATTTTTAACAGTATTCCTGACAAAAAAAACGAAAAACTTAGGCTCGATAAACGTCCAAGATTAATATTAAACAATTTCTACAAAATAAAATGATTCAGTTAATAATAATTCAATTAAAAATCAAATGATTTTGTGAATATTATAATTTGTGATTCTTCATATTTGAAACTGCCGTCGAAGCTTAACAACGCCTTCTTGCCGATATATATAAAGTCGTATTTTCAGGTAATATCACTAGACATACCCAGCATACAAACCATAGATCTGGGATACGAAGAGATGCTGTTAGAAAGAGAGAGAGAATTCACCAAAGATAATTACGTAAACGCAGAGTATAAATGCGAAACTTGCATACTGGGTTTCACCTATGACAAGTCTTATAAAACTCATTTGATTAATAAACATTCGCCGGTAAGTTGCCATTGTGTCCCCCCAAAGATAATAAATCCCGTTGATAGCTCGTGAACATAATTTCTCCTACAAACACGACTCACTAGCGGGGACAGGGGGCGAGGTAACAGCAGAGTACTACATATTACTTATTCTGTGGGCATTTTCTATGCTTGCGATTGGCTGATCACGATAATGACGCAATAGCAAGGATAAAACGAGACAAAGTCATACGAAATTACAAAGAACAGAGAAGGACGGAGCAAAAGACATCAACGGGTTCCCGCTTCTTCTTCTACATAGTGTTCGTTTTTGTATTTCAAAATAGATGTACTAAGTTTTCTTTAATTACTATATGAAAATTGCTTACTTGTGGAATGATATGCCGTCCTTTGCACAGCCAGACGTCTTGCTAATCTCTCCGCACAATTATACTGAGCGATAACTCGTTTTTCTAATATTCTGTGATTTTTTTCGTTAGCTGTTTCTCCGCGGAAATCCAAAACGAAACTGATGTGCTCGCAAAGGCTAGTAGTGGAAATCAACTACTATTTTTCGTATGAGGGGAAGTTGTATCATTGGTCAAGTGGATTTATAGTCAATGCCCACCCACTGCCGGTTGTCTCCCCTCCCCTTGCCTGTCCCCCCCTACTTTCCTCTTGCGGCCGTTGTCTCCCCGCGGGGTGACGTCATCCGCCAAGCTGCGGCACCGGAGAGTGGAGACATAAAAGAACTTTAACGTATAATTTTTATTAATAACTTCACTACCGAAATGGGATGATTAAAAAAAAACGAGTGTGCTTTAGACCACACGACTGAAGTAAAACTTCTTTAGATCCATCTATCGGCCGGTATAACTTTGTTTTTGCTTTGTTTAATGTTCCATCTTGACAATTGTAAATTGTCATTTTACGCTTTTTTTCTGTGCACAAATACTTGTCCTGCCGCGGGAATCGAACCCGCCGCCTCCGGGTTACGAGCCAACCTGCGCAACCACAACACCACAAAGGTTGTATAATAAAACAAATTTTTAATTTGTTATGCTGAGAAATACGTGAACTAACTTCGACTTCCGTTCGCCTCGCATTCACCAGCTTACTCCCCAAGTCAAGCGTGCGTAAAGAAGTTTTACTTCAAATGTGGTATCATAAATACGTAAAATGGTGTCGATTCTGTGTCGCATACTCTAAAGCTAAACTAAATTAACATATTGCCGTCTTTTTCATTTCCCCTTTATCGGAAGAGTACCGCCATACTTTAAGTTTACTTTAGTTTTAGAGAATGCGATCCAGTATCATCCGAGTATGTCTCAGTATAAAATTAAACTGATTAAAATCTTTTTCCCTTTTTCTTAAAGTTCACTTTTAACGTTTCAGGAAATCGGCAATTTCACGTGTCCTATTTGCAAAACCGTTTTGAATTCAGTCGATTCTTTCACTATTCATTACAAACGGCATATGAGAAGGTAAGCTTTTTCTAACTTTTGTGTATGAAAATAGGTTTGACTGACACGGTAGCTCAGTTGGTAGTAACCCTACCTTCTGAGCTGTAGGTTGTGGCTTCGATTTCCACCCAGGACCAACATTTGTGTGATGAACATAGGTGTTTGTTCTGTGTCTGGGTGTTATATTGTATTCTATGTATGTATTTACAAACAAAAGTATCTAAGTATGGTATCGGTTATCTGGTTCTCATAGTATAGTAAAACGATTGCACTTTAGTAATTACATCTTTATTGGGTTATGGAGCAAAACAGCAACTGAAAAAAACAAAAGACAGAAAGAAAGAAGAATAATACAAAAAGAGGTTATCTGTAAACTAATATAATTAAATGTGTGGACATCTCACACAGCGCCATCTAGCCCCAAACTAAGCAAAGCTTGTACTATGGGAACCAGATAACTGATACAATACTTAGATACTTTTTGTTTGTAAATCTTCTTCTAAATATATATAACTCAAAGGTGACTGACTGACATAGTGATCTATCAACGCACGGCCCAAACCACTGGACGAATCGGGCTGAAATTGCATGCAGGTAGATGTTATGACGTAGGTCATACGTAGGTACGATCCGCTAAAAAAGGATTTTTCGAAATTCCACCCTTAAGTTGAATTATTTTCCCATAGGCCACGCTGCGGGCGAAGCTGCGGGCAGAAGCTCGTACATACATAGAATACAATATAACACCCAGACACAGAACAAACATCGATGTTCATCACACAAATGCTTGTCTTAGCTAGGAATCAAAGCCACAACCCACAGTTTAGAAGGCAGGGTTACTAACAACTGAAATCAGCCAGTCAGTATAAGATTGTGGCGATTTCTACTTTTTTATATGTTAGTGAATGATGTAATGAACTATTCGTTCACCTGATGTTAAGCGAAACGGCTGCCCATAACAGAACAGTATCACTCGGAATTCCAAAATATAAAGTTTCGCGTGACACTGCACTGCGCAAATCATCCTGAGACATCAGCACAATCTAGAAAGATTACTAAACTGTGAGATCAGCTCGTAGTCTCAGTTGCCGAGTAATTTCACTAGCTACGGTGCCCTTCAAACCGGAACACAGTAGTGTGCTTCGCGGCAGAATAACTGGCAAAGCGGTGGTACCTACCTAGACGAACTTTGCAGAAATGTCCTACCACCTAGTGAAACCACCTACTATTGGCGGAGTCAGTTAATTACTTTTTATTTATTTCAGATATGAATGTAGCATATGTCAAAAACGTACAATGGACATGAAAGTTATGCAGCAACATTATTATTCATCTCACGATATATCACTCAAGAAATACAAGTGCAGAGATTGCGGAAAAATATCCAAGTTAGTAGTCTCGACAGCCTGTGGTGTGGTAACCATGCTCGGTTGAGCATGTTGGCTCATAACCCGGAGGCGGGTTCGATTCCCGCGACAGATCAAGTATTAAAAAAAGAAGCTCAAATACTTGTTAATTCCTTTTACGTGCTCTTTCAATGAGCCCAAACACTTGTATTGTTATTAATATTTTATTTTTCGTACCTACCTACCTAGTCTACATGCTATAGGCTGACGGGTTGTGCGTAGGTTGCAACCTATATAACTATAGGCCTTCGGCATGCGCACCGCGCCGTGTCCGGAGCAAGAATGATCCGTAGTACACCGATCGCTCCCTTTATATAGCCAGATGGGTGGGAGCGATGACAGTTTCCGGTGTTGCCACTGTAATAAATTTAAATTCTACCACAGGGTAAATTACGGTACTGCCCGCCGCGCATAGAGTTTATAACTGGACGTTGCCGCCGTCATATCTATTAAAATAAATAATATTTATTGTAAATAATAAATAATAAAATATCTTTATTTCAGGTGAAAAAACCCATATTGTGCTTAAAAATACAAAAATACTAAATAAAATTCTAAAATAGAATACCAAAAATATAAGTCTTAAAATTAAAATTGATATAAAACATATCAAATAGTATGTCTGGTTGCTGAGTTCCTGAATTATTATTTTGTAATTTTACTGTTTACTATTAGTAGTCCTATATTTTAATGTTGAACCTAGATATTAAGTAATATTGTTTTCTATTGCACTCCTTTTAGTCACCTGCCTACCTTGAACCAATAGTTTTCATATATTTTTTATGTAATAGTTACCTCGCTTATACCTGTATATTATGTTCAAAATACAACTATAACAAAAATAACAGTATTAAACTGTGAATCTTAGATTAATAAATAAATTATTATTATCACACTAATATTCTAAACGTGAAAATTGTATGTGTGTTTGTGTGTATGTGTGTTACTCCTTCACGCTCAAACGGCTGAATGGATTTGGATGAAATTCGATACCAAGATAGCTTATTCACTAGATTAACATATAGGCTACATTTGATCCCGGAAAAGTGAAATTTTCCCCTGGGATGAGTAAATAATTAAAATACTTTTATCCGCGGGTGAAATCGCGGGGCGCAACTAGTTAATAATATAACAACTAGACACAGAACAAACCTTTATATTTGTACAATTTGTCCACAGTTCGATAGATTCCCACCGCTACCATACAGGCACCCACAAGTCAAGGGTTCAATGTACTGAATGCGATAAAACGTTTAGACACAGAGGCGGCCTGCTCAACCATAGACTGTAAGTCTTATATAAAATCATAAATAACTAATATATTATATAGATAGCTCAGTTGGTAGTGACCCTGCCTTCTGGACTGCGGGTTGTGGGTTCGATTCCTGCCCAGGACAAACATTTGTGTGATGAACATCGATGTTTTTTCTGTGTTATATTGTATTCTATGTATGTATTTACAAACAAAAAGTATCTAAGTATTGTATCAGTTATTTGGTTACCATTATACAAGCTTTGCTTAGTTTGGGGCTAGATGGCGCTGTGTGAGATGTCTACAAAAAAAAACTTTACGCACGCTCGACTTGGGGAGTAAGCTGGTGAATGGAAGTTAAAGTTGGTTCACGTAAATCTCCATTGTCAACATAACAATGTTCAAAATTTGTAATTTATTTTATTTTTTATTTTTTTATTTTTATTTATTTTATTTATTGCAATAAGAACGGTTTTAGACCAATTACACTTACTACTAAATTATTAATTATAATATATTTAAAATTAAATGTCATAAATCAAATTCAAAAAAAAAGCACCAATTAATAATACATTGACAATACAGATCAAACATTTTCGCAATAGGTCAAACACACATATAAAACAGTTTTCCAATTGTCAAAAAAGATATCAAAATCAGGGTTGGCGTCGAGGAGTGCATTGAGGTTCCGCAGGGACCGGCATAAGGGAGACTCGGCTCGGGCCACAGTACGGGAACCTGGGACAGCATAATATGTTGGTATGTCCGGTAAAATGACAATTTACAATTGTCAAGATGGCGACATTAACAAATCAAAAACATAGTTATAAAGGCCGATAGATGGAGCTAAAGAAGTTTTACTTCAGTTTTGTGGTCTATAGCACACTCATTTTTTTTATCCTATTCCAGACGAAAATAAATATAAAAATTAAAATCGTAAAAATTAGTCCAACCGTTTTTGAGTTATATGTGGTGTAACTAACGCGACTTTGATTTATATAATCTGAAATGACCAATATCTTTACGACAACTAGTAAACGGCCAGCAGTTACGAGATAGTCGAATAACTAGATGCCTATCATTATGTACGCCCATGATGGTGGGCAATCTATATTCCCGACCACCGGTTACAGTTCAGAAGACAGTGCAAACCAACTGAGCTATCAGGTCAGTCTCTTGATGTATTAATTAACTGAATCGACACCATTGTCTGATTTCAGTGCTGTACACGAGTTGCGCAACATGTTTCCGTGCAACCAGTGCGACAAGGTTTTCCGTTGGAAGAACAGCCTTAAGCGGCATTTAGACACGCACGATGCTAAGGTAAAAAACAAACTATAATAATAATGTAATAATATGTGTGGACATCTCACACAGCGCCATCTAGCCCCAAACTAAGCTAAGCTTGTACTAAGGGAACCAGATAACTGATACAATACTGTAATACTTGTTTGTAAATACATACATAGAATACAATACAATATAACACCCAGACACAGAACAAACATTTTACAGATTGATTGATTGATTATAACCCAAATGTTTGACCTGAGTGGGAATCGAACCTACAACCCACAGTTCAGAAGGCAGGGTTACTACCAACTGAGCTATCGGGCCAGTCAACTAACTGAGTGTAATTTTATTTCCACATTGAATTTAAATAAGGAAATCAAATCGCTTAGTCGAGATCTCGAGGATCAGAAATTCGATCTCTACATTTTCGAGATCTCGAATTGATTTCGAAAAGTATTGTTTTAATTAAATAACTGAAACATGGTTGAAACTGCTTTGTAGTTGTGATTGTGATGCGAGTAAGATACAACATGAATTATTAAATAATAATAATAATAAATTATTCTGTTATTCTGCCGCCAAGCAGTAGTGCGCAAGCACTACTGTGTTCCGGTTTGAAGGGCACTGTAGCTAATGAAATTACTGGGCAAATGAGACTTTATGATCTGATCTCACAGTTTAGTAATCTTATTACTAGATTGTGCTGATGTCTCTGGATGACGTGCGCAGTGCAGTGTCACGCGAACCTCTATACTTTAGAGTTTAGACACTGCAGCTGTTATGGGCAGCCGTGTCGTTTAACATCAGGCGAACGGCTAGCTCGTCACGTCATTCCTTAACATAAAAAAAAATTTATTTGTTCACATAAGATAAAGCAAACAGAATTATGCATCTAAGAATATTATGGACTAAAGAAGCTAATAACAAAAATAATGCTGAACCCTGAATCCCACACTAGGACGACCTGTGTCGTGAGATTCAGTTTCTTCCTAAATGTAGGGTAGTTTATCGCTGTTTATTAGAGTAGACATGTAAAATTGCACTTAAGTATCTAATTTATGGTAATGTTCATTAGTATCTAGGTGGGTATTTTCCATACAATAAAAGGATTTGTGTTATATAATTATATCAAATAAAAATTTAGTAAGCAGAGAAAATCAGTATCGAATGCAAAACCTGCATTAACGGGGGATAATATCAACAACAACAAATTGTTAAATCTTTTTATAATTTATGTTATGTTAATGAACACAAAAAGTCAGACCCGTAAAATCTATTCATAAAAAATTCAAAGTCCTGACTGACTGACTTATAAATCAAACACACAGCCTAAACCACTGGACCTACAGACTTGAAATGGTGGGTGTGTTCTTTGTGTAGGCATCCACTAAGAGAGGGTTTTTCGAAAATCCACCCCTAACTGGGTGAAATGGGTGGTTAAATTATTTGTGAAAAAAAAGTTTCCTATAGCCCATGCGGGCGAAGCCACAGGCAGAAGCTAGTCTTATAAATAAAGTACTTATTTTAACAAAGATAATGATAGTGAAAACTAAAGTGGTAGAAGCGGGTATATAAAAGATTAACCAGATTAAGTTGGAAAATAAGTTTGTGGAAAATAATTACTGGGCAATTGAGACTTTATGATCTGATCTCACAGTCGAGTAATCTTATTACCAGACTGTGCTGATGTCTCAGGATGATGTGCGCAGTGCAGTGTCGCTTGAAACTCTATGTTTTTGGCTTCCATGTGACACTGTTCTGTTATGGGTGGCCGTGGCGCTTAACATCAGGTGAACGACTAGCCCGTCACATCATTCAATAACATAAAAAAAAAGTGTATTTTCTCTTCAGAAGCAATTTACTGACAAGTATATAATAGGCAACCATCTGTCTCAATTCCACATTTAAAAGTACACCTGACCATAGATTATACAAATAAGTTTGGTATACTTACATAAATAGTTCTAACAAAAACACATTAACAAAAATTGCTATTTCCAAAATCACTCCTAAACTAGGTTAGTGATCATCGCGCGATCTCGTCAAAAGGTCATTCGTCATTTTATGCTTCGAGATTGATGTCGAAAAATGAGGCGTTTTCTCGCGAGATCGGATTCTCGCGAGGTCGAGATTGAATTTCATAGTTCAAAGATTATTTAAACCTGTTTGAAGTTTTTTTTTTTATTTTACGAATTGACATGACGAGCTAGTCGCTCGCCTGATGTTAAGCGACATGACTGCCCATATCAGTTGCAGTGACACTTGAAACTCTAGGTAAGTGTAGTTTCGCGTGACACTGCACTTCGCAGATCATCCTGAGACATCAGCACAGTCTAGCAATAAGATTACTAGACTGTGAGATCAAATCATAAAGTCTCATTCGCCCAGTAATTTCACTAGCTACAGTGCCCTTCGAACCGGAACACAGTAGTGCTTGCGCACTAATGCTTGGCGGTAGAATAACTGGCAAAGCGGTGGTACCTACCTAGACGAACTTTGCAGAAAAGTCCTACCACCTAGTAATCCTAGTAAATTACAGTATGCATGAGAAAAATTTTATTTTCTAGAATAAGTCACCATCAGGCGCGGCTTATTGCACTCTATGCAGTGTTAGCTTCGCATCACTGGGCTCCTACCAACGTCACATGAACAATAGTTTGAAGCACGTTACCAAAGATGACTTTAGGTAAGTTTTATTGGTTTATAGGCGAAGCATTTGATCAATATCTCGCCTGGTGTTATGTAGCATGTAGCAAGCAATTAGCTTTGGTTACAATATATAAGTTTGAAAAAAAGCAGTTCTTTTTCCCACTACTGGTGCAAGCAATCCGGCACAATGCAGAACAGAAAACTCCGATCCGAATCTTCGATTACGAGCTACAAGAAACTTTACAGTGATGTCATTTTTGGTTAATTCTTTTTCGAATGTGTTTTATATAAACTAATATTATAAAGAGGAAAGATTTGATTGTTTGTTTGCATGTTTTGTTTTGAATAGGCTCTGGAGCTATTGGACCGATTTGAAAAATTCTTGCACCATTAAAATACTTATTTTTTGAGGAGAAATGCCTTCGCACTCCGCGGTCTCCTTCTGCGCCATCACGTACTCGCAGAAGGAGACCACCGCCTGCCACGATCTCTCGCAGTCGAGCATGGCTCTCACCACGCTCGGCAGCGAGAGATCGTGGCCTACTGCCATGGAAAGTGTGTGCCGCTGCGGGTCCCAAGCGGCACACACTTCCAGTGTGTGGGGCGCTGTATCCTCCAGCGCCCCACACTCATGGCAGGCAGGGGTCGCTTCCCGCCTCGCGATTTGGTGCAGGTACTTTCCAAAGCATCCGTGCCCGGAGAGCACCTGCACCAATCGGAAGGTCAGCGACCCGTGGGGCCGCCTCACCCACCTCTGGAGGACCGGACGGATGGCCTCCACCATCCTTTGCCCTGGGACCGGTGGAGCCAGGTCCTCCACACCATTAGAATCCTACATTATCCCTGATGAACAAAGGCGATTGAATAAATATATAAAATACCCGGGCAAAGCCGGGGCGGGCCGCTAGTTACACGTAATTTATTACAGTTGAGACATTATATTTAAATATATTACAAAAATAACTACCTATACATTTCACATGTATAGGTAGTTATTTTTGTATTAATAAGTATTTTGTAATGACCCGCCCGGTGACGCTATAAAGTTCGGTAGAGACCAACAGCCCGTTCAATAAAAAAGAAGAATATTGAGAATATCATAATAAAAATTACAATTATATACATTTCAGGTTCATTTGCGATCATTGCAATAGGCGGTTTTCTGACAAGACGAAACTGCGAGATCATATCGAAGAGAAGCACCTACATAAGACATACAAATGCCAGATATGTTTAAAGGTAATCAAAATTGATAATAATAATAATAACGATCAAAGAAAGAAAGAAGAAAGAAAATACATTTATTCAAGACATCACACAACATTACATTTTTACAAATAGGCATTTACACAAAACAAATCACACGAAAAAAAGAGAAACTAAAATATATAATGTTGCGTGACTTCATGATTAGGTCCCGACTCAGCATGCAATTAAGGTCGCAAGACTTTAATATTTGATTTTCAGTCGGAACCCATATTCATGACATCACGTACCTCAGGACACAACTAAATAATAATATCAGACACACAGATCGTAGACCCTAACTAGGATTCCCTGTGTCTAGGGACCCAGGAACTATGAGGACCATGCTCCCACAATTGCTAGCGTCCTTTCGTTGTAGTCGGTCAAAATTTTAAGCGTTTTAACCTCACTGCATAGCCCCTGTGGAGTGAGTGAGCAGGTTGGCTCGTAACCCGGATGCGGCGGGTTCGATTCCCGCGACAGGACAAGTATTTGTGCACAGAAAAAAAGCTCAAATACTTGTTCTGAGTCTGGGTGTTGTGGGAGCATGGTCCTTGTAGTTCCTATATCCCTAGACACAGGGAATCCTAGTTAGGGTCCAGGATCTGTGTATGTGATTGTTGGGCGTTATTAATTTATTTATATATGGTTTAATGGCAGTAAAGTACATTTTTGTTTAATTTATTTGTTTTTAGGTTAAAATTAGTAAATATTATAATTCATTTAATGTTTCAGACATCAAAAAACCGTGTAAACTTGGACCAGCACATACGCAACGTTCATAAAGGAAGACCAAACAACAAAATGTGTCACCATTGTGGAAAAGGATTCCCGGTAATTATAATGGGGAATAATAGATGGGGTAGTACATAATCGCTGGGGTAGTAAACAACGGCTGGTCATTACATATCCGCTGGGTTATTAGATAACCACTGAGGTAACAGACAACTTGTGTGATGAACATAGGTGTTTGTTCTGTGTCTGGGTGTTATATTGTATTCTATGTATGTATTTACAAACAAAAAGTATCTAAGTATTGTATCGGTTATCTGGTTACCATAATACAAGCTTTGCTTAGTTTGGGGCTAGATGGCGCAGTGTGAAATGTCCACAAATATTTATTTATTATTATTATTATTTACAACTGCTGGGATTGTAGATAACCGTTAGGGTAGTAGACAACGGCTGCGTATTAGATATCCGCTGAGTTGTAGATAACCGCTGGGGTAGTAGACAACCACTGCGATATTAAATAACCGCTGGGGTAGTAGACAACTGCTGGGCTAGTAGATAAACGCTGGGGTGGTATAAATAATACCTGCGGAGCATAAAATCTTTAGGGCACTGGTAACCAAGACAAGCTAAGGCTAGGATAGAATACATAGTTTCATATTGTATATAGATAATTCTGTATAATATATTAGTAACTTATTTAATGGAGTTTTGGCGGGAAAATGAAAAAGATCGCGTCGTCGCATTGTATTATTTTCCAAAGCTTTTGTTATTTTCAGTGTTAGTGCATAAAATTGGTGGCATTTTATTCATTAAGTGCTGAATTATAGGCGTGAGTGTGGGAAAGTGGTATAATGATGGTGAAACATTTCTTTTCGTGTTGTTTCCAAAACTCCATAGAAGCTTCTGGTAAAGTTGCCACCACTTTACTAGGAGTATGACTTGACTAGACTAGACTATGACTTTACTTGATGACTTGGACTGTGCTTAACTTGACTTGACACATCATATGATATTAACTTGAGATATTATCAATTACTTGACACTGGCTAAATACACAAAAGTGTGGAGCCAAAACCAAACAAAAAAAACCTTATTTAATGGTAACAAAATTAAAAAAAAATAATTTGCCTTGGACATGAACATGAAATAAAAAAGAGAAGTGCTTTAGACCACACCATTGAAGTAAAACTTGTTTAGTTTAGCTCCATCTATCGGCCGGTATAACTTTGTTTTTGCTTTTAATGTTGTCAATGGAGATCTCCGTGGACCAACTTTAACTTCCGTTCGCCTCGCATTCACCAGCTTACTCCCCAATGTTGTTTTATTAAAAACTAATTATTCTTTTTAATCTTTCGCGACTTGAACTCATATTGTAAAGATAAAACGAGTCTATTCGCACACAAAAATTATCAAAACATAATTTTGACTAACCTCGACGTTTCGACCAAGTTACATTGGCCGTGGTCACGAGGGGACTGAGTTCGGGTTAGTCAAAATTAAGTTTTGATAATTTTTGTGCGCGAATAGACCCGTTTTATCTTTACAATATGAACTTATTATACTTTAGTAAGATTTTTGATAAAACTCGTTTATTATTTATTTCAGACTAAAGTCCAGCTTGAATCCCATATAAGGACACACACTGGCGAAAGGCCTTTCATCTGCGAATACTGTCCTACAACATTCTCTCAACAGTCCAACTTGTACAAGCATAATAGACAGGTAAGAAGTTTGACTGGTAACTACAACTATTACACGGCTAACACTCATGAAATACAGTCGAATAACTCGACCGGTGTTCGGGCAATATAGTAGCCCATCCTCGCGTACTCCTTGAGGATGGGCATCTATATTGCCCGAACACCGGCCGAGTTATTCGACTGTATCTCGTGAGTGTTAGCCGTGTATTAGTTGTAGTTATGAGTACTACTCACGTCAGTTTCTATAATATTAAAGTTTGACTGGGCCGATAGCTCAGTTAGTAGTAACCCTACCTTGTAAACTGTAGGTTGTGGGTTCGATTCCCACCCAGGACAAATATTTGTGTGATGAACATCGATGTTTGTTCTGTGTCGTGAGTGTTATGTATATAAATTACAAACAAAAAGCATCTAAGTATTGTAAGTTATCTGGTTCCCATAGCACAAGCTTTGTTCAAGCTCACAAGCTCGTTTGGGACTAGATGACGTTGTGTGAAATGTCCACAATTATTTATTTATTTTATTTAGCTTTTAATAGGTTTATTAGTAAGTCGGAAAGCATTTGACCACTGTCTGTTGACGAAAAATTGGTGATGCATGCTTGCGTAGAAAATAACTGTAGCTATCAATCATAGACAGCCTCTGTGGTGTGGTGTTAAGCAGGTCGACTCTTAAGCCGGAGGTGGCGGGTTCGATTCCTGCTGCAGGTCAAGTATTTGTGCCCAGAAAATATAGCACTGGGTGTTATGGGACCATGGATCTCGTAGTTCCTGGGTCCCTAGACACGGGGAATCCTAGTTAGGGTCCAGGATCTATGTATGTAATTTTAAAAAAATGTACTTTTAAATATTTAACGGTACTCGATGTGTAACGTGTACAGTAATGTACATTAGCAGACTCTTTCTAAAGCTCCTGTTTACTCTTGACTAAAAATTAATCACTTTTAATTACAGGTACACCTCAATTTAAAAACCAAGCGTTATCCGATCGCAAAGAAGCGGAAAGACGACAAACCTCCGGAACTGACGATGGTACCGGCAGAAATACCTCTCGAATACCCTGTCGATATAGACTTCCCTATTTGATTACCCATGCGAAAATTTCCACTGGGGTAGTAGATAATTACCGGGATAGTTGACCACTAGGGTAGTAGATAACTGTTGCTAAACGCTGGCCAGCCCATAAGCACTGGGGTAGTACATAACCACTGGGTAGTCGATAGACTACCCTGGCGGCTAGTATCAGTTATCTGGTTCCATAGTACAAGCTTTGCTTAGGGGCTAGATGGCGCTTTGTGAAATGTCCACACATATTTATTTATTTAATTATGCATGTTGTTTCTGAAGGAATTTCGTCCTCCGTTCCGTAGTACGGTACGGACAGCCTAAAAAATGTATGTAGCTAATTATTTTGATGAAACAAACAAAAAAATAACACCACCAGATAAAATTACATGCTTACTACATTAAAATCCATCTAATGGTTTATTTTTCATTCGATCTCAAACAAGACGAATTCAAAAAACTATATTTCTACTATTACATTGGTGTCGATTCTGTGTCGCATACTCTTAAGCTAAACGAAATTAACATATTTCCATCTTTTTCATTTCCCCTTTATCAGAAGAGTATCGCCATACTTTAAGTTTAGTGACACAGAATCGACACCAATATACTTTTAAACTATTTTTTTTTCCTATGCTTCTATGTACAGACTAATTTGATTGATCAAGTATTAAGTATGTATAGATATTATGAACGTATTATTCTACGTCTATGATATTATTAGAACCATTATGAACTCTTTGGTTAGATGTAATTTTTAAATACATAGGCTAAAACAATATTTGGTTTTGGCGGGAAAACGAAAAAGATCGCGTCACCGCATTTTATTATTTTCTAAAACTTGTGTTATTTTCAGTGTTAGTGCGTAAAATTGTTGGCATTTTATTCGTTAAGTGCTGGATTACAGGCATGAGTGGTGGAAAGTGGTATAATGATGGTGAAACGTTTATTTTCGTGTTGTTTCCAAAACTCAATAGAAGGTTCTGGTAAAGTTGCCACCACTTTACTAGGAGTATTATGACTTGACTAGACTAGGCTATGACTTGGACTGAGACTCGACATAATTATATACATATATATTAATAATTAACTCGAGAAATTATCAATTACTTGACACTGGCTAAATGCACATAAGTGTGAAGCCATCCCAAAACAAAAAAAAACCATAGTAATGTAGGTACATAAGTGATTTTTTATTGTAAATTTGATATTATTTATTATAACTGTAAAAATGTATTATTAAAATCATAAGCATTTATTAGTTTAAGTTATTACTGTGCAATGAAATGAAAAAATATAACTTTGTAAGAATTATTCATTGGTTTTATTTATAAACTAGCTTTGCCCGTGGCTACGCCCTCATGGCCTGTAGGAAACGGAAAAGATTTTTTCATAGATAATTCAACCACCCATTTCACCCTCTTAGTAGTGTAAATTCGAAGATAAAGATTATTTTTTGTAAAACATGGGTAAGTACATTATTTTTCAAATGCAGGTGGTAAAATTTTATAAAAGTAGCTCACATGTTTGGCCTAGTTAGTTATCCTCCGTCCAGTGAGGTATCCTATCCTCCAATGGGTGCCGCTTGAATCAACCTCTCATACATGTTTTGGCGGGAACGCGAAAAAGATTACGTCACCGCATTGTATTATTTTCAGTGTTAGTGCATAAAATTGGTGGCATTTTATTCGTTGAGTGCTGGTTTACAGGCGTGCGTGTGTGTAGGAAAATGGCATAATGACGGTGAAACGTTTCTTTTCTTGTTGTTTCCACTCCATAGAAGCTTCAAGTACAGTTGCCACCACTTTACTAGGAGTATGACTTTGACTTCGACTGTGACTTGACACATATTTGCGTGAAATATCATTAACTTGATACATTATCAATTACTTGACACTGGCTAAATACACGGAGGTGTGGAGCCAAAACAATTTAAAAAAAAAACCTCGCATACGTGAAATTAATCAAACCAATCTCCCTTTAATGAGAGCATAAAAATAATTTCACGTACATAAATTACAAGTTATGTTAATTAAACTCAAACTTTCTTTTGTATATATTTATTTTATTAAAATTAATTTATCTTACAATTTCATCATCTCATAAATGCTTAACTTATGCTTATTTAAGGCACATGTATATCATTGCTTGTACATTCATTTTCGTTAATTAATTATAATACATTTAATGAATACCACAGAATTGCAATTAACATTTAAGAGCGGCCGGGATGCTTGGCACCAGGGCGAACTTTAATCTCGTTTACATAAAAAAAAATTCACATCTTAAATTATAATGTAAAAACAAAGCTGCATATGAAATTATAAAAATAATAATAAAAAACATAGTAAGTGAACGTATTATAGCGACAGCGACACAGACTGTGCTACAGTTAGAGTTGCCAACATTTTTTCAACGAAATACAGTATTGTTTAAAAAAAGCTATAAAAAATATAGCACAGAACAAAACAGACCAAAAAATTCTTTAGATCTTATCAATTTGATATTGAAAACTTTTGACGTGCTGCCAGCGCCTCCAGATAGTACAGGGATCAGTGGGAGCAAAAGACAAAAGATTGTACATGGAACGTCGTTGAAAAGAATCGGAAAATGGCGGTTGTGAATTTTGAATTTTTATTTTAATTAATATTTTTCTTAACCCGTGTATTTTTGAATTTTAATGTGTAATAAGGGTGGATTATTATCCGTTAAGTGTTCGTGAACGTGCATGAGCGTTGGCAAATGGTACCAAGTTTTAAAACCATGTCTTTTCGTTTTCTCTTCAAGGCTTCCTAGAGCGGTCAGTAAATATCCACCATTTTACTGTGGCATTTTGACCGGTAAAATGAGACTTTGACATGACATAACCGTACAAAATTCCTCACTTGACATTGGCAGAATTATCGCCAAAAAGCGATAGCAGGCCATTAGACGAGAAGAAGAAGATTGTACATGCGTTCAGTGTTCGGAATTCGGTTACACGAACTCGCCTCACTCAAAATTTAATAAGTAAACCTTAATTATTTTTTAAAATAAATATTTGATTGTTAGATTTCGTTCGGTGTTGAAAATATAATATTTTTGCGCACTATATATTTTTTTAACATTATATAGTACGTCGACCTAAAATATAGTACAATACTGATGTTATCGTACGGTTGGCAACCCTAGCTACAGTGTCACATGTATAGCTCGCGCAAAACTTTACGAGCTCTCGGAAGTTAGGCCCGAGTACCAAACTGCGCATGGTTCAGTTGAGTGCATTGTCAAAGCGGCCATACAGTAACTATAATATGCGTACTGCGCAGCCATCTGCGCAACTTCTGAGAACTCTTACAGCCTTATTAATAAACATGAAATAGCTTTAGACTAGTTACACCATCTTTTGTCTCTTTCGATCCAGCTAAATATTCCAGTGGCAAAAAAAGGGCAAAAGCTGATGACTAATACCCGTTTATTAATAAGGCTGATAAAGTTTTGTGCGAGCTATACCTAGCTTCCGAGAGCTCATAAAGTTTTGCTCTGCCTATACGTACGTAGCAAGTGCGCTGTCTGTGTATTAATTCAACTTTTTATTAAGACCAAGAAGGTTACATCCAAATGGCGTTTGCAAGACAAACTTTTTTTTTGTCATAAGCTTGATGACGACTGTCTGATGAGGTAATAGGTTATTAAATACTCACTTATTTGCTGCCGTGAATTGATTATTCATATTAAAGTGATTAATAAATGCACGTCATCTTATACCAGCTGGGCGATCACGTAACTCGATTGCAACTGATAGAACCACAAATTGTTATGGATTTGACAGTACGCAGCTTATGTGCATAGTTAGTATGGAAATTTCACCTGTTGCATTGCAATTTTGCTGTTATTTGTAACTCCTTAAACCTGGATCGTATTTTATTTAATTGAACACGTTATATTTTTTTTGTAATTAATAACAAGTACAAGTAATTATATTCAAAATTTAAAAAAAAACGAGTGGGCTTTGTATCACACGACTGATGTAAAACTTCTTTAGCTCCATCTATCGGCCGGTATAACTTTGTTTTTGCTTTGTTTCATGTTAATATCGCCATCTTGATAATAGTAAATTGTCATTTAACCGGACATACCAACATAATAATACAAATGTTTAACTTTGTTATGTTGACGATGGAGATCTACGTGACCCAACTTCAAATTCCATTCGCCTCGTTAAGCATTCACCAGCTTACTCCCTAAGTCAAGCGTGAGTAAAGAAATTTTACTTCAATAACGGATCATCCGATTGGGTGTAACAATGCCACAGACAGCACACATATACGGTAAACTTATACCACAGCTTGGATTGGTGGGCGGTTAAAAATATATTTTCATTTAAATTGTCATGTAAAATTTGCTTATTTGACAATCGTTTTGACCTAAAAGGCCCGAGTGAATTAAAAATAACCCTATTTTTATGTACATAGTTATAATGTTACAGTTTTTAGCACCCTATTTTTATTAAATAGGCAAATTCTGAACGTGAAAATGCTTTTAATTAATGAATTTTTCTCTTAGAAAAAAAATTAAGTAATGAATGCAAATAACAAATGTTAAAAAATTAAGTAATGAATGCAATAACACATGAAAAATTATTATTACCTATTGGATTATTTTTAATCGATTTCTAAAAAAAATTTAAATCCGTTCAACCGTTGGGCGCGACGACGGAATAAACAGACACACAAACAAACTTTCTTTATAATATTAGTGTGATACTGTAAGGTCTTCCAAGTGCTATTATTTAGTCTGTGGAACAGTATAAAGTGTTAGGCGACTCTCAGTTCAAAAATGCCTATTTTAGGACTAAACATTAATTGCTTACATTACAAATACATTTTTGGTCGTATTACATTTAAAAATTATCTAATATTAGGTCTTTACCTATGAAATTGCCGTTTTGTTTGAAAAAAGTTAAAGTATTTTTTTTCGAACTTATTTATTTCTTTTATTCAAAGTAATCACCCCTGCAATCAATGCATCTTTGCCAACGCTGTGGCAGTTTATGGATGCCCTTCTTGAAAAAATCAGCAGGACGGGAGACAACAAACTCTTCAAAGGCGTTTTGTACTGCCTCTCGGGAATTGAATTTTTTTCCCGCTAAAAAGTTGTCCAAATTTTGGAAAAAGTAATAGTCGGTAGGCGCAAGATCTGGTGAGTATGGCGGATGAGGGAGAGCTTCCAAACCCAACTCATGCAGCTTAGAGACGGTCTGTTGTGCAGTATGGGGTCGCGCGTTGTCGTGAAGTAGCAGTGGAGACGACCGATTGACCAAAGCCGGTTGCAGACGTGCGAGTTTCGCCATCATTGTGGTCAGTTCTTCAATGTACACATCTGCAGTAATGCTCTCGCCGTTTTGTAAAAAGCTATGATGAATCACACCAGCACTAGACCACCAAACTGTGACCATCACCTTTCTAGGGGTCATTTTTCGTTTTGCACATTGCTTTGGTACCGAACCAGGATCTAACCAACTTGCTGAGCGCTTTCGATTGTCAAAAAGAATCCATATTTCGTCGCACGTAACAATTCGGTTCAAAATTCCTTCATTTCTGTGCCTGTTAAGCAGCGCAAGGCAAGTCTCGACGCGTACGTTGCGCTGGCGATCGTTAAGTTCGTGGGGCACCCATCTATCAAGCTTTTTTATCTTGCCAATCTGTCGCAAATGGACCAATATTGTTTTGATGCTAACATCAAAAGCTGCTGCCAGCTCAGCTGTAGATTGAGATTCATCAGCTTCCACAATCGCCTTTAATTCATCATTGTTGACCAAAGTTTCCGGACGACCACGAGGTTCATTTTTCAAGTCAAAATTCCCAGAACGGAACCGAGCAAACCAATAACGGGTTGTACGTTCGTTTGTACAGTTCTCTCCGTAAACGTCGTTGATGTTACGTGTCGTTTGTGCCGCGTTGGTGCCACGACGGAAGTCATATTCCATAATTACACGAAATTTCAAAGTATCCATTATGAGGAAAAATGTTCAAATGTAATGAAAATACAACGCTAATCAATAAACAAAAGACTTATATTGTAAATAGAATGTCATATTTTTAAAACCAAATTAATTTGAATTTAGAATTCATAGCCAATCAAAACTTTTTTTTGTTTGAAAAAGTCTTTACTGCAATACGGCAATTTCATAGGTAAAGACCTATTATATTCTAGAATGAGTAACTAATTAAAATATTTATTACCAATACAATATATTAACTCATTTATTTATTACTAATGATATTGTATTAAAAAATATCGTTTCTATAAATGCTGATATCAAAAAATGTTTTGTACAATTCAGGTAGGAATTCGTTTTCAATAAATAATTGTTATATTTCTTAAAAACATGCTGAATTTAAGGATTAGGGATGTAACGACTATCGATATGCTATAATGATAATGTCCCTGCCAATATATCGATATATGTTTGGATATTTCAACTTTTTTATAGTAGTGTTATTTTACTTCAAAACATGCTGACGTCATAGATTAGAGATGTAGCAACTATCGATATGCTATAACGATAATGTCTCGGCCAATATATTGATATTATTATTATATTATTACATATTTAAAGTAGTGTTATTTTTATTCAAAACACGATGACTTTAAGGATTAGGTGTTTTAACCAGTTTCAGAGACTGCTTACGCGAACGAAGTCGCGGGCAATAGGTTACAATAAAGATAATATTAAAATTTATCTGAGCAATTTAGAAGAATGTATCACTTTCAGAATTAGAATTTTATAGTACTTAGTACTTACAATTCTGTTACTTAGCCTTAGTACTTATATTTCTGATGATATCGATAACTAGGATATTCCCTAGAACTAATATCGTTCGTCACATCCCTATTTAGAACATTACTATTTGTACATGTACATTATTATTTAGTTTTAGACGTTTATTTATAAAAAAAACTCTATTGGAAAAGGTATAGGTATTATTTATTAGCTAATATAATTGTTTATTAGATTGTTTCAACTAATTGTATCTGTCCTCTTCATTTTATTATATATCATATGAAAAAGACAACAACACGCAACTACGAAAATTATTGAAAATATCTATAGTACACGCAGCAGAAGTAAAGGTAGTGCGTACCACAGAATGAGCAATTATAATATCGACAGAGCACGACGATTCTTGTCGATATAATATGGGACTATCGATTACGTAACCAATTTTCAATAACTATCGATATTGAAACCATCGACTTTTGCACAGCTCCACTGCACGTCGACATCCTAACACAAAAATATCGGTTTGTACTTCAAACATTACTTTTTGTACTACAATTCGGACATTTTTTTCTCTCCATTTCCAGTTGAGCCAGTCGTTTCTGCAAATGAGAGACGGTAGCGTCTTTTTGTTTTAACTGCATTTTAAGCGTCACTATACTATCCTCTAATGCACCGTACGCTGCTTGAACTTCAGGTTGGTAACTGATAACCTGCGGAGGCTCGTCCAAGCAAAAGAAGTCTCTAACAATGGGGTGATTGGGGAGCTTTTTGAGTATGGCATTAACGAATATTTGGAGACCACGTACCCTGTCCTCTAAGAATGCAGGTTCGAAGTTGTCTCTGAACCACCTCTTTCCTGGTAGTGGAAGCAGAATGTTTGGCTGCTCAGATTTTATTCTCGAGTATAAACGGACAAAATCTGTGTATCTACGGAACACTAGCCACGATTGGTCCCGCTTGTCATCCTCTACCTTTAGCTTAAAGATTGTAAATCTGAAATTAATTGAATTGAATCTTAGTTAGTGGCTTCTGTGGCAATTTCACCACAATTTTGTCAATATCATGTACTAAGAGTAATTGTTGTTGAAAATGAGTAATATGATGATTTTTACACTGAAACCTGAAATTAATAAAAAAAAACGAGTGTACTTTAGACCAGACAAGTGAAGTTTAACTTCATGAGGAGCTAAACTTTTTCCCTCTTATTACAAAACGTAGACTAAGCGTGGACCAATGTTAGTACTACATTCAAACCTAGACTATTTCAAAACCTTATTAAAAAAACAAGTTTATCGCTGATTTGGGGATTGTCCATGGTCTAAATTTAGTCCTCCGATGACCTTAGTTTAACTATGGTACTAACTCGCTAAAGGAAAGAAACTACCGCCACGGTGGTGGAAAAATTAAATTTCTAAGTTTAAAAACTGTTTACACGCCTAACACCAATGTTGGGTTATTAACCTTCTTTGTTACACGATTTTGAGGTTGTCTTGGTCTTTGATAAAATATATCTACTCGGATCAGTATTTATATTTTGTTGGTCCAGGCAGGGTTAAAAGTCTATTTAGTCCAGGTTTTGTAATAAGACTGCTTTAGTTTAGCTGCATCTATTGGCTGGTCCAACTTTGTCCAACACAATAATACAAATTATAAACTTTTTTATGTTGACATTGGAGATACTCTCTCCTTAATTTGAGATGAGATAAAAAGATAAGGAAAACGAAATACCTTGCCCGTTCTTCCATTACTTCATACCCCACTATAGGTATTTGTAATGTGTCATATTTCTTTATTTCACGGTTGTTCAGACTAATATCAACATTGCTTATACTGTTCTGGATTCTACTGCCTTTGTATGCCTCGTTTATGTTTCCCATGCTTTTGTAGTGACTCCGAGGTTGTATTGGACGTCTTGGCTCATGCATCTGAAAAAAAACACACATGGACGGTGGGCGTTATTATTATTAGTTGTAGTTATGTTAAGAAATGTCAATGTCACTTTTTTTCCATTTAAGCCTATAGTTGTTGATTATAAATGCATATAAAACAAGTATTTCGGAATGTATATTGTATGTATTATTGTTTATTGGTTGTTTGTATTATGCTTGTTCCCATATACCTTAGCAGAAACAAACAAACCCTGGTCCAAATCCCAGTCAGGCCCACACCAGACTTTTCAGGTTATGTGCGGAATACACACTTACTCTTACAGTGGTAAAGGAAAACATTGTAAAGGAATCCAGCATGTTCAAGAATCAGAATACTCGAACTGGTCCAGCGTGGTGAATTTTAGTACACACTCCCTGTGAAAGAGATCCATGTCCCACCAGTCCCACCAAAAAATTGACACAATAGTCTACATACCTCATTATCTGAAGCAGCATTATCTGTGTACCGAGACTTGTAGAAATTATTAAACTTGCTGACAGCATCATTCATGTCTTCGCTGGATGTTGATGACACTTCGTTATTCATATCATCTGTGCGATGGTTGTTTTGTTGTACTATCTCCATATTGTACTGGTTTTGTTTTGTTTAGTTCTGTAATTAGAGGACTGGTTTAACTTCTTTTTTTTACAACCTTTTATCACCTGCACAACTACTCATTTGTTTTATATGTTTTATTTATTAGTTTGTTTGTATCATACAAATTTTAGAAACGATTTAAGGATGACTTCCAGTGGTCCGATTGATCAAGTTAAAATTTGGCATGGAGCTGCACATCCAATTACATGAGGTTTCTATGGTATTTTGATACTGGTCTGATATGACCATCGAAGTTGGAGCCAGCATTTCATTAAGGGGCAATTGTTTAATGCTCTTTTAAATACATGCAGATACAACATGAATTGGAATAAAAATAAAATCTGGAATGCAGAGGATGTCAAAAATTTGGGTAAACATTTATCTGCTCGCGGTCAAAACAAGCTAATTCTTAATCTACAAGAATACAAGAGTACCTTATTGAAAGGACCTTCAAATCATTCTGTATATAGGAATACAACAATGCAAAGAGTACAACTTACCGTGTACTACTATTGACAGTTTACACAGGTGTGTTCACGACCATGACTCCGTGGGAAAGTTATTAAAAATTTACGGATTTGCAACAATAGCACACTAAAGATGTTTTTTGTGATCTATACCATAACTTCCAAAATAAGTAAGTTTCAAATTTACAGCACATAAGCACTCGCAAATCTCGTCAGCACTCACACTAAATGATCTACGCAGCACTTATAAATGCAAATTATTGTGGACTAATTCAGCAAAAATTATAATAAAAGCGAAACTAACGATGTACATAAAGAAACAAAACCAATTTGCGTTGACTCCAGTGTTGCCAGATATTAAAATAATTCAAAATAGCCATTCTGCGTTCTTTGCAGCAGCAATACAAAAGACGCTAGCCTAAAGCGCTGAAGTGGCAGCACTAGTTGACTCTGATTGACGGAAGATCAATCAAAGTAAGGTCCGTATTACAGAACGATGTTCAATCATCAATCGGTGCTCAAGCAGAGATTTCATTTACTAATTGATCACTTTATGAACTTGATGACTGAGCATCGTTCTGTAATACGGAAACATCAAAAATGTTGGCTATACTTTGAATATGCTTTTTTAAACAGGTAAATTGCCTTTGCTCTTTCAAATAAAAATTTTACAATGATATAATAACTTATACTAAACACTACCTACTACAAAAAATACATTTGGCCGCGATGACCGTATATAGACAGTGCAAATGCTCCAGCTCACTACCAGTAGGTAGCGTACCCAACATGCTGGCAGCATTGCCCCGTTGATCAACTTTGAATATACTTGAATAACTTTTCAGCTAGATTATATATAATAACATAATGCTTCATGCAGGCTAAATACGACAAAGGCAATAACATAATAAAATGCAAAGAGTATGTAACGCTACGCGTAAAACGGTTATTTAAAAAAAACTGGTAGTCTTAGTATGTAAGTAATAGTATTCTGTGGCCTTAGTATTAGTAGTACTTGCTACCTAGTCTGTGGCAGGGGGAGTCAGCTTCTTTAACATCAAATGCATACAGTGGGCACGGGAAACCAGAACGAGATAATGCTATACGTAAAACAGAGACCACAAAGTCTATGCTCTGAATCTTTCAAATTTACACTGGAACTGGAACAAAAACAGCCACAACGAAAAAAATTAATTAAGTGAGGTTATGTAATATGTATTGGAAGTTAAAATTGATTGAGCAAATACACAAATTAAAAAGTATAGCGCATACATTGAGATTGTGATTTGTGATACCTATGCTGTTTCATTTTGCTTAAAATGACTGAAAAAGAAAAATTGCGAAAGTGCGGTACGCTACTGCACCCGAAGACGTGAACGTGCGATTTCACAGGTTTCCTCTGCCTGGAAAACGTGGATCTTTGAAGAGAACGAACCTTAAGGTAAGACCTTCCCTATGCCCTTTGCTGCGTTCGCTTGATTCTCGATTAATAAATTGCATGTATATGTATAAAAAGAATTCGTATGTAAACATAGGTTTTTTTTTCAGGGCACGAGTATGGGCTGAATACTGCTATCCAGCTGAGAACTGAACTTCTGTAGAAGCACTAAAACCCTCCACCAACAGCATCATTATGCAGTAAATACTTTGCTGACCGTTCGTACACCAGCAGCTCTAAGGAACGGTTAAATAATTTTCCATTCCTGATTGGAGCAGAAGGCATATTGTTGAAGTTCCGTCAGGAACAATGTGCAACTTCGAGTGTAAGTTAATTAGTAGTCAGTATTTTAGTAGGTACTAGGTCCTTTGTATCATGTTTTCAATTCAATTAAAATCAATTATAATAAGTTTTAAATATTGTAAACATTTAAAAAATGAAACAACAAAAATATGACTTGACTGTAATGTTTCGTGTAGCTTCTTCTTTACAGATGTAATTGAAGCCACGGATCGGAGTTTTCTATTCTACTTCGTACTGGATTGCTTGCACTAGTAGTAGGAAAGAGAACTTCTTTTTCCAAATTCACTTAGTAATAGGATTGCTATACTATGTAATATCTGACATTAAGTACTTTGTAATGTTACCTATAATAATTATTCTTAGAACCTGCAATAATTTAATTTTAATATTTTAAGTACCTATCTAATATCATTGTGACTTGTAAAAGTGATAAAAGTAGCCTATTTGCAATAAAATTTCCATTTTTTTTTAATTTTACTCAGATTCAAGTTATGTAAAAACAAATTTGTTAGGTTAGGATAATAAGGTTAGGTTGCTACCCAGGTAAAAAATATGTTATGTAATATAATGAGATCATATATTTCAGATATGTGGTTTTTATTTATTATGGTACCTTACCTTACAATTATTATTAGTAAGGCCCGTATTACAGAACAATGCTCAGTCACTGATTGGTTCGCAGGTCGAGATTTCATTTATAATAATACCAATTTGTGAATGAAATCTCGTCTTGAGCGCCGATTCACGACTGAGCATAGTTCTGTAATACGGGCGGTGTAATAAGGATTTTAAAGTGAATATACATTTAAATTACGTGCACATAAATTTTAAAGTTCGCACCATAAAATTTAAAAGTTCGCGCCAATATCTAGTTCGCCCGTCAAAAATTCGAGCGCTAGTGTGCTCTCGTGTTAGCATTTTTTGTGTATGAAGTTGTACTTCTTTCCGTAAGGATAATAGTGTTCTGTGGTCTGTGGTTGTGAATTGTGATTTCTATTTTTGTTTGTGTTTGCTGTTTACAACTTTACATTTCGAAAACATTTTTTATGATGTCTCGCTTATTACTACTAAATTTCGAAGATTTCGGCCTAAACCAAGACATAACGAAGACGATACAATCCTTCAACCCATTTTGCATTTGTTGCCTCGATAGAGAAGGCCCGATGTTCGAGTTGGAAAAATGCGAACACAATGATTATTTAGATGCATTTGATAAACCACAGGTCTCTTTAATATTATGTATAAATAGTTAATTACACAATTCGCCGTTTTTCCCGTGTGGTCTTGATTTAAAAATAGGACCACCGCATCTCCGCAGGTGCCGTAAGAGACGTAAGGGAATGGCCAGCAACATTATCTTCGGTCTGCATTATAATCTAATGCAATCACCAAGACACCTGCAAAGCGTGGTGACTATGGCATATCTAAACTCCTACTGGGGGAGACCTATGTTCAGCAGTGGATGCATAAAGTCTGTAATTATATATGCAGTCTTATAATTTCAAATAAAAGTAATACCTAGGTATGTGAATGATAATAATAATGAATCTATTAGAAGAAAGGTGATCGAGTGGGTACCACCTTCCAGTGTTAAGTTATTGATATGTAACCACTTGGTAAAACACCCAGGATATCTGCCAGGTTGACGAACTACTCATATAAAATCTCCAGTGGTATATAATTAATACACAGTTAATTTAATAATTTAACTTACCAGAGGAGTGTCATGAACTTAGATTTCAACCAATGGAAACAGAAATATGTATGGATTTGACAGGTTTGATACATAGGTAGTTTAAATACATATTATTATGGAAATTTTTAAATTAGGAATGAAATTTTTCTTGTTGCATTGCAATCAATGTTCTGTAATCAACCCACTATAATTAAAATTATTGAAAAATTCATTTCAGCTTAAACAATTCAACCAGTTGGTATGCATGCAGTGTCATTCTATATTGAAGAAAATAAAACATTTTCAAAAGCAAGTGATAGAGAGTTATGAAATATTACTCTCGGGAGTAAGTATCTAAACTGTTTACCTTATTTTTGAAACATATAATAATAATAATTAATTAATGATTCCTTTATTCAATAACAATTTTTACATTGTGTTTCAAATGCCTAACACCCTATAATTAAATATAAATCAACACTATAATTCCTATTCCTAATTCGGTCAGCAAGTCCGTAGTACAAACACAAGTTAATATGTGCCTAATTATAAGAGAAAACATTGTCATTCTATACTTTTTAATGTACAAAATGTCCAATGATTGATTGCAGCTCACCTGCTAGGCAATCATGTAACTTGATTGCAACCAATAAAAACACAAATTTATATGAATTTGACAGTTTCAATACATAGTCTATGTACATAGTTACTATTGAAATTTTCAAATTAGAAATGAAATGTTGAGTAGCTGAAGCTGATCTAGATCTATGAAGAGTCTTCGCTATTCACCATCTTATACCACAGATTATATAATACTACACTGGTAACTACCTAATGTACTTTTATTTAGCCTCTGTGGTGTGGTGGTTGAGCAGGTCAGCTCATAGCCCAGAGGCGGCGGGTTCTATTGCCGCAACAGGACATGTATTTGTGCACAGAAAAAAAAGCGCACATACTTGTTCCGAGTCTGGGTGTTGTGGGACCATAGTCCTCATAGTTCCTGGGTCTCTAAACACAGGGTATACTAGTTAGGGTCCAGGATCTATGTATGCGATCGTTGGGTGCTATTATTATTATCATTATAAAAATATAATTTTGTTTGTTTGTAAAATTATTGGATTGATTTGGAAACTTTCACAAAAGGTTTTTCATGAATTCTACACTATACATACTTGATTTGATGTCTTCGTGTATGACTTTTATGGGTCACTTTGATTTTAAAAAGTTTGTGTCAATGTAATTGTGCATCTCTTTCAGATGTACACAAACACAACAGTAAACAAGAAAAGGATAAATAGTTTGATCATACAAAAAGTTGTTGATGATCTACACTTACCACCGAACCTAGATACACAGACCAATATAATTAATAACTCCACGGAAGTCAACTCCAATGTAGTAGAAATACAAAATGGATCCAATTTAGAAGAAAATTTCACCAATGATATAACGAACATGACAAACGAAGAATTAGTTCACGATCAAAACACGATGAATATAGGAGTAAACAAAAACATAAAAACTGCTCTGGAAATACTTGAGCGTAACAATCAAAATTTTGTATCACTCGGCAGCCAGTTACAATTTTTGAATGGAGGATATTTATCTTTTTTAGAGCCTAGTTTGTTGAGCAAAGAGATTTTAACTGATCTACCTCTTGTTCCCGCCAAAAACTTGACAGACTTGGATAATGGACTGTTAAACAACTCTAAAACATTAGAAATTGAGATAGATGGCCCGGACAAAATTTTCTATGACAGTTTAGATTTAAGTCCGGAATTGATGGGGAAAGAAACAAATGCATCAGAAACTTCTGAAATCAGATTAGATAGTATTCATCCTCCTTTGATACAAAATGAAATTAAACCAAAGACAATAAGAAAAATAACAAAGGCTAAAAAAGGTAAATACAGAAAAGGTTTTATAAGAAGTGTCAGTTTTATTGCCATCTCATTCTTACTACTCTTTTGGCGTAAAGGTGAAAGTGAGATCAGTATATATGCCTATTTCCTGTTACAGTAAAAAAAGGAAAGAAAAGCAACAATCCCTTAGTAATAAGAAGAGTAAAACTAAGTCAAGACGAGTTGAATAGGGAGAGGGTACTCCAGGCTCAGTCTGGTGGTTACTTAAGATATAAATTTAGGTACGTAATTTAAAATTTATCAAAGTAAAACTTCTTTAAGCACGTTTGACTTGGGGAGTAAGCTGGTGAATACGTACCGAGGCGAACTTAAGTTTCAAGTAGAATTCACGTAGATCTCCATTACCAACATAACAAAGTTAAAAACTTGGTAATATGTTGGTATATCCGGTAAAATGACAATTTACAATTGACACATTAAAATTAAACAAAGTTATACCGGCCGATAGATGGAGCTAAACTTCTTCAGCCTTATTAATAAACGGGTATTAGTCTTGGATTAGTTACTTCAACTTTTGTCCTTTTTTGCTACTGGAATATTTAGCTGGATCGAAAGAGACAAAAGATGGTGTAACTAGTCTAAAGCTAGTTCGTGTTTATTAATAAGTCTGCTTTAGTTTAGCTCCATCTACCGAAGATCTTATTTATTTATTTTAGAATTCAATTCTATAACTTCCACAATAAGAAATAAAGACCATTCATATGTTTTTGTTTTATTTCAGATGTGAAACGTGTATTATCAGTTTTAATTACAAAGACAACTTAGATGACCACAACAAAAGAAAACATGGCCCGGTAATTTTTGTACTTGCCTCATAGCTTAGTTGGTAGTAACCTTGCCTTCAGAACTGTAGGTAGTGGCTTCTATTCCCACCCAGGACAAACATTTGTGTGATGAACATCGATGTTTGTTCTGTGTCTGGGTGTTATATTGTATTTTATGTATGTATTTACAAACAAAAAGTATCTAAGTATTGTATCAGTTTTCTGCTTCCCATAGTACAAGCTTTGCTTAGTTTGGGTCTAGATGGCGCTGTGTGGCCATACATATTTATTTATTTAATTAAAGACTTCATTAATTTATTGAAACGGTTGCATATTTAGGGTCATTTTTCAAGATTAATAGATCAAAGTTCGAAAATATTGTTTTCCTACTTACAACATTAATTGTGTGATGAACATAGGTGTTTGTTCTGTGTCTGGGTGTCATATTTTTTTTTTTTTTTTTTTATTTTTATTTTTTTTATTTTTATTTTTTTTTTATTATTTTACACAACGCCATTTAGCCCCAAACTAAGCAAAGCTTGTATTATGGGAACCAGATAACTGATACAATACTTAGATACTTTTTGTTTGTAAATACATACATAGAATACAATATAACACCCAGACACAGAACAAACACCTATGTTCATCACACAAATGTTTGTCCTGGGTGGGAATCGAACCCACAACCCACAATTCAGAAGGCAGGGTTACTACCAACTGAGCTATCGGGCCAGTCGTATATTGTATTCTATGTATGTATTTACAAACAAAAAAGTATCTAAGTATTGTATCAGTTATCTGGTTCCCATAGAACAAGATTTGCTTAGTTTGGGGCTAGATGGCGTTGTGTGAGAGGTCCACACATATTATTATTATTATTAAGCCTAAGTGCAATAAGAGTGAGACATCAATAGTAACTGATGTTTCTATTTTCTAATATTTTTGGTAATCTTTGTTCCAGAGGGAAGGAGACGGCGTGATATGCGATATTTGCTCCCAAGTCATACCGAATCTTGGCAGCATGACTGAACACAAGTACAAACATTTTACCAGGTTTGTATTTACCACAGAAGACTTGGGGGTGATCACGAAACTCTGATTACAATGCAACAGGAGAAATTTCCATACTAACTATGCACATAAACTGCGTATTCAAACTGTCAAATCCATACAAATTTGTGTTTCTATTGGTTGCAATCGAGTTACGTGATCGCCCAGCTGATTAAACAAGAGAATCATTTTTTTTTATGTTTTCACTAGGTGCGCCCCGCTGTTTCACCCACGGATAAAAAGTATTTTAATTATTTGCTCATCCCACGGGAAAATTTCAATTTTCCGGGATATAATGTAGCCTATATGTTAATCCAGTGTATAAGCTATATACAACTAGTCTGTAATATAAGAAAGGCTCCACGAAGCGAAAAATTTCACAACTATTTAAATTTTTTTTCATTTACGAACACTGAAAACGGAAGTTCGAGAATATGTAATAAAAAAATAAATTGCTTTGTTTTGATAATTAATGTCTAATGATTATTTTTTATTTTTACTATAACTTGAATTAAATTGAATAAATCTTGGTTTCAGATACGAGTGTGTGTTATGCAATAAGAGATTTCAAAGCCATGATGAAGCTGTACGGCATTGCGCCAGGAATCGATGTGGAAACTCGCCTACTGTAAACAGTAATAAAATGGTAAACATTACATAAACAGTTACCACAAATACATAAACAGCACTTAAACAGACGTGTTTAACAATACAAAACAGCAGCAACACTAGTTTAAGGCTTGTTTAAATATTTTGTGGTTTAACCTTACTTTCGGGGTTTTTGGCGGGAAAGCGAAAAAGATTGCGTCACCGCATTGTATTAATTTCCAAAACTTGTTATTTTCATTGTTAGTGCATAAAATTGGTGGCTTTCTATTCGTTAAATGCTGGATTACAGGCGTGAGTGTGAGAAAATGGTATAATGATGGTGAAACGTTTCTTTTCGTGTTGTTTCCAAAACTCCATAGAAGCTTCAAGTAAAGTTGCGACCACTTTACTAGGAGTATGACTTGATGACTTCGACACATATTTGCGTGAAATATCATTAACTTGATAAATTTTATTTTAGTTTATTTTATTTGGGGTCCCAGCAGGGGGTTACAGCTATCATAAAAAACTAAATAATGACATAACTTTGAAGAGCCAATTAAAAGCCTCCACAACTAATTATAAAAATAGAAGAACATGCAATAGCCTAATATGCAATTATAACTACTTAAATAAAAGATTTACAAATTGTCGAACGACGAAGGCGAGACACAATCCTTAAAGGAAAGTGCCTTGCTCACTGACGTTGTGCTACTTGTGAATAAGTCTATGGTCGAAAGATCAGACTTCATGAGTTTGTTGAAAGCTGTGCAAGATCGCAAAATATAAGAGTTCTGGCGATGAACGGTGCGTGCAAATGGGACGTATCTTACGTACGGACGGACGTAAATTATCAATTACTTGACACTGGCTAAATACACAAAAGTGTGGAGCCAAAACATTAAAAAAAAAATTACTTACCGGTGACGAGGGCTCACGGGGGGGTTTTAGTGGGTTCAAGTCCCACATACCCTCTGCCACTACCCCCCGTGGTGGCAGGGAAGTGCGAGGGCATTTCTCTCCCTCCAAAAAAAAAGGTTATGCGTGGACAGATCTCGATCAAAGAGTATGTAAGCCACTTTGTGTGTAGCTTGTAAATAACCTAACTGTATTACGCACGGCGAAAAAAAAACGAGTATGCTCTAGATTACACGACTGAAGGTAAACTTCTTTAGTTTAGTTCCATCTATCGGCCAGTATAACTTTGTTAGAGGTGTACTTGAGATAATTACCTCACAATTTTGACGGCTGGGTGCCTTAAGCGCCTGTTTACAATCGGACACCGACCCCGCCGGCGAGGTCGACGTACCCCCCGTAGGTTAGCTAGAACGGTCGCGACATTCAACTTCCACTCTTCCAGTGGACGTAGTCTTCTCGATCCGCCTATCCCGGCAACGGCCCAAGCCGAGGTTCGCGTCCCAGGGGTGCCCGCCAGCTAGTTGCCTCCCACTTTTGACGGCTGGCCGCCTTAAGCGAGGTGACGCTGTAAAGGTCGATAAAGACCAACAGAATTAGCTCGTTCAAAAAAAAAAGGAGGGGGGGGGTAAATAATTGTACTAAATCTGCTTACGTAATACTTGAACAGCCCCTGGGGGGTTTCAATATTTCATGATGTACTTAGAATTACACAATTGTATGTTTATATGAAAATAGAAAGCTTTTAATAAGATTGTATTTTTATTATAAATCCCTATTCTATAGCTATTTTGTTCTTTTATGTTATCATAAACATGTATTAGGATTAAGGCATTTTATTTATTAGTAATATGTATGCAAGATTTCATCCAAATTTATTCAGCCATTTTGGTGTGAAATCCAACAATTACACACAATTTCATTTTTCCACAATAACAATTTTTTTTTACTACTAGTAGGGATAATTCAAACAAATATAACTTAGATACAATATCATTATCTAGTAATATTCTAATGTAGCATCACTTTATTGTACACACAATATATTGGCACTAAAAAAATACATATATAGCTGTATTTTATAAAAACAAATACTCAAATTAACCAGTCTTATCACTCAATACTTCAATATCAGTGTAAGTTCTTGCAAATAAATTATATTTTTAGTATATTTTTAGTATATAGTACAGATAGACATTCAGGTGGTTTGCCTAACTTTAAGCAGTTACCTTCTCCTATAAGCACCTGAGGGGTGCTTCCAATACATTACCAACCTTTTAGGCCTCCATTTACACATTTTGATTTTACAACTAACCATTTTCCTCAGTCTTTACACCCCAAAGTTTTATCTCATCTTCGCACACTGTCAGCAAGGAACTATCCAAAGGATGGTGACTTATTGATACAACCGGCTTATTACAACTATGAATCAACTTCTGCTTTATAGTTCCACTTATTAAATCCCAGTATAAAACTTCGCCTGTAGCAGACCCTGAAATAATATGACTGTCTTTTTCATTAACAGTGTTTTCTAACATGTAATCTTTGCACACATGACCGGAAAAAGTGTTTAGTAATTCTCCAGAATCTTTATCAAATAACTTAACGGTGTCATCATTACAGCTAAGAATGTAGCATTGACCATCATGAGTCATGCTGCCGTAGGTAATTATGTGGCCTATATAGTCGGATATCATGGATCCTACTCTTATATCGTACAGCCTTACATGACAGTCAACCGAACAGGTCAAAATTTCATGGTCCGTCACTTGTATAGAAGTTATTGTATCTTTAGCGTCTTTTAGAACTTGAACAGGCTCCTGTCTACGACTAGCGATGTCCCAGAATGCAACTGTGTTGTCTACGGAACCGGACACGGCCAGTGTGGATTCTTCGTTGAACTTTATACAGGTTACAGAGCTTGCGTGGCCACGGTAGCGTCGTAAAGGTTGCCCGGTGGTGACGTCCCAAAGAATCACTGATTTATCACTGCTGCAGGATATAATGTGACTGCTGTCGCAAGAACCGGCTGCGTCTAGAACTTCGTTTGCGTGGCCGCCGTAAGTTTTGAGCAGAAGTTGACGATGAGGGTTCCAAAGTTTGATTTTTTTATCGGCACCACATGTGAGGCAGTAAGTGCCATCGATGTTGAACCTGACCGCGCGGACGACTTGTTGTTTGCATTTTATAGTAGTAAGTGTTGATAACTCATTAAGTTCAGTCATAATTCCCGATTTCGATAGAAAAATTGATTTTACTTTGCATTCTGTGCGGTACTCTCCACAGACCAAGTAGAGGATCTGGTACATTAACTATATGTAGAAAAGTACTCTGTGATCTGGTACTCTCACTCCACAAGTCCACCACAGACTAGGTGAAGTTCGAAGTCCAATTTTTTTTTTTGACATTTGGAAAATAATACAATGCGGTAACGCAATCTTTTTCGCTTTCCCGCCAAAAACTCCAAAGTCCACTATTCTAGGACGATGATTCAAATTAATCATTCTGATTCATCGTCCTAGCCACTGTTAAATACTCCACAGACTAAAGAGGCTCGGCTCAGAGGCTAGGTAGAAGAGATTTTTTTTAATGTTTTGGCTCCACACTTTGTGTATTTAGCCAGTGTCAAGTAATTAATAATTTATCAAGTTAATTATATTTCATGCAAATATGTGTCAAGTCACAGTTGAAGTCATCAAGTCAAGTCATAGTCTAGTCAAAGTCATACTCCTAGTAAAGTGGTGTCAACTTTACTTGAAGCTTCTATGGAGTTTTGGAAACAACACGAAAAGAAACCTTTCACCATCATTATACCACTTTCCCACACTCATGCCTGTAATTCAGCACTAAACGAATAAAATGCCACCAATTTTATGCACTAACACTGAAAATAACACAAGTTTTGTAAAATAATACAATGTGGCGACGCGATCTTTTTCGTTTTCCCGCCAAAACTCCATATGAGCTCTTAAGAGGATAATCTCAAAGTTTTTCAAACAGTACATGCATTCCAAAAAATGACATATCCATTTTGAGGTATGACAGAGTCAAAATGTCACTTTAATTTACGTCTTCTCGAAATTCATTGCAAAACATACCTTTTGGTAAAGTCAATATTTGTTTTATTATTATATTTTACCAAAAGGTATGATTTCGGTAAGATCAACGACGGCGGTGCTGGCGGTGCTCGCGCTGCTACTGCCGGCGCAGTACTTCGTGCCGGAGCTGGGCACGGGCTCAGCACCACACGCTCCGCCGCCGCCCGCTCCACTCGCCTCTCTCAACCACCTGCTCTCGCAGTTCCCACCGTTGGAACTGCTCGGCAGCGTCTCCCTGCTGCTTCTGGCTCTGGGTACCTATCTCACCGAGTGGATCCAGAGGAAACTAATGGAGAATCGGATAGTTAAGGTAACGATTGTTTTACAATTACTAATCGGAGTTACTAGTTCAATTCAAGCACAGAAAAAATCACATCACACTTCACACTAATATTATAAAGTTTAAAGTTTGTATGTGTGTATGTTTGTTACTCCTTCATGCTCAAACGGCTGAATGGATTTGGATGAAATTCGGTACCAAGATAGCTTATACACTGGATTAACACATAGGCTACATTTTATCCCGAAAAAGTGAAATTTTCCCGTGGGATGAACAAATAATTAAAATACTTTTTATCCGCGGGTGAAACCGCGGGGCGCCACTAGTTGATTATAATCTGCATAACTGATAGTGTGTATATTGATAAGTAGAGTTTATTACCCGTGTGTATGAGAGCTTATAACGCTATTATAGGACCAATACAAGCATGTTTTTTTTTTCGGTTGGCTCCACACTATTGTGTATTTAGCCAGTGTCAAGTAATTGGTAATATCTTGAGTTAATTAATAATAGGTCTTTACCTATGAAATTGCCGTATTGCAGTACAGACTTTTTCAAACAAAAAAAAGTTTTGATTGGCTATGAATTCTAAATTCAAATTAATTTTGTTTTAAAAATATGACATTCTATTTACAATATAAGTCTTTTGTTTATTGATTAGCGTTGTATTTTCATTACATTTCAACATTTTTCCTCATAATGGATACTTTGAAATTTCGTGTAATTATGGAATATGAGTTCCGTCGTGGCACCAACGCGGCACAAACGACACGTAACATCAACGACGTTTACGGAGAGAACTGTACAAACGAACGTACAACCCGTTATTGGTTTGCTCGGTTCCGTTCTGGGAATTTTGACTTGAAAAATGAACCTCGTGGTCGTCCGGAAACTTTGGTCAACAATGATGAATTAAAGGCGATTGTGGAAGCTGATGAATCTCAATCTACAGCTGAGCTGGCAGCAGCTTTTGATGTTAGCATCAAAACAATATTGGTCCATTTGCGACAGATTGGCAAGATAAAAAAAGCTTGATAGATGGGTGCCCCACGAACTTAACGATCGCCAGCGCAACGTACGCGTCGAGTCTTGCCTTGCGCTGCTTAACAGGCACAGAAATGAAGGAATTTTGAACCGAATTGTTACGTGCGACGAAAAATAGATTCTTTTTGACAATCGAAAGCGCTCAGCAAGTTGGTTAGATCCTGGTTCGGTACCAAAGCAATGTGCAAAACGAAAAATGACCCCTTGAAAGGTGATGGTCACAGTTTGGTGGTCTAGTGCTGGTGTGATTCATCATAGCTTTTTACAAAACGGCGAGAGCATTACTGCAGATGTGAACATTGAAGAAATGACCACAATGATGGCGAAACTCGCACGTATGCAACCAGCTTTGGTCAATCGGTCGTCTCCACTGCTACTTCACGACAACGCGCGATCCCATACTGCACAACAGACCGTCTCTAAGCTGCATGAGTTGGGTTTGGAAGCTCTCCCTCATCCGCCATACTCACCAGATCTTGCGCCTACCGACTATTACTTTTTCCAAAATTTGGACAACTTTTTAGCGGGAAAAAAATTCAATTCCCGAGAGGCAGTTCAAAACGCCTTTGAAGAGTTTGTTGTCTCCCGTCCTGCTGATTTTTTCAAGAAGGGCATTCATAAACTGCCACAGCGTTGGCAAAGATGCATTGATTGCAGGGGTGATTACTTTGAATAAAAGAAATAAATAAGTTCGAAAAAAAAATACTTTAACTTTTTTCAAACAAAACGGCAATTTCATAGGTAAAGACCTAATATATTTGTCAAGTCACAGTTCAAGTCAACTAAGTCAAGTCATAGTCTAGTCTAGTCAAGTCATACTCCTAGACCTACTTACCTAAGTGGTGGCAATTTTACCAGAAGTTTCTATGGAGTTTTGGAAACAAAATGAAAAGAAACGTTTACCATCATTATACCACTTTCCCACACTCATGCCTGTAGTCCAGCACTTAACGAATAAAATGCCATCAATTTTATGCACTAACACTGATAATAGCACAAGTTTTGGAACATAATACAATGCGGCGACGCGATCTTTTTCGTTTTTCCGCCAAAACTCCAACTTAAGAAATTATCAATTACTTGACACTGGCTGAATATACAAAAGTGTGGAGCCAAAAAAAAAAAAACAATCCGTCCGCAGCTGAACCAGTACCTGAGCGAGAGCGCGGAGCGGCTAAGTGCGTGGGAATCCCAGCAGGAGCAGCTAGAGACGACGCTGAAGTTGGTGCAGAACGCCACCTCTGAGTGGAACCTGCTACTATACCAATTGCTGCGTCAGCATCGCTGAATCACCAATTTCCACCAACCAAAGGATGGAACAAGTCTCTTTTATAAGCCCCGCTGTCGAGGAGTGGGCATATTAATTGACTATAGCTGTCATTTTTTTTATATTATTTATTTGTCGTTTTGCACCACGATCCTCTGATCGACGAGAACTACGTCCAGTGATTGGAAGAGAGGAAGGAACAGAGAAGATGGAAAGTATTGGTTACGACTGCCTCTGTGGTTTTTTTTTAAATTCGGCTTTACCTCAGACTCCTGTTTCCGTGCTCTTTTTTAATATACTACTTGCATAATTTGTTTGTTGTATTTTTGTTTTAACCAGCACGGTACATTATTTTCTTCTTTTTTCTTACAATTTTGGACACTATGATTGTAACATTTAAATATGGTGTGGTAGTTGAGCAGGTCTGCTCATAACCGGGAGGTGGTAGGTTCGATCCCGCGGCAAGACAAGTGTTTGTGCACGGAAAAAAAGCGCAAATACTTGTTCTGTGTCTGGGTGTTGCGGGACCATGGTCCTCATAGTTCCTGGATCCTTGTACAGGGAATCCTAGTTAGGGTCCAGGATCTATGTATGTGATCGTTGCGCGTTATTATTATTATTATTATTGGTGTAATGATCTTGGAGAACTTCAGTGATGAGGATGCTACTTACTATTATTTATTCTGTGGTATCAACCATGTATAATCCGGGCAGATGTATCCATGGGTTATTCAATCTAGTCGGTACGTGCACATTATGGGACATAGGTAAGTTTCAAGACTGATCATCAGTTGATCTACTGCAAAAATAAACTCCCATTCGTTCAACGGTTGAACTAGGTGTACCAGTGAGAACGAGCCCTCACGATTTGCTTTTTGAAGTAATACTTCTTTACGCGCGCTTGACTTGGGAAGTAAGCTCAAGAAGTAATAGTATTCTGTGAGTAAGCTGGTGAACGCGAGGCAAATGGAAGTTCAAGTTGGTTCACATAGATCTCCATTGTCAACATAACAAAGCTATTGTATTAATACGTTGGTATATCCGGTAAAATGACAATTTACTATTGTCAAGATGGCGACATCATTAAACAAAGCAAAACAAAGTTTTACCGGCTGATAGATGGAGCTAAAGAAGTTTTACTTCAGTCGTGTGGTCTAAAGCAATTTTTTTTTTTTTTTTTAAACAATTTTAATACATGTGAATTTAGTCTGGCTAGAGGAGGTCACATGGGCCTAGAGGTCTTAGTTATATCATATAATTTTCAAGTACTGAACTAGAAAATGTGCTAGACCAAGCCCATCGAGATAAGTTAGCATCTGTTGTTAGCTGTTTCATGTTTCTTTCGAGCAACAAGCATCAGAAAAAAATAATTTTCCTTATTCTCTTTGTCAGTGTCAAACACGACCGACGATATTCAACTTTGTGCGCGACATTGGCTTCGTTTGATGGTCTATTTTAATACATAACATTGGCGAAAATGTGGTGATATTGCCGCAGAAGCAACGAAGTTCTTTTTCTTACGCCGCGCCTGTTTTGTAGTCTGTAGCGTAGCGTTTGTATTCTCTTTTATATAGTCTAGTCTCAATCTCCGTAAGGTATTACGAACGTAGTGATTATATACTCTTTGGCTATTACATTATCTTTGGCCTCAATAATACAGGGCCGTCACGAAAAACTAAGGGTCCCCAATTATTAAAATAAAAACTCGTCTTATTTTAAAATATTTATTACAAAATCATATTTGGTACTTACGTTACATAACTAAATTCATTGCTGAAAAATACACTACTTATTTATAATACATGCTTTACAATTACCCTAAATGTATTCCTACAAAACAGAGTTCTACATGCGTTTTGTTTTAACAAAATAATATTTCAAATCTAATATTCTGATGTTTTACTTAGGAGTTATTGTCAATACTGCCGCCAAAAACCAAACAGACGAATTATTGTGAAACCATTTTGAGGGTTTATTATGTTGATGTGTGAGGCCTAAATTTGTACAATAGATAGTTATAAAAAATACTTCTAAGCCAAGGTGACATTTTTTCTTGAAAAAAAAAAAAAAAAGATAAATAAGGTAAGATGCTGATAAGATAAGAGAGAAGTTCGAAGATAATTCAGTAAACTGTTTCGAACCTAAAATTAATAAATGTAATAAACATAACTTATTTTATTGATAAATATAGGAAGAGCAATTATAATTTAAGTACCTATATTTCATTAAGAAATTTAAATTAGATACATTATTAATTATTAGACCATTATGAATGCATTTTGTCCATTTTGTCCATTCAAGAATGATTATTTTCCTGCTTAAATTACATTACCTGAACAAAGGTACCTCACAAGAACCAATTAAAAAGGAGTTGAACAAAGATTACATGGACTCGCTTACATTTTAACCAAATAAATGTAATATTGAAGAAAACTCAAAAAACAGTAATAGTCCCTTACCTGTATTCAAAGTTTTAGAACCAGAATATTACAATCATTTTCTTGTTCCAGAACCTCATATTCTACATCTTCTAGCTTAACATCACCAATGCTAATCCGTGATGAATTAACTGTACTTTTCATTTTCTTTTTCATGGCCTTTTCAACGTTTCTTGAATTTTCCTTCAATTGTGCTGCTTTTTTAGGGCTTGGAATGAACTGACCTATTTTAGTCTTCACTACTTCCTTTTTGTTGACCTTTTTAGAACTCTGTGGTGTCACCACTACTGCTTTCTTAACTGTCTTCTTAGAACTTGATTCTGCGTTGGTAACCTTTTTAGAACTTGCAGGTGACACAGCTTCTTTGTAATTTTTTTTATAACTTGCAGGTGTCACAGCTTCTTCTTTGATAATCTTTTTAGAACTTGCAGGTGTCACAGATTCTTCCTTGTTAATATGTTTAGAACTTGCTGGTGTCACAATTACTTCTTTGTTAACCTTTTGAGAATTTGCTGGTGTTGCCACTGGATCACTTTTATTAATCTTCATAGGACCTGGTGATGGTACTGACAACTCAAGTGTATTTTTTTTGTTCACATGCAATGTGGTACCTATGAATTCTTTGTACGAGTCATTGAAGGAAGGCGATTGATTGACTGGTGCTGCTTTGCTGATTTTAGGAGACTTCATTTCATTAGTAAAATAATTACTCTCTTTTATGCTTGTGTTTTTATTGGCATCTTTATCTGAATCAAGCTTCTGTTTTTTACATAGAGGCGAGGCTGAGCTTTCACTTTTTCGTTTTAACCTTGCTGATGCTCTGGCTTTAGGCACTTCTAAAACCTGAGTAATTTGATCATCAGTCATACTTTTATTTATTGTGATATCTTCTGACTTTTCTGTGTTTTCCGTAGCAGCAGTCCCTTCTGTATCATTACTATCTGTACTTTCATTATCACTTCGATCAAGATTAATATAGCTTTGCATTGCAGTGCTGGAGGCTTTTTGTTCTGCAACATAATTGTTAAAACTAGTATGCATTTCTAATGCTGCATTGTATAACTTTTTAAGATTTGTTGGAGTCATTTTAGCAGCGCCCAGAGCTATGCTCTTCATAAGATTCTTGAATTTAAAGTAAAGATCATCATCAGTTTCTATCGAAGTGAAAGGGTTGCCCTTACGATAGGGTTTAATTAGATATTTCTCAAACTGTTCAGGCATTTTGTATTCACATGAATGTTCATAATGCGTCTTGTAATATTGCACTTGTATTCCATTGGCTGTCTCTCGGGTAACTAATACTGATGGGCACAAATTAGTGATGTCTGCGGAGTTCTTCGGAGATACATAGTTACATTGGTAGTACTGTCTTTGTGTTGTGTTGCTCAGTGTTAGATATTTTACATGCAACTGAGATTCAACATCGCACTTCCAGGGAAGGAATTCTGAAACAGTTTTAATTTTTCCACAATGTTATTAAAACAAAACTTTATACCCTATAATATCCTATTAAAAATGGGGTTAACCCGAATTCGTTTGCTGATGTCACACTGAGAAATACTTACATGATATTATCATTTATGTATACATATGATATTATCATGTTATGTATTTCATTTTTCCAGTTTTTTAGATTTAATAACCAAACTATTGAACTGATATTGATAAAATGTATAAGACCAATCTGAAATAATAGTAAAACACACAAACAAAAAAAATTGCATTCAATTTATAAATGACGGATTTATAAGAGACAGACAAAATAAGTAAAAAAGAAAAAAAATTTAATTGAGATCCTTTTTTAGCTCAATTGATAATATCTGTATGTATTGAACAAATAATGTCTGCTTGATAATATGTACAGAAAAAACGCACATAAAATGTAATTTTGAAATATTACCATTGTAAGTTTTGAATAACATAGTATCAACTTCATTGGAATGGTTCCCATCCACATGGGAATCGAAAGCAGCTACACTAAGAAAGTGCCTTTTGCAGCCGAGACAGCAATACAATCCATTGACATATGATTCTGCAACATGTGCTGAAAAATCTCCACATGTATGTTTGCCTTCGTGCGTCTGCTTCGAACAGATAGTACAGACTTCTTTAACAATAGGCTTGAATGTATCCAATGAATTAGATGATCTGTGAAAGGAAATATATATAAATTGTAAAAAGATTTAATAGAGATTCACATATATTACCCGGTTGGGTGGCACATGACCCGATTCAGCCAATGACACAATTTAATTCTTGGAAATCTACAGTTTGAGGATAGTATCTGCTCGCTGAGCTAATACTCAGGCCAAACTTGATATTAAATAAATTAAATACTAGAAATACCAATGTCATTAATTTGCGTATGCAGGTATTTTAGGCCTGTTGCAAAGTTAAGCTCAGTCATCAATTGATGCCCAAGTAGATTTCATTAACTATGTAACCATTTTGTGAATGAAATCTTGTCTTAATAAGGGGTTTGGTACTGTAATATGGGCCTTAGTTGCCAGTTACATGTGTCACACAGTTTCATAGTCTATATTTGTAACTAAGCAATGAGTCTGCTTGTTTGAAAACTTTCGTTTTAGTCTTTTGGGCTGTGCTGCTGCTGACCCATTTCCATCACAAGAATTCAATTGTGTTATGGCCAATATCAACCATGTGTGGCTCAACCAATAATGAAAGGGCTCTACATAAGATGGATACAATATTCAAAATATATGGACAAAAAGATTAAGTCATTACGATTTAGGCATTTTACCCTCTCTGAGTACATCTCTGTTAGGAAACAAAACTTACATTGGATCTATTTCTTCAGCATGTCGGTTCTGTAAATGTTTTTGGGCATGGAAATAAGCTCGGTACACTTTGAGACACAGTGGGCACTCGAACACTGTCTTGCGTCTTGGAGCGTTCGAATTATCGTCATCATTTACAAATTTATCAATCGACTTATTTCGCTGCTGTTGCAATCTTTTGCTTACGCGCGATGTCGGCGGGACGAATGCAGTCTTCTTTTCATCTTTACTTTCAGTTACGGTGCCCTGCATTTGTTTATTTTTGTCCAGATGTGATTTGATGTGGGTTTTTAGCGCCTGAACTGTATGGAATTCCTTATTACACTCGTCGCATGTCAGTTTCTCTTTAACGTTGGCTGCAGTTTTAGCGCCCATTGCATAAAATTCATTCGGCAATCTCACTGTTTTTGAAAGGAATTCAAAATATGAGCTTCCTTTGGATGTTATAAACAAAACCACAAAAAATTGTATTAAATTCAGTGCACTTCGTTTCCTATAAAACAAGGAGTAGAGTATAGTTATCACAGAATACTACCGATAATTATATGTCTAGACGCTACCACGCTACGCTGGTACAAAGTCGCAGACTAGTGACCACAGACTAAGTAGAGGATACGGTCCATATTACAGAACTATGCTCAGTCAGCGATTGATGCTCAATTAGAGATTTAATTTACTTTTTGATCATTTTGTAAATGAAATCTGATTTTCAGCAGAGATTCACGACTGAGCGTAGCTCTGTGATACGGATCTACGTACAGCGAATAAGTGAATTCTATCAAAGACTAGAGTGTGTAACCAAAACCTAATGTATAATTATATAATATAATTATAATAACGGCACCACTAAGGCACCACTACTTTGAGAATATAACCTTGACTACTATACCCTCAAAGTGCTTACAAATAAGCAGGAAGTTTATATCCTCAACCGTATACTAGCGTTACATACTCTTTGCGTATACCGTATTCTTTACTTGGTCTATGGTCTCTGCTTCGTATATTTTCAATTTCAATTCACAACGGACCCCAACCTAAACGGAATGATCGGGATTGTTTTATATTTATTCATCAAGTCCCTAGATTACATAGTTAGATAAATTTTGGAGGATTGTAATTATTCAACTTGATTGTGACCGTTTTAAAATTGTAAAAATGCGGCCAAGTGAGTACTTATAGCTTTTTATTTAAACACTTAAGTGAGAAGTAACAGTATTCCGTGCTTAGGTGTTTCGGGATTGTTTCATTCCACTGGATCTCAAATTGCATGAACTTAAAGTTTCTTCTGTGAATTTAGATGCTAAGCTTAGGAAAAAATGTCCGCGATTAACCCTTTTGTCTTTTATCATAAAATGGATATATTTTTCTGTTTTATTCCTGGTCCAATGCACTTCATATTATTTTAAAAATCAATATGTAAAAATTTCTGGAAAATTCCCTATCTACAATATTTAACAGACTTTCCCTCTGCATGCCGTCGCCATGGCATTGAATATATAATAGTGCCATGCGAGGGTCTGTTATTTATGCCAAGATCTCACTAAAAAAATTATAATTACATAAATATTTTCTGAGGTATCTAATAATTATAAAGGCCACTATTCCAGACAGCATTGTAGTAGCATCAACAATTATTCTCAAGAAGAAGCAAATATTTGTTGAAAGGATAATATTTGGTTTCCGCACATGTAGCTAGCTCTATCTATATAAGGAACCAAGGTATCTGGGAATACTTGTTGTGGCATGCTGTTTCTTCTGCATGGACAATGATGTACATCTATCATGCAGGAATCACACTGCAATTCTGGTATATTATGATATTTTAAGACTCAAAACCCTACAAACTAATGTTTTTCAAAATTCGTTCAGCCATTTCACCGCAATGTGGTAACAAACAAACATACTCAAACTAAAACACTACTATTCTGATTTTCTTGTAACAAATATCAATAGGATATATATTTAAAAAAATTTATCCTGTACTTGCTGAAATTTCTCCATTACAGAGCTTGCGGAACTCGAAATGATCATCTCAAAGATGCCACTAGAAGTATGTTGCGTCTCAGTCTTGCTGGAATTCGGTGTAAGCTGGAAGGAGGTATCTCGCACCGTAAGGAACTACAGGTTGCCAATGCAATCAAGCAGTGTTGCCAAAGTGCTATGTAGACATGTTGCTAAATCATTGTCTAAGGATGATTTGGAAGACATTCTTGGTAGATTGAGGCTAAAATGTAAGTAAACTTTCTACTTATTACATTCTAAAACTAAAGTATCATAATGGGTACTTTAACTACTAGTACTTTGGAATAAGCCAGACTAAAAAACCACTCAGTGCATAGATCAATGGCATTTATTGTTACTTGACAGGAAGTATATAATACTTGTATGTATATTGTGTGATATTTAAATCTTCTAAATATATATAACTCAAAGGTGACTGACTGAATGACTGACATAGAGATCTATCAATGCACAGCCCAAACCACTGGACGGATTGGGCTGAAATTTGGCATGCAAGTAGATGTAATGACATAGGCATCTCTTAAGAAAGGATTTTTCGAAATTCCACCCTTAGGCGGGTGAAATGGGTGGTTGAATTATTTTCCCATAGGCCATGCCGCGGGCAAAGCTGCGGGCAGAAGCTCGTAAATAAATATATGTGGACATTTCACACAGTGCCATCTAGCCTCAAACTAAGCGAAGCATGTACTATGGGAACCAGAGAACTGATATAATACTTAGATATTTTTTGTTTGGAAATACAATATAGTACCCAGAGATAGAACATTCATCCATGCTCTTCACACAAATGCTTTGTGATCCCATTAGATTATAATGCAATCCGAGGAGAATGTTCCTGCTTATTCCATAACTATACTTCCTTCCTTTTACTGCACACCCGGGATGAGATGGTATGAATTAATTTTCTACAAAAACTTTTCAGTGGTAACAACCCAGTCACGGACATGGCACGTTCTCCACTTACTCGAGCCAACCTCGGATGAACCAGTAACAGAGTTGATGCGAACAATACCACACCGTGTCCTCACAGCGTTGCGCCGTGGAAAGAACAGGAGTATGACGCCCAAGGTAGATTCTTTTTTCTTATATTTAATTACGAGCTTTTGCCCGCAGCTTCGCCCGCGGCTTGGCCTATGGGAAAATAATTCAACCACCCATTTCACCCTCTTAAGGGAGGAATTTCGAAAAATCCATTCGTTTATATAATTGATCAATAGGTGTAAAGGTGGCGCTGGTAGGGTCACCATGTAAAGGTTATACTTGTGGTTGATGCCGCACCATGCTGGTAATGAAAGATTGTGTTGCGGTGCACAAGTGTATTGTTCGGCGTCTACATGATGACAATCCTTTTTTTTTATGTAGGGATTACGTGACGAGCTAGCCGTTCGCCTGATGTTAAACGACATGGCTGCCCATATCAGCTGCAGTGTCACTCGGAACTCTAACATCATCCTAACTTACTAAACTATATCAGCCTAATTAATAAACTGGTATTAGTCTCGGGTTAGTTACTTCAGCTTTTGTACTTTTTTGCTACTGGAATATTTAGCTGGATCGAAAGAGACAAAAGATGGTGTAACTAGTCTAAAGCTAGTTTGTGTTTATTAATAAGGCTGTATAGGTCGGGCGTGTTAATACACTACAATGTTGGTTATGCTAAGTAGGCTAATGGTAATACTGGTATACTAAAACCAAACTCAAACTAAATCAGGTTTCCAAGCGCAGCAATCGTTGCGGTAGCCTTCTTGTACTTCCGAAACCTAGAACAAATTATGGCAAATCAATGCTTACTTTTGAACACAACTTTATAATAAAATACCCTCACATATTAAAAAAATATGTTATTTAACGAATTCAAGAAACAATTGACTCAATACCTTACGACGGATGAGTTGCCGAAGTAAACATTTTAAATTATGTCGTGTTGAAATGTAATGTTACTCAAGCACATATTTATATTTATGTTACTATACCTACATTATTTAAAGTGACGACGAATGTACTTGTAATTTTTTAAGTCTAACTGTTCTCATGGAAGTGACTTTTTTGTCTTATTTGAGAATAAATTTCTTTAATACTAAACACAAATATTTCAAGTTGAATACTGAATCTGGTTTCTTAATTTCCCTTTTAAACTTGTTTCTAGGTGCATTCAGTTATGCATGGTGACCTAATCTATCTCTCTTTACAATTCGTTTCGGACACTAAAGAGAGTTCGGTCTTCTACTTGGCGACTCCGCCAGGACAACCGATAGCCCTGGTCTCAGCTGTCAGTGCTTCCAAGCTGCTAAAAGCCTGCATAGAAGGTAATTTTATGATTACCTAGCGTATACCTTACTTATTTTTTAAACATTTTGGCATAAAAATACAGTAAATGTAGCCTATATTAATCAGTGATAATGTAGCATTCAAACGGTGAAAGAATTTATAAAATTTGTCCAGTACTTTTGAGCCTATTCATTACAAACATACAAATCTTTCCTCGTTATAATAATAGGTCTTTACCTATGAAATTGCCGTATTGCAGTACAGACTTTTTCAAACAAAAAAAAGTTTTGATTGGCTATGAATTCTAAATTCAAATTAATTTTGTTTTAAAAATATGACATTCTATTTACAATATAAGTCTTGTGTTTATTGATTAGCGTTGTATTTTCATTACATTTCAACATTTTTCCTCATAATGGATACTTTGAAATTTCGTGTAATTATGGAATATGAGTTCCGTCGTGGCACCAACGCGGCACAAACGACACGTAACATTAACGACGTTTACGGAGAGAACTGTACAAACGAACGTACACCCCGTTATTGGTGTGCTCGGTTCCGTTCTGGGAATTTTGACTTGAAAAATGAACCTCGTGGTCGTCCGGAAACTTTGGTCAACAATGATGAATTAAAGGCGATTGTGGAAGCTGATGAATCTCAATCTACAGCTGAGCTGGCAGCAGCTTTTGATGTTAGCATCAAAACAATATTGGTCCATTTGCGACAGATTGGCAAGATAAAAAAGCTTGATAGATGGGTGCCCCACGAACTTAACGATCGCCAGCGCAACGTACGCGTCGAGACTTGCCTTGCGCTGCTTAACAGGCACAGAAATGAAGGAATTTTGAACCGAATCGTTACGTGCGACGAAAAATGGATTCTTTTTGACAATCGAAAGCGCTCAGCAAGTTGGTTAGATCCTGGTTCGGTACCAAAGCAATGTGCAAAACGAAAAATGACCCCTAGAAAGGTGATGGTCACAGTTTGGTAGTCTAGTGCTGGTGTGATTCATCATAGCTTTTTACAAAACGGCGAGAGCATTACTGCAAATGTGTACATTGAAGAACTGACCACAATGATGGCGAAACTCGCACGTCTGCAACCAGCTTTGGTCAATCGGTCGTCTCCACTGCTACTTCACGACAACGCGCGACCCCATACTGCACAACAGACCGTCTCTAAGCTGCATGAGTTGGGTTTGGAAGCTCTCCCTCATCCGCCATACTCACCAGATCTTGCGCCTACCGACTATTACTTTTTCCAAAATTTGGACAACTTTTTAGCGGGAAAAAAATTCAATTCCCGAGAGGCAGTACAAAACGCCTTTGAAGAGTTTGTTGTCTCCCGTCCTGCTGATTTTTTCAAGAAGGGCATCCATAAACTGCCATAGCGTTGGCAAAGATGCATTGATTGCAGGGGTGATTACTTTGAATAAAATAAATAAATAAGTTCGAAAAAAAAAATACTTTAACTTTTTTCAAACAAAACGGCAATTTCATAGGTAAAGACCTATTATTAGTATAGATTTAATATTTGAATCAAGAAAATTTTGACAATTTGACAGCTGTGGTGTGGTGGTTGAGCAGGTCGGTTCATAACCCGGAGGCGGTGGGTTCGATTCCCGTACCATGACAAGTATTTATCTCCAGAAAAAAAGCTCAAATACTTGTTCTGTGGCTGGGTGTTGTGGGAGCATGGTCCTCGATGTTCCTGGGTCCCGAGACACAGGGAATCCTAGTTAGGGTCCAGACCCGGGCGTGTTCAAGAGAAGAGTGAATAGGTATTTACATGGCTAGCATGCTACACCTTCCATCGCATCGTCACTTCCCATCAGGTGAGAGTGTGGTCAAATGCTAGACAAGTTTCAAAGTAAAATAAAATAAAAATATTAACTACACAATATAAGCATCTACGCATGTTTACAACTTAATTTTAGAGTTTTGGCGGGAAAACGAAAAAGATCACGTCACCGCATTGTATCATTTTCCAAAACTTGTGTTATTTTCAGTGTTAGTGCATAAAATTGGTGACATTTTATTCGTTAAGTGCTGGATTACAGGCATGAGTGTGGGAAAGTGGTATGATGATGGTGAAACGTTTCTTTTCGTGTTGTTTCCAAAACTGCATAGAAGCTTCTGGTAAAGTTTACCACCACTTCACTAGGAGTATGACTTGACTAGACTAGACTATGACTTAACTTGATGACTTGGACTGTGACTTGACTTGACACATCATATAATATTAATGAACTTGAGAAATTATCAATTACTTGACACTGGCTAAATACACAAAAGTGTGAAGCCATAACAAAAAAAACTTATTTTTATTTACCTTATCACACAAAATATTTAATGTAAATTATGTTAATTTAAAATCACAACTGCCATTATCATATTCTTTCAACTTTTTTTTTGAATATTTTAATCGCTTTTTATCTTATGTTAATTATACATTAGTTGCGCCCCGCGGTTTCACTTGCGAATAAAAAGTATTTTAATTATTTACTCATCCCACGGGAACATTTCACTTTTCCGGGATAAAATGTAGCCTATATGTTAATCCAGTGTATAAGCTATCTTTGTACCGAATTTCATCTAAATCCATTCAGCCGTTTGAGCGTGAAGGAGTAACAAACATACACACATATGCACAAACAAACTTTCGCCTTTATACTATATTTTATATTATATTAGTTTGATGTAAAATCTCCCAATTTCAGGTATAGGATATGCCTTGTTCGAGGATGCGAAGCTCCATGGTAAAGATATAGAATCCCTCCTGCGTATATCAGACCCCGGTTCCAATACAAGAGCTGATCACCTGACTTTGACTCCGGACTACCAACCAGTTCCCGTAGTACTGCCAAACGGAATCGACTATACGCACAGGCAATATGATCAGATGTACGTCGATAATGTTATAGGTAAGAAGTTATTATTTTTTTAAAGTAAAACTTCTTTACTCACGCTTGACTTGGGGAGTAAGCTGGTGAATGCGAGGAATGGAAGTTGAATATGGATCACATAGATCTCCATTGTTAACATAACTAAGTTAAGAATTTGTATTATTATGTTGGTATATCCGGTAAAATGACAATTTACAATTGTCAAGATGGCGACATGTATATTATAATAAATAAATGAATATTTGTGGGCATTTCACACAACGCCATCTAGCCCCAAACTAAGCAAAGCTTGTATTATGGGAACCAGATAACTGATACAATACTTAGATACTTTTTGTTTGTAAATACATACATAGAATACAATATAACACCCAGACACAGAACAGACACCTATGTTCATCACACAAATGTTTGTCCTGAGTGGGAATCGAACCCACAACCCACAGTTCAGAAGGTAGGCTTACTACCAACTGAGCTATCGGGCCAGTCAAAGTCAAAGTCAGTCATTAAACAAAACATAAACAAAGTTTTTTTTTATGTTTTTGTTTTGGCTCCACACTTTTGTGTATTTAGCCAGTCTCAAGTAATTGATAATTCTAGTCTAGTCTAGTCAAGTCATACTCCTAGTAAAGTGGTGGCAAATTTACTTGAAGCTTCTGTGGAGTTTTGGAAACAACACGAAAAGAAACGTTTCACCATCATTATACCATTTTCCCACACTCACGCCTGTGATCCAGCACTTAACGAATAGAACGCCACCAATTTTATGCACTAACACTGAAAATAACATAAGTTTTGGAAAATAATACAATGCGGCGATGCAATCTTTTTCGCTTTCCCGCCAAAAAAACCATAAACAATGTTATACCGGCCGATAGATGGAGCTAAACTAAAGAAGTTTTAGTTCATTCGTGTGGTAGCTCAGCGGTAGCCTACTTTCATACCATTGCACAACATTTCATTCTTTCGCTAGGTTTTTTTTATGTTCGTTCGTTTTCGTGTTCGTCACACCCTTACGTTGTTAGTGTACCCCAAGTCCGCACTAAGCGTTTTGCTGACTCATTTATAGTCCGAACGGCCAAGGAATGGAATGCTCTCCCAAAAACAGTGTTTCCTTCAGGATATAACCTAGGTCTTTTTAAGTCAAGAGTGAATAGGCATCTCATGGGCAAGCGTGCTCCACCTTAGACAACTTCGTCGCTTACCATCAGGTGAGTTGTTGTCAAACGCATGCCCATTATATCATAAAAAAAAAAAAAAAAAAAAATGTTACTGAATGATGTGATGAGCAAGTCGTTCACCTGATGTTAAGCGACACGGCCGCCCATAACAGAACAGTGTCATTCGGAACTCCAAAACATAAAGTTTCGCGTGACACTGCACTGCGCACATCATCCTGAGACATCAGCACAGACTGGTAATAAGATTACTCGACTGTGAGATCAGATCATAGTCTCAATTGCCCTGTAGTTTCACTTGCTACAGTGTCCTTCAAATCGGAACTCAGTAATAGTGCTTGCACACTCTGCTTGACGGCAGAATAACTGGCAAAGTGAAAAAGAGCAGAAAAGTCCTACCACCTAATAAAGGTGGTAGGACTATAGGTAGGATCAAATTTAAATAGGACATAGGAATAGACAGGAAGTACCAACTTTCAAATAAAAACTATACTAGATGGTAGGTAGTGAAGTGAAAGTAGTTAAAAAAATAAAAATAAAATAAAATGGCGGATACAGGAAAAACACAATGGGTGGGGGGTATGGGAGAGGGGGGTCTAAAGATATCTTGGGGTACCTTTACTTTAATCGTAATAAAAAATAATCAATTCACATTCAAAGTTTAAGAAAGTTTTGATAATCTGATTATACACATAAGTTACTAGGTGGTAGGACTTTGTTGCAAAGTTCGTCTAAGTAAGTACCACCGCTTTGCCAGTTATTCTGCCGTCAAGCGGTAGTGTGCAAGTACTGTGTACAGGTTTCAAAGGCGCTTTAGCTAGAGAAATTACTGTGCAGACTTAATAAAAAAAACGTTATAATATGTAATAGAAAAAGTTAGCGCAAACACTTGTTCCTAGTCTGGGTGTTGTGGGACCATGGTCCTCGTAGTTCCTGGGTCCCACAGGGAATCCTAGTCCAGGATCTATGTATGTGATCGTTGGGCGTTATTATTTTTATTATTGCTAGGTGGTAGGACTTTTTTGCAAAGTTCGTCTAGGTAGGTACCACCGCTTTGCCAGTTATTCTGCCGCCAAGCAGTAGGGTGCAAGCACTACTGTGTTCCGGTTTGAAGGGCAACGTAGCTAGTGAAATTACTGGGCAAATGAGACTTTATGATCTGATCTCACAATCGAGTAATCTTACCAGCCTGTGCTGATGTCTCAGGATGATGTGCGCAGTGCAGCAGTCACACGAAACTTTACATGTTGGAGTTCCGAGTGACACTGTTCTGTTATGGGCGGCCGTGTCACTTAACATCAGGTGAACGACTAGCTCGTCACATCATTCAATAACATAAAAAAAAAAAATTATTATTATTACACCCCGTGATGCATATCTATTACTTCATGCATTCTTACTTCTTTTACAGGTCCAAACCCACCGCTGCTGACTGAAATAAATTTAACCTCCACACGAAGGTTCTTCGATAGAAGTCTCTTGAACAAGACGATTAATTTGAAGCTAAGCTTGAAAAGCGATGATATATCAAAGACACTGCGTAACTGGGTTACTAACGGAGCAATATCACCTACATCGGATTTCTTCAAAATATTCCATGAGGTCAAATCGAATAACATCAATTATAACAGAGATTCTGATTCTGATTAATTAAGCATCAAATTGTTATTAGATTAATTTACTAGGTGGTAGAACTTTTCTGCAAAGTTCGTTTAGATACCACCGCTTTGCTAGTTATTCTGCCGCCAAGCAGTAGTGCGCAAGCACTACTGTGTTCCGGCTTGAAGGGCACTGTAGCTAGTGAAATTACTAATTGGCAATTGAGACTTTATAACCTGATCTCACAGTCTAATAATCTTATTACTAGATTGTGCTGATGTCTCAGGATGAGACGCAGTGCAGTGCCGCGCGGAACTCTGTACTTTAGAGTTCCGAGTGACATTGCAAGTGCAGTGGTGGTACCTACCCAGATGAACAGAAAAGCAGAAAAGTCCTACCACCTAGTAAACCGTTAGTTTGTTTGTGTAAAAGTTTTCCATCAAAATTGTTATTAGATTAATAATATAATAATGATAATACGCCCAACGATCACATACATAATAATAATAATAATATGCGTGGACATCTCACACAGCGCCATCTAGCCCCAAACTAAGCAAAACTTGTACTATGGGAACAAGATAACTGATACAATACTTAGATACTTTTTGTTTGTAAATACATACATAGAATACAATATAACACCCAGACACAGAACAAACACCTCCGTTAATCACACAAATGTTTGTCCTGGGTGGGAATCGAACCCACAACCCACAGTTCAGAAGGCAGGGTTACTACCAACTGAGCTATTGGGCCAGTCAATATATCCTAATACATAGATCCTGGACCCTAACTAGGATTCCCCATGTCTAGGGACCCAGGAACTACGAGTACCATGGTTCCAATACCCAGACACAGAACAAGTATTTGCGCTTTTTTTTCTGTGTACAAATACTTGTCCTGCGGGTATCGAACCCGCCGCCTAAGGGATATGAGCCGACCTGCTCAACCACCACACCACAGAGGCTCTCAAAATAAATTATATATGTGGAAAATTAACACTAAAAGTAATCATGGAGAAAGTTAGCGACTTAAGGATCAAAGTCAAAGTCAAAAGATTTATTGCAAATAGGCTAATTTTAGCACTTTTACAAGTTAAAATTATACTAGGTACTTAAAATTAAGTTATTTCACTAAGCATATAAAATTACAAAGTGCTTATTGTCAAATAATATAGCAAGCCCATTACAATATATGAGTTTGAAAAAAAAAGCAGTTCTCTTTCTCACTACTGGTGCAAGCAATCCGGCACAATGCAGAATTGAAAACTTTGATCCGAATCTTCGATTACAACTGTAAAGAAGAAGCTACAAGAAACTTTACAGTCAAGGATTACAATTAACTAATAAAATGAAATAATTTATTTGTAAGAATTTTCGGTTTCAATATTGCAAAGATCATCACATAATTTTTCCAACAAAATTCTGACCATAGATACAAGCGTACAAATATTCGTAATTGGATTTGAATTAACTGTGTCAGTATTTAATAATGAGATTAAGCAATTATAGTTATTATTATTGAACATTCAGTTATTTGCAAAAAGTTAAATACATTGAATTGGTCAAACTAATTTATAAGTACTTATCGAAGCGTATAGATCGAATAAAGCACCCTTTTTTACTTAAGGCTTTGTTATTAATCTGACTTTGACTTTGTCCCGATAGCTCAGTTGGTAGAACCTGCCTTCTGAACTTTTAAGTTGTGCATTCGATTCCCACTCAGGACTAACATTTGTGTGATGAACATCGATGTTTGTTCTGTGTCTGGGTGTTATATTGTATTGGATGAATGTATTTACAAATAAAAAGTATCTAAGTATTGTATCAGTTACCTGGTTCCCATAGTACAAGCTTTGCTTAGTTAGGCGCTGTGTGAAATGTCCACACATTATTATTATAATATACTAGCTGACCCGGCGAACTTCGTTCCGCCTAATAGTTTGAATGTACCAGTTTAGGTTTTTTGACGTAAAACTTCTTTACGCACGTTTGCTTTGGGAGTATGGCGAGGCGAACGGAAATTGAAAGTTGTTGGTTAACGTAGAACTCCATTGTCAAAATAACGATGTTAAAAATTTGTGTTATATTGGTATGTTCGGTAAAATGATAATTTACAATTGTCAAGATGGTGACATTAACATTAAACAAAGCAAAAACAAAGTTATACCGGCCGATAGATGGAGCTAAACTAAAGAAGTTTTATTTCAGTCGTGTGGTCTAAAGCACACTCGTTTTAGTAGTAGGCAGAGCTAGTATTAGTTGTTATATTATTGTAGTTGTTAAAATAAATGTAAACAAATGTATTAAAATATTTTAAATCCCAACGAATTTTTATTTTGGAGCGGCTAAATCGCTTCTCTGACAAAGTGCTTTTATTATATCTATCTATATAAAAGAAAGTTGTGTTAGTTACACTATTTATAACTCAAGAACGGCTAAACCGATTTGGCTGAAAATTGGTGGGGAGGTTTTTTTTTTTTTTTTTTTACATCAAACTTGTCTAGCATTTGACCACGCTCTCACCTGATGGGAAGTGACGATGCGATCGAAGGTGTAGCATGCTAGCCAAGTAAATACCTATTCACTCTTCTCTTGAACACGCCCGGGTCATATTTCGCCGGAAACACAGACGCTGGCAGGGCATTCCATTCCTTAGCCGTTCTAATTAAGAACGTTGAGTCAAATCGCTTGGTACGAATGGGTGGTATTTCGACCACAAAAGGATGGCGCTTAGCCGAGCGTCTAGTAGTCCGGTAGTGGAATGGTGATGGGAGAATTAGATCATGCAGTTCTTGAGCGCATTCACCGTGGTGTAATCTGTAAAAAACTGATAGACTTGCCACCTTACGTCGATGTGCAAGGCTCTGGAGCCTTTCACCAACCAAAGTGTCGTCGTCAATGAGCCTTTTGGCACGCCGTTCAATCGAGTCTAGAGCCTCAAGCTGGTACTTGGCAGACCCGTCCCACAGGTGGCAGCAGTACTCCATACACGATCGGACTTGTGCTTGATACAGATTTAGAAGCTGTCCAGGTGTGAAGTACCGCCTTACCTTGGACAATATGCCCAGTTTTTTTGAAGCTACTTTGGCTTTGGACTCGATGTAGGATCCAAAGTTTAGGTTTGACGTGAGATCAACACCCAAAAGCTCAAGATGGTTTCCTAAACTTACAGATACACCACGGAATGAAGGAGCCAGATGGAGTGGGCTCTTTTTAGCAGTGAATAAACACGCCTGTGTTTTTGCAGCATTGAACCTAACCAAGTTAGCATCGCCCCAATCGGACACGGCTTTCAAAGCCAGGTTCATGCGCTCAACCATAGCCTCTCTCTCAATCCGGACGTCGTCACCACTGGCTCGGGCACTGGATGTGTATCTTTCAACAACAGTACTATCATCTGCATACCCAAAGGTACCGGGCTTTAGCAGATCATTGATGTGGAGTAAGAATAGTGTTGCTGAAAGAACTGACCCCTGAGGTACACCAGCATTAATAGCTAATTGATCGGAAGAGCAGCCATCAAGAACTACTCTAAGCGATCGTTCCCTCAAAAAGTCTGATATCCAAGTGCACAAACCAGCAGGTAGTCCGTAAGATGGAAGCTTATTCAGAAGACCGTCGTGCCAGACCCGATCAAATGCCTTAGAGACGTCTAGAGATACAGCAAGTGCCTCTCCATGTATCTCTAAGGCTTCGCTCAATATGTGAGTGGCATACGCAAGAAGATCCCCAGTGGACCGGTTTCGGCGAAATCCGTATTGCCGGTCACTGAGGAGATCATTGTCTTCAAGGTATGCCAAGAGCTTGTTGTTAATTATACGCTCCATACTCTTACAGAGAATGGAGGTAATTGAGATGGGTCGATAGTTGGCAGGATCAGCACGACTGCCCTTCTTAGGTACAGGTTGTACGTTGGCTAGCTTCCAACTCATAGGGACTATTCCGGTGTCTAGAGAGAGGCGAAATAGGCGTGTTAGAATGGGAGACAACTCGGGTGCACAGCTCTTAAGTACAATTGCAGGTATACCATCGGGACCAATGGCTTTGTTCACGTCTAGACTGCGTAATGTTTTTAGTACTTCCTTCTGACGTATGCGTATTTTCGGCATGAAAACACCGCATTGTGGAAGGCAGGGAGGTACCTCATTAGCAGTATCTAAACGCGAAGCTTCTGCAAAGAGAGTGGCAAACAAGTTTGCTTTTTCTTTTGCAGTGTGAGCCAGCGATCCGTCTGGTTTCAATAATGGAGGCAGTGAGGATCGACAGAAGTTCGCTTCAATCGATTTGGCTAGGGACCAAAAAGCCTTACTACCCGCTGGGTAGGAAGCAAGTTTAGTCCCTATTCGACCAATATGATTGAAACGAGCCTTCCTTAATTCCTTCTTACAGGCCTTGGCGGCAACGTTAAAGGCTTTCTTCTTAGCTCGAGTGTCGGAGGCCTTGCGTTTTCGAGCGTCAGCCCATGCCAGATATGCTGCATGCTTCTGCGCTTCAGCACGTGCACATTCGGCTCCAAACCATGGGCTGGCTTTGCTGGTCACGGGCTTATCGGAAAATGGAATAAAATATTCCATAGCCCGACATACTACCTCAGTAACCGCATTCGCGCAGACCGTCGGATCTCCAGAAGAAAAACACGTTTGCCGCCAAGGATATGAAGCGAAGAAATGTCGCATCTCGTCCCAGTCTGCTAAGTTGTATCTCCAGACACGCCGATTGCTCTTAGGGCTTGGGTCAGGCGGGGAGTATACTGAAACGGACTTGACCAGACAGTGATCGGAACTACCAATGGGTGAGGATACCGCCACAGAGTAACGGTCTGGTTCAGTCGTGAGCAGAAGGTCGAGGCAGTTAGCAGTGTGGCTATCAATATCAGGCACTCGCGTTGGCTCTTTAACAATCTGCGTTAAATTGAGCGCCAAAGCGAGCTTACGCGTCTCTCTCCCAGCGTGGTCCGTGATCCGGTGTGGGACTAACCACTCCTGGTGGTGAGCATTAAAGTCCCCCAGAACAACAAGCTGAGCCGAAGGATAGCGTTGCTGAGCCACATCTGCCGTTTCACTGAGATACTCCATTAGAAGAGTTGTCTCCCGGTCACCGCTATGTGATCTGTACACACCAGCATAGAGAATTTTCTCAATGCCGGTATCCACAAGCACCCAAATCACCGAAAAGTGGGGATGTTCAAGGTTTCGGAGACGCAAACAGCAAATGTCATCACGGACGTAAACGCAGATACCAGCGCGTGGAAGGAAGCGGTTTTCCAAGATGAATCCTGGATAGTCCAGATATGCCGTGTCTGATGGACATCCTATTTGCGTCTCAGTCAAGAAGAGCAAGTGCGGTTTGTTGGTCTCCAGATGATGATGGACCGCTTGCAGATTTGAGTGCAGCCCACGAATATTTGTGAGGTGCACTTTAAGAGTGAGGACGTGCATCTGCCGTTTAAACTTGCTCAATTTATTTGACTTTTTCATAGTTGGGTGAGTTAGGTAGACAAGTAGGAAGTGGACGAGATATTGGGATGCTAACCCTCAGTAATAGAGAAGCTCCTACGCCAATGGAGAACTTGCGCGGAGACTGCGGGGACGCCCGAACCCCCCTGAAATTACCCACAAGTTCCTCACTTCCAGTCGCCAACTGGCCCTGTGGACAACCTCAGGATTTTACACAAGCGGTGGGGCAGCCTTTTGTAGTTGGCTAGACTACTACTTGGGCCCCCTACAACTTGCGGTCGGCCAGCAGAGAGCACCGTGCTTCGGATCCCGCTACCCTCCGAAGTAAGGTCTCCGACGCGAAAGCATCTCCATCACCAATACCGGTCTGCATACCCAACACAACTGTCCACTTCTACTCGTCAGAACGGCTTCATTAGACATCACGATGGAACACGACGAGTCGCTTGGCATCGTGGTTTTGTCTAATGGGTGGTAACTAAGCCGGCGGCTAAGGCCTTCCACCAGTTATTTGGTTGCTCTTTTGGCACCACCCAGGGGTCACGTGTAGGGAAACTAGGGTTAAAGCCTACGGACGCGAGCAAACATAAAACCAGGAAATGGACATACTTTCTTATCCGTTCGACCGCGTTTTATTAATTCACACGTGCGAATCCGGGGCGGGTCAATTAGTTTTAAATAAATTATTTAGTGCAAAATAAAGTTACATAATAGATACATAGATAACTCTGTCTCACCAATGAAATTTACATGATACAGGAATAAAATAAATCTTACCTACTAGTGCAATAATGGGGGGTCTTATCGCTAATAGCGATCTCTTCCAGACAACCTTTGGATGGAAAGTATCAAAAGATAAAATGTTGGTAAAGTAAACTGGAGCCAATCGGCCGTAATGGAGTATCAACATTGGGCGATCCCGTAATTCGATTGCAACTGAAAGGAACACAAATTTGTATGGATTTGATAGTTTTTTTTTTGTGTTTTGGCTCCACACTTTTGTGTATATAGCCAGTGTCAAGTAATTGATAATTTATCAAGTTAATGATATTTCACGCAGATATGTGTCAAGTCACAGACCAAGGCATCAAGTCAGGTCATAGTCTAGTCATACTCCTAGTAAAGTGGTGGCAACATTACTTGAAGCTTCTATGGAGTTTTGGAAACAACACGAAAATAAACGTTTCACCATCATTATACCACTTTCCCACACTCATGCCTGTAATCCAGCACTTAACGAATAGAATGCCACCAATTTTATGCACTAACACTGAAAATAACACAAGTTTTGGAAAATAATACAATGCGGTGACGCAATCTTTTTCGTTTTCCCGCCAAAACTCTAGCGTAGTTAGTACATTCTCCTGTTGCATTGCAATCAAAGTTTCGTGATCACCCCCATGTGCCAGAATCATTAATCTTGTATTCTTGTAACAAATGCCAATCTTCATTTGTTGAACATTTGTTACAATTAATTCTTATTGACAATTGACGTAGAATGTCTGTGGACGTGTGAGTGTGTTGTGTGTGTGGGTGGGTTGGTGTGTGGGTGTGTGTGTATGCATGTGACCGACCGTGTGAATGTGACGGTGTGTTATTGTGCACATGTATAGATTATGTATGAGTGAAGTAGAGTGTGCGAGTTAGTATGTACGAAAGTTGTGTTACTTCTGCGGCTTAAAAGTTGCCTTATAATTTTTTCGTTGTCGAAGAAACAAATTCCCTTTTAGTTTAGTTTTAAACGAGTGACTACAGATTTTTTTTCTTAAAGGCGGTGGTAGGTTGTTCCATATCTTCGACGTACGATACTTGAAGCAACCTTGAAACCCGGCAGTACTGTGTTTTGGGATTGCTAGCATGTTTTGTGATTTCGAGCGTGTGTTTAAATGGTGATGAGCGTCCTTACTAAATACGAGCTTTTCAAATAGGTATTCAGGCTTTTTACTCCAAAAAATAAACATACAATCAATTTTTGTCTTACAAAAAAGAGCAATTCGTTCCATTTATAACATGAAATCCCGCGAATCTCTCAGGGAACGATTTAAGGGGATAAACATTTACGAAAATTTGATGTACGAGTACACTCGCAAAAACATTAGCTCTTTTCCCAGATAGTGCGACATTCATAACTTTAATAATAGGAACAAAAATAAATTGAAAGTTCCAAGATTCAGACTGCAGAAAGTTAATGGTTCATTCATGAACCATGTATACGCAACGCATGTATAGGAAACTGTATACGCTTTTATAACAAGTTGCCTGATGGTATCGAACAATTTTGTCAATGCGTAAATTTAAATTATTCATAATATCAAACGTAATGAAAAAAGCCTATTACACAATAAATGATTATGTGTTGGACAAAAAAGCTTGGTCTGAATATCCCAAGCTTAATGGTATTAAACCTTAGGTACTTTGCCTATTGCCTGTTCCTATCTATAGTTTCTGTTTCTATTTGTGATGTATATTAAGATAATCACGGTATTTTTCTTGCACCGGTGTGACGTGGTGGTTACTAATGTAACATATTCATTATCTCAACCGCAATAAATTATATACATTGTAAAAGACAGTAGAAAGAAGAAAAAAAAATCATCACTGTGAAGTTTCTTGTAGCTTCTTCTTTACAGTTGTAATCGAAGCTTCGGATCGGAGTTTTCTGTTCTGCATTGTGCCGGATTGCTTGCACTCGTAGTGAGAAGAGAACTGCTTTTTTTTTCAAACTCATATATATTATTGTAATGGGCTGGCTATATATTATTTGACAATAAGCACTTTGTAATTTGATATGCTTTGTGAAATAACTTAATTTTAAGTACCTAATATAATTTTGACTTGTAAAAGTGCTAAAATTAAGTCTATATGCAAAGTCAAAAGATTTATTGCAAATAAATCTTTTGACTTTGACTTTGACATAGGTGGGCCGATATTACCTAAGCTTGCACCGCTCTTCTGTTGCATAGTGTAAATTTTCCACTATCGGAGGTTATTCTTTTCATTGTCACCACTGAATCGGTTAAAATCGATGATCTCCAATAGGAACGCTTTTGATTTTCATTAGCTTGGTTCCAAACGTACGTAGATAAATAGAATAAAGTAATTAGAGTAAAGGTCGCGGATATTTTGTTCTTCAATCGGAAATGAGGCTGTTATTTTCGTTAAATTAAGTACTTACAGTCAAGGCTGTAGCTAGAGTCGAATTTGTGGAAGTAAAAAAAATATCAAAATTGATCTGCTCTCAAAGCACGGGGACTATATTTAAATAAACTAGTTGACTTGCCCCGGCTACGCAATAGTTTTACAACCTAACCCTGTCCAATAGAATACTTCTTCTTCTCTCATCTTACCTTTTAAATCTTCCCTAGAACACGACAAACATTTTAAAACCAAAATCAGCTAAATCGGCCCAGCAGTTCTCAAGTTTTAGCGAGACTAACGAACAGCAATTGATTTTTATATATATAGAAGAAGATAAATCAATAGAACAGAAACAGCATACAAACAAAGAAAGCTCGGTACGTGACACATCGACAGAGTAGATACAGACACGGTTAATAGATGTCGCCTTTGGAGATTTATATCAATCTGTGGCTAATTTAAAGACAAGGGGTGAGCGGGCATAGACGGAGAGATTTTTTTAAAATATTTCTGTACTACATACCTAATTGCGTATACAGTAAGACCACGGCAGTAGTGTGAAATAGGTACTTTAAAATTGAAAATATTTAATTTTGAAACATACAACATAATATTATTTAATAAACATAAAACAATAAAAAGGGAACTTAATCAAACAAACCACTACCAGTAGGCAACGTGCCCATTATGCTGGCAGCATTGCCACGTTGAATTGGAATGCTCAATCTTTGGCAGAAGTAGAGGCCAGCATTTTGGTCACGCGTGGCTTCAACCAGACGTTTCGAAAGTTCTTTAAATATTTGGTGAGCACTCGGTCCCCAAGGCCCCAGTGTCTCAACTGCAAAATTTACTATAATTTATTAATTTTTATTTTCGAAGTAAAACTTCTTTAGGCACGCTTAACTTGGGGAGTAAGCTGGCGAGTAAACATTACAAATTGTACTGTAATGTTTACACATTACATTACAATATAGGTGTGATTGTTTAATTTTTATTTAAAATGAAACTTCCGCGACATCACGCCTGAGCCTATCAATTAGTAAAAGAACCGTTTCAAAAAACCGGTAAGCGATTTTTTTTTTAAATTAAGTTTTGGCTCCACAACTCCGTGTATTAAGCCAGTGTCAAGTAATTGATAATTTATCAAGTTAATGATATTTCACGCAAATATGTGTCAAGTCACAGTCAAAGTCATCAAGTCGTCATAGTCAAGTCATAGTCTAGTCAAAGTCATACTCCTAGTAGAGTGGTGGCAACTTTACTTGAAGCTTCTATGGAGTTTTGGAAACAACACGAAAATAAACGTTTCACCATCATTATACCATTTTCCCACACTCACGCCTGTAATCCAGCACTTAAAGAATAGAATGCCACCAATTTTATGCACTAACACTGAAAATAACACAAGTTTTGGAAAATAATACAATGCGGTGACGCAATCTTTTTCGCGTTCCCGCCAAAACTCCAAAAGCGATATTTTAATCAATTCGAAACATTGCATTTTATAGGTCCAAAATAAATGTCTCTTTTTTCTTTTCTTTCTATATAAATGTTATTGTGATAAACTAGGAAAAACCAGTGAAACCGACAGCCTCGGTTTCCTATAATACCAAAAGTTGGCGTGGGAAAATTCCGAGGCAATTACTTAAGTCTATTTCAGATTTCCACAGACGTGAGTAGTTTAATGATGGAGCGGGGAAACAAAATGTAATTATAGATATGTAGGTTTGACAGTCTCTGTGGTGTGGTGGTTGAACAGGTCAGCTCATAACTTGGAGTCGGCAGGTTCGATTTCCGCAGCAGGACAAGTATTTGTGCACAGAAAAAAGCGCAAATACTTATTCCAAGTCTGCGTGTTGTGGGAGCATGGTCCTCGTAGTTCCTGGGTCCCTAGACACAAGGAATCCTAGTTAGGGTCCAGGATCTATGTATGTGATCGTTGTGTATGGGATGGCGCTTAGCCGAGCGTCTAGTAGTCCGGTAGTGGAATGGTGATGGGGGAATGAGATCATGCAGTTCTTGTGCACATTCACTATCTGTATATTTTAAAAAAGGAAGGAATCAATGTAAGAACTAACAATAATATTCGTGTATCTCAAAAATTATTCTTTTATTATATGGTTGGCTACTGCCACCTAAGATTTTAATTTTTTATTTATCACAATTGTTTATTCTGTTTGTGTATTTTTTATTATGGATCTTGAGTCTGAATTAAAGTAATATTAGGTCTTTACCTATGAAATTGCCGTTTTGTTTGAAAAAAGTTAAAGTATTTTTTTTTCGAACTTATTTATTTCTTTTATTCAAAGTAATCACCCCTGCAATCAATGCATCTTTGCCAACGCTGTGGCAGTTTATGGATGCCCTTCTTGAAAAAATCAGCAGGACGGGAGACAACAAACTCTTCAAAGGCGTTTTGTACTGCCTCTCGGGAATTGAATTTTTTTCCCGCTAAAAAGTTGTCCAAATTTTGGAAAAAGTAATAGTCGGTAGGCGCAAGATCTGGTGAGTATGGCGGATGAGGGAGAGCTTCCAAACCCAATTCATGCAGCTTAGAGACGGTCTGTTGTGCAGTAAGGGGTCGCGCGTTGTCGTGAAGTAGCAGTGGAGACGACCGATTGACCAAAGCTGGTTGCAGACGTGCGAGTTTCACCATCATTGTGGTCAGTTTTTCAATGTACACATCTGCAGTAATGCTCTCGCCGTTTTGTAAAAAGCTATGATTAATCACACCAGCACTAGACCACCAAACTGTGACCATCACCTTTCTAGGGGTCATTTTTCGTTTTGCACATTGCTTTGGTACCGAAACAGGATCTAACCAACTTGCTGAGCGCTTTCGATTGTCAAAAAGAATCCATTTTTCGTCGCACGTAACAATTCGGTTCAAAATTCCTTCATTTCTGTGCCCGTTAAGCAGCGCAACGCAATTCTCGACGCGTACGTTGCGCTGGCGATCGTTAAGTTCGTGGGGCACCCATCTATCAAGCTTTTTTATCTTGCCAATCTGTCGCAAATGGACCAATATTGTTTTGATGCTAACATCAAAAGCTGCTGCCAGCTCAGCTGTAGATTGAGATTCATCAGCTTCCACAATCGCCTTTAATTCATCATTGTTGACCAAAGTTTCCGGACGACCACGAGGTTCATTTATCAAGTCAAAATTCCCAGAACGGAACCGAGCAAACCAATAACGGGTTGTACGTTCGTTTGTACAGTTCTCTCTGTAAACGTCGTTGATGTTACGTGTCGTTTGTGCCGCGTTGGTGCCACGACGGAACTCATATTCCATAATTACACGAAATTTCAAAGTATCCATTATGAGGAAAAATGTTGAAATGTAATGAAAATACAACGCTAATCAATAAACAAAAGACTTATATTGTAAATAGAATGTCATATTTTTAAAATAAAATTAATTTGAATTTAGAATTCATAGCCAATCAAAACTTTTTTTTGTTTGAAAAAGTCTGTACTGCAAAACGGCAATTTCATAGGTAAAGACCTATTATTATTATTAAATTGTGACGAAAAAATTTGCCCCCCATAAAACGTAAGTTAAAAAATAATTAATATCAAAGATTTGTTGTAAAAGTTTTTAAGTTTATTCTAAATCCATGCAAAGTTCACTCTGTATTAGGCGCACCTCCCCTACGTCTTATTTACATACAACCCCCGCTTTTTCCCTCTATATAAAAGCTTAGTGAAACGTTCTGAAATCAGTATACAAACGAGTTTTCTCCTGATAACACTCATTAGTGTTTTACAAAAGTAACGGAAAAAATTTCGGTATTTTCTCAAAAGAAACGAAATGTTTTTAAAAATGGAAAAGACCTTCTTTTTGTTAGTATCCATTAGTTTTGTGCTGTCAGCTGGAAATGACGTCAATGTAAGTATTTTTAAAATTTTTTTTTATGTTTGTGAATGATGTGACGTGCTAGTCGTTCACCTAATGTAAAGCAACACGGCTGCCCATAACAGTGTCACTCGGATTTCCAAAATATATAGTTTCGTGTGACACTGCACTGCACACATCATCCTGAGACATCAGCACAGTCTGGTAATAAGATTACTCGACAGTGAGATCAGATCAAAATTTTCAATTGACCTGTAATTTCACTAGCTACAGTGCCCTTCAAACCGGAACACAGTAGTGCTTACACACTAATTCTTTTCGCTTAATTCATTAATATTGTTACCAACAGCTTCGTTTTTGTCTCTACTGCTGAATATAGTCCTCCCCCATTGAGAGAGGGCATCAGAGGATTTCCATAAGTACCACGCTTGGCAGACATCTTCATATTATGATCATAATCAAGTGAGAAAAAAAAACACCTGCGAATAAAATTTAGCCTGTTTGAATCCACTATATAAGCTATCTATATTCCACACGAGCTTCTGCCCACGGCTTCGCCCGCGGCGTCGCCTATGGCAAAATAATTCAACCACCCATTTCACCCTCTTAAGAGTGGAATTTCGAAAAATCCTTTCTTAGCGGATGTCTACGTCATAACATCTACCTGCATGCCAAATTTCAGCCCGATCCGTCATGTGGTTTGGGCTGTGCGTTGATAGATCACTATGTCAGTCAGTCAGTCACCTTTGAGATATTTAGATTTAATCCAAATCCGTGAAGCTGTTCGAGCGTGAATGAATAGCAAACATCTATACCTACAAACTTTCGCGTTTGTATTAGTTTTACCTGCAACTAAAACGTAGCCTATATTTTAATTTACTATATAAGCTAAGAGAAGAGAAAGCTTTATAATTCTTGCGCTTGGGTTGAGCTGGATTCATTTCGATTAAAACCAACTTGTATTTCTGACTTTCTTAATTTATTTAATTAATGATGATGCGACAACTAGCATACAGGCATCGGATATGACAGTTCTCGATCTCATACACAGACCACAGGAGAGACTAGATCTCATATTTTTAATTCATAGACTATTTCACATATCAAACCATAGAGTAACATAATACGATATCTAAGAATACTACAAAAGCTATTGCCCAATTCCCTGGATATTCCCTTAGCCTGCTCTTACGGCTCCTACGGGAAGAGATGAGGTGCTCCTGTTCTCACGCGCCATTAATACAATAGCTTCCATCATAATGCTGGCTAAAATTACTGCTGTTACTTTTGAGTACTCATTTAAAGATTGGTAAACAAAATAGAAAATAATGAAAAGAAAGCTTAATCTAATCTTCCTTTGTATATTTTTGTATTGTTTTGGATTTTGTTAAGTTTTATTTCATGTTTCTAACTTTGTTTTTTGTAGTGTAATAAGATGTGTTGCGTCCGTGACGTCATGTTATGGGTGCCGGCTGAAAATCAGTAACCGAGGTTTTTGTTTGCAGCCTCAGTTGTATGCTGAGCCGGGACCTATTCCAACATCGCGCTGTATCGCATATTATTGTGTGTGATTGTATATATATTTTTCTATTGTCTTTGTATTTATTACCTATGCAATATTGTGTTTCAGGAATAAAGTTTATTACATTTCATTTATAATCTAACAAACCATTTTTGTAAACCGGGTGTTACAAAACTATCCGTAAAGCTGAAAGGAGGTTAATGGGGCCTTATAACGAGTCCATTCACAATATTTAAGAATCTGAGGTCCGTATTACAGAACGATGCTCAGTCATCGACTGGTACTCAAGCAGAGATTTTATTCACTAATAGATCACTTTATGAATGAAATCTCTGCTTGAGTACCGATCGATGACTGAGCATCGTTCTGTAATACTGACCTTAGTAAAGCAATATAGAATATCCAAAAAAAAAAATTAACTGATATGCAAACCCTATTTCAGTAAAATTAAAGAGTAAACTGTGCAGAATGTATCTACATTTCTACCTAATTCGCGGAACGACAAAAAATTTAAAAGACCCTAACGTAACAATCTAAACAGACACTTACTTTACTATAATTTTTCATAATTTATGAATGAAATCTCTGCTTGAGCACCGATCGATGACTGACCATCGTTCTGTAATACGGACCTTAGTGCAAGTTTTGATTCTAGGAAGAGAATGTTAAAGAGGCCCTCGGCGACCAACAGGCTTTGTGGTTCGGCCCGAGACTCGGGAAGCGGTCCCTGCGCGTCCCTGAAGAAGATAACCGGTCGGTAGTATATATACTTACCTTATTTATCATCTAACTTCAAAAAGGAGGAGGTCCCCAATTAGCTCTTAGTTTTTTTTATTGTATACCTGTTGCGCCCCGCGGTTAAAAGTATTTTATTTATTTGCTCATCCCACGGGAAAAATTCACTTTTCCGGGATAAATTGTAGCCTATATGTTAATCTAGTGTGTAAGCTATCTTGGTACCGAATTTCATCCTAATCCATTCAGCCGTTTGAGCGTGAAGGAGTAACAAACATACACACATAAAAACTTTCGCTTTTATAATATGTATTAGTGAGATTAGTGTGATGTGATTGTCTTTTTAACACTAGCTGAGCCCCATGGTTTTACCTGCGACTTAAAAGTAGCTTATGTTTTAATCCACTATATAAGCTATCTATATTCCAAATGTAATCCAAATCTGCCAAGCCGTTTGAGCGTGAATGAATAACAAAAATCCATACATACTAACTTTCGCGTTTATATTAGAAGCATAATTGCCAGTCTGCATCAAAGTTTGGCAGTTCTCACTTATCTCTTTAGGACGTACCCAGGAACTGTAAGCTTCTTTTTATGTTAAAGAATGACGTGAGTAGCTAACCGTTCGCCTGATGTTAAGCAAGACGCTTGCCTATATCAGTTGCAGTGTCATTCAGAACTAAAGTATAGTTTTGCGTGACACTGCACTGCGCACGACATTCTGAGACATCAGCACAGTGTAGTAATAAGATTACTAGGTGGTAGGACTTTTCTGCAAAGTTCGTCTAGGTAGGTACCACCGCTTTGCCAGTTATTGTGCCGCCAAGCGGTAGTGCACTACTGTGTTCTGGTTGAAGAGAACTGTAGCTAGTGAACTTACTGGGCAATTGAGACTTTATGATCAGATTTCACAGTCGAGTAATCTTATTACCAGACTGTGCTGATGTCTCAGGATGATGGGCGCAGTGCAGTGTCACGCGAAACTTTATATTTTAGAGTTCCGGGTTTCACTGTTCTGTTATGGGCGGCCGTGTCGCTTAACGTCAGGTGAACGACTAGCTTGTCACATCATTCACAAACATAAAAAAATACTAAACTGTGAGATCAGGTAAAGACTAAAATGTAATTTCACTAGCTACAGTGCCCTTCAAACCGGAACACAGTAGTGCTTGCGCACTACTGCTTGGCGGCAGAATACCTGGCAAAGCGGTGGTACCTACCTTGACTTTAGTGACGGGGAAATGTACTTTTTAAAAAGAGGTAACGCTGTTAAATTCGCCTGTCATACTATCAACGTAAGTACAAGTACCTGTTACAGGATTTTCATTTATTAATTCGTAAATATCTTTTTATAGAGATGTCTACTTAAGAATGTTGGAAGCTGCGGACGCTATGAAGTACTATTACGACCAGCTCCCTGTGTCTTTATTGAGACGGAATGATCCCGATACAAGAGGTATGTATTATTGAACTAGTTGCGCCCGTTGTCACCCGCGGACAAAAAGTATTTTAATTATTTGCTCATCCCACGGGAAGATTTCACTTTTCAGGGATGAAATGTAGCCTATATGTTAATCCAGTGTATAATCTATCTTGGTACCGAATTTCATCCAAATCTATTCAGCCGTTTGAGCGTGAAGGAGTAACAAACATACACACATGCACACATACACACATACAAACTTTAACCTTTATAATATTAGTGTGATACGCACACCCGTCGTCGCCCGAGACACGTTTTGAGCGACACGGATAATCCTATAGCAGCAGGGGCGTAGCTAGGCGAGGGCGAAGGGGCCCCCGCTCACGGCCTCACCCATAAAGGGGCCTCGCGAGTCCTTTTAAATGCGATGCCACCATACTAAAAATCCCAATTTATTTTTAGTAGAATTTAGCTGTAAGAAGTTTTTCTAAGTTAAAAACTATAAAAATGAATGCGAAAAAGATTGCGTCGCCGCATTGTATTATTTTCCAAAACTTGTGTTATTTTCAGTGTTAGTGCATAAAATTGGTGGCATTCTATTCGTTAAGTGCTGGATTACAGGCGTGAGTGTGGGAAAATGGTATAATGTTGGGAAAACGTTTCTTTTCATGTTGTTTCCAAAACTCATATAAGCTTCAAGTAAAGTTGCCACCACTTTACTAGGAGTATGACTTCGACTGAACTATGTGACTTGACACATATTTACGTGAAATATCATTAACTTGATGAATTATTAATTACTTGACACTGGCTAAATACACAATAGTGTGGAGCCAAAACATAAAAAAAAAACTATAAAAACTACTGAATCAGGGCCGACTGTCTGCTTTGGCAATACTCATAATCGAATCATGCCAAAACCAATTATAAATCCTTACTAGAGGACTTCTGTAAAGCAAAACACCGAAGAATATTATTTTTGTAAAAAAAGTTACAATTATATGCTTTTCAATATTCTCCCGCCGCGCATTTATAATAGGTCTTTACCTATGAAATTGCCGTATTGCAGTACAGACTTTTTCAAACAAAATAAGTTTTGATCGGCTATGAATTCTAAATTCAAATTAATTTTGTTTTAAAAATATGACATTCTATTTACAATATAAGTCTTTTGTTTATTGATTAGCGTTGTATTTTCATTACATTTCAACATTTTTCCTCATAATGGATACTTTGAAATTTCGTGTAATTATGGAATATGAGTTCCGTCGTGGCACCAACGCGGCACAAACGACACGTAATATCAACGACGTTTACGGAGAGAACTGTACAAACGAACGTACAACCCGTTATTGGTTTGCTCGGTTCCGTTCTGGGAATTTTGACTTGAAAAATGAACCTCGTGGTCGTCCGGAAACTTTGGTCAACAATGATGAATTAAAGGCGATTGTGGAAGCTGATGAATCTCAATCTACAGCTGAGCTGGCAGCAGCTTTTGATGTTAGCATCAAAACAATATTGGTCCATTTGCGACAGATTGGCAAGATAAAAAAGCTTGATAGATGGGTGCCCCACGAACTTAACGATCGCCAGCGCAACGTACGCGTCGAGACTTGCCTTGCGCTGCTTAACAGGCACAGAAATGAAGGAATTTTGAACCGAATTGTTACGTGCGACGAAAAATGGATTCTTTTTGAGAATCGGAAGCGCTCAGCAAGTTGGTTAGATCCTGGTTCGGTACCAAAGCAATGTGCAAAACGAAAAATGACCCCTAGAAAGGTGATGGTCACAGTTTGGTGGTCTAGTGCTGGTGTGATTCATCATAGCTTTTTACAAAACGGCGAGAGCATTACTTCAGATGTGTACGTTGAAGAACTGACCACAATGATGGCGAAACTCGCACGTCTGCAACCAGTTTTGGTCAATCGGTCGTCTCCACTGCTACTTCACGACAACGCGCGACCCCATACTGCACAACAGACCGTCTCTAAGCTGCATGAGTTGGGTTTGGTAGCTCTCCCTCATCCGCCATACTCACCAGATCTTGCGCCTACCGACTATTACTTTTTCCAAAATTTGGACAACTTTTTAGCGGGAAAAAAATTCAATTCCCGAGAGGCAGTACAAAACGCCTTTGAAGAGTTTGTTGTCTCCCGTTCTGCTGATTTTTTCAAGAAGAGCATCCATAAACTGCCACAGCGTTGGCAAAGATGCATTTATTGCAGGGGTGATTACTTTGAATAAAAGAAATAAATAAGTTTGAAAAAAAATACTTTAACTTTTTTCAAACAAAACGGCAATTTCATAGGTAAAGACCTAATATTTAACTATCATAAGTAGGTATGTCGTGTCAAAGCATGTTTAGTGAGATATATTCATTGGGTAGATCTTGGGATCGAAAGAAAAGGGGCCTCGCTGATGCGACTTTTCCCACGTCTATATTAGTCCACGCTACGCCACTGTATAGCAGCCGTAGTATCGGCTGCGCTAGGACCACCGGACCAGTCTAGCCCTTCTGGCTCAGGTACCGTCCGGCACCGGTATAGGGTAACACAATCAGACACCGACCCCGCCGGCGAGGTCGACGTACCCCCCGTAGGTTAGCTAGAACGGTCGCGACTTTCAATAGGGTCCACTCTTCCAGTGGACGTAGTCTTCTCGATCCTCTTATCCCGGCAACGGCCCAAGCCGAGGCTCGCACCCCAGGGGTGCCCGCCAGCTAGTTGCCTCCCACTTTTGCAAGCTTTGCCTAGTTTGGGGGTAGATGGCGCTGTGTGAAATGTCCACACATTTATTATTACAGTACCTTTTGATATAATAATGATTAGCCTGACAGCTCAGTTGGTAGTAGTTTTGCCCTCGGAACTATTGAGTGAAAAAAATATTGAGTGCCTTGCATTGATGTTTGTTCTGTGTCTGGGTTTTATATTATATTCTATGTATGTATTTACACACAAAATGTATCTAAGTATTGTATCAGTTATCTGGTTCCCACAGTACAAGCTTTGCTTAGTTTGGTGCTAGATGGCGCTTTGTGAGATGTAAAAAAAATTTTTTTGTTTTGCTTTTCGTTTGGCTCTACACTTTTGTGTATTTAGCCAGTGTCAAGTAATAGATAATTTCTCAAGTTAATTAATATATATTGAGTCAAGTTAAGTCAGAGTCCAAATCATAGTCTCGTCTAGTCATACTAATAGTAAAGTGGTGGCAACTTTACCAGAAGCTTTTATGGAGTTTTGGAACACACACGAAAAAAAACGTTTCACCATCATTATACCAATTTCCCACACTCATGCCTGTAGTCCAGCACTTAACGAATAAAATGCCAGCAATTGGCACTAACACTGAAAATAGCACAAGTTTTGGAAAATAATACAATGCGGCGACGCGATCTTTTTAGTTTTTCCGACAAAACCAAAAAAATAAATGTTGAATAATGTTGATTTTTTTGATTACTTTTAATAATAATAATAATAATAATAATAGGTTTTTTATTGTATTTTTGTAATGTTACTTTTATAGAAATATTGTAAAAAACTTAAATTTAAGATTGTAAAATAAATAAATGAATAATAATAAATTTATTTGTTCACATAAAATAAAGACAGAAGAGAGAGAAGACTAAAAAGGAAAAAACCTTTTGAGTTAGTCTAGTGATAGTGATATTGAACCATATTGTAGTGGGTGTTACTCAAAAAGACTCATGAACAAAGTGTCTTCCCCTTAATAGAGACATTAAGAAAAGTGTTAATACATATTCTTATGATTAGTTTAGCAAATTAAGTCAAATTTAAATTATTATTAGCCGTAGTGAAGGCTAGATTGTAATTTTAATGATGTACTATTAAGGAATCTCATTACAAAAAAAAAAAACATACTATAAAGCACACAGAATTATGCATCTAAGAATATTATGGACTAAAGAAGCTAATAACAAAAATTTTTAATTTTGTAACCATCCATCTTTAGTGACGAAAAAGGTTATCTTCACGCCAAAGCTCGGCAGAAGCTTGGGCGAGGAGCACCAGTACGTGGAATTCACGCCGCGTCTCGGCAGGCAGTTGACAGAAGACATCGGCGTCACACCTTCTGACCAGGAAGCGTAAGTTTCGTTCAAATCCTAACTCTGTAGACCTATTGGAGAGAAATTGAAGGGGTGAGAACAAAAAGGGTTTAACTGTCAAATTGATAGTTTCGAGAAAATTGACTTTAAACTTCAACGGCTTATTTTAATGTAGAGTGCTTATAAGGTAATAGAAAAGGTTTATGTAAATTTCAGTTGCTTGAAAATGTATTAATTCTATTTTAAAATACATAATATAGTACTAATTCGTACAATTACTGTAAAAATATAATATAATAAAATATATATGATAATACTTTTATGCTAAGCGAATTGTATTCCTGTATCAGATAAACTGTTTTTAGACTGACAATCTCGAGATTTAAGCCTCATTTCGGTATATTGAGAATGTATTATTGTAGATAATTTCACGCTGAATCCAACGATACCCATAAGTCATTTTGTGGAAAAAATCAGTTTAACTCATTTTGATCTCATCCCTTCAATTGTGTCTTCCATTGAAATGAAATGAATTTATTTGCATCAAATATGGTATAAGTTGTGGTCAGTGTAATATATAATGTTAAGCATACTTCACCAGAGCTGGCATACAAAAATTATTACTTACATGCTATTTTATATACAAAGTAATTTAATGTTAATCCATTAAAAAAAAAATTCATGCAAATCATTAAAAATAACACAATAAAAATTAGTACAACAACAATAATACCGAATCATGTCAATTACATTCAAATTTAAACAATAATTAAGATAAAGTAGTAGTCAGTGCCAAGTAATTGATAATTTTTCAAGTAATTAAATACATATGATTGTGTCAAGTCAAGTTACAGTCCAAGTAAAGTGGCGGAAACTTTACCAGAAGCTTCTATAGAGTTTTGAAAACAACACGAAAAGAAACGTTTCGCCATCATTTATACCACTTTCCTGAACTCATGCATTTCATCCAGCCCTTAACAAATAAAGATAAAGCATGTCTAAAAAGTAAATAGTTATTATTGTCAATTAATTACATGTATAATAAAACAGTGTTTGAAATTCTAACCTAAAAAATAACAACAACAATTGTTATATTTTACATTCAAAAAATTATTTTATATTATAAAAACAGCTTTCACACAACCATTGACTTTAATTCCTTGGAAGTTGGGGTGGCCTTTGGTGTGGGACGCTACATGTGTTGACACCCTTGCGCCGTCACATCTTCCTGGAACACAAGTTAAGGCTGGCGGGCCGGTGAATTCTGCTGAGCAGCTAAAAAGGCGCAAATATAGTAATCTTAATAGCGGTTTTATATTTGCGCCTTTTGCAGTTGAGACACTGCGGCCTTGGGACCGAGTGCTCACCAAATTTTTAAAGACCTTTCTAAACGTCTGGTTGAAGCTAAAATGCTGGCCTCTACTTCGGCCAAAGATTGAGCATTGCCATTCAACGTGGCAATGCTGCCAGCATAATGGGCACGTTGCCTACTGGTAGTGGTTTGTTTGATTAAGTTCCCTTTTTACTGTTTTATCTAAGAATAGAAAAAATACACAACCATTTAAATAAATTTACTTAAAAATATTTAGATGGCAGTTCCCTAATTGATATTGGTACCTTGTTAAATACTTTTATCCTTTTATGATCATTATCATCCTTGCAGTTTTTTTGTTAAAGTGTAGTTCTACAACTGACTGTCCTTAAGCTAGTAGGGTCTGTAACGTAACTGAAAACGTTTGTATTTTTCTGCTTTATCAAACAAATCAGGGTGTTCTTTTACGAAATATATAAAAATATATAAAAATAAGCCGTTCAAAGTCAAAATCTTAAGCTTTTTTTTAAAGTTTTGGCTCCACACTTTTCTGTATTTAGCCAGTGTAATCTTAAGCTTATTAAAAAGAGGTCATCTATGTCAGTGTGTGAGGTAATTTATGGCAAAAGTTAAATCCACCTGTGCGGACAGGTGCGTAAACCGCCTTAAAGCGTGGCGCACCGCTACAAAATCCGCTTAACCGCCTCCGCAAACCGCTGCGGTCCGCCTTAAGGTAACTCATTACATAAAACTATGTGTTTTATGTATAGATACAGAAGCGACGAGCGCGTCGGATCTGGCACCCGGTACTTCTCTCCAAGGCTCGGCCGCACCGTGAAATTCTCACCACGTCTCGGCAGGGAACTCAGTTACGGTATATTATAATATAATATAAGCAACATATACCAGCATTCAAAGTTCACACCATGGTTTTTTTTTCTCTGCATTTCCACAGACACCTGGGTCCGTGCTTTTTGTTAGATAATTTTTTATATTTATGAATTAAGCCTATTATTAACATGAACTTATATATAATACAGGAAGGTCACACCATGGTGCATCGGTAACTAAACCGTGTTGAAACTCTCGCAGTCTCGCGTGAAAGGTCCTAAAAGTAATAAATTTTGAGGTCTAAGCGAAAACCGCCTCGTATGGAAACAAGTATATTTAACAGTCAGTTTTTGTCTAACTTATTGCCAGTTGTAGGTAGTCCGTGCGAGTTTCAAACCACAGAACTTTTGTTGAAGTCTCTCTCGGCTGTATCAATGACATTAAAATTGCACCAATCACATAAAATTGCACCAATGACATTAAAATTGCACCAATGACATTCAAATTGCACCAATGACATTTAAATTGCACCAATGACATTTAAATTGCACCAATGACATTCAAATTGCACCAATTACATTTAAATTGCATCAATGACATTAAAATTGCATCAATGACATAAAAATTGCACCAGTGGCATTAAAATTGCACCAATCACATAAAACTGCACCAATGACATTTAAATTGCACCAATGACATTCAAATTTCATCAATGCCATAAAAATTGCACCAAGCACCACGTTCCGTCACATTAGCGACGTCAAAAAAGTGAAGTTTGGGCTTACACCGCGCCTTTTTTTTTTTAAATTTGGCTCCACACTTTTGTGTATTTAGCCAGTGTCAAGTTATTGATAATTTATCAAGTTATCGATATTTCACGCAAATATGTGTCAAGTCACAGTCGAAGTCATCAAGTCAAGCCATAGTCAAGTCAGTCTAGTCAAAGTCATACTCCTAGTAAAGTGGTGGCAACTTTACTTGAAGCTTCTATGGAGTTTTGGAAACAACACGAAAAGAAACGTTTCACTATCATTATACCATTTTCCCACACTCACGCCTGTAATCCAGCACTTAACGAATAAAATGCCACCAATTTTATGCACTAACACTGAAAATAACATAAGTTTTGGAAAATAATACAATGCGGCGACGCGATCTTTTTCGTTTTCCCGCCAAAAACACCGCGCCTTTAATAACTTGGTATTTTAACTTTCAGATAACTACCCAAGGGTCAGAGTTTCCAGAAGCGTCAACAACACGAAAACGCCTCAACAGTAAACAACAGTTAAGGACCCAAATATTCAAGGACCAAAGTGATTAATTTGTTTTGGACGAAATAACTTTTTTTATCTAGTCATGGTTATTATAAATAAATTTTAAAGTTACACATTATAGTTATTTTTTAGATATGAATCCCAACTTTAACCTAATATTATTAAGAATATAAATATTAAAGAAAACTGAAACTCGACTGCAATACCTAACCTAATTATAATAAATCTAGGAAAATATCCAATATCTATTACCCATTAATTTCCAAAAACAAAAAAAAGTCTATGACCTAAACTACAAAGCGCAGTACTGTGTTTTCTGCCTGGTACTATTTATAAAAACTAATCGTAATTCCCCCAAAAAGTGGAAAATTAATTTCGGTGTCAATTACGGTATTTGGCAGAAACGGTCGTTATCAATTCTAAACATGCAGAATTTCGAATATATTAAACTCATATTGTAATGATAAAACGAGTCTATTCGCGCACAAAAATTATCAAAACATTATTTTGACTAACCTCGACGTTTCGACCAAGTTACATTGAGGGGACTGATAATTTTTGTGCGCGAATAGACCCGTTTTATCTTTACAATATTTCGAATATATTGTCAAAGAAGTAACAATGCTTCTACAACTTACAATTAACCATTACTGAATAAATATATTGATTGATTGATTGAAAGAAGTTGTGAAAGTAGCTGGACATTTTTGCTCGTGAGTTCCTCTGCTTTTAAAACTTTAAATAAAAATACTTATAACGCCCAACGATCACATAGAGTCTGCACCCTAACTAGGATTCCCTGTGTCTAGGGGCCCAGGAACGATGACCATGGTCCCACAACACCCAGGCTCAGAACAAGTATTTGCGCTTTTTTTTCACAAATACTTGTCCGCTGGAATCGAACCCGTCGCCTCTGGGTTATGAGCCAAACCTGCTCAACCATCACACCACAGAGACAGTCAAATGTCAGTGGAATGGATTAAATATAGAAGTTAAATGCGTAAATTCAAACAATGCTCTAAATTTCTAATCAAAGGCAAAGTGTTACCTAGTTACCTAATTTTAATCAAATCGAATTCACCATAAAATATGTGATACTAAAGCATCAAAAACACATAAAAGTAAAATGGAACGATGCTCATAAAAGTTAAGTCGATAAAATGATTCTGAAACTGATACAAACGAGTGAGTGTTTTTTAAAGTTTAAAATGGAGAAAAACATTTCTTAGTCATTTTACTTGCATGCTTGAAACTACTTATATTGGGAGCGTTTTCAATTATAAACCGAAATATTAATTAGTACCTTGTTTTAATCGTATAAGCTATACCCATTTCAAAATTCATTCAAATTTGTTCAGCGGTTGTAGCGTCGAGAGATAACATACACTAACACAAATTTTCGCATTTATAACATTACTAGCGGCTTCTTACGGTTATTTAACGAAAATTTCAAAACTTATAAATTAAATACGAAGTGATTTATAGGTCCCAATAATGAGGCCTAGTTTGAAAAACATAAGTAGTTATTGTGACTTTACTGTAATAGTTACACATATTGTATAAATACACACGTCCTCGTGAGGGTGAAGTCGTAGAACCGAGTAATTAAAACTCCGTTGCTATTTATTTATTTATTTATTTGTTAAATACACAGTGAACTTACAGCTACGCCAAAACATTCACATTGTTACACTAAGTTCTTATATGGACTAAGCAATATATATTTATAAAGGCGACTAATGGGGTCAGTATGTATGTCAGCATCTTGGACTTCGCTTAAGAAGCGGTTGATAACAGCTACAGCCCTTGCCGTTGGTGCATTATGAGCGTGCCACGTGCGTAAGGCAGGAGGCGCAGCAAACAGCTGGTGGCGACGTCTTTGACCCGCGCGGATGTAGTTTTGCGGTACAAAGTAGTGTAATCTGCTTAGCACTGAAGGATTGTCTACCTCGTTACGCATCAACAGGCAGTAATGTATAATTAATAATAGTTTACGTCGAAGCTCCAACGTTACAAGACCCACCATTCCCGACACAAATAGTGAAGGAAAAAGAAAGGGATAGTATCCATACGCTCTTTTATAGAGATACCTTGCGAACTTTCGCTGCACTCTTTCGATCATGACAGTATATTTTTTAGTCCTCGGATCCCAAACAATAGCCCCAAATTCGAGTGCGCTACGGACATATGCGTTGTACAGCATAATGGGAATGTTCATATCTTGAGCTACTAGAGCATTCTCGACTCAATTTATTCAGGTTTGGTAAAAGGTACATACATATCCATGAAAACATCGCCACCGCGATTCAGAATCAATTAGCTCAAATGATGGGCGCCATCTAGTTCCATATTAATAAAACTAAGCCTAACACAGACCAGAACCCAAACAACAACAATAGTTCCGATCCCCGACACATCGGCTCTGCCTACTAGTTATAAATAAAATACAAAGTTACTTCAACACATATGATATCTCAGATTTTTTTGTAGATATTGATGTATTCTATAAAATTGTAGTACACCACTTTGCTCTATTATCAATAATTTCTGCACCGTACGGTTCTGCATTATAACGATTTTTTCGGTATTTTTTTCACACGTTGGGTTACATTATCGAAGTTTTCATACGGATCCCTAGCTTTTATGAAATTATTCTATTGCCTATGTTCATCAGGGATAATGTAGGATTCTAATGATGAAAGAATTTTTCAAATCGGTTTAGTAGTTTCAGAGCCTATTCAATGCAAACAAACAATCAAATCTTTGGCCTTTATAATATTAGCTTAGAATAATGAATAAATAATTAAAATAATATCAATATTGTAGGTTTCATCATTCTATCAATGAACTACATTGATAGCTATGTACTCTTTGCTGCAAACCTCGATGACTTCAGAAGTATAGCAAAGAGAATCATCCCTGGTAAATTAGCCGATCAACTGGTTGATATGGCGTCCAAATCATCTATGAACTACCGGCAAGTAAATCAGAACAATAAAGATGGGAAAGAAAAACACCGGCAAGAAGAATACAAAGACAGCGATGAAAGTTACAGTAATGATAGTAAATATGATAGCAGCAAAGATATAGATAGCAAAGATTACAATAGTGATGACAGCACATTCAGTGATTCAGATACTTACAAAAACCCAGGACCATTGGGTAAAGAAAACAAAGAACAAACACTCAAAAAAAGGTATTCTATCAAAAACCAAATCGAAAATATAGACTTGAACGAATTAGTGAGAAGAGTTAAAGAGCAACTTGAAAAAGAATATAATGTAAATCACACAAATAGGCCCACGGAGACCCCTAAAGCTACTACTGATAAAAGTAATAAAATCGAAGACTATTATTACAAAGACGATAAACTCAATATGGATTTTAATAACGATGATAATAAAAAATACAATGGATTTATTGATGACCAATATCATGATAAAAACGAAAAGGTGATGGGGGCTATCATAGACAATGCTAAAACTGTGAAAGAATTGGTTAAACAGGACTTAAACAAAAAAGTCAAAGAATATGAAAATCTCGCTAAAGATAATAATGAACATATAAAAGGTACTGTTGATTATGACAATGTAAATGAACATAACCTAGGAGGCGACTATGAAGGAGAAGTTATAAATGACGTCCCAGAGTATTACGAGGATAAAGAAAAACAATCTGTTCGATATGATAAAGAGACTGTCACAGAAGTTATAAATAATAATGAAAAGGAGGCAAATGAAGCTCCAGAATACTATCAAGACAATGCAAAAGAACCTACGCGCATAAGTAAAAAAGATATTCAGGAATTGGTCAAATACAATGATGATGAAAAAAAGATTCCCAAATATTATGAAGATACTATTACAACAGAACCCACCCGATATTATCAAAAAATTATAAGAGAAGTGGCAAATAGTAACGAAAAATATGAAAAAGATAAGACCGACTTTTATGAAGATAACGCTAAAGAACCTGTAAAAAATATTTTTAAAGAGAACGCCAAAGAACCTGTTACGAATATAAAAGACTTAGTGCCATACAAAAAACTAAACGTAAAAGGATTTATTGTAAAAGAGAAAAACATTACAAAAGATCTTGCGCCGACTAAAAACCTCGTAAAATATGATGAAGAAACTATAAACGATGGCGCCGAATACTACGATGAAAACACAAAGGATATACAACACGAACCTACTCCTGTCACCGGAGAATTTTTCAAAGAAGTCAATATGGGAAAACTTGATGACAGCTATGAAGACTACGTAACGCCAGTACGAGATGATATATTCGAAAGTAATGAAGGTACTACCCAACGTAATTTTCTACCAATCAAACCTATGGGTGTAAAGAAATTCTCTGCTAATATGAAATACAAAAAGAGTCGACAGAAAGCTTCCATTGATGAAGTCACAAAAAAAGTAGTCAACGATGTTGTGAGTCCTCCAACAAAGAAACGACACACTCCACAGATTAAAGCTAAAACTGCAAGACTGTGGTACAACGACCCTAATATTGAAAATTACGATGAGTCAGCGAAACAAGTGAAGGCGCTAGCTGCGAGCAACACAACAAAGAAACCTCGGATTAATACAATGTTTCCAACCAGGTTCCATGTCAAAATAAGCAGCCCTAACTATTTTGCCAAATTACCGGCAGTAGCAGAGAAATATAACTTTGACGAGGCAATACCTGAGAAGGATCGAGAGCCAGAGAATATCAAACATATAATGAATCCACCCGCGCTTATTAATAAGAAAGTAAAAATTTAAGATAATACTAAGGTAATAATAAGGTAATTGTAATAAAATTTTAGTAAACTATTGTTTTCTGTTATTACTAATATGGAGGGTAAGGTTGTATGACAAAATAACGCTCAATATATAAAATTATTTAATTGTCCCCAATTAATTAAAGAGCATATAAAATTGAAAAACTAAAAAAACTTCACTAAAAAAGGGGGGTTTAGACCACACGACTGAAGTAAAACTTCTTTAGTTTAGCTCCATCTATCGGCCGGTATAACTTTGTTTTTGCTTTGTTTAATGTTAATGTCGCTATCTTGACAATCAACTGATTCATCGACTGACACAAATTGGTATGTACATGACGGCGGCAACGTCCAGTTGTAAATGTAAACTCTATGCGCAGCGGGCAGCGATCGAGCACCGTAATTTACCCTGTGGTGGCATTCAATTTATTACAGTGGCAATACCGGCAACTGTCATGGCGCCCCTACCCGTCTGGCTATAAAAAAGGAGCGCTCGGTGTACTACGGATCATTCTTGTTCCAGACACGGCGCGGTGTGGACATGCTGAAGGCCTATAGTTGTATAGGTTGCAAACTACGCACAACCCGTTCTGCCCACATACATACCAACATAGTAATATTTTTTTAAAGTTTGTTATGTTGACAATTTACAGTGGCGTAGCGTGGACTAATATAGACGTGGGCAAAGCTGCATCAGCGAGGCCCCTTTTCTTTCGTTCCCAAGATCTATATACCCAATAAATATATATCTCACTAAACATGCTTTGACATGACATACCTACTTATGATAGTAAAAAAATATAAATGCGCGGCGGGAGAATATTGAAAAATATATAGATTGTGTAACTTTTTTTTTTACAAAAGTAATGTTCTTCGGCTTTTTGGTTTACAGAAGTCCTCTAGTAAGGATTTGTAATTGGTTTTGGTAGCTAAATTTGCTTCGATTGAGAGTATTGCTAAAGCAGACAGTCGGTCCTGCTTCATACTGTTTCTTTAGTAGTTATTTATAATTTATAACTTAAACTTCTTACGGGGAAAACTACTAAAAATAAATGGGGATTTTAAGTCTGTGGCATCTTATTTAAAGAGGCCCTTGCGAGGCCCACTTCGCCCACGCCTAACTACGCCACTGACAATTGAGATCTACGTGAATCAACAACTTTCCACTTCCGCTAGCCTCGTTACGCATTCACCAGCTTAATCCCCAAGGCAAGCGTGCTTAAAGAAGTTTTACTTCAAAAAACGAGATTTGGCTCGCGACCCGCATGTCACCGATCCCTGCCATAGTCAGTCCAAATGCTCCAGTTCACTACCGGTAGGCAGCGTAAAACTATACCTATCTAAAACGAACTAAAAACAATCAAGGCTCGTATCGATTTTTAGTGGTTTTATTACCATGGAATTGAAATTGGTTCAACCGATAACAAGTACAGACTTAAACTCGTGTAACTCGTTTTCAAAATGGCATCGACAATCGCCATCTTGGTTTTAGTTCAATTCACCACCGCATCGTTACCAATAGTTTTAAAAATTCCAATGAACGTAGATCCATTGCTTCCTGTAAACCAATACATCCATACAAATACAGGTTTTGTACCTCTTTCCATTAATAATATTATGAAATATACAGAATTACCGGCTAAATACACAATGAGACAAGAAAAAGTGATATGGATAAAAGAAGAAAAAAAGAGAAATGGCGGGAGACTTTTTAGCGGTGGTTTCAATGCTTACTCAGCGCGTAAGCGAATGGTTAAATAAAGATTTTTCAAGTATAAACTTTTTCAATAAATCAATCATCTCCCGGAGAGTTAACTTTCTTTGTCTTAGTATGAAACTCTTCAAATATATGATATCAGATCTTTGATCAAATTATATGGATAAAATGCCAACCAATTAAAGAAGGGTAAATTTTATGTATATTACAAAAACTTTGCGACCAAAAAAAATTAAATTATACATGCAAATATTAAAAGATTTTTTATTTTATTTCTGCATAACATTCTTCAGTGTCTTCTTCACCTTGCGGACATCTTGGTTTTGTTGGCTTAGTGTAACGAATTCCTTTCGAAGTTATGGTAGAACCTAGAAAAAAATTTATTCATTACAGCTTTGGGTTTTTGTTTGTTTTGGCTCCACACTTTTGTGTATTTAGTCAGTGTCAATTAATTGTTAATTTCTCAAGCTAATAATATTTCACGCATATATATGTCAAGTAACAGTCCAAGTCATCAAGTCATAGTCTAGTCTAGTCAAGTCATACTCCTAGTAAAGTGGTGGTAACTTTACCAGAAGCTTCTATGGAGTTTTGGAAACAACACGAAAAGAAACGTTTCACCATCATCGCTCATGCCTGTAATCCAGCACTTAACAAATAAAATGCCACCAATTTTATGCACTAACACTGAAAATAACACAAGCTTTGGAAAATAATACAATGCACTGACGCGATCTTTTCATTTTCCAAATACATAAAAGTGTAGAGCCAAAACAAAAACAAAATAAAAACTCTAGCAATGCGCGTCATTGCGCAAATTTAAAAATTAGGTATCACAGGGGGCTAGAGGGACGCAGGGGCGCGTGCGTAGCGCCGGTTGGCTGCCGCCCTCCGTCCCCGCCACATACGACGCTCCGCGGGGTCTGACTGTACACTCGCGTTCTAAGGTGTATTGTTATTGCCATTCATTTTTATTGATTTCTGTTAAGTTTGAGTTCATTTGTTTTTTTTTTGTTTTTTTATTAGTGTATATTTAGTAGATAGTGAATATGCCTAGAAGAAAAACCGTTTTGAAAGACAGGCACAAAAAATGGTGTATGGCGTGCATTGTTTTATTAAAAGAGACACCAATGTATTGATCGATTCTTTGAAGCAAGATTTAAATAAAATTTGGAATTAGTCTTGAACAGTAAAATAACCTGTTACAAGCTATCCAAAACTTTAACACTAACTATTTATTAATGTTTGCGCGCGCGACAGTACCCATGTGCAGCTATCCCTCCCACATTTCGCTCAGCGCTATACTTTATGCCGCAACCCATATGTTGGTGACGACCAGGCTTAGGTGTTTCCAGAAAATAATACTATTGTGCGAAATAATAGTGTTAGATATAAAGAAGCGGCAGAGTTGGCAAAAATATATTAAAAAATTATAAATTTTACATGAAACTAAACCGACATTTTTTCTCACGTCAAAGCATAACGTTCTATAAACTAAATATAAAAAGCAACCAAAAGAGGCCTTATCCTTTTTTCTCCGTGTCGCTTACACTATACCTAAGTAGTTTTGTAAAAAAACGGTACCTGTGTATTCAATGGGCCGCACGCACGGAGGTCGGAATAGGCGCGCCTGCTTCAACAAGTTTGTGGTGTTTGTAATGTCCATGTGCCACGACGCTAACATCCTTTTCAGCCCTTGCTTGAGAGTTTTAAACGAGTGCCTCTTTGTGTTTCCTAAAAAAACGTTATAGTAACTAGTAGATATTCCTTATTAAACAGTTATTAAGGTCTTCGGTCAGTATTACAGAACGATGCTCAGTCAAGCAGAGATTTCATTCAAAATATTACATAGATACATAGATTGTAATCTAGACACTAATTGATCACTTTATGAATGAAATCTCTGCTTGAGCACTGATCGATGACTGAGCATCGTTCTGTAATACGGACCTTAAACCTAAATTGCATGCTGAGTCGGGACCTATACTATGACGTCACGGAACATTATATTTTTAGTTTCTCTCTTTTTTCATGTGAATTGTCTTGTATAAGTGCCTATTTGCAAAAATGTGATGTTGGGTGATATCTTGAATAAATGTTTTTTCTTCCATTCTTTCATTTATATAGTAGTTTCCGTTCGTTAGGGCGCACCGTGCTGCGCTCCACACCGCTGCCAGTGCGGCAGTGCCGTCGATCGGTTCGGTCACCACAGTCTTTCTTGTGTTAGAAGTGCCGGGAGGATTTCTCGCCATGCCAGTATTAGGGTGGATTCGACTAAACTTGAATTTATACACGAGTAACTATACCAGAATAAATCTATTCCACGATATTATACTCTAGTAATTCATTCTTCGTTTTTCCACGCAATACTAAGTTTAGCTACGCTTAGAATTACTATACGGGAATAGCGGAATAAATGATGAACGAATCTATTACCCAGTTAACAATTGTTGTTCTACAACGACACGGTATTCAAGCTTATGTCATATCAACTCCCTTTTGTCGTATTATAGTGAAAGTAAATGACAAAATACATGGTCGGACGTCTTTTTTTATCTTTGTCTATTTTGAATTAAAATATTCTCGGAATAACTGTTGTTCCACCAAAAACGGTAGTATAGTAATAATACTCGAATAGACTTGTTATTCTTAGAATTGTAGATGGTAAAATGTGAAATTGATTTAATCTCGAAAAATGGCGATTTATTCTAAGAATAAAATTTACTCTCGTTTGGTCGAATCCACCCTTAATGACATAACAATAAAAGTCAGCGCCAACTGTGCAGCCACTCTGGAATCCAATGGCTTCATATGTGACGGTGGCAAAAGACCCGACGGTATGTCCGTCGGGTCTTTTGCCACAGCTAGTTTTTTTTTTTTCTTTTTTTTTTTTTATGTTACTGAATGTTTTGACGAGCTAGCCGTCCACCTGATGTTAAGCGCCACGGCTGCCCATAACAGAACAGTGTCAATCGGAACCCCAAAATAGAGTTTCGAGCAACACTGCACTGCGCACATCATCCTGAGACATCAGCACAGTCTGGTAATAAGATTACTCGACTGTGAGATCAGATCATAAAGTCTCAATTGCCCAATAATTTCACTAGCTACAATGCCCTTCAAACCGGAACACAGCAGTGCTTGCGCACTACTGCTTGGCGGCAGAATAACTGGCAAAGCGGTGGTACCTACCTAGACGAACTTTGCAATAAAGTCCTACCATCTAGTAAAGTAGTTGCCTCCCACTTTTGACGGCTGGGCACCCGCCCTCCCTCCCGGTGTCGCTGTAAAGGTCGATAGAGACCAACAGCATTAGCTCGTTAAAAAAAAAACCTGACGGTATGTCCTTGATTTCTTTGCGGACTTTAGTTTGGGACGCAACCTGTGTGGAAATTGCGCCGTCACATCCTCCTAGAACTCAGGGCTGCCGAATCCACAAAGAACCAGAAAAGGCGCAAATATAATACCCTAGACCCTAATAATACGAGATGTTTTAGGTGTATTAAAATCGGTTAAATAGTCGTAGTAGTCGCATGAATTGAAGTAAAGAAATAAATGGCTATAAAGTGACATCTATAATAATGAAGGGATGAGATCAAAAAGGGTTTAACTGATTTTTTCACAAAACGACTTTTGGGTATCGTTGGATTCAGCGTGAAATTATCTATAGTAATACATTCTCAAAATAGCGAAATAAAGCTTAAATCTCGAGATTTTCAGTCTAAAAACGGTCTATCTGACACAGGAATACAGTTCGCTTAGCATAAAAATAATATTATATTTATTATATTATGTTTTTACAGTAATTGTACGAATTAGTACTATATTTAGTATTTTAAAATAGAATTAATACATTTTCAAGCAACTGAAACTTACATAAACCTTTTCTATTACTTAATAAGCACTCTACATTAAAATGAAGCCGTTGAAGTTTAAAGTCAATTTTCTCCAAACTATCAATTTGACAGTTAAACCCTTTTTGTTCTCACCCCTTGAATTGTGTCATGGTCCTCGTTCATGGGTCCCTAGATAGTTGGGCGTTATTTATTTGACAGCTTCCGTGGTGTGGTGGTTGAGCAGGTCGGCTCATAGCCCGGAGGCGGCGGGTTCGATTCCCGCGGCAGGACAAGTATTTGTGCAGCGAAAAACATCACAAATACTTGTTCTGTGTCTGGTTGTTGTGATACCAAGGTCCTCGTAGTTCCTGAGTCACACAGGGAATCCTAGTTATGGTTTAATCCTTGTATGTGATCGTTGGGCATTACTTACTAAGTTACTAACCTTTTGTAAGAGTATTGAAAAGTAGTTTCAAAGACAAAACATCCCATTGAAACAATCTGATTTGTATGTTGCTTATCTGATACATGATAGAGTATATCTCTTCTTTTGTGCCGTCCGATATATCTTCGTTTAACAGTTGAATTAACCTTAAACATAAAAACTTTTTGAATTAAAACTTCTTTAGGCACGCTTGACTTGGAGAGTAAGTAGATAGATATAGAACTCTTTATTGTCTCACCAATGAAGTACAAAATCGAGTTTTGGCGGGAATACGAAAAAGATCGCGTCGCCGCATTGTATTATTTTCCAAATCTTGTGTTATTTTCAGTGTTAGTGCATGAAATTGGTGGCATTTTATTCGTTAAATGCTTGATTACAGGCATTCGTGTGGGAAAGTGGTATAGTGATGGTGAAACGTTTCTTTTCGTGTTGTTTTCAAAACTCCATAGAAGCTTCTGGTAAAGTTGCCACCACTTTACTAGGACTTGACTAGACTATGATTTGGACTGTGACTTGAATTGACACATTAATATAATATTAATTAATTTATAAATTATCAATTACTTGACACTGGCTTGACACAAAAGTGTAGAGCCAAAACATAAACAAAAAAAATGGCGGCTATTTTACTGAAGGCTCCAGGAAGCTTTGAAGAGAAAACAAAATGAAAACGTCAAAAAACATGGTTTTAAAACTTGGAACCATTTGTCAACACTCGTGCACGTTCACAAACACTTAACGGATAATATTCTTAATGCACGTTAAAATTAAAAAATACATGGGTAATGGAAAAAAATTCAAAATACACGACCGCCATCTTCATATTCTTTCAAACATTCTTCTTTGAAACATCCAGTTAGGAGTTTTGGCGGGAAAGAGAAAAAGATTGCGTCACCGCATTGTATTATTTTCCAAAATTTGTGTTATTTTCAGTGTTAGTGCATAAAATTGGTGGCATTCTATTCGTTAAGTGCTGGATTACAGGCGTGAGTGTGGGAAAATGGTATAATGATGGTGAAACGTTTCTTTTCGTCTTGTTTCCAAAACTCCATAGAAGCTTCAAGTAAAGTTGCCACCACTCTACTAGGAGTATGACTTTGACTAGACTATGACTTGACTTGATGACTTCGACTGTGACTTGACACATATTTGCGTGAAATATCGATAACTTGATAAATTATCAATCACTTGACACTGGGTAAATACAAGGAGGTGCGGAGCCAAAAAAAAAAAAAATTAACATCCAGTTACCTGATTACCAAGTCATCATTGACAGTTAGAATTTTAAGCTCTGTCATATTAGTTTTTATTCCCGTTAGATACGGAGTGATCAGATCCTGGCAATGTACAACACATTTATTAATCAATTTCGTGTCCGCAGAAAATACACGCCTGTAAAATGTGTTGTCTGTATGACTGTTCGGCATTCTTAGCTTTTTTTTATTTCTTAGGTGTTTCTTTTCATCGAACGTTTTTGGGAGTGATGAATTTTCTATGACTTGTTTAGCATTATTAATAGCTGGGACGGGAAATGCATTGTCGATTCCACGTATTGTATCCATAACCGCTATTTCTTTGCTTGACGACGATTCTTCTTTTGTTTTATTAACAGGCAACACTTTATTATTTTTCTTTTTGTGTTTTTTGTTAGTTAGCTGTATCTGTTCCTTAGTGGTTTTAAGTTGTCTCAATTTGAATTTTCCGTGTTTTTTTCGTTTGTCGAAATCCATTATCGGTGTGATAGGTGCATCGTCCGTGTCTACGTATTCATAGTTTTCACTAAGATCGTCGTTGTCAATTGGCAATATTTTCTCGGTGGCGAAATTATTTTTCTTTATTTCTTGGGCTATTTGGTATTTGAGGAGGGCAACCCTTTCCTTGATGCCGATCGTTTGGGCGGCTCCCATCGGTTGTGTTGTACGACGCTTCGCACATTTTTGTGTAACTGAAAAACTATAACATTTAGGTATATTACGAAAGTATTTTTATTATTTTATTTTTGTAATAGTTCTCTTAAGCTGTTTCGATTTAAACCAGAATGAAAATAAATATATATATATAATATCTCTCATGCTCTAATAAGTAAGAACAGTTGGCAAAATAAAATCTACTTTATTTTCTATTTTCTATTTACAAAATTGGTCCATTTGATTATTTTGATGCCATTTTGGCGCCACATCATTTTGACAAACAAAAATTTTTTTAGTTGATTTTGAGCTTAAATCGCACCTGAACATATTAAAAACACTTACCACATAAAAATATAATAAAAAAGCTGTATAATATTTTCATTGTACCATTACTTACAATCTTTTACTAAAACACTGCCTAGTTCAAAAAAGTTGCTTGAAAAAATTAATTAAAACCTGCGAACCGTCTGTCAACAAAGATATTTTGCCAGTAGCGTAGGAAATGTTGCCTTGGCTCCCTTGGGCGATAAAACTATTCGCAATTGGTCCGAATTTGTGGTTTAAAACACATTTAATATTTATAGACGTAGGTAAAACTGACATACTGCACTAATAAAAAAAAGCGAGTGTGCTTTAGGCCACACGACTGAAGTAAAACTTATTTAGCTCCATCGGTTTTTGCTTTGTTCAATGTTAATGTCGCCATCTTGACAATTACAAATTGGCATTTTACCGGACATACAAACATAATAATACATATTTTTAATTTTGTTACGTTCACAATGGAGATCTACGTGAATCAAACACTTTCAACTTCCGTTGGCCTCCCAAGTCAATCGTGGTGCGTAAAAAAGTTTTTAAAGATAATATTAACACCACCGCTTTGCCAGTTATTCTGCCGCCAAGCAGTAGTGTGCAAGCGCTGCTGTGTTCTTGTTTGAAGGGCACTGTAGCTAGTGAAATTACTGGGTAATTGAGACTTTATGATCTGATCTCACAGTCAAGTAATCTTATTACCGGACTGTGCTGATGTCTCAGGATGATGTGCACAGTGCAGTGTCACGTGAAACTCTATGTTTTGGAGTTCCGAGCGACACTGTTCTGTTATGGGCGGCCGTGTCGCTTAACATCAGGTAAACAACTAGCTCGTCCAATCAGTCACTAACATAAAAAAATCCTCTGTAGAACCATAGCTTGTATAAAGCTAAAAGAGATGAAGAAATTTATATTTTGGTAGGCGTAGAGTAATTGACGCACTATCCACATTTAAGGGCAAACTGCAAAGCTCATATTGTCACGATGCAGTTTTAAACGTTTTTTGCCTACACTAATAATTTTAGTCTATTAAAATGTACTTGTCAGAAAATGACCTCGCAATTTAAATAATTTAAATTTTTTTTTTCTTTCTTAATAACATAATATACTCACATTACTTTGTAAATCTATGTATTTTTGTTTCATATTGATTAAAATATCTATGTAAATAATTAAATGTTGTTTATATAGATTATCATTAATCATAATTTTTTATAAGTATGACGGCGGCTACGTCCAGTTATAAACTCTATGCAGAGCGATCGAGGACCGTAATTTACCCTGTGGTGGCATTAAATGTATTACAGTGGCAGCACCGGCAACTGTCATGGCGGCCCTACCTGTCTGGCTATATAAAGGGATCGATTGGTGTGCTAGGGATCATTCTTGTTCCAGACACGGCGCGGTGCGGACATGCTGAAGGCCTATAGTTATATAGGTTGCAACCTACCCACAACACGTTCCTGCCCACAAGTATTTATTTTGTGTTCATATTCTAAAATGCTTATTTACTTACTTTTAGTTTTAATTACCGTTGCCTTTGTTAATTATAATTGTGTAAGCGTCCGTGATGTCATGTCAGTAGGCCAGACTGAAAACCAGTAACTGAGGCTGTAGCTTGCAGCCTCAGTTGTATGCTGACTCGGAGCCTATTCCGGACCTCATGCAATATCTGTTGTCTCTACTTATTAATGATATTTTGTTTGTTTCATGAGAGAGAAAATAATTTATAATTTTTATAATATATTTTTATTTATTTTTATAATTTTTCATGATTTTTTTTGTGTTCTTGGAATAAATGTATTTTCTTTCTTTCTTTTTTCGTATGTTTTTTTCTACAGTTTATGAATTCAGATAAGAAATGTTGATTGGCCTGATAGCTCAGTAGCTCTACCTTCCTATTAACTACAAGTCGAGGGTTCGATTCCCACCCAGGTGTAATGAACATCGACGTTTGTTCTGTGTTTGGGTGTTATTTTGTATTCTATGTATGTATTTACAAACAAAAAGTATATTATTGTATCAGTTATCTGGTTCCCACAGACAAGCTTTGCTTAGCTTGGGGCTAGATGACGCTGTGTGGAATGTCCACAAAATATTTAATTGAAAAAGTTTATCCAATGCCTTGCAGGCTCCAACGTATACCTATAGAGAATGTATTTTTCATTTTGATTTTCTTTTCCGGCATAATAAGCTAGCTTAAGCTATGCCCGCAGGTAAAAGATACACATCTAAGAATATCCTATTCTAGTTCAGCCTCTGTGGTGTGGTCGTTGAGCAGGTTGATTATTACCCGGAGGCGGCGGGCTCGATTCCCGCGACAGGACAAGTATTTGTGCACAGAAAAAAAAGCGCAAATACTTAAAAATAGAAATATTTATTGGCCTATAACACATTGTTATACTGGGCAAGTCATTTTACATAATAAAAATATTATTTATCGAAATTCATTGGGAAAATATAAACATAAGGCAAAGAAAATTATAATATTAAAGAAATACCATTAAAACTGTTAAAACTGCTGTAAAAGAGCAATAAAATAAAATAAAACAATTTAAATAATGATAAATTAGAAGAATTAAGAATGAATAAAATTGAATGTAAATCTAACGAATAAAATATTATAATATTAAAATTACTTATTCTGATTATTTGTGTTGTGACCTCGTATTTCCTGGGTCCCTAGACACAGGGAATCCTAGTTAGGTTCCAGGATATATGTATGTGATCGTTAGGCGTTATTATTATTATTGTTCGCGCGAGTCATAACTGCGCTTATTAATTTTCTACCCTCTCATCTAAATATATATAACTCAAAGGTGACTGACTGATTGACTGACTAATATAGTGATCTATCAACGCACAGCCCAAACCACTGGACAGATCGGGCTGAAATTTGGCATGCAGCTAGATGTTATAACGTAGGCATCGGCTAAGAAAGGATTTTTCAAAATTCCACCCTTAAGAGGGTGAAATGGGTGGTTGAATTATTTTCCCATAGGTAACGCCGCGGGCGAAGCTGCGGGCAGAAGCTCGTTATTCATATTTTTTGATGACTTACGCCGTGGATGCACGAGACAATTGCTTGTCATTGTACAAGCAGTCTGCGATCAAACTTCGTTGCTCGCGGCTGCCGCTACTCGCTCTGAACTCGGAGTGTTCCTGATTATCCATCCTTTGGGCTAATCAGCTGAAGAAGCTGCGTACAAACAGCTTCTACCAGTGTCAAAAAGTGTCGTTACAACTTTTGGTCTTAAGTTTCGTTACAACTTTTGCTTTTACAAAAAACCTGTATACACTCAACAAAAATAATCGTCGCGACACCACACTGTTCAATGCGAAATAGAAAGACGAAACGAAAATAACTAGTGCGCAAGTACTACTGTGTTGCGGTTTGAAGGGCACTATAGCTAGTGAAATTAATGGGCAAATGAGACTTTATGAGACTGTGCTGATGTCTCAGGATGTCGTGTTCAGTTCAGTGTCACGCGAAACTTTATATTTTGGAGTTCCGAGTGACACTAATCTGTTATGGGCGGCCGTGTCGCTTAGCATCAGGTGAACGGCTAGCTCGTCACATCATTCATCAACATAAAAAAACATAATTTTTATTTAATTATATTTAATTGTTTAACCTTGTTAATTAACTAATTTATCAATGTCGTAAATAATAATTACAAATGTCCATGGAGACTTCTTCGTAATCTGAAAATAATTTATTCATTTAAGTTGCATAATATGAGATAATTATTCAGTGCACAACTGGAGAAACATTTTTAATTGTGCATTGTGCATTTATAATTGTGCAGTCTACAATTTGATGACCGAAATTAGCTTTACTTTTTAGAGCATAATCTGATACAATTGAATTATTAAACTATTTTAAAGCCTTTAGTTATACATGCTTATGATTTTAAACAAATTTAGACTAACCGAAAGATTTTTCGTGCAGCTATTTTTTTTTGTTTTGGCTCCACACTTTTGTGTATTTAGCCAGTGTCAAGTAATTGATAACATCTCAAGTTAATTAATATCATATAATGTATCAAGTCAAGTCAAGTCACAGTCCAAGTGTCCAAGTTTGAAGTTAAGTCAAAGTCTAGTCTAGTCAAGTCTAGTCAAGTCATACTCCTAGTAAAGTGGTGGCAACTTTACCAGAAGCTTCTATGGAGCTTTGGAAACAACACGAAAAGAAACGTTTCACCATCATTATACCACTTTCCCACACTCACGCCTGTAATCCAGCACTTAACGAATAGAATGCCACCAATTTTATGCACTAACACTGAAAATAACACAAGTTTTGGAAAATAATACAATGCGGTAACGCAATCTTTTTCGCTTCTCCCCCAAAACTCCTGTTTAGCTTTTTGATCTCGAATTCTGCAGGTATAGGGAAAAAACACTTGACTGTACCTTCATTCCTATCACTAGTGTTGCTAGTGCACAGTTACGCTTGCTCGCTAATATTCTTACCTAAATGAAATCGTGATTCCGCGACACAGGCGAGGCTCCCTCGATAAACTAAACGATTGCCTCTCACCTTCCAAGTCAGTTCTGCAGTTCACCATTTCCAGCGCGCAAGTGTTTACGAACAAAGCGGCGTGGTTGGAGACCGTGTTGATGGCGCAAGTGGGGGCTATCTCTTCGTCCTTGCAGGACCGCGGGCACCCGGTCCGCAGATGCATCACATATAAATCGCAGAACTTATTGTCTATTAAGTCGTACTCTGGAACAGGGAATGGGATTATATATAGCAAGGATTATATATATAACTTTATGATCTGATCTCACAGTTTAGTAATCTTATTACTAGATTGTGCTAATGTCTCTGGATGACGTGCGCAGTGCAGTGTCACGCGAACCTCTTAACTTTCCGAGTTCCGAGTGACACTGCAGCTGGTATGGGCAGCCGTGTCGTTTAACATCAGGCGAACGGCTAGCTCGTCACGTCATTCCTTAACATAAAAAAAGGGTTTCCTAACAATTTTCTTGTTGGGGCTCCACGGACTGTTGATAATATTTTCGTGCTCCACTTTTACTTTTTCAATAAATATAAAAAATACGCGCGTTATAAACTTAAAAGCTTTTTATTCTAACCTTAACAGCCTTATTAATAAACACGAACTAGCTTTAGACTAGTTACACCGTCTTTTGTCTCTTTCGATCCAGCTAAACATTCCAGTAGCAAAAAAGGACACAAGCTGAAGTAACTAATCCAAGACTAATACCCGTTTATTAATAAGGCTGTAAAAGTTTAAATTTTTTAATTAAATTAATAAAAGTGTATCCAAAAAAGTGTCTCATTAGTACCATGGGACACTTGAGATTGCATGTTCTGTACATTAAAATGTTTTTTTTTGTATGTTTTGGCTCCACACTTTTGTGTATTTAGCCAGTGTCAAGTAATTGATAATTTATCAAGTTACTGATATTTCACGCAAATATCAAGTCACAGTCGAAGTCATCAAGTCAAGTCAGTCAAGTCATAGTCTAGTCAAAGTCACACTCCTAGTAAAGTGGTGGCAACTTTACTTGAAGCTTCTATGGAGTTTTGGAATATTAAAATGGTATTTGTTAATGATGTTTGTTTTTTTTTGTTTTTTTTTGCATGTTTGCCACTTTAGTGTAATAAAAAAATAAAATGAAAACGCAAGCCTTTTTCCTTGCTTTCCTTTCCCCCTTGATATCTCTCTCCCCTTGGGAAGCGGGCCCCTATGGTTGGGGACTCCTGATATAAGTATAGTAAATGATAGAGTAAACCATCTAATAACTGGCCACTTTAGTGCACTGGCCAGTTCGTTTTAGTTCGTGTAGTTTCCATACGGTAAAAAATATTGAACTAATATGAAAGCTTATAGATAAGGTAATGTTAAACCATGATCACAGATGGCGTTACGTGAATGTAAGTCTTATTTCATGCAAATGTAATAAATAGGGGCCAATAACTAATAGCGGCCAGTTACACCAAGTTTATACCCTACAACGAATTTTTTCAAGTGACTTCAAAGAGAAGGTTCTAACTAAGCTATTTGACTGATTATAAAATACAAATATAAAATTGATATAAATGTTACATTATATTAATAAATCCATAGATTCCCGAACTAGTTATTAAACTGTATTTCAGGAATCAGGAGGCTTCTCCCAATAATATAAATTTAATTATTATGTCACATAATCTCTTAAAAATCTAGAAAATAAAACTTATACTATATATAAATTATACTACAACACTCATCGGTATCAACAAAAGGGTGTGTAAGTGAGTGAGTGTGTGTGTGTGTGTGTGTGTGTGTGTGTGTGTGTATGTATAACACAGGCCTACAATGATTTTGGTGCCGCTAAAAGTAAAACTGACTTCAAGTACGTTCGGTACCCTATTAAAATATTGATACTTACTTTTTTTAATGCTAGTTTTTTTATATATATAGTATACATATACACATACATAAATATAATTATGTATGCGTGTGTATGTATATTTGTGTATGAGTAAATGTGTAAGAGGGTGTTTGTTTATGATGACTGCTGTTTCACACAAATGACTTACTAAGATTTCCTCTTGAAGTAGCGCACTGGTTATTAATGATGAGGTGACACTGACTTTGGAACCATTTGAACTTCATGCTCTTACGATTCAAACCGCAACATCTCTAGCAAAAGAATAAATATAAATAAATAAACATGTATGGACATTTCACACAACGCCACCTAGTCCCAAACTAAGCGAAGCTATGGAAACCAGATAAATGATACAATACTTACTAGGTGGTAGGACTTTTCTGCAAAGTTCGTCTAGGTAGGTACCACCGCTTTGCCAGTTATTCTGCCGCCAAGCAGTAGTGTGCAAGCACTACTGTGTTCCGGTTTGAAGGGCAATGTAGCTAGTGAAATAACTGGGCAAATGAGACTTTATGATCTGATCTCACAGTCGTGTAATCTTATTACCAGACTGTGTTGATGTCTTTTTTTTTTTTTTTTTTTTTTTTTACTTTAAACTTGTCTAGCATTTGACCACGCTCTCACCTGATGGGAAGTGACGATGCGATCGAAGGTGTAGCATGCTAGCCAAGTAAATACCTATTCACTCTTCTCTTGAACACGCCCGGGTCATATTTCGCCGGAAACACAGACGCTGGCAGGGCATTCCATTCCTTAGCCGTTCTAATTAAGAACGTTGAGTCAAATCGCTTGGTACGAATGGGTGGTATTTCGACCACAAAAGGATGGCGCTTAGCCGAGCGTCTAGTAGTCCGGTAGTGGAATGGTGATGGGAGAATTAGATCATGCAGTTCTTGAGCGCATTCACCGTGGTGTAATCTGTAAAAAACTGACAGACTTGCCACCTTACGTCGATGTGCAAGGCTCTGGAGCCTTTCACCAACCAAAGTGTCGTCGTCAATGAGCCTTTTGGCACGCCGTTCAATCGAGTCCAGAGCCTCAAGCTGGTACTTGGCAGACCCGTCCCACAGGTGGCAGCAGTACTCCATACACGATCGGACTTGTGCTTGATACAGATTTAGAAGCTGTCCAGGTGTGAAGTACCGCCTTACCTTGGACAATATGCCGAGTTTTTTTGAAGCTACTTTGGCTTTGGACTCGATGTAGGATCCAAAGTTTAGGTTTGACGTGAGATCAACACCCAAAAGCTCAAGATGGTTTCCTAAACTTACAGATACACCACGGAATGAAGGAGCCAGATGGAGTGGGCTCTTTTTAGCAGTGAATAAACACGCCTGTGTTTTTGCAGCATTGAACCTAACCAAGTTAGCATCGCCCCAATCGGACACGGCTTTCAAAGCCAGGTTCATGCGCTCGACCATAGCCTCTCTCTCAATCCGGACGTCGTCACCACTGGCTCGGGCACTGGATGTGTATCTTTCAACAACAGTACTATCATCTGCATACCCAAAGGTACCGGGCTTTAGCAGATCATTGATGTGGAGTAAGAATAGTGTTGCTGAAAGAACTGACCCCTGAGGTACACCAGCATTAATAGCTAATTGATCGGAAGAGCAGCCATCAAGAACTACTCTAAGCGATCGTTCCCTCAAAAAGTCTGATATCCAAGTGCACAAACCAGCAGGTAGTCCGTAAGATGGAAGCTTATTCAGAAGACCGTCGTGCCAGACCCGATCAAATGCCTTAGAGACGTCTAGAGATACAGCAAGTGCCTCTCCATGCATCTCTAAGGCTTCGCTCAATATGTGAGTGGCATACGCGAGAAGATCCCCAGTGGACCGGTTTCGGCGAAATCCGTATTGCCGGTCACTGAGGAGATCATTGATTAATCATGTCTCAGGATTATGTGCGCATTGCAGCAGTCATGCGAAACTTTAGATGTTGGAGTTCCGAGTTACACTGTTCTGTTATGGGCGGCCGTGTCACTTAACATCAGGTGAACGACTAGCTCGTCACATCATTCAATAACATAAAAAAAATACTTAGATAATTTTTGTTTGTAAATACATACATAGAATACAATATAACACCCAGACACAGAACAAACATCGACGTTCATCACACAAATGATTGTCCCGGGTGGTGGCGAGCCGTAAAAGTATCCTAAATGAGATTGCTTATAGGTTTGACTGTGACTGTAGTATGTGTACCATTGTAACATGGTACATGGTAACATGGCACCGGTATAAGATACACAATCAGACACCGACCCCGCCAGCGAGGTCGACGTACCCCCCGTAGGTTAGCTAGAACGGTCGCCACTTTCAATAAGGTCCACTCTTCCAGTGGACGTAGTCTTCTCGAATCTCTTATCCCGGCAACGGCCCAAGCCGAGGCTCGCACCCCAAGGATTCCCGCCAGCTAGTTGCCTCCCACTTGTGACGGCTGGGCGCCTTAAGCGCCTGCCCTCCCGCCCTGTGACGCTGTAAAGGTCGGTAGAGACGAACAGCATTAGCTAGTTCAAAAAAAAACCTACTAAATAAATAAAAAATATTGATCACTAAAACGACTGCATAGCGTGAAACTCCTATGATAAGGGTCTAAAGTGGCGTTTCACATAGAGGATTATGTTCAGTGGAGGTTTTCAATTGATGTGAATTATGTTGGTGGTGTGTTGGTATGTACCTACCTTGTGGTAGTCGTTACAGTGGTAAGGATCGCAATAGTCCATCCAGGCTGGGTGAGAAGGTTTCCGGTTTCTGTTCTTCCAAGAATCCGGCATTACCGGTTTCAAAGATACCAAATCTGTGGAGATTAAAGACAAAGTCAAAAGATTGTAAATAATTATAATAACGCCCAACGATCACATACATAGATCCTGGACCCTAACTAGGATTCCCTGTGTCTAAGGACCCAGGAACTACGAGGAACATGGTCCCACAACACCCAGACTCCCAAGTGTAGTATTGTGATATTTATATTATAAATAAAAGATAATTTAATGCAGAAAATTATAACTATATTTCTTCTTATGCACCGGCCAAGTGACAAGGGCGGGTCCCCATGCCAATTCCAATATGTCACCTTGACAGTGACATATACTACATCTTCCCCTTTTATATATTAACAAAAAATATATTACCTATTATTATTACATTAGTTTTATTTCCTTGGTTACTATCTAACAATTATTTTAATCTAACAGTATACTATTCACCGTTTCAAAAGCAAAACAAAAATCCTCTTAAAATGTATACTTACAATACTTATTAATATTTACCAATATACTATATCTAGTTATACATTATGCAATCCTTAGTTTAATTAGTTAATTTAATTGTAAGGAAACCATGAAACTCCACACCACTCGACTCTTACCAAGAGAACCACCAAATTATGCTCGGATATGATATGAAGTTCTGCAGTAAACTATACCATCCCTATCTGCTACATCATATGATCTTAAACCATTTTTCTTTATTACTGTACCTGGTAACCATCTCCTGCCATCAACTACTTTTTTAAACCAAACTTTTTGTCCTACTACAAACTCTGACTTATTTCTAGTTTTTACATTATAGTTCTTAATATTTCTATCTAAGGTTTTATGCATAACAGTCTTTACATTTTCATTCAGTCTAGGTTGTAAATATTGATAAGGTACAGGTAACTTAGTTTTTAAATTTCTATTCATTAGCAACTGTGCAGGGGAATATTTTGTGCCAGAGACAGGTGTACTTCTATATTTTAATAAGGCTGTTCTATAATCCACATTATCATCAAAGCATTTATACAACAATTTTTTTGCTGTCTGTACGGCACGCTCTGCCATTCCATTTGATTGTGGATATTTAGGGCTAGAATATGTGAATTTAAAACCCCACTCAGAAGCAAAACTTTTACATTCCTTTGAATCAAAAGGAACATGATCGGATACTATTTCCGATGGTACACCAAAGTTACAAAAAATATCAAGTAGAGCATTAATTGTACTATTAGCAGTTTTGTTGAGTATCAGTTTAATGTCTAACCATTTTGAATAATAGTCATAAATTACAAGATAGCTCTTTTTCCTAAATTCTAATATATCAATACCTAATTTTGAAAAGGGCAGATCTGGTACATGATGAGGTAATAAAGGTTCTTTTACATTATTATTCTGGTATGTTTGACATATGTAACATTTTCTTACATAATTCTCAAGATGACAATCCATCTTTGGCCAGTAATACAGTTCTCTTGCCACCTGCTTCATTTTGGTCATACCTAAATGGCCTTCATGTAATTTATTCATGTACATTAGTCTAAGAGTTTTAGGTATTATTATTCTATGGTTTAAGAATACTAATCCTCCATCAACAGTAATATCTGTTCTAAATTTGTAGTAGTAACATAATGAAATAGGTACGGTTTTAACATTTTCTGGCCAACCTTGTTGAGTGTACTCTATCAATTTTAATAGCTCATCATCCTTACTAGTTTCAGAGATTAGTTGTATTTTTTGTTCTTCTGAACACTCTAAGTTCTGTGATAATCCAACACAATGAATTACCTCATACATGTATGACTCATCAATCTCTGAACATGGTAAATATGATCTTGAGAGCAGATCTGAGATAAACATGAATTTTCCCTTTAAATATTTATATTCAAGGTCATATTTTAATAATTTTAATTTTAATCTTTGTAGCCTTGGTGACGGAATTTCATGAATACTTTTTTTTAGCAATGTTTCCAATGGTTTGTGGTCATTTAATACTGTACATTTTACGCCATATATAAAATAATGAAATTTCTTTGTTGACCATACTACACTAAGAAGTTCCTTTTCTATTTGCGAAAATCTTTGTTCAGCTGGTGTTAGGCTTCTAGAAATAAAGCTGACTGGCTTACCATTTTGAAGTAAGCAACCACCAAGGCCATCTTTTGAAGCATCACACTGTATGACTACTGGTAAAGTACTATCAAAATTTTGTAGAACCGGTGCCTTGGTAATAAAATTTTTAATATTTGCAAAAGTATTTTCATGAATGTCCGTCCACAACCAACCAACATCCTTTTTTAACAATTCTCTTAGGGGTGACATAATATTTGCTAGATTGGGGACAAACTTGCGCAAGTAGTTAACCATACCTAAGAAAACCTGTAGCTCTTTTTTATTTGTTGGACTTTTCATATTAATAATTGAATTTACCCTGTCTGGATCTACTTTAATACCCTCCTTGGAAAATATATGACCAAAATATCTAACTTCTTTTAGCTTATATTGAAATTTACTTTTATTAAATTTAATGTTACAACGTCTGGCCCGTTCAAAGACCTTACTCAGAATAGCATCATGTTCTTCATCTGATGATGCAGATATCAATAAATCATCGCAGTAAATAATAACTCCTGGAATATCTCCAAACATATTTTCACTGTATCTTTGAAATATTTCTGGAGCAACTGATATTCCAAAAGGCAATCTTAAGAACTTATAACTTCCAAAGGGTGTACTAAAGGTGCATAAGTCTGAAGAGGCTTCTGTTAACTTTATATTATAAAATCCGTCTGATAAATCTAAAACTGAGAATACAGACTTGTTTGCTAATTTACACACCATTTCTTCATAAGTAGGTATCAAATGATGATCTTTTATAAGTGCTTTATTAAGATCCTTAGGATCTAAACAGATGCGTAATGAACGATCTTTCTTTTCAACTATTACCAAATTACTCACAAAACTTTTAGGATGAGCTACCTTCTCAATAATTTGGTGATTCTCCAGGGCCCTCAGTTTCTCTTCCAAACGAGATCTTATTGCATGAGGTATTCGTCGAGGAGGTTTCACTACTGACTCCACTCCAGGGCGGATGCGGAGTTCCAGGGGTTCCTCAAACTGCCCTAAACCCTGAAAAAGTTCACAGTTTTTATTAATAACTGCATCTTTACTTAGTATGCTATTGACATTTTTTAATATTCCTAAACTTCCTAATGAGCTCAGCCCCAAAATAGGCCTTACATTATTTTTTATTACAATAAATTCTGTGTCATGTACTATATCATCTATTATTAATTTCAGAGATATCTTTCCAAGTGGTAAAATTTGTGTTCCTCCAAATGCTTCCAAAATTACATTTGTCTCAGACCACTTAGGCGTATCATCATCGACAATTTTTTTTAAATCATTAATCGATATGACATTTACTTGAGCACCGGTATCACATTTAAAATGAACTTTTTTGTTTTCTACTCTTAATGGTAAGATCCACTCATTGTTTTTATTAATTTCTCCAATGCTATGACATAATTTTACTAGTCACAAATCATGAACATGATTAACATGATCATCTGGATTTCCTGCTTTGATTTCCTGTATCAATTTACAACCTTGTTTGAAATGATTTGGCTTTTGACAATTGAAGCAAATTTTGCCAAAAGCTGGACAATTTCTAGCTGAATGCCTAGTACCACATTTTTTACAATTGTATACTGCATTGTTATACTTAGCTTTATTATTTGATGCTGGAACACTTTGAACTACTTCAACCATCATTGGCTGTTGCTGCATTACTTTGCATTGGTCTCTAGACAATTCTGTTACCCTGCAAATGTCGACGGCTTTCTGCAATGTCAGATCTGCAACTTCTAAAAGCTTCCGCTGAAGTGTGTGGCTTTCAACTCCAAAGACAATTCGGTCTCTCAGCATCCTTTCTTCTTGTTCTTTGTAATTGCAATTTTTTACTAATCGTCTGATTTCCGTGTAAAACGTGTCGAAACTTTCGCCATCTTCTTGTTTCCTATGATTGAAATTATATGCATTTATGACCTCATTCTGTTTGGGAGCGAAATATTCGTCGAAAAGTATTATTATCTGCTCATATTTTGCAATATCATCACGCTTTAGCACATTAAAATATAGTTCCTGCGCTTCGTTGCCCACGCTGTTCAGAAAAATGGCCGCCTTACGATTTTCTGAAACTCTTTCCAATCCAGCCGCTGTCAGAAATATTTGAAATTGTTGCTTGAATTTTTCCCAATTTGGTAATAAATCCACTGCAGTATCCAACTTGAGGGGCATAGGCATTCGGTATTCCACACCCCCCATGGTGCTAGTTTCTTCCTTAGCTGATGACACGGCGGCGGGGGCGCTCGGTGGCGTGATCATAACCTTTTACTTCCCAGTTCCAGGAGTAATCGACACTCGATGATATATTAATTTCACTGCTTCGACTGCGCCATGTAGTATTGTGATATTTATATTATAAATAAAAGATAATTTAATGCAGAAAATTATAACTATATTTCTTCTTATGCACCGGCCAAGTGACAAGGGCGGGTCCCCATGCCAATTCCAATATGTCACCTTGACAGTGACATATACTACACCAAGTATTTACGCTTTTTCTTTCTATGCACAAAAACTTGTCCTGCCGCGGGAATCGTACCCGCTGGCTCCAGGCCATGAGCTGACCTGCTCAACCACCACACCACAGAGGCTGTCATATTTAACCTCAAACTAAGCAAAGCTTGTACTATGGAAGCCTCATCATCAGCTGGAAGATATCTCCTACCCCCCTTCCCAGTCTCCCCCATAAAACGTCACTTTGGATGCTTATCATAGAGGACTTGCTATATTCACCACGCTTGGAAGGCAGCTTGGTGATTTTATTTTATTTTATTGTAATAGGTTCGGTAACAGACAATAGGCCATTACGTACATTAGTATAAAATCAACATTGATACAGCTATATAAACCTAAAGTCCAATTATAACCGTACACAACTTAAACTAAGAAATCTTTGACACTATATAAAAAAAACAATTTTTTAATAGACTATTATTCTAAATACAAGTAAATTTACACAATATTAGTTACTTAATTACTCAATTAAATTATTGATAGCAAGTTTGAAGGATGCAAATCTACATGAAAACATGTCACTGGGATTACTTAATTCATCATATGCGCGGCACATCCTAACTAAAGGACTGTTCCGTGAAACATTATTGTAGGTAGGCGGCATGTTAAATAGCTGAAAACTACGGACAGAACGTGAGGGTACTTTGAAATTGACATTCATTAACAGTTCATTACCAAACATACCATTAACAATTTTGTACAAGGTGCACAAATCCATAATGTTTCTACGACTTACAAGGGTTTTCATTTTGAATTTATTCAGTCTATCTGAATATTCCTTAAGCTTACGTCTCAAACCAAGTCTAGTACACCGTGACCTCAAAAACTTACGCTGAATAGCCTCGACTCTGTCTACATGCGTATCATATATGGGGTACCACACCGAAGAGCAATATTCAAGAATTGACCTTACTAAGCAATTGTATAAAATAATCCACGTGGCATCATTTCTAAAAGGTTTCGCTGTGCGCAAAACAAACCCGAACATTCTATTTGCCCTATTTGAAATGTAATCATAGTGAGGTCTAAAAGAAAGCGCAGAATCGAACACAACCCCCAAATCACGAACAGTGTCAACACGACCTATAGATGTCCCATCAAGGTGGTAATTGAAACAAATGGGTGATTTGTTCTTGGTAAAGCTAATTATTTGGCATTTGTTAGTGTTGAGTGACATATGGTTGAATGCACACCAGTCATTGATTAAGTCCAGATCTTCTTGGAGCCGTAAACAGTCGACTTTAGAGGAAACTGATAATAATAAAACTAAAAAAAAATGTTCCGTTTGGTATAAAAATAATAATAATCAATTTAAATTTTATATTAATGATAATATTTTTTATAATTTGTTATTGTAATTTCAGGTTTTTTCATTAATTTACCTACAATAATCCTTACTGCCTCAATATAGATAATCTAATTACCTGAATGTAACGGAGTTACACTAGATATTATTATATCATATTGTATCTAGTTTGGTAAATTGATATCTCGTGATTTTGGCCTATTTTCGTTCGGAATTTTTATTATTTTGATTGCTCGTTTGGATATAATATTTTTTTGAACTCTGGGAAATATATCTTATAATTTTAAATCGAGACATTTATTAATATTCAATCTATAAATACTCAGTTTGGCCTGGTTTGTTCATATATTAGGTCTTTACCTATGAAATTGCCGTTTTGTTTGAAAAAAGTTAAAGTATTTTTTTTTCGAACTTATTTATTTCTTTTATTCAAAGTAATCACCCCTGCAATCAATGCATCTTTGCCAACGCTGTGGCAGTTTATGGATGCCCTTCTTGAAAAAATCAGCAGGACGGGAGACAACAAACTCTTCAAAGGCGTTTTGTACTGCCTCTCGGGAATTGAATTTTTTTCCTGCTAAAAAGTTGTCCAAATTTTGGAAAAAGTAATAATCGGTAGGCGCAAGATCTGGTGAGTATGGCGGATGAGGGAGAGCTTCCAAACCCAACTCATGCAGCTTAGAGACGGTCTGTTGTGCAGTATGGGGTCGCGCGTTGTCGTGAAGTAGCAGTGGAGACGACCGATTGACCAAAGCTGGTTGCAGACGTGCGAGTTTCGCCATCATTGTGGTCAGTTCTTCAATGTACACATCTGCAGTAATGCTCTCGCCGTTTTGTAAAAAGCTATGATGAATCACACCAGCACTAGACCACCAAACTGTGACCATCACCTTTCTAGGGGTCATTTTTTGTTTTGCACATTGCTTTGGTACCGATCCAGGATCTAACCAACTTGCTGAGCGCTTTCGATTGTCAAAAAGAATCCATTTTTCGTCGCACGTAACAATTCGGTTCAAAATTCCTTCATTTCTGTGCCTGTTAAGCAGCGCAACGCAAGTCTCGACGCGTACGTTGCGCTGGCGATCGTTAAGTTCGTGGGGCACCCATCTATCAAGCTTTTTTATCTTGCCAATCTGTCGCAAATGGACCAATATTGTTTTGATGCTAACATCAAAAGCTGCTGCCAGCTCAGCTGTAGATTGAGATTCATCAGCTTCCACAATCGCCTTTAATTCATCATTGTTGACCAAAGTTTCCGGACGACCACGAGGTTCATTTATCAAGTCAAAATTCCCAGAACGGAACCGAGCAAACCAATAACGGGTTGTACGTTCGTTTGTACAGTTCTCTCCGTAAACGTCGTTGATGTTACGTGTCGTTTGTGCCGCGTTGGTGCCACGACGGAACTCATATTCCATAATTACACGAAATTTCAAAGTATCCATTATGAGGAAAAATGTTGAAATGTAATGAAAATACAACGCTAATCAATAAACAAAAGACTTATATTGCAAATAGAATGCCATATTTAAAAAAAAAATTAATTTGAATTTAGAATTCATAGCCAATCAAAACTTTTTTCTGTTTGAAAAAGTCTGTACTGCAATATGGCAATTTCATAGGTAAAGACCTATTATTACATATTTTTCGTCATATCTCAAAAAATGCACGAAAATAGCACCAAGTGTCTTTGAATAAAATACGGCATAAACGATATGATACCATCATATAAATCCCAGATTATACTAGTCTAGTGATTTAATTACCTCCGCTGCTGGGTCTGTCAGCATACGGGGATCCTGGTAGTGGCTTTTTGTGACTCTTTCCTAGAAAAAAATATGTAAGCAGCGTTGACACAGTCCGAATTGGCACGTACAGGGCCATAATCACACTAATATTATAAAGGTGAAAGTTTGTATGTGTGTTTGTGTGTATGTGTGTATGTTTGTTACTCCGTCACGCTCAAACGTCTGAATGGATTTAGATGAAATTCGGTACCAAGATAGCTTGTACACAGGATTAACATATAGGCTACATTTTATCTTGGAAAAGTGAAATGTTTCTGTGGGATGAGCAAATAATTAAAGTACTTTTTATCCGCAGGTGAAACCGCGCGGCGCAACTAGTCGTTAATATAAAACTAAACTAGACCTGAGAACTTAAAAATAAATAAAAACTAAAAATTTAAAATAACTCGTTGGTGGGGGAGAAAGTGCCCAGAATGCTGGCAGCATTACCGCGTTGAATGGCAATGCTTATTTTTTTAAGCAAAATAAAAGCCAGCATGCTGGTCACCTGATGAAACGTTTGGCCAAGTCCCTATATGTTGCCATGGCAGCCGGCCCCCATGGGCAATTAAATAATTAATTAATTAAGTATAGATTAAATGTAGGTTGTACCCTTATGTCCAGGTGTGTCAGGTGTGCCGGGATACAAATACCCGGCACTTTCTGAAAAGGTTTTCAAACAAATTCATATTAAAACATCGTTGCATTCAATAAAATTAATTACATTCCTATTTTTATTAAATGGAGACACAACATTATTACCTCCAGGTCTTCCAGGTCTGCCAGGGGTGCCAGGATACCCGACCCCGTAATCTTCTGAGAAACACATTTATACTAAAACATCGTTGCATTCAATAAAATTAATTACATTCCTATTTTTATTAAATGGAGACACAACATTATTACCTCCAGGTCTTCCAGGTCTGCCAGGGGTGCCAGGATACCCGACCCCGTAATCTTCTGAGAAACACATTTATATTAAAACATCGTTGCATTCAATAAAATTAACTACATTGCTATTTTTATTAAATGGGGACACAACATTATTACCTCCAGGTCTTCCAGGTGTGCCAGGATAACCGTACCCAGAATCTCCTGAGAAACACATTCAAATTAAAACGATCGTTGCACATAATAAAATTAATTACATGCATTTTTAATCTTTAGTGCTTGAATTTAAATAAGCTATCTGAAATTCGGTACTACTTTCCCTTCATAGTACCTACTTAAATTAATCCTTTACATTTTTATCTTTCATTCACAAACAAGCAAACCATCAATAAATGTATTCTTAGGACACAATACTAATATTACATTCCTATTTTTATTAAATGTGGACATAATACATTGTATATTACCTCCAGGTCTTCCAGGTCTGCCAGGGGTGCCAGGGTACCCGTCCCCGTAATCTCCTGAGTAACACATTCATATTAAAACGACCGTTACATATATTACTATTATTATTAAATGTGGACACAAAATATTACCTCCAGGTCTGCTAGGTCTGCCAGGTCTGCTAGGAGTGCCAGGATACCCGTTCCCGTAATCTCCTGGGAAACACATTCATATTGAAACATCTTTGTATTAAATAAAATTAATTATATTACTATTATTATTAGATGTAGACACAACTTATTACCTCCAGGTCTACCAGGTCTGCCAGGTCTGCCAGGGATGCCAGGATACCCGTCCCCGTAATCTCCTGGGAAACACATTCATATTAAAACATCTTTGTATTAAATAAAATTAATTATATTATTATTAGATGTAGACACAACTTATTACCTCCAGGTCTGCCAGGTCTGCCAGGTCTGCCAGGGGTGCGAGGATACACTTCTGAGAAACACATTCATTTTTTCACAACCATTGCATCTTATAATGTTAATAATATTTTATAATTCATCTATTATTAAAACCAGGCACAGTATATTATTACCGGGTTTGCCTAAAGGCGCCAGGATAACTGTATCCGCGTCCCGAATATTCTGATAAACATATGTCAATGGTCTCACTGCCAGTTACTGAAAGTTAACCATAAATATTTGCCCGTCTCATGTGAAAAAATATTAATTTTACCACTATTATTACGGGTTATTCCCGTTGGGCCCCACGTCTTTGCCCCAATGGGGCCCAACGGGAAGGTTTTATTTTTGAGCCCCACGCGGGGCCATCTTATAATGTACGTAATGTGAGTTTCGGTTTCCAACAATTTCCCATCTACGCACAAAAACATTCCCAAATCCTGGGATTTTATGATACAAAAAATGTGTTCCGACGGTACCTGCAGGGAGCCGCGACCGTCCAGGAAACTTAAGTATTGTTAAAACCATACTACTCTCATCCCAGAGTTTCATATTATTGCACTGTTTGGGATATTGTCAGTTTTTATAATATATCGAAGATACTCGTAGCGAGAGCGTTTATAATGTTTGTTTCGACAGAAAAATATGCCATTCGTTTCCTATAGGCCACGCGGGCAAAGCTGGTACAGTATAACACCCAGTCATCGATGTTCATCACTCAAATGATTGTTCTGGGAATCCAGCCTGCAGTTCAGAAGGCAGAAGGGTTAATACTAACTGAGCTATAAGGCTAGTCAATACGCATACTTGATACTAAAATCAACACTTTAGTAATGATTCCTATTTTTCTGAATTAAGTTGATTGAATTGTATTTCTCGGCTGGCAACACTGACTGGCGTGCGATTGGACGAGAAAGAGAAGTCCGGTGGTCGAGCAGATAAAGTGATCTCGCTCTTAGACTCTTATTAAGCCTTATGAAGTCGTGTTATTATAAAATATTTATTTAGCTTGTCTATCTGAAATAAACGAATTAATATGATATTATTACATATTTCCAAAAATCAATTAATCAAGTTGTTTATTTTCAGAAAAATGTTACAAAGTTATCATAATTATTACCATGATCACTATGTTTAATGTTAATAATATTACTATTATTATTAGAAGTGGGCATTATATATTACCACCGGGTCTGCCAGGGGCGCCAGAATACCCGAACCCGTAAGCTGAGAAAAAATATTCATTTTAGTGTGATTATTATTTCTAAAAATGTAAAGCACATCAGTATTTGCGTCTCTATTAAATCAGGGCTTCATACTTACTACCGGGTTTGCCAGGGGCCCCAGAATACCCGAATCCATATGCTGAGAAAAAGTATCCATGTTATCGTGATTATTATTTCTAATAGTGTTAATAATATAGCTATTATTATTAGAAGTGAGAATAATGTTTTACCGCCAGGGCTGCCAGAATAGCCGTACCCAAAACCTGAGAAAAAATATCCATGGTAACGTTATTTTTATTTCTAATAATGTCAATTATAAAATTAATAATAATATGTGTGGACATCTCACACAGCGCCATCTAGACCCAAACTAAGCAAAGCTTGTACTATGGGAACCAGATAACTGATACAATACTTAGATACTTTTTGTTTGTAAATACATACATAGAATACAATATAACACCCAGACACAACATAACATGACTATTTTCGTCGCTATTAAATCTGGGCTTCATACTTACTACCGGGTTTTCCAGGGGTGCCGGGAGTGCCAGAATACCCGTACCCGTAACCTGAGAAAAAATATCCATGTAGCATGATTATTATTTCTAATAATGTTAATAACATCAGTATTTGCATCTCTATTAAATAATGGCTTTATATTAAACTTACTACCGGGTTTGCCAGGTGCGCCAAAATACCCGTACCCGTAACCTGAGAAGAATTATTCATGTTAGCGTGATTATTATTCCTAATAATGTTAATAATATAGCTATTATTATTAGAAGTAGGTATAATATATTACCGCCGGGTGCGCCAGGGGCGCCAGGGGTGCCAGAATACCCGTACCCGTAACCTGAGAAGAAATATTCATGTTAGCGTGATTATTATTTCTAATAATGTTAATGGAATCAGTATTTGCATCTCTATTTAATAAGGGCTTCATATTATACATACTACCGGGTTTTCCAGGGGCGCCAGAATACCCGTACCCGTAACCTAAGACAAAATATGAATGCTACCGTGATTATTGTTCCTAATAATGTTACTAATATAGCTATTATTATTAGAAGTGGGTATAATATATTACCACCGGGTGCGCCAGGGGTGCCAGGGGTGCCAGAATACCCGTACCCGTAACCTGAGACAAAATATTAATGCGACCGTGATTATTATTCCTAATAATATTACTAATATAGCTATTATTATTAGAAGTGGATATAATATATTACCACCAGGTATGCCAGGGGCGCCAGGGGTGCCAGAATACCCGTACCCGTAACCTGAGAAAAAATATCCATGTTAGCGTGATTATTATTTATAATTTTGTTAATAACATTACTGTTTGCGCCTCTATTAAATCTGGGCTTCATACTTACTACCGGGTTTGCCAGGGGCACCAGGGGCGCCAGAATACCCGTACCCGTTACCTAAGAAGAAATATTCATGTTAGCGTGATTATTATTTCTAATATTGTTAATGGAATCAGTATTTGCTATTAAATAAGGGCTTCATATTATACATACTACCGGGTTTTCCAGGGGCGCCAGAATACCCGTACCCGTAACCTAAGACAAAATATGAATGCTACCGTGATTATTGTTCCTAATAATGTTACTAATATAGCTATTATTATTAGAAGTGGGTATAATATATTACCACCGGGTGCGCCAGGGGCGCCAGGGGTGCCAGAATACCCGTACCCGTAACCTGAGAAAAAATATACATGTTAGCGTGATTATTATTCCTAATAATGTTACTAATATAGCTATTATTATTAGAAGTGGGTATAGTATATTACCACCGGGTGTGCCAGGGGCGCCAGGGGTGCCAGAATACCCGTACCCGTAACCTGAGAAAAAATATCCATGTTAGCGTGATTATTATTTCTAATAATTCTATGGCATCAGTATTTGCATCTCTTTTAAATAAGGGCTTCATATTATACTACTACTTACTACCGGGCTTGCCAGGGGCGCCAGGGGTGCCAGAATACCCGTACCCGTAACCTGAGAAGAAATATTCATGTTAGCGTGATTATTATTCCTAATTATGTTAATAATATAACTATCATTACTATAAGTAGGTATAATATATTACCACCGGGTGCGCCAGGGGTGCCAGAATACCCGTACCCGTAACCTAAGACAAAAAATTAATGCTACTGTCATTATTATTCCTAATAATGTTAATGATATAACTATTTGCACCTCTATAAAGTGAGGGATTCACATACTTACCACCGGGTCTGCCAGGGGCGCCAGGGGATCCGCCTCCAGAACCTGAAAAAAAAAAACTTTAACACCGAGCTGTAGCACTGTAGTACACCGAGCGCTCCCTTTATATAGCCAAATGGGTGGGGAAGCGATGACAGTTGCCGGTGTTGCCACTGTAATAAATTTAAATGTTACCACAGGGTAAACGGTACTGCCCGCTGCGCATAGAGTTTATAACTGGACGTTGCCGCCGTCATATTCATAATCATTTATTTGGTACATAAAGATTAATAATAATAAAAATATTAATAAAATAATAATAACTCCCAACGATCACATACATAGATCCTTTACAATACTTTAAAATAATGTTTATCCGCGGATGAAACCGCGGGCCGCAGCTAGTATAAAATAAATAACATTAATAATAGAAAATTAATATATAACATTTGTTTTTAAATTGTAAATTTTTAAGGATATGCTATTTAGATAATTATTATATTATTACCGGGGCTGCCAGGAGCACCAGGAGACCCGGGAGATCCGGTTACGAAGTCTCCTGAAAAACATCCTATTTTATTAAAAATCGTTGCATGCAGACAAACTCAATCACACATTTAATACACAAAATGAATTTTTAATCAAACATTTGATACATGTTATTACAAAAAAAAGTTTTTCTTTCCCAATCATATACATCGATCCTGGACCCTAACTAGGATTCGCTGTGTCTAGGGACCCAGGAACTACGAGGACCATGGTCCCACAACACCCACAGAACAAGCATTTGCGCTTTTTTTCCATGCGCAAATGCATCTCCTGCCGTGGGAGTCGAAACCGCCGACTCCGGGCTATGAGCCGACTTACTCGACCACCACACCACAGAGGCTGCCAAAATGATCGAGTAATAACTACTACTATCATTAATTGAACAGGGTATTGTGGGACCAGATACCCTACCGCGTAACCGTTCTGGGAATCGGCTTCGCCTGCCATCCTGCACGCGCCAATTAACAAGTCCACGAGTGCGAGCAAGAGAGAACACGATTGCGATCTCTACCAGACTTACGCGGTAAGGCCCAAGGTTCCTCGTATTTTCTTGGGTCCCTAGATACAGGGGATTCAAGTAAGAATCCAGGATCTATGTATGTGATCATTGGGCGTTATTTTAATTTTATTAATATCATTATTATTATTGATCTCAATTTTATTATGAATATAAATATAACATCCCCACAATTTATAATAACATAATATTGCCCTGGCTAGCTGGCCCGATCGCTCAGTTGGTAGTAGCCCTGCCTTCTGAACTGCGGGTTGTGGGTTCGATTCCCACTCAGGACAAACATTTGTGTGATGAACATAGGTGTTTGTTCTGTGTCTGGGTGTTATATTGTATTCTATGTATGTATTTACAAACAAAAAGTATCTAAGTATTGTATCAGTTATCCGGTTCCCATAGTACAAGCTTTGCTTAGTTTGGGGCTAGATGGCGTTGTGTGAGATGTCCACACTTATTATTATTATTATTATTATTATTATTTATTTGTTTAATTCAGACAAACTAAATAAATATTTTATACTAACACAGGGCGTTATTATTAAAAACACTTACGAATAATTAACACAAAGACTGAAGACACGGCTAAAAACATGGTTGACCGCTTTGTGAGTGGGCGAGTCGTGCGTGGATAATGAATTATTGGACAATCTTTATCTCACTGTGTGATTTAATTGAAATAAACCATGAAATCAGGCATTCCCTACCAATAAGTATGATTTAAGTATAGGTACTGCATCTATACAGCTTGTCCTAAGAATCAAGTCAAGCAAAAGTCCATCAGTACCTACCAAATCACAGCATTCACCCTATTTACATAGGGCTCTATGATTTAAATGCACATGATAACAATGTAGGCTATTTTAAATGGTAAGAATTATTTTGACTTGTAAATTGACATTTTATGAATAAATTGATTATGATTATTATGATTATGATTACCCCTAGTCAGGCCTAGGTAGAGTCGAGTTTGAGGTGGGGCAACATTGGTACATGTAGGTTGGAATTTCGGGGGACGAGTTAGCTGGACTGAGAAAAATATCATGCTGGAAGATAATTACAGTATTTTTCTTGCACCGGTATGACGTAGTGGTTACTTTTGTAACATATTCATTATCTCAACTTTAATAAATTATATAAATTGTAAAAGACAGTAGAAAGAAGAAAAAAAAATACATCACTGTAAAGTTTCTTGTAGCTTCTTCTTTACAGTTGTAATCGAAGCTTCGGATCGGAATTTTCTGTTCTGCATTGTGCCGGATTGCTTGCACCAGTAGTGGGAAAGAGATCTGCTTTTTTTTCAAACTCATATATTGTATTGGGCTTGCTATATATTATATGACAATAAGCACTTTGTAATTTTATATGCTTAGTGAAATAACTTAGTTTTAAGTACTTAATATAATTTTGACTTATAAAAGTGCTAAAATTAGTCTATATGCAATAAATCTTTTGACTTTGACTTTGACTTTTGCAGTCACGACCCCTTCTCGCCCCCGGTACGGCGCACGAGGGCTCACGGGGGGGGGGGAGTTTAGTAGGTTCGAGGGGGTGGTGGCAGCCAAGTGCCAAAAAAAGGTAGGGTGGAAGTAAATTTTTTATTTATTATTAGCTATTCGTAGACAAAATTCTGTAAAAGAACATGAGCATGTATAGTTGTTAGTACTTAGTTTTTGGTGTTTTTAAGAGGGCATTGCCCCACTATGCCTCCCCTCTCCCCCCTAGCAACGGCTCAGCATGAGATTAATGCCAACGAGTGACCTTAAAAAACTGATTTTCAGGCGGAACCCGTAGTCATGACATCACGAATTATAAACAAGCCGCACCCCACGGTTTCATCCGCGTGGTGAGAGTTTTCTAATTTTCCGCTCAACTTTCTTAATATTTCTTTCACATCCTTCTGAAAATAATAAAGACAAGAAAAAAATAATTAGAGAAAATGTTCCATCCGTTGCGTGATGCAATGACTAATGAAAATACATCTTTTGTTATAAAAATGTACCAATAAAGTAAAATACTCAAGCATCTACTATTTAATATTGTAAATATCAAATTGCAACTGCCTGCTATGTGTAACATGTAATAGTTGTGCTTTTGGGTATGGTTTACAATTTAGCAATCCACACCCAAAGATAAAGTCCGATATGTAGAATTGTTATGCAACTACCCTACATTAACAAACTATTTAAATATTCATTAGTACATTTTTAAACAATATTAGTTAAATACTGCTAACCGAAAGTCAAAAGTTTGATGGCCTTTGTGGTGTGGTGGTTGAGCAGGCTCATAACCCAGAGGTGGCGGGTTCGATTCCCGCGACGGGACAAGTATTTGTGCAAAGAAAAAAAAATCGCAAATACTTGTTCTGTGTCTGCTTGTTGTGGGACCATCGTCCTCGTAGTTCCTGGGGCCCTAGACACAGGGAATCCTAGTTAGAGTTCGGGATCTATGTATATATGTATGTGATCGTTAGGCGTTATTATTAAAAACAAAAAAAGTTAGTTACCTAGTATGTGACTGTTCCTACTCGCATTTAAAAATATTATTTCTTATTTTCTATATAATCGCTGATAATGCTCCAACGGCAAGGGCTGTAGCTGTTATCAACCGCTTCTTAAATGAAGTCCAAGATGCTGACATACATACTGACCCCATTAGTCGCCTTTATAAATATATATTGCTTAGTCCATATAAGAACTTAGTATAACAATGGGAATGTTTTGGCGTAGCTGTAAGTTCACAGTGTATTTAACAAATAAATAAATAAATATACTCGTACATTTTTGTATTAATTGTACGGGATTTACTCACGTTATAATTGGCCGGACTATCCGACTATAGTTTCGACTGCGTTTGGCAGCCTTCCTCAAGGTGAGTGCGCGCGCGCGACGGCGACTTGCTTAGCACTACGGACCGCCGCGCGCAGCGCACGTGATGACAGCGGCTGCTGTGTAGGTAAAGGGGAGGGGGCGGGGGGTGGATCCCGCGACGTCGGCGTGCACTGAAGTTCATCCTCACTGGAATCTTCCTGTGTATCGGGAATACCCCAGCACACAGAACTAATCACATCACCACCACTCTCACGGTCACTCTCACGTACTCCTCGAAGACACGGTCGCCAAGTCGGTGGCAGGCTCCATCCTCCATCTCTATTGAAGTTAGGACGCCGACTAATTTCGATGGCTTCTCTGACTTTGCGGGGCACAAAGAACTTCTCCCGTGCTAAAACCTTCGCTTTGTCGAATCGAATATATAACGTGAGTAAATCCCGTACAATTAATACAAAATGTGTGAAAACCACGTTAGTTTCCATGATACTCGTACATTGTTAATATTTATGTTATATATATGTAAAATTAGTAGTAATTAAGTAGTTATGTAGGTGAATATGGATACAAGAAAGTTAAATTTATGTCAGTGTTTTTATATGTTTATTTAGACAACCTATATTTACTTAAGTTGTGTTGCACTGCCCCACAAAAATTTCCACGCTACACCCAGGTTAACTGGAAGATAATCCTCTCTAGCATTAAGTTCGCCTTTGTACCTACATTTTTTGTTTATGCGATAAATCATTTTATATCTATTTTAACTTGCAACAGAATGATTTTTAAGTGAAAATAAATATCGTAAGCCTAATGCAGCATCCTGTATAAACCACGCCAACAAAACGATCTGATAATGCTGAATATTTATTTCTCACATGAATAAGTGAAAATCTATGAATACCTATTTCATTTTCATTATATATTTATACATTTATATTAATAGGTTTATTCAATAAACAGTGTTAAAAATATAATTTTGTAGTTTATCCTTTATTGGATGAATTTGCATTTTATAGTAACCGACAATTTTGAATATAAAATATTTATAAAATACACTTCTCACTTTTGTGATTTTAGAATTAAGAGCTAGAAAGATACGCTCGCCCTCGGAGAGGACGCCTTGCTCAAAACTTTTCATACAATTAAAGCTGCCATATTTTAGAATAAAACTTCTATTATATGCCTGTTCAGATGAAAAATGAATGGATGAGATCAAAAAAGGGTTTAACTGAATTTTTGGCGGGAAAACGAGTGTGTGAAACTTGTGATATTTTCAGTGTTAGTGCATACAATTGGTGGCATTTTATTCGTTAAGTGCTGGAAACGTTTCTTTTCCTGTTGTTTCCAAAACTCCATAGAAGCTTCTAGTAAAATTCACCATTTTACTTGGAGTATGACTTGCCTTGGACTATGACTTAACTTAAGAAATTATTAAATACTTGACACTGGCTAAATACACAAGTGTGGAGGAAAACCCAAACAAAAAAAAAATGGTTTAAAATTAAAAATCAAAGTTGGTTTCAAGGTCACAATTTATTTCGTTCTTTAAATACTTAATTGTTCTTGGCTGTTTTTTTACGCTTACGTTAAAAAACCTATGTCACTAATTGTTACAATATTTGTTTTAACCTCACTAATTTAAAAAATTAAAACGCCATTTTAAGTTACTAATAAAGATATCTAACCAAAAACAATAATCTCGTTTTTATATAAATAATAATTTTGTGTTAACGTTTTAATTTTCAACAAATAGAGAGGTACTTATAAATAAAACAAATACCTTTATATAACTAACGCCAGGCAAGTTTTAGATTTTTTTAGTAGTAATTTCTATTGCTATTTCACTCGCACTACACTTTTTGATAGAGCAGTGTGAGTGAAAAAACTATATTTTTCAGCTGTTACGCCGTCAAATCGTTTCTTTGTTGACGGTAGTTATAAGTATTTGTATATACAAGGTGGAATTTAATTCACTCTTTTCCTTAAATGTATGTACTCAGACCATGCTATAGAATATTCGTCCGTAACAATAAAAAAAAAAGATTTTGTTTTTGTATTTAGTGCCAACTGTATGACAGCCGAAATGTTTATTTAACGGTACACACAGCGCAGGCACCAGCGGAGTGCTTTGTATATGTTTTGTTTGTTCAATGTCGCAAGGCATAGAATTTAAATTTGCAGTAATTTGATAATACCTAGATCTAAGTTTTATTTCATAATTACTTTTTTATACGGGAGCGTTCTATAGCATGGACTGAATACATACGTCAAAGGAAAAGAACGAATTAAATTCCACCGTGTATAATTATTTGTAACAAGTTGGCAAAGCAACATGTTATAAAAACCTATAAAAATTTGTCTAAGTTTTGTTACAGGTACAAAATCTTTATTAAAATATTTCGTGATGATAATTATTTATATTAATTTGATGATTGTATCACAGAACTGCCGTTTTAAACAAGATACTAAGATCACGCACATTCAAAACAATTAACAAACAGAATAGGGTTTCTGGAAAAAAAATGCATATGCATACATTTACACTTGAGGGGTATAGAATCAAAAGCAGCTAGTTGCATTTTTTTTTTCTGACCTATGAATGCAAAAATATAGGTCTGTCAATTGTGTATGATCTCAACTTATAATTTTGCATCGAAAGCAGCTTAAAATAATACAAAAACCAGATTAAAAATCTGCATTGGGGTCAAAGTCAGCTTAAAAACGGCATGCAAACATCAAAGACAGCTTAAATTTTAAATTGAAGGTTGTGCTCGTAGCTGCATTTGATTCTATACCCCTCACTTTACATTTAATAATTGTATAGCCAAATGTGGCGTTAATGGTACGCAAAAAAGATACCTGAAAACTTTAGCGGCTTCACCAAATATTTAAACACGGCTTAAACTAGTGTTAAACAGGTGTATTGTTAAACACACATTTGAAGTCTAAGCTTTGTTTATGTATTTGTCGTAACATGGTAGATATCTCGAACAAAATTAGTTGTCTACGTACCCTGTACGAGTTCATTCGCATGTACATTGCTATAGAGTATATGAAAATCCAGAACAGCGCCCCTAGAGGTATGTACCATACGTAAGGATTTCAATTAATTGACACTGGCTAAATAAACAAATGTGTAGAGCCAAAACAATAACAAAAAAAATCATTCATTTTACTATACTTTACGGAACTCTATTTCAACGGATAGAAACACAAATTTGTATGGATTTGACAGTTTAAATACGCAGTTTATGTGCGTAGTTAGTACGGAAATTTCTTCATTTGCATTGCAATCAAAGTTTCCTGATCACCCACCAGTAATGCACATTTGAATGAACCTAGGGGCCACTGAAACCAAGATTTTTTTGAACAAAAATAAATTTTTTAAACGGACCAAAGTTGTTCAGGTTTTTTGACAATTATAACTAATTTCATTACACCGCTTTATATTATAAATATTTGCAGCCTTATTAATAAACGGGTATTATTCTCGGATTAGTTACTTCACCTTTTGTCCTTTTTTTGCTACTGGAATATTTAGCTAGATCGAAAGAGACAAAAGATGGTGTAACTAGTCTAAAGCTAGTTCGTGTTTAATAATAAGGCTGTTGGAGTTTCTTTTTTTATTCAATCCTTGTGCTGTTCTTAAACATAAAGTTACAATTATTGGAAGTATTCGATTTTTTTCTTGTTGAAACTACATAAGGTTTACCTGAGATCATTTTTTTTATTTTTTTACAAGATTTGTATTTTTTTTGTCATTTCTTTGTTAATAAGCTACATAAAGAAACAAGTATCAATTAATATATCTAACCTATAAAACAAAAGAGGATATGAATACTTAATTTTTTTTTATTGAATTTTTTTGATTTTTTTAAACTCCGGTTGAGTTAGTCCTTCTGCAAAATTCAAATATATATTATTGATATATATAATATTTTAATACCTATAATATATTTTATTCTAACTAATATTTATTAGTAAATAAACAAATTATTGTAAGGGGTCATCTTGACTGGCCCGATAGCTCAGTTGGTAGTAACCCCGCCTTTTGAACTGTGGGTTGTGGGTTCGATTCCCACCCAGGACAAACATTTGTGTGATGAACATAGGTGTTTGTTCTGTGTCTGGGTGTTATATTGTATTATATGTATATATTTACAAACAAAAAAGTAGTTAAGTATTGTATCAGTTATCTGGTACCCATAATACGAGCTTTGCTTAGTTTGGGGCTAGATGGCGCTGTGTGAGATGTTCGCACATATTATTATTATTATTCATAAATCATACATTTAATGCCAATTACAGGCATCAAATAATAAAAAATGCAGTGTTAACAAAATATTTTCGAGAAATTTTATATATTAACTTTATATTTAGGCAAGGAATTTTTTGAGTAGTTTCTCGTTTAATAATAAATATTTTATATACATAGTAAATTATCATTATTAATAGATTTATTGACGATATTATGTCATCAAACAACTGAGTTATCCATTACTGTATAATTATTATTTTAATACAAAATGTTTATTTACTAACAAAGCATCTAAATGTAACAAAATATTTCGGTGGATTTTTTTTTTCACTTTTCTAGTTTAAGATTTTTCACGCACGCAAAATATGTGACTCATTTTTACAATAAAAGAAACTTAAAATTAATACATGGAATAGATCACGCTGCTTCTCTTCTAAAAATCATCACAGTATGAAAGCTATAAACTGAACTTACGCGAGGCGACACTTGCCCCTTCTTTTCTTAAAAATAAAATCTTTTTGTAAAAAGGTCCTTAATTCTTTTTAAAAAAAATAAAGTTTTTTTAAATTTAATTGTTTTAAAGGCTAAAGTTATAAAAATTTAAAGCTCTCAATTGATAGAATAGGGCTTTGAAGGGGCAAATTGCGCTTTGATGAGGATGTGTACATTTAAAAAATGCTGATTATATTAAAATTAATTTAAAAAAACACGGTTCTTGAATATATTCAAGTAGTTTAGACAAAATTTAATTTCAAATGCTTTTATCAGAATGTAAATAAATTGCTGTTTTTAAATAAATTTTACATATATAATTTTATATTTATAAAAAATAAATTTTAGTTGATAAAAAAAAGAATGTCCACATCCTCAAAACCCTAAAAAGTTTTTAATACTTGAAAATAAAATCCTATCTGTTTTCTGTATTTGCACTTGTAACCGACTACGAAGTTTTAAAAAGCAATTAATTTTATCAAAATCGGTCCAGCAAGTTAAATTTTGATGCATCAAAATCGCTGACAGATATCGTGATGTATTTTTTAAGAAATAAAAAATATATTTATTGTTCCAAAGATGTATATTTACGAATTATTATACATATTAGGAGTTTAAATGTCAGAAATGCATATTACTAAATATGTAAGATGGTTTGATAATAATGATCAATACATAAGTTTTTTCATATGTAAAAATGCATTTTTTTTAATGTGTTAAAAAATTTAACATATCGTGTTCAATTTATGGAAACCTAAAACTGAACATCAATTGATTAAATCTGTAAAGTAATAAAGATGATTATTTATATTGATCACTATTTTCAAACCAAATATTTAATTATTTTCACCTCGTAGTCGCTTTAAGTATTTTTTTAAACTTAAAATTACTTAGAACTAAGATCATGCGCACACACACTAGCTCTGAGATATCCTGGATTCGAGGGTTCTCTACACACAAAAATATAAAAACCCCTTTGATATAATGATTACTGTGTTTTGATTTTTTCAAAAGTGGGATCAGTTGTTTTTTATACTTGAATTAGATTTTTACTGGTATTCTTTTACTTGCATTTTTTTTATTCGTAAATTTTTTTTAAAGCATACCAATAAAATTAAATTTATTGTAATTTAGTTGGAAAAGACTTGCTTTCTTCCTTTAAACGTCTAATAGCTGCCTATGATTATTAAATAATTTAAATATGGGTCAGTTTTTCAAAACGATACTCAGTCGAGGTTTCATTCGCAAATCGATAATTTTTCTGCATGAAATCTTCGTCTTGAGTACAGCTTCACGACCAAGTAGTTTTGTAACACGGGCCTTAGTGTCAAGACAAAATATCTGTTATCAAAGGTTTCGGCAGTGACTGAATTAACTTTACATACCTAATTAAATTATTTAAGTTTTTTCATGCTTAATATTCACTTTTATGGTAAACGCAATGAATAGGCCAGGACTCAAAGCTTCAGCTAGGATTCAAGGCTTCAGCCAGGATTCAAATTTTCAGCCAAATTTGAAGATGCGTCCAGAAGTTTCAGGCATGGATCCAGACATTAGCATTCAGACACAATCCAAAGTTACTATGGTCTAGATACGCCATCAGAGTTACCAGGCATCATTTCTAAGGCTCAAGGTTGCCATAGCTCAAGTCATGGTAATTAATCAGCCATATTTCAAAGTTTCCATGGTTTAAGGCCAATATATTCATTGATATAATTCAACCACGATTCCAGGTTGCCATTGTTCAAGGCATTTCATATTTAGACATGATTCAAGGCAATTAAGTTCAGATGGGACTAGACGTTTATCAGGAAGGTTGTAGGTGGCGCTAGTTGTCGCAGTAAACAGGTAGTACCGGGCTCCGCGGCCAATCACATGTCTCTTCGCTCTCGCTCGATTCACTGCCTGATCTGTTGAGAAAAATAATATTATTAGAAAAAACTTGGATTTATACACGAGTAACTATACCAGAATAAATCTATTCCACGATATTATACTCGAGTAATTCATTCTTCGTTTTTCCACGCAATACTGAGTTTAGCTACGATTAGAATTACTATACGCGAATAGCGGAATAAATGATGAACGAATCTATTACCCAGTTAACAATTGTTGTTCTACAACGACACGGTATTCAAGCTTATGTCATATCAACTCGCTTTTGTCGTATTATAGTGTAGGAAAGTAATGACAAAATACATGGTCGGACGTCTTTTTTGATCTTTGTCTATAACAGTGTTTCCTTCAAGGTATAACCTGGGTCTTTTTAAGTCAAGAGTGAATAGGCATCTCATGGGCAAGCGTGCTCCACCTTAGACAACTTCGTCACTTACCATCAGGTGAGTTGTTGTCAAACGCATGCCCATTTGAACATTAACAAAAAAAACTACTACTTTCCTATGGTATAATTTTAAAAATAGTTCAGATTCGTTTATTTACTGCTATCGTGTCTCGTAAACTAAGGTCCGTTTTACAGAACGATGCTCAGTCATCGATCGGTGCTCAAGCAGAGATTTCATTCACTAATTGATAACGTTATGAACGAAATCTCTGCTTGAGGTTTGATGACTGAGCATCGTTGTGTAATACGGACCTAAGAGCTAGAAATACAAGAGTTTGCCACAACATGTATCACAATCTCCTAAGCGGTTTGCCAAAAAAAAAAAATACATTTTCGCAAAAATTTTTGCCGTTGAGGGGACGATATGTATAATAGGTTTTTACCTATGAAATTGCCGTATTGCAGTACAGACTTTTTCAAACAAAAAAAAGTTTTGATTGGCTATGAATTCTAAATTAAAATTAATTTTGTTTTAAAAATATGACATTCTATTTCAATATAAGCCTTTTGTTTATTGATTAGCGTTATATTTTCATTACATTTCAAAATTTTTCCTCATAATGGATACTTTGAAATTTCGTGTAATTATGGAATATGAGTTCCGTCGTGGCACCAACGCGGCACAGACGACACGTAACATCAACGACGTTTACGGAGAGAACTGTACAAACGAACGTACAACCCGTTATTGGTTTGCTCAGTTCCGTTCTGGGAATTTTGACTTGAAAAATGAACCTCGTGGTCGTCCGGAAACTTTGGTCAACAATGATGAATTAAAGGCGATTGTGGAAGCTGATGAATCTCAATCTACAGCTGAGCTGGCAGCAGCTTTTGATGTTAGCATCAAAACAATATTGGTCCATTTGCGACAGATTGCCAAGATAAAAAAGCTTGATAGATGGGTGCCCCACGAACTTAACGATCGCCAGCGCAACGTACGCGTCGAGACTTGCCTTGCGCTGCTTAACAGGCACAGAAATGAAGGAATTTTGAACCGAATTGTTACGTGCGACGAAAAATGGATTCTTTTTGACAATCGAAAGCGCTCAGCAAGTTGGTTAGATCCTGGTTCGGTACCAAAGCAATGTGCAAAACGAAAAATGACCCCTAGAAAGGTGATGGTCACAGTTTGGTGGTCTAGTGCTGGTGTGATTCATCATAGCTTTTTACAAAACGGCGAGAGCATTACTGCAGATGTGTACATTGAAGAACTGACCACAATGATGGCGAAACTCGCACGTCTGCAACCAGCTTTGGTCAATCGGTCGTCTCCACTGCTACTTCACGACAACGCGCGACCCCATACTGCACAACAGACCGTCTCTAAGCTGCATGAGTTGGGTTTGGAAGCTCTCCCTCATCCGCCATACTCACCAGATCTTGCGCCTACCGACTATCACTTTTTCCAAAATTTTGACAACTTTTTAGCGGGAAAAAAATTCAATTCCCGAGAGGCAGTACAAAACGCCTTTGAAGAGTTTGTTGTTTCCCGTCCTGCTGATTTTTTCAAGAAGGGCATCCATAAACTGCCACAGCGTTGGCAAAGATGCATTGATTGCAGGGGTGATTACTTTGAATAAAAGAAATAAATAAGTTCGAAAAAAAAATACTTTAACTTTTTTCAAACAAAACGGCAATTTCATAGGTAAAGACCTAATATTAAATCTTGCAATGTATGTACCTGTTTCTGTTGGGCGTGGCTTCAGCCGCGAAGTGTTGTTGTTCCTCGATGGTCGGAAGTAGTGATGTTAATCGATCCGTGGGACGAAGCACCTGAAATATTTATTTATTTATTGAATTACAACCTCATCACGCACGCTTGACTTGGGGAGTAAGCTGGTGAATTCGAGGCGAACGGAAGTTGCAGTTAATAATAATAATAATAATTATAGCGAAGAGCCTCGAACACCTCGAGGGGCTCTCGTTAGACGGTTGGATCAAGGGTCAGATTCAGAAGGCAGTACTCCTTGACACGGCACGTATTGTCAGGAGGTTCCTCAGTCTGCAGCCCTAACCGCCGGGAGCTTGGGCCTTGCCCCGCTGCTGGCGGCACACTAGGTTTAGGATTTTTATTGTATTTTTGTAATGTTAATGTTTATAAAAATATTGTAAAAAACTTAAATTTAAGATTGTAAATGAATAAATGATCAATAATAATATGTGTGTACATTACACACAGCGCCATCTAGCCTCAAACTAAGCAAAGCTTGTACTATGGGAACCAGATAACTTAAACAATACTTTTGTTTGTAAATACATACATATAACACCCAGACACAACAAACATCGATGTTCATCACACAAATGTTTGTCCTGGATGGGAATCAAACCCACAACCCACAGTTCAGAAGGCAGGGTCACTACCGACTGAGCTATCGGGCCAATCAATACGTTTATCCAGTGTATAAGCTATCTTGGTACCGAATTCCATCCAAATCCATTCAGCTGTTTGAGCGTGAAGGAGTAACAAACATGCAACCTTTATAATATTAGTGTGATACTGGTGTCGATTCTGTGTCGCATTCTCTAAAACTAAAGTAAACTTAAAGTATGGCGGTACTCTTCTGATAAAGGGGAAATGAAAAAGACGGAAATATGTTAATTTCGTTTAGCTTTAGAGTATGCGACACAGAATCGACACTAATATCACACTAATATTATAAAGGCGAAAGTGTGTGTGTTTATGTGTATGTGTGTATGTTCTGCCCGCAGCTTCACCCGCGGCGTGGCCTATGGGAAATTAATTCAACCACCCATTTCACCCTCTTAAGGGTGGAATTTAGATCCTTTCTTAGCGGATGCCTACTTCATAACGTCTACCTTCATGCCAAATTTCAGCCCGATCCGTCCAGTGGTTTGGGCTGTGCGTTGATAGATCACTATGTTAGTCAGTCAGTCAGTATATATATAGACTGATTTATAACTCAAAGGTGACTGATACATGATTAAGAACATAAGTATCTCGTCAACCAACTAGCATTAGAGAGCATTGTTACATGTATAAGTATATTTATATTTACAAATATGTATATTATGTATTATATTATTTGATTTATAATTTTAAAATATATATTTAACGCAATTAAGATAGTACAGTGCACACCACACGCAGCAAGTGCAATATCTATCTACATTCGTGTGCGCATACATAAAACTGAATTTACTCTTGTTTCTTTGTTTTTTATTGTCATCGTTTTTCTAGTGACTGTCATGTAAAATTTTTATTCGAAATATAGAATGTAAATCCAATTTTGGCTGTAGGTTTAGCATGTAAATGATAAACTTTGTTACTTAAGGGCTGTGGATTTTGTAAAATAAATAAAATAAAATATCTATATATAATAATAATAATATGTGTGGACATCTCACACAGCGCCATCTAGCTCCAAACTAAGCAAACCTTGTACTATGGGAACCAGATAACTGATACAATACATAGATACTTTTTTGTTTTTAAATACATACATAGAATACAATATGACACCCAGACACAGAACAAACATCGATGTTCATCACACAAATGTTTGTCCTGAGTGGGAATCGAACGCACAACCCACAGTTCAGAAGGCAGGGCTACTACCAATTGAGTTATCGGGCCAGTCAAAATATCTTGTTCACGCCTACGATAATTATTTAACACTTCTATAGCTTGCTAATATATTTTAGTAGGCGTTCATTTTTTTATGCTGTGAGAGGTAGTTCATAAAAACGACACCATTTTCATCTAACCAACAAGCAACACGTATAATTGTATTCTCGTCTTAATATATCAAAATACAAGAAATTCAGTTCTCAAAATGGGTTTAATTTGAAGACTAAACCTACCTATGTCTACTACAAGACATAATTTGGCGCCCGAACATATCTATATATCTTAATATATATAAATCTCGTGTCACAATGTTTGTCCTCAATGGACTCCTAAACCATCTTAATATATATAAATCTCGTGTCACAATGTTTGTCCTCAATGGACTCCTAAACCACTGAACCAATTATAATAAAATTCGCACACTATGTGTAGTTCGATCCAACTTGAGAGATATATATATATATATATATATATAGTGCGTGTATTACCTTCAGTGTCCGTTCGGAGAGCCTCCACACGAGCCGCTGCCGCTGCGGCTGCGCGCGGCGCGCTTCGTACTGCGTCACCGCTCGCCGCACGCGGTCGCGGACGGTCACTAGTGAAGCGTCCGACATCTGCGGACAAAACACGTGCTACAAAAAACGTTGAAAAGTAAAAAAAAAATTTAAAAAATTAAAAAAGTAAATAATGTATTAATATTATCTACTTTTTTTTTTACTTCATTTTTTTTTTTCATAAAAGATTTGTTAAAATTTAATGATAAATATGTCAGCATAATCGCTATGTGCTAAACCTCCCAATAATTATTTAAAAAAATAAAAAATAAAACGACTGCCAACCAAACTACTACTACCGATGTTAATGAAATTACCATGGGACCAATATGAAAGTACATAGTCTCAAATAATAAGAAAACGAGTGTGCTTTAGACCACACGACTGAAGTAAAACTTCCCTAGTTTAGCTCCATCTATCGGCCGATGTAACTTTGTTATTGCTTTGTTTATTGTTAATGTCGCTATCATGACAATTGAAGGGTTGAGAATAAAAAGGGTTTAACTGACAAATTGACAGTTTCGAGAAAATTCACTTTAAACGTCAACGGTGTCATTTTAATGTAAAGTGCTTATAAGGTAATAGAAAAGGTTTATGTGAGTATCAGTTGCCTAAAAATGTTTTAATTCTATTTTTAAATACTAAATATAGTACTAATTCATACAATTACTGTAAAAATATAATATAATAAAATAATTATAATAATGTTTCTATGTTAAGCGAACTGTATTCCTGCGACAGATAAACCGTTTTTAGACTGACAAACTCGAGATTTAAGCCTCATTTCGGTATTTTTAGAATGTATTATTGAAGATAATTTCACGCTGAACCCAACGATACTCATAAGTCATTTTGTGAAACAAATCGGATAAACCTTTTTTGTTCTCACCCCTTCAATTGTAAATTGTCATTTTACCGGACACACCAACATAATAATACAAATTTTTAACATTGTTATTTTGTCAATGGAGATGTACGTGAACCAACTTCAACTTGCGTTCGCCTCGCATTCACCAGCTTACTTCCCAAGTCAAGAGTGCATAAAGATTTAATAAAAAAAAAACAGCCGAACTGAGTACTCCTACTTTTTTGAATTCGGTTGAAAAAGCAGGTGTTGAAATAGTAGGTTGGCTAGTCGTTTGTTAGTAAGTATGTATTACAGAGTTACTAATCTATAAATATATGACGGCGGCTACGTCCAGTTATAAACTTTATACGCAGCTTGCAGTACCGTAATTTACCCTGTGGTAGCATTTAAATTTATTACAGTGGCAACATCGGTAACTATCATTGCTCCCCCACCCATCTGGCTATAAAAAGGGAGCGCTCGGTGTACTACGGATCATTCTAGCTCCGGACACGGCGCGGTGTGGGCATGCTGAAGGCCTATAGTTATATAGGTTGCAACCTACGCACAGCCCGTTCTGCCTATATGTATATAAAAGAAAGTCGTGTTAGTTGCACTATTTGTAACTCAAGAACGGCTGAACCGATTTGGCTGAAAATTGGTGGGGAGGTAGCTTAGAACCAGGAGACGATTTTTTTAAAATGTTATTGAATGATGTGACGAGCTAGCCGTTCACCTGATGTTAAGCGCCACGGTCGCCCATAACAGAACAGTGTCACTCGGAACCCTAAAACATAGAGTTACAAGCGACACTGCACTGCGCACATCATCCTGAGACATCAGCACAGTCTGGTAATAAGATTACTCGACTGTGAGATCAGATCATAAAGTCTCAATTGCCCAGTAATTTCACTAGCTACAGTGCCCTTTAAACCGGAACACAGTAGTGCTTGCGCACTACTGCTTGGCGGCAGAATAACTGGCGGTGGTACCTACCTAGACGAACTTTGCAACAAAGTCCTACCACCTAGTAGTGAACATATACATATATATATATATATGTATATACAGGGACTAAATGTAGTTAATAATTAATAAATTATTAAATTATTAATAATTATTATTTATATATTATATAATATATGACAGGGACTTTTTATCCCGTTCGACCGCATTTGACTCATTCACCCGTGCGAAGCCGGGGCGGGTTAACTAGTTACTAATAACTAGTATTCGTGTGAATAGCTTACATTGCAATGTTGCTGGACTTGTCTCGCGAAGTCGTAGATGTAATATGCATGCTCCGGAACATTCTTCGAGTGCGACCACTCTACCAGTTGTTGTTCTGTGGAAAAACAAAACAATCTTATTATTTTTTTATTTTTTTTTACGTTAAGGAATGACGTGACGAGCTAGCCGTTCGCCGGATGTTAAGCGACACGGCTGCCCATATCAGCTGCAGTGTCACTCGGAACTCTAAAGTATAGAGCTTCGCGTGACACTGCACTGCGCACGTCATCCAGAGACATCAGCACAATCTAGTAATAAGATTACTAAACTGTGAGATCAGATCCTAAAGTCTCATTTGCCCAGTAATTTCACTAGCTACAGTGCCCTTCAAACCGGAACACAGCAGTGCTTGCGCACTACTGCTTGGCGGCAGAATAACTGGCAAAGCGGTGGTACCTACCTAGACGAACTTTGCAGAAAAGTCCTACCACCTAGTTAATACGATTATACATAGGAATCACACTAATATTATAAAGGCGAAAGTTTGTGTGTGTATGTGTGTATGTTTGTTACTCCTTCACGCTCATTCGGCTGAATGGATTTGGATGAAATTCGGCACCAAGATAGCTTATACACCGGATTAACATATAGGCTACATTTTATCCCGGAAAAGTGAAATGTTCTTGTGGGATGAGCAAATAATTAAAATAATTTTTATCCGCGGGTATAAACCGCGGGGCGCAACTAGTATTATTATAAATGAGAATAATTGTGTGTATGTTTATTATCAACTAGCGTTGAAGCTGCTAGACGGATTTTGATGGAATCCTCAATTTTCCACGGACCTCAAAAAAGTCATCAATAGGTTGTATTAGTTTTTTTTCCGTGCACACAATCGGGAATCGAACCCGTCGCCTCCAGGTTATGAGCCGGCCTGCTCAACCACCACGGAGTCTGTCAATGTGTGATGAAATGTCCACGAATATTTATTTATCATCTTAATACTTACGAAGGAGTTTTGGCGGGAAAACGAAAGAGATCGCGTCACCGCATTGTATTATTTTCCAAAACTTGCGTTATTTTCAGTGTTAGTGCATAAAATTGGTGGCATTTTATTCGTTTAGTGCTGGATTACAGGCGTGAGTGTGGGAAAATGGTATAATGATGGTGAAACGTTTCTTTTCGTGTTGTTTCCAAAACTCCATAGAAGCTTCAAGTAAAGTTGCCACCGCTTTACTAGGAGTGTGACTTGACTAGACTAGACTATGACTTGGACTGTGACTTGACACATGAAAATATAATCAATTAGTTGACATTGGCTAAATACACAAAAGTGTGAAGCCAAACCAAAAAAAAACTTACCAAGTTTATGGTAAAGCAACACCAGTGCCAATTCACTGGTTCTGGCGTTAGCACACTGCGCGTCACAAGCGACGATCTCCAAAAGGTTCACCAACTCGCTCTCCTGTAACAAATAAAACAAGCTTGAAGACTCGAGTTGCAAAAAAAAAGCCATTAAAAAAAGCCATTGATAAAAACTTGACAAAATACTGAAGGTTTTGGTAATGATGGCTTGACAAAAAGCTGAAGGTTTTTGTATTGATGGTTTGACCAAAACTGAAGGCTTTGGTATTGATGGCTTGACCAAAAACTGATGGTTTTTATACAAAAACCATCAGTTTCAATACTGATGGTTTGACAAAAACTGAAGGCTTTGGTAATGATGGCTCGACAATAACTGAAGGCTTTGATATTGATGGCTTGACCAAAAACTGAAAGCTTCTGTATTGATGGCTTGAAAAAAAACTGAAGGCTTTTGTATTGATGGCTAGACCAAAAACTGAAAGCTTCTGTATTGATGGCTTGAAAAAAAACTGAAGGCTTTGATATTGATGGCATGATAAAAATCTGAAGACTGGTATTGATGGCATGATAAAAAAAACTGAAGGCTTTGGTAATGATGGCTCGACAATAACTGAAGGCTTTGATATTGATGGCTTGACCAAAAACTGAAAGCTTCTGTATTGATGGCTTGAAAAAAAACTGAAGGCTTTTGTATTGATGGCTTGACCAAAAACTGAAAGCTTCTGTATTGATGGCTTGAAAAAAACTGAAGGCTTTGTATTGATGGCTTGACCAAAAACTGAAGGCTTCTGTATTGAAGGCATGAAAAAAAAACTGAAGGCTTTGGTATTGATGGCATGAAAAAAAAAACTGAAGGATTTTGTATTGATGGCTTGACAAAAAGATGAAGGTTTTTGTAATGATGGCTTGACAAAAAGCTGAAGGTTTTGGTATTGATGGCTTGACGAAAACCCCCTAGTGGGGGGGCCTAAGCTGCGTTTGCCACTCGAAAATCTATTGTATTACTATTACAATTATAACGTTTTTTCTTCTCACCTGACAGCAGCTAGGCAGAGGCACCTCCTCCGTCTCTCCCAAGACCAGCAGCTGCCTCAACAGCCGAAGCCAGTGAAGTGGAGTGACGCGAGGAACGCCGGGCGTCAAGCATAGCTTGTCGACGATGATTCGGGACATGCGAGATACATCGCCCGCTGTACACGCCGATTGGGAGATTGACACTGAAACGAAAAAATGTTTTAAGTGAAAACTTCTTTAGGCGCGTTGAGCACTTTTCGGGTGAAACTCGCGTCATCGTCACCGAACGCTTGCCATGAGCTATATGTATACAGTGTATATATATGTGTACTTTTCGGGTGAAACTCGCGTCATCGTCACCGAACGCTTGCCATGAGCTATATGAATACTGTGTATATATGTGTACTTTTTGGGTGAAACTCGCGTCATCGTCACCGAACGCTTGCCATGAGCTATATGAATACTGTGTATATATGTGTACTTTTTGGGTGAAACTCGCGTCATCGTCACCGAACGCTTGCCATGAGCTATATGACTGGCCCGATAGCTCAGTTGGTAGTAGCCCTGCCTTCTGAACTGTGGGTTGTGGGTTCGATTCCCACCCAGGACAAACATTTGTGTGATGAACATAGGTGTTTGTTCTGTGTCTGGGTGTTATATTGTATTCTATGTATGTATTTACAAACAAAAAGTATCTAAGTATTGTATCAGTTATCTGGTTCCCATAGTACAAGCTTTGCTTATTTTGGGGCTAGGTGGCGCTGTGTGAGATGTCCACACATATTATTATTATATTATTATTCCACTGTGTATGTATGTGTACTTTTTGGGTGAACAAATAGCGTGAAACTCGCGTCATCGTCACCGCACGCTTTTAACTGCCTATATGGTCGGAACGTTCAGTAGATAGATTAACTCTTTTTTTTTTAAACTCATATATTGTAATGGGTTTGCTATATATTATTTGACAATAAGCACTTTGTAATTTTATATGCTAAATAAAATAGTTTAATTTTAAGTACTTAATGGTGTCGATTCTGTGTCGCATACTCTAAAGCTAAACGAAATTAACATATTTCCGTCTTTTTCATTTCCCCTTTATCAGAAGAGTACCGCCATACCTTAAGTTTACTTTAGTTTTAGAGAACGCGACACAGAATCTACACCATTATAATTTTGACATGCTAAAAATAGCCTATTTGCAATAAATATTATGACTTTGAAAGCCTCTATGGTGTGGTGGTTGAGAAGGTCGGCTCATAACCTGCAGGCGGCGGGTTCGATTCCTGCGGCAGGACAAGTATTTGTGCAAGGAAAAAAAAGTGCAAATACTTGTTCTGTGTCTAGGTGTTGTGGGACCATGGTCCTCGTAGTTCACACAGGGAATCCTAACTTATCCAAAGCGTTGATGCTCAGCCAACAACCGTTCACTTACCCAATTCTTCAATAGAAACATTTCTCTTGACGTTGTTCTCAGCTGCGAACTCTTCTATGGCGATGTTGACACACGAGACAGTGATGCACGGCAGATGGGACGGGCGGACTTTCATTTTGGTCAGGAATCTGGAAATGTAATTGAAGGGGTGAGAATAAAAAGGATTTAACTGATTTTTTTGACCAAATGACTTATGGGTATCGTTGGATTCAGTGTGAAATTATCTTCAATAATACATTCTCAAAATACCGAAATGAGGCTTAAATCTCGAGATTTTGAGTCTAAAAATGGTTTATCTGTCACAGGAATACAGTACGCTTAGCATAAAAACATTACTTTATTTTTTTTATTATATTATATTTTTACAGTAATTGTATGAATTAGTACTATATTTGGTAATTTTAAATAGAAATAAAACATTTTCAAGCAACTGAAACTTACATAAACCTTTTCTATTACCTTATAAGCACTCTACATAAAAATGACGCCGTTGACGTTTAAAGTCGATTTTCTCGAAACTGTCAATTTGTCAGTTAAATCCTTTTTATTCTCAACCCTTCAATTGATCTACTAGGTGGTAGGACTTTGTTGCAAAGTTCGTCTAGGTAGGTACCACCGCTTTGCCAATTATTCTGCCACCAAGCAGTAGTGTGCAAGCGCTACTGTGTTTCGGTTTGAAGGGCACTGTAGCTTGTGAAATTACTGGGCAATTGAGACTTTATTATCAGATCTCACAGTCGAGTAATCTTATTACCAAACTGTGCTGATGTCTCAGGATGATGTGAGCAGTGCAGTGTCGCTCGAAACTATGTATTGGGGTTCCGAGTGACACTGTTCTGTTATGGGCGGCCGTGTCGCTTAACATCAGGTAAACGACTAGCTCGTCACATCATTCAATAAATTAAAAAAAAAAAAATTGATAGAATCAGACATGACTATGGAAATTCATCTTAAATCTATACATATAAAATTCAAAGTCCTGACTGACTGACTTATATATCAACGCACAGCCTAAACCGCTGGTCCTAGAGACTTGAAATTTGGAGAGTGTGTTCATTGTAAAGTGTAGGTATCCACTAAGAAAGAGTTTTTCGAAATTCCACCCCTAAGAGGATGAAATGGGTGGTTGAATTATTTACAGAAAAAATAGTCTTCATTTTCTATGGGCCACGCGGGCGAAGCCGCCGGCCGAACCTAGTCTATATATATATAAAGGAAAGTCTTGTTAGTTACACTATTCATAACTCAAGAACGGCTAAACCGATTTGGCTGAAAATTGGTGTGGAGCTTAGAACCAGGAGACGGACATAGGATACTTTTAATCCCGTTCGACCGACTTTTACTAATTCACCCGTGCAAAGCCAGGGCGGGTCAACTAGTACAAAATGAAACAATATCTAGTGTGATTCCGCTAAAAACAATAAGATCACCTATATTTGGGCGGTTGCATAATCAGTTGCTAATTTTATCATAATAATAATAACAATAACGCCCAACGATCACATACATAGATCCTGGACCCTAACTAGGATTCCCTGTGTCTAGGGACCTAGAAACTACGACGACCATTGTCCCACTAGTTTCTGCCCGTGGCTTCGCCCACGTGGCCTATAGCGAACGAAGATTTTTTCATAGATAATTGAACCTTGAAAGGGGTGGAATTTCAAAATACCCTTTCTTAGTAGACACCTACACTTTACAAAGAACACACCCTCCAAGTTTCAAGTCTCTAAGAGCAACGGTTTAGGCTGTGCGTTGATATGTAAGTCAGTCAGTCAGTCAGGACTTTGAATTTTATATGTATAGATAATTACTGACCTGTCAAACAAGTTGACCGCGTTGATGAGGACATCAGCTGGCAGGTCGAACCACACCTTTAGACACCTCATCACGTGCGCTGCACCGTCTCTAGCTCCCGTCGTAACTTCACCATTCTGGAAATAATAGAAGATTAAAATATATAGATAGATAACTACAACTATTACACGGCTAACACTCACGAAATACAGTCGAATAACTCGACCACAGCCGCCACCGCCGCCGCGCGTACTCCTTGAGGATGGGCATCTATATTGGCCGAACACCGGTCGAGTTATTCGACTGTATCTCGTGAGTGTTAGCCGTGTAATAGTTGTAGTTATGAGTACTAATCACGTCAGTTTCTAAAATATTAGATAGAGAACTCTTTATTGTCTCACCAATGAAGTAGATAAACAGGAATAAAATATAATATTTACGAACTAGTGTAACAATGGGCGGTCTTATCGCTGACAGCGATCTCTTCCAATCGTTGGATAGACAGTGACAGTAGAGAAGAATAAGCGGCGGTGTAAAACAATTTGTAGATATTTGTATAAATTGTTTATAATACTACGTTTATTAAGTAGAACTTCTTTACGCACGCTAGACTTGGGGAGTAAGCGAGGCGAACGGAAGTTGAAAGTTGTTGGTTAACGTAGATCTCCATTGTCAACATAACAGAGTTAAAAATGTGTATTATTATTATGTTCGGTAAAATGACAATTTACAATTTGTGAAGTCGACACTGCACTGCGCACGTCATCCTGAGACATCAGCACAATCTAGTAATAAGATAACTAGACTGTGAGATCAGATCAAAGTCTCATTTGCCCTGTAATTTCACTAGCTACAGTGCCCTTCCAACCGGAACACAGTAGTGCTTCACACGCTTGGCGGCAAAATAACTGGCAAAGCAATGGTACCTACCTAGACGAGCTTTGCAGATCCTACCACCTAGTAAAATATACAGTTATTGTTACCTCAGATTCAGTGGGCAGGCACAGTCTCGGCTGGAACTTGGCTTCAAGCAGTAGGTACTCGTTAAGCGCCGCGTACAGCTGAGAACGGTCCGGAGCGCGGGCCGCGCTCGCGGACGTACTCGCGTCAGCATCCGGGTGCCTCGCGCCCGCTCTCAACATGATCGGGCTTTTCGGGCGGAGGGTGAATCGGCACCTAGGTTGGAAGTTTTATTATAATAACTAGCGGCCCGCCCCGGCTTCGCACGGGTATTTAATATATATCTATTATAGATTGAGATATAAACTATCCTATCTCTCAAGTTGGATCGAACTGCACATGGTGTGCGAATTTTATTATAATCGGTTAAGTGGTTTAGGAGTCCATTGAGGACAAACATTGTGACACGAGATTTATATATATTAAGATAATGACGCCAAACGATCACATACATAGATACTGGACCCTAACTAAGATTAGACTAGGATTAATGCAAATCGGGGGCGAGTTGGCTGGACTGCGGTCGCGACCCCTTCTCGCCCCGGTACGGCGGACGAGGGCTCACGGTTCACGGTTTTAGTGGGTTCGAGTCCCACATACCCCCTGCTACCACCCCCGTGGTGGCAGGGAAGTGCGAGGGCATTTCCCCCTACAAAAAAAAGGATTAATGCAAGTATAGGGGCGAGATGGTTAATGAAATCGCGACGCCATCCCGCCCCATCCCGGCGGCGGACGGATCACGGGGGAGTTTTAGTGGGTTCGAGTCCCACATTAGGAAATTCCCTCTCACTTTCTCTGCCACCCCCGTGGTGGCAGGGAAGTGAAATGTAATAATTGCACCAGAAAAACACAAAGTGTGTACGTGATATTTGTCAAGTCAGTCAACTCTTCACTAGGCCAAAGTTGACTAAACCGATCCTTCATTTAAATATTTCATTTACGTAATACAAGTATTTCTAAAACAAAAACGAAAACCTCAGAACCATTACGGAACCTTTACTCTTGGTGTTTGTTTGCATGGAAATTATCTATCTATATATTTTTTAAACTTTCGAATCATTAGCTGAGTCAAAAGTTGAAAAGTATTTAATAAAAGATTGTCACCATTATTACATGGCTGAAGTTATCTTTGTTTACAATCTGTTTTATATCTGGGTGTTGATATTATAAAATTAACGACAGTTTTGGACCAAATTAATTCTAAATGTTTTAAACATATTTCACGTTTTCAGCTTAAGTTTTTGGGGCTAACTTTGATGCCCGTTTTAAATTGTACATATTAACGTATCAAAATACACAAATAAAACATTCATTCATCATAAAATTAATTGTAACGCTTCAGTTGTATACCTATAATAATAATAATGTGTGGACATTTCACACAGCGCTATCTAGCCCCAAACTAAGCAAAGCTTGTACTATGGAAACTAGATAACTGATACAATACTTAGATACATTTGTTTTTAAATACATACATAGAATACAATATAACACCCAGGACCCAGACACAGAACAAACGCCTATGTTCATCACACAAATGTTTATCCTGAGTGGGAATCGAACCCACAACCCATAGGTTAGAAGGCAGGGTTACTACCAACTGAGCTATCGGGCCAGTCGTGTATTTATTTAGTAATGCATATTTCCAATAATTAAAGTTAATTAATACCTCACAAGAGTTAAACTTACCTATGCGTGCGCAAGAGCAAGCAGCGGCTAGATGTCGTTGTTAATGCTCGCGCCGATCCCCCCAAGGCTCGACTACCCGACGGTTGTAGCGACCGGGCGCGAAGGCCCTAGTACCTGACCACAAGAGAACGCTTTCAGCACTGTGGCTGAGGCCACGGAGTGCTGGGGTTAGCAGTTTCAGGATAGGAACATGGAGTATATAGGATGTATGGAGCAAGGGGTTAAGGATTTTTTTACAAGTTCTTCAAACGTAGTGAACGATTATATCGTCAATATATACGTTAGGTAATTTGTGCGTTTGGTATCAACTGATAATAAATGGATTGAAAAGATTGAATTTAATTCAGAATGTCTCTTAATTATCTTTTAATAAAACTGTTTAGTTAATTTGGTATCGAGTTTATATTTTTGGTTCCAAAAACTAGGATAAGGATTTGCCAAAAATCTTTAATCAGATCTAGGGTGAGAATAGGATTTTAGGATTCAGGATGTTGCCACAAGGCTACCGGGAACAATGTCTTGTTGAAAAACAATTGCCCAGCTACCTTTAAAGCGTCTCTGTGATGGTGCAAATAGTCAGATACGTAAGTACAGTAGTGGTTGAGCACTGACTGTAGGCCAAGAACACTGTACTCTACGAGCCACAGTGACGGAAAAGCTTTGGGAAAAACTTGTTTAGCACGCCGGTCTGATCCCTTGACCCGTAGTACACATCGGGTTATTCACCCTTGATACTATTTTTATGTGAACCGTCGAAGGTTCGTCGCAGTAAAGCGATCGGGTCTCTTCACAGGGATAATGTACCAATAATTTGTATGCAATTTGTATAAGTTACCTGTAAAATTGTCACATTGAAAATAGCGAATATACATACGTTGGTTTTAATTAGTCATTTAGGTCAACCAGTGTGTAGATATTGTGAAAATCTCATGATTTCATAACACGAGCTGTATTAAGAAGTCTTGCTGGTTAAAAAGGCATACTTGTCCTAATTAACAATGTTTTGTTGCGCTTTCACCCAGTCAAAATTACGTAAGCAAGAATAAGATAACACAGCCGAGCAAAAAATGTTAAAGCGACTGTTTAAGTTTTAATTAGGAGGTATATAATAGGTACCAACTACTACGCATCAAGAGTCGAATACGGAAATATCCTCATCCTATCAGACTTATCGTTTTATCTATACACTTGTATCTTTAGAAATGACGAAGTTAACTTATCTTTATTTGCGCGTAAATGTTATACCTATTTAATATTCACACGACCTCGCATGAAATGGAAACGAGTTGTTGAAAAACGTCACATTCCAACGGAACCTAGTAAGCCGAAACAGCTATAAACTCAAAATATTTATAATAATAATAATAACAATTGGGTAGGAGATACATACTTAAAAAATCAGTATATGATACTTTTATTTTAAAATTGACATGAATTATAACTAAACTGCAAGTGAAACCGCGGAACGACTTTAATACTTTGATAGATTTACTAAAACGTAATTATGAAACAAAAATATAAATAACCCCTATGAATGGAAAACGAAAGTGAGTAGCGCAAGGGCAAAGATTATCTCACTAGAATCATAAGTTATTTTTATCACACTCGCTTGCTCTGAATTAAAAATAACCGCATGCGCAACGCAAGCCATAACCATCACGGCTATTATTCAACTCGATTATAGTTTACAATTTTAAATAGAAAGTGGAAACATACCGACGTTTTTAAACGTGAATAAACTCGTTTCTTAGTCTGAATATATGATTTTGTCTTTAGCCCGCAGTACTAGTTGTACGAGAAAAGAAAGAAAGAGAAAACCCAAATAGTAAAAAAAAACCATACCATTTGTCTGGCATTATTTGAGTTGAAAAAGGGACAAAGGGAGATTTACTTCTCTCTCTCTCTCTATCTACATAAAATAGAATAAAAAGTCAATTTGACCACAAATGAAACAGTTTAGTTATAGGATTTAAAAAAGAATTCACAATAAGTGCCTTATAAAATGCTAAGTGTCCTGTCCACTTCTCGCCGATGTAAAACATCACAAGCGAAAACGAGACTGCATTTTAAGCATAGATTTTTAAATAACTTTAAGCTTTGAGGATTAAGAGAGAGAAAATATTTATGGTTTATATAGCAGAAGGTATTGCCTGCATAGCGTAATCTTTAGATTAATTAGTGAAGGAAAATCTAAGGATGATGAGGGTTCAAATCCCATTCTTGATTCGCACTTTTCCTTCACAAATTAATCTAAAGAAAGAGCAACCAGATCATCAACCAAGTATCAATTCATTAAACTTCTCAAAAAGACCTTGAAAAACTGCACAACCCATATAAGTGTCACGATAGCAAATTAGCAAGTCGACAATGTAATATTAAACGCAAGTGACATATACCCGATATCGACTTAAAGTGCGTCATCCGTTGAACAGATGTTCTTGTCTACGTCAAAGTAGATACCTCTAGGTATAAAAAGCAAACAAGATAAGCCCTGACAACAAAGTGCATATTTATACTACCTTATTGATACTGCGCAAGACATCACAACACGGTGGGTGTCTTGCCAATACCCCTAGCACGAGTTTATTCGAGTGTACATTATCAAATATCGTAATACATTTAATTGACACCCAGCAGAGCATCGCTAACGGTAACTAAGGATCACATAGATGTATCTTGGATGCTCGACAGCGAGTACTTACAGTAATATATATTTCTAATTATATTACGAAATACTACTACTACTACTAGGTGGTAGAACTTTTCTGCAAAGTTCGTCTAGGTAGGTACCACCGCTTTGCCAGTTATTCTGCCGCCAAGTAGTAGTGTGCAAGCACTACTGTGTTCCGGTTTGAAGGGCACTGTAGCTAGTGAAATTACTGGGCAATTGAGACTTTATGATCTGATCTCACAGTCGAGTAATCTTATTACCAGACTGTGCTGATGTCTCAGGATGATGTGCGCAGTGCAGCAGTCACGCGAAACTTTACATGTTGGAGTTCCGAGTGACACTGTTCTGTTATGGGCGGCCGTGTCGCTTAACATCAGGTGAACGACTAGCTCGTCACATCATTCAATAACATAAAAAAAAATATATTTGAATTTAAAATAATCTCGTAGAGGAGCAGAGCTCAAGACCTTTGTAAGTATTAGCCTAGTAGACGGTATAGTTCACCTTCCTCCTATTCTGAGATTGATATAATAATAGAATATAAAATATTGGGAGAATCATTATTATTTTTATTCTTTATAGCTTTGGGTTACATGATTTCTTAAGTAGAATAACTTATAATTTAACATATTTTCCATAAAAAAGCCACTGATTCCTGAAATACAGTTTGAAAACTAGTTCGATTAATTAATATAATGTAATATTTATGTCGATAAACATAACATTTTACAATAAACACGTTTACAATATTACATTACGTTTGCATTCTTGTAATAATAAACCTATTAAGGCATTATAATGTCGTGTAAGATAGATATTTGACTACTGCCAATTGATGCTAATGTGTACGTGCGATGGAAGCAAGTGTCAGTTTTCATTTTTATTTAACATTTGTATGATTCGAATTTGAAACTTTGACGTCTTTGGTATCAAGTGTAAGTTTCAAATTTGACTACTAGGCTGATATGCACCATTTACAGTTAGCTTTATACGGTTCAACTACGTCAATAATATGTAATTAAAAATCTATTTAAGCGGAAATAAGTTGCACCACTTTTAAAAACCATGATAATATTTTAACGTTAATCACCAACTACGACAGATTAGCCAGTTAAGTTAATTAAGGTTAAAAGGCTGTCAAATATTTAACCGAGCGTGGACCAACGAATAATAATAAAAATAATAATATCGCCTAAAGATCACATACATAAATCCTACAATTTAACTGGGATTCCCTGTACCCAGTAACTACGAAGACCATGATCCTACAACACCCAGACACAGAACAAGTATTTCCGCTTTTTTTTTCACACTATTCGCATACTCGTCCGGTTGCGGGACTCGAACCCGCCGCCTCCGGGTTATGACCTTATCTGCCCAACCACCTTTCGAAGTCAAAGTCAAAGTCAAAAGATTTATTGCAAATAGGCTAATTTTAGCACTTTTACAAGTCAAAATTATACTAGGTAGGTAGGTCGAGGCTGTCAAATCAATAAATACAATGTAACAATGTATACGAGATCAATACATGCTGGTTAAGGTTACAAAATTAATTTTAACTATAGCTGTAATTTTAACCGGGATGATGGGAGAGGGAGAGAGAGAGGGAGAGAGAGAGGGAGAGAGAGAGGGAGAGAGAGAGGGAGAGAGAGGGAGAGAGAGAGGGAGAGAGAGAGGGAGAGAGAGAGGGAGAGAAAGAGGGAGAGAAAGAGGGAGAGAGAGGGGGAGAGAGAGAGAGGGGGAGAGAGAGAGAGGGGGAGAGAGAGAGAGAGGGAGAGAGAGAGAGAGAGGCGGGAGAGCCACGAGAGACCAAAATTAAGAATAAGCTATAAAAATCCTTAACTATGAACGTTCCATAATTTAAAGTCCCAAATATATATTTGGGTATTTTCGCCAGAGAATTTGTTTTCAGAAAGTACTGTAAACGTGTCAACGACCCTAATCACCGAGGAGGTTACATTTGTTTTGCGTTATGGACGATACGATTATTTTTATCGACCGCCGTTTCACGTAAAACAGTGTGGGCAAACAGCTGTTTTTTTTATTGTGTTGATATGAATGTTTAAAGGTAAATAAAAAGATAAAGGTTTTGTGTGATTTTCATGACAAAGATAGTGATTCCAGCAAAGTTTTTTTCTTTGTTTTTTTTTTCTGTATCAATAAAAGGTTTGTCATTGACTGAGTGATAGATAACGAACAGCACAAACCGCTAGACAAAGAGACTTGAAATTTGGAGCCTTCCTTTTACAGCGTATTGTTGAAATACGAAGGGGTTTTAGAAAATTCAATCCCTTGTGCCTAGACGGGCATAAGCTACACGCATGCAGTCATAGCAGACGCTATAGTCTACTAAAATATAACTTAGCTAAGCAACACTTTCCCGCGGTTCTCGTACGTTGGTACGTGTCAACTTGCCACACTAAATACTAGACGCTCATTGGTTGCCTTTTGATTATCGGCTATCTTCAACCAATGACGGGTCTGATAGCTCAGTTGGTAGTGACCCTGCCTTCTGTACTGTGGGTTGTGGGTTCGATTCCCACCCAGGACAAACATTTGTGTGATGAACATCGATGTTTGTTCCGTGTCTGGTTGTTATATTGTATTCTATGTATGTATTTACAAACAAAAAGTATCGTAAGTATTGTATCAGTTATCTGGTTCCCACAGTGCAAGCTTTGCTTAGTTTGGGGCTAGATGGCGCTGTGTGATATGTCCACACATTTATTTAATGTTTAGCACGAGTTTGACAAACGTACGAGAAACCTAAAGCTAGAGACAAGTGCGAACTTAGGAGTTGTCAAACATTGATGCAGACGCGCGTAAGAGTCGTAAACTGGGGTGTTAAAGTTTGCATATAGAAACACGGGTAGAACTACGACCTACTACTACTATTTTTAAAGAGTTACCTTTTTGTGGTACGTACTTAATTACATGTGAAAGTAATTATCATTGTTTTGAAAAATGTTCTTAGTAATCAAACAAGGATAGTATATTGCAAGTATAATGCCCAAATACCTAATATGTACAACGCATTCATGAAAAAGATCGAAAACAAAAAAAAGTCAGAACTTTTTCCACTCAAAACAATTAAATTAAATACAGTTTTGGCGGGAATGCGAGAAAGATTGCGTCACCGCATTGTATTATTTTCCAAAACTTGTGTTATTTTCAGTGTTAGTGCATAAAATTGGTGGCATTCTATTCGTTAAGTGCTGGATTACAGGCGTGAGTGTGGGAAAATGGTATAATGATGGTGAAACGTTTCTTTTCGTGTTGTTTCCAAAACTTCATAGAAGCTTCAAGTAAAGTTGCCACCACTTTACTAGGAGTATGACTAGACTATGACTTGACGACTTCGACTGTCACTTGACACATATTTGCGTGAAATATCATTAACTTGATATATTATTAATTACTTAACTGGCTAAATACACAATAGTGTGGAGCCAAAACATTAAAAAAAAATTGAATACAGACAACTCAAATTGTACTACAGGTTCTCCTACATAAAATGGAAATAGATGGCATGATGAAATTTACAATGTGACCATAAATAAAATAAAAAATAATATAAAAAAACAATTTGAAGAATTCATCGCTCCGTTACCGTCGCGTCGTTGGTTCAGTGAAAGTGCATACGTGCGCTCAACCATGTTGCCAGTTTATGTATAAAAAAAAAGCGCCTTTTTATGGTTTTATTTAAATTTTCATTTAGCAATGACAAATCGGTGATATATAAAATGATAGCTTAAATTAAATCAGCGCCCCCATTAAAACTTCTACGTGGCTAAACGCGGACTTGACGAATTCTAGGCACAGAGTCCTAAATTATAACTAAAAAAAGCAACTGATTTTTTATATGTACGAGTTATTATTATATCTACACTTAATCCTAATCAAGTCAAACTCACGTCTAGTCACGGTCGAGTCAGAAGTCCATAACAATAGGAAAGTTTTTTAAAATCTGTTTGTGTTTTAGCCTGGCAAAAGTAATAGTAATTTTTCACACGGGCAACACAATATGTGTGCGCATTAGTGCAATAAACAATAGTTTTAGAAGTTTATACAACTAACAATGAGTTCATTGTTTAATTTACTGTTTCACATTAACGGAAGCGTTAATTAACGGTTTAATAGAAGGCACGATTTTTAGTAATAAAATCACACTATCACACTAATATTATAAAGGCGAAAGTTTGTATGTGTGTATGTTTGTTACTCCTTCACGCTCAATCGGCTGAATGGATTTGGATGAAATTCAGTACCAAGATAGCTTATAAACTGGATTAACATATAGTCTACATTTTATCCCGGAAAAGTGAAATTTTCCCGTGGAATTAGCAAATCATTAAAATACTTTTATCCGCGGGTGAAACCGCGGGGCGCAACTTGGAATGACGTGACGAGCTAGCCGTTCGCCTGATGTTAAACGACACGGCTGCCCATATCAGCTGCAGTGTCACTCAGAACTCTAAAGTATAGAGGTTCGCGTGACACTGCACTGCGCACGTCATCCAGAGACATCAGCACAATCTAGTAATAAGATTACTAAACTGTGAGATCAGATCATAAAGTCTCATTTGCCCAGTAATTTCACTAGCTACAGTGCCCTTCAAACCGGAACACAGCAGTGATTGCGCACTACTGCTTGGCGGCAGAATAACTGGCAAAGCGGTGGTACCTACCTAGACGAACTTTGCAATAAAGTCCTACCACCTAGTATAATAATAAAACTAACTAAGTAACTAGTAAAATAATAAACCGCAATTTATATAATCTGTATTTTTAACGATTGCAAGACTTTTAATGAGGATTTCATAAACATGTATGTGAGCCAATTGAAAATATATGGATTGCTAGGGAATGGAATTTGCTCCCGGCGTTTTTGTCTCAATAATAATAAATATAACGTGGGTAAGTATAAGTGGGTAAGGTAAGACAAGAGTAAATAGGTACGACTATTTACTCTTGTCTTACCTTACCCACTTATACTATGGGTAAGTGGTGGGTAAGCATTATTGAGACAAAAACGCCGGGAGCAAATTCCATTCCCTGGCAATCCATATATTTTCACATCATGAAAATGCATACTACATCCTCGCAAACATGAGGTGACAAGGGCTAATTTTACATAAAAAATTGAAACCGATGGTAAATCATATGTGGATTTAACATTTGATTTTGATTTTTGATAATAAATAACCCATCAGTCTCCATGTAACATGGTGCCACATTTTCCGAGACATGGTAAAAGCCAAACTGAGAATAATTCTTTAAAAAAAAAGGGATTTAACCGACTCAACCCCATTGAGAACATCATCAATGTAGTCGAAATCGAAATACGCATTATTAAATATAACTCAAAAACGATTGGTCAGATGTTGATCAAATTTAAATAGGACTAGACGGGAAGTACCAGCTTTCAAATAAAAAAAGTATCATCAAAATCGGTTCACCCAGTCTAAAGTTCTGAGGATATAAAAAAACCACCTTTTTCAAGTCTAATAAAAGCCGAATGTGGCGCCGCTAAGTTTTAACGATATTTTATCTTTAGGTCACGAACTCGAAAGTTCGTTGACATGCGAACCAAGATGTGAAGCTAATTCTGGCTGATCTATCCCCTGAAATCATAACTTATTTTGATTAGTTTTGTGTGGTTTCCTTGACTTTAGGTTTATAGCCTGCATACAGGGTAGAGATAACTATAAAATATATCATATAAGTTTTTAAGTCATACTAATACTACCTGCCGCAGCTTCGCAAAGGTTAATTAGGCGCCCTAGCCCTGACCAAGGCAATTAGAAGAATGGCAGGCGGCGCCGCCTCCTTTCGCCGTCCCTTCCATAATGGGAGCAAGGGAAAATAATAAGAAATAACGATCACATACATAGATACTGGATCCTAACTAGGATTCCCAGTATCTAGGGAACCAGGAACTACGAGGACCATGGTCCCGCAATACCCAGACAGAACAAGTACTCGCGCAATTTACTATCGGAGCTTGACTGTACAATTACCATTTATCTTTACTATTTATATCTATTAAGTTCATTATAGTTATTTTTTTCATCTAAACCGTAAGCCAAAGCTAGTAAAAATTTAAAATGACGTAAGTCAATCATAATCAAGACTATATAGCGCTATAGTCGTGCTTGCTTTAACGACAAAAGGCCGAAAATAACCGTTTAAACACGTTCCAGAACACGGGAGTATATTCTCAAATATTACCATACGCGTTGGCTGCCAGACACTGCAATAAAGAATCTACCAACGCCGTTAGAAAACGACAAACAAAGATGGCGTCCGATCTATCAGCGTTCCAGTTTCCAGATGTATATTTGATGGCGGGAAAGTGGAACGATATCGGGCGGAGAGCAGTAAATTAATTAATTGTACGTATAGTACCAGTGTTTAATCTATTATTTATTCTATGTTTACGGTTAAAAATGTAATGAGTATCTATGTAAAACAAAATATTGATGCGTAATATTTTTCGTTGAAGTACAATAAACGTCAGTCCCAATTAGTGTTTTCATTATTTTTGTTATTTTTTTTTACTTGTTGGCTTCACACTTTTAACGTATTTAGCCATTTTTACAAATTATATACGCTGTAATAGTAATAATATAATGTTAATCCAACGTGAAATTTACGGGTTCCGACTGAAAATCAGTTATTAAGGTACCTATATCGTTACGTCACGAAACATATTTTTAGTTTCTCTCTTTATTGTCGTGTGATTTGTCTTGTAAGAGTGCCTATTTGTAAAAATGTAATGTTGCGTAATATCTTAAATAAATGTATTTTGTTTTTTTCTTTTAATTATACATAATATCCTGTACATCAAAATCAGTAAAATTATTTACTGAGTTGCGTAATGACTACCCAACCGCGGGCGCAAGATAGAATGACAATAAAAATGCTTTTAGTTAGATTTAGCAATTGATTTTCAAATCATATCAAAACATATAATATCAGTTCAAAATACAAATATGTAATAAAAAATATTATATACTTTATTTTATAACAGAGTTATCATGGCATTCCAATAAAACGGTTGCAAAATGCACGAGAGTTTTTATCATATTTTTGTCGTATTGCGCAGTTGTGTCAACTTGTGACCTTAAAACGAACTGGGACGAGTCGAGTTTGAGCAGATAAGCCATTTTGATAATAATATAAAAGATTTCTATAATCTCTTTACATTCACAACTGCGGTTTTCGCTAATATGCCTAAAATACAATAATACTTTATTGAACACCAACTAATACATAGCAACGCACCTTAAAAAAACTTACAAAAAATGGTAGAACAAAGGGCGGCCTTATCACATTAAGCGATTTCTTCCAGGCTACCTTAGGATGGACAGGAATTAAAGGACCAAAATTGCGGTTGGTGTTGTTACAACTTACGCACTATAAACAACAATGTGATAACATAGGTATAATCACTTCAAATATAAAAACAATCTATACTAAACTAAAGTATCACATTTATTTGTTGTCATTTCATTTTGTTTCTAAGTATTTAAAAACCTATGTAAAATATGACCAATTCTGTGCTGTAAATTTCTATTTCTTGGTAAACTAAAACTGTGTCAATGTTATTAGTACCCTGCGGTGTAACTTTAAAACACCGAATGAATAGTTCTACGTACAAATTATGTCATGTCAAAGTCAAAATGTCTTTCTAGATCACTCAGTAAAATGGTGGTCATTTTTACTGAATGATCTAGAAAGCCTTAAAGAGAAATTGGTTTTATAAATTTTGAATAATTTGCCAAAAAATTCAAAATACACAACAACCGTCATTTTTGGATTATTTTCAACAATCTGTCATAGTTTCTTTTTCTCTTCGTTTAATGGCTTTCTATCGTTTTTGAGTGATAATTCTGCCAATGTCAAGAAAGGATTTCTTGTACGGTGATGTCATATCAAAGTCTTATTTTGTTAGTCAAAATGCCAAAATAAAATGGTGGATATTTTACTGAAGCTTTAGGAAGCCTTGAAGAGAAATCGAAAGGCATAGTTTTAAAACTTGGAACCATTTGTCAACACTCGTGCACGTTCACGAACACTTAACGGAAAATAACCCAACACATTAAAATTCAAAAATACACGGGTTATGGAAAAAAAATCAAAATTCACAAACGCCATTTTCGGATTCTTTTTAACTCTCTTTTCTCTGAGACTTGTAACTGTGACAGGTGATAAATGAGGCCCAAATTATAAAGTTCCAAGCGTGTTGCCAGTTAAATATAATCCGAAACACGTCACCTTGACCGAAATTAAAATATTTAAACCAAGCGATTATTGCCTCGTGGGATTTGAATAAAGCGATAACGAAGGGCTTCATGAGTTATATGAGAAGAACCTTTGCCAAATTGATTAAAAGTTATTCTTAAATAGCTACAAAGCTCGGGTTTCTTGTGTAATTTTAAAACAAATAGGCATCAGAATAAATTGTTTAAAGCTGAAAATATTTATGAATAGATAACGTATCCGATACGTTTTTAAAATCAAAACTATTGTATAATGGTTTTTCTTTCGATGGTAAGTTATAAACGCTCGAAATTTTTAACTGTTACAAATGGTATAAGTTAATCCAAATCTACCATTAAGGTCACACCGAGGTGAACAACTGAGGCCATACGGAAGAGTAAATATTTAATACGGTCGGAACTAGAAACAGGCTCCTGCTGCGTGGGCCTTAATGAAATCAATAAAAAAAATGTGTAAAACTGACACTGACTAAATATATTATTAGAAAGAAACAAAATAAAGAAAATACATTTATTCAAGACATCACACAACATTAAATTTTTACAAATAGGCATTTACACAAAACAAATCACACGAAAAATAGAGAAACTAAAATATATGTTGCGTGACGTCATGATGTACGAGTAGGTCCCGACTCAGCATGCAATTAAGGTCGCAAGACCTTAATAACTGATTTTCAGTCGGAACCCATATTCATTCCTTTATTCGCGCGGAGACAAATACAATTATTAAAAAAACATCATTCAAATTATTTGTAAAGCGCCTATTAATAAAAGACAGTTGCCACGAAAAAATAATAATATAAAAGCTAGAGCTGTAGATGATGGAGATGCTAGAGATGTAGCTATTAAAGAATACGTTTTCTACAATTGACTTTTAGTAATAGTAAAGTTGTTATTGGTGTCAATTCTGTTGGACAAAAACTTTAACTGAACTTAATTTGTAATGCCTAAAACCATTGCAGTCCTTGTCATTTCGACCTTTATGATAGGGACGGCAACATTTTTAGAACTGTCAAAATAAGTTTAGAATTTGCATCACAGAATCGACAACATTGTTAGGTACTTTGAGGCTGTCCTATAAGTAGATGGACAGATAAGTTTTTAATGTATCACCAATGAAATTCGGGGGGAGAATGTGATCATATATCGAAATATCTGGCGTTTGTGTTCTACAAATGCGTTCCGACTGAAAATCAGTTATTAAGGTCTTTAGGTCCGTATTACAGAATGATGCTCAGTCATCGATCGTTACTCAAGCAGAGATTTCGTTCACTAATTGATCACTTTATGAATGAAATCTCTGCTTGAGCACCGATCGATGACTGAGCATCGTTTGTAATACGGACCTATAGACCTTAATAGTATGCAGAGTCGGAGCCCATTCGTGACACCACGTAGCATTGTTTTATTATGGTGTTATGTATTTGTTATCAGTTGTGTGTCACGAATAAATGATTTTTCTCCCTTTCTTCAGTCCTAGAAGCTTGAAATTTGGAGGGTGTGTTCTTTTTAAAATGTAGGTAGGTAACTAAGGTTTTTCGAAATTCTACCACTAAGAGGGTGAAATGGGTGGTTGAATTATTTTCCTATAGGCCACGCGGGTGAAGCTGCTGGCAGAAGCTAGTATATCACAAGCTTGTCGATATCGTCGTCCTTTTCTGCCACTATTCTAATCAAAGTTTCAACACGTAAATATGTCAACTGTTTTCCCTGATATTCGATGAGCTGAGGTCATAGGCATTTCTCGAAATATCCTACCTTGACCAGTCGAGGAAAAGTGGGCAGACGGCCATGGCTTTGACACGACCACGAAAGTATCATTACGAACTGATTACGAAACTATTATGGTAACTTTCATAAAATAATATTAATAGTTTAAATATTATTATTATATTATTTTTTAATTATTATTATTATTATAAATAAAGTGGTGGCAACTTTACTTGAAGCTTCTATGGAGTTTTGGAAACAACACAAAAGAAACGTTTCTCCATCATTATACCATTTTCCCACACTCACGCCTGTAATCCAGCACTTAACGAATAGAATGCCACCAATTTTATGCACTAACACTGAAAATAACACAAGTTTTGGAAAATAATACAATGCGGTGACGCAATCTTTTTCGCGTTTCCGCCAAAACTCCGAAGTTATCTTGTGTTTTGTTTCTTTCTATCAAGTTTAAAATAATAATAATAATACGTGTGGACATCTCACACAACGCCATCTAGCCCCAAACTAAGCAAAGCTTGTGCTACGGGAACCAGATAACTGATACAATACTTAGATACTTTTTTGTTTGTAAATACATACATCCAATACAATATAACACCCAGACACAGAACAAACACCTATGTTCATCACACAAATGTTTGTCCTGAGTGGGAATCGAACCCACAACCCACAGTTCAGAAGGCAGGGTTACTACCAACTGAGCTATCGGGCCAGTCCAAAAATATGCAGATAAAACAAAATAAAACTGAATATCTATTCCACTGCAGCGTTTATTAGTGAGGGGGCAAGTAATTCAATCTTTGTATATATTTTCGACCAATATCAAGAAGCCAGGTAAAAACCGGTCGTTTCGGATCTCCTGACGTCACGGCATTTGAGGCTGTCCCAAGGTGGCATCACAATGGCCAATGTAAAGGTTGAAATGCAGTCACGCACACGGGAAAAAATATTTGATATTCGTTGATCGTTACCGCGGGAGTATGCAAAAAAGATTATCCCAAAAAATTCCTTAAGGCAGTTAAGAGGATAACTGCACTTAGGGATAAAATCCATTATTATAATAATAATAATAACGCCAAACGATCACATACATAGATTCTGGACCCTAACTAGGATTCCGTGTCTAGAGACCCAGGAACTACGAAGACCATGGTCCCACAACACTCACGACTCAGAATAAATATTTGCGCTTTTTTTCTGTACAACACACACACCTGATACCTGCCACGGAATCGAACCCACCGGGTTATGAGCCGACCTGCTTAAACAAACCACAAAGGCTTCAACAAGGCTTAAAAAGCAACAATTTAGCACTAGTTTAAAGCTTGTTTAAATCTTTTGCAGTCAAACCCATAGCATTCAAAGTAGCTTCACTTTAAAAACTAACGTTAATTCATACAAGTGCTGTAATTTGTAAACGTTTCATAAGCTTTTAACTACACACGATTTCGAAGTCTTATTGTTTGCGACCATGGAATCAGAAAGGCCGGGCCATCTATGATTGTACCCACTGCGTTAACGTCAGCTGTGTTAACCGGGGTCACACACGCACACACAATCAGTAGATGTATCATCATTCTGGTCAAAATAAGCTAATGAGCTTTTTTTTTTACTTCAAACTTCTCTAGCTTTTGACCACGCTCTCACTTGATGGGAAGTATACATAAAAGATACAACCTTGGAGTCTTCAAATCGAGAGTGAAAAGGTATCTTCTAGGCAAGCGTGCTACATCCTAGACCGCATCGTTACTTACCATCAGGTGCGATAGTGGTCAAACGCAAGCCTATCTAATAATAAAAAAAAAAGATTAATTACATTTCCATTTCTTTTAAATTTTTGAAGTAAAACTTCTTTACACACGCTTGACTTGGGGAGTAAGCTGGCGAATGAGCGACGAGGCAAACGTAAGTTGAAAGTTTTTGGGTTCACATAGATCTCCATTGTCAACATAACAAGGTTAAAAATTCTTAAAATTTGTATTATTATCTTGGTATGTTCGGTAAAATGACAACTTACAGTTGTTGAGATGGCGACATTAACATTAAACAAAGTAAAATCAAATTTATACCGGCCGATAGATGGAGCTAAACTAAAGAAGTTTTACTACAGTCGTGTGGTCTAAAGCACTTTTTTTTTACTGAAGCCGTCTTACAAAAGTATGATGTAGGCTTAAAGATACCACCTATCAAACCAACAACTTTTTTGCTGTCCCAAAACCTTTATAGAGGTACTCTACTATCTATCGACATAAAAAAATCTACCAAGGCAGACGAGTTTTTTCCACTTACCTGTTACCTTGAAACATGAGTGGTTAGAATACATAATATAAGCACTGCTAAAGCCTTGTTAGCTTACCTTACAATTGAAAATAATGAATGAATTATAAGTACCAACATTTTCGTACGCATTTTATTTTTTTTGAACGAGCTAATACATTTGGTCTCTATCGACCTTTACAGCGTCACCGGGCGGGAGGGCGGGCGCTTAAGGCGCAACTACAAGTGGGAGGCAACTAGCTAAAGGGCACCCCTGGGGTACGAGCCTCGGCTTGGGCCGTTGCCGGGATCAGAGGATCGTGAAGACTACGTCCACTGGAAGAGTGGACCCTATTGAAAGTCGCGACCGTTCTAGCTAACCTACGGGGGGTACGTCGACCTCGCCGGCGGGGTCGGTGCCTGATTGTGTTACGCTGGTATCCTCTACCGGTGCCGGACGGTACCTGAGCCAGAAGAGCTAGACTGGTCCGGCGATCCTAGCGCATTCGATACTACGGCTGCTATAGGATCATCCGGGTCGCTCAAGACGTGTCTCGGGCGGCGACGACGGGGTGGACATTTTCGTACGCTATAACCGACTGTGGAACGAGAAAAGAAGCAAGCGACAAGCAAGCAAGCTTTGCGACAAGTCAGTATAAGTATACAAAGCCAACGAGCGGAGGTGAAATATATTGACCAGTCAGCGATTTGTGACCCGCATATCTAATTGCCAAAGGGTTGGTAACTTTTCTAGATGATATACGTGCGAAGCGAACGCGAGGGTAGTATCACATAATTCTTACAAAAAAAAGGGTTTTAATCGACTTCAATCCCAATGAGAGCATCATCAATGTAGTCAAAACCTAAATACGCTTTTGTAAGGATAACTAAAAAAACTATTGTTAGTTTTTAGATCAAGTTGTGACAAGTACAAACTTGTCAGAACTTGATTGAACTTAAATGGGACAACATAGGAAGCCTTCAAATAAACAAAGAATCATTAAAATCAGTTCACCCACTCCAAAGTTGTGAGGTAACAAACACAAAAAACAGTTAAATTAAGAACCACTTGAGAATTTTTTTCTGGCCCGATAGCTAAGTTGGTAGTAACACTGCCTTTTGATATGTAGGTTGTGGGTTCGATTCCCACCCTGGACAAATATTTGTGTGATGAACATAGGTGTTTGTTCTGTGTCTGGGTGTCATACTGTATTCTATGTATGTATTTACAAACAAAAAGTATCTAAGTATTGTATCAGTTATCTGGTTCCCATAGTACAAGCTTTGCTTAGTTTGGGGCTAGACGGCGCTGTGTGAGATGTCCACACATTATTATTATTATTTTGAAGTCTGTTGAAAAAGACGGTGCCCGAATCCACGAACTTTAAAATATTTTCGCATCACTTATGACCCGAACATTCTTGTATTGCCCACCAAAAAGGTCTACAACATGTTACTGATTGAGGTGGTTCAAGAATTCTAGACCTAGCTGGACCGAATCAATCACCATAAGAATCTACACTCTCGAGTATCTGTGATAAGAACGCTTTTGCAATATCAACGTCCATGTTTGACGGAAGAAAATTACCTACATGAAGGATTATAAATGCGTGAAGGTCATCATTACATAACGTGCTATTATGGCACGTGTAATGGTGCCATCGATGAACAATACGAAGGGAGCAAACAAAATGACTCAACTCGACCATAAAAGGTCATAAAATTAAACCATAAAATAAATTGACCAAGGTAGACATTCGCTCGCTCCGTGACACAATCTGTGACGAGAACACCATAGACAACAAGATACAGTGGTTGCTATCCATTGTCTATGCAGTGTTAGGTTTAGGCTTTGTTGGGGCGTACTTTTACTGGTGAAGTTTTCCAATAATCGGGTAAAACTTGGTTATTGAATAAAACAAAACACAGTGAGAATAAAATGTAGTTTTTGTAAACCGAACCCTTAAAAAGCTTTTGTTTTTAATTTTAGTCGGTTTATAATTTATACGTCGGATAACGTTTATCCAGCCATTGAAAAATGGCCCTAAATCATCTAGATATAAATGTATTTTTCTAGGTGGTAGGACTTTTCTGCAAAGTTCGTCTAGGTAGGTACCACCGCTTTGCCAGTAATTCTGCTGCCAAGCAGTAATGTGCAAGCAAGTGAGACTTAATGATCTGATCCACAGTCGAGTAATCTTATTACCAGACTGTGCTGATGTCTCAGGATGATGTGCGCAGTGCAGTGTCGCGCGAAACTTTATATGTTGGAGTTCCGAGCGACACTTCTGTTATGGGCGGCCGTGTCCCTTTTGGGTTGTATATGTTTAACTAGTATTATGCCCCGTGCGCGGGCCGCGAGCGGCCCGCGGTGTGTTAACTAAAAAAAAGTTCGTACAAAACATAGTTTCTACAAAAAATGCGAACCAGGGCCCTCACGCACCGCTACCAAGAGCCGCCACCATATCTTCTTTACTTTCAAATATTTATCCTGATATTTATTAAGCTTTGGCTTTTTTATTGTTTCTAATAACTTTCAAAATTATAAACTTTATCCTTTCTACATATTTTTCATCTTTGTATCATTTCCCTTTTGTTTCACTCGTATACGTTTATGAACATTTTTTTTTTTGGCTCCACACTTTTGTGTATTTAGCCAGTGTCAAGTTATTCATAATTTATCAAGTTAATGATATTTCACGTAAATAATGTGTCAGGTCACATTCGAAGTCATCAAGTCAAGTCATAGTCAAGTCATAGTCAAGTCATAGTCAAGTCATAGTCAAGTCATAGTCAAGTCATAGTCAAGTCATAGTCAAGTCATAGTCAAGTCATAGTCAAGTCATAGTCAAGTCATAGTCAAGTCATAGTCAAGTCATAGTCAAGTCATAGTCAAGTCATAGTCAAGTCATAGTCAAGTCATAGTCAAGTCATAGTCAAGTCATAGTCAAGTCATAGTCAAGTCATAGTCAAGTCATAGTCAAGTCATAGTCAAGTCATAGTCAAGTCATAGTCAAGTCATAGTCAAGTCATAGTCAAGTCATAGTCAAGTCATAGTCAAGTCATAGTCAAGTCATAGTCTAGTCTAGTCAAGTCATACTCCAAGTAAAGTGGTGGCAACTTTACCAGAAGCTTCTATGGAGTTTTGGAAAAAACACGAAAAAAAAAAACGTTTCACCATCATTATGCCACTTTCCCACACTCATGCCTGTAATCCAGCACTTAACGAATAAAATGCCACCAATTTTATGCACTAACACTGAAAATAACACGAGTTTCGGAAAATAATATAATGCGGTAACGTGATCTTTTTCGTTTTCCCGCTACAACTCCTATGAACATTTTATTAAATAATGCAAAAAAACGACACTTGCTAGCGCCACGGTGGTGGAAAAATGAAACTTTTAAGATTAAAAACTATTTACGCACTAAACGCCAATGTTGGGTTATCAAACCTTCTTTGTTAGACGATTTTGAGGTTGTCTTGGTCTTTGATAAAACATATCTATTGTTGCTCCATTTATACGATATTTACTATAGTTACAGTTAGTTATAACAACAATAAACAGAAATATCAATTTTCGCGCGTTAAGCAATGCCATATTTACGTTCTGATTATTTATTCTTTAAAAAATATGCAAACAATAAGCTTTCCAAGGCCAATGCACGTATATTATAGACGAAAACAAAAATTCTAAATATAAGAAAACGTTAAAAAAGGATCGTGGGAATAAATGTGGTCCAAAGAACAAACTTTTTTCGTATTTAGTCTATGGTAAATATTGATTTAAGCCATGGACTATCTCCAGAGATAGACGCCGACTAATTGAAGACCAGCTGATACCACTGGTATCAGCTGGTCTTCAATTAGTCGGCGTTTTGTAATAAAGTCAAGATTCTAACTAATTACAATACAACACAATACAAAACGCTTTATTGACACCAAAAATAAACATGTAGAAAATAGAATCACGTAATAAGGTACAATGGACGGTCTTATCGCTAAGAGCGATCTCTTCCAGACAACCTTTGGATGGACAGAGATATGAGACACTATGAGCGAGGACGGCGGTGCAAATAAATACTATATACTAACCTACACTCAAATAATATAATACATAAGAATAAATAATAATAAAATACATATACCTAAATCATTGATACATAATATATACACATGTACAATATAGATAGATAGACAACTCTTTGTCTCACCAACGAAATTCATACAATACAGGAATTATTAAATCTATATATATATATATACTTATACCAGTTAAAAGGAACACAGTTTATTTAGTAAGGAGTCAGGTTAGATAAATATGAATTTTTGACTTGATATTTAAAAGTGAAAAGTGATTGAGCGCGTCGAATGATAACAGGGAGTTCATTCCACAATCTAACAGCTTGAACTGTGAAGGAGTGGTCGTAGAACGAAGTACGACGTACCGGGGGCTTGGGAAGGAGGTTTTCCGATGACCTAAGAGACATAGAGTTGGAGTGGGAGTGATAAAGAAAATCGAATCGAGCCTTCAAATAGTGGGGAGTAGAAGGATTAAACAATATATTATAAAAAAAAAAGAGACAGGATATGAGTATTCCGGCAAAGACGTATTGCGAACCACTTGAGTTTAGAACGCAACTGAGACGTGATCATATTTTTGGAGACCGAAAACAAATCGTAAGTAATTTTGAAGACGCTCAAGTTTATTGAGTTGCTCCTCAGTAAGGTCAAGGTAGCAGGCGTCAGCATAGTCGAGAATTGGAAGAAGGAGAGATTGTGCAAGCGAAACTTTGGTCCGTAATTCAAAATCTAAAGCGATAACCCCTTTTTTGTACATTAAAAAACAGTTTACAGTTTCAGCTTCGAAATGGTGCTGAAAACTGGTATGAACTTCCTTGAAAGTCTCTCGCGTCGAAAAGTCTCTTTTTTTTAGTCAAACCACCGCGCCACGACTGAGCCACGCAGTATTCGCGCGGTTGCGCCGCGGGACCGTGTTAAAAAAAAAAAAAAACTATATACCATCCGAAAGTATTTGGGCCTCCTACAAATATATCTTCTTTACTTTCAAATATTTATACTGATATTTATAAAGCTTTGGCTTTGTTTATTGTTTCTAATAACTTTCAAAATTATAAACTCTATCCTTTCCATTATTTTTATTGTCTGTTTTTTTATTACACTTTTCCTTCACATACATTCCTGATCCCATCATTTTCTAAAATATTTCAAATTTTGTAAGCTCAAAATACAATTTAGCGCGTTTAAGTTTCCCCACTTTTAATTGAAAAGTTAAATCTAACATGACACTGGCAGATTGCATCAATAGCGCGATGCCAAAACAGAAGAAAAAAAATTTATTTGGACCGTGCCGTGTACCGTGTCTGACTGACTCTTACTTTAAAGCTTACGACAAACATCTCGTAAGCTTTAAAGTCAGAGTCAGTGAATGGTCAGTGAATGGGAATTCCTTACCTATTGGCATTATGGTTTGTTAACCATAATTAAGGTGAGGAATTCCCATACATAGTTATCCTTACCTATCATTTTCTCTTTTGACATGACGCTTGCAAAAATGTGGTAAACAATTGCCTATAAAAAAAAAATAATGTTATTGTGTTATATATTTTAAATCAAGCGACCCGCGGGGTTCGTGTTATTCGACTTAAAAAATAATATTAAAAGCTCCTACAAAATTCATCAGCATTGTGTGAATGCGAACCAGGGCCCTCACACGCTGCAATCAAGTGCAATCTTTAACCCTACACTTTGAAATTGGTGTTGCTTTTAGTACCGTGTCTTTTCATTTATATGTCAGAAGCGTTCGAGATAACACCGGTCACTCTCCTCTCACCTACAGACATTTCTTATAAGAGAGACTGAGACCGATGTATTACGTCCGTGTCGCTAAGTTTAATCGTTTCAACGTACCTACTACGGCTCTACTATTATTACGAGTATGCTTCGATCCGCGCATGAAAAAATACCTTTAAAAATCAATAAAAAAAATAAAAATATTAACCGGTGTGTTAAAAAATATCGCATCGTAATATATGATTTTTTTGAAACAAATCTGCATATTCAGTTTTTCTTAACCGACATCCGTTGAGTAGTTAGATTTAAAAAAAAAAATGTCGGTAATTCAAAATCTAAAGCGATAACCTCCCCCTTTTCTTACATTAAAAAACAGCTTACAGTTTCAGCTTCGAAACGGTGCTGAAAACTGGTATGAACTTCCTTGAAAGTCTCTCGCGATTCGCGCGGAACCCGAACGCGGCCCGAATTTCTTAAGATTAAAAAAAAATTGTATGAAACGCGTAATTTTTTTTACAGATTTGAAAGAGTACCAAAAGGCATGCAAACTTTAGTTCAAGGTCGACCCCGCTATCTCTCGCGATTTCCGAGGGAAGTAGGGGTATAAAGTACCTTTGTATGGCGGCCATATTGAAAAATGACGGAATCAAAATTTGTTTTTCACATTCCTACTAATCATCAAGGAGGATAGTCAGATATCGATTTTCATCTGGATCGGATAACGTTTTCTTAAAGTCAATATTTCCGTATTCGCCATTTTGAAAAAATCGGTTTTGTCATTTTCACCCTTATTGCATCTTCACTTGATCCTTTGGAATTACTTTTCTAAAATATTGGTATTCGTAGCTCAAAAAAGGAAAGTGTATATTTCGATAAAAGTACCTTTGTATGGCGGCCATATTAAAAAATGGCGAAAGTCAAAATTTGATTTCAGAATGTTAATGAGCATTCAATAGGACTTCCAGATATCGATTTTCATCCGGATCGGTGAAACTTTTTTTCCGCCGTGACCTAAATTTCCGCCAATTTGAAAAAAAAAAATCCGATATCTTCCCCTTGGGCTCCCAAACAATATTAGTTTGAGCTGTTTATACTAAAGTATCACGGTGTCGGCGTCATTTCCGGTCTAAATTTGTATGGCGGATTTTTTTCCCGCCGTTTTGAATTTTTTTTATTTGCCCTAAAATTGTCCAAGGGTTTGCTATAACATTTTTTAAAACGCACATGATCTATCTCGTACAGTTTAGCCAGGCCGTTGATGGTCGCGATGATGGAAGATCGAAAGACCAGGATTTGAATTTTTTTAAATTTCAAACTACCATATCTATATGAATCGTAAAAAAATAATGGCAAACTTTCCCATAGGTATCGAGAAACAATGTGTTGAATTTGTAAAAAAAAATTGGCACGTGCAAGATGGCAAGCGAAGCCGATTCCCAGAACGGTAACGCGGTAAGGGTGCTGAGCCGCCGCGCTTTTGTATAGATAGATACCTATACCTACAGATCTATGCGGTTCGCGACATTGGTGTCGATTCTGTGTCGCATTCTCTAAAACTAAAGTAAACTTAAAGTATGGCGGTACTCTTCTGATAAAGGGGAAATGAAAAAGACGGAACCTGCAACCTGCGATGAAGAAGTACATACAGCCTTATTAATAAACACGAAATAGCTTTGGATTAGTTACACAATCTTTTGTCTTTTTCAATCCAGCTAAATATTCCAGTAGCAAGAAAAGGACAAACGCTGAAGTAACTAACCCAAAACTAACACCCGTTTATTAATAAGGCTGCTATGTTCCGTTTTCCATTCATAGTTTAATCAGGCAGAAATACATAATCACCAATTTGTTGATTAATTAGGTTGATTTTAGAAATTGAAATAATTTGTATTTAAGACGAACTTAAATCAAAATGAACTGAATACGCATTGACTTACCTTGGTATTTTTGGCGTATTTAAAAAAGGGAATGATAGTTATTTACAACGATTAAACTAAATCGTACCACCTATTTACAACCTTAATTTTTTTAATAATGTGCACCTCTTCGCGTGATGCACAGCTCGGCACGCTGACGCATGTTGTCTTTCACACGATCCAAAACAAATGAATCACTTTTAACAGTTTTAAATGCACTAATGATTTTAGTCTTTAATTCTTCCCTGTTTACATACTCTGTAGCGTACACAAATAGTTTTACCTCACCCCATAAGTAAGAATCTAATGCAGTGAGATCCGGAGAGCAAGCTGGTCACGGAACAGGCCCTCTACGACCTGTCCAGCTATATTCGAAGTTACTACTTAAGTACTCACGTCCTTGTGACTACATGTCGTTCATCACACTTTTTAAAACGTTTAAGTATGACACATTATTCAGTCTTCCTTCGATAAAATACGGGCCTAAGAAACAGTTATTTAGAACACCAATGTTTCCCACCCGCTGAATACCTACACCCTTTATCACGGATCACACACGCACGACACACGAAGGATTACACGCGTATTGTTGCGGGCGCGGAAGTAGGAAGCGGTAAACCGGATGTACACATCTGTCGGCGCTTGCGATCACACTAATTACGCAGTGGGCAGGCGCCGGTGATGCGACAGGACAGCGGGTTGACGGGACGGGGTGGCGGGGGTGCTTTTTTGTGAAATGTGGGAATGTATTCACCATACTTCACTTATTTATAGGGCAATTTGGTCAAAAATTAAGTACCTAATTTTATTAATATAATATAATATGTGTGGACATATTACATAATGATAACGACAATCGTTTACCGAGTGCTCTCCTTCAGTATCGTTCGCATCTCACCAGTCATTCTGTATAACCAACCAATGGAGTAAGCTTTTGTGGTGCCATCAGTTTCCGAATGCAATAGAAGCGATGGTCAAGTAACGGTATAGTAAAGTCAACCTTGGTTCAGTTACAATAGAGTCGAATCGATTCAACGTACCTACTACGGATACTATTATTAAGAGCGTGCTTCGTTCCGCGCATGAAATAATACCTTTAAAAATCGATTAAAAATAAAATTACTATTGACCGGTATGTAAAAAAATATTGCGTCGTAATATATGATTTTTTTGCAACAAATCTGCATATTTAGTTTTTCTTAACCGACATCCGTTGAGAAGTTAGTTTTTTTTTTTTAAAAAGGTCCGTAATTCAAAATCTAAAGCGATAACCCCACTTTTTTTTTACATTAAAAAATAGCTTACAGTTTCAGCTTCGAAACGGTGCTGAAAACTGGTATGAACTTCCTTGAAAGTCTCTCGCGATTCGCGCCGAAACCGAACGCGGCCCGAATTTCTTAAGATTAAAAAAAAAAATTGTATGAAACTTGTATTTTTTTTTACAGATTTGAAAGGGTACCAAAAAGCACGCAAACTTTAGTTCAAGGTCGACCCCTCTATCTCTCGCGATTTCCGAGGGAAGTAGGGGGTATAGTGTACCTTTGTATGGCGGCCATATTGAAAAATGGCGGAATCAAAATTTTTTTTCCACATTCCTACTAATCATCGAGGGGGATAGTCAGATATCGATTTTCATCTGGATCGGATAACGTTTTCTTAAAGTCGATATTACTGTAGCCGCCATTTTGAAAAAATCGGTTTTGTTATATTTGCATTTTAACCCTTAATGTATCTCCACTTGATCCTTAGGAATGATTTTTATAAAATATTGGTATTCGTGGCTCAAAAAAGGAAAGCGTACATTTCGATAAAAGTACCTTTGTATGGCGGCCATATTAAAAAATGGCGAAAGTCAAAATTTGATTTCAGAATGTTGATCGGCATTCTATGGAACTTTCAGATATCGATTTTCATCCGGATCGGTGAAACTTTTTTTTCCGCCGTGACCTAAATTTCCGCCATTTTGAAAAAAAAATTATTCCGAATTCTTCCCCTCAGGCTCTCGATCAATATTAGTTTGAGCTCTCAGTACTAAAGTAGGAGGGTTTCGGCGTCATTTCCGGTCAAAATTTGTATGGCGGATTTTTTTTCCCGCCATTTTGAATTTTTTTTATGTGCCCTAAAATCGTCCCAGGGTTTGCTATAACATTTCTTAAAACGCACGTGACCTATCTCGTACGGTTTAGCCAGGCCGTTGACGGTCGCGATGATGGAAGGTCGAAAGACCAAGATTTGAATATTTTTGAATTCCAAACTACCACCTCTATACGAATCGTAAAGAACGATTGCAAACTTTCCCATAGGTATCGAGAAACGATGCGTTGAATTTGTAAAAAAAAATTTGTATGGCGGCCACCTTTAAAAATGGCGGAATCGAAATTTTTTTTTCAAATATGGAATCTGCGGCCTCGAAAACCCTCCGATGCAAAATATCAGTCGGATCGGACCAACTTTCAAAATGGCCGCCATCTTGAATCCGCCATCTTGGATTTTAATGACCACCGTCGGAAAGCCCCCGTCGTCCCCTACGACATTCGGTCGAGCACCCCCCGCGTGACTCTTACCGTTTTCGATCTACGAGCGTTTCCATTTTGTATGGAATTTTAGTTTTTTTGTATGGGAACCCCATTTTTTTTTATTTCTCTAAAATCCTCCCAAGGTTTCCTCCAACTTTAGTTAGAAGGCGACACCGATCCGACTTTTGGTTTCCGAGATCCGTCGAGCGGTTCCATCTCGAAGACGATTTTCCGATGATGTCAGATTTTTCTCGTCGGTTACTCGCCCTTCTCTACGCGAATCTAAAGTCGATTTTTCCCCATCACCTCTCATCTCTTCAATCAATGATGTCAGTCAGTGAATGAGTCAACATTTAACTTTATATAATGTAGATACGTTTTTACAAACAGAATCCAGAAAGATCCAGCAAAAAAACCCGCGAAATAGCTCGCAGCTGCCAATCGTTAGGAAATAAAGTCTATTTTTATTAGCATAGTGTTGTTAAACTGGTCTTACGTCGACAAAAAGATGTCAACAAAATCAAGGTCTCTACATTTGCGCAAAAAAACGCAGTAAAGTATGCGCTCTCGGTGTTCTTTATGATGCCCCCCTTTTTTTGAGGGGGGGGGGTCCCTGCCCTCGCTTTTCCCTGCCGCCACGGGGCTGGTGGCAAGGGTATGTGGGACTCGAACCCACCAACCATGAGCCCTCGTCCGCCGTACCGGGGGCGAGAAGGGGTCGCGATTGCAGTCCAGCCAACTCGCCCCCCGTATCTTTATGATGCCCCTGCAACTTTGTTAATGGGACCTATTTAATGTCTACGGTATTATTCTATTCTATTAGAAAAACCTTAGCGAAAAAAATTCAAAGTTTTCTCTCGAATGCCGCCGCGTCTTGCGTAACTGGCTACTAAAAGAAGGATATCAAATACGAGTCCTGGAGATTGTTCATTGAACTTTCATTGCAATGCAACAGGAGAAATTCCATTTCTAATTTGTAAAATTTCTATGGAAAATATGCACATAAACTAGATATTGAAACTGTCAAATCTATACAAATTTGTGTCAGTGTAATTTCGACTTTTTAATTGACGTGAGTTTAGCCGTTATTTGCCTTACAAAATGTGTAATACACACAATAGTTTAAAAAAAAAACACACTCGGTTTTTTTTAGATTAAACATTGTAATATCGATTTAAGACTAGTATTACGTTTTGTAGTTCCTTGCTTATAAGTCATAGAAGTGTATTGGAGAATTATAAGCTATTTGTCTATGGTCTCCTTTATTTTCCTGAGACGTAGTTCCAAGCTACTGCGTAAAAATCGCCACCTGTGTAAACAAAACACATTCGTAATTTTCCGCAAGTGATTAAAAAAAAATACAAGCTTTCGATTGTTTCAACGGGTCGTCATAGCTGTAAAAGGTAGGTCGAAAAATGAGTTTTGAAGATCAGGTGGGTGATTGATTCAGTGCTAAAAATGAGTGTGCTCTAGACCACACGACTGAAGTAAAACTTCTTCAGCCTTATTAATAAACGGGTATTAGTCTCGGATTGGTTACTTCAGCTTGTCCTTTTTTTGCTACTGGAATATTTAGCTGGATCGAAAGTGACAAAATATGGTGTAACTAGTCTAAAGCTAGTTCGTGTTTATGAATAAGGCTGCTTTAGTTTAGCTCCATCTATCGGCCGGTTTTTGCTTTGTTTAATGTTAATGTCACCATCGTGACAATTGTAAATTATCATGGTACCGGACATACCAACATAGTAATAATAATTTTTTTACTTTGTTATGTTGACAAATGTTGATATCTACGTGAAACAACAACTTTCAACTTCCGTGCGCTTCGCCAGCTTACTCCTCTAGTCAAGCGTGCGTAAAGAAGTTTAATGTCAAAAATAAAATAAAACTTTTCGATAATGAAATCTATTATAAAGCCTACAGTTGCCTGTAGTCTATACTGTCGGAAGATAATGTAGATATTCTTACTTATCAGGATCTATGTCACATACATAGATCCTGGATCCTAACTAGGATTCCCTGGCCGTTATTATTATAAACTTACGAGATTTTTTAAAGTTTTTACTTTAAGAGAATGCAAATAAATTTATCAGCAGCTGGAAGTATAAATTGTAGCAATTATTACATGTAGTGGTTTTATACAACGACACAAAACCATTAAAACATGTGTACCCCATATATAACAATCATTAGGTTGTGTACCAAAATGATATGGCTCGAAGGACCAAATTCAAAAACCAATTTTAGCAACGAAGGACCACCTCAAAGTTGTAAACATCTGCAAGCAATATATCCAATAATTTGTTCAATGTACGTAAGATTTCATAGTTTTTCAAACCATGTCGAATATTTCATACAGACCACCAAGTTCATTATCTTGGTAAACACCTGACTTCATACAAACATTAGCATACGTCCTTTTACGGTAAAATTGAATGTCGCTCACATTAAAATGTAAATTAGTCGCAAAGTTTATTGTTTAAAATGTCTTGTTCTTGAACTATTTTCATCTAAGGGAACACCAACGCCTGTAATTTGTTTTTAAGATTAATTAGGAAGGGAATAATAGCCGTGGTATTCTACGACAAAATCAGATTGAAAGTTTATTGATGTAAGAGAAATGTCAAATTTTTTAACACTACTTAATAACCATGTCATCTGTAGCGGCGATTAGCGGAAAGAATAAACATTACGTATTGTATACATACATAAGCACAGTTTAGTATTGTATACAAAACTGTGCTTTAGAAGACCAATGCATTGGAGTAAAATATACTAAATTATGTTAAACAAAAAGCTCGTTAAATACAAGCATTAAATAAAAATTAAAAAACACTAGTTGGTAGGACTTTGTTGCAAAGTTCGTCTAGGTAGGTACCACCGCTTTGCCAGTTATTCTGCCGCCAAGCAGTAGTGTACAAGCACTACTGTTCCGGTTTGAAGGGCAATGTAGCTAGTGAAATTACTGGGCAATTGAAACTTTATGATCTGATCTCACAGTTGAGTAATCTTATTACTAGACTAGACCGTGCTGATGTCTCAATATGATGTGCGCAGTGCAGTGTCGCTTGAAACTCTATGTTTTAGGGTTCCGAGTGACACTGTTCTGTTATGGGCGGTCGTGGCGCTTAACATCAGGTGAACGACTAGCTCGTCACATCATTCAATAACATAAAAAAAAATCATTTACAAAAACACGCCATTTTTTAACGGCGGCCATCTTGGATTTGAAATCATTAGTGTTATAGCATTTTACTAGTCAAGGCCTTTCATCTAATGCCCATATTAAGGGAGTTGTGAAAGAATGTGTAATCCTACATCTTGGTCTTGGACTGATTTAAATTTAAAACTCAGCTAAGAGCACTCCTGAATACTTCACCTTTCAAACAAAAAAATATCAAAATCGGTTCATCCGTTCGGGAGCTACAATGCCAAAGACACTATCAGCCTTATTAATAAACGGGTATTAGTCTCGGATTAGTTACTTCAGCTTTTGTCCTTTTTTTGCTACACTACTATTTACCAAAACCATTTAACTACTACTTTGACAAAAGTGTGTAACTAGTCTAAAGCTAGTTCGTGTTTATTAATAAGGCTGAAAGAGATACGTCAAACTTCTTCCCATTATTTTTAAACCGGGAGTTAATAATACTACAATACCTAAAAGACAATTATTAAGTTATTCTATACTAGCGGCCCGTCCCGGCTTCGCACGGATGCACATTTATTTTCGATGAATGATATTTTATAGGCATTTTTTTACACCTTGGGTAACATTACTGTAGTTTTAGTAGGGATCCTTATTTTTTTCTTGCAATTAAAATAGCCTATATTAATCAGTGATAATGTAGCATTTAAATGATGAAAGAATTTTTAAAATCGGTCCAGTACTGTTTGAGCCAATCCATTACAAACGTACTTACATACAAATCTTTCCTCTTTATAATATTAGTAGATAAGTACCACTCAAACAACCGTAACTTCACAACCGCATGTTGTGGTTGAAGGAAGATGGCGATGTAGTTGTGATAACCTAATTTGTTATCATCGACCTGAATGGTTAAGTTAACCATTCAGGTCGATGTTTGTATATATTATTGTTTATTAATACATGTGATAATTAAAATAATGTCACATAAACAAAAGTTATAAGTAATTTTATTTAAAACTATTTATTTTTCCCATAAAACTAATATCTTTGATATGATTTCTAATTCCTTTGTTAACAAATCTAAGTTCTTTGGCATGTTTCCTAATGTATTTGGTGCTTTTTCTAATTTCTTTGGTACATATCTAATTTCTATGACCAAATATAGTTTAAAATCGTTAAAACTTCGAATCGGCTCGATAGATTTTGGGGCGAATAACATATAAATGTAGATCTTAGAGGCCTCTACAAAGTATGTTATTTAATTTTTGGAATTAATGAAAAAAAAAATTGCGACAAAGAAATTATAATTTTTTAGGCACTTTCTGATAATTACCCTAACATGCTACACATAGCTGTTACCTAGTTTCCTTATGGACAGAATATTGCATATAATATATATTGACCACATCTAAATCGTGTCTTCCTTAAGATTAAAAGGTTTTTAATATCATAATTACACATCCATTTAAGACTACACTAAAGTCACAAATATTCTTTTTTTAAACATGGCAAATTGCCTTTATTTTCTAAATACTACAATGATTTTATAACTGATACTAAAAACTACCTACTACTACTAAAAAAAAAACATTTGGACTATATACCGGCCGCGATGACCTATAGACAGTCCAAATGCTTCAGCCCACTACCAGTAGTTAGCGTACCCAACATGCTGGCAGCATTGCCCCGTTGAATACCAATGCTTATTCGTTGTGCCAAATAAGTGCCAGCATTTTGGTCACGCGTCGCGTCGACCAGGCGCTCTGATAAATTTTTGAAAACGCAATGAGCTCCCGGCTCCCACGGACTTAAATATTCTAGGCTTTACGAAGAGAAATTGGTTATAGGCATCAAGTAGGCATATTTAGTCTGAATCTAAAACAAGAGAATCAGACCAAATATATAGAGATTGAATGGAAAAAAAAGATAGCTATGACATGTAAAGAGTTCCGAGTCATTTCAATTCAAATTAATTTATATTTATATTCTGTTCAATTTTGGCAAAATGTGTGTTTCCATTGGGTTAGTTTAGTTTTATTTTAGTGTTTCGTCATATATATCATATCATATTATTATTATTACAATCAAGAGATGCTGCATCACATTAACTGGAAGATGTCCACTGCTGAGGCCTCTCTCTCTCTCTCCTTCTCTCTCTCTCTCTCTCTCCTTCTCTCTCTCTCTCTCTCCTTCTCTCTATCTCTCTCCTTCTCTCTCTCTCTCTCATCCATGATTTTTGCTATGAGCAACTCTTTGCATAGGTCAAGAAGAATAAAGAAACTACAATTTATAATCAATATTTCATCACAAAAATAAAAGGAAAGACTGAAGGTAAATACTGTCTTGATAGACTAGACACTCAAGAATAAAGGTTAGTAGCTAATTCCATCTACCATATTTTCATCTAAATAAATAAACAATGCATTAACAGGCATATGCTTTAATAACATTCTTTTTAAATGGTGTGGAATACCATAGAATGAAAACAAAGCTGAACTCAATCTTTTTTAGTGAAATTTAGATAAATAAATAGATCCAAGTAGCATATCTACTATCTAATTTAATATGTTTGTAAAGTAATATTACAAATATAAAAGAAAGTGTTGAAAAATCTGATGTAACAGCGGGTTACTGAATTGAATAACAAGTAAAATAATTGCACAACTGTTTCTACAGCCTGGATTGTCCTAGTATTATTCTATTACACAATATCTTCAAACTACATAGGTGGGCCTTTTATGTACTTTGCAAATAAGTAGTGTTTGAGACGGAGGAGAGGTAGTGAGTTTAGTAGATTTCTCCATATTGTATAATACTATTATCTGAGTAAATGACAATTTCTCACTAAGGAGTGACATTAGAAATATCTAACATGGAAAAAAGTGGGACATCATTTTATTAATAATGAGTTAATTAGTTGTTAAATTGCCAAAAACACACAAAGTAGCAAAGTAATGTGTAATGTTAATATTTTCTTTTTTTTTTCATCTACCCTAAAATTTATGATTTAAATAGAACTGTATATTTATAAACTTTGTTAAGTGTTATTAGTTTTAAGAGGCGCCTTCAGCCTACAAAACAATTTATAAACTTAGAATAAATTTGTAACTTAGACCTTAATGCTAAGTCCTACAAAATAAAATGTAATTTTATGACAATAAAGGTATTTCAAAATCAATCAATCAGTAGTTAAATTAAAGTTAAAAAACTTAAAATCTATACATTAGGCAGGTGGGTATATATAGGCGTAGTTAACTAGGAATAAGCATGTTACATAAAATCAGAAATAAGTTTGAACTCAGAAAAGATTTAAACACTTGGATCTATTCCAATTAAGTAGGTAGGTATTACACATTTTTATAAGTTGCAAGTTTCAACAAGTTTGTGACTCAATATTAACAGCGGAAATATCTAGAAAACAATGGAAGTTTTCATTAGCAGCTTACCTACCTATGTGATACACTCTAAATAATGTTGAAATCATCTGAAAAATTGCATTATGAGCTGTGTCTAGGTTTACATGAAATTTTGTTCAATCTAATAACACTGAAATGGATAAATAAGTTCATAGGTGCACATCGATATTGAGAGAAGTATGTAACATGAATAATATAAAAATAAAATCCACATTAAACTAAGCGTAGGTACCTATAAGTTTTGATACTTAGGTCAGAAGCGAGAGCCTATAGGTACTTCCTACGTCGCAAGCCGCCCAACGATTTCACTCGCTTTTATGGCTTGTTCGACAATTATGCAAATAAATACAAGCGAATACGGAATTTCGCCATGAAGAAGACACTGGTTGACCTAAAAACTGAGACCTCAGTGAGCACCTAGCAACCAAAGTGAGGTTAAATTCAATAAAGACAATTTCCACGATAAAAAGGAGCATAACGGACGATAACTTGTTAAGAATATGGTGTAAAAGACTTACCCGGATGCTTCCGTGGTGATTATTTTGATAAAAACCACCCTATGTGTGAGAGTTTTTTATATTTCACTGCGCACGAACAAATTCATATGAGCTTGACAGATGACTGATTGTCCAGAAAAAGATGGCGGCCTCGCGCTGAATTACGTCATTCGGCGGGAAATTTTTAAAAGTCCGTTAGGCTACTTTTATCATATAATTTAAAACTATGAACTAAATCATTTGGATAAAGCATTTAAAAAAGGCACTTACCTCATAAATTAAAGATGGTGTGTGAATTCGGAGAATATCCGATGAGGTTTCTTTAATACATCAGTAAGTCTTTATTCACTCCGAGTCCGCGCGCTGTTGCCAGATTGGTATTGCGTCAGAAATTAAAGAGTGTTCAAACTCACACATTTCAAAACACAGGGGCATTCCTTTTAAATATATTCACAAAAAATATTGTATAGAACCCTTTGGCTTTTATCAAATCTCCTTTAGAACTCGTGCAAGGCAAAATTTCTTATTAGAAAACTTGCATGTAAGAACGGCAACGTCGCAAAAATTCTAGCACATTCAAACAAAGAACACTATTTCAAAACAGGAGTTTTACGTTTAAAATCTAATTTATCACGTAACCATTAGCTAAGGTTTATCCAAAATGATATTTTTAGAGATTATTTTAGAATTTTGATCTAGATTACACACGGACGTCTGGACAAAGTATCAATACAAAATATAACTGCCTGGCTTGTGCTGCTTTCGTACTTGTTTTTGTTTCGTTCGGTCGGCGTTGTAAACAATGGAATAGAGCTGCCATAAACGTTTAAAATTTCTACTATTTTCTGCCAAATTATCGTGAACGTTACAAGACTAAGGAATATTGCAGTTTCCTCGTGATTATACTACTTTGTAACAGTATGACCACTTGGATTTATATATGTCATGGTCACACTCTCAATTCTGTACATTCTGTGAGGAAAAAAACTGTATAGATGGAGATTGGTATAATCAGCTGATTTATTTATAGGTAGAAATCACTAGTTGCATCCCGCGGCTTCACCCTCGCATATAAAGTAAGCAGAAAAGCAGTTCTTGTTAGCAAAAAAAAATTGCTCTTTGGCACCATTCACCAATTTATTGTTCAAATCATATCTAGCTTGAACCAGTAGTCTTACAAGTGCTATCTAATGTACATTTTTCTAGCTACGCTAGCTACATTTACATTTTATTCACACACTCATACACCACACAGATGCGTGCAATATAATCTAAGTAGTTAGTATTCTTTTCTTGTAAGTTATATTTGTATATGTATTCGTCTCTTATTTTTCTGATTATATATAGTTGTTATTATTAGTTTAAGTATTTTCAAACCGTACCGAAACGTCACCGAAACGGTCCTAACGGAAGACCAGCACTGGTTTCATGACCAACACGTCGTGATCGTAGAACAACGGCGGATCTCATATTATTCCTTAACATAGAAAGTTTCGTTAATGAACGTACCGTACCAATTTTCTTGCGGACTGAAAGGGGAAAGGAACAAGAAAAATTTTCTTGTAGCTTAACCTTTCAGTCCGCAAGAAAATTGGTACGGTACGTTCATTAACGAAACTTTCTATGTTAAGGAATAATATGAGATCCGCCGTTGTTCTACGATCACGACGAACAATATGCTGAGTTGCGACCGATTCATGGCAACGGGCAAATGACTTTATTCTATGTTACACCTAATTTTTAAGCCATTGCCTTTTTCTCATGAATAAATATTTATTCTATTCTATTCTTGGATATTTACTATACTCTTTTAATTTCATTTTTTTTAAATATACACAGGGAATGTTTTAATGAATAAAACCTGATTCTTTAGTGTGCTAACATTTTATTTACACTTATTTAAACAGTAATTACTTTTCATCACACTTATAATAAATATACTATAAGTGCCTTAACCGTTACATGTTCATTATTTTAAAACTTAAAGTGTTAAATAAAATATAATTAATAGTACATTATAAACATATAAATGTTCTATAAAGTAAAATATTACAAAAGAAGAATAAGAAAAGACGTTGGACACATAAACAGGAATAATAATTTACTACCTGATCTTAAATGACAAAAAACAATATCATTTAGATATCGCAAAAATGTGATGAAATCCAAAACTACTATAATAGTAGAAAGTTTGCTTAACAGGTAACACTTAGCTATTGTTTTAGAATAGCGCCAAAATTAAAAAGAAGCCCATTATATTTAATATTTTGATATTACATTGCAGATAAATTGCATATAAATTGGTTATATTTTGTAGTTTTTAATAAACAGAACTTATTCAAACTATACAGTTTTACGCAACATAATCCGAAGTAGATGGTAGAAAACATCCAACACGTATGAGCAGGCATTTTAGTTACTCTTTGTGGTTTCTCGAACGGTTTTATTTCGACAAGCTTAGATTCAATAAACATTCTCTAAATTAAATTAATTAATTTTAGATAAGTTTATTTTGAGAAAATCTATTGTATAGGAAACGATATTCTGTTGTTTCTTGGTTTGGTTTTTAATAAGTTTTATTTAGGCATTGGGCATTCAAGGTATTCAAATTCAGTCTTGTAAATAAAACGCCTTATAACTTATAACACAAAAAGCTTATACATTCTTAACAATAGTTTCATACAGCACTGGTATAAAATTATGTTTCCTGTATCAATTTAAAAAAGCTTTCTATAGAAGTTTGTTTTAATTTGTCGGGGCTCTTTACCTGTTTGACATATTTTCTTTTTAAAGGGCAAACCTCCTTTTCGGGTTTGACTAATACATCCTGGGACGAACCTTCAGGAAATTGCAAAACATACTGTTTGAATTTAGAACTATTACGCTTCTTCTCCTTTCGAGCTTGTTTCTTGGATTCGATATTCAAACTCAACTGTTTCTTCTTCCACTTGATCTTGACATGTATGCCATTGTTTTGAATCGCGAACTTCGTTTTTATTTTTTTCTTTTTCTTCTTGTTTTTGCCGCTTATGTTTTCAGATGAATCTATTGTCACTTCTATGTTTTTCTTGTCGCTTGATCTTCTTTTGTTCTTCTTTAATCTGCGCTGGTCTTTTTTCTTTTTACGTATATCTTTGCATATTCTTTTTTTCTCAACTTCGTTAACGTTACATTGTTTAACATCGCATTTTTTCTCCTGCCCGTTAATATTGTACGGAAGTTCCAAACCGCTTTCAGATGTTTTACGCTTTTTGGCAATATTACTATCATAGATTAATCGAACACCGGTTTCAGATAGCTTCCTTTTTTTATTTTCATTTGAAATTTGATCAGTTTCTATCTTATTAGCGGCATCAATGGCGAAATCTAGTGCCGTACGTAATGTAGGTCCATCGGTAGCATTTTTAACATGTTTATGTTTAAATTTGCATTTAAATTCCCTATCTACTTCATTTAGGTATTCCTGTTTGAATCTTTCCAAGTACATTCCCTCATCATTATTTTCTAACGTCTCTTTATCTAATGGGCTGATTTTGAAGCAAGTTTTAGTTTTCTCCGGTAGAATCATTTTTAATTGCTCGTATGCGTTGTTTGAAGGAGTATCATCTAGTTTGATTACATCTATGTTGATTGTTTGATCTTTCTCTGATATTTCTAAACTAGAATCTTGTTGGATGTCGATGATTTTACTTTTCGGAGTCTCTGTTAGGTCTATTGGGCTTTCAAAAACGTCCTGAATCTCGATTTGTTCAGCTTCAATTGGTTTATTGTATATTTTTTTATTCGTTGGAGTTTCAGCTATATTATTTTTGTTTGAAGTCAACTCGGACAGAAGTTGCGAGCGCAATTCATTGTCAGTTAAAAGGCTTCGTAAAGTAACATGTTTCGTATGCATTTCTTCGTACGCCAATTCCTTAGGCGCATCATTTGCGGATATATTTTGAATGTTTTCAGTGTTGATTGAATTGCTGTTAGATATTTCACATTTTTTCTTTGATTTGCGAGATTTAGATGATTTTTTTGTAGATTTCTTTGTAATGCGTCTCTTTAGAGACAACATTGATTTGATTTTCTGTTTATAGAATTGTTTATCTATTGTAGCATTACATATTTCATTAAGAGGTATATGTAGAACAGTTTGTGGGTCGTCTAAATCAGTACTACCGTATTTCGAAATTGAATTTAGTGGGGTTTTATCACAATTATTTTCTGGTGTATCTTTTTCTGTTTTAATTTTAAGTAAGTTTTCATGTTCAGTGGTATTATTATTTTTTTTGTCATCACTTACTGTTTTAGTTACTAAATTTTTTGCATCTTCACCGTCATCATTTTCGATTTGCTTTATTTCGTCGTTTTTATTTGTATCATTAACTGTTATATCTTTGATTTTATTACAAGTATTTTCTTTTACAGGTGCATTAGGAATGTTAAAATTATATTCTTTCTCGTGTTTTTCTTCTAGAGTTTTTGAAGCCTCGTTAATTTCTGTTACTTCCTGAAAAAAATAAAATAAATAAGAATATTGGCTGACCTAAAAAAAATGATCGTACGACTGAAGTTAGACTTTTTCGTCAATATAACAAAGTTGAAAATTACTTTAAATTTATATCATTATGTTGGCATGTCCGGTAAAATGACGATTTACAATTTTATTGTCACGATGGCGACATTAACATTAAACAAAGCAAAACCAAAGTCATACCGGCCGATAGATGGAGCTAAACTAAAGAAGTTTTACTTCAGTTGTGTGGTCTAAAGCACACTCGTTTTTTAAGTAGGCCAGTTTTGTCGATATTCTTTTAAAGCATCGCGTGACAATGCATAGTATTTCTTAAGTTCGCGCGATTTAAATACAAGTATAGTGATTTGTTTACACTCGACTTAATCGGGCTAAAACATTTTTTTTAAACGTAGTATATCTTAGGCTTCAGAAAAGTAAATAAATGTGCGGAGAAGTAGATAAGTTAATTTATTAATTTTGCAATAAAGAAACAAGCTAAGCCATTATCATTTTAAAAGTATTTACAATGAGGCCAAAAATATATGACAAAATTCCAAGCCATATAGAGTGCAATGACCTTCACACATTCAAACGTAAATTATTATTTAAATATTTAATCGACCATACATTTTACTCGCTTGCTGAATTTTTTGATAAGTAATTGACTTTAATATAATACAATTTAAATGGACCTATTTATTACCTATTGACTTCTATCTGTGATGTAATTTGATTAATTTAAGTATTTAATAATGCTATAAGTGACACGTTTATATTAAAAGCTTCATTATTTGTAATTTTGTATGCCGTTGCGGCTGATCGCAGTATGGACTTCATATTTTTATTGTGACATCTGTTTTATGACCTGTGTATCACAAAATTAAATGATTTGAATTTGAAAATAATATGTAACTTTAAGAATTTGTAACTTTTATTTATTTATTTTTTTTATGGACATCTCACACAACGCCATCTAGCCTCAAACTAAGCAAAGCTTGTACTATGGGAACCGGATAACTGATATAATACTTAAATACTTTTTGTTTGTAAATACATACATAGAATACAATATAACACCCAGACACAGAACAAACACCTATGTTCATCACACAAATGTTTGCCCTGGGTGGGAATCGAACCCACAACCCACAGCTTAGAAGGCAGGGTTACTACCAACTGAGCTATCGAGCCAGCCAACTTTGAGAAATTGTAACTTTCAGAAATTCTAACTATCAGAAGTTGTAACTTTGAGAAATTGTAACCGTCAGAAGTTGTAATTTATGAACGTTTTGCGAAGTTGTCTGTATTAGTTAAAACTGCTTATAAGACTTACTTCATCTTTACTATCGCAACATTTCTCAGGCGAACACCATTCTCGTATTTGATCTTGCTTCTTCGACGCATCTTTCATTAAATTATCAAAGAGACCATCTAGGATTTCGCTAGAAATAAAAAATACAGATTATATATAATAACTCAATGTTCAACAGTAGTAACTATAATTTTTGTGTTTGCTTTAACTTACATACAACATAATATTATTTAATAAACATAAAACAATAAAAGGGAACTTAATCAAACAAACCACTACCAGAAGGCAACGTGCCCATTATGCTGGCAGCATTGCCACGTTGAATGGCAATGCTCAATCTTTGGCCGAAGTAGAGGCCAGCATTTTGGTCACGTGTGGCTTCAACCAGACGTTTCGAAAGGTCTTTAAAAATTTGGTGAGCACTCGGTCCCAAGGCCCCAGTGTCTCAACTGCAAAAGGCGCAAATATAAAACCGCTATCAAGATTACTATATTTGCGCCTTTTTAGCTGCTCAGCAGAATTCACCGGCCCGCCAGCCTTAACTTGTGTTCCAGGAAGATGTGACGGCGCAAGGGTGTCGACACATGTAGCGTCCCACACCAAAGGCCGCCCCAACTTCTCATTAATTAACTCTTGCTTAATCTCATTATTAAATACTGACACAGTTAATAAAATCCAATTACGAAGATTTGTACGCCTGTAACTATGGGCAGAATTTTGTTGGAAGAATGATGTGCTGATCCATCTTCGCAATATTGTAACCAAAAATTCTTACAAATAAATTATTTTATTTTATTTCAATAATAACGCTCAGACACAACAAACATCGATGTTCATCACACAAACATTTGTCCTGGGTGGGAATCGAACCTACAATTCAGGACGCAAGGTTACTATCAACCGAGCTATCGGGTCATATAATAGAACGAGCTTCTGCCCGCAGCTTCGCCCGCGGCGTGGCCTATGAGAAAATAATTCAACCACCCATTTCACCCTCTTAAGGGTGGAATGTCGAAAAATCCTTAGCGGATGGCTACGTCATAACATCTACCTGCATGCCAAATTTCAGCCCGATCCGTCCAGTGGTTTGGGCTGTGCGTTGATAGATCACTATGTCAGTCAGTTAGTCACCTTTGAATATATATTTAGATAGAGATAGATATCCATAGGATGGAGTTATTGCCCGACAAACTTATCTTTGCGGTTATTTTCATACAAGTTGTGTGAAAACGATCCATATATATACTTACTTAACGATTCTTTTCTTCTCGCACAAAGGTCGGGGTTTTCTAAACTTCCTCCTTAGGGTTTCAATGATGCTCTCATCTAAAACAGCATCTCTAACGCCAGTACAAACCACCTGAAAAAAAAAGTACTTTATTTGGCTTTGTTTAATAATTATAATGTTGACGCGGGTTGTTTCTAGAAGTCTCTAGTTATAGAATTGAAATCTCTAGTTACAGATTTGAAGTCTTTAGTTATAGTATGGAAGTCTTTAGTTATAGTATTGAAGTCTCTAGTTATAGTCTTCAAGTCTTTAGTTATAGTATTGAAGTCCCTAGTTATAGTATTGAAGTCTCTAGTTATAGTCTTCAAGTCTTTAGTTATAGTATTGAAGTCTCTAGTTATAGTCCAAGTCTTTAGTTATAGTATTGAAGTCCCTAGTTATAGTATTGAAGTCTCTAGTTATAGTCCAAGTCTTTAGTTATAGTATTGAAGTCCCTAGTTACAGTATTGAAGTCTCTAGTTATAGTCCAAGTCTTTAGTTATAGTATTGAAGTCTCTAGTTATAGTATTGAAGTCTTTAGTTATAGTATTGAAGTCCCTAGTTATAGTATTGAAGTCTCTAGTTTTAGTCTTCAAGTCTTTAGTTATAGTATTGAAGTCCCTAGTTATAGTATTGAAGTCTCTAGTTATAGTCCAAGTATTTAGTTATAGTATTGAAGTCCCTAGTTTTAGTATAGAAGTCTCTAGTTATAGTCCAAGTCTTTAGTTATAGTATTGAAGTCCCTAGTTACAGTATTGAAGTCTCTAGTTATAGTCCAAGTCTTTAGTTATAGTATTGAAGTCTCTAGTTATAGTCTTCAAGTCTTTAGTTATAGTATTGAAGTCCCTAGTTATAGTATTGAAGTCCCTAGTTATAGTATTGAAGTCTCTAGTTATAGTCCAAGTCTTTAGTTATAGTATTGAAGTATCTAGTTATAGTATTGAAGTATCTAGTTATAGTATTGAAGTCTCTAGTTATAGTCCAAGTCTTTAGTTATAGTATTGAAGTCTCTAGTTATTATAATATTAAAAACGCCGACTGCCTCGAATTATAGAATTAAAAAGACGGATTATAGGTTAATCTATCTTAGGCTTCATGCCGAGGGGCTCACTGATAGACAATGAATGATGGGGTCTTTGAAAATGTGATCCTTAAAGGGTCATATGAGTAGTATAAATACCTTCTCCTTGAAGCTCTGCTCCAATAGTTTGACTGGTGATAGTAGCTTGGTCTCTGCGGTCAGAACGTCTGATCTTAATGTCTCTTGTTCGTTTTGCGGTTGCTTACTGGGGCTCTTCAGGTTTAACTCTAGGCGACTCGATCGGACGTTATCCGACACTAGAAATAAACATTATGGAAAATTTAATTTATTTTTAAAGTAAAAGGTAAATTTTGAAAGGTGATTGAATTGAAAAGTGTTTAATTTTGAAAGAATTTGAAAGGGGTTGAAATAAATCTATTGCTTATTGAAGTAAACAACTTCTATATGCACGCTTGACTTGGGGAGTAAGCTGGCGTTGGAGTTGAAAGCTGTTGGTTAACGTAGATCTCCATTGTCAACATAACGAAATTAAAAATTTGTATTATTATGTTGTTATGTCCAGTAAAATGATAATTTACAATTGAAGGGGTGAGAATAAAAAGGGTTTAACTGATTTTTTTCACAAAATGACTTATGGGTATCGTTGGATTCAGCGTGAAATTATCTACAATAATACATCCTCAAACTACCGAAATGAGGCTTAAATGTCTAGATTGTTAATCTAAAAACGGTTTATCTGTCACAGGAATACAGTTCGCTTAGCATAGAAACATTATTATAATTATTTTATTATATTATATTTTTACAGTAATTGTATGAATTAGTACTATATTTTGTATTTTAAAATAGAATTAATACATTTCCAAACAACTGAAACTTACATAAACCTTTTCTATTACTTAATACGCACTCTACATTAAAATAAAGCCGTTAAAGTTTAAAGTCAATTTTCTCGAAACTATAAATTTGACAGTTAACCACTTTTTGATCTCACCCCTTGATTTGTAAGTAATGTATCAGTTATCTGGTTCCCATAGTACAAGCTTTACCTAGTTTGGGGCTAGATGGCGCTGTGTGAAATGTCCAAAAATATTTACTATTATATCTATTATTCTACTACTATCAGCCTTTTTGCGCCCACGGCTGAATATAGGCTTCCCCCATTAGGAAAGGGAGGGGTTTGCCAAAATCTGGTGGTTATGGCAGACCCCTACCTTTTTTAAAGCCTTTCCACATTCTCCTTTTCCACACTTGACAAGCGTCTTGGTGATCGCAGTATATCACAATGTGATCGAGGAGAAAGTTGCTGCCCATTCGGATTCTCATGAGAGGCGTGAGGTGACTAGTTTTCTCATCGGTGTCTGCTTACCTGAGGTTTCATTTTGAATCTTCTTTAGATTATTTGGTCGCGAACTTGATGGTCTGCAAAGAAGTTATTTTAATTTTATTTTCCATTAACTGATACGTTCCCACTGTTGGGAGATAGGGGAGAGGGGGGGGAAGAGATAGAAAGAGTGTAGTCAATCACATCACACTAATATTATAAAGGCGAAAGTTTGTATGTGTGTTTGTGTCTATGTTTGTTGTACCAAGATAATTTATACACTGGTTTAACATATAGGCTACATTTTATCCCGGAAAAGTGAAATTTTCCCGTGAGATGAGGAAATAATTAAAATACTTTTTTATCCGCGGGTGAAACCGCGGGGCGCAACTAGTAATATGATATGTCAGTATTTGTGCCCTAAAGTGTATCTAAGAATAACGAACAAACACGATGTGAGGATTTTAAAAGGTCTTTTATGCAGAGAAATAAAACGAAATTAAATGAGTGTGTGTATGAGGAAAGTGTGTCTACGACGAAAGTGTGTGTATGAGGAAAGTGTGTCAACGACGAAAGTGTATATATGAGAAAAGTTATGAGGAAAGTGTGTCTACGACGAAAGTGTGTGTATGAGGAAAGTGTGTCTACGACGAAAGTGTGTGTATGAGGAAAGTGTGTCTACGACGAAAGTGTATATATGAGAAAAGTTATGAGGAAAGTGTGTCTACGACGAAAGTGTGTGTATGAGGAAAGTGTGTCTACGACGAAAGTGTGTGTATGAGGAAAGTGTGTCTACGACGAAAGTATGTGTATGAGGAAAGTGTGTCTACGACGAAAGTGTATATATGAGAAAAGTTATGAGGAAAGTGTGTCTACGATGAAAGTGTGTATATGAGAAAAGTTATGAGAAAAGTGCGTCTACGACGAAAGTGTGTGTGTAAGGAGAGTTATGAGGAAAGTGTGTCTACGACGAAAGTGTGTGTATGAGGAAAGTTATGAGGAAAGTGTGTTTATGAAGAACGTGTCCTTACAAGGAAAATAAAATAAATACTAACGCGTTAATAATTCTCCTGCCTTTGGTTCTTCTAAGGGACATGCGACTCGGCATGACAGGGCGTCGCGCGTTCGATACACACTCCGCTTGTTCTTGTTGTATTACTGAAAGAGAGTAGTAAATGAAATAAGGGAACAATAGAGATTAAAACTAGTTACACCATCTTTTGTCTCTTTCGATCCAGCTAAATATTCCAGTAGCAAAAAAGGACAAAAGCTGAAGTAACTAATCCGAGACTAATACCCGTTTATTAATAAGGCTGTAACGGTTCTGCTGGGCGATCACGTAACTCGATTGCAACCGACAGAAACACAAATTTGTTTGGATTTGACAGTTTGAATACGCAGTTTATGTGCATAGTTAGTAATGAAGTTACGCTTGTTGCATTGCAAAGTTTCGTGATTTGGCATGAAGGTAGATGTTATGACGTAGGCATCCGCTAAGAAAGGATTTTTCGAAATTCCACCTTTAAGAGGGTGAAATGGGTGGTTGAATTATTTTCCCATAGACCACGCCGCGGGCGAAGCTGCGGGTAGAAGCTCGTATATACATACATATATATATACATACATATATATACATATATATATCATGTCTGTGAAATAAGTCAATGATTGCAATTTTGTGTACCCATCACACTAATATTATAATGGCGAAAGTTTGTATGTGTGTATGTTTGTTACTTCTTCACGCTCAAACGGCTGAATGGATATGGATGAAATTCGGTACCAAGATAGCTTACACACTGGACTAACATAAAGGCCACATTTTATCCCGTAAAAGTGAAATCCGATGGGATGATTGAATAATCAAAATACTTTTTATCCGCGGGCGAAACCGCGGGGCGCAACTAGTATAAAATAAATAAATAAATATACCTAGTATTAGGTACTTACTCGCTTCAATACTGCTAGCAAGTGCATTCAAATCTTTAGGCGCGGCCGGTAAACAAGACTTGCAAACGTATCTCAGATTTGATTGGTCGAGAGACTCATCAGTCGTCTGTGATTCGTCACCACGGTCAGATATGACGTCATCATTCGTCTTCAATTGTAATCGGTGGAAGAATAACTCTTTGTTTATCGGCTGCGGTTGGTCGAGATGTAGTTCCAAGTTTGACTGTGATTGGTCGAGAGACGAAGCGTCTTCCGTTTTGTTGTCCGATTGGTCGACGGATTGTTTCTCGGCCTGTGATTGGTCGACGAGGCATTGTGCGTGTGCGCCCGCGCTTCCACACAGTAGACAAAGCTTTATGTCCCATTTGCTAGAAAAAAAAATTGCATTAATCAATATTGCCATTTGAATATTTAATTTAATAATAATAATAACGCCCAACGATCACACATATAGATCCTGGACCCTAACTAGGATTCCGTGTCTAAGGACCCAGGAACTACGAGGACCAGGGTTCCACAAACCCAGACTGAGAACAAGAATTTGCGCTTTTTTTCTGTGCACAAATACTTGTCGTGCCGCGTGAATCGAACCCGCCACCTCAAGGTTATGAGCCGACCTGCTCAGCCACCACAACACAGAGGCTGTCAAATATTAATGTCGCGATCTTGACAAAATAAATAAATTGTAATTTTACCGGACTTTGGCGCGAATGTGGTATCAACATAATAATATTTTTCAACTTTATATTTGCAATGGTGTTCTAAATGTATCAACTTCCGTTCGTCTATACATTCACCAGCTTACTCCCCGAGCGTGATTAAAGAAGTTTTACTTTAAATACCCGCGGGAAGAATTTTTTTTTTTTTAAATATTTGTGGACATTTTACACAGCGCCGTCTAGCCCCAAACTAAGCAAAGCTTGTGCTACGGGAACCAGATAACTGATACAATACTTAGATACTTTTTGTTTGTAAATACATACATAGAATACAATATAACACCCAGACACAGAACAAACACCTATGTTCATCACACAAATGTTTGTCCTGGATGGAAATCGAACCCACAACCCACAGTTCAGAGGGCAGGGTTACTACCAACTGAGCTATCGGGCCAGTCAAAGATGTGGTGGTCCTATGGTCCCACCGCTGGGACCGCGCGTTCCTTACCCGTTTTCAGCATCGTGTCCCCTTCCCATCGGACATGCGCATTCATCAGCGCAGCAGGATAGGGGTCTTTCATATATTTCCGCGAATGCATTCTGTTCCAATTCCCACGCTGCATCTCTGAAAAAAAAAACGAGTGTGCTTTAATTAGACCACACGACTGAAGTAAAACTTCATTGGGTTAACCACAAAAGATTTAAACAAGCCAAACAAGTGTTTCAAAAATGTTTTGTATTGTTAAACTGGCCCGGTAGCTCAGTTGGTAGTAACCCTGCCTTCTGAACTGTGGGTTGTGGGTTCGATTCCCACCCAGGACAAACATTTGTGTGATGAACATAGGTGTTTGTTCTGTGTCTGGGTGTCATATTGTATTCTATGTATGTATTTACAAACAAAAAGTATATAAGTATTGTATCAGTTATCCGGTTCCCATAACACAAGCTTTGCTTAGTTTGGGGCTAGATGGCGTTGTGTGAGATGTCCACACATATTATTATTATTATTAAACACACGTTTGACATCTGTCTAAGCCTTGTTTATGTATTTGTGATAACACGGCTTTAGTTTAGCTCCATCTATCGGCCGGTATAACTTTGTTTTAGCTTTGTTCAATGTTAATGTCGCCATCTTGACAATTGTAAATTGACATTTTACCGGACATACCAACATAATAATAAAAAATTTTAACTTTGTCATGTTGACAATGGAGATCAACGTTAACCAAAAACTTTCAACTTCCGTTTGCCTCGTCACGCATTCACCAGCTTACTCAAATCATGCGTTTTACTTCAATAACTTAAGCGTTAATAACTAGTAACCTTCGGGGTAGAATTGACTTGTAGTATAAAATGGGAAAATTACCATCTTTATTAATTTAATGCTTTTTTTGTGCACAAATACTTCTCCTGTCGCGGGAATCGAACCCGCCACCTCTATACCTATACGCCACCGGTTATGAGCCAACCTGCTCGAGCACCACACCACAGAGGCTGTGTTATATGAATATATATCGAATGTTGGTAAGTAGAATGTACTGACCTGTCAGGAACATAATATCCTTGATTTACAACTGCTTCGTAGAAATTCTCTTTATCATTGCAAAGAGGACATTTTAGATAATGCATACCCGCACTTAACGCCATTCTCTGAAAATTTATTGTATATTATCCATTATCTGTTATATGAATAGGGAAAAAAGGTTATCTGTTATGTGAGTAGGGAAAAAGTTTCTCTATTATAAGAATAGGTAAAAAGGGTTTTCTGTTATGTGAATAGGGAAAAAAGGTTATCTGTTATGTGAGTAGGGAAAAAGGTTCTCTATTATGTTAATAGGTAAAAAAAGTTTTCTGTAATGTGAATAGGGAAAAAAGGTTATCTGTTATGTGAGTAGGGAAAAAGGTTCTCTATTATGTGAATAGGTAAAAAAGGTTTTCTGTTATGTGAATAGGGAAAAAAGTTATCTGTTATGTGAATAGGGAAAAAAGTTATCTGTTATGTGAATAGGGAAAAAAGGTTCTCTGTTATGTGAAAAGTTAAAAAAGGTTCTCTATTATGTGAATATGGAAAAAAGGCTCTCATGTCATCCACTGTCCACAGCCGCAGCTTATATCTACTAACTGGATGACGTCACACCGAGCCAAACGATAAAGGACCTGGGAGGTGATCACGAAACTTTGACAGCAATGCAACAGGAGAAATTTCCATACTAAATATGCACATAAACTGCGTATTCAAACTGTCAAATCCATACAAATTTGAATCTCTGTCGGTTGCAATCAAGTTACGTGATCGGCTAGCTCATATCACTTGTCTAGTTTTAGTAAAGCATGTCCCGGATTTAAGGATGGATGGATGCGGGTTAAAAAAAATTCGTTACATTAAACAAATCTCATATTGCAATGATAAAACGGGTCTATTCGCGCACATAAATTATCAATACATTATTTTGACTAACCTCGACGTTTCGACCAAGTTACATTGGCCGTGGTCACGAGGGGACTCAGGTTAGTCAAAATAATGTTTTGATAATTTTTGTGCCCGAACAGACCCGTAAAGATAAATTACTATATGAGTTCAAGTCGCTAAAGTTTAAAATTGAAGTTTTGACGGGAATGCGAAAAAGATTGCGTCACCGCATTGTATTATTTTCCAAAACTTGTGTTATTATCAGTGTTAGTGCATAAAATTGGTGGCATTCTAATCGTTAAGTGCTGGATTACAGTCGTGAGTGTGGGAAAATAGTATAATGATAGTGAAATGTTTCTTTTCGTGTTGTTTCCAAAGCTCCATAGAAGCTTCAAGTAAAGTTGCCACCACTTTACTAGGAGTATGACTTTGATTGGACTATGACTTGACGACTTCGACTGTGACTTGACACATATTTGCGTGAAAAATCATTAACTTGATAAATTATTAATTACTTGACACTGGCTAAATACACAAAAGTGTGGAGCCAAAACATAAAAAAAAATTTAAAATGTGTCATTAATCAAATCTGTTAAATAGTTACCTGCACACAAGTTCTATGGAACCATGCGTCTTTGGCGCAGCACGGCGGCCAAAAGGTATGTATTGTAGGATATCCATCCACCCTTTCATAGCAAATAACACACACCATTTCCTCTGCGGGTTCTACATCTGAAATAATGAAGGCACTAATTTAACGTGAACCGTCTCCAATTCTGTTTGGGCCAAAATTATTTCATACTAGTTGCACCCCGCGGTTTCACCCGCGGATAAAAAGTATTCTAATTATTTCCTTATCCCACGGGAAAATTACATTTTTCCGGGATAAAATGTAGCCTATATGTTAATCTAGTGTATAAGCTATCTTGATACCGAATTTCATCTAAATTCATTCAGCCATTTGAGCGTGAAGAAGTAACAAAAATACACACATACACACAAATACACATACAAACTTTCGCCTTTATAATATTAGTGTGATAGTGTGATGTCCAAAATTTTTTCTCTACAGGTCGTATTTCTCAAACGATTTGACATTTCACACAGCGCCATCTAGCCCCAACCTAAGCAAAGCTTGTACTATGGGAACCGGATAACTGAAACAATAATTAGATACTTTTTGTTTGTAAATACATACATAGAATGTAATATAACACCCAGACACAGAACAAAAATCGATATTCACCACACAAATGTTAGTCCTGAGTGGGGATCAAACCCACAACCTACAGTTCAGAAGGCACCAACTGAGCTATCAGGCCAGTCAAACTTAACTTTACCGATCGGTTAGGAACGGCTGTTTGTGCTCCGCTATGAGCGCTACGAGCAATTTTTTAACCAACTTTCAAAAAGGATGAGGTTCTCATATTGACTGTATATTTTTTTATGTTTTTTACCTCAGTACTTTCGACTGGGTGGACCGATTTTGATGATACTTTTTTATTGTAAGCTGGTGCTTTCCGTGTATTTCCACTTAAATTTGATCACAAGTAGGTGATGACGATAGGTATGACGGGTTGTGCGTAGATTGCAACCTATATAACTATAGACCTACAGTAGCGCACCGCGCCGTGTCCGGAGCAAGAATGATCGTAGTACACCGAGCGTTCCATTTATATAGCCAGATGGGTGGGGCAGACATGACAGTTGCTGGTGTTGCCATTGTAATAAATTTAAATGCTACGACAGGGTAAATTACGGTACTGCCCGCTGCGCATAGAGTTTACAACTGGACGTTGCCGCCGTCATATATTTTATAATGCGTATTTTGATTTCGACTACATTCATAATAGGGATTGAAGCTGTTAAAAGCCTTTTTAAAAAAGGAATTATAATCGCTATTAACTGTGATTCACGTTTGTAAAGCGGGCAACACTAAATTAAGATTATAATAACGCCCAACGATCACATACATAGATCCTGGACCCTAACTAGGATTCCCGGTGTCTAGGAACTACGAGGATCATGGTCCCACAACACACAGACACAGAACAAGCATATACGCTTTTTTTCTGTGCACAAATACTTGTCCCGACGCGGGACTCGAACCCGCCGCCTCCGGGTTATGAGCTGACCTGCTCAACCACCAAACCACAGAGGCTGTCGATTAAAAAAAAAAATTACCTTCTCTAATGCTCACTGCAGTTACTGATTTATTTTTAAGTTCATTGAAACTCCTTATCTTGCTTGTATCCAACTTCATTCTAAGTTTTGCTCTCATCATTATGTGATCCGGAATCTTCTGCTTCGGGGCGTGTTGTTGGCAGAATGACCTGAAAGTTATTTTTTTGTTTTAGCTTTGGCTCCACACTTTTGTATATTTAGCCCGTGTTAAGTAATGAATTTCCCAAGTTAATGAATCACAATAATATTATGAAGGCGAAAGTTTGTATGTGTGTTTGTGTGTATGTTTGTTACTCCTTCACGCTCAAACGGCTGAATGGATTTGGATGAAATTCAGTACCAAGATAGTTTATACACTGGATTAACATATAGGCTACATTTTATCCCGGCAAAGTAAAATTTCCCCGTGGGATGAGCAAATAATTAAAATACTTTTTATCCGCGGGTGAAACCGCGGGGCGCAACTAGTATAATATATATGTATATGTCTCAAGTCAAGTCATACTCCTAGTAAAGTGGTGGCAACTTTACCAGGAGCTTCTATGGAGTTTTGGAAACAACACGAAAAGAAACGTTTCACCATCATTATACCACTTCCCCAAACTCACGCCTGTAATCCAGCACTTAACGAATAGAATGCCACCAATTTTATGCACTAACACTGAAAATAACACAAGTTTTGGAAAATAATACATTGAGGTGACGCGATCTTTTTCGTTTCCCAAAACTACGACCTGAAGGTTCACAGCCACAGTTACCACTTACTGTACGCTCATTAGTTGAAGAAAGCCAATGAATGTTGTAATTCGTTTATTTTTTGAAGGGGGGAAATGCCCTCGCACTTCACAAACCCCCGTGGTGGCAGGGGGTATGTGATACTCGAACCCACTAAAACCCCCCCGTGAGCCCTCGTCCGCCGTACCGGGGCGGGAAGGGGTCGCGACTGCAGTCCAGCCAACTCACCCCCTATGTTCAGTAGTTCCTGTGTTAAGTTGACATAAGTGTGTCATGCTTGACCTGGTGAATACCTAACGTGGCGAACGGAAGTTGAAAGATATTGGTTAACTTAGATCTCCATTGTCAACATAAAAAAGTTAAAATGACTTAAAATTTGTATTATGTTGGTATGTTTGGTAAAATAATATATAAAAATAATATTAATAAATATGTGTGGACATTTCACACAGCGCCATCTAGCCACACACTAAGTAAATCTTGTACTATGGGAACCAGATAACTGATACAATACTTAGATACTTTTTGTTTGTAAATACACACATAGAATACAATATAACACCCAGACACAGAACAAACACATGTTCATCACACAAATATTTTTCCCACAATCGATCCCACAACCCACAGTTCAGAAGGCAGAGTAACTAGTACTGAGCTATTGGGCCAGTCTAAAGATAGTCTAGATAATTATGATTAATGATAATGATGACCTACTTGTAGGATCCATAGTACAGTGATATGGCATTCTTATCCCTCCCGCAAGGCAAGTGAAACTGCTTCCGACAAGCTCCCACGCTGCAACCGAGGTTAGCACCATTGCGACTGCAGTATGAACATTTCTGTGGACAAATAATACTGTAAATAAAACGAGTGTGCTTTAAGATCACACAACAAAAGTAAAACTTCTTTATTTTAGCTCCACTACTGCTTGGCGGCAGAATAACTGGCAAAGCGGTGGTACCTACCTAGACAAACTTTGCAGAAAAGTCCTACCACCTAGTAATTCATGTAATACCATTCTACAAATACAATTTCTACTAATATATTTTTATTTTACAATACTAATAAAAAAAATTATAATAAATATCTGTGGACATTTCACACAGCGCCATCTAGCCACAAACTAAGTAAACCTTGTACTATGGGAACCAGATAACTGATACAATACTTAGATACTTTTTGTTTGTAAATAAATATATAGAATACAATACAATATAACACCCAGACATGGAACAAACAATTGAACCCACAACCCACAGTTTAGAAGGCAGGGTTACTACCAACAGAGCTATCGGGACTATCAATTTAAAAAAGGATATGGTAATTGTTATGTATTTAATTATAAAATGTCGGTACTTCAATGTGGGTATGATGAATAAAGTTTAGTTTGTTTACTGCAATCAACTATGTTGTATCTTTTATTGGCGACTTCGGAAAATAATTGATAACTGTAGTGAAATGGCGTCTAATGTGGCGAATATTGTGTTTCCGGGACAATTTAACCCAAAAACTGATAAATGGTGCGATTATAAGGAACTTATGCTGTGTGCCCTCGACGCGGCGGGTTACGACGACATCACGGAAAATAAAGCGCGATCCTTGTTCCTTTCACAATGTGGCAAGGCAACCTATGCATTAATAGCGTCACTGCTGGTGCCTGCTCGTCCTACGAATGTTGCGTTATCGCATATTATCAAAGTTTTGGATCAATTTTATGAACCGGAAACAAACGAAATTTTGCAAACCGGAAAATTCCATAGACGCACACAGTTACAAGAGGAAAGCGTGCAGGAATATGTGGCTGCGGTCAGTTTACTTGGAGCCAAGTGTAACTTTGTGGATTTAAAACGTCAGTTGAGAGACAGGCTAGTACTGGGAGTGCGCGATGAGTGCCTGAGAAGGGATTTGCTGAAGACAAAAGACCTAACATATGAGAGGGCTTTACAGATCAGTCTGAACTATCAAGCTACATTTCCCGACATATTCCCAGAAGCTACCAAGTCTAAACAAACTCACTCAAATGCCGCCGAACTGATGGAAATTGGACAAGTTGGCCAAAAATCGGCGGGATGTGGTCACTGTGCCCGACAGCATAAGGCGGGGGAACGTTGTCGGTTTGCAGGGGCGAAGTGCTTTTACTGCAAAAAGACTGGGCATATAGCAGCTGCGTGTAGGAAAAAGACTTCGAAAATACACCAAGTGGAAGAAGCGGCTGGTTGCAGTGCTGACAAGTCTGGACAGGAGGAGGGACTGATGGGCTTATACATGTGCAGCATTGGAGATCATCAACCTCCAATAGTCACAGAAGTGAACATGGATGGGGCGAAGTTATTGATGGAAATCGACTCAGGAGCATCAAGATCTATCATTTCAGAATCAACATATCGCAAGCTGTGGCAGATGCCCCCACCATTGAACCCTACAAATGTGAAACTTGTGACTGTTACTCAAGAGGAATTGAAGGTTCTGGGGTTGGTACATGTACGAGTGATGCTTGGTGACAAAGAAGCGCAATGTGAGCTGTTGGTGGTATCAAGGGATACACCAAGCTTATTGGGCAGAAATTGGTTCAAGTCCTTGGGTATTTCGGTGTCTGGACTAAGCTGGTCTGAAGACAGGATTATACCCTTAATGCAAGAGTTCCCTGATCTATTTAAAGAAGGGCTTGGGGAATATAAAGGCCCTGAAGTAGCTTTACATGTACATGCAGATGCTGTACCTAAATACTTTAAATCGAGACCAGTGCCATTTCCTCTGAAGAAACAAGTAAACGAGGAGTTGCAACGAATGATGAATGATAATGTTCTAACTCCGGTTAAATATTCTAAATGGGCAACTCCTATAAGAGTGGTTAAAAAAGATGATGGATCACTCCGTATATGTGGGGATTATCGAGCAACGGTCAATATAGCGATTGATGTGGACACATATCCACTGCCTACATCTGTCGAAGCATTTGTAAAGCTGAGCGGAGGCCGAGTATTCAGTAAATTAGACCTGAAGCAAGCATACACACAACTTAAAGTAGACAGCAAGACAGCAGAGCTGTTAACACTCAATACTCCACTTGGATTGATGCGTATGAACCGCTTGGCATTTGGGGTTAGTGCGGCTCCAGGAATATTTCAGCGGCTGATGTCCTCTGCCCTAGCAGGTATAGAGGGAGTAGCTTGCCTGCTTGACGATGTAGCCATTACAGGTAGTAATATTGATGAGCATAACCAGAGACTGCGAATGGTGTTGTCTAAGCTGAATGAAATGGGTTTCAGACTCAATGTAAAGAAATGTATATTTGCATCGGACAGCATTACATTTCTGGGACATACAATTGATGCTGATGGACTGCATCCATCCCCAGCAAAGGTAAAAGAGATAAAAGAGAAACCTGCTCCAACCAATAAAGAGACCCTCCGGGCCTTTTTGGGCCTCTATAATTTTTACGAAAAGTTCTTACCTGACAAAGCAACTTTACTGGAACCACTGTACCGTCTGCTGGAATCAAAAAAACAGTGGACATGGACGCAGAAGGAAGAAAACGCATTTATGAAAGCTAAAGACTTGATTTCTTCTGAACTTACGTTGGTGGGGTATGATCTGACAAAAGAACTGCTGCTGATTTGCGACTCTTCAGAGTATGGATTAGGAGCTATAATTGCCCATGTTATGGAGGATGGAGAAGAAAGACCAATTATGATGGCTTCTAGGACAATGCAACCGCATGAAAGACGTTATGGCCAAATTGACAAAGAAGCTTTAGCTATTATGTTTGGGCTGACAAAATTTCATGAATTTTTGTCAGGTCGGAAGTTCTGCATAATAACGGACCACAAACCACTGGTTGGGTTGTTTAATCCCGCAAAACCTATTCCTGATCAAATTTCCCCAAGAATGCTGCGGTGGTCATTAAAGTTGGGCTGTTATGATTATGCCATTAAATACAGACCTGGAAAGCTAATTGGCAATGCCGACGCTCTAAGCAGGTGGACCGTACCCACGGTGGCAGAAGTGGGAGAGAAACCTTTGAAAGAGGTGCTGTTGCTAGAGGAACATCCAGCAGGTTGGGATTTGGATGCTATTAGAATTGCATCTGAAACAAGGAGAGATCCAGTGCTGAGGAAAGTCATGTTTCATGTTCTTCATGGTTGGCCACGGAGCAATACAGATCCAGCTTTACAACCCTATTGGACTCGAAGAGAGGCTCTTTCTCAGAGTAAAGATTGTTTACTCTGGTGTAACAGGGTCATTGTACCAGCATCTCTGCAACATGAGGTACTGGAATTATTACATACTCCACATGCGGGTATAGTCCAAACCAAGGCTTATGCTAGAGGCTATGTATGGTGGGTAGACATGGACAAGCAAATAGAGACAGTTGTGGCTGAGTGTGAACAATGCCAGTTGGTGAGGAACAACCCACCAAGAGATCCACAGACCTGGATAACTAGGGAGAAGCCATGGAGTCGGGTACATGTAGATTTTGCTGGTCCATTCCAAGGCAAGACATTCTTTATACTGATTGACAGTACAAGTAAGTGGCTTGAAGCAGAGATTGTGACATCAATGAGTAGCGGGACTGTCATTACCATATTGAGGAAAATATTTGCATCACAAGGATTGCCAGAAACGTTGGTGTCAGACAATGGAAGGGCATTTAGCTCCACGGAGTTTAACACATTTTTAAAGAAAAATGGGATAAGGCATCTGTATTCTCCACCTTACCACCCAGCTACGAATGGCCAGGTAGAAAGGGCGATACAAACGTTTAAAAACAAGCTTAAAAAGCTAGAATATTCACAAATGCCCTGGAGTGAGAAATTAGCTAAAGCTCTCTTTTACCTGAGAACAGTACCCAATAGCTCCACCAATAGAACACCAGCAGAGATGCTCAACGGACGTAAGTATAGAACGGCTGTGTCGAGACTGCATCCTGAGAATATGCCATCAAAGACAGACATGCAGTTAGAAGCAGCGTCACAAAATCCTCCTGTCAGATCTTTCCAGGTTGGACAGGCAGTACTGATTCACATGTATGGGCCAGGGGAGAGGTGGAAGAGGGCCACTATAGAAGCAATAGAGGGTCCGAGCACTTATAGGGTGATAACGGAAGGTGGAGAGCTGCATCGCCGACACGCGGACCAGATCTTGGCGCGTACCGTACGTGGAAGCGAAGCTACTGCGCCTACATCAGTGGATGAGCGACGTTTGTCATGGGATCGACCAGACCAAGATCCGGATGATCAGGCACACTCACAGGTGCCTGTTGAAATACCAGACTCTGCATTGTAGCCAGATATCATTGGCATACCAGATTCGTAATCATAATAAACATTTGTTTGTATTTTTAGTTCTCAGTTGATTCATAGGCATGTTCTTTTTTTGGTTGTATACAAATCAATAACTTAACAGGCTCTTTAATGTTTTGTTTGTTCATTTAAATTGTTGAGGTAAACCATCTTCTCATTATGAGAGGAAGGTATGTTATGTATTTAATTATAAAATGTCGGTACTTCAATGTGGGTATGATGAATAAAGTTTAGTTTGTTTACTGCAATCAACTATGTTGTATCTTTTAGTAATAAAGTTGTTGTGACGTAAAATAAAAATTAAATTGCTTACATGTTTTTTACACCTCTCGATCTCAGCAACAATGTCGGTGTACATAAACCCAAATAGGCCTTCCTCATCATGGCCTTTTTGTATCAGACAACATGACAGAAGCTGAAATAAAAGGAAACAATATATATTAGAATATTTGTAATGCTATCAACATAAATAAATGGTCAAGCCAAATGCAAGTCGCGTCTCTCTCTTTCTCTTTTTCTCTACGGCTCGCGAGGCACTACCGTTTCCTTCCGCCTCAGATAGATGGCGCACCACGGCGGTGCGAGGCAGATTATTATCCGTTGAGCCGACACTGCATGGACTAACCGGACGATGTATATATCTAGATTCAGGTGAGTGACTGGGAGAGTTACTGGTACGTCGCGCAATGTTCAATATATAAATGTGAAGCTAAATGACTCATTTATTGACTTTATCAATTGAATTAACAATACCTAAACTAAACTAGACCTAAAAAACTAAACTATACCAAAGAACTTAAAATAGATAAAAACTAAAAATTTAAAATAACCCATTGGTAGAGGGGATAGTTCCCAGGAATAATGCTGGCTTTTATTTTGCACAAAACATAAGTGTTGCCATTCAATGTGGTAATGCTGCCAGCATTCTGGGAACTTTCCCCTCTACCAATGGGTTATTTTAAATTTTTAGTTTTTATTTTAAGTATTTAAGTTCTTAGGTATAGTTTAGTTTTTTAGGTCTAGTTTAGTTTAATTATTGTTAATTCATTTGATAAAGTCAATAAATGTGAAGCCAAACATATGACATATATTTAGTCCAAATTGTAGTAAATTGTAGTAGTAGTAGTAGTAGTAGGTAGTTTTTAGTATTAGTTATTAAATCATTGTAGTACATATTTAAAAAAAAAAAACTGAATGTCAGTTTATTAAACATATGACAGTATTAACATTACATGCAAAGTCAAAAATTATAAGTTAACAAATGTACAGTCCACATAATGTCAAAATTATAAGATCATGTTAACAAATGTCTATGTAAAACCAAACATAAAATAGTTATTATAAAAGTATATTACGGACATTGCTTCTTGGATGTGTTTAAGTGTCTAAATTGAGTAAAATGAAAACAAAACTGTAAAACAATGATATACTTGAAGTTGCCCCTGACATGTAAAACCTTACCTACGTTTTGTCTTCTTTAATGTGACTTATATATGAATAAAGACTTACACAACAAAAGTAATGACACTGGATATCTCCAATAGCATACAGCTTTCCGTATGTAATTTCATCATCCACTTCTCGCAGACAGAAGGCACAAGAGGCTCCTTTTCCAGTCACAAGTGTGGCCAAATACCGATTGTCTCTCTTACAAACTTTACGTGCCATTTTCAGGTCAACAAAACACTAATCATGGGTAACTGCATTGTCTTATTATCAGTATTTTAAATAAACAATTGAAGGTATTCAATTTAGATAAAATAATGAGTATTTTCACGTCGACACAGCAACTTTCATTTTCGTAAGAGTCTCTCCGTAGAGAGTAACTATATTCTTTGGTAAGAATTAAAACCAAAGAGAATGTAACCACTTTGTACGTTTTAATTAAAACTACTTTAAAAAATTGGTAAAAATGAAAAGGTTCTAGGTATAAAGTTATTAATCTAATACTTGCAGCGACATTTTGGCTTTTGGTTTTGGCGGGGAATCTGACTCTGACTTTGACATTTTGACAGCATTGACAAAAGACAAGCCGGCTTTTTATAGCTCGTTAGTGAAGTGCTAGAATGCTATTATAATTATTATTCTACACTAAAAGAAACAATCACTTCGGTTGGAAACGCAGTCTAAGGGAGATACCACCTCGGGACCCCTTTTGTCCTAGTCAGTATGGTGTTATTGAAGCAAAGAGGTTTAGCTTTAGGTAGATTAATCTCATTACATGGTGATTGTATGTCAGGTGGGTTTGAATTTATGAGAATGAACTTCTGACATGACTGTCTATGTTATTGATGTCAAGCTAAGAAAAAATGTAGGAGATAAATATTTTTTCTTAAGTTATTTTGTGTTTAAAGTTTAATGTTATCAGTTCCAGTGTTTTTTGTAATGTTTTAGAAGAAAGCTCTTTGGTTATTAGTTTATTATATATATGTGTTTCCTTGCGAAAACCGCGTTTGATTATGGTACACTCTGCTACATAAATTAGTGTACAAGCACATGAGGAAATGCAATACATTAAGAGGAATCCAGAATTTCTACATGATCAACTAGTGAATGAAATCTCTGCTTGAGCACCATTCGATGACTGAGCATCGTTCTGTAACCTGGACCTAAGTGTCTAAATTGAGTAAAATGAAAACAAAACCAAAAAAAAAACAAAGATATGCTTGATGTTGCCCCTGACATGTAAAACCTTACCTACGTTTTGTCTTCTTTTCTGTGACATATATATGAAAAAAGACTTACACAACAAAAATAATGACTGGATATCTCCAATACCATACAGCTTTCCGTATGTAATTTCATCATCCACTTCTCGCAGACAGAAGGCACAAGAGGCTCCTTTTCCAGTCACAAGTGTGGCCAAATACCGATTGTCTCTCTTACAAACTTTACGTGCCATTTTCAGGTCAACAAAACACTAATCATGGGTAACTGCATTGTCTTATTATCAGTATTTTGAATAAATAATTGAAGGTATTCAATTCAGATAAAACAATGAGTATTTTCACGTCGACACAGCAACTTTCATTTTCGTAAGTCTCTCCGTAGAAAGTAACTATATTCTTTGGTAAGAATTAAAACCAAAGAAAATGTAACCACTTTGTACGTTTTAATTAAAACTACTTAAAAATATGGGTAAAAATGAAAAGGTTCTAGGTATAAAGTTAGTAATCTAATACTTGCAGCGACATTTTGGCTTTTGGTTTTGGCGGGGAATCTGACTCTTAGACTTTGACATTTTGACAGCATTGATAAAAGACAAGCCGGCTTTTCATAGCTCGTTAGTGAAGTGCTAGAATTCTATTATAATTATTATTCTACACTAAAAGGAACAATCACTTCAGATGGAAACGCAGTCCAAGGGAGATACCACCTCGGGACCCCTTTTGTCCTAGTCAGTATGGTGTCAGTAACATAAAAGTTACTTGAGACATTTTAATTATTTTATGTGTTTCGTGTGAATGAATTTAACATGTGGTTTACAATATAAAAAAGCTTGCTGTGCCCCATTGTTTCATGCTTTCAATTCCATAACCATGTTTATGAATCCTATGTCACTATACCGCCTTCCAACTACTTATATGGAAAAAATATCAAATGAAAAATATCAAAATCATTACTCTAATTCGTTGTAGCGTGAGGTAAAAAAAGCGAAAACGCAACAAACTACACTTGAGCGTGTATTAAATGAGCGAACGGAGTGAGCAAAAGTCTGCTTCAATTCATAAAATTTGCTTTCATCTGATGAAACTAGCAAATTAATACAGGTTCTACAGATTCATGGAGCTTAACTGCTGTATAGTAACTGAAGATCCAACCAACCAACTACTGCCGGTTACAGGGCTTTTCTGGAATACAAATGACGATAGTACTAAAAATGTAAAGAACTAAAAATTAATGATAAGAGAATAATTATTCTAGCCCAAATATACCCAAATGGGACATATAAAAATCTTATTCTAAACCAAGTTCATTGTTCACTCATTGTTTGGCAGTGTGGACGAACCATAATTAGGCAATCCTATTGTCTATGGTAAAAATTATGAATTTATGACCAATTAATCAAGCAAGTTGCAACACTAAATTAAAAACGTCAAAAAAATCAAAGCCGCAAAGGCAATTGTAGTTTTTATTTATTTTTATTGTTATTTGTTTAATTATTGTTATAAACTCTAGATGGGTGCTGCAACCATAATTTTATCTAGTCTTACTTGCGTTATGTAATTTAAACTTGCAATCCCGAAGCTCTGACGCTGTGCCATAAAGATATGGATATACGATCCTTTGTTGTGAAATTCGTGAATTTTGTTGTGCCCGAGCTGGAATAAGCCGTGAAACTATAGTAATAGTGTTCATAGAAGTAGCCACTCCCGATTTTTACAAGAAACCAGAGGAAAATAACTAATATCGTACCATAATATGCAGAAATAAGTCCCGTCCTTTCGACATATGTACGCGAATTATCTGCGTCACAATGTCTGTATTGCTCAAGTATTATGCTGAAAATCGATACGCGGTGGTTATTTACAGGAAAAACTACCTAAATATCCAATAAGAGTCTCGTAAGAGGATATTTTTGCCAACATGTCTACCATACAGAACAACCAAGCATCTTGGACAAATTTAGCAGGACAACAGCTAGATTCCAAGTATGAGAAGTGTAGGAATATAACAGAAGAGATATACAAGAGGATAAATATCACATTTCAAATAAAAAAATTGGAAACCGGTGAACAGAGTGACTTATCCGATAATAGGTAACTAATTTTTTTTTTTAAGTATATTATTATTTAATATATATATAACAGGTAACTAATTAATTAAAATAAATCAATAATCTATTCCCAAGTTATTGTTACTAAAATTTTATATAAACCTGTTTTGTGAACAATGCTATAGATAGGTATTAAAATACCTGTATAACTGGTCAGAAACACTTTGATGAAGTTAACAAATTTTTACATTTGTAGGCATTTAGTGGCAGGAAAACTCAATTAAAGCTATTTACTCATAAATTATGTTGTCTTAACATGCAAAAAGTAAAGAATTTAACCAGCTAGGTGGTGCATGGTTGATATTAGCTTACTCACAAATATATTTTTAATTTTATTAAAATATTTATTTACAAATATTTTGTAATAACACAATTTCAAAATTTTGAAGAGTTTTGGAATGATATTTCATTTTTGAAATTTCCTTTTTAACAGCTTTTGTGTGTTTATTTGAAGTGCAGTGCATGGCATGGTGTTATCGGAGCCACAAGACCCTAGTAACTCAAATCTGTTTCAGCATGGGCATAAATTAAGTAAATAAATATTTGTGATACAAAATGAAATAATAATATCTAGTGTAATTCCACTGAATTCAAGTACTTAGATTATCTATATTGGGGTAAAGGATTATTGTAGGTAAATTAATGAAAAAAACCTGAAAAAAACCCTAAAATTCATGAAATTACTATAACAAATAAAATAAAAAATTTATTATTATGAAATTTATATTAATTATTATTATTTTTATTGATTTAAAATTAATTATTACTATTATTATTATAATAAATAAAACTGAAATTTAAAATATAAAATTATATAAATATTATACATTTAATTATTATTATTACAAATAAACACCAATACAGATAACCCTCCCCTAAAAATTCTGAAATTACAATTACAAATTTAAAAAATATTATTATTATTATTATGAAATTTATATTAATTACTATTATTTATTCATAACAATACAGGGTTATGCATGCACGGCTAAAACCATCATGCAAACCCTAACGTGTATGGCCTCCATTATCCTTACGGAGCAAGCCACTCTGGAGCCTTTCACCTACCAAAGTGTCGTCGTCAATAAGCGTGCAAGCGAGAGCGTGGAACAAGCGATAGAGAAGCACGATCGGCCTGACGCTATCACGCAAAATTATTCGTTCGTAAATCGACCTTACAGACATCCATTTTTTTTGTTTTGGCTTCACACTTTTGTGTATTTAGCCAATGTCAAGTAATATAATTTATCAAGTTAACGATATTTCACGCAGATATGTGTCACCTTACTCCTAGTAAATTGGTGGTAACTTTACCAGAAACTTCTATGTAGTTTTGGAAACAACACGAAAATAAACGTTTCACCATCATTATACCACTTTCCCACATTCATGCCTGTAATCCAGCACTTAACGAATAAAACGCCACTTATTTTATGCACTAACACTGAAAATAACACAAATTTTGGAAAATATCACAATGCGGCGGCAAGATCTTTCTCGTTCTCCCGCCAAAACTCCCATTTTTCTTTCTCCTTATTAGACATGATGAAATCCAATCCAATCATCGCTTCCAGTGACCAAATAGATAGCAACGAACTAAGCAATGAGACAGATCTCTTTGCCTGCGACAAGAGTGACATCTCCAGCAGTACCGAGGCGGAGCGCACAACCAACGTGCCGTGTGCAGCGCCAACGTTCAATAACAACAACAACAACGATGAGAGGATCAAGGCTGCTTATAAGAAGCCCAGGAAACGGTAAGTACTGATAATTCCAGGGTTAACTGGAAGATAATGCTCGATAGCATGTGCAATAAATAATTTTCTATCTATCCATCTATAATCTATCACACTAATATTATAAAGGCGAAAGTTTGTATGTTTGTTACTCTTTCACGCTCAAACGGCTCAATGGATTTGGATGAAATTCGGTACCAAGATAGCTTATACACTAGATTAACATATAGGCTACATTTTATCCCGGAAAAGTGTAATTTTTCCCGTATGAGTAAACAATTAAAATACTTTTTATCCGCGGGTAAAACCGTTAAATAGACATTTCGGCTGTCATGCAGTTATTTTAAGAGGCACTAAATATTAAAACAATTTTTTTTTAATTGGACCTTGTACTAATATTCTATAACATGGTCTGAGTACATACATTTAAGGAAAAGAGTGAATGAAATGTCACCGTGTATATACGTATAAATTCGAAATTAATTTCCAGGTTCAGGAAGCGTGTGAAGAAGCGTCCTCCGAATCGAAAGAGGAGCGACAGCGAAGGATCCAGCGATGAAGCCCCGTTATCCAGAGGCATGGTCATCCTTTCTCCAGGTATCTATTCATACAATTAAACTGTATCCGGACGGAATTTGTACTTTAAAATTTTCAAAATTTTGTTAACATTACGCATCTTTGTCGATACAGAAGTAATAACTATTTTTGAAAACATCATTAGGCGCGTTGAGCACTTTTTGGGTGAACAAATTCATGGAACTCGCGTCATCGTCACCGAACGTCTGCCATGAGCTATAATAAAAATAATAACCCCCAACAATCACATACATAGATCCTGGACCCTAACTAGGATTACCTGTGTCTAGGGACCCAGGAACTACGAGGACCATGGCCCCACAACACCCAGACACAGAACAAGTATTTGCTTTTTTTTCTGTGCACAAATACTTATCCTGTTGCGGGAATCGAACCCGCCGCCTCCGGGTTATGAGCCGACCAGCTCAACCACCACACCACAGAGGCTGTAAAATATCATGTGATGGTTAATTTTAAAAATGTTCTAAAAAGATTTACATGTTTTTTTTTACAGATCCGAAGCCAAAATTTTCCATAGAGAAAGAGCCGCCCAAAAAAAGCACTTTGCCTTCCAAGAACCTAACGCTAAGGGAGCTGCTCAAACCAACAGATTACAAAATACCCTCTGTGCTCATAGAGAAAATCAAAAGAATAGACAAGGAGGCGGTCAAAAAATCCAATCGCATAGACAATAAAGTGGAGACAAATTCTGCCATAGACAACAAAAATGTAGAGAAAACCTCGGCAAGTGAAGACAAGATAGATGATATGGCCATAGATAGGGGCAGGAAGATTTTGTCTATGGCTAAAAATGAGAAAAGGTCGAAGGAATTGAAGGTCACTGAATGGAAGAATTGTAGTTTGTGCAGTTTGTCGTTCCGCGGAGAACGAGGGCTAAGGTAAAATTTCTGTTAAATAATTAATTTATCTATCTCGTTTTCACTACGCTGCCGATTGAATAGTGGAAGTGAATAAACAATATTCTTCAGTTGCCAAAGAAAAATTTTTTAAACAATAAGTGATAAGAACTTCAAACAGATTCTCAAATTAGTTATTTTATAAAGAAGAATTAATAATAAAAATTTACAGTATTAAAAAATATTTACAAGCTTTAATTTGGGGAAAGAAATGGTTTTATTTATTTAATTACTAGTTGCGCCCCGCGGTTTCACCCGCGGATAAAATTAATTGAATTATTCGCTCATCTCATGGGAGCATTTCACTTTTCCGGGATAAAATGTAGCTTATATGTTATTCCAGATTATAAGCTATCTTGATGCCGAATTACATCCAAATCCATTCAGCCGTTTGAGCGTGAAGGAGTAACAAATATACACACAAACACATACATATATACAAATATGTACAAATTTAATACAAATTTATAATATTAGTGTGATTTATTCAAGCTTTTTCAAAAAATATAATAATTGTTCTGTGTCTGGGTGTTATATTGTATTCTATGTATGTATTTACAAACAAAAAGTATCTAAGTATTGTATCAGTCGTTCCTATGGTACAAGCTTTGCTTAGTTTGGGGCTAGATGGCACTGTGTGAAATGTCCGTATATTATTATTATTTGTGGACATTTCACACAGCGCCATCTAGCCCCAAACTAAGCAAAGCTTGTACTATGGGAACCAGATAATGAGTTTTTAATGAAACCTTTTCAGACGCCACATCTCCATGTCGCACATAACAATTCCAGAAAGTAGCAAATGAACAACGAAACGTCAACTATAGAACAGTCAGTAGATCAACTCTTGAAAAAATGAAGCTACACTAGCGCCGTGACCCGCACTTGCTGGTGGACAAAAATGGAACTGTTTGACAGGTAAAACTTGCGGAAAAACGATACCAGCGCCGGCGACTGCTTGCGGTGAAAATGGGAACTGTAAACAGGTGACTACTACCAGTACTAACTGATGTAACAGGAGAAATTACATTCCTAATTTGAAAATGTCCATAGTAACTATGCATATAAACTATGTATTGAAACTGTTTATTTCGGTTGTAATCACGTTTCGTGATCTTCTAGATGATGTAATATTGACCGCGGCTTAATATTTAATTAATTTTGTCAAATTATTATGCAATAATTCAAAAATTTAACTGAACCGGAATACAAGCTGTGGTTTTAAACAAGTTTAATAGCCTTTGTGATTATGCTAAGAATAGTTGATTACACATAAATAATCTAGGGCCAATAGGAGAACAATTAAGTATTAATTTTTAAATCCAAACAGAATATGGCCCCTAGTTTCAGAATAAACAAAAGGACACTGCACCGGGCGGTCGTTGACCTCGCCGCGGTAGATTACGTGCGCGCGTGGGAGCGAGATAACCGGCGACGTTTTTATTTTAATACCATAGAAGTGTTCAATTTTTTGTTATAGAATTATTATGAGTCACAAATATTGAATCTGTTTAAAACAACAGCTGTTATATTTACATTACTTTTTAAAAAAGCAGAGTTATACGTCTAAATCCAATTGAAGGGGTGAGAATAAAAAGGGTTTAACTGATTTTTTTTCACAAAATGACTTATGGGTATCGTTCGATTCAGCGTGAAATTATCTACAATAATACATTCTCAAAATACCGAAATGAGGCTTGAATCTTAAAATTATCAGTTTAAAAACGGTTTATCTGTCACAGGAATACAGTTCGCTTATCATAAAAACATTATATTTATTAAATTATATTATATTTTTACATTAATTGTATGAATTAGTACTATATTTAGTGTTTTAAAATAGAATTAAAACATTTTCAAGCAACTGAAACTTACATAAACCTTTTCTATTACCTTATAAGCACTCTACATTAAAATGACGCCGATGAAGTTTAAAGTCAATTTTCTCGAAACTATAAATTTGAGAGTTAAACCCTTTTTATTCTCAACCCTTCAATTGTTGCTTGCTTTAGCCGTATAATTTGCTAAATAAGCCTTATTTCAATGTCGATAAGTCGCATTTAGTGTTGACTTTTGTAAAAAAAAACTACGCAGTCCTTGATTTTAATACCTTTCTGAGCTCATAATTTATTGATTTAACATTTAAAATCGATCTTTAAATGATACCAAGTAATAGAAGCCATAAGGTTGGAAAACATCGTATTTTGCATGATCTATCCTTTTCTACCGCACTGGATCGTCATTTCCTAGAGCGAGAAACATAGCTGTAACCTTTTTAAACAAGTTTCTTCATTCTTAAACTCAAACAGCCTTACTAATAAACGGGTATTAGTCTCGGATTAGTTACTTCAGCTTTTGTCCTTTTTTGGCCACTGGAATATTTAGCTGGATCGAAAGAGACAAAATATGGTGTAACTAGTCTAAAGCTAGTTCGTGTTTATTAATAAGGCTGAAAGAGTTGATATTACTACTGTTCTATAGTATATAGTATTATTATGAAATACATTGGTAGATTATTATATACTAGGGAATAGGGATGTAAAAAGCGATAATATTCGATGAAATGTTTACGCGATGTTTCGGTCATATCGATTAATCGTAGTGGCTGACACACCATCGTCTCTTGCCGTTTGATCACTGATTTTTTAAAATAATATTTGTTATTGGTTAAAATGTGATTTATTGTACTGGCAACACGGTGTCTTTTAAACCGCACACTGCCGCCATCTCTTTTTAAGAGCGAGTACTAATATAATCTACCAATGATACGTTAGGCAATTAATAAGTAATTTTAATCGTTTAGTTGAAGCTAGATTTGGATTGGTAGGATTGAAATTTTTGATAGATTGAAAATATGGGGAGCGAAAGAATGTAGATTTTTTTGCTGTCATTTTAATGATAAAGTTCTGCAAATAAAATCAATGCTGACAAGTTATCGATCCAGCGCAGCGTGGAACCACCTTCTGACAATACTGCATTTCATTTTAGATTGATTTAAAAATGGCCGTTTGAACCTAAGGTCCAATCGGCCATATTTTCATTAAACAAATTAAAACGGGCAAATAAAAATGTATTGTGATTTTTCCATAAAATAAGACATTACTTAGTACTGGAAAGAGGTTTCCAAATGTAGATTTTTCTAAAATAGCAACCTGTGTAGCGTGGTATCGACAAACATTGTCATTTAATATCAGGAGAAATGTGGTCAAACGCAAACCTAACAGCAAAAAAAATAATTGTTTCATCTATCTAAAATGACAGCAAAAGAAATTCTGGACGCAGGGTGATATTATCTGTGATCGGTTTGGCATAATGTGATCTAAAAATAGACTTGAGGGATGATTCTTTATGTATAGACTTACTTTTCTTAAAATATTCTGTGTACATAATAAAATAACACAGAAATTAAACATGGAAACTGAAAACTGGAAACTAATAATTTCAGAAATATTCAGTTGTTGATATTTATACAATGACCGAATGAATGAATGATACAAATGACGGAGAAAGAATTTTATACAATGACCCGTCATTACTTTTTAAAAAAGTTCTTCGTTTAACGGCTTTCTATCGCTTTTTAGCGATAATTTCTGCTAATGTCAACTTCAACTTCTTATTATGGCTTCTGCGGGGTTAACGCAATTTCTCCAATGTCGCTCGGGTAGAGGGAAAATAAACGACGGAGACCGGTGGAGACAATATTTTGGCCGGTGAATAATTTTGTATCGCCAATGTCAAGAGAAGAGGATAAATTTGCACGGTCATCTTATGTCAATGTTAAAACGCCAGAGTAGAATGAGCAGCTTCTAAAAGCCTTGAACAGAACACGAAAAGGCATGGTTTTAAAACTTGGAACCATTTGCCAACACTCGTGCACGTTCACGAACACTTAACGGACAATAATCCACATTTATCAAACATTAAAATTCAAAAGTACACTGGTTGCGGAAAAAAGTAAGAAATCACATCCGCCATTTTCGGTTTTTTTTCAATGACTTTTGCAAAAAAAGAAACATTTTTACAAATTTTTCATCTAATCTCATTACATGGTATCTTGATTTTTCAAATTGTTTTATAATCCTCAAACCGTTGCAACTCGCTGTCATTCTTTGTGTACGAAATAACACGGTGACGCTGTAAAGGTCGGCAGAGACCAACAGCATTAGCCCGTTAAAAAAAGCGTCGTAGATTCTTAACCTTGTTTGAAGTGAGTCTATATCTGAAGAATCTGGGGGGTTGAAAAGTAGGAAAAGTAACGTTTCGGCCGTATGAGTACAAAATTATATTTTTAAAATTAAAAGTAAGTCTTTTTAAAACTTTTCCTAGGCTAAATGTAGACGATTTTTATCTTAGATTTTAAGCGAATGTTTTTTTGATCTGTGTCAAAATGTTCGTTAGACGGTAAAAATTCTACTATAAGGGTGTTGCAATATCAAAAAAAGGTATATTTTAAATTGCGGTGCTATTCTATATTAGTTGTATTATTTTAATACAGTCATATTAGATATGTTGAATTGTATATATTTAAACATAGTTCGCGAGTTATTTTTAAACTAGTCACAAAAGCAAAATATAATGTTCCTAATGTGGCATAAAATTATATAATTATGTATTATTTGGATTTAATTCTTATACCATTATGTATTGTTTATTTTTTTATTATAAAAATTAAATGATCTCCACATGTGTCATTTAGATTTTTTCGGTGCAATCTTGATTGAGTAATTGTTGCCATGTGTTACTATTTTGGATGTATGGTAGAAATATACGTATTGTATATTCAAGTTAATAATTGTATATATATATAAATATTAACTGTTGTAGTAATTTTTTTAATTGCCTTTTTTATTTGCAAAGATAATTCATTGACAATTCTGTAAGTCATGCTTGTTTTTGTCTGTGTTGTTAATGTCAAATTGGGATATGGACATTTTTGTTATCTACGACAATTTCGTCATTTGCTATTTGTTTGATCTGTGGCGTTATTCCAAAAGAAGGTAACTATGCCACGCACAGCGCCTTGAATTTATAATTTTAGAACATTGTTCAGTTAGCTGCCGGGAAATTGTATCAATTTTACATGATAACTACCGTAAAACCTAACGGAAGATTAGCCGGTTCGGGAGAAATAGCCGAGTTGGGGCTGGTTTGTGACTGAACTATGAAAGCCTTGTTCATTTGTACTTTTTCTTATTAACGTTTTTGTTCTTTTGCAAAATAATTTTCTTTTCTCTCTTTCTTTCTAAAATCATTTTATGATAATTGAAGGGGTGAGAACAAAAAGGGTTTAACTGATTTCTGTCACAAATTGACTTATGGGTATCATTGGATTCAGCGTGAAATTATCTACAATAATACATTCTCAACATACCGAAATGAGGCTTAAATCTCGAGATTTTGAGTCTAAAAACGGTTTATCTGTCACAGGAATACAGTTCTCTTAGCATAAAAACATTATTATATTTATTTTATTATATTGTATTTTACAGTAATTGTATGAGTTAGTACTATATTTAGTATTTTAAAATAGAATTAAAACATTTTCAAGCAACTGAAACTTACAGAAAACTTTTCTATTACCTTATAAGCACATTAAAATGACGCCATTGAAGCTTAAAGTCAATTTTCTCGAAACTATCAATTTGACAGTTAAACCCTTTTTATTCTGAAACCTTCAATTATCATGTAAAATTATTTTATTAAAACTTTGTTGCGATAATTATGCTGGAAAAATTAAGGACGTAGCTAATCTTCCCTCTTTATTAAAGATCGTAAAATATGTATATATCTATCTCTATCTCGCTCGCGCTTCGTAATTTTTTTTTTGGAGACATTTACCTTAAAGAAAAATCTGTATCTGTTTTTCATTCTATCCTGTTTTGAAACTGGATAGATTATTTGACAGCCTCTGTGGTGTGGTGTTTGAGCAGGTCGGCTCATGAACTGGAGGCGGCTGGTTCGATTCCCGCGGCAGGACAAAAATTTGTGAATAGAGAAAAGCGCAAATACTTGTTCTCTTGTCTGAGTATTGTAGAATCATGGTCCTCGTAGTTCCTGGGTCCCTATACCCGGCAGCCTTATTAATAAACGGGTATTAGTCTCGGATTAGTTACTTCAGCTTTTGTCCTTATTTTGCTACTGGAATATTTAGCTGGATCGAAAGAGACAAAAGATGGTGTAACTAGTCTTTAGCTAGTTCGTGTTTATTAATAAGGCTGAGGGAGTCCTAGTTAGGGTCCAGGATCTATGTATGTGATCGTTGGGCGTTATTATTATTAAGAAATATTTTTACATTTGTTGTATTTAAGGAATTTATCAGACCGATTTCAAAAATGGAGGAAGTTCTCAATTCGACTGTTTTTTTAATGTTTGTTACCCTTTCGACTGGGTGAACCTATTGTGATGATTTAATTTGAAAGCTAGTGCTTGTGTGGTCCCATTACAATTTGGTCCAGTTCTGACAATGGCGTCCATGACTAAACCTTATCAGCCTTATTAATAAACACAAACTAGCTTTAGACTAGTTACACCATCTTTTGTCTCTTTCGATCCAGCTAAATATTCCAGTAGCAAAAAAGGACAAAAGCTGAAGTAACTAATCCGAGACTAATACCCGTATATTAATGAGGCTGTATAAATCTGAAGTCGGTTTTTTACGGTTTGCGTTTGTTACTTGTAATTAAGTTCATACTGAGTTTTTGGCGGGAAAACGAAAACGATCGCGTCACCGCATTGTATTATTTTCCAAAACTTGTGTTATTTTCAGCGTTAGTGCATAAAATTGGTGGCATTTTATTCGTTAAGTGCTAGATTACAGGCATGAGTGTGGGAAAGTGGTATAATAATGGTGAAACTTTTCTTTTCGTGTTGTTTCCAAAACTACATAGAAGCTTCTGGTAAAGTTGCCACCACTTTACTAGGAGTATGACTTGACTAGACTATGACTTGACTTGATGACTTGAACTATGACTTGACTTGACATATACAACATAAATATAATAATATACAATATTAATTAACTTGAAAAATTAATTACTCGACACTGGCTAAATACACAAAAATGTGGAGCTAAACAAAAAAAAAGTCCATACTTGTAATGTTTACAAAAATGGCGCAATGCGTGAGCGAGATAGAGGATCCAGGTATAATAGAACCAGTTATACATTTACTGTTATTGTATTTGTGTTATTGTAATTATTGGACCATTCGGTATATTATTTTAGAATTTTGTCAGTTTTCTAGTCTTAATAATGTTCATAATCATTAAGATTGCCGTTTTTGTTTTATGGCGTGGATATAATGTTAAAATATGTTGTAGAGAAAGCGAAATATATTTGTCTCATTCTCGCTGACGTAGTTTCGAACGCGTGGATATGAGACGATACTCTAGCTAATGTTGTTTATAAGGTAATGGTTTAAGAATTTATTTTTATTGCTTTTCACACAGAAGAAAAAAGGGATTTTCATCAACATTATTATTGTTCAAGGTTATAACAATTTTTACATTTATTACTTGGAACATATTTTTGGTACATTTATTTGATGTGTTGTGTTTTAAAAATAGTTATTTACCGATTTTTTTTATTAGTAATGCGAGAAAACGTGAAAATGGTTGGTGAAAAATTTGTCACGGCTTTGCTGGCAACACTTCAACGTAAATCTTAGCGAGATTTGACGTTTTAAATTACTGTCAAATATTATAGACTATTTTTTTTTTCAAGAATTGAAACTGTGCAATTGACGATAAAGTATAAAATTCATGTGATTTAGCCTCCATTTGTAATACGGGTCTTATGCCCATTTGCACTAACCTTTGATAGCTCTTAAGTTTTCATTTATCTCTTTATGGCGTAGGTACGTCTTAGTGGGATAAGTGCGAACATGGGAGCTGGTGAACTATAGTGCAAACGGACATTAGAGTTTTAAGATCACACCCATACTAATATCGCGGTTGCTAAAAACGGTTTAAACTAAAAATTTTCGTATTTGTATTGTCAACACAAGTTCAATTAATTAGATAGGTAATTTGTGAAGAGATGTAGACTTTGATGGGTCAAATACGAAGATACGTTACCACATCAGATTGCATATTTATTTGCACTAAATATGATACAATATGATGAAAATTATAGAAAAGTAGCTTCTGCCCGCGGCTTCGCCCGCGTGGCCTATAGGAAATGAATTGCATATTTTTCTGCCGAAACATCTATACTAATATTATAAAGAGGAAAGATTTGTATGTAAGTATGTTTGTAACGAATTGGCTCAAAAAGTACTGTAGCTATTTTAAAAATTCTTTCACCATTTGAATGCTTCATTATCACTGATTAATATAGGCTATACTAAAACTACAATAATGTTACCCAAGGTGTAAAAAAAAGAGAAAAAAAAATGTCCACCCGTGCGAAGCCGGGACGGGCCGCTAGTATATTATAAACACTCACTTTTTGCCTCTGCTGGGTGATGATTTTGGTTGAACACTAGACGTATCTCACAATTTTTATTGAAAAACATTTGTATAAATTTGCGAGTCAATTGATCATAAACAAAAATTTTCATAGAGTTTTGGCGGGAAAACGAAAAAGATCGTGTCACCGCATTGTATTATTTTCCAAAACTTGTGTTATTTTCAGTGTTAGTGCATAAACTTGGTGGCATTTTGTTCGTTAAGTGCTGGATTACAGGCGTGAGTGTGGGAAAGTGGTATAATGATGGTGAAACGTATCTTTTCGTGTTGTTTCCAAAACTCCATAGAAGCTTCTGGTAAAGTTGCTACCACTTTACTAGGAGTATGACTTGACTAGATTAGACTATGACTTGACTTGATGACTTGGACTGTGACTTGACTTGACCTACATATATATTACTTAACTCGAAAAATTATCAATTACTTGACACTGGCTCAATACACAAAAGTGTGGAGCCATACCAAAACAAAAAAAAATCATAGATAATTCAACCATCCATTTCACACTCTCAGATGTGGAATCACGAAAAACCCTTTCTTATCATTTGTAGAAATGTCATATGCAGCGTACTAAATATTTACAACAAAAAAAAGAAGTTTAGATAACGTATCTTCGGTTTTGATTGGTCAAATCAAATATAGGTAGTTTTTCTTGCCATATGTAAATCGCTGCTAAGTGAAATTCGTGCGTCGACTAAAATGGAGCATTTTTCATTATTTCATCATGTATTTCCTTTAAAACTGATATGCTAGTCTGCATTAAAGTTTGCACTTATCCCTGACGTACTGCAATGCATTTAAGTACATCCCAGAGAGATAAGTGCGAATTTAAGAACTGTAAAACTTTAATGCAGACCGCCACAAATCAGTCTATATGAATTCGTATAAAATGTTTCGATTCCAATCCTAAACTTATTGTTCTAAATATATAGCTCCCATCCATCCCTGTCATTTCGATCTATTAAAAAAGGGATAGCTACATTAGAACTGTTAAAGTAGGTTCTTCTTTATTGATTAATGTAAAACGCTTAAAAATCCGCGTATCTATTGTCATTTTAGGAGAGCGTATGGGTAAGACCCGATAATACGCAATGTTGTTTTATTATTTAAATACATTTTACTCGGCGCACTGTTAAATTTTAATATTTAAAATTAAGAATTTTCGGCCAAGCCCTATGCATTGTCGTGGCGATGTAAAAAGGTTCAAAACCATTGTGATTGGAATAAAATTATAATAAACTTGACTACTCCACTGTTGTTTTATTGTTTCCTACACCTATACAATAAAATACAATACAGTACAGTACAGTACAGTACAGTAGAGTACAGCACAGTAGAGTACAGCACAGTAGAGTACAGCACAGTAAAGTACAGCACAGTAGAGTACAGCACAGTAGAGTACAGCACAGTAGAGTACAGCACAGTAGAGTACAGCACAGTAGAGTACAGCACAGTAGAGTACAGCACAGTAGAGTACAGCACAGTAGAGTACAGCACAGTAGAGCACAGCACAGTAGAGCACAGCACAGTAGAGCACAGTACAGTAGAGTACAGCACAGTAGAGTACAGAACAGTAGAGTACAGCACAGTAGAGTACAGCACAGTAGAGCACAGCACAGTAGAGCACAGCACAGTAGAGTACAGCACAGTAGAGTACAGCACAGTAGAGTACAGCACAGTAGAGTACAGCACAGTAGAGCACAGCACAGTAGAGCACAGCACAGTAGAGCACAGTACAGTAGAGTACAGCACAGTAGAGTACAGCACAGTAGAGTACAGCACAGTAGAGTACAGCACAGTAGAGTACAGCACAGTAGAGCACAGCACAGTAGAGCACAGTAGAGCACAGCACAGTAGAGCACAGCACAGTAGAGCACAGCACAGTAGAGTACAGCACAGTAGAGTACAGCACAGTAGAGTACAGCACAGTAGAGTACAGCACAGTAGAGTACAGCACAGTAGAGCACAGCACAGTAGAGCACAGCACAGTAGAGCACAGCACAGTAGAGCACAGCACAGTAGAGCACAGTACAGTAGAGTACAGCACAGTAGAGTACAGAACAGTAGAGTACAGCACAGTAGAGTACAGCACAGTAGAGCACAGCACAGTAGAGCACAGCACAGTAGAGCACAGTACAGTAGAGTACAGCACAGTAGAGTACAGAACAGTAGAGTACAGCACAGTAGAGTACAGCACAGTAGAGCACAGCACAGTAGAGCACAGCACAGTAGAGTACAGCACAGTAGAGTACAGCACAGTAGAGTACAGCACAGTAGAGTACAGCACAGTAGAGCACAGCACAGTAGAGCACAGCACAGTAGAGCACAGTACAGTAGAGTACAGCACAGTAGAGTACAGAACAGTAGAGTACAGCACAGTAGAGTACAGCACAGTAGAGTACAGCACAGTAGAGTACAGCACAGTAGAGTACAGCACAGTAGAGCACAGCACAGTAGAGCACAGCACAGTAGAGCACAGTACAGTAGAGTACAGCACAGTAGAGTACAGCACAGTAGAGTACAGAACAGTAGAGTACAGCACATTAGAGTACAGCACAGTAGAGCACAGCACAGTAGAGCACAGCACAGTAGAGCACAGTACAGTAGAGTACAGCACAGTAGAGTACAGAACAGTAGAGTACAGCACAGTAGAGTACAGCACAGTAGAGCACAGCACAGTAGAGCACAGCACAGTAGAGCACAGTACAGTAGAGTACAGCACAGTAGAGTACAGAACAGTAGAGTACAGCACAGTAGAGTACAGCACAGTAGAGCACAGCACAGTAGAGCACAGCACAGTAGAGTACAGCACAGTAGAGTACAGAACAGTAGAGTACAGCACAGTAGAGTACAGCACAGTAGAGCACAGCACAGTAGAGCACAGCACAGTAGAGCACAGTACAGTAGAGTACAGCACAGTAGAGTACAGAACAGTAGAGTACAGCACAGTAGAGTACAGCACAGTAGAGCACAGCACAGTAGAGCACAGCACAGTAGAGTACAGCACAGTAGAGTACAGCACAGTAGAGTACAGCACAGTAGAGTACAGCACAGTAGAGCACAGCACAGTAGAGCACAGCACAGTAGAGCACAGTACAGTAGAGTACAGCACAGTAGAGTACAGAACAGTAGAGTACAGCACAGTAGAGTACAGCACAGTAGAGTACAGCACAGTAGAGTACAGCACAGTAGAGCACCGCACAGTAGAGCACAGCACAGTAGAGTACAGCACAGTAGAGTACAGCACAGTAGAGTACAGTACAGTACAATACAATATAGTACAACAATACAATGCAAAATTCTTTATTGTACACCAGAAAAAAGCAGTTACCAAAGATTAAACTTAAAGCTATAGTACAAAAGGCGGACTTATCGCTAAAAGTTATCTCTTCCAGTCAACCTTTGGATGGAAAGAATTATTACCAAGTTATTTATGAGAAAGAAAGGAAAGACATTTCATCCATCAATTTATTTATATTTTAGAATTATTAATTTACAACTATAGACATTACAATATAGGATACGTATAATTTAGAGAAAAGAATAACAATGTAACATTGTGTTTTTTTGGCGGGAACGCGAAAATGATTGCGTCACCGCATTGTATTATTATCCAAAACTTGTGTTATTTTCAGTGTTAGTGCATAAAATTGGTGGCATTCTATTCGTTAAGTGCTGGATCACAGGCGTGAGTGTGGGAAAATGGTATAATGATGGTGAAACGTTTCTTTTCGTGTTGTTTCCAAAACTCAATAGAAGCTTCAAGTAAAGTTGCCACCACTTTACTAGGAGTATGACTTCGACTAGACTATGACTTGACTTGATAACTTCGACTGTGACTTGACACATATTTGCGTGAAATATCATTAACTTGATAAATTATCAATTACTTGACACTGGCTAAATACACCAAAGTGTGGAGCCAAAACATAAAAAAAAAGTGTGATGTCATTGAGGAGGTACCCAGAGGTATTTTACATTTTAGATGGATAGATTAATTAACTCTTTATTGAAACACCACATTACAGGAACAAATTACAAGCACAAACTTTAAAATTTTACTATTTTTTTTAAAGTAAAACTAGCTTGACTTGTGGAGTAAGCTAGTGAACAAAGAGTGTCACTACTAGTGAATGCGAAGCGAACGGTAGTTGAAGTTGGTTCACGTAGATCTCCATGGTCAACATAACAAAGTTAAAAATGATTTAAAATTTGCATTATTATGTTGGTATGTCCGGTAAAATGACAATTTACAATTGTTAAGATGGCGACATTAACATTAAACAAAGCAAAAACAAAGTTATACCGGCCGATAGATAGAGCTAAATAAAAGAAGTTTCATTTCAGTTGTGTGGTGAAAAGGCCACTCGTTTTTTTTAAAAGTAAAACTTTATTACGCACGCTTGACTTGGGGTAAGCTGGTGAAGCGAACGGAAGTTGAGATAATAATTTATAATTCCCGTACCGAATAAACCCGTACTAGTACAGAAACATGGTACAGTTTGGTAATTACCGAGTGACAATATGACCCGGGCGTATTCAAGAGAAGAGTGAATAGGTATTTACTTGGCTAGCATGCTACACCTTCGATCGCATCGTCACTTCCCATCAGGTGAGAGCGTGGTCAAATGTTAGACAAGTTTGAAGTAAAAAAAAACGATACCGACCACACGACTGAAGTAAAACTTCTTTAGCTCCAACTCTCTTGCCCCTACAGTATCTACCTAATATACGTAACTTCGTTCTATCTTCACGTTTCTCAACTTCCTTTCGCCTCAGTCAAAGTCAAAAGAAGTCAAAAGTCAGAAAAAGTCAAAATTCAAAAGATTTATTGCAAATAAATCTTAAACACTTTTACAAGTCAAAATTATTTATCAAAATTATTTATTATTGTGTAGGTAATAAGTAAGGCTTTTTTCATAAGGTTTAACTTGATTTAAATTTACGCATTGACAGTTCGATACCGTCAGGCAACTTGTTATAAAATATACAGTTTCCCATGAATGAACCATTAACTTTCTGTAGTCTGAATCTTGGCACTTTCAGTTCATTTTTGTTCCTAAAAAAGTAGATTTTTTTTGGTTTGGCTCCCCACTTTTGTGTATTTAGCCAGTGTCAAGTAATAATTTTTCAAGTTACTTTATAATATACATATTGTGTATGTTGTATGTGTCAAGTCAAGTCACAGTCCAAGTCATCAAGTCAAGTCATAGTCTAGTCTAGTCAAGTCATACTCATAGTAAAGTGGTGGCAACTTTACCAGAAGCTTCTATGGAGTTTTGAAAACAACACGAAAAGAAACGTTTCACCATCATTATACCGCTTTCCCACACTCATGCCTGAAATCTAGCACTTAACGAATAAAATGCCACCAATTTTATGCACTAACACTGAAAATAACACAAGTTTTGGAAAATAATACATTGCGGTGACACGATCTTTTTCGTTTTCCCCCAAAAAACCAGTATTAAAGTTATGAATGTCGCAACATGTGGGAAAATAGCTAATGTTTTTGCGAGTGCACATATAATTTTCGCAACTGTATTGACAAGCCACTGTAAGAATATTTATCTCCTTAAATCGTTCCCTGAGACCTCATCAGCCTCACCAGCTTACCCCCAAGTTTTACTTCAAAAATCTACATGGACAAACTTTGAAGAAAAGTCCTACCATCTAGTGGATTGTCACGTAATTTTGTTAGCTCAGCTGTATAAAGCTTGCGCATGTATATAGGTACTCTATAATTTATTATATTTAATCTTTAGGTACTAATATATCCATTGAGATTGTTGTTTTGTATTTGGTTAACCATTGACGATGTTATGCTGAATGCGTACTAGGTAGGTAATAATGTATAATAATAATAATTGTAATTAATAATTAAATTAATAATATTTTGTAAGACTACTTACTAGGTAGTAGGACTTTAGGTAGGTACCACCGCTTTGCCAGTTATTCTGCCGCCAAACAGTAGTGTGCAAGCACTACTGTGTTCCGGTTTGAAGGGCACTGTAGCTAGTGAAATTACTGGGCAATTAAGACTTTATGATCTGATCTCACAGTCGAGTAATGTTATTACCAGACTGTGCTGATGTCTCAGGATGATGTGCGCAGTGCAGTATCGCTTGTAACTCTATGTTTTAGAGTTCCGATTGACACTGTTCTGTTATGGACGACCCTGGCACTTAACATCAGGTGAACGACTAGCTCGTCACATCATTCAATAACATAAAAAAAGATAAATTACGGCTAAACTCACGTCAGTTAAAAACTTGCGACTTGCGTTAGTAACTGGCTCCCAGAAGAAGGACATCGAATATGTCCGAAACCTGGTCGGAGTAATTTCGACTTTTTAATTGACGTGAGTTTAGCCGTTATTTATCTTACAGAATGTGTCATACTCACGATAGTATACAAACTAAAATTAATGATTTATTAATAATATTTTAAAGGGAGCAAGCAAGCATACGGCCCACCTGATGGGAAGTGGTCACCGTAGCCTATGGACATCTGTAACACCGGAGGAGGCGTCACCAATGCATTCCTTACCCTGTAGGACTCTTAACCCTCCTTTTGAAGTACTCCATGTTGTAATTCTGCGGAAAGACCGTTGGTCGGAGGTCATTCCACATTTTACAGGTTTACGGCAAGAAAGAACGCAGAAATCGAGTCGTATGACTCAATAATATGTGGATGAGCTTTTTTGCGGTGGCGAGGGGCGCGATGTCAAAGTAGCGGCGCAAAGTAGTAGTGGGCGCAAAGTAGCTGGTAGCAACTGGAAGAGTAGAGCCGAAGACCGGGCTCAGTGGCGTGCCTTGGGAGAGGCCTATGTCCAGCAGTGGACTAATATAGGCTGATGAAGATGATGAGGGGCGCGATAGTAGAAACGCGATGCCAGAATCAGGTTGAATAGCTCTTCAGAACATTCCCCATTGTAGAGGCGGTAAAATATACATAAAGATCCAATGTTCCCGCGAATAGAGTGGTTGAAGGCGTTCGGTGATCTTGGGACTGTCGACAATTCTGATAGCTTTACGCTGTATCGAGTCAAGATGCTGGACTTGAATTGGGTGCTCCGTTCCAGAGAGCATTACTCCATGTGAGGTCGGCGGTTCGTGCTTTACAAAGCACAAGTCTTTGGCTCGGCGTGAAGTACCGCTTCACCTTATTGAGCACGCCAACCCAGGGAGCAAACTGACGTCAATGACGAGAAAAAGACGCGTTTTAAGGTGATTTTAGAGTCGGTACGATATTCGGCATATGTATACGTCATTATGTCGTCATTTTAGAGTCGTACGGAATAAGGCATTTGGATGCGTCAAAATGTCATTGTAAGGTCATTTTATTACTTACAACTTAAGTTTCTTCGACGCAAGCTTAGCCTTGCCCGCAATGTGACAGCGGAACTGTACATTGGCAGCATCAACACCCAATAATATAATTAATAATAATTAGAACGATTAACCCTAATTTTGAGCCAATCTCAATTAAATTATTACAGAAGCAAATAACAAGCCATTACAGTACTTAATAAAAGGTGGCGGGCTTGAAGTCACGCCAGGACAAAGTTTTGAGTTCCTATACCGTCCTCTCCATCATCCCATTCTTTCTTTCATACCTTTCTACAGCTTTTTCAAAGCCATGTCCTGGAAATTTATTTCATAGACCCTGAACCCAAACTAGGATTCCCTATATCTACAGGGACCCAGGAACTACGAGGACTGTGGTCCCACAACACCCAGAGACAGAACAAGTATTTGCGCTTTTTTTCTGTGCGCAAATACTTATCCTGTCACAGGAATCAAATCCGCCGCGTCCGGGTTATGAGCCGACTCGCTCAACCATCACACCAAAAAGGCTGCCTGATAGATAGATAGATGAACTCTTTATTGTACACACCACATAATAACAAAAATTTCAAATAATATAATGAACCACAAGTAGTGGGAACAATGTGAAATTATCGCTAAAAGCGATCTCTTCCAGGAAACCTGAATTACATAACTATAGAACTAAGATGAGTACCGATAATATAAACTTGACTCTGGCTAACACGCTAACTACGTTGAGCCAAACTAGGAAAAGTAGGCATTGGCCTTAAATTAAATTAAGGCCGTATCACAAAACCCGTGTGAATAATAAGAGTAACACCCAACGATCAGATACATAGATCCGGGACCCCAACTAGGGTTCCCTGTGTCTAGGGACCCAGGAACTACGAGGACCATGCTCCCACAACACCCAGACTTAGAACAAGTATTTGCGCTTTTTTTTCTGAGCAAAAATACTTGTCCTGTCGCGGAAATCGACCCCGCTGCCTCCGTGTTATGAGCCGACCTGCTCAACCACCACACCGCAGAGGCTGTCTGTTAAAATCTGCTCAAAACAAGATTTCATTCATAAAACGATGACCTACCCGCTGCGCTGACTTTAAACTTTTAAGTGGAAATACATTTAATCGCAATCTAAAGGAATGGTTAATTGCCTATTATAATCTAAATGAGTATAATAACACATAATTCATCCCTAGTCAGTAAGAAATATCCTGATTTTTTTTTATCTAAACGCTTTATATTTATTCATTTTGTGTATTTTAGCTTTAAATTCTAGCGTTGGTGTATTAATTGAAACTACATTGAGTTCTTTAAATTGTTTTAATACCTATTGTAAGTTTGAAATGGACAAAACTGTGGGAACATAGTATTTAGCACAATACGATCATCTTGTACACAGTTTAACAATAAAAAATATTCTATTCTATTCTTGAGCAGTGATTCTGAGATACTATGGTCCGTATTACAGAACGGTGCTCAGTCATCGATCGGTGCTCAAGCAGAGATTTTATTCATTAATCGATCACTTAATGAATTAAATCTCTGCTTGAGCAGCGATCAATGACTGAGCATCGTTCTGTAATACGGACCTGCACCCCTACCGCGTAACCGTTCTGGGAATCGGCTTCGCCTGCCATCCCGCTCGCGCCAATTAACAAGTCCACGAGTGCGAGCAAGAGAGAACACGATTACGATCTCCACCAGACTTACGCGGTGAGGCCCCTGAGTGTGGTAACATGGGCCTTAGATAGATTTTCAAAGCGGCGCGAATAACGCCGCGATTTCACCGCTTTCAAAACAACGCCTTAAAATTGAAAAACAAGCTAAATTCGACACGAAACAAAATTTAAATATTTGAACAACACGTTATAAATGAATTATTATGTTTGATTAATTGGCTTATAAATGAACACTCGGACGGGAACAGTCTGAAGCAGCTGCCGCGTTTCAGAACCATGAGGGCTGTTAGTGCATTCATCGTATTGGCGGTGTCTGTAAGTTTTTTAAACCCTTGCCAATAAAAGTGTAACATCTATTTGTTTGCGTATTTGTGTGTGGCTTCACGCGGAACCCAGGTAGTCCCAAACACAAATCTTTGTCAAAAAGACGTCTATATAAGATCAATTTGTGACGTAAAGACAGAATGACGTCTGGAAGTCCCAAAAAAGTACGTACGGGGTTTTGGCGGGAAAGCGAAAAACATTGCGTCACCGCATTGTATTATTTTCTAAAACTTGTGTTATTTTCAGTGTTACTGCATAAAATTGGTGGCATTCTATTCGTTAAGTGCTGGATTACAGGCGTGAGTGTGGGAAAATGGTGTAATGATTGTGAAACGTTTCTTTTCGTGTTGTTTCCAAAACTCCATAGAAGCTTCAAGTAAAGGTGCCACCACTTTACTAGGAGTATGACTGACTAGACTGACTTGACTATAACTTAACTTGATGACTTCGACTGTGACTCGACACATATTTGCGTGAAATATTGATAACTTGATAAATTATCAATTACTTGACACTGGCTAAATACACAAAAGTGTGGAGCCAAAATGTAAAAAAAAAAGTACGTACATTTGTCATATTCGTCATAGCCGACATCGATAGGACGTAAAAATGACGAGTATTGAACGACGTTATTCTTATATTATTATTGTTTGACTGGCCCGATAGCTCAGTTGGTAGTAACTCTGCCTTCTGAGCTACGTAGGTCGTGAGTTCGATTCCCATCCAGGATAAACATTTATGTGTTTTTTTTTTAATTTTTGGTTTTTTAACAAACATTTCAAACGTCGATGTTTGTTCTGTGTCTGGGTGTTATATTGTATTCTATATATGTATTTACAAACAAAAAAGGCTAAGCTTTGCATAGTTTGGGGCTAGATGGCGCTGTGTGAAATGTCCACAAATATTTATTCATTTATGTATATATCCGTATTTCTATCCAAGTTTGTATTATGACATTCCAAAAAGGCGTTCCGTGGACATCATTTCAGTTGCAGTTGGCAGGAATTTGACTTACTCATTTCGAGTATGAACCTACTTTCGTTTATAGAGAACGTAAAGTTTCTCCTGATCTTCCTGACGTAGAGAATACAGCCATGCCATGCGTCGGCGTTGAAACGTATGCCTACTTGCATGGTAACGCCATCTAGTTTAAAATGATGGAACTAACATGTCTTACAACAAACTTAAATGACCTTGAAAAGACGACATACATTTACAAGAAATTCCGTACGGCCCCTAAAATGTACGCTGCATTCAGTTCCGTTTTTTTTCGTAATTTTGTGTGTGAAACGGCTGAATCGATTTGTGGGACATTTATTGATCTCTTTTTAATTTTCCCTTTATTAGAAGAATATACAAGTTACTCTCATTTGTAAAGTGATTTTCTTTATAAATGATTATTATTCGTCATTATTAACATTTTTCATTTCAATGCGACCTATTACAAATTTTAAATTTATATATAAAATAAAATATTGTATATCTGTCATGTGATAGGCAAACCGTTGACTTCATTGTGTTAATATTAGTTTTTTAATACCCATGTTTACACAGTTTCTGCAATAAATAAATCATTCATTCATTCATTCAAAGTCAAGTTTTATATAATTTTTTTTTATAATAAAATTTATATTTCAGATGCAGAACTCTTTATTTCTAAAATATATCTACTCACATGTCAAACGCAAAATCCTGATATAGATCGTTACTCAAGGATTAGGTACTGCACGAATCCAATTCGTGTATACTTAGAAATCTATTCAGTCTCGAAGCCCGCTTCCAAGCGTGACCGCTCCCTTCTTTTATCTATAACGAGCTTCTGCCCGCAGCTTCCCCCGCGGCGTGGCCTATGGGAAAATAATTCAACCACCAACTTCACCCTCTTAAGGGTAGAATTTCGAAAAATGCTTTCTTAGCGGATGCCTACGTCATAACATCTACCTGCACGCCAAATTTCAGCCCGATCCGTCCAGTGGTTTGGGCTGTGTGTTGATAGATCACAATGTGAGTCAGTCAATCAGTCAGCACCTTTGAGTTATATATATTTAGAGATAGATATCGCAGTAAATTCCAGCCCAAAACTCTTCATAAATACAACCTCGAGCCCCTTCTCTTCAGACTAGACCTGAATCCCCCTTCCGTCCCCTTGACGACGCCAAACAGCCCAACATTAAACATTTCTTCTATTAAAAAAATAATAATAACTCAGTATTACGTTTCGATTTGATTAGAAACCTAACAGTTTAGTAAAATTATTAGTGAGAACGTCACTTCAAGGGAACATTTTATAATAAAAAACGTCCAAATCGTCCAGCCGCTCTCAAACTATGCCGCGGTCCAACGGCCAGCATTAGGTTTTTTTTTGTTTTGGCTCCACACTTTTCTGTATTTAGCCAGTGTCAAGTACATAACAAATTTTTCAAGTTAATTTATAATATACATATGTATGTTGTATGTGTCAAGTCAAGTCACAGTCCAAGTCATCAAGTCAAGTCATAGTCTAGTCTAGTCAAGTCATACTCCTAGTAAAGTGGTGGCAACTTTACCAGAAGCTTCTACGGAGTTTTGGAAACAACACGAAAAGAAACGTTTCACCATCATTATACCACTTTCTCACACTCATGCCTGTAATCCAGCACTTAACGAATGAAATGCCACCAATTTTATGCACTAACACTGAAAATAACACAAGTTTTGGAAATGCGGTGACGCGATCTTTTTCGTTTTCAATTATTAAATCACTCTTTAATTAAATCACTATTTAATTAAATCTCGCGCCCCTTATATAGTTCGGCGCTGGCGACGTCAAGAACGTAAGCAATCGTGTGTCCTTACATGCTGATTACACCGGCATGAAAACTGACTTAAGCCCTTTCGTAACTGTTACGTATATCTATCTATCTATCTACTCTTTTAATTCCCTTTCTATTTCTTTTTCATACTTAACTAATGGTCCTATTTTGTGTAATAGGTGTTTTTGTAATTTATTTTTGTTAGTATTGATAAAACGTTTTTTTTGTTTCAGATAATACCGACTGCAATTACCGCTCTGCCTCTAAATGGTACTCAGAAAATAAATAATAATAATTGACTGGCCCGATAGCTCAGTTGATAGTAATCCTGCCTTCTGAACTGTGGGTTGTGGGTTTGATTCCCACCCAGGACAAACATTTGTTTGATGAACATAGATGTTTGTTCTGAGCTTGGGTGTTATATTGTATTCTATGTATATATTTACAAACCAAAAGTAAAAGTATTCTATCAATTATCTGGTTCTCAAGTAGCTTTAACTTTGCATAGTTTGGGGCTAGATGGCGCTGTGTGAAACTTCCACAAATATTTATTTATTATATATTCTAAAATCTAGTAAGATTTTGATTAAATAACTAGTAAGTTAAGAAAATTAGCTCCAAATTAGCCAGTCAGCCAAAATAATTTGTATAGTCTTGAAAATTGGCATAGTTATTCTTTAAGAGGTCCTGATGAATATGCTAATTTAAAATCTTGTATTGAATATATGTAATAAAATCGGCTAAGTTTTGATAAAATGTACGTTTTACTATTCAGATACACCATTGGCGAACAGACAGGACTGCATAATGATGAGTAAGACGGTGTCCGCTGAAATTGACGATATAGTCAACAAGATTTCTAAATTCTTCGATTTGTTAGAAGAAAAATATCCAAAATACAAGCTGAATCTCGTTAAACTCGACATCGGTAAGCAGATCGAATCCAATACCGATGATCAAAGTAGTGTTCTAGAAGTATTCGTTAACGATTGCGATAAAAGCTACAAAGATTCCAATAACGATGGGAGTATAAAAAACTACAACACAGATGATGCAGAATCAATGAACATACACGACGAGAGTTATCCTAGCACAACAACTTCAGAAAACATATATTTGTCTGAATCGAGAAAAGCATACAGTGAATCAAAAAATAGTTATACGAATTCTAATGATGGTAAAATCAAAGCCGCAGAAACGAATAGCGAAATTAAGAAACGATCGAAACAATATCGTATTTCAACAAATTGGAACAGTGGTAACTACGTAAATGGGGCTAATACAAATGATCCTAACATACGTGCAAACCGCAAATATCGATCAACATCTGTAACTAATGCTTCGAACAAAATGTCCAGAAATTTTGAAACTAGTAATAATTCTGAAAAGAGAACACTAATACATACCTACTCTACATTTGATAAATCACCAACCAATAACAATTACAATGAACCTGAATCAACCACAAGTCTAAACGGAAATTTTAATAATTATGGTAAGAACTGGGCAACGGATAATATAAATAATTATGAAACAACAACGTCAGTGTATAATAGTAACGAAGGCCAAATCAGTAATAATGAAAACGGCAATAAAAACGTTGCAAACAAATTCTTGGATAATATGATATATTCGGCCGGGAGTGATGTATCATCAGCAAACAATAATAGCGTATCCAATAGAGATGTTAACAGCAACAATGAGACTAATTCAACAGATGATATAAACAAATCCAGTAATAATGTATCAAGAAATACCGAAACCAAAGAATATCAATCTACTAGTGAAGTTGACAAGGTCAGCAGTTACAAAAAGGAAACAGCAACAATTGATAACATAAGTGCAAATGATACAAAATCAACAACGAGTAACTTAAGCAAACCAGAAAAAACCATAAACAAAGTTGAAACAAAAACTGAAGAAATAAAAATTGAAAAGGATAAAAGTCAATCGATAAGTAATGTTGAAACTGACAATGAATATAAGGAATCGTCAACAGAAGGCAGCAGCAACGTAGCCGATAAGCAAGGCACTTATTATAATAATCAAGACAATAAAAACGTATACAATGATAATAGCGAACAATCAAATTTCAGTTTTGCCGAAAATCAATTTCTTAAATATTTAAAATCTATAATCAGAAACGAAGTAAGAGCCGTTTCGAATAATGATTGCAAGGGGAACACCAATAACAATAATATAAGTACTGATAATGACCAAAAATATAATAAATTAATGAACGAGTTTAACAATTTCCAAAATAATTTTAAATCATCATCTAACGATAATGACGTAAAATCGCAAACACAACTAATGATGCTAGAGTTCCCAGACAATCAGATGTTTGATTATGTAGCAAGCAAGAGAGGCAATGACGCTACATTTCTGGTGTACATGCAGGAGGGAAATCCACCGCGACAGTGGATTATTTGAATAAAATTTTAACGATATAATAACCAAAAATTTTAAAAATATTAACAGGATTCTGGATACATTTATATAATATATTTCCGACTGTTACTTACGAATAGTGTGTCGATTTCTCGACCAGGTTTCGAGCATATTCGATGCTCTTCAGGAGGTGATTTTTTTAATTTTAATACTAAAATTCTGGTGTGAACCCGCGTGTTTTTTTGCGTGTATGTGTTTTTTTAGAATTTTAGTATTAAAATTCTGGTGTGAACTCACCTCCTGAAGAGCATCGAATATGCTCGAAACCTGGTCGAGAAATCGACACACTATTCGTAAGTAACGATTCGTAAGTAATTCATCCAGAATTTTAATACTAAAATTCTGGACTTATAATAATAATTACTATGTCTAACCGTTAATCGTTGAATTGTAAAATATCTTAAATTAATTTAGCCGGTGATTTTGGCGTTTCCTACCCCTACACAATAATAAAACCAGACACATCTCTCATAGTCGACCCGTCGCCTGAAGATATTTCATAGAGAAAGAGTAACCAGAAGCACCGAGGGAGTAGGAGAAGACATCGAATTCTTTAGCATTTTTGACAACACTACAATATCACAGTGACACAAGCAAGATCAACGGATGGGTGACAAAGTTCACTAAACTTAAGCAGGGATGTTACGCAGCTTCGTTTTCGATTCCGAAGTCTGAACTTCCGATTAATATTACACTAAAACTTCGACTTCAGATCCGATAATTTCGAACCGGAGGTCGAAGCACGACAATGGAAATGATTCATTCACCAAGTAATTAGAATGTTTTTATAATGTTTGTAATATTTTATTTTATTAGACCTGCTCTTAATTGAAGGGCTGAGAATAAAAAGGATTTAACTGATTTTTTTCACAAAATGACTTGTGGGTATTGTTGGATTCAGCGTGAAATTATCTTCAATAATACATTCTCCAAATACCGAAATGTGGCTTAAATCTCGAAATTTAGAGTCTAAAAACGGTTTATCTGTCACAAGAATACAGTTCGCTTAGCATAAAAACATTATTATGTTTATATTATTATATCATATTTTTAGAGTAATTGTATGAATTAGTACTTATATAATATAATTATTATAATTATATTTAGTATTTTAAAATAGAATTAATACATTCTCAAGCAACCGAAACTTACATAAACCTTTCTATTACCTTATAAGCACTCTACATTAAAATGAAGCCGTTGAAGTTTAAAGTCAATTTTCTCGAAATCTACTATCTACTATCAATATGTCAGTTAAACCGTTTTTATTCTCAACCCTTCAATTAGCACGTCATTCTTCCGCCTCTGGCTCCGACTCCGACTGCGACTTCGGTTCCCATATAACCACCTCCGTTACATCCCTGATCTTAAGTAACAAACCTACTTATAAAACGATAAGGTGGTTTTGGTTATCCTTTTATGTTATAAACTCATGTGTGTATATCACGTAATAGGTTCAGGTCCTTAAGCTAAGTCAGCTTAGCTTTTAATTGGTGTGGCCAATATTATCTTTGGGTTTCATTGTAGGAAGATATCGTAAGTGCGAATTGTCGTTTTATTGATTGTATGGGGGCACTTACTCAGTGACGTAACGTGGACTAATATAGACGGGGGCAAAGTCGCATCAGCGAGGCCCCTTTTCTTTCGTTCCCAAAATCTACCCAATAAATATATCTCACTAATCATGCTTTGACACGACATACCTACTTATGATAGTGAAAAAAATATAAATGCGCGGTGGGAGAATATTGAAAAACACATAGATTTTGTAACTTGATTGTTTATTTTTTTTTTTAATTCTTCGGCTTTTTGCTTTACAGAAGTCCTTTGGTAAAGATTTGTAATTGATTTCGGCAGCTAAATCTGCTTCCATTGAGAGTATTGCTAAAGCAGACAGTCGGCCCTATTTCATACTGTTTCTATAGTAGTATTTTATAATTTTTAACTTTAAAAAACTACTGACGTGTAAAACCTACTAAAAATAAACGGCGATTTTAAATCTGGCGGCATCGCAATTATTTAGGCCTCGCGAGGCCCCTTTGAGAGCGAGGCCGAGCTACGCCGCTGCACCTACTGTTCTTGTCAATGTATCTAGATATTAAAAATATGTATTTTATTGTGTGGAAATAAAGAGTTTATTTACGATTGTTTTTTTATTTTAGCTAATAAGAATAATATTAAATAATAATAATGAATAATGATGGTGACGTCACTAGCCTTGATTAAGTCATAGATACGAGTAAGTAGGAGTAAGTGACTCAGCGGTAGCCCGTGTGACTTTAGAACCGTAATACCCAGGTTCAAATTCCGCTTAGAACTGCACCAATGACTTTTCTAGTTATGAGCGGAATCGCTTTTACAACAGTGAAAGATAACACCATTTATTTATTTTTGAGGGGGGAAATGCCCTCGCACTTCCCTGCCACCACGGGGGTGGTGGCAGGGGGTATGTGGGACTCGAACCCACTAAAACCCCCCCGTGATCCGACCGCCGCCGGGATGAGGCGAGATGGAGACACACTGCATTAAGATAACACCTTAAGGTAACCAAAATTATTATGAAATATGAAACTATTTCATTTCAATCTTGGAAAAAATGGCAGCTCAGTTAGTAGTAATGCTGCCTTCTGGGCTGTAGATTGTGGGTTCGATTCCCACCCAGTAGAAACATTCGTGTGCCACAACACCCAGACATAGAACATGTATTTGCCCTTTTTATTTCTTGCTACGAAAATCAAACCCGCCGCCTCCGGGTTATGAGCCGACCTGCTCAACCACCACGCCACAGAGTCTGTAAATAAAGTTTTTGGGTTAACTCTTTATACTCTAATCTAGTAATGTGCGATCAGTACAAATTAAGTTCAATATTTTTACTGGATTGACGTCGATTCTGTATTTATTTTGCACACACGTTCTATATTGAATATATTTTACAAGCAAAGCAAAATAATTATCTAATATTACTTACTGTAACGAGTATTAATTTTATAGAAATTTTTAGGAGAATATAAAAGTTTGAAATCAATTGTTTTTGATTGTATTCATAATTAATATAATATACGCGGCAAGCGCAAACATAATAATAAAAATAATAATGATATAATACATAATCACACTATCACAGCACACTAATATTATAAAGGTGAAAGTTTGTATGTGTGTTTGTGTGTATGTTTGTTACTCCTTCACGCTCAAACGGCTGAATGGATTTGGATGAAATTCGGTACCAAGATAGCTTATACACTGGATTAACATAGGCTATATTTTATCCCGGAAAAGTGAAATTTTCCCGTGGGATGAAAAAATAATTAAAATACTTTTTATCCGCTGGTAAAACCGCGGGGCGCAACTAGTTATAACATAATATACCATCAACATGCATGTGCGCATATATAAAAGTGAATTTACTCTTGTTTATTGTTTTTTTAGTGACTATCCTGTATTTTTTTTCCTTTCAAACATATAAATTGAAAATCCGACTTTGGGTAGTAAGTTTAAAATTATTTAAAAAAAACTTTTATATTTACTAAAGTCATGACGCGTACACTTGCTAAACACGCAATAATGGAGAGATCATAACGCGTATGACTTGGTTACACTATAGGAAAGAGAGGTTATAATGCGTACCTACTTACAAAAAACAACTTGCGTACAAAAAAACCTGTATAAACTCAACAAAAATAATCGTCGCGACACCACACTGTTCAATGCGAAATAGAAAGACGAAACGAAAATAACTGGCTTGCGTTCTATGAGAGAGGAGAGAAACAGACAGACAGAGAGAGAGAGAGAGAGAGAGAGACAGCAGAGAAACACGCGCACGCCGCACGACTTACAACTATAGCAAAAAGTGTCGTTACAACTTTTGGTCTCAATTTTTTTTAGCCCCCTTTCGCATCGCGCGATAAGGAACTTCGTTTCAATATTTTTAATGAAACTAAAAATTTATCATTTTTGTAATGTTTTCTTTATCTCTGCTTCGTACCAAATTTCAAATTTCTGAGTTCCCTACAGGGAAAAAGTATTGTATGTAAAAAAGGGTCATAAATAAAACACAGAATTTAGATCAACTTCTGCGGGAAGCGTATCCAAAAAGCTGGCAACATTAGCTAGGCTAATTAATGAATTTAAAAAAAGTCCATAAAAGGCCTTTTGGTCGCGCGTCAGCTCAACCAAGCGCCTAGAAAACTCCCTTCCAAGAAGCCGCAATTTTATTTTAAATTCAGAAAATGATTAGTTAGATCAAATGAAGGGTTGGAAATAAAAAGAGTTTAACTGTCAAATTGATGTTTTAGAGAAAATTGACTTTAAACGTCAACGGCTTCATTTTAATGTAGATTGCTTATTAAGTAATTGAATAGGTTTATGTAAGTTTCAGTTGCTTGAAAATGTATTTATTCTATTTTAAAATAATAAATATAGTACTAATTCACACAATTACTGTAAAAATATAATATAATAAAATAAATATAATAATGTTTTTATGCTAAGCGAATTGTTTTCCTGTGACAGATAAACCGTTTATAGACTCAAAATCTAGAGATTTAAGCCTCATTTCAGTATTTTGAGAATGTATTATTGTAGATAATTTTACGCTGAGTCCAACGATACCCATAAGTCATTGTGTGAAAAAAATCAGTTAAACCCCTTTTTATTCTCACCCCTTCAAATTTGGTCAATACTTTGGCTACTGTGACTAGTGAAATAAGAATGTTTGAATATCATGAATATTATTTGACTGGCTCGTTAGCTCAGTTGGTAATATCCCAGCCTTCTGAACTGCAGGTTCTGGGTTCGATTCCCACCCAGGACAAACATATTTGTGTGATGAACATCAATGTTTGTCTTGTGTCTAGGTGTTATATCTATTGTATTCTATGTATGTATTTACAAACAAAAAGTATCCAAGTATTGTATCAGTTATTTGGTTCCCATAGCACAAGCTTTGCTTAGTTTGGGGCTAGATGGCGCTGTGTAAAATGTCGACAGATATTTATTTATTTATATTACTTTACCTATATTTTTCCCCGTAATTTCAATTTCAATTTTTATTTGCATTCCACAATGTTGTACAGGTGTAGGTAGTTTTTTAAAATTACAGTTCATCATGAACCTGTCGGGCAACATTAGAAGGGAGGAAGACAAAATTAAATTTTATTAGATTAGAAAGAGGAGCGGTTACTTATTTTATACTAAAATGAAATGAATTATTATATTAGTTACTTTTTCTTTTCGATACTTTTGGCCGGATAAAATTTGATCTAATAAATCATTTACTCGAATTACACAGTACTAGCTGCGCCCCGCGGTTTCACTTGCGGATAAAGAGTATAGCCTATGTGTTAATCCACTATATAAGCTATATACCAAAGATTCCTGTTTACCATTTTGGTATGGAAAACTAAAAAATCCTAAAAATCGACAATTTAGGTAATTAATTTATTATATATTAACATCTGTTAATATAAACTGTTTTCAAAATTCAATCCAAATCCATTCAGTACTTTTTGCTTAAAAAACCCGCGGCGGCGTCGCCCTCGTGGTGTTCGATAATTGTCCCACGGGAACATATAGAGTAAGATCACGTCAAGTGGACCCCCCATTTACCACTTGATCATAAAAATTTAATCTATATATATTTTTCATAAGTACTTATGATGGAAAAATGATCCCCAAACGATTTTTAAAAATTTTGATTTTAACAACATTTTTTTTTACAATGAAAATTTTAAGCACTTTTAATTAAAAAATGGATTAAAAATCAACCTTAAGAGATAAGACCAGAATGCAGGCTCGTTTCAGAAGATGAAAAAGTATTTATTAACAAAGTTTAAAAAAAAAAGTGAAAGTATCTGACGACAAATTTACCATTTAATTATTTAAATTAAGCTTTTGTTTGTTCTATTCAGTATGTTATGATTATATTCTTTATGATATTGTTAACAAAAAATAAAATTTTATTGATAATAATTATAATAATGTAACGTGAATAATAATAAAATTTTGTTTTATAATAATATTTTGTATTATTATTTTAAATTATCACTGATAAAAGCTTCAATGCAGTACGAGACGCTCGGTAGCGCGGCGCTTCCACAGCGCTCGGCGGCTGGCGCGCTGTCATAAATAAATTCATTTTGTTTAAACTAATGGCGAGCAGTGAAATTTTCTTGCGGAATCTTAAACTTAAATGAGTAAAGCATGTGACCGATGAAAAAAAAATGCATTTTTTTACCAAGAAATGAGTTAAATTTTCATTTGTTAACTTAAAAGTTAGTTAACAATACGAAAATAAACAAATAATCTTAAGTCGTTAATACATTCTTAAAGTATAGACATTTGACCATAGATGCTGAAAATTTCACGAATTTATCTCTTAAGGTTGATTTTTAATCCATTTTTTAATTATAAGTGCTGAAAATTTTTATTGTAAAAAAAAATGTTGTTAAAATCAAAATTTTTAAAAATCGTTTGGGGGATCATTTTTCCATCATAAGTACTTATGAAAAATATATATAGATTAAATTTTTATGATCAAGTGGTAAAAGGGGGGTCCACTTGACGTGATCTTGCCCATAGTGGGGATAAAAAGTATCCCGTAATGATAATAATACAATATCTTATATATTATCTTTATAATCCAGATTATAAACTATTTGTGTTCCAAATTTCATTCAAATCCGTTCAATAGTTTTTTGGTGAAAGAGTAACAAGCACATCTATATATTCATACATCCATACTTAAACTTTCGCATTTATAATATTAATAGGATAGTAGGATATAGGTAGGATTAAAACTTTGAAAAAAAAAGTTGTGATTGTATCCATTATCGAACTTGTAGAAAAGGACCTGGGATCTAGGCTAGGACCAAAAGGACCTGGGATCTAGGCTAAGACCAAAAGGACCTAGGATCTAGGCTAGGACCAAAAGGACCTCGGATCTAGGCTAGCACCAAAAGGACCTGGGATCTATGCTAGGACCAAAAGGACCTGGGATCTAGACTAGGACCAAAAGGACCTGGGATCTAGGCTAGGACCAAAAGGACCTGGGATCTAGGCTAGGACCAAAAGGACCTGGGATCTAGGCTAGGACCAAAAGAGATCACCCAGCCAATATAACCTTGGTCTTTCAACTTGGCGACATTTTGATGTGCTTCAATCACCCGTGAATCACCCATACAAATAAAATGTAAATCCATACATATTATTCCTGTACCTATAGATAGTTCAAAAATAATGCTATACTTTTGGCAGTTGAGACTATATTTGTTGTTCAGGAATTTGCATGATTTTAATATGGGGAAGACAATATTTCTTGTATTAAAATAATATTACTAAACTCAGTAGTATCTTAGTATTGTATCAGCTATATGGTTCCCATAATAATAATAATAGCGCCCAACGATCACATACATAGATCCTGGACCCCAACTAGGATTCCCTGTGTCTAGGGACCCAGGAACTACGAAGATCATGGTCCCACAATACCCACTCAGAACGAGTGTTTGAGCTTTTTTTCTGTGCACAAATACTTGTCCTTCAGCGGGAATCGAACCCGCTGCCTCTGGGTTGACCTGCGCAACCACCACACCACAGAGGCTGTCATAGTACAAGCTTTGTTTAGTTTGGGACTAGATGGCGCTGTGTGAAATGTCCATATTTATTTATTATTATTATTAAGTTTAATCAATAACAAAAAGATTTCAAACGATGAAACTAAAATAAAATTGAAAACTATGCATTAGCAAAATTTAATCTAATAAGTTTAATAAGCATTGCTCCCTTGAATGGCAATGCTTAGTCTTTGTTGCCACGTGTTGCCTTGATCAGTCGTTCCGAAAGATCTACGTACATTTTGTGGGCACTCGGTCCCCACGGCCTCAACGTCACGACACTGAAAGGCGCAAATATATAACCACTGTCTAGGGGTATTTGCGCTATTTCAAGTTTTCTGCGAATTCAGCCGCCACACCAGCCTTACCCTGTGTACCAGGAAGATGTGACGGCGCAAGGTAAAAATGGGTAAATTAAAAGGTAGGTTAGGTTTAAACTCAGTTACTTCTAATAAATATTCGCTAGAAAGCAAGGAGCGGGATCATTGATGAGCTTAAAGGAGCCTGTCAATTATCCCGCTCGTATGAATAAAATAGTAATAAGGGTATTTTAATTAAATTGTCAATTGTGCGTACACCCGGAGCACTCATGCTCACTAAAAAGCTTCTTCTTGCGGCGGCGTCGTGTGTCGGGTCGTCCTCTTCCCTCAAATATGGTCGAGGAGGGCGATGGCTGGAACATGCGTCAAGCTCGTGAACGGGTGCTGCTTGCGGAAGCTGGTTTGCTCGGTGGTGTACGCACAATTAGAAATAAGAACTTAAATACTTATGTTTATGTATATTTTTGTTATTTGCTGTATTATCCTTCCTGTATTATATATAAGTTCATGTTAATAATAGGCTTAATTCATAAATATAAAAAATAATCTAACAAAAAGCACGGACCCAGGTGTCTGTGAAACATTGATGTTCATCACACAAACATTTGTGTGATGAACATCAATGTTTGTTCTGTGTCTGGGTGTTATATTGTATTCTATGTATGCATTTACAAACAAAAAGTATCTAAGTATTGTATCAGTTATCTGGTTCCCATAGTACAAGCTTTGCTTAGTTTGGGGCTAGATGGCGTTGTGTGAGATGTCCACACACATACACATATTGTAATTTTTATTTTTAATTCATTTAAAAATAAGTTATTATACACTCTATTCTCTGTTACAAAGGGGACATGCAAAATACAATATTAGGTACTTATATGTAATTAATTTCTAATTTTAGCTTACGTTTTACAGTATTAAGGCATTAAAATAGTTTATGTATCAGCCTCTGTGGTGGGGTGGTGGAGCAGTTCGACTCATAAACCGGAGGCGGCGGGTTCGATTCCCGCGGCAGGACAAGTGTTTGCGCACAGAAAAACGCAAACACTTGTTGTGTCTGGGTGTTGTGGGACCATGGTCCTCGTAGTTCCTGGGTCCCAAAACCGCCACGCCACCACCAAAGGTGCGGTGCGGCAAATATATTTATATATATTTTATATTTGTGCGGCAAAACTTCGTTCCAATAAAGATATTTTTAAAACTAACAAACTCTGTTCACCACTTCCAGCAGATGAAGGACGTTAAATAGTTTTTGACTTTTTCTGCTTTTTTTGATGTTAGTGAATGACGTGACAAGCTAGTTGTTCACCTGATGTTAAGCGACATGGCCGCCCATAACAGAACAGTTTCACTCGAAACTCCAAAATATACATATTTCTTGGTGGTAAGACTTTTCTCCAAAGCTCGTCTAGGTAGGTACCACCGCTTTGCCAGTTATTCTGCCGCCAATTCTATCGCCAATTCTGTATTCCGGTCTGAAGGGCACTGTAGCTAGTGAAATTACTGGGCAAATGAGACTTTATGACCTGATCACACAGTCTAGTAATCTTATTACTAGCTTATGCTGATGTCTCAGGATGACGTGCGCAGTACGGGGTCACGCGAAACTTTACCATTAGAGTTCCGAGTGATACTGCAACTGTTATGGGCGACCACCTCACTTAACATCAGATGAAGAACAAGCTCGTCACGTCATTCACTAACATAAAAAAAAACATATAAACATAATAAAAAAAACTAGAACGGTGGTGGTGTTTCCTTAGAGGGAACAGTTCCCTATAAGCACTTTGTAATTTTATATGCTTAGTGAAATAACTTAATTTTAAGTACCTAATATAATTTTGACTTGTAAAAGTGCAAAAATTAGCCTATTTGCAATAAATCTTTTGACTTTGACTTTGACTTTGACTTTTACTTTATTTTAGGGACAAATTATTTACTTTTTTCTATAAGTGTGGAGTCAAAGTCAAAGGATTTTATTGCAAATAGGCTTTTGTATCACTTTTACAGTTCAAAATGATATTAGGTACATAAAATCACACTAATATTATAAAGGCGAAAGTTTGTACGTGTGTTTGTGTGTATGTTTGTTACTCCTTCACGCTCAAACGGCTAAATGAATTTCGATGAAATTTGGTACCAAGATAGTTTATACACTAGATTAACATATAGGCTACATTTTATCTCGAAAAAGTGAAATTTTCCCGTGTAAATAATTAAAATACTTTTTATCCGCGGGTGAAACCGCGGGGCGCAGCTAGTTAAGTATAAAATTACGAAGTGCTTAGTGTCAAATATTATATAGCAAGCCCATTAGGTACAAAGTGAAAAAAAAGTTCTCTTTCCCACTACTGGTGCAAGCAATCCGGTATAATGCAGAACAGAAAACTCCGATCCGAAGCTTCGATTACAACTGTAAAAAAGCTACAATAAACTTTATAGTGATTGTTATCCAAATTTATTGTTTATTTTACCATAATTTGTCAAAACTTAATAAATAATAAAAAAAACAAGTGAGGTTTAGGCCACACGACTGAAGTAAAACTTCTTCAGCCTTATTAATAAACGGGTATTAGTCTCGGATTAGTTACTTCAGCGTTTGTCCTTTTTTTGCTACCGGAATATTTAGCTGGATCGAAAGAGATAAAAGATGGTGTAACATATTTTTATTTTGAAACATACAAACAAATTATATAAACATAAAACAATAAAAAGGGAACTTAATCAAACAAATAACTACCAATAGGCAACGTGCCCATTTGGTGTAACTAGTGTAAAGCTAGTTCGTGTTTATTAATAAAGCTGTTTTAGTTTAGCTCCATCTATCGGCCGGTATAACTTTGTTTTTACATTGTTTAATGTTAATGCCATGAGTTTTGGCGGGAAAGCGAAAAAGATTGCGTCACCGCATTGTATTATTTTCCAAAACTTGTGTTATTTTCAGTGTTAGTGCATAAAATTGTTGGCATTCTATTCGTTATGTGCTGGGTTACAGGCGTGAGTGTGGGAAAATGGTATAATGATGGTGAAACGTTTCTTTTCGTGTTGTTTCCAATACTCCATAGAAGCTTCAAGTAAAGTTGCCACCACTTTACTAGGAGTATGACTTTGACTAGACTGACTTGAATACGAATTGACTTGATGACTTCGACTGTGACTGGACACATATTTGCGTGAAATATAATTAACTTGATAAATTATCAATTACTTGACACTGGCTAAATACACGGAGGTGTGGAGCCAAAACATAAAAATAAAATAAAAAAATGTCGCCATCTTTATTGTCATTTTACCTGACATACCAACATAATAATACCAATCTTAAGAATTTTTTAACTTTATTATGTTGACAATGTAGATCTACTTTCACAACATATCCCCTCTCAACTTTCTTACGCCACGTAACGCATTCACCAGCTTACTCCCCAAGTCAAGCGTGAGTAAATGTTTACTTCAAAAATTAACTAGCCTGTGTGATGTTTTTTTTTTTTGTCACCACCGCAGGCAGGCAGGGAAGTGCGAGGGCTTTTGTAGAACGCTATTTACCATGCGTTCTACAAAAGTAAACCCCGTTCATATGTTCAAACATATACCTATTGAAACCGACGCAGCCATTGTAACATACCTATATAAACGATTGTCTTCTAAATGTAAATAACCTATTACATAAATATTGTTTGCATTGTACATTCGTATTTAGTTAACATTTGTGGAAATATAATACTATCTACGTACTCGCTACCTACTTTAGAATAACACTTTATCTACATACATAAAATTAAAAGTCCTGTCTGACTGACTGACTTATATATCAACGCACAGCCTAAACTATTGGTCCTAGAGACTTTAAATTTGGAGGGTATGTTCTTTGTAAAGACAAGGTAACCCTAAGAAAGATTTTTTGGAATTTAACCCCTAAGAGGTTGAAATGGTTGGTTGAATAATATATAGATAATGAGAAAAATTCTTCTTCGTTGCCTATAGGCCACGCGGGCTAAGCCGCGGGTAGAAGCTAGTGTTAATATATGATATGACGAGCTAGCCATTCAGATGTTAAGCGACACATGACAGAACAGTGTCACTCCGAATTCCAAAATGATAAAGTTTCGTGTGACACTGCACTGCGCACATCATCCTGAGACATCAGCACCGTCTGGTAATAATACTCGACTGTGAGATCAGATCATAAAGTCTCAATTGCCCAGTGATTTCATTGGCTACAGCGCCCTGAAAACTGGATCACAGTGCTTGCACACTACTGTTTGGCGGCTGAATAACTGGCAAAGCGGTGATAGTTACCTAGACGAATTTTGCAGAAAAGTTCTACCACCTAGTGAAGTACGAGGGGGCGTTATGAGTGAGGAGAGGAGGAGTGATCAGACTCATTAGGGTCGTAACGTGTTCAGTGACTGTGAGTAATTAGTATAAATACGAGGTTTCATTGTTATTAGACAATTAGTCTTTGAGCTATCGTCAACCAAGCAACATAATCGGGAGTGAAAGTAAAATATGGAAAACATCGAATATCATGCCGTTATAAAGTTCCTTACCAAGCAAGGAAAATCAGTTGTGAGATCAGTGTCGTATGTTACATGAACTGATTTAGTCTTTTTCTAATGCCTTTATTTATTCAACTAAAAACTACAACGATATAATAACTAGATACTACTAAACTGTACCTACTACAAAAAAACAAAACACTGTTATAATGTTTTTTGGTAATATGTAGTAGTAGTTGTATATCATAGATAGATAGATAGATAGAAAATGCTTTATTGCACAAATAACAAATGTATGTACAAAGGCGAACTTAATGCTAGAGAGCATTATCTTCCAGTTAACCTGGGTGTAACATGGAAATATTTGCAGGGAAGTGCAACACAGCTTAAATATAGATTGTCTAGATAACATATAAAAACACTAAAATATATTTAATTTTCTTGTATCCCTATTCACATACATAGCTACTTAATTACTACTAATTTAACACGTATAAACTAGGAGTTTTATATGTATATATACACTACACATTATATATAACATAAATATTAATAATATATATAATTTAAATATATATATATACAATATGCATACTTATATTTTAATCCAACCATTTGCTCATTTACTGTCATTATTTTGGAGTGCAAGATAATGGTTATATACTTTATTTTTAAATACACTCAATGACGATGCCTGATGAATTTCAGGAGGAAGGCTATTCCATAGACGTATAGCTGTAACAGTGAATGAATCTGAGTAACATGCAGATTTGTGTTGTGATCATAGTTTTTAGTTAAAGGAATAAAGGCATTAGAAAAAAATCTGACTGACTGATAGTAGCTCTGTGAAGCGTACACCATACGAGTATATCTTTTTTATACCCCGTCGTCGCCGCCCGAGACACGTCTTGAGCGACCCGGATGATCCTATAGCAGCCGTAGTATCAGCTGCGCTACGATCACCGGACCAGTCTAGCCCTTCTGGCTCAGGTACCGTCCGGCACCGGTATAGGGTAACACAATCAGACACCGACCCCGCCGGCGAGGTCGACGTACCCCCCGTAGGTTAGCTAGAACGGTCGCGACTTTCAATAGGGTCCACTCTTCCAGTGGACGTAGTCTTCTCGATCCCCTTATCCCGGCAACGGCCCAAGCCGAGGCTCGCACCTCAGGGGTGCCCGCTAGCTAGTTGCCTCGCACTTTTGATGGCTGGGCGTCTTAAGCGATGGTGACGCTGTAAAGGTCGATAGAGACGAACAACATTAGCCCCTTTAAAAAAAAAGAGTATATCTTTGCATAGCTTAAACACTGGAGTAGTAGGTAGGTACATCGTTAACCTAGGGATGAAAGTAACTTATTTAGTCCCGAGGTTAACACTGTGTTTTTCATTACGAACCGATTTGTCGATACTTTTTTTATTTGAAAGCTAGTGCTTGTGTGGTCCCATTACAATTTGGTCCAGTTCTGACAATGACATCCATGACTAAACCTTATAAGTCTGAAGTCGGTTTTTTACAGTTTGCGTTTGTTATTGTATTATACATAGGTATGTATGTTTTACATAGGGAATAGTTTGAACCTATTGGTACAACCGAATCATGAAATTTGAAAATCCTTTTTCTATTGAGATTTTTTTACTCAACTGTCCGACGATGAGAGGAAACTCTCGTCCAATTACGCGAGTCAGTGTTGTCAACCAGAAAAAACAATTCACCTAACTTTTGTCAATGTCGAATGAACGGCTGGCCGTCCAGCTTTTAATTGTTAATCAATAAAATTGTTATGTAATACGTAACTTTGCACAAGTTCTGAAAAATAGGAACTAATTTTTGAAGTAAAACAACTTTACGCACGCTTGGACTTGGGGAGTAAGCTGGCGAGGTGAACGGAAGTTGAAAGTTATTGGTTAACGTAGATCTCCATTGTCAACGTAACAATTTTTTTTATAATTATGTTGGTTTGTTAGGTACAATTTAACATTAATTTAATTGTCAAGACATTAACATTAAACAAAGCAAAAACAAAGTTACACCGGCCGATAGATGGAGCTAAACTAAAGAAGTTTTACTTCAGTCGTGTGGTCTAAAGCATACTCGTTTTTTGATTTACGACAGAGGTTTTCTCGTCGGGGCTTTCTTAAGCTTAATCTAAGTTTTCTATGTTATATTTCATATTAACTAAAACAGTCAATATTTTTCAAACCAACCATTTATTTCCTTATTTGCGTTATATTCGATGAATTTTATTTAACAATTAATATAATGGCAAAGTAAACAGTAGATATTAAGTAAATACTGAATCCGATATAATGGCGTAAAATAATTGCACAGATGGCTATAAATCAAGCAAATTTTATTATGCGCCATTTTAATAGTATGAGAGCTTGTTTGCTGAATAAAAACAATACCTTGAGCTTGCACAGGTGAAATTTACAATTTATGGCCTCCTACAGGAGTTTGCGTCAAAATAATGGTATAAAAAGGGGGACGTTCTGGCTCGAAGCATAGTCGAATTGGCTCTTTGCAGTCGCAGGTCTACGGGTCATCGCGATCCAACGACCGAAAATGTATCACAAGCAGCTTCTTTCGGTGCTGGTACTCAGCGTAAGTATTCACAATCATATTCTAACATATTTAGTAACTACATTTTTTTTGTTTTGTTTTGGCTCCACACTTTTGTGTATTTAGAGGTAACTACATTATTTTTAATAGCCGTGGTAACACTGCTCTGTATTATATGCGGTTTATTATTCTCTATCAGCCTTATTAATAAACGGGTATTAGTCTCGGATTAGTTACTCCAGCTTTTGTCCTTTTTGCGCTACTGGAATATTTAGCTGGATCGAAAGAGACAAAAGATGGTGTCACTAATCTAAAGCTAGTTCGTGTTCATTAATAAGGCTGTTCAACTCTATAGCTCCATTAGTTGTTTATTTTCTCTAATTATTATCTCTTCTCTAATTATATCGTATTGTACATATTCTTTTTTTTTAGCTCCACACTTTTGTGTATTTAGCCAGTAATTGATAATCAAGTCAATGATATTTCACGCAGATATGTGTCAAATCACAGTCCAAGTCATCAAGTCCAATCACAGTCTAGTCAAAGTCATACTCTTAATAAAGTGATGGCAACTTTACTAGAAGCTTCTATATAGTTTTGGAAACAACACGAAAATAAACGTTTCACCGTCATTATACCACTTTCCCATACTCATGCCTGTAATCCAGCACTTAACAAATAAAATACCACCAATTGTATGCATTAACACTGAAAATAACACAAGTTTTGGAAATACTCGGTGGTAGGACTTTTCTGCAAAGTTCGTCTAGGTAGGTACCACCGCTTTGCCAGTTATTCTGCCGCCAAGCAGTAGTGTGCAAGCAGTACTGTGTTCCGGTTTGAAGGGCAATGTTGCTAGTGAAATTACTGGGCAAATGAGACTTTATGATCTGATCTCACAGTCGTGTAATCTTATTACCCGACTGTGTTGATGTCTCAGGATGATGTGCGCATTGCAGCAGTCATGCGAAACTTTACATGTTGGAGTTCCGAGTGACATTGTTCTGTTATGGGCGGCCGTGTCACTTAACGTCAGGTGAACGACTAGCTCGTCACATCATTCAATAACATAAAAAAAAAAATACGTAAAATGCGGTGACGCAATCTTTTTCGATTTACCGCCTAAACTCCTACATATATATGTTGAGTATTATAATTTACTCATTAATTTTTATCCTATCTGTGATTCCTAACAAAGCTGTGTGCGAGTTGATGAGAGATTTTCTAATAACTTTTTTCTTTTGCGACGCAATTATTCCCCGAAAGAGGAGCAAGAAAAAACCTTTTTCTCTTATCTTATAGAAAAATATTCCAATTTACTATTGAAATATATTCAATTTACTATGTGTGATGATATAGAAACTTTTTGAGTTTCTATTGTTTAAAAAAGTAGTATTGGGAGTTTTGGCGGGAAAATGAAAAAGATCGCGTCGCCGCATTTTATTATTTTCCAAAACTTGTGTTATTTTCAGTGTTAGTGCATAAAATTGGTGGCATTTTATTTGTTAAGTGCTGAATTACAGGCGTGAGTGTGGGAAAATGGTATAATGATGGTGAAACGTTTCTTTTCTTGTTGTTTCCAAAACTCCATAGAAGCTTCTGGTAAAGTTGCCACCACTTTACTAGGAGTATGACTTGACCAGACTATATACTATGACTTAACTTGATGACTTGGACTGTGACTTGAGTTGACTTGACACATTATATGATATTAATTAACTTGAGATATCATCAATTACTTGACACTGGCTAAATACACAAAAGTGAGGAAACCAAACAAATTAAAAGTATTGCTATTTTAATGAGACTGTCCATGTGGTTATTATTCTTACCATACCTTTATATTTGTATTTTATTAATTAAAATCATTTATTTTAAAAATCTTATTTATCAATTTATTCAACATAATGATCTAAAATTAAGATAGTGATAAATGATGATGATGATGCGTACAAGTGTCATTCATACAAGCGGCTTCTTTCTGCTAGGCTGAAAACGCATAGGATCTCACTTCTATACATCTAAATATATATAACTCAAAGGTGACTGACTGACATAGTGATCTATCAACGCACAGCCCAAACCACTGCACGGATCGGGCTGAAATTTGGCATGCAGGTAGATGTTATGACGTAGGCATCCTAAAAAAAAAAAAATTAATACATCTAATGGTAGCGCGTTGCCTCGCAATGCCCCTAGCTACGGCCGTGCAGTGCAGCACTTGCTACTTACAGCAGAATTAAATAATAATAATAAATATGTGTGGACATTTCACACAGCGCCATCTAGCCCCAAACTAAGCAAAGCTTGTACTATGGGAACCGGATAACTGATACAATACTTAGATACTTTTTGTTTGTATACATACATAGAATACTATATAAACACCCAGACACAGAACAAACATCGATGTTCATCACACAAATGTTTGTCCTGGGTGGGAATCGAACCCACGACCTGCAGTTCAAAAGAAATTTTCTGCGAAGTTCGTCTAAATAGGTACCACCACTTTAACAGTTAATCTTCTGCCGCCAAGCAGTAGTACGCGAGCATTGCTGTGTTCGGGTTTGAAGGGCACTGTAGCTAGTGAAATTACTGGGCAAATGAAATTTTATGATCTGATCTCAGAGTCTAATAATCTTACTAGATTGTGCTGATGTCTCAGGATGACGTGCGTAGTGCAGTGGCACACGAGGCTCTGTACTTTGGAGTTCCGAGTGACAATGCAACTGATATGGGCAGCCGTGTCGCTTAACATCAGGCGAACGGTTAGCTCGTCACGTCATTCCTTAACATAAATAAAATTGGTGTATATTTCACTGAAGGCTCTAGGAAGCCTTGAAGAGAAAACGAAAAGGCATGGTTTTAAAACTTGTTTCAAATCATTTGCCAACACTCGTGCACGTTCACGAACACTTAACGGATAATAATCCACCCTAATCACACATTAAAATTAAAAAATACACGGGTTATGGAAAAAAAATCAGATTTCACTACCGCCATTTTTGGATTCTAATTCTAATTTTGGATATTAAGAAACAAGATTTACTATAAATAAAATTAATGCAAGAATATTGTTTCTTTTTTCAGATTCTGAGCGCCAATGGAGCACCCAGTGGTAATTATTATTTTATTATCATAATGGTGTCGATTCTGTGTCGCATACTCTAATGCTAAACGAAATTAACATATTTCCGTCTTTTTCATTTCCACTTTATCAGAAGAGCACCGCCATACTTTGAGTTTACTTTAGTTTTAGAGAATGCGACACAGAATCGACACCAGTGTGTTGTAATTTGTATAGTACAAGCCAACAAGCTGACCAGCCAGCAAGGTTACCATGACTGTGACGTAGAATTATTATGCGGTTGTAGGATAATATCTTTAGGAAAAGTGGGCTAAACCTACATTGATAGCTCTAATGGGCAAATTATAAATACAGCGCTATCTATCGCCCCAAACTAAGCAAAGCTAGTACTATGGGAACCAGATAACTGATATAATACTTAGATACTTTTTGTTTGTAAATACATACATAGAATACAATATGACACCCAGACACAGAACAAACATCCATGTTCATCACACAAATGTTTGTCCTGGGTGGCATTTGAACCCAAAACCTATAGGTCAGAAAGCAGAGCTACTGCCAACTGAGCTATCGGGTCAGTCATGTAAATATTTATGTATTATTTTAATCTCTTTTTATTTCAAACTTGTCTAGCATTTGACCACGCTCTCACCTGATGGGAAGTGACGATGCGATCGAAGAAGAATGCTATCCATGGTCCAATCTCAAAGTAAAAAACATAATATTAAAAAATTTTTGAAATTAGTTTATAAATGATGGTTCTGCGGCAAGAAATATAAAAAACGAGCGGTGCTTTAGACCACACGACTGAAGTAAAACTTCTATACAAAACGTAACTCTTTCTATCTTCACTAACTTCTCTCTCACTTATACCTTCCGTTTGCTTCGCCCTATTAACTTCCGTAACGCTCACGTCACGCATTCACCAGTTTACTCTCCAATTCAAGCGAGCGTAAAGAAGTTTACTTAAAATAAAACAATCACACCGATAACCTTCTTATCTTACCAATCGCTTTCTTTCTAAAACTAGATAAAAAAAATTTCAGCTGATCCTGAACCAGAACCGGCGATCTCGAAAAACTTCTTTTACAACATACTAGACCAGAACCGGCGCAGCAATAGCTTATCCATCAAAAATGGCCAATCAGATCAGGGCCTTCAAAACAATTATGCCACTACTAATCTGCAATCTGGCCAGCAAAACATCTATGCAGCATCTTACGGCAACTTGCAACAAAGTAACTTCAACAGAAGTCCATCGGAAGTACATGCTTATTCTGGAAACAGAGACTATTCCAACTTGACTTATGCAACTGACTCATACTATAATTCACCACATGTGGAGTCATATAATAGTAGTAAATTGGGATTGGATAAACAAAGATCGTCCTACCAAGCATACCAAGGCAATAATGACGGAGTCCAATCCACCAGCAACACCCGTAATGTTGACAGTTTGAACGCGAACTCGACACAATACCAAAAAACTACAGATGGAACGAATTATGCGACTAACAATGTTTCCGAGGAGGATATAACCTTGCCCAATCTTGTTGGGGTTGACCAGGGGCACCGTAAGTATTTGCATAGTTGAATTTGTAAAGGAAAAATTAGTATGGATCAATATCGGAATTTGACTTGTATCCATCCGCCCCTAAACAGCTTTACATGAGCTGTCGTGGCAAGTCATCACAAGTCTTTTATCCTTCATCTTTTAGAACCAACATCGGGGTTGTGGGTTCTCTAAACTAATATTATAAAGAGGAAAGATTTGTATGTAAGTATGTTTGTAACGAATTGGCTCAAAAAGTACTGGACCGATTTTAAAAATTCTTTCACCATTTGAATGCTACATTATCACTGATTAATTTAAGCTACAATTACTGTACGTTTATGCCGAAATGTTTAAAAAATAAATGTCCACCCGTGCAAAGCCGGGACGGACCGCTAGTAAATAATAAATAAATATCCATGGGCATTTCACACAGCACCATCTAGCCCCAAACTATAAGCAAAGCTTGTACTATGGGAACCAAATAACTAATATAATACTTAGGTACTTTTTGTTTGTAAATACATACATTGAATATAATATAAGACGCGGAGCAAACTTATGTTTATCCTGGATTGGAATCGAACCCACAACTTATAGCTCAGAAGGCAGAGAAACTACCAACTGACCTACGAATACGTCGAAAAACATAACGCATACATATAATATATTTTATGTCGGTTATGTGACTAACCGTGTAACTGTGGTAACTTAATTATTGTTTTTCAGTGAAACACAAGAATATCGGTGTTAATTTACCCGGTAAGTAATTGTTTTTAAGTTTTCTTTCCTTTCCTTCTTAGGTTATGTTGGCTTGGCACGTTCTATGCATTTGGCAGCTTCAAGTCTTTTGATTTTCGTTCTTCATCAACAAACATAGTTTTCACAGCTAACGTGTTGTCATTCAATAAGAAACAAGTTGACATTTTTGCCGGAAACCGAAATTTATTGTAGATGAGTTTGATCTTACTCGAGATAGAACTCTTCTAGTACATACTTTGTAGAAGAGTTTGATCTTGGTCGCGATAGAACTCTTCTACCCCAAACTTTAAACTAATCACATAAAAATGTTATCGAAATATCGTTACTCGCGTAAGATTATTGTTTATATTATCAATCTTGCATATTTGAGTATTTATTTATAAAAAATAAAAAAAACACAAACGTAGCAAAATCTAGTATACCAAAAATGTAACCCAGGCAACAATTATTGTGTATTTTACATACGAAACATCCAAACATATAGTTTTTAGAATGCTTGACTGACTGACAACTTTCGCTGTAGGTAACGTATCCTTTGAAGTTTTGCCCTGGGATCACGAAACTTGGATTGCAACAAGATAAATTTCCATACTAACTATGCATATAAACTGCGTCAAAATCATACAGTTTTGTCTTTCTAATTGTTGCAATCAAGTTAGATCGCCTTGCTGGTTACCTTAAATTTGTTTCATTTTAATATTTAAAATTGTAAACAATCTACTAAGATCTAAGATAACTTAAGATTAACTATTTATTATTAATAAAAAAACCTATACCTATAGTATTTTACTAGTTGACTCGCCCTGGCTTCGCACGGGTGAATTAGTAAAAAGCGGTCGAACGGAATAAAAAGCATCCAATGTCCGTCTCCTGGTTTTAAGCTACCTTACCAATTCTCAGCCAAATCGGTTCAGTCGTTCTTGAGTTATAAATAGTGTAACTAGCACGATTTTCTTGCGTCATAGCTTCAATATGTCTAGACTAATTTTGATAAATCAACGGACATGATGAAGTTGGACTGAAAAAACATTTCATAGCCATTTGCTTAACATGATAGCAAAATTGAATAAAATGTTTCTCCACATAAAATTTAACACCACATTTCACCCCCTTAAGGGTTAATTTTTCAAAAACTGTGAAACACGTGTAGTTTTTTCTTTTTCTTGATATATTTGAAAAGTTTCATAACAATACCTTTACAAAAAAAATCTCTCCATTTAGACTTTACGAACCCTTCTCACCACTTTAAGGGATGATATTTCAATTTATCTTGCGTCTATTCAAAGCTTTACATTATTAAGTGAACAGTTAATGCCATCTGTTGTCGAATGGCATAAAGTTTTATAGCGCCATCTGTCATTCAGCGGCAGTATCATATTGGCAGACAGTAAATTGGTTGCCTATCGGCTTCTAGTCTAGTAATATTAATGAAAGTAGCCTAAATGTTGACCGGAATAATAATCATTTACCATATTAAGTTTCATCGAAATCGGTCCGGTAGTTTTGCGTGATGGCGTTTCAAAGAGACAGACAGAAGTGTTCCAAAAAATTTCTTGATGGCGCTGTTTGGTGTTGTCAATGATAATGCATAGTTTCTATGGAGTTTGAGGTAGTTTATATATGAAGTTCTGAATCGCGGTTACTATATTTTCCGTATGCTCAGCGCTATAAGGAAAAAATCTACATGGAATCCATAATGAATTCGTTCCGAAGTGCATACAATCTCAGATTTATCATATGTATAGATTATTTCACATTAATCTTTGGACTTAAGTTTAAAAAATTCATTGTTCATTGCGTAATAATTTTTAAATGCGGGTAATATGTTATAATGAAATTCAACCATCTATATAGATACAATAAAGGATATTTTTTTTTACGTTTTGGCTTCACACTTTTGTGTATTTAGCCAGTGCCAAGTAATTGATAATTTATCAAGTTATCCATATTTCACGCAAATATGTGTCAAGTCACAGTCGAAGTCATCAAGTCAAGTCAGTCTAGTTAGTCATAGTACAGTACAGTAAAGTGGTGGCAACTTTACTTGAAGCTTCTATGGAATTTTGGAAACAACACGAAAAGAAACGTTTCACCATCATTATACCATTTTCGCCTGTAATCCAGCACTTAACAAATAAAATGCCACCAATTTTATGCACTAACACTGAACATAACACAAGTTTTGGAAAATAATACAATGCGGTGACGCAATGTTTTTCGCTTTCCCGCCAAAACTCCTAAAGGATATTAAAATAACAATTTAAAAATTAAAATTAAAAAATGCAGTTGCAAAACTTGTTATAAGAAGCCGCTACCAGTAGGCAACTTGCCCAAAATGCTGTCGGCATTGCCCCGTTGAATGGCAATATTGGTGATAAATTACCTTTTTTTTTTCAGACAATGTCTCATATGAATTAATCTACAAAGAAGAACATACAGATAATGGTCGGGAATTTGTCATAGATATTATACCAAAGGGTAAGTGTCACACGTCGATAACGTGTAGCGTATAATTTTGGCTATATATTTTTTTTTTGTTTTGGTTTTGGCTCCACACTTTTGTGTATTTAGCCAGTGTCAAGTAATTAATTTTTCAAGTTATTTTATATATAATTATGTATGTTGTATGTGTCAAGTCAAGTCACAGTCCAAGTCATCGAGTCAAGTCATAGTCTAGTCTAGTCAAGTCACACTCCTAGTAAAGTGGTGGCAACTTTACCAGAAGCTTCTATGGAGTTTTGGAAACAACACGAAAAGAAACGTTTCACCGTCATTATACCACTTTCCCACACTCATGCCTGTAATCCAGCACTTAAAGAATAAATTGCCACCAATTTTATGCACTAACACTGAAAATTACACAAGTTTTGGAAAATAATACAATGCGGTGACGCGTTCTTTTTCGTTTTCCCGCCAAAACTCTGGTTATATTTCTCTTTTCTCTTTCCAATTGTGTTGTTCTTGTAGTTCTTTTCTCCATGACGTATTTTGGATAGTCTTCAACTTCAACTCTTTGTAAATGGCCTTTGTGGAGAGGCTACCACAATGTTGCCAATATCACGTAGGATGATAGCACATCAAACGAAAATTCGTCAGTGAGAAATTTTGAAACATGTGGGAAATGAATATGAGGTCACCTATGAATGTCCTAGATGAATCTAAAATGCTGAAACAAAACAAAAGAATACTATATTCACATCAATTACAAAAATTGTTAATGTAATAATCTAAAACTAATATTTAAGTAAATGTAATAATTTGTTTCTTTTAGTATTCTTTTTTGTTTTATAATTTTTATTTTTGTGCCACCCAGTTAATAAAGTTTCTTTCAAAGCTCTCGTACGATTCTTCATTCTCCTCTATACTAAAAAATACTAGATTATTTATTCTTGCCTGTCTCTTCAAATCGTGTATCCTTTTTTCCTGGTTTTCCACATTCTCTTTAAGGTTTTCGTTTGAAGGATCTATGCTTAGTGTCTGACCGTTTAGTTCAAATGCTGACTGTGGTGGACGGGTGGTGCTTGTGTACCTTATTTGTGACAATTTTCTTCCTACGTTTATGACTTGGATTTTTTGTGCTATTTTAGGTTATGTCAGTTTTAAATGCGTTGTAGAAGTAGGTATTAAACAGACCTGATAGAATGCGGCACAGATATATTTATATACACTTCACTGTTAATTTCAGTTCTTATAGATCAACACTGAGAGAAAAGTGATTTTTTATGTGATATAGCGTCACTTGTATTTTAATTATTTTTGGTATGATCATTTTTCACTGAGTCGTAACACTTTTTAAATGCTTCTCGACTTGTGTGTTTATATTTATTTTAATATTATTTATTTACCAACAAAGACGTGGTCTCGGAAGTCAAAGTCAAAGAGTATGGAACGCTACGTACAAAATCGGTAGTATTGCCCTCTAAAATCTGTAGATTCGTACCGAAAATCGGTATACGCAAAGAAAATCTAAAAAATATATGGAACATTCCCCAATACTTCAGCTTCCATCACACGCTTCTGCAGCCGACAGTCACTTCCATCAACCAAGACTGATAAAATTGGTGACTGAATAAGGAATCAAATTGACATTACACGGCCAGTCACACTCAAAATTTTACAGAGAACACGTTTCTGATCGTAAATAATCAGCAATCGCAACTTATCATCTAATGGACGCCTCATCCATACTTACCATTGGGGGATTCGCCGCAACGTTACTTAAAACTCGTTAAACCATCGACTTTTTTATGTTTTGGCTCCACACTTTTGTGTATTTAGCGAGTGTTAAGTAATTGATAATTACATACAATACAAAAAGAAAGTTCTCTTCCCAACTACTTTAAATTCTTAAAACGTAGGTACAACGATTACTAAATAACTCGTGGACGTTGATATTAAATACTAAATGATTGTTTCAGGCTCTGGAGAATCTAAGGACTCATTTGGACCTGATCAAGGTAAATATTATCGATAGGAGACGCGTCACGCCGGTACTTACACGTTTCATTATAATATATTTAAAAGAGACATCAATTGGTTTTCAGTTGATTTCATCGACGTTTTATCATTATTACAAGCGGCGCCCCGCGGTTTCACTCGCAGATAATAAAGTGGCCTGTGTGTTAATCCACCATATAAGCTTACTATATTCCAAATTTCATACAAATCCGTCTAGCATTTTCAGCGTGAGAGAGTAACAAACATCTATACATACACAGAAACTTTCGCGTGTATGATATTTGCAGAATTGGTCTGTGCAACAGTATTGTAGCGTTACCATCGTCAGAAATATATATCGCCTCGCAGGGCCTCATCTATTGGGCGATATGCTCGCTAAGCGACAAACAATTTAAAAAACACGCTTTTCTTCGCCATCTATGACCATTTTGTAAAAACGGAATTGAGTTTTCAAACATGTGTCATAATAAAATGTAGTTTAAATCAAAAGCACTAAAGAGTATTGATATCTACTTCGAAGTAAATCACCACCGTAATAGCTGCTGAAGTGACAGATGCATTCGATAAAATAAACCAGAGGTAGATAAGGTGCTATTATCCAACCTTCCCTCTGCTCCAGCAAACAACCGTGTCGCAGTCAGTCACATTACAAACTTGTCGTGGTTGTGAAGTAGGTGGGCGGGTCCATGTAAAGTCCTGTTCATTTTAGAAATATTGTCTGATAAATTAATTTTTGTGTATAGGTACCCAAGGATCACCAGGTACGGCTGGGCAGCCCAGAAATGGACAACGTCAACCAGGCTCCACCAATCAGCAAAGAATACCCGGAACATCTACTGTAGCACCTGCAGGTAGACTGATTAAAATGATTCGAACTTTTTTTGGGAGGGTGAAGAATCACTCTCTGCTGGTGTGTATTGCTCTGGTTCCCGGAAACCAAAGCAGGATATAGGCGACACTACAATAGTCCAAGTACAGTGGTCGCCGCTACAGCAGGCAGCCCGGACGAGAGCCGACATGGGACAGGTTAGTCCACCCCGTTGTATCTCGGCCTTGGGGCCACCTGACCATGCCAGAAACGCATTTTTTGAGTTTCTTGCCATCACGAGAGCGACTAAGGTAGTCAATCTCAGGAACTGCGAAAACATCTTGCAGTCCTTCAGGCAAGAAAACGAAGGCCTCTTAAAGGTGAGGCTCGAGGAAGCCAACGCAGCCATATATAACAACCATACCTCCCTGGTCATCAAGGGAACGATGGAAGGTCGATATATGGCAGCATATAGTTCTGGAAGTGGTTTGTGGCTCTAGATGAGAGTGAGACGGAGCGGACCGGAAAGCCGAAGTATGAGACACCACCGAACGATCACATCGTGGTTATCGCCCGGTGTACCAGGATAATGCTAGATGACAGGATCCTAGAAATGGCCAAAACCATTGAAAGGAGCCTTGGAGTCGACGCAAAGTCTTGGCAAAACTGGAAGGTACCTGAGATCCGATGGATCAATGGGGTCCTAGGTGTGGTAAGACAACTTGGGTGGTCAGACACTTCGATGTGGACAAGGACGTGATCATCACCACAACAACCGAAGCAGCGAAAGACTTGAGGGAGAAGCTAGCGCACCGCATAGGTGACTTGGTGAAAACCAAAGTACGCACCATGGCTTCTGTACTCGTATATGGCATCCAAAGGGGTGAAAGTAACGTTCGCCTTATGGTAGACGAAGCTCTCATGAACCACTTTGGGGCCATCGTAATGGCTGCGCGGCTGTCTGAAGCTCGCGAAATTGTCCTCATTGGAGACGTCAACCAGTTGCCTTATATCGACAGGGAGAACCTCTTCGAGTTAAGGTACAATCGCCCGAACCTGGTGGCCACCATCAACCAGGAGTTGTTATACACACACAGGAATCCCATGGATGTCGCGTACGCGCTGGGGGATATATACTCCGGTATATATTCCTCGGCCCCACGTGTTAGGTCCCTGGAGCAGAGAAGGTACACAGGTGCGCAAATACCCAGCACCCTCCCCAACACCCTTTTCCTAGTACACACTCAGGAAGAAAAGGAGACCCTGTCCAACCAGGGTTGTGGTGGAGGCACGGGGTCACGCATCCTAACCATCCATGAAGCGCAGGGACTGACATACGAGTCGGTCATCGTCATAAAGACCAAGGGCAAAATGAGACTGCACGAGAGCGTTCCGCACGCGGTGGTTGCAGTCTCGCGGCACACCAGGACATTCATTTACTACGCCGACGACGAAGATGACGCCATCAGCCGTTTCGAGCGGCGTGCGATGGCTGCATCACCGGAAGCCATCTGCGAGTACAACTTGCAAATGGCTATCAAAGATTGGAACGTGGCGGTAATGGAGGCCCTGGGCCGGGAGGAAAAAGTGGACTAAGGGAAAAAAGAGAAAAAAAAAGAACAAGTACGAGCGGGATCATTGATGAGCTCAAAGGAGCCTGTCAATTATCCCGCTCGTATGAATAAAATAGTAATAAGGGTATTTTAACTAAATTGTAAATTGTGCGTACACCCGGAGCACTCATGCTCACTAAAAAGCTTCTTCTTGCGGCGGCGTCGTGTGTCGGGTCGTCCTCTTCCCTCAAACATGGTCGAGGAGGACGATGGGTGGAACATGCGTCAAGCTCGTGAACGGGTGCTGCTTGCGGAAGCTGGTTTGCTCGGTGGTGTACGCACAATTAGAAAATTAGAAATAAGAACTTGAATGCTTATGTTTATGTATCTTTTTGTTATTTATTATCCTTCCTGTATTATATATGTGGGCAGGAACGTGTTGTGGGTAGGTTGCAACCTATATAACTATAGGCCGTCAGCATGTCCACACCGCGCCGTGTCTGGAACGAGAATGATCCGTAGCACACCAATCGATCCCTTTATATAGCCAGACAGGTAGGGGCGCCATGACAGTTGCCGGTGCTGCCACTGTAATAAATTTAATGCCACCACAGGGTAAATTACGGTGCTCGATCGCTGTGCATAGAGTTTATACTACAACTAAATTTCACTGGACGTAGCCGCCGTCATATATAAGTTCATGTTTATAATAAGCTTAATTCATAAATATAAAAAATTATCTAACAAAAAGCACGGACCCAGGTGTCTGTGGAAATGCAGACTAATAAAAAAAAAAAAAAGTATAGTGGTCCGCAGTGGACAAGTGAATGTTAAATTTAAAAAAAAAGGTTTTGGTAGATTGAATTCTTTACGATTGCGAGGAACCATGACGAGGCACTTGAATACTTGGCGTTATTTTAATATCACGTTATTTTTCCTGTAGGTGGATCTCCAACTGACGGACCCAACGATGTTACCGGCACAACTGATGCTCCACAGAGAGGTGATGAGAGTGGAGGTAGAAATTCACCAGGATATTGGACGGAGATAGGTAAGTAGTAACGATATTTTCGAAGTACCTAACACTTCATTACGCACGCTCGACTTGGAGAGTAAGCTGGTGAATGCGAGGCAAACGGAAGTCGAAAAAATAAATTATCATTTTATTGGTATGTCCGGTAAAATGACAATGTATTTTTGTAACACCTTGTATAAATAATAAAATACTACAATGATAAAATAACTAATACTAAACACTACCTACTACAAAAAATATAAGTAAATAATTTTGCTCTTGAAGATATAAGTTCTAGAATATGGAATATATTTTGAATAAAACCTGTACGTTATTCGTCTCGAATTAATGATGATAAATATTATTCTAACCTCTGTGGTGTGGTGGATGAGCAGGTCGGTTCATAACTCGCAGGTGGCGGGTTCGATTCCCGTGGCAGGACAAGTGTTTGTGCACAGAAAAAAGCGCAAATACTTGATCTGAGTCTGGATGTTGTGAGTCTCGTAATTCCTGGGTCCCTAGACACAGGGAATTTTAGTTAGAGTCCAGGATCTATGTATGTGATCGTTGGGCGCTATTATTATTATTGTAGCACACTTCATGCATATTGTAATAAGTCTTACTAACTTAATATTCTTTTTGACATGTCTTTACATAAATGTAGATATGAATTCTCTGGTGTCCCTTTTTCACATTTATCCATTTGTATTACAGTTAAAGGAACTTCATCTAATACAAAAAGTGTGACTTCTACGTCTACTACAGAAGACCAGTGGATATGGATCAGTAATAATGGAGACGATTCTATACGCGGCAACGGCCCTGTTAACCCCATATTATTGAAAAGTAAGTAATTTAACAGAATATTATCAGTATCTACTGCAGTTTAGTACTGCTTTTAAAAGATGAGGTATAGTAATCGTTAGATCTCAACATAGTCTCATTAGAAGTAGGTTTATTATTACCCATAGTAGTTTTACTAGGTGGTAGGATTTTTCTGCAAAGTTCGTCTAGGTAGATACCACCGCTTCGCCAGTTATACCTGATGCCAAGCAGTAGTGCGCAAGCACTACTGTGTTTCGGTTTGAACGGCACTGTATCTAGTGAAATTACGGGGCAAATAATGAGATTCTGATCTCACATTACCCGACTGTGCTGATGTCTCACGATGATGTGCGCAGTGCAGTGTCGCGCGAAACTTTATATTGTGGAATTCCGAGTTACACAGTTCTGTTATGGGTGGCCGTATCATTTAACATCAGGTGAACTACTAGCCAGTTACATCATTCTCTACCATGAAAAAAACACTCGCTACCATCCCCTTCAACCTAGTACTTGCCCAATACCGTTTACCGGTAGAAAATCTGGCAAAGCGGTGTTACTTACCCAGATGAACTCGTGCATTAAATTCTTACCATTTAAAAGAAGGGTCAATAGAGTTTTATCGTATGGTAAGGAACTCATTACTCATCTAAGGTTACATATATCCATAACCTACGGTGACCTCTTCCTATCAGGGTATGGTTGTTTGTTACCCATGGCATAAAAAGCTTCCCTCACATTAGACGGCTTGGTTTCTTATGCGGCCGCCCTCCCGCCCGGTTACGCTATAAAGGTTGGCAGAGGCCAATAGCATAATCGGGGGCGAATTGGCTGGACTGCCAACGCAACCCCTTCTCGCCCGGTACGGCGGACGAGGGCTCACGGGGGGTTTTAGTGGGTTAGAGTCCCACATACACCCTCCCACCACCCCCGTGGTGGCAGGAAAGTGCGAGGGTATTTTCCCCCTCAAAAAAAGGCCAATAGCATAAGCCCGTTTAAGAAAAAGTGTAATCTGGATTTTATTAAAATTACTACGATTTCTTAAAAAGCAAATACTTTTTTCAGCTGGCACAGTGACCATTATCCCCACGCCAACCTCGTCAGCAGATGCTCCTAACACAGGTGGGTCATCGACAATGTTCATCTAGATAGATATAGGCCCGTAGGACTATAAAAGCGAAAAGAGGCCTCTAGATCGTACCGGCTTCGCACTGGTGGACATTTATTTTTTCATTTTTTTACACCTTGGGTAACATTAGCGTAGTTTTGGTAGGGATCCTTATTTTTCTTGCAATTGAAATAGCCCATATTAATCAGTGATAATGTAGAATTCAGATAGTGAAAGAATTTTTAAAATCGGTTTTGTACTTTGTGAGCCAATTGGTTACAAAGATACTTACATACAAATCTTTCCTCTTTATTATATTAGTATAGATTGCCTGACGGTATCGAACAATTGACAGCCTCTGTGGTGTGGTGGTTGAGCAATTGGGCTCATAATCTGGAGTCGGCGTTTTCGATTCCCGCGGCAAGACAAGTATTTGTGCACAGAAAAAAAAGCGTAAATACTTGTTCTGAGTCTGGGTGTTGTGGGGCCATGGTCCTCGTAGTTCCTGGATCCCTAGACACAGGGAGTCCTAGTTAGGGTCCAGGACCTATTTATGTGATCATTAGGCGTTATTATTATATTATTATTAATCTAGTTACGTGAATGCTCAGCTGGTAATGATTAATTGTCAAGAATCAATTCCTTTAGGAGCGATGATGGTTGAAGCTAGAAAACTAAATCGAAATAATTGCAAATGTTTTAATGAAACAACAATTAAAAACTACTAGACCCTCCCCCTTTTTCTCATGCCATGAATTATTTTAACAAAAATACAGTAACTGGCAAAAGTTGTTTATGTAAAAGCTCCAATCCCCCGTTATTTTGCAGAACAAGTTTTGTCAGGTCATTTGCCTTCAATCAATTTTTATTTGTAGCCCCAGGTGCCAACAACCCGAGCATTGACTACACAGGAGGTGATTCCGATGGCTCAAGTCCTACATCCAATACAGGTAAGTAAAATACATTTGACGTATAGCTTTCTGTTAATATTCTGTCATAAAAATGTTCTTAGATGGCTCAAAAAGCCATTATAATATACTTGCCAATACTATTTATATTTTCAATCTAATCTAAATTTAGTTAATTGTTAAATAATTTAAAGTTGGCAGATGAATTTTTATACATCTGTCATCTTTAAATTACTTAACAATTTTTAATCTCTATTAGAAAAAAAAGAAGTTTTTTTTTCGTCTATATATAAATCAGCTTTATTTGAACATTATCCACAAACAGTCTGAAAAATAAATTTAATAATTATTATGTGCTTATTTTGTATGATAAGGTATGAGACAATCACTGCAAGTGTTTTGTTCACATTTAGCACAATAGGTTAGTTTTTTCTTACAACCTTGTCCTCGACAACGTCTCTGTTTGTCCCTTTTTGTCATATAGTGACCAACATTATCAAATCTGACAGGTTGTAAAAGAACTTCTGAAGAACCTGGTGTCGGTTTACTTGCCTTGCTTTTCGATATTTTCATCCAACTAAAACAAACCCTTCGTCTGAAATCTAGCAGAGGGATGGTCTCATCTTTATTTATCTGGTTGTAGATAATCCATGCATTCACAAGGGATATGTCTAAAATACGGATGACAAAAGACCAATACAGTTTTTAACTCTAAAGCGGATCGGATATTTAGAAATCAGCCAATCATGTTTATCCACTCCTCCCATATTTTTATTGTAATTATGAACAAGCATTTGCTGATTCACGGCTACTTTGGCCTTTTCTTTTTTTGAGTACCTACTCGTTTTTACAAAAGGTTCAACAGAATCAAAATTAGTCAAAAGAAAAACAACATTGTTGTCATGCTATTTCGCCCACAAAATTTCATTATTTTTATCAAAACGATAATTGTAAAGTATTTATTATTTATCTCTTGTTTGGTCATGATAGGACATTTTTAGTCCTATTTTCTCTGACAGAGACACCTGTTTCTCTGAATCCTTAAGATTTCAAATCAATCAACAATTGCATGCTGCTGAAAAAGTTATCGAAGCAGACTACATGTACTCTGAGAGCTGTACGAAGTGCAAGAAACTTCTTTACCACTGTTGCACCCAAGCCATCGTCACTGCTAGCAGAGGTTTGAGTATCCTTGCACGTGTAAAGCGAAAAGTTATAACAATATGCGCTGACTCCACACAGTGCCCAAAGCTTATATCAGAATCTTACTGGTTTACCTTTTATAAATTGTTTGATTCCATGGTAACCGAAGTATTTGACGATCATTTCATCAACAGCTAAATTGGATTCAAATATACCAAACTTTCGGAATTATTCATTCTTGCTTTATGAATAAGTGGGCAAATTTTGAAAGTTTTGTCAGTATTATCGATTTGTGAGTTGACATTGAAATGTAAACAGGATTTAAGTTTAGCAAAACGATTACGGGACATTGCTTGTTCAACAAATGGAATATGTACATCCTCATCTCTACACCAATAAAGTTTACTTTGCGGCAAGTGTTGATACGAAGAGAAGAACAAAATTCCTATAAAAACTTTAACTCATTTATAGTTAGATTGAAGTTCAATAATTTTTATGTTTGGCGTAGTTTACAGTTTCGTGCACAATATATTCTAGAATCTCGTTATACAACAAGTTTTCGAATATTTCTACCGCTGATTTTCCTTCCACTTCCGTAATTATATTTTCCAAACATTGTTTAGCAGTATTAGATACCGGCTGTATACGGATATACTGGTTCACACTTACGCCAAGTACCTGCCTTGCTTGTCCGAGATGTGGTTTGAGTAGGATAATTTTCCGCGACGTGATCGATCGTGCAGGAAAATTCCACTTGACCAGCTACATCAGACACTGGCAAAACTTCCATATAGTCGTCAGGACCTTCTTCTATGTCAGTCATTTCACATCCGGCGGCAATATGGCAACTTCAATGTCATTTAACTCCTCATCACTAGAATCTTCGCGTGACAGGATCGAACACGCTTTCGCGGCAAATTGTACAGACAGGTCATTAGGACGGTTTATTTTGAATGTATATCACAAGTTCACAAATTATATTTTGTTTTTGTTTTTATTTGTTTTATATTTGGTAGATCTAAGAATAAGTCTTATGTACTTTAAAATAGGTAACGTTTTTATTTTACGGTATATACAGTCGGAACTCAATGCTCTCCTTCAGTCAACAAAAATAATTTAAAAATTTACATGAAAATTACGTAAACATTTCTTACAAAGAAAAAAATTATTATTAGAAAAATAATGTAAAAATATGAATTTCATCAGAAATTATAAAAATAAAAGTCCTAATACGTAAAAAGAAATTTTGAAAATAGTGTCCTAAAAATATGACAGTGGGGAAGAATGGGCTTGAATTATAAAGATGAAATATTTGTATGTAAGTATCTCTGTAACGAATTGGCTCAAAAAGTACTGCACTGATCCGTCCAGCGGTTTCAGCGTGAGAGTGTAACAAACATCTATACATACACAGAAACTTTCGCGTGTATGATATTAGCAGAATTGGTCTGTGGAACAGTATTGTAGCGTTACCATCGTCAGAAATATATATCGCCTCGCAGGGCCTCATCTATTGGGCGATATGCTCGCTAAGCGACAAAGCCTTACAAACAATTTAAAAAAACACGCTTTAACTCGCCATCTATGACCATTTTTTAAAAACGGAATTGAATTTTCAAACATGTGTCATAATAAAATGTAATTTAAATCAAAAGCACTATAGAGTATTGATATCTACTTCGAAGTAAATCACCGTCGAAATAGCTGTCTATCCCTTATTGACCCCGTTAGGGGATGAATTTCAATAAAATACGAATTACGTCTGCAATCAGTTCTATTAAAATAGGTTTGTGCAAAATTTGAAGTAGATTAGACCAAGGAATCACCTTGTTCAAATTTTTCACCCCTTTAGGGGTAGAATTTAGGAAAATCCTATGTCGGATGCCTATGTCATACAAAGAACACATCCACCAAGCTGCAGGTATCTACAACCAGCGGTTTAGGATGAGGGTTGATCCGTCAGTCAGTCATTCAAGAAAAAAAGCCTTTTATATGTATAAATTCGAAAGTCACAGATGCATTTGATAAAATAATACAGAAACAGAACTGATTAAAATGATTTGAACTTTTTATGGAAGGCTCAGGAATTATCTGTCTGCTAGTCTATCCAGCTCTGGTCGTGGGAGCATGGTCCTTAGGATCCAGGATCTACCGTTAAGTAGTGTTGTGAAGTACGTCAGCGGGTCCATACAATGTTCTGTTCATTTTAGAAATATCGTCTGATAAATTAATTTTTGTGAATAGGTACCCAAGGATCATCAAGTACCACTAGGCAACCCACAAATGGACAAAGTGGACCAGGCTACACCAACCAGCAGGGACAACCCGGAACATTTAATGAATACCCTGCAGGTAAACTGATTAAAAAGGATTTGAACTTTTTTTGGGAGGCTCAGGAATTATCTGTCTGCTGGTCTATCCAGCTCTGGTCGTGGGAGCATGGTCCTTAGGATCCAGGATCTAACGTTATGTAGTGTTGTGAAGTGCGTCAGCGGGTCCATACAATGTTCTGTTCATTTTAGAAATATTGTCTGATAAATTAATTTTTGTGAATAGGTACCCAAAGATCATCAAGTACCACTAGGCAACCCACAAATGGACAAAATGGACCAGGCTACACCAATCAGCAGGGACAACCCGGAACATTTAATGAATACCCTGCAGGTAAACTGATTAAAAAGGATTTGAACTTTTTTTGGAAGGCTCAGGAATTATCTGTCTGCTAGTCTATCCAGCTCTGGTCGTGGGAGCATGGTCCTTAGGATCCAGGATCTACCGTTAAGTAGTGTTGTGAAGTACGTCAGCGGGTCCATACAATGTTCTGTTCATTTTAGAAATATTGTCTGATAAATTAATTTTTGTGAATAGGTACCCAAGGATCATCAAGTACCACTAGGCAACCCACAAATGGACAAAATGGACCAGGCTACACCAATCAGCAGGGACAACCCGGAACATTTAATGAATACCCTGCAGGTAAACTGATTAAAAAGGATTTGAACTTTTTTTGGAAGGCTCAGGAATTATCTGTCTGCTAGTCTATCCAGCTCTGGTCGTGGGAGCATGGTCCTTAGGATCCAGGATCTACCGTTAAGTAGTGTTGTGAAGTACGTCAGCGGGTCCATACAATGTTCTGTTCATTTTAGAAATATTGTCTGATAAATTAATTTTTGTGAATAGGTACCCAAGGATCATCAAGTACCACTAGGCAACCCACAAATGGACAAAGTGGACCAGGCTACACCAACCAGCAGGGACAACCCGGAACATTTAATGAATACCCTGCAGGTAAACTGATTAAAAAGGATTTGAACTTTTTTTGGGAGGCTCAGGAATTATCTGTCTGCTAGTCTATCCAGCTCTGGTCGTGGGAGCATGGTCCTTAGGATCCAGGATCTACCGTTAAGTAGTGTTGTGAAGTACGTCAGCGGGTCCATACAATGTTCTGTTCATTTTAGAAATATTGTCTGATAAATTAATTTTTGTGAATAGGTACCCAAGGATCATCAAGTACCACTAGGCAACCCACAAATGGACAAAATGGACCAGGCTACACCAACCAGCAGGGACAACCCGGAACATTTAATGAATACCCTGCAGGTAAACTGATTAAAAAGGATTTGAACTTTTTTTGGGAGGCTCAGGAATTATCTGTCTGCTGGTCTATCCAGCTCTGGTCGTGGGAGCATGGTCCTTAGGATCCAGGATCTAACGTTATGTAGTGTTGTGAATTGCGTCAGCGGGTCCATACAATGTTCTGTTCATTTTAGAAATATTGTCTGATAAATTAATTTTTGTGAATAGGTACCCAAGGATCATCAAGTACCACTAGGCAACCCACAAATGGACAAAGTGGACCAGGCTACACCAACCAACAGGGACAACCCGGAACATTTAATGAATACCCTGCAGGTAAACTGATTAAAAAGGATTTGAACTTTTTTTGGGAGTCTCAGGAATTATCTGTCTGCTAGTCTATCCAGCTCTGGTCGTGGGAGCATGGTCCTTAGGATCCAGGATCTACCGTTAAGTAGTGTTGTGAAGTACGTCAGCGGGTCCATACAATGTTCTGTTCATTTTAGAAATATTGTCTGATAAATTAATTTTTGTGAATAGGTACCCAAGGATCATCAAGTACCACTAGGCAACCCACAAATGGACAAAGTGGACCAGGCTACACCAACCAGCAGGGACAACCCGGAACATTTAATGAATACCCTGCAGGTAAACTGATTAAAAAGGATTTGAACTTTTTTTGGAAGGCTGAAGAATTATCTGTCTGCTGGTATATCCGGCTCTAGTTATGGGAGCATGGTTCTTATGATCCAGAATCTATGTATGTGCTCGTTACCATTGTTCATTATGCTTTTATATATATTAATTTAAATAGAAAACTCAAAATTCATATAATTTATTGTAAAGGCAAAATTGGTAATTTTACCAAATATGTTAGTTAGAAGACCCGGAATATCTACTATAGCACCTGCAGGTAGACTGATTAAAATGATTCGAACTTATTTTGGGAGGGTGAGGAATCACTCTCTACTGGTGTGTATTGCTCTGGTTTCCGGAAACCAAAGCAGGATACAGGCGACACTACAATAGTCCAAGTACAGTGGTCCGCAGTGGACAAGTGAACGTTAAATTTAAAAAAAAAGGTTTTGGTAGATTGAATTCTTTACGATTGCGAGGAACCATGACGAGGCACTTGAATACTTGGCGTTATTTTAATATCACGTTATTTTTCCTGTAGGTGGATCTCCAACTGACGGACCCAACGATGTTACCGGCACAACTGATGCTCCACAGAGAGGTGATGAGAGTGGAGGTAGAAATTCACCAGGATATTGGACGGAGATAGGTAAGTAGTAACGATATTTTCGAAGTACCTAACACTTCATTACGTACGCTCGACTTGGAGAGTAAGCTGGTGAATGCGAGGCAAACGGAAGTCGAAAAAATAAATTATCATTTTATTGGTATGTCCGGTAAAATGACAATGTATTTTTGTAACATCTTGTATAAATAATAAAATACTACAATGATAACATAACTAATACTAAACACTACCTACTACAAAAAATATAAGTAAATAATTTTGCTCTTGAAGATATAAGTTCTAGAATATGGAATATATTTTGAATAAAACCTGTACGTTATTCGTCTCGAATTAATGATGATAAATATTATTCTAACCTCTGTGGTGTGGTGGATGAGCAGGTCGGTTCATAACCCGCAGGTGGCGGGTTCGATTCCCGTGGCAGGACAAGTGTTTGTGCACAGAAAAAAGCGCAAATACTTGATCTGAGTCTGGATGTTGTGAGTCTTGTAATTCCTGGGTCCCTAGACACAGGGAATTTTAGTTAGAGTCCAGGATCTATGTATGTGATCGTTGGGCGCTATTATTATTATTGTAGCACACTTCATGCATATTGTAATAAGTCTTACTAACTTAATATTCTTTTTGACATGTCTTTACATAAATGTAGATATAAATTCTCTGGTGTCCCTTTTTCACATTTATCCATTTGTATTACAGTTAAAGGAACTTCATCTAATTCAAAAAGTGTGACTTCTTCGTCTACTACAGAAGACCAGTGGATATGGATCAGTAATAATGGAGACGATTCTATACGCGGCAACGGCCCTGTTAACCCCATATTATTGAAAAGTAAGTAATTTAACAGAATATTATCAGTATCTACTGCAGTTTAGTACTGCTTTTAAAAGATGAGGTATAGTAATCGTTAGATCTCAACATAGTCTCATTAGAAGTAGGTTTATCATTACCCATAGTAGTTTTACTAGGTGGTAGGATTTTTCTGCAAAGTTCGTCTAGGTAGATACCACCGCTTCGCCAGTTATACCTGATGCCAAGCAGTAGTGCGCAAGCACTACTGTGTTTCGGTTTGAACGGCACTGTATCTAGTGAAATTACGGGGCAAATAATGAGATTCTGATCTCACATTACCCGACTGTGCTGATGTCTCACGATGATGTGCGCAGTGCAGTGTCGCGCGAAACTTTATGTGGAATTTCGAGTGACACAGTTCTGTTATGGGTGGCCGTATCATTTAACATCAGGTGAACTACTAGCCAGTTACATCATTCTCTACCATGAAAAAAACACTCGCTACCATCCCCTTCAACCTAGTACTTGCCCAATACCGTTTACCGGTAGAAAATCTGGCAAAGCGGTGTTACTTACCCAGATGAACTCGTGCATTAAATTCTTACCATTTAAAAGAAGGGTCAATAAAGTTTTATCGTATGGTAAGGAACTCATTACTCATCTAAGGTTACATATATCCATAACCTACGGTCACCTCTTCCTATCAGGGTATGGTTGTTTGTTACCCATGGCATAAAAAGCTTCCCTCACATTAGACGGCTTGGTTTCTTATGCGGCCGCCCTCCCGCCCGGTTACGCTGTAAAGATTGGCAGAGTCCAATAGCATAATCGGGGACGAGTTGGCTGGACTGCCAACGCGACCCCTTCTCGCCCGGTACGGCGGACGAAGGCTCACGGGGGGTTTTAGTGGGTTAGAGTCCCACATACACCCTCCCACCACCCCCGTGGTGGCAGGAAAGTGCGAGGGTATTTTCCCCCTCAAAAAAAGGCCAATAGCATAAGCCCGTTTAAGAAAAAGTGTAATCTGCATTTTATTAAAATTACTACGATTTCTTTAAAAGCAAATACTTTTTTCAGCTGGCACAGTGACCATTATCCCCACGCCAACCTCGTCAGCAGATGCTCCTAACACAGGTGGGTCATCGACAATGTTCATCTAGATAGATATAGGCCCGTAGGCCTATAAAAGCGAAAAGAGGCCTCTAGATCGTACCGGCTTCGCACAGGTGGACATTTATTTTTTCATTTTTTTACACCTTGGGTAACATTAGCGTAGTTTTGGTAGGGATCCTTATTTTTCTTGCAATTGAAATAGCCCATATTAATCAGTGATAATGTAGAATTCAGATGGTGAAAGAATTTTTAAAATCGGTTTTGTACTTTTTTAGCCAATTGGTTACAAAGATACAGGGAGTCCTAGTTAGGGTCCAGGATCTATTTATGTGATCATTAGGCGTTATTATTATATTATTATTAATCTATAATAGTTACGTGAATGCTCAGCTGTTAATGATTAATTGTCAAGAATCAATTCCTTTAGGAGCGATGATGGTTGAAGCTAGAAAACTAAATCGAAAGAATTGCAAATGTTTTAATGAAACAACAATTAAAAAATACTAGACCCTCCCCCTTTTTCTCATGCCATGAATTATTTTAACAAAAATACAGTAACTGGCAAAAGTTGTTTATGTAAAAGCTCCAATCCCCGTTATTTTGCGGAGCAAGTTTTGTCAGGTCATTTGCCTTCAATCAATTTTTATTTGTAGCCCCAGGTGCCAACAACCCGAGAATTGACTACACAGGAGGTGATTCCGATGGCTCAAGTCCTACATCCAATACAGGTAAGTAAAATACATTTGACGTATAGCTTTCTGTTAATATTCTGTCACAAAAATGTTCTTAGAAGTTCTTAGATGGCTCAAAAAGTCATTATAATATATACATATACATATAAAATATACAATACATATATATATATACATATATACTTGTCCATACTATTTATATTTTTAATCTTATCTAAATTTAGTTAATTGTCAAATAATTTAACTTCTGAGAACAAATGTTTTCTTTAAATTATTGGCAGATGAATTCTATTCATCTGCCATCTTTAAATTATTTAACAATTTTGAATCTCCATTAGAAAAAAAGAAGTTTTCTGTTTGTTTTTTTTTTTAATGCAACAATCAGCCACAGTTACTCTGAACCGTTTTAAAAATAAAAATCTATCGGCAATTACTTCACCCGTAGCTTATCACTTTTCGCAGAAGAGCTGTTAATATTCCGGGTTAAAAATTACTTCTCCTTTTGGCTTTCGGTAGACTATTGTCAGCACATGTGTGCAAAATTACATCCAAATTCTGCTAACTTAGTGGAAATTGATTTACCTTGTGTAAAACGTGAACAAATAAATTCTCGTGTGTTGTATTTAAATAAACATTTGCCTTATACATACTAATCTATTGGGTATGAGATCTGTGAATCAGACCACAGATAATATAATACTGTACTAGGTATTAAAACTATGATTTTTCTTCAGATAATGACTTCCAGACCTACAAACCACGTGGAAGCCCTGGCGGCTACAGGCGACGACCAGGTAATAATAATTAATTGACATAAAATTATACTTTTATATTTTTATAAATCGGTTCACAAAATAAAAAAATATTGATGGCAAAAATATCAATGAACATACACAAAAAAATACATACAGACGAACATAGAACCTCCTCCTTTTTGGAAGTCAGGTGACAGGGCCACCATATAATAGAGTGATGAGAGCTTGCAGGAGATATTGGCTCTGAAGGCTGATAAGCAAAAGATGGTTGCTGGGTAGAATTGGTATAATATATCTAGGCAAGCTTGCCCCATCTATACTCATATTATAAAGAGGAAATATTTGTATGTAAGAATCTTTGTAACGAATTGGCTCAAAAGTACTGCACTGATTTGAAAAATTCTTTCACCATTTGAATGCTACATTATCACTGATTAATATAGGCTATTTAAATTGCAAGAAAAAAAATAAGGATCCCTACTAAAACTACAATAATGTTACCTAAGGTGTAAAAAAATGCCTATAAAATATCTTTCATCGCATGCGCTGCGAAAACTATTGATGATAGAATAAGATAATGTTCCACAGTATTTAAGGATATATCAATATCTACACAAAGAGTATTTGTTCTAGTTTTAAATAATATGATATTTTATATTTCACTAGCTGCGCTTCTCCCCCCTATCCCAGTGCAGAGGGGTATAGTGGAGTAGCATCATGCATCGTGTTATACTGCCCGTTGCTTTGAACTATCGCAGTTCCCTTCTAGTCATTCAAGTTTCCATCTAGTTATTCTAGTTCCTGTCTAGTCATTCAAGGCCAATTTTCCTTGCATATGCCAGTGTTTTATCTAAGCTTCTTGGTTATAACTTTCTGTTGCGCTAAGTGATCTGTGAATCAGAATACAGATAATGTAAAATTGTTCTACATTGTAGTTACTATAAATGTGGTGGTTCCTCAGTTTATGGCTTTCCGAATGATGTACGCCGGCGTCCAAGCAGACGTGGCGGAGCCAGGCGATCATCAGGTAACAAACAATTTCAATTGACAAAAATCCTTTTATTATTTATGATAATGAATGATGTTAAGCGACACGGCTGCCCATAACAGAACAGTGTCACTTGGAACTCCAAAATATAAAGTTTCGTGTGACACTGCACTGCGCACATCATCATGAGACATCAGCACAGTCTAGTAATAATATTACTCGACTATGTGATCAGATCATAAAGTCTCATTTGCCCAGTAGTTTCACTAGCAACAGCCCCTCAAACCGGACCATAGAACACATTCAGTGGGCCAGTGACTTGATATACCGTAAATTGTGCAATCTGTTTAACTTATTTTGTAAATACGCCTATCTGCCAGACAATCTAACAGAACTAACCAGTGTGAACTTGGCAGCCAAAAGTTAGCAGCCAATAATCCGACAAAATTAAGACAGTCAATTTTTTGACTACTGAAATATTCATTTATTGATACTGAAACACCAAGATTTATGTGCAGGCTGTCACGCAAGCACTAATTATGATGCCGGATTAGAAGTGATTTACCCCACGAGCGTCGTGGAGAATATCTTCCATAATATTTAGTAAAAACTTATTGAAACGCTTTTCACCCCAGATACACCTGTAATCCCCTGAAATTTGAAAATATTTTTATTGAATTAAAAAGCCTACAAAATTATCTTTACTAAGAGTATAGTGAAAAGGTGGCTTTGAAACGATTTATGCATTCAATAATCGATCAAACTATGAAAAGTAAAAAATATCCCGAATTTTTTTGGCTGCTGAAGATTTTCAGTGTGTGAAACGCTGAATTTGTAGCATATAACTACTGAAACATCTGGAACTATGTACAGGCTATCATACCAGAACTATGTTATGCCGGCTTCGAAACGATTGAACCCACCAGCGTCTTCCATAAAATTGAAAAACATTTTTTTCAAACACTTTTTGCCCCAGTACAACCTGTAATCCCCGGAAATTTGTAAATATTTTTATTGAATTGAAAAGCCTACAAAATTATCTTTACTGTGAGTATAGTGAAAAGGTGGCTTTGAAACGATTTATAAATTCAATAATCGATCAAACTATGAAAAATCACAAATAACCCGAATTTTTTTGGCTGCTGAAGATTTTCAGTGTGTGAAACGCTGAATTTGTAGCATATAACTACTGAAACATCTGGAACTATGTACAGGCTATCATACCAGAACTATGTTATGCTGGCTTCGAAACGATTGAACCCACCAGCGTCTTCCATAACATTGAGAAACATTTTTTTCAAACGCTTTTCGCCCCAGTACAACCTGTAATCCCCTGAAATTTGAAAATATTTTTATTGAATTGAAAAGCCTACAAAATTATCTTTACTATGAGTATAAAGAAAAGGTGGCTTTGAAACGATTTATGCATTCAATAATCGATCAAACTATGAAAAATCACAAATAACCCGAATTTTTTTGGCTGCTGAAGATTTTCAGTGTGTGAAACGCTGAATTTGTGGCATATAACTACTGAAACATCTAGACCTATGTACAAGCTACGATACCAAAACTATGTTATGCCGGCTTCGAAACGATTGAACCCACCAGCGTCTTCCATAACATTGAGAAACATTTTTTTCAAACGCTTTTCGCCCCAGTACAACCTGTAATCCCCTGAAATTTGAAAATATTTTTATTGAATTGAAAAGCCTACAAAATTATCTTTACTATGAGTATAAAGAAAAGGTGGCTTTGAAACGATTTATGCATTCAATAATCGATCAAACTATGAAAAATCACAAATAACCCGAATTTTTTGGCTGCTGAAGATTTTCAGTGTGTGAAACGCTGAATTTGTAGCAAATAACTACTGAAACATCTGGAACTATGTACAGACTATCATACCAAAACTATGTTATGCCGGCTTCGAAACGATTGAACCCACCAGCGTCTTCCATAATATTTAGTAAAAACTTATTCAAACGCTTTTCGCCCTAGTACAACCTGCAATCCCCTGAAATTTGATAATATTTTTATTGAATTGAAAAGCATACAAAAGTACCTTTACTATGAGTATAGTGAAAAGGTGGCTTTAAAACGATTTATGCATTCAATAATCGATCAAACTAGAAAAGTCAAAAATATCCCTAATTTTTTTGGCTGCTGAAGATTTTCATTGTCTGAAACGCGGAATTGTTAACATATAGTATCGAAACAGACAAATACAGAAACTAGATGTTTCAGTAAATATATGCTAACAATTCAACGTTTCACATAATGAAAATCTTCAGCAGCCAAAAATTTTCGGGATGTTTTGGAATTTTCATAGTTTGATCGATTATTGAATGCATAAATCGTTTCAAAGCCACGTTTTCACCATACTCATAGTAAAGGTTCTTACGTAGGCTTTTTAATTCAATAAAAATATTTTCAAATTTCAGGGGATTACAGGTGTATCCGGGGTGAAAAGCGTTTCAATAAGTTTTTACTAAATATTATGGAAGATATTCTCCACGACGCTCGTGGGGTAAATCACTTCTAATCCGGCATCATAATTAGTGCTTGCGTGACAGCTTGCACATAAATCTTGGTGTTCCAGTATCAATACATGAATATTTCAGTAGTAAAAAAATTGACCGTCTTAATTTGGTCGGATTATTGGCTGCTAACTTTTGGCTGCCAAGTTCACACCGGTACAGAACTATAGTTGTTCCAATAGTTAAGAACAAAGCCGGTGATTTAAGTAATGCCGCGAACTATCGGCCTATCTCACTGGGAACTGTTGTGGGAAAATTGTTTGAAAGACTGTTGCGGCCTTCACCGGTGAGCCACTTCAAAATAGACGATGCTCGGTTTGGTTTTCGTACCGGTCTCTCAACGGATTCTGCAATTTTTAGCTTAAAACAGACAGCTCAATATTATGTAAACTCTGTATACCTCTGTATATGCATGCTTTCTGGATCTGAGTCGAGCATTTGATCTAGTGAATTATGAAATTCTCTGGAGCAAATTGACCCACCCTGAAACACGAAAGATGTAGTGAAACTGTTGAGATACTGGTAAGGTAACCAAACGAACGTAGTAAGATGGAGCGACTCGACCTCCAGCAAATATAGGCTGGACTGCGGTTTACGTTGACTCTAAAACCCTATGTTTTATATCAATTTTAATAGATTTATATTTTTGGTATTTTATTTTAGCATTTTATTTTGTATTTGCACAATATGGGTTTTCTTACCAGAAATAAAGACATTTTATCTTATTTTAATTATTTTATTTTATCTATTGGGTTATGTGATCTGTGTTATAGACCATATACACGGTGGAATTGAGTTCGATGTTTTCTTGAAATGTGTGTACTCAGTCCATGCTGTAGAAAAAAAATTAAACGTTAATTAATGAACAAAAATTATAATGCCTCAAAATATATATTGCCGTTAGCCGAAATGTCTATTTCACGTTACACGCAGCGGGCAAATGTTTCGTAGGTAGCCAAATTATTGTATGTCGCAGGACTTGTGATAAGAATTGTATAATTGAATTTGGACTAATTTTACAGTACCTATTCTTCTAAGAAACATTATACAGCATGCACTGAGTACATACATTTCAGAAAAATATCGAATTAAATACCATGGTAAATATTATAATGTACTGGCAACTATACATGTTTACTTTCTCAGGCTACAAACCGCCCTACGGCAAAGGTCGAGGATCTCGCAGGTTCAGGCCACAACCAGGTTATTATTATTATTATTTTATGTTAATGCATGATATGACGAGCTAGTCGTTTACCTGATGTTAAGTGACACGACCGCTCATAACAGAATATTGTCACCCGGATCTCAAAAATATAAAGTTTCGCGTGACACTGCACTGCGCACATCATCCCGAGACATCAGCACAGTCTGGTAATAAGATTACTCGACGATTATTAAAGTCTCAATTACCCAATAATATCACTAGCTACAGCCCTTCAAACCGGACCACATTAGTGCTTGCACACTACTGCTTGGCGGCAGAATAACTGGCAAAGCGAAATCTCCTATCTCCTCCAAAGTTCAGCTTGTAAAAGATTGATTGGTTGGTCAGTTTGCTTCACTATCTATTGCGTTATGCGATTAAATCACAGATAATGTAATATTATACTAGTAAGTAAATATTTTTGGTTCCGCAGGCTACCCATACCGTCCATTCAGATTTGGCAGGCAACAACCAGGTAATGATTAATTGCTTGAGAGAGATATTTCATACTTCCCTATCGTTTATGTATATGTGATTATTAATTTATTTACAGACAATGGTGCCAACGCTCCAGATGATTCCGAGCAAGGAAACCCTATTTTCAATAACCCAAGTGAGTCATGACTTTCAGAAAGAGTAGTAAGATTTAAAATAAGCTTTTGTCTGTTGTTAGTCTGTATTTTATATAAGCATACTACCAATGATATCAGTGTAGGTTATGGATATGACAATAGTAATTATAGTATAAGAGCCGGTATTATAAACAAAAATTCAATAAAATCGGGGAAGTTTTAATATAAACATTTATGCATAAGTTTACTCAAAATTGCATCACATAGTACCTTTTTTATAAATAAGTGCATACATATATCAGTATATTTAAGAATTATAATTAAAGGGGTGAGAACAAAAAGGGTTTATCTGATTTTTTTCACAAAATGACTTATGGGTATCGTTGGATTCAGCGTGAAATTATCAACAATAATACATTCTCAAAATACCGAAATGAGGCTTAAATCTCGAGATTTTGAGTCTAAAAACGGTTTATCTGTAACAGGAATACAGTTCGCTTAGCAGACAAACATTGTTATATTTATTGTATTATATTATAATTTTATTATATAATAGGTCTTTACCTATGAAATTGCCGTATTGCAGTACAGACTTTTTCAAACAAAAAAAAGTTTTGATTGGCTATGAATTCTAAATTCAAATTAATTTTGTTTTAAAAATATGACATTCTATTTACAATATAAGTCTTTTGTTTATTGATTAGCGTTGTATTTTCATTACATTTCAACATTTTTCCTCATAATGGATACTTTTAAATTTCGTGTAATTATGGAATATGAGTTCCGTCGTAGCACCAACGCGGCACAAACGACACGTAACATCAACGACGTTTACGGAGAGAACTGTACAAACGAACGCACAACCCGTTATTGGTTTGCTCGGTTCCGTTCTGGAAATTTTGACTTGAAAAATGAACCTCGTGGTCGTCCGGAAACTTTGGTCAACAATGATGAATTAAAGGCGATTGTGGATATTGGTCCATTTGCGACAGATTGGCAAGATAAAAAAGCTTGATAGATGGGTGCCCCACGAACTTAACGATCGCCAGCGCAACGTACGCGTCGAGACTTGCCTTGCGCTGCTTAACAGGCACAGAAATGAAGGAATATTGAACCGAATTGTTACGTGCGACGAAAAATGGATTCTTTTTGACAATCGAAAGCGCTCAGCAAGTTGGTTAGATCCTGGTTCGGTACCAAAGCAATGTGCAAAACGAAAAATGACCCCTAGAAAGGTGATGGTCACAGTTTGGTGGTCTAGTGCTGGTGTGATTCATCATAGCTTTTTACAAAACGGCGAGAGCTTTACTGCAGATGTGTACATTGAAGAACTGACCACAATGATGGCGAAACTCGCACGTCTGCAACCAGCTTTGGTCAATCGGTCGTCTCCACTGCTACTTCACGACAACGCGCGACCCCATACTGCACAACAGACCGTCTCTAAGCTGCATGAGTTGGGTTTGGAAGCTCTCCCTCATCCGCCATACTCACCAGATCTTGCGCCTACCGACTATTACTTTTTCCAAAATTTGGACAACTTTTTAGCGGGAAAAAAATTCAATTCCCGAGAGGCAGTACAAAACGCCTTTGAAGAGTTTGTTGTCTCCCGTCCTGCTGATTTTTTCAAGAGGGGCATCCATAAACTGCCACAGCGTTGGCAAAGATGCATTGATTGCAGGGGTGATTACTTTGAATAAAAGAAAGAAATAAGTTCGAAAAAAAAATACTTTAACTTTTTTCAAACAAAACGGCAATTTCATAGGTAAAGACCTAATATTAATTCTATGACTTTACTATATTTAGTACTATATTTAGTATTTTAAAATGGAATTAAATCATATTCAAGCAACTGAAACTTACATAAACCTTTTTTATTACCTTTAAGCAATCTACATTAAAATGACGCCGTTGAATTTTAAAGTCAATTTTCTCGAAACTGTTTATTTGACAGTTAAACCCTTTTTATTCTCAAGCCTTCAATTGAGATCGTAATTGAGATAATTACTAAAGTTAAAACCTTATATTGAAACAATGGGCCCTTGTAGTCAAGATTACAAAAATACAGTACCATATATATACATACTCTTACGTTTTTAGTATTCCTAACGCAACTACAAAAATTCTACTGTGTAAATAATATCGTAATGGATAATGCGTTGTTTATGTCTAGGAAAGGGGTGGAAAATATAGGAATTACGCTGCTTATGCTTATCAATAAATTGATAACTGACAGAGATGGAAATAAGGGGTAATTGATCCAAATAGATCTCGCTGCGTATGTACGCAACGGGACTATTTTTGGTGAAAATGAGTTATATAACCCATTCTCACCAAAAATGGCGAATGCGTTGGATACATATATATATATTAACTTATTTTTTATAGACAATGCTGCCTATGTCCCAGGTGGTTCAAATCAAGGAAGCCCAACTGAGAATAACCCAGGTAAGCCATCGACTACAGGAGGGGTAGTAATATCTGGTGGATATGGAACTGATTCTGGTCTCGTCACAGCTTCTGGAATACCAGAAATAGCATCGAGAACCGAATTGAAAGAAAAGAAATAAAGAAAATACATTTATTCAAGACATCACACAACACTACATTTTTACAAATAGGCACTCATACAACACAAGTCACACAAAAAAGATAAACTAAACATATAATGTTTTGTGACGTCATGATATGGGTCCTGACTCAGCATGCAATTAAGGTCGTTAGACCTTAATAACTTATTAATGACATCACGAACTTCAGGACACAACAAATAAATACAATAGAAACTAACAAAGCATAATGAACATAAAATAATATGAAATAGAAATAAAACTTTGGTTGTTGACTTAAAGAAGAAACCGGCAAGGACATACTTGTCTTTGAATGCACAGACGAGCGTATTCAAAAACACCAAGTCTGTCGTCCCCAACAGTCCCAATATGACCAACTATTGTACGATGCTATCGTGTTATATAAGGCTATTAATATATTTATAGACAATGGTGCCTACGGTCCTAGTGGTTCTAACCAAGGAAGCCCTACTCTGAATAACCCAGGTGAGTCATGGATTTTAGGAGCAGGAGTAAGATCTGGTGGAGATGAAACTGAATCTGGTCTTGATACAGCTTCTGGAATACCAGAAACTGCATCAAGAACCGAATTGGTTTCTAATTTAAAGAAGAAACTAGCAACGGCATACATTTCAGTATGCATACTTTTGAATATTTACTAATAATGCGGTGACATTATTTATATAAGAGACATCAAGCGTTGATTAGAAACACTAAAGCCGGTAGTGATTATCTAACAGTATAAACATGTACCTACCATTAATGTAGTTATTGTGCACTAATTAGAGAAAAAAAACAATCAGTAACTCTTTATTATCCTTGATATAGTGGCACACGGCACACCACATTAGCGGGTCCCAGAATGGTCTAGATACCCCGTATGGAGCCAGGGCGGGTAATATAGTTCAAAATAGATGTTGGGTGCAAATCCATACACACACCGCAGTAACATTTAGATTTTATGAGACATATATCTTATACTTGATTATTAAAATGTCCATTTATTTAAATGGAAAGGTGTTCCTGACTCAGGTGGTTCCAGCCCAGATGGTACCGGATCAGATGGTTCAGGCTCAAGTGTTCTCAACCAAAGTGATTCAAGCTCAATTAAATCCAGCACAGTTGGATCCAGCCCAGGTGTTACCGGCCAAGTTGGTTCCGGCCAAGGTGGTTCGACACCTGGTGGTTCGGGCCCAGGTGGTGCCACATCAAGTGGTTCCAGCCCAGGAGATAACGCCTCAGGTGGTTCCGCTCCAGGAGATTCCACCACAGGTAGATTCTCCCCAGGCAGTCCCACCCCAAGTGGTTCCACCGCAGGTGCTCCCACCCCAAGTGGTTCCAGCCCAAGAAATTCCGGCTCATATGGTTCGGGCCCAGAAGTTCTAGGCCAAGGTGGTTCCAGCTCAGTGAATTCCAGCCCAGTTGGTCCAGGCCAAGGTGGTTCTACAACTGGTGGTTCCGGCCCAGGAAATTCCGCTCTGGGTGGTTCCGCCCCAGTTAGTTCCAGTGTAGGAGATTCCACTACAGACGGTTCCACTACAGGTGGTTCCACCCCAAATGGTCCCACCCCAAGTGGTTCCAGCCCAGGGGTTTACGGTGCAGGTGGTCCTGCCCCAAGTGGTTCCAGTACAGGTGGTTCCAGCACAGGTGGTTTCAGCCCAGGTGGTTCCAACCCAAGTGGTTCCGGCCCGGGCAATTACGGCGTAGTTGGTCCCAGCCCAGTTTTAACAGGCCCAGGTGGTTACGTCACAGGCGGCTCTGGACTAGCAGATAGTAACAATCCTGTATTCTATATCCTTGGTAAGACATTAACTTCAAGCTGTATGCTGCGTATACGAAATGAGCGATCCACACCAATAGCATTCGACCATTAAAATAACTATCAGATTTATATTTAATGTAAAGGAACTTTTTATTTACAAATGGGATTTGAACCCACAAACATCCATCCCTAAAACCGAATCATGCTTTAAGCTATCCTGAAAATGAAATGTGTTGTCCATTTTAGCCAACCCAAATAGAATAACTTATTTCATTTATTTTAGAGGCTACGATATTACCAGATTATGCTTTCTTAACAGCTAACATGAAAAGAAGTTTTCATGTTCAATATTTCTCAAATAATAAATCTCAGGTTATATAAAAGAGCCCCAAAAAGAGAAAACAATAGTAGATACAAAGAGGTAAGAAATGAAAAAAAAATTAATATGTTTAAAAAAACTAATGCTTTTCATTTGGTAAGCACATCACTTAAAAGCGGGCGAGCCGATTTGAATGTCATATCGGATTATTATAAATAAGTAAAATAATAATATTAACTACTGTTAGCTTCCCTACAAAAAAGCATTTAGACTATTTACTAGTCGCGTCGACCTAAAGATATCACCTTTGAATACGCTAAGCTATAAATCATAAATTTTTCCATATCAATACTAAAGAATAACTTTATTTTGTGCTTAGGATCATCACCATCGTCTGGAACCGGAGCTGGTAATGGCTTTGGACAAGGCGGTGTCCCTGGACAAGGCAGTGACTATGGACAAGGCAGTGTCCCTGGACAAGGCAGTGGCTATGGACAAGGCAGTGTCCCTGGACAAGGCAGTGGTTATGGACAAGGCAGTGGCTATGGACAAGGTAGTGGCTATGGACAAGGCGGTCGCTTTGGACAAGGTAGTGGCTATGGACAAGGCAGTGGCTATGCACAAGGCAGTGGCTATGGACAAGGCAGTGGCTATGGACAAGGCAGTGGCTCTGGACAGGGCAGTAGCACTGGACAAGGCAGTGGTTATGGACAAGGCAGTAGTTATGGACAGGTTGGTCCTGGCCAAGATGGTTCAACAACTGGTGATTCGGGCCCAAGAGATTCCGGCCCAGGTGGTTCCACAACAAGTGGTTCCAGCCCAGGAGATAGCGCATCAGGTAGATCCGCTCCAGGAGATACTACCACGGGTGGATTCTCCCCAGGCAGTCCCACCCCAAGTGGTTTCACCCCAGGTGGTCCCACCCCAAGTGGTTCCGGCCCAGGAGATTCCGGTTCATATGGTTCAAGCCCAGAAGTTCTAAGCCAAGGTGGTTCCACCTCAGTGAATTCCAGCCCAGTTGGTCCAGGCCAAGGTGGTTCTACAACTGGTGGTTCTGGCCCAGGAAAGTCCGCCCTGGGTGGTTCCGCCCCAGTTAGTTCCAGTGTAGGAGATTCCACTTCAGACGTTTCCACTACAGGTGGTTCCACCCCAAGTGGTCCCACCCCAAGTGGTCCCACCTTAAGTGGTTCCAGCCCAGGGGTTTCCGGTGCAGGTGGTCCTGCCCCAAGTGGTTCCAGTACAGGTGGTTCCAGCACAGGTGGTTTCAGCCCAGGTGGTTCTAACCTAAGTGGTTCCGGCCCGGGCAATTACGGCGTAGTTGGTCCCAGCCCAGTTTTAACCAGCCCAGGTGGTTACGTCAAAGGCGGCTCTGGACTAGCAGATAGTAACAATCCTACACTCTATATCCCAGGTAAGTCATTGACTTCAAAAGGTATTTTAAGGTCCAGCTGAGATGCTGGGTATTCGAAATAAGTGAACCACAACAATAGATTTGATCATAAAAATAACTATCAGATACATTCTTAATGTAAAGGAACTTTTTTATTCACAAATGGAATTTGAACCCGCAAACCTCCGTCCCTAAAACCGAGTCGTGCTTTAAGCTATCCTGAAAATGAAATATGTTGTCCATTTTAGCCAACGCAAATAGAATAACTTATTTCATTTATTTTAGAGGCTACGAAATTACCAGATTATGCTTTCTTAACGGCTAATATAAAAAGAAGTTTTCATGTTCATTTTCTCAAATAATAAATCTCAGGTTATATAAAAGAGCCCCAAAAAGAGAAAACAATAGTAGATACAAAGAGGTAAGAAATAAAAACAAAAACTAATCGATTTAAAAAACTAATGCTTTTCATTTGGTAAGCACATCACTTAAAAGCGGGCGAGCCGATTTGAATGTCATATCGGATTATTATAAATAAGTAAAATAATAATATTAACTACTGTTAGCTTCCCTACAAAAAGCATTTAGACTATTTACTAGTCGCGTCGACCTAAAGATATCACCTTTGAATACGCTGCTAAGCTATAAATCGGAAATTTTTCCATATCAATACTAAACAATAACTTTATTTTTTGCTTAGGATCATCACCATCGTCTGGAACCGGAGCTGGTAATGGCTTTGGACAAGGCGGTGTCCCTGGACAAGGCAGTGACTATGGACAAGGCAGTGTCCCTGGACAAGGCAGTGGCTATGGACAAGGCAGTGGCTATGGACAAGGCAGTGGCTATGGACAAGGCAGTGGCTATGGACAAGGCAGTGTCCCTGGACAAGGCAGTGGCTATGGACAAGGCAGTGGCTATGGACAAGGCAGTGTCCCTGGACAAGGCAGTGGCTATGGACAAGGCAGTGGCTATGGACAAGGCAGTGGCTATGGACAAGGTAGTGGCTATGGACAAGGCGGTCGCTTTGGACAAGGTAGTGGCTATGGACAAGGCAGTGGCTATGGACAAGGCAGTGGCTATGGACAAGGCAGTGGCTATGGACAAGGCAGTGGCTCTGGACAGGGCAGTGGTTATGGACAAGGCAGTAGTTATGGACAGGTTGGTCCTGGCCAAGGTGGTTCAACAACTGGTGATTCGGGCCCAAGAGATTCCGGCCCAGGTGGTTCCACAACAAGTGGTTCCAGCCCAGGAGATAGCGCATCAGGTAGTTCCGCTCCAGGAGATACTACCACGGGTGGATTCTCCCCAGGCAGTCCCACCCCAAGTGGTTTCACCCCAGGTGGTTCCACCCCAAGTGGTTCCGGCCCAGGAGATTCCGGTTCATATGGTTCAAGCCCAGAAGTTCTAAGCCAAGGTGGTTCCACCTCAGTGAATTTCAGCCCAGTTGGTCCAGGCCAAGGTGGTTCTACAACTGGTGGTTCTGGCCCAGGAAAGTCCGCCCTGGGTGGTTCCGCCCCAGTTAGTTCCAGTGTAGGAGATTCCACTTCAGACGTTACCACTACAGGTGGTTCCACCCCAAGTGGTCCCACCTTAAGTGGTTCCAGCCCAGGGGTTTCCGGTGCAGGTGGTCCTGGCCCAAGTGGTTCCAGTACAGGTGGTTCCAGCACAGGTGGTTTCAGCCCAGGTGGTTCTAACCTAAGTGGTTCCGGCCCGGGCAATTACGGCGTAGTTGGTCCCAGCCCAGTTTTAACCAGCCCAGGTGGTTACGTCAAAGGCGGCTCTGGACTAGCAGATAGTAACAATCCTACATTCTATATCCCAGGTAAGTCATTGACTTCAAAAGGTATTTTAAGGTCCAGCTGAGATGCTGGGTATTCGAAATAAGTGAACCACAACAATAGATTTGATCATAAAAATAACTATCAGATACATTCTTAATGTAAAGGAACTTTTTTATTCACAAATGGAATTTGAACCCCCAAACCTTCGTCCCTAAAACCGAGTCGTGCTTTAAGCTATCCTGAAAATGAAATATGTTGTCCATTTTAGCCAACGCAAATAGGACAACTTATTTCATTTATTTTAGAGGCTACGAAATTACCAGATTATGCTTTCTTAACAGCTAACATAAAAAGAAGTTTTCATGTTCATTTTCTCAAATAATAAATCTCAGGTTATATAAAAGAGCCGCAAAAAGAGAAAACAATAGTAGATACAAAGAGGTAAGAAATAAAAACAAAAACTAATCGATTTAAAAAACTAATGCTTTTCATTTGGTAAGCACATCACTTAAAAGCGGGCGAGCCGATTTGAATGTCATATCGGATTATTATAAATAAGTAAAATAATAATACTAACTACTGTTAGCTTCCCTACAAAAAGCATTTAGATTATTTACTAGTCGCGTCGACCTAAAGATATCACCTTTGAATACGCTAAGCTATAAATCATAAATTTTTCCATATCAATACTAAAGAATAACTTTATTTTTTGCTTAGGATCATCACCATCGTCTGGAACCGGAGCTGGTAATGGCTTTGGACAAGGCGGTGTCCCTGGACAAGGCAGTGACTATGGACAAGGCAGTGTCCCTGGACAAGGCAGTGGCTATGGACAAGGCAGTGGCTATGGACAAGGCAGTGTCCCTGGACAAGGCAGTGGCTATGGACAAGGCAGTGGCTATGGACAAGGCAGTGGCTATGGACAAGGTAGTGGCTATGGACAAGGCGGTCGCTTTGGACAAGGTAGTGGCTATGGACAAGGCAGTGGCTATGGACAAGGCAGTGGCTATGGACAAGGCAGTGGCTATGGACAAGGCAGTGGCTCTGGACAGGGCAGTGGTTATGGACAAGGCAGTAGTTATGGACAGGTTGGTCCTGGCCAAGGTGGTTCAACAACTGGTGATTCGGGCCCAAGAGATTCCGGCCCAGGTGGTTCCACAACAAGTGGTTCCAGCCCAGGAGATAGCGCATCAGGTAGTTCCGCTCCAGGAGATACTACCACGGGTGGATTCTCCCCAGGCAGTCCCACCCCAAGTGGTTTCACCCCAGGTGGTTCCACCCCAAGTGGTTCCGGCCCAGGAGATTCCGGTTCATATGGTTCAAGCCCAGAAGTTCTAAGCCAAGGTGGTTCCACCTCAGTGAATTCCAGCCCAGTTGGTCCAGGCCAAGGTGGTTCTACAACTGGTGGTTCTGGCCCAGGAAAGTCCGCCCTGGGTGGTTCCGCCCCAGTTAGTTCCAGTGTAGGAGATTCCACTTCAGACGTTTCCACTACAGGTGGTTCCACCCCAAGTGGTCCCACCCTAAGTGGTCACTCCTTAAGTGGTTCCAGCCCAGGGGTTTACGGTGCAGGTGGTCCTGCCCCAAGTGGTTCCAGTACAGGTGGTTCCAGCACAGGTGGTTTCAGCCCAGGTGGTTCTAACCTAAGTGGTTCCGGCCCGGGCAATTACGGCGTAGTTGGTCCCAGCCCAGTTTTAACCAGCCCAGGTGGTTACGTCAAAGGCGGCTCTGGACTAGCAGATAGTAACAATCCTACACTCTATATCCCAGGTAAGTCATTGACTTCAAAAGGTATTTTAAGGTCCAGCTGAGATGCTGGGTATTCGAAATAAGTGAACCACAACAATAGATTTGATCATAAAAATAACTATCAGATACATTCTTAATGTAAAGGAACTTTTTTATTCACAAATGGAATTTGAACCCCCAAACCTCCGTCCCTAAAACCGAGTCGTGCTTTAAGCTATCCTGAAAATGAAATATGTTGTCCATTTTAGCCAACGCAAATAGAATAACTTATTTCATTTATTTTAGAGGCTACGAAATTACCAGATTATGCTTTCTTAACGGCTAATATAAAAAGAAGTTTTCATGTTCATTTTCTCAAATAATAAATCTCAGGTTATATAAAAGAGCCCCAAAAAGAGAAAACAATAGTAGATACAAAGAGGTAAGAAATAAAAACAAAAACTAATCGATTTAAAAAACTAATGCTTTTCATTTGGTAAGCACATCACTTAAAAGCGGGCGAGCCGATTTGAATGTCATATCGGATTATTATAAATAAGTAAAATAATAATATTAACTACTGTTAGCTTCCCTACAAAAAGCATTTAGACTATTTACTAGTCGCGTCGACCTAAAGATATCACCTTTGAATACGCTGCTAAGCTATAAATCGGAAATTTTTCCATATCAATACTAAACAATAACTTTATTTTTTGCTTAGGATCATCACCATCGTCTGGAACCGGAGCTGGTAATGGCTTTGGACAAGGCGGTGTCCCTGGACAAGGCAGTGACTATGGACAAGGCAGTGTCCCTGGACAAGGCAGTGGCTATGGACAAGGTAGTGGCTATGGACAAGGCAGTGGCTATGGACAAGGCAGTGGCTATGGACAAGGCAGTGGCTATGGACAAGGCAGTGGCTCTGGACAGGGCAGTGGTTATGGACAAGGCAGTAGTTATGGACAGGTTGGTCCTGGCCAAGGTGGTTCAACAACTGGTGATTCGGCCCCAAGAGATTCCGGCCCAGGTGGTTCCACAACAAGTGGTTCCAGCCCAGGAGATAGCGCATCAGGTAGTTCCGCTCCAGGAGATACTACCACGGGTGGATTCTCTCCAGGCAGTCCCACCCCAAGTGGTTTCACCCCAGGTGGTCCCACCCCAAGTGGTTCCGGCCCAGGAGATTCCGGTTCATATGGTTCAAGCCCAGAAGTTCTAAGCCAAGGTGGTTCCACCTCAGTGAATTCCAGCCCAGTTGGTCCAGGCCAAGGTGGTTCTACAACTGGTGGTTCTGGCCCAGGAAAGTCCGCCCTGGGTGGTTCCGCCCCAGTTAGTTCCAGTGTAGGAGATTCCACTTCAGACGTTTCCACTACAGGTGGTTCCACCCCAAGTGGTCCCACCTTAAGTGGTTCCAGCCCAGGGGTTTCCGGTGCAGGTGGTCCTGCCCCAAGTGGTTCCAGTACAGGTGGTTCCAGCACAGGTGGTTTCAGCCCAGGTGGTTCTAACCTAAGTGGTTCCGGCCCGGGCAATTACGGCGTAGTTGGTCCCAGCCCAGTTTTAACCAGCCCAGGTGGTTACGTCAAAGGCGGCTCTGGACTAGCAGATAGTAACAATCCTACATTCTATATCCCAGGTAAGTCATTGACTTCAAAAGGTATTTTAAGGTCCAGCTGAGATGCTGGGTATTCGAAATAAGTGAACCACAACAATAGATTTGATCATAAAAATAACTATCAGATACATTCTTAATGTAAAGGAACTTTTTTATTCACAAATGGAATTTGAACCCCCAAACCTTCGTCCCTAAAACCGAGTCGTGCTTTAAGCTATCCTGAAAATGAAATATGTTGTCCATTTTAGCCAACGCAAATAGGACAACTTATTTCATTTATTTTAGAGGCTACGAAATTACCAGATTATGCTTTCTTAACAGCTAACATAAAAAGAAGTTTTCATGTTCATTTTCTCAAATAATAAATCTCAGGTTATATAAAAGAGCCGCAAAAAGAGAAAACAATAGTAGATACAAAGAGGTAAGAAATAAAAACAAAAACTAATTGATTTAAAAAACTAATGCTTTTCATTTGGTAAGCACATCACTTAAAAGCGGGCGAGCCGATTTGAATGTCATATCGGATTATTATAAATAAGTAAAATAATAATACTAACTACTGTTAGCTTCCCTACAAAAAGCATTTAGATTATTTACTAGTCGCGTCGACCTAAAGATATCACCTTTGAATACGCTAAGCTGTAAATCATAAATTTTTCCATATCAATACTAAAGAATAACTTTATTTTTTGCTTAGGATCATCACCATCGTCTGGAACCGGAGCTGGTAATGGCTTTGGACAAGGCGGTGTCCCTGGACAAGGCAGTGACTATGGACAAGGCAGTGTCCCTGGACAAGGCAGTGGCTATGGACAAGGCAGTGGCTATGGACAAGGCAGTGTCCCTGGACAAGGCAGTGGCTATGGACAAGGCAGTGGCTATGGACAAGGCAGTGGCTATGGACAAGGTAGTGGCTATGGACAAGGCGGTCGCTTTGGACAAGGTAGTGGCTATGGACAAGGCAGTGGCTATGGACAAGGCAGTGGCTATGGACAAGGCAGTGGCTATGGACAAGGCAGTGGCTCTGGACAGGGCAGTGGTTATGGACAAGGCAGTAGTTATGGACAGGTTGGTCCTGGCCAAGGTGGTTCAACAACTGGTGATTCGGGCCCAAGAGATTCCGGCCCAGGTGGTTCCACAACAAGTGGTTCCAGCCCAGGAGATAGCGCATCAGGTAGTTCCGCTCCAGGAGATACTACCACGGGTGGATTCTCCCCAGGCAGTCCCACCCCAAGTGGTTTCACCCCAGGTGGTTCCACCCCAAGTGGTTCCGGCCCAGGAGATTCCGGTTCATATGGTTCAAGCCCAGAAGTTCTAAGCCAAGGTGGTTCCACCTCAGTGAATTCCAGCCCAGTTGGTCCAGGCCAAGGTGGTTCTACAACTGGTGGTTCTGGCCCAGGAAAGTCCGCCCTGGGTGGTTCCGCCCCAGTTAGTTCCAGTGTAGGAGATTCCACTTCAGACGTTTCCACTACAGGTGGTTCCACCCCAAGTGGTCCCACCCTAAGTGGTCGCTCCTTAAGTGGTTCCAGCCCAGGGGTTTACGGTGCAGGTGGTCCTGCCCCAAGTGGTTCCAGTACAGGTGGTTCCAGCACAGGTGGTTTCAGCCCAGGTGGTTCTAACCTAAGTGGTTCCGGCCCGGGCAATTACGGCGTAGTTGGTCCCAGCCCAGTTTTAACCAGCCCAGGTGGTTACGTCAAAGGCGGCTCTGGACTAGCAGATAGTAACAATCCTACATTCTATATCCCAGGTAAGTCATTGACTTCAAAAGGTATTTTAAGGTCCAGCTGAGATGCTGGGTATTCGAAATAAGTAAACCACAACAATAGATTTGATCATAAAAATAACTATCAGATACATTCTTAATGTAAAGGAACTTTTTTATTCACAAATGGAATTTGAACCCCCAAACCTCCGTCCCTAAAACCGAGTCGTGCTTTAAGCTATCCTGAAAATGAAATATGTTGTCCATTTTAGCCAACGCAAATAGAATAACTTATTTCATTTATTTTAGAGGCTACGAAATTACCAGATTATGCTTTCTTAACGGCTAATATAAAAAGAAGTTTTCATGTTCATTTTCTCAAATAATAAATCTCAGGTTATATAAAAGAGCCCCAAAAAGAGAAAACAATAGTAGATACAAAGAGGTAAGAAATAAAAACAAAAACTAATCGATTTAAAAAACTAATGCTTTTCATTTGGTAAGCACATCACTTAAAAGCGGGCGAGCAGATTTGAATGTCATATCGGATTATTATAAATAAGTAAAATAATAATATTAACTACTGTTAGCTTCCCTACAAAAAGCATTTAGATTATTTACTAGTCGCGTCGACCTAAAGATATCACCTTTGAATACGCTAAGCTATAAATCATAAATTTTTCCATATCAATACTAAAGAATAACTTTATTTTTTGCTTAGGATCATCACCATCGTCTGGAACCGGAGCTGGTAATGGCTTTGGACAAGGCGGTGTCCCTGGACAAGGCAGTGACTATGGACAAGGCAGTGTCCCTGGACAAGGCAGTGGCTATGGACAAGGCAGTGGCTATGGACAAGGCAGTGTCCCTGGACAAGGCAGTGGCTATGGACAAGGCAGTGGCTATGGGCAAGGCAGTGGCTATGGACAAGGTAGTGGCTATGGACAAGGCGGTCGCTTTGGACAAGGTAGTGGCTATGGACAAGGCAGTGGCTATGGACAAGGCAGTGGCTATGGACAAGGCAGTGGCTATGGACAAGGCAGTGGCTCTGGACAGGGCAGTGGTTATGGACAAGGCAGTAGTTATGGACAGGTTGGTCCTGGCCAAGGTGGTTCAACAACTGGTGATTCGGGCCCAAGAGATTCCGGCCCAGGTGGTTCCACAACAAGTGGTTCCAGCCCAGGAGATAGCGCATCAGGTAGTTCCGCTCCAGGAGATACTACCACGGGTGGATTCTCCCCAGGCAGTCCCACCCCAAGTGGTTTCACCCCAGGTGGTCCCACCCCAAGTAGTTCCGGCCCAGGAGATTCCGGCTCATATGGTTCAGGCCCAGAAGTTCTAAGCCAAGGTGGTTCCAGCTCAATGAATTCCAGCCCAGTTGGTCCCGGCCAAGGTGGTTCTACAACTGGTGGTTCCGGCCCAGGAAATTCCGCCCTGGGTGGTTCCGCCCCAGTTAGTTCCAGTATAGGAGATTCCACTTCAGACGTTTCCACTACAGGTGGTTCCACCCCAAGTGGTCCCACCCTAAGTGGTCGCACCTTAAGTGGTTCCAGCCCAGGGGTTTACGGTGCAGGTGGTCCTGCCCCAAGTGGTTCCAGTACAGGTGGTTCCAGCCCAGGTGGTTCCAACCCAAGTGGTTCCGGCTCGGGCAATTACGGCGTAGTTGGTCCCAGCCCAGTTTTAACCGGCCCAGGTGGTTACGTCACAGGCGGCTCTGGACGAGTAGATAATAACAATCCTGTATTCTATATCCTAGGTAAGACATTAACTTCAAAAGGTATTTTACGATCCAGCTGAGATGCTGCGTATACGAAATGAGCGATCCACACCAATAGCATTCGACCATTAAAATAACTATCAGATTTATATTTAATGTAAAGGAACTTTTTATTTACAAATGGGATTTGAACCCACAAACATCCATCCCTAAAACCGAGTCATGCTTTAAGCTATCCTGAAAATGAAATGTGTTGTCCATTTTAAGCACCCTAAAATTGACAACATATTTCATTTATTTTAGAGGCTCCAAAATTCCCAGATTATGCTTTCTGAACAGCTGTTCAGAAAGCATATATCAGCTAATATGAAAATAAGTTTTTATATTCAGTATTTCTCAAATAATAATTCTCAAGTTATATAAAAAAGCCCCAAAAAGAGAAAACAATAGTAGTTACAAAGAGGTAAGAAAAGAAAACAAAAATTAATCGATTTAAAAAAAAACTTATGCTCTTCAATTTGTAAGCACATCACTTGAAAGCGGGCGAGCCGATTTCAATGTCATATCGAATTATTAAAATTAAGTAAAATAATAATATTAACTACTGTTAGCTTCCCTACAAAAAGCATTTAGACTACTGACTAGTCGTGTCGACCTAAAGATATCACCTTTGAATACGCTAAGCTATTAATCATAAATTCTTCCATTTCAATACTAAAGAATAACTTTATATTTTGCTTAGGATCATCACCATCGTCTGTAACCGGAGCTGGTAATGACTTTGGACAAGGCAGTGTCCCTGGACAAGGCAGTGGCTATGGACAAGGCAGTGGCTATGGACAAGGCAGTGTCCCTGGACAAGGCAGTGGCTATGGACAAGGCAGTGGCTATGGACAAGGCAGTGTCCCTGGACAAGGCAGTGGCTATGAACAAGGCGGTGTCTCTGGTCAAGGCAGTGGCTCTGGACAAGGCAGTGGCTCTGGACAAGGCGGTGTCTCTGGTCAAGGCAGTGGCTATGGACAAGGCAGTGGCTCTGGACAAGGCGGCGTCTCTAGACAAGACGGTGCCTATGGACAAGACAGTGTCCCTGGACAAGGCAGTGGCTATGGACAAGGCAGTGTCCCTGGACAAGGCAGTGGCTATGGACAAGGCAGTGGCTATGGACAAGGCAGTGGCTATGGACAAGGCAGTGGCTATGGACAAGGTAGTGGCTATGGACAAGGCAGTGTCCCTGGACAAGGCAGTGGTTATGGACAAGGAGGAGGTGGGTTATCATGATGTTTATGACTGGATTTGCAGCTCCGTTGGTAGTAGATACGTAGAAGAGACTGTACCCTGTAGAGGAGTAGAGTATAATAGCAATAAATGAACACTCTTCATTGATCACTCTTTCTAATGGTAATTAGACCGCGATGTGCAAAGATTTTTTTTCCAGGAAGACAAGTGTAGCGCACGATTAAAATCTCTTTTTATTTTATCTATATCTTTATACAGTTATTATAAAGTTCGAGATCCTTCGTGCTATAAATCTGTTCTGATTCATTATGGGATCCATGACTTGATTTTCGACATATAATTTATTGGCGTACGGAAAAAGGTGTAACCGTGATGCAAGATTTCGGTCATTTTTATAGAAACTATGCATTATCTATGGAAACACCAGTCAAAGCCATCTAGAAAATTTTGAACACAATAGTTGTTCTCTACTGATCTAGCGTGGGTTATTTCATCAGGCTAATCTTCACAAAGAATGGACAATTTCGATGAGATTTTTAGTTATGTACTGAGAAAAATTGTGGATACCATAATATGGGATTGGCAAACAAAATTGGTATAACGATTTAAACTTGCCAAATTGTACGCCGACAAAAACGATTAGAAGAAATTATGAGAAGGTGAATTGCAAAAATTGGTGATTTATAAGATAGTTAATAAAATTAAACACCCTGCATAGTACGTGGCGTACTGCGTACTAGCGTAACGCGACGTTTATATAAGTCATCATCATTATATATCTCATGTCCAAATTTAACATTCAGCTAATATACTTAAAGCATTTACAAACCACTGCTCACATATATGAATTATATATATATATACAATATATTATATTTATATAATTTATAATCGGTCTTCCACAACAGTATCTATTATGATTAACTGCCCGGTGCTTTGAACATCTCCATGGCCAATAAGATTATTTACTCCATAGAAGCTTCTAGTAAAGTTTCCACCACTTTACTAGGAGCTAGGACTTGACTATGACTTGTTGACTTGGACTGTGACTTGACACATATCTACGTATCATTTACTTGATAAATTATTAATTACTTTTGACTGGCCCGATAGCTCAGTTGGTAGTAAGTAGCCCTGCCTTCTGAACTGTGGGTTGTGGGTTCGATTCCCACTCAGGACAAACATTTGTGTGATGAACATAGATGTTTGTTCTGTGTCTGGGTGTCATATTGTATTCTATGTATGTATTTACAAACAAAAAGTATCTAAGTATTGTATCAGTTATCTGGTTCCCATAACACAAGCTTTGCTTAGTTTGGGGCTAGATGACGTTGTGTGAGATGTCCACACATATTATTACTTGACACTGGCTAAGTACACAAAAGTGTAGAACCAAAACATACAAAAAAAAGATTATTTTAGTTCTGCCGTTCAGTCATGCTATGGCAGCAAACATACAGAGACATGCTGATTTTGTAGTGAAAGTCAACAAGTCGGGTGGTGCACGGTCCCATTCATAGGTCAAGGTCTAAGAGCCGCTATTTCTACATTATATAAAGTTAAATGTTGACTCACTCACTCACTCACTTAGATCATTGATTGAAGAGATGAGAGGTGATGGGGAAAAATCGACTTTAGGTTCGCGTAGAGGAGAGCGAGTAACCGACGAGAAAAATCTGACATCACCGGAAAATCGTCTCCGAGATGGAACCGCTCCACGGATCTCGGAAACGATAAATTTTTTTACTGTCGCGTTTTAACTAAAGTTGGAGGAAACCTTGGGACGATTTTAGAGAAATAAAAAAAAAGGGGGTTCCCATACAAAAAAACTAAAATTCCATACAAAATGGAAACGCTCGTAGATCGAAAACGGTAAGAGTCACGCGGGGGGCGCTCGACCGAATGTCGTAGAGGACGTTGGGGACTTTCCGACGGTGGTCATTAAAATCCAAAATGGCGGATTCAAGATGGCGGCCATTTTGAAAGTTGGTCCGATCCGACTGATTTTTTGCATCGGAGGGTTTTCGAGGCCGCAGATTCCATATTTGAAAAAAAAAATTCGATTCCGCCATTTTTAAGGGTGGCCGCCATACAAATTTTTTTTTACAAATTCAACGCATCGTTTCTCGATACCTATGGGAAAGTTTGCAATCGTTCTTTACGATTCGTATAGACGCGGTAGTTTGAAATTCAAAAATATTCAAATCCTGGTCTTTCGACCTTCCATCATCGCGACCGTCAACGGCCTGGCTAAACGGTACGAGATAGGTCACGTGCGTTTTAAGGAATGTTATAGCAAACCTTGAGACGATTTTAGGGCAGATAAAAAAAATTCGAAATGGCGGAAAAAAAAATCCGCCATACAAATTTTGACCGGAAATGACGCCGAAACCGTGATACTTTAGTATAAAGAGCTCAAACTAATATTGTTCGGAAGTCCAGGGGGAAGAATTCGGAATATTTTTTTTTTTCAAAATGGCGGAATTTTAGGTCACGGCGGAAAAAAAAGTTTCACCGATCCAGATGAAAATCGATATCTGAAAGTTTCATAGAATGCCGATCAACATTCTGAAATCAAATTTTGACTTTCGCCATTTTTTAATATGGCCGCCATACAAAGGTACTTTTATCGAAATGTACACTTTCCTTTTTTGAGCCGCGAATACCACTATTTTATAAAAATCATTCCTGAGGATCAAGTGAAGATACACTAAGCGTTAAAATGCAAATATAACAAAACCGATTTTTTCAAAATGGCGGCTACAGTAATATCGACTTTAAGAAAACGTTATCCGATCCAGATGAAAATCGATATCTGACTATCCCCCTCGATGATTAGTAGGAATATGGAAAAAAAAATTTGATTCCGCCATTTTTCAATATGGCCGCCATACAAAGGTACACTATACCCCCTACTTCCCTCGGAAATCGCGAGAGATAGAGGGGTCGACCTTGAACTAAAGTTTGCGTGCCTTTTGGTACCCTTTCAAATCTGTAAAAAAAAATACAAGTTTCATACAATTTTTTTTTTAATCTTAAGAAATTCGGGCCGCGTTCGGTTTCCGCGCGAATCGCGAGAGACTTTCAAGGAAGTTCATACCAGTTTTCAGCACCGTTTCGAAGCTGAAACTATAAGCTATTTTTTAATGTAAAAAAAAAGTAGGGTTATCGCATTAAATTTTGAATTACGGACCTTTTTTTAAAAAAAAAACTAACTTCTCAACGGATGTCGGTTAAGAAAAACTAAATATGCAGATTTGTTGCAAAAAAATCATATATTACGATGCAATATTTTTTTACACACCGGTCAATAGTAATTTTATTTTTAATCGAATTTTAAAGGTAATTTTTCATGCGCGGTTCGAAGCACACTCCTAATAATAGTATCCGTAGTAGGTACGTTGAAACGATTCGACTCTATTGTAACGGAGCCAAGGTTGACTTTACTATACCGTTACTTGACCATCGCTCCTATTGCATTCGGAAACTGATGGCACCACAAAAGCTTACTCCATTGGTTGGTTACACAGAATGACTGGTGAGATGCGAACGATACTGAAGGAGAGCACTCGGTAAACGATTGTCGTTATGATTATGTAATATGTCCACACATATTATATTATATTAATAAAATTAGGTACTTAATTTTTGACCAAATTGCCCTATAAATAAGTGAAGTATGGAGAATACATTCCCACATTTCACAAAAAAGCACCCCCGCCACCCCGTCCGGCTCAACCCGCTGTCCTGTCGCATCACCGGCGCCTGCCCACTGCGTAATTAGTGTGATCGCAAGCGCCGACAGATGTGTACATCCGGTTTACCGCTTCCTACTTCCGCGCCCGCAACAATACGCGTGTAATCCTTCGTGTGTCGTGCTGCGTGTGTGATCCGTGATAAAGGGTGTAGGTATTCAGCGGTTGGGAAACATTGGTGTTCTAAATAACTGTTTCGTATTTTATCGAAGGAAGACTGAATAATGTGTCATACTTAAACGTTTTAAAAAGTGTGATGAACGACATGTAGTCACAAGGACGTGAGTACTTAAGTAGTAACTTCGAATATAGCTGGGCAGGTCGTAGAGGGCCTGTTCCGTGACCGGCTTGCTCTCCGGATCTCACTCCATTAGATTCTTACTTATGAGGTGAGGTAAAACTATTTGTGTACGCTACAGAGTATGTAAACAAGGAAGAATTAAAGACTAAAATCATTAGTGCATTTAAAACTGTTAAAAGTGATTCATTCGTTTTGGATCGTGTGAAAGACAACATGCGTCAGCGTGCCGAGCTGTGCTTCACGCGAAGAGGTGCACATTATTAAAAAAATTAAGGTTGTAAATAGGTGGTACGATTTAGTTTAATCGTTGTAAATAACTATCATTCCCTTTTTTAAATACGCCAAAAATACCAAGGTAAGTCAATGCGTATTCAGTTCATTTTGATTTAAGTTCGTCTTAAATACAAATTATTTCAATTTCTAAAATCAACCTAATTAATCAACAAATTGGTGATTATGTATTTCTGCCTGATTAAACTATGAATGGAGAACGGACCATAGCAGCCTTATTAATAAACGGGTATTAGTTTTGGGTTAGTTACTTCAGCTTTTGTCCTTTTCTTGCTACTGGAATATTTAGCTGGATTGAAAGAGACAAAAGATTGTGTAACTAATCCAAAGCTATTTCGCGTTTATTAATAAGGCTGTATGTACTTCTTCATCGCAGGTTGCAGGTTCCGTCTTTTTCATTTCCCCTTTATCAGAAGAGTACCGCCATACTTTAAGTTTACTTTAGTTTTAGAGAATGCGACACAGAATCGACACCAATGTCGGGAACCGCATAGATCTGTAGGTATAGGTATCTATCTATACAAAAGCGCGGCGGCTCAGCACCCTTACCGCGTTACCGTTCTGGGAATCGGCTTCGCTTGCCATCTTGCACGTGCCAATTTTTTTTTTACAAATTCAACACTTTTTTTCTCGATACCTATGGGAAAGTTTGCCATTGTTTTTTACGATTCATATAGATATGGTAGTTTGAAATTTAAAAAAATTCATATCCTGGTCTTTCGATCTTCCATCATCGCGACCATCAACGGCCTGGCTAAACTGTACGAGATAGATCATGTGCGTTTTAAAAAATGTTATAGCAAACCCTTGGACAATTTTAGGGCAAATAAAAAAAATTCAAAACGGCGGGAAAAAAATCCGCCATACAAATTTAGACCGGAAATGACGCCGACACCGTGATACTTTAGTATAAACAGCTCAAACTAATATTGTTTAGGAGCCCAAGGGGAATATATCGGAATATTTTTTTTTCAAAATGGCGGAAATTTAGGTCACGGCGGAAAAAAAGTTTCACCGATCCGGATGAAAATCGATATCTGGAAGTCCTATTGAATGATTATTAACATTCTGAAATCAAATTTTGACTTTCGCCATTTTTTAATATGGCCGCCATACAAAGGTACTTTTATCGAAATATACACTTTCCTTTTTTGAGCTACGAATACCAATATTTTAGAAAAGTCATTCCAAAGGATCAAGTGAAGATGCAATAAGGGTTAAATTGACAAAACCGATTTTTTCAAAATGGCGAATACGGAAATATCGACTTTAAGAAAACGTTATGCGATCCAGATGAAAATCGATATCTGACTATCCTCCTTGATGATTAGTAGGAATGTGAAAAACAAATTTTGATTCCGTCATTTTTCAATATGGCCGCCATACAAAGGTAAACTATACCCCCTACTTCCCTCGGAAATCGCGAGAGATAGAGGGGTTGACCTTGAACTAAAGTTTGCATGCCTTTCGGTACTCTTTCAAATCTGTAAAAAAAAAATTACGCGTTTCATACAATTTTTTTTTAATCTTAAGACATTCGGGCCGCGTTCGGGTTCCGCGCGAATCGCGAGAGACTTTCGAGGAAGTTCATACCAGTTTTCAGCACCGTTTCGAAGCTGAAACTGTAAACTGTTTTTTAATGTAAGAAAAGGGGGAGGTTATCGCTTTAGATTTTGAATTACCGACATTTTTTTTTTTTTAAATCTAACTTCTCAACTGATGTCGGTTAAGAAAAACTGAATATGCAGATTTGTTTCAAAAAAATCATATATTACGGTGCGATATTTTTTAACACACCGATTAATATTTTTTTTTTTTTATTGATTTTTAAAGGTATTTTTTCATGCGCGGATCGAAGCATACTCGTAATAATAGTAGAGCCGTAGTAGGTACGTTGAAACGATTAAACTTAGCGACACGGACGTAATACATCGGTCTCAGTCTCTCTTATAAGAAATGTCTGTAGGTGAGAGAAGAGTGACCGGTGTAATCTCGAACGCTTCTGACATATAAATGAAAAGACACGGTACTAAAAGCAATACCAATTTCGAAGTGTAGGGTTAAAGATTGCACTTGATTGCAGCGTGTGAGGGCCCTGGTTCGCATTCACACAATGCTGATGAATTTTGTAGGAGCTTTTAATATTATTTTTTAAGTCGAATAACACGAACCCCGCGGGTCGCTTGATTTAAAATATATAACACAATAACATTATTTTTTTTATAGGCAATTGTTTACCACATTTTTGCAAGCGTCATGTCAAAAGAGAAAATGATAGGTAAGGATAACTATGTATGGGAATTCCTCACCTTAATTATGGTTAACAAACCATAATGCCAATAGGTAAGGAATTCCCATTCACTGACCATTCACTGACTCTGACTTTAAAGCTTACGAGATGTTTCTCGTAAGCTTTAAAGTAAGAGTCAGTCAGACACGGTACACGGCACGGTCCAAATAATTTTTTTTTCTTCTGTTTTGGCATCGCTCGAATACTGCGTGGCTCAGTCGTGGCGGCTCTTGGTAGCGGTGCGTGAGGGCCCTGGTTCGCATTCAGATAACGCTGACAATATATTTTTTGTAGAAACTTTGTTTTGTACGGCCGCTCGCGGCCCGCGGTGGTTTGACTAAAAAAAAGAGACTTTTCGACGCGAGAGACTTTCAAGGAAGTTCATACCAGTTTTCAGCACCATTTCGAAGCTGAAACTGTAAACTGTTTTTTAATGTACATAAAAGGGGTTATCGCTTTAGATTTTGAATTACGGACCAAAGTTTCGCTTGCACAATCTCTCCTTCTTCCAATTCTCGACTATGCTGACGCCTGCTACCTTGACCTTACTGAGGAGCAACTCAATAAACTTGAGTGTCTTCAAAAATCTTACGATTTGTTTTCGGTCTCCAAAAATATGATCACGTCTCAGTTGCGTTCTAAACTCAAGTGGCTCGCAATACGTCTTTGCCGGAATACTCATATCCTGTCTCTTTTTTTTTTATAATATATTGTTTAATCCTTCTACTCCCCACTATTTGAAGGCTCGATTCGATTTTCTTTATCACTCCCACTCCAACTCTATGTCTCTTAGGTCATCGGAAAACCTCCTTCCCAAGCCCCCGGTACGTCGTACTTCGTTCTACGACCACTCCTTCACAGTTCAAGTTGTTAGATTGTGGAATGAACTCCCTGTTATCATTTGACGCGCTCAATCACTTTTCACTTTTAAATATCAAGTCAAAAATTCATATTTATCTAACCTGACTCCTTACTAAATAAACTGTGTTCCTTTTAACTGGTATAAGTATATATATATATATAGATTTAATAATTCCTGTATTGTATGAATTTCGTTGGTGAGACAAAGAGTTATCTATCTATCTATATTGTACATGTGTATATATTATGTATCAATGATTTAGGTATATGTATTTTATTATTATTTATTCTTATGTATTATATTATTTGAGTATAGGTTAGTATATAGTATTTATTTGCACCGCCGTCCTCGCTCATAGTGTCTCATATCTCTGTCCATACAAAGGTTGTCTGGAAGAGATCGCTCTTAGCGATAAGACCGTCCATTGTACCTTATTACGTGATTCTATTTTCTACATGTTTATTTTTGGTGTCAATAAAGCGTTTTGTATTGTGTTGTATTGTAAGTAGTTAGAACCTTGACTTTATTACAAAACGCCGACTAATTGAAGACCAGCTGATAGAGATAGTCCATGGCTTAAATCAATATTTACCATAGACATATATTTACCATAGACTAAATACGAAAAAAGTTTGTTCATTTGGACCACATTTATTCACACGATCCTTTTTTAACGTTTTCTTATATTTAGAATTTTTGTTTTCGTCTATAATATACGTGCATTGGCCTTGGAAAGCTTATTGTTTGCATATTTTTTAAAGAATAAATAATCAGTACATAAATATGGCATTGCTTAACGCGCGAAAATTGATATTTCTGTTTATTGTTGTTATAACTAACTGTAACTATAGTAAATATCGTATAAATGGAGCAACAATAGATATGTTTTATCAAAGACCAACACAACCTCAAAATCGTCTAACAAAGAAGGTTTGATAACCCAACATTGGCGTTTAGTGCGTAAATAGTTTTTAATCTTAAAAGTTTCATTTTTCCACCACCGTGGCGCTAGCAAGTGTCGTTTTTTTGCATTATTTAATAAAATGTTCATAAACGTATACGAGTGAAAGAAAAGGGAAATGATACAAAGACGAAAAATATGTAGAAAGGATAGAGTTTATAATTTTGAAAGTTATTAGAAACAATAAAAAAAGCCAAAGCTTAATAAATATCAGGATAAATATTTGAAAGTAAAGAAGATATATTTGTAGGAGGCCCAAATACTTTCGGATGGTATAATTTTTTTTTTTTGTTTTTTCTTTCAACACGCAAGGCGAATTAGGCGCAGCTGCGCGAATACTGCGTGGCCCAGTGGTGGCGGCTCTTGGTAGCGGTGCGTGAGGGCCCTGGTTCGCATTTTTTGTAGAAACTTTGTTTTGTACGAACTTTTTTTTAGTTAACACACCGCGGGCCGCTCGCGGCCCGCGCACGGGGCATAATACTAGTCTATTCTATATTGTTGGAAATCCTAAGTGGTTTTAGTTTTAAAAAAAGATAACCTTACAATCAAGCTAAGAATATTTATTAAGATTTACTAAGAACCGACAATAATTAATAGCGTGATTTTATAAAACGTCCGTCGCCTCTGAGCGCTGCCCGAAAAGTGAGCCCGAGCCTTCTTCGTCACTCGTATATATACTACGCCGTTTGCATCAGCTCCCGAAGTGAAGTATTTTGTAACAATATATATATAATAAAATAGCGCCTAACGATCACATAACTAGATAATACTTTAACCCTAGGATCCCCGGTATCTAGTTAGGGGAGAGGGAGACCTACGGAGAGGAACTACGAAGATCATGTTCCCACTATACCCAGACGCAGAACAAGTGTTTGTGCTTTTTTTCCACAGAGCCTGTCATCTATTAATAAAATTCGAGACCATACGCGCAACGGAATGAATCAATTATACAATCAATATAGATTTTTGGCTAATCGGAAAATATAATGGAAATAAAAAATCAACCGGATTCGGTACATTGAGTAAACAAGCTTCTCCAAGTATATACCGAGATTTAGAGAGAGCTTTGGTTAACATAATCCTATGTTTAATTAAAAACGGTTAACAAACAAAAGAGATTTAACGATTTAAACGTGCTGACCAAACATTTAAAAAGTGACATTTTAAACCAGCGTTTTAAACTATTTCGGATGATCAGTTCATTTTTAATAGTACCTGCTTACGGGATCTTCACCGCGACTGGAGCGATTTCTGAGCTTCGGTTATTTTTTTGAAAATGTTAATATTGAAATAACATTGTTGATATAAGAGACATCTAGCGTTGAGAAGAAAGACTAAAGCCAGTAGTGATTATCGAACAGTATAAACAAGTACGATTAATGAGTTTTGGCGGGAAAACGAAAAAGATCGTGTCACCGCATTGTATTATTTTCCAAAACTTGTGTTATTTTCAGTGTTAGTGCATAAAATTGGTGGCATTTTATTCGTTAAGTGCTGGATTACAGGCATGAGTGTGGGAAAGTGGTATGGTGATGGTGAAACCTATCTTTTCGTGTTGTACCCAAAACTCCATAGAAGCTTCTGGTAAAGTGGCCACCACTTTACTAGGAGTATGACTTTGACTAGACTAAGACTTGACTGACTTGACTTGATGACTTTGACTGTGACTTGACACATATTTGCGTGAAATATCATTGAATTGATAAATTATCAATTACTTGACACTGGCTAAATACACAAAAGTGTGGAACCAAAACATACAAAAAAAAAGTATCACACGGCACACCACATAGATTAGTGGGTCCTGAATGGTCCAGATACCCCGTGTGGAGCCAGCGCGGATCAGCTAGTTCAAAATAGATGTTGCAGTGCATATCCACACATCGCAATAACATTTCGATTTTGTAAGACATACATTATTATACTTGACTTTAAAATGTCGATTTATTTACATGGAAAGGTGTTCCAGGCTCAGGTGGTTCCGGCTCAGATGGTTCAGGCCCAGGTGTTCTCAGCCAAGGTGATTCAAGCTCAGTTAAATCAAGCACAGTCGGATCTAGCCCAGGAGCTACCAGCCAAGTTGGTCCCGGTCAAGGTAGTTCGACACCCGGTGGTTCGGGCCCAGGAGACTACGCCTCAGGTGGATCTGGCCCTGATAATTCCACCCCAGATAGTTCCACCTCCGGTGGTTTTACTCCAGGAGATTCCACCGCAGGCGGTCCCGCTCCTAGTGGTTTCAGTCCAGGTGTTGTCAGCCAAGGTGATTCAAGCTCAGTTGGATCCAACCCCGGTGTTGCCAGCCAAGCTGTTCCTGGACAAGGTGGTCCCACACCGAGTGGTTCCGGTCCAGGAGATTCCTTCCCAGGTGGTTCTAGCAGAGGTGGTTCCAATCCAAGAGATTCTACCACTGGTGGTACCATCCCAAGTGGTTCTAGCCCAGGAGATAATGCCTCAAGTGGCTCTAATCCAGGAAGTTCCACCACAGATGGCTCCATCCCACGTGGTCCCGCCCCAAGTGATTCCGGCTCAGGAGATAAGGCCCCAGATGATTCCACCCCAGGTGGTTTCACTCTAGGAGATTACACCCCAGGTAGTTCCAGTCCAGGAGATTCCATCCCCGGTAGTTCCAGCACAGGTGGTTCCAGCCCAGGTGGTTCCACCCCAAGGGGTTCCAGCCCGGGCGATTACGGTGTAGATGGTTCCAGGACAGTTATATCCAGCCCAGGTAGGCATCGTAGCATGCGGCATTGTTTCAAATAGTCCTTCTATTCGACGTGAATCCGTCACGTCACAGACAGAAACGAATTAAAATGTATAAAGATTTGACTGGCCTGATAATTCAATTGGTAGTAAACCCTGCCTTCTGAACTGCAGGTTGTGTTCTATCCCCACCCAGGGTAAACATTTGTGTGATCAACCTCGATGTTTGTTCTGTGTCTGGGTGTTATTATTGTATTCATATTGTATCAGTTATCTGGTTTCCATACTACAACCTTTGCTTAGTTTAGGGCTAGATGGCACTGTGAGAAATATTCACAAATATTAAAAAAGAAAATTAAAAAAATTCGCTGTTGTAAATATATATTTTATAGTGACATGTTATACACTTTAAATTTGACTATTTATAATTATTTATTTATGAAGGAAATTATTTTCGCACCCAGGTGTTCCCAGCCAAGGTGGTTCAGGCCCAAGTGGTCCCAGCCAAGGTGGTTCCAGCCAAGGTGGTTCAGGCCGAAGTGGTCCCAGCCAAGGTGGTTCCAGCCTAGGTGGATCAGGACCAAGTGGTCCCAGCCAAGGTGGTTCCAGCCTAGGTGGTTCAGGCCCAAGTGGTCCCAGCCAAGGTGGTTCCAGCCTAGGTGGTTCAGGCCCAAGTGGTCCCACCCAAGGTGGTTCCAGCCTAGGTGGTTCAGGCCCAAGTGGGCCCACCCAAGGTGGTTCCAGCCTAGGTGGTTCAGGCCCAAGTGGTCCCAGCCAAGGTGGTTCCAGCCTAGGTGGTTCAGGCCCAAGTGGTCCCGCCCAAGGTGGTTCCAGCCTAGGTGGTTCCAGCCTAGGTGGTTCAGGCCCAAGTGGTCCCAGCACCGGTGGTTTTTCTGGCCCAGATGTTCCCAGCCAAGGTGATTCCGGTCCAGGTGGTTCCGGCTCAAGTGGTTCCGGCCCAAATGGTTCCGGCCAAGGTGGTCCCAGCTCAGGTGGTTTAACTTATATATGTGAATAACGAATGACGTGACGAGCTTGTATGCGAGTTGAATCCATGCTTGCTCAGAGATGCATGCTGCTTGCATGCTGCTTGCTCAGAGATGCCATGTTTTTTTAACGGCAATCGTTTTCACTTCTTGGCAGCGTCATGTCAAAATAGAAACAATAAATACGGCATTTTGAATTTAGAGTGCAATGACTAAGGAACAAACTTAATCTACATACGTTTTGCACTAATATTTTACACAAAATCCTACTAATAAGTTTTAGTTTTTTTTTTAATAAGCGAAAGTGTGTGAGTATGGATGAATGTTTGTTACTCTTTCATACAAAAACTGCTGAACGGATTTGGATGAAATTTTGAACACACATAGTTTATAACCTGGATCAACACATAGGATACTTTTTATCCCGACAGCATGTTCCCATGGGACAAATGTCGAGGGTGACGCTACGGACTTTTTACGCAAAACTACTGAACGGGTTTGGATGAAATTTGGAACACAGATAGTTTATATTCACATCTAAATGAATTACCCAAATTAAAATTGATTTATGTACATTTTTGGAGTTCCATACCAAAATGGTAAAAAGGAATCTTTGGAATGTGGATAGCTTATATAGTGTATTAACACATAAGCTACTTTACATCCGCGGGTGAAACCACGGGGCGCAGCTAGTACTCTATAAATAAAGACTCTTTGACATGATTTTGACAATCCAAATGTTGTGGATGTAGCGTGCGTCACAAGCCACATGCTCGTTTGATCATGCTGTCAACTTTGACTTTCAACTTTGACTTTGAATTGTGCGCGCGTAGAGCGAGATTTCTTGCAAACACGCAATGTATCGTGCTTTAAGCGTGTCGTTCACGCGACTAGCGTCAATGGTACGTGACTACTGACTAGCCACTACATTTTCTGTCATATTCCGCGGTCTATCCCCTGTGAAATGCTGAATATATGTGATGAATTTATAATAACATTTAGAATTTTCCTTTTCAGCACTTTATCCAGGATCTGGAGCTCCATCATCCCAATCAAGCCCTGACGGTCCATCTCATGTCAGACCCAGTTCTGCTAACAACAATGGCGTCGGTTCAGGACTGCCATGGCCCCTCTCAGTAAGCGGCGTACCACAGGACTTGCCTGCGAATAATGGCTATGATTCCTCTTACCCCAACAGGCCTAACAGCTTTCCTTTCCCCGGCAATTTGCCAAGCCCGTGGTGGTTGCCTACAACAAAAATGTGCGTGTGCTCTTCCTAATTAAGCAATGTATTACCCTAAACGACATAACGCATTTGTATACAATGAATATGAATATTTAGTTAAGTGATGAGCAAGAGAAAAAACCGTTATAAACGGACCAAAAAAAAACTTTTCTTCAATAAATAAACAATGTAACATAAATTTGTTTTTATTTCGTCCTTTTTTAACAGACCCTTTATTTAGGTAAAGCCTACGGAATATAGAATCGAATAGAATATTTTTTAATGTTAAGCTGTGTACAAGATGATTGTATGGTGCTAAATACTATGTTAAAAAAAAGTATGTAAGTATTATATCAGTTATCTGGTTCCCATAGTACAAGCTTTGCTTAGTTTGGGGCTAGATGGCGCTGTGTGAAATGTCCACACATATTGTTATTATTATTACGTTTCAATGGTTTTATCCATTTCTAATAGGCATTATAACAATTTAAAGAACGAAAACGGTTACTTTTGTAACATATTCATTATCTCAACTGTAATGAATTATATACATTGTAAAAGACAGTAGAAAGAAGAAAAAAAAAACATCACTGTAAAGTTTCTTGTAGCTTCTTCTTTACAGTTGTAATCGAAGCTGCGGATCAAAGTTTTCTATTCTGCATTGTTCCGGATTGCTTGCACCAGTAGTGAGAAAGAGAACTGCTTTTTTTTTCAAACTCATATATTGTAATGGGCTTGCTATATATTATTTGACAATAAGCACTTTGCAATTTTATATGCTTAGTGAAATAATTTAATTTTAAGTACCTAATATAATTTTGACTTGTAAAAGTGCTAAAATTAGCCTATTTGCAATAAATCATTTGACTTTGACTTAGACTTTGAAATGTAGTTTCAATTTACACACCGACACTAAAACTTAAAGTATATAATTAAAAAGAATGAATATAGGTATAGCGTTTACATAAAAAATTCAGGAAATTTCTTACGGACTAGGGATGAACTACGTGATCTATCTAACATTGTAAGGATTAATAAATACTAATCACTAATAATCATAATCAATTAGTTAATTACTAATCTTCTATACATATAAAATTCAGAGTCCTAACTGACTGACTTATGTATCAACTGAATGAAATTTGGAGGGTGTGGTCTTTGTAAAGTGAAGGTATCCACTAAGAAAGGGTTTTTCGAAATTCTATCCTTAAGACTGTGAAATGCGTGGTTGAATTATCTACGAAAAAAATTCTTTCCTATAGGCCATGCGGGCGAAGCCGCGGGCAGAAGCTAGTACTAATAACCGCCGCCGACGGTGAGATGAGCTACATTCGTAACGTATTCATTAATTGGACTTAAAAAAACCATGCTTCAAATGTGTATCGAAATCTCTTAATAAACTCTACCTAAAAATATAAAAATCTAAATTTCGGCCCACTTTCATTCTTCCGCCTATTTCTTGCAAAAATGATTACAAATCATCCTAACATCTTCATTATCCTATTTTAACCATATTACGTTCCACTGCAATAAATAATTCAAGGGGTGAAAACAAAAAGGGCTTAACTGTCAAATTGATAGTTTCGAGAAAATTTACTCTAAACTTTGCCGGCTTCATTTTAATGCAGAGTGCTTTTTAAGAAATAGAAAAGATTTATGTGATTTTTAATTGCTTGAAAATGTATTAATTCTATTTTAAAATACAAAATATAGTATTAATTCGTACAATTACTGTAAAAATATAATAATGTTTTTATGCTAAGCAAAGTATATATATCTGTGTCATGTAAACCGTTTTTAGACTGACAATCTCGAGATTTATGTCTCATTTTGGTATTTTGAGAATGTATTGTAGATAATTTTACGCTGACTCCAAGGATACAGACACCACAGCCTCTGTGGTGTGGTGGTTGAGAAGGTCGGCTCATAACCCGCAGGCGACGGATTCAATCCTCGCGGCAGGATAAGTATTTGTGCACAGAAAAAAAGCTGTCTTTTCTGTGCATAAATACTTGTCCTGCCCAAATCGAACCCGCTTTCTCCGGGCTATGAGCCGTCCTAGACGAAATATTGCAGAAAAAATCTAATTCGACCACACCATAGTGTTTAAGTGTTCTTTGATCAAATTATTTTACAGTAAAATACAAATATAGACAGATAATCAAGGGAAATGTAATCAAGGTCGGCGCCGCGGCTAATTCGGCTGAGCAGCTAAAACGGCGCATATATAGTAATCTCGGTAGCGGTTACATATTTGAGCCGTTTGGTGTTGAGACCCTGGGTCCGTGGGGGCCGGGAGCTCATCGCGTTTTCAAAAGTTTATCAGAGCGTCTGGTCGTGACCAAAATGCTGGCACTTATTTGGCACAACGAATCAGCATTGCAATTCAACGGGGCAATGCTATAAAATTGGTGGCATTCTATTCGTTCATGTTGGTTACGCTACCTACTGGTAGTGGGCTGGAGCATTTGGACTGTCTATAGGTCATCGCGGCCAGTATATAGTCCAAATGTTTTATTTTTTGTAGTAGTGTTTATTATTAGTTATTATATCATTGTAGTATTTAGGAAATGTATTGTTCTTTCATTCACTTGGTTACTAAACATCAGTTTTAAAGTGACTTAACGTTAACTGGATAGTGCAGAGGAAGTTAGTGCGTAAGTCAAATTTTGTTTGAGTATTGATTAGCTAAGTTGAATCTTAATAGATATTATTTATGTGTAGCCTCAGTAGGGCCTAAGCTATTTTTGTGAATAATAATAATAATAATTTTTAAATTTGTTATTGTAATTTCAAGTTTTTAGGCTTTTTCAGGTTTTTTCATCAATTTACGTACAATAATCCTTTACGACGGCCCCAATATAGATAATCTAAGTACTTGAATTCATCGGAATTACACTAGATATTATTATTTCATTTTGTATTATTAAAATGAACAAATAAATATTTGTTTTATAAAGTAGCTCAAAAATTAATGTAATAATTGAAAAAAATAAGTAAAATCTGTAAATAAATCACGGAGTAGTACGCTTTTAAAGTTTCTGGAGTGGGCATCGCCTGTCCCTTTCTTGCAAAACCGATATCGTGTTAAGCCTCCTCATAGCTACCATGAAGTTTTGCTAGTGCCCATAGAGCTTGAGCTACTGTGAGGTCTGTGAGGACTGGTAACTGACGTCACTGCGTGTTTGAGCTGTCTCTTTCTATTCCTGTATTTTAAAATGCCTGTAGGAGTTTTGGCGGGAAAGCGAAAAAGATTGCGTCACCGCATTGTATTATTTTCTAAAACTTGTGTTATTTGCAGTGTTAGTGCATAAAATTGGTGGCATTCTATTCGTTAAGTGCTGGATTAAAGACGTGAGTGATGGAAAATGGTATAATGATGGTGAATCGTTTCTTTTCGTGTTGTTTCCAAAACTCCATAGAAGCTTCAAGTAAAGTTGCCACCACTTTACTAGGAGTATGACTTTGACTAGACTATGACTTGACTTGATGACGTCGACTATGACTTGACATATATTTGCGTGATATATCATTAACTTGTTAAATTATAAATTACTTGACACTGGCTAAATACACAAAAATGTGGAGCCAAAACATATTAAAAAAATGCCTGTAACTTTGTAATTTCTCGAGATATTTAATTTATGTCTTCACGATCGTTTATTTTTTGAGCTATATTATTTATTTATGCAATAAAAAATAGCAGTTAAATAGACTATTTTATTGAGCGTATAACTTTCGGCTCACACCATATGCGCTATATAAAAAAGTTAGAAGAACAAATGACGCATGGCACCAGAATCTTCATCGCAACGACGTGCAGTATGCGCTATCTAGCGTGTGCCGACCAAACGTAGGTAAAGGATTTACATTAAAAACTAGCTTTCATATTCAAGCCTTTTATTTTCGAATAAATAATTTTGATGTAATATCTCTTTACGCAAGCCAAGGAATGGAATGCTCTCCCAAAAACAATGTTTCCTTCAAGGTATAAACTGGGTCTTTTTAAGTCAAGAGTGAATGGGCATCTCATGGGCAAGCGTGCTCCACCTTAGACAACTTCGTCGCGTACCATCAGGTGAGTTGTTGTCAAACGCATGCCCATTTTATCATAAAAAAAAGCTTAACTTGGGGAATCGGGTGGTGAATGCGTGACAAGGCGAACGTAAGTTGAAAGTTGTTGGTTCACGTAGATCTCCATTGTCAACATAACAAAGTTGAAAATTACTTTAAATTTGTATTATTATATCGGTATGGCGACATTAACATTAACATTAAACAAACTATAGAAATAGAAAAACTGAATATAATAATTAAATATGTATATATTTAATTTGTCCCATACAATAAAGTTTTTTCACACTTAACAATCTTGTTGATGTCTTGTTGTCGCTTAGCAACACCGTCACTTCAGCCCATAGATGTTTCGTGCAAAGAGATTACAACTAGCAACACCAACGAGCTTTAATACAAACCAAGAACAAAGTTATACCGGCCGAAAGATGACTTTGACTTTGACTTTGACTTTGATGGAGCTAAAAAAATTTCTGTCGTGTGGTCTAAAGCACAGTCGTTTTTTATTTATTCTTAGTTTCGTTCATTATTTAAATTGGCGGAATCTAGCGTCGAATGAAACACTGAAACCGGTAGTGATCAAAGAGTTCAAAACCTCTACCGAAGAAGAAGAAGCACCACTTCCGCTTCATTTTCTTTTACTACCTTAGTGACCTTGATTATGTAACTTTCTAGAATCAGAGCTAGTTCTCTTTATGTTGTAGTAATTACTCTGAGTTTAATACTTACGACGGTAAGTACCTTGCTTCGCTTTATAACGAAGGGAGCTTCTGCCCGCAGCTTCGCCCGCAGCGTGGCCTATGGGAAAATAATTCAACTACCCATTTCACCCTCTTAAGGGTGGAATTTCGAAAAATCCTTTCTTAGCAGATGCCTACGTCATAACATCTACCTGCATGCCAAATTTCAGCCCGATCCGTCCATTGGTTTGAGCTGTGCGTTGATAGATCACTATGTCAGTCAGTCAGTCAGTCACCTTTGAGTTATATATATATATTATAAAAATAACGAAATAAAGAATCCGTATACGGCGGTTGTGAAATTTGATATCTTTTCCATAATCCGTGTATTTTTTAATTTTAACGTGTGATAAGGGTGGATTCGTTAAGTGTTCGTGAACGTGCACGAGTGTTGGCAAATTTTCCAAGTTGTAAAACCATGCCTTTTCGTTTTCTTTTCAAGGCTTTCTAGAGCCTTCGGTAAAATATCCATCACTTTACTGTCGCATTTTGACTTTGAGAAAATAAGACCTAACTGTACAAAAATTACTTACTTTTTTCTTCTTGTATGGCCATGACACGGTTTGTGTATTGTGCCAGTTTTCAATTTTCTTTTCTTCATTTCTTATTGACTCATTGAATGTATCTTGTTTTTGGGTTCGGTATTTAGCTTTAGTTATTTTTGTAATTTGTTTACTTTTTACTTTATTAATGTTTAAATAAGATAATAATTTACATATAGCATTGAGATCATAAAAGTTGTTTATAAATAAGGTTTGGTATATTTTAGTAAACTTCTACGGAGTTATGGAAACAACACGAAGAGAAACGTTTCACCATCAATATACCACTTTCCTACACTCATGCTTGTAATCCAGCACTTAACAAAATAACATAAGTTTTGGAAAATAATACAACGCGGTGACGCGATCTTTTTCGTTTTCCCGCCATTACTCCAATTCTGGACTGTTTATAATATTGAATCTGACAAGATGGGCTGGGGTACAGACATGTCCCAGTCGTAGCCTAACTGAGGTGGCCATCTTACCAAGTTCTATTTAGCAAACCAAGGTTTTAGTGATTTGAGGCTGAAGGGAAAAGCGTAGTATTAATTTGCCTTTAGATATAGCGCTTTTTGCCTAAACTTTATTCCAGGTACCTTGAAGATAAAGCCTGGACAAGGTAGCCAAATATGGCAATAATTAACGTAAAGATACAAATCTCCACACTCAACGGCTTCATTTGCAAGCCGATCCGCTCTCTCATTTCCTTTTATACCACTATGGCTCCTAAATGAATGTAACAGAAAAGCCGCTTTGAGCGCTTTTATACAATTTTTAAAGTCCGCACTACGCGTTTTGCTGGGTCATTTATAGTTCGAACGGCCAAGGAATGGAATCCTCTTCCAACAATGGTGTTTCCTCGTTTGTATAACCTGGGTCTTTTTAAGTCGAGAGTGAATGGGCATCTCATGGGCATCTCATGGACAAGCGTGCTCCACCTTACCAACTTCGTCACTTATCATCAGGTGAGTTGCTATGCATGCAATTCTATGGAATTTGAGGTAGTTTGTGTGAGGTTTGAATCGCGGTAACGATATTTTCAGTATGCTCAGCGCTATTAGACAAAAATCTACGTGTAATCCATAATGAATTCGTTCCAAAGCGTGTACGATCTCAAATTTATTATATGAATAGATTTTTCGGAGACACCTAGACGTCGTCATCAACAATATTATTTCTGTATGGTTCTTTAAAATTTAAAACTAATTCGGAGAAATTTATTCATTGTGAATGATTGAACGACTGTTTTACTGTTAATGATTGATTTACGATGAAATGATTGAATATTTTTTAAGTTTCTGCTCCACATTAATGAATATTAATTTAATTCAAATAAAATTAAAATAAAAAAAATTAAAGCAAATATTATTATAATTTTAAAGTGATTGGTCTAAAAGTAAAACGCAATATTAGTAAAACTTTTTACAATAAACAAAAGAGTTTATACTTACAAATATAAACTACTTACTAGGAATAATGTACGACCATAAACTATGTCAAGGAGTTTTTGGCGGAGAAACGAAAAAGATCGCGTCGCCACATTGTATTATTTTCAAAAACTTATGTTATTTTCAGTGTTAGTGCATAAAATTGGTGGCATTTTATTCGTTAAGTGCTGGATTACAGGCATGAGTATGGGAAAGTGGTATAATGATGGTGAAACATTTATTATTGTGTTGTTTCCAAAACTACATAGAAGCTTCTGGTAAAGTTGCCACCGCTTTACTAGGAGTATGACTTGACTAGACTAGACTGTGACTTGACTTGATGACTTGGACTGTAACTTGACTTGATTTGACTTGACACTGTGTAATATTAATTAACTTGAGAAATTATCAATTACTTGATACTGGCTAGATACACAAATGTGTGGAGCCAAAGCAAAACAAAAAAAAAGTATGGCAAGGCGCCATTCATTCCTCGATAGGGTAAAAATTGTGTGTCAAAGTTATGGCGGGAAAACGAGAAAAATCTTTTCATCGCATTCTATTATTTTCCAAAACTTGTGTTATTTTCAGTGTTAGTGCATAAAGTTGGTGGCGTTTTATTCGCTAAGTGCTGGATTATATGCATATGTTAATGGGAAATTGGCATTAAACAAGCTTGCTCTAGTTAGAGAGATTGGTTTTAAAGTGATTGGTCTACAAGTAAACGCAATATTAGTAAAATTAATGAAAACTTTTTACAATAAACAAAAGAGTTCATACTTGGACTACTAGGAATAGAAACTACTTACTAGAAATAATATACGAACATAAAAAATGTCAAGGTTATGGCGGGAAAATGAGAAAGATCTTGTCATCGCGTTGTATTATTTTCCAAAACTTTTATTTTCAGTGTTAGTGCATAAAATTAGTGGCATTTTATAGTTACTCGAGAATTCCATGAATCTTGTTTTATATTGTGGTCCTGTTTCATTTGCAAGTTTTTCCATAATCCATGATCATTTTGTGTGGTCGTTTTAGCTCCAATTTCATCACTTTTTCTATTTCCATTTTCCTGTGCATTTGTCCACTTTTCCACATTTTTCTTCTTATTTTTTTCTTTGTTATCTTTCTAATGACAAATTCAAATCGGAAAACCTTTTTTATGTTATTTCTTTGTTTTAGCTCCCACTTTTGTGTATTTGCCCAGTGTCAAGTAGTTGATAATTTTCATATTAATTAATTATATTCCTTTATATATATATATATATATAATATGAAATTTATCAACTACTTGAATTTGTCATTAGAAAGATAACAAAGAAAAAAATAAGAAGAAAAATGTATATTTATATATATATATATATATATAAATATATATAATATATAAATATATATAAATATATTTATATATATATATATACCACAATATAAAACAAGATTCATGGAATTCTCGAGTAATTGATTAAGGTAAGTACCTACTTTGTAATTTCTATTACGTAGTAAATGTAATTTGATTGTTCTGTTCTATCCAAGGATTGATTTTGTTAGGTTTCGAGAATATGGACAAATGGGAGACATAGCTCATAAGAAATAGCTTAGGCCCTACTGAGGCTACACATAAATAATATCTATTAAGATTCAACTTAGCTATTCAATACTCAAACAAAATTTGACTTACGCACTATATTCCTCTGCACTATCCAGTTAACGTTAAGTCACTTTAAAACTGAATGTTTAGTAACTAAGTGAATGAAAGAACGATACATTTTCTTGTTTATCTATATTAATTAAATTATTAAAATTATTAAATATGTGTGGACATCTCACACAACGCCATCTAGCCCCAAACTAAGCAAAGCTTGTGCTATGGGAACCAGATAATTGATACAATACTTAGATACTTTTTTGTTTGTAAATACATACATAGAATACAATATAACACCCAGACACAGAACAAACACCTATGTTCATCACACAAATGTTTGTCCTGAGTGGGTATCGAACCCACAACCCACAGTTCAAAAGGCAGGGCTACTACCAACTGAGCTATCGGGCCAGTCAAATATATTTTACTGTAAAATAATTTGATCAAAGAATATATAAATACTGTGATATGGTCACAGTAGAACTTTTCTGAAATATTTCGTCTAGGTTGGCTCATAGCCCGAAGAAAGCGGGTTCGATTTGGGCAGGACAAGTATTTATGCACAGAAAAAAAGCGCAAATACTTGTTCTGAGTCTGGGTGTTGTGGGACCATGGTCCTCGTAGTTCCTGGGTCCGTAGACACAGGGAGTCCTAGTTAGGGTCCAGGATCTATGTATGTGATCGTTGGGCGTTATTATTATTCATGCTAATAACATAAGATCCAGGTGCGATCTGAGACAGCGGGGTTGACGATCGTTTCGAGTATCATCTAGAAAGTAGAATGTTGTATCGCAATCAGGGATGTTATGAATATGATATTTCGAATCTGGATACGAATATAGGAATACAATTATATAGATTTCGGATATGGTAACGGATTTGTAATTATTTCGGATTATCCGTTAGTTTCGGATAGTTTCGGCTACGGATATTAGATAGAAGCAAAATATAAACCTAAATAGTGTGTAGTGGAAGGTGAGGTATAATGATCCCCTTATATAAGGGCAAAACTTTTTTTTTTTTTATGTTAAGGTATAACGTGACGAACTAATCGTTCGCCTGATGTTAAGCGACACGGCTGCCCATATCAGTTTCAGTGTTACTCGGAACTCTAAAGTATAAAGTTTCGCGTGACACTGCACTGCGCACGTCATCCTGAGACATCAACACAGTCTGGTAATAAGATTACTAGACTTTGGGATCAGGTCATAAAGTCTCATTTGCCCAGTAATTTCACTGAATACAGTGCCCTTCAAACCGGAACACAGTAGCGCTTGCGCACTACTGCTTGGCGGCAGAATAACTGGCAAAGCGGTGGTACCCACCTAGAAAAGACCTACCACAAAAAAAAAACAACTGTGTGTAAAATGTCAATATTTTTATTGTTAGAGTGAATTTAATTAACTTTGTAACTGCATACTTATTTTTTATTGTATTTATGTAGTTTTTTGTATTAAAGGTTTGTAAAGAATCATTTTATACACACCTATGTTTAAAATGATCCCTGGGTAGGGGTAAAATAATCCTAGGGATCATTTTATACCATATGTTATTAAAACTTCAGTGAAATAAAACACTCAGCTGTTTATGTTAATCATATGTATTGTTTATAAAAATTTAAGTATTTAAGCTACTTCTAGTTTCACTCGAGATCTTTCTTTGTATCTAATAATCTACTGCTCAATCAACCAACTAAACATTAAACATTGCAAAGGTTTGCAAAATTAAACAACATACCTAGTCAAGCAATATCATCATCAATGTCATCGTATACCGTCAGCCCACGGCGCACCGCGACTGGTGCCATCCAGGCATGCGCCGACGCAGCAGTGAGTATCTTATGTCATTTCACGTGTATTCGAACGGCATAAGACACTCCGGTCCCGGCCTTGGGGCCGGAAGCACCACCTTAGATTGTAGGACTAGTAAAATACGTACATCGTGTAATATTTGAACGTCAAATATAGATTAAATTAGCTTTAAAATCTATATTAGTTTCTCTTCTGCCTCCACCTGCAGCCTCCGTAACTAATAGGTAAACAAATAACCTCTTCTTCTAAATAAAAAAAACACAAATAATACTCATCGCTATCAAAGGTTTTTTATCAATGTCAAAATGCAATAGATATATAATGAAATATATATATTTTTTAAAACTTAACCATTTTTATTTTGAAACATACAAATAACTAAACTAAACGAGACCTAAAAAACTAAATTATAATTAGGAACTTAAAATAAATAAAAACTAAAAATTTAAAATAACCCGTTGGTAAAGGGTAAAGTTCCCAGAATGCTGGCAACATTACCACGTTGAATGGCAATGCTTATTTTTTGTGCAAAATAAAAGCCAGCATTCTGGGAAAAATATAAAATATTATATATTCAATATCAATAATATTAAATATTCACAAATGCTTTTTGCATTTGTTCTTCGGGCCAACTTTGCCGATTAGTTGCGCATATAAATTCTAGGCATGTAACAACAACAAATACTAACGGGGTAAAATGATTCCAGGGATTATTTTAATATTACTTACTAAAATATGATCACTTCTACTATCACTTGTCACTATTAGCTTTACTATTTATTTCTTAAAATTATTATTAAATATGTCTACCCTCTGTATATTAGTCAGTTATAAAATAAATGCGCCTGGATACATATTCGGTGTATAATAAGTAAAATACGGTGGAAAATAATTCAACCTCCCATTTCACACTCTTAAGGGTAGAATTTGGAAAAATCCTTTATTAGCGGACGCCTAAGTCATAACACCTACCTGCATGCCAAATTTCAGCCCGATCCGTCCAGTGGTTTGGGCTGTGCGTTGTCAGATCACTATGTGAGTCAGTCAATCAATCAGTCACCTTTGAGTTATATATACACACATCAACAAAGTCTAGGGATATTGAACATTTCATTGATTATCTCAAAACGTATAAAATATATGTTATGAGTGTAAATGGAAGAATTATAGGTAATTTCATAGCTTATACCTAAACATTAACAACATGATATGATTTTGACTTTTCATTTAGTAAAAGTGTTAAATCACTAAAGTCATAGAAAATTACTAAACAAACAAAAACTTTTTATTCTTTTAAAATAAATAAACCAAATTGAATTACTAAGAATGTTATCAAATCTGATAGTATTAATATCAGAGGAGGCATTGCCTCCTCTGATATTAATAAGCAGCAACAACGATTTTCCATACTTAAAATTAGTGTGCTGTGTCTTGCTGGGGTGTGCGGTACCAAGTTCTTTGTAAATGTTCGAAAAGTTGTTGTTCTGTTGTCAAGTTGGGCAGAAAATCTCTCCATGCTCTTCGTGCGTGTACAATTGGGCTTAAGTCGGGTGACTGTACAGGCCAATCCAACACCTGAATACTATTTTCTCAAAGGACGGCTGACACCAGCCGCGCCGTATGCGAAGGTGCATTGTCATGCATAAGCTGAAATTATTGTCCCGTTTGGGCTCTGAGCGGGACAATTACACGTTGCACTACCTCCTCACGGTATTTATGGGCAGTCATGCTGCCCTGGATCCAAACGAGCTGGGTTCGTTCGCCGAATTTCCCTATATCCTGCCCACACCACGATTGTTCCGCCTCGGTAAGAGTGAACCTCCCGTGGATGTCGGAGACGGCTGACTCTACCTGGAGTTCTCCAAACGCGTGTTCGTCGCGAATCTGGATGAAATCCAAAGCGGGACTCATCAGTGAACAGCAGCAATGACCATTGTTGGTCACTCCATGTCAAATGTTCTCGAGCCCATGAAAGTCGCCTACCGCGATTGCCACGTCGCAGCGCTGGGACTCGCAGCGGTCTGCGAGCATGAAGACCATTTTCATGCAGCCTTTTTCGTACGGTTTTGGTCGCTATCCAGCAGCTAGTGGTGCTCTTGGTGCTCTTTTTTTGAACGAGCTAATGCGTTTGGTTTCTACCGACCTTTACAGCGTCACCGGGTGGAAGGGCAGGCGCTTAAGGTGCCTAGATATCGAAAATGGGAGACAACTAACTGGCGGGCACCCCTGGGGTGCGAGCCTCGGCTTGGGCCGTTGCCGGGATAAGAGGATCGAGAAGATTTCGTCCATTGGAAAAGTGGACCCTATTGAAAGTCGCGACCGTTCACCGTTCTAGCTAACCTACGGGGGGTACGTCGACCTCGCCGGCGGTCGGTGTCTGGTTGTGTTACGCTGGTATCCTATACCGGTGCCGGACGGTACCTGAGCCAGAAGGGCTAGACTGGTCCGGTGATCCTAGCGCAGCCGATACTACGGCTGCTATAGGATCATCTGGGTCGCTCAAGACGTGTCTCGGGCGGCGATGACGGGGTGGCCACAATAATGATAACAGATTTACACTCTATATTTATACAATTTTGAAACTACCTTCCTATAGTCCAGCCAATCATGGGCGAGCTCTGTTGGCTAACCGGCAGAGTTTGTGGAAATTCCACACGCTATTTCAACCGAATTCGGGGATCTTAGGCACAAAGGTGCTGGTTTCTGAGCCGAACTCCTTTTGTTTTGCTACTATTTTATGGTTGTGACTCGTTTGTCCTATTTGGCATGGATAAACACTGGAGAAATACTGTTTATTACCTACCTATCTATTTTGTTTGTTTACTTTCTTGTAATATTAATCTATTCTAAAACAAATCTTATAGATTCATTGACGTCATTCTGCACATGCAAATTCATTGACTGTTAGGCGGAACGAAGTTCGCTGGATCAGCTAGTAGTACCTATAGGGGTGAAACGAATCCCCGCGCCTTGTAATCCTAAACGCCTAAAAAAACGAGAAAACAAGACTAAAGTAAAACTTCTTTAGTTTAGCTCCATCTATCGGCCGATATAACTTTGTTTTGGCTTAGTTTAATGTTAATATCGCCATTTTGACAATTGTAAATTGTCATTTTACCGGACATACCAACATAATAATACAAATTTTACACGTTGTTATTTTGAGAATGGACACCTAAGTTCTACTTCAAAGTTCCTAAAAAGAACATAAGAAAAAAGTGTCTTCGCTAATAAATTGACACATTGTTAAGTCTAATAGATGGCTAGATTGTACAAAAATGAAATAGAGTGCCTGAAGACATCCTATATAGGAACAGGTAAGAATAAGGATAAAATAATACCATCAACAATATGAATAACTGTTTTTATTCGTAAATATATTTGGGTTCGTGAAACGGGTTTTATATTTGCTCATTACTTAACATTTAAAATCTTTAGGGTCGTCGTTGAACTGATGCACAATCGGCGGGCATTATCATTAAATCGAGCAGACACACATGTAAGCTTTGGACTTAAGGTTCCCAAGATTCACGGTGCTGCTGCTTCCTGGCCAAACTGGGAATGCACCAGTGAAAGCTGGGACGCCATATATTAAAGAAGGCCAAATGTATGGCACACCGTCTGATCTGCCACTTGAGCATCCGGAAGATGTGCCGCTGGAAGCGCTTGTTGTTGTTGTCGTTGATCCGAATGAACCGTTGGAGCTGTTAGAACCGGAACCTGTTCCTGATTGGCTGGTTGAGGTTGTTTGAGATACAGAAGAAGTTTTGCTTCCAGCACCATTTCCAGAACCACCTGAAAATGTAAAGTCAATTATGCTTTGTCAGCTTATGATAGTACAGTGGGCAGTCTTATCGCTTAAAGCGATCTTTTCCTCATCTTAGGATGAAGTGGAAATTTAAAATTAAATTTGGGTTCATTGAAATTGTTTTCTTTTTTCAAAATATCGATAAAGCTTAGAATACAACTTTAAAAACGTGTACGTGTTTTTAGCTTTCAATTGAGGTATTCAAATCCGGAACCGGTTTATAAGTTACATAAAAAACTGGATTACAAACGGATAATCATCTAAATACATACCAAGTAATTACACATTCTTTATAACTTATTTACCAAAAACCAGAAAGCTTTCAGTAAGAACTACAAATTCTCTAGCAGTGACCATTGGCCGTCATGCGCAGTGGATGAGTTAAATTCGCTCGGGGTTTCCTTGCGACCTAAAGTCCGTAACGAGAATATCTGTAGGAGAACGAAATGTACCGATATTACTCTTGGTATTACTATGTACTACGATATTACTCTTAGTATACTCTATTGGTATGTTGAAATGGCAGTAGATGGACAAGACACGTCGCGCGCAGAACTGACGACCGATGGAAAAGAAAAGTTCCCGCGTGGCGACCATAAACTGGAAGGCTCAACAATAAATCACGAAGAGCCGTTGAATACAAGGGGCAAGTAACAGCTCCAATTGCAGCTCTATGAAGGAGGCCTAAGTTCAGCAGTCGACGTCTTCGGACTTGCGATGATGATATATAAAAATTAAACGACTAAGCAATACTTTTATCCTGATAAAGTTCGCAAAGCCGCGGTCATTAGCTAGCGAATAGTAAATAAAAATATTTTTTATCAGATACATAGTCTTCCCCGCGAATGACATCATTGTCGTTTTTTTTTTTTCTTTTATCCTGATAAAGTTCGCAAAGCCGCGGTCATTAGCTAGCGGATAGTAAATAAAAATATTTTTTATCAGATACATAGTCTTCCCCGCGAATGACATCATCGTCAATATGATGATATTGACCGCCCTGCCATGACGGGACGTTCGATCTAGAGAGCAAGTATTTTTTGAATTTCTCACCGTTGAAACTATATTAAAAAAATACATTTTTCTTCTTGGACATTAGGCCGACATTAGGTGAAGTTGGATTTACAACCAAATACAAAACCATAAATCATAGACAATACAAAAATAACTCTTTAACAGAAATTTATTATTGTAAATGTTTATTATTCTGGTCAACATTTAGGCTACGCAAAAACTGCCGGATCGATTTTGATGAAACTTACGATGGTTTATTATCACAGGCTACTTTTATTAATAGAACTGACTGTCTGCCGATATGATACTGCCGCTCGATGACAGATAGCGCTATAAAACATAAAACTGACTGTATGCTGATATGATACTGCCGCTCGATGACAGATGGCGCAATAAAACTTTATTCCATTCGACAACAGATGGCGTTAGCTGTTCACTGAATAATGTAGAGCTTTGAATAGATACATATAATTGAAATATCATCCCTTAACGAGGCCAGAAGGGTTGGTAAAGTTGGCATGGAGAGATTATTTTAGAAAGTCACTATTTATAACTCAAGAACGGCTGAACCGATTTGGCTGAAAATTGGTAAGCTTAGTAGCTTAAAACCAGGAGACGGACATAGATGGAGCTAAAAAATTTTACTTCAGTCGTGTGGTCTAAAGCATACTCGTTTTTATTTATAAACTCTTTTTTTATACACAATTTTTTAACTATCGAGGACTCTTTATATAACTTGAGAATTATAATTTAAGATATATACGAGTAAGTCGATGCGACTAGTGTACAGTCTAAATGTTTTTTGTAGCAAAATCACCACTTCCAGTGGATGCAGCGCCAGAGAATAAAAAAAAAATTGTCACCATTGAAACTAATAAAATGAAATGTCATATCATCAGTTGGTAACTAAATAATCTCTTAAATTAATTCAACTGGCAAAATTACCACTTTTAGTGGGTGCCGCGCCACAGAAAAAAAAAATCGGTTATCTACCACAACGCACCACCTTGTAGCCTACGGATTCCACATGAATACAGACACTAATATAGCAGTAAAATGGTTGCGGTATAAATATATTTTTATTAATCAGCTATTCGATTTTTTATGTGCTAAGTTTTGTAATAATAAAAACACTCACGTGCAGAACCGCTATTACTTGAGGAGGAAGACGATGATGATGATGATGCTGCTGATGATCCAGCTGTAAACATACAAAAATATTGACTTACTGTTTTTATTGTTGCAATTTAAATTCCAAACGGATTGCAACTTGGAGCTAGGGTAAAGTTTAATATTTGTATAGAAGAATTCGCTTTCATCTGGGGTAACCAGAACTTGAAAAATATGACCTGTACCGGTGCATGTCGTGTTTTTCAAGTAATTTTGACAGAACATGATATTTATGTTCTACATGTTCATAGAATTTTTTCATCTTCGGTGACCAAATGTTTTTATAAATTTAGCTGCCGCCCGCTGCGTCACGCGCGTCTCATCCAGTGTTCCATGCACTAACGTAGGTTGTCGTTCCGCAGTGTGCATGTAGATAGTGACAGTCTCTGATATTTATATTTTTATGGTATCAAGTTAGGTGGACTCATTTATTCCAAAACTGGCACCTAACAAACAGATAAAACGCCATTAGCTTTGTTCTAGTTCCGTTATTCCACTCACTAATTATTTTTGAAGTAAAACTTCTTTATTTACGCTTGGCTTGGGGAGTAAGCTGGAGAATGCGAGGCGAGGCGAATGAAAGTTAAAAGTTGTTGGTTAACGTAGTTCGCCAACATAAAAAATAGGTAAAATTTGTATGATTGTTTTTTTGGTTTTGATTTGGCTCTACATTTTGGGTATTTACCCAGTGTCAAGTAATTGATAATTTTGCAAGTTAATTAATATATGAGTCAAATCAAGTCACGGTCCAAGTCATCGATTCAAGTTATTGCCTAGTCTTGTCTAGTCAAGTCATACTCCTAGTAAAGAGGTGGCAACTTTACCAGAAGCTTCTATGGAGTTTTGGAAACAACACGAAAAGAAACGTTTCGCCATCCTATACCATTTTCCTACACTCATGCCTGTAATCCAGCGCTTAACGAATAAAACGCCACCAAGTTTATGGAGTAATACTGAAAATAACGACAAGTTTTGAAAAATAATACAATGCGGGGAAGCGATCTGTTTCGTTTTCCCGTCAAAACTCCTATGATTATGTCGTCGCGTCCGCGGAATACTATCCTCATGGCGGTTAGGATGTTTTATTTTTATTGCATTTTTGGAATCCTTTAATGTATTTGCACCTATCTACATCAACAGAAAGTAGAAAAACAATTTTCATTATTAAAAAATCAATTTTTAAATTCGCGCAAAACATCCTCTTACTATAAGCTCCGTTGAAAACTATCCTGAGCGCCATTACGTCTGATTTGTTCCGCGGAAAACTATCTCACTCGCCAGTGCGATAGTATTTCACATAAAATTTTAGGCAGCGGGCGCGGGGCATACTAATGTAGGCGTAACGCTGCCATTTATTGAAGGAATCGCAATCGTGTGGTATGCTGGTGGAGGTTAATATTATTATAAAAAATGAAAAGGCAACCCAAAAAATTTGTAGGAACGGCCCGAACACGAAAAGAAAAAAAAAGCATAAAAGTTTTTTTTTTTTATTTTTAGGTTTCCGAAACTGAAATACGAAACACAAGGGGAATATTATTTTTAGCCTCCAAATCAAAAAAGGTATAATCGTTGGTATGATGGTGTGGTATTGTTTATGTAAAAATGTGTAGATAACAACAAAATATTGATAGGAGGTGATTTTAACGGCAATGTAAGAAGATTGAATGGAGAACATGAGAGAGTGCATGGTGGATTGGGCTTTGGTAACAGCAATCAAGGGGGCGAAGCTCTGCTAGAAGCCGCGTCGGCCTTTGACCTAGCTAAGCATTTTTCAAAAAGTAAGATCATCTGGTAACGTTCAAAAGGGGCAATCACACCACCCAAATTGATTACTTCCTCCTTAGGTGGTTAACGGAATGATAAAAATTGAGAATTTGGAAAGCAAATCAGTGAATGAATGATGGAATGAAATGGCAAGTTGCATAAATAGCGCATAATGTTTTTGAAGGGTTAAAAGGCAAGGAAAAAATTGATAGGGAAACATGGTGGTGGGGTGAAAATATTCAGAAAATTGTGTAAGAAGTAAAAATGTATTCAAAGATTGGCAGAGTGTTGACGTACAAGATGAAATACGGAGGAACAGTATAAAAGCAGAATATATAAAGCGTGAAAAAGAAGTGAGAATGATAATCGCTATTCCAAGAGTAAAAACGCAAGATAAACTGTATAGTTACTAAGAAACTAGCAAGGACAAAAGCAGTTTTATACAATAGCGGAACATAGTCAAAATAATGGATATCACGATGATAGCTCATAGCGAGATATCAAGCGTGTGAAATGTTTAAAAGATGATGGAGAAAAAATATTGTAAAATAATGAGGAAATAACAGAGAGATAGAAGGAGTATTTTAAAAACGAATGAATGAAGAAAATACGTGGAATAGAATATTACAAAGTGTATCAGTAAATATAGGTAAAGTGAAAGAAGTGGATATAGATGAAGTAAGAAAAGCTGTGTAAAGTGGAAAAGCTACTGGATGGGGTACCAACAGAGATGCGAAGATTTTAAAGCTAGGTGGATGGATGTTTGTGGCTGACTCAATTCTTTAGCAAATTGTAGTAGGATGAGGCAATCCCGGATGAATGATGCAACAGTTCACTCGTGCCCATATTTAACAATAAGGATGATGATGATGAATTCGGCTATAATTGTTAAGACCTTCAGGTCACTTAAAATAAAGAATAATGAGGATCTTTGGGGAATGTCTACCAGGGTTTTTAGTGGCATTGTCACATTAATCGCACCATATTTAGCAGAAGTATTTAATAAATGTGTAGACGAAGAAGTTTTTCCCAACGTAATGAAAAATAGTAAACTGATTCCTTTATTTAAGTCCGGAAATAAGAATGATCCATCGAACTATAGGCCAATTTCTGTGTTACCTGCAATAAGTAAAATTTTTAAAAAAGAAATTCTTAATTAGTTGTTAACATTTTTTAATCTTAACGAACTGTGAAACAGTCAACAGTTCGGATTTACAAAAGAACGATCAACTCCAGATGCAGGTGTAAAACTCTTTAAACATATACTTGGTGCTTGGGAGAAGTCACAGGATGCCATAGAGATTTTTTGTGACTTAAACTCTTGATCTTGTCTCTTCTTATCTTGGTAATAGAATTCAGACAGTTGAAGTTAATGGAGCAAGATCATCTGGTTCTATCACTAAAATGGAGGTCCCGCAAGGTTCAATACTAGGATCATTCTTATTTTTGGCCTATATTAACGATCTTCCATTTTTTGTAAAGAACCTATGTGATATTGTTTTGTTCGCAGGCTGATCTATTAATGATTTTGACGACGTTAACAAGGCAATTTCACTGGTTTTGAACTGGTTTACTAAAAATAATCTACTGTTAAATAGTAAGAAAACTAAATGCATTAAGTTTTCGTTACCTAATGTTAGGGAGTCTCCTACAAATTTACTACTGAATGGTGAGCCATTAGATTTAGTACAATCTGTCACGTTCCTTGGCATAACTATAGACTCTACATTACAGTGGGATCCTCACAGTCATATCAAACATTGCTGACAGATTGAGCGTAAAATCAGACAGTTTACTGATGAAGCCACTGCAAGATTAGTATACTTTAGTTACTTCCACAGTATTATGTCATACGGAATCTTAAGCCGCGGACATACAATCAATTTTTGTCTTACAGAAAAGAGCAATTCGTTCCATTTATAACATGAAATCCCGCGACTCTCTCAGGGAACGATTTAAGGAGATAAATATTCTTACAGTGACTTGTCAATACATTTACAAAAATTTGATGTACACTCGCAAAAACATTAGCTCTTTTCCCAGATATTGCGACATTTATAACTTTACTATATACTAGGAACATAAATAAATTGAAAGTTCCAAGATTCAGACTGCAGAAAGTTAATGGTTCATTCATGGGGAAATGTATACGCTTTTATAACAAGTTGCCTGACGGTATCGAACAATTGTCAATGCGTAAATTTAAATTATTCATAAAGTCAAACTTAATGAAAAAAGCCTACTATACTACTAAAATAAATAATTATGTGTCGGACAAATAAGCTTGGCTTGAATATCCCAAGCTTAACGGTATGAAATCTTAGGTACTTTGCCTATTGCTTATTCCTATCTATAATTTCAGTTTATATTTGTAATTTCTATTAAGATAATCACGGTATTTTTCTTGCACCGGTGTGACGTGGTGGTTACTTTTGTAACATATTCATTATCTCAACTGTAATGAATTATATACATTGTAAAAGACAGTAGAAAGAAGAAACAAAAATACATAACTGTAGTTTCTTGTAGCTTCTTCTTTACAGTTGTAATCGAAGCTTCGGATCAAAGTTTTCTATTCTGCATTGTGCCGGATTGCTTGCACCAGTAGTGAGAAAGAGAACTGCTTGGGAAAATGGTATAATGATGGTGAAACGTTTCATTTCGTGTTGTTTCCAAAACTCCATAGAAGCTTCAAGTGAAGTTGCCACCGCTTTATTAGGAGTATGACTTCAAATCTAAATAGTTTATGCTTCACACACAATTTCAATTATGTTTTTTAACATGGATTTAAAAAAAAGTTATTGAATAAAAGATGTAGATAAAATAAGCGGCATTAAGCGTGCGCTCTACTTGTTTTCTTGGAAAGTAACCTTTGTCCACCGCGGTCTGATCGCCCCGGAAAGAGAGATCAATGACACCCGTCACGATTTACGGATCTATTGCTATTGTTTCTCTACTCTCTGTATAGCCTCTGTATAGAGAGTTCTAACTTCTTGTCTACTACCAACGGTCATAAACATCAATGAAACCCACCTGCTGCAGAGCCGAAGCGGCTTCCTCTATTGGCATCACCCGCATAAGCGCTATTTGGTCCATATGCTCCCTCTATGCAAAAAAATAGTTTAACGTTATTCTTAAGTAATGAAATGGAAGAATTTACGATTTATACTAGTATCGTCTGCTTACCGTAGTCGAAGGTTGATTATCTATAGTTCGACGCGACTAGTGTACAGTCTTAGTGTATTTGTGGTGGAGCTAATAGTAGTGAATATTATTGCTGTACTTCTATTAAAGAAGAAAAGCACTTGTCTGTTAAAAAACACTACAATGTAAAAGTATTGGATATTAGTATCAAAACAGTACAATACGCTGAGAATTGATGAACCAATTTCATACAAAAGAGGTTTTTGATTCGATTGTATGTTTTTTAAATGTTAGTTAATAACAATAACACCATAATGGCCAGATTTCCTTGCTTTAAAGCATCGTTGCGTTCTCCTTTGTTTTAGATAAGTTTCTTGCCTACCATATACTCACTAGCTGATTGCTGTTCTGCAGTACCGACCATTTCAAACTTAAATAGTTTTTGTTTGGCTAAGAATTCAAATGTCAATATCTTATTTATAAAAAAATGGATTATCTGATTATTTCGAATAATAGCAGTATTTCTCTACTTTATGTAAATAGTACATTATAGCAAAGGCAGCGAAATAGGCAATTGCAGGTCAAGTATGACTTTGAACCCCGAGCCTCAGGCGAGGACTTCAATGATACGAGACAGGCAGTTGTCATTACGGCCGAGGCATATCAATCAATCTACGAAGCATACTTTGGTGATCGTTTTCGAATTTCGTTGCCTTCCAAATGAATGAAAATTTGTTGTCCGTTTTATAAAAAATTGTTTAAAAAAATAAACAATATTTTCATCATTTATATTTATAACATAGAATTATAAAATTAGATTTTTTTGAAACTTCATATCATAGTTAGGATAATAATAATATTATTTTAATATTTATAATTTTTATCATTTAGCAACTAAATTAATATTGTCGAGTTTTGCCTGACGCTGCACTGTAGTAATAAAATGTGTCTTGTGGCGGCAATCGGACACGGTCGCCGGTCTCCTGTTACCGACACGGCACACCAAGACAATTAATTGTACGGGAATAAGAAAATTCGTTAATGTTTCTTGTGTCTACAACTGACGAGTTTTAGTTTCTAGTTACCAACAACAATAACTTTTGGTTGGAGACCAAAGGGAAGCAAAAAAGTGTTCACGTCTGCACAGGGAGTGGCTGAATTCAAATTGATTAAGTACCCTACTAATAATAGGTCTTTCTATATGAAAGTGTTGTTCTGCAGTACTGATCATCTCCAATCTAAATAGTTTTTGTTTGGCTTAAAATTAATTTTTTTTTGTAACATGGATTTTTATGAATTTATATCTGATTAAAATATATAGATGAAATTAGCGGCGTTAACCATGCGCTTCACTTGTTTTCTTAGAAAGCATCCTTTGTCCACCGCGGTCTGATCGCCCCAGAAAGAGTGATCAATGACACCCGTCATGATTCACAGATCTATTGCTATTGTTTCTCTACTCTCTGTACAGCCTCTGTTTTCTAACTACGTGTCTACTACCAACGTAGCTGCAAGTCCGGTCATAAACATCGAGAAACCCCAAGGTGGGTTTTCTTGATTTCCTCCTTAACCAGATCCACGGCCTTGTCCATGATCGCAGCCTTGTCCATTGCCTCCACAACGAGGTACAATTAATACTTCTAAAGCAAAAACAAATTGTTCAACGTTTTTCTTTAGCAATGAAATCTGGAAGATTTATTATTAATAGCAGTATCGTCTGCTTTCATATATAAACGTCGACGTAGGTTGACGCGACTAGTATACAAGTCCGAATATTTTTTGTAGTGAAGTTATACAAATAACCAAATAATCTTTCAAATAAATTCAGCTGCCAAAATCACCACTTTTAGTGGGTGCAGCGCCACAGAATAAAACATAGCGGTTTCTACCACAACGCACCACCTAGTAGTCTATGGATTCCACATGTATACAGACGCCGATAAAGCACCAAAGTGGTTGCGGTATTAATGTATATTTATTAATCGACTATTCGATATTTTGTATGCTAAGTTCTGTAATAACAAAAGCGCTCACGTCCAGAATCACTTGCTGCTGCTGCTGCTGCTGCTGCTGATGCACCTGTAGACACGCAAAAAATATTATATTACTGTTTTTAATTTTGCAATTCAAATTCCGACGGATTAATTGAATTAATCTGCTGCAGTTGCAACAGTACAATACGCTGAGAATTGATGAACCAATTTCATACAAAAGAGGTTTTTGATTCGATTGTATGTTTTTTAAATGTTAGTTAATAACAATAACACCATAATGGCCAGATTTCCTTGCTTTAAAGCATCGTTGCGTTCTCCTTTGTTTTAGATAAGTTTCTTGCCTACCACATACTCACTAGTTGATTGCTGTTCTGCAGTACTGACCATTTCAAACTTAAATAGATTTTGTTTGCTAAGAATTCAAATGTCAATATCTTATTTATAAAAAAATGGATTATCTGATTATTTCGAATAATAGCAGTATTTCTCTACTTTATGTAAATAGTACATTATAGCAAAGGCAGCGAAATAGGCAATTGCAGGTGGAGTATGACTTTGAACGCCGAGCCTCAGGCGAGGACTTCAATGATACGAGACAGGCAGTTGTCATTACGTCCGAGGCATATCATTCAATCTACGAAGCATACTTTGGTGATCGTTTTCGAATTTCGTTGCCTTCCAAATGAATGAAAATTTGTTGTCCGTTTTATAAAAAATTGTTTAAAAAAAATAAACAATATTTTCATCATTTATATTTAATACATAGAATTATAGAATTAGATTTTTTTGAAACTTCATATCATAGTTAAGATAATAATAATATTACTTTAATATTTATAATTTTTATCATTTAGCAACTAAATTAATATTGTCAAGTTTTGCCTGACGCTGCACTGTAGTAATAAAATGTGTCTTGTGGCGGCAATCGGACACGGTCGCCGGTCTCCTGTTACCGACACGGCACACCAAGACAATTGTAAGGGAATAAAAAAAATTGTTAATGTTTCTTGTGTCTAAAAATGTCTGAAAATTTCATGAGTTCATGAAATTTTCTGTCCTCTGTCCAGATGTACGTACTCGCGTACAAGTCGCATTGGTCAACCAATCTTGACAAAACATGGTATACAGGTTTAACTAGATCATCGAATTCTTTCATCGTCAGCAACTTTTACTTTATCCAATCACGATATCCTGAAATGCGGTAAAATATAATCATTAATAATAACAATAGTTAGTTAACATTCGTTGTTAGTCTTAGTAAGATGCTAAGTTTGCAATTCTAATCTATTAAGATATTTGTTTAATAATTTAAAATATTCCCTAATCAGATTGATTTGGTCAGATTGACTCGATTTTTCTAAACTTGTATGGAAATATGTAACGTGTATTTGTAATCCAATTTATTTGTATCTGACTGAAGTTTTATATATTTAATTGAATAATCATAATTATTTACATTCTTATAACTATAAGTATTTATTCTATTACATTTGTCAGTTTATTGATCTTTCAGGTTAAATGTGTACGGAATCTGTATATTCAAATGCCATTTATTATTTATTTATAATTCCCTGTTATGAAATATATATATATATTTTAAATATTGACACATTCTATGATCGAACGTCCTACGACTAGCAGCTCCCATTTTATGTATGAACTCTTTATTTTTATTTTTTTTATTTTAGTATGATATTATTGTATAGTTTTAATTTCTATAATCTACTATCACTTAATTTTATCTTCGGATTTTTTTTTTTTTTTTTACTTAAAACTTGTCTAGCATTTGACCACGCTCTCACCTGATGGGAAGTGACGATGTGATCGAAGGTGTAGCATTCTAGCCCAATAAATACCTATTCACTCTTCTTTTGAACACGCCCGGTTCATATTTCGCCGGAAACACAGACGCTGGCAAGGCATTCCATTCCTTAGCCGTTCTAATTAAGAACGTGGAATCAAATCGTTTGGTACGAATGGGTGGTATTTCGACCACGAAAGGATGTCGCTTAGCCGAGCGTCTAGTAGTCCGGTAGTGGAATGGTGATGGGAGAATGAGATCATGCAGTTCTTGTGCGCATTCCCCGTGGTGTAATCTGTAAAAGACCGACAGACTTGCCACCTTACGTCGGTGCTCCATTAGAAGAGTTGTCTCCCGGTCACCGCTATGTGATCTGTACACACCAGCATAGAGAATTTTCTCAATGCCGGTGTCCACAAGCACCCAAATCACCGAAAAGTGGGGATGTTTTATTTATTTATTTATTTGTTAAATACACAGTGAACTTACAGCTACGCCAAAACATTCACATTGTTACACTAAGTTCTTATATGGACTAAGCAATATATATTTATAAAGGCGACTAATGGGGTCAGTATGTATGTCAGCATCTTGGACTTCACTTAAGAAGCGGTTGATAACAGCTACAGCCCTTGCCGTTGGTGCATTATGAGCGTGCCACGTGCGTAAGGCAGGAGGCGCAGCAAACAGCTGGTGGCGACGTCTTTGACCCGCGCGGATGTAGTTTTGCGGTACAAAGTAGTGTAATCTGCTTAGCACTGAAGGATTGTCTACCTCATTACGCATCAACAGGCAGTAATGTATAATTAATAATAATTTTCGTCGAAGCTACAACGTTACAAGTCCCACCATTCCCGATACAAATAGTGAAGGAAAAAGAAAGGGATAGTATCCATACGCTCTTTTATAGAGATACCTTGCGAACTTTCGCTGCACTCTTTCGATCATGACGGTATATTTTTTAGTCCTCGGATCCCAAACAATAGCCCCAAATGTTCAAGGTTTCGGAGACGCAAACAGCAAATGTCATCACGGACGTAAACGCAGATACCAGCGCGTGGAAGGAAGCGGTTTTCCAAGATGAATCCTGGATAGTCCAGATATGCCGTGTCTGATGGACATCCTATTTGCGTCTCAGTCAAGAAGAGCAAGTGCGGTTTGTTGGTCTCCAGATGATGATGAAGCTACCTATTAAAAAAATGTTATTATTCGGTCGAAGAGTTTCATAACAATAAATAAACATACAATTTGTCCAGTTATAAACCGGCACACCATGTGCTTGTTTGCCTTATCTACGTTGAACCAGTGGGATTTATTTTTATTTTTGTAAAGAGTGGGTAGTAGCAGAAAAAGACTAAAATAAAATAAATTGATTGATTAGATTAGTTGCATATTACCTATTGAGTTGCCATATTTAATAGGTAATTAATTGAATAATCAAATAATTAAGTAATGAAATGCTTGAAAATATTATATTATATTATATTATTAAATATTGACGATATATCTATTACGTAATTGAAATCAATAAATTTATATTTAATCGCACTCAGTTGCAAGCGCCCTTACAGGGTTCAAGTACCTACTAAACTAGTTGTTAAGACCTGACATAATATATAAATTGTACATGAATGCAAATAAATGAATATGAATATGATGGACCGCTTGCAGATTTGAGTGCAGCCCACGAATATTTGTGAGGTGCACTTTAAGAGTGAGGACGTGCATCTGCCGTTTAAACTTGCTCAATTTATTTGACTTTTTCATAGTTGGGTGAGTTAGGTAGACAAGTAGGAAGTGGACGAGATATTGGGATGCTAACCCTCAGTAATAGAGAAGCTCCTACGCCAATGGAGAACTTGCCCGGAGACTGCGGGGACGCCCGAACCCCCCTGAAATTGCCCACAAGTTCCTCACTTCCAGTCGCCAACTGGCCCTGTGGACAACCTCAGGATTTTACACAAGCGGTGGGGCAGCCTTTCGTAGTTGGTTAGACTACTACTTGGGCCCCCTACAACTTGCGGTCGGCCAGCAGAGAGCACCGTGCTTCGGATCCCGCTACCCTCCGAAGCAAGGTCTCCGACGCGAAAGCATCTCCATCACCAATACCGGTCTGCATACCTAACACAACTGTCCACATCTACTCATCAGATATGTATATCATATTCTTCCAGCTGTTCACAAATATATGTTTCGCTTACGGTAGTTTTACAATTAGACAGATCATTCAGCGTGACGTATTTGGTCTTATCTTAGTTCAAGGCCACGTATGGTGCCGTAGGCATTATCAAAGCATAAGATTTGAATGTTGTTACATTATGGGGTACCAGTATAGGTATATTCTTAAATAAACTAAACTGGCTTATATAAACTAAAGGAATCTTAAGAGTAAACACTAATTTATTTTCTATAATATAGGTTACAATTTCAGTGAGGCTTATCAATGTATGCATGTTATCTAATTCCAAATTAACAGGGAATTCGGAATATTTAGGCAGGTGTTTCATATTGTTCAAGAAATCATAATATAAATCCTTAGGTGTTATTATAGAAGGGTGTAGCGTATTTGTTTTAGCAAACAGGATAGAATTTACAATATCTTCTAATTAGTATGAGAGGCTTAACATGCTAGACTGGAGCACACTAAACATTTCGTGTATGACTGATTTGAATAACAGGGAATTTGTTACTATTGTTAAATTATTAGTATATGAGGATAGGTTCTCAATCATAGTATTTAATTTCTTTTTGTTTCTGTTGATCTCTCTAATAGATTCATTAAAACTAGAGAGGGCCGTTTTTGAAAACATTATGTTATCTTTTACCAAATTTAATATTTTAATATTAGTCTTTACCTATGAAATTGCCGTTTTGTTTGAAAAAAGTTAAAGTATTTTTTTTTCGAACTTATTTATTTCTTTTATTCAAAGTAATCACCCCTGCAATCAATGCATCTTTGCCAACGCTATGGCAGTTTATGGATGCCCTTCTTGAAAACATCAGCAGGACGGGAGACAACAAACTCTTCAAAGGCGTTTTGTACTGCCTCTCGGGAATTGAATTTTTTTCCCGCTAAAAAGTTGTCCAAATTTTGGAAAAAGTAATAGTCGGTAGGCGCAAGATCTGGTGAGTATGGCGGATGAGGGAGAGCTTCCAAACCCAACTCATGCAGCTTAGAGACGGTCTGTTGTGCAGTATGGGGTCGCACGTTGTCGTGAAGTAGCAGTGGAGACGACCGATTGACCAAAGCTGGTTGCAGACGTGCGAGTTTCGCCATCATTGTGGTCAGTTCTTCAATGTACACATCTGCAGTAATGCTCTCGCCGTTTTGTAAAAAGCTATGATAAATCACACCAGCACTAGACCACCAAACTGTGACCATCACCTTTCTAGGGGTCATTTTTCGTTTTGCACATTGCTTTGGTACCGAACCAGGATCTAACCAACTTGCTGAGCGCTTTCGATTGTCAAAAAGAATCCATTTTTCGTCGCACGTAACAATTCGGTTCAAAATTCCTTCATTTCTGTGCCTGTTAAGCAGCGCAAGGCAAGTCTCGACGCGTACGTTGCGCTGGCGATCGTTAAGTTCGTGGGGCACCCATCTATCAAGCTTTTTTATCTTGCCAATCTGTCGCAAATGGACCAATATTGTTTTGATGCTAACATCAAAAGCTGCTGCCAGCTCAGCTGTAGATTGAGATTCATCAGCTTCCACAATCGCCTTTAATTCATCATTGCTGACCAAAGTTTCCGGACGACCACGAGGTTCATTTTTCAAGTCAAAATTCCCAGAACGGAACCGAGCAAACCAATAACGGGTTGTACGTTCGTTTGTACAGTTCTCTCCGTAAACGTCGTTGATGTTATGTGTCGTTTGTGCCGCGTTGGTGCCACGACGGAACTCATATTCCATAATTACACGAAATTTCAAAGAATCCATTATGAGGAAAAATGTTGAAATGTAATGAAAATACAACGCTAATCAATAAACAAAAGACTTATATTGTAAATAGAATGTCATATTTTTAAAACAAAATTAATTTGAATTTAGAATTCACAGCTAATCAAAACTTTTTTTTGTTTGGAAAAGTCTGTACTGCAATACGGCAATTTCATAGGTAAACACCTATTATTATTGTTTTTCAAGGTTTGTATGGCGTTGCTATACTGTACAGCATCGTCTTCGTCCATGGTGCCAAACAACTGTTTAAACAATGTGCCAATACCGGAAATCCACGCGGATCTTTTCGATTTACTGGAAATCAAGTGGGAAACGGAATCATAATCTCTAGAAATATCCTCGTAGGATGAGACAAGCGGTAGAAAACTGTTCTGACATTCGACATCATCGATAGCATCACTTTTAGCGCAGAGATATCGAGCTGAATTAAGTACGTCTTTTATATTGTTCATGTGTGGTTTTATGTAATTTATTTCTACTGGTATGAAAATGTGTAAACGATCACTTATTATTTTTATAGAGCCTGAAGGGTCAAAATATATTCCAGTGCTTTTTGCGATCTGTTCTATAGTAGTAAAGTCTTGGGTGCGTGAGACACCTTGACACAACACCAGCAGACTGTAAGAAATATAAAATGGTTTGATTATTAAACTTTCTTAAATTTATTCATCTATGCTAAGCCAACTAATAATACCCATAGCCTATAAAATGTTAAAACTACTTACTACATCTTATTACTTATCTATATTACAAATTATTACTGACATAAAATGAAATGAATGAAATGATTTTTAAGGTCTAGGAAGTACTAGTCCTCCGTTGGCTAATTTGACTTCATCATAGTGATGCCTAACATGGCGGCGGTTTATTAGGAGGGAAAGAGTGTGGTTCCCGTGGATTTTAACCACTTTGTAGGGTCCCTTCCACACTGGATATAGGGCCTTTCTCAATCTCACATGGTTTTTAAGGTATACCATGTCACCTACTTTATAAGTAGTGGGGCGAGATCTCTGGTCGTAATATGCTTTAGAAGTTTCCTTGGATTTAGTTATATTTTCGTAGGCTTTATCACGGGCTAGCTTCAGACGGTGATTTAACATTTTTATGTATTCATGTTAGCTTCCAGTGGGGTTGAGTTCGTAGATTGAATCAGGAAGATGTGGTTTATGACCAAAGAGTAATTCGTATGGTGTGAACTTGGTAGTGGTGTGGACATTGGTGTGTAGGCTAGGATTGCAGTATAAACGTATTTGTGCCAGTCTGTTTGGTTGTTGTTTACGTATGATTTTAAATATTCTTTCAGGGTGGAGTGGCTTCTTTCCAGAGCTCCTTGTGTCTGGGGATGATAGGGTGAAGACCACAATTGTTTAATTTTTAGAAATTCACAGGTTTTCTTAAACAGGTCGGCGGTAAAGTTAGTTCCTTGATCGGTGAGTATCTTTTTAGGTATTCCAAATAATGAAATGAAGTGGACTAGGCATTCGCAGCATTCTTCGGCAGTGGCGTTAAGGATAGGGTAGGCAATTGAAAATTTAGTCAAGTCGTCTTGTAAGGTCAGTATGTATTTAAGATTTATTTGGCCAGCTTCTGGAAGAGGACCCACTATGTCCAGACTGATTCTGTCAAAAGGTGCTGTTGAGGTGGAAGTTATTTGCATGGGCGTTTTATTAATTTGGCGCAATGCTTTATTTGTTTGACATTGAGGACACTTTTTTACATAGTCCTCAATATCTGACCTCATACCCTTCCAGTGGTATCTTTATTTGACAGGTAAGCGTAAATGGTTTTGTAAAATCAGGATATATTAGTAAGGGCCCTGCTTGCTTTCTTGGAGTTCGGTGAGAAGGTGAGAGTAATGCTTCCTCTCGCAGAACTGAGTTTTCAGAAAATCTTTCAACTGTTTCCAGCTGTTATACTCCTTAATCGAGCAAGCAAGCTCGCTTTTCCACGTAATTGGCTTAAAATATACTTAAATATAATTGGTTTTTGAACTTCCGAAGCAAGGTCATTTACGTTGTCACAATTAACTATAAAAGAGTTCAGGGTTTCCCTGCTGCCATCGTAGGTGTTGATAAACTTGAACAGGATGTTAAGGTCTATCTCAATAGACTTGCTGTTGGACCCCATAACTTTTGGGGAAATAGCAGGTGATTTGCCTTCACGTTGTTCAGGCATATCCAGGTGTAATTTATTGTCACTGGTAGACATGCTTTAGTAATGGATTCGGCGAAATATAATGTTTAGCATCAATCAGTTAATGATAAGCATCGCTGCGATAGTCCTTAGCGCTTCTTAAAGCGATGGTTAGACGAGTTATTTTGGAATAGTTCTATAACTTTTATTTAATTTAATTACTTTAATTTTATTTCACTGGTTAATTCACTTTACGCGCACTAGTATAAGCACTACGCCGTATAATGCAATAAAACGGCGGTCGTGCCGGAATATTGTAATTTTTTTTCTTTTCACAGGTTTTCACAGATTTTCACTGTTTTCACGGATTTTCACTGTTTTCACGGATTTTCACCGTTTTCCGCAACTTGTCACTGTTTTCCGCGACTTTCGGAGACGGACCGAGGGACCTTTAAAGATCCCCTTGAGCTGCCACCAAATGTTATACGGATTAGGGATCGAGCGTTTTAAAAAAAAAACTTTTTACACGAACTAGAATTTATTTGGATTTAGTATAGAACAATATTTCATTTAGAAGATGTGTGGCTCGTAAGAGAGTTGGGACGAGACTGACCATCTCCGTTCTATTGTCTGGTGGCTGGAAAGTGCAGGTTGGCACTTTTCAGCGTTATTCATCAAAAACGCTTACAAAACAGGGTTATAACAGTACGTCACAGTTAATTATTTTAGCGGTATGTGTTTGCGTCTTTATACCTTTATTCCCAAAATGCAAAAGAGTGCTATGACGCTTTCCCCATAATTCACAAACAGACGTCGATGTACAACCCGAGTAACTATGCGAAAGATCAAGGCAGTTAACGCATCCACGCTTAGATTTTATGAAATCAAATCGTGCCTTCGAACTAGGCAAATTTTTAAATTTCTCGCAGTATAGTAACAGGTGCCGGTCATCGTTACAATAGGCGCAACGCGATAACAGCGGCGTAGACGCCGGTGTAGCACACGTAGCACGCGTAGCGCTGGCTCCGATCGGCGGCGTAGCGGTATTCTCACTCGCTACGAACGTCTTGCAGGTATGGGTAGCTCGCGACTCGCGTGGCGTAGTGGCAGCGGCGGCCGGTTTCGTAGTGTTCCGCGAGTTCGAGCGTTCTAAGACTTTAACTTGATCTTGAAAAAATTTTATTAAATCCTTCGAGGTAGGTATCTCTGTACTTCGAACAGACATTTCAAAGGCTTGAGCAGTTTGGAAATCTATCTTTCGAATAGCACAGTGCAAAATAATAAAGTCAGTTAAGTCAGGTATATCTAACTGCTTTAGAGCTGAGATCGACGCAGAGTATCTTTCCACGAATGTCTCCAGACTATTTGCATTATGAGAACAACTCTTCAAGTCCAGTATGTTGTTCAGGTAGTATGTACCTAACGCACGCTTATCCTGGTATTTTTTCACTAGACTATTCCAAATGATAGGATATGTATCACCAGTCGGAACGACCCCTGCGACAACCTTCAACGCATTGTGCGTAAGATTACCTACTAAGTACTGCATACGCTGCGAATCAGACAGCTGATCGTTCTTGTGTACGTTAGCCTTAAAAGACTCGTAGAAAACAGGCCAATTTTCAATTTTTCCATCAAAACTGGGAATCACAAGAGGCGGCAATTTAATCTTAACGATCGCATTTTTCGATTCGCTATTAATAGATCGTGATGGCAACTTAGTTGAATCATTATTTATTTTGTTTTATTTTTGTTTTTGGTTTGTATTTATTCAAGTCTGTCTGCATTTTCTGCAGTAGCCGCTAGAGGGCTACCCGGCGGTGTGGTAGTGTTTGCATGTTTGGGTGGGAAAATGGGATGAAGGAATGTACCATAATATCAATTTAATTATCGTTAATTTTAAGTTAAATTACTTGGCGTTACCATTTCCACCCGCCCTTAAAGGGTCACCTTTAAAGAGACAACCATAAGGCGAGAAAATAATAGATCTATGACTCTAGGATAGAGCGCTTAATGCGCGCGGGGCGATATATAAAGTCCGTAGAGTCACGGCGAAGCGGGAGTATATATTACAAATTTATAGATAAGCGGTGCGGTATAAATAAATATAATGATAATAATATAGCGGTAAATATATAAACTAACAACTAATTTGCGGGGCGAAATATTTACTGTTTTGGAAGAGGGCATAAGCGAACGACTGGGCGGAGGTAAGTTCCCTTGGCGGTTCTCACAGTCGTGACGCGTACGATTCCATTTTTAGAGGGATAAACTTTCTCTGCAAAGTGCTGGCCTTGCAGAGCGCGGAGCATTTTATATTCAGCGAACTGAATATTATCGGCAGACACTATAGTGCTGCGGCGGGGCAATAACTTAGAACGTACAAACCTACAAACGTACACAATTATACGAAGAAGCTTATTCCGTGAAGAAGTGCGGAGAGCGAGTACATATAAAGCGCAATGCTTTACAGGCGTGCACACCGGGTGCGCGAGTACCTTATGTTCAGGTATGTCTGCAATAGACGGTCCATCAAGGCTCTTAAGCGGCCACTCAGACGGACTTGATGATGCCCACTGGGGCCCGTGGAGCCACAGAGGGTGCGAGATAAGCTTATGTGGCGTAATGCCACGCGAAAGTATGTCAGCGGGGTTCTCAGTACCCGCGACATGATAAAAGTTGTCAGCTGGAATATTGTCCGTGACCTGAACAACGCGGTTTGCAACGAACGTTTGCCACCTGTGTGGCGAACTCTTAATCCAATATAGCGCAACTTTAGAGTCGATGAACGCGTAAATCTTGATAGGGAGGCCGCGAGAATAATTGTCGTGAACAGTACGAAGCAACTTTGACAATAAGACGGCTCCACAAAGCTCAAGACGAGCGATTGAAAGTGGCTTGGTAGGTGCGACCTTAGTCTTCGCGCACACCAGCTGGACCGTATTGCCAGTAGGGGTGCTCACGTGTAGGTACACTACAGCACCGTAAGCCTGGAAACTAGCATCAGAAAACCCCAATAGGGTGACGTCATAGTCTGCGGACACGCCTACGTGTCGCGGGATGCGTAAGTTATTAAGAGCCGGTAATTCAACGCAGAACTGATGCCACATCTTAATGATGTGCAGTGGCGGTGCATCGTCCCAATCGAGATTAAGCTGCCAAAGCTGTTTTATTAACATCTTGGCATACACAACTGTGGGGGCAACGAAACCCATTATATCCCACAAGCGGGCGACGGTGGACAAAATGGAGCGCTTAGTGCACTTCACTTCGGCGGGAGAAGTAATTTTAAAGTAGAATGTGTCATTATCTGTAGACCAGTGCAAGCCTAATATTTTATGTTGCACGGCCTTATCAAACTCCACCTCAGTAGGAAGTCTGTGAGAAGCGGGTAGATTATTTAAGACGGATCGACTGTTACTGTTCCATTTGACAAGTTCCCACTGTGCACCTTTAAATAGTTCAATCAGTTGCTGAGACGCTTGGACCGCTTCTCGTTCGCTAGGAAGCGAGAAGGCAAGGTCATCCATAAACAACGAAGTAGGCACAATGCTACTCGCGATCGGATAATTAGCGCCGTCATCGTCGACGAGCTGTCGAACCGTGCGCAGTGCATGGTATGGACTCGACGATAACCCAAAGCATACACGATTGAAGTGGTACAACACGAGAGGGTCTTGCGGGCGGAACTGGTACAAGAAGCACTGGTAACGACGGTCAGATTCGCGAACAACAATTTGCAGGAACTGCTGGCGACAGTCAGCGGTCATTGCGACTGCGTGTAAGCGGAAGTTCAAAATAATTTGAAATAAATCACCTTGCAAGTTCGGTCCTGAATACAGGATGTCATTCAGCGAACGTCGGGAGCGGCTGCTAGTCTTACTGCTAGCATCCAGCACCATGCGAAGTCGAGTGGATGTCTTGTCCTCGCGGACGACTCCATGATGCGGTATTACGTATATAGGAACGGGGTCATGACAATCGTACGGAGGCGCGGGGGCAATATAATCTTTAGCGAGGTATTCATTAATGACGTCATCATATGCCGACCTAAGTTTAGGTGAAGCTTCTAGCTTTCTTTCGAGGCACATGAATCTTTTACGAGCGGTATCGAAAGAATCTCCGAGAGAATAAACATCATCGTTAAATGGTAGGCCTACAACGTATCTACCAGTAACGGGATCGCGGGTCGTAGTCGATTTATAAAATTCTTCGCATTCAACATCGGAGGGATGATGAAAGGGCGGTGCGGAGGGAAGCTCTTCGAGCTCCCAGAATCGCCTGACTAATGAGTCAATAGCGGCAGGCTCTTGAGCGAGGCAACATGTCAAGGCCTGGTGGTTATGCAGTGTGGGTATCGTGGGCACGGAACCCATAATAACGTACCCTAACACCGTGCGTAAAGCAGGGGGCGCCGACGAGTCGCGAAGATCACGAACTACGCCGGGCAGAAGAAGATGCGGGAAGAGAGCGGCTCCGATCAGCGCATCGATTTTATTAGGTAAACCGAAACTCTCATCCGCGAGCGGTATTCCTGATAAGTGTGATAAGACGGAGGTGTCTACCACTGCGGTAGGTAATAAATCAGTAATTTGATCAACAACTAGCGGCGAAATATTATAATTAATATTGTTGTCAAAGCGCGAATAAAATTTTAAATCAATCGAGTTAGTTTTAATTATTTTCTCAGCTCCACCGAACCCCTTAACAATAGTACGTTCGGCATCCTGAAGCTGCATACCTAACAAATCACAGCACTCCTTTGTAATGAAGTGGCTTTGCGAAGCGGAGTCTAATAGCACGCGAATAACATGTCGCTCGCCTTTAGCATCATAAGCGACAACTTGCGCGGTTGATAATAAAATAGTAGATTGTTTATTACGCGCGGGCGCATCAGGTGAGCTGCAGTTATCTATAGATGCATAAGTAGCACATAACGCAACGTCCGAGCGCGCGCTCGGGCCGAGGGGAGGCTGCGGCGGCTGCGCGGGAGGCGCGTGGCCGGCGGTGCTATCGCGCTGCACTGGCGCAGGGGTAAGCGGCGCGGGTCGCGACGCGGCTAGCGGAGGTTCGCGCCCTGTCTCCATACGTTTGAAGTGTAACATTGTGTGATGCTTTTGTTTACAAACGCGGCAATTAGAATTAGATGAGCAATTAGAAACTCTGTGTTTTAAACTGAGACAATTCACACACGCAATGTTATCCTTCACACAATTAAAACGTTCGTTAGGAGTCATTCTATTAAAATCAGTACATTTAAATAAATGTTGATGCGTTATATTAGTGCAAAGGCATTTGCACTGCGGGTCAGCCGTGGTACTCAAGTAGGCTTGGTACTTCGGCGGCGGAGTGGTATTAGAACGGCGATTATTATTATTTTTACGAGTATTCAACGCGCCTGAGGTAGGCTGAGCTGGCTGAGTGCGTTCAAATACCTTGGCGCGGGCGGAAATAAAATCGACGAAATTGTCGAAAGTAGGTATTTTAGAACCACAACTCAACTCGAAAGCGCGAACAGTATCTGAGTCTATCTTCTTGAGCGCGATATGAAGTATAATTAAGTCAGTTAGATTATCTAATTTCAGATTCTTTAAAGCGCGTACTGCACTAGTAAAGTTATCTGTAAATAAATCAAAGTTTGCCGCGGAGGCAGATTGTAAAGGTTTAAACTCAAACATTTGATTTAAATACGCGGAGGCGAGCATTCGCTGATCTTCATATTTGTCAATCAGCGTTTGCAATAGAAGTTCATAATTCTCAGCGCAGGGAGATATACCTGCGCATGCAGACTGAGCCTTGCCTGTCAACTTGCCTAATAGGTAATACAACTTTTCGTCGTCTGAGAGCGATGGATTATCGTGTACAGTGGACTTAAAACTGGCATAAAATAACGGCCATGAGCGTATGTCACCCGAAAAGTTCATCAGCTGGATTGGCGGCAGTGTAGGCCTAGCCTTATGCGGTGCGATACCATCTCGTGAATCCTGTATAGTACTCGGTTGCGAATAATGCAATTGAAGTCGTTTAATCCTGCTATACAAAGACTCGAAAGCTACGAGGCTCTTATAGTTAGGTTTCGCGGAAGGATTCAATGATAAGGTGCGAGAATTATGGTTATCTAAATTCGAATCTAAGACGTAAGGAATCGATTTGTGAAGAAGCGTCAAGGAAACTTTCCCTATCCGCGGCGTTCGAATGAATATTTAAAGATAGATCATAGATACTTTGTACTATTTCAAAGATAGCTTCACATTTAGCTTGCATGATAGCTAGTTGCGCATCCTGCTGTTCCTCAGTGGAACTTTCGCTATGTGAAGTAACCTTTTTTGGCGGCATTATGCAATACAAGTAAATAAAACTAGGTCAAATAAATTAGGTCAATAAAATGCGGCAAAATAAAGTAGGTAATATTCAAGTACTGCAAATGCGCAAGCGCAGTGCGTTGCGCGTGACTTCGTAACGCGGTAGGATTATATCGAGTAGTAAGGTCGAACGAGCCACAGCGGTGATTAAAATGAGATGAGGGTAGAAAAATATTACAATGAATATTGCGATATTAAAACTTATTATAATGTTATTTAGCAGGATAAATATATAATATAATTTATGTAATACGTAGATAGATATTAAATCTGGGCGGGAATTCACGTAACTCAATGTTACGGGCGGTTTTTCCTAAGAAAAAGGTGGGTGACGCAATGTCTACCCTACGCGGGTTATTATAGTAATATTCGCAATGAATACACTAAAAATCTCTTAATAGGGCCTATAAAAGTATCCTAATAAGGGCGGCTGGATGAATTTCGGTCGGAAACCGAAAATTAAATCCGGCTCGAAGGACCACACACAAATGATCACGCCAATATGTTACCGAATATCTTCGATCAAGAATTATAATAGTGGACTGTATAAAATGTATGGTACGCACAATCAAATAGGGCAAGGAGCAAGAGAAGACGGGACATGCAGCACGCCAATATGTTACCGAATATCTTCGATCAAGAATTATAATAGTGGACTGTATAAAATGTATGGTACGCACAATCAAATAGGGCAAGGAGCAAGAGAAAACGGGACATGCAGCACATACCTCCAAGAGCACAGAGGAAGCTCCAGATCCTCCCGGGAACGGCGACCGCGGCGGGCCCGCCACACACACGAAAAAGTCCTGGTATCCAGAGTTCTCAAACACCATCAACAGCACAGTATTCGATTGCACTCGCGGAAGCGCGATTATTTGTGGGGAAAATTACAAAAGCACAATGCTTGACTGCGGTACAACAATTTATCGAATCGTCAGCACAATTCGCGCGGATGCGTCTACGGCCATCTTTTTTGGCAAGACATTCAAGTCTGTCAGCGTTTTCTGCAGTAGCCGCTAGAGGGCTACCCGGCGGTGCGGTAGTGTTTGCATGTTTGGGTGGGAAAACGGGATGAAGGAATGTACCATAATATCAATTTAATTATCGTTAATTTTAAGTTAAATTACTTGGCGTTACCAATTAATAAGAACAATGTTTTACCAAAAGTTTACGTAAAAACATGAACTAAATGCAAAATATACTAATATTAGGTCTTTACCTATGAAATTGCCGTTTTGTTTGAAAAAAGTTAAAGTATTTTTTTTTCGATCTTATTTATTTCTTTTATTCAAAGTAATCACCCCTGCAATCAATGCATCTTTGCCAACGCTGTGGCAGTTTATGGATGCCCTTCTTGAAAAAATCAGCAGGACGGGAGACAACAAACTCTTCAAAGGCGTTTTGTACTGCCTCTCGGGAATTGAATTTTTTTCCCGCTAAAAAGTTGTCCACATTTTGGAAAAAGTAATAGTCGGTAGACGTAAGATCTGGTGAGTATGGCGGATGAGGGAGAGCTTCCAAACCCAACTCATGCAGCTTAGAGACGGTCTGTTGTGCAGTATGGGGTCGCGCGTTGTCGTGAAGTAGCAGTGGAGACGACCGATTGACCAAAGCTGGTTGCAGACGTGCGAGTTTCGCCATCATTGTGGTCAGTTCTTCAATGTACACATCTGCAGTAATGCTCTCGCCATTTTGTAAAAAGCTATGATGAATCACACCAGCACTAGACCACCAAACTGTGACCATCACCTTTCTAGGGGTTATTTTTCGTTTTGCACATTGCTTTGGTACCGAACCAGGATCTAACCAACTTGCTGAGCGCTTTCGATTGTCAAAAAGAATCCATTTTTCGTCGCACGTAACGATTCGGTTCAAAATTCATTCATTTCTGTGCCTGTTAAGCAGCGCAAGGCAAGTCTCGACGCGTACGTTGCGCTGGCGATCGTTAAGTTCGTGGGGCACCCATCTATCAAGCTTTTTTATCTTGCCAATCTGTCGCAAATGGACCAATATTGTTTTGATGCTAACATCAAAAGCTGCTGCCAGCTCAGCTGTAGATTGAGATTCATCAGCTTCCACAATCGCCTTTAATTCATCATTGTTGACCAAAGTTTCCGGACGACCACGAGGTTCATTTTTCAAGTCAAAATTCCCAGAACGGAACCGAGCAAACCAATAACGGGTTGTACGTTCGTTTGTACAGTTCTCTCCGTAAACGTCGTTGATGTTACGTGTCGTTTGTGCCGCGTTGGTGCCACGACGGAACTCATATTCCATAATTACACGAAATTTCAAAGTATCCATTATGAGGAAAAATGTTGAAATGTAATGAAAATACAACGCTAATCAATAAACAAAAGACTTATATTGTAAATAGAATGTCATATTTTTAAAACAAAATTAATTTGAATTTAGAATTCATAGCCAATCAAAACATTTTTTTGTTTGAAAAAGTCTGTACTGCAATACGGCAATTTCATAGGTAAAGACCTATTATATACCCAGGGTAGTGCTGGTATAACGGAATTTAACGAGCAAATTACGTATAAAATACTTAAAAATTCACTGGTAGGTTAATAATTATACCTATCCGGCTCGAAGGACCAACGAATGGTATGGCGTGTAAATAGCCACACCGTGTGTGTACTTGCGTACAGGGAAAAGAAAAAAAACTATTGAATTCCCTATTATGGAAAAACACGTATATCAACACAGTGCATTAAGAGAGATTTGCCCACTCACCAGTTCAACCATCCAGCATCTCACCAGGTACTCGCAGATGTGAATTACAGCAGATCACCGTCTCCCGATACTTCCAGTAGATCTTCAAGCCGAAGTTTTATGGGCCGCCGGCCGGCGATTTTGTAATTCGAAGAAATCGTGTAGATCCTGTTTGTTCTGGAGTAACTCCGTATGCAGTCGCTAAATGATTGGGTATCACACAAATTAGACTGTTCTCAGGCACAAAGGTTAAATTTTTGACCACCAAAACAATTAATTACTTGGAACAGCGCAATTGCTTACACGGGAATCAAAACGAGAATGCCATGTAGGCCTGCCCTTCGAATGGCCAATCATGGGCTTGTTCTTTCGAATAGCCAATCATAGGCCTGTTCTACTTCATGGAATCGTTACTGCTAACGCCATCTTTGGAGCTTCCAATGAAGCAAGGGTGATATCCCCGATAGAGGGCGCCTGCTCCCAATGCAAGTATAGATAAAGTGTTTTCCATAATAAGTAGAAAAAATTGTAGAAAGTAGTTAAAATTGTAGAAATAATAATGATTATATGTAATTAACAGTTAAGTCGCTTCACCAATGATTATTAAAGCAAACATGCTAATGAAACTGGCCTTCATTCTAATTATTATTTAAACAGATAAAATTAGCGGCATTAAGCGTGCGCTTCACTTGTCTTCTTAGAAAGCAACCTTTGTCCACCGCGGTCTGATCGCCCCAGAAAGAGTGATCAATGACACCCGTCACGATTCACAGATCTATTGCTATTGTTTCTCTACTCTCTGTTCAGCCTCTGTCTTCTAACTACGTGTCTACTACCAACGTAGCTGCGTTCCCGGTCATAAACATCAATGAAACCCACCTCCGCCAGATCCTCCGCCAGCTCCTCCACCAGCTCCAGCGTCAGCTCCTGCGCCATATCCTGCGCCAGCTCCTGCGCCATATCCTGCGCCAGCTCCTGCGCCATATCCTGCGCCATTTAATCTATATACTCTCTCCATGCAAAAAAATTGTTTAACGTTACTCTTTAGCAATGAAATGGAAGAATTTACGACTAGTACTAGTATCGTCTGCTTACCGTAGTCGAAGGTTGATATCTATAGGTCTACGTGACTAGTGTACCGTCTTAGTGTTTTTTGTGGTCGAGCTAATAGTAGTGAATATTATTGCTGTACTTATTTTAAAGAAGAAAAGAACTTGTCTGTTAAAAAACACTACAATGTAGAAATATTATCCTACTAATAAATGGTCGACGTGACTAGTGTATACCTGGGCGATCACGTAACTCGATTGCAACAGATACAAACACTAATTTGTATGGATTTGACAGTGTGAATACGCAGTGCAAGTACATAGTTAGTATGGATTTTTTTCTTGTTGTATTGAAATCAAAGTATCTGTGGTACATTGTAGTGTGCAAGCAAGCAATAGTGAGACCGAGAGACCGGTCTATATATATATATATATATATATATATATACAGTGGTGGACATATAATTAGAAACACTACCCACGGAACTTAAGATTATACAAGATATTTGACCTTAATACTTTTCATTTGGAAATGAAACCACAAATAGCATAAAATATGTTCAATAACTAATCATTTATTTAAAAAAACAGCTTAATATCAACTAAACAAGTACAGATTCAATATTACATTTCATACAAACAACTAAATGAGTTTTAAAGTACCAACAGTAATGGACAACTGATTAGAAACAATACAAAAAAAATAAAAGATAAATGATATTTTATAGGTTTAATTATTTAGAATTATATAATTTAGTTAATAGATACTGTGGTAGATAGGCTACTAAAACTTATCATTAATATTTTGTTGCGTATCCTTTATTATCAATCACAGCTCTACAACGACGTGGCATTGATTCAAGCAATTTCATACATTTTTCTGGTGGGATTGAATTCCATGCTTCTACAAAAGCTTCGTAGAGTTCGTTGTGACTGAAGTTACGTTTGTTTGAGACTTTCTTTTTTACGACATGCCACAGATTTTCTATGGGATTTAAATCAGGGCTATTTGTAGGCCAGTCTAAGACGGAAATACGCTATTCCCTAAGAAAATATTTTACACTGTTGGCAGTGTGTTTAGGGTCATTATCATGCTGAAAGATCCATGTTACAGGCAAATTGTCGTCAGAGTAGGGAATCATTGTCTCTTCTAAAATATTTTTGTACTGCAGTTGATCCATTGTTCCTTCAATCTTACGAACGGGTCCATCTCCACATCCAGAGAAACATCCCCATACCTTGATATTGCCGCCTCCGTGCTTGACTATGCTTCTAGTGTATTTATAATTAAAAGCATGGTTCATTGGACGTCTAACGTAGCGCTTTCCGTCTGAATTTACCATGTTTATTTTAGTTTCATCTGAGAATAAGACTTTTTTCCAATCTCGGACCGTCCAATTGACATATCTTTTTAGCGAATAATAATCACTTCTCTCGATGTTTCTTGGTAAGAAGGAACCTTTAGAGAAACCCTCCCAAACAATTTTGATTCCACTAATCTACGACTTACTAGTCTTGACGAGATATTTCTAGGGTCATCAGGCGAAAATATTTCATTTTTAATCTGGTTGGAGCATTTAAACGGGTCTTTTTTCTTAGAAAAACGTAAGATTAGCTTATCTTCTCTGGGCGAAGTTTTCCTCGGTCGTGCCTTTCTAGGAATATTTTCAATAGTTCCGTGTCTTTTGTAATGGTCAATAGCATTGAAAACTTTCTTTATCGAACATTTTAAATGATTAGCTATTCTCCTGTACGTCCATTCTTGGTCGATGTGCAAATCAACAATTATTTACCTAGTTGACGCGTCACAACTTTTATTTTTGCCCATTTTGAACAAAAATTGTAAACGGATTTTCAATTTGATGGTCAATTGCCGCCAAAACGATAGAAAATAGCTAAGAAAGAAGTTATATTTTTTCAATTTCAAAAATAGAATGTGTCGTGGATGCTTTTCTAAAGTGTTTCTAATTAGGCGTCCAAGAGGCCAGTAACAGAAAATAAGCTATGTATGCTTTAAACTCTTTTTATGATGAAGTTTAGATAGTTTTGTTTTTTTTAATGTATTCTATGAGTATTCTAAATTGAGTGGCTATATTATTGCATGATTATTAAAAATTGAATTTATCAATTTGTCAGAATGGATGACATGGACTTCAAACTTTCATAATTCATATGAAGTGTTTCTAATTATATGACCACCACTGTATATAATTATGTTCACTAGAAATTAATTTTTTTTTTTTAATTGCTAGAATACCTGTGTCCAGTTTGTTTGTATTTTAATATATACTTAACAATATCCTAATGCCATTTTAAATTAAATAAATAATTAGATTTACCACTGGGTGTAGCTGGTACGCTCAGAATCTGAAAAAAAAACGTACATTTCAATAAATACTAATATCACCAAGTGGTAGAACTTTTCTGCCAATTGAGTCTAGGTAGGTAGCCAGAGCGTTCCCAGTTATTCTGTGTTCCGGTTGGAAGGCCACTCCACCTAGTGAAATTACTGGGCAAATGGTATGATCCGATCTCACAGTCTAGTCATCTTATTACAAGATTGTGCTGATGTCTCAGGATGATGTGTGCAGTGCAGTGTCGTGCGAAACGTCTTTTGGGGTTCCGAAGTTCGTCTAGGTAGGTACCACCGCTTTGCCAGTTATTCTGCCGTCAAGCAGTAGTGTGCCAGCACTACTGTGTTCCGGTTTGAAGGGCACTGTAGCTAGTGAAATTACTAGGCAATTGAGACTTTATGATCTGATCTCACAGTTGAGTAATCATATTGCTAGACTGTGCTGATGTCTCAGAGTGATGTGCGCAGTGCAGTGTCGCACGAAACTCTGTGTTTTAGTTCCGATTGACACTGTTCTGTTATGGGCGGCTGTGGCGCTTAACATCAGGTGAACGACTAGCCCGTCATATCATTCACTAACATAAAAAAATCATTGACATTGTGTATTATTTCAATTCTTAGGTTATTGATAGTTAAGTTTTGTGATTTTCCTAGATTGGCATGGTTGTGTTTCTAAATTTTTCTTCGTTTTTTGGTGTGCAGAATTTTACACAAAGATTTAATTATTTATATTCTGAGGTTTTCGATAGTTGAGTTTTCTCAAACTTCTAGATGTAAGTTCGTTACATTTAAGTAATTGCTTTCCCGCTGATAATTATTTGGTAGGGTGGGAACCTGGGAAGGTCAAAGATTTTCAGGTCAAAGTTGGATATATATTTAATTTTTTTAGTACAAATATGGTTGAAGAGTCATTAAACGTTAATTGTGAAATGGTGAGTCATACCATCATAGGAGTACCAATCGCAGGTGATGGGGCTTGCCTCTTTTGCTCCCTGTCCTTTTTAATGTATAGGACTCAGGAACAGGCAATGGATGTCCGTAAAGAGATCGTCAGTCATGTATAAAAGTAGCTAATTGGCAAGAATTTGACAATTCATATAGTGCTAAGTCTAACAATGCCGCTAAGAGAGATCAATGCATGCACGAGATTCCAGCCATTTATTAATTTAAAAGAGTTAAGTTAATTTTATCCCGAAAAATGTATAGTTTCTGAGGGATAGCCCACGCGGGCAGAAGCTAGTATACATATAATACAAGTAAGTTCCCAAACCCACAACAGCCGCACAATACAGTTCAGAAGGCAGAGCTAAACTAACTGAACTATCAGGCCAGTCAAATAAATGTGGGTAATGGATAACAAATCTGCAGTTGTTGTTGTTGTTGAGAGTTGAAGAATACAGTTAATTAAAAACAACAATAGTTTTTGGCGGGAAAACGAAAAAGATCACGTTACCGCATTATATGATTTTCCAAAACTTGTGTTATTTTCAGTGTTAGTGCATAAAATTGGTGGCATTTTATTTGTTAAGTGCTGGATTACAGGCATGAGTGTGGGAAAGTGGTATAATGATGGTGAAACGTTTTTTTCGTGTTGTTTTTAAAACTCCATAGAAGCTTCTGGTAAAGTTGCCACCACTTTACTAGGAGTATGACTTGACTAGATGACTTCGATTGTGACCTGACACATTATTTACGTGAAATATCATTAACTTGATAAATTTTCAATTACTTGACACTGGCTAAATACACAAAAGTGTGGAGCCATAATACAAAAAAAAACAACAATAAAAGAACTTACACTGAGCGCCAGAACCAAACACAGCGATTTGAGATGCATTTTCGGTCTTTGGATCGTGGTGACCCGAGTCAGGCAAGACGAACTCGACTGTGCTTCTACCAAATTGTATCACCTTTTTATACCAAAACTTTGGCTTGAACAAACAAACACGCGTAAGGAAGCAATAACTCATAATCATCACCTGTGCAAATTTGTTTTTAGTTAATACAGGAAAATAGTTTTAACCATTAATTTGGCAAATAAAAGTACATGTAAGTACAGTAAGAAACAGATGGTCATAACAGTTGATATATGACCATCTGTTTCTTTCTTTATAAATATTTTTGTGGATTTACCGACGGTTAAAATATGTGAGCTATTCAATTCACTAAACTTATTTAATTTCTTTAGCAAGCAACGGCTGATTTATTGTATTTACACGCCTGCTGCGCCATTTATTTAATTACGCAAACCTAATACTAGCGTTTTCATTTTCACAATTTCTATTGTGAATAAAATTAAAAATGAGTTGATCGTAATTTATTTATTTATTTAATACTTTAAATTTTTTTTTTAATGACTGGCCCGATAGCTCAGTTGGTAGTGACCCTGCCTTCTGAACTGCGGGTTGTGGGTTCGATTCCCACCCAGGACAAACATTTGTGTGATGAACATCGATGTTTGTTCTGTATCTGGGTGTTATATTGTATTCTATGTATGTATTTACAAACAAAAAGTATCTAAGTATTGTATCAGTTATCTGGTTCCCATAGTACAAGCTTTGCTTAGTTTGGGGCTAGATGGCGTCGTGTGAGATGTCCACACATATTATTATTATTATTATTATTATTTATGCACATAAAAATTACAAAGGAGGACTTAATGCTAACAGCATTTTCTACCAGCCAACTAAGGCGTGCAGAGAAACAATTTGATTACGTGTGCATATAAGGAAATGAGCATAATTTTGAACATTCATTTTGATCATCACATAAATTAAAATAAAACTATAACAACAATACAACTATAAAGGTATAAATATACATATTTTACAAATTTAATAAAATACAAATATTAATGAATACTACAATATAGATAAAATATACATAATTCAATAAAATACAAACAACATAATAATAAATAATTCTATTTTCTGCTAGTTCAAGTTTAGAGACTTTTTAGCAAATGTTCCTTTACCTGACGTTTGAAATTGTCCTTGACGTTTCACCTCTGGATCTTATCTGATAACGAGTTCCAGAGATGAACCGCTGTGACTTGGAAAGAGTTGTCTAAGAAAGATGTAGTATGTCGTGGAGTTGCAAGCACAAGTATGTTTGAAGAGCGGAGTTGTCTTTGGTGTGTGTCAGATAAGTAGGTAAACATGTTTTTAAGGTAAGTCGGAGAATTAGGGTCTTTTAGAACAGAAAAAAGGAGACAGAGAATTCGTAGATTACGTCGCTCGCGGATTGGGAGCCATTTGAGCTCAGCTCGGAATTTAGAGACGTGATCATACTTCCTGGGGCCATAAATGAAACGAATGCAGTTATTAAGTAAGCGGTCGAGTTTGTTAATCTGGTCTTCAGTTAGACCCAAGGAACAAACATCAGCGTAATCGAGAATCGGAATAAGGAGGGAGTTAACTAATGAAATTTTTGCTTGGGTGGGGAGAAAGTTTTTGAGACGAATAATAGAATGGAATGATGCATAAAATTTACGAGAGATTTCTTTGACATAAGGAGTCCAATTCAGATTCGAATCAATTAAAATACCTAGATTTTTCACTGTTGAAGAGAAAGGGATATTAATAGAATTGAATGAGAGGGGGAGAAGATTGGAAGGGTCGATATATCTACTTATTTCTTTTCATTCCATAAGTACACTAATATTTTTTGTCTTTGAAATATAAATATTCATTTTCTTTACAATATTAATAATATATTGAGGTAATATATGGTGAATGTGCGCAAGAACTGCGTGATCTCATTCCCCCATCACCATTCCCCATACTGGACTACTAGATGCTCGGCTAAGCGCCATCCCTTCATGGTTGAAATAACACCCATTCGTACCAAGCGATTTGATTCCCCGTTCATAATTAGAACGGCTAAGAAATGGAATGCCAGCGTCTGTGTTTCCGGCGAGTGTCGTGGAAACTTATGGCACTGGCTCAAATCTTATATCACCAATCGGAACCAAAAAGTAGTAATTAATGGGTACGAATCGGATACAGCCCCTGTTAGTTCCGGGGTCCAACAAAGCTCAATACTGGGACCATTGCTATATGTGTTATATATGTGAATGATATAAGTAAATGTTATAAGTTCTGCAATTTTTTATTATACGCTGATGACTTGAAAATATATCATACCATTAATACATACTACGATCATCCGAATTTTCAGTTGGATTTGGACCGGTTATCAGTATATTACACCAGACCCACTCCTTGTCCCTGCGTTCTTCCGAGACTCTCCTGCTCAAGCCTCCCATCCATACTTCCCAATTCTATGATAAATCCTTTACAGCGCAAGCTGTTCGTCTGTGGAATGCGCTTCCCGTAGATATTAGACACGCTAAGTCCCTAAGCATATTTAAAAGTATGGTGCATAAATATTATATGTCATTATAATTGCTCCATTTATTATTTACTACTACTTTGTATTCCATTCCATTTTAAAGTAGTATATATTAGTTTATTACGCTATTGCATAGCTTTTATCGCGAGCCTTGAGCGTGGGGACCAAATTCAGAAATTCCGTAATGAAAAAAACCTAACACCCCCCACTCCGAACCGTATAATTGCATAAGTGGATAAAAAATGCTATGCAATAGCTTTACCGCGGCAGTCTCCGAGTGCCACACGTCTTTTTTTATTATAAAATATATATGTATTAGAATGTAGGTATATATATATATATTATATAAATATATCAGTTAATAGTTTATAATTTATCTATATTTACTTGAAGAGATCGCTGTCAGCGATAAGACCGCCCATTGTTACACTAGTTCTTAAATATTATAGTTATTCCTGATTTTGTACTTCATTGGTGAGACAATAAAGAGTTCTATCTATCTATATTGTAGTCAAAATAAACTGACGCTTTGTCTTAATAAATGCAAATCAATAGTTTTCACTCGTAAGAGAAGTACCAGTAACTTCACATATTCCCTTTGTAATTCAAATCTGGATAAGGTACAAATAATCAAAGATTTAGGTGTTACTTTGGTTAGTAATTTAATCTTAGATATACATTTACAGAATATTATACACATGCACATGGTTTCAAAATGTACAAATTTGTCATAGAATCTACTAATAATTTCAAAAATGAATATAGTTATAGTCTATTATTGTATAAGTCACTTGTTCGATCACAGCTTGAATATGCGGCTCCCGTATGGAATCCCGTTATTATAAATGTTATATTAAAGACATTGAAAGAGTTCAAAAGAACTTACGCTGTGTGGATTATAAGTATAATCATAGTTTTATGTCATATGAAGATCTGCTTAAAAAATATAAACTAGTGGATTTAAATTCTAGAAGGTTGCTACTTGGAGCAACGTTGTTGTATGACATCTGTCACAATCGTTACGACTGCCCCGAACTGGTAAATAGGCTTTTTTCCAAAGTTCCACTTAGAATTCACTCACGAACTGAGCAAAAATCTTTTTTACCGCAACCCGACGTACCAACTCGGGTCAGCGTTCACCACTGTACCGCATGACTAAATCTTATAACGATAATTTTAATAATATTGGCGATTTTCGTAGGATTGTGTTGGAGGTCTTGAGTGGTGATGGTAACAAGCATTCCACCTGATAGTTTGTTTGTCTTATACGTACCTGCCTTGTCTACTTCGTCGTGGATATGTTTGCCTCATCACAGCTCTCGGCCCACCGCCTACAACATCAATCTTTGGTTTATTTTTAAAATTCAAATTCAAATTTATTTATTGTTTCAACATACATGACACATACTCTGCTTTAGCATACACTGTGTTGCAGGGGGCAGTGTCTTCCCTTATGGTACAAATAATTTCAATACAAAATTGAAACAGTAAAAAGTTAAGTAAGTGTTGAAAAACAATGTAATATTAAGCTAGGTAAGCTAGTTTAGAACAAAAATTATGAACCTTTGTTGTCTAGTAATAGTTTAAAAGCTAAATAAATAAATAAATAAAAGACAACTATATACATATTTTAAAAAAATACATATAGGGGTCTGCGTGTAGAGATGTTTAGTCGTGCGTGTCGTGTGTAAGTAGTTAAGCACCTGTAAGCGTAATTGTAGTACTTCTCAGAGAATGTTTATAAAATGCAAGAGCATGATTAATCAATTCTAACTAGGAGCTTTTCCACATTTTTTTAGTCTAATTGCCGCAGCCATTCAATAACCGGAATTTTAAATTTATGTTAGTTCAGTGATTTAGTTTTGTATTTAGTGTTTATAATGTTGTATATTTTAGGGGCAATATGATTACAATGCCTCCACGCTAGAGCACTTCTATATTTAGGAATAGGACAATGGTCCAATCTCTTGCTGGTGATAGGTAGAAATGGAACTGTTTCTGCATGATATCTTTTTAAAATCTGATACACAAACAACTTCCTCACGGAAAGGACTTTACATTTTTCAAAGAGATCAGTAGTAGGATGTCTGAAAGGTAAGGCCATTATAACTTTTAGCAGTGCGCGCTGGGCTCGCTCAACTTCAATAATGTGTGTCTTCGCTGCGCCACCCCATGAGCTAATACAGTAACCAATGGCACATTCACCAAGGGCTTTGTAGGTCTGCAGTAGCAGTTTCTTGTCCGCCACTGGGCGAAGGGTCTTAAACAAGTGTATTAGCTTTCCTAACACGCTTCGAAACTGATTCAATATGGGATCTCCAAGTCATTTTATGGTCAATAGTCACACCAAGGTCAAATACCTTGATTTTAGATTGATTCTACTCGACTGAGGATATTACATGAGCAATTTATTTATTTATTTATTTTATTCTTGGAAGACCAACAGCTGTTATAATTACAATAGACATACGCTTACAAAAAAAGAAGCCAATTAAAGGTCCTCACGGATAGACAAAAAAGAGTACAATTTAAATGAAGTAAACACCTAAGAGCACTAACTACATACGCACTGCATGGTATTACTTACTAAGTTATAGAATAGCTATGCACAATAATAAATTATAAGTAGATTAATAATTAAGGTAGCAATAGCCTAGTAACTAAAAATATTACAGTTAATTATTGTCAAAAAATTCACTGCTCAACCGCTGCCTGGCCGACGCTACGCTTGTACAGAATAGGTCAAAGTTAAGACGCTTATCAAGTACATTAAACCCATTGCTGGCCCTCCATAAATACGAGTTTTGTCTATAGTTTGTGTTTACTACCGGTGCACTTAGAATGGAATTAAATCTCAATGATTTTGAGTGAGCAACTAAGTTAATTTTGTATAAGAGTTCGGGGCAATCAATTTCATTTGAGCAAATTTTGAGTAGGTAAGTTATATCAGCTATTTCTCTTCTTTTAAAGAGAGGAAGAAAGTGGAGTTTCTTACAAAGTTCCAAATAATTATTAGACTTATACGGGAGTTTCAGGCGATAACATATATATTTGATAAACTTTTTTTGGATTCTTTCTATTCGCATTACATACTTGTCATATCTAGGATTCCACACTTGTGATGCATACTCCAGCACGCTGCGAACAAACGTACAGTACAATATTTTAAAGGTTTTCACTTTACTGAAGGATGCACAGCTCCTTAGGACAAATCCCAGTGATTTTGATGCTCTGTTTACTATATTATTAATGTGTTCATCGAACAACAATTTACCATCATGTATGACACCAAGGTCACGAACCACAGTACTATTGACCAAAACATGATTTTTTAAGGTGTAGGTAGATGGAATGTTGTTTTTTTTTTCTGGAATAAGTAACAATTGAACACTTTGCTGGGTTTAAGTCAAGTTTGTTTTCAATACAATAGCTATCCAAACGGCTTAAGTCCGCTTGCAGTTTATTAACATCATCAGGTGATTTTACTGTCGCGAATATTTTCATATCATCAGCAAAGCATAGTAAATGAGAATTTAAAAAACAATTGGATATATCGTTAATAAATATCGTAAAAAGCAATGGGCCTAATAAAGATCCTTGGGGTACCCCGCTGGGGATGGCTACCCAACTAGAAACATAGTTACTGACTACTACAGCTTGTGTTCTTCTGTCTATGTAGGAGGAAAACCATCGGAATAAATCACCCCTTATACCAATACGAGAAAGCTTAAGTAACAAGATCTTATGATCAATTTTGTCAAATGCTTTACTGTAGTCAGTATAGACTACATCTACCTGACTACCAGTATCCATGGATTCGGTTAAATAATCATTAAGGAGAATTAAATTAGAGACAGTAGAACGGCCCCTTAAGAAGCCGTGCTGCGAGTTATGGAACGAGCTTCTAAGAGCTGCATATACTTGGTCATATACGATCCTTTCAAAGATTTTTGCTATAATACAGAGCTTAGAAATAGGCCTGTAGTTGACTATATCAGTCTTTGGTCCCTTCTTATGTACCGGCGTGACAAAGGCCGATTTCCAGATCCGCGGAAACACACCCTCTAATAAACGAACGAATTTATTTACTCATAAAGAACATAGTTCACTTATAGTGAGCTTAAGTATGCATAAATTATAACTAAATAACCTAGTTATAATTAATCTAAATATTATCCAGATGGTCCGGCGGTAAATACGTTTAAAAAACATTGGCATAAATATATTTTTACAGTTTAGTTTTGAACATAGGCATGGTTTTACAATCTTTAGTATCGTTTGGTAGATCATTAAATAATTGTGCACCTTCATACATAATATTTCTTTTACCATATGAAGTTCTTGGAGGTTTTAATTTGATTTTATTTGTATTTCGCAAGCTATGTTTAAAAGATCTTTTTGTGAATGATATTTGTGTGTGTATTTGGTTAGTCAATATTTTTTTAATTAGAATGCAAGTTGTGTATGTATAAAGTTGTTTTATATTAAATATTTTTGTTTGTTCATAGAGAGAACGTGTGTTTGTCAGGTAGTCGTAATTGAAAAGGGTTTTTACTAGTTTATTTTGCGATACCTGAAGTTGTTTAAGATTTGTTTTTGTAGCACACCCCCATATTTGTATTAAATATTCCAAGTGTGATTTGACTAGTGAGTTGTATATAATCATGCGCACTTTACGGGGTATACAACAGGCAGATCTTCGTAATGCCCCTGTTACTGACGAGACCTTCGAATTTACGTGTTGAATATGAGCTCGCCAGTCAAGCTTATCGTCTAATTGAAGACCAAGATATTTTTCTTGACGAGAACGGTGTATCATTGCGCCATTTATAGATAAAGGTGCATATGGCGGGGTTTTTTTATTTTTGGCCGAAAATATCATGTAAGTAGTTTTTTTAGTGTTTATTGTGAGCAAGTTACTTTGACACCAGATGTTAAACTTATGTAGATCAATTTGTGCTTGGTTTACTAGATCAGGTAGGTTACGTCCAAAGTAGAAGAGGCAGGTGTCATCAGCATATAAGGTTACATGACCTGTTAGTCCTATTTTGCTGATGTTATTGACATATATTAAAAACAGCAAAGGTCCTAAGACCGATCCTTGGGGTATTCCACAGACTATCCTTTGATGACCACTTTCATGATTTCCAATTTTTACCACTTGAAATCTATTTGTCAGGTAAGATATAAAAATTTCAAGAGCTGTGCTTGTTATTCCCAAATCTTTTAGTTTATTACGTGCGATCTTAGCCGGTGCTGACTGTGAACTGATGCTACTGATGGGAATGAGTGAGCATAGATTTTAAAATCAAAGGGTAATTTATTTCTATCTGTTTTTTTGAAACGTACCTATATATTTTGTTTTTGTTGTATTGAGAGAGAGTAAGTTATCCTCTAACGTAACGAAGTAATATTGTCCCATCCTGGGGCACTTTTGACTTTGAGATTATTAATAATACTTGCTACTTCTTTTGCGTCAGTTAAAAATAGTGACAAAGAACCAGTTGGTGCAGAGCTTGTACGCGTACCTACATTTTTTTTTTTTTTTCAAGGAATGACGTGACGAGCTAGCCGTTCGCCTGATGTTAATCGACACGGCTGCCCATATCAGCTGCAGTGTCACTCGGAACTCTAAAGTATACAGTTTCGCGTGACACTGCACTGCGCACGTCAACCTGAGACATCAGCACAATCTAGTAATAAGATTACTAAACTGTGAAATCAGATCATAAAGTCTCATTTGCCCAGTAATTTCACTAGCTACAGTGCCCTTCAAACCGGAACACAACAGTGCTTGCGCACTACTGCTTGGCGGCAGAATAACTGGCAAAGCGGTGGTACCTACCTAGATGAACTTTGCAGTAAAGTCCTACCACCACATATAGAGAAGGCAGCTTTTGCAAGTTCTTGATCAGTTTTATTTAAATTATTATAATTAAATCAGCCAAATCTTTTCCGGTGGAGCTAAAAAAATTGTTGACTTCATTAAGATTCATTTGGACTTTTTTTAATCTTTAAAAGCGGGCTAGCGTGATTTTTCTTTTGAGAGTAGTTACTGAGTTCTTTTATAATGTTCCATGTTTCTTATATATTACCACGGGATGAATCAAGTTTGTTTTTATAATAATCGTGTTTTAAACTTTCTATTAAATTGTTGCAAACATTTCGGTACTTTGCGAACGTTTCACGTAGCTTGGCGTCATTTAGAGATGCTTTACATGGTTTTTGTAAACGATTTCGGCATCTTATACATTTAATAACGCTACTATTAATCCATGATTTTATAGGTTTATATCTATTTGATCTACTTTTGTTTGTAGTGTTATTTTGGATTACTTCTTGAGCAAATGATACTAATTTAATTGCGGCATCATTCGCTTCAGATATTTCATAATAGTCTTTCCAGGGTTGTTGTGCAAGGGTTTCTCTAATTAAGTAAATGTTATTAATTGCCTTAAACCGCATATTATTTTGGTTGTCTATTTTACCTGGGCCAGTTTTCATATGTAATAATATAGGTGAATGGTCTGTTAATTGATGGAAAACTAAGGTTTGCCATGGACTATTTGTTTTAACCATAAAATGATCTAGACACTTGTAAGCTGTGCAACGCCATGAGATTTAAGTATTCAGATGTGTATCCTGTCGAATTTGTAGGTGGTAAAATATTAATATTTATGTCACCTGTGAAAATTACATTACTTTTTAATTTTGTGTTGTTTAGTAAATTATCTAAAGAGTGTAAATAATTATTTGGATTAGCCAAAGAAGGAGGGCGATAAGAGCATGTCACGGTGTATAAGTCATCTAATACTAGACAGTTACCATCTACCATTATGGGTTCATTTGACACAGCGCTGTAATTTTGACGTGCATAGGCGACTACGCCATCATTTGGTTAAGTTTTTTACCTTTGGTTTGTAATTTAGAATGTTAGAAACGCCTTTTTGTATAGTATATATGCAATTAGATACTCACTTTAAGGCGATAGTTAGGATTCAGTTACTAAATATCTTAAGTTACATCATCTCTCTGTTCTGTTTTCGTTAGATTTCTTATTAATTAGTGGTCAGCGTTGTTGGTACACTAACTACCTACATTCTAAGGCGTATACTATGTTAAGATTATTTTTATTGTGTACAGTTTGTAAAATAATAAATAATAAAAAAAAATTACTCGAGCGTGTTCAAAAGAAGAGAAAAAAAAACATTTAGACAATAAACTGGCCGCTATGACCTAAAGCAGTCTAAATGCTCCAGCCCACTACCAGTAGGTAGCGTACCCAACATGATGGCAGCATTGCCCCGTTGAATTGCAATGCTGATTGTGTTGTGCCAAATAAGTGCCAGCATTTTGATCACGCGTAACATCGACCAGGTGCTCTGATAAACTTTGGGAAACGTGATGAGTTCCCGGCTCCCACGGAACCAGCCTCTCAACACCAAACGGCTCACATTTGTAACCGCTACCGAGATTACTATATTTACGCCGTTTTGGCTGTACAGCCGAATTAGCTGCGGCGCTGGCCCTAACATGTGTCTCAGGAAGATGTGACGGTGCCATTTGTCGACGCAAGTAGCGTCCCACACTAAGGGCCGTCCCATCTTCCAGGGAACCAGAGTCATTCCGTCAGGCCTTTTACCATCGTTACGCATGAGACCATTCGGTTCGAGAATGGCTGCAACATCGGCGGTGCTAAAAGTCCGGCGAATGATGTCATTAAGGCTGGCGTGGCGCGAAATTCGACCAGCACTTTTCGGACATGAGAGAGTGTGAAAAGATGGTATGGCCTGTAACCAAAGTCCTGACTCCTACACAGAGACTGCGAGAAGCCGAGCACACGACACGTATCTAAAAGATTTTCCCGTGCTAGTTTGCAGATGGGTCGATCCCACAGCTTATGTGAGGAAAAAACCACAGGGAAATCGGAATTTGGACAAGCCAAGCCCTAGGCATTCTTGCCCTTGGACAAATGAGCTACTTCGAAAGCAACTAAAGATGAAGCTAGATTTTTTTCTATTAATTTATGTATAGCATGTACAGATGATTAAAAAAACCGGTAAAGCAATACTCGACATTTTTGCGTATCTCTAAACGCACAGGTAGAGTAGTTAGAGACCACGTCTTGCCATCCATGTCAACAATTAAAACTGAAACCAGAGTATTCTTTACAATGTTGACTAACTCCTTAAGAAGCTCTTTGTGTTTTCACAAATGACATTATCGAAAAAAAAAGTAAATTTAGGGATGAATTTTATTTATATCACAAAAATCACTATAAACTTTAATATTTACAGGCACTCTATAAATAAAAAGTTAGAACTAATAAAACATTATTTACAAAATAAATACGCTATCCAACTCACCACCGCGCGGTAGGGTTCCCAGAATACTGGCAGCATTACCTCGCTGAATTAGAAGACTTAGCTTCTGAGCGAAGTATGTGCCAGCTCTGGGATCCCCCGAGGCGAGAACCAAACGAGTCGAAACTTGTTTAATAAATTTTTTTGTGTCGGACGACCACGGGCCTAATGTTTCTACGGCCAGCGCCACAAACTCGTGATTTGCGCTGACCTGTGCGTATTTGTGCCGTTTTTTTATTTGCGCCTGTTCCGCCGCGGCCCCGACGCTTTGAGCCGTGCTGGAGACGTGAGAAGGTGCCAAGGTATCCACACACGTGGCGTCCCAGATAAGTGTGCGTCCAAGACACCACGGGACTAAGGTGGCACCATCCGGTCTCTTGCCGTCGTCTCTCACCAACCCAGTCGGCTCCAGCGTAGAGGGCACGGATGCTGTGGAGAGTGCCCGCCTGACTAAATCATTGATCGCCCAATGACGAAATAGCCGGCCGGCACTCTTCACACATGAGAGCCCATGTCGTCCGAGTCGGTCCACGCCTTGCCCACATTGGCAGTGATGAGGCTCGCACAGCTTAACCCCCAAACGTAAACCCACGGCTACACGTAAGCTGCTGGGGTCTAATACAGTCGCCAAATTGTCGGAGGGAAGAGCACGGAGCCAGTGACCTGACTCTACTTCCGATGAAGCTAGGAGACGTGCTCGATCTGCATCATCTGTCACCTGATCCAATAAAGCCGAATGGGTTAATTTTATGAGTGGAATGTCCCACGCACTCTGTCTCCCCATTTCAGTAGGAATACTGACGCCTTGACAAGAAGCGCACCAGGCCGACAAAGCTTCTGTCTGGCCAGCCACCCGAACATCGGCAATAGGAGTTTTGAGAATCATGCCGATGAGGGTTTGCGAGCCATGACAAGAAGCCAAGAAGGCCGGGAGTGCCACGCTAGATGAACGTCGGATGCCTAGGCCACCGAAAGAAATGGGGAGAGTTGCTTGTGCCCAAGCACGACTATCAAAATGAAGATTTAGAATTTTAGTGACAGTGTCTTTTAGAGTCGAATCGACCAAATCAACAATTGACTGGAAATACCACATAGGGCAACTCCGTAATAAATACATAAATTTTGGGGTAAAATAGTAATATAAAATAGGGATGAATAGTCAAAACCGAATAATTTTAAAAGCAACGTGGGTGTTAATTTTGAGTAACCTGTCTGATACGTTACTAAATTTTTGAACGTTTTCCTCCTCAAAAGGTGAAAATTATTCATCCAGAATCGGCGAACTCAAGAGACGAAGAGAACGCTTGTCTACTAATTTGATATTTGGGGCAAGACTATCAAATTTTTCGAAAACCAAATTTTTATCAGGCCAAGTATCGCAAACAAAAAGTTCGCATTAAGAAAAATTTAAGTCCAAACCAATTTAACGAAATTCGTTAGTAATAATATTTATTGTATCATCGTAGTATTTATTTGAAAATAAAGGCAATAAGCCAGTAAAAAATATACATGACGTATTCACTTGGCTAGCATGCTACATCTTCGACCGCATCGTCACTTCCCATCAGATGAGAGTGTGGTCAAATACTAGACAAGTTTGAATTAAAATAAAATAAAATAATGTGTAGGTACACGATAACATCTTTTAATAAAAAAACGAGTGTGCTTAGACCACACGACTGAAATAAAACTTCCTTAGCTCCATCTCTCTTGCCCCTAAAGTAATTACAAAACATAACTCTCTCTCTCTCTCTTTTTGCTTTGTTAAATGTTATGTCACCATCTTGACAGTTGTAAACTGTTATTTTACCGGAAATATCAACATAATAATACAAATTTGACGGCGCTTAGTTTCTAACGACGTAATCACTTTTGCAAGCGCCATCTAGTTTAGTTTTGGTGGACTAGAGATGAAAATGAAAATGAAATGGCGCCATCTCTGGTGTAACGCTGGTAACATGCGTTGCTCGATTGGTTGATCGGCAACCAATCAGCGTTCAGTGAAGTTTACGATACTGTCCAGTAGAGGCGCTGGGAGGAGCGCGTGGACTTGCTCGGTGGAGCACAGTTGTCGTTGGAGGGTGGGAGCCATAGAGTAACTTATTATAGAGTCATCAGCTTTATCGCCGATCAGCGCCATCTCGTGAAACCGGAAGAAATCACATTGTTCTATATCTATCACTACACTACCTATACGTGCTTGTATATACGTCTTTTATAATTTAATTTTTATTGTAATATTTTAAACTAAAATAGGCATAAATAAAACAACACATCTAATTACTTTAATATTTATTTATATTTAATATAAATTATAAAACAGGTACATTTTTAAAAAGACGGGAATTTTTACAACTTTATATAATTATGTAATCAATAACTTACATACTATAAGGCACCTAAGTTGATTTTTGCTTCACAGGTGGTCCCATAAAGGTTTTATCAAAAACATTTAAGTGTTTTTCAAAACATGAACTCGAGAAATACTTTTAAGATTGCAACCCGGTGTGATTCTCAACCCGGCCCGGCCGACTGACAGTTAGCCATGATGCTGCCGCTATGTCAACCTACGTTCCGTTCCTCCCCGTTTCTGCATAATTAAATGAATTTACTATGTATTAAAGGAAACAAATTTGTCGCTAACGCCATCTAGTGATATAGGTAACTACTAAAGAGAGCTAATTGACCTCCATAGAAAACGTCAAAGTATAGAAGTGAAAAGACCCTGGTGGGAGCGCTCGGTACCTAGCGGAACACCTTGCCCCAAGCTATTTTCCTGAATACTGTAATTACGTGCTACCATTAAGTGTGACAATAAAAGTGATTCCTTGTAACGATGTCTGATGGATGTGGAAAGTAGCACAACAAGCACTTTCACAGTGGCAGATTTGGCAGCCTTCACGTCACTCGCAAGGTTCAGAAATGTCTATAAAATTGAGAAGAAGTGGAGTTTTTCGATTTCGCAGCGTTCGTATCGCGCACAAGATTGAGACTGAAGGGGAGTACCAGCGAGAGGCAATACAAAGCGATATCTACCCTCACTGAGCAATATAAAACTAAAAATTTAGGTATGTCTACAACACGCAGTGTCGAGGTTAGATAGATAGATAGGTAGATAACTCTTTATTGTCTCACCAACGACATTCATACAATACAGGAATTATTAAATCTTACATACTAGTGCAACAATGGGCGGTCTTATCGCTAATAGCGATCTCTTCCAGACAACCTTTGGATGGAAAGTATCAAAAGATAAAACACGGCGGTCTAAAACAATTCAGAATAAAAAGAAATACAGATAAAAATAAACTATTACCTATAACTTGGTAAAAATATATATAAATACATCCTAATACTTACATATTTTATAATAAAATAAACTAATACATATTTATTACAAAAGCAAGATAAAGTTATAATATAATACTAGATAGCAGCATGACAGATAATATTTGTGCACCATATCTTTAAATATGGCCTGGGACTTGGCGTGTCTGATTTATGTAGGAAGAGCATTCCACAGACGAACAGCTTGCACTGTAAAGGATTTGTCGTAGAACTGGGAAGTATGGACGGGAGGCTTGAGCTGGAGAGTTTCGGAAGAACGCAGGACAGGAAGTGGGTCTGGTATAGGAACTTGAAGCGTTCTTTGAGATAAGGTGGGGTGGATGGGATGAATAAAATAGCATAGAGGAGGGATAGGATACGAGCATTCCGGCGAGAACGAATAGGTAACCACTTCAGCTTTTTACGAAATTCGGAGACATGATCATATTTGCGTAGGCCATATATGAATCTAATACAGAAATTTTGTAAGCGTTCGAGCTTATTTAGCTGTTCTTCGGTTAAATCTAGATATGAGGAGTCCGCATAGTCAAGAATCGGAAGTAACAGAGAATGTGCTAGAGCAATTTTGGTGGTAGTAGGTAGAAAATTACGCAATCTCCTAAGGGAACCGGCAGAGGCAAAAATTTTACGACTGGTTTCTGCAACTTGGGGTACCCACGACAGTTGCCTATCAATAAGTATCCCAAGGTTCTTCACGACGTCACTAACTGGGATTATAGTTCCATCAAAAATTACTACTACAAAAGTAACTACTTCTATAACGGCTGATTTACGTATCAGTCGCGTGAATTTTATACTAGATACTAGTATTATGCCCCGTGCGCGGGCCGCGAGCGGCCCGCGGTGGTTTGACTTAAAAAAAAAATATTAAAAAGCTCCTACAAAAATCATCAGCATTGTATGAAAGGGCCCTCACGCACTGCAATCAAGTGCCGCCACCACTGGTCCACGCAGTATTATAGTTCCATCAAAAATTACTACTACAAAAGTAACTACTTCTATAACGGCTGATTTACGTATCAGTCGCGTGAATTTTATACTAGATACTAGATATATTAATATAGAAGTAATACAAGTATGTATTATTTCTATATTAATATATACTTACTTATACTAATTATTTGTGACTTTTGCAGTTGAAACTCTGGACCTTGGGGACGGAGTGCTCACACAATTTTCAAAGATTTATTTAGAAATTTTAATTTTAGACAAGTATTGAATAAATGTTTTTCTATTCTATTCTATTCTATTCAAAGATCTTTGCAAACTGTTCAAAACAACGCGTGACCAAAATGCTGGCCTCTACTTCGGTCAAAGATTGATCATTGCCATTCAACGTGGCAATGCTGCCAGCATATTGGGCACTTACTTACTGGTAGCGGTTTGTTAGATTAATTTTATTATATATATGCAGCTCATTATTTTATTTTTCTAACAATTCAGTTTTATCAAAACTATTTTTATATACTATAAATAAATTTGTGTACATATCACACAGCGCCATCTAGTCCCAAGCTTATCACAGCTTGTACTTTAGGAACCAGATAACTGATGAAACCTACCTTTTTGTTTGTAAATACATACATAGAATACAATATAACACCCAGACACGTGTTAGAAATATGATTAAACGTAGCCGTAGGTACTTACACATAAGAATCTGCATTTAACTTAATACTTAGTATATTACCTGCTATCGATATAATTATAGTCTGTGGTATTAAAAAGGTGGTAATAACAGTTTTGGTTGGCATTCTACCGCCAGCGACGACACGGAACGAACGGAATTTGTAAATCAGTTGCTCAAGTGGAAAGTACTGAATTTATTCTTTAATTTGCTCGTCGATCTAATACACAGAAACTTTATCACAAACATTTGTATGATGAACATCAATGTTCATCATACAAAAGTTTGTGCTGGATGGGATTCGAACCTTCAACCTATAAGGCAGGGTTACTACCAACTGAGCTATTGGGCCAGTCTAATATAAAATCGATACGTATCCATTTTATAACTGACTTCCCAAAAGGAAGAGGTGCTATGTTCGTCCGTATGTATTTTTTGTAATACCTTTAGCGTTGTTGAATAAATAATTACTTTTCAGAATCAGAATCAGAATCAGAATTTACTTTATTGTATAAAAACTGTGTACATGCAAAGGTCTTAAAAATGCTATAAAAATGGTCACAAACAGTATTATCCATTCCGGACGTACAATAATATAGTTTATAATTATTTTAATTTTTATATAATTAATTAGTTAATTAATTTTATATAATTATTAATTTTTATAATTAATTAGTATAGTATACCCATACAGCATTTATAGCAACTATATGGGTATAAAACCAAGTATTTATTAACATTGCAATATTACAATGCTATAGGAACTAAAAAAAAAACATCAAAGTGTAAAATGTTCTTCAAAAATGTTATTTTCTTCTTTTACTCATTATCAAAGAATTCATTTAAATTATAGTGAACCTTACCGATTAACCATTCTTTGAGTTCATGTTTAAATCGGTTACCATTGAGAGCTTTTAAATGCGGAGATAGGTGGTTATAAATTCTAACGGCACAGATGAAAGAGCTATTGTAAAACATGGTGTTATTAGATTGGGGAATACAAATGTTAAATTTATGTTTATTGCGAAGATTACCCGTACGACTAGACTGTATAGTAAAGAAAAAGTCGGTATTATTTTTGACAAAGGTACAAATTTCTAAAATATATATGCCTGCCTGTAAGAGTAAGAAATCGATTTTCTTTAAATATATTACGGAGAGAATCTGTGTTCTCTAAATTAAAAATATTTCGCAAACAACGCTTTTGCATTATGAATGTTGAATGTACGTTAACAGAATTACCCCAGAAAATTATGCCATAACTTAATTGAGGATAAACATACCCGTATAAGCGTTTATAGCAATATTTTTCGATGACACACGGCTCAGAATCGACAAGGCATAACAGTATTTAGATATTTTATTATTGATTTTGCTGATATGGGCTTTCCAATTTAAATGTGAATTAAAAAATTAATTTCATTTATTTTACTAATCAGGTTATTTTTGTTTTTGATATTCAGCTGTAATGATGACATTTTATAATTTTTGATTTGCATCAATTTAGTTTTTTCTATGTTTACTTTAAGACTAATTTGTTGTAGCCAATTTGTAACAGTTTCCAGTGTTCTATTTATTTCTAATTCAAAGCTGCGCTCATTGTTTTCTTGCGGAATAAATATAGTAACATCATCTGCAAACATAACACAGAGGTGTTTCGTGCTCTGTGGTAAGTCATTTATGTAAACCAGGAACAGGAGAGGCCCAAGAATACTTCCTTGAGGGATTCCTAAACTTATATTTTGAAACTCGGATTTCACTTGTTCTATGATTTTTGAGTTTCTATTGTAAACTTCAAGCTGCGTTGACTGACTCCTATTGCTAAGATATGACTCTAACAAAGTCAGCGCTGTTCCACGTATTCCAGTGGCTTCTAATTTGTTTAATAAAATTTTGTAGACTACGCAGTCGAATGCTTTCGATAGGTCTATAAATAAAGCAACACCGGTTTTTTTGTTATTTATTTCTTCCCAAGCCTGCTTTAACATTTTAAATATTGCAAGGGATGTATTTTTCCTTTACGAAATCCAAATTGATTGGCATTAAGTAAGTTGTTGGAGTCTAGAAAAGAAATAATTCTATTGTATATTACCTTTTCGAATATTTTTGAGAAGTTTGGTAAAATTGCTATCGGTCTGTAGTTTCCTATATCTTTTTTAGAGCCTTTTTTATACAATGGTTTGACTAATGCTTTTTTTAGATCGTTTGGAAAAACCCCTTTTTCAATAGTTAAGTTTATGATATGTACCAGAGGTTCTACAATGTAATCTATGCTGCTTTTGATAACTTGCATAGATATGCCATCATGGCCGGTACTTTTCTTGTTTTTTAGTTGTCTAACAATATTCCTAACTTCCTGGACGGTTACGGGGTTCATGAATATAGTCCTACAATTTTGGTTTGCAAATTTTATTTTTGATATATCGTTATCATTCTTACTTATTGTGTTTAGTTCTATGAAATACTTATTCATGATTGATGCTATGGATGATGGTTCCATTATATTTTCATCATTAAAATTTATAGATTCTACTGTAGTTTTAATTTTATTGTATTATGATGTATGTTGTTTTATGATTCCCCATGTAGCTTTACTTTTATTGACGCTTCTGTTTATATACCTAATATTAGAAATCTTTCGCGATGTACATATCACTTTTTTAAAGGTTTTACAATATTTTTTATATTCACCATGTTTTTCGTTATTTGTATGTTTCTCTTTTTGAGTTTCTTGATAAATTTTACGTTTGTTTTTGCTAGCTATTTTAATGCCTGTAGTTTTCCAGTTTGGTCTTTTTTTGAAAGTTATTTTAATTTTTTCGAGAGGAATGCATAATGTAAATATCAAATTGTAAATATCAATAAACTCTGTGTATGCTTTGTTGATGACTTGGATGATATGTTTTCTTTTCAGTTATTTTGTTTTAAAAAACAAGCGTTAATATTCTAAGAAACCAAACTACAGAACCAGTTTTACGTTTCTATAGGGTCAATCTGACAGTACTTATATCGTTTTAAATAAAAAAGAATTTAAAAATAAAGAAGCTAAGTTCTCAATTTGGCTGTTATTATTTGTTGCCAACCAATGAATGACATTTTATCGTAATAAGATTTTTCCTTGTTTTACCTACTTGTGATATACTTAATCTTAAGTTAATGGCATACAATAATAATTACCTTAGGTTACGAGACTTTATAACCTGATCTCACACATCTGGTTACCAGAGTGTGCTGATGTCTCAGGATGACGTGCGCAGTGCAGCATCACGCAACTGATATGGGCAGCCATGTCGCTTAATATCAGGCTAACTAGCTCGTTCTGTCATTCCTTAATTCAAAAGAAACGAGTGTGCTTTAGACTGCACGACTGAAGTAAAACTTCTATAGTTTGGCTCGATCTATCGGCCGGTATAACTTTGTTTTTACTTTGTTTAATGTTAATGTCGCCATCTTGAAAATCATTGTAAATTGTCATTTTACCGGACGTACCACCACAATAATACAAATTTATTTAAAAAAATATATATTTAACGTGACGAAGAACTACGTGAACCAACTTCAACTTCCGTTCTTTTCGCATTCACCAGCTTACTCCCCGAGTCAAGCGTGCGTAAAGAAGTTTTAATTCAAAAAAGTAGTTATGTCCGAGCTAACATCAAGAGGATCCCAAAGTTACCAAAGCAACCACAAACTAAAATATTGTAACTTTTGACACTTTTTTTTCCGTGTATGTAATAACGTTTTATTTTCAACATACTTAAAAAAAAGGGGGAGGTTTCAATACGACTGAATTTTTTAAAATGTTTGTTACCTCAGAACTTGCGAGTGGGTGAAGCGATTTTAATGATTTTTTTTATTTGAAAGCTGGAACTTCCTACGTAGTTCCATTTCAATTTGATCAACATCTGACGGTAGTTTTAGAGCTATCCTTAATAATGTGTATTTTTACTTCAACTACATTGATGATGTTCTCGTTCTTGTGATATATAAATGCGCTGGGATTGAAGTTGGTTGGACTCTTTTTTAAAAGGAATTATTGAAAGAAAATAATTCGACCTGAATTAGTCACCCTAGGCTCCAGCCTACGGTTTACGAATTTAATCAACAACATTCGTTGCCCCTAGCAACTATCTGGAAAATGTATCTATGAGACTGGTATAGAAAATTTTTCGTGGGCTAGAACGCCACATAATGAATGATTGCGCACTGGGGTATTGAATTGCAGAGGTTAACTAGGCGTCAAAAATCGAATAGCCTACGGTCGGAAAATTTGTAAATCCTCACTGTGTGGTGGCAACTATTGTCATTAATTAATCTGTAATTTGGTTATTGCTTTTTTTTCATTGTTTATGTTCTTTGGCATTGTACGATGTGCTCTGGTTGGCTGTATATTTGATGATACCACTTGTGTTACGTCACTTTAAATTCTAATGTACAGCTGTTTATCATTCCTAATAAAAATAAATTATTACATTATACTATAACGACAATAGTCTGTAGGCGATCTAAGACTGTTTTTTTTTTTTCTACATTATATATTTATTGAAAATTTGAACTGTGGAGAGTTACATTTTTTTAATATTTTTGTCTATTTGTCTGTTTGTCTTTCTGTTCCTTTGTTACGCCATGAAAAAAAATGATTTTTATGAAACTTAGTATGGTAAAAGATTATTTTCCATGTTTCACAGTTTTAAAAATAATCAACCCTTAAGGGGGTGAAACGTGGTGTTAAAGTTTGTGTGAAGAAACATTTTATTCAATTTAAGCAAATGGCTATGAAACTTTTTTTTCAGTCCCACTTCAATGCTGACTGACTGAGTTGACTTGACCGTTGATTTATCAAAATTAGTCTAGACATATTGATGATATAACGCAGTTTAGGAAAAAATATTCGGACCAGTATAAGTTGAGCTCTGAAATATACACCAGACCTTTGGTTCACAAGGTTTAACTTAAACTGGCTGTTCATACCTTGAGAGTTTATAAAACTAAGGGATAGGTTAATGCGGTTTTCTAAAATAACCATTGAAGGGCGAATCAGACAAGTGTACAGAGGGCATATATAAAAGAAAGTCGTGTTACAATATTTTTATAACTCAAGAACGGCTGAAGCGATTTGGCTGAAAATTGGTAAGGTAGCTTAAAACTAGGCGACGGACATAGGATGCGTTTTGTTCGTTTCGACCGCGTTTCCTAATTCACCCGTGCGAAGCCGGGGTGGGTCATGAGTAATAAAATTGATGTCAATCTATAAAAAAAAACTTAAAAACCTAAACACGCATATTTATTGACTGTTAGGCGGAACGAAGGTGAAGTGGTACGAATCTTCGCGCCTTGTACCTAATCCTAAACGCCTAAAAAAGTGTGCTTTAGACCACACAACTGAAGTAAAACTTCTTAAGTTTAGCTCCATCTATAGGCCGACATAACTTTGTTTTTGCTTTGTTTAATGTTAATGTCGCCATTTTGATAATTATAAATTGTCATTTTACCGGACATACCAACATAATAATACAAATTTTAAACGTTGTTATGTTGAGAATGGACATCTAAGTTTTACTTCAAAGTTCCTAAAAATAACATCAGAAAAATTGTCTTTGCTAATAATGGACACATTGTTAAGTCTAATAGATGACTAGGTTGTACAAAAATGAAATAGAGTGCCTGAAGATATCCTATATAGGAACGGGTAAGAATAAGGATAAAATAATACCATCAACAATATGAATAACTGTTTTTATTCGTGAATATTTTTGGGTCCGTGAAACGGGTTTTATATTTGCTCATTACTTAACATTTAAAATCTTTAGGGTCGTCGTTGAACTGATGCACAATCGGCGGGAATTATCATTAAATCGAGCAGACACACATGTAAGCTTTGGACTTAAGGTTCCCAGGATTCACGGTGCTGCTGCTTCCTGGCCAAACTGGGGATGCACCATTGAAAGCTGGGAAGCCATATATTAAAGGAGGCCAGATGTATGGCACACCGCCTGAAGGGACAGCCTGATCCTCTGGATTCCTACCACTTGAGCATCCGGAAGATGTGCCGCTGGACGCGCTTGTTGTTGTTGTCGTTGATCCGAATGAACCGTTGGAGCTGTTAGAACCGGAACCTGTTCCTGATTGGCTGGTTGAGGTTGTTTGAGATACAGAAGAAATTTTGCTTCCAGCACCATTTCCAGAACCACCTGAAAATGTAAAGTTAATTATGTTTTATATGTTTTATGTTATAGTACAGTGGGTAGTCTTATCGTTTAAAGCGCTCTTTTCCTCAGCTTAAGATGAAGTGGAAATTTAAAATTAAATTTGGGTTCATTGAAATTGTTTTCTTTTTTTCAAAATATCGATAAAGCTTAGAATACTTTAAAAAGGTGTACGTGTTTTTAGCTTTCAATTGAGGTATTCAAATCCGGAACCGGTTTATAAGTTACATAAAAAACTGGGTTACAAACGGATAATCATCTAAATACATACCAAGTAATTACACATTCTTTATAACTTATTTACCAAAACCAGAAAGCTTTCAGTAAGAACTACAAATTCTCTAGCAGTGACCATTGGCCGTCATGCGCAGTGGATGAGTTAAACTCGCTCGGAGTTTCTTTGCGACCTAAAGTCCATAACGAGAATATCTGTAGAAGAACTAAATGTACCGATATTACTCTTAGTATACTCTATTAGTATGTTGAAATGGCAGTAGATGGACAAGACACGTCGCGCGCAGAACTGACGACCAATGGAAAAGAAAAGTTCCCGAGTGGCGACCACAAACTGGAAGGCTCAGCATAGGCTGGCTCTTCCACTAGATGGACCGACGGACTGTTCAAGTCACGGAGACCCGTTAGATACAAGAGGCAAGCAACAGCTCCAATTGGATCTCTATGGAGGAGGACGTGTATGTCTATTAACCGGCTATTCGATTTTTTGTGTAGTAAGTTTTGTAATAACAAAACCACTCACGTCCAGTACCACCACAAACAGGTGAATTGAATTAATCCGTTGCAACTCGCGAAATTTGCTGTCCTCTGTCTATAACTACAACTATTACACGGCTAACACTCACGCGATACAGTCGAATAAGTTCAGCGCTGACTCAGTTGAGGTCAGCGCCGAGCCGCCACCGCCGCCGCGCGTACTCCTTGAGGATGGGCATCTATATTGCCCGAACACCGGTCGAGTTATTCGACTGTATCTCGTGAGTGTTAGCCATGTACTCGTTGTAGTTATGAGTACTACTCACGTCAGTTTCTCTGTCTTTATGTACGTGCTCGCGTTCAGGTTATATTTTTCAACTAATCTTGACTAACGTAGTATACGGTTCTACTTTATAGAAATTTTCTATCGTTGGCGACTTTTAATCGGAGGTAGATTTTTTCCAAAAAGGAGGAAAGTTTGCTGCCGCACCATTTTCCGGCCAATTAAGATATTTGGCAGAAACAGGTACCCAATTTGGTCAAAAAGTTGTCAAGATAGATGGTGTGATCGTGGGATCAAAGTTCAGGACATATTACGAGGTACAATAAAATTAATAACATCATAATAATCAATTTTGATAATATTTCTTAGGAATATTTATAAAAATAAACAACTTCCAACCAAGTTGCCGCAACAAAGTTTCTACTCGCAAGGCCAACTACGTATATTTTTTGCAAATAATAAAAACACTCACGTCCACCACCACTGCCATATTGTGTGGTAGTCACTTGTGCTGTAGATGAAGTTCCTGTAAACGTTCAAAAATGATATTGTTTTTTTGTTGCAAATTTGATTCCAAACGAAGGAGTTAAATGAGGCAGTTGGTTATAACTATAATTAATGTGAGCCGTCAGCTCAAATACACCCACCACTTGTTATTTAAATAATATGTAAACTAATACTAGGTGGTAGGACTATTCTGCAAAGTTTGTCTACGTAGGTACCACCGCTTTGCCAGTTATTCTACCGTCATGTTTACCGCCGGTTTGAAGGGCACTGAAGGTAGTGAAATTACTAGGCAATGAGACTGTATGATCTGATGTCTCAGGACGACGTGCAGAGTGCAGTGTCACGCGAAACTTTATATTATAGCGTTTTACGTGATACCGCAACTGCTATGGGCGGCCGTGTCACTTAACATCAGGTGAATGACTAGCTCGTCACGTCTTTCATTAACATACTCAAAAATCCACATTCAAAGCAGTTCAGTAATCGTTTCCGAGCTAATGGTCTAGTTTTCCATGTTGCTTTGTTACAATCTTATATAGTAATAAAGTGATAAATTTAAAGCTCCTTCAACGATCAAATCAAGTCATTTCTCATAGCGTATTATACAGCCTCAGCTTTCTAACTACGTGTCTACTACCAACGGGATTGCAAGTCCGGTCATAAACATTGTAAAAACCCACCTGTGTTTTCATAGCTATCGCCAATGTAATCAGAATTTTCAGCCGATGGTCCATCTAAGAAAACAAAATTATTTGACGTCATTATTTAATAATGAAAAGTTGTACTCAGTTTAATGAAGAAAAATGTTTAGACTGTTAAAAAACCACTACAATGTAGAAATATTAAATTAGAGCAACAAAACTAGGTGGCATTGGGGCACAGGACTGACACAGAGCTGTGTCGGTTCTGTGACTCATTTAGAACCTAACCTACTCAAGTCGAACAAGACTCAAGACCAAAAACTAAAAAAGAGGATCAAATAATATTTTTGTATATCAAATATTAGTTGAGTATGTTTAAACATAATTATCATGATACCTTGAATGCTGTTCATTTATAATTTATCCGTAGATCAAATAATATGGACGCAAAAATTAATATAAAGATTAAACATAAATATTACATCATATATTTTTAAAAGTGCTTATTTCAAATTGATCAATATTATATTGAAGAGAATCAGAAAATATTTTTCCCTTTAAGGTGAGAGATGAATAGATTTAATCATTGTAATGTTCATTCATATTTTTCATTGAAATTGTAATTTATTTTTCAAAATATCACTAGGTGCTTAACTACTTACACGCGACATGCACGACTCAACATCTCTACATGCAGACCCCTATATGTATTTTTTTTAATATATACATATATATATATATGTAAGCTAAAGGCTAAAGTATGTGCGAAGTGCGAGGGCATTTCCCCCCTCAAAAAAAAAAAACAAAAAAAAGGGGAGCGCCTATTCCCCGAGTCAAGCGTGTCTGTCGACTTCTTTTAGCGTCACTAGCTTTAGTGAGGCTAAAGGGAATCAAAAGTTAACGGTGAACGTAGATCTCTATTGTCGACAAACCAAAGTTAAAAATTTGTATTATCAAGTGGGTATGTCCAGTAAAATGACAATTTACATTTGTCAAGATGGCGACATTAATCAAAGCAAAAACAAAGTTATACCGGCTGATAAATGGAACTAAAAAAGTTGTACTTAGTCGTGTGGTCTAAGCAACGCGTTTTTATTTTTGTATAAACTTTTTTATCTATTTTTTTTTAGTTGTGGACTTTTTGAGAATTATAATTTGAGAAATACAGAACATAAACAACTGATGTATTTTTATCTGAGCTGCTTAGGAACCATACTTTGGTAATGGTTTTCGAATTTCGTTGCCTTCGAAAAGAAATTAAATATGTTGCCCGTTTTATAGGAATTGGTTTAAACAATCATTTTCAACATCCATATTTATCCATATTTATACAACAAACACTTTCGGTTGGCGACCAAGGGGAAGCAACTGGACACAAAGTGTCCACATCTGCACAGGGAGTGACTGCATTCAAATTGATTAAGTACCCTACTAATAATAGGTCTTTCTATATGAAAGTGCTGTTCTGCAGTACTGACCATCTCAAAACTAAATAGGTTTTGTGTGGCATAGAATGCAAATTTCAATTTTTCTTAACATGGATTATTTTAAATTATAACTACATAAATTATACAGATTAAATTAGCGGCATTAAGCGTGCCCTTTACCTGTCTTCTTGGAAAGTTGCCTTTGTCCACCGCGGTCTGATCGCCCCGGAAAGAGAGATCAATGACACCCGTCACGATTTACAGATCTATTGCTATTGTTTCTCTACTCTCTGTTCAGCCTCTGTCTTCAAACTACGTGCCTACTACCAACGTAGCTGCAAGTCCGGTCATAAAGATAAAGAAAACCCACCTTCTCCTTGTCTATTATCACGGTCTAGTCCATTACCTCCAACATACGGTATACATACCACAGAAATAAAAAAAGTCGGTCATCTACCGCCTAGTAGCCTGCGGATTCCACATGAATACAGACGCCGATAAAGAAATAAAATTGTTGCGGTTTATTAATTGGCTATTCGATTTTTTTATGTGCTTAGTTCTGTAATAATAAAAGCACTAACTTTCATTACGATTATTATTATTGCAATTTAAATTCCAAACGGATTGCAACTTGGAGCTAGGGTTAAGTTTAATATTTGTATAGAAGAATTCGCTTTCATCTGGGGTAACCAGAACTTGAAAAATACGACCTATACCCGTAGGTACATGTCGTGTCTTTCAAGTAATCTTGACAGAACATGGTATATTTATGTTCTACATGTTCATGGAATTATTTCATCTTCGGTGACCAAATGTTTTTATAAATTTAGCTGCCGCCCGCTGCGTCGCGCGCGTCTCATCCAGTGTTCCATGCACTAACGTAGGTTGTCGTTCCGCAGTGTGCATGTAGATAGTGACAGTCTCTGATATTTATATTTTTATGGTATCAAGTTAGGTGAACTCGTTTATTCCAAAACTGGCACCTAGCAAACAGATAAAACGCCATTTGCTTCGTTCTAGTTCCGTGATTCCATTCAGTAATAACTTTTGAAGTAAAACTTATTCACTCACGCTTGACTTGGGAGTAAACTGGTGAATGTGAGACAACGTAAAAAAGTTAAAAATTACTTCAAATATATATCATTATCTTGGAATGTCCGGTAAAATGAAAGTTTACATTGGTCAAGATGGCGACATCTAACAAAGAAAAAACAAAGTTATACCCGCCGATAGATGGAGATAAAAAAGTTTTACTTCAGTCGTGTGGCCTAAAGCATACTCGTTTTTATTTATAAACTCTTTTTTCATACACAATTTTTTTAACCATCGAGGACTTTTTATATAACTTGAGAATTATAATTTGAGAAATACTAAATACAAAAAAACTGATGTTTTTATGACTGTGCTGCTTAGGAAGCATACTCAGATAATAGTTTTCGAATTTCTTTCCTTCCAAAAGAATGACAATTTGTTGTCCGTTTTATAAAAATTTGCTTAAAAAATAACAATATTTTCATCATTTATATTTATAACATAGATTAATAAAATTAGATTTTTTTGAAATTTCATATGATAGTTAAGATAATAATAACATTATTTTAATATATATAACTTTTATCATTTAGTAACAATATTAATATTGTCAAGTTTTGCATGACACTGCACTGTAGTAATAAAATGTGTCTTGTGTGGGGACAAGCCGTGGTTTGTTTTATCCGATAGCGGCAATCGGACACGGTCGCCGGTCTCCTGTTACCGACTCGGCACACCAATACAACAAAAATAAGGAAATTCGTTAATGTTTCTTGTATCTACAACTGACGAGTTTTAGTTTCTAGTTACCTACAACAACTACTTTCGGTTGGCGACCAAGGGGAAGCAACTGGACACAAAGTGTCCACGTCTGCACAGGGAGTGGCTGCATTCAAATTGATTAAGTGTCCAACTAATAATAGGTCTTTCTATATGAAAGTGCTGTTCTGCCGTACTGACCATCTTGGCTTAGAACACAAACTTCAATTACTTTTTAACATTGCGTTAAAAAAAAATATAACTGAATAAAAGATATAGAGTTAAAGTTAGCGGCATTAAGCGTGCGCTTCACTTGTTTTCTTGGCAGCAACCTTTGTCCACCGCAGTCTGATCGCCCCAGAAAGAGTGATCAATGACACCCGTCATGATTTATAGATCTATTGCTATTGTTTCTCTACTCTCTGTTCAGACTCTGTCTTCTACGTGTCTACTACTAACGGAGCTGCAAGTCGATCATAAACATCAGAAAACCCAAGGTGGGTTTTCTTTATGTACTCCTTAACCAGATCCACGGCCTTGTCCATGATCGCAGCCTTGTCCATTGCCTCCACCACGAGGTTCGATTAATACTACTAAAGCAAAAACAAATTGTTCAACGTTATACTTTAGTAATGAAATCTGGAGGATTTATGATTAATAGCAGTATCGTCTGCTTTCATATATAAACGAGTAGGTCAACGCGACTTGTGTACAATCTAAATGTTTTTTGTAGTGGAGCTAAACAAATAACCAAATAATCTCTTAAATTAATTCAGCTGACGAACTCACCACTTTCAGTGGACGCAACGCCACAGAATAAAACATAACGGTTATCTACCACAACGCATCATCTAGTAACCTACGGATTCCACATGAATACAGACGCCGATAAAGCACGAAAGTGATTGCGGTATAAATGTTTATTTATTAATCGGCTATTCGATATTTTATATGCTAAGTTCTGTAATAACAAAAGCGCTCACCTCCAGAACCACCTGCTCCTGCTACTGCTGCTGCTGCTGTTGATGTTTGACCTGTAGACATGCAAAAAATATTATATTACTGTTTTTAATTTTGCAATTTAAATTCCGACGGATTAATTGAATCAATCTGCTGCAACTCGTGAAATTTTCTTTCCTCTCTCCAGATATACGTACTCGCGTACAGGTCGTATTTGTCAACTAATCTTGACAAAACATGGAATAAAGGTTCTACTAGTCTAGTTCATCGAAGGTCTTCATCGTCGGTGACTTTTAATTGGAGATAGATTTCCTCCAAACAGGAAGAAAGTTTGCTGCCACACCATTTTCCGGCCAATTTTGATATTTGGCAGAAACATTCGGTACCCAATTGGTCAAAAGGTTATCATCAAGTTATATTAGTGCACTGTATGGGATATTGTCAGTTTGCATAATATATCGAGAGAGAGTGAGAGCGTTTATAATGTTCGTTTCGACAGCAAATTAACAAACATTTTTTTTAAACGGTACGTTAATAACAACAACACAATAATTGACACATTTCCCTGCTTTAAAGCGTCGTTGCGTTCTCCTTTGTTTTATATAAGCTTCTTGCCTACCACATACTGACTAGCTGATTATTGTTCAGCAGTACTGACCATTTCAAACTTAAATAGTTTTTGTTTGGCTAAGAATTCAAATTTCAATATTGTTGGAAATCCTAAGTGGTTTTAGTTTTAAAAAAATAAGTTTACAATCAAGCTAAGAATATTTATTAAGATTTACTAAGAACCGACAATAATTAACAGTGTGATTTTATAAAACGTCCGTCGCCTCTGAGCGCTGCCCGAAAAGTGAGCCCGAGCCTTCTCCGTCGCTCGTATATATACTACGCCGCTTGCATCAGCTCCCGAAGTGAAGTATTTTGTAACACGGCCGTTCCTGCTTGCGTGTTGTCCTCAACAGCTGCTTCATCTTCAAGCGGCACATTTTCGTCGACCTCGACCGACCATCAATTCGATTCAATTTTTTTAAACATGGATTTTTTAAAATGACAACTGCATAAAATATACAGATTAAAAAAGCGGCATTAAGCGTGCCCTTCACTTGTTTTCTTGGCAGCAACCTTTGTCCACCGCGGTCTGATCGCCCCAGAAAGAGTGATCAATGACACCCGTCACGACTCACAGATCTATTGCTATTGTTTCTCTACTCTCTGTTCAGCCTCTGTTTTCGTACAGTACTTTTCGTACTACCGTTGGTAGTAGACACGTAGTTACGTGTCTACTACCAACGGAGCTGCGTTTCCGGTCATAAACATCAATTAAAAACCCACCTCCGCCAGATCCTCCGCCAGCTCCTCTACCAGCTCCTCCGCCAGCTTCTCTACCAGCTCCTCCGCCAGCTCCTTTGCCATATCCTGCGCCATGTAATCTATATACTTTCTCCATGCCAAAAAATTGTTTAACGTTATTCTTTAGCAATGAAATGGAAGAATTTACGACTAATACTAGTATCGTCTGCTTACCGTAGTCGAAGGTTGATATCTATAGGTCTACGCGACTAGTGTACCGTCTTAGTGTATTTGTGGTGGAGCTAATAGTAGTGAATATTATTGCTGTACTTATTTTAAAGAAGAAAAGCACTTGTCTGTTAAAAAACACTACAATGTAAAAGTATTGGATATTAGTATCAAAACAGTACAATACGCTGAGAATTGATGAACCAATTTCATACAAAAGAGGTTTTTGATTCGATTGTATGTTTTTTTAGATGTTAGTTAATAACAATAACACCATAATGGCCAGATTTCCTTGCTTTAAAGCATTGTTGCGTTCTCCTTTGTTTTAGATAAGCTTCTTGCCTACCACATAATCACTAGCTGATTGCTGTTCTGCAGTACCGACCATTTCAAACTTAAATAGATTTTGTTTGGCTAAGAATTCAAATGTCAATATCTTATTTATGAAAAAATGGATTATCTGATTATTTCGAATAATAGCAGTATTTCTCTACTTTATGTAAATAGTACATTATAGCAAAGGCAGCGAAATGAAAATTTGTTGTCCGTTTTATAAAAAATTGTTTAAAAAAATAAACAATATTTTCATCATTTATATTTATAACATAGAATTATAAAATTAGATTTTTTTGAAACTTCATATCATAGTTAAGATAATAATAATATTATTTTAATATTTATAATTTTTATCATTTAGCAACTAAATTAATATTGTCAAGTTTTGCCTGACGCTGCACTGTAGTAATAAAATGTGTCATGTGGCGGCAATCGGACACGGTCGCTGGTCTCCTGTTACCGACACGGCACGCCAAGACATTTGTAAGGGAATAAGAAAATTCGTTAATGTTTCTTGTGTCTACAACTGACGAGTTTTAGTTTCTAGTTACCTACAACATCACTTTCGGTTGGCGACCAAGGGGAAACAACTGGACACAAAGTGTCCACGTCTGCACAGGGAGTGGCTGAATTCAAATTGATTAAGTATCATACTAATAATAGGTATTTCCATATGAAATTGCTGTTCTGCAGTACTGACCATCTCAAAACTAAATAGGTTTTGTGTAGCATAGAATGCAAATTTCAATTTTTCTTAACATGGATTTTTTAAAATTATTACTACATAAATTATACAGATCAAATTAGCGGCATTAAGCGTGCGCTTCACTTGTCTTCTTGTGAAGCAACCTTTGTCCAGCGCGGTCTGATTGCCCCAGAAAGAGAGATCAATGACACCCGTCACGATTTAGAGATCTATTGCTATTGTTTATCTACTCTCTGGTCAGCCTCTGTCTTCTAACTACTTGCCTACTACCAACGGAGCTGCAAGTCCGGTCATAAATATCAATGAAACCCACCTTCTCCATATTCAGAGCCAGAGCTACCTTCGCTATAGGCACCACTATAGCTACCAGCATAAGCACCATTTGGTCCATATCCAGCTCCCTCTATACAAAAAATTAGTTTAACGTTATTCTTAAGTAATGAAATGGTTGGTTAAAGGTTGATTATCTATAGTTCGACGCGACTAGTGTACAGTCTTAGTGTATTTGTGGTGGAGCTAATAGTAGTGAATATTATTGCTGTACTTATATTAAAGAAGAAAAGCACTTGTCTGTTAAAAAACACTACAATGTAAAAGTATTGGATATTAGTATCAAAACAGTACAATACGCTGAGAATTGATGAACCAATTTCATACAAAAGAGGTTTTTGATTCGATTGTATGTTTTTTTAGATGTTAGTTAATAACAATAACACCATAATGGCCAGATTTCCTTGCTTTAAAGCATCGTTGCGTTCTCCTTTGTTTTAGATAAGTTTCTTGCCTACCACATACTCACTAGCTGATTGCTGTTCTGCAGTACCGACCATTTCAAACTTAAATAGATTTTGTTTGGCTAAGAATTCAAATGTCAATATCTTATTTATGAAAAAATGGATTATCTGATTATTTCGAATAATAGCAGTATTTCTCTACTTTATGTTAATAGTACATTATAGCAAAGGCAGCGAAATGAAAATTTGTTGTCCGTTTTATAAAAAATTGTTTAAAAAAATAAACAATATTTTCATCATTTATATTTATAACATAGAATTATAAAATTAGATTTTTTTGAAACTTCATATCATAGTTAAGATAATAATAATATTATTTTAATATTTATAATTTTTATCATTTAGCAACTAAATTAATATTGTCAAGTTTTGCCTGACGCTGCACTGTAGTAATAAAATGTGTCATGTGGCGGCAATCGGACACGGTCGCTGGTCTCCTGTTACCGACACGGCACGCCAAGACATTTGTAAGGGAATAAGAAAATTCGTTAATGTTTCTTGTGTCTACAACTGACGAGTTTTAGTTTCTAGTTACCTACAACATCACTTTCGGTTGGCGACCAAGGGGAAACAACTGGACACAAAGTGTCCACGTCTGCACAGGGAGTGGCTGAATTCAAATTGATTAAGTATCCTACTAATAATAGGTATTTCCATATGAAATTGCTGTTCTGCAGTACTGACCATCTCAAAACTAAATAGGTTTTGTGTAGCATAGAATGCAAATTTCAATTTTTCTTAACATGGATTTTTTAAAATTATTACTACATAAATTATACAGATCAAATTAGCGGCATTAAGCGTGCGCTTCACTTGTCTTCTTGTGAAGCAACCTTTGTCCAGCGCGGTCTGATTGCCCCAGAAAGAGAGATCAATGACACCCGTCACGATTTAGAGATCTATTGCTATTGTTTATCTACTCTCTGGTCAGCCTCTGTCTTCTAACTACTTGCCTACTACCAACGGAGCTGCAAGTCCGGTCATAAATATCAATGAAACCCACCTTTTCCATATTCAGAGCCAGAGCTACCTTCGCTATAGGCACCACTATAGCTACCAGCATAAGCACCATTTGGTCCATATCCAGCTCCCTCTATACAAAAAATTAGTTTAACGTTATTCTTAAGTAATGAAATGGTTGGTTAAAGGTTGATTATCTATAGTTCGACGCGACTAGTGTACAGTCTTAGTGTATTTGTGGTGGAGCTAATAGTAGTGAATATTATTGCTGTACTTATATTAAAGAAGAAAAGCACTTGTCTGTTAAAAAACACTACAATGTAAAAGTATTGGATATTAGTATCAAAACAGTACAATACGCTGAGAATTGATGAACCAATTTCATACAAAAGAGGTTTTTGATTCGATTGTATGTTTTTTTAGATGTTAGTTAATAACAATAACACCATAATGGCCAGATTTCCTTGCTTAAAGAATCGTTGCGTTCTCCTTTGTTTTAGATAAGTTTCTTGCCTACCACATACTCACTAGCTGATTGCTGTTCTGCAGTACCGACCATTTCAAACTTAAATAGATTTTGTTTGGCTAAGAATTCAAATGTCAATATCTTATTTATGAAAAAATGGATTATCTGATTATTTCGAATAATAGCAGTATTTCTCTACTTTATGTTAATAGTACATTATAGCAAAGGCAGCGAAATGAAAATTTGTTGTCCGTTTTATAAAAAATTGTTTAAAAAAATAAACAATATTTTCATCATTTATATTTATAACATAGAATTATAAAATTAGATTTTTTTGAAACTTCATATCATAGTTAAGATAATAATAATATTATTTTAATATTTATAATTTTTATCATTTAGCAACTAAATTAATATTGTCAAGTTTTGCCTGACGCTGCACTGTAGTAATAAAATGTGTCATGTGGCGGCAATCGGACACGGTCGCTGGTCTCCTGTTACCGACACGGCACGCCAAGACATTTGTAAGGGAATAAGAAAATTCGTTAATGTTTCTTGTGTCTACAACTGACAAGTTTTAGTTTCTAGTTACCAACAACAATTACTTTGGTTGGAGACCGAAGGGAAGCAAAAAAGTGTTCACGTCTGCACAGGGAGTGGCTGAATTCAAATTGATTAAGTACCCTACTAATAATAGGTCTTTCTATATGAAAGTGTTGTTCTGCAGTACTGACCATCTCCAATCTAAATAGTTTTTGTTTGGCTTATAATTCATTTTTTTGTAACATGGATTTTTATGTATTTATATCTGATTAAAATATATAGATGAAATTAGCGGCGTTAAGCGTGCGCTTCACTTGTTTTCTTGGAAAGCAACCTTTGTCCACCGCGGTCTGATCGCCCCAGAAAGAGTGATCAATGACACCCATCATGATTTACAGATCTATTGCTATTGTTTCTCTACTCTCTGTACAGCCTCTATTTTCTAACTACGTGTCTACTACCAACGTAGCTGCAAGTCCGGTCATAAATATCAATGAAACCCACCTTCTCCATATTCAGAGCCAGAGCTACCTTCTCTATAGGCACCACTATAGCTACCAGCATAAGCACCATTTGGTCCATATCCAGCTCCCTCTATACAAAAAAATAGTTTAACGTTATTCTTAAGTAATGAAATGGTTGGTTAAAGGTTGATTATCTATAGTTCGACGCGACTAGTGTACAGTCTTAGTGTATTTGTGGTGGAGCTAATAGTAGTGAATATTATTGCTGTACTTATATTAAAGAAGAAAAGCACTTGTCTGTTAAAAAACACTACAATGTAAAAGTATTGGATATTAGTATCAAAACAGTACAATACGCTGAGAATTGATGAACCAATTTCATACAAAGGAGATTCTTGATTCGATTGTATGTTTTTTAAATGTTAGTTAATAACAATAACACCATAATGGCCACATTTCCTTGTTTTAAAGCATTGTTGCGTTCTCCTTTATTTTAGATAAGCTTCTTGCCTACCACATACTCACTAGCTGATTGCTGTTCTGCAGTACCGACCATTTCAAACTTAAATAGTTTTTGTTTGGCTAAGAATTCAAATGTCAATATCTTATTTATAAAAAAATGGATTATCTGATTATTTCGAATAATAGCAGTATTTCTCTACTTTATGTAAATAGTACATTATAGCAAAGGCAGCGAAATAGGCAATTGCAGGTCGAGTATGACTTTGAACCCCGAGCCTCAGTCGAGGACTTCAATGATACGAGACAGGCAGTTGTCATTACGGCCGAGGCATATCAATCAATCTACGAAGCATACTTTGGTGATCGTTTTCGAATTTCGTTGCCTTCCAAATGAATGAAAATTTGTTGTCCGTTTTATAAAAAATTGTTTAAAAAAATAAACATAATTTTCATCATTTATATTTATAACATAGAATTATAAAATTAGATTTTTTTGAAACTTCATATCATAGTTAAGATAATAATAATATTATTTTAATATTTATAATTTTTATCATTTAGCAACTAAATTAATATTGTCAAGTTTTGCCTGACGCTGCACTGTAGTAATAAAATGTGTCATGTGGCGGCAATCGGACACGGTCGCTGGTCTCCTGTTACCGACACGGCACGCCAAGACATTTGTAAGGGAATAAGAAAATTCGTTAATGTTTCTTGTGTCTACAACTGACAAGTTTTAGTTTCTAGTTACCAACAACAATTACTTTGGTTGGAGACCGAAGGGAAGCAAAAAAGTGTTCACGTCTGCACAGGGAGTGGCTGAATTCAAATTGATTAAGTACCCTACTAATAATAGGTCTTTCTATATGAAAGTGTTGTTCTGCAGTACTGACCATCTCCAATCTAAATAGTTTTTGTTTGGCTTATAATTCATTTTTTTGTAACATGGATTTTTATGTATTTATATCTGATTAAAATATATAGATGAAATTAGCGGCGTTAAGCGTGCGCTTCACTTGTTTTCTTGGAAAGCAACCTTTGTCCACCGCGGTCTGATCGCCCCAGAAAGAGTGATCAATGACACCCATCATGATTTACAGATCTATTGCTATTGTTTCTCTACTCTCTGTACAGCCTCTATTTTCTAACTACGTGTCTACTACCAACGTAGCTGCAAGTCCGGTCATAAACATCGAGAAACCCCAAGGTGGGTTTTCTTGATGTCCTCCTTAACCAGATCCACGGCCTTGTCCATGATCGCAGCCTTGTCTATTGCCTCCACAACGAGGTACAATTAATACTACTAAAGCAAAAACAAATTATTCAACGTTATTCTTTAGTAATGAAATCTGGAAGATTTATAATTAATAGCAGTATCGTCTGCTTTCATATATAAACGTCGACGTAGGTCGACGCGACTAGTATACAAGTCCGAATATTTTTTGTAGTGAAGTTATACTAATAACCAAATAATCAATTAAATAAATTCAGCTGCCAAAATCACTACTTTTAGTGGGTGCAGCGCCACAGAATAAAACATAGCGGTTTCTACCACAACGCACCACCTAGTAGTCTATGGATTCCACATGTATACAGATGCCGATAAAGCACCAAAGTGGTTGTGGTATTAATGTAAATTTATTAATCGGCTATTCGATATTTTGTATGCTAAGTTCTGTAATAACAAAAGCGCTCACGTCCAGAACCACTTGCTGCTGCTGCTGCTGCTGCTGATGCACCTGTAGACACGCAAAAAATATTATATTACTGTTTTTAATTTTGCAATTTAAATTCCGACGGATTAATTGAATTAATCTACTGCAACTCATGAAATTTTCTGTCCTCTGTCCAGATGTACGTACTCGCGTACAAGTCGCATTGGTCAACCAATCTTGACAAAACATGGTATACAGGTTTTACTAGATCATCGAATTCTTTCATCGTCAGCGACTTTTAATTAATCCAATCACGATATCCTTAAATGTGGTAAAATATAATCATTAATAATAACAATAGTTAGTTAACATTCGTTGTTAGTCTTAGTAAGATGCTAAGTTTGCAATTCTAATCTATTAAGATATTTGTTTAATAATTTAAAATATTCCCTAATCAGATTGATTTGGTCAGATTGACTCGATTTTTCTAAACTTGTATGGAAATATGTAACGTGTTTTTGTAATCTTAACATGGATTTTTTAAAGTTATTACTACATAAATTATACAGATCAAATTAGCGGCATTAAGCGTGCGCTTCACTTGTCTTCTTGTGAAGCAACCTTTGTCCAGCGCGGTCTGATTGCCCCAGAAAGAGAGATCAATGACACCCGTCACGATTTAGAGATCTATTGCTATTGTTTATCTACTCTCTGGTCAGCCTCTGTCTTCTAACTACTTGCCTACTACCAACGGAGCTGCAAGTCCGGTCATAAATATCAATGAAACCCACCTTCTCCATATTCAGAGCCAGAGCTACCTTCTCTATAGGCACCACTATAGCTACCAGCATAAGCACCATTTGGTCCATATCCAGCTCCCTCTATACAAAAAAATAGTTTAACGTTATTCTTAAGTAATGAAATGGTTGGTTAAAGGTTGATTATCTATAGTTCGACGCGACTAGTGTACAGTCTTAGGTATTTGTGGTGGAGCTAATAGTAGTGAATATTATTGCTGTACTTATATTAAAGAAGAAAAGCACTTGTCTGTTAAAAAACACTACAATGTAAAAGTATTGGATATTAGTATCAAAACAGTACAATACGCTGAGAATTGATGAACCAATTTCATACAAAGGAGATTCTTGATTCGATTGTATGTTTTTTAAATGTTAGTTAATAACAATAACACCATAATGGCCACATTTCCTTGTTTTAAAGCATTGTTGCGTTCTCCTTTGTTTTAGATAAGCTTCTTGCCTACCACATACTCACTAGCTGATTGCTGTTCTGCAGTACCGACCATTTCAAACTTAAATAGTTTTTGTTTGGCTAAGAATTCAAATGTCAATATCTTATTTATAAAAAAATGGATTATCTGATTATTTCGAATAATAGCAGTATTTCTCTACTTTATGTAAATAGTACATTATAGCAAAGGCAGCGAAATAGGCAATTGCAGGTCGAGTATGACTTTGAACCCCGAGCCTCAGTCGAGGACTTCAATGATACGAGACAGGCAGTTGTCATTACGGCCGAGGCATATCAATCAATCTACGAAGCATACTTTGGTGATCGTTTTCGAATTTCGTTGCCTTCCAAATGAATGAAAATTTGTTGTCCGTTTTATAAAAAATTGTTTAAAAAAATAAACATAATTTTCATCATTTATATTTATAACATAGAATTATAAAATTAGATTTTTTTGAAACTTCATATCATAGTTAAGATAATAATAATATTATTTTAATATTTATAATTTTTATCATTTAGCAACTAAATTAATATTGTCAAGTTTTGCCCGACACTGCACTGTAGTAATAAAATGTGTCTTGTGGCGGCAATCGGACTTGGTCGCCGGTCTCCTGTTACCGACACGGCAAACCAAGACAATTGTAAGGGAAAAAAAAAAATTCGTTAATGTTTCTTGTGTCTACAACTGACAAGTTTTAGTTTCTAGTTACCAACAACAATAACTTTGGTTGGAGACCGAAGGGAAGCAAAAAAGTGTTCACGTCTGCACAGGGAGTGGCTGAATTCAAATTGATTAAGTACCCTACTAATAATAGGTCTTTCTATATGAAAGTGTTGTTCTGCAGTACTGACCATCTCCAATCTAAATAGTTTTTGTTTGGCTTATAATTCATTTTTTTGTAACATGGATTTTTATGTATTTATATCTGATTAAAATATATAGATGAAATTAGCGGCGTTAAGCGTGCGCTTCACTTGTTTTCTTGGAAAGCAACCTTTGTCCACCGCGGTCTGATCGCCCCAGAAAGAGTGATCAATGACACCCGTCACGATTTACAGATCTATTGCTATTGTTTCTCTACTCTCTGTACAGCCTCTGTTTTCTAACTACGTGTCTACTACCAACGTAGCTGCAAGTCCGGTCATAAACATCGAGAAACCCTAAGGTGGGTTTTCTTGATGTCCACCTTAACCAGATCCACGGCCTTGTCCATGATCGCAACCTTGTCTATTGCCTCCACCTTGAGGTACCATTAATACTACCAAAGCAAAAACAAATTTTTCAACGTTATTCTTTAGTAATGAAATCTGGAAGATTTATAATTAATAGCAGTATCGTCTGCTTTCATATATAAACATCGACGTAGGTCGACGCGACTAGTATACAAGTCCGAATATTTTTTGTAGTGAAGTTATACTAATAACCAAATAATCAATTAGATAAATTCAGCTGCCAAAATCACTACTTTTAGTGGGTGCAGCGCCACAGAATAAAACATAGCGGTTTCTACCACAACGCACCACCTAGTAGTCTATGGATTCCACATGTATACAGACGCCGATAAAGCACCAAAGTGGTTGCGGTATTAATGTAAATTTATTAATCGGCTATTCGATATTTTGTATGCTAAGTTCTGTAATAACAAAAGCGCTCACGTCCAGAACCACTTGCTGCTGCTGCTGCTGCTGCTGATGCACCTGTAGACACGCAAAAAATATTATATTACTGTTTTTAATTTTGCAATATAAATTCCGACGGATTAATTGAATTAATCTACTGCAACTCATGAAATTTTCTGTCCTCTGTCCAGATGTACGTACTCGCGTACAAGTCGCATTGGTCAACCAATCTTGACAAAACATGGTATACAGGTTTTACTAGATCATCGAATTCTTTCATCGTCAGCGACTTTTAATTAATCCAATCACGATATCCTTAAATGTGGTAAAATATAATCATTAATAATAACAATAGTTAGTTAACATTCGTTGTTAGTCTTAGTAAGATGCTAAGTTTGCAATTCTAATCTATTAAGATATTTGTTTAATAATTTAAAATATTCCCTAATCAGATTGATTTGGTCAGATTGACTCGATTTTTCTAAACTTGTATGGAAATATGTAACGTGTTTTTGTAATCTTAACATGGATTTTTTAAAGTTATTACTACATAAATTAAACAGATCAAATTAGCGGCATTAAGCGTGCGCTTCACTTGTCTTCTTGTGAAGCAACCTTTGTCCAGCGCGGTCTGATTGCCCCAGAAAGAGAGATCAATGACACCCGTCACGATTTAGAGATCTATTGCTATTGTTTATCTACTCTCTGGTCAGCCTCTGTCTTCTAACTACTTGCCTACTACCAACGGAGCTGCAAGTCCGGTCATAAATATCAATGAAACCCACCTTCTCCATATTCAGAGCCAGAGCTACCTTCTCTATAGGCACCACTATAGCTACCAGCATAAGCACCATTTGGTCCATATCCAGCTCCCTCTATACAAAAAAATAGTTTAACGTTATTCTTAAGTAATGAAATGGTTGGTTAAAGGTTGATTATCTATAGTTCGACGCGACTAGTGTACAGTCATAGTGTATTTGTGGTGGAGCTAATAGTAGTGAATATTATTGCTGTACTTATATTAAAGAAGAAAAGCACTTGTCTGTTAAAAAACACTACAATGTAAAAGTATTGGATATTAGTATCAAAACAGTACAATACGCTGAGAATTGATGAACCAATTTCATACAAAGGAGATTCTTGATTCGATTGTATGTTTTTTAAATGTTAGTTAATAACAATAACACCATAATGGCCACATTTCCTTGTTTTAAAGCATTGTTGCGTTCTCCTTTGTTTTAGATAAGCTTCTTGCCTACCACATACTCACTAGCTGATTGCTGTTCTGCAGTACCGACCATTTCAAACTTAAATAGTTTTTGTTTGGCTAAGAATTCAAATGTCAATATCTTATTTATAAAAAAATGGATTATCTGATTATTTCGAATAATAGCAGTATTTCTCTACTTTATGTAAATAGTACATTATAGCAAAGGCAGCGAAATAGGCAATTGCAGGTCGAGTATGACTTTGAACCCCGAGCCTCAGTCGAGGACTTCAATGATACGAGACAGGCAGTTGTCATTACGGCCGAGGCATATCAATCAATCTACGAAGCATACTTTGGTGATCGTTTTCGAATTTCGTTGCCTTCCAAATGAATGAAAATTTGTTGTCCGTTTTATAAAAAATTGTTTAAAAAAATAAACATAATTTTCATCATTTATATTTATAACATAGAATTATAAAATTAGATTTTTTTGAAACTTCATATCATAGTTAAGATAATAATAATATTATTTTAATATTTATAATTTTTATCATTTAGCAACTAAATTAATATTGTCAAGTTTTGCCCGACACTGCACTGTAGTAATAAAATGTGTCTTGTGGCGGCAATCGGACTTGGTCGCCGGTCTCCTGTTACCGACACGGCAAACCAAGACAATTGTAAGGGAATAAAAAAATTCGTTAATGTTTCTTGTGTCTACAACTGACAAGTTTTAGTTTCTAGTTACCAACAACAATAACTTTGGTTGGAGACCGAAGGGAAGCAAAAAAGTGTTCACGTCTGCACAGGGAGTGGCTGAATTCAAATTGATTAAGTACCCTACTAATAATAGGTCTTTCTATATGAAAGTGTTGTTCTGCAGTACTGACCATCTCCAATCTAAATAGTTTTTGTTTGGCTTATAATTCATTTTTTTGTAACATGGATTTTTATGTATTTATATCTGATTAAAATATATAGATGAAATTAGCGGCGTTAAGCGTGCGCTTCACTTGTTTTCTTGGAAAGCAACCTTTGTCCACCGCGGTCTGATCGCCCCAGAAAGAGTGATCAATGACACCCATCATGATTTACAGATCTATTGCTATTGTTTCTCTACTCTCTGTACAGCCTCTATTTTCTAACTACGTGTCTACTACCAACGTAGCTGCAAGTCCGGTCATAAACATCGAGAAACCCCAAGGTGGGTTTTCTTGATGTCCTCCTTAACCAGATCCACGGCCTTGTCCATGATCGCAGCCTTGTCTATTGCCTCCACAACGAGGTACAATTAATACTACTAAAGCAAAAACAAATTGTTCAACGTTATTCTTTAGTAATGAAATCTGGAAGATTTATAATTAATAGCAGTATCGTCTGCTTTCATATATAAACGTCGACGTAGGTCGACGCGACTAGTATACAAGTCCGAATATTTTTTGTAGTGAAGTTATACTAATAACCAAATAATCAATTAAATAAATTCAGCTGCCAAAATCACTACTTTTAGTGGGTGCAGCGCCACAGAATAAAACATAGCGGTTTCTACCACAACGCACCACCTAGTAGTCTATGGATTCCACATGTATACAGACGCCGATAAAGCACCAAAGTGGTTGCGGTATTAATGTAAATTTATTAATCGGCTATTCGATATTTTGTATGCTAAGTTCTGTAATAACAAAAGCGCTCACGTCCAGAACCACTTGCTGCTGCTGCTGCTGCTGCTGATGCACCTGTAGACACGCAAAAAATATTATATTACTGTTTTTAATTTTGCAATTTAAATTCCGACGGATTAATTGAATTAATCTACTGCAACTCATGAAATTTTCTGTCCTCTGTCCAGATGTACGTACTCGCGTACAAGTCGCATTGGTCAACCAATCTTGACAAAACATGGTATACAGGTTTTACTAGATCATCGAATTCTTTCATCGTCAGCGACTTTTAATTAATCCAATCACGATATCCTTAAATGTGGTAAAATATAATCATTAATAATAACAATAGTTAGTTAACATTCATTGTTAGTCTTAGTAAGATGCTAAGTTTGCAATTCTAATCTATTAAAATATTTGTTTAATAATTTAAAATATTCCCTAATCAGATTGATTTGGTCAGATTGACTCGATTTTTCTAAACTTGTATGGAAATATGTAACGTGTTTTTGTAATCCAATTTATTTATATCTGACAGAAGTTTTATATAATATTTAATTGAATAATCATAATTATTTACATTCTTATAGCTATAAGTATTTATTCTATTACATTTTTCAGTTTATTGATCTTTCAGGTTAAATGTGTACGGAATCTGTATATTCAAATGCCATTTAATATTTATTTATAATTCACTGCTTTGAAATATATATATATATATGTATATATATATTTTAAATATTGACACATTCTATGATCGAACGTCCTACGACTAGCAGCTCCCATTTTATGTATGAACTCTTTATTTTTATTTTTTTTTATTTTAGTATGATATTATTGTATAGTTTTAATTTCATCTACTATCACTTAATTTTATCTTCTGATAAATACTTTTTTTTTTTACTTCAAACTTGTCTAGCATTTGACCACGCTCTCACCTGATGGGAAGTGACGATGTGATCGAAGGTGTAGCATGCTAGCCAAATAAATACCTATTCACTCTTCTCTTGAACACGCCCGGGTCATATTTCGCCGGAAACACAGACGCTGGCAAGGCATTCCATTCCTTAGCCGTTCTAATTAAGAACGTGGAATCAAATCGCTTGGTACGAATGGGTGGTATTTCGACCACGAAAGGATGGATCTTAGCCGAGCGTCTAGTAGTCCGGTAGTGGAATGGTGATGGGTGAATGAGATCATGCAGTTCTTGTGCGCATTCCCCGTGGTTTAATCTGTAAAAGACCGACAGACTTGCCACCTTACGTCGGTGCGCTAGGCTCTGGAGCCTTTCACCAACCAAAGTGTCATCGTCAATGAGCCTTTTGGCACGCCGTTCAATCGAGTCCAGAGCCTCAAGCTGGTACTTGGCAGACCCGTCCCACAGGTGGCAGCAGTACTCCATACATGATCGGACCTTTGCTTGATAGAGATTAAGAAGCTGTCCAGATGTGAAGTACCGCCTTACCTTGGACAAAATGCCGAGTTTTTTTGAAGCTATTTTGGCTTTGGACTCGATGTATGATCCAAAATTAAGGTTTGACGTGAGATCAACACCTAAAAGCTCAAGGTAGATTTACGATTTATTTAGATTTATTTTTTCTCATAGATTTACATATACACCACGGAACGTAGGAGCCAGATAGAGTGGGCTCTTTTTTGCAGTGAATAACCACGCCTGTGTTTTTGCAACATTGAACCGAACTAAGTTAGCATCGCCCCAGTCGGACACGCCTTTCACTGCAAGGTTCATGCGCTCAACCATAGCGTCTCTCTCAATCCGTCGTCACCACTGGCACGGGCACTGGATATGTATCTTTCAACAACAGTACTGTCATCTGCATACCCAAAGGTACCGGGCTTTAGCAGATCATTGATGTGGAGTAAGAATAGTGTTGCTGAAAGAACTGACCCCTGAGGTACACCAGCATTAATAGCTAATTGATCGGAGGAGCAGCCATCAAGAACTACTCTTAGCGATCGTTCCCTCAAAAAGTCTGATATCCAAGTGCACAGACCAACAGGTAGTCCGTAAGATGGAAGCTTATTCAGAAGTCCGTCATGCCAGACCCGATCAAATGCCTTAGAGACGTCTAGAGATACAGCAAGTGCTTCTCCATGCATCTCTAAGGCTTCGCTCAATATGTGAGTGGCATACGCGAGAAGATCCCCAGTGGACCGGTTTCGGCGAAATCCGTATTGCCAGTCGCTGAGGAGATCATTGTCTTCAAGGTATGCCAAGAGCTTGTTGTTAATTATACGCTCCATACTCTTACAGAGAATGGAGGTAATTGAGATGTGTCGATAGTTGGCAGGATCAGCACGACTGCCCTTCTTAGGTACAGGTTGTACGTTGGCTAGCTTCCAACTCATAGGGACTATTCCGGTGTCTAGAGAGAGTCGAAATAGGTACGTTAGAATGGGAGAAAACTCGGGTGCACAGCTTTTAAGCGTATACCATCGGGACCACTGGCTTTGTTCACATCTAGACTGCGTAATGTTTTTAGTACTTCCTTCTGACGTATGCGTATTTCCGGCATGAAAACACCGCATTATGGAAGGCAGGGAGGTACCTCATTAGCAGTATCTAAACGCGAAGCTTCTGCAAAGAGAGTGGCAAACAAGTTTGCTTTTTCTTTTGCAGTGTGAGCCAGCGATCCGTCTGGTTTCAATAATGGAGGCAGTGAGGATCGACAGAAGTTCGCTTCAACTGATTTGGCTAGGGACCAAAAAGCCTTACTACCAACGCCTTACTACTTACTGGGCCTTACTACCCAGCTGGGTAGGAAGCAAGTTTAGTCCCTATTCGACCAATATGATTGAAACGAGCCTTCCTTAATTCCTTCTTACAGGCCTTAGCGGCAACGTTAAAGGCTTTCTTCTTAGCGCGAGTGTCCGAGGCCTTGCGTTTTCGAGCGTCAGCCCATGCCAGATATGCCGCATGCTTCTGCGCTTCAGCGCGTGCACAGTCGGCTCCAAACGATGGGCTGGCTTTGCTGGTCACGGGCTTATCGGAAAATGGAATAAAATATTCCATAGCCCGACACTACCTCAGTAACCGAATTCGCGCAGACCGTCGGATCTCCAGAAGAAAAACACGTTTGCCGCCAAGGATATGAAGCGAAGAAATGTCGCATCTCGTCCCAGTCTGCTAAGTTGTATCTCGAGACACGCCGATTGCTCTTAGGGCTTGGGTCAGGCGGGGAGTATACTGAAACGGACTTGACCAGTGATCGGAGCTACCAATGGGTGAGGATACCGCCACAGAGTATCGGTCTGGTTCAGTCGTGAGCAGAAGGTCGAGACAGTTAGCAGTGTGGCTATCAATGTCAGGCACTCGCGTTGGCCCTTTAACAATCTGCGTTAAATTGAGCGCCAAAGCGAGCTTACGCGTCTCTCTCCCAGCGTGGTCCGTGATCCGGTGTGGGAATAACCACTCCTAGTGGTGAGCATTAAAGTCCCCCAGAACAACAAGCTGAGGCGAAGGATAGCGTTGCTGAGCCACATCTGCCGTTTCACTGAGATACTCCATTAGAAGAGTTGTCTCCCGGTCACCGCTATGTGATCTGTACACACCAGCACAGAGAATTTTCTCAATGCCGGTGTCCACAAGCACCCAAATCACCGAAAAGTGGGGATGTTCAAGGTTTCGGAGACGCTGTCTTCTAACTACGTGCCTACTACCAACGGAGCTGCAAGTCCGGTCATAAATATCAATGAAACCCACCTTGTCTTTGTCCAGAGCCACGGCCTTGTCCATTACCTCCATTCTCATCAATGGTTATTACTACAAAAAAAAAAATAAGTGTAAAGTAATTAAATCTGGAAGATTTATGATTAATAGTGGTATCGTCTGTTTTCATATAAAAGCAGCATATTTAAGCATATTTCATTGAATAATCATATTTACATTCTTATAACTATAAGTATTTATTCTATTTTATTTAATTTTTTTTTATTTTATTTTATAGGTGCACATAACAGATCATAGAAAATACATTATAAAGCAACATGATTTAAAAATTACATAGTGAACAATTCTATAATCCAATTACACATGCACTCAGCCTGATTTAAAACAGTGATAATTACATACTTATCACAAAAACGAAAAGAGATAATGGTAAAGTTAAGTTTGATTATTCAGATTGATGTGTTTGAACTACAATATTATGCTACAATATTATACTATTACATTTGTCAGTTTATTGATCTTTCAGGTTGAATCTGTTTTCATGAATGTGTACGGAATCTGTATATTCAAATGCCATTTATTATTTATTTATAATTCATTGTTATGAAATTTATTTTTTATTAAAAGAATGTTTTAATTAAATATAATATCGATAATATCGCCTTTCACCAAGATATTCTCATTCGAATCTTTAGTTTAGCTACTCCTATCCGTGTGGTAAGGAGATCGCTAACAGGTACGGCTGTGCTTGACCCTGATGCGAAGGATAATTACTTATAGAAAAATATCATAAGCTTGTTATAATTACATATTAAGTTAAGTCATTGAAATTCCATTCAAACAAATTCAAACCTGAATTTCACCAATCAGAATTTTACTATAAACTAGTTGCGCCCCGCGGTTTCACCCGTGGACAATCAGTATTTTTTATTATTTGCAAAATATAATTTATCATTCTTACATAATTACTAGATGTATAAATTTGCATTTACATAATGTAACCGATTAAATAATTCAAAATTCTGATAAATCACAAACAATTTTGCAATTTGGTTTTAACATGATTATGATCTTAACTAAAACTCCGTTACTTCTTCAAATTTTATCTTCCATCTACAACAAAAAATATTTGAATCTACTATTTTCGGTAAAATACATATTTTTCTCTTCTAGTTTTACTTATTAAAATAAATCAAATGATGTATATTTGATCTTTTATCTTTCCTATTATTCATTTTGTCTCTCAAACTTATTTTATTTCTAAAACTTACCATAATTTCTTCTTACTTTTATTCCTGTTTTATTGAAAAGCAAAACCAAACATTTATCCTAGTCTTACAGACATCGGCAGGTCCTGATACTTCACTTAGACAAATGAATACTTAATTATTTTGACAACTCGACATCTGTACACACGATTGCTTCTGCTTTGACATTAAGGGGTGGTCATGCCATAAAACGAACCTAAGCAAAAATTGAAATCTAAAAAATTAATTTCAAAGTTTTAAAATTAGTTCTTTATAATTACTTCCATTATAAAACGTGCTTCTAAAACATTAACTTCCGATTCCCGAAATTAACTGTTTTTGTATAATAAAATATTTCCATAATCCAAAATCATGTGCATAAATATAAATCTTAATAAATATAAATCTAAATAGACAACGGAGCAAAATATAATCCTAATTCCTATAAAAACTGCGTCACGATACAATTACCTAACTATCACTTTATTATCTCGAAGTATGAAATAAAACTTTTCATACTCTTACTAAAAATTTCGCTCTCCGCTCTCCGCTTCACTACGCGGACTCCTGAGATTGAATAATTGAATTTTGAAACACTAACTTATCCGTCACATTCAAATTTGAAATTCTTTGAAAAAATATTGACACATTCTATGATCGAACGTCCTACGACTAGCAGCTCCCATTTTATGTATGAACTCTTTTAGTATGATATTATCGTATTGTTTTAATTTCATCTACTATCACATAATTTTATCTTCTGATAAATACTATGCGAAATATTCTCAAAATAATCAGTGAGCTAAATACCAATGAATATTTACTTTATTTTCCTTTCATTTTTAATTTTCTTTCTACAAATTGAATTAGTTTAGTGTTATTTTCAGTAAGTTTGTGACAATGAAATATTGCTGTGTACATAACATTTTGCCTGAGATACTTTAAAATATCTGTTTAATATTTGATTAAAGTGACATAGAATGTCACACTTATTGTTGTATTCCATTTTACTAAACGCTGTTTGTACTTCATATTTATTACAAAAGTTACGTTTCCTCAACTTACTTGTGACGTCACGAGACATCCTGACTCTTTACATGATCCACGCGACTAGTATAGTCAATTTAAAAAATCAAAATCTTCATCATCCATATTTATCACATAGAGTTATGTTTTTTTTTAACTTGATAAGAAACAAAATAATAAAAATAATAATAACATAACAATAATATGTTTTCCCCCGATATTTACCACTTCGTCAAATTCTCTCCATTCAAAGGTCCTGGAAGAGATCGCTTTTAGCGATAAGGTCACCTGCTACACTTTATATAAATAATTGTAGTTTTTGTTATTTTTATTATTTGGTGTGTACAATTAAGGGTTATAATATTAGGGTATTATTGTTAGCTGTGCGATCATGGAACTTGATAGAAACTTAAATTTGTATGAATGTGACAGTTGTAATACTCAGTTTATATACGTTTATGATCTTTTCTTTTTTAAATTAAGATCTAAACTTCTCTAGTTGCCTTGCAATCAACGTTTCGTGATCACTCCCTACTTCCCATGAATAATTTGTTTATATAAATAATTTAGATGTTAGTTAGTTTTTATTGCTACTCAATTATAATATTGTTACTGAAGTTTTTCACCTGATGGGAAGTGACGATGTGATCGAAGGTGTGTGAAGCATGCTAGCCAAGTAAATACCTATTCACTCTTCTCTTAAACACGCCCGGGTCATATTTCACCGGGTCATATACGTAATTGTAACTTTTTTGAAAAATTGCACTTAATGGTTTTTTATAAATTTGTTATTCTATAGGCAATTTTGTTTATTAAAAGCTCTTTATTATGCCTGACTTAACATCACTGGAAATCATTAGGGCTGATGAAATGAAAAGAAATGGCCATACCTACAGATCGATTGCCTCAAGGCTTCGTCGACCAGTATCAACGATTCATCGCAGCATCCAGCGGTACAGATCGTCTAATCCTCCTCCTTGTGAGGAGGAGGGGTCAAGGTAGAAAAAGATGTACATCGAGACAAGATGACAGTTTTTTACCAACTTGGAGTTCATAGGAATACACGATTAACGGCTGTACAAGCTCGAAATTAACTGGAAGACGTTCGAGGAGTACGAGTAAGTGAGCGTACAGTTCGCAGGAGATTTGAAGAAGTTGGCAAGTTGATTTAGGGTCGTATATACCTGCCAAAGGCCCAAAACTTGAGAGACGTCACCGCGTAAACCGATTAAGCTATGCGCGAGAACATCGTCACTGGGATTTGAACGAATGGCAGCAGGTTCTCTTTACTGATGAGTGCAGAGTTCTTTTAAATCAGATCGATGGGAGACAGTGAATATGAATATGGAGACGCAAAGGAGAACGCCACATGTAGTCTAATTTTGAACACACAGTGGCTTATGGTGGCCGCTCGATTATGGTTTGGGGAGGGATATGTTTGGGAGCTCGCACGGAGTTAGTGATAGTCACAGGAGGGACCATGACAGCAGATCGATACATCAGAGACATTTAAGAAGAACATGTTGTACCATTTGCCCCATTTATTCGTGACGACTTTATTCTAATGCAAGATAATGCTCGTACTCATAGTGCACAATCGGTACAGGCATATCTGAGCCACGTAGGTATATCGGTGATGCAGTGGCCAGCAAATTCCCCCGATATGAATCCGATAGAGCATGTCTGGGACTTGCTAAAAAGAAGGGTTAAATCCAGAATGCCACCCCCCAACAATCTGAATGAACTTGGAAACGCATTACTTGAGCAGTGGGAGCGGTTGCCTCAAGAAATCATCGATAACATAATCTGTAGCATGCCCAGACGAATGGAAACCGTAAACAGAGCAAGAGGGGGAAACACTCGTTTCATTTAAATTCAATTAATTTTGCTTTAATTTTATTGTTAATTCATTTAATGCTTTTTTTTTGTGATGGTTCATAATCATCTAAAAATTTCACTTATTTCAAATTTCTTTATTTTTCAATAAAAAATTACGAAGACTTTTCAAAGTCGTTGTTAAAAGATGTTAATCAATTTGTTATTTTGTGTCTAATTACATTTTCGTCAAATAATAGGTCTTTACCTATGAAATTGCCGTATTGCAGTACAGACTTTTTCAAACAAAAAAAAGTTTTGATTGGCTATGAATTCTAAATTCAAATTAATTTTAGATACAAAATGAAATAATAATATCTAGTGTAATTCCGCTAAATTCAAGTACTTAGATTATCTATATTGGGGTAAATGATTATTGTAGGTAAATTAATGAAAAAACCTGAAAAAACCTAAAAATCATGAAATTACTATAACAAATTAAATAAATATTATTATTATTATTATTATCAATTTTATATTAATTATTATTATTTTTACAGATATAAAATTAATTATTACTATTATTATTATAATAAATGAAACTGAAAATTAAAATATTATATTATATAAATATTATACAATTAATTATTATTATTACAAATAAAAACCAATACAGATACCCTCCCCTAAAAATCCTGAAATTACAATAACAAATTTAAAAAATATTATTATTGTGAAATTTATATTAATTATTTCTATTTTTATTGATATAAAATTAATTATTACTATTATTATTATTATAACAAATAAAACTGAAATTTAAAATATACAATTATATAAATATTATACAATAAATTATTATTATTACAAATAAACACCAATACAGATAACCCTCGACACGTGTTTCGCCTCTTCACGAGGCATCCTCAGGACCGTGTTGACTCGCTCGCTTTAATTTGTTATAGTAATTTCATGATTTTTAGGTTTTTTCAGGTTTTTTCATTAATTTACCTACAATAATCATTTACCCCAATATAGATAATCTAAGTACTTGAATTTAGCGGAATTACACTAGATATTATTATTTCATTTTGTATCTAAGATGAACTTCCGCGAAGTCACGCCTGATTCTATCAATTATCAAATTAATTTTGTTTTAAAAATATGACATTCTATTTACAATATAAGTCTTTTGTTCATTGATTAGCGTTGTATTTTCATTACATTTCAACATTTTTCCTCATAATGGATACTTTGAAATTTCGTGTAATTATGGAATATGAGTTCCGTCGTGGCACCAACGCGGCACAAACGACACGTAACATCAACGACGTTTACGGAGAGAACTGTACAAACGAACGTACAACCCGTTATTGGTTTTCTCGGTTCCGTTCTGGGAATTTTGACTTGAAAAATGAACCTCGTGGTCGTCCGGAAACTTTAGTCAACAATGATGAATTAAAGGCGATTGTGGAAGCTGATGAATCTCAATCTACAGCTGAGCTGGCAGCAGCTTTTGATGTTAGCATCAAAACAATATTGGTCCATTTGTGACAGATTGGCAAGATAAAAAAGCTTGATAGATGGGTGCCCCACGAACTTAACGATCGCCAGCGTAACGTACGCGTCGAGACTTGCCTTGCGCTGCTTAACAGGCACAGAAATGAAGGAATTTTGAACCGAATTGTTACGTGCGACGAAAAATGGATTCTTTTTGACAATCGAAAGCGCTCAGCAAGTTGGTTAGATCCTGGTTCGGTACCAAAGCAATGTGCAAAACGAAAAATGACCCCTAGAAAGGTGATGGTCACAGTTTGGTGGTCTAGTGCTGGTGTGATTCATCATAGCTTTTTACAAAACGGCGAGAGCATTACTGCAGATGTGTACATTGAAGAACTGACCACAATGATGGCGAAACTCGCACGTCTGCAACCAGCTTTGGTCAATCGGTCGTCTCCACTGCTACTTCACGACAACGCGCGACTCCATACTGCACAACAGACCGTCTCTAAGCTGCATGAGTTGGGTTTGGAAGCTCTCCCTCATCCGCCATACTCACCAGATCTTGCGCCTACCGACTATTACTTTTTCCAAAATTTGGACAACTTTTTAGCGGGAAAAAAATTCAATTCCCGAGAGGCAGTACAAAACGCCTTTGAAGAGTTTGTTGTCTCCCGTCCTGCTGATTTTTTCAAGAAGGGCATCCATAAACTGCCACAGCTTTGGCAAAGATGCATTGATTGCAGGGGTGATTACTTTGAATAAAAGAAATAAATAAGTTCGAAAAAAAAAATACTTTAACTTTTTTCAAACAAAACGGCAATTTCATAGGTAAAGACCAATAACTATAATTAATGCGAGTCGTCAGCTCAAATACAACCACCACTTATTATTTAAATAATATGTAAACTAATACTAGATGGTGGGACTATTCTGCAAAGTTTGTCTACGTAAGTACCACCGCTTTGCCAGTTGTTCTACCGTCATGTTTACCGCCGGTTTGAAGGGCACTGTAGCTAGTGAAATTACTAGGCAATGAGACTGTATGATCTGATGTCTCAGGACGACGTGCAGAGTGCAGTGTCACGCGAAACTTTATATTATAGCGTTTTGCGTGATACAGTAACGACATTTATCACTTCGTCCCTTTCTCTCCATTCAAAGGTCCTGGAAGAGCTCCCCTTAGCGATAAGGTCATTTTTATTATTTGGTGTATACAATAAAGAGATCATCTGGAGTTTTGGCGGGAAAGCGAAAAGATTGGTTAACTGCATTGTACTATTTTCCAAAACTTATGGTATTTTCAGTGTTAGTGCATAATATTGGTGGCATTCTATTCGTTAAGTGCTGAATTACAGGCGTGAGTGTGGGGTAAATGGTATAATGATGGTGAAACGTTTCTTTTCGTGTTGTTTCCAAAACTCAATAGAAGCTTCAAGTAAAGTTGCCACCACTTTACTTGGAGTATGACTTTGACTAGACTGACTTGACTATGACTTGACTTGACTTGATGACTTCGACTGTGACTTGACACATATTTGCGTGAAATATATACAACTTGATAAATTATCAATTACTTGACACTGGCTAAATACACGAAATTGTGGAGCCAAAACAAAAAAAAAGTTCATCTATCTATCTATTTTTCATCATTTAATAACTATATTAATATTATCAAGTTTTGCGTGACACTGCACTGTAGTAACAAAGTGTGTCTTGTGTGGGGACAAGCCGTGGTATGTTGTATCCGATAGCGGCAATCGGACACGGTCGCCGATCCCCTATCACCGACTCGGCACACCAATACAATTGTAAGGAAATAAGGAAAATCGTTAATTTTTCTAGTGTCTACAACGGACGAGTTTTAGTTTCTAGTTACCGACAACAACTACTTTCGGTTGGCGACCAAGGGGAAGCAACTGGACACAAAGTGTCCACGTCTGCACAGGGAGTGGCTGTATTCAAATTGATTAAGTATCCTACTAATAATAGGTCTTTCTATATGAAAGTGCTGTTCTGCAGTACTGACCATCTTGGCTTAGAATACAAACTTCAATTACTTTTTAACATTGCGTTAAAAAAAATTATAACTGAATAAAAGATATAGAGTTAAATTTAGCGGCATTAAGCGTGCGCTTCACTTGTTTTCTTGGAAGCGACCTTTGTCCACCGCGGTCTGATCGCCCCAGAAAGAGTGATCAATGACACCCGTCATGACTTATAGATCTATTGCAATTCTTACTCTACTCCTCTACAGTATTACAGCCTCTTCTTACTACGTGTCTACTACCAATGGAGCTGCAAGTCTGGTCATAATTTTTTTAAATATATTATTATTATTATATTTTTATGAACATTAAAAAAACCCACCTCCTTCTCGTCCAGAGCCATTGCCTTGTCTAAAGCCACTGCCTTGTCGAAAGCTACTGCCTTGTCCAGAGACACCGCCTTGTCCAGAGCCACTGCCTTTTCCAGAACCACTGCCTTGTCTATAGCCCCAGCCTGTTGAACCAAGCCTTAGTTTGCTATATCTGACAGCGGCAATCAAAGACAGTTGCCGCCCGAGACAACAAGGTGTGGAGAACATGGTGTTTATCACACTATCACACTAATATTATAAAGGCGACAGTTTGTATGTGTGTTTGTGTGTATGTTTGTTACTCCTTCACGCTCAAACGGCTGAATGGATTTGGATGAAATTCGGTACCAAGATAACTTATACCCTGGATTAACATATAGGCTACATTTTATCCCGGAAAAGTGAAATTTCCCCGTAGGATGAGCAAATAATTAAAATACTTTTAATCCGCGGGTAAAATCGCGGGGCGCAACTAGTATATAGCTATTTTTATAAATGAACTTTGACAATAGTGATGTAATGAAATTATCATTATTATCTTTACAATAGTGACGTAGGTATGCTTTGTTTTTGCTAAATTTCTTAAGTGTCGATAAGTTTTTACTAATATTATACACACACACAGTTATAAGGTCAAAAAAAAATCTGAATCCGAATCTGAAACTAAAAAAGCTACCCGTATATTAAGAAAATAACTTGCCTTGGCCATAGTTGCTGTTTTTCCTTTGAAGCCAGCTTAAGTGATGATTATTAGGTAATAATGTTTTATCCAAATTTTGATATTTTTGGTTTTCAAAACGACCATAACGTGATACGCCCCGGCCCCAGACAGAGTCTTTCTTAGCATTAAGCTTGTCTGATTTTATTTCATCGGACCATTTACCCTTCAATTTCTTTTCAAGGTTAGATTTCACATTACTCTCCTTTTTTTTAATAACAGTTAATTTGGTTTTGACACTGTCAATCTTTCCTGAAAGTCCATATTTTAGTTTGTCTAAGGGCTTGCTATTCCATCCGTTGCTGGGATTACCTCCATTGACCCAACTAATTTTATTTGACCTGTGTGGTTCAGGGTCAGGATCAGCTGAAACATTCAATAATACAATCATTTATTGACATAATTTGCATAGTTTTTAACACGGCAAATTGCCTTTATTTACAACTAAATTCTACAATAATATAATAACTAATACTAAACACTACCTACTACTAGAAAAAAAAACGGTTGGACTATATACTGGCCGCGATGACCTATAGACAGTCCAAATGCTCCAGCCCACAACCAGTAGGTAGCGTACCCAACATGCTGGCAGCATTGCACCGTTGAATTGAAATGCTGATTCGTTGTGCCAAATAAGTGCCAGCATTTTGGTCACGCGTAGCATCGACCAGGCGCTCTGATGAACTTTTGAAAACGCGATGAACTCCCAGCCCCCACGGAATTCGCATAATTAAACAATATGCATTATACAATATACAATATATATGTATATACATTCGTTGAATTTAATCAATGCTTGAAAGAAGGTAATCTAAATTCTGTGTTTTATTTATAACCTCTTTTTACTTACTTTTTTTCATTTTCTATTTAAGGCTGTCTTAAAAATATTTTGCTGTTACGAAATTAAACAGTTGTTCCGCAATATAGAATAGAATAGAAAGATATTTATTCAATTTAAGTTAACGTACTAAACAGGTTATATTCATATACATAATGTATACACAAGGAATTAAAAAAAAGCAAATAAAAACAAGTATCCAATAACAATTGAAAATCAATGCTTAAATTGCTCTGGTTTTTGACTTGGTCGCATTGGCCCCGGTGTCTCCGTTCCGCGGGGCCAAAAGAGAAAAATGTTTCTCTTATAGCCAGAGGTAGTGCCATAGTTGAGCCTATCTCAACAATGGCGCTATCCGGGGCCTATAGCACACAAATAGTGACACCGGCCCCGATAGGAAATCGCTTTACACAAGAATTTAAATTTAAAAAATGGTTTGATTGCAATATTTCCAGTTTATCTGTATTTTAATATATACTTAACGAAAATCTAATGCTATATTAAATTGAATAAAAAATAAATTTACCCCTGGGTGTACCGTGTACGCTCAGAATCTGAAAAAAAAAACGTACATTTCTTTAAATGGTAATATCACTAGGTGGTAGGACTTTTCTGCAATGTTTGTGTAGGTTTGCCATTTATTATGTGTTCCGGCTTAAAGGGCACTGTAGCTAGTGGCAAATGAGACTTTATGACTGTAGTGTTTGTATAATCTATGTTGTCTGTGGTGGTTGATGTTGTCTTGAGCACGCGGGTGTGGGGTAGTCAGTCACGCGCTAGCCACGAGTGAGAGCGGACGTGTACTGCCATACTGGTGTGTAACCAAGCCAAACTAGTGAGTACTACAAGTGGCGACGAGCAAAAAAGGTCAGAATAAAATAGCATTTCCTTATTATATTTGAAATTGATAGATGGTGGGTAAAGAGTAATAATTTTATAAATGCGTATTAAGCCTTACTATAAACAAGGCAAAGCTATACATATATATACATATATAAGGGTAAAAAATTGTCCAGTGATAAACCAACCCACCACGTGCTGTGTACATGTTCAATTATCCATTGTGGTTGTTTGCCTTATGTACGATGAATCAATGCGATTAACTTTTGTAAAGAGTGGGTAGAAGCAAAAAAAAAATGATTGAAAAAATTGATTGATTTGATGAATTACATATTGTCTATTGAGTGCCCGCTTCAGTAGGTAATAAAATGCTGGAAAACCTATATAGTATAAAACATTTTGATGACATATCTATACATATAGGATTCAAAGTCCTGACTGACTAATTGACTTATATATCAACACACAGCCTAAACCGCTGGTCTTAGAGACTTGAAATTTGGAGGATGTGTTCGTTGTAGAGTGTAGGTATCCACTGGGAATTTTTTTTCGAAATTCCATCCATGGGAGGTTGGAATGGGTGGTTCAACTTTCTATGAAAAAAATTCTTCTCTGGATCAATCGTATAGAAAATTTATACACATGTTCTTCAATTAAAATTATGAGATACGTGTATCACAGTTTTCCCAAAATAATCCTCCAGTTCTTCCTTATAACTATCCCAGCTGGATTGTTTGATTGAACTCAAAGGGGTAGTTCGATGGTGTTGTAGGTATCCTCTGAACCGACTTTTAACCGACTTTCCACGGAACCACCGGTCAGTCACAGTTTTCCCAAAATCATCCCCAATTCTCACTTATAACTATCCCAGCAAAATCAAATGTTTGATTGAACTCGAAGGGGTAGTTCGATGGTGTTATAGGTATCCTCTGAACAGACACCGACTTTCCACGGAGCCGCCAGTCAGTATAGAGGCCACGATAACAGTGTTTTTACTCGCAACTTTTAATTTTAATAATTTTGGTGGGTATCAATTACGCAGCAACATAACTGTAGCTCTCTCTCAATTTTAATACGCGAGGTGAAGGACTGAGAGTATTCAATGTGTTCAGAAATACAATCAGATGCCTGTCCGCACTTGTGTTTGACAGCTCTTAAGTTTGCGCTTATCTTTTGAGTAGAGTTTTATATAAATATAGTTTCCCAGAGTTTAAAGAAAACAAAAATTATTGCACTGTTTGGGATATTGTCAGTTTGCATAATATATAGAGAGAGTAAAGGCGTTTATAATGTTGTTTCGTTAGAAGATGTCAAACGCACACTAAACTGGTTGTTGGAACCTGACATAATATATAAATTGTATATGAATGCAAATAAATGAATATGAATATATATATATATATATTCCTGTATAGGTACTCGTACTACTACCTATAAGTAGTACCTAATAGTAATACTCATCGCAAAGGAACCTGACTTAGACGGCGTTCAAAATAAAATGAATGGAGCGAGCTTAGGGTTCCTAACGCCCTAAACATGCGGTATTAGCGTGTACATGTTGAATCGTGGTCGGAAACAGTTATAGAGAAAAACTTACATGCTGGATAATTTACGTGTTAGTCTGTGATAGATACGATAAGTAAATAATTATTCCTATTCAATTTATTCGTAACTAATCATAATCGGGTGATGTTTACAAGAGTATACGATACTTTATGCATATTATGGAATGCCTACTTAGTTAATTTATTGAAATGGTATTGCTTAACGTAGATGAACAATATCTTTAGAGATTAAATTTATGATCAGTATCTCTGCATGCTATGAATAATCAGAAATTAATGTAATTCCATCACTACACACTTGTTTGTCCCACATATTACTTACAAATAAGGGAGTTCGTTTAATTAATTAGTATCAGGGATAGAGAGACCTATCCTAGCACTTACTAGATAGGTTTTGGTTTAAAAAAGAAATAATGAAATTAAGTACGTATAATTTGAATAATAAAATCTACAATATATTAGTCTTCGGAGTATATAATTATTCAATAGTTACTTAGTGATTGTGTAGGACTTATACCTACTGCGTGATTTTGAAAATAGCACCTACCTACATCGCAAACGTAGAACCAATGAATAATACCTTATTACATTAAACTATATAGTATTTAGATCAGAATAGATGGGTTATCATTAGACCCTCATTGAATCATTATTTTAATAAAAATGCATATATAGGTGCGTGTTGTGGTGCGGTAGTATAGACCGTCATTAAATTGAAAACTATACTTATTTTGATGTGTGAGGCAGTACGGGCCTTCATGAAATTGTAAACCGTGCGTGTTGTGTTACGGTAGTATAGACCTTCATGAAATTGAAAACTATACCTATGTTGATGTGTGAGGCAGTACGGGCCTTCATGAAATTGTAAACCGTGCGTGTTGTGTTACGGTAGTATAGACCTTCATGAAATTGAAAACTATACCTATGTTGATGTGTGAGGCAGTACGGGCCTTCATGAAATTGTAAACCGTGCGTGTTGTGTTACGGTAGTATAGACCTTCATGAAATTGAAAACTATACTTATGTTGTACTATTTGTGTGTATACGTATTTTGGTGTGTGAACGTACGGTACGGGACTTGTATTTTGGTGAGTGAACGTACAGTACGGGACTTCTAAAACATGTGTGTTTGGTTGTATGGTATGTAGTATACACCATCAGGAAATTGGAAACTATATTTATTAATGGAAGGGCATTAAGAAAATACACAATAAGGCCAAACCTTGTGGGGTGGAGCTAGTAAAGGGAGACTACACAGCTAACAGTGGTTGAGAAACCTTCCTAGCCTATGAAACCCTCATCAGGACATCCTGGTTGGTCTGCTGAGGCTTGAGAAGGGTGCCCCGGTTACATTCCTGAGCTAAGTTAATGATTCTTATTACGCGTGCGAATCGTGATAACAAAATGTACTATTGTGCGATGGAAACCAATTTCCACGAACAGAGTAAGTTTATAGGACCAAACTGTTGTAGACGCTCTTAATGACCGAATACGTTGTATATGGGCAATTGGGTGCGCTGGTCAAGTTAATTCGATGTAGTAAAATATGTACATATGTACGATGTAGGAGTAAAACTTGATTTCAAAAAGGAATACTGGTAAAGTCTAATGGTTTAGTTTGTCCATGGTGGTTATATGGCATCAATAGAAGTACGGATTTGTATGAAATGACCATAGAATAAGTAATATACTAGAGCTGTAACGTAAATGTTAAGGACATAATGAATTTGTTACCGATATGGAAAATGTTAAGTAAGTATTGTTTTTATTATAATAGGAATCAATTGAAAACCCCTCTTTATATGAACATTTAATTTGATTAACAAAGATATGGTTAAGTTACAAATTTTATAAATACATAGAAGTATAATAAATTACTCTAATCTATTACTCTAGGGTAGGGTAGATGTGTAGCATTATCCATAATGTACTAGAAAATAATGCATAACAAGTAAATAATCGTAACAAAAATGTAATAAAAAGATGTAGAGAAGTAGATGCAAGATAAATGCTGTAGCTAATGGTCGTCAATTGGTGAGCTAAGACTGTTTAATACCATTCCCTACCGGCCACAGACGAATAGGGAGGTTGAGAGGCAGAATCGCAATAGTTTGAAAAGTTAAAATCAGTAATATTAATGAAACAGATTTGAAGGAAAACTTGTGGGTTTTACACACCACACTCACTGATAGCCTCTGTGGTGTGGTGGTTGAGCGGGTCGGCTCATGGCACCTGTGCGGTGGGTTCGATTCCCGCAGCAGGACAAGTGTATACAGAAAGATAAAGTGCAAATGTGTACTTGTTCTGAGTTTGGGTATTGTGGGACCATGGTCCTCGTGATTTTTGGGTCCATAGACACGGAAAGTCCTGCAGGCCTATTATGAAACTCTGTTGCAAACACTGACTGTATAGCTGATACTAGTGCAACTGAAATTGGGAGCTGTCGATGGTTTGTGATCACGTAACGTTTTAAATTTCAATTACAATGGGTTCTTATCAATAACTTGCAATGTGAAGTTGTAACCGACCGATGTAAAAAGCAAGGTTATAATAGGAAACTTGTTTAAATGACTAGCCATTTCTATATGGCTGTATTATACCGCTATTTTGTCTATGGTATTATTTAAAACAGTATATGTCAACTTGAAATTCAACACTTGATCTTTGTAGAGAGGTAACCACAATTTTGCCAATGTCAACAGTAAATGTCATTATGTTAATGGAAATTGGCTGACGAAATACCGCGAAGTGAAGTGGTGTATTTATTTGGATATTTACATTAAAATTATATTTTACACATGGCGACAAGCTCACAAACATATTACAAATAAAAAAGTATACATATTTGTTATTAATAGTAAATTTACTACTTACAATTTACTGTTTGCAATTTGGGTAGGTAAGACATACCTACTTGTTTCTTATGTATTTCAATCTTGGAAGATGCTCAATGTGGAGAAATAAAACAATAAAATGAAATAAAATTTCGTAAGTAGCAGCTTTGAGTTGTTTCTATGGCTGAGCAATAGGCTATTTGACTACTATATTTTTATTACATACATAAACAATATACCTCAAAAAATAGATAGCTGTGAAAACAAAACTTGAATATCTCAAAAAATGACTAATTTACAGGCATTTTAAAATACAGAAATAGAAAGAGACAACTCAAACACGCAGTGACGTCAGTTACCAGTACTCACAGTAACTCATTACTAAGCTGTGGTAGCGCTACATACAATCTCTTTGGCATGTGACGTCACAAGCCATGCCTTCATAGTAGCTGTGAGGAAGCTCAACACGATCTCTGTTTTGCGAGAAAGGGACAGGCGATGAAACTTTAAAAGCATACTACTCCGTGATTAGTTTACCGATTTTACTTATTTTTACAATGATTACATTCATTTTTAACCTACTTTATGAAAATAATATTTACTTGTTCATTTTTAATAGTAGTCAAATAGCCTATTGTTGCTGTTTTTATGATTAAAATCCTCTTACATATTGTTGATGTTCATATCAATGAAATATTTTACGTCAAAAGCTATATCCATGCAGTGGATCTTTTGTTGAATTTAATTGCAATTAAATGTCGTACATGATTACAAAACCATGATTGTATCTGATTTCATATTGAAACGAATTGAAATCAAAGTTGCATGATTGGCCAGCAGGTTAGGGTCCAGGATCTGTATATGTGATCGTTGGGCATTATTATACTATATTATTATTATTCTTATAAGTCAGTAACAGGAAAGTCACTGAATTATTTTTTTGGACGATGGAACAGGTATCCCATTACATTCCCCTTACCCTTCTCCATTACATAATAATCAGAGAATGGAGGACTCAGAAGTAAGAGACAAAGATACTGCAAAAAAAAAAAAAAAAGGGAAGGAATAGGGAGACAGGAAGCGAAGGGCTGAGAAATCGACAATATTAGGACATAAAGTATATGCAAAGGTTAAGGAAATTTAGACGGAATATAATACAAACGTTGTGACACACAGTTGGGGCAAACAGAAGTTGAAGAAGAAAACAATCTGACTAACTATGAAATACTAACTACGGAGAATTTAGTTGTACTAGCAATGTATTATAGTTAACATGATTGAGTATGTAGTACTTAGATGATTACGAAATTTGATAATAGATCAAAAATAATAGGTCTTTACCTATGAAATTGCCGTATTGCAGTACAGACTTTTTCAAACAAAAAAAAGTTTTGATTGGCTATGAATTCTAAATTCAAATTAATTTTGTTTTAAAAATATGACATTCTATTTACAATATAAGTCTTTTGTTTATTGATTAGCGTTGTATTTTCATTACATTTCAACATTTTTCCTCATAATGGATACTTTGAAATTTCGTGTAATTATGGAATATGAGTTCCGTCGTGGCACCAACGCGGCACAAACGACACGTAACATCAACGACGTTTACGGAGAGAACTATACAAACGAACGTACAACCCGTTATTGGTTTGCTCGGTTCCGTTCTGGGAATTTAGACTTGAAAAATGAACCTCGTGGTCGTCCGGAAACTTTGGTCAACAATGATGAATTAAAGGCGATTGTGGAAGCTGATGAATCTCAATCTACAGCTGAGCTGGCAGCAGCTTTTGATGTTAGCATCAAAACAATATTGGTCCATTTGCGACAGATTGCCAAGATAAAAAAGCTTGATAGATGGGTGCCCCACGAACTTAACGATCGCCAGCGCAACGTACGCGTCGAGACTTGCCTTGCGCTGCTTAACAGGCACAGAAATGAAGGAATTTTGAACCGAATTGTTACGTGCGACGAAAAATGGATTCTTTTTGACAATCGAAAGCGCTCAGCAAGTTGGTTAGATCCTGGTTCGGTACCAAAGCAATGTGCAAAACGAAAAATGACCCCTAGAAAAATGATGGTCACAGTTTGGTGGTCTAGTGCTGGTGTGATTCATCATAGCTTTTTACAAAACGGCGAGAGCATTACTGCAGATGTGTACATTGAAGAACTGACCACAATGATGGCGAAACTCGCACGTCTGCAACCAGCTTTGGTCAATCGGTCGTCTCCACTGCTACTTCACGACAACGCGCGACCCCATACTGCACAACAGACCGTCTCTAAGCTGCATGAGTTGGGTTTGGAAGCTCTCCCTCATCCGCCATAGTCACCAGATCTTGCGCGTACCGACTTTTTTCCAAAATTTGGACAACTTTTTAGCGGGAAAAAAATTCAATTCCAGAGAGGCAGTACAAAACGCCTTTGAAGAGTTTGTTGTCTCCCGTCCTGCTGATTTTTTCAAGAAGGGCATCCATAAACTGCCACAGCGTTGGCAAAGATGCATTGATTGCAGGGGTGATTACTTTGAATAAAAGAAATAAATAAGATTGAAAAAAAAAAATTCTTTAACTTTTTTCAAACAAAACGGCAATTTCATAGGTAAAGACCAATATAATTAAAATAAGGAAGGGATGTAGTGTTTGTATAATCTATGTTGTCTGTGGTGGTTGATGTTGTCTTGAGCACGCGGGTGTGGGGTAGTCAGTCACGCGCTAGCCACGAGTGAGAGCGGACGTGTACTGCCATACTGGTGTGTAACCAAGCCAAACTAGTGAGTACTACAATGACCTAATTCTCAGTCTTGTAATCTTATTACTATATTGTGTTGATGACTCAGGATGACGTGCGCAGTGCAGTGTCACGCGAAACTATATTTTAGAGATTCAAGTGACACTACAACCAATATGGGCAGCCGTGTCTCTTAACATCAGGCGAAAGATTTACTTGTGACGTCATTCCTTAACATAAAAAGGGGCAAGGACCCAACTTTGGCGAAAGTAAAGGTGTGTGTGAAGTTAGCCCCGCACTTTTCGAAATCTAGATTTTTTTGTTGTGCTGAATTGTTCTAGGTTTGTTCTATATTGTTCCAAAATAAAAAAAAGTCTAGCGTGAAAATTATGGGTGGAAAATCCGAAAAACAAATTTTCACCGTAGCTCCCCAAGTGTGATAAATCCTATTTTTCTTTGTGCTGGATTGTTCTAGGTTTGTTCTCAATTGTTCCAAAATATAACGATCCTAGAATGAAAACTGAATTTGGAAAATAAGAAAAACTTTTTCGTGGTAGCCCCGCACTTTTGGAATTTCCAAAACATTATTGTTGTTCCAGATTTTTCTAAGTTTGTTCTACATTGTTCCAAATTAAAAAACTTCCAGAGTCAAAATTGAGGCCTTAAATTAAAAAAATACTTTTGTATGGTAGTCCCCCATTTTGCGATAATCTCATTTTTCAATGTTGTGCTGGGTTTTTCTAGGTCTATTCTACATTGTTCCAGAATATCATTTGTCTAGAAAGAAAGCTGCGGCCAGGAAACGATAAAAAGTGAACGGAGAACCAGCATGTCGTTAAAGAAGTTCGCCCCGCAATTTTGGAATTTCCGAAAATTTAATGTTGTTCCAGATTGTTCTAAGTTTGTTCTATATTGTTCCAAAATAAAAAACTTCCAGAGTCAAAATTGAGGCCAAAAAAAAAACTTTTGTTTGGTAGCCCCCCCATTTTACTATAACCTTATTTTTTAAGATTGTGCTGGGTTGTTCTAGGTCTATTCTACATTTTTCCAGAATATTAATCGTCTAGAACGAAAGCTGCGGCCAGGAAACGATAATAGGTGAAGGGAGAACCAGCATGTCATCTCGATAAACATATTAAAAAAGCCCCGCACTTTTGAAATTTCCTGAATTTATCTATTGTGCTGGACTGTGCTAGGTACATGTTACATTGTTCCAGAATATCAAACTTCAAAAGCAAATATATACGTCAGAACAAGAAAAATACTTTTAATAGAACTTGAAGGTAAGCATATTTTTAAGAAAATTTCTTTTGTTGTGCTGAATTGTTTCAGGTATGTTCTACATTATTCCAGGCTTGTTCTATATCGTCCCAACATAATTCATCTAGAAGGAGCTGAGCTATCAGGCCAGTCAAACAAATATAGTGGATAACAAATCTGCCGTTGTTGAAAGAGTTTAAGAATATAAACAACAATAAAAGAACTTACACTGAGCGCCAGAACCAAACACAGCGATTTGAGATGCATTTTCGGTCTTTGGATCGTGGTGACCCGAGTCAGGCCAAGACGAACTCGACTGTGCTTCTACCAAATTGTATCCCCTTTTTATACCAAAACTTTGGCTTGAACAAACACGCTCAAGGAAGCAATAACTCATAACCATCACCTGTGCAAATCAACATATTGTGTGTAGGTAATACAGGAAAATAGTTTTAACCATTAATTTGACAAAAAAAAGTAAATAACAGTTGATATATGACCATCTGCTTCTTTCTTTATACATATTTTTGTGGATTTACCGGCGGTTAAAATATGTGAGCTATTCAATTCACTAAACTTATTTAATTTCTTTAGCAAACAACGGCTGATTTATTGTATTTACACGCCTGCTGCGTTGTTTAATTAAGTAAAAATTTTACTTGGCAGTGGCATTTATTTAATTACGCAAATCAAATACTAGCCTTTTCATTTTCACAATTTCTATTGTGATTAAAATAAAAAATGAGTTGATCGTAATTTATCTACTTATTTCTTTTCATTCCACTAAGTACACTAATATTTCTTGTCTTTGAAATGTAAATATTCATTTTCTTTAGAATATTAATAATATATTGAGGTAATATATGGTGAATGTGCGCAAGAACTGCGTGATCTCATTCCCTTATCAACATTCCCCATACTGGACTACTAGACGCTCGGCTAAGCGCCATCCCTTCATGGTTGAAATACCACCCATTCGTACCAATCGATTTGATTCCACGTTCATAATTAGAACGGCTAAGAAATGGAATGCCAGCGTCTATGTTTCCGGCGAGTGTCGTGGAAACTTATGGCACTGGCTCAAATCTTATATCACCAATCGGAACCAAAAAGTAGTAATTAATAGGTACGAATCGGATACAGTCCCTGTTAGTGCCGGGGTCCAACAAGGCTCAATACTGGGACCATTGCTATATGTGTTATATAATAGGTCTTTACCTATGAAATTGCCGTATTGCAGTACAGACTTTTTCAAATAAAAAAAAGTTTTGATTGGCTATGAATTCTAAATTCAAATTAATTTTGTTTTAAAAATATGACATTCTATTTACAATATAAGTCATTTGTTTATTGATTAGCGTTGTATTTTCATTACATTTCAACATTTTTCCTCATAATGGATACTTTGAAATTTCGTGTAATTATGGAATATGAGTTCCGTCGTGGCACCAACGCGGCACAAACGACACGTAACATCAACGACGTTTACGGAGAGAACTATACAAACGAACGTACAACCCGTTATTGGTTTGCTCGGTTCCGTTCTGGGAATTTAGACTTGAAAAATGAACCTCGTGGTCGTCCGGAAACTTTGGTCAACAATGATGAATTAAAGGCGATTGTGGAAGCTGATGAATCTCAATCTACAGCTGAGCTGGCAGCAGCTTTTGATGTTAGCATCAAAACAATATTGGTCCATTTGCGACAGATTGCCAAGATAAAAAAGCTTGATAGATGGGTGCCCCACGAACTTAACGATCGCCAGCGCAACGTACACGTCGAGACTTGCCTTGCGCTGCTTAACAGGCACAGAAATGAATGAATTTTGAGCCGAATCGTTACGTGCGACGAAAAATGGATTCTTTTTGACAATCGAAAGCGCTCAGCAAGTTGGTTAGATCCTGGTTCGGTACCAAAGCAATGTGCAAAACGAAAAATGACCCCTAGAAAAATGATGGTCACAGTTTGGTGGTCTAGTGCTGGTGTGATTCATCATAGCTTTTTACAAAACGGCGAGAGCATTACTGCAGATGTGTACATTGAAGAACTGACCACAATGATGGCGAAACTCGCACGTCTGCAACCAGCTTTGGTCAATCGGTCGTCTCCACTGCTACTTCACGACAACGCGCGACCCCATACTGCACAACAGACCGTCTCTAAGCTGCATGAGTTGGGTTTGGAAGCTCTCCCTCATCCGCCATACTCACCAGATCTTGCGCCTACCGACTATTACTTTTTCCAAAATTTGGACAACTTTTTAGCGGGAAAAAAATTCAATTCCCGAGAGGCAGTACAAAACGCCTTTGAAGAGTTTGTTGTCTCCCGTACTGCTGATTTTTTCAAGAAGGGCATTCATATACTGCCACAGCGTTGGCACAGATGCATTGATTGCAGGGGTGATTACTTTGAATAAAAGAAATAAATAAGTTCCAAAAAAAAATACTTTAACTTTTTTCAAACAAAATGGCAATTTCATAGGTAAAGACCAATATGTGAATGATATAAGTGAATGTTATAAATTCTGCAATTTTTTATTATACGCTGATGACTTGAAAATATATCATACCATTAATACATACTACGATCATCCGAATTTTCAGTTGGATTTGGACCGGTTATCAGTATATTACACCAGACCCACTCCTAGTCCCTGCATTCTTCCGAGACTCTCCTGCTCAAGCCTCCCATCCATACCTCCCAATTCTATGATAAATCCTTTACAGCGCAAGCTGTTCGTCTGTGGAATGCGCTTCCCGTAGATATTAGACACGCTAAGTCCCTAAGCATATTTAAAAGTATGGTGCATAAATATTATATGTCATTATAATTGCTCCATTTATTATTTACTACTACTTTGTATTCCATTCCATTTTAAAGTAGTATATATTAGTTTATTACGCTATTGCATAGCTTTTATCGCGAGCCTTGAGCGTGGGGACCGAATTCAGAAATTCCGTAACGAAAAAAACCTAACACTCCGAACCGTATAATTGCATAAGTGGATAAAAAATGCTATGCAATAGCTTTACCGCGGCAGTCTCCGAGTGCCACACGTCTTTTTTTATTATAAAATATATATGTATTAGAATGTAGGTATATATATATATATATATATATTATATAAATATATCAGTTAATAGTTTATAATTTATCTATATTTACTTTATCTATAAATTGTTTTACACCGCTGCTTATTTTTCTCTACTGCTACTGTCCATTCAAGGGTGGAAGAGATCGCTGTCAGCGATAAGACCGCCCATTGTTACACTAGTTCTTAAATATTATAGTTATTCCTGATTTTGTACTTCATTGGTGAGACAATAAAGAGTTCTATCTATCTATATTGTAGTCAAAATAAACTGACGCTTTGTCTTAATAAATGCAAATCAATAGTTTTCACTCGTAAGAGAAGTACCAGTAACTTCACATATTCCCTTTGTAATTCAAATCTGGATAAGGTACAAATAATCAAAGATTTAGGTGTTACTTTGGTTAGTAATTTAATCTTAGATATACATTTACAGAATATTATACACATGCACATGGTTTCAAAATGTCATAGGATTTGTCATAGGATCTACTAATAATTTCAAAAATGAATATAGTTATAGTCTATTGTATAAGTCACTTGTTCGATCACAGCTTGAATATGCGGCTCCCGTATGGAACCGTTATTATAAATGTTATATTAAAGACATTGAAAGAGTTCAAAAGAACTTACGCTGTGTGGATTATAAGTATAATCATAGTTTTATGTCATATGAAGATCTGCTTAAAAAATATAAACTAGTGGATTTAAATTCTAGAAGGTTGCTACTTGGAGCAACGTTGTTGTATGACATCTGTCACAATCGTTACGACTGCCCCGAGCTGGTAAATAGGCTTTTTTCCAAAGTTCCACTTAGAATTCACTCACGAACTGAGCAAAAATCTTTTTTACCGCAACCCGACGTACCAACTCGGGTCAGCGTTCACCACTGTACCGCATGACTAAATCTTATAACGATAATTTTAATAATATTGGCGATTTTCGTAGGATTGTGTTGGAGGTCTTGAGTGGTGATGGTAACAAGCATTCCACCTGATAGTTTGTTTGTCTTATACGTACCTGCCTTGTCTACTTCGTCGTGGATATGTTTGCCTCATCACAGCTCTCGGCCCACCGCCTACAACATCAATCTTTGGTTTATTTTTAAAATTCAAATTCAAATTTATTTATTGTTTCAACATACATGACACATACTCTGCTTTAGCATACACTGTGTTGCAGGGGGCAGTGTCTTCCCTTATGGTACAAATAATTTCAATACAAAATTGAAACAGTACAAAGTTAAGTAAGTGTTGAAAAACAATGTAATATTAAGCTAGGTAAGCTAGTTTAGAACAAAAATTATGAACCTTTGTTGTCTAGTAATAGTTTAAAAGCTAAATAAATAAAAGACATCTATATACATATTTAAAAAAAATACATATAGGGGTCTGCGTGTAGAGATGTTTAGTCGTGCGTGTCGTGTGTAAGTAGTTAAGCACCTGTAAGCGTAATTGTAGTACTTCTCAGAGAATGTTTATAAAATGCAAGAGCATGATTAATCAATTCTAACTAGGAGCTTTTCCACATTTTTATAGTCTAATTGCTGCAGCCATTCAATAACCGGAATTTTAAATTTATGTTAGTTCAGTGATTTAGTTTTGTATTTAGTGTTTATAATGTTGTATATTTTAGGGGCAATATGATTACAATGCCTCCACGCTAGAGCACTTCTATATTTAGGAATAGGACAATGGTCCAATCTCTTGCTGGTGATAGGTAGAAATGGAACTGTTTCTGCATGATATCTTTTTAAAATCTGATACACAAACAACTTCCTCACGGAAAGGACTTTACATTTTTCAAAGAGATCAGTAGTAGGATGTCTGAAAGGTAAGGCCATTATAACTTTTAGCAGTGCGCGCTGGGCTCGCTCAACTTCAATAATGTGTGTCTTCGCTGCGCCACCCCATGAGCTAATACAGTAACCAATGGCACATTCACCAAGGGCTTTGTAGGTCTGCAGTAGCAGTTTCTTGTCCGCCACTGGGCGAAGGGTCTTAAACAAGTGTATTAGCTTCCTAACACGCTTCGAAACTGATTCAATATGGGATCTCCAAGTCATTTTATGGTCAATAGTCACACCAAGGTCAAATACCTTGATTTTAGATTGATTCTACTCGACTGAGGATATTACATGAGCAATTTATTTATTTATTTATTTTATTCTTGGAAGACCAACAGCTGTTATAATTACAATAGACATAGGTTTACAAAAAAAGAAGCCAATTAAAGGTCCTCACGGATAGACAAAAAAGAGTACAATTTAAATGAAGTAAACACCTAAGAGCACTAACTACATACGCACTGCATGGTATTACTTACTAAGTTATAGAATAGCTATGCACAATAATAAATTATAAGTAGATTAATAATTAAGGTAGCAATAGCCTAGTAACTAAAAATATTACAGTTAATTATTGTCAAAAAATTCACTGCTCAACCGCTGCCTGGCCGACGCTACGCTTGTACAGAATAGGTCAAAGTTAAGACGCTTATCAAGTACATTAAACCCATTGCTGGCCCTCCATAAATACGAGTTTTGTCTATAGTTTGTGTTTACTACCGGTGCACTTAGAATGGAATTAAATCTCAATGATTTTGAGTGAGCAACTAAGTTAATTTTGTATAAGAGTTCGGGGCAATCAATTTCATTTGAGCAAATTTTGAGTAGGTAAGTTATATCAGCTATTTCTCTTCTTTTAAAGAGAGGAAGAAAGTGGAGTTTCTTACAAAGTTCCAAATAATTATTAGACTTATATGGGAGTTTCAGGCGATAACATATATATTTGATAAACTTTTTTTGGATTCTTTCTATTCGCATTACATACTTGTCATATCTAGGATTCCACACTTGTGATGCATACTCCAGCACGCTGCGAACAAACGTACAGTACAATATTTTAAAGGTTTTCACTTTACTGAAGGATGCACAGCTCCTTAGGACAAATCCCAGCTCTGTTTACTATATTATTAATGTGTTCATCGAACAACAATTTACCATCATGTATGACACCAAGGTCACGAACCACAGTACTATTGACCAAAACATGATTTTTTAAGGTGTAGGTAGATGGAATGTTGTTTTTTTTTTCTGGAATAAGTAACAATTGAACACTTTGCTGGGTTTAAGTCAAGTTTGTTTTCAATACAATAGCTATCCAAACGGCTTAAGTCCGCTTGCAGTTTATTAACATCATCAGGTGATTTTACTGTCGCGAATATTTTCATATCATCAGCAAAGCATAGTAAATGAGAATTTAAAAAACAATTGGATATATCGTTAATAAATATCGTAAAAAGCAATGGGCCTAATAAAGATCCTTGGGGTACCCCGCTGGGGATGGCTACCCAACTAGAAACATAGTTACTGACTACTACAGCTTGTGTTCTTCTGTCTATGTAGGAGGAAAACCATCGGAATAAATCACCCCTTATACCAATACGAGAAAGCTTAAGTAACAAGATCTTATGATCAATTTTGTCAAATGCTTTACTGTAGTCAGTATAGACTACATCTACCTGACTACCAGTATCCATGGATTCGGTTAAATAATCATTAAGGAGAATTAAATTAGAGACAGTAGAACGGCCCCTTAAGAAGCCGTGCTGCGAGTTATGGAACGAGCTTCTAAGAGCTGCATATACTTGGTCATATACGATCCTTTCAAAGATTTTTGCTATAATACAGAGCTTAGAAATAGGCCTGTAGTTGACTATATCAGTCTTTGGTCCCTTCTTATGTACCGGCGTGACAAAGGCCGATTTCCAGATCCGCGGAAACACACCCTCTAATAAACGAACAAATTTATTTACTCATAAAGAACATAGTTCACTTATAGTGAGCTTAAGTATGTATAAATTATAACTAAATAACCTAGTTATAATTAATCTAAATATTATCCAGATGGTCCGGCGGTAAATACGTTTAAAAAACATTGGCATAAATATATTTTTACAGTTTAGTTTTGAACATAGGCATGGTTTTACAATCTTTAGTATCGTTTGGTAGATCATTAAATAATTGTGCACCTTCATACATAATATTTCTTTTACCATATGAAGTTCTTGGAGGTTTTAATTTGATTTTATTTGTATTTCGCAAGCTATGTTTAAAAGATCTTTTTGTGAATGATATTTGTGTGTGTATTTGGTTAGTCAATATTTTTTTAATTAGAATGCAAGTTGTGTATGTATAAAGTTGTTTTAACATAAATATTTTTGTTTGTTCATAGAGAGAACGTGTGTTTGTCAGGTAGTCGTAATTGAAAAGGGTTTTTACTAGTTTATTTTGCGATACCTGAAGTTGTTTAAGATTTGTTTTTGTAGCACACCCCCATATTTGTATTAAATATTCCAAGTGTGATTTGACTAGTGAGTTGTATATAATCATGCGCACTTTACGGGGTATACAACCGGCAGACCTTCGTAATGCCCCTGTTACTGACGAGACCTTCGAACTTACGTGATGAATATGAGCTCGCCAGTCAAGCTTATCGTCTAATTGAAGACCAAGATATTTTTCTTGACGAGAACGGTGTATCATTGCGCCATTTATAGATAAAGGTGCATATGGCAGGGTTTTTTTATTTTTGGCCGAAAATATCATGTAAGTAGTTTTTTTAGTGTTTATTGTGAGCAAGTTACTTTGACACCAGATGTTAAACTTATGTAGATCAATTTGTGCTTGGTTTACTAGATCAGGTAGGTTACGTCCAAAGTAGAAGAGGCAGGTGTCATCAGCATATAAGGTTACATGACCTGTTAGTCCTATTTTGCTGATGTTATTGACATATATTAAAAACAGCAAAGGTCCTAAGACCGATCCTTGGGGTATTCCACAGACTATCCGTTGATGACCACTTTCATGATTTCCAATTTTTACCACTTGAAATCTATTTGTCAGGTAAGATATAAAAATTTCAAGAGCTGTGCTTGTTATTCCCAAATCTTTTAGTTTATTACGTGCGATCTTAGCCGGTGCTGACTGTGAACTGATGCTACTGATGGGAATGAGTGAGCATAGATTTTAAAATCAAAGGGTAATTTATTTCTATCTGTTTTTTTGAAACGTACCTATATATTTTGTTTTTGTTGTATTGAGAGAGAGTAAGTTATCCTCTAACGTAACGAAGTAATATTGTCCCATCCTGGGGCACTTTTGACTTTGAGATTATTAATAATACTTGCTACTTCTTTTGCGTCAGTTAAAAATAGTGACAAAGAACCAGTTGGTGCAGAGCTTGTACGCGTACCTACATTTTTTTTTTTTCAAGGAATGACGTGACGAGCTAGCCGTTCGCCTGATGTTAAACGACACGGCTGCCCATATCAGCTGCAGTGTCACTCGGAACTCTAAAGTATAGAGTTTCGCGTGACACTGCACTGCGCACGTCAACCTGAGACATCAGCACAATCTAGTAATAAGATTACTAAACTGTGAAATCAGATCATAAAGTCTCATTTGCCCAGTAATTTCACTAGCTACAGTGCCCTTCAAACCGGAATACAACAGTGCTTGCGCACTACTGCTTGGCGGCAGAATAACTGGCAAAGCGGTGGTACCTACCTAGACGAACTTTGCAGTAAAGTCCTACCACCACATATAGAGAAGGCAGCTTTTGCAAGTTCTTGATCAGTTTTGTTTAAATTATTTAATATTAAATCAGCCAAATCTTTTCCGGTGGACCTAAAAAAATTGTTGACTTCATTAAGATTCATTTGGACTTTTTTTAATCTTTAAAAGCGGGCTAGCGTGATTTTTCTTTTGAGAGTAGTTACTGAGTTCTTTTATAATGTTCCATGTTTCTTATATATTACCACGGGATGAATCAAGTTTGTTTTTATAATAATCGTGTTTTAAACTTTCTATTAAATTGTTGCAAACATTTCGGTACTTTGCGAACGTTTCACGTAGCTTGGCGTCATTTAGAGATGCTTTACATGGTTTTTGTAAACGATTTCGGCATCTTATACATTTAATAACGCTACTATTAATCCATGATTTTATAGGTTTATATTTATTTGATCTACTTTTGTTTGTAGTGTTATTTTGGATTACTTCTTGAGCAAATGATACTAATTTAATTGCGGCATCATTCGCTTCAGATATTTCATAATAGTCTTTCCAGGGTTGTTGTGCAAGGGTTTCTCTAATTAAGTAAATGTTATTAATTGCCTTAAACCGCATATTATTTTGGTTGTCTATTTTACCTGGGCCAGTTTTCATATGTAATAATATAGGTGAATGGTCTGTTAATTGATGGAAAACTAAGGTTTGCCATGGACTATTTGTTTTAACCATAAAATGATCTAGACACTTGTAAGCTGTGCAACGCCATGAGATTTAAGTATTCAGATGTGTATCCTGTCGAATTTGTAGGTGGTAAAATATTAATATTTATGTCACCTGTGAAATTTACATTACTTTTTAATTTTGTGTTGTTTGGTAAATTATCTAAAGAGTGTAAATAATTATTTGGATTAGCCAAAGAAGGAGGGCGATAAGAGCATGTCACGGTGTATAAGTCATCTATTTCTAATACTAGACAGTTACCATCTACCATTATGGGTTCATTTGACACAGCGCTGTAATTTTGACGTGCATAGGCGACTACGCCATCATTTGGTTAAGTTTTTTACCTTTGGTTTGTAATTTAGAATGTTAGAAACGCCTTTTTGTATAGTATATATGCAATTAGATACTCACTTTAAGGCGATAGTTAGGATTCAGTTACTAAATATCTTAAGTTACATCATCTCTCTGTTCTGTTTTCGTTAGATTTCTTATTTAATTAGTGACATCGGCTGAGTCAGGCTGCAACATCGGCGGTGCTAAAAGTCCGGCGAATGATGTCATTAAGGCTGGCGTGGCGCGAAATTCGACCAGCACTTTTCGGACATGAGAGAGTGTGAAAAGATGGTATGGCCTGTAACCAAAGTCCTGACTCCTACACAGAGACTGCGAGAAGCCGAGCACACGACACGTATCTAAAAGATTTTCCCGTGCTAGTTTGCAGATGGGTCGATCCCACAGCTTATGTGAGGAAAAAACCACAGGGAAATCGGAATTTGGACAAGCCAAGCCCTAGGCATTCTTGCCCTTGGACAAATGAGCTACTTCGAAAGCAACTAAAGATGAAGCTAGATTTTTTTCTATTAATTTATGTATAGCATGTACAGATGATTAAAAAAAACCGGTAAAGCAATACTCGACATTTTTGCGTATCTCTAAACGCACAGGTAGAGTAGTTAGAGACCACGTCTTGCCATCCATGTCAACATATAAACTGAAACCAGAGTATTCTTTACAATGTTGACTAACTCCTTAAGAAGCTCTTTGTGTTTTCACAAATGACATTATCGAAAAAAAAAGTAAATTTAGGGATGAATAGTCAAAACCGAATAATTTTAAAAGCAACGTGGGTGTTAATTTTGAGTAACCTGTCTGATACGTTACTAAATTTTTGAACGTTTTCCTCCTCAAAAGGTGAAAATTATTCATCCAGAATCGGCGAACTCAAGAGACGAAGAGAACGCTTGTCTACTAATTTGATATTTGGGGCAAGACTATCAAATTTTTAGAAAACACTTTTTTATCAGGCCAAGTATCGCAAACAAAAAGTTCGTATTAAGAAAAATTTAAGTCCAAACCAATTTAACGAAATTCGTTTGTAATAATATTTATTGTAACATCGTAGTATTTATTTGAAAATAAAGGCAATAAGCCAGTAAAAAATATACAAGACGTATTCACTTGGCTAGCATGCTACATCTTCGACCGCATCGTCACTTCCCATCAGATGAGAGTGTGGTCAAATACTAGACAAGTTTGAATTAAAATAAAATAAAATAATGTGTAGGTACACGATTACATCTTTTAATAAAAAAACGAGTGTGCTTAGACCACACGACTGAAATAAAACTTCCTTAGCTCCATCTCTCTTGCCCCTAAAGTAATTACAAAACATAACTCTCTCTCTCTCTCTTTTTGCTTTGTTAAATGTTATGTCACCATCTTGATAATTGTAAACTGTTATTTTACCGGAAATACCAACATAATAATACAAATTTGACGGCGCTTAGTTTCTAACGACGCACTTTTGCAAGCGCCATCTAGTTTAGTTTTGGTGGACTAGAGATGAAAATGAAAATGAAATGGCGCCATCTCTGGTGTAACGCTGGTAACATGCGTTGCTCGATTGGTTGATCGGCAACCAATCAGCGTTCAGTGAAGTTTACGATACTGTCTAGTAGAGGCGCTGGGAGGAGCGCGTGGACTTGCTCGGTGGAGCACAGTTGTCGTTGGACGGTGGGAGCCATAGAGTAACTTATTATAGAGTCATCAGCTTTATCGCCGATCAGCGCCATCTCGTGAAACCGGAAGAAATCACATTGTTCTATATCTATCACTACACTACCTATACGTGCTTGTATATACGTCTTTTATAATTTAATTTTTATTGTAATATTTTAAACTAAAATAGGCATAAATAAAACAACACATCTAATTACTTTAATATTTATTTATATTTAATATAAATTATAAAACAGGTACATTTTTAAAAAGACGGGAATTTTTACAACTTTATATAATTATGTAATCAATAACTTACATACTATAAGGCACCTAAGTTGATTTTTGCTTCACAGGTGGTCCCATAAAGGTTTTATCAAAAACATTTAAGTGTTTTTCAAAACATGAACTCGAGAAATACTTTTAAGATTGCAACCCGGTGTGATTCTCATCCCGGCCCGGCCGACTGACAGTTAGCCATGATGCTGCCGCTATGTCAACCTACGTTCCGTTCCTCCCCGTTTCTGCATAATTAAATGAATTTACTATGTATTAAAGGAAACAAATTTGTCGCTAACGCCATCTAGTGATATAGGTAACTACTAAAGAGAGCTAATCGGCCTCCATAGAAAACGTCAAAGTATAGAAGTGAAAAGACCCTGGTGGGAGCGCTCGGTACCTAGCGGAACACCTTGCCCCAAGCTATTTTCCTGAATACTGTAATTACGTGCTGCCATTAAGTGTGACAATAAAAGTGATTCCTTGTAACGATGTCTGATGAATGTGGAAAGTAGCACAACAAGCACTTTCACAGTGGCAGATTTGGCAGCCTTCACGTCACTCGCAAGGTTCAGAAATGTCTATAAAATTGAGAAGAAGTGGAGTTTTTCGATTTCGCAGCGTTCGTATCGCGCACAAGATTGAATTGAGACTGAAGGGGAGTACCAGCGAGAGCGATATCTACCCTCACTGAGCAATATAAAACTAAAAATTTAGGTACAACACGCAGTGTCGAGGTTAGATAGATAGATAGATAGATAACTCTTTATTGTCTCACCAACGAAATTTATACAATACAGGAATTATTAAATCTTACATACTAGTGCAACAATGGGCGGTCTTATCGCTAATAGCGATCTCTTCCAGACAACCTTTGGATGGAAAGTATCAAAAGATAAAACGCGGCGGTCTAAAACAATTCAGAATAAAAAGAAATACAGATAAAAATAAACTATTACCTATAACTTGGTAAAAATATATATGAATACATCCTAATACTTACATATTTTATAATAAAATAAACTAATACATATTTATTACAAAAGCAAGATAAAGTTATAATATAATACTAGATAGCAGCATGACAGATAATATTTGTGCACCATATCTTTAAATATGGCCTGGGACTTGGCGTGTCTGATTTCTGTAGGAAGAGCATTCCACAGACGAACAGCTTGCACTGTAAAGGATTTGTCGTAGAACTGGGAAGTATGGACGGGAGGCTTGAGCTGGAGAGTTTCGGAAGAACGCAGGACAGGAAGTGGGTCTGGTATAGGAACTTGAAGCGTTCTTTGAGATAAGGTGGGGTGGATGGGATGAATAAAATAGCATAGAGGAGGGATAGGATACGAGCATTCCGGCGAGAACGAATAGGTAACCACTTCAGCTTTTTACGAAATTCGGAGACATGATCATATTTGCGTAGGCCATATATGAATCTAATACAGAAATTTTGTAAGCGTTCGAGCTTATTTAGCTGTTCTTCGGTTAAATCTAGATATGAGGAGTCCGCATAGTCAAGAATCGGAAGTAACAGAGAATGTGCTAGAGCAATTTTGGTGGTAGTAGGTAGAAAATTACGCAATCTCCTAAGGGAACCGGCAGAGGCAAAAATTTTACGACTGGTTTCTGCAACTTGGGGTACCCACGACAGTTGCCTATCAATAAGTATCCCAAGGTTCTTCACGACGTCACTAACTGGGATTATAGTTCCATCAAAAATTACTACTACAAAAGTAACTACTTCTATAACGGCTGATTTACGTATCAGTCGCGTGAATTTTATACTAGATACTAGTATTATGCCCCGTGCGCGGGCCGCGAGCGGCCCGCGGTGGTTTGACTTAAAAAAAAAATATTAAAAAGCTCCTACAAAAATCATCAGCATTGTATGAAAGGGCCCTCACGCACTGCAATCAAGTGCCGCCACCACTGGTCCACGCAGTATTCGCGCGGTTGCACCGCGGGTCTGTGTTAAAAGAAAAAAGTATTTGGGCCGCCTACAAATATATCTTTTTTACTTTCAAATATTTATCCTGATATTTATTAAGCTTTGGCTATATTTAATGTTTCTAATAACTTTCAAAATTATAAACTCTATTTTTCGTCTTTGTATCATTTCCCTTTTCACTCGTATACGTTTATGAACATTTTATTAAATAATGCTAAAACAACAACACGACACTTGCTAGCGCCACGGTGGTGAAAAAATTAAACTTTTAAGATTAAAAACTATTTACGCACTAAACGCCAATGTTGGGTTATCAAACCTTCTTTGTTAGACGATTTTGAGGTTGTCTTGGTCTTTGATAAAACATACCTATTGTTGCTCCATTTATACGATATTTACTATAGTTACAGTTAGTTATAACAACAATAAACAGAAATATCAATTTTCGCGCGTTAAGCAATGCCATATTTACGTTCTGATTATTTATTCTTTAAAAAATATGCAAACAATAAGCTTTCCAAGGCCAATGCACGTATATTATAGACGAAAACAAAAATTCTAAATATAAGAAAACGTTAAAAAAGGATCGTGTGAATAAATGTGGTCCAAATGAACAAACTTTTTTCGTATTTAGTCTATGGTAAATATATGTCTATGGTAAATATTGATTTAAGCCATGGACTATCTCTGGTATCAGCTGGTCTTCAATTAGTCGGCGTTTTGTAATAAAGTCAAGGTTCTAACTACTTACAATACAACACAATACAAAACGCTTTATTGACACCAAAAATAAACATGTAGAAAATAGAATCACGTAATAAGGTACAATGGACGGTCTTATCGCTAAGAGCGATCTCTTCCAGACAACCTTTGTATGGACAGAGATATGAGACACTATGAGCGAGGACGGCGGTGCAAATAAATACTATATACTAACCTATACTCAAATAATATAATACATAAGAATAAATAATAATAAAATACATATACCTAAATCATTGATACATAATATATACACATGTACAATATAGATAGATAGATAACTCTTTGTCTCACCAACGAAATTCATACAATACAGGCATTATTAAATCTATATATATATATATATATATATATATACTTATACCAGTTAAAAGGAACACAGTTTATTTAGTAAGGAGTCAGGTTAGATAAATATGAATTTTTGACTTGATATTTAAAAGTGAAAAGTGATTGAGCGCGTCGAATGATAACAGGGAGTTCATTCCACAATCTAACAGCTTGAACTGTGAAGGAGTGGTCGTAGAACGAAGTACGACGTACCGGGGGCTTGGGAAGGAGGTTTTCCGATGACCTAAGTTGGAGTGGGAGTGATAAAGAAAATCGAATCGAGCCTTCAAATAGTGGGGAGTAGAAGGATTAAACAATATATTATAAAAAAAAAGAGACAGGATATGAGTATTCCGGCAAAGACGTATTGCGAGCCACTTGAGTTTAGAACGCAACTGAGACGTGATCATATTTTTGGAGACCGAAAACAAATCGTAAGTAATTTTGAAGACGCTCAAGTTTATTGAGTTGCTCCTCAGTAAGGTCAAGGTAGCAGGCGTCAGCATAGTCGAGAATTGGAAGAAGGAGAGATTGTGCAAGCGAAACTTTGGTCCGTAATTCAAAATCTAAAGCGATAACCCCTTTTTTGTACATTAAAAAACAGCTTACAGTTTCAGCTTCGAAATGGTGCTGAAAACTGGTATGAACTTCCTTGAAAGTCTCTCGCGTCGAAAAGTCTCTTTTTTTTAGTCAAACCACCGCGGGCCGCGAGCGGCCGTACAAAACAAAGTTTCTACAAAAAAATATATTGTCAGCGTTATCTGAATGCGAACCAGGGCCCTCAAGCACCGCTACCAAGAGCCGCCACGACTGAGCCACGCAGTATTCGCGCGGTTGCGCCGAGGGACCGTGTTAAAAAAAAAAAAAAACTATATACCATCCGAAAGTATTTGGGCCTCCTACAAATATATCTTCTTTACTTTCAAATATTTATATAGCTGATATTTATAAAGCTTTGGCTTTGTTTATTGTTTCTAATAACTTTCAAAATTATAAACTCTATCCTTTCCATTATTTTTATTGTCTGTTTTTTTATTACACTTTTCCTTCACATACTTTCCTGATCCCATCATTTTCCAAAATATTTCAAATTTTGTAAGCTCAAAATACAATTTAGCGCGTTTAAGTTTCCCCACTTTTAATTGAAAAGTTAAATCTAACATGACACTGGCAGATTGCATCAATAGCGCGATGCCAAAACAGAAGAAAAAAAATTATTTGGACCGTGCCGTGTACCGTGTCTGACTGACTCTTACTTTAAAGCTTACGACAAACATCTCGTAAGCTTTAAAGTCAGAGTCAGTGAATGGTCAGTGAATGGGAATTCCTTACCTATTGGCATTATGGTTTGTTAACCATAATTAAGGTGAGGAATTCCCATACATAGTTATCCTTACCTATCATTTTCTCTTTTGACATGACGCTTGCAAAAATGTGGTAAACAATTGCCTATAAAAAAAAAATAATGTTATTGTGTTATATATTTTAAATCAAGCGACCCACCCGCGGGGTTCGTGTTATTCGACTTAAAAAAATAATATTAAAAGCTCCTACAAAATTCATCAGCATTGTGTGAATGCGAACCAGGGCCCTCACACGCTGCAATCAAGTGCAATCTTTAACCCTACACTTCGAAATTGGTGTTGCTTTTAGTACCGTGTCTGACTTTTCATTTATATGTCAGAAGCGTTGGAGATTACACCGGTCACTCTCCTCTCACCTACAGACATTTCTTATAAGAGAGACTGAGACCGATGTATTACGTCCGTGTCGCTAAGTTTAATCGTTTCAACGTACCTACTACGGCTCTACTATTGTTACGAGTATTTTTCGATCCGTGCATGAAAAAATACCTTTAAAAATCAATAAAAAAATAAAAATATTAACCGGTGTGTTAAAAAATATCGCATCGTAATATATGATTTTTTTTAAACAAATCTCCATATTCAGTTTTTCTTAACCGACATCCGTTGAGAAGTTAGATTTAAAAAAAAAAAGTCGGTAATTCAAAATCTAAAGCGATAACCTCCCCCTTTTCTTACATTAAAAAACAGCTTACAGTTTCAGCTTCGAAACGGTGCTGAAAACTGGTATGAACTTCCTTGAAAGTCTCTCGCGATTCGCGCGGAACCCGAACGCGGCCCGAATTTCTTAAGATTAAAAAAAAATTTTATGAAACGCGTAATTTTTTTTACAGATTTGAAAGAGTACAAAAAGGCATGCAAACTTTAGTTCAAGGTCGACCCCGCTATCTCTCGCGATTTCCGAGGGAAGTAGGGGTATAAAGTACCTTTGTATGGCGGCCATATTGAAAAATGACGGAATCAAAATTTGTTTTTCACATTCCTACTAATCATCAAGGAGGATAGTCAGATATCGATTTTCATCTGGATCGGATAACGTTTTCTTAAAGTCAATATTTCCGTATTCGCTATTTTGAAAAAATCGGTTTTGTCATTTTCACCCTTATTGCATCTTCACTTGATCCTTTGGAATGTCTTTTCTAAAATATTGGTATTCGTAGCTCAAAAAAGGAAAGTGTATATTTCGATAAAAGTACCTTTGTATGGCGGCCATATTAAAAAATGGCGAAAGTCAAAATTTGATTTCAGAATGTTAATAAGCATTCAATAGGACTTCCAAATATCGATTTTCATCCGGATCGGTGAAACTTTTTTTCCGCCGTGACCTAAATTTCCGCCACTTTGAAAAAAAAATCCGATATCTTCCCCTTGGGCTCCCAAACAATATTAGTTTGAGCTGTTTATACTAAAGTATCACGGTGTCGGCGTCTTTTCCGGTCTAAATTTGTATGGCGGATTTTTTTCCCGCCAATTTGAATTTTTTTTATTTGCCCTAAAATTCTCCAAGGATTTGCTATAACATTTTTTAAAACGCACATGATCTATCTCGTACAGTTTAGCCAGGCCGTTGATGGTCGCGATGATGGAAGATCGAAAGACCAGGATTTGAATTTTTTTAAATTTCAAACTACCATATCTATATGAATCGTAAAAAAATAATGGCAAACTTTCCCATAGGTATCGAGAAACAATGTGTTGAATTTGTAAAAAAAAATTGGCACGTGCAAGATGGCAAGCGAAGCCGATTCCCAGAACGGTAACGCGGTAAGGGTGCTAAGCCGCCGCGCTTTTGTATAGATAGATACCTATACCTACAGATCTATGCGGTTCCCGACATTGGTGTCGATTCTGTGTCGCATTCTCTAAAACTAAAGTAAACTTAAAGTATGGCGGTACTCTTCTGATAAAGGGGAAATGAAAAAGACGGAACCTGCAACCTGCGATGAAGAAGTACATACAGCCTTATTAATAAACACGAAATAGCTTTGGATTAGTTACACAATCTTTTGTCTCTTTCAATCCAGCTAAATATTCCAGTAGCAAGAAAAGGACAAAAGCTGAAGTAACTAACCCGAGACTAATACCCGTTTATTAATAAGGCTGCTATGGTCCGTTTTCCATTCATAGTTTAATCAGGCAGAAATACATAATCACCAATTTGTTGATTAATTAGGTTGATTTTAGAAATTGAAATAATTTGTATTTAAGACGAACTTAAATCAAAATGAACTGAATACGCATTGACTTACCTTGGTATTTTTGGCGTATTTAAAAAAGGGAATGATAGTTATTTACAACGATTAAACTAAATCGTACTACTACCTATTTACAACCTTAATTTTTTTAATAATGTGCACCTCTTCGCGTGAAGCACAGCTCGGCACGCTGACGCATGTTGTCTTTCACACGATCCAAAACGAATGAATCACTTTTAACAGTTTTAAATGCACTAATGATTTTATTCTTTAATTCTTCCCTGTTTACATACTCTGTAGCGTACACAAATAGTTTTACCTCACCCCATAAGTAAGAATCTAATGCAGTGAGATCCGGAGAGCAAGCTGGTCACGGAACAGGCCCTCTACGACCTGTCCAGCTATATTCGAAGTTACTACTTAAGTACTCACGTCCTTGTGACTCGTTCATCACACCTTTTAAAACGTTTAACGTTCATCACACTTTTTAAAACGTTTAAGTATGACACATTATTCAGTCTTCCTTCGATAAAATACGAAACAGTTATTTAGAACACCAATGTTTCCCACCCGCTGAATACCTACACCCTTTATCACGGATCACACACGCACGACACACGAAGGATTCCACGCGTATTGTTGCGGGCGCGGAAGTAGGAAGCGGTAAACCGGATGTACACATCTGTCGGCGCTTGCGATGACACTAATTACGCAGTGGGCAGGCGCCGGCGATGCGACAGGACAGCGGGTTGAGCCGGACGGGGTGGCGGGGGTGCTTTTTTGTGAAATGTATTCACCATACTTCACTTATTTATAAGGCAATTTGGTCAAAAATTAAGTACCTAATTTTATTAATTTAATATAATACGTGTGGACATATTACATAATCATAACGACAATCGTTTACCGAGTGCTCTCCTTCAGTATCGTTCGCATCTCACCAGTCATTCTGCATAACCAACCAATGGAGTAAGCTTTTGTGGTACCATCAGTTTCCGAATGCAATAGGAGCGATGGTCAAGTAACGGTATAGTAAAGTCAACCTTGGCTGCGTTACAATAGAGTCGAATCGTTTCAACGTACCTACTACGGATACTATTATTAAGAGCGTGCTTCGTTCGGCGCATGAAATAATACCTTTAAAAATCGATTAAAAATAAAATTACTATTGACCGGTGTGTAAAAAAATATTGCATCATAATGTATGATTTTTTTGCAACAAATCTGCATATTTAGTTTTTCTTAACCGACATCCGTTGAGAAGTTAATTTTTTTTTAAAAAAAGGTCCGTAATTCAAAATCTAAAGCGATAACCCCATCTTTTTTTTACTTTACAAAATAGCTTACAGTTTCAGCTTCGAAACGGTGCTGAAAACTGGTATGAACTTCCTTGAAAGTCTCTCGCGATTCGCGCGGAAACCGAACGCGGCCCGAATTTCTTAAGATTAAAAAAATAAAATTGTATGAAACTTGTATTTTTTTTTACAGATTTGAAAGGGTACCAAAAGGCACGCAAACTTTAGTTCGAGGTCGACCCCTCTATCTCTCGCGATTTCCGAGGGAAGTAGGGGGTATAGTGTACCTTTGTATGGCGGCCATATTGACAAATGGCGGAATCAAAATTTTTTTTCCATATTCCTACTAATCATCAAGGGGGATAGTCAGATATCGATTTTCATCTGGATCGGATAACGTTTTCTTAAAGTCGATATTACTGTAGCCGCCATTTTGAAAAAATCGGTTTTGTTATATTTGCATTTTAATCCTTAGTGTATCTTCACTTGATCCTCAGGAACGACTTTTCTAAAATATTGGTATTCGTGGCTCCAAAAAGGAAAGTGTACATTTCGATAAAAGTACCTTTGTATGGCGGCCATATTAAAAAATGGCGAAAGTCAAAATTTGATTTCAGAATGTTGATCGGCATTCTATGAAACTTTCAGATATCGATTTTCATCTGGATCGGTGAAACTTTTTTTTCCGCCGTGACCTAAAATTCCGCCATTTTGAAAAAAAAATTATTCCGAATTCTTCCCCTCGAGCTCCCGAACAATATTAGTTTGAGCTCTTAGTGCTAAAGTATCACGGTTTCGGCGTCATTTCCGGTCTAAATTCGTATGGCGGATTTTTTTTTCCGCCATTTTGAATTTTTTTTATGTGCCCTAAAATTGTCCCAGGGTTTGCTATAACATTCCTTAAACCGCACGTGACCTATCTCGTACGGTTTAGCCAGGCCGTTGACGGTCGCGATGATGGAAGGTCTAAAGACCAGGATTTGAATATTTTTGAATTTCAAACTACCACGTCTATACGAATCGTAAAGAACGATTGCAAACTTTCCCATAGGTATCGAGAAACGATGCGTTGAATTTGTAAAAAAAAATTTGTATGGCAGCCATGTTTAAAAATGGCGAAAACGAAATTTTTTTTTCAAATTTATAGTCTGGGGCCTCGAAAACTCTCCGATGCAAACAATCAGTCGGGTCGGACCAACTTTCAAAATGGCCGCCATCTTGAATCCGCCATCTTGGATTTTAATGACCACCGTCGGAAAGCCCCCGTCGTCCCCTACGACATTCGGTCGAGCACCCCCCGCGTGACTCTTACCGTTTTCGATCTACGAGCGTTTCCATTTTGTATGGAATTTTAGTTTTTTTGTATGGGAACCCCCTTTTTTTTTATTTCCCTAAAATCTTCCCAAGGTTTCCTCCAACTTTAGTTAAAACGCGACGGCAAAACAACTTACCGTTTCCGAGATCCGTCGAGCGGTTCCATCTCGGAGACGATTTTCCGGTGATGTCAGATTTTTCTCGTAGGTTACTCGCCCTCTTCTACGCGAACCTAAAGTCGATTTTTCTCCATCACCTTCCATCTCTTCAATCAATGATCTAAGTCAGTGAGTCAACATTTAACTTTATATAATGTAGACTAGTATTATGCCCCGTGCGCGGGCCGCGAGCGGCCCGCGGTGTATTAAATAAAAAAAAGTTCGTACAAAACAAAGTTTCTACAAAAAATGCGAACCAGGGCCCTCACGCACCGCTACCAAGAGCCGCCACCACTGGGCCACGCAGTATTCGCGCAGCTGCGCCTAATTCGCCTTGCGCGTTGAAAGAAAAAACAAAAAAAAAATTATACCATCCGAAAGTATTTGGGCCTCCTACAAATATATCTTCTTTACTTTCAAATATTTATCCTGATATTTATTAAGCTTTGGCTTTTTTTATTGTTTCTAATAACTTTCAAAATTATAAACTCTATCCTTTCTACATATTTTTCGTCTTTGTATCATTTCCCTTTTCTTTCACTCGTATACGTTTATGAACATTTTATTAAATAATGCAAAAAAAACGACACTTGCTAGCGCCACGGTGGTGGAAAAATGAAACTTTTAAGATTAAAAACTATTTACGCACTAAACGCCAATGTTGGGTTATCAAACCTTCTTTGTTAGACGATTTTGAGGTTGTGTTGGTCTTTGATAAAACATATCTATTGTTGCTCCATTTATACGATATTTACTATAGTTACAGTTAGTTATAACAACAATAAACAGAAATATCAATTTTCGCGCGTTAAGCAATGCCATATTTATGTACTGATTATTTATTCTTTAAAAAATATGCAAACAATAAGCTTTCCAAGGCCAATGCACGTATATTATAGACGAAAACAAAAATTCTAAATATAAGAAAACGTTAAAAAAGGATCGTGTGAATAAATGTGGTCCAAATGAACAAACTTTTTTCGTATTTAGTCTATGGTAAATATATGTCTATGGTAAATATTGATTTAAGCCATGGACTATCTCTATCAGCTGGTCTTCAATTAGTCGGCGTTTTGTAATAAAGTCAAGGTTCTAACTACTTACAATACAACACAATACAAAACGCTTTATTGACACCAAAAATAAACATGTAGAAAATAGAATCACGTAATAAGGTACAATGGACGGTCTTATCGCTAAGAGCGATCTCTTCCAGACAACCTTTGTATGGACAGAGATATGAGACACTATGAGCGAGGACGGCGGTGCAAATAAATACTATATACTAACCTATACTCAAATAATATAATACATAAGAATAAATAATAATAAAATACATATACCTAAATCATTGATACATAATATATACACATGTACAATATAGATAGATAGATAACTCTTTGTCTCACCAACGAAATTCATACAATACAGGAATTATTAAATCTATATACAGGGTGTAACAAAAACCCTGTTAAATAAATGAAGTATGTGTACAGATCATTACAAGTAGTCATATAAAAATGTCTAACAATACCCAAGTTATACGTATCTGAAGTTACAGGCAGTATCTAAACACAAAAAAATAATACCATTTCCCAAAAATGTTTGTGCCACAAGCCGTGCCTATTTTTAAATAGCTAAGTAACTAAGGTAAGAACAAACGCGGAACCGACAAACGGGGGCCGCCTTTGTCGGCTCTTTTGTAGGATGCCGCTCCTGCACCTGTGTGCCTACGGGGAAATGGGGTGCGCGGGCGGCGCGGCATCACTCGGCATAGGCGCGGCGCTAGTTACACTCAGTCGCACGTGCTCTCTCATGCAATTTAGTCGTTTCCAGTTTGATCGTCGCGAATTTAGTGTCGAGTGTGATGTCGTATTCTAACGATGAATACTACAATATGTTAATGTGCCTTGGTAGAAGCATTTTGATTGATTGACTGAACATGAAAATCACCTACCGGCAGATGTGTTTTTGAAAGCTCTTTTAAGAGCTAAAAATTACGTACCTATCTTGTTTCTTGACAATACAAAATCACACGTGAATTCGATTGTTTAGCCTTTGCTTGACGTAAAATGATTAGAATATGTCAGTGTGGCAGAACGGCGCGCAGCACTTGTGTGCTTACCACTATTGGTCAGAGACCTTTTACGTCATTAAGTTACGGTCTAGCAATCCTACAACGTTGTGGTATGTGGTATAGGGCACGTAATCGTATGGAAAACGCATAAGAAGTAATCTGTGGAATGGCCTCTAGTTCCATCGCAGTAGGTATGCGCGGTGAATAGACTTAGCATAGCATGGCGGGCGGTGCGGGGTGCGGGCAACAGGCAGCAGGCTGCGTCGGTGGTGCAAGTACCTATGTTGTCAATATCTGAGGTCGTAAACATTTTTAGTGACGGCATAAAAGGTTTTAATAAAAAGCATACGTAAGTTTTGTATGTCTCGTATTTAAATAGAACTAGTATTACTACAACCTTGAGTTGACACTGGATACGCAGCTCGCGGATATAACAGGGTTTTTGTTACTCCCTGTATATATATATACTTATACCAGTTAAAAGGAACACAGTTTATTTAGTAAGGAGTCAGGTTAGATAAATATGAATTTTTGACTTGATATTTAAAAGTGAAAAGTGATTGAGCGCGTCAAATGATAACAGGGAGTTCATTCCACAATCTAACAGCTTGAACTGTGAAGGAGTGGTCGTAGAACGAAGTACGACGTACCGGGGGCTTGGGAAGGAGGTTTTCCGATGACCTAAGAGACATAGAGTTGGAGTGGGAGTGATAAAGAAAATCGAATCGAGCCTTCAAATAGTGGGGAGTAGAAGGATTAAACAATATATTATAAAAAAAAAAAGAGACAGGATATGAGTATTCCGGCAAAGACGTATTGCGAGCCACTTGAGTTTAGAACGCAACTGAGACGTGATCATATTTTTGGAGACCGAAAACAAATCGTAAGTAATTTTGAAGACGCTCAAGTTTATTGAGTTGCTCCTCAGTAAGGTCAAGGTAGCAGGCGTCAGCATAGTCGAGAATTGGAAGAAGGAGAGATTGTGCAAGCGAAACTTTGGTCCGTAATTCAAAATCTAAAGCGATAACCCCTTTTATGTACATTAAAAAACAGTTTACAGTTTCAGCTTCGAAATGGTGCTGAAAACTGGTATGAACTTCCTTGAAAGTCTCTCGCGTCGAAAAGTCTCTTTTTTTTAGTCAAACCACCGCGGGCCGCGAGCGGCCGTGCAAAACAAAGTTTCTACAAAAAATATATTGTCAGCGTTATCTGAATGCGAACCAGGGCCCTCACGCACCGCTACCAAGAGCCGCCACGACTGAGCCACGCAGTATTCGCGCGATGCCAAAACAGAAGAAAAAAAAATTATTTGGACCGTGCCGTGTACCGTGTCTGACTGACTCTTACTTTAAAGCTTACGAGAAACATCTCGTAAGCTTTAAAGTCAGAGTCAGTGAATGGTCAGTGAATGGGAATTCCTTACCTATTGGCATTATGGTTTGTTAACCATAATTAAGGTGAGGAATTCCCATACATAGTTATCCTTACCTATCATTTTCTCTTTTGACATGACGCTTGCAAAAATGTGGTAAACAATTGCCTATAAAAAAAATAATGTTATTGTGTTATATATTTTAAATCAAGCGACCCGCGGGGTTCGTGTTATTCGACTTAAAAAATAATATTAAAAGCTCCTACAAAATTCATCAGCATTGTGTGAATGCGAACCAGGGCCCTCACACGCTGCAATCAAGTGCAATCTTTAACCCTACACTTCGAAATTGGTATTGCTTTTAGTACCGTGTCTTTTCATTTATATGTCAGAAGCGTTCGAGATTACACCGGTCACTCTTCTCTCACCTACAGACATTTCTTATAAGAGAGACTGAGACCGATGTATTACGTCCGTGTCGCTAAGTTTAATCGTTTCAACGTACCTACTACGGCTCTACTATTATTACGAGTATGCTTCGATCCGCGCATGAAAAAATACCTTTAAAAATCAATAAAAAAAAAAAAAATATTAATCGGTGTGTTAAAAAATATCGCACCGTAATATATGATTTTTTTGAAACAAATCTGCATATTCAGTTTTTCTTAACCGACATCAGTTGAGAAGTTAGATTTAAAAAAAAAAAAATGTCGGTAATTCAAAATCTAAAGCGATAACCTCCCCCTTTTCTTACATTAAAAAACAGTTTACAGTTTCAGCTTCGAAACGGTGCTGAAAACTGGTATGAACTTCCTCGAAAGTCTCTCGCGATTCGCGCGGAACCCGAACGCGGCCCGAATGTCTTAAGATTAAAAAAAAATTGTATGAAACGCGTATTTTTTTTTTTACAGATTTGAAAGAGTACCGAAAGGCATGCAAACTTTAGTTCAAGGTCAACCCCTCTATCTCTCGCGATTTCCGAGGGAAGTAGGGGGTATAGTTTACCTTTGTATGGCGGCCATATTGAAAAATGACGGAATCAAAATTTGTTTTTCATATTCCTACTAATCATCAAGGAGGATAGTCAGATATCGATTTTCATCTGGATCGCATAACGTTTTCTTAAAGTCGATATTTCCGTATTCGCCATTTTGAAAAAATCGGTTTTGTCAATTTAACCCTTATTGCATCTTCACTTGATCCTTTGGAATGACTTTTCTAAAATATTGGTATTCGTAGCTCAAAAAAGGAAAGTGTATATTTCGATAAAAGTACCTTTGTATGGCGGCCATATTAAAAAATGGCGAAAGTCAAAATTTGATTTCAGAATGTTAATAATCATTCAATAGGACTTCCAGATATCGATTTTCATCCGGATCGGTGAAACTTTTTTTCCGCCGTGACCTAAATTTCCGCCATTTTGAAAAAAAAATATTCCGATATATTCCCCTTGGGCTCCTAAACAATATTAGTTTGAGCTGTTTATACTAAAGTATCACGGTGTCGGCGTCATTTCCGGTCTAAATTTGTATGGCGGATTTTTTTCCCGCCGTTTTGAATTTTTTTTATTTGCCCTAAAATTGTCCAAGGGTTTGCTATAACATTTTTTAAAACGCACATGATCTATCTCGTACAGTTTAGCCAGGCCGTTGATGGTCGCGATGATGGAAGATCGAAAGACCAGGATTTGAATTTTTTTAAATTCCAAACTACCATATCTATATGAATCGTAAAAAACAATGGCAAACTTTCCCATAGGTATCGAGAAACAATGTGTTGAATTTGTAAAAAAAAAATTGGCACGTGCAAGATGGCAAGCGAAGCCGATTCCCAGAACGGTAACGCGGTAAGGGTGCTGAGCCGCCGCGCTTTTGTATAGATAGATACCTATACCTACAGATCTATGCGGTTCCCGACATTGGTGTCGATTCTGTGTCGCATTCTCTAAAACTAAAGTAAACTTAAAGTATGGCGGTACTCTTCTGATAAAGGGGAAATGAAAAAGACGGAACCTGCAACCTGCGATGAAGAAGTACATACAGCCTTATTAATAAACGCGAAATAGCTTTGGATTAGTTACACAATCTTTTGTCTCTGTGGTGTGCTAGCCCACGAAAAAGTTTACATACCAGTTTAATAGAGAACTTTTCCAGCTAGTTGCTAGGGGCAACGAATGTTGTTGATATAGACTTCACATGAGAGAAAATTTTATTTTCCGCATTTTGGTTTTTGTAAATATCTTTTTAATTAATATATCTTATACAAAGTCAATCGGCATATCATTAATTCAGCAAACCTATGGACCTCCTTCTATTACAACAAAAGTGTATCTAACTTCGCTTTACTGGTGACCTGTTTTGAACCGAAAGTCCACGTTTGCAGTAAATGTGTGTGATTTTGATTTTGTTGCTGATTGCGATAATTCTGATACTGATTCACATAAAAATGTCGCTCTCAACCGATAAGAACGAAGATGTTTGTCGTGTGGGCGTGCGAATTCCGCCGTTTTGGCCTGAAAAGCCGGCCATTTGGTTCGCGCAGATTGAGGGCCAATTCGCGATATCGAACATTACTACGGACAATACGAAGTTTTTCTACGTTATCGGCCAACTAGACCCGCAGTATGCTTCTGAGGTGGAAGATATAATCATCAACCCGCCCGACACCAACAGGTATGAAAAATTGAAGTCGGAACTTATCAAACGACTGTCCGCGTCACGAGAAAAGAAGGTCAAGCAATTACTTATGCACGCAGAACTTGGAGACCGTAAGCCATCTCAGTTTCTAAGACATTTGCAACATTTGGCTGGACCTGGAGTTCCCGAAGATTTTCTACGTACTATCTGGACCAGTCGCTTACCAAGTAGCACGCAAACGATAATCGCTTCGCAGATGACGTCTTCACTGGAAGCGCTCGCAGATCTCGCTGACCGCATCCATGACGTTGTTTCGCCTACAGCGCACGTAGCATCAACATCAAGTGTCATACCAGGAAGCTCTTTAGAAGCCATGAACCAACAGATTGCTGAACTTACCAAACAAGTGCAAGCTCTAACTGCGCAGGTGAACCGGCATTCACGTGCACCGAATCGTCCAAACAAGAAAACGCGCGGTCGTTCTAGCTCCACACGATCACAGTCGAACTATAGAAAATTTCCTGTGTGCTGGTATCATAGTAAGTTCGGCAATGAAGCAAGTAAGTGCGTAAAACCATGCGACTACCATGCGGGAAACGCGAACAGCAGTCGGTAATGGCGACGACCGATTGCCAAACTTCCGGTCGCCTATTTGTCACGGACGGCGCTACGAAGATGCAGTTTCTCATCGATACTGGCAGTGACGTATGTGTCTTCCCCCGATCGGCACTCAAGGAACGTCGTGAGAAAACAAATTATGAGCTGTGTGCGGCAAACGGTACACCCATTTCTACTTACGGCTACGCTCATTTAGTGCTGAACCTAGGCTTGCGCCGTGACTTCACTTGGCGATTCATCGTAGCGGACGTTACAAAGGCCATAATAGGTGTAGATTTTTTATCATTTTACAACCTCATCGTGGATTGTCGAAATCAACGTTTAATCGACAACACCACAAGCCTTACGTCCCCAGCTTCACCTGCACAGTCAACTGGGAACATTTCATCGGTAAAAGTTATTTCTGGAAATTCCGTATATCATAACATACTAAGCGAATACCCTGAGATTACTCGACCTTCCGGTGTCCACCGTGTTCCGAAGCATAATACCATGCATCATATACAGACTACTGCAGGACCGCCAATTAGCAGCACACCACGAAGACTAGCACCGGATAAATTAAAAATTGCAAAAGACGAGTTTGCAGATATGTTGAGGAACGGAACAGCCAGACCTTCAAAGTCACCATGGTCATCACCACTTCATCTTGCGCCTAAAAAAGATAACGGCTGGCGTCCATGCGGTGACTACAGAATGCTCAACGCTAGAACCGTACCAGACAGCTATCCCATTCGACACATACATGACTTTGCACATTGTCTCTCCGGCTGTCAAGTATACTCGGTTATCGATCTCGTAAAAGCTTATAATCAAATTCCTGTCTGCCCTGAGGATATTCCGAAGACCGCAATCACGACGCCGTTTGGTTTATACGAATTTCCGTTCATGACGTTCGGACTACGTAATGCCAGTCAAACGTTTCAACGATTTGTGGACGAGATGCTTAGGGGCCTTGAGGAGTTCTGCTTCCCGTTTCTGGACGATTTTTTGATCTTCTCACCTGATCAGGAATCACACAAGAAGCACCTTCATCTGCTCTTCAACAGACTCAAGGAATACGGCATGGTAATCAACACGAACAAGTGCATATTCGGTGTATCAGAGGTAACGTTTTTAGGACACAGCATCTCAGCAGCTGGGACTAAACCATTACCATCGAAGGTAGAAGCGGTTGCGAATTACCCACCACCGAAAACCGTCAGAGAACTGCGAAGATTCCTAGGAATGGTGAACTTTTACAGAAGGTTTATTCCTGATGCAGTGCGGCATCAAGCGCCTCTGAATGCACTGCTCACAGGATCAGTTAAAGGTTCACATCCCGTGCATTTATCAGAAGAAGCTACTAAAGCATTCATCGCCTGCAAGGAAAGTCTCTGCCAAGCAGCACTACTTGCTCATCCAGACTGCCAAGCGAAGCTCGCTATAGTCACTGATGCTTCAGACACAGCAATGGGCGCAGCTTTACAACAGCATAGAGACGGCCTGTGGGAACCTTTAGCATTTTTCTCTCGAAAACTTTCGCCATGTCAACAGAAATACTCGCCTTATGACAGGGAACTTCTCGCCATCTACGAAGCAATAAAATACTTTCGTCACATGGTGGAGGCGAGAGCCTTTATTATTTACACTGACCATAAGCCCATAACTTTCGCATTTCATTCACGAAAAGAAAAGTGCTCACCAAGACAGTTCAGACATCTGGATTTTATTTCACAGTTTTCTACAGATATCAGGCATATTTCAGGAAAGGATAACGTTGTGGCTGACAGTTTATCACGCATCGAAGAGATTACTCAGCCCATCGATCTATCCAAGCTTGCTCAAGCACAAAGCACAGATCCTGAACTAGAACAACTTTTGGATAGCGATACTTCTCTACGCTTGACAAAAATCAAACTGCCTGGATCTCACACAGAAATCTATTGTGACAAGAGCAGCAATGTGGCCAGACCTTATGTGACCAAAGACATGCGACGGCAAGTGTTCGAAAACTTGCATTCTTTTAGCCACCCTGGCATAAATGCGACGACGAAACTGATATCGGAACGCTATGTATGGCCTAGTATGCGAAAAGATTGTAGAGAGTGGACTCGTTCCTGCCTAGCATGCCAACGATCAAAAATAACACGTCATGTCTCATCTCCATTAGCATCATTCAACTTACCTCGAGCCAGATTCATGAAAATCCACATAGATTTGATCGGACCTTTACCTCTTTCACAGGGGTATCGTTACTGTCTCACATGTGTAGATCGCTTCACACGATGGCCCGAGGCTATACCATTACAGGAGATAACAGCTGAAACAGTGGCAAAAGCTTTAGTTCACGGATGGATATCCAGATTCGGCTGCCCTGAAGATATCGTCACTGATCGTGGTCGACAGTTTGAATCAGAACTTTTTAAGCATTTGTCCCACATCATCGGATTTCAACGCAGACGAACTACAGCCTACCATCCAGCATGCAATGGACTCGTCGAAAGATTCCACAGACAGCTTAAAGCCGCCATTACATGTCATGCGACCAGCAGCTGGCTTGAAACACTTCCACTTGTACTACTGGGAATCCGGGCGGCATTTAAGGAAGACTTACAAGCGACTCCAGCTGAACTCGTATATGGAGAGACACTACGACTCCCAGGTGACATTTTTTGTCAATCGGCTGATGGCACAGAGGACTTGACAGTATACACTGAAAGACTGCGCACATTCGCCAAAAATTTGTTGCCATTACCAACTTCTCACCATGGGAATAACCGCTCCATATTCATTTTCAAAGATTTAGCAACAGCATCCCACGTCTTTCTAAGAGATGACACCTCGCACCCATCTTTTCAAGCAGCTTACACAGGCCCGCATGAGGTGATAGAACGAGGGGATAAAGTTTTCAAGCTCCGCATAAAAGGCAAAGAAGTCACTGTATCAGTCGACCGCATTAAACCTGCCTACATACTTCGTGAGTTGGACCATTCTCCCGCCGTGGCAGCACCTGAGACCCGAGACGCTCCAGTGACCACCACTCGATCAGGACGAACAGTGCGTTTTCCAGAATATTATCGCCCGTAGGACGGTCTCTGGAGGGGGGTGATGTGGTGTGCTAGCCCACGAAAAAGTTTACATACCAGTTTAATAGAGAACTTTTCCAGCTAGTTGCTAGGGGCAACGAATGTTGTTGATATAGACTTCACATGAGAGAAAATTTTATTTTCCGCATTTTGGTTTTTGTAAATATCTTTTTAATTAATATATCTTATACAAAGTCAATCGGCATATCATTAATTCAGCAAACCTATGGACCTCCTTCTATTACAACAAAAGTGTATCTAACTTCGCTTTATCTCTTTCAATCCAGCTAAATATTCCAGTAGCAAGAAAAGGACAAAAGCTGAAGTAACTAACCCAAAACTAATACCCGTTTATTAATAAGGCTGCTATGGTCCGTTCTCCATTCATAGTTTAATCAGGCAGAAATACATAATCATCAATTTGTTGATTAATTAGGTTGATTTTAGAAATTGAAATAATTTGTATTTAAGACGAACTTAAATCAAAATGAACTGAATACGCATTGACTTACCTTGGTATTTTTGGCGTATTTAAAAAAGGGAATGATAGTTATTTACAACGATTAAACTAAATCGTACCACCTATTTACAACCTTAATTTTTTTAATAATGTGCACCTCTTCGCTTGAAGCACAGCTCGGCACGCTGACGCATGTTGTCTTTCACACGATCCAAAACGAATGAATCACTTTTAACAGTTTTAAATGCACTAATGATTTTAGTCTTTAATTCTTCCTTGTTTACATACTCTGTAGCGTACACAAATAGTTTTACCTCACCTCATAAGTAAGAATCTAATGGAGTGAGATCCGGAGAGCAAGCCGGTCACGGAACAGGCCCTCTACGACCTGCCCAGCTATATTCGAAGTTACTACTTAAGTACTCACGTCCTTGTGACTACATGTCGTTCATCACACTTTTTAAAACGTTTAAGTATGACACATTATTCAGTCTTCCTTCGATAAAATACGAAACAGTTATTTAGAACACTAATGTTTCCCAACCGCTGAATACCTACACCCTTTATCACGGATCACACACGCAGCACGACACACGAAGGATTACACGCGTATTGTTGCGGGCGCGGAAGTAGGAAGCGGTAAACCGGATGTACACATCAGTCGGCGCTTGCGATGACACTAATTACGCAGTGGGCAGGCGCCGGTGATGCGACAGGACAGCGGGTTGACGGGACGGGGTGGCGGGGGTGCTTTTTTGTGAAATGTGGGAATGTATTCACCATACTTCACTTATTTATAGGGCAATTTGGTCAAAAATTAAGTACCTAATTTTATTAATATAATATAATATGTGTGGACATATTACATAATCATAACGACAATCGTTTACCGAGTGCTCTCATTCAGTATCGTTCGCATCTCACCAGTCATTCTGTGTAACCAACCAATGGAGTAAGCTTTTGTGGTGCCATCAGTTTCCGAATGCAATAGGAGCGATGGTCAAGTAACGGTATAGTAAAGTCAACCTTGGCTCCGTTACAATAGAGTCGAATCGTTTCAACGTACCTACTACGGATACTATTATTAAGAGCGTGCTTCGTTCCGCGCATGAAATAATACCTTTAAAAATCGAATAAAAATAAAATTACTATTGACCGGTGTGTAAAAAAATATTGCATCGTAATATATGATTTTTTTGCAACAAATCTGCATATTTAGTTTTTCTCAATCGACACCCGTTGAGAAGTTAATTTTTTTTTTCAAAAAAGGTCCGTAATTCAAAATCTAAAGCGATAACCCCATCTTTTTTTTACTTTACAAAATAGCTTACAGTTTCAGCTTCGAAACGGTGCTGAAAACTGGTATGAACTTCCTTGAAAGTCTCTCGCGATTCCCGCGGAAACCGAACGCGGCCCGAATTTCTTAAGATTAAAAAAATAAAATTGTATGAAACTTGTATTTTTTTTACAGATTTGAAAGGGTACCAAAAAGCACGCAAACTTTAGTTCAAGGTCGACCCCTCTATCTCTCGCGATTTCCGAGGGAAGTAGGGGGTATAGTGTACCTTTGTATGGCGGCCATATTGAAAAATGGCGGAATCAAAATTTTTTTTCCATATTCCTACTAATCATCAAGGGGGATAGTCAGATATCGATTTTCATCTGGATCGGATAACGTTTTCTTAAAGTCGATATTACTGTAGCCGCCATTTTGAAAAAATCGGTTTCGTTATATTTGCATTTTAACCCTTAGTGTATCTTCACTTGATCCTCAGGATTGACTTTTCTAAAATTTTGGTATTCGCGGCTCCAAAAAGGAAAGTGTACATTTCGATAAAAGTACCTTTGTATGGCGGCCATATTAAAAAATGGCGAAAGTTAAAATTTGATTTCAGAATGTTGATCGGCATTCTATAGAACTTTCAGATATCGATTTTCATCCGGATCGGTGAAACTTTTTTTTCCGCCGTGACCTAAAATTCCGCCATTTTGAAAAAAAAAATAATCCGTATTCTTCTCCTTGGGTTTCCGAACAATATTAGTTTGAGCTCTTTATACTAAAGTATCACGGTTTCGGCGTCATTTCCGGTCAAAATTTGTATGGCGGATTTTTTTTTCCGCCATTTTGAATTTTTTTTATCTGCCCTAAAATCGTCTCAAGGTTTGCTATAACATTCCTTAAAACGCACGTGACCTATCTGGTACCGTTTAGCCAGGCCGTTGACGGTCGCGATGATGGAAGGTCGAAAGACCAGGATTTGAATATTTTTGAATTTCAAACTACCACGTCTATACGAATCGTAAAGAACGATCGCAAACTTTCCCATAGGTATCGAGAAACGATGCGTTGAATTTGTAAAAAAAAATTTGTATGGCGGCCACCTTTAAAAATGGCGGAATCGAAATTTTTTTTTCAAATATGGAATCTGCGGCCTCGAAAACCCTCCGATGCAAAAGATCAGTCGGATCGGACCAACTTTCAAAATGGCCGCCATCTTGAATCCGCCATCTTGGATTTTAATGACCACCGTCGGAAAGCCCCCAACGTCCTCTACGACATTCGGTCGAGCACCCCCCGCGTGACTCTTACCGTTTTCGATCTACGAGCGTTTCCATTTTGTATGGAATTTTAGTTTTTTTGTATGGGAACCCCATTTTTTTTTATTTCTCTAAAATCCTCTCAGGGTTTCCTCCAACTTTAGTTAGAAGGCGACACCAATCCGACTTTTGGTTTCCGAGATCCGTCGAGCGGTTCCATCTCGAAGACGATTTTCCGATGATGTCAGATTTTTCTCGTCGGTTACTCGCCCTTCTCTACACGAACCTATAGTCACTTTTTCTCCATCACCTCCCATCTCTTCAATCAATGATGTCAGTCAGTCAGTGAGTCAACATTTAACTTTATATAATGTAACTAGTATTATGCCCCGTGCGCGGGCCGCGAGCGGCCCGCGGTATGTTGCCCTAAAAATTATTATTTATATAAAATTTCTACAAAAAAAAAAATATTGTCAGCGTTGTCTGAATGCGAACCAGGGCCCTCACGCACCGCTACCAAGAGCCGCCACCACTGGGCCACGAAGTACTCGCGCGGTTGCGCCGCGGGTCCGTGTTAAAAGAATAAAAAAAAAAAAACAATATACCATCCGAAAGTATTTGGGCCTCCTGCAAATATATCTTCTTTACTTTCAAATATTTAACCTGATATTTATAAAGCTTTGGCTTTGTTTATTGTTTCTAATAACTTTCAAAATTATAAACTCTATCCTTTCCATTATTTTTATTGTCAGTTTTTTATTACACTTTTATTTCGCATACTTTCCTGATCCCATCTTTTTCCGAAATATTTCTAATTTTGTAAGCTCAAAATACAATTTAGCGCGTTTAAGTTTCCCCACTTTTAATTGAAAAGTTAAATCTAACATGACACTGGCGGATTGCATCAATAGAACGATGCCAAAACAGAAGAAAAAAAAGTATTTGGACCGTGCCGTGTACCGTGTCTGACTGACTCTGACTTTAAAGCTTACGAGATGTTGACCATAATGCCAATAGGTAAGGAATTCCCATATATAGTTAAGTTACCCTAACCTATCAATTTCTTTTTTGACATGACGCTGGCAAAAATGTGGTAAACAACTGCCATTAAAAAAAAATTATGTTATTGTATAATATAATTTAAATCAAGCGACCCGCGTGGTCCGTGTTATTTGACTTAAAAAAAAAAAAGGTCCTACTAAAATCATCAGCATTGTGTGAATGCCAGAAACCAGGGCCCTCACGCACTGCAATCCAGTGCCGCCACCACTGGGCCACGCAGTCTTTAACCTTACACATCGAAATTGGTGTCGTTTTTGATACAATGTCTGACTTTTCATTTATATTATCAGTCTAAAAATGCTTTTAACACCTAAATGTAATCATTCTTTACTTGGAATGAACATATATAACATAAATAAAAAAAGGAAAAACAATAATTTGTTAAATACTTTTACTATCATCCTCATCATATAAACCCTCAATAAGTACAAAATAAAAAAAAATTATACATAATGTGGCGGAGTTCAAGAAAATACCACTAATTTCTCTAATTATTGAACATGTTAAAATTCTACGTACTTAATGCTACATGTTACATTCTGATCTGCATTATTCTAATTTGATTTATTCTTTAAAAAATATTAACGCCATCAATAGATGGTTCTTTTGTATCCATGCTTAAGTAATAACTTAAGCATGTAGGTATACAAAAGAACTTGGGAATCTTAAAAATATTATATTACGGCTTGACAATCACTTCAAATCGATTCAGTTTCATAGATAGCCGAGAAGTGACGTTGTTTGTCAAAAATCGAATGTAATTCATAATGGTATAAATACCGTCAGAAGTTCCGCTCATAACATTACTAACAATTTATTATAAACCTCAATAATAATTCCTTATAGCTAAAGAGTAGGGTTTTTTCTATTTACAATATATATATACTTGTTTGTGCAAGTCATGTTTTCTACCGCTGTTCCTGCAGATCTTAGGAACGGCTTCACAACATAGAGAGATGTTTCTTGATGTAGCGTGAGAAGCACCGAGATCAATGAAGCTAGCTCATTTACCTAACGCTTTTTTGCGAGAACACGAATGTACACATTTTGTCTTTATATCATTTCCCTTTTCACTCGTGTACGTTTATGAACAATTAAATAATGCAAAAAGAACAACACGACACTTCGGCGTTTCCGCCAAAACTCTGATTTCATGCTTTTAATATGCAGTATATGTATGCGGTATATGTATATGCAGTAGTATGTGGCGAACATATATTAAAAAAAAATAGTATTAAAAATAAATATTAATTGACTGCTGGGAAAATGTAACCTAACCGAGAGTTAAATAATTAATAGTCATACTGCGCGCAAACATAGCGCACGTGCTGCGCTATCAACACAGAATAGTATAGGTAGGTACCGTACCTTTGTACCATTTCTGGTTATACCATTACCTGCACATTGTACTGTTTACGCCAAGACCTTGTAACAGAGTAAAAAACTTTATGAGCTCAGGGAAGTTATGGTGCATGGCTGCGCAGAGGGACGCGGAAGCGGTTCGGGGATGAAACCGCCCGCGCACCCCGCACCTCCACCCGCGCACGTCCAGCAGCTCCACGAGAAACTTATTGTGTTGTAAACGTGTTGCTTTTCGAAAGTACAGTCGAGTAAGATAGTCTTCAGTTATTTTTCATTGTTATTAGTTAAAAATTTTTACTTGCTTTTGTTATTTTTGTTTGATTTTTTATTGTTGTTTGCACGCGTGTTTTAGATATGTACATTCTTTGTCTAAAACTTAGTAAATACAAGTAAGAAGTAGCCAATTCATGCCAGACAACAGATACAGACACGCTACGATCTAACGTTCGTCAAAAGTTGTACTTCAGATCAGTCTTCAAACGATAAAACTGTACAGTTACTGTATGGCCGCTTTTACAATATACATGATGCACTTACCTGTACCAAGCGCGGTTTGGTACTCGGCCATTTACTTTACTTTATGACTTCCGAGAGCACATAAAGTAAGGCAACCTGCGATGAAGAAGTACATACAGCCTTGTTAATAAACACGAAATAGCTTTGGATTAGTTACACAATCTTTTGTCTCTTTCAATCCAGCTAAATATTCCAGTAGCAAGAAAAGGACAAAAGCTGAAGTAACTAACCCGAGACTAATACTCGTTTATTAATAAGGCTGCTATGGTCCGTTTTCTATTCATAGTTTAATCAGGCAGAAATACATAATCACCAATTTGTTGATTAATTAGATTGACTTTAGAAATTGAAATAATTTGTGTTTAAGACGAACTTAAATCAAAATGAACTGAATACGCATTGACTTACCTTGGTATTTTTGGCGTATTTAAAAAAGGGAATGATAGTAATTTACAACGATTAAACTAAATCGTACTATTACCTATTTACAACCTTAATTTTTTTAATATTGTGCACCTATTCGCGTGAAGCACAGCTCGGCACGCTGACGCATGTTGTCTTTCACACGATTCAAAACGGATGAATCACTTTTAACAGTTTTAAATGCACTAATGATTTTAGTATTTAATTCTTCCCTGTTTACATACTCTGTAGCGTACACAAATAGTTTTACCTCACCCCATAAGTAAGAATCTAATGGAGTGAGATCCGGAGAGCAAGCTGGTCACGGAACAGGCCCTCTACGACCTGTCCAGCTATATTGGAAGTTACTACTTAAGTACTCACGTCTTTGTGACTACATGTCGTTCATCACACTTTTTAAAACGTTTAAGTATGACACATTATTCAGTCTTCCTTCGATAAAATAAGGGCCTAAGAAACAGTTATTTAGAACACCAATGTTTCCCAACCGCTGAATACCTACACCCTTTATCACGGATCACACACGCACGACACACGAAGGATTACACGCGTATTGTTGCGGGCGCGGAAGTAGGAAGCGGTAAACCGGATGTACACATCTGTCGGCGTTTGCGATCACACTAATTACGCTGCACGCAGTGGGCAGGCGCCGGGGATGCGACAGGACAGCGGGTTGAGCCGGACGGGGCGGGGGGGGGGGGGTGCTTTTTTGTGAAATGTATTCACCATACTTCACTTATTTATAAGGCAATTTGGTCAAAAATTAAGTACCTAATTTTATTAATGTAATATAATATGTGTGGACATATTACATAATCATAACGACAATCGTTTACCGAGTGCTCTCCTTCAGTATCGTTCGCATCTCACCAGTCATTCTGTATAACCAACCAATGGAGTAAGCTTTTGTGGTACCATCAGTTTCCGAATGCAATAGGAGCGATGGTCAAGTAACGGTATAGTAAAGTCAACCTTGGCTCCGTTACAATAGAGTCGAATCGTTTCAACGTACCTACTACGGATACTATTATTAGGAGTGTGCTTTGAACCGCGCATGAAAAATTACCTTTAAAATTCGATTAAAAATAAAATTACTATTGACCGGTGTGTAAAAAAATATTGCATCGTAATATACGATTTTTTTGCAACAAATCTGCATATTTAGTTTTTCTTAACCGACATCCGTTGAGAAGTTAGTTTTTTTTTTTAAAAAAAGGTCCGTAATTCAAAATCTAAAGCGATAACCCTACTTTTTTTTACATTAAAAAATAGCTTATTGTTTCAGCTTCAAAACGGTGCTGAAAACTGGTATAAACTTCCTTGAAAGTCTCTCGCGATTCGCGCGGAAACCCAACGCGGCCCGAATTTCTTAAGATTTAAAAAAAAAATTGTATGAAACTTGTATTTTTTTTTACAGATTTGAAAGGGTACCAAAAGGCACGCAAACTTTAGTTCAAGGTCGACCCCTCTATCTCTCGCGATTTCCGAGGGAAGTAGGGGGTATAGTGTACCTTTGTATGGCGGCCATGTTGAAAAATGGCGGAATCAAAATTTTTTTTTCTCTTTTCTACTTATCGTCAAGGGAGATACTCAGATATCGATTTTCATCCGGATCGAATAACGTTTTCTTAAAGTCGATATTACTGTAGCCGCCATTTTGAAAAAATCGGTTTTGTTATATTTGCATTTTAACCCTTATTGTATCTTCACTTGATCCTCAGGAATGACTTTTCTAAAATATTGGTATTCGCGGCTCCAAAAAGGAAAGTGTACATTTCGATAAAAGTACCTTTGTATGGCGGCCATATTAAAAAATGGCGAAAGTTAAAATTTGATTTCAGAATGTTGATCGACATTCTATGGAACTTTCAGATATCGATTTTTATCCGGATCGGTGAAACTTTTTTTTCCGCCGTGACCTAAAATTCCGCCATTTTGAAAAAAAAAATATTCCGAATTCTTCCCCTTAGGCTTCCGAACAATATTAGTTTGAGCTCTTTATACTAAAGTATCACGGTTTCGGCGTCATTTCCGGTCAAAATTTGTATGGCGGATTTTTTTTTCCGCCATTTTGAATTTTTTTTATGTGCCCTGAAATTGTCCCAGGGTTTGCTATAATATTCCTTAAAACGCACGTGACCTATCTGGTACCGTTTAGCCAGGCCGTTGACGGTCGCGATGATGGAAGGTCGAAAGACCAGGATTTGAATATTTTTGAATTTTAAACTACCACGTCTATACGAATCGTAAAGAACGATCGCAAACTTTCCCATAGGTATCGAGAAACGATGCGTTGAATTTGTAAAAAAAAATTTGTATGGCGGCCACCTTTAAAAATGGCGGAATCGAAATTTTTTTTTCAAATATGGTATCTGCGGCCTCGAAAACCCTCCGATGCAAAAGATCAGTCGGATCGGACCAACTTTCAAAATGGCCGCCATCTTGAATCCGCCATCTTGGATTTTAATGACCACCGTCGGAAAGCCCCCAACGTCCTCTACGACATTCGGTCGAGCACCCTCCGCGTGACTCTTACCGTTTTCGATCTACGAGCGTTTCCATTTTGTATGGAATTTTAGTTTTTTTGTATGGGAACCCCATTTTTTTTTATTTCTCTAAAATCGTCCCAAGGTTTCCTCCAACTTTAGTTAAAACGCGACGAGAAAACAACTCACCGTTTCCGAGATCCGTCGAGCGGTTCCATCTCGGAGACGATTTTCCGGTGATGTCAGATTTTTCTCGTGGGTTGCTCGCTCTCCTCTACGCGAACCTAAAGTCGATTTTTCTCCATCACCTTCCATCTCTTCAATCAATGATCTAAGTGAGTGAGTGAGTGAGTCAACATTTAACTTTATATAATGTAGATAATATCAATATATATGATCAAACGAACTTCTTAAGTGAAGTTCGATCGATATAATATTTCGTGGTTTCATTTTCGATATAAATTAACAGGTAGTTCCTTGACCTACAAGGCAACATTCGCACGCCTTTAAAGTTATAATAGTACTTAATCGATTTTTATAAATTCGATTTAAAAATATCGATTTCTGCTCCCATCTCTATTGTTTATGCCTGACACCTCATTCTTTTTCAAAGTTACGATACTTTTACTTCTCGTGTTTGTACAAAACTAGGGTGTGGGTGGGTTGGGTGATTTATATCTTCAAATGAAACCACTCATATTATATCGATCGAACTTCACTTAAGAAGTTCGTTTGATCATATATAATATTTCGTGGTTTCATTTTCGATATAAATTAACAGGTAGATGTTTAGAGATATACAGTTTTGTCTTATTTGTTGCGTGTTATATAAGTAGACGCACTACAAATGAAACACGAGGTAAGCGTACATGATTTTAATCGTCAGCCAATCTTACTCTAATTACAAACCAAACTAATAATTATAATCGTGATTCATAAATATTTTTTGTTAATTTACATAGGTAAATCTAATAATGTAGGTACGATTTGGTTCATTCTGAATCATTGGGTAATAAACAAACTGATTCTGCAAAATTTGAGGCCTCTATTATGGGCCGATGATAATATCTGGCAAAAGTCTGAGAGGATGCGGTCCAGCCAGCCGTTTTCCGGATCACATCGATGCTAAGACCAGCCGCGAGCGCTGTCGAAGTGGCGCTATGTCGGACGCTGTGTGCTCCGTACACCGCCACGTTGACGCCGCTTGCACACAAAACTTGTTTGATCCACCTACTTATCGTCTGTGCTGTCGCGTTCCTATGGGGACGCTTCACAGTCATTAAGAGGTGATCCGAATCTAAAGGCCTAATGTCCTTTGTTGCAGACATGTAGTCAACAAGCGTTGTAGCGGGGCAAATCGACTCATTTTCTCGGAAAAATGGCAAGAACAGCACTGGCTGATCTCGTCGAATCCCTGAAGTTTTGATGATGTCGGTTATGGCAATCTCAATACTATTTGTGTTAATTTTAATGTTGTTAATTTTGATTAACGATAAGGTTTGCACTCTATGTGCGGTGCATATAGCCAGTAAAACTACAAGTTTTTTGGTCAATTTCTCTAGACTAAGGTGAGCGTTGGGAACCCACTCTGAAACATGATTCAACACTAGCTGCGGATCCCAAGTGCTGGAGTAAAGTATTTGGGTAAAGACGGTCTCAATTTAAATGCTCCTTTGAGGAGTCGTTTCACGCAGTCGTTTGAAGCCAAATTGTTCCCAAGAAGCAAGGATAGGGCTGAACGATGACTATTCAGCGTACCGTAAGACGCGCCTTTCTCAAATTGCTCCGTCAAAAACGTTACAACGTGTGAAATGGATTCGCTAAATACGCTATGATTATTCTCCTTACAATATTGCCACCACAGCTTGTAACAAACGCCGTATTGCTGCAAGGTGCCCGTGGATAGTGACGCAAGCATCAGGTGTAAGGTAGCGGGCGGCGCGCCACGGCGGGAGAACGCGCACCGGAGAGCAGCGCTGCTCCCAGGGTAAGGGTCTGGTGGAGCGGGTGACGCTGTCTGAAATGCGACAGTACCAAGTTTGGGCGAGGTTTCAAAATAACTATATCCGCTAGCAATAAATCCATTAGCTGCGGGTACCAGGCCTGTGCTGGCCACATAGGAAAGACGAGAATACCTGTAGCTTCATCTCGAATAATTTTTTGTATGCAATTTAGCAGTAACGAGAACGGTGGAAAAGCATAAAAGAATTTGTGGCTCCAGTTTATTGTGAATGCATCCACACTCAACGCATCTGGGTCCTGTTTCCAGGATACATATTCGTGACACTTAGCATTGATGCGAGACGCAAATAAATCTATCTGTGGTTGACCTAGTTGTTTAACAATGTGTCCGAATGCAGCGTCTGATAACTCCCACTCCGCGTCAGGGTTAATCTTGCGTGACTCCTCATCTGCTTCTATATTATCTTTCGTGTTTAATATGAAGCGAATAACCACAATTTTCTCGTCTCGCACCACTGCCAAATGTCACGGGAGAGTGTGTTTAAATGGGGGAATTGTATACCACCCATGCGGTTTATATAGCTTATAGCAGTGGTGTTATCTACTCGGAGCAAAATAGCGCATTCGAATCTATCGCGAGCAAAACATTTGAGAGCCATAAACACCGCTAATAACTCTAAATAATTAATGTGAAAGTGTTTTTCACCATCCTTCCAAGCGCCGTTAACCCTTGAGCCATTACAAAATCCACCCCAGCCTGACCTAGATGCATCTGTGTAGATCTCCATAGCATAAGTAGGAGTTTTTATTGAATTATCTACTACGTAAATGTGTTCCTTCCACCAGTTTAGGTCATCTAAAATAATATTAGGAAGTTTAATCTTTGCGTCAAATGAACCGTGTTGTTGTAATGCCAAATATTTTTGTCGCTCTAATATTTTGGTATATAGCCAACCGTAACGCACCGCTGGACATGCTGATACCAAAACTCCTATCAATTGTGAAAAGTCTCTAGTTGTGACAGAGGGTAGTCGTGAAAATTTTTGAACCAAATAGGCTATTCTAGTACGTTTATCTAAAGGTAGCGATAGTGTCATTTGCGTAGTGTCATAAATGAATCCTAAAAATTTACAAGATTTTTGTGGCTGTAAATGACTCTTTTCATAATTTATTACAAAACCCAAACATTGCAATAACGCTACTGTATGTTTAACGTTACGAAGACATTCGTCGTACGTACTACCCATGCAAAGTAAATCGTCCAAGTAACACACGGATTTCAGCCCGCGTTTGCGTAGATGAGCGGCGACCTCTCTGACAATCTTAGTAAAGCACCTTGGTGCTATCGCTAGTCCATAAGGCATTGCGTTAAATTCAAAAGTAATAGTTTCACTCGAGTTTGGTGCGATGTAATGAAAACGAAGGTATTTACGGCATTCTATGTCGACAGGAATAAGTAGGTACGATTCTTTCAAGTCTGTTGTCGCCATGAACCAATTTGTTTGTATTAATCTACAGGCAGTTCTAAAATCTTCCATTTTAAAATGCATTTTAGGTATAAATCGATTTAAAGATTTTAAATTTAAAATAAACCTTTTACCGCCGTTTGACTTCGGGGCTAAGAACGTGCTAGATATGAACTGGTCGGAACTTGGTTCAACCTGCGATATAGCAGCCAAGTCCTGTAGGTTTTCTACCGCCGAACACATGTCACGTTGCTCACTTCGAGACCACGTGACTCGTGGTGACGTAAATTGAAAGGGTTCGATTATGAACGGAATAGATATCCCATTCAAAATCCAGTTAAGAACATTAGCGTTATTTGTAATGTGGAGCCAACAATTATAAAAAAAGTGAACTCGGCCAGAATGTACCTGTATTATGGGCGTGATGGGGCATGTGAGCGGTTCTGGCTCGCTCTGGGTTGAGCAGAGGCTGCTGGCGTTGTCTGCGCTGGTCGACGCGACGGAGGGGGGAACCTCTTTTGACCTCCTCGCCCCCCCCTGTTCGCCGGGTAACGAAGTGGTCCTGACCAGTTTCCCTGGAACTGTTGACGCGTTGGCGTTGTGTTTTGAGCCACAGTGGCATTGGGTCTCGCTGGTGGTGCATTCTTTTTTATCTGGAGTCCTTGTTTCTCAATAGTCTTTGACGCTTTTATTTTTTCCGGCAGACTAGTACCAAATAATGTCTCATCTCGCTCGCTATCCTGGATGACGTTAAGAAAGGGTTTAGCTAGACCTGGTGTGATCATCTTTATTCTAGCTCGAGTTTCCGAGTGATGCAGATCACATAAAATGCGGCAGCCATCACTAAGAGTCTTGATCGCTTCAACCTTATTGTCGGTTGTCAATAATGACGTCATTGCCCTGCTTATAGCTGTGATACCCGTACCCAGCTGTTGTTGGGCAGTCTCAACTTTTTTGTCTCGTAATCTTACCATTTCTGGTACCGCTGCAGAAATTTCAATATTTAGCTTTGGCGCCTGTAACAACGTACAATTACTAGGAAGGAGGTATTGTTTCAATATTTTTTCTTTATTTTCTTTAGTCATTCCCTTCTTCAGAAGTGGTTGCCAAAGTAGCGTTAGGTTGTTGTGGATCTCTGGACCCCACGCCGGTCCTTGTTCGGTTGCCTCGCCGAGGGCCGATAGGATATCTGGATCCAGCGGTGGAAACCTCGAATCGCTCGAGGCTGCTTCAAGCGGCGCCGCCGGTGGCAATGCCGGTTGTTCGTCGGGAATCGGTGTTGTCACCGTCTCATCGGCGCCAGGCAATGGCGCCGTCTGGTCTGGGACTGGAAGCGGGTCCGTTAAGTCCCACATGGGTGTTTCACCTCCTAGAAGACAATCCCATAATTATGTAACTAAACCGCCATAATAGGTTCGGTAAAGTACGTTAATAAGTAATGGTTCATAATACGAATCCATGACTCATACAATTAAAACGCCTCGTTCCATAAGGAATCTATGGCGATTAGGTTTATGCCGTGTTCAAGTTTGAATCTATGGCAGGATACTGTAACAAGACTTTCACTTTGAATAGTACTTGTACGGTAGGGACAACATAATGCACATTTACTAACCTTGATTATTGTTTGATTGGTCATCCTGGTCTGAGGATGAAAGGGAATCATCATGACGTTGTCGTTTACGACGATGTTTTCCCCTTTCCTTTAGTTTTTCTATTTTCTTCATGTAATGATCAATTTTTTCTTCATGTGGTGTTTTTGGCATCGCGAATATAAACCGGGAGGAGCGCGTGCGCTCGTTGCCTCGCACGGAAAAAGAATGAGGTGTCAGGCATAAACAATAGAGATGGGAGCAGAAATCGATATTTTTAAATCGAATTTATAAAAATCGATTAAGTACTATTATAACTTTAAAGGCGTGCGAATGTTGCCTTGTAGGTCAAGGAACTACCTGTTAATTTATATCGAAAATGAAACCACGAAATATTATAGAAGTAATACAAGTATGTATTACTTCTATATTAATATATACTTACTTATACTAATTATTTGTGACTTTTGCAGTTGAAACTCTGGACCTTGGGGACGGAGTGCTCACACAATTTTCAAAGATCTTTGCAAACTGTTCAAAACAACGCGTGACCAAAATGCTGGCCTCTACTTCGGTCAAAGATTGATCATTGCCATTCAACGTGGCAATGCTGCCAGCATATTGGGCACTTACTTACTGGTAGCGGTTTGTTAGATTAATTTTATTATATATATGCAGCTCATTATTTTATTTTTCTAACAATTCAGTTTTATCAAAACTATTTTTATATACTATAAATAAATTTGTGTACATATCACACAGCGCCATCTAGTCCCAAGCTTATCACAGCTTGTACTTTAGGAACCAGATAACTGATGAAACCTACCTTTTTGTTTGTAAATACATACATAGAATACAATATAACACCCAGACACGTGTTAGAAATATGATTAAACGTAGCCGTAGGTACTTACACATAAGAATCTGCATTTAACTTAATACTTAGTATATTACCTGCTATCGATATAATTATAGTCTGTGGTATTAAAAAGGTGGTAATAACAGTTTTGGTTGGCATTCTACCGCCAGCGACGACACGGAACGAACGGAATTTGTAAATCAGTTGCTCAAGTGGAAAGTACTGAATTTATTCTTTAATTTGCTCGTCGATCTAATACACAGAAACTTTATCACAAACATTTGTATGATGAACATCAATGTTCATCATACAAAAGTTTGTGCTGGATGGGATTCGAACCTTCAACCTATAAGGCAGGGTTACTACCAACTGAGCTATTGGGCCAGTCTAATATAAAATCGATACGTATCCATTTTATAACTGACTTCCCAAAAGGAAGAGGTGCTATGTTCGTCCGTATGTATTTTTTGTAATACCTTTAGCGTTGTTGAATAAATAATTACTTTTCAGAATCAGAATCAGAATCAGAATTTACTTTATTGTATAAAAACTGTGTACATGCAAAGGTCTTAAAAATGCTATAAAAATGGTCACAAACAGTATTATCCATTCCGGACGTACAATAATATAGTTTATAATTATTTTAATTTTTATATAATTAATTAGTTAATTAATTTTATATAATTATTAATTTTTATAATTAATTAGTATAGTATACCCATACAGCATTTATAGCAACTATATGGGTATAAAACCAAGTATTTATTAACATTGCAATATTACAATGCTATAGGAACTAAAAAAAAAACATCAAAGTGTAAAATGTTCTTCAAAAATGTTATTTTCTTCTTTTACTCATTATCAAAGAATTCATTTAAATTATAGTGAACCTTACCGATTAACCATTCTTTGAGTTCATGTTTAAATCGGTTACCATTGAGAGCTTTTAAATGCGGAGATAGGTGGTTATAAATTCTAACGGCACAGATGAAAGAGCTATTGTAAAACATGGTGTTATTAGATTGGGGAATACAAATGTTAAATTTATGTTTATTGCGAAGATTACCCGTACGACTAGACTGTATAGTAAAGAAAAAGTCGGTATTATTTTTGACAAAGGTACAAATTTCTAAAATATATATGCCTGCCTGTAAGAGTAAGAAATCGATTTTCTTTAAATATATTACGGAGAGAATCTGTGTTCTCTAAATTAAAAATATTTCGCAAACAACGCTTTTGCATTATGAATGTTGAATGTACGTTAACAGAATTACCCCAGAAAATTATGCCATAACTTAATTGAGGATAAACATACCCGTATAAGCGTTTATAGCAATATTTTTCGATGACACACGGCTCAGAATCGACAAGGCATAACAGTATTTAGATATTTTATTATTGATTTTGCTGATATGGGCTTTCCAATTTAAATGTGAATTAAAAAATTAATTTCATTTATTTTACTAATCAGGTTATTTTTGTTTTTGATATTCAGCTGTAATGATGACATTTTATAATTTTTGATTTGCATCAATTTAGTTTTTTCTATGTTTACTTTAAGACTAATTTGTTGTAGCCAATTTGTAACAGTTTCCAGTGTTCTATTTATTTCTAATTCAAAGCTGCGCTCATTGTTTTCTTGCGGAATAAATATAGTAACATCATCTGCAAACATAACACAGAGGTGTTTCGTGCTCTGTGGTAAGTTATTTATGTAAACCAGGAACAGGAGAGGCCCAAGAATACTTCCTTGAGGGATTCCTAAACTTATATTTTGAAACTCGGATTTCACTTGTTCTATGATTTTTGAGTTTCTATTGTAAACTTCAAGCTGCGTTGACTGACTCCTATTGCTAAGATATGACTCTAACAAAGTCAGCGCTGTTCCACGTATTCCAGTGGCTTCTAATTTGTTTAATAAAATTTTGTAGACTACGCAGTCGAATGCTTTCGATAGGTCTATAAATAAAGCAACACCGGTTTTTTTGTTATTTATTTCTTCCCAAGCCTGCTTTAACATTTTAAATATTGCAAGGGATGTATTTTTCCTTTACGAAATCCAAATTGATTGGCATTAAGTAAGTTGTTGGAGTCTAGAAAAGAAATAATTCTATTGTATATTACCTTTTCGAATATTTTTGAGAAGTTTGGTAAAATTGCTATCGGTCTGTAGTTTCCTATATCTTTTTTAGAGCCTTTTTTATACAATGGTTTGACTAATGCTTTTTTTAGATCGTTTGGAAAAACCCCTTTTTCAATAGTTAAGTTTATGATATGTACCAGAGGTTCTACAATGTAATCTATGCTGCTTTTGATAACTTGCATAGATATGCCATCATGGCCGGTACTTTTCTTGTTTTTTAGTTGTCTAACAATATTCCTAACTTCCTGGACGGTTACGGGGTTCATGAATATAGTCCTACAATTTTGGTTTGCAAATTTTATTTTTGATATATCGTTATCATTCTTACTTATTGTGTTTAGTTCTATGAAATACTTATTCATGATTGATGCTATGGATGATGGTTCCATTATATTTTCATCATTAAAATTTATAGATTCTACTGTAGTTTTAATTTTATTGTATTATGATGTATGTTGTTTTATGATTCCCCATGTAGCTTTACTTTTATTGACGCTTCTGTTTATATACCTAATATTAGAAATCTTTCGCGATGTACATATCACTTTTTTAAAGGTTTTACAATATTTTTTATATTCACCATGTTTTTCGTTATTTGTATGTTTCTCTTTTTGAGTTTCTTGATAAATTTTACGTTTGTTTTTGCTAGCTATTTTAATGCCTGTAGTTTTCCAGTTTGGTCTTTTTTTGAAAGTTATTTTAATTTTTTCGAGAGGAATGCATAATGTAAATATCAAATTGTAAATATCAATAAACTCTGTGTATGCTTTGTTGATGACTTGGATGATATGTTTTCTTTTCAGTTATTTTGTTTTAAAAAACAAGCGTTAATATTCTAAGAAACCAAACTACAGAACCAGTTTTACGTTTCTATAGGGTCAATCTGACAGTACTTATATCGTTTTAAATAAAAAAGAATTTAAAAATAAAGAAGCTAAGTTCTCAATTTGGCTGTTATTATTTGTTGCCAACCAATGAATGACATTTTATCGTAATAAGATTTTTCCTTGTTTTACCTACTTGTGATATACTTAATCTTAAGTTAATGGCATACAATAATAATTACCTTAGGTTACGAGACTTTATAACCTGATCTCACACATCTGGTTACCAGAGTGTGCTGATGTCTCAGGATGACGTGCGCAGTGCAGCATCACGCAACTGATATGGGCAGCCATGTCGCTTAATATCAGGCTAACTAGCTCGTTCTGTCATTCCTTAATTCAAAAGAAACGAGTGTGCTTTAGACTGCACGACTGAAGTAAAACTTCTATAGTTTGGCTCGATCTATCGGCCGGTATAACTTTGTTTTTACTTTGTTTAATGTTAATGTCGCCATCTTGAAAATCATTGTAAATTGTCATTTTACCGGACGTACCACCACAATAATACAAATTTATTTAAAAAAATATATATTTAACGTGACGAAGAACTACGTGAACCAACTTCAACTTCCGTTCTTTTCGCATTCACCAGCTTACTCCCCGAGTCAAGCGTGCGTAAAGAAGTTTTAATTCAAAAAAGTAGTTATGTCCGAGCTAACATCAAGAGGATCCCAAAGTTACCAAAGCAACCACAAACTAAAATATTGTAACTTTTGACACTTTTTTTTCCGTGTATGTAATAACGTTTTATTTTCAACATACTTAAAAAAAAGGGGGAGGTTTCAATACGACTGAATTTTTTAAAATGTTTGTTACCTCAGAACTTGCGAGTGGGTGAAGCGATTTTAATGATTTTTTTTATTTGAAAGCTGGAACTTCCTACGTAGTTCCATTTCAATTTGATCAACATCTGACGGTAGTTTTAGAGCTATCCTTAATAATGTGTATTTTTACTTCAACTACATTGATGATGTTCTCGTTCTTGTGATATATAAATGCGCTGGGATTGAAGTTGGTTGGACTCTTTTTTAAAAGGAATTATTGAAAGAAAATAATTCGACCTGAATTAGTCACCCTAGGCTCCAGCCTACGGTTTACGAATTTAATCAACAACATTCGTTGCCCCTAGCAACTATCTGGAAAATGTATCTATGAGACTGGTATAGAAAATTTTTCGTGGGCTAGAACGCCACATAATGAATGATTGCGCACTGGGGTATTGAATTGCAGAGGTTAACTAGGCGTCAAAAATCGAATAGCCTACGGTCGGAAAATTTGTAAATCCTCACTGTGTGGTGGCAACTATTGTCATTAATTAATCTGTAATTTGGTTATTGCTTTTTTTTCATTGTTTATGTTCTTTGGCATTGTACGATGTGCTCTGGTTGGCTGTATATTTGATGATACCACTTGTGTTACGTCACTTTAAATTCTAATGTACAGCTGTTTATCATTCCTAATAAAAATAAATTATTACATTATACTATAACGACAATAGTCTGTAGGCGATCTAAGACTGTTTTTTTTTTTCTACATTATATATTTATTGAAAATTTGAACTGTGGAGAGTTACATTTTTTTAATATTTTTGTCTATTTGTCTGTTTGTCTTTCTGTTCCTTTGTTACGCCATGAAAAAAAATGATTTTTATGAAACTTAGTATGGTAAAAGATTATTTTCCATGTTTCACAGTTTTAAAAATAATCAACCCTTAAGGGGGTGAAACGTGGTGTTAAAGTTTGTGTGAAGAAACATTTTATTCAATTTAAGCAAATGGCTATGAAACTTTTTTTTCAGTCCCACTTCAATGCTGACTGACTGAGTTGACTTGACCGTTGATTTATCAAAATTAGTCTAGACATATTGATGATATAACGCAGTTTAGGAAAAAATATTCGGACCAGTATAAGTTGAGCTCTGAAATATACACCAGACCTTTGGTTCACAAGGTTTAACTTAAACTGGCTGTTCATACCTTGAGAGTTTATAAAACTAAGGGATAGGTTAATGCGGTTTTCTAAAATAACCATTGAAGGGCGAATCAGACAAGTGTACAGAGGGCATATATAAAAGAAAGTCGTGTTACAATATTTTTATAACTCAAGAACGGCTGAAGCGATTTGGCTGAAAATTGGTAAGGTAGCTTAAAACTAGGCGACGGACATAGGATGCGTTTTGTTCGTTTCGACCGCGTTTCCTAATTCACCCGTGCGAAGCCGGGGTGGGTCATGAGTAATAAAATTGATGTCAATCTATAAAAAAAAACTTAAAAACCTAAACACGCATATTTATTGACTGTTAGGCGGAACGAAGGTGAAGTGGTACGAATCTTCGCGCCTTGTACCTAATCCTAAACGCCTAAAAAAGTGTGCTTTAGACCACACAACTGAAGTAAAACTTCTTAAGTTTAGCTCCATCTATAGGCCGACATAACTTTGTTTTTGCTTTGTTTAATGTTAATGTCGCCATTTTGATAATTATAAATTGTCATTTTACCGGACATACCAACATAATAATACAAATTTTAAACGTTGTTATGTTGAGAATGGACATCTAAGTTTTACTTCAAAGTTCCTAAAAATAACATCAGAAAAATTGTCTTTGCTAATAATGGACACATTGTTAAGTCTAATAGATGACTAGGTTGTACAAAAATGAAATAGAGTGCCTGAAGATATCCTATATAGGAACGTAATACATAAATACATAAGGATAGGTAAGAATAAGGATAAAATAATACCATCAACAATATGAATAACTGTTTTTATTCGTGAATATTTTTGGGTCCGTGAAACGGGTTTTATATTTGCTCATTACTTAACATTTAAAATCTTTAGGGTCGTCGTTGAACTGATGCACAATCGGCGGGAATTATCATTAAATCGAGCAGACACACATGTAAGCTTTGGACTTAAGGTTCCCAGGATTCACGGTGCTGCTGCTTCCTGGCCAAACTGGGGATGCACCATTGAAAGCTGGGAAGCCATATATTAAAGGAGGCCAGATGTATGGCACACCGCCTGAAGGGACAGCCTGATCCTCTGGATTCCTACCACTTGAGCATCCGGAAGATGTGCCGCTGGACGCGCTTGTTGTTGTTGTCGTTGATCCGAATGAACCGTTGGAGCTGTTAGAACCGGAACCTGTTCCTGATTGGCTGGTTGAGGTTGTTTGAGATACAGAAGAAATTTTGCTTCCAGCACCATTTCCAGAACCACCTGAAAATGTAAAGTTAATTATGTTTTATATGTTTTATGTTATAGTACAGTGGGTAGTCTTATCGTTTAAAGCGCTCTTTTCCTCAGCTTAAGATGAAGTGGAAATTTAAAATTAAATTTGGGTTCATTGAAATTGTTTTCTTTTTTTCAAAATATCGATAAAGCTTAGAATACTTTAAAAAGGTGTACGTGTTTTTAGCTTTCAATTGAGGTATTCAAATCCGGAACCGGTTTATAAGTTACATAAAAAACTGGGTTACAAACGGATAATCATCTAAATATATACCAAGTAATTACACATTCTTTATAACTTATTTACCAAAACCAGAAAGCTTTCAGTAAGAACTACAAATTCTCTAGCAGTGACCATTGGCCGTCATGCGCAGTGGATGAGTTAAACTCGCTCGGAGTTTCTTTGCGACCTAAAGTCCATAACGAGAATATCTGTAGAAGAACTAAATGTACCGATATTACTCTTAGTATACTCTATTAGTATGTTGAAATGGCAGTAGATGGACAAGACACGTCGCGCGCAGAACTGACGACCAATGGAAAAGAAAAGTTCCCGAGTGGCGACCACAAACTGGAAGGCTCAGCATAGGCTGGCTCTTCCACTAGATGGACCGACGGACTGTTCAAGTCACGGAGACCCGTTAGATACAAGAGGCAAGCAACAGCTCCAATTGGATCTCTATGGAGGAGGACGTGTATGTCTATTAACCGGCTATTCGATTTTTTGTGTAGTAAGTTTTGTAATAACAAAACCACTCACGTCCAGTACCACCACAAACAGGTGAATTGAATTAATCCGTTGCAACTCGCGAAATTTGCTGTCCTCTGTCTATAACTACAACTATTACACGGCTAACACTCACGCGATACAGTCGAATAAGTTCAGCGCTGACTCAGTTGAGGTCAGCGCCGAGCCGCCACCGCCGCCGCGCGTACTCCTTGAGGATGGGCATCTATATTGCCCGAACACCGGTCGAGTTATTCGACTGTATCTCGTGAGTGTTAGCCATGTACTCGTTGTAGTTATGAGTACTACTCACGTCAGTTTCTCTGTCTTTATGTACGTGCTCGCGTTCAGGTTATATTTTTCAACTAATCTTGACTAACGTAGTATACGGTTCTACTTTATAGAAATTTTCTATCGTTGGCGACTTTTAATCGGAGGTAGATTTTTTCCAAAAAGGAGGAAAGTTTGCTGCCGCACCATTTTCCGGCCAATTAAGATATTTGGCAGAAACAGGTACCCAATTTGGTCAAAAAGTTGTCAAGATAGATGGTGTGATCGTGGGATCAAAGTTCAGGACATATTACGAGGTACAATAAAATTAATAACATCATAATAATCAATTTTGATAATATTTCTTAGGAATATTTATAAAAATAAACAACTTCCAACCAAGTTGCCGCAACAAAGTTTCTACTCGCAAGGCCAACTACGTATATTTTTTGCAAATAATAAAAACACTCACGTCCACCACCACTGCCATATTGTGTGGTAGTCACTTGTGCTGTAGATGAAGTTCCTGTAAACGTTCAAAAATGATATTGTTTTTTTGTTGCAAATTTGATTCCAAACGAAGGAGTTAAATGAGGCAGTTGGTTATAACTATAATTAATGTGAGCCGTCAGCTCAAATACACCCACCACTTGTTATTTAAATAATATGTAAACTAATACTAGGTGGTAGGACTATTCTGCAAAGTTTGTCTACGTAGGTACCACCGCTTTGCCAGTTATTCTACCGTCATGTTTACCGCCGGTTTGAAGGGCACTGAAGGTAGTGAAATTACTAGGCAATGAGACTGTATGATCTGATGTCTCAGGACGACGTGCAGAGTGCAGTGTCACGCGAAACTTTATATTATAGCGTTTTACGTGATACCGCAACTGCTATGGGCGGCCGTGTCACTTAACATCAGGTGAATGACTAGCTCGTCACGTCTTTCATTAACATACTCAAAAATCCACATTCAAAGCAGTTCAGTAATCGTTTCCGAGCTAATGGTCTAGTTTTCCATGTTGCTTTGTTACAATCTTATATAGTAATAAAGTGATAAATTTAAAGCTCCTTCAACAATCAAATCAAGTCATTTCTCATAGCGTATTATACAGCCTCAGCTTTCTAACTACGTGTCTACTACCAACGGGATTGCAAGTCCGGTCATAAACATTGTAAAAACCCACCTGTGTTTTCATAGCTATCGCCAATGTAATCAGAATTTTCAGCCGATGGTCCATCTAAGAAAACAAAATTATTTGACGTCATTATTTAATAATGAAAAGTTGTACTCAGTTTAATGAAGAAAAATGTTTAGACTGTTAAAAAACCACTACAATGTAGAAATATTAAATTAGAGCAACAAAACTAGGTGGCATTGGGGCACAGGACTGACACAGAGCTGTGTCGGTTCTGTGACTCATTTAGAACCTAACCTACTCAAGTCGAACAAGACTCAAGACCAAAAACTAAAAAAGAGGATCAAATAATATTTTTGTATATCAAATATTAGTTGAGTATGTTTAAACATAATTATCATGATACCTTGAATGCTGTTCATTTATAATTTATCCGTAGATCAAATAATATGGACGCAAAAATTAATATAAAGATTAAACATAAATATTACATCATATATTTTTAAAAGTGCTTATTTCAAATTGATCAATATTATATTGAAGAGAATCAGAAAATATTTTTCCCTTTAAGGTGAGAGATGAATAGATTTAATCATTGTAATGTTCATTCATATTTTTCATTGAAATTGTAATTTATTTTTCAAAATATCACTAGGTGCTTAACTACTTACACGCGACATGCACGACTCAACATCTCTACATGCAGACCCCTATATGTATTTTTTTTAATATATACATATATATATATATGTAAGCTAAAGGCTAAAGTATGTGCGAAGTGCGAGGGCATTTCCCCCCTCAAAAAAAAAAAAACAAAAAAAAGGGGAGCGCCTATTCCCCGAGTCAAGCGTGTCTGTCGACTTCTTTTAGCGTCACTAGCTTTAGTGAGGCTAAAGGGAATCAAAAGTTAACGGTGAACGTAGATCTCTATTGTCGACAAACCAAAGTTAAAAATTTGTATTATCAAGTGGGTATGTCCAGTAAAATGACAATTTACATTTGTCAAGATGGCGACATTAATCAAAGCAAAAACAAAGTTATACCGGCTGATAAATGGAACTAAAAAAGTTGTACTTAGTCGTGTGGTCTAAGCAACGCGTTTTTATTTTTGTATAAACTTTTTTATCTATTTTTTTTTAGTTGTGGACTTTTTGAGAATTATAATTTGAGAAATACAGAACATAAACAACTGATGTATTTTTATCTGAGCTGCTTAGGAACCATACTTTGGTAATGGTTTTCGAATTTCGTTGCCTTCGAAAAGAAATTAAATATGTTGCCCGTTTTATAGGAATTGGTTTAAACAATCATTTTCAACATCCATATTTATCCATATTTATACAACAAACACTTTCGGTTGGCGACCAAGGGGAAGCAACTGGACACAAAGTGTCCACATCTGCACAGGGAGTGACTGCATTCAAATTGATTAAGTACCCTACTAATAATAGGTCTTTCTATATGAAAGTGCTGTTCTGCAGTACTGACCATCTCAAAACTAAATAGGTTTTGTGTGGCATAGAATGCAAATTTCAATTTTTCTTAACATGGATTATTTTAAATTATAACTACATAAATTATACAGATTAAATTAGCGGCATTAAGCGTGCCCTTTACCTGTCTTCTTGGAAAGTTGCCTTTGTCCACCGCGGTCTGATCGCCCCGGAAAGAGAGATCAATGACACCCGTCACGATTTACAGATCTATTGCTATTGTTTCTCTACTCTCTGTTCAGCCTCTGTCTTCAAACTACGTGCCTACTACCAACGTAGCTGCAAGTCCGGTCATAAAGATAAAGAAAACCCACCTTCTCCTTGTCTATTATCACGGTCTAGTCCATTACCTCCAACATACGGTATACATACCACAGAAATAAAAAAAGTCGGTCATCTACCGCCTAGTAGCCTGCGGATTCCACATGAATACAGACGCCGATAAAGAAATAAAATTGTTGCGGTTTATTAATTGGCTATTCGATTTTTTTATGTGCTTAGTTCTGTAATAATAAAAGCACTAACTTTCAGTATTACCACTATTACCTGAGGCAGTCGCTGCTGCTGATGCTGCTGCTGATGCTGATGATGATGTTGTACCTGTATACGTAAAAAAAATATTGGCTTACGATTATTATTATTGCAATTTAAATTCCAAACGGATTGCAACTTGGAGCTAGGGTTAAGTTTAATATTTGTATAGAAGAATTCGCTTTCATCTGGGGTAACCAGAACTTGAAAAATACGACCTATACCCGTAGGTACATGTCGTGTCTTTCAAGTAATCTTGACAGAACATGGTATATTTATGTTCTACATGTTCATGGAATTATTTCATCTTCGGTGACCAAATGTTTTTATAAATTTAGCTGCCGCCCGCTGCGTCGCGCGCGTCTCATCCAGTGTTCCATGCACTAACGTAGGTTGTCGTTCCGCAGTGTGCATGTAGATAGTGACAGTCTCTGATATTTATATTTTTATGGTATCAAGTTAGGTGAACTCGTTTATTCCAAAACTGGCACCTAGCAAACAGATAAAACGCCATTTGCTTCGTTCTAGTTCCGTGATTCCATTCAGTAATAACTTTTGAAGTAAAACTTATTCACTCACGCTTGACTTGGGAGTAAACTGGTGAATGTGAGACAACGTAAAAAAGTTAAAAATTACTTCAAATATATATCATTATCTTGGAATGTCCGGTAAAATGAAAGTTTACATTGGTCAAGATGGCGACATCTAACAAAGAAAAAACAAAGTTATACCCGCCGATAGATGGAGATAAAAAAGTTTTACTTCAGTCGTGTGGCCTAAAGCATACTCGTTTTTATTTATAAACTCTTTTTTCATACACAATTTTTTTAACCATCGAGGACTTTTTATATAACTTGAGAATTATAATTTGAGAAATACTAAATACAAAAAAACTGATGTTTTTATGACTGTGCTGCTTAGGAAGCATACTCAGATAATAGTTTTCGAATTTCTTTCCTTCCAAAAGAATGACAATTTGTTGTCCGTTTTATAAAAATTTGCTTAAAAAATAACAATATTTTCATCATTTATATTTATAACATAGATTAATAAAATTAGATTTTTTTGAAATTTCATATGATAGTTAAGATAATAATAACATTATTTTAATATATATAACTTTTATCATTTAGTAACAATATTAATATTGTCAAGTTTTGCATGACACTGCACTGTAGTAATAAAATGTGTCTTGTGTGGGGACAAGCCGTGGTTTGTTTTATCCGATAGCGGCAATCGGACACGGTCGCCGGTCTCCTGTTACCGACTCGGCACACCAATACAACAAAAATAAGGAAATTCGTTAATGTTTCTTGTATCTACAACTGACGAGTTTTAGTTTCTAGTTACCTACAACAACTACTTTCGGTTGGCGACCAAGGGGAAGCAACTGGACACAAAGTGTCCACGTCTGCACAGGGAGTGGCTGCATTCAAATTGATTAAGTGTCCAACTAATAATAGGTCTTTCTATATGAAAGTGCTGTTCTGCCGTACTGACCATCTTGGCTTAGAACACAAACTTCAATTACTTTTTAACATTGCGTTAAAAAAAAATATAACTGAATAAAAGATATAGAGTTAAAGTTAGCGGCATTAAGCGTGCGCTTCACTTGTTTTCTTGGCAGCAACCTTTGTCCACCGCAGTCTGATCGCCCCAGAAAGAGTGATCAATGACACCCGTCATGATTTATAGATCTATTGCTATTGTTTCTCTACTCTCTGTTCAGACTCTGTCTTCTACGTGTCTACTACTAACGGAGCTGCAAGTCGATCATAAACATCAGAAAACCCAAGGTGGGTTTTCTTTATGTACTCCTTAACCAGATCCACGGCCTTGTCCATGATCGCAGCCTTGTCCATTGCCTCCACCACGAGGTTCGATTAATACTACTAAAGCAAAAACAAATTGTTCAACGTTATACTTTAGTAATGAAATCTGGAGGATTTATGATTAATAGCAGTATCGTCTGCTTTCATATATAAACGAGTAGGTCAACGCGACTTGTGTACAATCTAAATGTTTTTTGTAGTGGAGCTAAACAAATAACCAAATAATCTCTTAAATTAATTCAGCTGACGAACTCACCACTTTCAGTGGACGCAACGCCACAGAATAAAACATAACGGTTATCTACCACAACGCATCATCTAGTAACCTACGGATTCCACATGAATACAGACGCCGATAAAGCACGAAAGTGATTGCGGTATAAATGTTTATTTATTAATCGGCTATTCGATATTTTATATGCTAAGTTCTGTAATAACAAAAGCGCTCACCTCCAGAACCACCTGCTCCTGCTACTGCTGCTGCTGCTGTTGATGTTTGACCTGTAGACATGCAAAAAATATTATATTACTGTTTTTAATTTTGCAATTTAAATTCCGACGGATTAATTGAATCAATCTGCTGCAACTCGTGAAATTTTCTTTCCTCTCTCCAGATATACGTACTCGCGTACAGGTCGTATTTGTCAACTAATCTTGACAAAACATGGAATAAAGGTTCTACTAGTCTAGTTCATCGAAGGTCTTCATCGTCGGTGACTTTTAATTGGAGATAGATTTCCTCCAAACAGGAAGAAAGTTTGCTGCCACACCATTTTCCGGCCAATTTTGATATTTGGCAGAAACATTCGGTACCCAATTGGTCAAAAGGTTATCATCAAGTTATATTAGTGCACTGTATGGGATATTGTCAGTTTGCATAATATATCGAGAGAGAGTGAGAGCGTTTATAATGTTCGTTTCGACAGCAAATTAACAAACATTTTTTTTAAACGGTACGTTAATAACAACAACACAATAATTGACACATTTCCCTGCTTTAAAGCGTCGTTGCGTTCTCCTTTGTTTTATATAAGCTTCTTGCCTACCACATACTGACTAGCTGATTATTGTTCAGCAGTACTGACCATTTCAAACTTAAATAGTTTTTGTTTGGCTAAGAATTCAAATTTCAATATTGTTGGAAATCCTAAGTGGTTTTAGTTTTAAAAAAATAAGTTTACAATCAAGCTAAGAATATTTATTAAGATTTACTAAGAACCGACAATAATTAACAGTGTGATTTTATAAAACGTCCGTCGCCTCTGAGCGCTGCCCGAAAAGTGAGCCCGAGCCTTCTCCGTCGCTCGTATATATACTACGCCGCTTGCATCAGCTCCCGAAGTGAAGTATTTTGTAACACGGCCGTTCCTGCTTGCGTGTTGTCCTCAACAGCTGCTTCATCTTCAAGCGGCACATTTTCGTCGACCTCGACTGACCATCAATTCGATTCAATTTTTTTAAACATGGATTTTTTAAAATGACAACTGCATAAAATATACAGATTAAAAAAGCGGCATTAAGCGTGCCCTTCACTTGTTTTCTTGGCAGCAACCTTTGTCCACCGCGGTCTGATCGCCCCAGAAAGAGTGATCAATGACACCCGTCACGACTCACAGATCTATTGCTATTGTTTCTCTACTCTCTGTTCAGCCTCTGTTTTCGTACAGTACTTTTCGTACTACCGTTGGTAGTAGACACGTAGTTACGTATCTACTACCAACGGAGCTGCGTTTCCGGTCATAAACATCAATTAAAAACCCACCTCCGCCAGATCCTCCGCCAGCTCCTCTACCAGCTCCTCCGCCAGCTCCTCTACCAGCTCCTCCGCCAGCTCCTTTGCCATATCCTGCGCCATGTAATCTATATACTTTCTCCATGCCAAAAAATTGTTTAACGTTATTCTTTAGCAATGAAATGGAAGAATTTACGACTAATACTAGTATCGTCTGCTTACCGTAGTCGAAGGTTGATATCTATAGGTCTACGCGACTAGTGTACCGTCTTAGTGTATTTGTGGTGGAGCTAATAGTAGTGAATATTATTGCTGTACTTATTTTAAAGAAGAAAAGCACTTGTCTGTTAAAAAACACTACAATGTAAAAGTATTGGATATTAGTATCAAAACAGTACAATACGCTGAGAATTGATGAACCAATTTCATACAAAGGAGATTCTTGATTCGATTGTATGTTTTTTAAATGTTAGTTAATAACAATAACACCATAATGGCCACATTTCCTTGTTTTAAAGCATTGTTGCGTTCTCCTTTGTTTTAGATAAGCTTCTTGCCTACCACATACTCACTAGCTGATTGCTGTTCTGCAGTACCGACCATTTCAAACTTAAATAGTTTTTGTTTGGCTAAGAATTCAAATGTCAATATCTTATTTATAAAAAAATGGATTATCTGATTATTTCGAATAATAGCAGTATTTCTCTACTTTATGTAAATAGTACATTATAGCAAAGGCAGCGAAATAGGCAATTGCAGGTCGAGTATGACTTTGAACCCCGAGCCTCAGTCGAGGACTTCAATGATACGAGACAGGCAGTTGTCATTACGGCCGAGGCATATCAATCAATCTACGAAGCATACTTTGGTGATCGTTTTCGAATTTCGTTGCCTTCCAAATGAATGAAAATTTGTTGTCCGTTTTATAAAAAATTGTTTAAAAAAATAAACATAATTTTCATCATTTATATTTATAACATAGAATTATAAAATTAGATTTTTTTGAAACTTCATATCATAGTTAAGATAATAATAATATTATTTTAATATTTATAATTTTTATCATTTAGCAACTAAATTAATATTGTCAAGTTTTGCCCGACACTGCACTGTAGTAATAAAATGTGTCTTGTGGCGGCAATCGGACTTGGTCGCCGGTCTCCTGTTACCGACACGGCAAACCAAGACAATTGTAAGGGAATAAAAAAATTCGTTAATGTTTCTTGTGTCTACAACTGACAAGTTTTAGTTTCTAGTTACCAACAACAATAACTTTGGTTGGAGACCGAAGGGAAGCAAAAAAGTGTTCACGTCTGCACAGGGAGTGGCTGAATTCAAATTGATTAAGTACCCTACTAATAATAGGTCTTTCTATATGAAAGTGTTGTTCTGCAGTACTGACCATCTCCAATCTAAATAGTTTTTGTTTGGCTTATAATTCATTTTTTTGTAACATGGATTTTTATGTATTTATATCTGATTAAAATATATAGATGAAATTAGCGGCGTTAAGCGTGCGCTTCACTTGTTTTCTTGGAAAGCAACCTTTGTCCACCGCGGTCTGATCGCCCCAGAAAGAGTGATCAATGACACCCATCATGATTTACAGATCTATTGCTATTGTTTCTCTACTCTCTGTACAGCCTCTATTTTCTAACTACGTGTCTACTACCAACGTAGCTGCAAGTCCGGTCATAAACATCGAGAAACCCCAAGGTGGGTTTTCTTGATGTCCTCCTTAACCAGATCCACGGCCTTGTCCATGATCGCAGCCTTGTCTATTGCCTCCACAACGAGGTACAATTAATACTACTAAAGCAAAAACAAATTATTCAACGTTATTCTTTAGTAATGAAATCTGGAAGATTTATAATTAATAGCAGTATCGTCTGCATTCATATATAAACGTCGACGTAGGTCGACGCGACTAGTATACAAGTCCGAATATTTTTTGTAGTGAAGTTATACTAATAACCAAATAATCAATTAAATAAATTCAGCTGCCAAAATCACTACTTTTAGTGGGTGCAGCGCCACAGAATAAAACATAGCGGTTTCTACCACAACGCACCACCTAGTAGTCTATGGATTCCACATGTATACAGATGCCGATAAAGCACCAAAGTGGTTGTGGTATTAATGTAAATTTATTAATCGGCTATTCGATATTTTGTATGCTAAGTTCTGTAATAACAAAAGCGCTCACGTCCAGAACCACTTGCTGCTGCTGCTGCTGCTGCTGATGCACCTGTAGACACGCAAAAAATATTATATTACTGTTTTTAATTTTGCAATTTAAATTCCGACGGATTAATTGAATTAATCTACTGCAACTCATGAAATTTTCTGTCCTCTGTCCAGATGTACGTACTCGCGTACAAGTCGCATTGGTCAACCAATCTTGACAAAACATGGTATACAGGTTTTACTAGATCATCGAATTCTTTCATCGTCAGCGACTTTTAATTAATCCAATCACGATATCCTTAAATGTGGTAAAATATAATCATTAATAATAACAATAGTTAGTTAACATTCGTTGTTAGTCTTAGTAAGATGCTAAGTTTGCAATTCTAATCTATTAAGATATTTGTTTAATAATTTAAAATATTCCCTAATCAGATTGATTTGGTCAGATTGACTCGATTTTTCTAAACTTGTATGGAAATATGTAACGTGTTTTTGTAATCTTAACATGGATTTTTTAAAGTTATTACTACATAAATTATACAGATCAAATTAGCGGCATTAAGCGTGCGCTTCACTTGTCTTCTTGTGAAGCAACCTTTGTCCAGCGCGGTCTGATTGCCCCAGAAAGAGAGATCAATGACACCCGTCACGATTTAGAGATCTATTGCTATTGTTTATCTACTCTCTGGTCAGCCTCTGTCTTCTAACTACTTGCCTACTACCAACGGAGCTGCAAGTCCGGTCATAAATATCAATGAAACCCACCTTCTCCATATTCAGAGCCAGAGCTACCTTCTCTATAGGCACCACTATAGCTACCAGCATAAGCACCATTTGGTCCATATCCAGCTCCCTCTATACAAAAAAATAGTTTAACGTTATTCTTAAGTAATGAAATGGTTGGTTAAAGGTTGATTATCTATAGTTCGACGCGACTAGTGTACAGTCTTAGTGTATTTGTGGTGGAGCTAATAGTAGTGAATATTATTGCTGTACTTATATTAAAGAAGAAAAGCACTTGTCTGTTAAAAAACACTACAATGTAAAAGTATTGGATATTAGTATCAAAACAGTACAATACGCTGAGAATTGATGAACCAATTTCATACAAAGGAGATTCTTGATTCGATTGTATGTTTTTTAAATGTTAGTTAATAACAATAACACCATAATGGCCACATTTCCTTGTTTTAAAGCATTGTTGCGTTCTCCTTTGTTTTAGATAAGCTTCTTGCCTACCACATACTCACTAGCTGATTGCTGTTCTGCAGTACCGACCATTTCAAACTTAAATAGTTTTTGTTTGGCTAAGAATTCAAATGTCAATATCTTATTTATAAAAAAATGGATTATCTGATTATTTCGAATAATAGCAGTATTTCTCTACTTTATGTAAATAGTACATTATAGCAAAGGCAGCGAAATAGGCAATTGCAGGTCGAGTATGACTTTGAACCCCGAGCCTCAGTCGAGGACTTCAATGATACGAGACAGGCAGTTGTCATTACGGCCGAGGCATATCAATCAATCTACGAAGCATACTTTGGTGATCGTTTTCGAATTTCGTTGCCTTCCAAATGAATGAAAATTTGTTGTCCGTTTTATAAAAAATTGTTTAAAAAAATAAACATAATTTTCATCATTTATATTTATAACATAGAATTATAAAATTAGATTTTTTTGAAACTTCATATCATAGTTAAGATAATAATAATATTATTTTAATATTTATAATTTTTATCATTTAGCAACTAAATTAATATTGTCAAGTTTTGCCCGACACTGCACTGTAGTAATAAAATGTGTCTTGTGGCGGCAATCGGACTTGGTCGCCGGTCTCCTGTTACCGACACGGCAAACCAAGACAATTGTAAGGGAATAAAAAAATTCGTTAATGTTTCTTGTGTCTACAACTGACAAGTTTTAGTTTCTAGTTACCAACAACAATAACTTTGGTTGGAGACCGAAGGGAAGCAAAAAAGTGTTCACGTCTGCACAGGGAGTGGCTGAATTCAAATTGATTAAGTACCCTACTAATAATAGGTCTTTCTATATGAAAGTGTTGTTCTGCAGTACTGACCATCTCCAATCTAAATAGTTTTTGTTTGGCTTATAATTCATTTTTTTGTAACATGGATTTTTATGTATTTATATCTGATTAAAATATATAGATGAAATTAGCGGCGTTAAGCGTGCGCTTCACTTGTTTTCTTGGAAAGCAACCTTTGTCCACCGCGGTCTGATCGCCCCAGAAAGAGTGATCAATGACACCCATCATGATTTACAGATCTATTGCTATTGTTTCTCTACTCTCTGTACAGCCTCTATTTTCTAACTACGTGTCTACTACCAACGTAGCTGCAAGTCCGGTCATAAACATCGAGAAACCCCAAGGTGGGTTTTCTTGATGTCCTCCTTAACCAGATCCACGGCCTTGTCCATGATCGCAGCCTTGTCTATTGCCTCCACAACGAGGTACAATTAATACTACTAAAGCAAAAACAAATTATTCAACGTTATTCTTTAGTAATGAAATCTGGAAGATTTATAATTAATAGCAGTATCGTCTGCATTCATATATAAACGTCGACGTAGGTCGACGCGACTAGTATACAAGTCCGAATATTTTTTGTAGTGAAGTTATACTAATAACCAAATAATCAATTAAATAAATTCAGCTGCCAAAATCACTACTTTTAGTGGGTGCAGCGCCACAGAATAAAACATAGCGGTTTCTACCACAACGCACCACCTAGTAGTCTATGGATTCCACATGTATACAGATGCCGATAAAGCACCAAAGTGGTTGTGGTATTAATGTAAATTTATTAATCGGCTATTCGATATTTTGTATGCTAAGTTCTGTAATAACAAAAGCGCTCACGTCCAGAACCACTTGCTGCTGCTGCTGCTGCTGCTGATGCACCTGTAGACACGCAAAAAATATTATATTACTGTTTTTAATTTTGCAATTTAAATTCCGACGGATTAATTGAATTAATCTACTGCAACTCATGAAATTTTCTGTCCTCTGTCCAGATGTACGTACTCGCGTACAAGTCGCATTGGTCAACCAATCTTGACAAAACATGGTATACAGGTTTTACTAGATCATCGAATTCTTTCATCGTCAGCGACTTTTAATTAATCCAATCACGATATCCTTAAATGTGGTAAAATATAATCATTAATAATAACAATAGTTAGTTAACATTCGTTGTTAGTCTTAGTAAGATGCTAAGTTTGCAATTCTAATCTATTAAGATATTTGTTTAATAATTTAAAATATTCCCTAATCAGATTGATTTGGTCAGATTGACTCGATTTTTCTAAACTTGTATGGAAATATGTAACGTGTTTTTGTAATCTTAACATGGATTTTTTAAAGTTATTACTACAAAAATTATACAGATCAAATTAGCGGCATTAAGCGTGCGCTTCACTTGTCTTCTTGTGAAGCAACCTTTGTCCAGCGCGGTCTGATTGCCCCAGAAAGAGAGATCAATGACACCCGTCACGATTTAGAGATCTATTGCTATTGTTTATCTACTCTCTGGTCAGCCTCTGTCTTCTAACTACTTGCCTACTACCAACGGAGCTGCAAGTCCGGTCATAAATATCAATGAAACCCACCTTCTCCATATTCAGAGCCAGAGCTACCTTCTCTATAGGCACCACTATAGCTACCAGCATAAGCACCATTTGGTCCATATCCAGCTCCCTCTATACAAAAAAATAGTTTAACGTTATTCTTAAGTAATGAAATGGTTGGTTAAAGGTTGATTATCTATAGTTCGACGCGACTAGTGTACAGTCTTAGTGTATTTGTGGTGGAGCTAATAGTAGTGAATATTATTGCTGTACTTATATTAAAGAAGAAAAGCACTTGTCTGTTAAAAAACACTACAATGTAAAAGTATTGGATATTAGTATCAAAACAGTACAATACGCTGAGAATTGATGAACCAATTTCATACAAAGGAGATTCTTGATTCGATTGTATGTTTTTTAAATGTTAGTTAATAACAATAACACCATAATGGCCACATTTCCTTGTTTTAAAGCATTGTTGCGTTCTCCTTTGTTTTAGATAAGCTTCTTGCCTACCACATACTCACTAGCTGATTGCTGTTCTGCAGTACCGACCATTTCAAACTTAAATAGTTTTTGTTTGGCTAAGAATTCAAATGTCAATATCTTATTTATAAAAAAATGGATTATCTGATTATTTCGAATAATAGCAGTATTTCTCTACTTTATGTAAATAGTACATTATAGCAAAGGCAGCGAAATAGGCAATTGCAGGTCGAGTATGACTTTGAACCCCGAGCCTCAGTCGAGGACTTCAATGATACGAGACAGGCAGTTGTCATTACGGCCGAGGCATATCAATCAATCTACGAAGCATACTTTGGTGATCGTTTTCGAATTTCGTTGCCTTCCAAATGAATGAAAATTTGTTGTCCGTTTTATAAAAAATTGTTTAAAAAAATAAACATAATTTTCATCATTTATATTTATAACATAGAATTATAAAATTAGATTTTTTTGAAACTTCATATCATAGTTAAGATAATAATAATATTATTTTAATATTTATAATTTTTATCATTTAGCAACTAAATTAATATTGTCAAGTTTTGCCTGACGCTGCACTGTAGTAATAAAATGTGTCATGTGGCGGCAATCGGACACGGTCGCTGGTCTCCTGTTACCGACACGGCACGCCAAGACATTTGTAAGGGAATAAGAAAATTCGTTAATGTTTCTTGTGTCTACAACTGACAAGTTTTAGTTTCTAGTTACCAACAACAATTACTTTGGTTGGAGACCGAAGGGAAGCAAAAAAGTGTTCACGTCTGCACAGGGAGTGGCTGAATTCAAATTGATTAAGTACCCTACTAATAATAGGTCTTTCTATATGAAAGTGTTGTTCTGCAGTACTGACCATCTCCAATCTAAATAGTTTTTGTTTGGCTTATAATTCATTTTTTTGTAACATGGATTTTTATGTATTTATATCTGATTAAAATATATAGATGAAATTAGCGGCGTTAAGCGTGCGCTTCACTTGTTTTCTTGGAAAGCAACCTTTGTCCACCGCGGTCTGATCGCCCCAGAAAGAGTGATCAATGACACCCATCATGATTTACAGATCTATTGCTATTGTTTCTCTACTCTCTGTACAGCCTCTATTTTCTAACTACGTGTCTACTACCAACGTAGCTGCAAGTCCGGTCATAAACATCGAGAAACCCCAAGGTGGGTTTTCTTGATGTCCTCCTTAACCAGATCCACGGCCTTGTCCATGATCGCAGCCTTGTCTATTGCCTCCACAACGAGGTACAATTAATACTACTAAAGCAAAAACAAATTATTCAACGTTATTCTTTAGTAATGAAATCTGGAAGATTTATAATTAATAGCAGTATCGTCTGCTTTCATATATAAACGTCGACGTAGGTCGACGCGACTAGTATACAAGTCCGAATATTTTTTGTAGTGAAGTTATACTAATAACCAAATAATCAATTAAATAAATTCAGCTGCCAAAATCACTACTTTTAGTGGGTGCAGCGCCACAGAATAAAACATAGCGGTTTCTACCACAACGCACCACCTAGTAGTCTATGGATTCCACATGTATACAGATGCCGATAAAGCACCAAAGTGGTTGTGGTATTAATGTAAATTTATTAATCGGCTATTCGATATTTTGTATGCTAAGTTCTGTAATAACAAAAGCGCTCACGTCCAGAACCACTTGCTGCTGCTGCTGCTGCTGCTGATGCACCTGTAGACACGCAAAAAATATTATATTACTGTTTTTAATTTTGCAATTTAAATTCCGACGGATTAATTGAATTAATCTACTGCAACTCATGAAATTTTCTGTCCTCTGTCCAGATGTACGTACTCGCGTACAAGTCGCATTGGTCAACCAATCTTGACAAAACATGGTATACAGGTTTTACTAGATCATCGAATTCTTTCATCGTCAGCGACTTTTAATTAATCCAATCACGATATCCTTAAATGTGGTAAAATATAATCATTAATAATAACAATAGTTAGTTAACATTCGTTGTTAGTCTTAGTAAGATGCTAAGTTTGCAATTCTAATCTATTAAGATATTTGTTTAATAATTTAAAATATTCCCTAATCAGATTGATTTGGTCAGATTGACTCGATTTTTCTAAACTTGTATGGAAATATGTAACGTGTTTTTGTAATCTTAACATGGATTTTTTAAAGTTATTACTACATAAATTATACAGATCAAATTAGCGGCATTAAGCGTGCGCTTCACTTGTCTTCTTGTGAAGCAACCTTTGTCCAGCGCGGTCTGATTGCCCCAGAAAGAGAGATCAATGACACCCGTCACGATTTAGAGATCTATTGCTATTGTTTATCTACTCTCTGGTCAGCCTCTGTCTTCTAACTACTTGCCTACTACCAACGGAGATGCAAGTCCGGTCATAAATATCAATGAAACCCACCTTCTCCATATTCAGAGCCAGAGCTACCTTCTCTATAGGCACCACTATAGCTACCAGCATAAGCACCATTTGGTCCATATCCAGCTCCCTCTATACAAAAAAATAGTTTAACGTTATTCTTAAGTAATGAAATGGTTGGTTAAAGGTTGATTATCTATAGTTCGACGCGACTAGTGTACAGTCTTAGTGTATTTGTGGTGGAGCTAATAGTAGTGAATATTATTGCTGTACTTATATTAAAGAAGAAAAGCACTTGTCTGTTAAAAAACACTACAATGTAAAAGTATTGGATATTAGTATCAAAACAGTACAATACGCTGAGAATTGATGAACCAATTTCATACAAAGGAGATTCTTGATTCGATTGTATGTTTTTTAAATGTTAGTTAATAACAATAACACCATAATGGCCACATTTCCTTGTTTTAAAGCATTGTTGCGATCTCCTTTATTTTAGATAAGCTTCTTGCCTACCACATACTCACTAGCTGATTGCTGTTCTGCAGTACCGACCATTTCAAACTTAAATAGTTTTTGTTTGGCTAAGAATTCAAATGTCAATATCTTATTTATAAAAAAATGGATTATCTGATTATTTCGAATAATAGCAGTATTTCTCTACTTTATGTAAATAGTACATTATAGCAAAGGCAGCGAAATAGGCAATTGCAGGTCGAGTATGACTTTGAACCCCGAGCCTCAGTCGAGGACTTCAATGATACGAGACAGGCAGTTGTCATTACGGCCGAGGCATATCAATCAATCTACGAAGCATACTTTGGTGATCGTTTTCGAATTTCGTTGCCTTCCAAATGAATGAAAATTTGTTGTCCGTTTTATAAAAAATTGTTTAAAAAAATAAACATAATTTTCATCATTTATATTTATAACATAGAATTATAAAATTAGATTTTTTTGAAACTTCATATCATAGTTAAGATAATAATAATATTATTTTAATATTTATAATTTTTATCATTTAGCAACTAAATTAATATTGTCAAGTTTTGCCTGACGCTGCACTGTAGTAATAAAATGTGTCATGTGGCGGCAATCGGACACGGTCGCTGGTCTCCTGTTACCGACACGGCACGCCAAGACATTTGTAAGGGAATAAGAAAATTCGTTAATGTTTCTTGTGTCTACAACTGACAAGTTTTAGTTTCTAGTTACCAACAACAATTACTTTGGTTGGAGACCGAAGGGAAGCAAAAAAGTGTTCACGTCTGCACAGGGAGTGGCTGAATTCAAATTGATTAAGTACCCTACTAATAATAGGTCTTTCTATATGAAAGTGTTGTTCTGCAGTACTGACCATCTCCAATCTAAATAGTTTTTGTTTGGCTTATAATTCATTTTTTTGTAACATGGATTTTTATGTATTTATATCTGATTAAAATATATAGATGAAATTAGCGGCGTTAAGCGTGCGCTTCACTTGTTTTCTTGGAAAGCAACCTTTGTCCACCGCGGTCTGATCGCCCCAGAAAGAGTGATCAATGACACCCATCATGATTTACAGATCTATTGCTATTGTTTCTCTACTCTCTGTACAGCCTCTATTTTCTAACTACGTGTCTACTACCAACGTAGCTGCAAGTCCGGTCATAAACATCGAGAAACCCCAAGGTGGGTTTTCTTGATGTCCTCCTTAACCAGATCCACGGCCTTGTCCATGATCGCAGCCTTGTCTATTGCCTCCACAACGAGGTACAATTAATACTACTAAAGCAAAAACAAATTATTCAACGTTATTCTTTAGTAATGAAATCTGGAAGATTTATAATTAATAGCAGTATCGTCTGCTTTCATATATAAACGTCGACGTAGGTCGACGCGACTAGTATACAAGTCCGAATATTTTTTGTAGTGAAGTTATACTAATAACCAAATAATCAATTAAATAAATTCAGCTGCCAAAATCACTACTTTTAGTGGGTGCAGCGCCACAGAATAAAACATAGCGGTTTCTACCACAACGCACCACCTAGTAGTCTATGGATTCCACATGTATACAGATGCCGATAAAGCACCAAAGTGGTTGTGGTATTAATGTAAATTTATTAATCGGCTATTCGATATTTTGTATGCTAAGTTCTGTAATAACAAAAGCGCTCACGTCCAGAACCACTTGCTGCTGCTGCTGCTGCTGCTGATGCACCTGTAGACACGCAAAAAATATTATATTACTGTTTTTAATTTTGCAATTTAAATTCCGACGGATTAATTGAATTAATCTACTGCAACTCATGAAATTTTCTGTCCTCTGTCCAGATGTACGTACTCGCGTACAAGTCGCATTGGTCAACCAATCTTGACAAAACATGGTATACAGGTTTTACTAGATCATCGAATTCTTTCATCGTCAGCGACTTTTAATTAATCCAATCACGATATCCTTAAATGTGGTAAAATATAATCATTAATAATAACAATAGTTAGTTAACATTCGTTGTTAGTCTTAGTAAGATGCTAAGTTTGCAATTCTAATCTATTAAGATATTTGTTTAATAATTTAAAATATTCCCTAATCAGATTGATTTGGTCAGATTGACTCGATTTTTCTAAACTTGTATGGAAATATGTAACGTGTTTTTGTAATCTTAACATGGATTTTTTAAAGTTATTACTACATAAATTATACAGATCAAATTAGCGGCATTAAGCGTGCGCTTCACTTGTCTTCTTGTGAAGCAACCTTTGTCCAGCGCGGTCTGATTGCCCCAGAAAGAGAGATCAATGACACCCGTCACGATTTAGAGATCTATTGCTATTGTTTATCTACTCTCTGGTCAGCCTCTGTCTTCTAACTACTTGCCTACTACCAACGGAGATGCAAGTCCGGTCATAAATATCAATGAAACCCACCTTCTCCATATTCAGAGCCAGAGCTACCTTCTCTATAGGCACCACTATAGCTACCAGCATAAGCACCATTTGGTCCATATCCAGCTCCCTCTATACAAAAAAATAGTTTAACGTTATTCTTAAGTAATGAAATGGTTGGTTAAAGGTTGATTATCTATAGTTCGACGCGACTAGTGTACAGTCTTAGTGTATTTGTGGTGGAGCTAATAGTAGTGAATATTATTGCTGTACTTATATTAAAGAAGAAAAGCACTTGTCTGTTAAAAAACACTACAATGTAAAAGTATTGGATATTAGTATCAAAACAGTACAATACGCTGAGAATTGATGAACCAATTTCATACAAAGGAGATTCTTGATTCGATTGTATGTTTTTTAAATGTTAGTTAATAACAATAACACCATAATGGCCACATTTCCTTGTTTTAAAGCATTGTTGCGTTCTCCTTTATTTTAGATAAGCTTCTTGCCTACCACATACTCACTAGCTGATTGCTGTTCTGCAGTACCGACCATTTCAAACTTAAATAGTTTTTGTTTGGCTAAGAATTCAAATGTCAATATCTTATTTATAAAAAAATGGATTATCTGATTATTTCGAATAATAGCAGTATTTCTCTACTTTATGTAAATAGTACATTATAGCAAAGGCAGCGAAATAGGCAATTGCAGGTCGAGTATGACTTTGAACCCCGAGCCTCAGTCGAGGACTTCAATGATACGAGACAGGCAGTTGTCATTACGGCCGAGGCATATCAATCAATCTACGAAGCATACTTTGGTGATCGTTTTCGAATTTCGTTGCCTTCCAAATGAATGAAAATTTGTTGTCCGTTTTATAAAAAATTGTTTAAAAAAATAAACATAATTTTCATCATTTATATTTATAACATAGAATTATAAAATTAGATTTTTTTGAAACTTCATATCATAGTTAAGATAATAATAATATTATTTTAATATTTATAATTTTTATCATTTAGCAACTAAATTAATATTGTCAAGTTTTGCCCGACACTGCACTGTAGTAATAAAATGTGTCTTGTGGCGGCAATCGGACTTGGTCGCCGGTCTCCTGTTACCGACACGGCAAACCAAGACAATTGTAAGGGAATAAAAAAATTCGTTAATGTTTCTTGTGTCTACAACTGACAAGTTTTAGTTTCTAGTTACCAACAACAATAACTTTGGTTGGAGACCGAAGGGAAGCAAAAAAGTGTTCACGTCTGCACAGGGAGTGGCTGAATTCAAATTGATTAAGTACCCTACTAATAATAGGTATTCTATATGAAAGTGTTGTTCTGCAGTACTGACCATCTCCAATCTAAATAGTTTTTGTTTGGCTTATAATTCATTTTTTTGTAACATGGATTTTTATGTATTTATATCTGATTAAAATATATAGATGAAATTAGCGGCGTTAAGCGTGCGCTTCACTTGTTTTCTTGGAAAGCAACCTTTGTCCACCGCGGTCTGATCGCCCCAGAAAGAGTGATCAATGACACCCGTCACGATTTACAGATCTATTGCTATTGTTTCTCTACTCTCTGTACAGCCTCTGTTTTCTAACTACGTGTCTACTACCAACGTAGCTGCAAGTCCGGTCATAAACATCGAGAAACCCTAAGGTGGGTTTTCTTGATGTCCACCTTAACCAGATCCACGGCCTTGTCCATGATCGCAACCTTGTCTATTGCCTCCACCTTGAGGTACCATTAATACTACCAAAGCAAAAACAAATTTTTCAACGTTATTCTTTAGTAATGAAATCTGGAAGATTTATAATTAATAGCAGTATCGTCTGCTTTCATATATAAACGTCGACGTAGGTCGACGCGACTAGTATACAAGTCCGAATATTTTTTGTAGTGAAGTTATACTAATAACCAAATAATCAATTAAATAAATTCAGCTGCCAAAATCACTACTTTTAGTGGGTGCAGCGCCACAGAATAAAACATAGCGGTTTCTACCACAACGCACCACCTAGTAGTCTATGGATTCCACATGTATACAGACGCCGATAAAGCACCAAAGTGGTTGCGGTATTAATGTAAATTTATTAATCGGCTATTCGATATTTTGTATGCTAAGTTCTGTAATAACAAAAGCGCTCACGTCCAGAACCACTTGCTGCTGCTGCTGCTGCTGATGCACCTGTAGACACGCAAAAAATATTATATTACTGTTTTTAATTTTGCAATTTAAATTCCGACGGATTAATTGAATTAATCTACTGCAACTCATGAAATTTTCTGTCCTCTGTCCAGATGTACGTACTCGCGTACAAGTCGCATTGGTCAACCAATCTTGACAAAACATGGTATACAGGTTTTACTAGATCATCGAATTCTTTCATCGTCAGCGACTTTTAATTAATCCAATCACGATATCCTTAAATGTGGTAAAATATAATCATTAATAATAACAATAGTTAGTTAACATTCGTTGTTAGTCTTAGTAAGATGCTAAGTTTGCAATTCTAATCTATTAAGATATTTGTTTAATAATTTAAAATATTCCCTAATCAGATTGATTTGGTCAGATTGACTCGATTTTTCTAAACTTGTATGGAAATATGTAACGTGTTTTTGTAATCTTAACATGGATTTTTTAAAGTTATTACTACATAAATTATACAGATCAAATTAGCGGCATTAAGCGTGCGCTTCACTTGTCTTCTTGTGAAGCAACCTTTGTCCAGCGCGGTCTGATTGCCCCAGAAAGAGAGATCAATGACACCCGTCACGATTTAGAGATCTATTGCTATTGTTTATCTACTCTCTGGTCAGCCTCTGTCTTCTAACTACTTGCCTACTACCAACGGAGCTGCAAGTCCGGTCATAAATATCAATGAAACCCACCTTCTCCATATTCAGAGCCAGAGCTACCTTCTCTATAGGCACCACTATAGCTACCAGCATAAGCACCATTTGGTCCATATCCAGCTCCCTCTATACAAAAAAATAGTTTAACGTTATTCTTAAGTAATGAAATGGTTGGTTAAAGGTTGATTATCTATAGTTCGACGCGACTAGTGTACAGTCTTAGTGTATTTGTGGTGGAGCTAATAGTAGTGAATATTATTGCTGTACTTATATTAAAGAAGAAAAGCACTTGTCTGTTAAAAAACACTACAATGTAAAAGTATTGGATATTAGTATCAAAACAGTACAATACGCTGAGAATTGATGAACCAATTTCATACAAAGGAGATTCTTGATTCGATTGTATGTTTTTTAAATGTTAGTTAATAACAATAACACCATAATGGCCACATTTCCTTGTTTTAAAGCATTGTTGCGTTCTCCTTTGTTTTAGATAAGCTTCTTGCCTACCACATACTCACTAGCTGATTGCTGTTCTGCAGTACCGACCATTTCAAACTTAAATAGTTTTTGTTTGGCTAAGAATTCAAATGTCAATATCTTATTTATAAAAAAATGGATTATCTGATTATTTCGAATAATAGCAGTATTTCTCTACTTTATGTAAATAGTACATTATAGCAAAGGCAGCGAAATAGGCAATTGCAGGTCGAGTATGACTTTGAACCCCGAGCCTCAGTCGAGGACTTCAATGATACGAGACAGGCAGTTGTCATTACGGCCGAGGCATATCAATCAATCTACGAAGCATACTTTGGTGATCGTTTTCGAATTTCGTTGCCTTCCAAATGAATGAAAATTTGTTGTCCGTTTTATAAAAAATTGTTTAAAAAAATAAACATAATTTTCATCATTTATATTTATAACATAGAATTATAAAATTAGATTTTTTGAAACTTCATATCATAGTTAAGATAATAATAATATTATTTTAATATTTATAATTTTTATCATTTAGCAACTAAATTAATATTGTCAAGTTTTGCCCGACACTGCACTGTAGTAATAAAATGTGTCTTGTGGCGGCAATCGGACTTGGTCGCCGGTCTCCTGTTACCGACACGGCAAACCAAGACAATTGTAAGGGAATAAAAAAATTCGTTAATGTTTCTTGTGTCTACAACTGACAAGTTTTAGTTTCTAGTTACCAACAACAATAACTTTGGTTGGAGACCGAAGGGAAGCAAAAAAGTGTTCACGTCTGCACAGGGAGTGGCTGAATTCAAATTGATTAAGTACCCTACTAATAATAGGTCTTTCTATATGAAAGTGTTGTTCTGCAGTACTGACCATCTCCAATCTAAATAGTTTTTGTTTGGCTTATAATTCATTTTTTTGTAACATGGATTTTTATGTATTTATATCTGATTAAAATATATAGATGAAATTAGCGGCGTTAAGCGTGCTTGTACTTGTTTTCTTGGAAAGCAACCTTTGTCCACCGCGGCCTGATCGCCCCAGAAAGAGTGATCAATGACACCCGTCACGATTTACAGATCTATTGCTATTGTTTCTCTACTCTCTGTACAGCCTCTGTTTTCTAACTACGTGTCTACTACCAACGTAGCTGCAAGTCCGGTCATAAACATCGAGAAACCCTAAGGTGGGTTTTCTTGATGTCCACCTTAACCAGATCCACGGCCTTGTCCATGATCGCAACCTTGTCTATTGCCTCCACCTTGAGGTACCATTAATACTACCAAAGCAAAAACAAATTTTTCAACGTTATTCTTTAGTAATGAAATCTGGAAGATTTATAATTAATAGCAGTATCGTCTGCTTTCATATATAAACGTCGACGTAGGTCGACGCGACTAGTATACAAGTCCGAATATTTTTTGTAGTGAAGTTATACTAATAACCAAATAATCAATTAAATAAATTCAGCTGCCAAAATTACTACTTTTAGTGGGTGCAGCGCCACAGAATAAAACATAGCGGTTTCTACCACAACGCACCACCTAGTAGTCTATGGATTCCACATGTATACAGACGCCGATAAAGCACCAAAGTGGTTGCGGTATTAATGTAAATTTATTAATCGGCTATTCGATATTTTGTATGCTAAGTTCTGTAATAACAAAAGCGCTCACGTCCAGAACCACTTGCTGCTGCTGCTGCTGCTGCTGATGCACCTGTAGACACGCAAAAAATATTATATTACTGTTTTTAATTTTGCAATTTAAATTCCGACGGATTAATTGAATTAATCTACTGCAACTCATGAAATTTTCTGTCCTCTGTCCAGATGTACGTACTCGCGTACAAGTCGCATTGGTCAACCAATCTTGACAAAACATGGTATACAGGTTTTACTAGATCATCGAATTCTTTCATCGTCAGCGACTTTTAATTAATCCAATCACGATATCCTTAAATGTGGTAAAATATAATCATTAATAATAACAATAGTTAGTTAACATTCGTTGTTAGTCTTAGTAAGATGCTAAGTTTGCAATTCTAATCTATTAAGATATTTGTTTAATAATTTAAAATATTCCCTAATCAGATTGATTTGGTCAGATTGACTCGATTTTTCTAAACTTGTATGGAAATATGTAACGTGTTTTTGTAATCTTAACATGGATTTTTTAAAGTTATTACTACATAAATTATACAGATCAAATTAGCGGCATTAAGCGTGCGCTTCACTTGTCTTCTTGTGAAGCAACCTTTGTCCAGCGCGGTCTGATTGCCCCAGAAAGAGAGATCAATGACACCCGTCACGATTTAGAGATCTATTGCTATTGTTTATCTACTCTCTGGTCAGCCTCTGTCTTCTAACTACTTGCCTACTACCAACGGAGCTGCAAGTCCGGTCATAAATATCAATGAAACCCACCTTCTCCATATTCAGAGCCAGAGCTACCTTCTCTATAGGCACCACTATAGCTACCAGCATAAGCACCATTTGGTCCATATCCAGCTCCCTCTATACAAAAAAATAGTTTAACGTTATTCTTAAGTAATGAAATGGTTGGTTACAGGTTGATTATCTATAGTTCGACGCAACTAGTGTACAGTCTTAGTGTATTTGTGGTGGAGCTAATAGTAGTGAATATTATTGCTGTACTTATATTAAAGAAGAAAAGCACTTGTCTGTTAAAAAACACTACAATGTAAAAGTATTGGATATTAGTATCAAAACAGTACAATACGCTGAGAATTGATGAACCAATTTCATACAAAGGAGATTCTTGATTCGATTGTATGTTTTTTAAATGTTAGTTAATAACAATAACACCATAATGGCCACATTTCCTTGTTTTAAAGCATTGTTGCGTTCTCCTTTGTTTTAGATAAGCTTCTTGCCTACAACATACTCACTAGCTGATTGCTGTTCTGCAGTACCGACCATTTCAAACTTAAATAGTTTTTGTTTGGCTAAGAATTCAAATGTCAATATCTTATTTATAAAAAAAATGGATTATCTGATTATTTCGAATAATAGCAGTATTTCTCTACTTTATGTAAATAGTACATTATAGCAAAGGCAGCGAAATAGGCAATTGCAGGTCGAGTATGACTTTGAACCCCGAGCCTCAGTCGAGGACTTCAATGATACGAGACAGGCAGTTGTCATTACGGCCGAGGCATATCAATCAATCTACGAAGCATACTTTGGTGATCGTTTTCGAATTTCGTTGCCTTCCAAATGAATGAAAATTTGTTGTCCGTTTTATAAAAAATTGTTTAAAAAAATAAACAATATTTTCATCATTTATATTTATAACATAGAATTATAAAATTAGATTTTTTTGAAACTTCATATCATAGTTAAGATAATAATAATATTATTTTAATATTTATAATTTTTATCATTTAGCAACTAAATTAATATTGTCAAGTTTTGCCCGACACTGCACTGTAGTAATAAAATGTGTCTTGTGGCGGCAATCGGACTTGGTCGCCGGTCTCCTGTTACCGACACGGCAAACCAAGACAATTGTAAGGGAATAAAAAAATTCGTTAATGTTTCTTGTGTCTACAACTGACAAGTTTTAGTTTCTAGTTACCAACAACAATAACTTTGGTTGGAGACCGAAGGGAAGCAAAAAAGTGTTCACGTCTGCACAGGGAGTGGCTGAATTCAAATTGATTAAGTACCCTACTAATAATAGGTCTTTCTATATGAAAGTGTTGTTCTGCAGTACTGACCATCTCCAATCTAAATAGTTTTTGTTTGGCTTATAATTCATTTTTTTGTAACATGGATTTTTATGTATTTATATCTGATTAAAATATATAGATGAAATTAGCGGCGTTAAGCGTGCGCTTCACTTGTTTTCTTGGAAAGCAACCTTTGTCCACCGCGGTCTGATCGCCCCAGAAAGAGTGATCAATGACACCCATCATGATTTACAGATCTATTGCTATTGTTTCTCTACTCTCTGTACAGCCTCTATTTTCTAACTACGTGTCTACTACCAACGTAGCTGCAAGTCCGGTCATAAACATCGAGAAACCCCAAGGTGGGTTTTCTTGATGTCCTCCTTAACCAGATCCACGGCCTTGTCCATGATCGCAGCCTTGTCTATTGCCTCCACAACGAGGTACAATTAATACTACTAAAGCAAAAACAAATTGTTCAACGTTATTCTTTAGTAATGAAATCTGGAAGATTTATAATTAATAGCAGTATCGTCTGCTTTCATATATAAACGTCGACGTAGGTCGACGCGACTAGTATACAAGTCCGAATATTTTTTGTAGTGAAGTTATACTAATAACCAAATAATCAATTAAATAAATTCAGCTGCCAAAATCACTACTTTTAGTGGGTGCAGCGCCACAGAATAAAACATAGCGGTTTCTACCACAACGCACCACCTAGTAGTCTATGGATTCCACATGTATACAGACGCCGATAAAGCACCAAAGTGGTTGCGGTATTAATGTAAATTTATTAATCGGCTATTCGATATTTTGTATGCTAAGTTCTGTAATAACAAAAGCGCTCACGTCCAGAACCACTTGCTGCTGCTGCTGCTGCTGCTGATGCACCTGTAGACACGCAAAAAATATTATATTACTGTTTTTAATTTTGCAATTTAAATTCCGACGGATTAATTGAATTAATCTACTGCAACTCATGAAATTTTCTGTCCTCTGTCCAGATGTACGTACTCGCGTACAAGTCGCATTGGTCAACCAATCTTGACAAAACATGGTATACAGGTTTTACTAGATCATCGAATTCTTTCATCGTCAGCGACTTTTAATTAATCCAATCACGATATCCTTAAATGTGGTAAAATATAATCATTAATAATAACAATAGTTAGTTAACATTCATTGTTAGTCTTAGTAAGATGCTAAGTTTGCAATTCTAATCTATTAAAATATTTGTTTAATAATTTAAAATATTCCCTAATCAGATTGATTTGGTCAGATTGACTCGATTTTTCTAAACTTGTATGGAAATATGTAACGTGTTTTTGTAATCCAATTTATTTATATCTGACAGAAGTTTTATATAATATTTAATTGAATAATCATAATTATTTACATTCTTATAGCTATAAGTATTTATTCTATTACATTTTTCAGTTTATTGATCTTTCAGGTTAAATGTGTACGGAATCTGTATATTCAAATGCCATTTAATATTTATTTATAATTCACTGCTTTGAAATATATATATATATATGTATATATATATTTTAAATATTGACACATTCTATGATCGAACGTCCTACGACTAGCAGCTCCCATTTTATGTATGAACTCTTTATTTTTATTTTTTTTATTTTAGTATGATATTATTGTATAGTTTTAATTTCATCTACTATCACTTAATTTTATCTTCTGATAAATACTTTTTTTTTTTACTTCAAACTTGTCTAGCATTTGACCACGCTCTCACCTGATGGGAAGTGACGATGTGATCGAAGGTGTAGCATGCTAGCCAAATAAATACCTATTCACTCTTCTCTTGAACACGCCCGGGTCATATTTCGCCGGAAACACAGACGCTGGCAAGGCATTCCATTCCTTAGCCGTTCTAATTAAGAACGTGGAATCAAATCGCTTGGTACGAATGGGTGGTATTTCGACCACGAAAGGATGGATCTTAGCCGAGCGTCTAGTAGTCCGGTAGTGGAATGGTGATGGGTGAATGAGATCATGCAGTTCTTGTGCGCATTCCCCGTGGTTTAATCTGTAAAAGACCGACAGACTTGCCACCTTACGTCGGTGCGCTAGGCTCTGGAGCCTTTCACCAACCAAAGTGTCATCGTCAATGAGCCTTTTGGCACGCCGTTCAATCGAGTCCAGAGCCTCAAGCTGGTACTTGGCAGACCCGTCCCACAGGTGGCAGCAGTACTCCATACATGATCGGACCTTTGCTTGATAGAGATTAAGAAGCTGTCCAGATGTGAAGTACCGCCTTACCTTGGACAAAATGCCGAGTTTTTTTGAAGCTATTTTGGCTTTGGACTCGATGTATGATCCAAAATTAAGGTTTGACGTGAGATCAACACCTAAAAGCTCAAGGTAGATTTACGATTTATTTAGATTTATTTTTTCTCATAGATTTACATATACACCACGGAACGTAGGAGCCAGATAGAGTGGGCTCTTTTTTGCAGTGAATAACCACGCCTGTGTTTTTGCAACATTGAACCGAACTAAGTTAGCATCGCCCCAGTCGGACACGCCTTTCACTGCAAGGTTCATGCGCTCAACCATAGCGTCTCTCTCAATCCGTCGTCACCACTGGCACGGGCACTGGATATGTATCTTTCAACAACAGTACTGTCATCTGCATACCCAAAGGTACCGGGCTTTAGCAGATCATTGATGTGGAGTAAGAATAGTGTTGCTGAAAGAACTGACCCCTGAGGTACACCAGCATTAATAGCTAATTGATCGGAGGAGCAGCCATCAAGAACTACTCTTAGCGATCGTTCCCTCAAAAAGTCTGATATCCAAGTGCACAGACCAACAGGTAGTCCGTAAGATGGAAGCTTATTCAGAAGTCCGTCATGCCAGACCCGATCAAATGCCTTAGAGACGTCTAGAGATACAGCAAGTGCTTCTCCATGCATCTCTAAGGCTTCGCTCAATATGTGAGTGGCATACGCGAGAAGATCCCCAGTGGACCGGTTTCGGCGAAATCCGTATTGCCAGTCGCTGAGGAGATCATTGTCTTCAAGGTATGCCAAGAGCTTGTTGTTAATTATACGCTCCATACTCTTACAGAGAATGGAGGTAATTGAGATGTGCCGATAGTTGGCAGGATCAGCACGACTGCCCTTCTTAGGTACAGGTTGTACGTTGGCTAGCTTCCAACTCATAGGGACTATTCCGGTGTCTAGAGAGAGTCGAAATAGGTACGTTAGAATGGGAGAAAACTCGGGTGCACAGCTTTTAAGCGTATACCATCGGGACCACTGGCTTTGTTCACATCTAGACTGCGTAATGTTTTTAGTACTTCCTTCTGACGTATGCGTATTTCCGGCATGAAAACACCGCATTATGGAAGGCAGGGAGGTACCTCATTAGCAGTATCTAAACGCGAAGCTTCTGCAAAGAGAGTGGCAAACAAGTTTGCTTTTTCTTTTGCAGTGTGAGCCAGCGATCCGTCTGGTTTCAATAATGGAGGCAGTGAGGATCGACAGAAGTTCGCTTCAACTGATTTGGCTAGGGACCAAAAAGCCTTACTACCAACGCCTTACTACTTACTGGGCCTTACTACCCAGCTGGGTAGGAAGCAAGTTTAGTCCCTATTCGACCAATATGATTGAAACGAGCCTTCCTTAATTCCTTCTTACAGGCCTTAGCGGCAACGTTAAAGGCTTTCTTCTTAGCGCGAGTGTCCGAGGCCTTGCGTTTTCGAGCGTCAGCCCATGCCAGATATGCCGCATGCTTCTGCGCTTCAGCGCGTGCACAGTCGGCTCCAAACGATGGGCTGGCTTTGCTGGTCACGGGCTTATCGGAAAATGGAATAAAATATTCCATAGCCCGACACTACCTCAGTAACCGAATTCGCGCAGACCGTCGGATCTCCAGAAGAAAAACACGTTTGCCGCCAAGGATATGAAGCGAAGAAATGTCGCATCTCGTCCCAGTCTGCTAAGTTGTATCTCGAGACACGCCGATTGCTCTTAGGGCTTGGGTCAGGCGGGGAGTATACTGAAACGGACTTGACCAGTGATCGGAGCTACCAATGGGTGAGGATACCGCCACAGAGTATCGGTCTGGTTCAGTCGTGAGCAGAAGGTCGAGACAGTTAGCAGTGTGGCTATCAATGTCAGGCACTCGCGTTGGCCCTTTAACAATCTGCGTTAAATTGAGCGCCAAAGCGAGCTTACGCGTCTCTCTCCCAGCGTGGTCCGTGATCCGGTGTGGGAATAACCACTCCTAGTGGTGAGCATTAAAGTCCCCCAGAACAACAAGCTGAGGCGAAGGATAGCGTTGCTGAGCCACATCTGCCGTTTCACTGAGATACTCCATTAGAAGAGTTGTCTCCCGGTCACCGCTATGTGATCTGTACACACCAGCACAGAGAATTTTCTCAATGCCGGTGTCCACAAGCACCCAAATCACCGAAAAGTGGGGATGTTCAAGGTTTCGGAGACGCTGTCTTCTAACTACGTGCCTACTACCAACGGAGCTGCAAGTCCGGTCATAAATATCAATGAAACCCACCTTGTCTTTGTCCAGAGCCACGGCCTTGTCCATTACCTCCATTCTCATCAATGGTTATTACTACAAAAAAAAAAATAAGTGTAAAGTAATTAAATCTGGAAGATTTATGATTAATAGTGGTATCGTCTGTTTTCATATAAAAGCAGCATATTTAAGCATATTTCATTGAATAATCATATTTACATTCTTATAACTATAAGTATTTATTCTATTTTATTTAATTTTTTTTTATTTTATTTTATAGGTGCACATAACAGATCATAGAAAATACATTATAAAGCAACATGATTTAAAAATTACATAGTGAACAATTCTATAATCCAATTACACATGCACTCAGCCTGATTTAAAACAGTGATAATTACATACTTATCACAAAAACGAAAAGAGATAATGGTAAAGTTAAGTTTGATTATTCAGATTGATGTGTTTGAACTACAATATTATGCTACAATATTATACTATTACATTTGTCAGTTTATTGATCTTTCAGGTTGAATCTGTTTTCATGAATGTGTACGGAATCTGTATATTCAAATGCCATTTATTATTTATTTATAATTCATTGTTATGAAATTTATTTTTTATTAAAAGAATGTTTTAATTAAATATAATATCGATAATATCGCCTTTCACCAAGATATTCTCATTCGAATCTTTAGTTTAGCTACTCCTATCCGTGTGGTAAGGAGATCGCTAACAGGTACGGCTGTGCTTGACCCTGATGCGAAGGATAATTACTTATAGAAAAATATCATAAGCTTGTTATAATTACATATTAAGTTAAGTCATTGAAATTCCATTCAAACAAATTCAAACCTGAATTTCACCAATCAGAATTTTACTATAAACTAGTTGCGCCCCGCGGTTTCACCCGTGGACAATCAGTATTTTTTATTATTTGCAAAATATAATTTATCATTCTTACATAATTACTAGATGTATAAATTTGCATTTACATAATGTAACCGATTAAATAATTCAAAATTCTGATAAATCACAAACAATTTTGCAATTTGGTTTTAACATGATTATGATCTCAACTAAAACTCCGTTACTTCTTCAAATTTTATCTTCCATCTACAACAAAAAATATTTGAATCTACTATTTTCGGTAAAATACATATTTTTCTCTTCTAGTTTTACTTATTAAAATAAATCAAATGATGTATATTTGATCTTTTATCTTTCCTATTATTCATTTTGTCTCTCAAACTTATTTTATTTCTAAAACTTACCATAATTTCTTCTTACTTTTATTCCTGTTTTATTGAAAAGCAAAACCAAACATTTATCCTAGTCTTACAGACATCGGCAGGTCCTGATACTTCACTTAGACAAATGAATACTTAATTATTTTGACAACTCGACATCTGTACACACGATTGCTTCTGCTTTGACATTAAGGGGTGGTCATGCCATAAAACGAACCTAAGCAAAAATTGAAATCTAAAAAATTAATTTCAAAGTTTTAAAATTAGTTCTTTATAATTACTTCCATTATAAAACGTGCTTCTAAAACATTAACTTCCGATTCCCGAAATTAACTGTTTTTGTATAATAAAATATTTCCATAATCCAAAATCATGTGCATAAATATAAATCTTAATAAATATAAATCTAAATAGACAACGGAGCAAAATATAATCCTAATTCCTATAAAAACTGCGTCACGATACAATTACCTAACTATCACTTTATTATCTCGAAGTATGAAATAAAACTTTTCATACTCTTACTAAAAATTTCGCTCTCCGCTCTCCGCTTCACTACGCGGACTCCTGAGATTGAATAATTGAATTTTGAAACACTAACTTATCCGTCACATTCAAATTTGAAATTCTTTGAAAAAATATTGACACATTCTATGATCGAACGTCCTACGACTAGCAGCTCCCATTTTATGTATGAACTCTTTTAGTATGATATTATCGTATTGTTTTAATTTCATCTACTATCACATAATTTTATCTTCTGATAAATACTATGCGAAATATTCTCAAAATAATCAGTGAGCTAAATACCAATGAATATTTACTTTATTTTCCTTTCATTTTTAATTTTCTTTCTACAAATTGAATTAGTTTAGTGTTATTTTCAGTAAGTTTGTGACAATGAAATATTGCTGTGTACATAACATTTTGCCTGAGATACTTTAAAATATCTGTTTAATATTTGATTAAAGTGACATAGAATGTCACACTTATTGTTGTATTCCATTTTACTAAACGCTGTTTGTACTTCATATTTATTACAAAAATTACGTTTCCTCAACTTACTTGTGACGTCACGAGACATCCTGACTCTTTACATGATCCACGCGACTAGTATAGTCAATTTAAAAAATCAAAATCTTCATCATCCATATTTATCACATAGAGTTATGTTTTTTTTTAACTTGATAAGAAACAAAATAATAAAAATAATAATAACATAACAATAATATGTTTTCCCCCGATATTTACCACTTCGTCAAATTCTCTCCATTCAAAGGTCCTGGAAGAGATCGCTTTTAGCGATAAGGTCACCTGCTACACTTTATATAAATAATTGTAGTTTTTGTTATTTTTATTATTTGGTGTGTACAATTAAGGGTTATAATATTAGGGTATTATTGTTAGCTGTGCGATCATGGAACTTGATAGAAACTTAAATTTGTATGAATGTGACAGTTGTAATACTCAGTTTATATACGTTTATGATCTTTTCTTTTTTAAATTAAGATCTAAACTTCTCTAGTTGCCTTGCAATCAACGTTTCGTGATCACTCCCTACTTCCCATGAATAATTTGTTTATATAAATAATTTAGATGTTAGTTAGTTTTTATTGCTACTCAATTATAATATTGTTACTGAAGTTTTTCACCTGATGGGAAGTGACGATGTGATCGAAGGTGTGTGAAGCATGCTAGCCAAGTAAATACCTATTCACTCTTCTCTTAAACACGCCCGGGTCATATTTCACCGGGTCATATACGTAATTGTAACTTTTTTGAAAAATTGCACTTAATGGTTTTTTATAAATTTGTTATTCTATAGGCAATTTTGTTTATTAAAAGCTCTTTATTATGCCTGACTTAACATCACTGGAAATCATTAGGGCTGATGAAATGAAAAGAAATGGCCATACCTACAGATCGATTGCCTCAAGGCTTCGTCGACCAGTATCAACGATTCATCGCAGCATCCAGCGGTACAGATCGTCTAATCCTCCTCCTTGTGAGGAGGAGGGGTCAAGGTAGAAAAAGATGTACATCGAGACAAGATGACAGTTTTTTACCAACTTGGAGTTCATAGGAATACACGATTAACGGCTGTACAAGCTCGAAATTAACTGGAAGACGTTCGAGGAGTACGAGTAAGTGAGCGTACAGTTCGCAGGAGATTTGAAGAAGTTGGCAAGTTGATTTAGGGTCGTATATACCTGCCAAAGGCCCAAAACTTGAGAGACGTCACCGCGTAAACCGATTAAGCTATGCGCGAGAACATCGTCACTGGGATTTGAACGAATGGCAGCAGGTTCTCTTTACTGATGAGTGCAGAGTTCTTTTAAATCAGATCGATGGGAGACAGTGAATATGAATATGGAGACGCAAAGGAGAACGCCACATATAGTCTAATTTTGAACACACAGTGGCTTATGGTGGCCGCTCGATTATGGTTTGGGGAGGGATATGTTTGGGAGCTCGCACGGAGTTAGTGATAGTCACAGGAGGGACCATGACAGCAGATCGATACATCAGAGACATTTAAGAAGAACATGTTGTACCATTTGCCCCATTTATTCGTGACGACTTTATTCTAATGCAAGATAATGCTCGTACTCATAGTGCACAATCGGTACAGGCATATCTGAGCCACGTAGGTATATCGGTGATGCAGTGGCCAGCAAATTCCCCCGATATGAATCAGATAGAGCATGTCTGGGACTTGCTAAAAAGAAGGGTTAAATCCAGAATGCCACCCCCCAACAATCTGAATGAACTTGGAAACGCATTACTTGAGCAGTGGGAGCGGTTGCCTCAAGAAATCATCGATAACATAATCTGTAGCATGCCCAGACGAATGGAAACCGTAAACAGAGCAAGAGGGGGAAACACTCGTTTCATTTAAATTCAATTAATTTTGCTTTAATTTTATTGTTAATTCATTTAATGCTTTTTTTTTGTGATGGTTCATAATCATCTAAAAATTTCACTTATTTCAAATTTCTTTATTTTTCAATAAAAAATTACGAAGACTTTTCAAAGTCGTTGTTAAAAGATGTTAATCAATTTGTTATTTTGTGTCTAATTACATTTTCGTCAAATAATAGGTCTTTACCTATGAAATTGCCGTATTGCAGTACAGACTTTTTCAAACAAAAAAAAGTTTTGATTGGCTATGAATTCTAAATTCAAATTAATTTTAGATACAAAATGAAATAATAATATCTAGTGTAATTCCGCTAAATTCAAGTACTTAGATTATCTATATTGGGGTAAATGATTATTGTAGGTAAATTAATGAAAAAACCTGAAAAAACCTAAAAATCATGAAATTACTATAACAAATTAAATAAATATTATTATTATTATTATTATCAATTTTATATTAATTATTATTATTTTTACAGATATAAAATTAATTATTACTATTATTATTATAATAAATGAAACTGAAAATTAAAATATTATATTATATAAATATTATACAATTAATTATTATTATTACAAATAAAAACCATTACAGATACCCTCCCCTAAAAATCCTGAAATTACAATAACAAATTTAAAAAATATTATTATTGTGAAATTTATATTAATTATTTCTATTTTTATTGATATAAAATTAATTATTACTATTATTATTATTATAACAAATAAAACTGAAATTTAAAATATACAATTATATAAATATTATACAATAAATTATTATTATTACAAATAAACACCAATACAGATAACCCTCGACACGTGTTTCGCCTCTTCACGAGGCATCCTCAGGACCGTGTTGACTCGCTCGCTTTAATTTGTTATAGTAATTTCATGATTTTTAGGTTTTTTCAGGTTTTTTCATTAATTTACCTACAATAATCATTTACCCCAATATAGATAATCTAAGTACTTGAATTTAGCGGAATTACACTAGATATTATTATTTCATTTTGTATCTAAGATGAACTTCCGCGAAGTCACGCCTGATTCTATCAATTATCAAATTAATTTTGTTTTAAAAATATGACATTCTATTTACAATATAAGTCTTTTGTTTATTGATTAGCGTTGTATTTTCATTACATTTCAACATTTTTCCTCATAATGGATACTTTGAAATTTCGTGTAATTATGGAATATGAGTTCCGTCGTGGCACCAACGCGGCACAAACGACACGTAACATCAACGACGTTTACGGAGAGAACTGTACAAACGAACGTACAACCCGTTATTGGTTTTCTCGGTTCCGTTCTGGGAATTTTGACTTGAAAAATGAACCTCGTGGTCGTCCGGAAACTTTAGTCAACAATGATGAATTAAAGGCGATTGTGGAAGCTGATGAATCTCAATCTACAGCTGAGCTGGCAGCAGCTTTTGATGTTAGCATCAAAACAATATTGGTCCATTTGTGACAGATTGGCAAGATAAAAAAGCTTGATAGATGGGTGCCCCACGAACTTAACGATCGCCAGCGTAACGTACGCGTCGAGACTTGCCTTGCGCTGCTTAACAGGCACAGAAATGAAGGAATTTTGAACCAAATTGTTACGTGCAACGAAAAATGGATTCTTTTTGACAATCGAAAGCGCTCAGCAAGTTGGTTAGATCCTGGTTCGGTACCAAAGCAATGTGCAAAACGAAAAATGACCCCTAGAAAGGTGATGGTCACAGTTTGGTGGTCTAGTGCTGGTGTGATTCATCATAGCTTTTTACAAAACGGCGAGAGCATTACTGCAGATGTGTACATTGAAGAACTGACCACAATGATGGCGAAACTCGCACGTCTGCAACCAGCTTTGGTCAATCGGTCGTCTCCACTGCTACTTCACGACAACGCGCGACTCCATACTGCACAACAGACCGTCTCTAAGCTGCATGAGTTGGGTTTGGAAGCTCTCCCTCATCCGCCATACTCACCAGATCTTGCGCCTACCGACTATTACTTTTTCCAAAATTTGGACAACTTTTTAGCGGGAAAAAAATTCAATTCCCGAGAGGCAGTACAAAACGCCTTTGAAGAGTTTGTTGTCTCCCGTCCTGCTGATTTTTTCAAGAAGGGCATCCATAAACTGCCACAGCTTTGGCAAAGATGCATTGATTGCAGGGGTGATTACTTTGAATAAAAGAAATAAATAAGTTCGAAAAAAAAAATACTTTAACTTTTTTCAAACAAAACGGCAATTTCATAGGTAAAGACCAATAACTATAATTAATGCGAGTCGTCAGCTCAAATACAACCACCACTTATTATTTAAATAATATGTAAACTAATACTAGATGGTGGGACTATTCTGCAAAGTTTGTCTACGTAGGTACCACCGCTTTGCCAGTTGTTCTACCGTCATGTTTACCGCCGGTTTGAAGGGCACTGTAGCTAGTGAAATTACTAGGCAATGAGACTGTATGATCTGATGTCTCAGGACGACGTGCAGAGTGCAGTGTCACGCGAAACTTTATATTATAGCGTTTTGCGTGATACAGTAACGACATTTATCACTTCGTCCCTTTCTCTCCATTCAAAGGTCCTGGAAGAGCTCCCCTTAGCTCCCCAGCTTCAGGCTCTGGACTCGATTGAACGGCGTGCCAAAAGGCTCATTGACGACGACACTTTGGTTGGTGAAAGGCTCCAGAGCCTTGCACATCGACGTAAGGTGGCAAGTCTGTCGGTTTTTTACAGATTACACCACGGTGAATGCGCTCAAGAACTGCATGATCTAATTCTCCCATCACCATTCCACTACCGGACTACTAGACGCTCGGCTAAGCGCCATCCTTTTGTGGTCGAAATACCACCCATTCGTACCAAGCGATTTGACTCAACGTTCTTAATTAGAACGGCTAAGGAATGGAATGCCCTGCCAGCGTCTGTGTTTCCGGCGAAATAAAAAAAAAAAAAAAGGTCATTTTTATTATTTGGTGTATACAATAAAGAGATCATCTGGAGTTTTGGCGGGAAAGCGAAAAGATTGGTTAACTGCATTGTACTATTTTCCAAAACTTATGGTATTTTCAGTGTTAGTGCATAATATTGGTGGCATTCTATTCGTTAAGTGCTGAATTACAGGCGTGAGTGTGGGGTAAATGGTATAATGATGGTGAAACGTTTCTTTTCGTGTTGTTTCCAAAACTCAATAGAAGCTTCAAGTAAAGTTGCCACCACTTTACTTGGAGTATGACTTTGACTAGACTGACTTGACTATGACTTGACTTGACTTGATGACTTCGACTGTGACTTGACACATATTTGCGTGAAATATATACAACTTGATAAATTATCAATTACTTGACACTGGCTAAATACACGAAATTGTGGAGCCAAAACAAAAAAAAAGTTCATCTATCTATCTATTTTTCATCATTTAATAACTATATTAATATTATCAAGTTTTGCGTGACACTGCACTGTAGTAACAAAGTGTGTCTTGTGTGGGGACAAGCCGTGGTATGTTGTATCCGATAGCGGCAATCGGACACGGTCGCCGATCCCCTATCACCGACTCGGCACACCAATACAATTGTAAGGAAATAAGGAAAATCGTTAATTTTTCTAGTGTCTACAACGGACGAGTTTTAGTTTCTAGTTACCGACAACAACTACTTTCGGTTGGCGACCAAGGGGAAGCAACTGGACACAAAGTGTCCACGTCTGCACAGGGAGTGGCTGTATTCAAATTGATTAAGTATCCTACTAATAATAGGTCTTTCTATATGAAAGTGCTGTTCTGCAGTACTGACCATCTTGGCTTAGAATACAAACTTCAATTACTTTTTAACATTGCGTTAAAAAAAATTATAACTGAATAAAAGATATAGAGTTAAATTTAGCGGCATTAAGCGTGCGCTTCACTTGTTTTCTTGGAAGCGACCTTTGTCCACCGCGGTCTGATCGCCCCAGAAAGAGTGATCAATGACACCCGTCATGACTTATAGATCTATTGCAATTCTTACTCTACTCCTCTACAGTATTACAGCCTCTTCTTACTACGTGTCTACTACCAATGGAGCTGCAAGTCTGGTCATAATTTTTTTAAATATATTATTATTATTATATTTTTATGAACATTAAAAAAACCCACCTCCTTCTCGTCCAGAGCCATTGCCTTGTCTAAAGCCACTGCCTTGTCGAAAGCTACTGCCTTGTCCAGAGACACCGCCTTGTCCAGAGCCACTGCCTTTTCCAGAACCACTGCCTTGTCTATAGCCCCAGCCTGTTGAACCAAGCCTTAGTTTGCTATATCTGACAGCGGCAATCAAAGACAGTTGCCGCCCGAGACAACAAGGTGTGGAGAACATGGTGTTTATCACACTATCACACTAATATTATAAAGGCGACAGTTTGTATGTGTGTTTGTGTGTATGTTTGTTACTCCTTCACGCTCAAACGGCTGAATGGATTTGGATGAAATTCGGTACCAAGATAACTTATACCCTGGATTAACATATAGGCTACATTTTATCCCGGAAAAGTGAAATTTCCCCGTAGGATGAGCAAATAATTAAAATACTTTTAATCCGCGGGTAAAATCGCGGGGCGCAACTAGTATATAGCTATTTTTATAAATGAACTTTGACAATAGTGATGTAATGAAATTATCATTATTATCTTTACAATAGTGACGTAGGTATGCTTTGTTTTTGCTAAATTTCTTAAGTGTCGATAAGTTTTTACTAATATTATTGTAACTGTCGTGCCAAATTAACCACAGTTATAAGGTCAAAAAAAAATCTGAATCCGAATCTGAAACTAAAAAAGCTACCCGTATATTAAGAAAATAACTTGCCTTGGCCATAGTTGCTGTTTTTCCTTTGAAGCCAGCTTAAGTGATGATTATTAGGTAATAATGTTTTATCCAAATTTTGATATTTTTGGTTTTCAAAACGACCATAACGTGATACGCCCCGGCCCCAGACAGAGTCTTTCTTAGCATTAAGCTTGTCTGATTTTATTTCATCGGACCATTTACCCTTCAATTTCTTTTCAAGGTTAGATTTCACATTACTCTCCTTTTTTTTAATAACAGTTAATTTGGTTTTGACACTGTCAATCTTTCCTGAAAGTCCATATTTTAGTTTGTCTAAGGGCTTGCTATTCCATCCGTTGCTGGGATTACCTCCATTGACCCAACTAATTTTATTTGACCTGTGTGGTTCAGGGTCAGGATCAGCTGAAACATTCAATAATACAATCATTTATTGACATAATTTGCATAGTTTTTAACACGGCAAATTGCCTTTATTTACAACTAAATTCTACAATAATATAATAACTAATACTAAACACTACCTACTACTAGAAAAAAAAACGGTTGGACTATATACTGGCCGCGATGACCTATAGACAGTCCAAATGCTCCAGCCCACAACCAGTAGGTAGCGTACCCAACATGCTGGCAGCATTGCACCGTTGAATTGAAATGCTGATTCGTTGTGCCAAATAAGTGCCAGCATTTTGGTCACGCGTAGCATCGACCAGGCGCTCTGATGAACTTTTGAAAACGCGATGAACTCCCAGCCCCCACGGAATTCGCATAATTAAACAATATGCATTATACAATATACAATATATATGTATATACATTCGTTGAATTTAATCAATGCTTGAAAGAAGGTAATCTAAATTCTGTGTTTTATTTATAACCTCTTTTTACTTACTTTTTTTCATTTTCTATTTAAGGCTGTCTTAAAAATATTTTGCTGTTACGAAATTAAACAGTTGTTCCGCAATATAGAATAGAATAGAAAGATATTTATTCAATTTAAGTTAACGTACTAAACAGGTTATATTCATATACATAATGTATACACAAGGAATTAAAAAAAAGCAAATAAAAACAAGTATCCAATAACAATTGAAAATCAATGCTTAAATTGCTCTGGTTTTTGACTTGGTCGCATTGGCCCCGGTGTCTCCGTTCCGCGGGGCCAAAAGAGAAAAATGTTTCTCTTATAGCCAGAGGTAGTGCCATAGTTGAGCCTATCTCAACAATGGCGCTATCCGGGGCCTATAGCACACAAATAGTGACACCGGCCCCGATAGGAAATCGCTTTACACAAGAATTTAAATTTAAAAAATGGTTTGATTGCAATATTTCCAGTTTATCTGTATTTTAATATATACTTAACGAAAATCTAATGCTATATTAAATTGAATAAAAAATAAATTTACCCCTGGGTGTACCGTGTACGCTCAGAATCTGAAAAAAAAAACGTACATTTCTTTAAATGGTAATATCACTAGGTGGTAGGACTTTTCTGCAATGTTTGTGTAGGTTTGCCATTTATTATGTGTTCCGGCTTAAAGGGCACTGTAGCTAGTGGCAAATGAGACTTTATGACTGTAGTGTTTGTATAATCTATGTTGTCTGTGGTGGTTGATGTTGTCTTGAGCACGCGGGTGTGGGGTAGTCAGTCACGCGCTAGCCACGAGTGAGAGCGGACGTGTACTGCCATACTGGTGTGTAACCAAGCCAAACTAGTGAGTACTACAAGTGGCGACGAGCAAAAAAGGTCAGAATAAAATAGCATTTCCTTATTATATTTGAAATTGATAGATGGTGGGTAAAGAGTAATAATTTTATAAATGCGTATTAAGCCTTACTATAAACAAGGCAAAGCTATACATATATATACATATATAAGGGTAAAAAATTGTCCAGTGATAAACCAACCCACCACGTGCTGTGTACATGTTCAATTATCCATTGTGGTTGTTTGCCTTATGTACGATGAATCAATGCGATTAACTTTTGTAAAGAGTGGGTAGAAGCAAAAAAAAAAATGATTGAAAAAATTGATTGATTTGATGAATTACATATTGTCTATTGAGTGCCCGCTTCAGTAGGTAATAAAATGCTGGAAAACCTATATAGTATAAAACATTTTGATGACATATCTATACATATAGGATTCAAAGTCCTGACTGACTAATTGACTTATATATCAACACACAGCCTAAACCGCTGGTCTTAGAGACTTGAAATTTGGAGGATGTGTTCGTTGTAGAGTGTAGGTATCCACTGGGAATTTTTTTTCGAAATTCCATCCATGGGAGGTTGGAATGGGTGGTTCAACTTTCTATGAAAAAAATTCTTCTCTGGATCAATCGTATAGAAAATTTATACACATGTTCTTCAATTAAAATTATGAGATACGTGTATCACAGTTTTCCCAAAATAATCCTCCAGTTCTTCCTTATAACTATCCCAGCTGGATTGTTTGATTGAACTCAAAGGGGTAGTTCGATGGTGTTGTAGGTATCCTCTGAACCGACTTTTAACCGACTTTCCACGGAACCACCGGTCAGTCACAGTTTTCCCAAAATCATCCCCAATTCTCACTTATAACTATCCCAGCAAAATCAAATGTTTGATTGAACTCGAAGGGGTAGTTCGATGGTGTTATAGGTATCCTCTGAACAGACACCGACTTTCCACGGAGCCGCCAGTCAGTATAGAGGCCACGATAACAGTGTTTTTACTCGCAACTTTTAATTTTAATAATTTTGGTGGGTATCAATTACGCAGCAACATAACTGTAGCTCTCTCTCAATTTTAATACGCGAGGTGAAGGACTGAGAGTATTCAATGTGTTCAGAAATACAATCAGATGCCTGTCCGCACTTGTGTTTGACAGCTCTTAAGTTTGCGCTTATCTTTTGAGTAGAGTTTTATATAAATATAGTTTCCCAGAGTTTAAAGAAAACAAAAATTATTGCACTGTTTGGGATATTGTCAGTTTGCATAATATATAGAGAGAGTAAAGGCGTTTATAATGTTGTTTCGTTAGAAGATGTCAAACGCACACTAAACTGGTTGTTGGAACCTGACATAATATATAAATTGTATATGAATGCAAATAAATGAATATGAATATATATATATATATATATTCCTGTATAGGTACTCGTACTACTACCTATAAGTAGTACCTAATAGTAATACTCATCGCAAAGGAACCTGACTTAGACGGCGTTCAAAATAAAATGAATGGAGCGAGCTTAGGGTTCCTAACGCCCTAAACATGCGGTATTAGCGTGTACATGTTGAATCGTGGTCGGAAACAGTTATAGAGAAAAACTTACATGCTGGATAATTTACGTGTTAGTCTGTGATAGATACGATAAGTAAATAATTATTCCTATTCAATTTATTCGTAACTAATCATAATCGGGTGATGTTTACAAGAGTATACGATACTTTATGCATATTATGGAATGCCTACTTAGTTAATTTATTGAAATGGTATTGCTTAACGTAGATGAACAATATCTTTAGAGATTAAATTTATGATCAGTATCTCTGCATGCTATGAATAATCAGAAATTAATGTAATTCCATCACTACACACTTGTTTGTCCCACATATTACTTACAAATAAGGGAGTTCGTTTAATTAATTAGTATCAGGGATAGAGAGACCTATCCTAGCACTTACTAGATAGGTTTTGGTTTAAAAAAGAAATAATGAAATTAAGTACGTATAATTTGAATAATAAAATCTACAATATATTAGTCTTCGGAGTATATAATTATTCAATAGTTACTTAGTGATTGTGTAGGACTTATACCTACTGCGTGATTTTGAAAATAGCACCTACCTACATCGCAAACGTAGAACCAATGAATAATACCTTATTACATTAAACTATATAGTATTTAGATCAGAATAGATGGGTTATCATTAGACCCTCATTGAATCATTATTTTAATAAAAATGCATATATAGGTGCGTGTTGTGGTGCGGTAGTATAGACCGTCATTAAATTGAAAACTATACTTATTTTGATGTGTGAGGCAGTACGGGCCTTCATGAAATTGTAAACCGTGCGTGTTGTGTTACGGTAGTATAGACCTTCATGAAATTGAAAACTATACCTATGTTGATGTGTGAGGCAGTACGGGCCTTCATGAAATTGTAAACCGTGCGTGTTGTGTTACGGTAGTATAGACCTTCATGAAATTGAAAACTATACCTATGTTGATGTGTGAGGCAGTACGGGCCTTCATGAAATTGTAAACCGTGCGTGTTGTGTTACGGTAGTATAGACCTTCATGAAATTGAAAACTATACTTATGTTGTACTATTTGTGTGTATACGTATTTTGGTGTGTGAACGTACGGTACGGGACTTGTATTTTGGTGAGTGAACGTACAGTACGGGACTTCTAAAACATGTGTGTTTGGTTGTATGGTATGTAGTATACACCATCAGGAAATTGGAAACTATATTTATTAATGGAAGGGCATTAAGAAAATACACAATAAGGCCAAACCTTGTGGGGTGGAGCTAGTAAAGGGAGACTACACAGCTAACAGTGGTTGAGAAACCTTCCTAGCCTATGAAACCCTCATCAGGACATCCTGGTTGGTCTGCTGAGGCTTGAGAAGGGTGCCCCGGTTACATTCCTGAGCTAAGTTAATGATTCTTATTACGCGTGCGAATCGTGATAACAAAATGTACTATTGTGCGATGGAAACCAATTTCCACGAACAGAGTAAGTTTATAGGACCAAACTGTTGTAGACGCTCTTAATGACCGAATACGTTGTATATGGGCAATTGGGTGCGCTGGTCAAGTTAATTCGATGTAGTAAAATATGTACATATGTACGATGTAGGAGTAAAACTTGATTTCAAAAAGGAATACTGGTAAAGTCTAATGGTTTAGTTTGTCCATGGTGGTTATATGGCATCAATAGAAGTACGGATTTGTATGAAATGACCATAGAATAAGTAATATACTAGAGCTGTAACGTAAATGTTAAGGACATAATGAATTTGTTACCGATATGGAAAATGTTAAGTAAGTATTGTTTTTATTATAATAGGAATCAATTGAAAACCCCTCTTTATATGAACATTTAATTTGATTAACAAAGATATGGTTAAGTTACAAATTTTATAAATACATAGAAGTATAATAAATTACTCTAATCTATTACTCTAGGGTAGGGTAGATGTGTAGCATTATCCATAATGTACTAGAAAATAATGCATAACAAGTAAATAATCGTAACAAAAATGTAATAAAAAGATGTAGAGAAGTAGATGCAAGATAAATGCTGTAGCTAATGGTCGTCAATTGGTGAGCTAAGACTGTTTAATACCATTCCCTACCGGCCACAGACGAATAGGGAGGTTGAGAGGCAGAATCGCAATAGTTTGAAAAGTTAAAATCAGTAATATTAATGAAACAGATTTGAAGGAAAACTTGTGGGTTTTACACACCACACTCACTGATAGCCTCTGTGGTGTGGTGGTTGAGCGGGTCGGCTCATGGCACCTGTGCGGTGGGTTCGATTCCCGCAGCAGGACAAGTGTATACAGAAAGATAAAGTGCAAATGTGTACTTGTTCTGAGTTTGGGTATTGTGGGACCATGGTCCTCGTGATTTTTGGGTCCATAGACACGGAAAGTCCTGCAGGCCTATTATGAAACTCTGTTGCAAACACTGACTGTATAGCTGATACTAGTGCAACTGAAATTGGGAGCTGTCGATGGTTTGTGATCACGTAACGTTTTAAATTTCAATTACAATGGGTTCTTATCAATAACTTGCAATGTGAAGTTGTAACCGACCGATGTAAAAAGCAAGGTTATAATAGGAAACTTGTTTAAATGACTAGCCATTTCTATATGGCTGTATTATACCGCTATTTTGTCTATGGTATTATTTAAAACAGTATATGTCAACTTGAAATTCAACACTTGATCTTTGTAGAGAGGTAACCACAATTTTGCCAATGTCAACAGTAAATGTCATTATGTTAATGGAAATTGGCTGACGAAATACCGCGAAGTGAAGTGGTGTATTTATTTGGATATTTACATTAAAATTATATTTTACACATGGCGACAAGCTCACAAACATATTACAAATAAAAAAGTATACATATTTGTTATTAATAGTAAATTTACTACTTACAATTTACTGTTTGCAATTTGGGTAGGTAAGACATACCTACTTGTTTCTTATGTATTTCAATCTTGGAAGATGCTCAATGTGGAGAAATAAAACAATAAAATGAAATAAAATTTCGTAAGTAGCAGCTTTGAGTTGTTTCTATGGCTGAGCAATAGGCTATTTGACTACTATATTTTTATTACATACATAAACAATATACCTCAAAAAATAGATAGCTGTGAAAACAAAACTTGAATATCTCAAAAAATGACTAATTTACAGGCATTTTAAAATACAGAAATAGAAAGAGACAACTCAAACACGCAGTGACGTCAGTTACCAGTACTCACAGTAACTCATTACTAAGCTGTGGTAGCGCTACATACAATCTCTTTGGCATGTGACGTCACAAGCCATGCCTTCATAGTAGCTGTGAGGAAGCTCAACACGATCTCTGTTTTGCGAGAAAGGGACAGGCGATGAAACTTTAAAAGCATACTACTCCGTGATTAGTTTACCGATTTTACTTATTTTTACAATGATTACATTCATTTTTAACCCACTTTATGAAAATAATATTTACTTGTTCATTTTTAATAGTAGTCAAATAGCCTATTGTTGCTGTTTTTATGATTAAAATCCTCTTACATATTGTTGATGTTCATATCAATGAAATATTTTACGTCAAAAGCTATATCCGTGCAGTGGATCTTTTGTTGAATTTAATTGCAATTAAATGTCGTACATGATTACAAAACCATGATTGTATCTGATTTCATATTGAAACGAATTGAAATCAAAGTTGCATGATTGGCCAGCAGGTTAGGGTCCAGGATCTGTATATGTGATCGTTGGGCATTATTATACTATATTATTATTATTCTTATAAGTCAGTAACAGGAAAGTCACTGAATTATTATTTTGGACGATGGAACAGGTATCCCATTACATTCCCCTTACCCTTCTCCATTACATAATAATCAGAGAATGGAGGACTCAGAAGTAAGAGACAAAGATACTGCAAAAAAAAAAAAAAAAGGGAAGGAATAGGGAGACAGGAAGCGAAGGGCTGAGAAATCGACAATATTAGGACATAAAGTATATGCAAAGGTTAAGGAAATTTAGACGGAATATAAGACAAACGTTGTGACACACAGTTGGGGCAAACAGAAGTTGAAGAAGAAAACAATCTGACTAACTATGAAATACTAACTACGGAGAATTTAGTTGTACTAGCAATGTATTATAGTTAACATGATTGAGTATGTAGTACTTAGATGATTACGAAATTTGATAATAGATCAAAAATAATAGGTCTTTACCTATGAAATTGCCGTATTGCAGTACAGACTTTTTCAAACAAAAAAAAGTTTTGATTGGCTATGAATTCTAAATTCAAATTAATTTTGTTTTAAAAATATGACATTCTATTTACAATATAAGTCTTTTGTTTATTGATTAGCGTTGTATTTTCATTACATTTCAACATTTTTCCTCATAATGGATACTTTGAAATTTCGTGTAATTATGGAATATGAGTTCCGTCGTGGCACCAACGCGGCACAAACGACACGTAACATCAACGACGTTTACGGAGAGAACTATACAAACGAACGTACAACCCGTTATTGGTTTGCTCGGTTCCGTTCTGGGAATTTAGACTTGAAAAATGAACCTCGTGGTCGTCCGGAAACTTTGGTCAACAATGATGAATTAAAGGCGATTGTGGAAGCTGATGAATCTCAATCTACAGCTGAGCTGGCAGCAGCTTTTGATGTTAGCATCAAAACAATATTGGTCCATTTGCGACAGATTGCCAAGATAAAAAAGCTTGATAGATGGGTGCCCCACGAACTTAACGATCGCCAGCGCAACGTACGCGTCGAGACTTGCCTTGCGCTGCTTAACAGGCACAGAAATGAAGGAATTTTGAACCGAATTGTTACGTGCGACGAAAAATGGATTCTTTTTGACAATCGAAAGCGCTCAGCAAGTTGGTTAGATCCTGGTTCGGTACCAAAGCAATGTGCAAAACGAAAAATGACCCCTAGAAAAATGATGGTCACAGTTTGGTGGTCTAGTGCTGGTGTGATTCATCATAGCTTTTTACAAAACGGCGAGAGCATTACTGCAGATGTGTACATTGAAGAACTGACCACAATGATGGCGAAACTCGCACGTCTGCAACCAGCTTTGGTCAATCGGTCGTCTCCACTGCTACTTCACGACAACGCGCGACCCCATACTGCACAACAGACCGTCTCTAAGCTGCATGAGTTGGGTTTGGAAGCTCTCCCTCATCCGCCATAGTCACCAGATCTTGCGCGTACCGACTTTTTTCCAAAATTTGGACAACTTTTTAGCGGGAAAAAAATTCAATTCCAGAGAGGCAGTACAAAACGCCTTTGAAGAGTTTGTTGTCTCCCGTCCTGCTGATTTTTTCAAGAAGGGCATCCATAAACTGCCACAGCGTTGGCAAAGATGCATTGATTGCAGGGGTGATTACTTTGAATAAAAGAAATAAATAAGATTGAAAAAAAAAAAATACTTTAACTTTTTTCAAACAAAACGGCAATTTCATAGGTAAAGACCAATATAATTAAAATAAGGAAGGGATGTAGTGTTTGTATAATCTATGTTGTCTGTGGTGGTTGATGTTGTCTTGAGCACGCGGGTGTGGGGTAGTCAGTCACGCGCTAGCCACGAGTGAGAGCGGACGTGTACTGCCATACTGGTGTGTAACCAAGCCAAACTAGTGAGTACTACAATGACCTAATTCTCAGTCTTGTAATCTTATTACTATATTGTGTTGATGACTCAGGATGACGTGCGCAGTGCAGTGTCACGCGAAACTATATTTTAGAGATTCAAGTGACACTACAACCAATATGGGCAGCCGTGTCTCTTAACATCAGGCGAAAGATTTACTTGTGACGTCATTCCTTAACATAAAAAGGGGCAAGGACCCAACTTTGGCGAAAGTAAAGGTGTGTGTGAAGTTAGCCCCGCACTTTTCGAAATCTAGATTTTTTTGTTGTGCTGAATTGTTCTAGGTTTATTCTATATTGTTCCAAAATAAAAAAAAGTCTAGCGTGAAAATTATGGGTGGAAAATCCGAAAAACAAATTTTCACCGTAGCTCCCCAAGTGTGATAAATCCTATTTTTCTTTGTGCTGGATTGTTCTAGGTTTGTTCTCAATTGTTCCAAAATATAACGATCCTAGAATGAAAACTGAATTTGGAAAATAAGAAAAACTTTTTCGTGGTAGCCCCGCACTTTTGGAATTTCCAAAACATTATTGTTGTTCCAGATTTTTCTAAGTTTGTTCTACATTGTTCCAAATTAAAAAACTTCCAGAGTCAAAATTGAGGCCTTAAATTAAAAAAATACTTTTGTATGGTAGTCCCCCATTTTGCGATAATCTCATTTTTCAATGTTGTGCTGGGTTTTTCTAGGTCTATTCTACATTGTTCCAGAATATCATTTGTCTAGAAAGAAAGCTGCGGCCAGGAAACGATAAAAAGTGAACGGAGAACCAGCATGTCGTTAAAGAAGTTCGCCCCGCAATTTTGGAATTTCCGAAAATTTAATGTTGTTCCAGATTGTTCTAAGTTTGTTCTATATTGTTCCAAAATAAAAAACTTCCAGAGTCAAAATTGAGGCCAAAAAAAAAACTTTTGTTTGGTAGCCCCCCCATTTTACTATAACCTTATTTTTTAAGATTGTGCTGGGTTGTTCTAGGTCTATTCTACATTTTTCCAGAATATTAATCGTCTAGAACGAAAGCTGCGGCCAGGAAACGATAATAGGTGAAGGGAGAACCAGCATGTCATCTCGATAAACATATTAAAAAAGCCCCGCACTTTTGAAATTTCCTGAATTTATCTATTGTGCTGGACTGTGCTAGGTACATGTTACATTGTTCCAGAATATCAAACTTCAAAAGCAAATATATACGTCAGAACAAGAAAAATACTTTTAATAGAACTTGAAGGTAAGCATATTTTTAAGAAAATTTCTTTTGTTGTGCTGAATTGTTTCAGGTATGTTCTACATTATTCCAGGCTTGTTCTATATCGTCCCAACATAATTCATCTAGAAGGAGCTGAGCTATCAGGCCAGTCAAACAAATATAGTGGATAACAAATCTGCCGTTGTTGAAAGAGTTTAAGAATATAAACAACAATAAAAGAACTTACACTGAGCGCCAGAACCAAACACAGCGATTTGAGATGCATTTTCGGTCTTTGGATCGTGGTGACCCGAGTCAGGCCAAGACGAACTCGACTGTGCTTCTACCAAATTGTATCCCCTTTTTATACCAAAACTTTGGCTTGAACAAACACGCTCAAGGAAGCAATAACTCATAACCATCACCTGTGCAAATCAACATATTGTGTGTAGGTAATACAGGAAAATAGTTTTAACCATTAATTTGACAAAAAAAAGTAAATAACAGTTGATATATGACCATCTGCTTCTTTCTTTATACATATTTTTGTGGATTTACCGGCGGTTAAAATATGTGAGCTATTCAATTCACTAAACTTATTTAATTTCTTTAGCAAACAACGGCTGATTTATTGTATTTACACGCCTGCTGCGTTGTTTAATTAAGTAAAAATTTTACTTGGCAGTGGCATTTATTTAATTACGCAAATCAAATACTAGCCTTTTCATTTTCACAATTTCTATTGTGATTAAAATAAAAAATGAGTTGATCGTAATTTATCTACTTATTTCTTTTCATTCCACTAAGTACACTAATATTTCTTGTCTTTGAAATGTAAATATTCATTTTCTTTAGAATATTAATAATATATTGAGGTAATATATGGTGAATGTGCGCAAGAACTGCGTGATCTCATTCCCTTATCAACATTCCCCATACTGGACTACTAGACGCTCGGCTAAGCGCCATCCCTTCATGGTTGAAATACCACCCATTCGTACCAATCGATTTGATTCCACGTTCATAATTAGAACGGCTAAGAAATGGAATGCCAGCGTCTATGTTTCCGGCGAGTGTCGTGGAAACTTATGGCACTGGCTCAAATCTTATATCACCAATCGGAACCAAAAAGTAGTAATTAATAGGTACGAATCGGATACAGTCCCTGTTAGTGCCGGGGTCCAACAAGGCTCAATACTGGGACCATTGCTATATGTGTTATATAATAGGTCTTTACCTATGAAATTGCCGTATTGCAGTACAGACTTTTTCAAATAAAAAAAAGTTTTGATTGGCTATGAATTCTAAATTCAAATTAATTTTGTTTTAAAAATATGACATTCTATTTACAATATAAGTCATTTGTTTATTGATTAGCGTTGTATTTTCATTACATTTCAACATTTTTCCTCATAATGGATACTTTGAAATTTCGTGTAATTATGGAATATGAGTTCCGTCGTGGCACCATCGCGGCACAAACGACACGTAACATCAACGACGTTTACGGAGAGAACTATACAAACGAACGTACAACCCGTTATTGGTTTGCTCGGTTCCGTTCTGGGAATTTAGACTTGAAAAATGAACCTCGTGGTCGTCCGGAAACTTTGGTCAACAATGATGAATTAAAGGCGATTGTGGAAGCTGATGAATCTCAATCTACAGCTGAGCTGGCAGCAGCTTTTGATGTTAGCATCAAAACAATATTGGTCCATTTGCGACAGATTGCCAAGATAAAAAAGCTTGATAGATGGGTGCCCCACGAACTTAACGATCGCCAGCGCAACGTACACGTCGAGACTTGCCTTGCGCTGCTTAACAGGCACAGAAATGAATGAATTTTGAACCGAATCGTTACGTGCGACGAAAAATGGATTCTTTTTGACAATCGAAAGCGCTCAGCAAGTTGGTTAGATCCTGGTTCGGTACCAAAGCAATGTGCAAAACGAAAAATGACCCCTAGAAAAATGATGGTCACAGTTTGGTGGTCTAGTGCTGGTGTGATTCATCATAGCTTTTTACAAAACGGCGAGAGCATTACTGCAGATGTGTACATTGAAGAACTGACCACAATGATGGCGAAACTCGCACGTCTGCAACCAGCTTTGGTCAATCGGTCGTCTCCACTGCTACTTCACGACAACGCGCGACCCCATACTGCACAACAGACCGTCTCTAAGCTGCATGAGTTGGGTTTGGAAGCTCTCCCTCATCCGCCATACTCACCAGATCTTGCGCCTACCGACTATTACTTTTTCCAAAATTTGGACAACTTTTTAGCGGGAAAAAAATTCAATTCCCGAGAGGCAGTACAAAACGCCTTTGAAGAGTTTGTTGTCTCCCGTACTGCTGATTTTTTCAAGAAGGGCATTCATATACTGCCACAGCGTTGGCACAGATGCATTGATTGCAGGGGTGATTACTTTGAATAAAAGAAATAAATAAGTTCCAAAAAAAAATACTTTAACTTTTTTCAAACAAAATGGCAATTTCATAGGTAAAGACCAATATGTGAATGATATAAGTGAATGTTATAAATTCTGCAATTTTTTATTATACGCTGATGACTTGAAAATATATCATACCATTAATACATACTACGATCATCCGAATTTTCAGTTGGATTTGGACCGGTTATCAGTATATTACACCAGACCCACTCCTAGTCCCTGCATTCTTCCGAGACTCTCCTGCTCAAGCCTCCCATCCATACCTCCCAATTCTATGATAAATCCTTTACAGCGCAAGCTGTTCGTCTGTGGAATGCGCTTCCCGTAGATATTAGACACGCTAAGTCCCTAAGCATATTTAAAAGTATGGTGCATAAATATTATATGTCATTATAATTGCTCCATTTATTATTTACTACTACTTTGTATTCCATTCCATTTTAAAGTAGTATATATTAGTTTATTACGCTATTGCATAGCTTTTATCGCGAGCCTTGAGCGTGGGGACCGAATTCAGAAATTCCGTAACGAAAAAAACCTAACACTCCGAACCGTATAATTGCATAAGTGGATAAAAAATGCTATGCAATAGCTTTACCGCGGCAGTCTCCGAGTGCCACACGTCTTTTTTTATTATAAAATATATATGTATTAGAATGTAGGTATATATATATATATATATATTATATAAATATATCAGTTAATAGTTTATAATTTATCTATATTTACTTTATCTATAAATTGTTTTACACCGCTGCTTATTTTTCTCTACTGCTACTGTCCATTCAAGGGTGGAAGAGATCGCTGTCAGCGATAAGACCGCCCATTGTTACACTAGTTCTTAAATATTATAGTTATTCCTGATTTTGTACTTCATTGGTGAGACAATAAAGAGTTCTATCTATCTATATTGTAGTCAAAATAAACTGACGCTTTGTCTTAATAAATGCAAATCAATAGTTTTCACTCGTAAGAGAAGTACCAGTAACTTCACATATTCCCTTTGTAATTCAAATCTGGATAAGGTACAAATAATCAAAGATTTAGGTGTTACTTTGGTTAGTAATTTAATCTTAGATATACATTTACAGAATATTATACACATGCACATGGTTTCAAAATGTCATAGGATTTGTCATAGGATCTACTAATAATTTCAAAAATGAATATAGTTATAGTCTATTGTATAAGTCACTTGTTCGATCACAGCTTGAATATGCGGCTCCCGTATGGAACCGTTATTATAAATGTTATATTAAAGACATTGAAAGAGTTCAAAAGAACTTACGCTGTGTGGATTATAAGTATAATCATAGTTTTATGTCATATGAAGATCTGCTTAAAAAATATAAACTAGTGGATTTAAATTCTAGAAGGTTGCTACTTGGAGCAACGTTGTTGTATGACATCTGTCACAATCGTTACGACTGCCCCGAACTGGTAAATAGGCTTTTTTCCAAAGTTCCACTTAGAATTCACTCACGAACTGAGCAAAAATCTTTTTTACCGCAACCCGACGTACCAACTCCGGTCAGCGTTCACCACTGTACCGCATGACTAAATCTTATAACGATAATTTTAATAATATTGGCGATTTTCGTAAGATTGTGTTGGAGGTCTTGAGTGGTGATGGTAACAAGCATTCCACCTGATAGTTTGTTTGTCTTATACGTACCTGCCTTGTCTACTTCGTCGTGGATATGTTTGCCTCATCACAGCTCTCGGCCCACCGCCTACAACATCAATCTTTGGTTTATTTTTAAAATTCAAATTCAAATTTATTTATTGTTTCAACATACATGACACATACTCTGCTTTAGCATACACTGTGTTGCAGGGGGCAGTGTCTTCCCTTATGGTACAAATAATTTCAATACAAAATTGAAACAGTACAAAGTTAAGTAAGTGTTGAAAAACAATGTAATATTAAGCTAGGTAAGCTAGTTTAGAACAAAAATTATGAACCTTTGTTGTCTAGTAATAGTTTAAAAGCTAAATAAATAAAAGACATCTATATACATATTTAAAAAAAATACATATAGGGGTCTGCGTGTAGAGATGTTTAGTCGTGCGTGTCGTGTGTAAGTAGTTAAGCACCTGTAAGCGTAATTGTAGTACTTCTCAGAGAATGTTTATAAAATGCAAGAGCATGATTAATCAATTCTAACTAGGAGCTTTTCCACATTTTTATAGTCTAATTGCTGCAGCCATTCAATAACCGGAATTTTAAATTTATGTTAGTTCAGTGATTTAGTTTTGTATTTAGTGTTTATAATGTTGTATATTTTAGGGGCAATATGATTACAATGCCTCCACGCTAGAGCACTTCTATATTTAGGAATAGGACAATGGTCCAATCTCTTGCTGGTGATAGGTAGAAATGGAACTGTTTCTGCATGATATCTTTTTAAAATCTGATACACAAACAACTTCCTCACGGAAAGGACTTTACATTTTTCAAAGAGATCAGTAGTAGGATGTCTGAAAGGTAAGGCCATTATAACTTTTAGCAGTGCGCGCTGGGCTCGCTCAACTTCAATAATGTGTGTCTTCGCTGCGCCACCCCATGAGCTAATACAGTAACCAATGGCACATTCACCAAGGGCTTTGTAGGTCTGCAGTAGCAGTTTCTTGTCCGCCACTGGGCGAAGGGTCTTAAACAAGTGTATTAGCTTCCTAACACGCTTCGAAACTGATTCAATATGGGATCTCCAAGTCATTTTATGGTCAATAGTCACACCAAGGTCAAATACCTTGATTTTAGATTGATTCTACTCGACTGAGGATATTACATGAGCAATTTATTTATTTATTTATTTTATTCTTGGAAGACCAACAGCTGTTATAATTACAATAGACATAGGTTTACAAAAAAAGAAGCCAATTAAAGGTCCTCACGGATAGACAAAAAAGAGTACAATTTAAATGAAGTAAACACCTAAGAGCACTAACTACATACGCACTGCATGGTATTACTTACTAAGTTATAGAATAGCTATGCACAATAATAAATTATAAGTAGATTAATAATTAAGGTAGCAATAGCCTAGTAACTAAAAATATTACAGTTAATTATTGTCAAAAAATTCACTGCTCAACCGCTGCCTGGCCGACGCTACGCTTGTACAGAATAGGTCAAAGTTAAGACGCTTATCAAGTACATTAAACCCATTGCTGGCCCTCCATAAATACGAGTTTTGTCTATAGTTTGTGTTTACTACCGGTGCACTTAGAATGGAATTAAATCTCAATGATTTTGAGTGAGCAACTAAGTTAATTTTGTATAAGAGTTCGGGGCAATCAATTTCATTTGAGCAAATTTTGAGTAGGTAAGTTATATCAGCTATTTCTCTTCTTTTAAAGAGAGGAAGAAAGTGGAGTTTCTTACAAAGTTCCAAATAATTATTAGACTTATACGGGAGTTTCAGGCGATAACATATATATTTGATAAACTTTTTTTGGATTCTTTCTATTCGCATTACATACTTGTCATATCTAGGATTCCACACTTGTGATGCATACTCCAGCACGCTGCGAACAAACGTACAGTACAATATTTTAAAGGTTTTCACTTTACTGAAGGATGCACAGCTCCTTAGGACAAATCCCAGTGATTTTGATGCTCTGTTTACTATATTATTAATGTGTTCATCGAACAACAATTTACCATCATGTATGACACCAAGGTCACGAACCACAGTACTATTGACCAAAACATGATTTTTTAAGGTGTAGGTAGATGGAATGTTGTTTTTTTTTTCTGGAATAAGTAACAATTGAACACTTTGCTGGGTTTAAGTCAAGTTTGTTTTCAATACAATAGCTATCCAAACGGCTTAAGTCCGCTTGCAGTTTATTAACATCATCAGGTGATTTTACTGTCGCGAATATTTTCATATCATCAGCAAAGCATAGTAAATGAGAATTTAAAAAACAATTGGATATATCGTTAATAAATATCGTAAAAAGCAATGGGCCTAATAAAGATCCTTGGGGTACCCCGCTGGGGATGGCTACCCAACTAGAAACATAGTTACTGACTACTACAGCTTGTGTTCTTCTGTCTATGTAGGAGGAAAACCATCGGAATAAATCACCCCTTATACCAATACGAGAAAGCTTAAGTAACAAGATCTTATGATCAATTTTGTCAAATGCTTTACTGTAGTCAGTATAGACTACATCTACCTGACTACCAGTATCCATGGATTCGGTTAAATAATCATTAAGGAGAATTAAATTAGAGACAGTAGAACGGCCCCTTAAGAAGCCGTGCTGCGAGTTATGGAACGAGCTTCTAAGAGCTGCATATACTTGGTCATATACGATCCTTTCAAAGATTTTTGCTATAATACAGAGCTTAGAAATAGGCCTGTAGTTGACTATATCAGTCTTTGGTCCCTTCTTATGTACCGGCGTGACAAAGGCCGATTTCCAGATCCGCGGAAACACACCCTCTAATAAACGAACGAATTTATTTACTCATAAAGAACATAGTTCACTTATAGTGAGCTTAAGTATGCATAAATTATAACTAAATAACCTAGTTATAATTAATCTAAATATTATCCAGATGGTCCGGCGGTAAATACGTTTAAAAAACATTGGCATAAATATATTTTTACAGTTTAGTTTTGAACATAGGCATGGTTTTACAATCTTTAGTATCGTTTGGTAGATCATTAAATAATTGTGCACCTTCATACATAATATTTCTTTTACCATATGAAGTTCTTGGAGGTTTTAATTTGATTTTATTTGTATTTCGCAAGCTATGTTTAAAAGATCTTTTTGTGAATGATATTTGTGTGTGTATTTGGTTAGTCAATATTTTTTTAATTAGAATGCAAGTTGTGTATGTATAAAGTTGTTTTATATTAAATATTTTTGTTTGTTCATAGAGAGAACGTGTGTTTGTCAGGTAGTCGTAATTGAAAAGGGTTTTTACTAGTTTATTTTGCGATACCTGAAGTTGTTTAAGATTTGTTTTTGTAGCACACCCCCATATTTGTATTAAATATTCCAAGTGTGATTTGACTAGTGAGTTGTATATAATCATGCGCACTTTACGGGGTATACAACAGGCAGATCTTCGTAATGCCCCTGTTACTGACGAGACCTTCGAATTTACGTGTTGAATATGAGCTCGCCAGTCAAGCTTATCGTCTAATTGAAGACCAAGATATTTTTCTTGACGAGAACGGTGTATCATTGCGCCATTTATAGATAAAGGTGCATATGGCGGGGTTTTTTTATTTTTGGCCGAAAATATCATGTAAGTAGTTTTTTTAGTGTTTATTGTGAGCAAGTTACTTTGACACCAGATGTTAAACTTATGTAGATCAATTTGTGCTTGGTTTACTAGATCAGGTAGGTTACGTCCAAAGTAGAAGAGGCAGGTGTCATCAGCATATAAGGTTACATGACCTGTTAGTCCTATTTTGCTGATGTTATTGACATATATTAAAAACAGCAAAGGTCCTAAGACCGATCCTTGGGGTATTCCACAGACTATCCTTTGATGACCACTTTCATGATTTCCAATTTTTACCACTTGAAATCTATTTGTCAGGTAAGATATAAAAATTTCAAGAGCTGTGCTTGTTATTCCCAAATCTTTTAGTTTATTACGTGCGATCTTAGCCGGTGCTGACTGTGAACTGATGCTACTGATGGGAATGAGTGAGCATAGATTTTAAAATCAAAGGGTAATTTATTTCTATCTGTTTTTTTGAAACGTACCTATATATTTTGTTTTTGTTGTATTGAGAGAGAGTAAGTTATCCTCTAACGTAACGAAGTAATATTGTCCCATCCTGGGGCACTTTTGACTTTGAGATTATTAATAATACTTGCTACTTCTTTTGCGTCAGTTAAAAATAGTGACAAAGAACCAGTTGGTGCAGAGCTTGTACGCGTACCTACATTTTTTTTTTTTTTCAAGGAATGACGTGACGAGCTAGCCGTTCGCCTGATGTTAATCGACACGGCTGCCCATATCAGCTGCAGTGTCACTCGGAACTCTAAAGTATACAGTTTCGCGTGACACTGCACTGCGCACGTCAACCTGAGACATCAGCACAATCTAGTAATAAGATTACTAAACTGTGAAATCAGATCATAAAGTCTCATTTGCCCAGTAATTTCACTAGCTACAGTGCCCTTCAAACCGGAACACAACAGTGCTTGCGCACTACTGCTTGGCGGCAGAATAACTGGCAAAGCGGTGGTACCTACCTAGATGAACTTTGCAGTAAAGTCCTACCACCACATATAGAGAAGGCAGCTTTTGCAAGTTCTTGATCAGTTTTATTTAAATTATTATAATTAAATCAGCCAAATCTTTTCCGGTGGAGCTAAAAAAATTGTTGACTTCATTAAGATTCATTTGGACTTTTTTTAATCTTTAAAAGCGGGCTAGCGTGATTTTTCTTTTGAGAGTAGTTACTGAGTTCTTTTATAATGTTCCATGTTTCTTATATATTACCACGGGATGAATCAAGTTTGTTTTTATAATAATCGTGTTTTAAACTTTCTATTAAATTGTTGCAAACATTTCGGTACTTTGCGAACGTTTCACGTAGCTTGGCGTCATTTAGAGATGCTTTACATGGTTTTTGTAAACGATTTCGGCATCTTATACATTTAATAACGCTACTATTAATCCATGATTTTATAGGTTTATATCTATTTGATCTACTTTTGTTTGTAGTGTTATTTTGGATTACTTCTTGAGCAAATGATACTAATTTAATTGCGGCATCATTCGCTTCAGATATTTCATAATAGTCTTTCCAGGGTTGTTGTGCAAGGGTTTCTCTAATTAAGTAAATGTTATTAATTGCCTTAAACCGCATATTATTTTGGTTGTCTATTTTACCTGGGCCAGTTTTCATATGTAATAATATAGGTGAATGGTCTGTTAATTGATGGAAAACTAAGGTTTGCCATGGACTATTTGTTTTAACCATAAAATGATCTAGACACTTGTAAGCTGTGCAACGCCATGAGATTTAAGTATTCAGATGTGTATCCTGTCGAATTTGTAGGTGGTAAAATATTAATATTTATGTCACCTGTGAAATTTACATTACTTTTTAATTTTGTGTTGTTTGGTAAATTATCTAAAGAGTGTAAATAATTATTTGGATTAGCCAAAGAAGGAGGGCGATAAGAGCATGTCACGGTGTATAAGTCATCTATTTCTAATACTAGACAGTTACCATCTACCATTATGGGTTCATTTGACACAGCGCTGTAATTTTGACGTGCATAGGCGACTACGCCATCATTTGGTTAAGTTTTTTACCTTTGGTTTGTAATTTAGAATGTTAGAAACGCCTTTTTGTATAGTATATATGCAATTAGATACTCACTTTAAGGCGATAGTTAGGATTCAGTTACTAAATATCTTAAGTTACATCATCTCTCTGTTCTGTTTTCGTTAGATTTCTTATTTAATTAGTGACATCGGCTGAGTCAGGCTGCAACATCGGCGGTGCTAAAAGTCCGGCGAATGATGTCATTAAGGCTGGCGTGGCGCGAAATTCGACCAGCACTTTTCGGACATGAGAGAGTGTGAAAAGATGGTATGGCCTGTAACCAAAGTCCTGACTCCTACACAGAGACTGCGAGAAGCCGAGCACACGACACGTATCTAAAAGATTTTCCCGTGCTAGTTTGCAGATGGGTCGATCCCACAGCTTATGTGAGGAAAAAACCACAGGGAAATCGGAATTTGGACAAGCCAAGCCCTAGGCATTCTTGCCCTTGGACAAATGAGCTACTTCGAAAGCAACTAAAGATGAAGCTAGATTTTTTTCTATTAATTTATGTATAGCATGTACAGATGATTAAAAAAAACCGGTAAAGCAATACTCGACATTTTTGCGTATCTCTAAACGCACAGGTAGAGTAGTTAGAGACCACGTCTTGCCATCCATGTCAACATATAAACTGAAACCAGAGTATTCTTTACAATGTTGACTAACTCCTTAAGAAGCTCTTTGTGTTTTCACAAATGACATTATCGAAAAAAAAAGTAAATTTAGGGATGAATAGTCAAAACCGAATAATTTTAAAAGCAACGTGGGTGTTAATTTTGAGTAACCTGTCTGATACGTTACTAAATTTTTGAACGTTTTCCTCCTCAAAAGGTGAAAATTATTCATCCAGAATCGGCGAACTCAAGAGACGAAGAGAACGCTTGTCTACTAATTTGATATTTGGGGCAAGACTATCAAATTTTTAGAAAACACTTTTTTATCAGGCCAAGTATCGCAAACAAAAAGTTCGTATTAAGAAAAATTTAAGTCCAAACCAATTTAACGAAATTCGTTTGTAATAATATTTATTGTATCATCGTAGTATTTATTTGAAAATAAAGGCAATAAGCCAGTAAAAAATATACAAGACGTATTCACTTGGCTAGCATGCTACATCTTCGACCGCATCGTCACTTCCCATCAGATGAGAGTGTGGTCAAATACTAGACAAGTTTGAATTAAAATAAAATAAAATAATGTGTAGGTACACGATTACATCTTTTAATAAAAAAACGAGTGTGCTTAGACCACACGACTGAAATAAAACTTCCTTAGCTCCATCTCTCTTGCCCCTAAAGTAATTACAAAACATAACTCTCTCTCTCTCTCTTTTTGCTTTGTTAAATGTTATGTCACCATCTTGATAATTGTAAACTGTTATTTTACCGGAAATACCAACATAATAATACAAATTTGACGGCGCTTAGTTTCTAACGACGTAATCACTTTTGCAAGCGCCATCTAGTTTAGTTTTGGTGGACTAGAGATGAAAATGAAAATGAAATGGCGCCATCTCTGGTGTAACGCTGGTAACATGCGTTGCTCGATTGGTTGATCGGCAACCAATCAGCGTTCAGTGAAGTTTACGATACTGTCTAGTAGAGGCGCTGGGAGGAGCGCGTGGACTTGCTCGGTGGAGCACAGTTGTCGTTGGACGGTGGGAGCCATAGAGTAACTTATTATAGAGTCATCAGCTTTATCGCCGATCAGCGCCATCTCGTGAAACCGGAAGAAATCACATTGTTCTATATCTATCACTACACTACCTATACGTGCTTGTATATACGTCTTTTATAATTTAATTTTTATTGTAATATTTTAAACTAAAATAGGCATAAATAAAACAACACATCTAATTACTTTAATATTTATTTATATTTAATATAAATTATAAAACAGGTACATTTTTAAAAAGACGGGAATTTTTACAACTTTATATAATTATGTAATCAATAACTTACATACTATAAGGCACCTAAGTTGATTTTTGCTTCACAGGTGGTCCCATAAAGGTTTTATCAAAAACATTTAAGTGTTTTTCAAAACATGAACTCGAGAAATACTTTTAAGATTGCAACCCGGTGTGATTCTCATCCCGGCCCGGCCGACTGACAGTTAGCCATGATGCTGCCGCTATGTCAACCTACGTTCCGTTCCTCCCCGTTTCTGCATAATTAAATGAATTTACTATGTATTAAAGGAAACAAATTTGTCGCTAACGCCATCTAGTGATATAGGTAACTACTAAAGAGAGCTAATCGGCCTCCATAGAAAACGTCAAAGTATAGAAGTGAAAAGACCCTGGTGGGAGCGCTCGGTACCTAGCGGAACACCTTGCCCCAAGCTATTTTCCTGAATACTGTAATTACGTGCTGCCATTAAGTGTGACAATAAAAGTGATTCCTTGTAACGATGTCTGATGAATGTGGAAAGTAGCACAACAAGCACTTTCACAGTGGCAGATTTGGCAGCCTTCACGTCACTCGCAAGGTTCAGAAATGTCTATAAAATTGAGAAGAAGTGGAGTTTTTCGATTTCGCAGCGTTCGTATCGCGCACAAGATTGAATTGAGACTGAAGGGGAGTACCAGCGAGAGCGATATCTACCCTCACTGAGCAATATAAAACTAAAAATTTAGGTACAACACGCAGTGTCGAGGTTAGATAGATAGATAGATAGATAACTCTTTATTGTCTCACCAACGAAATTTATACAATACAGGAATTATTAAATCTTACATACTAGTGCAACAATGGGCGGTCTTATCGCTAATAGCGATCTCTTCCAGACAACCTTTGGATGGAAAGTATCAAAAGATAAAACGCGGCGGTCTAAAACAATTCAGAATAAAAAGAAATACAGATAAAAATAAACTATTACCTATAACTTGGTAAAAATATATATGAATACATCCTAATACTTACATATTTTATAATAAAATAAACTAATACATATTTATTACAAAAGCAAGATAAAGTTATAATATAATACTAGATAGCAGCATGACAGATAATATTTGTGCACCATATCTTTAAATATGGCCTGGGACTTGGCGTGTCTGATTTCTGTAGGAAGAGCATTCCACAGACGAACAGCTTGCACTGTAAAGGATTTGTCGTAGAACTGGGAAGTATGGACGGGAGGCTTGAGCTGGAGAGTTTCGGAAGAACGCAGGACAGGAAGTGGGTCTGGTATAGGAACTTGAAGCGTTCTTTGAGATAAGGTGGGGTGGATGGGATGAATAAAATAGCATAGAGGAGGGATAGGATACGAGCATTCCGGCGAGAACGAATAGGTAACCACTTCAGCTTTTTACGAAATTCGGAGACATGATCATATTTGCGTAGGCCATATATGAATCTAATACAGAAATTTTGTAAGCGTTCGAGCTTATTTAGCTGTTCTTCGGTTAAATCTAGATATGAGGAGTCCGCATAGTCAAGAATCGGAAGTAACAGAGAATGTGCTAGAGCAATTTTGGTGGTAGTAGGTAGAAAATTACGCAATCTCCTAAGGGAACCGGCAGAGGCAAAAATTTTACGACTGGTTTCTGCAACTTGGGGTACCCACGACAGTTGCCTATCAATAAGTATCCCAAGGTTCTTCACGACGTCACTAACTGGGATTATAGTTCCATCAAAAATTACTACTACAAAAGTAACTACTTCTATAACGGCTGATTTACGTATCAGTCGCGTGAATTTTATACTAGATACTAGTATTATGCCCCGTGCGCGGGCCGCGAGCGGCCCGCGGTGGTTTGACTTAAAAAAAAAATATTAAAAAGCTCCTACAAAAATCATCAGCATTGTATGAAAGGGCCCTCACGCACTGCAATCAAGTGCCGCCACCACTGGTCCACGCAGTATTCGCGCGGTTGCACCGCGGGTCTGTGTTAAAAGAAAAAAGTATTTGGGCCGCCTACAAATATATCTTTTTTACTTTCAAATATTTATCCTGATATTTATTAAGCTTTGGCTATATTTAATGTTTCTAATAACTTTCAAAATTATAAACTCTATTTTTCGTCTTTGTATCATTTCCCTTTTCACTCGTATACGTTTATGAACATTTTATTAAATAATGCTAAAACAACAACACGACACTTGCTAGCGCCACGGTGGTGAAAAAATTAAACTTTTAAGATTAAAAACTATTTACGCACTAAACGCCAATGTTGGGTTATCAAACCTTCTTTGTTAGACGATTTTGAGGTTGTCTTGGTCTTTGATAAAACATACCTATTGTTGCTCCATTTATACGATATTTACTATAGTTACAGTTAGTTATAACAACAATAAACAGAAATATCAATTTTCGCGCGTTAAGCAATGCCATATTTACGTTCTGATTATTTATTCTTTAAAAAATATGCAAACAATAAGCTTTCCAAGGCCAATGCACGTATATTATAGACGAAAACAAAAATTCTAAATATAAGAAAACGTTAAAAAAGGATCGTGTGAATAAATGTGGTCCAAATGAACAAACTTTTTTCGTATTTAGTCTATGGTAAATATATGTCTATGGTAAATATTGATTTAAGCCATGGACTATCTCTGGTATCAGCTGGTCTTCAATTAGTCGGCGTTTTGTAATAAAGTCAAGGTTCTAACTACTTACAATACAACACAATACAAAACGCTTTATTGACACCAAAAATAAACATGTAGAAAATAGAATCACGTAATAAGGTACAATGGACGGTCTTATCGCTAAGAGCGATCTCTTCCAGACAACCTTTGTATGGACAGAGATATGAGACACTATGAGCGAGGACGGCGGTGCAAATAAATACTATATACTAACCTATACTCAAATAATATAATACATAAGAATAAATAATAATAAAATACATATACCTAAATCATTGATACATATATACACATGTACAATATAGATAGATAGATAACTCTTTGTCTCACCAACGAAATTCATACAATACAGGCATTATTAAATCTATATATATATATATATATATATATATATACTTATACCAGTTAAAAGGAACACAGTTTATTTAGTAAGGAGTCAGGTTAGATAAATATGAATTTTTGACTTGATATTTAAAAGTGAAAAGTGATTGAGCGCGTCGAATGATAACAGGGAGTTCATTCCACAATCTAACAGCTTGAACTGTGAAGGAGTGGTCGTAGAACGAAGTACGACGTACCGGGGGCTTGGGAAGGAGGTTTTCCGATGACCTAAGTTGGAGTGGGAGTGATAAAGAAAATCGAATCGAGCCTTCAAATAGTGGGGAGTAGAAGGATTAAACAATATATTATAAAAAAAAAGAGACAGGATATGAGTATTCCGGCAAAGACGTATTGCGAGCCACTTGAGTTTAGAACGCAACTGAGACGTGATCATATTTTTGGAGACCGAAAACAAATCGTAAGTAATTTTGAAGACGCTCAAGTTTATTGAGTTGCTCCTCAGTAAGGTCAAGGTAGCAGGCGTCAGCATAGTCGAGAATTGGAAGAAGGAGAGATTGTGCAAGCGAAACTTTGGTCCGTAATTCAAAATCTAAAGCGATAACCCCTTTTTTGTACATTAAAAAACAGCTTACAGTTTCAGCTTCGAAATGGTGCTGAAAACTGGTATGAACTTCCTTGAAAGTCTCTCGCGTCGAAAAGTCTCTTTTTTTTAGTCAAACCACCGCGGGCCGCGAGCGGCCGTACAAAACAAAGTTTCTACAAAAAAATATATTGTCAGCGTTATCTGAATGCGAACCAGGGCCCTCAAGCACCGCTACCAAGAGCCGCCACGACTGAGCCACGCAGTATTCGCGCGGTTGCGCCGAGGGACCGTGTTAAAAAAAAAAAAAAACTATATACCATCCGAAAGTATTTGGGCCTCCTACAAATATATCTTCTTTACTTTCAAATATTTATATAGCTGATATTTATAAAGCTTTGGCTTTGTTTATTGTTTCTAATAACTTTCAAAATTATAAACTCTATCCTTTCCATTATTTTTATTGTCTGTTTTTTTATTACACTTTTCCTTCACATACTTTCCTGATCCCATCATTTTCCAAAATATTTCAAATTTTGTAAGCTCAAAATACAATTTAGCGCGTTTAAGTTTCCCCACTTTTAATTGAAAAGTTAAATCTAACATGACACTGGCAGATTGCATCAATAGCGCGATGCCAAAACAGAAGAAAAAAAATTATTTGGACCGTGCCGTGTACCGTGTCTGACTGACTCTTACTTTAAAGCTTACGACAAACATCTCGTAAGCTTTAAAGTCAGAGTCAGTGAATGGTCAGTGAATGGGAATTCCTTACCTATTGGCATTATGGTTTGTTAACCATAATTAAGGTGAGGAATTCCCATACATAGTTATCCTTACCTATCATTTTCTCTTTTGACATGACGCTTGCAAAAATGTGGTAAACAATTGCCTATAAAAAAAAAATAATGTTATTGTGTTATATATTTTAAATCAAGCGACCCACCCGCGGGGTTCGTGTTATTCGACTTAAAAAAAATAATATTAAAAGCTCCTACAAAATTCATCAGCATTGTGTGAATGCGAACCAGGGCCCTCACACGCTGCAATCAAGTGCAATCTTTAACCCTACACTTCGAAATTGGTGTTGCTTTTAGTACCGTGTCTGACTTTTCATTTATATGTCAGAAGCGTTGGAGATTACACCGGTCACTCTCCTCTCACCTACAGACATTTCTTATAAGAGAGACTGAGACCGATGTATTACGTCCGTGTCGCTAAGTTTAATCGTTTCAACGTACCTACTACGGCTCTACTATTATTACGAGTATGCTTCGATCCGCGCATGAAAAAATACCTTTAAAAATCAATAAAAAAAATAAAAATATTAACCGGTGTGTTAAAAAATATCGCATCGTAATATATGATTTTTTTGAAACAAATCTGCATATTCAGTTTTTCTTAACCGACATCCGTTGAGAAGTTAGATTTTAAAAAAAAATTTCGGTAATTTAAAATCTAAAGCGATAACCTCCCCCTTTTCTTACATTAAAAAACAGCTTACAGTTTCAGCTTCGAAACGGTGCTGAAAACTGGTATGAACTTCCTTGAAAGTCTCTCGCGATTCGCGCGGAACCCGAACGCGGCCCGAATTTCTTAAGATTAAAAAAAAAAATGTATGAAACGCGTAATTTTTTTTTACAGATTTGAAAGAGTACCAAAAGGCATGCAAACTTTAGTTCAAGGTCGACCCCGCTATCTCTCGCGATTTCCGAGGGAAGTAGGGGTATAAAGTACCTTTGTATGGCGGCCATATTGAAAAATGACGGAATCAAAATTTGTTTTTCACATTCCTACTAATCATCAAGGAGGATAGTCAGATATCGATTTTCATCTGGATCGGATAACGTTTTCTTAAAGTCGATATTACTGTAGCCGCCATTTTGAAAAAATCGGTTTTGTCATTTTAACCCTTATTGCATCTTCACTTGATCCTTTGGAATGACTTTTCTAAAACATTGGTATTCGTAGCTCAAAAAAGGAAAGTGTATATTTCGATAAAAGTACCTTTGTATGGCGGCCATATTAAAAAATGGCGAAAGTCAAAATTTGATTTCAGAATGTTAATAAGCATTCAATAGGACTTCCAGATATCGATTTTCATCCGGATCGGTGAAACTTTTTTTCCGCCGTGACCTAAATTTCCGCCATTTTGAAAAAAAAATATTCCGATATCTTCCCCTTGGGCTCCCAAACAATATTAGTTTGAGCTGTTTATACTAAAGTATCACGGTGTCGGCGTCATTTCCGGTCTAAATTTGTATGGCGGATTTTTTCCCGCCACTTTGATTTTTTTTATTTGCCCTAAAATTGTCCAAGGGTTTGCTATAACATTTTTTAAAACGCACATGATCTATCTCGTACAGTTTAGCCAGGCCGTTGATGGTCGCGATGATGGAAGATCGAAAGACCAGGATTTGAATTTTTTTTAATTCCAAACTACCATATCTATATGAATCGTAAAAAACAATGGCAAACTTTCCCATAGGTATCGAGAAACAATGTGTTGAATTTATAAAAAAAAATTGGCACGTGCAAGATGGCAAGCGAAGCCGATTCCCAGAACGGTAACGCGGTAAGGGTGCTGAGCCGCCGCGCTTTTGTATAGATAGATACCTATACCTACAGATCTATGCGGTTCGCGACATTGGTGTCGATTCTGTGTCGCATTCTCTAAAACTAAAGTAAACTTAAAGTATGGCGGTACTCTTCTGATAAAGGGGAAATGAAAAGACGGAACCTGCAACCTGCGATGAAGAAGTACATACAGCCTTATTAATAAACACGAAATAGCTTTGGATTAGTTACACAATCTTTTGTCTCTTTCAATCCAGCTAAATATTCCAGTAGCAAGAAAAGGACAAAAGCTGAAGTAACTAACCCGAGACTAATACCCGTTTATTAATAAGGCTGCTATGGTCCGTTTTCCATTCATAGTTTAATCAGGCAGAAATACATAATCACCAATTTGTTGATTAATTAGGTTGATTTTAGAAATTGAAATAATTTGTATTTAAGACGAACTTAAATCAAAATGAACTGAATACGCATTGACTTACCTTGGTATTTTTGGCGTATTTAAAAAAGGGAATGATAGTTATTTACAACGATTAAACTAAATCGTACCACCTATTTACAACCTTAATTTTTTTAATAATGTGCACCTCTTCGCGTGAAGCACAGCTCGGCACGCTGACGCATGTTGTCTTTCACACGATCCAAAACGAATGAATCACTTTTAACAGTTTTAAATGCACTAATGATTTTAGTCTTTAATTCTTCCCTGTTTACATACTCTGTAGCGTACACAAATAGTTTTACCTCACCCCATAAGTAAGAATCTAATGCAGTGAGATCCGGAGAGCAAGCTGGTCACGGAACAGGCCCTCTACGACCTGTCCAGCTATATTCGAAGTTACTACTTAAGTACTCACGTCCTTGTGACTCGTTCATCACACCTTTTAAAACGTTTAACGTTCATCACACTTTTTAAAACGTTTATGTATGACACATTATTCAGTCTTCCTTCGATAAAATACGAAACAGTTATTTAGAACACCAATGTTTCCCACCCGCTGAATACCTACACCCTTTATCACGGATCACACGCGCACGACACACGAAGGATTACACGCGTATTGTTGCGGGCGCGGAAGTAGGAAGCGGTAAACCGGATGTACACATCTGTCGGCGCTTGCGATGACACTAATTACGCAGTGGGCAGGCGCCGGTGATGCGACAGGACAGCGGGTTGAGCCGGACGGGGTGGCGGGGGTGCTTTTTTGTGAAATGTGGGAATGTATTCACCATACTTCACTTATTTATAGGGCAATTTGGTCAAAAATTAAGTACCTAATTTTATTAATATAATATAATATGTGTGGACATATTACATAATCATAACGACAATCGTTTACCGAGTGCTCTCCTTCAGTATCGTTCGCATCTCACCAGTCATACTGTATAACCAACCAATGGAGTAAGCTTTTGTGGTACCATCAGTTTCCGAATGCAATAGGAGCGATGGTCAAGTAACGGTATAGTAAAGTCAACCTTGGCTGCGTTACAATAGAGTCGAATCGTTTCAACGTACCTACTACGGATACTGTTATTAAGAGCGTGCTTCGTTCCGCGCATGAAATAATACCTTTAAAAATCGATTAAAAATAAAATTACTATTGACCGGTGTGTAAAAAAATATTGCATCGTAATATATGATTTTTTTGCAACAAATCTGCATATTTAGTTTTTCTTAACCGACATCAGTTGAGAAGTTAGTTTTTTTTTTTTAAAAAGGTCCGTAATTCAAAATCCAAAGCGATAACCCCACTTTTTTTTTACATTAAAAAATAGCTTACAGTTTCAGCTTCGAAAAGGTGCTGAAAACTGGTATGAACTTCCTTGAAAGTCTCTCGCGATTCGCGCGGAACCCAAACGCGGCCCGAATTTCTTAAGATTTAAAAAAAAAATTGTATGAAACTTGTATTTTTTTTTACAGATTTGAAAGGGTACCAAAAAGCACGCAAACTTTATTTCAAGGTCGACCCCTCTATCTCTCGCGATTTCCGAGGGAAGTAGGGGGTATAGTGTACCTCTGTATGGCGGCCATATTGAAAAATGGCGGAATCAATTTTTTTTTTCCATCTTCCTACTAATCATCGAGGGGGATAGTCAGATATCGATTTTCATCTGGATCGGATAACGTTTTCTTAAAGTCGATATTACTGTAGCCGCCATTTTGAAAAAATCGGTTTTGTTATATTTGCATTTTAACCCTTAGTGTATCTTCACTTGATCCTCAGGAATGACTTTTCTAAAATTTTGGTATTCGCGGCTCCAAAAAGGAAAGTGTACATTTCGATAAAAGTACCTTTGTATGGCGGCCATATTAAAAAATGGCGAAAGTTAAAATTTGATTTCAGAATGTTGATCGGCATTCTATGAAACTTTCAGATATCGATTTTCATCTGGATCGGTGAAACTTTTTTTTCCGCCGTGACCTAAAATTCCGCCATTTTGAAAAAAAAAATATTCCAAATTCTTCCCCTCAGGCTCCCAAACAATATTAGTTTGAGCTCTTAGTGCTAAAGTATCACGGTTTCGGCGTCATTTCCGGTCAAAATTTGTATGGCGGATTTTTTTTTCCGCCATTTTGAATTTTTTTTAACTGCCCTAAAATCGTCTCAAGGTTTGCTATAACATTCCTTAAAACGCACGTGACCTATCTCGTACCGTTTAGCCAGGCCGTTGACGGTCGCGATGATGGAAGGTCGAAAGACCAGGATTTGAATATTTTTGAATTTAAAACTACCGCGTCTATACGAATCGTAAAGAACGATTGCAAACTTTCCCATAGGTATCGAGAAACGATGCGTTGAATTTGTAAAAAAAAATTTGTATGGCAGCCACCTTTAAAAATGGCGGAATCGAAATTTTTTTTTCAAATATGGAATCTGCGGCCTCGAAAACCCTCCGATGCAAAAGATCAGTCGGATCGGACCAACTTTCAAAATGGCCGCCATCTTGAATCCGCCATCTTGGATTTTAATGACCACCGTCGGAAAGCCCCCAACGTCCTCTACGACATTCGGTCGAGCACCCCCCGCGTGACTCTTACCGTTTTCGATCTACGAGCGTTTCCATTTTGTATGGAATTTTAGTTTTTTTGTATGGGAACCCCATTTTTTTTTATTTCTCTAAAATCCTCTCAGGGTTTCCTCCAACTTTAGTTAGAAGGCGACACCAATCCGACTTTTGGTTTCCGAGATCCGTCGAGCGGTTCCATCTCGAAGACGATTTTCCGATGATGTCAGATTTTTCTCGTCGGTTACTCGCCCTCCTCTACGCGAACCTATAGTCACTTTTTCTCCATCACCTCTCATCTCTTCAATCAATTCTCTAAGTGAGTCAGTGAGTCAACATTTAACTTTATATAATGTAAAACTAGTATTATGCCCCGTGCGCGGGCCGCGAGCGGCCCGCGGTGTGTTAACTAAAAAAAAGTTCGTACAAAACATAGTTTCTACAAAAAATGCGAACCAGGGCCCTCACGCACCGCTACCAAGAGCCGCCACCACTGGGCCACGCAGTATTCGCGCGGCTGCGCCTAATTCGCCTTGCGTGTTGAAAGAAAAAACAAAAAAAAAAAAACATTATACCATCCGAAAGTATTTGGGCCTCCTACAAATATATCTTCTTTACTTTCAAATATTTATCCTGATATTTATTAAGCTTTGGCTTTTTTTATTGTTTCTAATAACTTTCAAAATTATAAACTCTATCCTTTCTACATATTTTTCGTCTTTGTATCATTTCCCTTTTCTTTCACTCGTATACGTTTATGAACATTTTATTAAATAATGCAAAAAAAACGACACTTGCTAGCGCCACGGTGGTGGAAAAATGAAACTTTTAAGATTAAAAACTATTTACGCACTAAACGCCAATGTTGGGTTATCAAACCTTCTTTGTTAGACGATTTTGAGGTTGTGTTGGTCTTTGATAAAACATATCTATTGTTGCTCCATTTATACGATATTTACTATAGTTACAGTTAGTTATAACAACAATAAACAGAAATATCAATTTTCGCGCGTTAAGCAATGCCATATTTATGTTCTGATTATTTATTCTTTAAAAAATATGCAAACAATAAGCTTTCCAAGGCCAATGCACGTATATTATAGACGAAGACGCTCAAGTTTATTGAGTTGCTCCTCAGTAAGGTCAAGGTAGCAGGCGTCAGCATAGTCGAGAATTGGAAGAAGGAGAGATTGTGCAAGCGAAACTTTGGTCCGTAATTCAAAATCTAAAGCGATAACCCCTTTTTTGTACATTAAAAACAGCTTACAGTTTCAGCTTCGAAATGGTGCTGAAAACTGGTATGAACTTCCTTGAAAGTCTCTCGCGTCGAAAAGTCTCTTTTTTTTAGTCAAACCACCGCGGGCCGCGAGCGGCCGTACAAAACAAAGTTTCTACAAAAAAATATATTGTCAGCGTTATCTGAATGCGAACCAGGGCCCTCACGCACCGCTACCAAGAGCCGCCACGACTGAGCCACGCAGTATTCGCGCGGTTGCGCCGCGGGACCGTGTTAAAAAAAAAAAAAAAACTATATACCATCCGAAAGTATTTGGGCCTCCTACAAATATATCTTCTTTACTTTCAAATATTTATACTGATATTTATAAAGCTTTGGCTTTGTTTATTGTTTCTAATAACTTTCAAAATTATAAACTCTATCCTTTCCATTATTTTTATTGTCTGTTTTTTTATTACACTTTTCCTTCACATACTTTCCTGATCCCATCATTTTCTAAAATATTTCAAATTTTGTAAGCTCAAAATACAATTTAGCGCGTTTAAGTTTCCCCACTTTTAATTGAAAAGTTCTAACATGACACTGGCAGATTGCATCAATAGCGCGATGCCAAAACAGAAGAAAAAAAATTATTTGGACCGTGCCGTGTACCGTGTCTGACTGACTCTTACTTTAAAGCTTACGAGAAACATCTCGTAAGCTTTAAAGTCAGAGTCAGTGAATGGTCAGTGAATGGGAATTCCTTACCTATTGGCATTATGGTTTGTTAACCATAATTAAGGTGAGGAATTCCCATACATAGTTATCCTTACCTATCATTTTCTCTTTTGACATGACGCTTGCAAAAATGTGGTAAACAATTGCCTATAAAAAAAATAATGTTATTGTGTTATATATTTTAAATCAAGCGACCCGCGGGGTTCGTGTTATTCGACTTAAAAAATAATATTAAAAGCTCCTACAAAATTCATCAGCATTGTGTGAATGCGACCAGGGCCCTCACACGCTGCAATCAAGTGCAATCTTTAACCCTACACTTCGAAATTGGTATTGCTTTTAGTACCGTGTCTTTTCATTTATATGTCAGAAGCGTTCGAGATTACACCGGTCACTCTCCTCTCACCTACAGACATTTCTTATAAGAGAGACTGAGACCGATGTATTACGTCCGTGTCGCTAAGTTTAATCGTTTCAACGTACCTACTACGGCTCTACTATTATTACGAGTATGCTTCGATCCGCGCATGAAAAAATACCTTAAAAAATCAATAAAAAAAAAAAAAATATTAACCGGTGTGTTAAAAAATATCGCACCGTAATATATGATTTTTTTGAAACAAATCTGCATATTCAGTTTTTCTTAACCGACATCAGTTGAGAAGTTAGATTTAAAAAAAAAAAATGTCGGTAATTCAAAATCTAAAGCGATAACCTCCCCCTTTTCTTACATTAAAAAATAGTTTACAGTTTCAGCTTCGAAACGGTGCTGAAAACTGGTATGAACTTCCTCGAAAGTCTCTCGCGATTTGCGCGGAACCCGAACGCGGCCCGAATGTCTTAAGATTAAAAAAAAATTGTATGAAACGCGTAATATTTTTTACAGATTTGAAAGAGTACCGAAAGGCATGCAAACTTTAGTTCAAGGTCAACCCCTCTATCTCTCGCGATTTCCGAGGGAAGTAGGGGGTATAGTTTACCTTTGTATGGCGGCCATATTGAAAAATGACGGAATCAAAATTTGTTTTTCACATTCCTACTAATCATCAAGGAGGATAGTCAGATATCGATTTTCATCTGGATCGCATAACGTTTTCTTAAAGTCGATATTTCCGTATTCGCCATTTTGAAAAAATCGGTTTTGTCAATTTAACCCTTATTGCATCTTCACTTGATCCTTTGGAATGACTTTTCTAAAATATTGGTATTCGTAGCTCAAAAAAGGAAAGTGTATATTTCGATAAAAGTACCTTTGTATGGCGGCCATATTAAAAATGGCGAAAGTCAAAATTTGATTTCAGAATGTTAATAAGCATTCAATAGGACTTCCAGATATCGATTTTCATCCGGATCGGTGAAACTTTTTTTCCGCCGTTACCTAAATTTCCGCCATTTTGAAAAAAAAAATATTCCGATATATTCCCCTTGGGCTCCTTAACAATATTAGTTTGAGCTGTTTATACTAAAGTATCACGGTGTCGGCGTCATTTCCGGTCTAAATTTGTATGGCGGATTTTTTTCCCGCCATTTTGAATTTTTTTTATTTGCCCTAAAATTGTCCAAGGGTTTGCTATAACATTTTTTAAAACGCACATGATCTATCTCGTACAGTTTAGCCAGGCCGTTGATGGTCGCGATGATGGAAGATCGAAAGACCAGGATTTGAATTTTTTTAAATTCCAAACTACCATATCTATATGAATCGTAAAAAACAATGGCAAACTTTCCCATAGGTATCGAGAAACAATGTGTTGAATTTGTAAAAAAAAAATTGGCACGTGCAAGATGGCAAGCGAAGCCGATTCCCAGAACGGTAACGCGGTAAAGGTGCTGAGCCGCCGCGCTTTTGTATAGATAGATACCTATACCTACAGATCTATGCGGTTCCCGACATTGGTGTCGATTCTGTGTCGCATTCTCTAAAACTAAAGTAAACTTAAAGTATGGCGGTACTCTTCTGATAAAGGGGAAATGAAAAAGACGGAACCTGCAACCTGCGATGAAGAAGTACATACAGCCTTATTAATAAACACGAAATAGCTTTGGATTAGTTACACAATCTTTTGTCTCTTTCAATCCAGCTAAATATTCCAGTAGCAAGAAAAGGACAAAAGCTGAAGTAACTAACCCAAAACTAATACCCGTTTATTAATAAGGCTGCTATGGTCCGTTCTCCATTCATAGTTTAATCAGGCAGAAATACATAATCACCAATTTGTTGATTAATTAGGTTGATTTTAGAAATTGAAATAATTTGTATTTAAGACGAACTTAAATCAAAATGAACTGAATACGCATTGACTTACCTTGGTATTTTTGGCGTATTTAAAAAAGGGAATGATAGTTATTTACAACGATTAAACTAAATCGTACCACCTATTTACAACCTTAATTTTTTTAATAATGTGCACCTCTTCGCGTGAAGCACAGCTCGGCACGCTGACGCATGTTGTCTTTCACACGATCCAAAACGAATGAATCACTTTTAACAGTTTTAAATGCACTAATGATTTTAGTCTTTAATTCTTCCCTGTTTACATACTCTGTAGCGTACACAAATAGTTTTACCTCACCCCATAAGTAAGAATCTAATGCAGTGAGATCCGGAGAGCAAGCCGGTCACGGAACAGGCCCTCTACGACTTGTCCAGCTATATTCGAAGTTACTACTTACGTACTCACGTCCTTGTGACTACATGTCGTTCATCACACTTTTTAAAACGTTTAAGTATGACACATTATTCAGTCTTCCTTCGATAAAATACGAAACAGTTATTTAGAACACCAATGTTTCCCACCCGCTGAATACCTACACCCTTTATCACGGATCACACACGCACGACACACGAAGGATTACACGCGTATTGTTGCGGGCGCGGAAGTAGGAAGCGGTAAACCGGATGTACACATCTGTCGGCGCTTGCGATCACACTAATTACGCAGTGGGCAGGCGCCGGTGATGCGACAGGACAGCGGGTTGACGGGACGGGGTGGCGGGGGTGCTTTTTTGTGAAATGTGGGAATGTATTCACCATACTTCACTTATTTATAGGGCAATTTGGTCAAAAATTAAGTACCTAATTTTATTAATATAATATAATATGTGTGGACATATTACATAATCATAACGACAATCGTTTACCGAGTGCTCTCCTTCAGTATCGTTCGCATCTCACCAGTCATTCTGTGTAACCAACCAATGGAGTAAGCTTTTGTGGTGCCATCAGTTTCCGAATGCAATAGGAGCGATGGTCAAGTAACGGTATAGTAAAGTCAACCTTGGCTCCGTTACAATAGAGTCGAATCGTTTCAACGTACCTACTACGGATACTATTATTAAGAGCGCGCTTCGTTCCGCGCATGAAATAATACCTTTAAAAATCGATTAAAAATAAAATTACTATTGACCGGTGTGTAAAAAAATATTGCATCGTAATATATGATTTTTTTGCAACAAATCTGCATATTTAGTTTTTCTTAACCGACATCCGTTGAGAAGTTAGTTTTTTTTTTTAAAAAAGGTCCGTAATTCAAAATCTAAAGCGATAACCCCACTTTTTTTTTACAATAAAAAATAGCTTACAGTTTCAGCTTCGAAACGGTGCTGAAAACTGCTATGAACTTCCTTGAAAGTCTCTCGCGATTCGCGCGGAAACCGAACGCGGCCCGAATTTCTTAAGATTTAAAAAAAAAAATTGTATGAAACTTGTATTTTTTTTTACAGATTTGAAAGGGTACCAAAAAGCACGCAAACTTTAGTTCGAGGTCGACCCCTCTATCTCTCGCGATTTCCGAGGGAAGTAGGGGGTATAGTGTACCTTTGTATGGCGGCCATATTGAAAAATGGCGGAATCAAAATTTTTTTTCCATATTCCTACTAATCATCGAGGGGGATAGTCGGATATCGATTTTCATCTGGATCGGATAACTTTTTCTTAAAGTTGATATTACTGTAGCCGCCATTTTGAAAAAAATCGGTTTTGTTATATTTGCATTTTAACCCTTATTGTATCTTCACTTGATCCTCAGGAACGACTTTTCTAAAATATTGGTATTCGTGGCTCCAAAAAGGAAAGTGTACATTTCGATAAAAGTACCTTTGTATGGCGGCCATATTAAAAAATGGCGAAAGTCAAAATTTGATTTCATAATGTTGATCGGCATTCTATGGAACTTTCAGATATCGATTTTCATCCGGATCGGTGAAACTTTTTTTTCCGCCGTGACCTAAAATTCCGCCATTTTGAAAAAAAAAATAATCCGGATTCTTCTCCTTGGGCTTCCGAACAATATTAGTTTGAGCTCTTTATACTAAAGTATCACGGTTTCGGCGTCATTTCCGGTCAAAATTTGTATGGCGGATTTTTTTTTCCGCCATTTTGAATTTTTTTTATCTGCCCTAAAATCGTCTCAAGGTTTGCTATAACATTCCTTAAAACGCACGTGACCTATCTGGTACCGTTTAGCCAGGCCGTTGACGGTCGCGATGATGGAAGGTCGAAAGACCAGGATTTGAATATTTTTGAATTTCAAACTACCACGTCTATACGAACCGTAAAGAACGATCGCAAACTTTCCCATAGGTATCGAGAAACGATGCGTTGAATTTGTAAAAAAAAATTTGTATGGCGGCCACCTTTAAAAATGGCGGAATCGAAATTTTTTTTTCAAATATGGAATCTGCGGCCTCGAAAACCCTCCGATGCAAAAGATCAGTCGGATCGGACCAACTTTCAAAATGGCCGCCATCTTGAATCCGCCATCTTGGATTTTAATGACCACCGTCGGAAAGCCCCCAACGTCCTCTACGACATTCGGTCGAGCACCCCCCGCGTGACTCTTACCGTTTTCGATCTACGAGCGTTTCCATTTTGTATGGAATTTTAGTTTTTTTGTATGGGAACCCCATTTTTTTTTATTTCTCTAAAATCCTCTCAGGGTTTCCTCCAACTTTAGTTAGAAGGCGACACCAATCCGACTTTTGGTTTCCGAGATCCGTCGAGCGGTTCCATCTCGAAGACGATTTTCCGATGATGTCAGATTTTTCTCGTCGGTTACTCGCCCTTCTCTACACGAACCTATAGTCACTTTTTCTCCATCACCTCCCATCTCTTCAATCAATGATGTCAGTCAGTCAGTGAGTCAACATTTAACTTTATATAATGTAACTAGTATTATGCCCCGTGCGCGGGCCGCGAGCGGCCCGCGGTATGTTGCCCTAAAAATTATTATTTATATAAAATTTCTACAAAAAAAAAAATATTGTCAGCGTTGTCTGAATGCGAACCAGGGCCCTCACGCACCGCTACCAAGAGCCGCCACCACTGGGCCACGAAGTACTCGCGCGGTTGCGCCGCGGGTCCGTGTTAAAAGAATAAAAAAAAAAAAACAATATACCATCCGAAAGTATTTGGGCCTCCTGCAAATATATCTTCTTTACTTTCAAATATTTAACCTGATATTTATAAAGCTTTGGCTTTGTTTATTGTTTCTAATAACTTTCAAAATTATAAACTCTATCCTTTCCATTATTTTTATTGTCAGTTTTTTATTACACTTTTATTTCGCATACTTTCCTGATCCCATCTTTTTCCGAAATATTTCTAATTTTGTAAGCTCAAAATACAATTTAGCGCGTTTAAGTTTCCCCACTTTTAATTGAAAAGTTAAATCTAACATGACACTGGCGGATTGCATCAATAGAACGATGCCAAAACAGAAGAAAAAAAAGTATTTGGACCGTGCCGTGTACCGTGTCTGACTGACTCTGACTTTAAAGCTTACGAGATGTTGACCATAATGCCAATAGGTAAGGAATTCCCATATATAGTTAAGTTACCCTAACCTATCAATTTCTTTTTTGACATGACGCTGGCAAAAATGTGGTAAACAACTGCCATTAAAAAAAAATTATGTTATTGTATAATATAATTTAAATCAAGCGACCCGCGTGGTCCGTGTTATTTGACTTAAAAAAAAAAAAGGTCCTACTAAAATCATCAGCATTGTGTGAATGCCAGAAACCAGGGCCCTCACGCACTGCAATCCAGTGCCGCCACCACTGGGCCACGCAGTCTTTAACCTTACACATCGAAATTGGTGTCGTTTTTGATACAATGTCTGACTTTTCATTTATATTATCAGTCTAAAAATGCTTTTAACACCTAAATGTAATCATTCTTTACTTGGAATGAACATATATAACATAAATAAAAAAAGGAAAAACAATAATTTGTTAAATACTTTTACTATCATCCTCATCATATAAACCCTCAATAAGTACAAAATAAAAAAAAATTATACATAATGTGGCGGAGTTCAAGAAAATACCACTAATTTCTCTAATTATTGAACATGTTAAAATTCTACGTACTTAATGCTACATGTTACATTCTGATCTGCATTATTCTAATTTGATTTATTCTTTAAAAAATATTAACGCCATCAATAGATGGTTCTTTTGTATCCATGCTTAAGTAATAACTTAAGCATGTAGGTATACAAAAGAACTTGGGAATCTTAAAAATATTATATTACGGCTTGACAATCACTTCAAATCGATTCAGTTTCATAGATAGCCGAGAAGTGACGTTGTTTGTCAAAAATCGAATGTAATTCATAATGGTATAAATACCGTCAGAAGTTCCGCTCATAACATTACTAACAATTTATTATAAACCTCAATAATAATTCCTTATAGCTAAAGAGTAGGGTTTTTTCTATTTACAATATATATATACTTGTTTGTGCAAGTCATGTTTTCTACCGCTGTTCCTGCAGATCTTAGGAACGGCTTCACAACATAGAGAGATGTTTCTTGATGTAGCGTGAGAAGCACCGAGATCAATGAAGCTAGCTCATTTACCTAACGCTTTTTTGCGAGAACACGAATGTACACATTTTGTCTTTATATCATTTCCCTTTTCACTCGTGTACGTTTATGAACAATTAAATAATGCAAAAAGAACAACACGACACTTCGGCGTTTCCGCCAAAACTCTGATTTCATGCTTTTAATATGCAGTATATGTATGCGGTATATGTATATGCAGTAGTATGTGGCGAACATATATTAAAAAAAAATAGTATTAAAAATAAATATTAATTGACTGCTGGGAAAATGTAACCTAACCGAGAGTTAAATAATTAATAGTCATACTGCGCGCAAACATAGCGCACGTGCTGCGCTATCAACACAGAATAGTATAGGTAGGTACCGTACCTTTGTACCATTTCTGGTTATACCATTACCTGCACATTGTACTGTTTACGCCAAGACCTTGTAACAGAGTAAAAAACTTTATGAGCTCAGGGAAGTTATGGTGCATGGCTGCGCAGAGGGACGCGGAAGCGGTTCGGGGATGAAACCGCCCGCGCACCCCGCACCTCCACCCGCGCACGTCCAGCAGCTCCACGAGAAACTTATTGTGTTGTAAACGTGTTGCTTTTCGAAAGTACAGTCGAGTAAGATAGTCTTCAGTTATTTTTCATTGTTATTAGTTAAAAATTTTTACTTGCTTTTGTTATTTTTGTTTGATTTTTTATTGTTGTTTGCACGCGTGTTTTAGATATGTACATTCTTTGTCTAAAACTTAGTAAATACAAGTAAGAAGTAGCCAATTCATGCCAGACAACAGATACAGACACGCTACGATCTAACGTTCGTCAAAAGTTGTACTTCAGATCAGTCTTCAAACGATAAAACTGTACAGTTACTGTATGGCCGCTTTTACAATATACATGATGCACTTACCTGTACCAAGCGCGGTTTGGTACTCGGCCATTTACTTTACTTTATGACTTCCGAGAGCACATAAAGTAAGGCAACCTGCGATGAAGAAGTACATACAGCCTTGTTAATAAACACGAAATAGCTTTGGATTAGTTACACAATCTTTTGTCTCTTTCAATCCAGCTAAATATTCCAGTAGCAAGAAAAGGACAAAAGCTGAAGTAACTAACCCGAGACTAATACTCGTTTATTAATAAGGCTGCTATGGTCCGTTTTCTATTCATAGTTTAATCAGGCAGAAATACATAATCACCAATTTGTTGATTAATTAGATTGACTTTAGAAATTGAAATAATTTGTGTTTAAGACGAACTTAAATCAAAATGAACTGAATACGCATTGACTTACCTTGGTATTTTTGGCGTATTTAAAAAAGGGAATGATAGTAATTTACAACGATTAAACTAAATCGTACTATTACCTATTTACAACCTTAATTTTTTTAATATTGTGCACCTATTCGCGTGAAGCACAGCTCGGCACGCTGACGCATGTTGTCTTTCACACGATTCAAAACGGATGAATCACTTTTAACAGTTTTAAATGCACTAATGATTTTAGTATTTAATTCTTCCCTGTTTACATACTCTGTAGCGTACACAAATAGTTTTACCTCACCCCATAAGTAAGAATCTAATGGAGTGAGATCCGGAGAGCAAGCTGGTCACGGAACAGGCCCTCTACGACCTGTCCAGCTATATTGGAAGTTACTACTTAAGTACTCACGTCTTTGTGACTACATGTCGTTCATCACACTTTTTAAAACGTTTAAGTATGACACATTATTCAGTCTTCCTTCGATAAAATAAGGGCCTAAGAAACAGTTATTTAGAACACCAATGTTTCCCAACCGCTGAATACCTACACCCTTTATCACGGATCACACACGCACGACACACGAAGGATTACACGCGTATTGTTGCGGGCGCGGAAGTAGGAAGCGGTAAACCGGATGTACACATCTGTCGGCGTTTGCGATCACACTAATTACGCTGCACGCAGTGGGCAGGCGCCGGGGATGCGACAGGACAGCGGGTTGAGCCGGACGGGGCGGGGGGGGGGGGGTGCTTTTTTGTGAAATGTATTCACCATACTTCACTTATTTATAAGGCAATTTGGTCAAAAATTAAGTACCTAATTTTATTAATGTAATATAATATGTGTGGACATATTACATAATCATAACGACAATCGTTTACCGAGTGCTCTCCTTCAGTATCGTTCGCATCTCACCAGTCATTCTGTATAACCAACCAATGGAGTAAGCTTTTGTGGTACCATCAGTTTCCGAATGCAATAGGAGCGATGGTCAAGTAACGGTATAGTAAAGTCAACCTTGGCTCCGTTACAATAGAGTCGAATCGTTTCAACGTACCTACTACGGATACTATTATTAGGAGTGTGCTTTGAACCGCGCATGAAAAATTACCTTTAAAATTCGATTAAAAATAAAATTACTATTGACCGGTGTGTAAAAAAATATTGCATCGTAATATACGATTTTTTTGCAACAAATCTGCATATTTAGTTTTTCTTAACCGACATCCGTTGAGAAGTTAGTTTTTTTTTTTAAAAAAAGGTCCGTAATTCAAAATCTAAAGCGATAACCCTACTTTTTTTTACATTAAAAAATAGCTTATTGTTTCAGCTTCAAAACGGTGCTGAAAACTGGTATAAACTTCCTTGAAAGTCTCTCGCGATTCGCGCGGAAACCCAACGCGGCCCGAATTTCTTAAGATTTAAAAAAAAAATTGTATGAAACTTGTATTTTTTTTTACAGATTTGAAAGGGTACCAAAAGGCACGCAAACTTTAGTTCAAGGTCGACCCCTCTATCTCTCGCGATTTCCGAGGGAAGTAGGGGGTATAGTGTACCTTTGTATGGCGGCCATGTTGAAAAATGGCGGAATCAAAATTTTTTTTTCTCTTTTCTACTTATCGTCAAGGGAGATACTCAGATATCGATTTTCATCCGGATCGAATAACGTTTTCTTAAAGTCGATATTACTGTAGCCGCCATTTTGAAAAAATCGGTTTTGTTATATTTGCATTTTAACCCTTATTGTATCTTCACTTGATCCTCAGGAATGACTTTTCTAAAATATTGGTATTCGCGGCTCCAAAAAGGAAAGTGTACATTTCGATAAAAGTACCTTTGTATGGCGGCCATATTAAAAAATGGCGAAAGTTAAAATTTGATTTCAGAATGTTGATCGACATTCTATGGAACTTTCAGATATCGATTTTTATCCGGATCGGTGAAACTTTTTTTTCCGCCGTGACCTAAAATTCCGCCATTTTGAAAAAAAAAATATTCCGAATTCTTCCCCTTAGGCTTCCGAACAATATTAGTTTGAGCTCTTTATACTAAAGTATCACGGTTTCGGCGTCATTTCCGGTCAAAATTTGTATGGCGGATTTTTTTTTCCGCCATTTTGAATTTTTTTTATGTGCCCTGAAATTGTCCCAGGGTTTGCTATAATATTCCTTAAAACGCACGTGACCTATCTGGTACCGTTTAGCCAGGCCGTTGACGGTCGCGATGATGGAAGGTCGAAAGACCAGGATTTGAATATTTTTGAATTTTAAACTACCACGTCTATACGAATCGTAAAGAACGATCGCAAACTTTCCCATAGGTATCGAGAAACGATGCGTTGAATTTGTAAAAAAAAATTTGTATGGCGGCCACCTTTAAAAATGGCGGAATCGAAATTTTTTTTTCAAATATGGTATCTGCGGCCTCGAAAACCCTCCGATGCAAAAGATCAGTCGGATCGGACCAACTTTCAAAATGGCCGCCATCTTGAATCCGCCATCTTGGATTTTAATGACCACCGTCGGAAAGCCCCCAACGTCCTCTACGACATTCGGTCGAGCACCCTCCGCGTGACTCTTACCGTTTTCGATCTACGAGCGTTTCCATTTTGTATGGAATTTTAGTTTTTTTGTATGGGAACCCCATTTTTTTTTATTTCTCTAAAATCGTCCCAAGGTTTCCTCCAACTTTAGTTAAAACGCGACGAGAAAACAACTCACCGTTTCCGAGATCCGTCGAGCGGTTCCATCTCGGAGACGATTTTCCGGTGATGTCAGATTTTTCTCGTGGGTTGCTCGCTCTCCTCTACGCGAACCTAAAGTCGATTTTTCTCCATCACCTTCCATCTCTTCAATCAATGATCTAAGTGAGTGAGTGAGTGAGTCAACATTTAACTTTATATAATGTAGATAATATCAATATATATGATCAAACGAACTTCTTAAGTGAAGTTCGATCGATATAATATTTCGTGGTTTCATTTTCGATATAAATTAACAGGTAGTTCCTTGACCTACAAGGCAACATTCGCACGCCTTTAAAGTTATAATAGTACTTAATCGATTTTTATAAATTCGATTTAAAAATATCGATTTCTGCTCCCATCTCTATTGTTTATGCCTGACACCTCATTCTTTTTCAAAGTTACGATACTTTTACTTCTCGTGTTTGTACAAAACTAGGGTGTGGGTGGGTTGGGTGATTTATATCTTCAAATGAAACCACTCATATTATATCGATCGAACTTCACTTAAGAAGTTCGTTTGATCATATATAATATTTCGTGGTTTCATTTTCGATATAAATTAACAGGTAGATGTTTAGAGATATACAGTTTTGTCTTATTTGTTGCGTGTTATATAAGTAGACGCACTACAAATGAAACACGAGGTAAGCGTACATGATTTTAATCGTCAGCCAATCTTACTCTAATTACAAACCAAACTAATAATTATAATCGTGATTCATAAATATTTTTTGTTAATTTACATAGGTAAATCTAATAATGTAGGTACGATTTGGTTCATTCTGAATCATTGGGTAATAAACAAACTGATTCTGCAAAATTTGAGGCCTCTATTATGGGCCGATGATAATATCTGGCAAAAGTCTGAGAGGATGCGGTCCAGCCAGCCGTTTTCCGGATCACATCGATGCTAAGACCAGCCGCGAGCGCTGTCGAAGTGGCGCTATGTCGGACGCTGTGTGCTCCGTACACCGCCACGTTGACGCCGCTTGCACACAAAACTTGTTTGATCCACCTACTTATCGTCTGTGCTGTCGCGTTCCTATGGGGACGCTTCACAGTCATTAAGAGGTGATCCGAATCTAAAGGCCTAATGTCCTTTGTTGCAGACATGTAGTCAACAAGCGTTGTAGCGGGGCAAATCGACTCATTTTCTCGGAAAAATGGCAAGAACAGCACTGGCTGATCTCGTCGAATCCCTGAAGTTTTGATGATGTCGGTTATGGCAATCTCAATACTATTTGTGTTAATTTTAATGTTGTTAATTTTGATTAACGATAAGGTTTGCACTCTATGTGCGGTGCATATAGCCAGTAAAACTACAAGTTTTTTGGTCAATTTCTCTAGACTAAGGTGAGCGTTGGGAACCCACTCTGAAACATGATTCAACACTAGCTGCGGATCCCAAGTGCTGGAGTAAAGTATTTGGGTAAAGACGGTCTCAATTTAAATGCTCCTTTGAGGAGTCGTTTCACGCAGTCGTTTGAAGCCAAATTGTTCCCAAGAAGCAAGGATAGGGCTGAACGATGACTATTCAGCGTACCGTAAGACGCGCCTTTCTCAAATTGCTCCGTCAAAAACGTTACAACGTGTGAAATGGATTCGCTAAATACGCTATGATTATTCTCCTTACAATATTGCCACCACAGCTTGTAACAAACGCCGTATTGCTGCAAGGTGCCCGTGGATAGTGACGCAAGCATCAGGTGTAAGGTAGCGGGCGGCGCGCCACGGCGGGAGAACGCGCACCGGAGAGCAGCGCTGCTCCCAGGGTAAGGGTCTGGTGGAGCGGGTGACGCTGTCTGAAATGCGACAGTACCAAGTTTGGGCGAGGTTTCAAAATAACTATATCCGCTAGCAATAAATCCATTAGCTGCGGGTACCAGGCCTGTGCTGGCCACATAGGAAAGACGAGAATACCTGTAGCTTCATCTCGAATAATTTTTTGTATGCAATTTAGCAGTAACGAGAACGGTGGAAAAGCATAAAAGAATTTGTGGCTCCAGTTTATTGTGAATGCATCCACACTCAACGCATCTGGGTCCTGTTTCCAGGATACATATTCGTGACACTTAGCATTGATGCGAGACGCAAATAAATCTATCTGTGGTTGACCTAGTTGTTTAACAATGTGTCCGAATGCAGCGTCTGATAACTCCCACTCCGCGTCAGGGTTAATCTTGCGTGACTCCGCATCTGCTTCTATATTATCTTTCGTGTTTAATATGAAGCGAATAACCACAATTTTCTCGTCTCGCACCACTGCCAAATGTCACGGGAGAGTGTGTTTAAATGGGGGAATTGTATACCACCCATGCGGTTTATATAGCTTATAGCAGTGGTGTTATCTACTCGGAGCAAAATAGCGCATTCGAATCTATCGCGAGCAAAACATTTGAGAGCCATAAACACCGCTAATAACTCTAAATAATTAATGTGAAAGTGTTTTTCACCATCCTTCCAAGCGCCGTTAACCCTTGAGCCATTACAAAATCCACCCCAGCCTGACCTAGATGCATCTGTGTAGATCTCCATAGCATAAGTAGGAGTTTTTATTGAATTATCTACTACGTAAATGTGTTCCTTCCACCAGTTTAGGTCATCTAAAATAATATTAGGAAGTTTAATCTTTGCGTCAAATGAACCGTGTTGTTGTAATGCCAAATATTTTTGTCGCTCTAATATTTTGGTATATAGCCAACCGTAACGCACCGCTGGACATGCTGATACCAAAACTCCTATCAATTGTGAAAAGTCTCTAGTTGTGACAGAGGGTAGTCGTGAAAATTTTTGAACCAAATAGGCTATTCTAGTACGTTTATCTAAAGGTAGCGATAGTGTCATTTGCGTAGTGTCATAAATGAATCCTAAAAATTTACAAGATTTTTGTGGCTGTAAATGACTCTTTTCATAATTTATTACAAAACCCAAACATTGCAATAACGCTACTGTATGTTTAACGTTACGAAGACATTCGTCGTACGTACTACCCATGCAAAGTAAATCGTCCAAGTAACACACGGATTTCAGCCCGCGTTTGCGTAGATGAGCGGCGACCTCTCTGACAATCTTAGTAAAGCACCTTGGTGCTATCGCTAGTCCATAAGGCATTGCGTTAAATTCAAAAGTAATAGTTTCACTCGAGTTTGGTGCGATGTAATGAAAACGAAGGTATTTACGGCATTCTATGTCGACAGGAATAAGTAGGTACGATTCTTTCAAGTCTGTTGTCGCCATGAACCAATTTGTTTGTATTAATCTACAGGCAGTTCTAAAATCTTCCATTTTAAAATGCATTTTAGGTATAAATCGATTTAAAGATTTTAAATTTAAAATAAACCTTTTACCGCCGTTTGACTTCGGGGCTAAGAACGTGCTAGATATGAACTGGTCGGAACTTGGTTCAACCTGCGATATAGCAGCCAAGTCCTGTAGGTTTTCTACCGCCGAACACATGTCACGTTGCTCACTTCGAGACCACGTGACTCGTGGTGACGTAAATTGAAAGGGTTCGATTATGAACGGAATAGATATCCCATTCAAAATCCAGTTAAGAACATTAGCGTTATTTGTAATGTGGAGCCAACAATTATAAAAAAAGTGAACTCGGCCAGAATGTACCTGTATTATGGGCGTGATGGGGCATGTGAGCGGTTCTGGCTCGCTCTGGGTTGAGCAGAGGCTGCTGGCGTTGTCTGCGCTGGTCGACGCGACGGAGGGGGGAACCTCTTTTGACCTCCTCGCCCCCCCCTGTTCGCCGGGTAACGAAGTGGTCCTGACCAGTTTCCCTGGAACTGTTGACGCGTTGGCGTTGTGTTTTGAGCCACAGTGGCATTGGGTCTCGCTGGTGGTGCATTCTTTTTTATCTGGAGTCCTTGTTTCTCAATAGTCTTTGACGCTTTTATTTTTTCCGGCAGACTAGTACCAAATAATGTCTCATCTCGCTCGCTATCCTGGATGACGTTAAGAAAGGGTTTAGCTAGACCTGGTGTGATCATCTTTATTCTAGCTCGAGTTTCCGAGTGATGCAGATCACATAAAATGCGGCAGCCATCACTAAGAGTCTTGATCGCTTCAACCTTATTGTCGGTTGTCAATAATGACGTCATTGCCCTGCTTATAGCTGTGATACCCGTACCCAGCTGTTGTTGGGCAGTCTCAACTTTTTTGTCTCGTAATCTTACCATTTCTGGTACCGCTGCAGAAATTTCAATATTTAGCTTTGGCGCCTGTAACAACGTACAATTACTAGGAAGGAGGTATTGTTTCAATATTTTTTCTTTATTTTCTTTAGTCATTCCCTTCTTCAGAAGTGGTTGCCAAAGTAGCGTTAGGTTGTTGTGGATCTCTGGACCCCACGCCGGTCCTTGTTCGGTTGCCTCGCCGAGGGCCGATAGGATATCTGGATCCAGCGGTGGAAACCTCGAATCGCTCGAGGCTGCTTCAAGCGGCGCCGCCGGTGGCAATGCCGGTTGTTCGTCGGGAATCGGTGTTGTCACCGTCTCATCGGCGCCAGGCAATGGCGCCGTCTGGTCTGGGACTGGAAGCGGGTCCGTTAAGTCCCACATGGGTGTTTCACCTCCTAGAAGACAATCCCATAATTATGTAACTAAACCGCCATAATAGGTTCGGTAAAGTACGTTAATAAGTAATGGTTCATAATACGAATCCATGACTCATACAATTAAAACGCCTCGTTCCATAAGGAATCTATGGCGATTAGGTTTATGCCGTGTTCAAGTTTGAATCTATGGCAGGATACTGTAACAAGACTTTCACTTTGAATAGTACTTGTACGGTAGGGACAACATAATGCACATTTACTAACCTTGATTATTGTTTGATTGGTCATCCTGGTCTGAGGATGAAAGGGAATCATCATGACGTTGTCGTTTACGACGATGTTTTCCCCTTTCCTTTAGTTTTTCTATTTTCTTCATGTAATGATCAATTTTTTCTTCATGTGGTGTTTTTGGCATCGCGAATATAAACCGGGAGGAGCGCGTGCGCTCGTTGCCTCGCACGGAAAAAGAATGAGGTGTCAGGCATAAACAATAGAGATGGGAGCAGAAATCGATATTTTTAAATCGAATTTATAAAAATCGATTAAGTACTATTATAACTTTAAAGGCGTGCGAATGTTGCCTTGTAGGTCAAGGAACTACCTGTTAATTTATATCGAAAATGAAACCACGAAATATTATAGAAGTAATACAAGTATGTATTACTTCTATATTAATATATACTTACTTATACTAATTATTTGTGACTTTTGCAGTTGAAACTCTGGACCTTGGGGACGGAGTGCTCACACAATTTTCAAAGATCTTTGCAAACTGTTCAAAACAACGCGTGACCAAAATGCTGGCCTCTACTTCGGTCAAAGATTGATCATTGCCATTCAACGTGGCAATGCTGCCAGCATATTGGGCACTTACTTACTGGTAGCGGTTTGTTAGATTAATTTTATTATATATATGCAGCTCATTATTTTATTTTTCTAACAATTCAGTTTTATCAAAACTATTTTTATATACTATAAATAAATTTGTGTACATATCACACAGCGCCATCTAGTCCCAAGCTTATCACAGCTTGTACTTTAGGAACCAGATAACTGATGAAACCTACCTTTTTGTTTGTAAATACATACATAGAATACAATATAACACCCAGACACGTGTTAGAAATATGATTAAACGTAGCCGTAGGTACTTACACATAAGAATCTGCATTTAACTTAATACTTAGTATATTACCTGCTATCGATATAATTATAGTCTGTGGTATTAAAAAGGTGGTAATAACAGTTTTGGTTGGCATTCTACCGCCAGCGACGACACGGAACGAACGGAATTTGTAAATCAGTTGCTCAAGTGGAAAGTACTGAATTTATTCTTTAATTTGCTCGTCGATCTAATACACAGAAACTTTATCACAAACATTTGTATGATGAACATCAATGTTCATCATACAAAAGTTTGTGCTGGATGGGATTCGAACCTTCAACCTATAAGGCAGGGTTACTACCAACTGAGCTATTGGGCCAGTCTAATATAAAATCGATACGTATCCATTTTATAACTGACTTCCCAAAAGGAAGAGGTGCTATGTTCGTCCGTATGTATTTTTTGTAATACCTTTAGCGTTGTTGAATAAATAATTACTTTTCAGAATCAGAATCAGAATCAGAATTTACTTTATTGTATAAAAACTGTGTACATGCAAAGGTCTTAAAAATGCTATAAAAATGGTCACAAACAGTATTATCCATTCCGGACGTACAATAATATAGTTTATAATTATTTTAATTTTTATATAATTAATTAGTTAATTAATTTTATATAATTATTAATTTTTATAATTAATTAGTATAGTATACCCATACAGCATTTATAGCAACTATATGGGTATAAAACCAAGTATTTATTAACATTGCAATATTACAATGCTATAGGAACTAAAAAAAAAACATCAAAGTGTAAAATGTTCTTCAAAAATGTTATTTTCTTCTTTTACTCATTATCAAAGAATTCATTTAAATTATAGTGAACCTTACCGATTAACCATTCTTTGAGTTCATGTTTAAATCGGTTACCATTGAGAGCTTTTAAATGCGGAGATAGGTGGTTATAAATTCTAACGGCACAGATGAAAGAGCTATTGTAAAACATGGTGTTATTAGATTGGGGAATACAAATGTTAAATTTATGTTTATTGCGAAGATTACCCGTACGACTAGACTGTATAGTAAAGAAAAAGTCGGTATTATTTTTGACAAAGGTACAAATTTCTAAAATATATATGCCTGCCTGTAAGAGTAAGAAATCGATTTTCTTTAAATATATTACGGAGAGAATCTGTGTTCTCTAAATTAAAAATATTTCGCAAACAACGCTTTTGCATTATGAATGTTGAATGTACGTTAACAGAATTACCCCAGAAAATTATGCCATAACTTAATTGAGGATAAACATACCCGTATAAGCGTTTATAGCAATATTTTTCGATGACACACGGCTCAGAATCGACAAGGCATAACAGTATTTAGATATTTTATTATTGATTTTGCTGATATGGGCTTTCCAATTTAAATGTGAATTAAAAAATTAATTTCATTTATTTTACTAATCAGGTTATTTTTGTTTTTGATATTCAGCTGTAATGATGACATTTTATAATTTTTGATTTGCATCAATTTAGTTTTTTCTATGTTTACTTTAAGACTAATTTGTTGTAGCCAATTTGTAACAGTTTCCAGTGTTCTATTTATTTCTAATTCAAAGCTGCGCTCATTGTTTTCTTGCGGAATAAATATAGTAACATCATCTGCAAACATAACACAGAGGTGTTTCGTGCTCTGTGGTAAGTTATTTATGTAAACCAGGAACAGGAGAGGCCCAAGAATACTTCCTTGAGGGATTCCTAAACTTATATTTTGAAACTCGGATTTCACTTGTTCTATGATTTTTGAGTTTCTATTGTAAACTTCAAGCTGCGTTGACTGACTCCTATTGCTAAGATATGACTCTAACAAAGTCAGCGCTGTTCCACGTATTCCAGTGGCTTCTAATTTGTTTAATAAAATTTTGTAGACTACGCAGTCGAATGCTTTCGATAGGTCTATAAATAAAGCAACACCGGTTTTTTTGTTATTTATTTCTTCCCAAGCCTGCTTTAACATTTTAAATATTGCAAGGGATGTATTTTTCCTTTACGAAATCCAAATTGATTGGCATTAAGTAAGTTGTTGGAGTCTAGAAAAGAAATAATTCTATTGTATATTACCTTTTCGAATATTTTTGAGAAGTTTGGTAAAATTGCTATCGGTCTGTAGTTTCCTATATCTTTTTTAGAGCCTTTTTTATACAATGGTTTGACTAATGCTTTTTTTAGATCGTTTGGAAAAACCCCTTTTTCAATAGTTAAGTTTATGATATGTACCAGAGGTTCTACAATGTAATCTATGCTGCTTTTGATAACTTGCATAGATATGCCATCATGGCCGGTACTTTTCTTGTTTTTTAGTTGTCTAACAATATTCCTAACTTCCTGGACGGTTACGGGGTTCATGAATATAGTCCTACAATTTTGGTTTGCAAATTTTATTTTTGATATATCGTTATCATTCTTACTTATTGTGTTTAGTTCTATGAAATACTTATTCATGATTGATGCTATGGATGATGGTTCCATTATATTTTCATCATTAAAATTTATAGATTCTACTGTAGTTTTAATTTTATTGTATTATGATGTATGTTGTTTTATGATTCCCCATGTAGCTTTACTTTTATTGACGCTTCTGTTTATATACCTAATATTAGAAATCTTTCGCGATGTACATATCACTTTTTTAAAGGTTTTACAATATTTTTTATATTCACCATGTTTTTCGTTATTTGTATGTTTCTCTTTTTGAGTTTCTTGATAAATTTTACGTTTGTTTTTGCTAGCTATTTTAATGCCTGTAGTTTTCCAGTTTGGTCTTTTTTTGAAAGTTATTTTAATTTTTTCGAGAGGAATGCATAATGTAAATATCAAATTGTAAATATCAATAAACTCTGTGTATGCTTTGTTGATGACTTGGATGATATGTTTTCTTTTCAGTTATTTTGTTTTAAAAAACAAGCGTTAATATTCTAAGAAACCAAACTACAGAACCAGTTTTACGTTTCTATAGGGTCAATCTGACAGTACTTATATCGTTTTAAATAAAAAAGAATTTAAAAATAAAGAAGCTAAGTTCTCAATTTGGCTGTTATTATTTGTTGCCAACCAATGAATGACATTTTATCGTAATAAGATTTTTCCTTGTTTTACCTACTTGTGATATACTTAATCTTAAGTTAATGGCATACAATAATAATTACCTTAGGTTACGAGACTTTATAACCTGATCTCACACATCTGGTTACCAGAGTGTGCTGATGTCTCAGGATGACGTGCGCAGTGCAGCATCACGCAACTGATATGGGCAGCCATGTCGCTTAATATCAGGCTAACTAGCTCGTTCTGTCATTCCTTAATTCAAAAGAAACGAGTGTGCTTTAGACTGCACGACTGAAGTAAAACTTCTATAGTTTGGCTCGATCTATCGGCCGGTATAACTTTGTTTTTACTTTGTTTAATGTTAATGTCGCCATCTTGAAAATCATTGTAAATTGTCATTTTACCGGACGTACCACCACAATAATACAAATTTATTTAAAAAAATATATATTTAACGTGACGAAGAACTACGTGAACCAACTTCAACTTCCGTTCTTTTCGCATTCACCAGCTTACTCCCCGAGTCAAGCGTGCGTAAAGAAGTTTTAATTCAAAAAAGTAGTTATGTCCGAGCTAACATCAAGAGGATCCCAAAGTTACCAAAGCAACCACAAACTAAAATATTGTAACTTTTGACACTTTTTTTTCCGTGTATGTAATAACGTTTTATTTTCAACATACTTAAAAAAAAGGGGGAGGTTTCAATACGACTGAATTTTTTAAAATGTTTGTTACCTCAGAACTTGCGAGTGGGTGAAGCGATTTTAATGATTTTTTTTATTTGAAAGCTGGAACTTCCTACGTAGTTCCATTTCAATTTGATCAACATCTGACGGTAGTTTTAGAGCTATCCTTAATAATGTGTATTTTTACTTCAACTACATTGATGATGTTCTCGTTCTTGTGATATATAAATGCGCTGGGATTGAAGTTGGTTGGACTCTTTTTTAAAAGGAATTATTGAAAGAAAATAATTCGACCTGAATTAGTCACCCTAGGCTCCAGCCTACGGTTTACGAATTTAATCAACAACATTCGTTGCCCCTAGCAACTATCTGGAAAATGTATCTATGAGACTGGTATAGAAAATTTTTCGTGGGCTAGAACGCCACATAATGAATGATTGCGCACTGGGGTATTGAATTGCAGAGGTTAACTAGGCGTCAAAAATCGAATAGCCTACGGTCGGAAAATTTGTAAATCCTCACTGTGTGGTGGCAACTATTGTCATTAATTAATCTGTAATTTGGTTATTGCTTTTTTTTCATTGTTTATGTTCTTTGGCATTGTACGATGTGCTCTGGTTGGCTGTATATTTGATGATACCACTTGTGTTACGTCACTTTAAATTCTAATGTACAGCTGTTTATCATTCCTAATAAAAATAAATTATTACATTATACTATAACGACAATAGTCTGTAGGCGATCTAAGACTGTTTTTTTTTTTTCTACATTATATATTTATTGAAAATTTGAACTGTGGAGAGTTACATTTTTTTAATATTTTTGTCTATTTGTCTGTTTGTCTTTCTGTTCCTTTGTTACGCCATGAAAAAAAATGATTTTTATGAAACTTAGTATGGTAAAAGATTATTTTCCATGTTTCACAGTTTTAAAAATAATCAACCCTTAAGGGGGTGAAACGTGGTGTTAAAGTTTGTGTGAAGAAACATTTTATTCAATTTAAGCAAATGGCTATGAAACTTTTTTTTCAGTCCCACTTCAATGCTGACTGACTGAGTTGACTTGACCGTTGATTTATCAAAATTAGTCTAGACATATTGATGATATAACGCAGTTTAGGAAAAAATATTCGGACCAGTATAAGTTGAGCTCTGAAATATACACCAGACCTTTGGTTCACAAGGTTTAACTTAAACTGGCTGTTCATACCTTGAGAGTTTATAAAACTAAGGGATAGGTTAATGCGGTTTTCTAAAATAACCATTGAAGGGCGAATCAGACAAGTGTACAGAGGGCATATATAAAAGAAAGTCGTGTTACAATATTTTTATAACTCAAGAACGGCTGAAGCGATTTGGCTGAAAATTGGTAAGGTAGCTTAAAACTAGGCGACGGACATAGGATGCGTTTTGTTCGTTTCGACCGCGTTTCCTAATTCACCCGTGCGAAGCCGGGGTGGGTCATGAGTAATAAAATTGATGTCAATCTATAAAAAAAAACTTAAAAACCTAAACACGCATATTTATTGACTGTTAGGCGGAACGAAGGTGAAGTGGTACGAATCTTCGCGCCTTGTACCTAATCCTAAACGCCTAAAAAAGTGTGCTTTAGACCACACAACTGAAGTAAAACTTCTTAAGTTTAGCTCCATCTATAGGCCGACATAACTTTGTTTTTGCTTTGTTTAATGTTAATGTCGCCATTTTGATAATTATAAATTGTCATTTTACCGGACATACCAACATAATAATACAAATTTTAAACGTTGTTATGTTGAGAATGGACATCTAAGTTTTACTTCAAAGTTCCTAAAAATAACATCAGAAAAATTGTCTTTGCTAATAATGGACACATTGTTAAGTCTAATAGATGACTAGGTTGTACAAAAATGAAATAGAGTGCCTGAAGATATCCTATATAGGAACGGGTAAGAATAAGGATAAAATAATACCATCAACAATATGAATAACTGTTTTTATTCGTGAATATTTTTGGGTCCGTGAAACGGGTTTTATATTTGCTCATTACTTAACATTTAAAATCTTTAGGGTCGTCGTTGAACTGATGCACAATCGGCGGGAATTATCATTAAATCGAGCAGACACACATGTAAGCTTTGGACTTAAGGTTCCCAGGATTCACGGTGCTGCTGCTTCCTGGCCAAACTGGGGATGCACCATTGAAAGCTGGGAAGCCATATATTAAAGGAGGCCAGATGTATGGCACACCGCCTGAAGGGACAGCCTGATCCTCTGGATTCCTACCACTTGAGCATCCGGAAGATGTGCCGCTGGACGCGCTTGTTGTTGTTGTCGTTGATCCGAATGAACCGTTGGAGCTGTTAGAACCGGAACCTGTTCCTGATTGGCTGGTTGAGGTTGTTTGAGATACAGAAGAAATTTTGCTTCCAGCACCATTTCCAGAACCACCTGAAAATGTAAAGTTAATTATGTTTTATATGTTTTATGTTATAGTACAGTGGGTAGTCTTATCGTTTAAAGCGCTCTTTTCCTCAGCTTAAGATGAAGTGGAAATTTAAAATTAAATTTGGGTTCATTGAAATTGTTTTCTTTTTTTCAAAATATCGATAAAGCTTAGAATACTTTAAAAAGGTGTACGTGTTTTTAGCTTTCAATTGAGGTATTCAAATCCGGAACCGGTTTATAAGTTACATAAAAAACTGGGTTACAAACGGATAATCATCTAAATACATACCAAGTAATTACACATTCTTTATAACTTATTTACCAAAACCAGAAAGCTTTCAGTAAGAACTACAAATTCTCTAGCAGTGACCATTGGCCGTCATGCGCAGTGGATGAGTTAAACTCGCTCGGAGTTTCTTTGCGACCTAAAGTCCATAACGAGAATATCTGTAGAAGAACTAAATGTACCGATATTACTCTTAGTATACTCTATTAGTATGTTGAAATGGCAGTAGATGGACAAGACACGTCGCGCGCAGAACTGACGACCAATGGAAAAGAAAAGTTCCCGAGTGGCGACCACAAACTGGAAGGCTCAGCATAGGCTGGCTCTTCCACTAGATGGACCGACGGACTGTTCAAGTCACGGAGACCCGTTAGATACAAGAGGCAAGCAACAGCTCCAATTGGATCTCTATGGAGGAGGACGTGTATGTCTATTAACCGGCTATTCGATTTTTTGTGTAGTAAGTTTTGTAATAACAAAACCACTCACGTCCAGTACCACCACAAACAGGTGAATTGAATTAATCCGTTGCAACTCGCGAAATTTGCTGTCCTCTGTCTATAACTACAACTATTACACGGCTAACACTCACGCGATACAGTCGAATAAGTTCAGCGCTGACTCAGTTGAGGTCAGCGCCGAGCCGCCACCGCCGCCGCGCGTACTCCTTGAGGATGGGCATCTATATTGCCCGAACACCGGTCGAGTTATTCGACTGTATCTCGTGAGTGTTAGCCATGTACTCGTTGTAGTTATGAGTACTACTCACGTCAGTTTCTCTGTCTTTATGTACGTGCTCGCGTTCAGGTTATATTTTTCAACTAATCTTGACTAACGTAGTATACGGTTCTACTTTATAGAAATTTTCTATCGTTGGCGACTTTTAATCGGAGGTAGATTTTTTCCAAAAAGGAGGAAAGTTTGCTGCCGCACCATTTTCCGGCCAATTAAGATATTTGGCAGAAACAGGTACCCAATTTGGTCAAAAAGTTGTCAAGATAGATGGTGTGATCGTGGGATCAAAGTTCAGGACATATTACGAGGTACAATAAAATTAATAACATCATAATAATCAATTTTGATAATATTTCTTAGGAATATTTATAAAAATAAACAACTTCCAACCAAGTTGCCGCAACAAAGTTTCTACTCGCAAGGCCAACTACGTATATTTTTTGCAAATAATAAAAACACTCACGTCCACCACCACTGCCATATTGTGTGGTAGTCACTTGTGCTGTAGATGAAGTTCCTGTAAACGTTCAAAAATGATATTGTTTTTTTGTTGCAAATTTGATTCCAAACGAAGGAGTTAAATGAGGCAGTTGGTTATAACTATAATTAATGTGAGCCGTCAGCTCAAATACACCCACCACTTGTTATTTAAATAATATGTAAACTAATACTAGGTGGTAGGACTATTCTGCAAAGTTTGTCTACGTAGGTACCACCGCTTTGCCAGTTATTCTACCGTCATGTTTACCGCCGGTTTGAAGGGCACTGAAGGTAGTGAAATTACTAGGCAATGAGACTGTATGATCTGATGTCTCAGGACGACGTGCAGAGTGCAGTGTCACGCGAAACTTTATATTATAGCGTTTTACGTGATACCGCAACTGCTATGGGCGGCCGTGTCACTTAACATCAGGTGAATGACTAGCTCGTCACGTCTTTCATTAACATACTCAAAAATCCACATTCAAAGCAGTTCAGTAATCGTTTCCGAGCTAATGGTCTAGTTTTCCATGTTGCTTTGTTACAATCTTATATAGTAATAAAGTGATAAATTTAAAGCTCCTTCAACGATCAAATCAAGTCATTTCTCATAGCGTATTATACAGCCTCAGCTTTCTAACTACGTGTCTACTACCAACGGGATTGCAAGTCCGGTCATAAACATTGTAAAAACCCACCTGTGTTTTCATAGCTATCGCCAATGTAATCAGAATTTTCAGCCGATGGTCCATCTAAGAAAACAAAATTATTTGACGTCATTATTTAATAATGAAAAGTTGTACTCAGTTTAATGAAGAAAAATGTTTAGACTGTTAAAAAACCACTACAATGTAGAAATATTAAATTAGAGCAACAAAACTAGGTGGCATTGGGGCACAGGACTGACACAGAGCTGTGTCGGTTCTGTGACTCATTTAGAACCTAACCTACTCAAGTCGAACAAGACTCAAGACCAAAAACTAAAAAAGAGGATCAAATAATATTTTTGTATATCAAATATTAGTTGAGTATGTTTAAACATAATTATCATGATACCTTGAATGCTGTTCATTTATAATTTATCCGTAGATCAAATAATATGGACGCAAAAATTAATATAAAGATTAAACATAAATATTACATCATATATTTTTAAAAGTGCTTATTTCAAATTGATCAATATTATATTGAAGAGAATCAGAAAATATTTTTCCCTTTAAGGTGAGAGATGAATAGATTTAATCATTGTAATGTTCATTCATATTTTTCATTGAAATTGTAATTTATTTTTCAAAATATCACTAGGTGCTTAACTACTTACACGCGACATGCACGACTCAACATCTCTACATGCAGACCCCTATATGTATTTTTTTTAATATATACATATATATATATATGTAAGCTAAAGGCTAAAGTATGTGCGAAGTGCGAGGGCATTTCCCCCCTCAAAAAAAAAAAAACAAAAAAAAGGGGAGCGCCTATTCCCCGAGTCAAGCGTGTCTGTCGACTTCTTTTAGCGTCACTAGCTTTAGTGAGGCTAAAGGGAATCAAAAGTTAACGGTGAACGTAGATCTCTATTGTCGACAAACCAAAGTTAAAAATTTGTATTATCAAGTGGGTATGTCCAGTAAAATGACAATTTACATTTGTCAAGATGGCGACATTAATCAAAGCAAAAACAAAGTTATACCGGCTGATAAATGGAACTAAAAAAGTTGTACTTAGTCGTGTGGTCTAAGCAACGCGTTTTTATTTTTGTATAAACTTTTTTATCTATTTTTTTTTAGTTGTGGACTTTTTGAGAATTATAATTTGAGAAATACAGAACATAAACAACTGATGTATTTTTATCTGAGCTGCTTAGGAACCATACTTTGGTAATGGTTTTCGAATTTCGTTGCCTTCGAAAAGAAATTAAATATGTTGCCCGTTTTATAGGAATTGGTTTAAACAATCATTTTCAACATCCATATTTATCCATATTTATACAACAAACACTTTCGGTTGGCGACCAAGGGGAAGCAACTGGACACAAAGTGTCCACATCTGCACAGGGAGTGACTGCATTCAAATTGATTAAGTACCCTACTAATAATAGGTCTTTCTATATGAAAGTGCTGTTCTGCAGTACTGACCATCTCAAAACTAAATAGGTTTTGTGTGGCATAGAATGCAAATTTCAATTTTTCTTAACATGGATTATTTTAAATTATAACTACATAAATTATACAGATTAAATTAGCGGCATTAAGCGTGCCCTTTACCTGTCTTCTTGGAAAGTTGCCTTTGTCCACCGCGGTCTGATCGCCCCGGAAAGAGAGATCAATGACACCCGTCACGATTTACAGATCTATTGCTATTGTTTCTCTACTCTCTGTTCAGCCTCTGTCTTCAAACTACGTGCCTACTACCAACGTAGCTGCAAGTCCGGTCATAAAGATAAAGAAAACCCACCTTCTCCTTGTCTATTATCACGGTCTAGTCCATTACCTCCAACATACGGTATACATACCACAGAAATAAAAAAAGTCGGTCATCTACCGCCTAGTAGCCTGCGGATTCCACATGAATACAGACGCCGATAAAGAAATAAAATTGTTGCGGTTTATTAATTGGCTATTCGATTTTTTTATGTGCTTAGTTCTGTAATAATAAAAGCACTAACTTTCAGTATTACCACTATTACCTGAGGCAGTCGCTGCTGCTGATGCTGCTGCTGATGCTGATGATGATGTTGTACCTGTATACGTAAAAAAAATATTGGCTTACGATTATTATTATTGCAATTTAAATTCCAAACGGATTGCAACTTGGAGCTAGGGTTAAGTTTAATATTTGTATAGAAGAATTCGCTTTCATCTGGGGTAACCAGAACTTGAAAAATACGACCTATACCCGTAGGTACATGTCGTGTCTTTCAAGTAATCTTGACAGAACATGGTATATTTATGTTCTACATGTTCATGGAATTATTTCATCTTCGGTGACCAAATGTTTTTATAAATTTAGCTGCCGCCCGCTGCGTCGCGCGCGTCTCATCCAGTGTTCCATGCACTAACGTAGGTTGTCGTTCCGCAGTGTGCATGTAGATAGTGACAGTCTCTGATATTTATATTTTTATGGTATCAAGTTAGGTGAACTCGTTTATTCCAAAACTGGCACCTAGCAAACAGATAAAACGCCATTTGCTTCGTTCTAGTTCCGTGATTCCATTCAGTAATAACTTTTGAAGTAAAACTTATTCACTCACGCTTGACTTGGGAGTAAACTGGTGAATGTGAGACAACGTAAAAAAGTTAAAAATTACTTCAAATATATATCATTATCTTGGAATGTCCGGTAAAATGAAAGTTTACATTGGTCAAGATGGCGACATCTAACAAAGAAAAAACAAAGTTATACCCGCCGATAGATGGAGATAAAAAAGTTTTACTTCAGTCGTGTGGCCTAAAGCATACTCGTTTTTATTTATAAACTCTTTTTTCATACACAATTTTTTTAACCATCGAGGACTTTTTATATAACTTGAGAATTATAATTTGAGAAATACTAAATACAAAAAAACTGATGTTTTTATGACTGTGCTGCTTAGGAAGCATACTCAGATAATAGTTTTCGAATTTCTTTCCTTCCAAAAGAATGACAATTTGTTGTCCGTTTTATAAAAATTTGCTTAAAAAATAACAATATTTTCATCATTTATATTTATAACATAGATTAATAAAATTAGATTTTTTTGAAATTTCATATGATAGTTAAGATAATAATAACATTATTTTAATATATATAACTTTTATCATTTAGTAACAATATTAATATTGTCAAGTTTTGCATGACACTGCACTGTAGTAATAAAATGTGTCTTGTGTGGGGACAAGCCGTGGTTTGTTTTATCCGATAGCGGCAATCGGACACGGTCGCCGGTCTCCTGTTACCGACTCGGCACACCAATACAACAAAAATAAGGAAATTCGTTAATGTTTCTTGTATCTACAACTGACGAGTTTTAGTTTCTAGTTACCTACAACAACTACTTTCGGTTGGCGACCAAGGGGAAGCAACTGGACACAAAGTGTCCACGTCTGCACAGGGAGTGGCTGCATTCAAATTGATTAAGTGTCCAACTAATAATAGGTCTTTCTATATGAAAGTGCTGTTCTGCCGTACTGACCATCTTGGCTTAGAACACAAACTTCAATTACTTTTTAACATTGCGTTAAAAAAAAATATAACTGAATAAAAGATATAGAGTTAAAGTTAGCGGCATTAAGCGTGCGCTTCACTTGTTTTCTTGGCAGCAACCTTTGTCCACCGCAGTCTGATCGCCCCAGAAAGAGTGATCAATGACACCCGTCATGATTTATAGATCTATTGCTATTGTTTCTCTACTCTCTGTTCAGACTCTGTCTTCTACGTGTCTACTACTAACGGAGCTGCAAGTCGATCATAAACATCAGAAAACCCAAGGTGGGTTTTCTTTATGTACTCCTTAACCAGATCCACGGCCTTGTCCATGATCGCAGCCTTGTCCATTGCCTCCACCACGAGGTTCGATTAATACTACTAAAGCAAAAACAAATTGTTCAACGTTATACTTTAGTAATGAAATCTGGAGGATTTATGATTAATAGCAGTATCGTCTGCTTTCATATATAAACGAGTAGGTCAACGCGACTTGTGTACAATCTAAATGTTTTTTGTAGTGGAGCTAAACAAATAACCAAATAATCTCTTAAATTAATTCAGCTGACGAACTCACCACTTTCAGTGGACGCAACGCCACAGAATAAAACATAACGGTTATCTACCACAACGCATCATCTAGTAACCTACGGATTCCACATGAATACAGACGCCGATAAAGCACGAAAGTGATTGCGGTATAAATGTTTATTTATTAATCGGCTATTCGATATTTTATATGCTAAGTTCTGTAATAACAAAAGCGCTCACCTCCAGAACCACCTGCTCCTGCTACTGCTGCTGCTGCTGTTGATGTTTGACCTGTAGACATGCAAAAAATATTATATTACTGTTTTTAATTTTGCAATTTAAATTCCGACGGATTAATTGAATCAATCTGCTGCAACTCGTGAAATTTTCTTTCCTCTCTCCAGATATACGTACTCGCGTACAGGTCGTATTTGTCAACTAATCTTGACAAAACATGGAATAAAGGTTCTACTAGTCTAGTTCATCGAAGGTCTTCATCGTCGGTGACTTTTAATTGGAGATAGATTTCCTCCAAACAGGAAGAAAGTTTGCTGCCACACCATTTTCCGGCCAATTTTGATATTTGGCAGAAACATTCGGTACCCAATTGGTCAAAAGGTTATCATCAAGTTATATTAGTGCACTGTATGGGATATTGTCAGTTTGCATAATATATCGAGAGAGAGTGAGAGCGTTTATAATGTTCGTTTCGACAGCAAATTAACAAACATTTTTTTTAAACGGTACGTTAATAACAACAACACAATAATTGACACATTTCCCTGCTTTAAAGCGTCGTTGCGTTCTCCTTTGTTTTATATAAGCTTCTTGCCTACCACATACTGACTAGCTGATTATTGTTCAGCAGTACTGACCATTTCAAACTTAAATAGTTTTTGTTTGGCTAAGAATTCAAATTTCAATATTGTTGGAAATCCTAAGTGGTTTTAGTTTTAAAAAAATAAGTTTACAATCAAGCTAAGAATATTTATTAAGATTTACTAAGAACCGACAATAATTAACAGTGTGATTTTATAAAACGTCCGTCGCCTCTGAGCGCTGCCCGAAAAGTGAGCCCGAGCCTTCTCCGTCGCTCGTATATATACTACGCCGCTTGCATCAGCTCCCGAAGTGAAGTATTTTGTAACACGGCCGTTCCTGCTTGCGTGTTGTCCTCAACAGCTGCTTCATCTTCAAGCGGCACATTTTCGTCGACCTCGACTGACCATCAATTCGATTCAATTTTTTTAAACATGGATTTTTTAAAATGACAACTGCATAAAATATACAGATTAAAAAAGCGGCATTAAGCGTGCCCTTCACTTGTTTTCTTGGCAGCAACCTTTGTCCACCGCGGTCTGATCGCCCCAGAAAGAGTGATCAATGACACCCGTCACGACTCACAGATCTATTGCTATTGTTTCTCTACTCTCTGTTCAGCCTCTGTTTTCGTACAGTACTTTTCGTACTACCGTTGGTAGTAGACACGTAGTTACGTATCTACTACCAACGGAGCTGCGTTTCCGGTCATAAACATCAATTAAAAACCCACCTCCGCCAGATCCTCCGCCAGCTCCTCTACCAGCTCCTCCGCCAGCTCCTCTACCAGCTCCTCCGCCAGCTCCTTTGCCATATCCTGCGCCATGTAATCTATATACTTTCTCCATGCCAAAAAATTGTTTAACGTTATTCTTTAGCAATGAAATGGAAGAATTTACGACTAATACTAGTATCGTCTGCTTACCGTAGTCGAAGGTTGATATCTATAGGTCTACGCGACTAGTGTACCGTCTTAGTGTATTTGTGGTGGAGCTAATAGTAGTGAATATTATTGCTGTACTTATTTTAAAGAAGAAAAGCACTTGTCTGTTAAAAAACACTACAATGTAAAAGTATTGGATATTAGTATCAAAACAGTACAATACGCTGAGAATTGATGAACCAATTTCATACAAAGGAGATTCTTGATTCGATTGTATGTTTTTTAAATGTTAGTTAATAACAATAACACCATAATGGCCACATTTCCTTGTTTTAAAGCATTGTTGCGTTCTCCTTTGTTTTAGATAAGCTTCTTGCCTACCACATACTCACTAGCTGATTGCTGTTCTGCAGTACCGACCATTTCAAACTTAAATAGTTTTTGTTTGGCTAAGAATTCAAATGTCAATATCTTATTTATAAAAAATGGATTATCTGATTATTTCGAATAATAGCAGTATTTCTCTACTTTATGTAAATAGTACATTATAGCAAAGGCAGCGAAATAGGCAATTGCAGGTCGAGTATGACTTTGAACCCCGAGCCTCAGTCGAGGACTTCAATGATACGAGACAGGCAGTTGTCATTACGGCCGAGGCATATCAATCAATCTACGAAGCATACTTTGGTGATCGTTTTCGAATTTCGTTGCCTTCCAAATGAATGAAAATTTGTTGTCCGTTTTATAAAAAATTGTTTAAAAAAATAAACATAATTTTCATCATTTATATTTATAACATAGAATTATAAAATTAGATTTTTTTGAAACTTCATATCATAGTTAAGATAATAATAATATTATTTTAATATTTATAATTTTTATCATTTAGCAACTAAATTAATATTGTCAAGTTTTGCCCGACACTGCACTGTAGTAATAAAATGTGTCTTGTGGCGGCAATCGGACTTGGTCGCCGGTCTCCTGTTACCGACACGGCAAACCAAGACAATTGTAAGGGAATAAAAAAATTCGTTAATGTTTCTTGTGTCTACAACTGACAAGTTTTAGTTTCTAGTTACCAACAACAATAACTTTGGTTGGAGACCGAAGGGAAGCAAAAAAGTGTTCACGTCTGCACAGGGAGTGGCTGAATTCAAATTGATTAAGTACCCTACTAATAATAGGTCTTTCTATATGAAAGTGTTGTTCTGCAGTACTGACCATCTCCAATCTAAATAGTTTTTGTTTGGCTTATAATTCATTTTTTTGTAACATGGATTTTTATGTATTTATATCTGATTAAAATATATAGATGAAATTAGCGGCGTTAAGCGTGCGCTTCACTTGTTTTCTTGGAAAGCAACCTTTGTCCACCGCGGTCTGATCGCCCCAGAAAGAGTGATCAATGACACCCATCATGATTTACAGATCTATTGCTATTGTTTCTCTACTCTCTGTACAGCCTCTATTTTCTAACTACGTGTCTACTACCAACGTAGCTGCAAGTCCGGTCATAAACATCGAGAAACCCCAAGGTGGGTTTTCTTGATGTCCTCCTTAACCAGATCCACGGCCTTGTCCATGATCGCAGCCTTGTCTATTGCCTCCACAACGAGGTACAATTAATACTACTAAAGCAAAAACAAATTATTCAACGTTATTCTTTAGTAATGAAATCTGGAAGATTTATAATTAATAGCAGTATCGTCTGCATTCATATATAAACGTCGACGTAGGTCGACGCGACTAGTATACAAGTCCGAATATTTTTTGTAGTGAAGTTATACTAATAACCAAATAATCAATTAAATAAATTCAGCTGCCAAAATCACTACTTTTAGTGGGTGCAGCGCCACAGAATAAAACATAGCGGTTTCTACCACAACGCACCACCTAGTAGTCTATGGATTCCACATGTATACAGATGCCGATAAAGCACCAAAGTGGTTGTGGTATTAATGTAAATTTATTAATCGGCTATTCGATATTTTGTATGCTAAGTTCTGTAATAACAAAAGCGCTCACGTCCAGAACCACTTGCTGCTGCTGCTGCTGCTGCTGATGCACCTGTAGACACGCAAAAAATATTATATTACTGTTTTTAATTTTGCAATTTAAATTCCGACGGATTAATTGAATTAATCTACTGCAACTCATGAAATTTTCTGTCCTCTGTCCAGATGTACGTACTCGCGTACAAGTCGCATTGGTCAACCAATCTTGACAAAACATGGTATACAGGTTTTACTAGATCATCGAATTCTTTCATCGTCAGCGACTTTTAATTAATCCAATCACGATATCCTTAAATGTGGTAAAATATAATCATTAATAATAACAATAGTTAGTTAACATTCGTTGTTAGTCTTAGTAAGATGCTAAGTTTGCAATTCTAATCTATTAAGATATTTGTTTAATAATTTAAAATATTCCCTAATCAGATTGATTTGGTCAGATTGACTCGATTTTTCTAAACTTGTATGGAAATATGTAACGTGTTTTTGTAATCTTAACATGGATTTTTTAAAGTTATTACTACATAAATTATACAGATCAAATTAGCGGCATTAAGCGTGCGCTTCACTTGTCTTCTTGTGAAGCAACCTTTGTCCAGCGCGGTCTGATTGCCCCAGAAAGAGAGATCAATGACACCCGTCACGATTTAGAGATCTATTGCTATTGTTTATCTACTCTCTGGTCAGCCTCTGTCTTCTAACTACTTGCCTACTACCAACGGAGCTGCAAGTCCGGTCATAAATATCAATGAAACCCACCTTCTCCATATTCAGAGCCAGAGCTACCTTCTCTATAGGCACCACTATAGCTACCAGCATAAGCACCATTTGGTCCATATCCAGCTCCCTCTATACAAAAAAATAGTTTAACGTTATTCTTAAGTAATGAAATGGTTGGTTAAAGGTTGATTATCTATAGTTCGACGCGACTAGTGTACAGTCTTAGTGTATTTGTGGTGGAGCTAATAGTAGTGAATATTATTGCTGTACTTATATTAAAGAAGAAAAGCACTTGTCTGTTAAAAAACACTACAATGTAAAAGTATTGGATATTAGTATCAAAACAGTACAATACGCTGAGAATTGATGAACCAATTTCATACAAAGGAGATTCTTGATTCGATTGTATGTTTTTTAAATGTTAGTTAATAACAATAACACCATAATGGCCACATTTCCTTGTTTTAAAGCATTGTTGCGTTCTCCTTTGTTTTAGATAAGCTTCTTGCCTACCACATACTCACTAGCTGATTGCTGTTCTGCAGTACCGACCATTTCAAACTTAAATAGTTTTTGTTTGGCTAAGAATTCAAATGTCAATATCTTATTTATAAAAAAATGGATTATCTGATTATTTCGAATAATAGCAGTATTTCTCTACTTTATGTAAATAGTACATTATAGCAAAGGCAGCGAAATAGGCAATTGCAGGTCGAGTATGACTTTGAACCCCGAGCCTCAGTCGAGGACTTCAATGATACGAGACAGGCAGTTGTCATTACGGCCGAGGCATATCAATCAATCTACGAAGCATACTTTGGTGATCGTTTTCGAATTTCGTTGCCTTCCAAATGAATGAAAATTTGTTGTCCGTTTTATAAAAAATTGTTTAAAAAAATAAACATAATTTTCATCATTTATATTTATAACATAGAATTATAAAATTAGATTTTTTTGAAACTTCATATCATAGTTAAGATAATAATAATATTATTTTAATATTTATAATTTTTATCATTTAGCAACTAAATTAATATTGTCAAGTTTTGCCCGACACTGCACTGTAGTAATAAAATGTGTCTTGTGGCGGCAATCGGACTTGGTCGCCGGTCTCCTGTTACCGACACGGCAAACCAAGACAATTGTAAGGGAATAAAAAAATTCGTTAATGTTTCTTGTGTCTACAACTGACAAGTTTTAGTTTCTAGTTACCAACAACAATAACTTTGGTTGGAGACCGAAGGGAAGCAAAAAAGTGTTCACGTCTGCACAGGGAGTGGCTGAATTCAAATTGATTAAGTACCCTACTAATAATAGGTCTTTCTATATGAAAGTGTTGTTCTGCAGTACTGACCATCTCCAATCTAAATAGTTTTTGTTTGGCTTATAATTCATTTTTTTGTAACATGGATTTTTATGTATTTATATCTGATTAAAATATATAGATGAAATTAGCGGCGTTAAGCGTGCGCTTCACTTGTTTTCTTGGAAAGCAACCTTTGTCCACCGCGGTCTGATCGCCCCAGAAAGAGTGATCAATGACACCCATCATGATTTACAGATCTATTGCTATTGTTTCTCTACTCTCTGTACAGCCTCTATTTTCTAACTACGTGTCTACTACCAACGTAGCTGCAAGTCCGGTCATAAACATCGAGAAACCCCAAGGTGGGTTTTCTTGATGTCCTCCTTAACCAGATCCACGGCCTTGTCCATGATCGCAGCCTTGTCTATTGCCTCCACAACGAGGTACAATTAATACTACTAAAGCAAAAACAAATTATTCAACGTTATTCTTTAGTAATGAAATCTGGAAGATTTATAATTAATAGCAGTATCGTCTGCTTTCATATATAAACGTCGACGTAGGTCGACGCGACTAGTATACAAGTCCGAATATTTTTTGTAGTGAAGTTATACTAATAACCAAATAATCAATTAAATAAATTCAGCTGCCAAAATCACTACTTTTAGTGGGTGCAGCGCCACAGAATAAAACATAGCGGTTTCTACCACAACGCACCACCTAGTAGGCTATGGATTCCACATGTATACAGATGCCGATAAAGCACCAAAGTGGTTGTGGTATTAATGTAAATTTATTAATCGGCTATTCGATATTTTGTATGCTAAGTTCTGTAATAACAAAAGCGCTCACGTCCAGAACCACTTGCTGCTGCTGCTGCTGCTGCTGATGCACCTGTAGACACGCAAAAAATATTATATTACTGTTTTTAATTTTGCAATTTAAATTCCGACGGATTAATTGAATTAATCTACTGCAACTCATGAAATTTTCTGTCCTCTGTCCAGATGTACGTACTCGCGTACAAGTCGCATTGGTCAACCAATCTTGACAAAACATGGTATACAGGTTTTACTAGATCATCGAATTCTTTCATCGTCAGCGACTTTTAATTAATCCAATCACGATATCCTTAAATGTGGTAAAATATAATCATTAATAATAACAATAGTTAGTTAACATTCGTTGTTAGTCTTAGTAAGATGCTAAGTTTGCAATTCTAATCTATTAAGATATTTGTTTAATAATTTAAAATATTCCCTAATCAGATTGATTTGGTCAGATTGACTCGATTTTTCTAAACTTGTATGGAAATATGTAACGTGTTTTTGTAATCTTAACATGGATTTTTTAAAGTTATTACTACAAAAATTATACAGATCAAATTAGCGGCATTAAGCGTGCGCTTCACTTGTCTTCTTGTGAAGCAACCTTTGTCCAGCGCGGTCTGATTGCCCCAGAAAGAGAGATCAATGACACCCGTCACGATTTAGAGATCTATTGCTATTGTTTATCTACTCTCTGGTCAGCCTCTGTCTTCTAACTACTTGCCTACTACCAACGGAGCTGCAAGTCCGGTCATAAATATCAATGAAACCCACCTTCTCCATATTCAGAGCCAGAGCTACCTTCTCTATAGGCACCACTATAGCTACCAGCATAAGCACCATTTGGTCCATATCCAGCTCCCTCTATACAAAAAAATAGTTTAACGTTATTCTTAAGTAATGAAATGGTTGGTTAAAGGTTGATTATCTATAGTTCGACGCGACTAGTGTACAGTCTTAGTGTATTTGTGGTGGAGCTAATAGTAGTGAATATTATTGCTGTACTTATATTAAAGAAGAAAAGCACTTGTCTGTTAAAAAACACTACAATGTAAAAGTATTGGATATTAGTATCAAAACAGTACAATACGCTGAGAATTGATGAACCAATTTCATACAAAGGAGATTCTTGATTCGATTGTATGTTTTTTAAATGTTAGTTAATAACAATAACACCATAATGGCCACATTTCCTTGTTTTAAAGCATTGTTGCGTTCTCCTTTGTTTTAGATAAGCTTCTTGCCTACCACATACTCACTAGCTGATTGCTGTTCTGCAGTACCGACCATTTCAAACTTAAATAGTTTTTGTTTGGCTAAGAATTCAAATGTCAATATCTTATTTATAAAAAAATGGATTATCTGATTATTTCGAATAATAGCAGTATTTCTCTACTTTATGTAAATAGTACATTATAGCAAAGGCAGCGAAATAGGCAATTGCAGGTCGAGTATGACTTTGAACCCCGAGCCTCAGTCGAGGACTTCAATGATACGAGACAGGCAGTTGTCATTACGGCCGAGGCATATCAATCAATCTACGAAGCATACTTTGGTGATCGTTTTCGAATTTCGTTGCCTTCCAAATGAATGAAAATTTGTTGTCCGTTTTATAAAAAATTGTTTAAAAAAATAAACATAATTTTCATCATTTATATTTATAACATAGAATTATAAAATTAGATTTTTTTGAAACTTCATATCATAGTTAAGATAATAATAATATTATTTTAATATTTATAATTTTTATCATTTAGCAACTAAATTAATATTGTCAAGTTTTGCCCGACACTGCACTGTAGTAATAAAATGTGTCTTGTGGCGGCAATCGGACTTGGTCGCCGGTCTCCTGTTACCGACACGGCAAACCAAGACAATTGTAAGGGAATAAAAAAATTCGTTAATGTTTCTTGTGTCTACAACTGACAAGTTTTAGTTTCTAGTTACCAACAACAATAACTTTGGTTGGAGACCGAAGGGAAGCAAAAAAGTGTTCACGTCTGCACAGGGAGTGGCTGAATTCAAATTGATTAAGTACCCTACTAATAATAGGTATTCTATATGAAAGTGTTGTTCTGCAGTACTGACCATCTCCAATCTAAATAGTTTTTGTTTGGCTTATAATTCATTTTTTTGTAACATGGATTTTTATGTATTTATATCTGATTAAAATATATAGATGAAATTAGCGGCGTTAAGCGTGCGCTTCACTTGTTTTCTTGGAAAGCAACCTTTGTCCACCGCGGTCTGATCGCCCCAGAAAGAGTGATCAATGACACCCGTCACGATTTACAGATCTATTGCTATTGTTTCTCTACTCTCTGTACAGCCTCTGTTTTCTAACTACGTGTCTACTACCAACGTAGCTGCAAGTCCGGTCATAAACATCGAGAAACCCTAAGGTGGGTTTTCTTGATGTCCACCTTAACCAGATCCACGGCCTTGTCCATGATCGCAACCTTGTCTATTGCCTCCACCTTGAGGTACCATTAATACTACCAAAGCAAAAACAAATTTTTCAACGTTATTCTTTAGTAATGAAATCTGGAAGATTTATAATTAATAGCAGTATCGTCTGCTTTCATATATAAACGTCGACGTAGGTCGACGCGACTAGTATACAAGTCCGAATATTTTTTGTAGTGAAGTTATACTAATAACCAAATAATCAATTAAATAAATTCAGCTGCCAAAATCACTACTTTTAGTGGGTGCAGCGCCACAGAATAAAACATAGCGGTTTCTACCACAACGCACCACCTAGTAGTCTATGGATTCCACATGTATACAGATGCCGATAAAGCACCAAAGTGGTTGTGGTATTAATGTAAATTTATTAATCGGCTATTCGATATTTTGTATGCTAAGTTCTGTAATAACAAAAGCGCTCACGTCCAGAACCACTTGCTGCTGCTGCTGCTGCTGCTGATGCACCTGTAGACACGCAAAAAATATTATATTACTGTTTTTAATTTTGCAATTTAAATTCCGACGGATTAATTGAATTAATCTACTGCAACTCATGAAATTTTCTGTCCTCTGTCCAGATGTACGTACTCGCGTACAAGTCGCATTGGTCAACCAATCTTGACAAAACATGGTATACAGGTTTTACTAGATCATCGAATTCTTTCATCGTCAGCGACTTTTAATTAATCCAATCACGATATCCTTAAATGTGGTAAAATATAATCATTAATAATAACAATAGTTAGTTAACATTCGTTGTTAGTCTTAGTAAGATGCTAAGTTTGCAATTCTAATCTATTAAGATATTTGTTTAATAATTTAAAATATTCCCTAATCAGATTGATTTGGTCAGATTGACTCGATTTTTCTAAACTTGTATGGAAATATGTAACGTGTTTTTGTAATCTTAACATGGATTTTTTAAAGTTATTACTACATAAATTATACAGATCAAATTAGCGGCATTAAGCGTGCGCTTCACTTGTCTTCTTGTGAAGCAACCTTTGTCCAGCGCGGTCTGATTGCCCCAGAAAGAGAGATCAATGACACCCGTCACGATTTAGAGATCTATTGCTATTGTTTATCTACTCTCTGGTCAGCCTCTGTCTTCTAACTACTTGCCTACTACCAACGGAGCTGCAAGTCCGGTCATAAATATCAATGAAACCCACCTTCTCCATATTCAGAGCCAGAGCTACCTTCTCTATAGGCACCACTATAGCTACCAGCATAAGCACCATTTGGTCCATATCCAGCTCCCTCTATACAAAAAAATAGTTTAACGTTATTCTTAAGTAATGAAATGGTTGGTTAAAGGTTGATTATCTATAGTTCGACGCGACTAGTGTACAGTCTTAGTGTATTTGTGGTGGAGCTAATAGTAGTGAATATTATTGCTGTACTTATATTAAAGAAGAAAAGCACTTGTCTGTTAAAAAACACTACAATGTAAAAGTATTGGATATTAGTATCAAAACAGTACAATACGCTGAGAATTGATGAACCAATTTCATACAAAGGAGATTCTTGATTCGATTGTATGTTTTTTAAATGTTAGTTAATAACAATAACACCATAATGGCCACATTTCCTTGTTTTAAAGCATTGTTGCGTTCTCCTTTATTTTAGATAAGCTTCTTGCCTACCACATACTCACTAGCTGATTGCTGTTCTGCAGTACCGACCATTTCAAACTTAAATAGTTTTTGTTTGGCTAAGAATTCAAATGTCAATATCTTATTTATAAAAAAATGGATTATCTGATTATTTCGAATAATAGCAGTATTTCTCTACTTTATGTAAATAGTACATTATAGCAAAGGCAGCGAAATAGGCAATTGCAGGTCGAGTATGACTTTGAACCCCGAGCCTCAGTCGAGGACTTCAATGATACGAGACAGGCAGTTGTCATTACGGCCGAGGCATATCAATCAATCTACGAAGCATACTTTGGTGATCGTTTTCGAATTTCGTTGCCTTCCAAATGAATGAAAATTTGTTGTCCGTTTTATAAAAAATTGTTTAAAAAAATAAACATAATTTTCATCATTTATATTTATAACATAGAATTATAAAATTAGATTTTTTTGAAACTTCATATCATAGTTAAGATAATAATAATATTATTTTAATATTTATAATTTTTATCATTTAGCAACTAAATTAATATTGTCAAGTTTTGCCTGACGCTGCACTGTAGTAATAAAATGTGTCATGTGGCGGCAATCGGACACGGTCGCTGGTCTCCTGTTACCGACACGGCACGCCAAGACATTTGTAAGGGAATAAGAAAATTCGTTAATGTTTCTTGTGTCTACAACTGACAAGTTTTAGTTTCTAGTTACCAACAACAATTACTTTGGTTGGAGACCGAAGGGAAGCAAAAAAGTGTTCACGTCTGCACAGGGAGTGGCTGAATTCAAATTGATTAAGTACCCTACTAATAATAGGTCTTTCTATATGAAAGTGTTGTTCTGCAGTACTGACCATCTCCAATCTAAATAGTTTTTGTTTGGCTTATAATTCATTTTTTTGTAACATGGATTTTTATGTATTTATATCTGATTAAAATATATAGATGAAATTAGCGGCGTTAAGCGTGCGCTTCACTTGTTTTCTTGGAAAGCAACCTTTGTCCACCGCGGTCTGATCGCCCCAGAAAGAGTGATCAATGACACCCATCATGATTTACAGATCTATTGCTATTGTTTCTCTACTCTCTGTACAGCCTCTATTTTCTAACTACGTGTCTACTACCAACGTAGCTGCAAGTCCGGTCATAAACATCGAGAAACCCCAAGGTGGGTTTTCTTGATGTCCTCCTTAACCAGATCCACGGCCTTGTCCATGATCGCAGCCTTGTCTATTGCCTCCACAACGAGGTACAATTAATACTACTAAAGCAAAAACAAATTATTCAACGTTATTCTTTAGTAATGAAATCTGGAAGATTTATAATTAATAGCAGTATCGTCTGCTTTCATATATAAACGTCGACGTAGGTCGACGCGACTAGTATACAAGTCCGAATATTTTTTGTAGTGAAGTTATACTAATAACCAAATAATCAATTAAATAAATTCAGCTGCCAAAATCACTACTTTTAGTGGGTGCAGCGCCACAGAATAAAACATAGCGGTTTCTACCACAACGCACCACCTAGTAGTCTATGGATTCCACATGTATACAGATGCCGATAAAGCACCAAAGTGGTTGTGGTATTAATGTAAATTTATTAATCGGCTATTCGATATTTTGTATGCTAAGTTCTGTAATAACAAAAGCGCTCACGTCCAGAACCACTTGCTGCTGCTGCTGCTGCTGCTGATGCACCTGTAGACACGCAAAAAATATTATATTACTGTTTTTAATTTTGCAATTTAAATTCCGACGGATTAATTGAATTAATCTACTGCAACTCATGAAATTTTCTGTCCTCTGTCCAGATGTACGTACTCGCGTACAAGTCGCATTGGTCAACCAATCTTGACAAAACATGGTATACAGGTTTTACTAGATCATCGAATTCTTTCATCGTCAGCGACTTTTAATTAATCCAATCACGATATCCTTAAATGTGGTAAAATATAATCATTAATAATAACAATAGTTAGTTAACATTCGTTGTTAGTCTTAGTAAGATGCTAAGTTTGCAATTCTAATCTATTAAGATATTTGTTTAATAATTTAAAATATTCCCTAATCAGATTGATTTGGTCAGATTGACTCGATTTTTCTAAACTTGTATGGAAATATGTAACGTGTTTTTGTAATCTTAACATGGATTTTTTAAAGTTATTACTACATAAATTATACAGATCAAATTAGCGGCATTAAGCGTGCGCTTCACTTGTCTTCTTGTGAAGCAACCTTTGTCCAGCGCGGTCTGATTGCCCCAGAAAGAGAGATCAATGACACCCGTCACGATTTAGAGATCTATTGCTATTGTTTATCTACTCTCTGGTCAGCCTCTGTCTTCTAACTACTTGCCTACTACCAACGGAGATGCAAGTCCGGTCATAAATATCAATGAAACCCACCTTCTCCATATTCAGAGCCAGAGCTACCTTCTCTATAGGCACCACTATAGCTACCAGCATAAGCACCATTTGGTCCATATCCAGCTCCCTCTATACAAAAAAATAGTTTAACGTTATTCTTAAGTAATGAAATGGTTGGTTAAAGGTTGATTATCTATAGTTCGACGCGACTAGTGTACAGTCTTAGTGTATTTGTGGTGGAGCTAATAGTAGTGAATATTATTGCTGTACTTATATTAAAGAAGAAAAGCACTTGTCTGTTAAAAAACACTACAATGTAAAAGTATTGGATATTAGTATTAAAACAGTACAATACGCTGAGAATTGATGAACCAATTTCATACAAAGGAGATTCTTGATTCGATTGTATGTTTTTTAAATGTTAGTTAATAACAATAACACCATAATGGCCACATTTCCTTGTTTTAAAGCATTGTTGCGTTCTCCTTTATTTTAGATAAGCTTCTTGCCTACCACATACTCACTAGCTGATTGCTGTTCTGCAGTACCGACCATTTCAAACTTAAATAGTTTTTGTTTGGCTAAGAATTCAAATGTCAATATCTTATTTATAAAAAAATGGATTATCTGATTATTTCGAATAATAGCAGTATTTCTCTACTTTATGTAAATAGTACATTATAGCAAAGGCAGCGAAATAGGCAATTGCAGGTCGAGTATGACTTTGAACCCCGAGCCTCAGTCGAGGACTTCAATGATACGAGACAGGCAGTTGTCATTACGGCCGAGGCATATCAATCAATCTACGAAGCATACTTTGGTGATCGTTTTCGAATTTCGTTGCCTTCCAAATGAATGAAAATTTGTTGTCCGTTTTATAAAAAATTGTTTAAAAAAATAAACATAATTTTCATCATTTATATTTATAACATAGAATTATAAAATTAGATTTTTTTGAAACTTCATATCATAGTTAAGATAATAATAATATTATTTTAATATTTATAATTTTTATCATTTAGCAACTAAATTAATATTGTCAAGTTTTGCCTGACGCTGCACTGTAGTAATAAAATGTGTCATGTGGCGGCAATCGGACACGGTCGCTGGTCTCCTGTTACCGACACGGCACGCCAAGACATTTGTAAGGGAATAAGAAAATTCGTTAATGTTTCTTGTGTCTACAACTGACAAGTTTTAGTTTCTAGTTACCAACAACAATTACTTTGGTTGGAGACCGAAGGGAAGCAAAAAAGTGTTCACGTCTGCACAGGGAGTGGCTGAATTCAAATTGATTAAGTACCCTACTAATAATAGGTCTTTCTATATGAAAGTGTTGTTCTGCAGTACTGACCATCTCCAATCTAAATAGTTTTTGTTTGGCTTATAATTCATTTTTTTGTAACATGGATTTTTATGTATTTATATCTGATTAAAATATATAGATGAAATTAGCGGCGTTAAGCGTGCGCTTCACTTGTTTTCTTGGAAAGCAACCTTTGTCCACCGCGGTCTGATCGCCCCAGAAAGAGTGATCAATGACACCCATCATGATTTACAGATCTATTGCTATTGTTTCTCTACTCTCTGTACAGCCTCTATTTTCTAACTACGTGTCTACTACCAACGTAGCTGCAAGTCCGGTCATAAACATCGAGAAACCCCAAGGTGGGTTTTCTTGATGTCCTCCTTAACCAGATCCACGGCCTTGTCCATGATCGCAGCCTTGTCTATTGCCTCCACAACGAGGTACAATTAATACTACTAAAGCAAAAACAAATTATTCAACGTTATTCTTTAGTAATGAAATCTGGAAGATTTATAATTAATAGCAGTATCGTCTGCTTTCATATATAAACGTCGACGTAGGTCGACGCGACTAGTATACAAGTCCGAATATTTTTTGTAGTGAAGTTATACTAATAACCAAATAATCAATTAAATAAATTCAGCTGCCAAAATCACTACTTTTAGTGGGTGCAGCGCCACAGAATAAAACATAGCGGTTTCTACCACAACGCACCACCTAGTAGTCTATGGATTCCACATGTATACAGATGCCGATAAAGCACCAAAGTGGTTGTGGTATTAATGTAAATTTATTAATCGGCTATTCGATATTTTGTATGCTAAGTTCTGTAATAACAAAAGCGCTCACGTCCAGAACCACTTGCTGCTGCTGCTGCTGCTGCTGATGCACCTGTAGACACGCAAAAAATATTATATTACTGTTTTTAATTTTGCAATTTAAATTCCGACGGATTAATTGAATTAATCTACTGCAACTCATGAAATTTTCTGTCCTCTGTCCAGATGTACGTACTCGCGTACAAGTCGCATTGGTCAACCAATCTTGACAAAACATGGTATACAGGTTTTACTAGATCATCGAATTCTTTCATCGTCAGCGACTTTTAATTAATCCAATCACGATATCCTTAAATGTGGTAAAATATAATCATTAATAATAACAATAGTTAGTTAACATTCGTTGTTAGTCTTAGTAAGATGCTAAGTTTGCAATTCTAATCTATTAAGATATTTGTTTAATAATTTAAAATATTCCCTAATCAGATTGATTTGGTCAGATTGACTCGATTTTTCTAAACTTGTATGGAAATATGTAACGTGTTTTTGTAATCTTAACATGGATTTTTTAAAGTTATTACTACATAAATTATACAGATCAAATTAGCGGCATTAAGCGTGCGCTTCACTTGTCTTCTTGTGAAGCAACCTTTGTCCAGCGCGGTCTGATTGCCCCAGAAAGAGAGATCAATGACACCCGTCACGATTTAGAGATCTATTGCTATTGTTTATCTACTCTCTGGTCAGCCTCTGTCTTCTAACTACTTGCCTACTACCAACGGAGATGCAAGTCCGGTCATAAATATCAATGAAACCCACCTTCTCCATATTCAGAGCCAGAGCTACCTTCTCTATAGGCACCACTATAGCTACCAGCATAAGCACCATTTGGTCCATATCCAGCTCCCTCTATACAAAAAAATAGTTTAACGTTATTCTTAAGTAATGAAATGGTTGGTTAAAGGTTGATTATCTATAGTTCGACGCGACTAGTGTACAGTCTTAGTGTATTTGTGGTGGAGCTAATAGTAGTGAATATTATTGCTGTACTTATATTAAAGAAGAAAAGCACTTGTCTGTTAAAAAACACTACAATGTAAAAGTATTGGATATTAGTATCAAAACAGTACAATACGCTGAGAATTGATGAACCAATTTCATACAAAGGAGATTCTTGATTCGATTGTATGTTTTTTAAATGTTAGTTAATAACAATAACACCATAATGGCCACATTTCCTTGTTTTAAAGCATTGTTGCGTTCTCCTTTATTTTAGATAAGCTTCTTGCCTACCACATACTCACTAGCTGATTGCTGTTCTGCAGTACCGACCATTTCAAACTTAAATAGTTTTTGTTTGGCTAAGAATTCAAATGTCAATATCTTATTTATAAAAAAATGGATTATCTGATTATTTCGAATAATAGCAGTATTTCTCTACTTTATGTAAATAGTACATTATAGCAAAGGCAGCGAAATAGGCAATTGCAGGTCGAGTATGACTTTGAACCCCGAGCCTCAGTCGAGGACTTCAATGATACGAGACAGGCAGTTGTCATTACGGCCGAGGCATATCAATCAATCTACGAAGCATACTTTGGTGATCGTTTTCGAATTTCGTTGCCTTCCAAATGAATGAAAATTTGTTGTCCGTTTTATAAAAAATTGTTTAAAAAAATAAACATAATTTTCATCATTTATATTTATAACATAGAATTATAAAATTAGATTTTTTTGAAACTTCATATCATAGTTAAGATAATAATAATATTATTTTAATATTTATAATTTTTATCATTTAGCAACTAAATTAATATTGTCAAGTTTTGCCCGACACTGCACTGTAGTAATAAAATGTGTCTTGTGGCGGCAATCGGACTTGGTCGCCGGTCTCCTGTTACCGACACGGCAAACCAAGACAATTGTAAGGGAATAAAAAAATTCGTTAATGTTTCTTGTGTCTACAACTGACAAGTTTTAGTTTCTAGTTACCAACAACAATAACTTTGGTTGGAGACCGAAGGGAAGCAAAAAAGTGTTCACGTCTGCACAGGGAGTGGCTGAATTCAAATTGATTAAGTACCCTACTAATAATAGGTATTCTATATGAAAGTGTTGTTCTGCAGTACTGACCATCTCCAATCTAAATAGTTTTTGTTTGGCTTATAATTCATTTTTTTGTAACATGGATTTTTATGTATTTATATCTGATTAAAATATATAGATGAAATTAGCGGCGTTAAGCGTGCGCTTCACTTGTTTTCTTGGAAAGCAACCTTTGTCCACCGCGGTCTGATCGCCCCAGAAAGAGTGATCAATGACACCCGTCACGATTTACAGATCTATTGCTATTGTTTCTCTACTCTCTGTACAGCCTCTGTTTTCTAACTACGTGTCTACTACCAACGTAGCTGCAAGTCCGGTCATAAACATCGAGAAACCCTAAGGTGGGTTTTCTTGATGTCCACCTTAACCAGATCCACGGCCTTGTCCATGATCGCAACCTTGTCTATTGCCTCCACCTTGAGGTACCATTAATACTACCAAAGCAAAAACAAATTTTTCAACGTTATTCTTTAGTAATGAAATCTGGAAGATTTATAATTAATAGCAGTATCGTCTGCTTTCATATATAAACGTCGACGTAGGTCGACGCGACTAGTATACAAGTCCGAATATTTTTTGTAGTGAAGTTATACTAATAACCAAATAATCAATTAAATAAATTCAGCTGCCAAAATCACTACTTTTAGTGGGTGCAGCGCCACAGAATAAAACATAGCGGTTTCTACCACAACGCACCACCTAGTAGTCTATGGATTCCACATGTATACAGACGCCGATAAAGCACCAAAGTGGTTGCGGTATTAATGTAAATTTATTAATCGGCTATTCGATATTTTGTATGCTAAGTTCTGTAATAACAAAAGCGCTCACGTCCAGAACCACTTGCTGCTGCTGCTGCTGCTGCTGATGCACCTGTAGACACGCAAAAAATATTATATTACTGTTTTTAATTTTGCAATTTAAATTCCGACGGATTAATTGAATTAATCTACTGCAACTCATGAAATTTTCTGTCCTCTGTCCAGATGTACGTACTCGCGTACAAGTCGCATTGGTCAACCAATCTTGACAAAACATGGTATACAGGTTTTACTAGATCATCGAATTCTTTCATCGTCAGCGACTTTTAATTAATCCAATCACGATATCCTTAAATGTGGTAAAATATAATCATTAATAATAACAATAGTTAGTTAACATTCGTTGTTAGTCTTAGTAAGATGCTAAGTTTGCAATTCTAATCTATTAAGATATTTGTTTAATAATTTAAAATATTCCCTAATCAGATTGATTTGGTCAGATTGACTCGATTTTTCTAAACTTGTATGGAAATATGTAACGTGTTTTTGTAATCTTAACATGGATTTTTTAAAGTTATTACTACATAAATTATACAGATCAAATTAGCGGCATTAAGCGTGCGCTTCACTTGTCTTCTTGTGAAGCAACCTTTGTCCAGCGCGGTCTGATTGCCCCAGAAAGAGAGATCAATGACACCCGTCACGATTTAGAGATCTATTGCTATTGTTTATCTACTCTCTGGTCAGCCTCTGTCTTCTAACTACTTGCCTACTACCAACGGAGCTGCAAGTCCGGTCATAAATATCAATGAAACCCACCTTCTCCATATTCAGAGCCAGAGCTACCTTCTCTATAGGCACCACTATAGCTACCAGCATAAGCACCATTTGGTCCATATCCAGCTCCCTCTATACAAAAAAATAGTTTAACGTTATTCTTAAGTAATGAAATGGTTGGTTAAAGGTTGATTATCTATAGTTCGACGCGACTAGTGTACAGTCTTAGTGTATTTGTGGTGGAGCTAATAGTAGTGAATATTATTGCTGTACTTATATTAAAGAAGAAAAGCACTTGTCTGTTAAAAAACACTACAATGTAAAAGTATTGGATATTAGTATCAAAACAGTACAATACGCTGAGAATTGATGAACCAATTTCATACAAAGGAGATTCTTGATTCGATTGTATGTTTTTTAAATGTTAGTTAATAACAATAACACCATAATGGCCACATTTCCTTGTTTTAAAGCATTGTTGCGTTCTCCTTTGTTTTAGATAAGCTTCTTGCCTACCACATACTCACTAGCTGATTGCTGTTCTGCAGTACCGACCATTTCAAACTTAAATAGTTTTTGTTTGGCTAAGAATTCAAATGTCAATATCTTATTTATAAAAAAATGGATTATCTGATTATTTCGAATAATAGCAGTATTTCTCTACTTTATGTAAATAGTACATTATAGCAAAGGCAGCGAAATAGGCAATTGCAGGTCGAGTATGACTTTGAACCCCGAGCCTCAGTCGAGGACTTCAATGATACGAGACAGGCAGTTGTCATTACGGCCGAGGCATATCAATCAATCTACGAAGCATACTTTGGTGATCGTTTTCGAATTTCGTTGCCTTCCAAATGAATGAAAATTTGTTGTCCGTTTTATAAAAAATTGTTTAAAAAAATAAACATAATTTTCATCATTTATATTTATAACATAGAATTATAAAATTAGATTTTTTGAAACTTCATATCATAGTTAAGATAATAATAATATTATTTTAATATTTATAATTTTTATCATTTAGCAACTAAATTAATATTGTCAAGTTTTGCCCGACACTGCACTGTAGTAATAAAATGTGTCTTGTGGCGGCAATCGGACTTGGTCGCCGGTCTCCTGTTACCGACACGGCAAACCAAGACAATTGTAAGGGAATAAAAAAATTCGTTAATGTTTCTTGTGTCTACAACTGACAAGTTTTAGTTTCTAGTTACCAACAACAATAACTTTGGTTGGAGACCGAAGGGAAGCAAAAAAGTGTTCACGTCTGCACAGGGAGTGGCTGAATTCAAATTGATTAAGTACCCTACTAATAATAGGTCTTTCTATATGAAAGTGTTGTTCTGCAGTACTGACCATCTCCAATCTAAATAGTTTTTGTTTGGCTTATAATTCATTTTTTTGTAACATGGATTTTTATGTATTTATATCTGATTAAAATATATAGATGAAATTAGCGGCGTTAAGCGTGCGCTTCACTTGTTTTCTTGGAAAGCAACCTTTGTCCACCGCGGCCTGATCGCCCCAGAAAGAGTGATCAATGACACCCGTCACGATTTACAGATCTATTGCTATTGTTTCTCTACTCTCTGTACAGCCTCTGTTTTCTAACTACGTGTCTACTACCAACGTAGCTGCAAGTCCGGTCATAAACATCGAGAAACCCTAAGGTGGGTTTTCTTGATGTCCACCTTAACCAGATCCACGGCCTTGTCCATGATCGCAACCTTGTCTATTGCCTCCACCTTGAGGTACCATTAATACTACCAAAGCAAAAACAAATTTTTCAACGTTATTCTTTAGTAATGAAATCTGGAAGATTTATAATTAATAGCAGTATCGTCTGCTTTCATATATAAACGTCGACGTAGGTCGACGCGACTAGTATACAAGTCCGAATATTTTTTGTAGTGAAGTTATACTAATAACCAAATAATCAATTAAATAAATTCAGCTGCCAAAATTACTACTTTTAGTGGGTGCAGCGCCACAGAATAAAACATAGCGGTTTCTACCACAACGCACCACCTAGTAGTCTATGGATTCCACATGTATACAGACGCCGATAAAGCACCAAAGTGGTTGCGGTATTAATGTAAATTTATTAATCGGCTATTCGATATTTTGTATGCTAAGTTCTGTAATAACAAAAGCGCTCACGTCCAGAACCACTTGCTGCTGCTGCTGCTGCTGCTGATGCACCTGTAGACACGCAAAAAATATTATATTACTGTTTTTAATTTTGCAATTTAAATTCCGACGGATTAATTGAATTAATCTACTGCAACTCATGAAATTTTCTGTCCTCTGTCCAGATGTACGTACTCGCGTACAAGTCGCATTGGTCAACCAATCTTGACAAAACATGGTATACAGGTTTTACTAGATCATCGAATTCTTTCATCGTCAGCGACTTTTAATTAATCCAATCACGATATCCTTAAATGTGGTAAAATATAATCATTAATAATAACAATAGTTAGTTAACATTCGTTGTTAGTCTTAGTAAGATGCTAAGTTTGCAATTCTAATCTATTAAGATATTTGTTTAATAATTTAAAATATTCCCTAATCAGATTGATTTGGTCAGATTGACTCGATTTTTCTAAACTTGTATGGAAATATGTAACGTGTTTTTGTAATCTTAACATGGATTTTTTAAAGTTATTACTACATAAATTATACAGATCAAATTAGCGGCATTAAGCGTGCGCTTCACTTGTCTTCTTGTGAAGCAACCTTTGTCCAGCGCGGTCTGATTGCCCCAGAAAGAGAGATCAATGACACCCGTCACGATTTAGAGATCTATTGCTATTGTTTATCTACTCTCTGGTCAGCCTCTGTCTTCTAACTACTTGCCTACTACCAACGGAGCTGCAAGTCCGGTCATAAATATCAATGAAACCCACCTTCTCCATATTCAGAGCCAGAGCTACCTTCTCTATAGGCACCACTATAGCTACCAGCATAAGCACCATTTGGTCCATATCCAGCTCCCTCTATACAAAAAAATAGTTTAACGTTATTCTTAAGTAATGAAATGGTTGGTTACAGGTTGATTATCTATAGTTCGACGCAACTAGTGTACAGTCTTAGTGTATTTGTGGTGGAGCTAATAGTAGTGAATATTATTGCTGTACTTATATTAAAGAAGAAAAGCACTTGTCTGTTAAAAAACACTACAATGTAAAAGTATTGGATATTAGTATCAAAACAGTACAATACGCTGAGAATTGATGAACCAATTTCATACAAAGGAGATTCTTGATTCGATTGTATGTTTTTTAAATGTTAGTTAATAACAATAACACCATAATGGCCACATTTCCTTGTTTTAAAGCATTGTTGCGTTCTCCTTTGTTTTAGATAAGCTTCTTGCCTACAACATACTCACTAGCTGATTGCTGTTCTGCAGTACCGACCATTTCAAACTTAAATAGTTTTTGTTTGGCTAAGAATTCAAATGTCAATATCTTATTTATAAAAAAAATGGATTATCTGATTATTTCGAATAATAGCAGTATTTCTCTACTTTATGTAAATAGTACATTATAGCAAAGGCAGCGAAATAGGCAATTGCAGGTCGAGTATGACTTTGAACCCCGAGCCTCAGTCGAGGACTTCAATGATACGAGACAGGCAGTTGTCATTACGGCCGAGGCATATCAATCAATCTACGAAGCATACTTTGGTGATCGTTTTCGAATTTCGTTGCCTTCCAAATGAATGAAAATTTGTTGTCCGTTTTATAAAAAATTGTTTAAAAAAATAAACAATATTTTCATCATTTATATTTATAACATAGAATTATAAAATTAGATTTTTTTGAAACTTCATATCATAGTTAAGATAATAATAATATTATTTTAATATTTATAATTTTTATCATTTAGCAACTAAATTAATATTGTCAAGTTTTGCCCGACACTGCACTGTAGTAATAAAATGTGTCTTGTGGCGGCAATCGGACTTGGTCGCCGGTCTCCTGTTACCGACACGGCAAACCAAGACAATTGTAAGGGAATAAAAAAATTCGTTAATGTTTCTTGTGTCTACAACTGACAAGTTTTAGTTTCTAGTTACCAACAACAATAACTTTGGTTGGAGACCGAAGGGAAGCAAAAAAGTGTTCACGTCTGCACAGGGAGTGGCTGAATTCAAATTGATTAAGTACCCTACTAATAATAGGTCTTTCTATATGAAAGTGTTGTTCTGCAGTACTGACCATCTCCAATCTAAATAGTTTTTGTTTGGCTTATAATTCATTTTTTTGTAACATGGATTTTTATGTATTTATATCTGATTAAAATATATAGATGAAATTAGCGGCGTTAAGCGTGCGCTTCACTTGTTTTCTTGGAAAGCAACCTTTGTCCACCGCGGTCTGATCGCCCCAGAAAGAGTGATCAATGACACCCATCATGATTTACAGATCTATTGCTATTGTTTCTCTACTCTCTGTACAGCCTCTATTTTCTAACTACGTGTCTACTACCAACGTAGCTGCAAGTCCGGTCATAAACATCGAGAAACCCCAAGGTGGGTTTTCTTGATGTCCTCCTTAACCAGATCCACGGCCTTGTCCATGATCGCAGCCTTGTCTATTGCCTCCACAACGAGGTACAATTAATACTACTAAAGCAAAAACAAATTGTTCAACGTTATTCTTTAGTAATGAAATCTGGAAGATTTATAATTAATAGCAGTATCGTCTGCTTTCATATATAAACGTCGACGTAGGTCGACGCGACTAGTATACAAGTCCGAATATTTTTTGTAGTGAAGTTATACTAATAACCAAATAATCAATTAGATAAATTCAGCTGCCAAAATCACTACTTTTAGTGGGTGCAGCGCCACAGAATAAAACATAGCGGTTTCTACCACAACGCACCACCTAGTAGTCTATGGATTCCACATGTATACAGACGCCGATAAAGCACCAAAGTGGTTGCGGTATTAATGTAAATTTATTAATCGGCTATTCGATATTTTGTATGCTAAGTTCTGTAATAACAAAAGCGCTCACGTCCAGAACCACTTGCTGCTGCTGCTGCTGCTGCTGATGCACCTGTAGACACGCAAAAAATATTATATTACTGTTTTTAATTTTGCAATTTAAATTCCGACGGATTAATTGAATTAATCTACTGCAACTCATGAAATTTTCTGTCCTCTGTCCAGATGTACGTACTCGCGTACAAGTCGCATTGGTCAACCAATCTTGACAAAACATGGTATACAGGTTTTACTAGATCATCGAATTCTTTCATCGTCAGCGACTTTTAATTAATCCAATCACGATATCCTTAAATGTGGTAAAATATAATCATTAATAATAACAATAGTTAGTTAACATTCATTGTTAGTCTTAGTAAGATGCTAAGTTTGCAATTCTAATCTATTAAAATATTTGTTTAATAATTTAAAATATTCCCTAATCAGATTGATTTGGTCAGATTGACTCGATTTTTCTAAACTTGTATGGAAATATGTAACGTGTTTTTGTAATCCAATTTATTTATATCTGACAGAAGTTTTATATAATATTTAATTGAATAATCATAATTATTTACATTCTTATAGCTATAAGTATTTATTCTATTACATTTTTCAGTTTATTGATCTTTCAGGTTAAATGTGTACGGAATCTGTATATTCAAATGCCATTTAATATTTATTTATAATTCACTGCTTTGAAATATATATATATATATGTATATATATATTTTAAATATTGACACATTCTATGATCGAACGTCCTACGACTAGCAGCTCCCATTTTATGTATGAACTCTTTATTTTTATTTTTTTTATTTTAGTATGATATTATTGTATAGTTTTAATTTCATCTACTATCACTTAATTTTATCTTCTGATAAATACTTTTTTTTTTTACTTCAAACTTGTCTAGCATTTGACCACGCTCTCACCTGATGGGAAGTGACGATGTGATCGAAGGTGTAGCATGCTAGCCAAATAAATACCTATTCACTCTTCTCTTGAACACGCCCGGGTCATATTTCGCCGGAAACACAGACGCTGGCAAGGCATTCCATTCCTTAGCCGTTCTAATTAAGAACGTGGAATCAAATCGCTTGGTACGAATGGGTGGTATTTCGACCACGAAAGGATGGATCTTAGCCGAGCGTCTAGTAGTCCGGTAGTGGAATGGTGATGGGTGAATGAGATCATGCAGTTCTTGTGCGCATTCCCCGTGGTTTAATCTGTAAAAGACCGACAGACTTGCCACCTTACGTCGGTGCGCTAGGCTCTGGAGCCTTTCACCAACCAAAGTGTCATCGTCAATGAGCCTTTTGGCACGCCGTTCAATCGAGTCCAGAGCCTCAAGCTGGTACTTGGCAGACCCGTCCCACAGGTGGCAGCAGTACTCCATACATGATCGGACCTTTGCTTGATAGAGATTAAGAAGCTGTCCAGATGTGAAGTACCGCCTTACCTTGGACAAAATGCCGAGTTTTTTTGAAGCTATTTTGGCTTTGGACTCGATGTATGATCCAAAATTAAGGTTTGACGTGAGATCAACACCTAAAAGCTCAAGGTAGATTTACGATTTATTTAGATTTATTTTTTCTCATAGATTTACATATACACCACGGAACGTAGGAGCCAGATAGAGTGGGCTCTTTTTTGCAGTGAATAACCACGCCTGTGTTTTTGCAACATTGAACCGAACTAAGTTAGCATCGCCCCAGTCGGACACGCCTTTCACTGCAAGGTTCATGCGCTCAACCATAGCGTCTCTCTCAATCCGTCGTCACCACTGGCACGGGCACTGGATATGTATCTTTCAACAACAGTACTGTCATCTGCATACCCAAAGGTACCGGGCTTTAGCAGATCATTGATGTGGAGTAAGAATAGTGTTGCTGAAAGAACTGACCCCTGAGGTACACCAGCATTAATAGCTAATTGATCGGAGGAGCAGCCATCAAGAACTACTCTTAGCGATCGTTCCCTCAAAAAGTCTGATATCCAAGTGCACAGACCAACAGGTAGTCCGTAAGATGGAAGCTTATTCAGAAGTCCGTCATGCCAGACCCGATCAAATGCCTTAGAGACGTCTAGAGATACAGCAAGTGCTTCTCCATGCATCTCTAAGGCTTCGCTCAATATGTGAGTGGCATACGCGAGAAGATCCCCAGTGGACCGGTTTCGGCGAAATCCGTATTGCCAGTCGCTGAGGAGATCATTGTCTTCAAGGTATGCCAAGAGCTTGTTGTTAATTATACGCTCCATACTCTTACAGAGAATGGAGGTAATTGAGATGTGCCGATAGTTGGCAGGATCAGCACGACTGCCCTTCTTAGGTACAGGTTGTACGTTGGCTAGCTTCCAACTCATAGGGACTATTCCGGTGTCTAGAGAGAGTCGAAATAGGTACGTTAGAATGGGAGAAAACTCGGGTGCACAGCTTTTAAGCGTATACCATCGGGACCACTGGCTTTGTTCACATCTAGACTGCGTAATGTTTTTAGTACTTCCTTCTGACGTATGCGTATTTCCGGCATGAAAACACCGCATTATGGAAGGCAGGGAGGTACCTCATTAGCAGTATCTAAACGCGAAGCTTCTGCAAAGAGAGTGGCAAACAAGTTTGCTTTTTCTTTTGCAGTGTGAGCCAGCGATCCGTCTGGTTTCAATAATGGAGGCAGTGAGGATCGACAGAAGTTCGCTTCAACTGATTTGGCTAGGGACCAAAAAGCCTTACTACCAACGCCTTACTACTTACTGGGCCTTACTACCCAGCTGGGTAGGAAGCAAGTTTAGTCCCTATTCGACCAATATGATTGAAACGAGCCTTCCTTAATTCCTTCTTACAGGCCTTAGCGGCAACGTTAAAGGCTTTCTTCTTAGCGCGAGTGTCCGAGGCCTTGCGTTTTCGAGCGTCAGCCCATGCCAGATATGCCGCATGCTTCTGCGCTTCAGCGCGTGCACAGTCGGCTCCAAACGATGGGCTGGCTTTGCTGGTCACGGGCTTATCGGAAAATGGAATAAAATATTCCATAGCCCGACACTACCTCAGTAACCGAATTCGCGCAGACCGTCGGATCTCCAGAAGAAAAACACGTTTGCCGCCAAGGATATGAAGCGAAGAAATGTCGCATCTCGTCCCAGTCTGCTAAGTTGTATCTCGAGACACGCCGATTGCTCTTAGGGCTTGGGTCAGGCGGGGAGTATACTGAAACGGACTTGACCAGTGATCGGAGCTACCAATGGGTGAGGATACCGCCACAGAGTATCGGTCTGGTTCAGTCGTGAGCAGAAGGTCGAGACAGTTAGCAGTGTGGCTATCAATGTCAGGCACTCGCGTTGGCCCTTTAACAATCTGCGTTAAATTGAGCGCCAAAGCGAGCTTACGCGTCTCTCTCCCAGCGTGGTCCGTGATCCGGTGTGGGAATAACCACTCCTAGTGGTGAGCATTAAAGTCCCCCAGAACAACAAGCTGAGGCGAAGGATAGCGTTGCTGAGCCACATCTGCCGTTTCACTGAGATACTCCATTAGAAGAGTTGTCTCCCGGTCACCGCTATGTGATCTGTACACACCAGCACAGAGAATTTTCTCAATGCCGGTGTCCACAAGCACCCAAATCACCGAAAAGTGGGGATGTTCAAGGTTTCGGAGACGCTGTCTTCTAACTACGTGCCTACTACCAACGGAGCTGCAAGTCCGGTCATAAATATCAATGAAACCCACCTTGTCTTTGTCCAGAGCCACGGCCTTGTCCATTACCTCCATTCTCATCAATGGTTATTACTACAAAAAAAAAAATAAGTGTAAAGTAATTAAATCTGGAAGATTTATGATTAATAGTGGTATCGTCTGTTTTCATATAAAAGCAGCATATTTAAGCATATTTCATTGAATAATCATATTTACATTCTTATAACTATAAGTATTTATTCTATTTTATTTAATTTTTTTTTATTTTATTTTATAGGTGCACATAACAGATCATAGAAAATACATTATAAAGCAACATGATTTAAAAATTACATAGTGAACAATTCTATAATCCAATTACACATGCACTCAGCCTGATTTAAAACAGTGATAATTACATACTTATCACAAAAACGAAAAGAGATAATGGTAAAGTTAAGTTTGATTATTCAGATTGATGTGTTTGAACTACAATATTATGCTACAATATTATACTATTACATTTGTCAGTTTATTGATCTTTCAGGTTGAATCTGTTTTCATGAATGTGTACGGAATCTGTATATTCAAATGCCATTTATTATTTATTTATAATTCATTGTTATGAAATTTATTTTTTATTAAAAGAATGTTTTAATTAAATATAATATCGATAATATCGCCTTTCACCAAGATATTCTCATTCGAATCTTTAGTTTAGCTACTCCTATCCGTGTGGTAAGGAGATCGCTAACAGGTACGGCTGTGCTTGACCCTGATGCGAAGGATAATTACTTATAGAAAAATATCATAAGCTTGTTATAATTACATATTAAGTTAAGTCATTGAAATTCCATTCAAACAAATTCAAACCTGAATTTCACCAATCAGAATTTTACTATAAACTAGTTGCGCCCCGCGGTTTCACCCGTGGACAATCAGTATTTTTTATTATTTGCAAAATATAATTTATCATTCTTACATAATTACTAGATGTATAAATTTGCATTTACATAATGTAACCGATTAAATAATTCAAAATTCTGATAAATCACAAACAATTTTGCAATTTGGTTTTAACATGATTATGATCTCAACTAAAACTCCGTTACTTCTTCAAATTTTATCTTCCATCTACAACAAAAAATATTTGAATCTACTATTTTCGGTAAAATACATATTTTTCTCTTCTAGTTTTACTTATTAAAATAAATCAAATGATGTATATTTGATCTTTTATCTTTCCTATTATTCATTTTGTCTCTCAAACTTATTTTATTTCTAAAACTTACCATAATTTCTTCTTACTTTTATTCCTGTTTTATTGAAAAGCAAAACCAAACATTTATCCTAGTCTTACAGACATCGGCAGGTCCTGATACTTCACTTAGACAAATGAATACTTAATTATTTTGACAACTCGACATCTGTACACACGATTGCTTCTGCTTTGACATTAAGGGGTGGTCATGCCATAAAACGAACCTAAGCAAAAATTGAAATCTAAAAAATTAATTTCAAAGTTTTAAAATTAGTTCTTTATAATTACTTCCATTATAAAACGTGCTTCTAAAACATTAACTTCCGATTCCCGAAATTAACTGTTTTTGTATAATAAAATATTTCCATAATCCAAAATCATGTGCATAAATATAAATCTTAATAAATATAAATCTAAATAGACAACGGAGCAAAATATAATCCTAATTCCTATAAAAACTGCGTCACGATACAATTACCTAACTATCACTTTATTATCTCGAAGTATGAAATAAAACTTTTCATACTCTTACTAAAAATTTCGCTCTCCGCTCTCCGCTTCACTACGCGGACTCCTGAGATTGAATAATTGAATTTTGAAACACTAACTTATCCGTCACATTCAAATTTGAAATTCTTTGAAAAAATATTGACACATTCTATGATCGAACGTCCTACGACTAGCAGCTCCCATTTTATGTATGAACTCTTTTAGTATGATATTATCGTATTGTTTTAATTTCATCTACTATCACATAATTTTATCTTCTGATAAATACTATGCGAAATATTCTCAAAATAATCAGTGAGCTAAATACCAATGAATATTTACTTTATTTTCCTTTCATTTTTAATTTTCTTTCTACAAATTGAATTAGTTTAGTGTTATTTTCAGTAAGTTTGTGACAATGAAATATTGCTGTGTACATAACATTTTGCCTGAGATACTTTAAAATATCTGTTTAATATTTGATTAAAGTGACATAGAATGTCACACTTATTGTTGTATTCCATTTTACTAAACGCTGTTTGTACTTCATATTTATTACAAAAATTACGTTTCCTCAACTTACTTGTGACGTCACGAGACATCCTGACTCTTTACATGATCCACGCGACTAGTATAGTCAATTTAAAAAATCAAAATCTTCATCATCCATATTTATCACATAGAGTTATGTTTTTTTTTAACTTGATAAGAAACAAAATAATAAAAATAATAATAACATAACAATAATATGTTTTCCCCCGATATTTACCACTTCGTCAAATTCTCTCCATTCAAAGGTCCTGGAAGAGATCGCTTTTAGCGATAAGGTCACCTGCTACACTTTATATAAATAATTGTAGTTTTTGTTATTTTTATTATTTGGTGTGTACAATTAAGGGTTATAATATTAGGGTATTATTGTTAGCTGTGCGATCATGGAACTTGATAGAAACTTAAATTTGTATGAATGTGACAGTTGTAATACTCAGTTTATATACGTTTATGATCTTTTCTTTTTTAAATTAAGATCTAAACTTCTCTAGTTGCCTTGCAATCAACGTTTCGTGATCACTCCCTACTTCCCATGAATAATTTGTTTATATAAATAATTTAGATGTTAGTTAGTTTTTATTGCTACTCAATTATAATATTGTTACTGAAGTTTTTCACCTGATGGGAAGTGACGATGTGATCGAAGGTGTGTGAAGCATGCTAGCCAAGTAAATACCTATTCACTCTTCTCTTAAACACGCCCGGGTCATATTTCACCGGGTCATATACGTAATTGTAACTTTTTTGAAAAATTGCACTTAATGGTTTTTTATAAATTTGTTATTCTATAGGCAATTTTGTTTATTAAAAGCTCTTTATTATGCCTGACTTAACATCACTGGAAATCATTAGGGCTGATGAAATGAAAAGAAATGGCCATACCTACAGATCGATTGCCTCAAGGCTTCGTCGACCAGTATCAACGATTCATCGCAGCATCCAGCGGTACAGATCGTCTAATCCTCCTCCTTGTGAGGAGGAGGGGTCAAGGTAGAAAAAGATGTACATCGAGACAAGATGACAGTTTTTTACCAACTTGGAGTTCATAGGAATACACGATTAACGGCTGTACAAGCTCGAAATTAACTGGAAGACGTTCGAGGAGTACGAGTAAGTGAGCGTACAGTTCGCAGGAGATTTGAAGAAGTTGGCAAGTTGATTTAGGGTCGTATATACCTGCCAAAGGCCCAAAACTTGAGAGACGTCACCGCGTAAACCGATTAAGCTATGCGCGAGAACATCGTCACTGGGATTTGAACGAATGGCAGCAGGTTCTCTTTACTGATGAGTGCAGAGTTCTTTTAAATCAGATCGATGGGAGACAGTGAATATGAATATGGAGACGCAAAGGAGAACGCCACATATAGTCTAATTTTGAACACACAGTGGCTTATGGTGGCCGCTCGATTATGGTTTGGGGAGGGATATGTTTGGGAGCTCGCACGGAGTTAGTGATAGTCACAGGAGGGACCATGACAGCAGATCGATACATCAGAGACATTTAAGAAGAACATGTTGTACCATTTGCCCCATTTATTCGTGACGACTTTATTCTAATGCAAGATAATGCTCGTACTCATAGTGCACAATCGGTACAGGCATATCTGAGCCACGTAGGTATATCGGTGATGCAGTGGCCAGCAAATTCCCCCGATATGAATCAGATAGAGCATGTCTGGGACTTGCTAAAAAGAAGGGTTAAATCCAGAATGCCACCCCCCAACAATCTGAATGAACTTGGAAACGCATTACTTGAGCAGTGGGAGCGGTTGCCTCAAGAAATCATCGATAACATAATCTGTAGCATGCCCAGACGAATGGAAACCGTAAACAGAGCAAGAGGGGGAAACACTCGTTTCATTTAAATTCAATTAATTTTGCTTTAATTTTATTGTTAATTCATTTAATGCTTTTTTTTTGTGATGGTTCATAATCATCTAAAAATTTCACTTATTTCAAATTTCTTTATTTTTCAATAAAAAATTACGAAGACTTTTCAAAGTCGTTGTTAAAAGATGTTAATCAATTTGTTATTTTGTGTCTAATTACATTTTCGTCAAATAATAGGTCTTTACCTATGAAATTGCCGTATTGCAGTACAGACTTTTTCAAACAAAAAAAAGTTTTGATTGGCTATGAATTCTAAATTCAAATTAATTTTAGATACAAAATGAAATAATAATATCTAGTGTAATTCCGCTAAATTCAAGTACTTAGATTATCTATATTGGGGTAAATGATTATTGTAGGTAAATTAATGAAAAAACCTGAAAAAACCTAAAAATCATGAAATTACTATAACAAATTAAATAAATATTATTATTATTATTATTATCAATTTTATATTAATTATTATTATTTTTACAGATATAAAATTAATTATTACTATTATTATTATAATAAATGAAACTGAAAATTAAAATATTATATTATATAAATATTATACAATTAATTATTATTATTACAAATAAAAACCATTACAGATACCCTCCCCTAAAAATCCTGAAATTACAATAACAAATTTAAAAAATATTATTATTGTGAAATTTATATTAATTATTTCTATTTTTATTGATATAAAATTAATTATTACTATTATTATTATTATAACAAATAAAACTGAAATTTAAAATATACAATTATATAAATATTATACAATAAATTATTATTATTACAAATAAACACCAATACAGATAACCCTCGACACGTGTTTCGCCTCTTCACGAGGCATCCTCAGGACCGTGTTGACTCGCTCGCTTTAATTTGTTATAGTAATTTCATGATTTTTAGGTTTTTTCAGGTTTTTTCATTAATTTACCTACAATAATCATTTACCCCAATATAGATAATCTAAGTACTTGAATTTAGCGGAATTACACTAGATATTATTATTTCATTTTGTATCTAAGATGAACTTCCGCGAAGTCACGCCTGATTCTATCAATTATCAAATTAATTTTGTTTTAAAAATATGACATTCTATTTACAATATAAGTCTTTTGTTTATTGATTAGCGTTGTATTTTCATTACATTTCAACATTTTTCCTCATAATGGATACTTTGAAATTTCGTGTAATTATGGAATATGAGTTCCGTCGTGGCACCAACGCGGCACAAACGACACGTAACATCAACGACGTTTACGGAGAGAACTGTACAAACGAACGTACAACCCGTTATTGGTTTTCTCGGTTCCGTTCTGGGAATTTTGACTTGAAAAATGAACCTCGTGGTCGTCCGGAAACTTTAGTCAACAATGATGAATTAAAGGCGATTGTGGAAGCTGATGAATCTCAATCTACAGCTGAGCTGGCAGCAGCTTTTGATGTTAGCATCAAAACAATATTGGTCCATTTGTGACAGATTGGCAAGATAAAAAAGCTTGATAGATGGGTGCCCCACGAACTTAACGATCGCCAGCGTAACGTACGCGTCGAGACTTGCCTTGCGCTGCTTAACAGGCACAGAAATGAAGGAATTTTGAACCAAATTGTTACGTGCAACGAAAAATGGATTCTTTTTGACAATCGAAAGCGCTCAGCAAGTTGGTTAGATCCTGGTTCGGTACCAAAGCAATGTGCAAAACGAAAAATGACCCCTAGAAAGGTGATGGTCACAGTTTGGTGGTCTAGTGCTGGTGTGATTCATCATAGCTTTTTACAAAACGGCGAGAGCATTACTGCAGATGTGTACATTGAAGAACTGACCACAATGATGGCGAAACTCGCACGTCTGCAACCAGCTTTGGTCAATCGGTCGTCTCCACTGCTACTTCACGACAACGCGCGACTCCATACTGCACAACAGACCGTCTCTAAGCTGCATGAGTTGGGTTTGGAAGCTCTCCCTCATCCGCCATACTCACCAGATCTTGCGCCTACCGACTATTACTTTTTCCAAAATTTGGACAACTTTTTAGCGGGAAAAAAATTCAATTCCCGAGAGGCAGTACAAAACGCCTTTGAAGAGTTTGTTGTCTCCCGTCCTGCTGATTTTTTCAAGAAGGGCATCCATAAACTGCCACAGCTTTGGCAAAGATGCATTGATTGCAGGGGTGATTACTTTGAATAAAAGAAATAAATAAGTTCGAAAAAAAAAATACTTTAACTTTTTTCAAACAAAACGGCAATTTCATAGGTAAAGACCAATAACTATAATTAATGCGAGTCGTCAGCTCAAATACAACCACCACTTATTATTTAAATAATATGTAAACTAATACTAGATGGTGGGACTATTCTGCAAAGTTTGTCTACGTAGGTACCACCGCTTTGCCAGTTGTTCTACCGTCATGTTTACCGCCGGTTTGAAGGGCACTGTAGCTAGTGAAATTACTAGGCAATGAGACTGTATGATCTGATGTCTCAGGACGACGTGCAGAGTGCAGTGTCACGCGAAACTTTATATTATAGCGTTTTGCGTGATACAGTAACGACATTTATCACTTCGTCCCTTTCTCTCCATTCAAAGGTCCTGGAAGAGCTCCCCTTAGCTCCCCAGCTTCAGGCTCTGGACTCGATTGAACGGCGTGCCAAAAGGCTCATTGACGACGACACTTTGGTTGGTGAAAGGCTCCAGAGCCTTGCACATCGACGTAAGGTGGCAAGTCTGTCGGTTTTTTACAGATTACACCACGGTGAATGCGCTCAAGAACTGCATGATCTAATTCTCCCATCACCATTCCACTACCGGACTACTAGACGCTCGGCTAAGCGCCATCCTTTTGTGGTCGAAATACCACCCATTCGTACCAAGCGATTTGACTCAACGTTCTTAATTAGAACGGCTAAGGAATGGAATGCCCTGCCAGCGTCTGTGTTTCCGGCGAAATATGACCCGGGCGTGTTCAAGAGAAGAGTGAATAGGTATTTACTTGGCTAGCATGCTACACCTTCGATCGCATCGTCACTTCCCATCAGGTGAGAGCGTGGTCAAATGCTAGACAAGTTTGAAGTAAAAAAAAAAAAAAAAAAAAGGTCATTTTTATTATTTGGTGTATACAATAAAGAGATCATCTGGAGTTTTGGCGGGAAAGCGAAAAGATTGGTTAACTGCATTGTACTATTTTCCAAAACTTATGGTATTTTCAGTGTTAGTGCATAATATTGGTGGCATTCTATTCGTTAAGTGCTGAATTACAGGCGTGAGTGTGGGGTAAATGGTATAATGATGGTGAAACGTTTCTTTTCGTGTTGTTTCCAAAACTCAATAGAAGCTTCAAGTAAAGTTGCCACCACTTTACTTGGAGTATGACTTTGACTAGACTGACTTGACTATGACTTGACTTGACTTGATGACTTCGACTGTGACTTGACACATATTTGCGTGAAATATATACAACTTGATAAATTATCAATTACTTGACACTGGCTAAATACACGAAATTGTGGAGCCAAAACAAAAAAAAAGTTCATCTATCTATCTATTTTTCATCATTTAATAACTATATTAATATTATCAAGTTTTGCGTGACACTGCACTGTAGTAACAAAGTGTGTCTTGTGTGGGGACAAGCCGTGGTATGTTGTATCCGATAGCGGCAATCGGACACGGTCGCCGATCCCCTATCACCGACTCGGCACACCAATACAATTGTAAGGAAATAAGGAAAATCGTTAATTTTTCTAGTGTCTACAACGGACGAGTTTTAGTTTCTAGTTACCGACAACAACTACTTTCGGTTGGCGACCAAGGGGAAGCAACTGGACACAAAGTGTCCACGTCTGCACAGGGAGTGGCTGTATTCAAATTGATTAAGTATCCTACTAATAATAGGTCTTTCTATATGAAAGTGCTGTTCTGCAGTACTGACCATCTTGGCTTAGAATACAAACTTCAATTACTTTTTAACATTGCGTTAAAAAAAATTATAACTGAATAAAAGATATAGAGTTAAATTTAGCGGCATTAAGCGTGCGCTTCACTTGTTTTCTTGGAAGCGACCTTTGTCCACCGCGGTCTGATCGCCCCAGAAAGAGTGATCAATGACACCCGTCATGACTTATAGATCTATTGCAATTCTTACTCTACTCCTCTACAGTATTACAGCCTCTTCTTACTACGTGTCTACTACCAATGGAGCTGCAAGTCTGGTCATAATTTTTTTAAATATATTATTATTATTATATTTTTATGAACATTAAAAAAACCCACCTCCTTCTCGTCCAGAGCCATTGCCTTGTCTAAAGCCACTGCCTTGTCGAAAGCTACTGCCTTGTCCAGAGACACCGCCTTGTCCAGAGCCACTGCCTTTTCCAGAACCACTGCCTTGTCTATAGCCCCAGCCTGTTGAACCAAGCCTTAGTTTGCTATATCTGACAGCGGCAATCAAAGACAGTTGCCGCCCGAGACAACAAGGTGTGGAGAACATGGTGTTTATCACACTATCACACTAATATTATAAAGGCGACAGTTTGTATGTGTGTTTGTGTGTATGTTTGTTACTCCTTCACGCTCAAACGGCTGAATGGATTTGGATGAAATTCGGTACCAAGATAACTTATACCCTGGATTAACATATAGGCTACATTTTATCCCGGAAAAGTGAAATTTCCCCGTAGGATGAGCAAATAATTAAAATACTTTTAATCCGCGGGTAAAATCGCGGGGCGCAACTAGTATATAGCTATTTTTATAAATGAACTTTGACAATAGTGATGTAATGAAATTATCATTATTATCTTTACAATAGTGACGTAGGTATGCTTTGTTTTTGCTAAATTTCTTAAGTGTCGATAAGTTTTTACTAATATTATTGTAACTGTCGTGCCAAATTAACCACAGTTATAAGGTCAAAAAAAAATCTGAATCCGAATCTGAAACTAAAAAAGCTACCCGTATATTAAGAAAATAACTTGCCTTGGCCATAGTTGCTGTTTTTCCTTTGAAGCCAGCTTAAGTGATGATTATTAGGTAATAATGTTTTATCCAAATTTTGATATTTTTGGTTTTCAAAACGACCATAACGTGATACGCCCCGGCCCCAGACAGAGTCTTTCTTAGCATTAAGCTTGTCTGATTTTATTTCATCGGACCATTTACCCTTCAATTTCTTTTCAAGGTTAGATTTCACATTACTCTCCTTTTTTTTAATAACAGTTAATTTGGTTTTGACACTGTCAATCTTTCCTGAAAGTCCATATTTTAGTTTGTCTAAGGGCTTGCTATTCCATCCGTTGCTGGGATTACCTCCATTGACCCAACTAATTTTATTTGACCTGTGTGGTTCAGGGTCAGGATCAGCTGAAACATTCAATAATACAATCATTTATTGACATAATTTGCATAGTTTTTAACACGGCAAATTGCCTTTATTTACAACTAAATTCTACAATAATATAATAACTAATACTAAACACTACCTACTACTAGAAAAAAAAACGGTTGGACTATATACTGGCCGCGATGACCTATAGACAGTCCAAATGCTCCAGCCCACAACCAGTAGGTAGCGTACCCAACATGCTGGCAGCATTGCACCGTTGAATTGAAATGCTGATTCGTTGTGCCAAATAAGTGCCAGCATTTTGGTCACGCGTAGCATCGACCAGGCGCTCTGATGAACTTTTGAAAACGCGATGAACTCCCAGCCCCCACGGAATTCGCATAATTAAACAATATGCATTATACAATATACAATATATATGTATATACATTCGTTGAATTTAATCAATGCTTGAAAGAAGGTAATCTAAATTCTGTGTTTTATTTATAACCTCTTTTTACTTACTTTTTTTCATTTTCTATTTAAGGCTGTCTTAAAAATATTTTGCTGTTACGAAATTAAACAGTTGTTCCGCAATATAGAATAGAATAGAAAGATATTTATTCAATTTAAGTTAACGTACTAAACAGGTTATATTCATATACATAATGTATACACAAGGAATTAAAAAAAAGCAAATAAAAACAAGTATCCAATAACAATTGAAAATCAATGCTTAAATTGCTCTGGTTTTTGACTTGGTCGCATTGGCCCCGGTGTCTCCGTTCCGCGGGGCCAAAAGAGAAAAATGTTTCTCTTATAGCCAGAGGTAGTGCCATAGTTGAGCCTATCTCAACAATGGCGCTATCCGGGGCCTATAGCACACAAATAGTGACACCGGCCCCGATAGGAAATCGCTTTACACAAGAATTTAAATTTAAAAAATGGTTTGATTGCAATATTTCCAGTTTATCTGTATTTTAATATATACTTAACGAAAATCTAATGCTATATTAAATTGAATAAAAAATAAATTTACCCCTGGGTGTACCGTGTACGCTCAGAATCTGAAAAAAAAAACGTACATTTCTTTAAATGGTAATATCACTAGGTGGTAGGACTTTTCTGCAATGTTTGTGTAGGTTTGCCATTTATTATGTGTTCCGGCTTAAAGGGCACTGTAGCTAGTGGCAAATGAGACTTTATGACTGTAGTGTTTGTATAATCTATGTTGTCTGTGGTGGTTGATGTTGTCTTGAGCACGCGGGTGTGGGGTAGTCAGTCACGCGCTAGCCACGAGTGAGAGCGGACGTGTACTGCCATACTGGTGTGTAACCAAGCCAAACTAGTGAGTACTACAAGTGGCGACGAGCAAAAAAGGTCAGAATAAAATAGCATTTCCTTATTATATTTGAAATTGATAGATGGTGGGTAAAGAGTAATAATTTTATAAATGCGTATTAAGCCTTACTATAAACAAGGCAAAGCTATACATATATATACATATATAAGGGTAAAAAATTGTCCAGTGATAAACCAACCCACCACGTGCTGTGTACATGTTCAATTATCCATTGTGGTTGTTTGCCTTATGTACGATGAATCAATGCGATTAACTTTTGTAAAGAGTGGGTAGAAGCAAAAAAAAAAATGATTGAAAAAATTGATTGATTTGATGAATTACATATTGTCTATTGAGTGCCCGCTTCAGTAGGTAATAAAATGCTGGAAAACCTATATAGTATAAAACATTTTGATGACATATCTATACATATAGGATTCAAAGTCCTGACTGACTAATTGACTTATATATCAACACACAGCCTAAACCGCTGGTCTTAGAGACTTGAAATTTGGAGGATGTGTTCGTTGTAGAGTGTAGGTATCCACTGGGAATTTTTTTTCGAAATTCCATCCATGGGAGGTTGGAATGGGTGGTTCAACTTTCTATGAAAAAAATTCTTCTCTGGATCAATCGTATAGAAAATTTATACACATGTTCTTCAATTAAAATTATGAGATACGTGTATCACAGTTTTCCCAAAATAATCCTCCAGTTCTTCCTTATAACTATCCCAGCTGGATTGTTTGATTGAACTCAAAGGGGTAGTTCGATGGTGTTGTAGGTATCCTCTGAACCGACTTTTAACCGACTTTCCACGGAACCACCGGTCAGTCACAGTTTTCCCAAAATCATCCCCAATTCTCACTTATAACTATCCCAGCAAAATCAAATGTTTGATTGAACTCGAAGGGGTAGTTCGATGGTGTTATAGGTATCCTCTGAACAGACACCGACTTTCCACGGAGCCGCCAGTCAGTATAGAGGCCACGATAACAGTGTTTTTACTCGCAACTTTTAATTTTAATAATTTTGGTGGGTATCAATTACGCAGCAACATAACTGTAGCTCTCTCTCAATTTTAATACGCGAGGTGAAGGACTGAGAGTATTCAATGTGTTCAGAAATACAATCAGATGCCTGTCCGCACTTGTGTTTGACAGCTCTTAAGTTTGCGCTTATCTTTTGAGTAGAGTTTTATATAAATATAGTTTCCCAGAGTTTAAAGAAAACAAAAATTATTGCACTGTTTGGGATATTGTCAGTTTGCATAATATATAGAGAGAGTAAAGGCGTTTATAATGTTGTTTCGTTAGAAGATGTCAAACGCACACTAAACTGGTTGTTGGAACCTGACATAATATATAAATTGTATATGAATGCAAATAAATGAATATGAATATATATATATATATATATTCCTGTATAGGTACTCGTACTACTACCTATAAGTAGTACCTAATAGTAATACTCATCGCAAAGGAACCTGACTTAGACGGCGTTCAAAATAAAATGAATGGAGCGAGCTTAGGGTTCCTAACGCCCTAAACATGCGGTATTAGCGTGTACATGTTGAATCGTGGTCGGAAACAGTTATAGAGAAAAACTTACATGCTGGATAATTTACGTGTTAGTCTGTGATAGATACGATAAGTAAATAATTATTCCTATTCAATTTATTCGTAACTAATCATAATCGGGTGATGTTTACAAGAGTATACGATACTTTATGCATATTATGGAATGCCTACTTAGTTAATTTATTGAAATGGTATTGCTTAACGTAGATGAACAATATCTTTAGAGATTAAATTTATGATCAGTATCTCTGCATGCTATGAATAATCAGAAATTAATGTAATTCCATCACTACACACTTGTTTGTCCCACATATTACTTACAAATAAGGGAGTTCGTTTAATTAATTAGTATCAGGGATAGAGAGACCTATCCTAGCACTTACTAGATAGGTTTTGGTTTAAAAAAGAAATAATGAAATTAAGTACGTATAATTTGAATAATAAAATCTACAATATATTAGTCTTCGGAGTATATAATTATTCAATAGTTACTTAGTGATTGTGTAGGACTTATACCTACTGCGTGATTTTGAAAATAGCACCTACCTACATCGCAAACGTAGAACCAATGAATAATACCTTATTACATTAAACTATATAGTATTTAGATCAGAATAGATGGGTTATCATTAGACCCTCATTGAATCATTATTTTAATAAAAATGCATATATAGGTGCGTGTTGTGGTGCGGTAGTATAGACCGTCATTAAATTGAAAACTATACTTATTTTGATGTGTGAGGCAGTACGGGCCTTCATGAAATTGTAAACCGTGCGTGTTGTGTTACGGTAGTATAGACCTTCATGAAATTGAAAACTATACCTATGTTGATGTGTGAGGCAGTACGGGCCTTCATGAAATTGTAAACCGTGCGTGTTGTGTTACGGTAGTATAGACCTTCATGAAATTGAAAACTATACCTATGTTGATGTGTGAGGCAGTACGGGCCTTCATGAAATTGTAAACCGTGCGTGTTGTGTTACGGTAGTATAGACCTTCATGAAATTGAAAACTATACTTATGTTGTACTATTTGTGTGTATACGTATTTTGGTGTGTGAACGTACGGTACGGGACTTGTATTTTGGTGAGTGAACGTACAGTACGGGACTTCTAAAACATGTGTGTTTGGTTGTATGGTATGTAGTATACACCATCAGGAAATTGGAAACTATATTTATTAATGGAAGGGCATTAAGAAAATACACAATAAGGCCAAACCTTGTGGGGTGGAGCTAGTAAAGGGAGACTACACAGCTAACAGTGGTTGAGAAACCTTCCTAGCCTATGAAACCCTCATCAGGACATCCTGGTTGGTCTGCTGAGGCTTGAGAAGGGTGCCCCGGTTACATTCCTGAGCTAAGTTAATGATTCTTATTACGCGTGCGAATCGTGATAACAAAATGTACTATTGTGCGATGGAAACCAATTTCCACGAACAGAGTAAGTTTATAGGACCAAACTGTTGTAGACGCTCTTAATGACCGAATACGTTGTATATGGGCAATTGGGTGCGCTGGTCAAGTTAATTCGATGTAGTAAAATATGTACATATGTACGATGTAGGAGTAAAACTTGATTTCAAAAAGGAATACTGGTAAAGTCTAATGGTTTAGTTTGTCCATGGTGGTTATATGGCATCAATAGAAGTACGGATTTGTATGAAATGACCATAGAATAAGTAATATACTAGAGCTGTAACGTAAATGTTAAGGACATAATGAATTTGTTACCGATATGGAAAATGTTAAGTAAGTATTGTTTTTATTATAATAGGAATCAATTGAAAACCCCTCTTTATATGAACATTTAATTTGATTAACAAAGATATGGTTAAGTTACAAATTTTATAAATACATAGAAGTATAATAAATTACTCTAATCTATTACTCTAGGGTAGGGTAGATGTGTAGCATTATCCATAATGTACTAGAAAATAATGCATAACAAGTAAATAATCGTAACAAAAATGTAATAAAAAGATGTAGAGAAGTAGATGCAAGATAAATGCTGTAGCTAATGGTCGTCAATTGGTGAGCTAAGACTGTTTAATACCATTCCCTACCGGCCACAGACGAATAGGGAGGTTGAGAGGCAGAATCGCAATAGTTTGAAAAGTTAAAATCAGTAATATTAATGAAACAGATTTGAAGGAAAACTTGTGGGTTTTACACACCACACTCACTGATAGCCTCTGTGGTGTGGTGGTTGAGCGGGTCGGCTCATGGCACCTGTGCGGTGGGTTCGATTCCCGCAGCAGGACAAGTGTATACAGAAAGATAAAGTGCAAATGTGTACTTGTTCTGAGTTTGGGTATTGTGGGACCATGGTCCTCGTGATTTTTGGGTCCATAGACACGGAAAGTCCTGCAGGCCTATTATGAAACTCTGTTGCAAACACTGACTGTATAGCTGATACTAGTGCAACTGAAATTGGGAGCTGTCGATGGTTTGTGATCACGTAACGTTTTAAATTTCAATTACAATGGGTTCTTATCAATAACTTGCAATGTGAAGTTGTAACCGACCGATGTAAAAAGCAAGGTTATAATAGGAAACTTGTTTAAATGACTAGCCATTTCTATATGGCTGTATTATACCGCTATTTTGTCTATGGTATTATTTAAAACAGTATATGTCAACTTGAAATTCAACACTTGATCTTTGTAGAGAGGTAACCACAATTTTGCCAATGTCAACAGTAAATGTCATTATGTTAATGGAAATTGGCTGACGAAATACCGCGAAGTGAAGTGGTGTATTTATTTGGATATTTACATTAAAATTATATTTTACACATGGCGACAAGCTCACAAACATATTACAAATAAAAAAGTATACATATTTGTTATTAATAGTAAATTTACTACTTACAATTTACTGTTTGCAATTTGGGTAGGTAAGACATACCTACTTGTTTCTTATGTATTTCAATCTTGGAAGATGCTCAATGTGGAGAAATAAAACAATAAAATGAAATAAAATTTCGTAAGTAGCAGCTTTGAGTTGTTTCTATGGCTGAGCAATAGGCTATTTGACTACTATATTTTTATTACATACATAAACAATATACCTCAAAAAATAGATAGCTGTGAAAACAAAACTTGAATATCTCAAAAAATGACTAATTTACAGGCATTTTAAAATACAGAAATAGAAAGAGACAACTCAAACACGCAGTGACGTCAGTTACCAGTACTCACAGTAACTCATTACTAAGCTGTGGTAGCGCTACATACAATCTCTTTGGCATGTGACGTCACAAGCCATGCCTTCATAGTAGCTGTGAGGAAGCTCAACACGATCTCTGTTTTGCGAGAAAGGGACAGGCGATGAAACTTTAAAAGCATACTACTCCGTGATTAGTTTACCGATTTTACTTATTTTTACAATGATTACATTCATTTTTAACCCACTTTATGAAAATAATATTTACTTGTTCATTTTTAATAGTAGTCAAATAGCCTATTGTTGCTGTTTTTATGATTAAAATCCTCTTACATATTGTTGATGTTCATATCAATGAAATATTTTACGTCAAAAGCTATATCCATGCAGTGGATCTTTTGTTGAATTTAATTGCAATTAAATGTCGTACATGATTACAAAACCATGATTGTATCTGATTTCATATTGAAACGAATTGAAATCAAAGTTGCATGATTGGCCAGCAGGTTAGGGTCCAGGATCTGTATATGTGATCGTTGGGCATTATTATACTATATTATTATTATTCTTATAAGTCAGTAACAGGAAAGTCACTGAATTATTTTTTTGGACGATGGAACAGGTATCCCATTACATTCCCCTTACCCTTCTCCATTACATAATAATCAGAGAATGGAGGACTCAGAAGTAAGAGACAAAGATACTGCAAAAAAAAAAAAAAAGGGAAGGAATAGGGAGACAGGAAGCGAAGGGCTGAGAAATCGACAATATTAGGACATAAAGTATATGCAAAGGTTAAGGAAATTTAGACGGAATATAATACAAACGTTGTGACACACAGTTGGGGCAAACAGAAGTTGAAGAAGAAAACAATCTGACTAACTATGAAATACTAACTACGGAGAATTTAGTTGTACTAGCAATGTATTATAGTTAACATGATTGAGTATGTAGTACTTAGATGATTACGAAATTTGATAATAGATCAAAAATAATAGGTCTTTACCTATGAAATTGCCGTATTGCAGTACAGACTTTTTCAAACAAAAAAAAGTTTTGATTGGCTATGAATTCTAAATTCAAATTAATTTTGTTTTAAAAATATGACATTCTATTTACAATATAAGTCTTTTGTTTATTGATTAGCGTTGTATTTTCATTACATTTCAACATTTTTCCTCATAATGGATACTTTGAAATTTCGTGTAATTATGGAATATGAGTTCCGTCGTGGCACCAACGCGGCACAAACGACACGTAACATCAACGACGTTTACGGAGAGAACTATACAAACGAACGTACAACCCGTTATTGGTTTGCTCGGTTCCGTTCTGGGAATTTAGACTTGAAAAATGAACCTCGTGGTCGTCCGGAAACTTTGGTCAACAATGATGAATTAAAGGCGATTGTGGAAGCTGATGAATCTCAATCTACAGCTGAGCTGGCAGCAGCTTTTGATGTTAGCATCAAAACAATATTGGTCCATTTGCGACAGATTGCCAAGATAAAAAAGCTTGATAGATGGGTGCCCCACGAACTTAACGATCGCCAGCGCAACGTACGCGTCGAGACTTGCCTTGCGCTGCTTAACAGGCACAGAAATGAAGGAATTTTGAACCGAATTGTTACGTGCGACGAAAAATGGATTCTTTTTGACAATCGAAAGCGCTCAGCAAGTTGGTTAGATCCTGGTTCGGTACCAAAGCAATGTGCAAAACGAAAAATGACCCCTAGAAAAATGATGGTCACAGTTTGGTGGTCTAGTGCTGGTGTGATTCATCATAGCTTTTTACAAAACGGCGAGAGCATTACTGCAGATGTGTACATTGAAGAACTGACCACAATGATGGCGAAACTCGCACGTCTGCAACCAGCTTTGGTCAATCGGTCGTCTCCACTGCTACTTCACGACAACGCGCGACCCCATACTGCACAACAGACCGTCTCTAAGCTGCATGAGTTGGGTTTGGAAGCTCTCCCTCATCCGCCATAGTCACCAGATCTTGCGCGTACCGACTTTTTTCCAAAATTTGGACAACTTTTTAGCGGGAAAAAAATTCAATTCCAGAGAGGCAGTACAAAACGCCTTTGAAGAGTTTGTTGTCTCCCGTCCTGCTGATTTTTTCAAGAAGGGCATCCATAAACTGCCACAGCGTTGGCAAAGATGCATTGATTGCAGGGGTGATTACTTTGAATAAAAGAAATAAATAAGATTGAAAAAAAAAAATACTTTAACTTTTTTCAAACAAAACGGCAATTTCATAGGTAAAGACCAATATAATTAAAATAAGGAAGGGATGTAGTGTTTGTATAATCTATGTTGTCTGTGGTGGTTGATGTTGTCTTGAGCACGCGGGTGTGGGGTAGTCAGTCACGCGCTAGCCACGAGTGAGAGCGGACGTGTACTGCCATACTGGTGTGTAACCAAGCCAAACTAGTGAGTACTACAATGACCTAATTCTCAGTCTTGTAATCTTATTACTATATTGTGTTGATGACTCAGGATGACGTGCGCAGTGCAGTGTCACGCGAAACTATATTTTAGAGATTCAAGTGACACTACAACCAATATGGGCAGCCGTGTCTCTTAACATCAGGCGAAAGATTTACTTGTGACGTCATTCCTTAACATAAAAAGGGGCAAGGACCCAACTTTGGCGAAAGTAAAGGTGTGTGTGAAGTTAGCCCCGCACTTTTCGAAATCTAGATTTTTTTGTTGTGCTGAATTGTTCTAGGTTTGTTCTATATTGTTCCAAAATAAAAAAAAGTCTAGCGTGAAAATTATGGGTGGAAAATCCGAAAAACAAATTTTCACCGTAGCTCCCCAAGTGTGATAAATCCTATTTTTCTTTGTGCTGGATTGTTCTAGGTTTGTTCTCAATTGTTCCAAAATATAACGATCCTAGAATGAAAACTGAATTTGGAAAATAAGAAAAACTTTTTCGTGGTAGCCCCGCACTTTTGGAATTTCCAAAACATTATTGTTGTTCCAGATTTTTCTAAGTTTGTTCTACATTGTTCCAAATTAAAAAACTTCCAGAGTCAAAATTGAGGCCTTAAATTAAAAAAATACTTTTGTATGGTAGTCCCCCATTTTGCGATAATCTCATTTTTCAATGTTGTGCTGGGTTTTTCTAGGTCTATTCTACATTGTTCCAGAATATCATTTGTCTAGAAAGAAAGCTGCGGCCAGGAAACGATAAAAAGTGAACGGAGAACCAGCATGTCGTTAAAGAAGTTCGCCCCGCAATTTTGGAATTTCCGAAAATTTAATGTTGTTCCAGATTGTTCTAAGTTTGTTCTATATTGTTCCAAAATAAAAAACTTCCAGAGTCAAAATTGAGGCCAAAAAAAAAACTTTTGTTTGGTAGCCCCCCCATTTTACTATAACCTTATTTTTTAAGATTGTGCTGGGTTGTTCTAGGTCTATTCTACATTTTTCCAGAATATTAATCGTCTAGAACGAAAGCTGCGGCCAGGAAACGATAATAGGTGAAGGGAGAACCAGCATGTCATCTCGATAAACATATTAAAAAAGCCCCGCACTTTTGAAATTTCCTGAATTTATCTATTGTGCTGGACTGTGCTAGGTACATGTTACATTGTTCCAGAATATCAAACTTCAAAAGCAAATATATACGTCAGAACAAGAAAAATACTTTTAATAGAACTTGAAGGTAAGCATATTTTTAAGAAAATTTCTTTTGTTGTGCTGAATTGTTTCAGGTATGTTCTACATTATTCCAGGCTTGTTCTATATCGTCCCAACATAATTCATCTAGAAGGAGCTGAGCTATCAGGCCAGTCAAACAAATATAGTGGATAACAAATCTGCCGTTGTTGAAAGAGTTTAAGAATATAAACAACAATAAAAGAACTTACACTGAGCGCCAGAACCAAACACAGCGATTTGAGATGCATTTTCGGTCTTTGGATCGTGGTGACCCGAGTCAGGCCAAGACGAACTCGACTGTGCTTCTACCAAATTGTATCCCCTTTTTATACCAAAACTTTGGCTTGAACAAACACGCTCAAGGAAGCAATAACTCATAACCATCACCTGTGCAAATCAACATATTGTGTGTAGGTAATACAGGAAAATAGTTTTAACCATTAATTTGACAAAAAAAAGTAAATAACAGTTGATATATGACCATCTGCTTCTTTCTTTATACATATTTTTGTGGATTTACCGGCGGTTAAAATATGTGAGCTATTCAATTCACTAAACTTATTTAATTTCTTTAGCAAACAACGGCTGATTTATTGTATTTACACGCCTGCTGCGTTGTTTAATTAAGTAAAAATTTTACTTGGCAGTGGCATTTATTTAATTACGCAAATCAAATACTAGCCTTTTCATTTTCACAATTTCTATTGTGATTAAAATAAAAAATGAGTTGATCGTAATTTATCTACTTATTTCTTTTCATTCCACTAAGTACACTAATATTTCTTGTCTTTGAAATGTAAATATTCATTTTCTTTAGAATATTAATAATATATTGAGGTAATATATGGTGAATGTGCGCAAGAACTGCGTGATCTCATTCCCTTATCAACATTCCCCATACTGGACTACTAGACGCTCGGCTAAGCGCCATCCCTTCATGGTTGAAATACCACCCATTCGTACCAATCGATTTGATTCCACGTTCATAATTAGAACGGCTAAGAAATGGAATGCCAGCGTCTATGTTTCCGGCGAGTGTCGTGGAAACTTATGGCACTGGCTCAAATCTTATATCACCAATCGGAACCAAAAAGTAGTAATTAATAGGTACGAATCGGATACAGTCCCTGTTAGTGCCGGGGTCCAACAAGGCTCAATACTGGGACCATTGCTATATGTGTTATATAATAGGTCTTTACCTATGAAATTGCCGTATTGCAGTACAGACTTTTTCAAATAAAAAAAAGTTTTGATTGGCTATGAATTCTAAATTCAAATTAATTTTGTTTTAAAAATATGACATTCTATTTACAATATAAGTCATTTGTTTATTGATTAGCGTTGTATTTTCATTACATTTCAACATTTTTCCTCATAATGGATACTTTGAAATTTCGTGTAATTATGGAATATGAGTTCCGTCGTGGCACCATCGCGGCACAAACGACACGTAACATCAACGACGTTTACGGAGAGAACTATACAAACGAACGTACAACCCGTTATTGGTTTGCTCGGTTCCGTTCTGGGAATTTAGACTTGAAAAATGAACCTCGTGGTCGTCCGGAAACTTTGGTCAACAATGATGAATTAAAGGCGATTGTGGAAGCTGATGAATCTCAATCTACAGCTGAGCTGGCAGCAGCTTTTGATGTTAGCATCAAAACAATATTGGTCCATTTGCGACAGATTGCCAAGATAAAAAAGCTTGATAGATGGGTGCCCCACGAACTTAACGATCGCCAGCGCAACGTACACGTCGAGACTTGCCTTGCGCTGCTTAACAGGCACAGAAATGAATGAATTTTGAACCGAATCGTTACGTGCGACGAAAAATGGATTCTTTTTGACAATCGAAAGCGCTCAGCAAGTTGGTTAGATCCTGGTTCGGTACCAAAGCAATGTGCAAAACGAAAAATGACCCCTAGAAAAATGATGGTCACAGTTTGGTGGTCTAGTGCTGGTGTGATTCATCATAGCTTTTTACAAAACGGCGAGAGCATTACTGCAGATGTGTACATTGAAGAACTGACCACAATGATGGCGAAACTCGCACGTCTGCAACCAGCTTTGGTCAATCGGTCGTCTCCACTGCTACTTCACGACAACGCGCGACCCCATACTGCACAACAGACCGTCTCTAAGCTGCATGAGTTGGGTTTGGAAGCTCTCCCTCATCCGCCATACTCACCAGATCTTGCGCCTACCGACTATTACTTTTTCCAAAATTTGGACAACTTTTTAGCGGGAAAAAAATTCAATTCCCGAGAGGCAGTACAAAACGCCTTTGAAGAGTTTGTTGTCTCCCGTACTGCTGATTTTTTCAAGAAGGGCATTCATATACTGCCACAGCGTTGGCACAGATGCATTGATTGCAGGGGTGATTACTTTGAATAAAAGAAATAAATAAGTTCCAAAAAAAAATACTTTAACTTTTTTCAAACAAAATGGCAATTTCATAGGTAAAGACCAATATGTGAATGATATAAGTGAATGTTATAAATTCTGCAATTTTTTATTATACGCTGATGACTTGAAAATATATCATACCATTAATACATACTACGATCATCCGAATTTTCAGTTGGATTTGGACCGGTTATCAGTATATTACACCAGACCCACTCCTAGTCCCTGCATTCTTCCGAGACTCTCCTGCTCAAGCCTCCCATCCATACCTCCCAATTCTATGATAAATCCTTTACAGCGCAAGCTGTTCGTCTGTGGAATGCGCTTCCCGTAGATATTAGACACGCTAAGTCCCTAAGCATATTTAAAAGTATGGTGCATAAATATTATATGTCATTATAATTGCTCCATTTATTATTTACTACTACTTTGTATTCCATTCCATTTTAAAGTAGTATATATTAGTTTATTACGCTATTGCATAGCTTTTATCGCGAGCCTTGAGCGTGGGGACCGAATTCAGAAATTCCGTAACGAAAAAAACCTAACACTCCGAACCGTATAATTGCATAAGTGGATAAAAAATGCTATGCAATAGCTTTACCGCGGCAGTCTCCGAGTGCCACACGTCTTTTTTTATTATAAAATATATATGTATTAGAATGTAGGTATATATATATATATATATATATTATATAAATATATCAGTTAATAGTTTATAATTTATCTATATTTACTTTATCTATAAATTGTTTTACACCGCTGCTTATTTTTCTCTACTGCTACTGTCCATTCAAGGGTGGAAGAGATCGCTGTCAGCGATAAGACCGCCCATTGTTACACTAGTTCTTAAATATTATAGTTATTCCTGATTTTGTACTTCATTGGTGAGACAATAAAGAGTTCTATCTATCTATATTGTAGTCAAAATAAACTGACGCTTTGTCTTAATAAATGCAAATCAATAGTTTTCACTCGTAAGAGAAGTACCAGTAACTTCACATATTCCCTTTGTAATTCAAATCTGGATAAGGTACAAATAATCAAAGATTTAGGTGTTACTTTGGTTAGTAATTTAATCTTAGATATACATTTACAGAATATTATACACATGCACATGGTTTCAAAATGTCATAGGATTTGTCATAGGATCTACTAATAATTTCAAAAATGAATATAGTTATAGTCTATTGTATAAGTCACTTGTTCGATCACAGCTTGAATATGCGGCTCCCGTATGGAATCCCGTTATTATAAATGTTATATTAAAGACATTGAAAGAGTTCAAAAGAACTTACGCTGTGTGGATTATAAGTATAATCATAGTTTTATGTCATATGAAGATCTGCTTAAAAAATATAAACTAGTGGATTTAAATTCTAGAAGGTTGCTACTTGGAGCAACGTTGTTGTATGACATCTGTCACAATCGTTACGACTGCCCCGAACTGGTAAATAGGCTTTTTTCCAAAGTTCCACTTAGAATTCACTCACGAACTGAGCAAAAATCTTTTTTACCGCAACCCGACGTACCAACTCGGGTCAGCGTTCACCACTGTACCGCATGACTAAATCTTATAACGATAATTTTAATAATATTGGCGATTTTCGTAGGATTGTGTTGGAGGTCTTGAGTGGTGATGGTAACAAGCATTCCACCTGATAGTTTGTTTGTCTTATACGTACCTGCCTTGTCTACTTCGTCGTGGATATGTTTGCCTCATCACAGCTCTCGGCCCACCGCCTACAACATCTATCTTTGGTTTATTTTTAAAATTCAAATTCAAATTTATTTATTGTTTCAACATACATGACACATACTCTGCTTTAGCATACACTGTGTTGCAGGGGGCAGTGTCTTCCCTTATGGTACAAATAATTTCAATACAAAATTGAAACAGTAAAAAGTTAAGTAGGTGTTGAAAAGCAATGTAATATTTAGCTAGGTAAGCTAGTTTATAACAAAAATTATGAACCTTTGTTGTCTAGTAATAGTTTAAAAGCTAAGTAAATAAATAAATAAAAGACATCTATATACATGTAGACAGAAACTGGTTTCTGCGTAGATAGGTTGCAACCTATATAACTATAGGCCTTCAGCATGTCCACACCGCGCCGTGTCTGAAACAAGAATGATCCGTAGTACACCGAGCGGTCCCTTTTTATAGCCAGATGGGTAGGGAAGCGATGACAATGCCAGTGCTGCCACTGTAATAAATTTAAATGCTGCCACAGAGTAAATTACGGTACAGCCCGCTGCGCATAGAGTTTATAACTGGACGTAGCCGCCGTCATACATATTAAAAAAAAAAATACATATAGGGGTCTGCGTGTAGCGATGTTGAGTCGTGCGTGTCGTGTGTAAGTAGTTGAGCACCTGTAAGCGTAATTGTAGTACTTCTCAGAGAATGTGTATAAAATGCAAGAGCATGATTAATCAATTCTGACTAGGAGCTTTTCCACATTTTTATAGTCTAATTACTGCAGCCATTCAATAACCGGAATTTTAAATTTATGTTAGTTCAGTGATGTAGTTTTGTATTTATTGTTTATAATGTTGTATATTTTAGAAGTAATATAATTACAATGCCTCCACGCTAGAGCACTTCTATATTTAGGAATAGGACAATGGTCCAATCTCTTGTTGGTGATAGGTAGAAATGGAACTGTTTCTGCATGATATCTTTTTAAAATCTGATACACAAACAACTTCCTCACGGAAAGGACTTTACATTTTTCAAAGAGATCAGTAGTAGGATGTCTGAAAGGTAAGGCCATTATAACTTTTAGCAGTGCGCGCTGGGCTCGCTCAACTTCAATAATGTGTGTCTTCGCTGCGCCACCCCATGAGCTAATACAGTAACGAATGGCACATTCACCAAGGGCTTTGTAGGTCTGCAGTAGCAGTTTCTTGTCCGCCACTGGGCGAAGGGTCTTAAACAAGTGTATTAGCTTCCTAACACGCTTCGAAACTGATTCAATATGGGATCTCCAAGTCATTTTATGGTCAATAGTCACACCAAGGTATTTGATTGATTCTACTCGACTGAGGATATTACATGAGCAATTGATGCTACTGATGGGAATGAGTGAGCATAGATTTTAAAATCAAAGGGTAATTTATTTCTATCTGTTTTTTTGAAACGTACCTATATATTTTGTTTTTGTTGTATTGAGAGAGAGTAAGTTATCCTCTAACGTAACGAAGTAATATTGTCCCATCCTGGGGCACTTTTGACTTTGAGATTACTAATAATACTTGCTACTTCTTTTGCGTCAGTTAAAAATAGTGACAAAGAACCAGTTGGTGCAGAGCTTGTACGCGTACCTAAATTTTTTTTTTTTTTTAAGGAATGACGTGACGAGCTAGCCGTTCGCCTGATGTTAAACGACACGGCTGCCCATATCAGCTGCAGTGTCACTCGGAACTCTAAAGTATAGAGTTTCGCGTGACACTGCACTGCGCACGTCAACCTGAGACATCAGCACAATCTAGTAATAAGATTACTAAACTGTGAGATCAGATCATAAAGTCTCATTTGCCCAGTAATTTCACTAGCTACAGTGCCCTTCAAACCGGAACACAACAGTGCTTGCGCACTACTGCTTGGCGGCAGAATAACTGGCAAAGCGGTGGTACCTACCTAGATGAACTTTGCAGTAAAGTCCTACCACCACATATAGAGAAGGCAGCTTTTGCAAGTTCTTGATCAGTTTTGTTTAAATTATTTAATATTAAATCGGCCAAATCTTTTCCGGTGGAGCTAAAAAAATTGTTGACTTCATTAAGATTCATTTGGACTTTTTTTAATCTTTAAAAGCGGGCTAGCGTGATTTTTCTTTTGAGAGTAGTTACTGAGTTCTTTTATAATGTTCCATGTTTCTTATATATTACCACGGGATGAATCAAGTTTGTTTTTATAATAATCGTGTTTTAAACTTTCTATTAAATTGTTGCAAACATTTCGGTACTTTGTGAACGTTTCACGTAGCTTGGCGTCATTTAGAGATGCTTTACATTGTTTTTGTAAACGATTTCGGCATCTTATACATTTAATAACGCTACTATTAATCCATGATTTTATTAGTTTATGTTTATTTGATCTACTTTTGATTGTAGTGTTATTTTGGATTACTTCTTGGACAACTGATACTAATTTAACTGCGGCATCATTCGCTTCAGATATTTCATAATAGTCTTTCCAGGGTTGCTGTGCAAGGGTTTCTCTAATTAAGTATATGTTATTAATTGCCTTAAACCGTATATTAGGTCTTTACCTATGAAATTTCCGTTTTGTTTGAAAAAAGTTAAAGTATTTTTTCTTTCGAACTTATTTATTTCTTTTATTCAAAGTAATCACCCCTGCAATCAATGCATCTTTGCCAACGCTGTGGCAGTTTATGGATGCCCTTTTACAGGGTTCTATTGTTCACTAATAATCTCACTACCGGAATGGGATAAATTAAAGATTAATTGTTACTTTTTACCACATATATTGTCCTCGCGAACCGAACACACAATTAACAATATAAAAAGGAGTAAGCCCGGAGTATGTGAGGACACGCGTCTCCGAATGCTACTCTAATGCAACTCTCGTGCAACTCTACTGCGACTCTTACGCGACTCTACTACTTACTGTACTTTAATTAAATCACGCGCTCCTTAAATAGGTCGGCACTGGCGACGTCAACGTAAACAAACGTGTGTCCCTACATCAACCCCATTCTTAAAAAATAATAATTTTGGTACAAAATTCGACAATAAAAGTCATACACGTTAATAAAGTCACAAAAAATATCTCTACAATGAACAAAGGAAATCGTATTATATCGACTGAATAAACAAAACATCTTTCAAATGCGTTCTGAAAGTTTAACTCAAGTTCAACGTTATTCGATAAACAAATACTCTACTAACGTCAACTTATATAAATAAAAGTAACCAAAACAAAACGATCCCTTTACAAAGTAACTCATTGTTATCCACTCTAAACTCAAAGAATTCATAGACTTCACTTGATTCGACCCCACTCATTTGCTTATTTTTCAGTTCTCACCGCCACGGACTGTTTATATTATTTAGAAACAGCCAGTGTAATATAACTCGGTGTAAATATAGCTCTAGCACTTAGGTACGTCGGTCACATAATAAGACGTACAAATAAATACAAATCCAATGAGTAACGTAGTCATAATAAAAACATTGAAGTAAACCATAATAAACTAACATAAACAATGAAACACAGAGTGGTAAAAATATCAAGTGCATGAAAACCAAAAAAATATTCAAGTATACCAACGTAATTATAACAAATTTAAAATAAGCACTAAGGCATACATATTGAAGAAAAAAAATTCAAAAATTACCATTTTACATTAAGAAGTAAATTTTAACAAAACATTACCAAAAATATTTATTACACAGTTCATTAATTCAGATTAAACCGAACTGGTTTTTTAATGATGCGACCTGAACGCGTTGTACACATGGGCGAATCTTTTTTCGCAACATCTAGTGATAAATAACTCTTGTTTGGCCCTGCTTTATCATTAACAATCTTATCACTAACACTTATCTTTGTACTACAACTTTGACCTGAGTCTGTATCAGTTGATTCAAAGTTTAGCACATATGCGGGCTTCAAACGATCAATGGAAATAAGCGACTGTCTTCCCGGTAATTGCACAATAAAACCTTTATCTAGTCTTTTGACTACGGCATATGGTCCGTCATACGGTGGTTGCAGTGATTTTCGCACAAAGTCATTCCTAACGAAAACCTTTTTACATGCTTTCAAATCTGGGTGTACGAAAATTGTTCTCGAATCTCTGTGAACCATAGGTTTAGGTCTTAAGTTGCTGATCGTTTCTTTTAAATGCTTAACGTATTCCTCACCGTCTGCAATTTTACTGTCATTTACTTCAAAAAATTCACCAGGAAGCCTTAACGTTTTTCCGAAGGTTAATTCTGCCGCAGATACACCAGTGTCTGATCTAGGCGCCGAACGCAAACCTAAAATTACTGTGTACATTTCGTCTATCCACGAGCTTTTATTATTTAATCTGGCCATTAATGCAGCCTTAAAACTTCGATGCCATCTTTCAATAGCACCGTTGCTCTGTGGATGATATGGGGTAGTCCTTAACTTGTTTACGCCCAAAAACTTCATTAGCTGAGTAAACAGACTACTTTCAAATTGCCTACCCATATCGCTAGTTAAAAATACAGGTACACCATAACGCGTAATCCAACCTTCATAAACTATCTTAGCCACTGTCCTAGCACAAATATCTTTCATCGGAAAAGCTTCCGGCCAGCCTGTCTGCCTATCTATCATGGTAAGACAGTATCTGTAGCCTTCTTCCGTTGTAGGTAACGGACCTACTATATCTACATGTAAATGTTCAAAACGACTTACCTGTGAAAACTGCCCTAGTGCCGACATGGTGTGTCTGTGCACTTTTGATTTCTGACATTCTAGACAAAAACGAGTCCAGATACCTAAATCTCTTTGCATCCCAGGCCAAAAAAATTTACTAGATATCATCTTTCTAGATGTCCCAATACCTGGATGGCTTAAATTATGTATCGACTCGAACGCCAATCGTCTAAACTTTTCGGGTAAGTACGGTCTTGTATAGCCACTTGAGCTTTCGCAAACAATCGGCTCGCTACACCATGGCATCGTCACTTTCATCAGTTTAAAGTTGCTACTTTTTGCTGACCATAGCTCATTAAGCTCTTTGTCGTTACGCTGCATGTGGGCAATTTCAGTATAATCAAGTACGTTTGGGCATGAAATGGTATCTATCTCTATCCTACTTAAAGCATCCGCCACGTGATTTTGCTGTCCTGTCACGTGACGAATATCGGTAGTAAACTCGCTAATATAAAGTAATTGTCGAGTACGTCGCGGAGATTCTTTAATGCTACCCATCTTCTGAAATGCAAAAGTCAACGGTTTGTGGTCAGTATAAACAACCGTTTATACTGACCACAGAAATCTAACCAGATTGCGGCCTTCAAACATGTTCCTGAAATACTGCATTGACAAATATATCGCAAGTAATTCCCTATCGTAGGTACTGTACTTTTGTTGCGCGTCAGTCAATCTCTTGGAATAATAACCTAAAGGAACCCAGTTATTATTAACCTGCTGTTGTAAAACCGCACCAATGGCATTGTTTGAAGCGTCCGTCATAATCGCAAGTGGTTTATCGGACAAGGGATACGCTAATGACGTAGCGCTCTTCAAACTAAGCTTACATTGTTCAAAAGCTTGAATAGCACTTTCTGTCCACACAATGATTGACTTGTCCTTTTTTTACCGCGATGTAAATAATTATTTAACTCGGCCTGATATTTCGCTGCATGAGGTAGATGATTTCTATAAAAGTTTATCATGCCTAAAAATCTGCGAAGTTCTTCTATGGTGTTTGGCCTTGGATAGTCAATGATGGCTTTGACTTTGCTGTCTAAAGGCTTAAGTCCTTCAATTGAAACTTCGTGGCCTAAAAATTCGATTTTCTCTTGACCCAATCAACATTTCGAGATGTTAATCGTAATACCAAAGCTTTCTAATCGTTTAAAAACTGCGTCTAAGTGCTGTTCATGCAATAACTCATTTTCGCTTGCTATAATCAAATCGTCCAAATAAGAAAAAACAAATTCCGACTTAAATTCAGAAAATTCAGGATGTTCTTTCTGAAAATCTGATTCTAAGTTTTGTAATACGCAAATTATTCATGAAACGCTGAAATGTTTGCGCGGCGTTTCTCAAACCGAAAGACATGCGTGGAAACTCATATAAACCAAAAGGTGTTGTTATTGCTGTTTTTTCTACATCCTCCGGAGCTACCATGATAAAATGATAAGCTCTATTAATATCTATCCAGGAGAAAACTTTCTTGTTAGCTAAAATGAACGTGAAGTCCTTTATATGTGGAATAGGATACCTATCGGGCTTTGTGATGGCATTTAAAGCACGATAGTCACCACATGGACGTATCTGACCATCCTTCTTAGGCACTACGTGCAAAGGAGTGGCCCATGCGCTTTTCGAAGGGCGACATATTCCCATCTCCTGCATTAACCTAAACTCTTCGCGTACTTTTTTGTAGCGGTCCGGTGGTAACGGTCTTGTTCGTGCATGTACCGGTGGACCTGTCGTCTCGATATGGTGAAATACATTATGACGCGGAGGTTCTTTAAAAGATAAGGGCTTCGTTACTTCCGGATACTTTTTTAACAGATGGTAAAACGGATGAGTCTCAAGGATCGTAAAAATCGATAACTGATCTGCCTTAACAATTGATGAAATGACATGCAATTTCGTCACTTGGTCAATTAATCGTTTGCCCTTTATCTCGACAAGTAAATCGTAATGATATAAAAAATCAGCTCCCAAAATGGGCTGGTTGACATCGGCAATAACAAATGTCCACTTAAAAGCTCTCCTTAAATTAAGATTAAGTGTAATAGTCTTTGTGCCATATGTCCTAATTTCACTTCCGTTAGCTGCATAAAGTTTATACTCACAGTTTTGTTCGCAATCACGCACTGACCTGTGTCCACGGGGAAGCACTGAGATATTTGCACCAGAATCAACCAAAAAACGCATACCATTTTCACGATCTGTTACGCAAAGTCGGTGATTGTTGGTCTTGATGCAGGGGACCACCGAAGATACCTGCACCTCCTCTAGTTTTCCGCTTTCTTCCAGTTACACGGTGATATGCACTTCGTAGCGTTGTCTTTGTACCGGTAGTGGTAAAAACATAGCCAGTGAGGGTCACGTCTGCCTCTACTTTTACTTCTTTGTCGGGAACGTGAAGGAAAACGTCGACTATTAGGATCTTGCCTGCTGATTGGTTTCGATCTTTCCATTTCTGCCATTCGCACGTTGAGTTTGGCTATCTCCGCTAAAATTAAAGCACTATCTGCTGCCGACATTAACGGTTTCGTGGGTACTGGATTCATCGTGATACGAAGAAAAATACAGCTTTAAGTGCACGGGTGCGCGGCTGCCGTTATTACGACACAAAAAAAGGTTCAGTTCAAAAAAACGAACATAAAAAGTTTAAGCAAAAAAAACTGTTCAAAAAAACGAACATAAAAAAAAAGTTTAAGCACTTCACAATTCGTCCATTCCGGTAAGTAGCAAAAAACGCGGGTGTCACCAGTTTGCGGAGGTCCTATTATTCACTAATAATCTCACTACCGGAATGGGATAAATTAAAGATTAATTGTTACTTTTTACCACATATATTGTCCTCGCGAACCGAACCCACAATTACCAATATAAAATGAGTAAGCCCGGAGTATGTGAGGACACGCGTCTCCGAATGCTACTCTAATGCAACTCTCGTGCAACTCTACTGCGACTCTTACGCGACTCTACTACTTACTGTACTTTAATTAAATCACGCGCTCCTTAAATATGTGGGCGCTGGCGACGTCAACGTAAACAAACGTGTGTCCCTACACCCTACTTGAAAAAATCAGCAGGACGGGAGACAACAAACTCTTCAAAGGCGTTTTGTACTGCCTCTCGAGAATTGAATTTTTTTCCCGCTAAAAAGTTGTCCAAATTTTGGAAAAAATAATAGTCGGTAGGCGCAAGATCTGGTGAGTATGGCGGATGAGGGAGTGCTTCCAAACCCAACTCATGCAGCTCAGAGACGGTCTGTTGTGCAGTATGGGGTCGCGCGTTGTCGTGAAGTAGCAGTGGAGACGACCGATTGACCAATGCTGGTTGCAGACGTGCGAGTTTTGCCAGCATTGTGGTTAGTTCTTCAATGTACACATCTGCAGTAATTTTTTTATGTTACTGAATGATTTGACGAGCTAGCCGTTCACCTGATGCTAAGCGCCACGGCTGCCCATAACAGAACAGTGTCAATCCCATTAATTTCCCAGCCCAATTGCCCAGTAATTTCACTAGCTACAGTGCCCTTCAAACCGGAACACATTAAAAATATTTTCAAATTTCAGGGGTTTACAGGTGTATCTTGGGGAAAAGCGTTTGAATAAGTTTTTACTAAATATTATGGAAGATATTCTCCACGACGCTCGTGGGGTAAATAACTTCTGATCCGGCATCATAATTAGTGCTTGCGTGACAGCTTGCACATAAATCTTGGTGTTTCAGTAACAATACATGAATATTTCAGTACTTTAAAAATTGACCTCTTTAATTTGGTCGGATTATTCTCTGCTAACTTTTGGCTGCCAAGTTCACACTGGTTTGTAATAAGACGGTGAGAGTTTATAGAACCAAGGTATAGGTCAAAGTGGCTTTCTAAAAAACCGTTGAAGGGCGAGTCAGACAAGTGTACAGAGGGCATATACGAGTATAAAAGAAAGTCGTGTTACAATATTTATATAACTCAAGAACAGCTGAACCGATTAGGCAGAAAATTGGTGTGGAGGTAGCTTAAAATCAGGAGACGGACATAGGGTGATTTTTGTCCGTTTCGACCGCGTTTTACTAATTCACCCGTGCGAAGCCGGGGCGGGTCATGAGTAATAAAATTGATGTCAATCAATAAAAAAAACTTAAAAACCTAAACACGCATATTCATTGACTGTTAGGCGGAACGAAGGTGAAGTGAAACGAATCTCCGCGCCTTGTACCTAATCCTAAACGCCTAAAAAAAGTGTGCTTTAGACCACACGACTAAAGTAAAACTTCTTTAGTTTAGCTCCATCTATCGGCCGGTGTAACTTTGTTTTTACATTGTTTAATGTTAATGTCGCCATTTTGACAATAATTGTAAATTGTTATTTAACCGGACATACCAACATAATAATACAAATTTTAAACGTTGTTATGTTGAGAATGGACATCTAAGTTTTACTTCAAAGTTCCTAAAAAGAACATAAGAAAAAGTGTCTTCGCTAATAATGGACACATTGTTAAGTCTAATAGATGGCTAGATTGTACAAAAATGAAATAGAGTGCCTGAAGATATCCTATATAGGAACAGGTAAGAATAAGGATAAAATAATACCATCAACAATATGAATAACTGTTTTTATTCGTGAATATTTTTGGGTCCGTGAAACGGGTTTTATATTTGCTCATTACTTAACATTTAAAATCTTTAGGGTCGTCGTTGAACTGATGCACAATCGGCGGGCATTATCATTAAATCGAGCAGACACACATGTAAGCTTTGGACTTAAGGTTCCCAGGATTCACGGTGCTGCTGCTTCCTGGCCAAACTGGGGATGCACCATTGAAAGCTGGGAAGCCATATATTAAAGGAGGCCAGATGTATGGCCCACCGTCTGATCTGCCACTTGAGCATCCGGAAGATGTGCCGCTGGAAGCGCTTGTTGTTGTTGTCGTTGATCCGAATGAACCGTTGGGGCTGTTAGAACCGGAACCTGTTCCTGATTGGCTGGTTGAGGTTGCTTGAGATACAGAAGAAGTTTTGCTTCCAGCACCATTTCCAGAACCACCTGAAAATGTAAAGTCAATTATGCTTTGTCAGCTTATGATAGTACAGTGGGCAGTCTTATCGCTTAAAGCGATCTTTTCCTCATCTTAGGATGAAGTGGAAATTTAATATTGAATTTGGGTTCATTGTAATTGTTTTCTTTTTTCAAAATATCGATAAAGCTTAGAATACAACTTTAAAAACGTGTACGTGTTTTTAGCTTTCAATTGAGGTATTCAAACCCGGAACCGGCTTATAAGTTACATAAAAAACTGGATTACAAACGGATAATCATCTAAATACATACCAAGTAATTACACATTCTTTATAACTTATTTACCAAAAACCAGAAAGCTTTCAGTAAGAACTACAAATTCACTAGCAGTGACCATTGGCCGTCATGCGCAGTGGATGAGTTAAACTCGCTCGGGGTTTCTTTGCGACCTAAAGTCCATAACGAGAATATCTGTAGAAGAACTAAATGTACCGATATTACTCTTAGTATACTCTATTAGTATGTTGAAATGGCAGTAGATGGACAAGACACGTCGCGCGCAGAACTGACGACCAATGGAAAAGAAAAGTTCCCGAGTGGCGACCACAAACTGGAAGGCTCAGCATAGGCTGGCTCTTCCACTAGATGGACCGACGGACTGTTCAAGTCACGGAGACCCGTTAGATACAAGAGGCAAGCAACAGCTCCAATTGGATCTCTATGGAGGAGGACGTGTATGTCTATTAACCGGCTATTCGATTTTTGTGTAGTAAGTTTTGTAATAACAAAACCACTCACGTCCAGTACCACCACAAACAGGTGAATTGAATTAATCCGTTGCAACTCGCGAAATTTGCTGTTCTCTGTCTATAACTACAACTATTACACGGCTAACACTCACGCGATACAGTCGAATAAGTTCAGCGCTGACTCAGTTGAGGTCAGCGCCGAGCCGCCACCGCCGCCGCGCGTACTCCTTGAGGATGGGCATCTATATTGCCCGAACACCGGTCGAGTTATTCGACTGTATCTCGTGAGTGTTAGCCATGTACTCGTTGTAGTTATGAGTACTACTCACGTCAGTTTCTCTGTCTTTATGTACGTGCTCGCGTTCAGGTTATATTTTTCAACTAATCTTGACTAACGTAGTATACGGTTCTACTTTATAGAAATTTTCTATCGTTGGCGACTTTTAATCGGAGGTAGATTTCTTCCAAAAAGGAGGAAAGTTTGCTGCCGCACCATTTTCCGGCCAATTAAGATATTTGGCAGAAACAGGTACCCAATTTGGTCAAAAAGTTGTCAAGATAGATGGTGTGATCGTGGGATCAAAGTTCAGGACATATTACGAGGTACAATAAAATTAATAACATCATAATAATCAATTTTGATAATATTTCTTAGGAATATTTATAAAAATAAACAACATCCAACCAAGTTGCCGCAACAAAGTTTCTACTCGCAAGGCCAACTGTTCACAGAGCGACTATGGAAATATTCATACGTATATTTTTTGCAAATAATAAAAACACTCACGTCCACCACCACTGCCATATTGTGTGGTAGTCACTTGTGCTGTAGATGAAGTTCCTGTAAACGTTCAAAAATGATATTGTTTTTTTGTTGCAAATTTGATTCCAAACGAAGGAGTTAAATGAGGCAGTTGGTTATAACTATAATTAATGTGAGCCGTCAGCTCAAATACACCCACCACTTGTTATTTAAATAATATGTAAACTAATACTAGGTGGTAGGACTATTCTGCAAAGTTTGTCTACGTAGGTACCACCGCTTTGCCAGTTATTCTACCGTCATGTTTACCGCCGGTTTGAAGGGCACTGAAGGTAGTGAAATTACTAGGCAATGAGACTGTATGATCTGATGTCTCACGACGACGTGCAGAGTGCAGTGTCACGCGAAACTTTATATTATAGCGTTTTACGTGATACCGCAACTGCTATGGGCGGCCGTGTCACTTAACATCAGGTGAATGACTAGCTCGTCACGTCTTTCATTAACATACTCAAAAATCCACATTCAAAGCAGTTCAGTAATCGTTTCCGAGCTAATGGTCTAGTTTTCCATGTTGCTTTGTTACAATCTTATATAGTAATAAAGTGATAAATTTAAAGCTCCTTCAACGATCAAATCAAGTCATTTCTCATAGCGTATTATACAGCCTCAGCTTTCTAACTACGTGTCTACTACCAACGGGATTGCAAGTCCGGACATAAACATTGTAAAAACCCACCTGTGTTTTCATAGCCATCGCCAATGTAATCAGAATTTTCAGCCGATGGTCCATCTATGGAAACAAAATTATTTGACGTCATTATTTAATAATGAAATGTTGTACTCAGTTTAATGAAAAAAAATGTTTAGACTGTTAAAAAACTACTACAATGTAGAAATATTAAATTAGAGCAACAAAACTAGGTGGCATTGGGGCACAGGACTGACACAGAGCTGTGTCGGTTCTGTGACTCATTTAGAACCAAACCTACTCAAGTCGAACAAGACTCAAGACCAAAAACTAAAAAAGAGGATCAAATAATATTTTTGTATATCAAATATTAGTTGAGTATGTTTAAACATAATTATCATGATACCTTGAATGCTGTTCATTTATAATTTATCCGTAGATCAAATAATATGGACGCAAAAATTAATATAAAGATTAAACATAAATATTACATCATATATTTTTAAAAGTGCTTATTTCAAATTGATCAATATTATATTGAAGAGAATCAGAAAATATTTTTCCCTTTAAGGTGAGAGATGAATAGATTTAATCATTGTAATGTTCATTCATGTTTTTCATTGAAATTGTAATTTATTTTTCAAAATATCACTAGGTGCTTAACTACTTACACGCGACATGCACGACTCAACATCTCTACATGCAGACCCCTATATGTATTTTTTTAAATATATACATATATATATATATATGTAAGCTAAAGGCTAAAGTATGTGCGAAGTGCGAGGGCATTTCCCCCCTCAAAAAAAAAAAACAAAAAAAAGGGGAGCGCCTATTCCCCGGGTCAATCGTGTCTGTCGACTTCTTTTAGCGTCACTAGCTTTAGTGAGGCTAAAGGGAATCAAAAGTTAACGGTGAACGTAGATCTCTATTGTCGACAAACCAAAGTTAAAAATTTGTATTATCAAGTGGGTATGTCCGGTAAAATGACAATTTACATTTGTCAAGATGGCGACATTATTCAAAGCAAAAACAAAGTTATACCGGCTGATAAATGGAACTAAAAAAGTTGTACTTAGTCGTGTGGTCTAAGCAACGCGTTTTTATTTTTGTATAAACTTTTTTATCTATTTTTTTTTAGTTGAGGACTTTTTGAGAATTATAATTTGAGAAATACAGAACATAAACAACTGATGTATTTTTATCTGAGCTGCTTAGGAACCATACTTTTGTAATGGTTTTCGAATTTCATTGCCTTCGAAAAGAAATTAAATATGTTGCCCGTTTTATAGGAATTGGTTTAAACAATCATTTTCAACATCCATATTTATCACATCACATCACTACATAGTATAAAACAAAGTCGCTTTCTCTGTCCCTATGTATGCTTAAATCTTTAAAACTACGCAACGGATTTTGATGCGGTTTACCGTAGATCAAATAATATGGAAGCAAAAATTAAAATAAAGATTAAACGTAAAAATTACATCATATATTTTTAAAAGTGCTCAGTTCAAATAGATCAATATTATATTGTAGAGAATCAGAAAATATTGTTCACTTTAAAATGAGAGATGAATAGATTTAATCATTGTAATGTTCATTCATATTTTTCATTAAAATTGTAATTTATTTTTCAAAATATCAATAGGACATAGAATATTTTTAAAAAGTGTACGAATTTTTAGCTTTCGATCGAAGTATTCAAATACGGAATCGGCTTATATATGTACCTATCAATTGGAATTACGAAAGAAAAATCGTCTAAATACATAGCAAATAATTACACATTCACTTCAACTTATTTACCAAAAACCTGAAAGCTTACAGCGCCTTTTATAGTCATGATACGCAATGGATACATCCAACTCGATCGGGGTTTCCTTGCGAGACAACACCCTTAACGAGAATATCCGTAGGAGAACTGAATTCATCGATATAACTCTTAGAATCGGTATTTTGAAATGGTAGTAAATGGATAGGTCACGTCGCCTGCAGAACTGACGACTGATGGAAAAGAAAGGTTCCCGAGTGGCGACCACAAACTGGAAAACTCGACGACAAATCACGGGGAGCCGTTAGATGCAAGAAGCAAGCAACAGCTCCAATTCGAGCTCTATGAAGCAGTCGACGACTTCGGGCTGGCGATGGTGATATTTAAAAATTAAATGACAGAGCAACACTTTTATACCGATATCGTGCGCAAAGCCGTGGTCATTAGCTAACGAATAGTATATACTATACTATTACTATTACTATTAATAGTATATACTATTCGCTAGCTAATGACCACGGCTTTGCGCACGATATCGGTATAAAAGTGTTGCTCTGTCATTTAATTTTTAAATATCACCATCGCCAGCCCGAAGTCGTCGACTGCTTCATAGAGCTCGAATTGGATTTTATATAAAATCATTTAGTACCTGATACGTCGTCGCCCCCGTCAATGCCATCATCCTCAACATTATAACGTCTGCCCTGCTGCCCTGAGGGGACGTTCGATCCTGAGGGCAAATATTTTATACATTTCTAACGGCTTAAACTAATACAATAATATCATCGGCTGGTAACCAAAAAATCTCTTAAATTAATTTAACTGGCAAAATCACCACTTTTAGTGGGTGTAGCGCCACAGAATAAAAAACTTCGGTTATCTACCACAACGCACCACCTAGTAGTCTACGGATTTCACACAAATACAGACACTAATAAAGCACTAAAATGGTTGCGGTATAAATATATTTTTATTAATCAGCTATTCGATTTTTTATGTGCTAAGTTTTGTAATAATAAAAACACTCTCGTGCAGAACCGCTATAACTTGAGGAGGAAGACGATGATGATGATGATGCTGCTGATGATCCAGCTGTAAACATACAAAAATATTGACTTACTGTTTTTATTGTAGCAATTTAAATTCCAAGCGGATTGAAACTTGGAGCTAGGGGTAAGTTTAATATTTGTATAGAAGAATTCGCTTTCATCTGGGGTAACCAGAACTTGTAAAATATGACCTGTACCCGTAGGTACAGGCCGTATTTTTCAAGTAATCTTGACAGAAATTTGTATACAGGTTGACCATGTTCATAGAATTTTTTCATCTTCGGTGACCAAATGTTTTTATAAATTTAGCTGCCGCCCGCTGCGTCGCGCGCGTCTCATCCAGTGTTCCATGCACTAACGTAGGTTGACGTTCCGCAGTGTGCATGTAGATAGTGACAGTCTCTGATATTTATATTTTATGATATCAAGTTAGGTGGACTCGTTTATTCCAGAACTGGCACCTAACAAACACAGATGACACGCCATTTGCTTCGTTCTAGTTCCGTGATTCCATTCAGTAATAACTTTTGAAGTAAAACTTATTCACTCACGCTTGACTTGGGAGTAAGCTGGTGAATGCGAGACAACGTAAAAAAGTTAAAAATTACTTCAAATGTGTATCATTATGTTGGAATGTCCGGTAAAATGAAAGTTTACATTGGTCAATATGGCGACATTTAACAAAACAAAAACAAAGTTATACCGGCCGATAGATGGAGCTAAAAAAGTTTTAATTCAGTCGTGTGGTCTAAAACATATTCGTTTTTATAAACTCTTTTTTATACACTATTTTTTACCTAGCGAGGACTTTTTATATAACTTCAGAATTATAATTTGAGAAATACTGAATAAAAAAAACGGATGTTTTTATGAGTTTGCTGCTTAGGAAGCATACTCAGATAATAGTTTTCGAATTTCGTTGCCTTCCAAAAGAATGATAATTTGTTGTCCGTTTTATAAAAATATACTTATCGGCAGGAACGGGTTTCTGCGTAGATAGGTTGCAACCTATATAACTATAGGCCTTCAGCATGTCCACACCGCGCCGTGTCTGGAACAAGAATGATCGTAGTACACCGAGCGATTCCTTTATATAGCCAGATGGGTGGGGCAGCGACGACAGTTGCCGGGGTTGCCACTGTAATAAATTTAAATTCTGCCACAGGGTAAATTACGGTACTGCCCGCTGTTTATAACTGGACGTAGCCGCCGTCACGGCCATACTGACGTGCGTACGTCCTCGTACGCTTAGCTTCACTATGTACCTGGTGAGGGACATCAGTGTTATTTCTCGTTCATCCTGACAATTAAATTGAGTTAAACTTGGAGTCTAAGTCAAAGTCAAAACATTAGTTTTCAATTTGATTAGTCAAAAGTATTTTAACCTTCCAGTCATCGTCAGGGTTAACCCTTCAGGACCATTAGTATACCTTCATTTATAAAAAATGGACCGAATAATGCTAACCGGATAGATATCCCTTTAGCAACATACATTTTTTTTTATGGACCATTACTGCTAGACCAGATAGATTATCCCTTTAGCATTTGGACACATTTTTCTTGTCATCATTTTTTTTAAATTCTTTTTTCTCTTTTTTTTCTCGATAAAACGAATCATTACTTTTTTCCATAGCTTTTTTATCATTATTTTTTCACTGATCTGGGTTAACCCTGCAACTAAATTTGATATTAGTATCACCCGCCGTCACGTCATCATTCACGTCACGTTTCGCGTTGCTTGAAGAATGATGTAGAAATAAGCATTGGGCAATCCCACTTCTGATATCGGCAGGAACGGGTTTCTGCGTAGATAGGTTGCAACCTATATAACTATAGGCCTTCAGCATGTCCACACCGCGCCGTGTCTGGAACAAGAATGATCGTAGTACACCGAGCGATTCCTTTATATAGCCAGATGGGTGGAGCAGCGACGACAGTTGCCGGGGTTGCCACTGTAATAAATTTAAATTCTGCCACAGGGTAAATTACGGTACTGCCCGCTGTTTATAACTGGACGTAGCCGCCGTCATACTTAAAAAATAACAATATTTTCATCATTTATATTTACAACAGAGAATTATAAAATTAGATTTTTTTGAAACTTCATATGATAGTTAAAATAATACACGGTCGCCGGTCTCCTATTATTTCTCTACTCTCTGTTCAGACTCTGTCTTCTACGTGTCTACTACCAACGGAGCTGCAAGTCGATCATAAACATCAGAAATCCCAAGGTGGGTTTTCTTTATGTACTCCTTAACCAGATCCACGGCCTTGTCCATGATCGCAGCCTTGTCCATTGCCTCCACCACGAGGTTCGATTAATACTACTAAAGCAAAAACAAATTGTTCAACGTTATACTTTAGTAATGAAATCTGGAGGATTTATGATTAATAGCAGTATCGTCTGCTTTCATATATAAACGAGTAGGTCAACGCGACTTGTGTACAATCTAAATGTTTTTTGCAGTGGAGCTAAACAAATAACCAAATAATCTCTTAAATTAATTCAGCTGACGAACTCACCACTTTCAGTGGACGCAGCGCCACAGAATAAAACATAACGGTTATCTACCACAACGCATCATCTAGTAACCTACGGATTCCACACGAAGGTCTTCATCGTCGGTGACTTTTAATTGGAGATAGATTTCCTCCAAACAGGAAGAAAGTTTGCTGCCACACCATTTTCCGGCCAATTTTGATATTTGGCAGAAACATTCGGTACCCAATTGGTCAAAAGGTTATCATCAAGTTATATTAGTGCACTGTATGGGATATTGTCAGTTTGCATAATATATCGAGAGAGAGTGAGAGCGTTTATAATGTTCGTTTCGACAGCAAAATAACAAACATTTTTTTTAAACGGTACGTTAATAACAACAACACAATAATTGACACATTTCCCTGCTTTAAAGCGTCGTTGCGTTCTCCTTTGTTTTATATAAGCTTCTTGCCTACCACATACTGACTAGCTGATTATTGTTCAGCAGTACTGACCATTGCAAACTTAAATAGTTTTTGTTTGGCTAAGAATTCAAATTTCAATATCTTATTTTCAAAACATGGATTATTTGATGATTTCGAATAATAGCAGTATTTATCTACTTTATGTGCAGCCTCTGTCTTTGAACTACGTGTTTACCAACGGAGCTCCAAATCCGGTCATAAACTACAAGGAAACCCATCTCTATAGCCATAGGGATAGTCACGGCTTCGTCTAGAGCTATCGCCTTGTCCATAGTTAGTACCAGCTGGTCCATATGGTGATACCGCTATAATTTTTATCATTTAGTAACTATATTTATATTGTCAAGTTTTGCGTGACACTGCACTGTAGTAATAAAATGTGTCTTGTGTGGGGACAAGCCGTGGTTTTTTGTATCCGATAACGGCAATCGAACACGGTCGCCGGTCTCCTGTTACCGACTCGGCACACCAATACAATTGTAAGGGAATAAGGAAATTCGTTAATGTTTCACTGTTGTTACAATAACCTTCTGTGTTTTTATTTATAACCTCTTTTTATCTACTAAGCTGTTTTAGAAAACATAATCTGGTGCTGGATTTAGAAGCTTGTAGCATTTCAAAAAAATTATATATTTTGTCCATATAATTACAAACTGGTTTAAAAAATCATTTATTTTTTACTATCCACATTTATTGCAATAGAGTTATAGAATTTGGTTTTTACATGGCCACGAACCAGATGTCACTTTACCAGGTATTTTGCCACCAAGCTATATTGTGCAAGCACGACTGAACGGGAAACTTGATAAATAAATACTTAACTAAATATATGTTGACATTACACACAGCATCATCTAGTTCCAAACTAAGCAAAGCTTGTACTATGGGAACTAGATAACTGGTACAGTACTTAGATACTTTTTGTTGATAAATATATACATAGTTCACAATATAACACCCAGACACAGAACAAACATCGATGTTCATCACACAAATGTTTGTCCTTGGCGGGAATCAAACCCAAACCCACGATAATAAATAATAATTATTAATAATAACCAATACACAGTCTTAGAGCAAATAACCTCGACCAACGTATTAAGATACAAGAAGCAGTGATCCTTGACACAACGTGTGTCGCGAGGAGGTTTCTCCAAATGACACTGCAACTGTTATAGGTTTCCGTATCGCTTAACATCAGTTGAATAACTAGCTCGGTACGTCATTCATTCACATAAAGAAGATTCCGTATATAATAATAATAACAAAAAATTTTGAGTATCGAAAAATTACGTACCTTCGTTGGCGTAATCATCGTTGCTCCGTGCATCTCCTGTATCAACAAAAAAACGTTTTCTGTAAATCTAAATAATAGTCCAATAAATTGATATTTTTTTAACATCATAGTGAAATTCAAAGTCAAAATATTTTATTACAAATAGGATATTTTGAAGTAAATCTTATTTACGCACGCTTGACTTGGGGAGCGCCTACTCCCCGAGTCAAGCGTGTCTTTCGACACTAAGGCTAGTGAGGCTATAGGAAGTCAAAAGTTAACGGTGAACGTAGATCTCCATTGTCGACAAACCAAAGTTAAACATTTGTAATATCAAGTGGGTATGTCCAGTAAAATGACAATTTACATTTGTCAAGATGGCGACATTAATCAAAGCAAAAACAAAGTTATACCGGCTGATAAATGGAACTAAAAAAGTTGTACTTAGTCGTGTGGTCTAAGCAACGCATTTTTATTTTTGTATAAACTTTACTATCTATTTTTTTTTAGTTGAGGACTTTTTGAGATTTGTAATTTGAGAAATACAGAACTTAAACAAGTGATGTATTTTTATCTGAGCTGCTTAGGAACCATACTTTGGTAATGGTTTTCGAATTTCGTTGCCTTTGAAAAGAAATAAAATATGTTGCCCGTTTTATAGGAATTGGTTTAAACAATCATTTTCAACATCCATATTTATCACATCACATCACTACATAGTATAAAACAAAGTCGCTTTCTCTGTCCCTATGTATGCTTAAATCTTTAAAACTACGCAACGGATTTTGATGCGGTTTTTTTTAATAGATAGAGTGATTTAAGAAGAAGTTGTATAACATGTAAAAATGTAAAAGTAAACAAGTAAAAATGTAGTGTATGAATTTAGATATTCCAAAGATAGCAGGAAATCTTCATGGTTAAGAGAAAGAAGGATTGTTTTACTCTAAATGTAACGCGTGCGGGCCACGGGCAGTAATGAATAAATCAAAACTACTGGATCGATTTAAATCATTTCTTCAGTGATGGCTATATATTTTATACCCGTGCGAAGCCGGAGCGGGCCGCTAGTAGTGTTATAATATTCAATTTTTTTGAAACTTCATAGTTAAGATAATAATAATTTTAATAATTTAATATTTATAATTTTTATCATTTAGTAACCATATTAATATTGTCGGCATATAAAATTACAAGGTGCTCAATGTCAATAGCCCGGTCATAATTATCAATAAAACCTACCCATTTTTCCATTGTCACCCTTATCGCGTTTACCGCCGGCAGGTTCTCGAAATGATTAGTTTAGGAATGAATATCAGTATCGCCTGCTTTAATATCTATTGGTCGACGCGACTAGTATACAGTCCAAATGTTTTAGTAGTGCACGTTGTCTATTAAAAGTTGGATATTAGTATCAAAACTGTACAATACACTGAGAAGTGATGAACCGACTTCAGACAAACGAGGTGCTCGATTCGATTGTTCGTTTCTTAAATGTTTGTTGATAACAATAACGCCATTGTGGCCGCATTTCCTTGCTTCAAAGCAGTGTTCGCAATGCACTCTCCATTGTTTTATATAAGCTTCTTATTCGCATGTTTTCAATTATTTCCCTATACCTCTATCCCAGTCCTGCACATACGTATCTACATATGTGCAACGGAGACCGCTACATGCGCCCTCGCAATAGTAGCGTACCCTAACACGAGTGTGCAAAACTATTGTGCACTCGAACATTTCGCATGGCCGACCCCCGCTTTTGTAGTTGAATTTAGAACTTGTGGGTGAAATTGTGGTGTATTTGGGTGCCCCCGCATTTGAAAGGACTTTTAAAGGACCAGCACTATTGGACTATTAAGATATTGTACTCCTTTCCTATTTAGAACTGTTTTTTCTTCTCTCCGAACTCCTACGCAGTTATATCGCATCATCCTTTCATAGCAACTTACTTTTGATTTCATTTTCGCAAAATATTCGCTTTTCCCGCGCTTACAAATTTTAATGTAAATTTTCTCGAATCTAACAATTTGGCAGTTAAACCCTTTTTTTTTTACCCCTTGAATTGTGTTCACAAACCATCAATTCGATTCAATTTTTTTAACATGAATTTTTTTAAATTACAACTGCATAATATATTCAAATAAAATTAGTGGCTTTAAGCGTGCCCTTCACTTGTTTTCTTGGCAGCAACCTTTGTCCACCGCGGTCTGATGGCCCCAGAAAGAGTGATCAATGACACCCGTCACGATTCACAGATCTATTGCTATTGTTTCTCTACTCTCTGTTCAGCTTCTGTTTTCTAACTACGTGTCTACTACTAACGGAGTTGCGTTTCCGGTCATAAACATCAATGAAACCCACCTCCGCCAGATCCTGGGCCAGCTCCTTCACCATATCCTCCGCTAGCTCCTCCACCATATCCTCCGCCATATTCTCCGCCAGCTCCTCCGCCATATCCTCCGCCATATCCTCCGCCATATCCTCCGCCATATCCTCCGCCATATACTCCGCCAGTTCCTCCGCCATATCCTCCGTCAGGTCCTGAAAATTGGTTTACTAATTCACCCGTGCGAAGCCGGAGCGGGTCAACTAATAAATACAATAATAATAATAATAATCGTTAAGCAGTCTTATAGCAAAGAACCACGACCAAAATCTTGAGAGGCTCTCACTAAACGGTTGAATCGAGAGTCAGTAGTAATAAAGTGTGTCCTGTGTGGGGACAAGCCGTAGTTGGCTGTATTCGATAACGGCAATCGGACACGGTCTCCTGTTACCGACTCGGCACACCAATACAATTGTAAGGGAATAAGAAAATTCGCTAATGTTGATGACACAAGAGTGTCTACAACTGACGAGTTTTAGTTTCTAGTTACCTACAACAAACACTTTCGGTTGGCGACCAAGGGGAAGCAACTGGACACAAAGTGTCCACGTCTGCACAGGGAGTGACTGCATTCAAATTGATTAAGTACCCTACTAATAATAGGTCTTTCTATATGAAAGTGCTGTTCTGCAGTACTGACCATCTCAAAACTAAATAGGTTTTGTGTGGCATAGAATGCAAATTTCAATTTTTCTTAACATGGATTATTTTAAATTATAACTACATAAATTATACAGATTAAATTAGCGGCATTAAGCGTGCCCTTTACCTGTCTTCTTGGAAAGTTGCCTTTGTCCACCGCGGTCTGATCGCCCCGGAAAGAGAGATCAATGACACCCGTCACGATTTACAGATCTATTGCTATTGTTTCTCTACTCTCTGTTCAGCCTCTGTCTTCAAACTACGTGCCTACTACCAACGTAGCTGCAAGTCCGGTCATAAAGATAAAGAAAACCCACCTTCTCCTTGTCTATTATCACGGTCTAGTCCATTACCTCCAACATACGGTATACATACCACAGAAATAAAAAAAGTCGGTCATCTACCGCCTAGTAGCCTGCGGATTCCACATGAATACAGACGCCGATAAAGAAATAAAATTGTTGCGGTTTATTAATTGGCTATTCGATTTTTTTATGTGCTTAGTTCTGTAATAATAAAAGCACTAACTTTCAGTATTACCACTATTACCTGAGGCAGTCGCTGCTGCTGATGCTGCTGCTGATGCTGATGATGATGTTGTACCTGTATACGTAAAAAAAATATTGGCTTACGATTATTATTATTGCAATTTAAATTCCAAACGGATTGCAACTTGGAGCTAGGGTTAAGTTTAATATTTGTATAGAAGAATTCGCTTTCATCTGGGGTAACCAGAACTTGAAAAATACGACCTATACCCGTAGGTACATGTCGTGTCTCTCAAATAATCTTGACAGAACATGGTATATTTATGTTCTACATGTTCATAGAATTATTTCATCTTCGGTGACCAAATGTTTTTATAAATTTAGCTGCCTCCCGCTGCGTCGCGCGCGTCTCATCCAGTGTTCCATGCACTAACGTAGGTTGTCGTTCCGCAGTGTGCATGTAGATAGTGACAGTCTCTAATATTTATATTTTATGATATCAAGTTAGGTGGACTCGTTTATTCCAGAACTGGCACCTAACAAACACAGATGACACGCCATTTGCTGTTCTAGCTCCGTGATTCCATTCAGTAATAACTTTTAAAGTAAAACTTATTCACTCACGCTTGACTTGGGAGTAAGCTGGTGAATGCGAGACAACGTAAAAAAGTTAAAATTACTTCAAATCTGTATCATTATGTAGGAATGTCCGGTAAAATGAAAGTTAACATTGGTTAAGGCGACATTTAACAAAGAAAAAACAAAGTTATACCGGCCGATAGATGGAGCTAAAAAATTTTTACTTCAGTTGTGTGGTCTAGAGCATACTCGTTTTTATTTATAAACTCTTTTTTTATACACAATTTTTTTATCTATCGAGGACTTTTTATAATAACTTGAGAATTATAATTTGAGAAATACTACATACAAAAAAACTGATGTTTTTATGAGTATACTCAGATAATAGTTTTCGAATTTCTTTCCTTCCAAAATTCTTTCTTTCTTTCCTTCTTTGTTGTCTGTTTTATAAAAATTTGCTTAAAAAATAACAATATTTTCATCATTTATATTTATAACATAGATTAATAAAATTAGATTTTTTTGAAATTTCATATGATAGTTAAGATAATAATTTTAATATATATAATTTTTATTTTTATTTTTAACATTATTTTAATATATATAATTTTTATCATTTAGTAACTATATTAATATTGTCAAGTTTTGCATGACACTGTACTGTAGTAATAAAATGTGTCTTGTGTGGGGACAAGTCGTGGTTTGTTTTATCCGATAGCGGCAATCGGACACGGTCGCCGGTCTCCTGTTACCGACTTGGCACACCAATACAACAAAAATAAGGAAATTCGTTAATGTTTCTTGTATCTACAACTGACGAGTTTTAGTTTCTAGTTACCTACAACAACTACTTTCGGTTGGCGACCAAGGGGAAGCAACTGGACACAAAGTGTCCACGTCTGCACAGGGAGTGACTGCATTCAAATTGATTAAGTATCCTACTAATAATAGTTCTTTCTATATGAAAGTGCTGTTCTGCAGTACTGACCATCTTGGCTTAGAACACAAACTTCAATTACTTTTTAACATTGCGTTAAAAAAAATTATAACTGAATAAAAGATATAGAGTTAAAGTTAACGGCATTAAGCGTGCCCTTCACTTGTTTTCTTGGCAGCAACCTTTGTCCACCGCGGTCTGATCGCCCCAGAAAGAGTGATCAATGACACCCGTCATGATTTATAGATCTATTGCTATTGTTTCTCTACTCTCTGTTCAGACTCTGTCTTCTACGTGTCTACTACCAACGGAGCTGCAAGTCGATCATAAACATCAGAAATCCCAAGGTGGGTTTTCTTTATGTACTCCTTAACCAGATCCACGGCCTTGTCCATGATCGCAGCCTTGTCCATTGCCTCCACCACGAGATTCGATTAATACTACTAAAGCAAAAACAAATTGTTCAACGTTATTCTTTAGTAATAAAATCTGGAGGATTTATGATTAATAGCAGTATCGTCTGCTTTCATATATAAACGAGTAGGTCAACGCGACTTGTGTACAATCTAAATGTTTTTTGTAGTGGAACTTATAGAAGGTTCTACTTTATAGAAATTTTCTATCGTTGGCGACTTTTAATCGGAGGTAGATTTCTTCCAAAAAGGAGGAAAGTTTGCTGCCGCACCATTTTCCGGCCAATTAAGATATTTGGCAGAAACAGGTACCCAATTTGGTCAAAAAGTTGTCAAGATAGATGGTGTGATCGTGGGATCAAAGTTCAGGACATATTACGAGGTACAATAAAATTAATAACATCATAATAATCAATTTTGATAATATTTCTTAGGAATATTTATAAAAATAAACAACTTCCAACCAAGTTGCCGCAATAAAGTTTCTACTCGCAAGGCCAACTGTTCACAGAGCGACTATGGAAATATTCATACGTATATTTTTTGCAAATAATAAAAACACTCACGTCCACCACCACTGCCATATTGTGTGGTAGTCACTTGTGCTGTAGATGAAGTTCCTGTAAACGTTCAAAAATGATATTGTTTTTTTGTTGCAAATTTGATTCCAAACGAAGGAGTTAAATGAGGCAGTTGGTTATAACTATAATTAATGTGAGCCGTCAGCTCAAATACACCCACCACTTGTTATTTAAATAATATGTAAACTAATACTAGGTGGTAGGACTATTCTGCAAAGTTTGTCTACGTAGGTACCACCGCTTTGCCAGTTATTCTATCGTCATGTTTACCGCCGGTTTGAAGGGCACTGAAGGTAGTGAAATTACTAGGCAATGAGACTGTATGATCTGATGTCTCAGGACGACGTGCAGAGTGCAGTGTCACGCGAAACTTTATATTATAGCGTTTTGCGTGATACCGCAACTGCTATGGGCGGCCGTGTCACTTAACATCAGGTGAATGACTAGCTCGTCACGTCTTTCATTAACATACTCAAAAATCCACATTCAAAGCAGTTCAGTAATCGTTTCCGAGCTAATGGTCTAGTTTTCCATGTTGCTTTGTTACAATCTTATAAAGTAATAAAGTGATAAATTTAAAGCTCCTTCAACGATCAAATCAAGTCATTTCTCATAGCGTATTATACAGCCTCTCAGCCTCAACCTGTTTTTTCATAGCCATCGCCATTGTTATCAGAATTTTCAGCCGATGGTCCATCTAAGAAAACAAAATTATTTGACGTCATTATTTAATAATGAAATGTTGTACTCAGTTTAATGAAGAAAAATGTTTAGACTGTTAAAAAACTACTACAATGTAGAAATATTAAATAAGAGCTACAAGACTAGGTGGCATTGGGGCATAGAACCAACACAGAGCTGTGTCGGTTCTGTGACTCATTTAGAACCTAACCTACTCAAGTCGAACAAGACTCAAGACCAAAAACTAAAAAAGAGGATCAAATAATATTTTTGTATATTATATATTATTAGTTGAGTATGTTTAAACATAATTATCATGATACCTTGAATGCTGTTCATTTATAATTTATCCGTAGATCAAATAATATGGACGCAAAAATTAATATAAAGATTAAACATAAATATTACATCATATATTTTTAAAAGTGCTCATTTCAAATTGATCAATATTATATTGAAGAGAATCAGAAAATATTTTTCCCTTAAGGTGAGAGATGAATAGATTTAATCATTATAATGTTCATTCATATTTTTCATTGAAATTGTAATTTATTTTTCAAAATATCACTAGGTGCTTAACTACTTACACGCGACATGCACGTAAATATTAGTTAACTCAAAACTAACTTCAGTCTAAACCCTAACTAAATAGAGCTCAACCAAACTTGGGAACTAAAACTTAGTATTATTAAGATCGAGTGGACAATCTCTTAAGCTCGCTATTAAGCTGACAAAAGGCGCCGCTGATTAAAACTCGGGATTGCTGAATTGTTTGATTACGGGACTGAGCTAGGAGTTTGTTGACTGATCTCCGCTTAATGGAGAGTTGTTGTAGGAGAATTGTCTCCTACGTTAAAAGGGGAGCGCCTATTCCCCGAGTCAAGCGTGTCTGTTGACTTCTTTTAGCGTCACTAGCTTTAGTGAGGCTAAAGGTAATCAAAAGTTAATGGTGAACGTAGATCTCTATTGTCGACAAACCAAAGTTAAAAATTTGTATTATCAAGTGGGTATGTCCAGTAAAATGACAATTTACATTTGTCAAGATGGCGACATTAATCAAAGCAAAAACAAAGTTATACCGGCTGATAAATGGAACTAAAAAAGTTGTACTTAGTCGTGTGGTCTAAGCAACGTGTTTTTATTTTTGTATAAACTTTTTTATCTATTTTTTTTTAGTTGAGGACTTTTTGAGAATTATAATTTGAGAAATACAGAACATAAACAACCGATGTATTTTTATCTGAGCTGCTTAGGAACCATACTTTGGTAATGGTTTTCGAATTTCGTTGCCTTTGAAAAGAAATAAAATATGTTGCCCGTTTTATAGGAATTGGTTTAAACAATCATTTTCAACATCCATATTTATCACATCACATCACTACATAGTATAAAACAAAGTCGCTTTCTCTGTCCCTATGTATGCTTAAATCTTTAAAACTACGCAACGGATTTTGATGCGGTTTTTTTTAATAGATAGAGTGATTGAAGAAGAAGTTTTATATGTATAACATGTAAAAATGTAGAAGTAAACAAGTAAAAATGTAGTGTATGAATTTAGATATTCCAAAGATAGCAGGAAATCTTCATGGTTAAGAGAAAGAAGGATTGTTTTACTCTAAATGTAACGCGTGCGGGCCACGGGCAGTAATGAATAAATCAAAACTACTGGATCGATTTAAATCATTTCTTCAGTGATGGCTATATATTTTATACCCGTGCGAAGCCGGAGCGGGCCGCTAGTAGTGTTATAATATTCAATTTTTTTTAAACTTCCTTGTTAAGATAATAATAATTTTAATAATTTAATATTTATAATTTTTATCATTTAGTAACCATATTAATATTGTCGGCGTATAAAATTACAAGGTGCTCAATGTCAATAGCCCGGTCATAATTATCAATAAAACCTACCCATTTTTCCATTGTCACCCTTATCGCGTTTACCGCCGGCAGGTTCTCGAAATGATTGGTTTACGAATGAATATCAGTATCGCCTGCTTTAATATCTATTGGTCGACGCGACTAGTATACAGTCCAAATGTTTTAGTAGTGCACGTTGTCTACTAAAAGTTGGATATTAGTATCAAAACTGTACAATACACTGAGAAGTGATGAACCGACTTCAGACAAACGAGGTGCTCGATTCGATTGTTCGTTTCTTAAATGTTTGTTGATAACAATAACGCCATTGTGGCCGCATTTCCTTGCTTCAAAGCAGTGTTCGCAATGCACTCTCCATTGTTTTATATAAGCTTCTTATTCGCATGTTTTCAATTATTTCCCTATACCTCTATCCCAGTCCTGCACATACGTATCTACATATGTGCAACGGAGACCGCTACATGCGCCCTCGCAATAGTAGCGTACCCTAACACGAGTGGGCAAAACTATTGTGCACTCGAACATTTCGCATGGCCGACCCCCGCTTTTGTAGTTGAATTTAGAACTTGTGGGTGAAATTGTGGTGTATTTGGGTGCCCCCGCATTTGAAAGGACTTTTAAAGGACCAGCACTATTGGACTATTAAGATATTGTACTCCTTTCCTATTTAGAACTGTTTTTTCTTCTCTCCGAACTCCTACGCAGTTATATCGCATCATCCTTTCATAGCAACTTACTTTTGATTTCATTTTCGCAAAATATTCGCTTTTCCCGCGCTTACAAATTTTAATGTAAATTTTCTCGAATCTAACAATTTGGCAGTTAAACCCTTTTTTTTTTACCCCTTGAATTGTGTTCACAAACCATCAATTCGATTCAATTTTTTTAACATGAATTTTTTTAAATTACAACTGCATAATATATTCAAATAAAATTAGTGGCTTTAAGCGTGCCCTTCACTTGTTTTCTTGGCAGCAACCTTTGTCCACCGCGGTCTGATCGCCCCAGAAAGAGTGATCAATGCCACCCGTCACGATTCACAGATCTATTGCTATTGTTTCTCTACTCTCTGTTCAGCTTCTGTTTTCTAACTACGTGTCTACTACTAACGGAGTTGCGTTTCCGGTCATAAACATCAATGAAACCCACCTCCGCCAGATCCTGGGCCAGCTCCTCCGTCATATCCTGCGCCAGCTCCTTCACCATATCCTCCGCTAGCTCCTCCACCATATCCTCCGCCATATTCTCCGCCAGCTCCTCCGCCATATCCTCCGCCATATCCTCCGCCATATACTCCGCCAGTTCCTCCGCCATATCCTCCGTCAGGTCCTGAAAATTGGTTTACTAATTCACCCGTGCGAAGCCGGAGCGGGTCAACTAATAAATACAATAATAATAATAATAATCGTTAAGCAGTCTTATAGCAAAGAACCACGACCAAAATCTTGAGAGGCTCTCACTAAACGGTTGAATCGAGAGTCAGTAGTAATAAAGTGTGTCCTGTGTGGGGACAAGCCGTAGTTGGCTGTATTCGATAACGGCAATCGGACACGGTCTCCTGTTACCGACTCGGCACACCAATACAATTGTAAGGGAATAAGAAAATTCGCTAATGTTGATGACACAAGAGTGTCTACAACTGACGAGTTTTAGTTTCTAGTTACCTACAACAAACACTTTCGGTTGGCGACCAAGGGGAAGCAACTGGACACAAAGTGTCCTCGTCTGCACAGGGAGTGACTGCATTCAAATTGATTAAGTACCCTACTAATAATAGGTCTTTCTATATGAAAGTGCTGTTCTGCAGTACTGACCATCTTGGCTTAGAACACAAACTTCAATTACTTTTTAACATTGCGTTAAAAAAAATTATAACTGAATAAAAGATATAGAGTTAAAGTTAACGGCATTAAGCGTGCCCTTCACTTGTTTTCTTGGCAGCAACCTTTGTCCACCGCGGTCTGATCGCCCCAGAAAGAGTGATCAATGACACCCGTCATGATTTATAGATCTATTGCTATTGTTTCTCTACTCTCTGTTCAGACTCTGTCTTCTACGTGTCTACTACCAACGGAGCTGCAAGTCGATCATAAACATCAGAAATCCCAAGGTGGGTTTTCTTTATGTACTCCTTAACCAGATCCACGGCCTTGTCCATGATCGCAGCCTTGTCCATTGCCTCCACCACGAGATTCGATTAATACTACTAAAGCAAAAACAAATTGTTCAACGTTATTCTTGAGTAATAAAATCTGGAGGATTTATGATTAATAGCAGTATCGTCTGCTTTCATATATAAACGAGTAGGTCAACGCGACTTGTGTACAATCTAAATGTTTTTTGTAGTGGAACTTATAGAAGGTTCTACTTTATAGAAATTTTCTATCGTTGGCGACTTTTAATCGGAGGTAGATTTCTTCCAAAAAGGAGGAAAGTTTGCTGCCGCACCATTTTCCGGCCAATTAAGATATTTGGCAGAAACAGGTACCCAATTTGGTCAAAAAGTTGTCAAGATAGATGGTGTGATCGTGGGATCAAAGTTCAGGACATATTACGAGGTACAATAAAATTAATAACATCATAATAATCAATTTTGATAATATTTCTTAGGAATATTTATAAAAATAAACAACTTCCAACCAAGTTGCCGCAATAAAGTTTCTACTCGCAAGGCCAACTGTTCACAGAGCGACTATGGAAATATTCATACGTATATTTTTTGCAAATAATAAAAACACTCACGTCCACCACCACTGCCATATTGTGTGGTAGTCACTTGTGCTGTAGATGAAGTTCCTGTAAACGTTCAAAAATGATATTGTTTTTTTGTTGCAAATTTGATTCCAAACGAAGGAGTTAAATGAGGCAGTTGGTTATAACTATAATTAATGTGAGCCGTCAGCTCAAATACACCCACCACTTGTTATTTAAATAATATGTAAACTAATACTAGGTGGTAGGACTATTCTGCAAAGTTTGTCTACGTAGGTACCACCGCTTTGCCAGTTATTCTATCGTCATGTTTACCGCCGGTTTGAAGGGCACTGAAGGTAGTGAAATTACTAGGCAATGAGACTGTATGATCTGATGTCTCAGGACGACGTGCAGAGTGCAGTGTCACGCGAAACTTTATATTATAGCGTTTTGCGTGATACCGCAACTGCTATGGGCGGCCGTGTCACTTAACATCAGGTGAATGACTAGCTCGTCACGTCTTTCATTAACATACTCAAAAATCCACATTCAAAGCAGTTCAGTAATCGTTTCCGAGCTAATGGTCTAGTTTTCCATGTTGCTTTGTTACAATCTTATAAAGTAATAAAGTGATAAATTTAAAGCTCCTTCAACGATCAAATCAAGTCATTTCTCATAGCGTATTATACAGCCTCTCAGCCTCAACCTGTTTTTTCATAGCCATCGCCATTGTTATCAGAATTTTCAGCCGATGGTCCATCTAAGAAAACAAAATTATTTGACGTCATTATTTAATAATGAAATGTTGTACTCAGTTTAATGAAGAAAAATGTTTAGACTGTTAAAAAACTACTACAATGTAGAAATATTAAATAAGAGCTACAAGACTAGGTGGCATTGGGGCATAGAACCAACACAGAGCTGTGTCGGTTCTGTGACTCATTTAGAACCTAACCTACTCAAGTCGAACAAGACTCAAGACCAAAAACTAAAAAAGAGGATCAAATAATATTTTTGTATATTATATATTATTAGTTGAGTATGTTTAAACATAATTATCATGATACCTTGAATGCTGTTCATTTATAATTTATCCGTAGATCAAATAATATGGACGCAAAAATTAATATAAAGATTAAACATAAATATTACATCATATATTTTTAAAAGTGCTCATTTCAAATTGATCAATATTATATTGAAGAGAATCAGAAAATATTTTTCCCTTAAGGTGAGAGATGAATAGATTTAATCATTATAATGTTCATTCATATTTTTCATTGAAATTGTAATTTATTTTTCAAAATATCACTAGGTGCTTAACTACTTACACGCGACATGCACGTAAATATTAGTTAACTCAAAACTAACTTCAGTCTAAACCCTAACTAAATAGAGCTCAACCAAACTTGGGAACTAAAACTTATTATTATTAAGATCGAGTGGACAATCTCTTAAGCTCGCTATTAAGCTGACAAAAGGCGCCGCTGATTAAAACTCGGGATTGCTGAATTGTTTGATTACGGGACTGAGCTAGGAGTTTGTTGACTGATCTCCGCTTAATGGAGAGTTGTTGTAGGAGAATTGTCTCCTACGTTAAAAGGGGAGCGCCTATTCCCCGAGTCAAGCGTGTCTGTTGACTTCTTTTAGCGTCACTAGCTTTAGTGAGGCTAAAGGTAATCAAAAGTTAATGGTGAACGTAGATCTCTATTGTCGACAAACCAAAGTTAAAAATTTGTATTATCAAGTGGGTATGTCCAGTAAAATGACAATTTACATTTGTCAAGATGGCGACATTAATCAAAGCAAAAACAAAGTTATACCGGCTGATAAATGGAACTAAAAAAGTTGTACTTAGTCGTGTGGTCTAAGCAACGTGTTTTTATTTTTGTATAAACTTTTTTATCTATTTTTTTTTAGTTGAGGACTTTTTGAGAATTATAATTTGAGAAATACAGAACATAAACAACCGATGTATTTTTATCTGAGCTGCTTAGGAACCATACTTTGGTAATGGTTTTCGAATTTCGTTGCCTTTGAAAAGAAATAAAATATGTTGCCCGTTTTATAGGAATTGGTTTAAACAATCATTTTCAACATCCATATTTATCACATCACATCACTACATAGTATAAAACAAAGTCGCTTTCTCTGTCCCTATGTATGCTTAAATCTTTAAAACTACGCAACGGATTTTGATGCGGTTTTTTTTAATAGATAGAGTGATTTAAGAAGAAGTTGTATAACATGTAAAAATGTAAAAGTAAACAAGTAAAAATGTAGTGTATGAATTTAGATATTCCAAAGATAGCAGGAAATCTTCATGGTTAAGAGAAAGAAGGATTGTTTTACTCTAAATGTAACGCGTGCGGGCCACGGGCAGTAATGAATAAATCAAAACTACTGGATCGATTTAAATCATTTCTTCAGTGATGGCTATATATTTTATACCCGTGCGAAGCCGGAGCGGGCCGCTAGTAGTGTTATAATATTCAATTTTTTTCAAACTTCATTGTTAAGATAATAATAATTTTAATAATTTAATATTTATAATTTTTATCATTTAGTAACCATATTAATATTGTCGGCGTATAAAATTACAAGGTGCTCAATGTCAATAGCCCGGTCATAATTATCAATAAAACCTACCCATTTTTCCATTGTCACCCTTATCGCGTTTACCGCCGGCAGGTTCTCGAAATGATTGGTTTACGAATGAATATCAGTATCGCCTGCTTTAATATCTATTGGTCGACGCGACTAGTATACAGTCCAAATGTTTTAGTAGTGCACGTTGTCTACTAAAAGTTGGATATTAGTATCAAAACTGTACAATACACTGAGAAGTGATGAACCGACTTCAGACAAACGAGGTGCTCGATTCGATTGTTCGTTTCTTAAATGTTTGTTGATAGCAATAACGCCATTGTGGCCGCATTTCCTTGCTTCAAAGCAGTGTTCGCAATGCACTCTCCATTGTTTTATATAAGCTTCTTATTCGCATGTTTTCAATTATTTCCCTATACCTCTATCCCAGTCCTGCACATACGTATCTACATATGTGCAACGGAGACCGCTACATGCGCCCTCGCAATAGTAGCGTACCCTAACACGAGTGGGCAAAACTATTGTGCACTCGAACATTTCGCATGGCCGACCCCCGCTTTTGTAGTTGAATTTAGAACTTGTGGGTGAAGTTGTGGTGTATTTGGGTGCCCCCGCATTTGGAAGGACTTTTAAAGGACCAGCACTATTGGACTATTAAGATATTGTACTCCTTTCCTATTTAGAACTGTTTTTTCTTCTCTCCGAACTCCTACGCAGTTATATCGCATCATCCTTTCATAGCAACTTACTTTTGATTTCATTTTCGCAAAATATTCGCTTTTCCCGCGCTTACAAATTTTAATGTAAATTTTCTCGAATCTAACAATTTGGCAGTTAAACCCTTTTTTTTTTACCCCTTGAATTGTGTTCACAAACCATCAACTCGATTCAATTTTTTTAACATGAATTTTTTTAAATTACAACTGCATAATATATTCAAATAAAATTAGTGGCTTTAAGCGTGCCCTTCACTTGTTTTCTTGGCAGCAACCTTTGTCCACCGCGGTCTGATCGCCCCAGAAAGAGTGATCAATGACACCCGTCACGATTCACAGATCTATTGCTATTGTTTCTCTACTCTCTGTTCAGCTTCTGTTTTCTAACTACGTGTCTACTACTAACGGAGTTGCGTTTCCGGTCATAAACATCAATGAAACCCACCTCCGCCAGATCCTGGGCCAGCTCCTCCGTCATATCCTGCGCCAGCTCCTTCACCATATCCTCCGCTAGCTCCTCCACCATATCCTCCGCCATATTCTCCGCCAGCTCCTCCGCCATATCCTCCGCCATATCCTCCGCCATATACTCCGCCAGTTCCTCCGCCATATCCTCCGTCAGGTCCTGAAAATTGGTTTACTAATTCACCCGTGCGAAGCCGGAGCGGGTCAACTAATAAATACAATAATAATAATAATAATCGTTAAGCAGTCTTATAGCAAAGAAGCACGACCAAAATCTTGAGAGGCTCTCACTAAACGGTTGAATCGAGAGTCAGTAGTAATAAAGTGTGTCCTGTGTGGGGACAAGCCGTAGTTGGCTGTATTCGATAACGGCAATCGGACACGGTCTCCTGTTACCGACTCGGCACACCAATACAATTGTAAGGGAATAAGAAAATTCGCTAATGTTGATGACACAAGAGTGTCTACAACTGACGAGTTTTAGTTTCTAGTTACCTACAACAAACACTTTCGGTTGGCGACCAAGGGGAAGCAACTGGACACAAAGTGTCCACGTCTGCACAGGGAGTGACTGCATTCAAATTGATTAAGTACCCTACTAATAATAGGTCTTTCTATATGAAAGTGCTGTTCTGCAGTACTGACCATCTTGGCTTAGAACACAAACTTCAATTACTTTTTAACATTGCGTTAAAAAAAATTATAACTGAATAAAAGATATAGAGTTAAAGTTAACGGCATTAAGCGTGCCCTTCACTTGTTTTCTTGGCAGCAACCTTTGTCCACCGCGGTCTGAATGCCCCAGAAAGAGTGATCAATGACACCCGTCATGATTTATAGATCTATTGCTATTGTTTCTCTACTCTCTGTTCAGACTCTGTCTTCTACGTGTCTACTACCAACGGAGCTGCAAGTCGATCATAAACATCAGAAAACCCAAGGTGGGTTTTCTTTATGTACTCCTTAACCAGATCCACGGCCTTGTCCATGATCGCAGCCTTGTCCATTGCCTCCACCACGAGATTCGATTAATACTACTAAAGCAAAAACAAATTGTTCAACGTTATTCTTTAGTAATAAAATCTGGAGGATTTATGATTAATAGCAGTATCGTCTGCTTTCATATATAAACGAGTAGGTCAACGCGACTTGTGTACAATCTAAATGTTTTTTGTAGTGGAACTAAACAAATAACCAAATAATCTCTTAAATTAATTCAGCTGGCGAACTCACCACTTTCAGTGGACGCAGCGCCACAGAATAAAACATAACGGTTATCTACCACAACGCATCATGTAGTAACCTACGGATTCCACATGAATACAGACTAAATAAAGCACCAAAGTGATTGCGGTATAAATATTTATTTATTAATCGGCTATTCGATATTTTATATGCTAAGTTCTGTAATAACAAAAGCGCTCACCTCCAGAACCATCTGCTCCTGCTGCTGCCGCTGCTGCTGCTGTTGATGCCTGACCTGTAGACATGCAAAAAATATTATATTACTGTTTTTAATTTTGCAATTTAAATTCCGATGGATTAATTGAATCAATCTGCTGAAACTCATGAAATTTTCTTTCCTCTGTCCAGATGTACGTACTCGCGTACAGGTCGTATTTGTCAACTAATCTTGACAAAACATGGAATAAAGGTTCTACTAGTCTAGCTCATCGAAGGTCTTCATCGTCGGTGACTTCTAATTGGAGATAGATTTCCTCCAAACTGGAAGAAAGTTTGCTGCCGCACAATTTTCCGACCAATTTTGATATTTGGCAGAAACATTCGGTACCCAATTGGTCCCAAATGGTACCCAAATTAAATATGTTGCCCGAATTGGTTTAAACAATCATTTTCATCATCCATATTTATCACATGACATCACTACATAGTATAAAACAAAGTCGCTTTCTCTGTCCCTATGTATGCTTAAATCTTTAAAACTACGCAACGGATTTTGATGCGGTTTACCGTAGATCAAATAATATGGAAGCAAAAATTAAAATAAAGATTAAACATAAAAATTACATCATATATTTTTAAAAGTGCTCAGTTCAAATAGATCAATATTATATTGTAGAGAATCACAAAATATTGTTCACTTTAAAATGAGAGATGAATAGATTTAATCATTGTAATGTTCATTCATATTTTTCATTAAAATTGTAATTTATTTTTCAAATTATCACTAGGACATAGAATATTTTTTAAAAGTGTACGAATTTTTAGCTATCGATCGAAGTATTCAAATACGGAATCGGCTTATATATTATGTACCTATCAATTGGAATTACGAAAGAAAATCGTCTAAATACATAGCAAATAATTAATATATATAATAATTATTATTAATATATAATAATAAAATTAATATATATAATAATTGCACATTCACTTCAACTTATTTACCAAAAACCTGAAAGCTTACAGCGCCTTTTATAGCCGTCATGATACGCAATGGATACATCCAACTCGATCGGGGTTTCCTTGCGAGACAACACCCTTAACGAGAATATCCGTAGGAGAACTGAATTCATCGATATAACTCTTAGAATCGGTATTTTGAAATGGTAGTAAATGGATAGGTCACGTCGCCTGCAGAACTGACGACTGATGGAAAAGAAAGGTTCCCGAGTGGCGACCACAAACTGGAAAACTCGACGACAAATCACGGGGAGCCGTTAGATGCAAGAAGCAAGAAACAGCTCCAATTCGAGCTCTATAAAGCAGTCGACGACTTCGGGCTGGCGATGGTGATATTTAAAAATTAAATGACAGAGCAACACTTTTATACCGATATCGTGCGCAAAGCCGTGGTCATTAGCTAGCGAATAGTATATAAAATCATTTATTAACTGACGTATCAGGTACGTCATCGCCCCCGTCAATGCCATCATCCTCAACATTATAACGTCTGCCCTGCTGCCCTGAGGGGACGTTCGATCCTGAGGGCAAATATTTTATACATTTCTAACGGCTTAAACTAATACAATAATATCATCGGCTGGTAACCAAATAATCTCTTAAATTAATTCAACTGGCAAAATCACCACTTTTAGTGGGTGTAGCGCCACAGAATAAAAATATCGGTTATCTACCACAACGCACCACCTTGTAGCCTACGGATTCCACATGAGTACAGACACTAATAAAGCACTAAAATGGTTGCGGTATAAATATATTTTTATTAATCAGCTATTCGATTTTTTATGTGCTAAGTTTTGTAATAATAAAAACACTCACGTGCAGAACCGCTATAACTTGAGGAGGAAGACGATGATGATGATGATGCTGCTGATGATCCAGCTGTAAACATACAAAAATATTGACTTACTGTTTTTATTGTAGCAATTTAAATTCCAAGCGGATTGAAACTTGGAGCTAGGGGTAAGTTTAATATTTGTATAGAAGAATTCGCTTTCATCTAGGGTAAACAGAACTTGTAAAATATGACCTGTACCCGTAGGTACAGGCCGTATTTTTCAAGTAATCTTGACAGAAATTTGTATACAGGTTGACCATGTTCATAGAATTTTTTCATCTTCGGTGACCAAATGTTTTTATAAAATTAGCTGCCGCCCGCTGCGTCGCGCGCGTCTCATCCAGTGTTCCATGCACTAACGTAGGTTGACGTTCCGCAGTGTGCGGTGTTTATGATATCAAGTTAGGTGGACTCGTTTATTCCAGAACTGGCACCTAACAAACACAGATGACACGCCATTTGCTTCGTTCTAGTTCCGTGATTCCATTCAGTAATAAATTTGAAGTAAAACTTATTCACTCACGCTTGACTTGGGAGTAAGCTGGTGAATGCGAGACAACGTAAAAAAGTTAAAAATTACTTCAAATGTGTATCATTATGTTGGAATGTCCGGTAAAATGAAAGTTTACATTGGTCAAGATGGCGACATTTAACAAAACAAAAACAAAGTTATACCGGCCGATAGATGGAGCTAAAAAAGTTTTAATTCAGTCGTGTGGTCTAAAACATATTCGTTTTTATTTATAAACTCTTTTTTTATACACTATTTTTTAACTAGCGAGGAGTTTTTATATAACTTCAGAATTATAATTTGAGAAATACTGAATAAAAAAAAACGGATGTTTTTATGAGTTTGCTGCTTAGGAAGCATACTCAGATAATAGTTTTCGATTTTCGTTGCCTTCCAAAAGAATGAAAATTTGTTGTCCGTTTTATAAAAAATTACTTAAAAAATAACAATATTTTCATCATTTATATTTACAACATATAATTATAAAATTAGATTTTTTTGAAACTTCATATGATAGTTAAAATAATAATAACATTATTTTAATATATATAATTTTTATCATTTAGTAACTATATTGTTACAAAATACTTCACTTCGGGAGCTGATGCAAGCGGCGTAGTATATATACGAGTGACGAAGAAGGCTCTGGCTCACTTTTCGGGCAGCGCTCAGAGGCGACGGACGTTTTATAAAATCACGCTATTAATTATTGTCGGTTCTTAGTAAATCTTAATAAATATTCTTAGCTTGATTGTAAACTTATTTTTTTTTAAAACTAAAACCACTTAGGATTTCCAACATCAGAAGTGGGATCTAACTCAATTCTGACTTGGTTATTCTGATTTTAAATATTGCTTTGCTTTTGCTGTCGTGATTTTAAAGAATATCCGCTTAAATTTTTGTGGCTATGGCCGAGACTAGTAAACGTAAAAGTCGATCGAACGAATGAGATCGAACGTCTATCCTGGTTTAGAAGCTCAGCTTCAAATTTTCATAAACCGCTTAGGTGTTTTGGAAGTTTCCAGGACACGCAGTGCAAGTGTTGTTGCGAGTACATAGCACGCCATGTCGGCGCCCGCACCGGATGCTCCGGCACGCCAGCCGCGTCGTGCGAGCCGTATGCCCGTATGGCCCGCTAACTGTGCCGTCTGTCGTGCGCGCCGAGTCGTACCCTGCAAGTCTGGACCTGTCCGTGCCGTGTTCAAGCACGCCTCCGCCCACCGCGGATATGGTTATAAATGAAGTAACCGAAAACCTCGTTAATGCTATGATGCCATGTTGGTAAGATCGAACCATGTATTTATGTCGAATTTCGATCTGTCTTTGCATGATTTTGATTCGTTGTGTAGTCAAATTGATCATGTGCGCAATCTAAATAGACGGGACGACAGTGAGTGTTTAGCACGTATAGGTGTTGTCTTAAAGGTGACGCGAGATCGTGGCTATACGATTGGGTTAGTAGTGATCGCAGTTGGCCAAATTTCAAGTGTGAATTTAAGGCATTGTGCCCTATACGAGTAGATATCGTGAACTTTTTATTTGATGTTATGAAAACCGATGCCGATAACTACCCCACGTATGCAGAATACGCTAGACGTTTATTGTTACATTACGCATTGTTAACGATTTGAGTGATGAGTTCATTGTAGCGATAGTTACATGCTGGTGTTACTGATCCTCAAATTCGCGCACCTGCTATGAATTTAGCGAGTTTTCTGTCCATTTATGTGAAACCTCATCAGATTACACCCGTTCGAGCTCGTGGTGTTTTTCGCAAAGGTTATGTTCAACAAAACAAGCGAAAACGCGAGTATAGTGATTCTAAAGACTGAGTGAGGCAGAATTTTCCATCAACGTTGAGAAATGTGAATTTATTACAACTGAAATATATTACTAAGGTCAAATGATTACTAATGGTCAGGTGAGACCGAGCGAGCATAAGGTAGAAGCTTCTGTTAACACGTAAGTGCCAAGCAATGTCTGAAGAGGTTAGACATTTTTAATGCTACTAAGTTAGTTTTTGTTACTTTAGACGGTACATCCCCGGTTATTCATTCAAAACAGAACTCGCAATGGTGTACCGTTAAGATGCGGTGACGAATAATACTGCGTCCACACTACCTGACGCTGACCAGCAACTCCAAGACGCTTATGTCAACAAGGGTCGTCAGCAGTCACAAACCTTCACCGTTGGCGATTTTGTGTTCGTGAACAGGTCATCACAATCTACGGGAAAGCCGAACACTGGCATGCGGGGGCCCTACAAGGTCCTGCATGTGCTGCCACCCACCGCTGTAGCTCGAAACTTCGCGGCGGGTCTTATGGCAAGACAACGCAAGCGGCCGCCGATCACATGGTGTTTTGGCGGGGCGAATGGACGCTGGAGGCTTGTTCTGCGTTCTCCACTGCGGATATCTGTCTCACCAATGTGACTCAGCGATGACTGCACTTTGTGTGGCGTCGTTTGCAATGTGTGATCATTTCGCACAGTTGCCTTCTCTCTATTTGCAATGTGTGAGGTGGCCTATGCCTCTTCATGCAGTTGCCTTTTGCAATATGTGACGAGATTATTCTCTCCACATAGTTGCCGTTTTTGCAATGTATGACGTGGCTTGTGATTGCCATGTCATATAGTTGCCGTTTTTGCAATATATGACGTGGTTTGTGATTGCTATGTAATACAGTTGCCGTTTTTGCAATGTATGACGTGATTTGTGAGTGTCATGTCGTACAGTTGCCGTTTTTGCAATATATGACGTGGTTTGTGATTGCTATGTAATACAGTTGCCGTTTTTGCAATGTATGACGTGATTTGTGAGTGTTATGTCGTACAGTTGCCGTTTTTGCAACGTGTGACGTGGTTTGTGAGTGCCATGTCATACAGTTGCCGTTGTTGAAATGTATGACGTGTTAATGAGTGTCATATCATACAATTGCCGTTTTCTATTACAATGTGTGGCGAAGTTTAGAAGTCCGGAATTCTGAAATTCGCAATACATTTATTTTTCTTTATTTATAACGCGAACATGCGCCTGTAACCATTACTTGTTCTTACAAATTTTCATAAAATTATTATGTGAGACCTGTGTTGGTTGTACTTGAGTGCACGCTTGTGCTTCTAACACAGTTGTTTTGCAGTCTCCGTTTTCAATGTTTATTACAAGTACCTGTTGAATTTCTCTAAATTGAAATTTCTTTGAATTGAGCAACAACTTCATTTTAATTTTGAAATGGTTTCAGTTACCAATGTTATGCCTGTACATCAGGTCCTAAAATCATGTTTTGTTGTGTTATAGAAGAAGACACAACGGTCGAGGTCGACGAAAATGTGCCGCTTGAAGATGAAGCAGCTGTTGAGGACAACACGCAAGCAGGAACGGCCGTGTTACAAAATACTTCACTTCGGGAGCTGATGCAAGCGGCGTAGTATATATACGAGTGACGAAGAAGGCTCTGGCTCACTTTTCGGGCAGCGCTCAGAGGCGACGGACGTTTTATAAAATCACGCTATTAATTATTGTCGGTTCTTAGTAAATCTTAATAAATATTCTTAGCTTGATTGTAAACTTATTTTTTTTTAAAACTAAAACCACTTAGGATTTCCAACAATATTAATATTGTCAAGTTTTGCATGACACTGCACTGTAGTAATAAAATGTGTCTTGTGTGGGGACAAGCCTTGGTTTGTTGTATCCGATAGCGGCAATAGAACACGGTCGCCGGTCTCCTATTGTTTCTCTACTCTCTGTTCAGCCTCTGTCTTCTACGTGTCTACTACCACCGGAGCTGCAAGTCGATCATAAACATCAGAAACCCCAAGGTGGGTTTTCTTTATGTACTCCTTAACCAGATCCACGGCCTTGTCCATGATCGCAGCCTTGTCCATTGCCTCCACCACGAGGTTCGATTAATACTACTAAAGCAAAAACAAATTGTTCAACGTTATACTTTAGTAATGAAATCTGGAGGATTTATGATTAATAGCAGTATCGTCTGCTTTCATATATAAACGAGTAGGTCAACGCGACTCGTGTACAATCTAAATGTTTTTTGTAGTGGAGCAAAACAAATAACCAAATAATCTCTTAAATTAATTCAGCTGACGAACTCACCACTTTCAGTGGACGCAGCGCCACAGAATAAAACATAACGGTTATCTACCACAACGCATCATCTAGTAACCTACGGATTCCACATTAATACAGACGCCGATAAAGCACCAAAGTGATTGCGGTATAAATGTATATTTATTAATCGGCTATTCGATATTTTATATGCTAAGTTCTGTAATAACAAAAGCGCTCACCTCCAGAACCACCTGCTCCTGCTACTGCTGCTGCTGCTGTTGATGTTTGACCTGTAGACATGCAAAAAATATTATATTACTGTTTTTAATTTTGCAATTTAAATTCCGACGGATTAATTGAATCAATCTGCTGAAACTCATGATATTTTCCTTCCTCTGTCGAGATATAGGCACTCGCGTACAGGTCGTATTTGTCAACTAATCTTGACAAACAGGAAGAAAGTTTGCTGCCGCACCATTTTCCGACCAATTTTGATATTTGGCAGAAACATTCGGTACCCAATTGGTCAAAAGGTTATCATCAAGTTATATTAGTGCACTGTATGGGATATTGTCAGTTTGCATAATATATCGAGAGAGAGTGAGAGCGTTTATAATATTCGTTTCGACAGCAAAATAACAAACAATTTTTTTTTAAACGGTATGTTTATAACAACAACACAATAATTGCCACATTTCCCTGCTTTAAAGCATTGTTGCGTTCTCCTTTGTTTTATATAAGCTTCTTACCTACCACATACTCACTAGCTGATTGTTGTTCTGTAGTTCTGACCATTTAAAACTTAAATAGTTTTAGTTTAGCTTTCTTTTTTTTTATGCTAGTGAATGATGTCACGAACTAGTCGTTCGCCTGGTGTTAAGCGCCACGGCCGCCCATAACAGAACAGTGTCACTCGTGTTAGGTTTTATAGCTATAATTACTTTTTTGATTATATCAACATATACATATAAAATTGTTTTTCGGATTGTAACAATACATTATTAGTAATTTTGATTTATTTTGTCTGGTAGATTATGGAGTTATTATAACTTCCGTTTTTTTTAATGCTAAGTTGACTAGATTTACAAAGGCCAATCAGGAACGTTGGCCAATCCGAAGCATCGGCCAATCACAGCACGATCCCCTCCAATATGGGCCTCGTGGCGTGATCAGAAGATGCGGGCGCGCGGGCTGGCAGTCTCAGTTGAGCGTTAACATGGAAGCGAGTGAAATAAATAATAAGTGCGAATTTGTTGTAAAAAAAATAAATAAGTAATAATAAAACGTGAAGATACTAAAACAGCGTTACGGATTTTATTCCTGCTACCCTGACCCAAAAGGTCAGAAGTGGGATAAACGAGAAAATTGTGTTATTTTCTTGTCACGCCCACTGCTCGACAAAAAGAAAACGTAAGTAACGCTTTATTTATTATGAAAAATATGTAAAATAATAATAATTATAGTTGTCTATTAGAAGTGTACAATATTTTAATATTAAACTAATATGGTTGGTGTAAGAAGACACATAGCACTCGGTTACTGCTGCCGTGTCCGTCCGTATAACGCCCACCAGTCACATTTTTTTTTTTCTATTTTTTTTTTGTTTGTTTTATTACAATAATCATAATAGCCTGTTACAAGAAAAAGTACAATATTTCAATATCGAACTTATATGGCTAGAGTAAAAAGACATAGCATTGAGTTACTAATGCGTTTCGGCTCTTAGCCCTTGCTTCAGCGTATAGTGCCCTCCCCATCATGTTGCACTAATTTTTGTTTGCTAGTAGGTAAAGAAACGGGAGTATTACGAATTTAAGCTTGATTTCGTAGAAAATCAACATAATAAGATTTACTGCTTAAAATGACACAATTGAATGTTTTAAGTATTTATTTATTTAGTATGTATTTATTTATTTTAAATTTCTTCTAACCTAGAATTTTATGTTGCTGTAAATGTTATGTAGTGGTCAATTGACGCCTTACCACGGCGGTCAATTAAAGTTGTCTAGTGCAGTTTTACTAAGTTGTGCGACGATTACGACGTGTAGTAACGATGGTTTCTGAAAGTTTCAGATAAGGCAAAGGCATAAACGATGAGCAACAATGACGAGCATGCCCCAGGTGGAGGGCTGGAAAGGAAGGAAGCCCTAGATGAAGATTTGAAAAAGGAAACCCGAGGTGGTGAGTTGAGGTTGAGGTACGAAAGAAGACCCAAGGAAATAGGTCAAAGGGGTCACGAATCAGATTCAGACGCGAGTGTACGGTACTCTAGGCAAGAGCGTGCACAAACTAGTTCAGACGAAAGTGTACGGTACTCTAGGCAAGAGCGTGCACAAACTAGTTCAGATGATAGTGCACGGTACTCTAGGCAAGAGCGTGCACAAATTTGTTCAAAGGGGAAGGCACGGTACTCTAGGCCGGAGCGTGCTCAAACTGGTTTAAAAGGAAATGCACGGTACTCCAGGCAAGAGCGTGCACAAACTTGTTCTGACAGGAATACACGGTACTATAGGCAAGAGCGTGCACAAAGTGGTGCCAATGGGAATGCACGGTACTCTAGGCAAGAGCGTGCACATACTAGTTCTGACCAAAATCAAGGCTACATTAAAGGAAGACGTTGGTCACGATCAAAGATGAAGAATCAGCGCTACTCCACACCGTTTGACACTGACGAAGAACAACCGTTATGGAGAGAACGTGGCTTTGATGGCAGAAGGAAGAGAGGCTGCTCACCATCGAATTCAAGAAGTGGTTCTCGATCTCCGAAAAGAGTAAGGTTGTCTACATACAAGGAAGGTGAACAGGATATTAAATTAGTGGATAAATTTTTGTCTATTCTAGGTAAGGTTAAGAATTTGGATAAGCCTAAAATTACATTTAACACCAACGTGGTACCGGAGTTCGACCCTTTATCAAAAGATCAAACTATTTTGACATGGCTCACCAAAGTAGAAGAATGTGCCGAACTTTATGGTTGGGAAGAGAGAGAAATAATTCACTATTCATTGCCGAAATTGTGTGGTGTTGCAAAAACTTGGTATCAGGGTCTAACTTCGATGCTGCATACATGGTCAGAGTGGAAAAAGAAATTGTTGGAGTCCTTTCCATGTAGAGAGGACTATGCTGAACTTTTAACCGAGATGTTAGCTAAGAAAGTCAAATATGGTGAGTCATTAGAGCTTTATTATTATACAAAGGTCAACTTGTTAAATAAATGTAATATCACCGGGAGACAGGCAGTAGACTGCCTGCTGTATGGCATAGAAGACAGAGCAGTAAAGGTCGGTGCACAGGCTGCCCAGTTTCGAGAGCCAGAACAGGTACTTAAATATTTAAAAACTGTTAATACAGGGCAGAGCAGAGACTACCAGGACACGACACGAAGAGGGCGGTTTGGAATCAACATGAACAGAGCAGATACATCCAAATCAGGTAACACCATCAATCCTACGATTAGATGCTATAACTGTAATGAACTTGGTCACCCTAGCTACAAATGTGAAAAATCAATGTCTTCTGTAAAGTGCCATAACTGCAATGAGATAGGTCACAAAATCCCAAAATGTGATAAACCTCTTAACAAATGCACGGTATGCGATAGAATAGGCCATCTTGCTTCAAACTGCTATAAAAACACAAAAAAATCAGGTAACGATGGAGTTAAGAGTTCAACATTAGGTAATGAACAAAACCACAAACAGGTAGCTGAAGTAATGACTGAGGACACCGGAATTAACAAGTACATAATGGAGATAAAATTAAATGGGTCTGCTATTACATGCCATGTAGATCTAGGGAGTCAATGCTCTCTCATCAGGATTAGTAATGTTAAGGCTCTAGGGCTGCACATGATCTCTCGTCCAAATTTACCGACACTCAGGGGTATTGGGGCTAGCCTTGTCAGCCCGGTAGGGGTAGTTGTTGGCACTGTAGATGTTCAAGGTATAAAAGAAAAAGTAGACTTATATGTTGTCGAAGATTATGTTCTTGTGCATCCGGTGTTATTAGGTCATTCTTTTACAGAGAAACCAGACATTTTGATAATTAAAACACCCGACGCGATAACGTTTCAGAGAATGACCCCAAACAAAATTAACTTAACGGCCACTTACGACTCTGAGGTTCCGTGCAACACAATACGGGCAGTACAGGTTTCTACTGATTTGCAGATATCTGATGGTGAAGTTCACGTAAACGGGACGTTACGTGGCCCTGAAGGTAATGAATATTATTTGTTTCCCGGTCAGTACGAGATCAAGAATAGTCGTGGCGCGATCCTAATCTACAATGTCTCATCGAATCCAATCTACATTACCGCAGGTACACTTATTACACGATCTTTGGAACGAAATCAGGTTTCGGCAGAAAACATCAGAAACACATTTAGCGTTACCTTTGATGACGCTATAATGGATACATCTGTAAATTATAACCCGAAATTGAAAGAGAACCAACGGCATGAACTGAAAGATTTACTCGCAAGGTATAGTGACTGCTTTTCTAGTGGAATGCATGATTTAGGATTTACAACAGTTACAGAAATGACCATAGAATTAATTGATGGTGAACCAATTGTATATCGCCCATACCGTATGTCACATGCTGAAAAACTGACGGTAAGGAATATGATTCAAGAAATGCTGGACAATAACATTATTAGAGAGTCATCGTCACCTTATGCAAGCCCAATTATCATGGTCCAGAAGAAAACAGGTGACAAGCGGTTGTGTGTGGATTATAGAGCCCTTAACAGGAAGACCAAAAAGGATCATTACCCAATGCCTCGGGTAGAGGATCAGCTGGATCTACTGTCAGGTAACACTTTATTTACATCTTTAGACTTAGCCTCAGGCTATTACCAGATCCCGATGGATGGATGGATGGATGCATGGATGTGCATAAAAACTACAAACTCAAAGACGGTAAAATTTATCGCATTGAAGGGGAAGGGATGAAATGGCTCGTTCCTCGAGGTGTAAGGTGGCAGATTCTTAAAATGAATCACGATGACGTGGGGCACTGGGGTTTTGAAAAAACCCTTCAACGCATCAAGGAACATTATTGGTTCGCAAAGATGCGCAGGTTTGTAAAAAAATATGTTACCTCATGTCTAGAGTGCGCACATCACAAAGCTCCAGGTGGAAAACGCGAAGGAGAGTTACACCCCATTGAAAAGGTATGCGCACCTTTTCACACAATACATGCAGACCATTTAGGACCATTCATTAAAAGCAAGAAAGGTAATTGCTATTTATTAGTAATTGTGGATGGCTTCACTAAATATATTAGCATGAACGTGGTCAGGAACACAAAATCTACTACTTCAGTACAAATTATAAAACAATATATAAGTTACTTCGGGGTACCAACACGTTTAATCACAGACAAAGGCACGAGCTTCACAAGCAAAACCTTTCAGAGTTTTGTTAAAACGTATGGCATAAAACATATTCAAAACGCTGTTGCTACTCCAAGGGCCAACGGCCAAGTTGAAAGGTTCAACAGGACTATTTTAGACGCGTTGTCTACATCTAACCATAACGGAGACGAGAAATCCTGGGATGACCATATTACAGACATACAGGTTGGTATCAACAGCACAAAGCACAAAACTACTCAAAAAAGCCCCTCGGAACTACTGTTTGGCTTTAACATTATCGGCAGAACCGAAGGTAAGTTGAGTGAAATCCTTAACGATACACAAAACAGAATTCCGCTAGAGGCATTGGACCATCTGAGACAGGAGGCTGGAGAGAAAATAAGACAACAACAGGTAAGAGACGCTAATAGTTACAATAAACACAGAAAAGCGGCAACACAATACAAGGAGGGTGATCTAGTACGAGTAGAGCGGCAAGTAGCTCACGATGGTAAATCACAGAAGCTAGTAGTAAAATATCAAGGACCTTATCGTATAGTAAAAATGCTCGATAATGACAGATTTTTGATCGAGGACACACCCCTGACTCGGAAACATGGTCGTAGATATGAAGCGGTTGTTGCTCTAGATAAAATTCAACCTTGGATGAACTTCAATAGAAATTTTGAATCTGAATCATCTGACAATGATACTGAAAAAGATTTATGATTTAAAATAAATTAAATCTACCTGTGTCTTCGCTCAAAAATTTTGAATTGATTGATGATTTTATGCATTACTTATTGATAGCGTAAAGTCAAATAATACTTAGAAATTAATATACCGAACTATTGTATTAATTCATTACAATGAGGTCTTACCTCTCATAATTAAGTTTAGTAATTACTATATATGCGTTGTGTTGAAATGTCAAAAGTCAATGTGGAGTTAAATGAGTTTGTATAAGTGATTTCAATTGAAACATCGTAATTATGTATTTAAGGAGCGATGGGACATGCTCAGAGTAGGATGGCCGAGCTGTTAGGTTTTATAGCTATAATTACTTTTTTGATTATATCAACATATACATATAAAATTGTTTTTCGGATTGTAACAATACATTATTAGTAATTTTGATTTATTTTGTCTGGTAGATTATGGAGTTATTATAACTTCCGTTTTTTTTAGTGCTAAGTTGACTAGATTTACAAAGGCCAATCAGGAACGTTGGCCAATCCGAAGCATCGGCCAATCACAGCACGATCCCCTCCAATATGGGCCTCGTGGCGTGATCAGAAGATGCGGGCGCGTGGGCTGGCAGTCTCAGTTGAGCGTTAACATGGAAGCGAGTGAAATAAATAATAAGTGCGAATTTGTTGTAAAAAAAATAAATAAGTAATAATAAAACGTGAAGATACTAAAACAGCGTTACGGATTTTATTCCTGCTACCCTGACCCAAAACTCGGAACAATAACACAGAGTTTCGCGCGACACTGCACTGCGCACATCATTTTGAGACATCAGCACAGTCTAGTAATAAGATTACTCAACTGTGAGATCAGATCATAAAGTCTCAATTGCCCAGTAATTTCACTAGCTAAGAATTCAAATTTCAAAATCTTATATTTAAACGTGAATTTTTTTTTTGATTATTTCGAATAATAACATTTTTCTCTTATTTATTTTATAAATTTCGCCCTGTCCAGCGAGGTCGAAATAATATCTGCTAGAATATTAGATCGAAGAGATAATGAAGGTTCTTCTACTTCTGGTTGGGTGAAGTCTGAATCCGTGCGCCTTGGGTTCAGTGGTTCAATGCTTCCATCTTATATTTTCACGAATGGTTTGAGAGTGAAGGTTGAGCAGTACGTATTTCCGGTAACACAATGTTCTCGATGCTGGAAATTTGGCCATGTTACAAAACTATGTCCGTCTAAAAAGATTGTCTGTCCAAAGTGCTCGAAAGCCCATGCAAATTGCGAGAAAACTTCATTTAGGTGTGTAAATTGCACAGAAAATCATATGGCTATGCAAAAAGTCTGTCCCATCTATAAAAAGGAAAGAAAGTTGAGAGAGCTTATGTCTGAATTTAACTGTACTTATAGACATGCTCTGAATATGTATGTCCCGCCTTCCCCAGTTCCGGATAGAGATTTAAGTCCTGTCCCAGGTCCTGCATTCCCGGCATTGTCAAGTCAAGAGCCAGTGTCGGCGTTGATTCCAGTTACTAACGAACCAGAAAATAATGGAAAAGTTGGCGTCAGATCTGTTCAAATCTCCTGAGGATGATAACTCGTTTAAGGTACCGCAAAGTCGTAAGAAACTGAAGAAACAGAGACAGGGGCTCCGTCCATCTACCCCTATTCCTCCTAGTCTGACGATGGAGGCAGATGAGAGCCTAAGTAATAACGCGTGCCCAGACGCGGATAGTCTGAACAACAGTGGGTCTCCTCATAGTTCCTCTGCAACCAGATCTCAAGAGTTTAGTTTCTTAAGACTTCTGATGCAATTTAAAAACATCTTACTAAGCAAGGAATCGTTAGCGGACAAAATTAAACAAGCTGTGTCAATTTTATGTGAGTGGATTATCTCTAAAATGAATAATGTTTCTGGTAGTTCCTTAATGTCAACGTTCATGGACGTTGTCATTTATGACTATGGATAGTGACACCATTAATATTAACGTAAACATCATACAGTGGAATTGCCAGAGTATTAGACCTAAATCGATATCTTTTCAATCATTACTTTCACAGGAAAAAATTCATATGGCTACTTTGTCCGAGACCTGGCTGGATAGTGATTCTTACCTTAATATTAATGGCTACAATACCTATAGGCGTGATAGGGATGATGATAGGGATAGGGAGGATGGGTACGGCGGCGTCGCTATCGTAACTCATAAATCTGTGAAATCTTTTTTATGTCATTCCTGCAGTCCGAACCTAGGTATAGAACTCTTACATATTAAGATAACCAATTGTCGGCATATTGAGAATGTCATTTCGATTTACTGTCCTTCAACGGTTCGAACAACACAGAATGACTGGGATTTTATATTTTCTCTGTGTGATGACAAATGTCTTATTTTGGGCGATTTTAACGCCCACCATCTTAATTGGTCGGGCAGAACTGATCTAAGAGGATCTCAACTATTTGACACTATGCTTGATCACAATTTTATAACCCTGAATAACGGCGAACCTACCAGAATAAGACTTGTCAATGGCATTTTGCAACAATCTTCCCCCGATGTATCCCTTGTTTCATCTGATTTGGGTACTCTTTTATCTTGGAAGGTAACAAATGAATCTCTTGGTAGTGATCATCTCATAATAAAGATATCTGGAAATCTGAAGTTAAGCCGAAGTATTGCTAGGAAAAGAAATTTTAAACGTAGCGACTGGCAATCGTATACAGCGTTTCTAGAAAACTCGTTCTCAAGTATTGTTTTTCCCTCTGATCCCCAACTTGCTTATAATATGTTTGATCATACACTACAATTAGCTGCTAATCAATTTATTCCATATATTAGAATCCCTCAGCATTTTACAAATAAATTTATCCCGAAGTCTTACTGGAACCCGGATATGTCAAAGGCAGTGGCTGCGCGTAGACTAGCGTTAGCGAACTTTAGGTATTGTTCATCGCCCGATAATCTAGATGCATTAAAATCTAAAATTAGCGATGCACAGAGAATCATTCGTTTAGGTAGATGTCGGTCATTTGAAGGTTTTTGCTCATCTATCGATGAAAACGCTTCCTCTTCTGACCTGTGGCGGAAGATGAAGTGGATAAAAGGCCACCGAACTAAGTCCTTTAGTCGCGGTATAGACAAGTATAAGGCCAAAAAGCTTTTAAACGATCTAACTCCTGATTATACGTGTCCACCTCAGCCGCAGTTCCAGTCATGTAACTCACTCCTGGAAGCGGATATAACATTGCAAGAACTATTTAATTCTATTAAAAAAAATGACACCGCCCCAGGTGCCGATGATATATCCTTTTCAATGATAAGATATCTCCCAATGAATGGTAAAACAATTCTACTTTCACTTTATAACTTATTTTTTCCGATCCGGTTTCGTTCCACAACAATGGCGCGAAGTCAAGATTGTACCTATTCCCAAACCAGGCAGAGATATTAATTCTCATTCCTCACTCCGTCCTATATCCCTAATTTCTTGTTTGTGCAAAATTTTTCACTCGATTATTAACAAAAGATTAGAATGGTACTTGGAAAGTCAATCTATGTTCCCTGAGAATATGATTGGTTTTCGTAAGGCTCGTTCATGTTATGATAACCTCACACGCCTAGTATCGCAGATACAAATAGGCTTTTCAAAGGATTTATTTACCATCTCTTGTTTTTTGGATATTAACAACGCGTATAATAATTTAGACGTGTCCGTATTGTTGAAATACTTAGATCAGCTGGGTGTAGGTTCAAGGATTTGCCGATATCTGTGGTCATACCTATCTGATAGGAGGTTAAAAATCGCTGTTGACGGATGTGACCTTGTTAGATCGTCTGGACGTGGCCTAGGTCAAGGAGACCCTTTGTCCCCACTACTTTTTAACATAGCAACCTTAGACGTATGTAAACAAATACAAAATGTGGGTATTTCTCAATATGCCGATGATTTTGCTCTGTATACATCAAATAGTAATATAGCTCATGCGATTCGAGACCTTCAGTATGCTTGTCAACAGTTAAACTCTATTTTAAACAATTTAGGATTAATTATTTCAACTACAAACTACTACTAAATGTGTACTTAAGAAGGGAGGTTTTAGTGGTGTTGTTGATTTAAAGATCGATGACATCTCTTTACCTACGGTTGATTGTTATAAATACTTAGGCTTATGGTTGGATAGTTCGCTCGATGGGGCAAACATATTAATGAGACGGTTCTAAATGTGTCTAAATTAATAAATTTAATAAAAGTGTTATCCGGTCCAGGATGGGGTCTCCATCAAAAACATTTAAGACGATTATACATAGCTATAATACGTAGCAGATTAGATTACGCAAGCTTTTTGTATGATAATAGCTGTAAGACTAACTTATTTAAACTAGATAGGATCCAAAATCAGGCACTCCGAGTGATTGGTGGCTATATTAAAAGCACGCCAATACACGTCATGGAAAGTGACCTTCACATTCCCCCTCTTCATATTCGTAGAAGATATTTAGCTACAAATTTTTTTCTTAGATCTAAATCCATATCTAATAACAGAACCTTTAATGTGTTACAAGAACTTTCCAATAATATTCGGTCTCGCTATTGGCTTAACAAAAAACTTCCTTTACTAGAATTCCTTTACATACTCCGAATTAAACTTAGTACCTATATACAATAGTAGTCGTCTTCAGATGTTTTCGATGGCGACTTGGGTCGGTAATATTAGCTTGTTGCGGGTAATATCTGACTCTATTCCTGGAATTGAGCGCGCTAAGCGATTTTATTATATCAATTCATTAAAAAGTTTATGTGTAACGTACATTAATGAACAATATGGCAATTGTTTCAAAATTTTCACTGATGGGTCCAAAGAAGGAAAAAAAGGAGGCGCTGCTTTTTTGGATTCGGAAAACGATTGTTATATTAAGGTCAAGATTGATTCTGATATTTCAATTATGCATATAGAATTAATAGCTATAGCGGAGGCCTTATCTTATTGTCATTCAGTTAACGCCGATAACATTGTCATCTTGACCGACTCCAAAAGCTCTCTGCAACATTTGGCTCGGTGTACCTCGCACGGGCGAGGCACACCGATTGCCTTCCGTATATTAGAATCAATCTTGAGTTTACAAACTATCAATAAAAATGTATATTTACAGTGGATACCATCACATATTCAACTTAGAGAAAACGATCAGGTGGATTTATTAGCTAGGCAAGCAGTTGTAGATGGTGTTTTGTTTAATGTAGTCCCTTTGTTCTCCGATTACGTAAAATTGGTAAAAGAACGGTGTCGAGCTCTGTGGCAGGAATACTTTGATGTGCGTTCTAAAGAAAAAGGTATTTGGTATCGAACTATCCAGCCAGAAATCACCTCCCACCCATGGATAGATAACAATATTCTGAACCGACAATTGTTAGTGACTGCTCTTAGGATTCGCTCCGCGCACATTCCATCAAAGAAGTTTGCATACCTTATGAGGAAAGCACCGTCCCCTAATTGTGTTGACTGTGGAGTCGTTGAGGATGTCCAACACCTGTTGATGGAGTGTGTGCGGAATGAGACGTACAGAAGGTCGTGGGTCAGTAGGAATGGTTGTGATGTCGGACTCTGCAATAGCATATTAGCCTTACCATTATCTCATAAGGCCATAATGCTTTATAGGCTAGTAGAACTAGGTTTAAATTTAAGTTGACTTTAGTAACATTATGATTTTTTTTTCCAATTGGGCGATGTGGTCGCTCAGCGACAAAGCCCATTAAATAAATAAAAATAAAAAAAAAATAAAAAAAATTCGGAAAACTAGCAGCTAGGTAACAATACAAGTAAATAAACATTTATCAAAGGCCAATTAGAAGTATTCAGTATTAGCTATTAATAATTAATATTTTCCTATTTTTTTATCTCATTCGTTTCTGAAATTGTATGTATCTGTCTTCTTTGTTAATTATATTCACATATTAATAATAATACTGTATTACCATATTTATAATATTTTTTCCTATATAATTAATTAAATTAAGGGTATTTATTAATAATAGTTATTAGTCAAAACTTCTAATTGGCCTTCGAAAAAAATGTTTATTTACTTGTATTGTTACCTAGCTGCCAGTTTACGAAAATTGTAAAATAAAATTTTAAGAAAGTAGAGTCATACTGTTTTACAGGGGTCCTTATGTGCACTAATAAACTCACTATGATATAAATTAAAGATTAATTGTTCATTTTCACCACATATATTGTCCTCGCGAACCGAACACACAATTAACAATATAAAATGAGCTAGCCCGGAGTATGTGAGGACACGCGTCTCCGAATGCTACTCTTACGCGACTCGCGTGCAACTCTAATGTAACTCTACTACTGCGACTCTTACGCGACTCCTACGCGACTCCGCTTTAATTTAATCACGCGCCCTTTAAATAGGTCGGCGCTGGCGACGTCAACGTAAACAAACGTGTGTCCCTACACTGTTATTATTCAAAATCATCAAAATTTTGAAATTTGAACTCTAAGCCAAACAAAAGCTATTTCAGTCTATAACTGAATAAAAGATATAGACAAAATTAGCGGCATTAAACGTACATTTCACTTGTCTTCTTGGAAGCAACCCTTGTCCACCGCGGTCTGATTGCCTCAGAAAGAGTGATCAATGACACCCGTCATGACTTATAGATCTATTGCAATTCTTACTCTACTCCTCTACAGTATTACAGCCTCTTCTAACTACGTGTCTACTACCAATGGAGCTGCAAGTCTGGTCATAATTTTTTTTAATATATTATTATTATTATATTTTTATGAACATTAAAAAAACCCACCTCCTTCTCGTCCAGAGCCATTGCCTTGTCTAAAGCCACTGCCTTGTCCAGAGACACTGCCTTGTCGAAAGCCACTGCCTTGTCCAGAGACACTGCCTTGTCCAGAGCCACTGCCTTGTCCAGAACCACTGCCTTGCCCATAGCCCCAGCCTGTTGAACCAAGCCTTAGTTTGCTATATCTGACAGCGGCAATCAAAGACAGTTGCCGCCCGAGACAACAAGGTGTGAAGAACATGGTGTTTATCACACTATCACACTAATATTATAAAGGCGACAGTTTGTATGTGTGTTTGTGTGTATGTTTGTTACTCCTTCACGCTCAAACGGCTGAATGGATTTGGATGAAATTCGGTACCAAGATAACTTATACCCTGGATTAACATATAGGCTACATTTTATCCCGGAAAAGTGAAATTTCCCCGTAGGATGAGCAAATAATTAAAATACTTTTAATCCGCGGGTAAAATCGCGGGGCGCAACTAGTATATAGCTATTTTTATAAATGAACTTTGACAATAGTGATGTAATGAAATTATCATTATTATCTTTACAATAGTGACGTAGGTATGCTTTGTTTTTGCTAAATTTCTTAAGTGTCGATAAGTTTTTACTAATATTATTGTAACTGTCGTGCCAAATTAACCACAGTTATAAGGTCAAAAAAAAATCTGAATCCGAATCTGAAACTAAAAAAGCTACCCGTATATTAAGAAAATAACTTGCCTTGGCCATAGTTGCTGTTTTTCCTTTGAAGCCAGCTTAAGTGATGATTATTAGGTAATAATGTTTTATCCAAATTTTGATATTTTTGGTTTTCAAAACGACCATAACGTGATACGCCCCGGCCCCAGACAGAGTCTTTCTTAGCATTAAGCTTGTCTGATTTTATTTCATCGGACCATTTACCCTTCAATTTCTTTTCAAGGTTAGATTTCACATTACTCTCCTTTTTTTTAATAACAGTTAATTTGGTTTTGACACTGTCAATCTTTCCTGAAAGTCCATATTTTAGTTTGTCTAAGGGCTTGCTATTCCATCCGTTGCTGGGATTACCTCCATTGACCCAACTAATTTTATTTGACCTGTGTGGTTCAGGGTCAGGATCAGCTGAAACATTCAATAATACAATCATTTATTGACATAATTTGCATAGTTTTTAACACGGCAAATTGCCTTTATTTACAACTAAATTCTACAATAATATAATAACTAATACTAAACACTACCTACTACTAGAAAAAAAAACGGTTGGACTATATACTGGCCGCGATGACCTATAGACAGTCCAAATGCTCCAGCCCACAACCAGTAGGTAGCGTACCCAACATGCTGGCAGCATTGCACCGTTGAATTGAAATGCTGATTCGTTGTGCCAAATAAGTGCCAGCATTTTGGTCACGCGTAGCATCGACCAGGCGCTCTGATGAACTTTTGAAAACGCGATGAACTCCCGGCCCCCACGGAATTCGCATAATTAAACAATATGCATTATACAATATACAATATATATGTATATACATTCGTTGAATTTAATCAATGCTTGAAAGAAGGTAATCTAAATTCTGTGTTTTATTTATAACCTCTTTTTACTTACTTTTTTCTTTTTCTATTTAAGGCTGTCTTAAAAATATTTTGCTGTTACGAAATTAAACAGTTGTTCCGCAATATAGAATAGAATAGAAAGATATTTATTCAATTTAAGTTAACGTACTAAACAGGTTATATTCATATACATAATGTATACACAAGGAATTAAAAAAAAGCAAATAAAAACAAGTATCCAATAACAATTGAAAATCAATGCTTAAATTGCTCTGGTTTTTGACTTGGTCGCATTGGCCCCGGTGTCTCCGTTCCGCGGGGCCAAAAGAGAAAAATGTTTCTCTTATAGCCAGAGGTAGTGCCATAGTTGAGCCTATCTCAACAATGGCGCTATCCGGGGCCTATAGCACACAAATAGTGACACCGGCCCCGATAGGAAATCGCTTTACACAAGAATTTAAATTTAAAAAATGGTTTGATTGCAATATTTCCAGTTTATCTGTATTTTAATATATACTTAACGAAAATCTAATGCTATATTAAATTGAATAAAAAATAAATTTACCCCTGGGTGTACCGTGTACGCTCAGAATCTGAAAAAAAACGTACATTTCTTTAAATGGTAATATAAATATCACTAGGTGGTAGGACTTTTTTGCAACGTTTGTCTCGGTAGGTAGGTACCATCGCTTTGCCATTTATTATGTGTTCCGGTTTAAAGGGCACTGTAGCTAGTGGCAAATGAGACTTTATGACCTAATTCTCAGTCTTGTAATCTTATTACTATATTGTGTTGATGACCCAGGATGACGTGCGCAGTGCAGTTTCACGCAAAACTATATTTTAAAGTTTCAAGTGACACTACAACCAATATGGGCAGCCGTGTCGCTCAACATCAGGCGAAAGATTTGCTTGTGACGTCATTCCTTAACATAAAAAGGGGCAAGGACACAACTTTGGCGAAAGTAAAGGTGTGTGTGCAGTTAGCCCCGCACTTTTCGAAATCTAGATTTTTTTGTTGTGTTGAATTGTTCTAGGTTTGTTCTATATTGTTCCAAAATAAAAAAAAAAGTCTAGCGTGAAAATTATGGGTGGAAAACACGAAAAACAAATTTTCACCGTAGAAAAATAGGATTTATCAAACTTGGGGGGGCTCCCCAAGTTTGATATATCCTATTTTTCTTTGTTGTGCTGGATTGTTCTAGGTTTGTTCTCAATTGTTCCAAAATATAACGATCCTAGAATGAAAACTGAATTCGGAAAATAAGAAAAACTTTTTCGTGGTAGCCCCGCACTTTTGGAATTTCCAAAACTTCATTGTTGTTCCAGATTTTTCTAAGTTTGTTCTACATTGTTCCAAAATAAAAAACTTCCAGAGTCAAAATTGAGGCCAGAAATGAAAAAAATACTTTTATATGGTAGCCCCCCATTTTGCGATAATCTCATTTTTCAATGTTGTGCTGGGTTTTTCTAGGTCTATTCTACATTGTTCCAGAATACCATTTGTCTAGAAAGAAAGCTGCGGCCAGGAAACGATAAAAAGTGAACGGAGAACCAGCATGCCGTTAAAGAAGTTCGCCCCGCAATTTTGTAATTTCCGAAAATTTTATGTTGTTCCAGATTGTTCTAAGTTTGTTCTATATTGTTCCAAAATAAAAAACTTCCAGAGTCAAAATTGAGGCCAAAAATTTAAAAAAAGCTTTTGTTTGGTAGCCCCTCCATTTTACGATAACCTTAATTTTTAATATTGTGCTGGGTTGTTATAGGTCTATTCTACATTGTTCCAGAATATTAATCGTCTAGAACGAAAGCTGCGGCCAGGAAACGATAATAGGTGAAGGGAGAACCAGCATGTCATCTAGATAAACATATTAAAGAAGCCCCGCACTTTTGAAATTTCCTGAATTTATCTATTGTGCTGGACTGTGCTAGGTACATGTTAAATTGTTCCATAATATCAAACTTCAAAAGCAAATATATACGTCAGAACAAGAAAAATACTTTTTAATAGAACTCGAAGGTAAGCATATTTTTAAGAAAATTTCTTTTGTTGTGGTGAATTGTTTTAGGTATGTTCTACATTATTCCAGGCTTGTTCTATATCGTCCCAACATAATTCGTCTAGAAGGAGCTGAGCTATCAGGCCAGTCAAACAAATATAGTGGATAACAAATCTGCCGTTGTTGAAACAGTTTAAGAATATAAACAACAATAAAAGAACTTACACTGAGCGCCAGAACCAAACACAGCGATTTGAGATGCATTTTCGGTCTTTGGATCGTGGTGACCCGAGTCAGGCAAGACGAACTCGACTGTGCTTCTACCAAATTGTATCCCCTTTTTATACCAAAACTTTGGCTTGAACAAACACGTTCAAGGAAGCAATAACTCATAACCATCACCTGTGCAAATCAACATATTGTTTGTAGGTAATACAGGAAAATAGTTTTAACCATTAATTTGACAAAAAAAAGTAAATAACAGTTGATATATGACCATCTGCTTCTTTCTTTATACATATTTTTGTGGATTTACCGGCGGTTAAAATATGTGAGCTATTCAATTCACTAAACTTATTTAATTTCTTTAGCAAACAACGGCTGATTTATTGTATTTACACGCCTGCTGCGTTGTTTGATTAAGTAAAAATTTTACTTGGCCGTGGCATTTATTTAATTGCGCAAATCAAATACTAGCCTTTTCATTTTCACAATTTCTATTGTGAATAAAATTAAAAATGAGTTGATCGTAATTTATCTACTTATTTCTTTTCATTCCACTAAGTACACTAATATTTCTTGTCTTTGAAATGTAAATATTCATTTTCTTTACAATATTAATAATATATTGAGGTAATATATGGTGAATGTGCGCAAGAACTGCATGATCTCATTCCCCCACCACCATTTCACTACCGGACTACTAGACTCTCGGCTAAACGCCATCCCTTCATGGTTGAAATACCACCCATTCGTACCAAGCGATTTGATTCCACGTTCATAATAAAAACGGATAAGGAATGGAATGCCAGCGTCTGTATTTCCGGCGGAATATGACCCGAGCGTGTTCAAGAGAAGAGAAAAAAAAACATTTGGACTATTTACTGGCCGTGATGCCCTATAGTCAGTCCAAACGCTCCAGCCTACTACCAGTAGGTAGCATACCCAACATGCTGGCAGCATTGCGCCGTTGAATTGCAATGCTGATTCGTTGCGCCAAATTTGGTTTTCAACAAATCATCATGATCAAACAAAAAGTTCGCATTTAGAAAAAATTAAGTCCAAAACAATTTGACGAAATTCGTTAGTATTCATATTTATTATATCATTGTAGTAATTATTTGAAAATAAAGGCAATTTGCCGGTATAAAAAAAAGAGAAGAGTGAATAGGTATTCACTTGGCTGGCATGCTACATCTTCGACCGCATCGTCACTTCCCATCAGGTGAGAGCGTGGTCAAATACTAGACAAGTTTGAATTAAAATAAATTAAAATAAAATTGTTTGTAGGTTCACGATACCATCGTTTCATAAAAAAAAACGAGTAGGTATGCTTTAGACCACACGACTGAAGTAAAACTTCGTTAGCTCCATCTCTCTTGCTCCTACAGTAATTACGAAACTTAACCCTCTCTCTTTTTGCTTTGTTTAATGATAATGCGACCATCTTGACAATTGTAATTAGTCATTTTACCGGACCTGCCAACATAATAAAACAAATTAATAAGTATCATATATACATTATATATTGACAAAAGAGATCTACGTGAACCTGTACAATTTCCGTAACGCACTCGTCACGCATTCACCAGTGACGAGGTTACGCCCCAAGTCAAGCGTTCGTAAAGAAGTTTTACCTTTTTTTTTCGGGGGTTTCCACCCCACGGGCAGTGGGGTGGAAACGGAAACGGTGGCAGGGGGTATGTGGGACTCGAACCCACTAAAACCCCCCGTGAGCCCTCGTCCGCCGTACCGGGGCGAGAAGGGGTCGCGACTGCAGTCCAGCCAACTCGCAAAGAAGTTTTACCTACTTCAATAACGGCTGATTTACGGATTCGCGTTAATTTATAATAATGATGATGATAATGATAAGTTTATTGATAATTATAAAAAATTACAAGTCTGAAATTTTTAAATAAGCATAAATAATAAATGCAATAACATTTATATATTTACACATAATTATTGTAAAAACAACAACACAACTTTATACTAGATACTTATATTACTTCTATATTAGTAGATACTTACTTATTATTTGCGCTTTTTGCAGTTGAGACGCTGGGCTGGGGACAGAGTGTTCACCCAATTTTCAAAGATCTTTGCAAACTGTTCAAAACAACGCGTGACCAAAATGCTGGCCTCCACTTCGGTCAAAGATTGATCATTGCCATTCAACGTTGCAATGCTGCCAGCATATTGGGCACTTACTTACTGGTAGCGGTTTGTTAGATTAAGTTTTTATATGCAGCTTATAAATTTAGCTTTCCAACAATTCAGTTTTAACTATAATTATCATAACATATAACATATCATAACTATAATTTTCATATGTTATAAATAAATACATTTGTGGACATTTCACACAGCGCCATCTAGTCCCAAGCTAAGCAAAGCTTGTACTATGGGTAAGTATGTGGTAAGTATGTATGTATCAACTTTTTCAGTTATCTGGGTCTGGTTTATTTGTAAATACATAAATACTAGAATATTATTATAAATTCTCACTCTCTCTCTCAAGCTCACATCCTCTAGTTGAGGAGGCGAGATTATTACCAACTGAGCTATGGGGTATTTTATTGTAATATAATAATAAAACTAGGTTTCCCTGTGTCTGGGAACCCAGGAACTACGAGGACCATGGTCCCACAACACCCGGACTCAGAACAAGCATTTGCGCTTTTTTTTCTGTGCACAAATACTTGTCCTGCCGCGGGAATCGAACCCGCCGCCTCCAGTTTATGAGTATATTTTAGCGTTGTTGAATAAATATGTAGTACTTGGATGGATTATATTATTATATTTTTTTCCAGTTATTTTGTTTTCGAAAACAAGTGTATATATTCTAAGAAACCAAACTACAGGACCAGCTTTATGTTTCTACAGGATCAATGTGAGAGTGCTAATTATATCGCTTCAAATAAAAAAGTATTTAAAAAAGAAAGGAAACTAAGCTCAATACGGGTGTATTTTATTCGGAAGTCAGTTGAAAATGCTGGTTTTTTAAAGTTAAACTTAATTATGCGTCAACCAGTTTATATTATTATTTGTAAGCTGGTGAGAGAGTTTTGGAGGTCGTTGAAAAGGATCCGAAAATGGCAGGTGTGAATTTTGATTTTTTTGTTTTCCATACCTCGTGTATTTTCTAATTTTAACGTGCGATAAGGGTCGATTATTAATCGTCAAGTGTTCGTGAACGTGTACTAGTGTTGGCAAATGGTTCCAAGCTTTGAAACCATGCCTTTTAATATTTTCTTCAAGGCTTCCTAGACCCTTCAGTAAAATATCCACCATTATATTGTGGCATTTTGACTGACATAATAAGACTTTGACATGACATAACTACAGAAAAAATCATTTTATTTTTATTTTTTTATATCAATGAATGATATGACGAGCTAGCCGTTCACCTGATGTTAAGCGCCACGGTCGCCCATAACAGAACAGTGTCACTCGGAACCCTAAAACATAGAGTTACAAGCGACACTGCACTGCGCACATCATCCTGAGACATCAGCACAGTCTGGTAATAAGATTACTCGACTGTGAGATCAGATCATAAAGTCTCAATTGCCCAGTAATTTCACTAGCTACAGTGCCCTTCAAACTGGAACACAGTAGTGCTTGCACACTACTGCTTGGCGGCAAAATAACTGGCAAAGCGGTGGTACCTACCTAGACGAACTTTGCAACAAAGTCCTACCACCTAGTAATGCAAACATGCAATCTATATTTAAATATACATAACTCCAAAGGTGACAACTGCCTGACTGACTAATATAGTGATCTATCATCGCACAGCCCAAACCACTGGACCGATCGGTCTGAAATTTGGCATGCAGGTAGATGTTATGACGTAAGCATCCGCTTAGAACGGATTTTTCGAAATTCTACCCTTAAGAGGGTGAAATGGGTGGTTGAATTATTTTCCCATAAGCCACGCCGCGGGCGAAGCTGCGGGCAGAGGCTCGTTAAGCTTTAAAAACGGTAACAATCAGTATTATCCATTCCGGACGTACAATAGAAATTGGCAAAGAGCATTTATAGTAACTAAATGGGTACAAAACCAAGTATTTTGATATACCTTTGATTAACACTATTCTTAAACTCTGAACAACTGAAGTAAAATTTCCTCATAATAATCGTAATGAGTGTAATTTAGAAAAACTGGATTTATTTTCTTTAATTGAACTTCAAAACCATGCTTCAATGTATAGATCAGAATCTCTTGATGAACTCTACTTATATACAATATTATAAAGAGGAAACATTAGTATGTATGTTTGTAACGAATTTTAAACCTTTCCAGCTAGTTGCTAGGGGCAAAGGATTTTGTTGATTCGGACTCTACATTGGAGAAAAACATATTTTTGCATTTGTATTTTGTAAATATCTTTTTTAACTAATATATTATGTAACGAGCTAATTGGCATATCACTAATTACTGCGAACCCATGGACCTCCTTCTATTATAATAAAGTGTGTATAACCACGCTTCAGTATCTCTAACTAGACTGTGGTCTGTGTTATTGAATGATTTTCGTGTTTTTCCGCGGCCAATTGATTTTTAATTTTCATAATGCAAAACAAGCAATACTCAAGGCTTGTCACATACATTTTAGAGCTCTGGGAGAGCTTCAACAATAAACAAGGCGAGCTCGAGGCGAGATCTGCCAACAGGTTGGTACAGATTACACTTAATTACGTACACAGATGACCTTTTGCAAGTACAAACTGGAATTGTGAAAACACCATTCTTATTGTATACCTAAATTTGATATGTACAGATAGGTATGTGTAATATGTGCAGGTTACCTGCATAATTTAAGCTACACAAAAGGAACTTTTGCAACCATATTATTATACTAGCTTTTGCCTGCCTAGTTAGTTTTATAATAGGTACCTAGTATACATTTCGTTTCATGTCTAAACCCTTAAATATTTTCGCTTTAATTTAAAATCATTTGAAATCTTATTTAAAATAATGATTGTGTTCCAGATGACACTGTAAAATTATGCGGAGTCAATTTTCTGCTCGAAAAACGAGTGGGGATACTACCACCAATTAAAAAAATGGCGCTCGACAAATACAATGCAAAGGTGAAAAACAAATGATTTAAAAAATATTCTGTTGTTTTTTTTAATGCAGTTGTGTCTAAATTTAAAATAAATACCTTGTAAATACTTTGACTACAATACCTACTAAAACGGTGGATGAATGGACATTGCCTTTGCCAAAACTTTCAGAAAACTATAAATGTCAAATTCTATGAACCCCCATAAGGCGGTGAAAAAATCTGAGGGCAGTCGGTCGTCTGAGACTAGTATCTTCTAAGTGGCCTGTGGGGGGGGGAGCGAGTCCCAAATTCTGTGACATCACATATTTTCAAAATATAATATTTTATTTCTAAGTATTACAACACTACATTTTTAATTTCATATGTTTCTAAATGTAAAATTGCATAATATGTATATGGGGGGAGCGAGTCCCAAATTCTGTGACATCACATATTTTCAAAATATAATATTTTATTTCTAAGTATTACAACACTACATTTTTAATTTCATATATTTCTAAATGTAAAATTGCAAAATATGAGACATCGCACTAGGTAGGGTCTCACAAATGTGACCAGCTGTGACAAGGACGGAGGAGGGGTCGAAAAATCATGGATTTGATTAATGGAGAATTCAATTCATTATTTTCCGTAAATTCAGTTCCACCAATTTACCAGTGCCCCGCATGTGTCGGTTAATTAATGACTATAGTGATCCTATAGACATTTTCGGTGACAGCTTTCCCAAATTTAAAATTAAATTCAACCAAGTTTTATCCATAAATTCTCTCTAACTTTTCTTATTTCTCTTGTTATGTAATTATTATGTTGTAGTTGCCTTCTGCAACTACATTTTTTTTATTTTGTAAGAGTCCTTTTCGATTTGCAATGTGGTTAAGTATTAATTATCTGGTATTTTTTGCATGTTTCCTTTAAATAGACAATGCATTACGTAAAATTGTATGTTTAGTAAGTAAAATTATATAAAATAGTGTAATTGTCAATAGGAAGCCGAAATAAATAAATAACCGTATGTATTCAGTCGGTGCTATAGAACGCTTCTATATAATTATAAATACCAAAAGTACTTCAAATAAAACTTTAATATCGGTATTATCAAATTTGGCGAATTCAAACTCTAAAGAAAAGCCTTGTAACATTGAACAAACCAGGTGTTTTACTACCTACGAAACCTTTACAAAGCGCTCAGCCGGTGCTCGCGCTGTGTGTAGAGTTAAATAGACGTTTTATAATTATTTTATTTATTTATTTATATACAAGGTGGAATTTAATTCCTTTTCTTTCATGCATGGGCTGAATAATGTTCAGCCCAAGCTATAATATAATGCTCCCATATGACTAAATAAAAAAGTACTTATGAAATGAAAATGAAACCTAGGTGTTATCAAATTTAAATTCTAAAGAAAAGCCTTGTGACATTGAACAAAGCAGGTGTTTTATTGCCTACGAAACATTTACAAAGCACTCAGCTGGTGCCCGCGCTGTGTGGAGCGCTAAATAGACATTTCGGCTGTCATGCAGTTGTTTTAAGACGCACTAAATACTAAAACAAAATTTTTTTTTTTCAATTGGACCTTGTACGAATATTCTGTAGCACGGTCTAAGCACATACATTTAAGGAAAAGAGTGAATTAAATGCCACCTTGTATATTTGGTGCTTAAGTATATATTAAAGTATCCTAAAATATATACTCTGACAAGAGTGTTTCAATTTGTTAAGGCAAACAGTAACTTATAAAGTAAGCTAAAGGTATTTAAGTATTTACAAAGATGAGTGAAGTAACAAGTAATAGTAATAAGTAAGTAATAGTTATAGTAATAATAAACATGAGTAATAATAGTTGTATAAAAATAAATGGTTTGATAAGATAGTATTAATATGTTGTTTTATGAGATTGAAGCATTTTGTCATTAAAATAATCATCTAAAGAGTAATAAGATTTGTGAATTAATATTTTTTTCAGTTTACTATGGAAAATATTGTCTTTAGTTTCGGTTACGATATTTTTAGGTATTTTATTGTAAATCTTTATTAACATATAATGTGATCCTCTTTTATACATTTCTAGTTTGGGCTCTGGTACAATAAGTTTTTGTCTGCGCGGGTTTTGATTGAGTTCGTAAAAGTTAGGGCATTTCCTTACAAACATAGCGGCCTCTAATATGTACAAGCACGGTAGAGTAAGAATTTTGTGTTGTATGAAATGTGGCCTGCAGCTCTCTCGCTGTTTAATGTTTACTAGGTATTATGCGGACACATTTCTTCTGCATAGTGAAAAGTTGCCCGGCTTCTGTACAGTTTCCCCAAATCACCACTCCATTTTTATTTATTTTTTTTGAGGTTGGGAAATGCCCTCGCACTTCCCTGCCACCACGGGGGTGGTGGCAGGGGGTATGTGGGACTCGAACCCACTAAACCCCCCGTGAGCCCTCGTCCGCCGTACCGGGGCGAGAAGGGGTCGCGACTGCAGTCCAGCCAACTCGCCCCCGAAAGAAGTTTTACCTACTTCAATAACGGCTGATTTACGGATTTGCGTTAATTTATACTAGATACGGCCCCGGCGGCAGGCCCTTTGTGCCTCTCCGCGCCAATGGATGGGTGACCTTGCTCACCAAGGTCACCCACCAGACGTGTGGGGCCGTGCAAGCCGGCGGAGAGTCCTCCGACTCCACCAGTGGCCCCACTACGGGGGAGGGAGGAGGTGCGCGTAACGCCTCCTCCTCCCTCCCGCTCGTCTGCGCCGGAGCGGGTCAGCTCCAGCGGCCTCCTCTCTGACCCGCTCCGCGGTCTCCTTCTGCGCCATCACGTACTCGCAGAAGGAGACCACCGCCTGCCACGATCTCTCGCTGTCGAGCATGGCTCTCACCACGCTCGGCAGCGAGAGATCGTGGCCTACTGCCAAGGAAAGTGTGTGCCGCTGCGGGTCCCAAGCGGCACACACTTCCAGTGTGTGGGGCGCTGTATCCTCCAGCGCCCCACACTCAAATCACAGCAAATCACTACTCCATAGCGTAACCACGCATATGCGTATGCGTAGTAAGCAACTAGTGCTGTTTTTAAATTTGATTTTGCTTTAAGTACCGCAAGAGCGTAAATAAACTGTGATAAATTTGATTTGACTTTTTCTACATGCGCTTTCAAATTTAAATGACTATCTATTTTAGGGTGTATTCTTTTCATTTCTTACATTTCGGCTGTTATCCAATTATTTTATATTATACTAGCTTCTGCTCCTAAAGCCTAGGAAACGAAGGAGAAAATTTTTCATAGATAAATAGACAACCAATCATTTCATCCTCTTAGGGTTGTAATTTCGAAAAACCCCTTTCTTAGTGGATACCTGAACTTTATAAAGAACACACCCTTCAAATTTCAAGTCTCTAGGACCAGCGGTTTAGGCTGTGCGTTTATATATAAGTCAGTCAGTGAATTTTATATGTATAGATCATTCCAAAGATACAGCGATGTTCAAATTTACACACGATGTTTTCTGAAATCATGTGGCCCCAGCTGCAGGTGGATTTATCAGCAGGCCAAGTAAGCTGGAGACAAGGGCGGCAAATTTGATAAAAAAAATCTTACTTAAATAAACAAGTTTTACCTGATACTTGAGAACTACCTCGGAGTTTAGGCGGGAAAACGAAAAAGATCGCATCGCCGCATTGTATTATTTTGCAAAACTTTTGTTATTTCCAGTGTTAGTGCATAAAATTGGTGGCATTTTATTCGTTAAGTGCTGGATTACAGGCGTGAGTGTGGGAAAGTGGGATAATGATGGTGAAACGTTTGTTTTCGTGTTGTTTCCAAAACTCCATAGAAGCTTCAAGTAAAGTTGCCACGCATTTGAAAAACTGAAAAACGTGCTATGTACGACGCCCGTTCTTGCATGTCCAGATTTTAATCGCCCTTTTTCAGTACACTGTGACGCGTCTAACTTTGGTATTGGCGCAATGCTCACGCAAACACACGATTACAAGGTAATTGTTATTGCGTATATGAGCAAAGCTTTAAATAAACACGAACAGAATTATTCAACAACTGAAAGAGAAACTTTAGCGGTAATTACCTTTCAACATTGGCGTTGCTACTTAGATAACGGGAAAGAGTTTACTGTTTATACTGATCACGCTGCTTTGAAATGGTTTTTAAATTTGAGTAACCCTTCTCGTAGGTTAGCTCGGTGGACTATTCGTTTGTCTTGTACCCCTACAAGTCCACGAGTGCGAGCAAGAGAGAACACGATTACGATCTCCACTAGACTTACGCGATAAGGCCCCTGTTTCAACTTTGCTCTGAAACATAAAAAGGGTAAAGATAATGTAATCCTGATATACTTTCTAGATCAAATGCTACCCCTCAGAAAGTTGCTGCAATCCAATCTAATTCAATTGTTGACGTTAATAACCGTTATAATGAGCTATTTTCTAGTTGTCAGAGCAACCCTGGTGCTTTTCCTAAGTATAAAATAGTAAATAATAAACTGTTTCATTATATGACTCCGGAAGATTCTATTAACGAAGATTTTGTTTGGAAGGAAATTTCTTCTCCTGGCCTGAGAGAAAATATAATTAAACAATCTCATGGTTCTATAGATTTACCCCATATAGGAGTTTTTAAAACTTATAAGAATTTATCGGCTCGCTACTACTGGCCGGGAATTTTCAAAGACATAGCTAAATACATAAAAAAGTGTGAAAAGTGTTTATCATATAAACATTCTAATCACGCACCTTATGGTCCAATGGGGAAGCCAAAGATTTGTTCTAGACCATTTCAATGCATCTCTTTGGATCTAATGGGTCCTTTTCCTATGACCCGTCAGCGTAATCAGTTTATTTTGGTTATGAATTGCTGTTTTACGAAATATTATTTCATTTTTCCTCTTAAACGTGCTACTACTGCTATTATAACTAATCTTTTGGAGAAAGAAGTATTTTTGGTTCACGGTATTCCGCAAACAATTATAATGGATAATGGTTCTCAATTCTAAAGCCGCGAATTTCATACTTTGATGGATAAATACAAAATTCCTTTCAAATCCTTCATGCCTCACTATTACCCTCAAGTTTATCCTACTGAACGGTACTAGCCTTGCGCATTTTAGTTCACGACAGGTAGCGCTCCTTTTAGTTCGCAGGTCGTTTGTGAACTACGTCGTTCTTCTAGTTCACTAGTTCGCGGCTGGACCGAGAGCGGGGAAGACGATTGCTCTGAGCGATCTCTTGTCTGGTCCCGCAAGAGTGACCTATTTAGCTCGCAGCATCCAAAGAGCTGAAGAAAGAACTGTACTTTATATCTACTGTTATATCCTGACCTCAAAGTAATATCATTCAGACTCTTTGATTTATATCATATTATTTTCTCTTTTCCATTGTCATTATTCTGTCTTGTCACTTGGTGAAAAAACTAATAAATATTATACATTAAATAAATGTTGGTATTTATATTATGTGGCGACGAAGGTAAATAAAATGAATACACAACAGTTTACGGATTTTCTAAGGGTACAACAAGCCCAACAACAACAACTAACTGAACTCTTACGAATCTTAACAGTTCAAACTGCACAACGTACAACGGACACACATCCAGATGAACCCAAAAGAGGCGTAAGTGATATAAGTACAAAAATTAAGGATTTTTCACACGATAAATTTAACCCTGAAACAACATCAGCGGAAAATTTTATAGAATTTTTTGAAACGAAATGCAATATCTATGGCGCCGAATACAAAGCAATACAAAAAGATCTATTCATAACGTGTCTACCACCGAATGTTTTGCACAACATTAGAACTGCTTTTATCAACACATTTCCGTCACGAACTTACGAGGAAATAAAAGAGAAATTTTGCAGTTTTTACCATAAGAAAACTACAAGATACAAAGCGTTAACAGAGTTTTGGAATTGCACAAGAAAAGATAATGAGTCTATGGACACTTATGCAAACAAATTAAAAGAACTTAGTAAAGAATGTGGGTATAAAGGCGATTTGTTAGAGCGACAATTACGCGACCGTTTCGCAACAGGTCTTAACCATGAAATGCTGGAAATAGATTTGAAACAAAAATGGCCAGATCTTCAAGATAGGAACGCTGATGGGAAAATGACTGAAATTACATTTGAACAAATATTTTCTGTCGCTCAGTCACGGGAATTAGCAGAAAATGATAACACGAATAATGACTACACGGTACAGCGTATCAAGCAGAGAAATACAAACAAATTCAATGGAAACGATAGTAATAAAAAACGTCCATTAACCAAAAATCAGTGCAAACGATGTGGAAGCGGTGAAAAACATGATTTTAATAACTGTGCAGCTTCCAATCATATTTGTAAAGCATGCCAATCAAAAGGCCATTACGAAAGTTGTTGTCTAAAGTCCGGAAGAGCCTATATATCATTTAGACAAGAAACAACAAACACTACCAACAACAATAACAAAAGAGTAAACAGCATACTAAAAAAGGAGAACAGATTTGTAATCAACAGACCGTCCACCTCTACTAGAAGTGATTCTTCTGATGAGAGTGATGAGGAATCAAATGTGTATAAAATTAACGCTGCCAATATGCGGTGCAAGAAAATTGACATAACGATCAACGGTTTCCATTGTACCATGGATTGGGATCCAGGCTCTATCTACTCAATCATTAGTACTGCATTTTGGAGGGAAATCGGATCACCAGAACTAATGGAAGGACCTAAACTACGAGCATACGGTGACCACAAACTCAAACCAAAAGGAATAACAGACGTTACAGTTGAAATACAAGGGAAACAAAAAATTGTACCAGTCGTTGTAATAAAAAATGCGCATCCTATGTTATTTGGCTTACAATGGAGCGAAATTTTTAATATGCCATTTCCTAATCCTGTTTACTCCATTAAACATCAAACAATGACTCTGAAAGAAATTATTAACACAACAACGAACTTTTTGATAACAAATTGGGAGAAGTAAAGGGCTATGAAGTAAATATTCATGTGAAGCCTGGAGCCGAACCAAAACATTTACCATCAAGACCAATTAAGTTCAGTATTCGGAAAAACGTTGAACTGGAACGACTAATGAAAGAAGGGATCATTGAAAGCGTTGACCCTAACAAAACACCAGTAGAATGGGCAACACCAACTGTGAACGTCGTCAAACCTAACGGACAAATAAGGATATGCGGAGATTATCGCACGACTCTCAACCCAGTATTAATATCACATACACATCCAGTACCACAGTTTGATTATTTAAGACAACGTCTTGCTAACGGAGAAAAATATTCAAAAATTGATCTGAAAGACGCATACCTGCAATTTAAAATAGCACCTCAGTCAAAAAAGTATCTAACCATCTCAACAAAGGATATTTCCAATATAACAGAATGCCATTCGGAATAACTACAGCTCCATCAATTTTCCAGCAATACCTCGAGAAACTATTAGAAAACATACCTAATATTGCCATATACTTTGATGACATTGCTGTAACTGGTAAAAATGAGCAGGAACACCTTACAACATTAACGCTAGTGTTCAATAAACTAAAAATGCTGGGCTCAAAGTAAACCTAAAGAAATGCACCTTTCTTCAAAACGAAATAGAATACCTAGGCCACACAATAAGTAAAGATGGTATTAAACCAACAAAATCCAAAGTGGAGGCTATTCTTCAACTCTTTAACGTTCTCAGGTGTTGATGCTTTGGCATCAACACCTGAGAACGTTAAAGAGTTGCGATCATTTCTTGGATTAGTGAATTTTTATGAACGATTTATACCTCATTTACATAGCATTTGTGCAGAATTGCATAGTATTACGGGACAAAAACAAAAATGGAAATGGACTGAACATGAAAACACGATATTTGAGAAAACAAAGAAATGTATAGCAAAATCTAAACCTCTTATTGCATTTGACGAAAAACAACCCTTATTTTTAGCATGTGACGCCTCAGAAAAGGGAGTGGGGGCTGTCTTATACCATAAAAAGAACAACAATGTGCAACCAATAGCATTTGCTTCAAGAAAATTAAAACCAGCAGAGAGTAAGTACTCAGTCATAGATCGAGAAGCACTAGCAATATTTTTTGGCATAAAAAAATTCGATCAATATCTACGAGGGTCTAAATTCACCCTGATAACCGATCACAAACCACTCATTTATATACTCGGAACTAACAGAAACTTACCAAAGTTAGTTAACAATCGTCTTATCAGGTGGGCTTTGATGATCGGTAGCTATGATTATGAAATTATATATACAAAAGGAGAGAATAACATTCTTGCTGATTCATTGTCCAGAATGCCAAACACAGATGAACAGCCTTCTAAGGACGAATGTGCAGTTAATAAAATCGTACAAAGCTTAAATGAAAGAAAATTCGTAGATTTATCTATTAATGAAGAAACTGTCAAAGAGCATACTAAGCGAGATACAACGCTGATGAAAGTTATACAGTACATGAAAACAAACTGGAGCACTTACAGTTACGATGACAATAACATACAACCATTCTTCAAAAAACGAAACGAGATATCTGTGGAAAATAAAATTCTATTATGGCAAGGTAGAATCGTTATACCATTTTCTATGAGAAGATTAACATTAAAATATCTACACCGAGGACATCCTGGCATATCCGCCATGAGAGCACTCATACGTTTTTATGTTTGGTGGCCTTCAATTGAAGAAGATGTTGACAATTATGTCAAAACGTGTCGAGGGTGTCAAGAAAATCGACCAAACAATTCGGAATTACCGGTATATTCATGGTCCATTCCTGACAAAGTATGGGAGCGAATACACATCGATTTTGCAGGACCTTTCCAAGGCAAATACTGGCTGGTTCTATGTGATGCACTATCGAAATGGATTGAAGTGAGGCCCATGAATAACATAACTTCTGACAAATTATGCGATGTACTAAGCGATATTTTTACAACATTTGGATTACCTGAAATTATAGTATCAGACAACGGCCCTCAGTTTACGTCTGATAAATTTAAAACCTACTGTAAAGAGAGAGGAATTACTCACATAACATCGTCCCCGTATCATCCACGTACCAACGGATTAGCTGAACGCTTGGTACGCACTTTTAAAAGTCGCATGGCTAGTGGGAATCAAAACATAAACACAACAGAAAGACTTAGAGATTTTCTTTTTTCCTACAGAAACACGCCTCATAATACTACCCTAAAGTCTCCAGCTTACATGATGTTTGGAAGACAATTAAATTGTATTTTAGACAATGCTCGTCCAAGTACCAAAAAAATGTTACGACATAAAGAAATACAAGCAAACATAATGATGGAAAATACAAACCAAACTCCTACCCACCAACTAGGTAGTAAGGTTTATATTCGTACCAAACAACAAAAAAAATGGGAACCAGCTGAGATAGAAAAAAGAACTCACAAATACTCATATATAATCAGAACACCTGAAGGAATATTGAAGCGCAGACATGCAGATCATATAAGACAAAGAGCTGAAACAACGGAAGAAACGACCACAGTGGACACTAACTCAACGCCTTTTCAAACACCCACTGGAACACCATCTTCAACAACAGCCACACCGTCTGAGGCATCACCCATTACTCCTGATACTCCTGTCATTAATACAGAACCGACTCTTCGAAGGAGCTCCAGGATATCCAGGCCTCCACGACGGCTTATTGAAGAGTTAGAGTGAGGAGGAATGTTATATCCTGACCTCAAAGTAATATCATTCAGACTCTTTGATTTATATCATATTATTTTCTCTTTTCCATTGTCATTATTCTGTCTTGTCACTTGGTGAAAAAACTAATAAATATTATACATTAAATAAATGTTGGTATTTATATTATCTACTACTATGCTCTCTTTTGTTTATAAATTGTTATAGCTTCTGTTGTAATAACTACTAACTAGGTACATTTCCATATTTATTTATTAATTTAATGACATTACATGGTATTTAAGAAAAATCGTTTGTATTTATTAAAACTATGTAGACATTCTTAATGTTTAAAAAAAGTCTTAAGTCTTTAAAATTAACCAGCATTTATGTAATCGATATTTAAAATATTCTAAGTAAGAATGATATGTATGATCATCGCTCTCTCCCGGTCGCGACACGCGCCTCGGAACGCGGCGCGCTAGGGAGAGCGGCTCTCTCGCCGCTCGCCGCAAGTCGGTCGGTCAAAGAACGAACGAACTAAAATCAGACGCAACCGATACCTAGTTCACGTAGTTCGCACAAAGAAGCGCTCTTTTGAACTAGGTCGTTCGCAAACTACACAAGGCTAAACGGTACAACAAAAAAATTGTCACTGCGTTAGCTTCATTGGTTCGAGAAGACTATAGATCTCGGGACTTAAAATTCAATCTGCAAAAAATTCGATTTGCTATGAACAATTCTGTAAATGTTGTAATTAATTTCTGCCAATGTCAACTTCAACTTATTATGACTTCTGCGGGGTTAACGCAATTTCGGGGTCGATGAAAAGAATCCGAAAATGGCAGTTGTGATTTTTGAACTTTTTTCCATAACCCGTGTATTTTTGAATTTTAATGTGTGATAAGGGTGGATTATTACCCGTTAAGTGTTCGTGAACGTGCACGAATGTTGGCAAATTGTCCCAAGTTTTAAAACCATGCCTTTTCGTCTTCTCTTCAAGGATTCCTAGAGCCTTCAGTAAAATATCCACCATTTTACTGTGGCATTTTGACTGATAAAATAAGACTTTGACATGACATAACCGTACAAAACGTTTTGGCGAGAAAACGAAAAGGATCGCATCACCGCATTGTATTATTTTCCAAAACTTGTTATTTATACTACGTATTATTTTCAGTGTTAGTGCATAAAATTGGTGGCATAAGTGCTGGACTACAGGAATGAGTGTGGGAAAGTGGTATAAGGATGGTGAAGCGTTTATGTTCGTGTTGTTTCCAAAACTCCATAGAAGCTTCTGGTAGAGTTGCCACCCCTTTACTAGGAGTATTACTTGACTAGACTAAACTATGACTTGACTTGATGACGTGGACTGTGACTTGACATGGCATATATACAGGTATATTAATTAACTCGAGAAATTATCAATTACTTGACACTGACTAAATACACAAAAGTGTAGAGCCATACCAAAACAAAATAAAAACAAAAAACCGTACAAATTTCCTTACTAGACATTGGCAGAATTATCGCCAAAAGTGATAGAAAGCCATTTAACGAAGAATGCAGTCCCTGATGGCACAGATACATTAAGCACCCCAGTTAATAAATAAAATAACCAATCAAGTAGAAAGTAAATTTATTTTTTTTTAACCGTTCACTTAAATGCGTTTTTGAGACCTTACCGATTATGTCCGATGTTTTTCCAAATCGATTTTTTATGATACATTTTAGATCTTATATCTTATTAAATACATTAATAATAGTAATTTTTATAAACATAATAAGGACATCCTAATAGGTACCTACTATATGATAACTAAAGCCCGTCTGCACAAAGTTTGGAAGCTCCTAAGATAGCACTTATCTCTCTCTCTAGCCCAAAGTTTCTCAACACTCTCAACACAGTGGCGTAGCTAGGTAACCAAAGGCCCTTAGGCAAAAAATAAACCAGGGCCCCAACTAAATTATTTAAAATCGTTTGTTCTGTATTCGACGTACTCCGGATTGTTCGCTATCCAGATTCGACGTACTCCAGATTCGACGTACTCCGGATTGTTCGCTATCCAGATTCGACGTACTCCAGATTCGACGTACTCCGGATTGGTCGCTATCCAGATTCGACGTAATCCAGATTGGTCGCTATTCAGATTCGACGTACTCCAGATTCGACGTAATCCAGATTGGTCGCTATTCAGATTCGACGTACTCCAGATTCGACGTAATCCAGATTGGTCGCTATTCAGATTCGACGTAATCCAGATTGGTCGCTCTCCAGATTCGACGTACTCCGGATTAGTCGCTATCCAGATTCGACGTACTCCAGATTGGTCGCTATCCAGATTCGACGTACTCCAGATTGGTCGCTATCCAGATTCGACGTACTCCGGATTGTTCGCTATCCAGTTTCAACGTACTCCGGATTGTTCGCTATCCAGATTCGACGTACTTCAGATTGGTCGTTATCCAGATTCGACGTACTCCGGATTGTTCGCTATCCAGATTCGACGTACTCCGGATTGTTCGCTATCCAGATTCGACGTACTCCGGATTGTTCGCTATCCAGATTCGACGTACTCCAGATTCGACGTACTCCGGATTGGTCGCTATCCAGATTCGACGTACTCCAGATTGGTCACTATGGTCAGGTTTGGTATGGTCGTCAGGTTTATATTCCGAATTTGGGAGAGCCCCCTGAGCTTGGGGGCCCCGGAGCACTGTCTAGCCCTCCAGTAGCTACGCCACTGTCTGAATACACCAAATACTGTACGCTCATTGGTTGAAGACAGCAGATGATCAACAGGCAACCAATGAGGGTTCAGTAGTTGATGTGATTTATCATACGAGAACCCTGGGGAAAGTGTTGCTTAGCTAAGTTGTATTTTATTAATCTTAAGTGCAGACGGCATTATTATTATAGGACACACTCTTCAATGGCTGCGAAAATCTTTACTACTAAGTTTTTTTTGTTTAAGCCGCCGTAGTTACATACAATTGTTAACATTTTCACACCCACCAGTGAATGCGACCATAGCTCAGTTGGGAAAGTGTCTGATCTGATCAGTTGGAGAGCTCAAAATCTCACGGCATTCTTTTTATTATGAGTCTTTTATTGTGTTTTAGAGACCGATTTTTTTTTCAATGCAGCTGAACAAATACAAAATAAATATATGTGGACATCTCACACAGTGCCATCTCACACAGTGCCATCTAGCTCCAAACTAAGCTAAGCTTGTACTATGGGAACCAGATAACTGATACAATACTTAGATACTTTTTGTTTGTAAATACATACATAGAATACAATATAACACTCAGACACAGAACAAACATCGATCTTTGTCCCGGGTGAGAATTGAACCCACAATAAACAGTTCAGAAGGCAGGGTTACTACCAACTGAGCTATGGAGCCAGTTAAATATTACGATATGGACTAAATAGCTTCAGATCACAGTATCTATTCAACTTCTACCCTTCGCTTTAGCTATTTCCGTACATTTTTTAGAGCTCTTGAACATAATACGCAGAAACTTTCCCCCGACCTAATGCTATATACATTTTGATTGGATTTTATTCGAAAACAAGCGATGCACTCGCGTATGACACCGAAGAGTCCTGTGGGGTCATACATTGGGAAGACTGTGCGTACTTCAAAAACTTCAGGGACATTCTTGGAGCGGTGGACTGAGAGCGCAGTTTCGAAATTGCCTGAAAGAAAGTGACATATTACCTTATCGCAACCACAAAACGACCAACCTAAAAATTCGATAAAGACCAATCAATTTTGACTAGGTGGTAGGAATTTAATGCAAAGTTCGTCTAGGTAGGTACAACCGCTTTGCCAGTTATTCTGCCGCCAAGCAGTAGTGCGCAAGCACTGCTGTGTTCTGGTTTGAAGGGCACTGTAGCTAGTGAAATCACTGGGCAAATGAGACTTTATGATCTGATCTCACAGTTTAGTAATCTTATTACTAAATTGTGCTGATGTCTCTGGATGACGTGCGCAGTGCAGTGTCACGCGAACCTCTAAACTTTAGAGTTCCGAGTGACACTGCAGCTGATATGGGCAGCCGTGTCGTTTAACACCAGGCGAACGGCTAGCTCGTCACGTCATTCATTAACATAAAAAAACAAAAAAAAAAAAACACAATCAATTCAATTTGACAGCCTCTATGGTGTGGTGGTTGATCAGATCGGCTCATAAACGCGAGGCGTTCGATTCCAGCGGCAGAATAAGTATTAGTGCATGGAAAAAAAGCGCAAATACTTGTTCTGTAGTTCTGTCACACGTGTCTGTACTTGTTCGAATTTGTGCATTGGTTCCACCCCCTCTGGGTCTAGGCTGAAAATCAGCGCTGGATGTCTCTGATGACCAGCAATATGCTGCGCCGACGCCCATTCGATACTTGTTTTTTTTTTTTTTTTCCATTCATTATGTACATATTATGTGTATAAATTTAACCTGTTTTTGTATTTTAATTTTAGACAAGTATTGAATAAATGTTTTTCTATTCTATTCTGAGTCTGAATGTTGTGGGACCATGCTCCTCGTAGTTCCTGGGTCCCTAGACACAGGAAATTCTAGTTAGGGTCCAGGATCTATGTGTGTGATCATTGGGCGTTATTTATTTATTTATTTTTAAGCTACTTTATGAAAATAATATTTATTTGTTTATTTTTAATAGTAATCCAAACGGGGGTGTTGAAATCAATGGGGATTCATGGGGAACTGTATACGCTTTTATAACAAGTTGCCTGACGGTATCGAACAATTGTCAATGCGTAAATTTAAATTATTCATAAAGTCAAACTTAATGGAAAAAGCTTATAACACAATAAATGATTATGTGTCGGACAAAAAGGTTAGCCTGTATATCCCAAGCTTAACGGTATGAAATCTTAAGTACTTTGCCTATTGCCTGTTCCTATCTATAATTTCAGTTTCTATTTGTAATGTTTATAATAAGATAATCACGGTATTTTTCTTGCACCGGTGTGACGTGGTGGTTATTTTTGTAACATATTCATTATCTCAACTGTAATGAATTATATACATTGTAAAAGACAGTAGACAGAAGAAAAAAAAATACATCACTGTAAAGTTTCTTGTAGCTTCTTTACAGTTCTAATCGAAGCTTCGGATCAAAGTTTTCAATTCTGCATTGTGCCGGATTGCTTGCACCAGTAGTGGGAAAGAGAACTGCTTTTTTTTCAAATTCATATATTGTAATGGGCTTGCTTTATATTATTTGACAATAAGCACTTTGTAATTTTATATACTTAGTGAAATAATGATTTTAAGTACCTACTTAATATAAATTTGACTTGTAAAAGTGCTAAAATTAGCTTATTTGCAATAAAACCTTTTGACTTTGACTTTGAATGAGAACCCCATTTTTATTTTATACAAAGTTATTTGAAAAAATGACGTTTTTATTTAATTGGTTTTTAATTATTTAATTAAACATGCAATATATAGTAACACCTACTTGCATAAGCACGCCGATCGGATGTCTACCGCATATGGTGTTGCCATATCTATTAAGATACTCGGTGAAAGCGCGTGGCTCCATTTTTTCTATAATATTCATACCCTAGAAGTAAAGAAAATTAAAGAAGATAAATATTCTTACAGTGGCTTGTTAATACATTTACGAAAATTTGATGTACCTTCGCAATAACATTAGCTATTTTCCCGATGGCACGATAGCTCAGTTGGTAGTAACCCTGCCTTCTGAACTGTGGGTTGTGGGTTCGATTCCCACTCAGGACAAATATTTGTGTGATGAACATCGATGTTTGTTCTGTGTCTGGGTGTTATATTGTATTCTATGTATGTATTTACAAATAAAAAGTATCTAAGTATTGTATCAGTTATCCGGTTCCCATAGTACAAGCTTTGCTTAGTTTGGGGCTAGATGGCGCTGTGTGAAATGTCCACACATATTATTATTATTATATTGCGATATTCATAACTTTAATACTAGGAACATGTTTTATGTCGTGGTTGAGCAAGAGACAAGTTGCTAAAGTTGCTTGATTTGGATATTTTCAACCTAACTACTACAATAATATAATAACTAATACTAAACACTACCTACTACAAAAAAAAAAAACATTTGGACTATATACTGGCCGCGATGACCTATAGACAGTCCAAATGCTCCAGCCCACTACCAGTAGGTAGCGTACCCAACATGCTGGCAGCATTGCCCCGTTGGATTGCAATGCTGATTCGTTGTGCCAAATAAGTGCCAGCATTTTGGTCACGACCAGACGCTCTGATAAACTTTTGAAAACGCGATGAGCTCCCGGCCCCCACGGACCCAGGGTCTCAACACCAAACGGCTCAAATTTGTAACCGCTACCGAGATTTCTGTTTATTGATTTGGATAGTTGTAAATAGATAATATTTATAAATAAATTAGTGATAGAAAAGTTTATTTAGTGTTACCTATCAATTTGATGGTAGTGATGGTTGGTAGTGGAAATAATCAGACAAAAAGAAGAAATAATTCAGAAGAAATAAGAAAGAAGAAAAGAAAGAAGAAAAAGAAAGAACGTAGAAAAAGAGAGAAGAACGGCGAAAGAAGAGGAAGGATAAATAAAGAAGAAAGTAGAAAATATACAAGAACTAAGAAAAAAAGAAAAGAAGCAAGTAATCGTTATAACCAACTAGTTGCGCCCCGCGGTTTCAGACAAAAAGCATTTTAATTATTTGCTCATCCCACGGGAACATGTCACTTTTCCGGGATAAAATGTAGCCTATATGTTAATCCAGTGTATAAGCTATCTTGGTGCCGAAATTCTTCCAAATCCATTCAGCCGTTTGAGCGTGAAGGAGTAACAAACATACACACGTACAAACATTCGCCTTTATAATATTAGTGTGAAGTGTGATGTTACCTGTCTATCCAACCACTCGATGCTCTGGTATATAGGTTCATTTCCGTCGCGCCAAGTGTAGCGGAACCGCGACCCCCAGTGGCAGAAGTCGGACGATATCACTAGCAAGTTCTGGGGGTCGGCTAAATACGGGGCAAGGATTGCGCCATATCTGAAATAAAAAATATAGGTTGGCTAAATAGAATACGGAGCTAACATTTCAACAGACCGGAAATTAAAAAAAAAACGAGTGTTCTTTAGACCACACGACTGAAGTAAAACTTCTTTAGCTCCATCTATCGGTCGGTATAACTTTGCTTTTGCTTTGTTTAATGTTAATATCGCCATCTCGACAATTGTAAATTGACATGCCAACATAATAATACACATTTTATGTAATTATTTACTTTCTTATGTTGGCAATGGAGATCTACGTTAATCCACAACTTTCAACTTCCGTTCGCCTAGCCAGTTTACTCCCCAAGTCAAGCGTGCGTAAAGAAGTTTAACTTAAAAAAAACAGAGGAGATATCGCTGACGAGACTGTCAAACTATCAAACTCATAGATAATTTTAACTGTAGTTTTCTCTGTACGATATTCTCCCTCCTGACGTCCCTCTTTCGAATATGAACATGAATATGCACATGAACATGAACATAAACATGAACATGAACATAAACATGAACATGACGTCGAAACGTCCAGTTGTAAATGTAAACTCTATGCGCAGCGGGCAGCGATCGGGCACCGTAATGTACCCTGTGGTGGCATTAAATTTATTACAGTGGCAGCACCGGCAACTGTCATGGCGCCCCTACCCCTCTGGCTATAAAAAAGGACCGCTCGGTGTACTACGGATCATTCTTGTTCCAGACGCGGTCCGGTGCGCACGCTGAAGGCCTATAGTTATATGGATTGCAACCTACACACAAACCCGTTTCTGCTTACAAACATTTATTTTTTATTTTATTTTTATTTATTCATAAACATAATTGTAGCATCATTACTAAGTTCCAACGCGATGTTACAACTTATAATAAATATTGGTCTTTACCTATGAAATTGCCGTTTTGTTTGAAAAAAGTTAAAGTATTTTTTTTTCGAACTTATTTATTTCTTTTATTCAAAGTAATCACCCCTGCAATCAATGCATCTTTGCCAACGCTGTGGCAGCTTATGGATGCCCTTCTTGAAAAATCAGCAGGACGGGAGACAACAAACTCTTCAAAGGCGTTTTGTACTGCCTCTAGGGAATTGAATTTTTTTCCCGCTAAAAAGTTGTCCAAATTTTGGAAAAAGTAATAGTCGGTAGGCGCAAGATCTGGTGAGTATGGCGGATGAGGGAGAGCTTCCAAACCCAACTCATGCAGCTTAGAGACGGTCTGTTGTGCAGTATGGAGTCGCGCGTTGTCATGAAGTAGCAGTGGAGACGACCGATTGACCAAAGCTGGTTGCAGGCGTGCGAGTTTCGCCATCATTGTGGTCAGTTCTTCAATGTACACATCTGCAGTAATGCTCGCGCCGTTTTGTAAAAAGCCATGATGAATCACACCAGCACTAGACCACCAAACTGTGACCATCACCTTTCTAGGGGTCATTTTTCGTTTTGCACATTGCTTTGGTACCGAACGAGGATCTAACCAACTTGCTGAGCGCTTTCGATTGTCAAAAAGAATCCATTTTTCGTCGCACGTAACAATTCGGTTCAAAATTCCTTCATTTCTGTGCCTGTTAAGCAGCGCAAGGCAAGTCTGTATAGTTCTCTCCGTAAACGTCGTTGATGTTACGTGTCGTTTGTGCCGCGTTGGTGCCACGACGGAACTCATATTCCATAATTACACGAAATTTCAAAGTATCCATTATGAGGAAAAATGTTGAAATGTAATGAAAATACAACGCTAATCAATAAACAAAAGACTTATATTGTAAATAGAATGTCATATTTTTAAAACAAAATTAATTTGAATTTAGAATTCATAGCCAATCAAAACTTTTTTTTGTTTGAAAAAGTCTGTACTGCAATACGGCAATTTCATAGGTAAAGACCTATTATTATTATTACGATATGTATTTATAGTTTAGATATACTATTATTTTCTATGTATCTTATTGCTTCTATGAAGTTCGACAGGCTTCAGTTAAAAATGTCGACTCCTCGGATATTAGATGAAAAACGAACATGAACCTGTACATGAACATGAACATGAATATGAACATGGATATGAACATGAACAATATGAATGAATTTTACATTTAAGATACATTTGACTTTTTTTTTTTACTTCATACTTGAATAGCATTTGACCACGCTCTCACCTGATTCCCATCATTTTGTGTATTTAACTTTAAGTTCTAGTGTCGGTGTATTTTTTTTTTTGTTTTTACTTCAAACTTGTCTAGTATTTGCCCACGCTCTCACCTGATGGGAAGTGACGATGCGATCGAAGGTGCAGCATGCTAGCCAAGTAAATACCTATTCACTCTTCTGACACGCTCGGGTCATATTTCGCCGGAAACACAGACGCTGGCATTCCATTCCTTAGCCGTTCTAATTAAGAACGTGGAATCAAATCGCTTGGTACGAATGGGTGGTATTTCGACCACGAAAGGATGGCGCTTAGCCGAGCGTCTAGTAGTGGAATCGTGATGGGAGAATGACATATATATCATAATTAATGTATTAATTAATTAATTATAATATATATATTACTTCCGCACGGGCCTTCGTTTAGAGTAGACGTGCTGCGTGATAAACTGTTTTGGTGCGCGTTTTAACCTGGTCGATCAGACTTCGGTCAGCTAATTTAATAAACAAAAAAGTCTATTCTAATTTGCTGAGTAGTTGTAGTCTTGTGAAAATGCAACAACTCCAAACACCAGAAGAATCGGTTCAAAGTCAAGCATCGGACTCCGATATGGCGACGGCGAGTGATAATACAAAACAAGCGGGTAAACCAAACATGATCCGGCACAAACGTCGAAGAGTCGAAGAAAATATCAATGATTCAATAAGTACATTGAGAAGAGATTTAATGGAGTTGATCGACACCAGATTTAAATCCTTGTCTGAGGATATTAAACAAAATAATTTGGAGCAAAATAAGACACTCGAATTTATGTCCTCAAAGTTTGACGAGATGAAAGTGGAGTACGAGCAAATGCGACAAGACAGAAAGGAAGATAAAAGGTATATTTTGGAGTTGGAAGATAAACTTGAAGCACTACAAAAGAATAATTCATCCACAATAGTCGAGTTGAGAAATGTACAAAGAAAAGCAGGGGAAAATAAATCCAACCTCGCAGAGCTAGGTACGAAGTTTGGTAATGCACTCAGTACGGATATCCAAAAGCAAGAAATCCAGGATGTTTATAGAGTTAATACACAGTCAAAGAGTGAACCTCCGATACTAATAAAATTTACAACGGCCCTGCGTAAAGAGGAGTTCATTCGTACGATTAAAAAATTTAGCAAAGACTACTCTCATAAACTTGCAAATATCCAGCTCGCTCTTGGTTTATCGACTGATCCTATTTATGTCTCGGAACACATGACAGCCAAGACAAGACGTCTATTTTTTCTGGTGCGGGACTTTGCAAAATCTAACAGCTATGCATACTGCTGGTGCTCGCGTGGGAGGATCTTCCTCCGAAAAAAAGAGGGCGCTCCACAGCTTCTTATCAAAAGTGAAGCTCACCTGGACGAGCTCAAGAACCAACAAACGCAGTCGACGGCAGGAGTCAAATAGCTTCATAAGGTCAATAATTTTTTTCTTTAAAACTGATTTATTTTTCATTACAAATTGGTTAATCTTAGCAATAGTTATATTTTATCATCAACGTATACTCAAAAACATTACTCACTCTCAGATTACACAAAACCACAAGGACTCAAGATTTTCAACTTTGAATCACTACACTCATTATTGCAAGATGCTTAATTTAGTTATATTATGTAATTGCTTGATTCAGTCACATTATATTTATGCAAGGCGTTTGTTCAAAAGTTTGCGTATGGATGTCGTAATCATGCAATCTGGAATGGTATCAAATTTTATCTATAATAATGGTTATTAAGGATCTAGGACATGATCTGGACAATTATAGCGTAGCAGAATCGATTCAATGCACAGTGGAGGAAGTTCAGCCGAAATTGGGACCTTATTCCGATAAGCGTCTTACCTTTTTATGCCAAAATATCCGGAGTGTTAGCTGCAACCTTCCCAAAATGCAAATTCTGCTCACACGCTTACAGTTAGATATAGATATAATCGTCCTAACAGAATGTTGGCTTAGCAAAATAGATTATGTTCCAATCCTTAATGGCTTTACTACGTTTAGCTCTAAATTTAATAGGTCTCAAAATGAAGGTGTCATTGTTTTTGTCCGAAATAACCTGACAGTATTGGTATCAGAGCCTCCAGCGTTTGAAGCAAATTGCTTAGTTTTGAAGTTTGGAAGCGACACCGCTATTGTAGCCATATATCGTCCACCATCATACCGATCAATTGATAGCTTCCTTACAGGCATGAATGATATTCTTAACTCCATCAAAACTTACAAGAATATTGTGGTAATGGGCGATATAAACATAAACATTGCAGATTTTAATGTATCTGATAGTAATAGTGATGAATATCTGAACTTAATGGCACAGCATGAACTACTACCAGCCCACCAGTTTCCTACAAGACTCAATAGCTGCTTAGACCACATACTTTTGAAAACTACCTTGAAAGCCACATCTCTAGTTCTGTCGACTACAATCACCGACCATTTCACGTTGGTCCTATCACTGGACAATAACCTAATTTCTAGAAAACAGTCTATTTCACGAATAGTTACTAATTATGATAATTTGATAACAGATATTGATATCCATGTCTTGAATTCTATTTTTGATACTAACGACGCTAATGTTGCTACTCTTATCCTGATTAATGAGCTGAAAAGAGCTATTGACAAAAATACGTCTAGCAAAAATGTTCCCTGTCGTAAAAGAATCAAGGAGCCATGGGTGACTCCTGGTCTATTAAGGTGCGTTAGGCATCGAGACAAGCTTCATGCTGATCTCAGAAAGGATCCCCGTAATAAATCCTTATCTATAACATATAAGAGATACAGAAATTTCTGTGGAGAAATTTTGAGGAAAGTTAGGACCGAATACGATAAGGCAGAGGTTGAGAAAGCAGGCCAAGACAGTAAAAAAACTTGGAAAACTATTAAAAGAGTAGCTAAGCTCAACTCTAAAAGCAATTTAAATGATGATAGTGCTCTTTTAAATCTAAAGTCAAACCCTACGGAGGCGATTAATTTTATCAATCTACATTTTTCTAATGTGGGCAAGTCTCTAGCAAATGAAATACTTCTTGGCAATAGCACAGATACAGTACATTCCCCACCAAGTAGTCTACCTCATGGATCTTTAAACTCATTCGGTCTTTTTCCGACTGAAGCATTGGAAGTTGAAACTATAATCACTAACTTGAAAACAAACTGTTCAGCTGGATGTGATGGAATTCCTTCCCAAGTATTGAAAGCGGCTAAAGGTATAATATCTCCACATGTAGCTTATATCTGTAATTTGTGTTTTTCCAGTGGTGTGTTTCCTAGCATGCTTAAAACAGCTTTGATTAAACCCATCTATAAGGGTGGGGACAGAGACAGTATTAATAATAATTATCGCCCAATTTCAATTCTACCATCACTATCAAAAATATTCGAACGACTTCTAAATAAACGCCTTACTTCTTACTTAACTAAATTCAAAATGATATCTGAGAACCAATTTGGCTTCTTAGCAGGTAAATCTACAGAACATGCAGTAGCTGAACTGTCTGATTTTATCACTAGACAAGTTGACAAGAAAAAAAAATGTATTGGTATCTTTCTAGACTTGGCAAAAGCCTTCGATACTGTCTCTGTCCCTGTACTCTTAAATAAGATGGAACACTTGGGAATAAGAGATGTCGCTCTTCGGCTTTTTAAAAACTATCTTACAAACAGAACCCAAAAAGTAAAAATTGGAGATTTAGTAAGTGATGAAGCTACTATAAACTATGGAGTCCCCCAAGGCAGTATACTGGGGCCTACTCTGTTCTTGATATACGTTAATGATCTCTGCGGTATTAATCTCATTGGGGGTAAAACCATTATATTCGCTGATGATACAGTACTTTTATTCGCAGCTCCTACTTGGAATGAAGTCTCAGAATTAGCAGAAATAGGTCTTAAAGAAGTTATGTCTTGGCTTAGAAATAATCTCCTAACGCTCAATATTAGTAAAACCAAATTCTTGACCTTCTCGAAAACTATGTCGACTCAACCGCGAGCTAACGTGATTCAAGTTCGAGCTCACATCTGCGACCACCCATGTTCAACCACATGTAGCTGCTTGACTCTTCAGCGAGCAAATTCTATCAAGTACTTGGGAGTGATCATAGACCAACTCCTTAATTGGCATTAGCATATTACGGTTCTCACAGGTAGGGTACGAAAGTTAATCAGAGTTTTCAAACGTCTCAGACATTTATCCGATATCGCTCTCCTTAAATCAATATACTTTGCCCTTTGTCACTCCCTTATAGCTTACTGTATTACCATGTGGGGCGGAACCTGTAAAACTTACATGATTCGGATCGAAAGGGCTCAACGAGCAATTTTAAAAACAATGCTCTCAAAACACTTCAGATATCCATCGAAGGAGCTTTACTCAGAAACCAAAGTTCCAACCGTTAGACAACTTTATGTCCTAAAAACCGTGCGCAAAATGCATGCTACTATACCTTATGACAGGGATAGTCACTCAGAAAACAGAAGAAAGGATAGGAACATTGTATCAACTAAATTTTCATCAGCTTTTGCACAAAGACAAATGTGTTTTTTGGGACCCTTTATTTACAAAAAAATTAATAAATATTTAAACATTTTCTCACTAACGCTTTATAAATGTAAATTAGTTGTAAGTAAATATCTTATCAGTCTCAATTATGAGGAGACTGAAAACCTTTTGCTACGGATCATGTGATTCAAGGAAGAAGATCTTAATAATAGACATCGAACTTAACTTTTATAATTGTAATTATACTTCATTCACATACCACATCACATACTCAGTCACCTCTCACTACACTCAAGCCACACCACCCATTCCATACCACACTCACCCAACACAGCACTCACCCCACACAACACTCACTCCACACAACACTCACTCCACACAAAACTCACCCCACACAACACTCACACCACACAGCACTCCCCCCACACCAATTCACTTCAACACACATATTATACGTCCACTAATCTACTGTTTCACTCCTAAGTCACCTTCTATGTAGTCTATGGTGCAGACACACTCATACACAAAATTTTTGTCTTTCATTATATTTCTTTAAATTAATTTAGTCACATCAAATTATTTCATTATTTCTTATTCTATAAATACACCTACGGAAACCACTAGAGTCGTCCTAATAATAAAATTATACGACATGTATTAACTTCAAATTAAAATAATATACAATTTTGGTCACGGAGCACTCATTAAAATTTAAATAAATTTGTATAATAATATTTAAATAAAACACATTTCAATGCATTAGAACGTAACATATCAATAGATTCACTTAAAACCTAAAATGTACCGTTATTAAAACCTAAAATGTACCGTTATTTATGATATATTTTTTTTTTTTCTAAATTCCTAATATTATTATTACGATATGTATTTATAGTTTAGATATACTATTATTTTCTATGTATCTTATTGCTTCTATGAAGTTCAACAGGCTTCAGTTAAAAATGTCGACTCCTCGAAACCTACTTCTTCGCTTTACTAAACTCCGTATACATATTAAAGCACCACAATCACAGTACCTTGTTATTACTGTCATCGATTATTACACGCCTGTGTGCGGAAGCGGCTCGCGCTCGCTGTGATTGTGTGCTAAACAAACTACCTCCAATTTTAAAAGTTCATAATTATTGTTCTCTGGACTAGGTATCTATGCTATAAATACGCATATTAGGGTATTATTGTTAGCTGTGCGATCATGGAACTTGATAGAAACTTAAATTTGTATGGATTTGACAGTTGAATACTCAGTGTATTTACGTTTATGATTTTTTTCTTTTTAAAATTAGGATCGAATCTTCTCTAGTTGCCTTGCAATCAAAGTTCCGTGATTACTCCCTACTTCCCATGAATAATTTGTTTATTTAAATAATTTGATGTTAGTTAGTCTTTATTACTACTCAATTATAATATTGTTACTAAAAATTTTTTCGGAAGCTTAGCAAACGTAACACAGGGTAACCTAGTACGGATGCTAAAGTGCTTAGATATCTTATGTTTGTAACTTACCTACCTATGTTTATATAGTTACCAACTGCTTTTTTTTTTTAAGATGTTTTCCTTTTATTTATATGATATTTAGTTAATAACTATATATACCTAATAATTATAAGCCACTAGCATAAGATTGTTATTTACTTATTGGAAAATAAAATAAAAATAAAATAAAAAATAAAATTATTGTGTAACTATTTGTAAATGTATAACCATGTGAAAAATTCGCTGCACCTACTCGCCACGGAAAGGGCTACAGCTGAAAATCAGCGCGCTGCATCAGTGGCGCATTATGCTGAGCTGTGCCCTTTTTATAGCCATAAGTACCTATCTTTAGTATGATTTATAACCCACATTTTTAAACCTTAGAGTATGTACTGTATATACCTACTCTGAGGTCAAAACTAGTACTAGTACCTATGTTGGTACTAGTACTATAAATAAACGTTTTCTATTCTATTCTAATTTGAAACTCACTTCGCTTCTTTCTCCGATGTAAGGGAGCCCACAAGTATCGGTATTATAGTAAATGCGGTCTGGAATCTGAAATAAAACACATGCACTATTAATTCATATCACATCAAATGTCGGCCTGAACATACGGCTCCCCCATTACACTGGCCCGATAGCTCAGTTGGTAGTAACCCAGACTTCTGAGCTGCAGATTTTGGGTTCGATTCCCACCCAGGACAAACATTTCTGTGTCTGTCTGTCGCAGTTTGTGCAAAACATAGATAGATAGATAAAACTCTTTATTGCTACCACATTACAGGAACAATTGACAGGCACAAACTTAAGAATTAAGTGTCACAATGGGCGGTCTTATCGCTTAAAGCGATCTCTTCCAGACAACCTAAAACATACTCTCTTTTGCAGTTTAATTACTATTGCGTAAGCTGCGCCCCGCGGTTTTACCCGTGTGGTAAAAAAAAATCTAATTTTTCTCTCAACTTTGTAATTTTTTCTTTCAGAAGGAACTTAAGGAAAACGAGTGTTTAGACCACACGACTGAAGTCCATCGGCCGGTATAACTTTGTTTTTGCTTTGTTTGATGTTAATGTCGCCATCTTGACAATTAAGTGTTTAGGAGATTAGGTTAAATGTAAATTACTTATTAGCCACATGGATGGCTAGATTGTAATATTAGTAGAGTAGAGATAGATTATGACACTTAACGACATAACAACAATAAAACTGGCTGTCGCGGGCCGGATTGATGATAGTGTTGTCAAAATCAAAATCAAAGTCAAAGATAGTAGGTAGGAAATAAAGTAGATAGAAACAGACAATAGGCAAAGCACCTAAGATTTCATACCGTTAAGCTTGGGATATTCAAGCCTAGCTTTTTTGTCCAACACATTTATTGTGCGGTGTGCCAGATTTGGCCCGCGGGCCGTAATTTTGAGACACCTGGATTAAATAATAGATATAATAACAGAGATTGTAATCGAAGCTTCGGATCAAAGTTTTCAATTCTGCACTGTGCCGGATTGCTTGCACCAGTAGTGGGAAAGAGAACTGCTTTTTTTTCCAACTCATATATTGTAATGGGCTTGCTATATACTATTTGACAATAAGCACTTTGTAATTTTATATGCTTAGTGAAATAACTTAACTTTAAGTACCTAATATAATTTAGACTTGTAAAAGTGCTTAAATTAGCCTATTTGCAATAAATTTTTTCAATTTGAATTTGAATTTGATAGATACGTACTCTTCCATAACTTTAGCAATGTACGGAAGTTGCATTTCTATAGAATGTTCGTCTTCATCCGTCTGTACGTCCATCCATTCGAACTGACGCGTCGCTTCCAGCTCCGTGTATACTGAGGACAACAATTGCGTTTATTTATTTATTTTTTTTTTTTTAATTTGCTTACAGCTATCATGAAAAACTAAATAATGACATAACTTTGAAGAGCCAATTAAAAGCCTCCACAACTAATTATAAAAATAGAAGGAGTTTTGGCGGGAAAGCGAAAAAGATCGCGTCACCGCATTGTGTTATTTTCCAAAACCTGTGTTATTTTCAGTGTTAGGGTGGCATTCTATTCGTTAAGTGCTGGATTACAGACGTGAGTGTGGGACAATGCTATAATGATGGTGAAACGTTTCTTTTCGTGTTGTTTCCAAAACTCCATAGAAGCTTCAAGTAAAGTTGCCACCACTTTACTAGGAGTATGACTTTGACTAGACTATGACTTGACACATATTTGCGTGAAATATCATTAACTTGATAAATTATCAATTACTTGAGCCAAAACATTATTTAAAAAAAGGTAGAAAAACATGCAATAGCCTAACATGCAATTATAACTACTTAAATAAAAGATTTACAAATTGTCGAACGACGGGGGCGAGACACAATCCTTAAGGGAAAGTGCCTTGCTCACTGACGCGGTGCTACTTGTGAATAAGTCTATGGTCGAAAGATCAGACTTCAGAGTTTGTTGAAAGCTGTGCAAGATCGCAAAATATAAGAGTTCTGGCGATGAACAGTGCGTGCAAATGGGGCGTGAAGCAAGTTTTTAGGACGAGAGTGACGATGTGGATGATGTGATTATTAAATATTTTGATACTTTTACTAGGTGGTAGGACTTTTCTGCAAAGTTCGTCTAGGTACCACCGCTTTGCCAGTTATTGTACCGCCAAGCAGTAGTGTGCAAGCACTGCTGTGTTCCGGTTTGAAGGGCGCTATAGCTAGTGAAATTACTGGGCAATTGAGACTTTATGATCTGATCTCACAGTCGAGTAATCTTATTACCAGGCTGTGCTGATGTTTCAGAATGATGTACGCAGTGCAGTGTCACGATATATTTTGGAGTTCCGAGTGACACTGTTCTGTTATGGGCAGCCGTGTCGCTTAACATCAGATGAACGACTAGTTCGTCACATCATTCAATAACACAAAAAAAACTTGCCTAATATAATATTACAAAAAAAGTGATATAGAAGATATCGACTGCGAAAGATTAAGCCCCCCTGGACAAGTATATGTGCACAGACAAAAAAAGCGCCAATACTTGTTCTAAGTCTGGGTGTTGTGGGACCATGGCCCTCGTAGTTCCTGGGTCCCTAGACACAGGGAATCCTAGTTAGGGTCCAGGATCTATGTGTGTGATCTTCGGGCGTTATATTATTATTTTTTTGTTTTTTTTTTTGTTTTTGTTTGGTTTTGTGTATTTAGCCAGTGTCAAGTAATTGATATATCTCAAGTTAATTAATATCATATAGTGTGTCAAGTCAAGTCACAGTCCAAGTCATCAAGTTAAGCCATAGTCTAGTCAAGTCATACTCCTAGTAAAGTGGTGACAACTTTACTTGAAGCTTCTATGGAGTTTTGGAAACAACACGAAAAGAAACGTTTCACCATCATTATACCATTTTCCCACACTCACGCCTGTAATCCAGCACTTAACGAATAGAATGCCACCAATTTTATGCACTAACACTGAAAATAACACAAGTTTTGGAAAATAATACAATGCGGTGACGGAATCTTTTTCGCTTTCCCGCCAAAACCTTTTATATTTGCGTTATATTATTATTATTATTATATATAAACATAGGGCGGGTCGCTAGTCTATAAACTTACTCTGCTTGTCTATGGTGAGGTCATAGAGTGGTGTAGTGTACTTATCCAACGACGAAAGGGCGCAACCGCCGAGACGCACGTGATGCGATGGACCCAGGATAAAGATACGTTTCCTGGATACAAACAAACATTTTAATCAACCAAGACTGCATCAATTAGCAAAATTAACTCTCATTTGTCCGAATGTATTTTTAATCAACCGAGAGCGCGAAGACTCTACAAAACTCTTCTTACAAAGACTCTTCGTAAACTCGCAAAATGGGCTCGTTTCGTTTGGATGTACTCGTATTTTCAATTGACAGAGTGCGCAAAGACTGCATCAACTAGCAAAATTTACTTTCATTTATCCGGGTGCAAATCCAATTAACTGAGTGCGCGATGACTGCATCCACGATAATAGCAAAATGAGCTTTCATTCGTTCGTATTTATTTTTATTCAGCGAAGACTGCATCAACTAGCAAAATTTGCTTTCATTTGTCCGGGTGAATTTTTAATGAACAGAGAGCGCGATGACTGCATCAACTATAATAGCAACATGAGCATCCATTTGTCTGGATTTATTTTCAATTAACACAGTGAAGACTAACAGAGCGAAGACTGCATCAACTCGCAAAATGAGCTTTCATTTGTCCGAATGCATTTCTAATCAACTGAGAGCGCGAAGACTGCATCAACTAGAAAAAATTGCTTTCATTTGTCCGAATGTATTTTTAATCAACCGAGTGCGCGAAGACTGCCTTAACTATAAAAGCAAAATGAGCTTTCATTTGTCCCAACGTATTTTTAATTAACCAAGCGCGCAGTTTAATGTACCTAATATAAGGGACATAGCGAAGTGACACTTCTGCAGCTGCACTACCTAGTCTTCTATGATAGTACCAAGTTGTGTAAAGTATAGGTAACTATACACACCGGCACAATTAGCGGAATACAAAAAAACATCGAGAACATCGTCATTGGGATTTGAACGAATGGCAGCAGGTTCTCTTTACTGATGAGTGCAGAGTTCTTTTAAAACAGATCGATGGGAGACAGCGAATATGGAGACGCAAAGGAGAACGCCACATACAGTCTAATTTTGAACACACAGTGGCTTATGGTGGCGGCTCGATTATGGTTTGGGGAGAGATATGTTTGGGAGCTCGCGCGGGGTTAGTGATAGTCACAGGAGGGACCATGACAGCAGATCGATACATCAGTATATGTATGTGTTGGTATACTCACACAACTACGGGGCTTATTTGTCTATACGCGAACGCTGCGCATGCGCCGCAGTACGAATAGCCAGCGTGTCTGAAATTTTACATAACAACTTTAGTATGCAATAATGTCCTTTAAGTTAATACATACAGACGAACATAGTACCGCCTCATTTTTGGAAGTCGGTCAAAAATGGGTTAAATCGACAACATCAATCGCCTTCATTTCACACTGACCCGATAGCTCAGTTGGTAGTATCCCTGCCTTCTGAACTGCAGGTTGTGGGTTCGATTCCCACCCAGGACAAACATTTGTGTGATGAACATCGATGCAAACATCGATGTTCATCACACAAATGTTTGTCCTGGGTCAGTCTAGTCTAGTCAAGTCATACTCATAGTAAAGTGGTGACAACTTTACTTGAAGCTTCTATGGAGTTTTGGAAACAACACGAAAAGAAACGTTTCACCATCATTATACCATTTTCCCACACTCACGCCTGAATCCAACACTTAACGAATAGAATGCCACCAATTTTATGCACTAACACTGAAAATAACACAAGTTTTGGAAAATAGTACAATACGGTGACGCAATCTTTTTCGCTTTCCCGCCAAAACTCCAGTTGCAGAGTTACGTCACACAAAATGGCGCCCAAACAAAATGGCGCCATTTGACAGAGCCTTGACACAACTGTGAAATCAGATAATAAAGTCTCAATTGCCCAGTAATTTCACTAGCTACAGTACCCTTCAAACCGGAACACAGCAGTGCTTGCGCACTACTGCTTGGCGGCAGAGTAACTGGCAAAGCGGTGGTACCTACCTAGACGAAGTTTGCAGAAAAGTCCTACCACCTAGTAAAATGTGGGTAAAATCGTTTGTATTTACGTGTGATAAACAAACTTACAAACAATACTTACGGTGCAATAATGGCTCGAGCCGGTCCATGAGTGAGATCGGCTTTGCCCAGCCACAAGTCTAGCTGGCGTGATAGCTCACTAGCTGGAAAAACAAAAATAAAAACGTCAAAAAACACACTATTCCTGCATGGTACCCCTTACTTTTTTACTATGGCTTGCTTTTTTTTAACTGGCTAATGCTGTTGGTCTCTACCGATCTTTACAGCGTCACCGGGCAGAGCGATGGCTTGCTGACAGCAGTTGGACGAGGACAGCCGAGACCGGGCTCAATGGAGTACCTTGCGAGAGGCATATGTCCAGCAGTGGATTAAAAAGCGCTTCGACTCGCCTAACAACTCAGTTTTTAGTAGCTTTGCCTTCTGAACTGGAGGTTGTCGGTTCGATTCCAACCCAGGACAAACATTTGTGTGATGAACATATGTTTGTTCTGTGTCTGGGTGTTATATTGTATTCTATGTATGTATTTACAAACAAAAATTATCCAATTATTGTATCAGTTATCTACTGGGCGCATTGCATTGCAATCAATAGAAGCACAAATTCGTATGAGTTTGACAGTTTGAATACGCAGTTTATGTGCATAGTATGGAAATTTCTCCTGTTGCATTGCAACCACAGTTTCTTGATCATCGCCCTGTTTATATACCCCCATAGTACAAGCTTTGCTTAGTTTGGGGCTAGATGGCGTTCTGTGAAATATCTACACATTTAATTTTTATTGTTATTATTTGTCAGGTTATCCTGACCTTGGTATAAGTATATTATATGTCAGACAGAAAAAAATTAGTGTGCTTTAGACCACACAATTGAACTAAAACTTCTTTAGTTTAGCTCCATCTAAACTTTGTTTTTGCTTTGTTTTGTTAATGTCGCCATCTTGACAATTGTAAATTGTTATTTTACCGGCCATACTAACATTATAATACAAATCTTTAACGTTATGTTGCCAATGGTGATCTACGTGAACCAACTTCAACTTCCGTTCGTCACGCATTCACTAGCTTACTCCCCAAGTCAAGCGTGCAAAAACAAGTTTTACTTTACAAGATGTATGATGAGATGAAATGTGTATGTAATTATTGAATTAAAACAAATTCAATTTGAACAAAGTTTCTTTTATTAAAATACAGAACAAAAAATATATTATAGCATACAACACTCATAGAGTAATTCACCATGGGACCAGAGGAGCAGTTTCGTTTCCCGGTATAGCTCGCGCAAAACTTTATCAGGCTTTAAAAACGAACTAGCTTTAGACTAATTACACCATCCTTTGTCTCTTTCGATCCAGCTAAATATTCCACTAGCAAAAAAAGGACAAAAACTGAAGTAACTAATCCGAGACTAATACCCGTTTATTAATAAGGCTGAATGAGCTCTCGGAAGTTAGCGCGGATGGCTGCGCAGTACGCATATTGCGTCTTTGACTGGCCCGATAGCTAGTTGGTAGTGACCCTGCCTTCTGAACTGCGGGTTGTGGGTTCGATTCCCACCCAGGACAAACATTTGTGTGATGAACATCGATGTTTGTTCTGTGTCTGGGTGTTATATTGTATTCTATGTTTACAAACAAAAAGTATCTAGGTATTGTATCAGTTATCTGGTTCACATAGCACAAGCTTTGCTTAGTTTGGGGCTAGATGGCGTTGTGTGAGATGTCCACACATATTATTATTATTATATTATAGTTACTGTATGGTTGCTTTTACAATGCACTCAACTGTACCATACGCAGTTTGGTACTCGGGCCTAACTTCCGAGAGCTCATACAGCCTCATTAATAAACGGGTATTAGTCTCGGATTAGTTACTTCAGCTTTTGTCTTTTTTTGCTACTGGAATATTTAGCTGAGTCGAAAGAGACAAAAGATGGTGTAACTAGTCTAAAGCTAGTTCGTGTTTATTAATAAGGCTGTTAAAGTTTTGCACGTGCTATATAGTGCCGTCACTGGAGAATGGGCATTGACCCTTAGCGACGACTCCTACAGCACGCGACAATCGATGCTGAGTCCGCATCGCGATTGTGAATCGCTCATTTTACGACTGTATCGCTGAATTCGCTGCAAATAATCATCTACGGTGTCATCCTTTAAATATGATATGAACTTAAATCCTTTCTCTAAAATGGCAGAAATAAAATTGTAAAATAATATACAAGGTGGCATTTAATTCACTTTTTTCCTTAAATGTATGTACTCAGACCATGCTATAGAATATTAGTACAAGGTCCAATTAAAAAAAAAAGATTTTGTTTTAGTATTTAGTGCCTCTTAAAATAACTACATGACAGCCGAAATGTCTATTTAACGGTACACACAGCGCGGGCACCGGCTGAGTGCTTTGTAAATGTTTCGTAGGCAATAAAACACCTGCTTTGTTCAATGTCACAAGGCTTTTCTTTAGAATTTAAATTTGATAATACCTAGATTTAAGTTTTATTTCATAAGTACTTTTTTATTAAGCTATTGCATAGCTTTTATCGCGGGCCTTGAGCGTGGGGACCGAATCCAGAAATTCCGTAACGAAAAAAACCTAACACCCCCCACTCCGAACCGCTGTGCCGGTCGGAGTACAACCCAAGGAGTATACAAATGCTATGCAATAGCTTTACCGCGGCAGTCTCCGAGTGCCACACGTCTTTTTTAGTTATATGGGAGCATTCTATAGCATGGACTGAATACATATATCAAAGGAAAAGAACGAATTAAATTCCAACTTGTATAATACAAACTAACATTATTTATATACCTACCTCCATAAACTATTACTGTATCTGTTTGTTACTGCCATGTTTTGCTTTTGTGTGTATATATATGTATGTCTTGTGTAAACTCAGATTGAATAACCAGCCAAATTTTACACCCACCGAATAATCTCAATCATGTGTTTTCTACTCTATCCATGCAACATTGGCGAAATTGTGGCAACCCCACAGAAACCATAATCATAAGTTGAAGTTGAAATGGCACACTCCAAGAAAATTAAAATAAACAGTAGAAATAATAATAATAAGCTACATTTTGGTTTAACTTTAAAATCCTTTCTCAATCATCAACATCTTCACCATCAAACATCTTGGCAATCTTCTCCGATGCCTCCCGTATCAACTTCTCACTAAACTTCGGAAACTTCCCTTCAAACTCCGTCTTCAGGCTGCTAAAGTCTAAAGCACTCTTTTCGAAGTCTTCCAAATTGTGCTGTGACTTTTCATACTCCATAAACGTGTGTGTATCTAGATTTGAATGGTTTTTCAGTTGCTCTAAGCCTTCTATGGCATTGTTAACTGCGTCAAGTAACTGTTTGTGACCGCTGTCTTTGTCTAAGCCGAAATCTATGTTCTTCGTTTCCAATTTATCAAGACATGCTTGTTCTGTGATGTTGAGATTGTGTAGTAGGTCTTGTGCATTTGATGAGTCCGTCTTCTCATAGAAGCGAGAGCTATCATTGTTCTTTAGGTCTAGTAGCCTGTAAGAAAAGTTTATTTTCAATTATTTGTGATGTGCAGTTTGAATAAAGAGTTTAAATCTATCTTTTTATTCATTTTTTTATGTTAATGAAAGGTGTGATGATCTAGTTGTTCACTTGATGTTCAGCGACACAACCACCCATAACAGAACAGTGTCACTTGGAACTCCAAAATATAAAGTTACGCATGACACTGCACTCCTGAGACATCAACACAATCTAGTAATAAGATTACTAGACTGTGAGATCAGGTCATAAAGTCTCACTTGCCCAGTAATTTCACTAGCTACTGTGCCCTTCAAACAGGAACACAGCAGTGCTTGCGCACTACTGCTTGGTGGCAGAATAACTGGCAGTGGTGGTACCTACCTAGAACTTCGCAGAAAAGTACTGCTACTTACACACATGGATAGTTTACTCCATAGTACATTATCATAGAAAAGGAACTGGTGGCAGTGTGTGACAGACTGTATTATAAAAAAATTGAAAAATGGTGTGTCAAGTGAAAAACATTAAAGAGAAATAAAAAATATGTTGTTATAATGTAATGGTAATAAATATTCATGTGAGTAAAGCTACTTTATTTAAGGTGCTAGGTATTGTTCTCCCTACTCAAACAAAACTTTTCTATAAACACCTTACTCATAAAAACTGCATAACAGTAGAGAAAATTTATAGTCAAGGCTTGGATAGGTTGCAGGGACCCTATGATTTTAACTCACCTCTTCTGTTCAACTACAAAAGACACATCTTTCAATCTCCTATTAGTCTTATCAAGCAGATCGATAGTTTTCTGGAACCTATCGGTCAATTGCGCCATCTGAATGTCTATTTGGGTCTCTTCCCGCTCAATTTTTTCATCGACCAAGCACTCCTCTAGCATCGCTCGCATAAATTTTCCGTATGCAATTTGTCGGTAATCTCCATCAAAATCCGGCATGGTACCTTCTTGCTTCATCATAGTTGTGTCTGCATCGCCGATAATGGTGGTGTTCTTATTAAATTTAGGTCTGTTAGGGGCTTGTTTCTCTTTCACAGACGTAGACGGTATTTTCGACCGAGACGAAGTGCTGGTGCTGCTTGTTGTGGATGGGCGTTTCGTCTTTGCCACTTTTGATACAGGAACCGTAAAGGGTTTTGTTTTATCAGACATAGCTAATTGATAATATTACTGCAGTTCTTATTAGCCAATTTCCAGATTTTATTTTCTTTTGTTTACGTTACGGAACGGATTACGGACGTCAAAATTGACATTTATTTAAAAGCGCTGTCATGACAACGGGCGTTTTCGGTTCGTTCATAAACAAAATAAACGTAGATGGCATGTCATAGATTTAAAAGGTGAGTGATGGGCAGCATATAATGATCCAAATAAATTACTGGTAGTGGTTTGTTTGATTAAGTTCCTTTTTTATTGTTTTATGTTTATTAAATAATATTGTGTTGTATGTTACTAATAAATGATCCAAATCTAATAAATAAAGCGATAATAGTTTTTATTTCTTTGTCTCTAATAATTATCATTTCTGTTTAAATTATCTTAAGTCTCGCACGATATTCGTGAAGATATAAATCCTGCTTAAACATTCACGTACATTTACTAATGTTCAAATTTATGAACGAACTATGTAAAGTCAAAATGAAGGTAATCAAATGAAAACAAACCATTTGACAACTATTAATCTCTCCACAAAGGCCATTTACAAAGAGTTGAAGTTGACAACTATTAATTTACTTTTTAATGAATACAAAATGAATGTTACGTGCTTCAACTGCATTAAATATATCAAAATAAGTAGATATTAACTATAAGCTTCTTCTGTCTGAACAATCGTTAACCACCCCAATTATTATTCTCATAACTCTGATAAAAATAAACTTAAGCTAGAGAAAGAACGACACCCAAAACTCAAAGAATTAGTGGAGTTATCAGCTTTATCAAATTATATTCACACAAAAGCTTTGAGTAGATATACAAAATCAGAAAAGATTTAAAAATAGGAACTATACTCGGTACGGCACGGCACCTTTTCTTTCCGAACAAGGTCAATAACCTTTTGACTTTAACATAAATAGGTCATCTTTGTTAGTTGGAAAAGCTTTTGATTTCGATATTTTTCAGGAACAATGCAATTTTTGGAATAGCTAATATAGGAAGACATGATAATAACATATATGTTTCATCAATTTGCACATTACTTTTAGAAAGTATATTTTGTAAAGTAACAATGCAGTTAGCTTACCATTTTCCGAGTACCAACTACCAGCATGCGAAGCTACGCGACAGGACATTTTATCGCACTTCTTTAATTACAAATTTCCAATGAAAGTGTGGAAAATACGTAAATATATCTAAACAAAATTTAGACAATCGTTGACGTTGATTGGTGTAAATACATCAAAGACAATATTTTATCTAGAACGAAGTGAATGAAAACCAAAGACAAAACATTTCACTAAACGATCCAGTTCAAACCAAGGAAATTATAAAATATTTTCTATTCAAGTTGGAACAATCACTTCGCAAGGAATCGTGGTTCAAGGGAGATAGCGCCACGGAAACCCTTTGTCCTTGTTAGTAGGGTGATGATAACATAAGTTTTACGAGATATTTTCATAATTGTATGTGTCTCGAGTTTTGATTAATTTCATTGCAATGCTCGATAAGAGCATTCATGAAGTTGAGTTTATTGTGCATTACTACAGGAGTGCGTTTGTTTTCCGGAATAATATACAATAATTGTATTAATTTCGGAGTATTATAAGCTATCTCGGTAACAAATTACATCCAAATCTGTTTAGTCATTTGAGCGTTAAGGCGTAACATACATTAGAATGAGTGTGATCTTTGCTATGGAACACACTATAGCCTATTAAATAGATACTCTGACGATGGCCTTAGAGTACCTATCTGGTAGGCTATGGAGAGTTGCCATAATAAAGACCATTAAACAAGTCACGATCCTCCATTATACTTTGATAAAAAAAAAAGAACGTTTACAAAAACATGCTTTATATAAATGGTCCTGAAATTTTTTTTTAAATGATTTTGGGTGTTGCCAGAATTTAATTTTTATTGATTCAGAAGGTGAAATGGGTGGTTGTATTATTTTCCCATGTGGCGAAGCTGTGGGCAGAACATATTTAGAATTAAGATTTGTTATTATCTGTGTCTCTGTGTTTCCATCTATGTCTCAATTATTGTATCTGTTATCATTCACACATAATGTTCATTCAACTCCTTTCACTCTCTTCACTCACCGCATTCTATCTCTCTACTTCCGACCGTCGCGCGAGCGAGTGTCACTCGACGCCTTTATTGAAATATTTTACTGTGGTGGCTCGAAGAGCAAAACTATAGTCTCTAAAATATAACATTGTACCGAACACCAGATTTAATTGAAGACTCAGCATCCTGCACCTTCGTCAACCAAAAATTGTTCAATGGCATGGTCGCTTTACACATGGGTCTACGAATACTATGATATTCTTAGTAAAAAGGTAGGCTCCCTGGGTACTATTACTCACATCCCGCGTTTCATTCCTAAGACGATATAAGTAGTCTAATATTGACTTTACGTCACAATAGTTAAAGTTTAGTTTCGCATTATTTACGATACTATGAGCTTTTTCTTGTTAATATAGAATATACTTCACAAATACCTTGAGTCAACTTATGTAATAATAATTTTGAAAAGATAATATTTATCTGAGGAAGGTCTATGGTATATTCCATACTTATGAATAGTATGGAACTTCCTCGCCACATCCTAGGTTAAAGGTGGGCCTTTTCCTTATACTATACTAGTCTGTGGACTTGTGGCGATTATATATTACTGAACGATACTCATTCGATAGGGGCTCAAGTAGAGATTTCATTCACATAATCAATAATTATCTTCAGAATGAAATCTCGTCTTGAGCACAGATTCACTGAGCATAGTTCTTTGAGTACTGTATTACGGGCCTAGTTATAGTTTATTTAGCCTGTGGTTTTTCATAGTGTAACGGTTATACACTCTTCGGTTTTGGTCAAGGAGTAAGGTCCGTATTACAGAACGATGCTCAGTCATGGATCGGTGCTCAAGCAGAGATTTCATTTACTAATTGATCACTTTATGAATGAAATGTCTGCTTAAACACAGATCGATGTGAACATCGTTGTGTAATACGGACCATAGACTATTAATCTGCGTATTCTTACAATGTAATGATACGCGCGGAAGAATAGTCGTTCCGTGCTCTCTACGGTCTGTGGTCCGATCATTTTAAGGTCTGTATTACAGAACGATGCTCAGTCATCGATCAGTGCTCAAGCAGAGACTTCATTCGCTAATTGATCACTTTATGAATTAAATCTTTGCTTGAGCACGGATCGATGACTGAGCATCGTTCTGTAATACGGACCTACGACAGTTATTATGTTATTATACTCTTTGATCACTACGTACGTCCTTCTGTCCGTTTCGGCAATGTTGAATTTGACATAACGTATAATTTTATGTTGATGATTTGTAATTCGTAAAACAAAATTATAATTATATTGCATTTAAAAATAAGACTGCTGTGTTGAGAACAATATTCTAGCTAAGTGTAAATTTAAGTATTTCCAAAATGCTGTCGACTATAGGTAATGTACTTTAATTTTTCCTTACATAATCTCCAGTTAACTTATACACCAAAAACCGACGTATCTAATCATAATGTGTTATATTTTTTTTTGTTTATATTATCATCAAAGAAGTCAAAGGCTACCCTAGCAAATCTATTCCGATACTGCTAGATACTCCACTATTAGGCCGGCTTGATTTTTCAGGATAGCGTTTATCGCCGCCACAGGTTAATATAGTATTTGGTTTCATTATTGTAAATTCTACACCGTCAGATAATATTATAATTATTACAACCACTATTCCTTTTAGCTTTTATCAGGCATGGGTGGTAAAATTTTATAGCTCTTTAAAATTAGTATAGGTTGGGGTAAGGCACTTAAATAAATGAAGGGGTGAAAACAAAAAGGGCTTAACTGTTTTTTTTTCACAAAATGACTTATGGGTATTGTTGGACTCATCGTGAAATTATCTACAATAATACATTCTCAAAATGCCGAAAAAAACGGTTTATCTGTCACAGAAATACAGTTCGCTTAGCATAAAAAAATAATTATAATTATTTTATGATATCATATTTTTACAGTAATTGTATGAATTAGTACTATATACAGTATTTTAAAATAGAATTAAAACATTTTCAATCAACTGAAACTTACATAAACTTTTACTATTACCTTAAAAGCACTCTACATTAAAATGACGCTGTTGAAGTTTATAGTAAATTTTTTCGATACTGTCAATTTGACAGTTAATCCCTTTTTATTCTCAACCCTTCAATTATGATGGGTAATGCCAATAATACAGAATACGGAAACTAACCAGCCAGAATTAAAATTCCATTCTTAACAAAAGGTGACTGAATAGCTTGTTGGATCATTAATTTAACGCCTTAAACTGTAATGACGACTAAGTAACTTTCAAATTTTCAATAGTTCAATTGAACCTGTGTTGACGATTTATAATTAGCTATATTACTTGAGTTTGCATAATTTTTTGCAGGTCGTGCCAGCTCGGCAATGCTGCCACGTGTGACTTACAGTACTACGGGCGTGAAACCAAAGACCGCTATAATTATGTTAAACATGGGTGGCCCTAAAACAACAGATCAGGTAATTTCTTTATGAGACTAAGGCCCGTATTACAGAACGATGCTCAGTCATCGATCGTTGCTCAAGCAGAGATTTCATTCACTAATTGATGACTTTATGAATGAAATCTTTGCTTGAACACCAATCGATGACTGAGCATTGTTTTGTAATACAACCATAACACCCGTCTACTATTGACTACTTAAGTGAACCAATTATAGTGTGGAATATAACAAAACTCCAGCTTGCAGTAAGCACTTACTCCTCGTTTCATTCACATCCAACATCACAACACTTCTTTTTTTTGTTTTGGCTCCACACTTTTGTGTATTTAGCCAGTGTCATGTAGTGTGTCAAGTCAAGTCACCATTCAAGTCATCAAGTCATGTCCTAGTCTAGTCTAGTCAAGTCATACTCCTAGTAAAGCAGTGGCAATTTTACCAGAAGCTCTATGTAGTTTTGGAAACAACACGAAAAGAAATGTTTCACCATCGTTATACCACTTTCCCACACTCATGCCTGTAATCCAACACTTAACGAATAAAATGCCTCCAATTTTATGCACTAACACTGAAAACAACACAAGTTTTGGAAAATAATACAATGTGGTGACGCGATCTTTTTCCCGCCAAAAACTCGACAATTCTTTGTTGCTGCAGTAGACATATTGTGAAAGCACGAGTAACCAATGGAGTGTTACGGGTAATCTCAACAGTAATGATAGTAAATAATTTTTGTTTAAAATCTAATTTTATTAAACACTTTTTAAACTTTCGCGACTTGAACTAATATTGCAAAGATAAAACGGGTCTATTAGCGCACAAAAAATATCTAAACAGTATTTTGACTACGACGTTTCAACCAAGTTACATTGGCCGCGGTCACGAGGGGACTCAGGTTAGTCAAAATAATGTTTTGATAATTTTTGTGCGCGAATAGACCCGTTTTATCTTAACAATATAATTTTCTTAACTCAGGCATAAATTTAACAAGTGAAAATTTGTATTGAATTGATTCTTACTTAGTGGCTTCTGTGGTAATGACAGCCTCGTGGTGTGGTGGTTGAGCAGGTCGGCTCACAACGTGGAGGCGGTGGGTTCGATTCCCGCGGCAGGACAAGTAATTGTGCACAGGAAAAAAGTGCAAATACTTGTTTTGAGTCCGGGTGTTGTGGGACCATGGTCCTCGTAGTTCCTGGGTCCCTAGACACAGGGAATCTTAGTTAGGGTCCAGGATCTATGTATGTGATCGTTGGGCGTTATTATTATCATTATTTTACACAAACCTGAAACCAATAGAAAAATACACAAATGTAAAAACACTAAACTAATATCTATCTATCAACATATACAATTGATGCACACAAAAAGTAAAAGCATTTCTTTTGGAGAAAAGTTATTATAGTATAAATGAGTACTTAAACTAACATTGGTGTCGATTCTGTGTCGCATTCTCAAAAACTAAACTAAAGTATGGCGGTACTCTTCTGATAAAGGGGAAATGAAAAAGACGGAAAAATGTTAATTTCGTTTAGCTTTAGAGTATGCGACACAGAATCGACACCGTTGTGATACTATGACATTTATTCCTATGTTACTTGTATTGTCTTATCATATGACGCTACCTATTGTAAAACTATATTCATTTGCATGCAGCTACTAAGAGTATGCGACACAGAATCGACACCGTTGTGATACTATGACATTTATTCCTATGTTACTTGTATTGTCTTATCATATGACGCTACCTATTGTAAAACTATATTCATTTGCATGCAGCTACTAAGCCAATTATATAATTATATAATTTAACTTAATAAGTACTACTACTAATAATGATATATTTTACTGGCCCGATAGCTCAGTTGGTAGTAGCCCTGCCTTCTGAACTGTGGGTTGTGGGTTCGATTCCCACCCAGGACAAACATTTGTGTGATGAACATAGGTGTTTGTTCTGTGTCTGGGTGTCATATTGTATTCTATGTATGTATTTACAAACAAAAAAGTATCTAAGTATTGTATCAGTTATCCGGTTCCCATAGTACAAGCTTTGCTTAGTTTGGGGCTAGATGGCGCTGTGTGAAATGTCCACACATATTATTATTATTATATTGCGATATTCATAACTTTAATACTAGGAACATGTTTTATGTCGTGGTTGAGCAAGAGACAAGTTGCTAAAGTTGCTTGATTTGGATATTTTCAACCTAACTACTACAATAATATAATAACTAATACTAAACACTACCTACTACAAAAAAAAACATTTGGACTATATACTGGCCGCGATGACCTATAGACAGTCCAAATGCTCCAGCCCACTACCAGTAGGTAGCGTACTCAACATGCTGGCAGCATTGCCCCGTTGGATTGCAATGCTGATTCGTTGTGCCAAATAAGTATGTATCAGTTATCTGGTTCCTATAGCACAAGCTTTGCTTAGTTTGGGGCTAGATGGCGTTGTGTGAGATGTCCACACGTATAATAATAACAAAGTTCGTCTAGGTAGGTACCACTGCTTTGCCAGTTATTCTGCCGCCAAGCAGTAGTGTGCAAGCACTACTGTGCTACGGTTTGAAGGGCACTGTAGCTAGTGAAATTACTGGGCAATTGAGACTTTATGATCTGATCTCATAGTCGAGTAATCTAATTACCAGACTGTGCTGATGTCTCAGGATGATGTGCGCAGTGCAGTATCGCTTGTAACTCTATGTTTTAGGGTTCCGAGTGACACTGTTCTGTTATGGGTGACCGTGGCGCTTAACATCAGGTGAACGACTAGCTCGTCACATCATTAAATAACATAAAAAAAACGTTAATATCATTTATTTAAATTTTATGTAATGTAATGTACTATTCAATACTTGTGAAAACTACATCTTTGCATATTAGTTATAAGCATCTAAACATATTTAATTCAAATTGTTCTTAGTAACTATGAACATAAGTTATTAAATAAAAAGCCTTTTAATATTCCTTGCCATTCATTAAAATTATAGAATTTTTTTACTACTCTGCGGTTTCCCCTACTTTTAAATCAAGGACCCCTGTTGTTATTGTTGTGTAAATTAAATAAATAAAAAAATACATAGCGAAATATTTTTGAAAAATCAATTATTAGTTTAGTTTTAATAAGGAAATTATTTCATTTACGTAATAAATATAATGCTTGTTGATGTTTAGCTTTTATCCGGTAAAAAAAAAGGACCCCTTAAAGACCTTTTTCATAGAAACCCAGTTTTCTGTCTTCTGCTGTCGGTCCATCTCTAAAGATTTGCTTATTTTTCTTTTCCCAAATTGTCAATAGAAACTATCAAATCCACAAACGTTTTAGTTAGGAGGTGCTGTCAAGTGACATGATCGTCTCCTAAGTAATGTGTGTAACTTTCCAGGTCGGTGACTACTTGCACAGGATAATGACGGATAGAGATATGATACAATTGCCAGTGCAGAGCAAGCTCGGGCCGTGGATAGCTAGCAGGAGGACGGAAGAGGTGCAGAAAAAATATACGGAAATTGGTGGAGGATCACCCATTTTAAAATGGACGAATTTACAAGGTTAGTTGCCTTAGATGAAACTTTTTTTTTTTATGTTAAGGAATGACGTGACGAGCTAGCCGTTCGTCTGATGTTAAACGACACGGCTGCAGCAGCTGTAGCTCTCTCTGTCTCTCTCTGTCACTCGGAACTCTAAAGTATAGTGGTTCGCGTGACACTGCACTGCGCACGTCATCCAGAGACATCAGCACAATCTAGTAATAAGATTACTAAACTGTGAGATCAGATCATAGTCTCATTTGCCCAGTAATTTCACTAGCTACAGTGCCCTTCAAACCGGAACACAGTAGTGCTTGCGCACTACTACTTGGCGGCAGAATAACTGGCAAAGCGGTGGTACCTACCTAGACGAACTTTGCAGTAAAGTCCTACCACCTAGTAAAACTAGAGGGCGCCTCTTGACTTTGACAAGAAATTCAAATCCTTATTGAATATTATAAATGCGAAAGTAACTCTGTCGCGGGAGTTTTGGCGGGAAAGTGAAAAAAATTGCGTCGCCGCGTTGTATTATTTTCCAAAACTTGTGTTATTTTCAGTGTTAGTGTATAAAATTGGTGGCATTTTATTCGTTAAGTGCTGGATTACAGGCATGAGTGTGGGAAAGTGGTATAATGATGGTGAAACGTTTCTTTTCGTGTTGTTTCCAAAACTCCATAGAAGCTTCTGGTAAAGTTGCCACTACTTTACTAGGAGTATGACTAGACTAGACTATGACGCAACTTGATGACTTGGACTGTGACTTGACTTGACTTGACACATAATATAATATTAATTATCTTGAGAAATTATCAATTACTTGACACTGGCTAAATACACAAAAGTGTAGAGCCAAAACAAAATAAAAATAAACTCTGTCGCCCTTTCACGGCAAAAGTACTGAACCGATTTAAATGAAATTTGTGCACACGGCTAGTTTATAGCCTGAGAAAGGACACGGCTAGTTTTTAATGCGAAGGGTTGAATAGGGGGTGAAACAACAACGTAGCTAGTAATCGATAAACAAATTTAACCCTACTTGATATGTCGTGTAAAAATAATCATTGAAAAAAATTGTGTAAATCAAACTAATATTATAAAGGCGAAAGTTTGCACTGCTGTGTTCCGGTTTGAAGGGCACTGTAGCTAGTGAAATTACTGGGCAATTGAGACTTTATGATCTGATCTCACAGTCGAGTAATCTTATTACCAGACTGTGCTGATGTCTCAGGATGACTTGCGCAGTGCAGTGTCGCGCGAAACTCTATACTTTAGAGTTCCGAGTAACACTGCAGCTGATATGGGCAGCCGTGTCGTTTAACATCAGGCGAACGGCTAGCTCGTCACGTCATTCCTTAACATAAAAAAAGGCATATGGTGGGTAGGTATAGGTAATAGGTTTATGCTAAAGGAATAATTTAAATCAGCTTGTATTATCACACTGTCTGACCAACTGGGCGATCACGTAACTTGATTGCAACCGTTAGAAACACAAATTTGTATGGATTTGACAGTTTGAATACGCAGTTTATGTGCATAGTTAGTATGGAAATTTCTCCTGTTGCATTGCTGTCAAAGTTTCATGATCACCTCCCAGATAAAAAAAAAACTACGAATATAATATAATAACTATAAATATAATAACGCCCAATGATCACATACAATATATATACAATACAATACACAAATTCTTTATTATACACCAGACAATAAAAAACAGATACAGATGATGAAACTTAAAGCTATAGTACAATGGGCGGACTTATCGCTAAAAGCGATATCTTCAAGTCAACCTTACATATACATAGATCCTGGACCCTAATTAGGATTCTCTGTATCAGGAACTACGAGGACCATAGTCCCACAACACCCAGACACAGAACAAGTATTTGCGCTTTTCTTCTGTGCACAAATATTTGTCCTGTCACGGGAATCGAACCCGCCACCTCTGGGTTATGAGGGTATGCTCACCACCACGCCACAGAAGCTGTCAATGTGAATTATCAGGTTAAGGTTAAATTTGGTTTCACCCCGATAAGCAGAAAAAAAAAATTGTTACGCTTTGATAATACGTTATCTTAAAGCACCACAAAAAACGATATCAATGCCGAAAAGTAAACTTTTAAGTCACTATCATACATTTTTTATCGTCTTAAAAGGAAGTGCTTGATTTGACGAGCTAATGCTGTTGATCTCTACCAACCTTTACAGCGTCACCTGGAAGGCAGGAGCTTAAGGCGCTGCCATCAAAAGTGGGATGCAACTAGCTATGGTCTTCCTAATTCCTGGGTCCCTAGACACAGGGAATCTTAGTCAGGGTCCAGGATCTATGTATGTGATCGTTGGGCGTTGCTATTATAGGAAATTGAGGTTTGTGGGCAATAAAAGAACGTGGTGTAAGGATTTAAGAAGATATGAACGTATATTTTACTAGGTGGTAGGACTTTTCTGCAAAGTTCGTCTAGGTAGGTACCACCGCTTTGCCAGTTATTCTGCCGCCAAGCAGTAGTGTGCAAGCACTACTGTGTTCCGGTTTGAAGGGCAATGTAGCTAGTGAAATTACTGGGCAAATGAGACTTATGATCTGATCTCACAGTCGAGTAAACTTATTACCAGACTGTGCTGATGTCTCAGGATGATGTGCGCAATGCAGCAGTCATGCGAAACTTTACATGTTAGAGTTCCGAGTGACACTGTTCTGTTATGGGCGGCCGTGTCACTTAACATCAGGTGAACGACTAGCTCGTCACATCAATCAATAACATAAAAAAAAAATATATATATATATTGTTGGAAATCCTAAGTGGTTTTAGTTTAAAAAAAATAAGTTTACAATCAAGCTAAGAATATTTATTAAGATTTACTAAGAACCGACAATAATTAATATCGTGATTTTATAAAATGTCCGTCGCCTCTGAGCGCTGCCCGAAAAGTGAGCCCGAGCCTTCTTCGTCGCTCGTATATATACTACGCCGCTTGCATCAGCTCCCGAAGTGAAGTATTTTGTAACACGGCCGTTCCTGCTTGCGTGTTGTCCTCAACAGCTGCTTCATCTTCAAGCGGCACATTGTCGTCGACCTCGGCCGTTGTGTCTTCTTCTATAACACAACAAAACATGATTTTAGGACCCGATGTACAGGCATAACGTTGGTAACTGAAACCATTTCAAAATTAAAATGAAGCTGTTGCTCAATTCAAAGAAATTTCAATTTAGAGAAATTCAACAGGTACTTGTAATAAACATTGAAAACGGAGACTGCAAAACAACTGTGTTAGAAGCACAAGCGTGCACTCAAGTACAACCAACGCAGTTTTCATAACCATTTTATGAAAAGATGTAAGAAGAAGTAATGGTTATAGGCGCATGTTAGCATTGTAAATAAAGAAAAATAAATGTATTGCGAATTTCAGAATTCCGGACTTCTAAACTTCGCCACACATTGTAATAGAAAACGGCAACTGTATGATATGACACTCATTAACACGTCATACATTTCAACAACGGTAACTGTATGACATGGCACTCACAAACCACGTCACACATTGCAAAAATGGCAACTGTATGACGTGACACTCACAAATCACGTCATACATTGCAAAAACGGAAACTGTATGACATAACACTCACAAATAACGTAATACATTGAAAAAAGGGCAACTGTATGACATGGCACTCACAAACCACGTCACACATTGCAAAAATGGCAACTGTATGACATAACACTCACAAATAACGTAATACATTGAAAAAAGGGCAACTGTATGACATGGCACTCACAAACCACGTCACACATTGCAAAAATGGCAACTGTATAAGATAACATTCATAAATAACGTCATACCTTGCAAAAACGGCAACTGTATAATGTAATACTCACAAATCACGTCATAAATAGCATAAACGGCAACTGTATGACATGGCACTCACAAACCACGTCACACATTGCAAAAACGGTAACTGTATAAGATAACATTCATAAATAACGTCATACTTTGCAAAAACGGCAACTGTATGACATGGCACTCACAAACCACGTCACACATTGCAAAAACGGTAACTGTATAAGATAACATTCATAAATAACGTCATACTTTGCAAAAACGGCAACTGTATGACATGGCACTCACAAACCACGTCATACATTGCAAAAAACGGCAACTATGTGGAGAGAATAATCTCGTCACATATTGCAAAAGGCAACTGCATGAAGAGGCATAGGCCACCTCACACATTGCAAATAGAGAGAAGGCAACTGTGCGAAATGATCACACATTGCAAACGACGCCACACAAAGTGCAGTCATCGCTGAGTCACATTGGTGAGACAGATATCCGCAGTGGAGAACGCAGAACAAGCCTCCAGCGTCCATTCGCCCCGCCAAAACACCATGTGATCGGCGGCCGCTTGCGTTGTCTTGCCATAAGATCCGTCGCGAAGTTTCGAGCTACAGCGGTGGGTGGTAGCACATGCAGGACCTTGTAGGGCCCCCGCATGCCAGAGTCCAGCTTTCCCGTAGATTGTGACGACCTGTTCACGAACACAAAATTGCCAACGGTGAAGGTTTGTGACTGCTGACGACCCTTGTTGACATAAGCGTCTTGGAGTTACTGGTCAGTGTCAAGTAATGTGGACGCAGTATTATTCGTCACCGCATCTTAACGGTACACCATTGCGAGTTCTGTTTTAAATGAATAACCGGGGATGTACCGTCTAAAGTAACAAAAACTAACTTAGTAGCATTAAAAATGTCTAACCTCTTCAGACATTGCTTGGCACTTACGTGTTAACAGAAGCTTCTACCTTGTGCTCGCTCGGTCTCACCTGACCATTAGTAATCATTTGACCTTAGTAATCTATTTCAGTTGTAAAAAATTCAACGTTGATGGAAAATTCTGCCTCACTCAGTCTTTAGAATCACTATACTCGCGTTTCCGCTTGTTTTGTTGAACATAACCTTTGCGAAAAACACCACGAGCTCGAACGGGTGTAATCTCATCAGGTTTCGCATAAATGGACAGAAAACTCACTAAATTCGTAGCAGCTGCGCGAATTTAAGGATCAGTAACACCAGCGTGTAACTATCGCTACAATGAACTCGTCACTCAAATCGTTAACAATGCGTAATGTAACAACAAACGTCTAGCGTATTCTGCATACGTGGGGTAGTTATCGGAATCAGTTTTCATAACATCAAATAAAATGTTCGCGATATCTACTCGTATAGGGCACAATGCTTGAATTTGCGCTTGAAATTTGACCAACTACGGTCATTACTAACCCAATCGTATAGCCACGACCTCGCGTCACCTTTTAGACAATTACTTATACGTGCTAAACACTCACTGTCGTCCCGTCTATTTAGATTGCGCACATGATCAATTTGACTACACAACGAATCAAAATCATGCTAAGACAGATCGAAATTCGACATAAATACATGGTTCGATCTTACCGGCATGGTTACTTCACATATAACCTTATCCGCGGTGGGCGGAGGCGTGCTTGAACATGGCACGGACAAGTCCAGACTTGCAGGGTACGACTCGGCGCTCGACAGCGCAGTCAGCGGGCAGACGGCTCGCACGACGCGGCTGGCGTGCCGGAGCATCCGGTGCGGGCGCCGACATGGCGTGCGATGTACTCGCAACAACACTTGCACTGCGTGTCCTGGAAACTTCCAAAACACCTAAGCGGTTTATGAAAATTTGAAGCTGAGCTTCTAAAACCAGGAATAGACGTTCGATCTCATTCGTTCGATCGACTTTTACGTTTACTAGTCTCGGCCATAGCCACAAAAATTTTAGCGGATATTCTTTAAAATCACGACAGCAAAAGCAAAGCAATATTTAAAATCAGAATAACCAAGTCAGAATTGAGTTAGATCCCACTTCTGATGTTGGAAATCCTAAGTGGTTTTAGTTTAAAAAAAATAAGTTTACAATCAAGCTAAGAATATTTATTAAGATTTACTAAGAACCGACAATAATTAATATCGTGATTTTATAAAATGTCCGTCGCCTCTGAGCGCTGCCCGAAAAGTGAGCCCGAGCCTTCTTCGTCGCTCGTATATATACTACGCCGCTTGCATCAGCTCCCGAAGTGAAGTATTTTGTAACAATATATTATCCTTTTCTTTTTGTAACTAGGAAGCGATGCGACTGACTCGTACCACACAGAATGACGGAATGAAAATCTAAGATGGCGGGCGGTTTACTTTAATATTACAATCGATATTCTGTAATCGAGTTTACAGATTAATTTTTGCAAATCAAAATGAAATAAATCAACAGCTATCATTATTATTAAATAGTGAATGAAATCTATCACATTTCACATCACACTAATATTATAATGGCGAAAGTTTGTATGTGTGTATGTTTGTTACTCCTTCACGCTCAAACGGCATTGGATTTGGATGATATTCGGTACCAAGATAGCTTATACACTGGATTAACATATAGGCTACATTTTATCCCGTAAAAGTGAAATTCCCGTGGGATAAGCAAATAACTAAAATACTTTTTATCCGCGGATGAAACAACTAGTTTGAGCATAATTCTGTAATACGAGCCTCAGTGGTCAACCCAAAAATGTTTTTTCCAGGTGAACTATTAACAAAAAAGTTGGACAAAATGCTGCCGGAATCAGCACCCCACAAACACTATGTGGCGTTCCGATACGTTCCACCCTTCACCGACGAAACCTTCACAGCTATCGAAAGGTAAAATATACAATGGCCAAAGCTGAAACTTGTAGTTTTTTTTTGTATGTTTTGGCTCACACTATTGTGTATTTAGCCAGTGTTAAGTAATTAATAATTTATCAAGTTAATGATATTTCACGCAAATATGTGTCAAGTCACAGTCGAAGTCATCAAGTCAAGTCATAGTCTAGTCAAAGTCATACTCCTAGTAAAGTGGTGGCAACTTTACTTGAAGCTTCTATGGAGTTTTGGAAACAACACGAAAAGAAACGTTTCACCATCATTATACCATTTTCCCACACTCACGCCTGTAATCCAGCACTTAAATTTTATGCATTAACACTGAAAATAACACAAGTTTTGGAAAATAATACAATGCGGTGACGCAATCTTTTTCGCGTTCCCGCCAAATCTTTTCACCACCAAAAATTTTTGCTAATGATCTGTCACAGGAATCTGTGACAGATAAACCGTTTTTAGACTCAAAATCAAAATCGAGATTTAAGCCTCATTTCGGTATTTTGAGAATGTATTTTTGTAAATAATTTCACGCTCAATCCAACGATACCCATAAGTCATTTTGTGAAAAAAATCAGTTAAACCCTTTTTGTTCTCACCCCTTCAATAGGCTATTTGACTACTATATTTTTATTACATACATAAATGATATACCTCAAAAAATAGATAACTGTGAAAACAAAACTTGAATATCTCAAAAAATGACTAAGTTACAGGCATTTTAAAATACAGAAATAGAAAGAGACAACTCAAACACGCAGTGACGTCAGTTACCAGTCCTCACGGTAACTCATTACTAAGCTGTGGTAGCTCTACATACAATCTTTTTGGCATGTGACGTCACAAGCCATGCCTTCATAGTAGCTGTGAGGAAGCTCAACACGATCTCTGTTTTGCGAGAAAGGGACAGGCGATGAAACTTTAAAAGTGTACTACTCCGTGATTAATTTACCGATTTTACTTATTTTTACAATGATTACATTCATTTTTAACCTACTTTATGAAAATAATATTTACTTTTTCATTTTTAATAGTAGTCAAATAGCCTATTATAAAATAACCAGAGATAGGGGTTGTGTCCTCACTAGGGCTAACAGTTGCAAACTTATAGTGGAGTGAGCGGTGTACTGTAGCGAATTAGCCGCGAAGTAGCTTAGCTAAGACGGCAAACTATAGCCTCAGCCTCTGACGAACTCTTAGCTAAGAAGGCAAACTATAGACTCGGCCTGTAACAGCCTCTGTAGTGTGGTGATTGAGCAAGTCGGCTCAAAACCCGGAGGCAGCGGGGTCGATTCTCGCGGCACGACAAGTTTATATATATGGCATTTGAGCACAGAAAAAAAAAGCGCATATACTTGTTCTGAGTCTGGATGTTGTGGTCCTCGTTGTTCCTGGGTCCCTAGACACAGGGAATCCTAATTAGGGTCCAGAATTTATGTATGTGATCGTTGGGCGTTATTATTATTATATTTTTATTCTGCCGCCAAGCAGTAGTGTGTAAGCACTACTGTGTTCCGGTTTGAAGGGCACTGTAGCTAGTGAAATTACTGGGCAATTGAGACTTTACGATCTGATCTCACAGTCGAGTAATCTTATTACCAGACTGTGCTGATGTCTCAGGATGATGTGCGCAGTGCAGTGTCGCTTGAAACTCTATGTTTTAGGGTTCCGAGTGACACTGTTCTGTTATGGGCGGCCGTGGCGCTTAACATCAGGTGAATGACTAGCTCGTCACATCATTCAATAACATATATATATTAAACTATACAGAACGTCTGTTGATGCTGGTATGTCTTGGCATTAGAAGTCGTAACGCCATAATCTTACTGACGTAGATCGGTGTTCGCACTCCGGATTTTAATCGCTAATTATAATAAATAGTATGTACCTAGTATGTTTATATATAATAACGAGCTTCAGCCCGCAGCTTCGCCCGAGCGTGGCCTATGGGAAAATAATTCAACCACCCATTTCACCCTCTTAAGGGTGGTATTTCGAAAAATCCTTTCGTAGCGGATGCCTACGTCATAACATCTACCTGCATGCCAAATTACAGCCCGATCCGTGCAGTGGTTTGGGCTGTGCGTTGATAGATCACTATATGTCAGTCAGTCAGTCACCTTTGGGTTATATATATTTAGATTAATTATTAGGCGTGTGTCCCGGTGTTCGAATAGGTAAGGTAATAACTTCCCAATCTCTTTACAACCATACCAGGCATGGCGCAGGTAGATACAAACTTTCGCAGTTATTGGCCGAGCCAGCGCGAAACGCGAGCTAATCTCTTCAGCTCGGGCGTAAATGAAATTCGTATGTCAAACATTCGAAATCATTTTCAAAATTGAAGGGGTGAGAATAAAAAGGGTTTAACTGATTTTTTTCACAAAATGACTTATGGGTATCGTTGGATTCAGGGTGAAATTATCTACAATAATACATTCTCAAAATACCGAAATGAGACTTAAATCTTGAGATTGTCAGTCTAAAAGCGGGTCATCTGTCACAGGAAAACAGTTCGCTTAGCATAAAAACATTATTATGTTTATTTTATTATATTATATTTTTATTTTTGTATGAATTAGTACTATATTTAGTATTTTAAAATAGAATTAAAACATTTTCAAGCAACTGAAACCTACATAAACCTTTTCTATTACCTTATAAGCACTCTACATTAAAATGACGCCGTTGAAGTTTAAAGTCAATTTTCTCGAAACTATCAATTTGACAGTTAAACCCTTTTTGTTCTCACCCCTTCAATAGGCTATTTGACTACTATATTTTTATTACATACATAAATGATATACCTCAAAAAATAGATAACTGTGAAAACAAAACTTGAATATCTCAAAAAATGACTAAGTTACAGGCATTTTAAAATACAGAAATAGAAAGAGACAACTCAAACACGCCGTGACGTCAGTTACCAGTCCTCACAGTAACTCATTACTAAGCTGTGGTAGCTCTACATACAATCTTTTTGGCATGTGACGTCACAAGCCATGCCTTCATAGTAGCTGTGAGGAAGCTCAACACGATCTCTGTTTTGCGAGAAAGGGACAGGCGATGAAACTTTAAAAGCGTACTACTCCGTGATTAATTTACCGATTTTACTTATTTTTACAATGATTACATTCATTTTTAACCTACTTTATGAAAATAATATTTACTTGTTCATTTTTAATAGTAGTCAAATAGCCTATTAAGAGTGTTGCGTGGAAATTTGGAAAATTTTCCCCATGTGGGTCAAACCGCGGGGCGCAGCTAGTAAGCTAATAATACTTTGTGATAACGCTTAGTGCTGGTTTATGGAATTTCAACCATATAATGGATGCCGTGTTTTGTGTTTGTCTTAAGTTTTTTTTAAGTTAAACTTCTTTACGGCCGCTTGACTTGGGGAGTTGATGAATGCGAGGCGAACGGAAGTTACTTCACGTAGATCTCCATTGTTAAACAAAGTTAAAAATTTATATTATTATGTTGGTATGTCCGGTAAAATGACATTAACATTTTTATTTTATTATATTTATTTTACAAAAACCGCAGCCCTTAAGTAACAAAGTTTATTATTTACATGCTAAACCTACAGCCAAAATCGGATTTACATTCTATATTTAGAGAGAAAAAAAATTTTACACGACAGTCACTAGAAAAGCGATAACAATAAAAAACAACAAAGAAACAAGAGTAAATTCAGTTTTATGTATGCGCACACGAATGTTGATAGTGTACTATATTGCACTTACTGCGTAAATTAAACAAAGCAAAAACAAAGTTATACCGGCCGATAGATGGAGCTAAACTAAAGCTATGTTACCACAAATACATAAACAAGGCTTAAGCAGATGTCAAACTTGTGTTTAACAATACAAAACAGCAATTTAAAGTGTTAAATTAAACTAGTGAGTTTAAGGCTTGTTTAAATCTTTTGTGGTTAAACCGAAGCCGTCTTATTACAAAACGCAGACCAAGCGTGGACTAAAGTTAGTACTGGGTCTAAACCTAGACTATTTAAAAACCTTATTACAAAAACGAGTTTATCGCTGATAAGGGGATCGTCCATGGTCTAAAGTTAGTCCTCCGACGACCCTAGTTTAACTATGGTACTAACTCGCTAAAGCAAAGAAACTAGCGCCACGGTGGTGGAAAAATGAAACTTTTAAGATTAAAAACTATTTACGCCCCTAACGCCAATGTTAGGTTATCAACCTTCTTTGTTAGACGATTTTGAGGTTGTCTTGGTCTTTGATAAAATATATCTACTCGGTTCAGTTTTTATATTTTGTTGCTTCATTTTTACGATATATATTATAGTTACAGTTAGTTATAACAACAATAAACAGAAATATCAATTTTCGCGCGTAAAGCAATGCCATATTTACGTTCTGATTCTCGAAAGCCTCGTTGGTAACTGTTAAAACTTAATAGTTTTATTAGTTGAAAATCATTGTAGCAAAGCTGAATTTTATGAATCTGATTATTTATTCATTAAAAATAATGCAAACAATAAGCTTTCCAAGGCCAATGCACGTATATTATAGACGAAAACAAAAAATCTAAATATATGAAACGTGAAAAAAGGATCGTGTGAATAAATGTGGCCCAAATGAACAAACTTTAGTCTATGGTCAATATTTAAGCCATGGACTATCTCTGGTATCAGCTGATCGTCGATTAGTCGCCGTTTTGTAATAAAGTCAAGGTCTAACTACTTAGTACCGTAACAAACTAGGACTAGTTGGTCCAGGCTTAAATGTCTATTTAGTCCACGTTTTGTAATAAGACTGAAGAAGTTTTACTTTAGTCATGTGGTTTTTTTTTCTGTTTGTTGTAGGGACGGCGTCGAAAGAGCGGTTATATTTTCTCAATACCCACAATATAGCTGCGCGACTACAGGCTCTAGTCTAAACGCCATCGCAGACTTTTATAGGAACAGGTAAATGATAATAACGTCCAACAATCACATACATACATCCTGGCTGGCCCGATAGCTCAGTTGGTAGTAGCCCTGCCTTCTGAACTATGGGTTGTGAGTTCGATTCCCACTCAGGACAAACATTTGTGTGATGAACATAGGTGTTTGTTCTGTGTCTGGGTGTCATTTTGTATTTTATGTATGTATTTACAAACAAAAAGTATCTAAGTATTGTATCAGTTATCCGGTTCCCATAGTACAAGCTTTGCTTAGTTTGGGGCTAGATGGCGCTGTGTGAGATGTCCACTCATATTATTGTTATATTATATTATTATTATATCCTGGACCCTTACTAGGACTGACTTGACCGTTAGCTCAGTTGGTAGTATCCCTTCTAAACATCGATGTTTGTTCCGTGTCTGGGTGTTATATTGTATTCTATGTATGTCAGGGTTAGGCATGGCGGGCAAACTATAGAACTATAGGCCTCCAGCGTGCGCACCGGGCAGTGTCCGGGGCAATAATGATCCGTAGTACACCGAGCGCTCCTTTATATAGCCAGATGGGTGGGGGAGCGATGACAGTTACCGGTGTTGCCACTGTAATAAATTTAAATGCCGCCACAGGGTAAATTACGGTACTGCCCGCTGCGCATAGAGTAACTGGACGTTTCCGTCGTCATATGTTTTAAAACAAAAAGTATCTAAGTATTGTATCAGTTATCTCGTTCCCATGAAACAAGCTTTGCTTAGTTTGGGGCTAGATGGCGCTGTGTGAAATGTCCACACATATTATTATTATTATATTGCGATATTCATAACTTTAATACTAGGAACATGTTTTATGTCGTGGTTGAGCAAGAGACAAGTTGCTAAAGTTATTATTATATAGGATTCTCTAGGCCCAGGAACTAAGAGAACCATGCTCCCAAAACATCCAGACATAACAAGTATTTGCGCTTTTTTCTGTCACAAATACTTGTACCGGTCGCGGGAGTCGAACCCGCCGCCACCGGGTTATGAGCCGACCTCGACGATCACGTAACTCGATTGAAACTGAAAGAAACACAAATTTGCACGGATTTGACAGTTTGAATACGCAGTTTATGTGCATAGTTAGTATGTAAATTTCTCCTGTTGCATTGCAATCAATGTTTCGCCGCCCTGGTCATCCATCACGCCACAGACGCTGTTAAGAGTATCACAGAGAGACCTAATATCTCTGGGTATAAGGCAAGAGTGAACCGGTATCTTCTAGGCAAGCTTTTACTACTTTTATTAGTTTTAATTTTACTAGGTGTTAAGACTTTTCTGCAAAGTGCGTCTAGGTAGGTACCACCGCTTTGCCAGTTATTCTGCCGCCAAGCAGTAGTGTGCAAGCACTGCTGTGTTCCGGTTTGAAGGGCACTGTAGCTAGTGAAATTACTGAGCAATTGAGACTTTATGATCTGATCTCACAGTCGAGTAATCTTATTACCGGACTGTGCTGATGTCTCAGGATGACGTGCGCAGTGCAGTGTCGCGTGAATCTTTATATTTTGGTTTAGTCAAAACATACTCCTAGTAAAGTGGTGGGAACTTTACCAGAAGCTTCTATGGAGTTTTGGAAACAACACGAAAAAAAATGTTTCACCATCATTATACCATTTCCCACACTCATGCCTGTAATCCAGCACTTAACGAATAGAATGCCACCAATTTTATGCACTAACACTGAAAATAGTACAAGTTTTGGAAAATATTACAATGCGGCGACACGATCTTTTTCGTTTTCCCGTCTAAACTAAATGCCTGTTATTTTTTTTATGTTAAGGAATGACGTGGCGAGCTAGCCATTCGCCTGATGTTAAACGACACGGCTGCCCATATCAGCTGCAGTGTCACTCGGAACTCTAAAGTATAGAGCTTCGCGTGACACTGCACTGCGCACGTCATCCTGAGACATCAGCACAATCTAATAATAAGATTACTAAACTGTGAGATCAGATCATAAAGTCTCATTTGTCCATTAATTGTACTAGCTACAGTGCCGTTCAAATCGGAACACAGCAATGCTTGCGCACTACTGCTTGGCGGCAGAATAACTGGCAAAGCGGTGGTACCTACCTAGACGAACTTTGCAGTAAAGTTCTACCACCTAGTGGAAAATAAATGGTAAAAAGTAATACAAAAGAAACAATCTTTTCAGAGCTCCACCGCCTAATATAAAGTTTAGCCTAATAGAGAGATGGGCTACATCTCGACTTCTAGCGAAAACGTTCGCGCTTCGCATAAGAGACAAATTGAACGCGATGCCGGCAGCTGAACGAGATAATACCCTGATACTATTCACCGCTCACAGTTTACCCCTAAAGGTAATAATAATAATAATATTATAATAATAATAGGATTCCCAAGTAAGTCAAAGTCAAAAGATTTATTGCAATTTTTAGCACTTTTACAAGTCAAAATTTGGTAGCTACTTAAAATTAAGTTATTTTACTAAGTATATAGAATTACAAAGTGCTTATTTTCAAATATTACATACGGTACGCATAAGTATCCCATAACGCTCTTAAAATCTCTTATTGTAACACCGTTTAAGTTTTTTTTTTATTGTTTTGGCTCCACACCCATGTATTTAGCCAGTGTCAAGTAATTGATAATTTATCAAGTTAATGATATTTCACGCAAATATATGTCAAGTCATAGTCGAAGTCATCAAGTCAAGTCATAGTCTACTCAAAGTCATACTCCTAGTAAAGTGGTGGCAACTTTACTTGAAGCTTCAATGGAGTTTTGGAAACAACACGAAAAGAAACGCTTCACCATCATTATAGCATTTTCCCACACTCACGCCTGTAATCCAGCACTTAACGAATAAAATGCCACCAATTTTATGCACTAACACTGAAAATAACACAAGTTTTGGAAAATAATACAATGCGGTGACGCAATCTTTTTCGTTTTCCCGCCAAAAATACACAAAATTACACTTTTTTACACACATTTTTAAGTAATTAAATACACAAAAGTGTGGAGCCAAAATATATAAAAAAAAAGAGTTGATCTATCTATTTATCAACTGACTTCAAATAAATTATTTAAAAAAAAAGACTTCAAAACCACAAATAGGTTTTTTTTTCGTTCACAGTTTACTCCTAAAGGTAAACGTCTCTCAACACTCTCTTATCAAATGATTTCAAAAAAATATTAATAAAAACGACTTCCATCCCACAAATCGGTTTATTTTTTTTTGTCGCTCATTTTTCTCCTAAAAGTAAACATCCCTTTAACAGCTTTCAACATTTTCTTTTATAGCCAACTCCATTTTATAACCACCAACTTATCCCACTAGGCAGTCAATACTCATTCAACTATAGTGATTGATTGATGATTGATTGATTGATTATGTAGTTAATATTATATTATGGTAAATTATCTCATTAGTATGCTGTAGTTAAGTGCACCCCGTCTATACGACTTTGTAATAAATCCTCTCCGTCCAAAGGTTGCCTGGAAGAGATCGCTTTTAGCGATAAGGTCGCCCATTGTTCCCCACTACTTGTGTTTCATTGTGTTATTTGATATTTTTGTTATTATGTGGTGTGTACAATAAAGAGTTTATCTATCTATCTATCTATCTAAGTGGTGATTGATTTATGATTGATTGAGTGGTGATTGATTGATGATTGATTGATTGATGATTGATTATTGATCGATGGTTGATTGGTGATTGATTGAGTAGTGATTGATTGAGTAGTGATTGATTGATGATTGATTTCTTTCAGGCGGTGTCAAGAGGTGATACATATCCCAATGAAATCGCGGCAACAGTAGCGGCCACCATGTTGGAACTAAATGTTCCGAACCCGCACCGACTTGTGTGGCAATCCAAAGTGGGTCCCTTGCCATGGCTGCAACCGTACACCGATGACGCTATTAAGGTGAAAATTTAGACATACATTAGTTAGAAGAAACCATGGGCTCTTTACACTTTTGACGAGAATAGGATGTTTGAGTGCTTAATTTTTATTGCATAAATAAATAATATTCTTCAGTAAATAAGGGCACTGTAGCTAGTGAAATTACTGGGCAATTGAGACTTTATGATCTCATCTCACAGTCGAGTAATCTTATTACCAGACTGTGCTGATGTCTCAGGATGATGTGCGCAGTGCAGTGTCGCTTGAAACTATGTTTTAGGGTTCCGAGTGACACTGTTCTGTTATGGGCGGCCGTGGTGCTTAACATCAGGTGAACGTCTAGCTCGTCACATCATTCGCTACCATAAAAAAAGAAAAAAAAAAAATAGAATCGCTAATCAAAAATTAAATGTCTCGAAAAATTACAAAGTTATAAGCTTTTTAAAATACAAGAATAGAAAGTGCTGTATCTTTCTATATATACACTGCACTGTGCACGTCATCCTGAGACATCAGAGCAACGGGAGGAAGGGGACGGAAGTTGGAGTTGATTAACGTAGATCTCCATTGTCAAGATGGTTAATGCAGTGTGTCTCCATCTCGCACCATCCCGGCGGCGGTCGGATCACGGGGGGGTTTAGTGGGTTCGAGTCCCACATACCCCCTGCCAACACCCCCGTGGTGGCAGGGAAGTGCGAGGGCATTTCCCCCCCTCAAAAAAAAAGATCTCCATTGTCAACATAACAAAGTTAAAAATTTATATCATTATGTTGGTATGTCCGGTAAAATGACAATTTACAATTCAAGGGGTTAGAATAAAAAGGGTTTAACTGTCAAACTGATAGTTTCGAGAAAATTAACTTTAAACTTCAACGGCTTCATTTTAATGTAGAGTGCTTATGCAGTAATAGAAAAGGTTTATGTACGTTTCAGTATTCCTGTGACATATAAACCGTTTTTAGACTCAAAATCTAGAGATTTCACCTCATTTCGGTATTTTGAGGATGTATTATTCTAGATAATTTCACGCTGAATCCAACGATACCCATAAGTAATTATGTGAAAAAAATCAGTTAAACCCTTTTTGTTCTCACCCCTTCATTGTCAAGATGGCGACATTAACATTAAACAAAGTTATACCGGCCGATAGATGGAGCTAAACTAAACAAGTTTTACTTCAGTCGTGTGGTCTAAAGCACACTCGTTTTTATTTATATTCTTTTTTGTTTTCAGGCGTACTCCAAGAAAGGACATAAGCATATGATATTAGTTCCCATTGCGTTTGTAAACGAGCACATAGAAACATTACACGAATTGGACATTGAATATTGCCATGACGTCGCTAAAGAGGTTAGAAAGTCATCAATTACATTATGATAAACACATGGATTTGTTGAAAATAATCTGAAAATGGCGGTTGTGTTAATTGAATTTTTTCCTATAACCCGTGTATTTTTGAATTTGAATGTGTGATAAGGGTGGATTATTATCCGCGTGTTTGTGAACGTGCACGAGTGTTGGCAAATGGTTCCAAGTTTTAAAACCATGCCTTTTCGTTTTCTCTTCAAGGCTATTCTAGAGCCTTCTGTAAAATATCCGCCATTTTACTGTGGCATTTTGACTGACAAAATAAGACTTTGACATGATATAACCGTACAAAAATTCCTTACTTGACATTGGCAGAATTATCGCTAAAAAGCGATAGAAAGCCATTAAACAAAGAAGAACTTTATGATAGCCTCTGTGGTGTGGTGGTTGAGCTGGTCGGCTCATAACCCGGAGGTGGCGGGTTCGATTCCTATGACAGGACAAGTGTTTGTGCGCAGGAAAAAAAGCGCAAATACTTTTCTGTATCTTTGTGTTGTGGGACCATCGTCCTCGTAGTTCCTGGGTCCCTAGACACGGAATCCTAGTTAGGGTCCAGGATCTATGTATGTGATCGTTGTTATTATTATTTATTATCATTATCATCATCATCAGCCTATATTAGTCCACTGCTGGACATATACGTTTATGGACATAAGCCTCTCCTAAGGCACGCTACTGAGCCCGGTCTTGGGCTCTTCTCGCTTCTTTTTCCAGGTACTATTATTATTATTTATTATTATGTATTTATAAGCTCAGGGTTATGCATGGGTTACAACCTATAAAACTATAGGCCTTCAGCATGCGCACCGGACCGTCTCCGGAGCAAGAATGATCCGTAGTACACCAAGCGCTCCCTTTATATAGCCAGATGGGTAGGGGAGCGATGACAGTTGCCGATGTTGCCACTGTAATAAATTTAAATGCTACCACAGGGTAAATTACGGTACTGCCCGCTGCGCATAGAGTTTATAACTGGACGTTGCCGCCGTCATATTATTATTATGATTTATTATTATTCATTTATTTATTTTACAATCTTAAATTTAAGTTTTTTACAATATTTCTTTAAAAGTAACATTACAAAAATACAATTATTATTATTATGTATCATTATTATTATTATTTTATTTCAGGCGGGGGTAATCCAAATCGAACGTGCGGCGGCACCGAACGATCATCCCACGTTCATAGCCGCTCTGGCCGAAGTGGTTTCGAATCATCTAAAGTCTGGACAGAGCGTCTCCAAACAATTCCTTACAAGGTAAACAGATGTTTAAACTTTAATCAGGACAATGAATCCAAGTTTTTACAGGTACACTAGCCCTGCCCGTGGCTTCGCTCGCGTGGCCTATGAGAAACATTTTTTTTTATAAATAACAAGTTGCGCCCCGCAGATAAAAAGTATTTTAAATATTTACTCATCCCACGGAAAAATTTCACTTTTCCGGAATAAAAAGTATGCCTATATGTTAATCTAGTGTATAAGCTATCTTGGTACTGAACTTCATGCAAATCCATTCAGCCGGTGAAGGAGTAACAAACACACACAAACACACATACAAACTTTCACATTTATAATACACTAGCGGCCCGCTCCGGCTTCGCACGGGTATAAAATATTAGCCTATGTCATTCACTGAAAAAAATCACAGAAATTACGGCAAACCTGATTTATTTATAACACACTGTAAGATGTTACCCAAATTAGCCGGAAATCAAAGAAAATATTAACACCATATAAACCTTCCTCTTCAATCACTCTATTTAAAAAAAACCGCATCAAAATCCGTTGCGTACTTTTAAACATTTAAGCATACATAGGGACAGAGAAAGCGACTTTGTTTTATACTACGATGGAATTTCGGAAAACACTTTCTTAGTGGATAGAATAAAGTGGATAGACTTGTCGATAGCTCAGTTGGTAGTATCCCTGCCTTTTGAACTGCAGGTCGTGCGTTCGATTCCCATCCAGGACAAACATTTGTGTGATGAACATCGATGTTTGTTCTGTGTCTGGGTGTTTAAACTGTATACTATGTATGTATTTACAAACAAAAAGTATCTAAGTATTGTATCAGTTATCTGGTTCCTATAGTACAAGGTTTGCTTAGTTTGGGGCTAGATGGCGCTGTGTGAAATGTCCACACATATTTATTTATTTATACCTATACTTTACAAAGAACACACCCTCCAAATTTCAAGTCTCTAGGACCAGCGGTTTAGGCTGTGCGTTGATATATAAGTCAGTCAGTCATTACAGCATACGCAGTTCCAAGTCAAGCGTGCGTATAGAAGTTTTACTACAATAAATATGTGTGGACATTTCACACAGCGCCGTAGTTACAATTAAGATTTTAATTTTTTTTTTTTTTTTTTTTTTATTGTTAGATAGGCTTGCGTTTGACCACTATCGCACCTGATGGTAAGTAACGATGCGGTCTAGGATGTAGCACGCTTGCCTAGAAGATACCTGTTCACTCTCGATTTGAAGACTCCAAGGTTGTAGTTATCGGGAAATACGGACGCCGGTAAAGCGTTCCAGTCTTTGGCTGTTCGCATGATAAATGTGGAGCCAAAACGCTTTGTTCGCACATGGGGGATATTGACCATGTAACGGTGGCGTTTTTTCGTACATCTGGTTGTTCGATGGTGGAAAGGTGATGGCGGAATCAGGTTATGCAACTCTAATGCGCACTCTCCAAAATGCACTCGATAGAAAACCGATAAACTGGCAACTTTGCGTCTATGGTCAAGGCTTTGTAGGCGGGCCTCAAACAAGTCGCTACCTATGAGCCTCTTAGCACGCCTTTCGATAGAGTCTAAGGCTTCCAGCTGGTATTTAGCAGACCCATCCCACAGGTGGCAGCAGTACTCCATGCACGATCGAACTTGAGCTTGGTACAAATTAAGAAGCTGTTCAGGTGCGAAGTACTGCCTGACCTTAGAGAGAACGCCTAGCTTTTTGGCAGCTAGTTTAGCCTTTGACTCTATAAAGGACCCAAAGTTGAGGTTGGATGACAGAGTCATGCCAAGAAGCTCTAGGTGATCCGAAATCGGTATCGGAACATCATGGAGAGTCGGAGATAGCACAAACGGACTCTTTTTCGCAGAGAAAAGACACGCCTGGGTTTTATTTGCATTGAACTTAACCAAGTTTGCCTCGCCCCATGCAGAGACGGTATTCAAGGCTAAGTTCATGCGCTCAACCATGGTCTCTCTTAGAGTCTGAATTTCGGCACCACTGGCCCTAGCGCTTGACTTGTAGCTTTCTACAACCGTGCTGTCATCCGCATACCCAAAAATACCGGGTTTCAGGAGGTCATTTATATGCAGCAGGAAGAGGGTTGCAGAAAGTACCGATCCTTGAGGTACCCCAGCATTAATCGCTAATCGATCAGACGAGCAGCCGTCAATAACTACTCGAATAGATCTTTCCCTCAAAAAATCGGAAATCCACTTGCACAGGCCAGTGGGCAAGCCGTATGATGGAAGTTTGCTTATGAGGCTGTCGTGCCAGACCCTGTCGAAGGCCTTCGAGATATCGAGAGAAACGGCAAGCGTTTCTCCGTACTTCTCGATGGCCTCGCTCCATGTGTGCGTGGCATACGCTAGAAGGTCCCCAGTGGACCGATTTCGGCGAAAACCGTACTGTCGATCGCTTAAGAGGTCGTTTGCTTCTAGGTATGCCAGGAGCCGGCTGTTCAGGACACGTTCCATAGTCTTACAGAGTATGGAAGTGACTGATATTGGCCTATAGTTAGCAGGGTCGGCACGACTACCTTTTTTAGGCACGGGCTGCACGTTAGCAATCTTCCATGATTTTGGCACCTGTTCAGAGTCTAAAGAAAGACGAAAAAGGCGTGTCAGGATAGGAGTCAACTCAGGCGCGCATGTTTTTAGCACTATGGCTGGGATCCCATCAGGGCCACTAGCTTTGTTCACGTCTAGATTGCGCAGCGCTCTACGTACCTCATTCTGACGGATACGAATCTCCGGCATTGACGCCTCGCATCCCGGTAGACAAGGAGGTACCTCGCCAGCGGTGTCCAGACGTGAAGATTCAGAGAAAAGAGATGCGAACAAGTACGCCTTTTCCTCTGCTGTGTGAGCTAGTGACCCATCAGGCTTTAGCAGCGGGGGCAGTGAGGGGCGACAAAAGTTCGCCTCAACCGATTTAGCCAGGGACCAAAACGCTTTACTTCCCGCAGGATATGAAGCAAGTTTGGTCCCAATGTGACTAATATGGCTGAAGCGAGCCTTTTTTAGGGCTTTTTTGCAGGCCTTGGCAGCTTTATTAAAGGCTCTCTTCATCTTGCTCAAATTCTTCGATTTGCGGGCTCTTGCATCTACCCAGGCTAAATATGCCTCCTGCTTTAACGCATCGGCGTTTCTGCATTCAGCTCCAAACCATGGGGCAGCTTTTCCGGATTGCGGGGTGTCGGAAAAGGGAATGTAGTATTCCATGGCTTGCCGCAACACGTCAGTCACAGCGTCCGCGCAAATCGAAGGGTCGCTCGAAGAGAAGCAAACTTGCCGCCAAGGATAAGAAGACAAAAAAGATCGCATCTCGTTCCAATCTGCTGACTTGTATCGCCATACACGCCGGGTGCCTTTCGGGCTACGATCAAGCGGCGAGTATACCGACACGGATTTCACCAAACAGTGGTCGGAACTACCCAAAGGGGATGATACCGACACAGAGTAGCTGTCTGGATCTGTTGTCAGCAGAAGGTCCAAGCAATTAGCCGTGTGCCCATCAACATCCGGTACCCTCGTAGCTTCATGAACCAGCTGGGTGAGGTTTAGTGACAGCGCTAATTTACGCACTTCTCTTCCCGCATGGTCAGTGTTCTGGTATGGGAATAACCATTGCTGATGATGAGCGTTGAAGTCGCCCAGAACCACTAATTGAGCCGAAGGGTACCGCTGCTGAGCCGCGTCAGCTGCCTCACTGAGATAGTCAGCCAGCCTGGTTGTCTCCTGGTCTCCACTGTGAGATCGGTAGACACCAGCATAAAGAATCTTCTCGATGCCAGTGTCCACAAGCAACCAAATGACCGAGAAACGAGAGTCTTCCAAGTTTCGAAGACGTCGACAGCAAATGTCGTCACGCGTATAAACGCAGATACCAGCACGCTGCTTAAATTTGTGCTCTAAAACGTACCCAGGGTAGGATAGGTAAGCTGCATCTGACGGACACCGTATCTGCGTCTCCGAGAGGAACAAGAGGTGAGGTTTCGTAGTTTCCAGGTGGTGGTGGACTGCTATGAGGTTAGAGTGCACACCTCTGATGTTTGTGAGGTGCACCTTTAGTGAAAGGACGTGCTGCCGCTGTTTAACGTTCCTTTTTACTGTTCCTTTTTTCATAGTGATTGAGAGTGAGGGAAGGTGGGAAAAATTGGCAGTGAAGTGAGGCGCAACTGTATGCACCAAAAAGACCCGCAGCGAGGAACTACACCATTGGATGGCTAGCATGGAGACTGCGGGGACGCCCGAACCCCCCCAAGAATGGCTATCGGGTCCTTTCATCCGGTCGCCAACCGGCACGATAGAGCATTCCGGGATTTTTCGCGAGTTGGCGGGGCAGCCTTTCGTGAGTGGCTAGCACACTACTTGGGCCCCCTACTAACTGCGGTCGGCCAGCGGTGCACCGTGCTTCGGATCCCGCTAGCCTCCAAACTAGCCAGCCGATGCAGGACACATACTACGTCTGTCTAAACCGGTGTACTACACTTGCGAAACTACCCCGACCCAATTTCCCCGATCAGCTACACCGAGCATCGTGCCGGAACACGTCAGAGACGCTTGGCGGCCCGTCTTTGCCCGGTGGGTGGTCGCAAGCCGTCGGCCGAAGCCTACCACCAGTGTGTCACCTGATTAGCACCACCCGGGGACCACGTGTAGGGATTCAGGATTAGGGGTGTACTCCTACGGACGCGGGTGACTCAGTCCCCAAAATTTTAATTGTTAAGATTTTCGCACCCACTAGTGAATGCGGCCATAGCTCAGTTGGGAAAGTGTCTAATCTGGTCAGTTGGAGAGCTCAAAATCTCACAGCATTCTTTTTATTATGAGTCTTTTATTGTGTTTGAGAGACCGATTTTTTTTCAATATAGCTGAACAATAAATTCAAAATAAATATATGTGGACATCTCACACAGCGCCATCTAGCTCCAAACTAAGCTAAGCTTGTACTATGGTAACCAGATAACTGATACAATACTTAGATACTTTTTGTTTGTAAATGCATACATAGAATACTATATAACACCCAGACACGGAACAAACATTGTATCGGATCTAAATTTAAGAAAACTCTGAGCCTGTTTTGTTCTTCAAATTTCAGATGCCCGCATTGTGTCAGCGAAAGGTGCGAATCTTCAAAGCAATTCTTCAAAAAACTGTGCCTGGATTCCGATAAAGGACGCGAAAAGTTAGCCGCGTAGAAATAAAATAAACTCGCTATCAGATGTAGTAGTTTATTACAGAAATAGCATAAGAAATTCCTCATTTAAAGTTTTTTTTTTATGTTTTGGCTCCACACTCTTGTATATTTAGCCAGTGTCAAGTAATTGATAATATATCAAGTTAATGAATGATATTTCACGTAAATATATGTCAAGTCACAGTTAAAGTCATACTCCTAGTAAAGTGGTGGCAACTTTACCAGAAGCTTCTATGGAGTTTTGGAAACAACACGAAAAGAAACGTTTCACCATCATTATACCATTTCCCTCATGCATGTAATCCAGCATTTAACGAATAGAATGCCACCAATTTTATGCACTAACACTGAAAATAACACAAGTTTTGGAAAATAATACAATGTGGTGACGCAATTTTTTTCGCTTTCCCGCCAAAACTCCTCTTTTAAAGTTTCTCATTATAATTTGAAAGGTTTTTTTTTCCAAAATTGACACCCTAAAATTTTGACATTTTGAAATCTGTAATCCCATAGTAATTTCCATTTGTTTAGCTTTCACATATTTGACTGACCCGATAGCTCAGTTGGTAGTATCCCTGCCTTCTGAACTGCAGGTCGTGGGTTCGATTCCCACCCAGGACAAACATTTGTGTGATGAACATTGATGTTTGTTCTGTGTCTGGGTGTTTATATAGTATTCTATGTATGTATTTACAAACAAAAAGTATCTAAGTATTGTATCAGTTATCCGGTTCCCATAGCACAAGCTTTGCTTAGTTTGGGGCTAGATGGCGCTGTGTGAGATGTCCACAGATATTTAATTATTTATTTTATGATTTTGTACAGTTGTACGCGGATCGCTCACAAATTAATTCTAATGTATATATAGGAATATAATAATATAAAATCACTATTTTACTCGGTCACTTAATTTACTAGGTGGTAGGACTTTTCTGCAAAGTTCGTCTAGGTAGGTACCACCGCTTCGCCAGTTATTCCGCCGCCAAGTAGTAGTGTGCAAGCACTACTGTGTTCCGGTTTGAAGGGCACTGTAGCTAGTGAAATTACTAGGCAAATGAGACTATGACCTGATATCACAGTCTAGTTATTTTATTACTAGATTGTGTTGATGTCTCAGGATGACGTGCGCAGTGCAGTGTCACGCGAAACTGTATATAAAGTTCCGAGTGACACTGCTACTGATTTGGGCAGCCGAGTCGCCTAACAAGCCGGTGAACGGTAAGCTCGTCACGTCATTCCATAACATTAAAAAAAAAGCGGAAAAGTCTTGCCATTTCGTAAAAGACAACAATATTGCCCACTTAGGAAGATTCATGATTTATAACAACATCGATAGCGTGGTACTGTTATAATTTTTTTTTGATGTTACGAAATGACATGACGAGCAAGCCGCTCGCCTGATGTTAAGCGACACGACTGCCCATATCAGTTGCAGTGACACTTGAAACACTAAATTGTAGTTTCGCGTAATACTGCACTGCGCACGTCATTCTGAGACAGCACAGTCTGGTAATAAGATCACAAAACTGTGAGATTAGGTCATAAAGTCTCATTTGCCCAGTAATTTCACTAGCTACAGTGCCCTTCAAACCGGAACACAGTAGTGCTTGCGCACTACTGCTTGGCGGCAGAATAACTGGCAAAGCGGTGGTACCTACCTAGACGAACTTTGCAGAAAAGTAGTAAATTAAATCCTTAAATTGCTTGCACTGCCAAAACCAATGTAGGATAGTTTTTGTGTGGAAATGAAGAGTGTGTTTTAAATTGGAAAATGGTTGATTGCGGGGTGAAACTGTGGGGTACCTTAGAATAATGGAATCAACTTAATTACCTCTTACATTGTATTTATTTTTACTTCTATAGTTAAAAATTGTAGTGACAATCATGATATTTGATGACTGACAAAAACGCTATTGGTATTAAAACTTGGGGTTTTTTTAACATCACCCCTTAAGGGTGCATTTTTGAAATACCTCTGGAACAGTGCCCAAATAGAGTGTAATTTTGAATACCATCGTTTAAGGTAGTTTAATCGGAAAAACAATAAAATCGTGATTTTAAAATAACTGCATTACTGACAAACCTAAGACAGAGCCTAAATAGTAGATATATATATAGATCAACACTTTATTATAATTCGTAAAAAAATTATTTCACAAAAAACTTATATAAATAACTAGTACAATAAGCGGTCTTATCGCTTAGAGCGATCACTTCCAGACAACCTAAATAAATATATAAAAAATATGGGGAAACCAACAAACATTGTTTTTTGGAAAATCACACCTCTAGGGTTTAAATTAGGAAAACTTGTTATCTGGTAGGATTGAAGCCGCCGCCGTAATTTTTTTTAATGCAAATTTATGACGTGATGTGCTTGTCGTTTGCCTGATGTTAAGCATCACGACTGCCTATAACAGTTGCAGTGTCACTCAGAATTCTAAAATATAAAGTTTCGCGTGACACTGCACTGCGCACGTCATCTTGAGGAATTAGCACAGTCCTGTAAAAACTTACGCCAAAAATTGGCACTAGAAAATTCTACAATATTTCATAAATTAAGCATTGTTATATTTATTGTAGCTCGCGGCTATTGTCTTGGTTAGAAATTATATGCACTCTGTGGATAAAATGGTTCGTCACCGCAGACAAGCTCAAACAAGCACAAATCGTAATATTCGTACTGACGCTGTGATATAGTGCCACCAACTTATCTGTAGAATGTAGAGATGGCGCCAAGATCGAAAAGTAAAGCGATTAAACAGCACAGTCACGTCATCGACTAACAACAACAATATGGATATAGTTTTGGCGGGAACGCGAAAAAGATTGCGTCACCGCATTGTATTATTTTCCAAATCTTGTGTTATTTTCAGTGTTAGTGCATAAAATTGGTGGCATTCTATTTGTTAAGTGCTGGATTACAGGCGTGAGTGTGGGAAAATGGTATAATGATGGTGAAACGTTTCTTTTCGTGTTGTTTCCAAAACTCCATAGAAGCTTCAAGTAAAGTTGCCACCACTTTACTAGGAGTATGACTTTGACTAGACTATGACTTGACTTGATGACTTCGACTGTGACTTGACACATATTTGCGTGAAATATCATTAACTTGATAAATTATCAATTACTTGACACTGGCTAAATACACAAAAGTGTGGAGCCAAAACAAAATAAAATAAAAAAACAGCACAGATATCATCGACTAACAACAACAATATGACGTTTTCACAATGGCGTCAGTAGTTCTTCTTTTGGCCGTTCGACAGATAAGTTGGTGGCGCTGTATTTACACATCGGATTAAAGAGGGAGATCGGCTAGTTTCCTCGTCGTCTCTGTCACACGGAGCACTAGATCGACAAAAAGTCGCATTGTGCTTAGTGATGGTATCGACGCTCTACGAAGCCGCCAGTAGCCAAACATTAATAAACTTTTCCACATTAATAAAAAAAATCATTTTTTTACATTCTGAAAAAGTTATAACTAGGGACTTTAGATTTTTTTCTAAAACATCTGTTTTACGTTTTTAGACTTGTAAGTTATAAATTATTTTGGTGTTTTGCATTTATTATGTTCAAGGGATAGATGTTTTATGGAATAAATTATATTGTTGTCATATTTTTCTTTTGTTTTATTTACACTTCACACTTTGGCAAAAAATAAACTGGGGCCCCAACTAAACTATTAAAAATCTTTTATTCCTTATTCTTCGTGTACCGAATTCTACGTACTCTAGTTGGGCGGTCACGTAACTTGATTGCAATCCATAGAAACATATCTTTATGGATTTGATAGTTTGAATACCCAGTTTATGTGCATAGTTAGTATGGAAATTTCTTCTGTTGCATTGCAACCAAAGTTTAGTGATTACCTCATGATTTGTCGTAATCCAGATTCGTTGTACTCCTATATTTATATTCTGAACGAGCTTCTGCCCGCAGCTTCGCCCGCGGCGTGGTCTATGGGAAAATAATTCAACCACCCATTTCACCCTCTTAAGGATGAAATTACATAAAATCCTTTCTTAGCGGATGCTTAGTGTTTACGTCATAACATCTACCTGCATTCTAAATTTCAACCCGATCCGTCCAGTGGCTTGGGCTGTGTATTGATAGATCACTATGTCAGTCAGTCACCTTTGAGTTATATACGAGTATATTAAGATGTGGGAGAAATTTCACTAGTTCAACTCTCTTCTCGGACTCTGACTTACAAAGTTTGTAAGTCAAGAGGGCCCTATGAGCTTGGGGGCCCTGTTGCACTGCCCGTCTAGCCCTTCGATAGCTACGCCACTGACGATGCTACAAGGGACTGGGACATACATTACATGGGGCTGACCCCGACCACCGCGCACCGGGCCGGTCCGTGCCGCGTTAGAAGAGCTACAGCGATAGAAAGAGAAGAACCGGTTTAAAGTAAGCTTGAGTCATAGTGCAAGCTGAACTGCATTTTATTACGTTGTAGCAAGAGTCTGATTTCACGGCGTGAAGGTTCTGTACATGCACTATTAGGTCGGGCTGTAACTGGAGCAATCTTGAAATATCTGACGAATTATAATATATAAAAAAATACATACAGACGAACATAGTCGGTTAAAAAGAAAAGGTTACTGAAAACTGTGAAACTTGCTTCATGATGATGATTTTCAAGAATCTCTCACTAGATGGCGCTACCAACGTCGTAATGCTTGTAAAAGGGGAAGAATAAAGGACACAAGTTTGCGTATACGTAACTTGATTGCAACCAATAGAAACAAGTTTGTATGGATTTGACAGTTTCAATACGCAGTTTATTTGCATAGTAACTGGAAATGATCTAATTGGGCTAGAATTTTCTTGTTACTTTGCTATCAAAGTCCTGTGATCACCTGTCACGGTAGCATATGAAAAACATCTCCCACCTTTAAAGACGGATGGATGCGGGTTCAAATCCCTCATGTGATTCCAATTTTCCTTTATATTAAAAATTAACCTTGAGCTAAATGTTATGTAATATCGTAAGAATGCTTGACAAACAGACATACTTACCTATTGTCACTTTTCCTATTCGAAAAGTACCACGTAACATCAAGACATAGTCACTATACGTGAGTTGAATGTAATTAAGTAGTCATAGATTTACGCATTATCATATTAGACAGCCTCTGTGGTGTGGTGCTTGAGCAGTTCAGCTCATATCCCGGAGGCGACGGATTCAATTCTGAGCTGTCAAACTCTAATACAATCTGGCTTTACATATTTTAATAGTCAATTAAACATATACGCTATACATTCATTATGATGTAGATAAGAAAATCTTATTCAAAAAAATTCATATTTAGTATTAAGGTCTATTAACACGGCTTTTTTTTAAATTTTTGGCTCCACACCTCGTTTATTTAGCCAGTGTCAAGTAATTGATAATTTATCAAGTTAATGATATTTCACGCAAATATGTGTCAAGTCACAGTCGAAGTCATCAAGTCAAGTCATAGGCTAGTCAAAGTCATACTCCTAGTAAAGTGGTGGCAACTTGAAGCTTTTATGGAGTTTTGGAAACAACACGAAAAGAAACGTTTCACCATCATTATACCATTTTCCCACACTCACGCCTGTAATCCAGCACTTAACGAATAGAATGTCACCAATTTTATGCACTAACACTGAAAATAACACAAGTTTTGGAAAATACTACAATGCAGTGACGTAATATTTTTCGCGTTCCCGCCAAAACTCCCACACGGCTTTAAATGAATGGAAAACTATTATTAGGTCCGTATTACAGAACGATGCTCAGTCATCGATCGGTGCTCAAGCAGAGATTTCATTCGCTAATTGATCACTTTATGAATGAAATCCCTGCTTGAGCACCGATCAATGACTGAGCTTCGTTCTGTAATACGGACCTTAGTTACTTAGATTAAATATAATGAGTTCACTTATCATAATGATAACAATGATATACATTACTATTAGCTACTAAATATTTTACGAGAACAATTTAAATTTTCGCGCTGCAAACAATCCTTTATCAAACAATTTACACGGAATACGATTTGTGCGTAAAATTGATCATTCAAAACATGAGCTATCTACTTCTAAGCGGCAAAATTTCCACTTGAAAGAAAGAGATAAACATAGTTAAGCGCTAATGACACAAACAGCTGATCATTCGTAGATAACTTCAGACTGGTTTCATTCAAAACATCATTATCGTCATAGTGATGGAACATAGCCGTTGAAGAAGTTGGAACTTTGCAATTTGGAATGGTTAATATAATTACAGTATGTTACAGAACATTTGAATTAAGTAATTTAAAGAAAATTGAGTTTAACAAATAACGGACCAAACTTGTTTAAAGTCGATAAAATTGAAGCTTTTCATTATGGAAACTAACGTGGTTTTCACACATTTTGTATTAATTGTCGTCGCGCGCGCGCACTCACCTTGAGGAAGGCTGCTAGGCTAGGCTGCTGCGTGAGTAAATCCCGTACAATTAATACAAAATTGAAGCTTTTCATTTACAAAAATAATATAATTCAATACAGCATAGGGAATAAAGTCCAAGAGAATATATCGTATTAATTTAAACTTTACTAGCGCTTATTATTTTAGCTAACTTAACAAGCGGTGAACAAAATCAATATCCACTAATGATTTTGTTCACTGCATGTTGGGTTCAATCAATCTAGCTCAGTGACTTCGAAATAAAGCTTTCGGCTGCGCAGCACTATTCTATTCATCTCGGTCCGAGCCGAAGTGCGAGCCGAGAGAGAGACAATCAATGCTAGCTATTCTATTCAATCAACATTTTAACAACTTCAGTTTGCTTCAGTTGAGACGCGATACTCAGACGAGTCGTGCGTATTGTGGCTTAGAAATGCCTATGAATAAAATGTAAACAAATATTTTAGTGTTTCTTCAGTGAACATTATCGCATTTTTGTACGTGAAAATGGCGAAAACTACATGGAACTGTGTCTCAGTGTACGCAGTGTTTGTGATCGTGAATCTTCAATATGTGTTTGCAAGCCAACAACTAATTGATCATTCGAATCTTCATTGCTACCACGAACATCCTAAACATGATCAAGTAAGTACCACATAAGCATTATGTTTACGATTTACGCCAACCTTTTTTTTAAGATTTGAGGTTATGGTTGAGGTTACGCGTTCCGTATTCAGCCTATTTCCGACAAGCAGTCGATCATCTGATTCATTTGTTTCCATTAAATTTTCTTTGTTTAGGGCTAGGCCTCCGTGTAGAATTATTGTTAGTGTAGTAGTCCATGATGTATTTACTATTTATTTGAAGACCTGTAAAATTAATTATTTATTTAGTTGTTCGAGTTAGAAACAAAGTGCAAGATTGATATAACAATTAATTTGGAAAACAGCAGGTTCATATTGTTTTTTATCTGTGGTTCAGTCAAGGTAAGGTAGATTTCGAACAGCGATATACAAAAAAATGTCTAGGATTATTGAATCCTTTGATAAATCAAACACACTACCCCAGATGGGTATTTATATTTACCCCTGTTTTTTAAAGGGGTGTCTGTACTTATACAGAATAATTATACACTAATTGAATCTGACCACAGTCAAAACAAACACCGTAAAAAACCCTGCGTACGTTTAATTTTTTTAATTCGTAGAAGTGATATTTTTCGATTAATTTAAATTAAGTCCCTGGTATAAAAAATATTTGCATAGTATATGTAATGTACCTATATCATCTTTGCTTTTTTTAGAATTAATTAAAGAAATGATTAAAATGTAATTTAGACATAAATCTATGTAATTAATAACACAGACTTACGGAATTGTTTACGCACTGTGTTTTGTTTTCTGGCCTTAGGTATTAGTTAATACAACGCCACACTATGTATGATTTTTCCCATTTGTGCAGAAGGTAAAAAAAAACTCTGACTTTAACCTAAGTTAGGTAGCTATACTACACCTAGTAGTAGTAACAAATGCAATTAATGTAGCATAAATAAATAATTGCATGCATAATTTGAATACCTATCAACCTATTGCATTTTAAACGCGATTGATTTAGACATGCGACGTCGGACGTCGAATGAAACGCAACTTGATTGTAGTTGAGTTTATATTGCATAGATATTGCTTTCTAAGGTCCGTATTACAGAACGATGCTCAGTCATCGATCCACCGATCGATGACTGAGCATCGTTCTGTAATACGGACCTACGACAGTTATTATGTTATTATACTCTTTGATCACTACGTACGTCCTTCTGTCCGTTTCGGCAATGTTGAATTTGACATAACGTATAATTTTATGTTGATGATTTGTAATTCGTAAAACAAAATTATAATTATATTTCATTTAAAAATAAGACTGCTGTGTTGAGAACAATATTCTAGCTAAGTGTAAATTTAATAGAGATTTCACTCAAAAAGTGATAAATTAGTAAATGAAATCTCTGCTTGAGCACCGATTGATGACTGAGCATCGTTCTGTAATACGGACCAAAGGCATGAAAGTAATAGAAAAAATGATAAACAGTATTTACCTTATTAGCAGGACAAGTATTTGTGCGCAGAAAAAACGCTTGTTCTGAGTGTGGGTGTTGTGGGACCATCGTTTTCATAGTTCCTGGGTCCCAAGACACAGGGAATCCTAGTTAGGGTCCAGGATCTATGTATGTGATCGTTGGGCATTATTATTATTATTATATTATAAAGTAAGGCGGTAAGTTATTATAACATCTACTATATTTTTTATGTATTGGCTTCTTCGTTTTCCCGCCAAAACTCCAAACATGTACTATTATTGTTATTTTTAGTCTGTGGTTATACCCAGTTAGTGAGGGGGCATTCCAGTATAACGAGGGTATTTTAACCATTTTTTTTTGATGGATCAACATAGGCAGTAGGAGTTTTGGCGGGAAAACGAAAAAGATCGCGTCACCGCATTGTATTATTTTCCAAAACTCAGAGTTAGTGCATAAAATCGGTGGCATTTTATTCGTTAAGTGCTGGATTACAGTTATCAGTCAGTCAGTGTCAGTTAGATATTAGTGTGGGAAAGCGGTATAATGATGGTGAAATGTTTCTTATCGTGTTGTCTCCAAAACTACATAGAAACTTCTACTAAAGTTGCCAACACTTTACTAGAAGTATGACCTGACTAGACTAGACTATAACTTATGACTTGGACTGTGACTTGACGTGACGCATATATACATGTAATATAAATTAACTTGCGAAATTATCAATTACTAGACACTGGCTAAATACACAAAAGTGTGGAGCCTAAACAAAAAAAATTGGCAGTAGGGAATGCAACTTGTACACACTAAATAACAAAAATGTAACAATGGCGACCTTAATCGCTAAAAGTTATCTATTCCGGGCAATCCTTGGACTTAGGTCCGTATTACAGAACGATGCTCAGTCATCGATCGGTGCTCAAGCAAAGATTTCAATCATAAAATGATCAATTAGTGAATGAAATCTCGGCTTGAGCACCGATCGATGACTGAGCATCGTTCTGTAATACGGACCTTAGATGAGGATAATCTAACGAAGTGTTAAAAAGACTGGCTCCATCTTTCCAAAAGTACAAAGCGTATAAAGTTCGATCGTAAAAGAACAAAAGTGAAAACAATTATGCAATTGCTTGTGACTGTCACAGGTTTTTGTAACAATCCGACGCGTTTGTGAGAATCGCTTTGAAAACGGATTGTTAATTACAGCCAGTGAGATCGTACTGTAGATAATGATAGCTTACTGTTTGCTTTTTAAATTAATATATTCCCTACTGTTACTCAAGAATATATATATTAATATATATTAATTTAAAATGAATCACACTCATGAGAATTTTAATACTAAAATTACTGTTTGCTATTTGGGTGGTAAAACTTACTTATTTCTTACTAGCTTCTGCCCGCGACTTCCCCCGCGTGGCCTTATAGAAAACGAAGATAAATTTTCATAGATAATTCAACCATCCATTTCACCTTCTTAGGGATGTAATTTCGAAAAACCCTTTCTGAATGGATACCTACACTTTACTAAGACCTCCAAATTTCAAGTCTCTAGGACCAGCGGTTTAGGATGTGCGTTGATATATAAGTCAGTCAGCACTTTGAATTTTATATGTATACAATACATAAACTCTATTGCATACCACATGCTTAATTAATTGTACGGTTTTTTGGCGGAGAAAAGAAAAAGATCACGTCACCGCATTGAATTATTTTCCAAAACTTGTGTTATTTTCAGTGTTAGTGCATAAAATTGTGGCATTAAGTGCTCGATTACAGGCGTGAGAGTGGGAAAGTGGTATTAATGATGGTGAAACGTTTTTTTTCGTGTTGTTTCCAAAACTCCATAGAAGCTTCAAGTTGCCACCACTTTACTAGGAGTATGACTTTGACTAGATTATGACTTGACTTGATGACTTCGACTGTGACTTGACACATATTTGCGTAAATATCATTAACTTGAAAAATTATCAATTACTTGACACTGGCTAAATACACAAAAGTGTAGAGCCAAAACATAAAAAAAAAAAACGTAATAACTTATAGTAGGTAATACAATATGCGGCCTTATCACTAAAAGCGATCTCTTCCAGGCAACCTTTGCCTTTTGCCTGATCTTTTGTATAGATTTTTACTAGGTGGTAGGACTTTTCTGCAAAGTTCGTCTAGGTAGGTACCACCGCTTTGCCAGTTATTCTGCCGCCAAGCAGTAGTGCGCAAGCACTGCTGTGTTCCGGTTTGAAGGGCACTGTAGCTAGTAAAATTACTGGGCAAATGAGACTTTATGATCTGATCTCACAGTTTAGTAATCTTATTACTAGATTGTGCTGATGTCTCTGGATGACGTGCGCAGTGCAGTGTCACACGAAACTCTATACTTTAGAGTTCCGAGTGACACTGCAGCTGATATGGGCAGCCGTGTCGTTTAACATCAGGCGAACGGCTAGATCGTCACGTCATTCCTTAACAAAAAAAAAATGATAGAGTTCTATTTATAAATCACAATTGTTTTATAACATTGTAAACACCTTCGCGCACATAGTTAAGGAAGTGCGTACTTCCGAGCTGCGGTCACGCGTGCATAATGTGCAATCTCATGGACCATTGAAATGGTTACCAACATTTTAACCGCAACTATTCAGGAATTACCATATTACAAAACTTTTATAATGATTTTCTTTATGAAATAGGTGTGAACTGAACGCCTTGTGAGTTGTGCAGTTCATCAAAGTTACACAGATTCAGCCTTATTAATAAACACGAACTAGCTTTAGACTAGTTACACCATCTTTTGTCTCTTTCGATCCAGGTAAATATTCCAGTAGCAAAAAAAGAACAAAAGCTGAAGTAACTAATCCGAGACCCCGTTTATTAATAAGGCTGATTGAGTTTAGGTGCCCAAAAATTTTAATGCCTGTCTATACTCCTCTCTTCATATCTCTCTCTCTCACTCTCTCATTCTCTCTCTCTCTCTCTCTCTCTCTCTCTCTCTCTCTCTCTCTCTCTCTCTTAATATCTCTCTATGACGTAACCAAATGCATTGCCGTAGGTACATTAATGACGACATGGTACGTCATAAACTTATCATTATTTACACTATTATTAATTTATATTTACTCAATAAGTAAATCAATTTTTATTTTTATGTCAGTGAATGATGTGACGAGCTAGTCGTTCGCCTGGTGTTAAGCGCCACGGCCGCCCATAACAGAACAGAGTCACTCGGAAGTAAAACACAGAGTTTCGCGCGACACTGTACTGCGCACATCATTCAGCACAGTCGAGTAATAAGAATACTCAACTGTGAGATCAGATCATAAAGTCTCAATTGCCCAGTAATTTCACTAGCTACAGTGCCCTTCAAACCGGAACACAGTAGTGCTTGCACACTACTGCTTGGCGGCAGAATAACTGGCAAAGCGCCACCGCTTTGCCAGTTATACCTACCTAGACGAACTTTGCAACAAAGTCCTACCACCTAGTATTTTTTTCAGTATTATTTTCAGTTTTTTAGTTTGGTTTTGTATACAAAGCGTGTTTTTTTTTACTATTATTTATTTTAAATAACATTTAAAAATAAGATTGATTTATATTCTATTGTTACAATAGCAACGATAACAATATCGTCCTTACTTAAGTAGGTATGTGAATTAATCAAAAACAAAGTCATAATTTTAGTTCACTGTCAATGAATGACATGAGCTAGTCGTTCACCTGATGTTAAGCGACACGTCTGCCTGTATCACTTGCAGGGTCACTCGGAACTCGTAAGCATAGTTTAGCGTGACACTGCACTGCACACATCATCCCGAGACAATCATTACTAGACTGTGAGATTAGATATAGTCTCATTTACCCAGTTATTTCATTAGCTACAGTGCCCTTCACAGCGGAACACAGTAATGCTTGCACACTACTGCTTGACGGCGGAATAACTGGCAAAGCGGCAGTACCTACCTTAGTATTAGGTATAATATATAAATGTTAACCTATATTCTTAGGCGTTAATATTTTTATCTAACTTAAATATAGTACACTAGCTTCTGCCCGCGGCTTCGCCCGCATTGCCTAGGAAACGAAGAATATTTTTTAAATAGATAATTCATCCACCCATTTCACCTTTATAGGGGTGGAATTTCGAAAAACCCTTTGGTGGTACCTACCTAGATGAACTTTGCAGAAGTCCTATCACATAGTAAAAAGTCCTACCACTATTTTGATTAATTAAGTTAAAAAAAAAATTAACTCGGCAAATTGCCTTTATTTTCTAGGTGGTAGGACTTTGTTGCAAAGTTATCTAGGTAGGTACCACCGCTTTGCCAGTTATTCTGCCGCCAAGCAGTAGTGCGCAAGCACTACTGTGTTCCGGTTTGAAAGGCACTGTAGCTAGTGAAATTACTGGGCAATTGAGACTTTATGATCTGATCTCACAGTCGAGTAATCTTATTACCAGACTGTGCTGATGTCTCAGGATGATGTGCGCAGTGCAGTGTTGCTCGAAACTCTACTTTGGGGTTCCGAGTGACACTGTTCTGTTATGGGCAGCCGTGGCGCTTAACATCAGGTGAACGGCTAGCTCGTCAAATCATTCAGTAACATAAAAAAAAAATACTACAATGATTTTATAACTAATACTAAAAACTACCTACTACTACTACAAAAAAAATACATTTGGACTATATACTGGCCACGATGACCTATACACAGTACAAAAGAAATTGAATAATTATTTAATATATTATTAGGTTTAAGACATTTATTTTCATTTATAGATTATTCAGTGTTTAAGGCTCTTTGTCATCAAAGGGTCTATCAATTATTCCATTTTGCTCCATACACAGTTTAAGAACCACATCACGATCAGCATTGCGAACAACACTTTCACTGTCGTTAGAAATGTTACGTCCGATTGAAGTCGATTACGCAACGCGAGTTCGAATCTGTGAAATATCGGCTTTTTATTCGATATGATCACGGTTATATTACCGTAGTAAACGAGTTTGGAAGAATTGCATAGGTACAATGGACAGGCCACATATTTAAACAAATAAATAAAATATACTTAAATAAACATAATAAAATATAATTAAAAAACATAATAATTTACAATTAAATAAACATAATAAAATATACTTAAATAAACATAATAAAATATACTTAAATAAACCTAATAAAATATATGTGGGCAGAAACGTGTTGTGCGTAGGTTGCAACCTATAAAACTATAGGCCTTCAGCATGTCCACACCGCGCCGTGTCTGGAACAAGAATGATCCGTAGCACACCAATCGATCCCTTTATATAGCCAGACAGGTAGGGGCGCCATGACAGTTGCCGGTGCTGCCACTGTAATAAATTTAATGCCACCACAGGGTAAATTACGGTGCTCGATCGCTGTGCATAGAGTTTATAACTGGACGTAGCCGCCGTCACGGCCATACTGACGTGCGTACGTCCTCGTACGCTTAGCTTCACTTTGTACCTGGTGAGGGACATAAGTATCAGTGTAATTGCTCGTTCATCCTGACAATTAAATGGAGTTAAACTTGGAGTCTAAGTCAAAGTCAAAACATTAGTTTTCAATTTGATTAGTCAAAAGTATTTTAACCTTCCAGTCATCGTCAGGGTTAACCCTTCAGGACCATTAGTATACCTTCATTTATAAAAAATGGACCGAATAATGCTAACCGGATAGATATCCCTTTAGCAACCAAAAATCATCATTCCTACATTTTTTTAATGGACCAATTAGTGCTAGACCGGATAGATATCCCTTTAGCAACCAACATTTTTTTTTATGGACCATTAGTGCTAGTCCGGATAGATTATCCCTTTAGCATTCAGACACATTTTTCTTGTCATCATTTTTACATTCTCTTTTTTTTCTCGAAAAAAACGAATCGTTACTTTTTTTCCTTTATTTTTTTCACTGGTTTGGGTTAACCCTGCAACTAAATTTGATATTAGTGTCACCCGCCGTCACGTCATCATTCACATCACGTCTCGTCACGTTTCGCGTTGCTTGAAGAGTGATGTAGAAATGGGCAATCCCACTTCTGATGTGGGCAGGAACGGGTTTTGGGTAGATTGGTTGCAACCTATATAACAATAGGCCTTCAGCATGTCCACACCGCGCCGTGTCTGGAACAAGAATGATCCGTAGCACACCAATCGATCCCTTTATATAGCCAGACAGGTAGGGGTGCCATGACAGTTGCCGGTGCTGCCACTGTAATAAATTTAATGCCACCACAGGGTAAATTACGGTGCTCGATCGCTGTGCATAGAGTTTATAACTGGACGTAGCCGCCGTCATATACTTAAATAAACATAACAAAATATACTTAAATAAACATAATAAAATATAATTAAATAAACATAATAATTTACAATTAAATAAACATAATAAAATACACTTAAATAAACATAATAAAATATACTTAAATAAACATAATAAAATATACTTAAATAAACATAATAAAATATAATTAAATAAACATAATAAAATATACTTAAATAAACATAATAAAATATAATTTAATAAACATAATATAATATACTTAAATAAACATAATAAAATATACTTAAATAAACATATAAACTGCCGATAGAAGTGAAAACTAAGTGACATGTGACAATTTAAATAAAAGAATAATTGAAGGGGTGAGAACAAAAAGGGTTTAACTGATTTTATTCACAAAATGACTTATGGGTATCGTTGGATTCAGCGTGAAATTATCTACAATAATACATTCTCAAAATACCGAAATGAAGCTTAAATATCGAGATTTTGAGTCCAAAAACGATTTATCTGTCACAGGAATACAGTTCGCTTAGCATAAAAACATTATTCTATTTATTATATTTTTACAGTAATTGTATGAATTAGAACTATATATTTAGTATTTTAAAGTAGAATTAAAACATTTTCAAGCAACTGAAACTTACATAAACCTTTTCTATTACCTTATAAGCATTCTACATTAAAATGACGCCGTTGAAGTTTAAAGTCAATTTTCTCGAAACTATCAATTTGACAGTTAAACCTTTTTTATTCTCAACCCTTCAATTGTGTCAACTTTACTAGCTCCTAATAGTTACCTTTTTAAATCAATGTTTCTCTCAATAATTGTTAATTTTCTTTCTGTGTATTCATTTCTTTATTACTAGTTGCGCCCCGCGGTTTCACCCGCGGATAAAAAGTATTTGAATTATTTGCTCATCCCAAGCATTTCACTTTTCCGGGATAAAATGTAGCCTATATGTTAATCCAGTGTATAAGCTATATTGGTACCGAATTACACACATACACATACAAACTTTCGCCTTTATAATATTAGTGTGAAGTGTGATGTGATAGTGAATTTATGTATTCCAAGCTTATATAGTCAAAGTCCTGGTCAATGCTACGCGTGACCAAAATGCTGGCACTTGGCAACGAATCAGCATTGCAATTCAACGGGGCAATGCTGCCAGCAATGGTGCTACCTACTGGTAGTGGGCTGGAGCATTTGGACTGTCTATAGGTCATCGCGGCCAGTATATAGTCCAAATGTTTTTTTGTAGTAGTAGTAGTAGTAGGTAGTTTTTAGTATTAGTTATTAAATCATTGTAGTATTTAGAAAATAAAGTCATTAACATGTGTAACTATCCAGTTACAATCAAATCGTTCAGGCAATGTTTGTACTTAGAAGCTCCCAAGATACAGGCTATGCCTTGTTTGGGACCCGTAAAGTCAAAGTCAAAGTCAAAAGATTTATTGCAAATAGGCTAATGTTAGCACTTTTACAAGTCAAAATTATACTAGGTACTTAAAATTAAGTTATTTCACTAAGCATATAAAATTACAAAGTGCTTATTGTCAAATAATATAAAGCAAGCCCATTACAATATATGAATTTGAAAAAAAAAGCAGTTCTCTTTCCCACTACTGGTGCAAGCAATCCGGCACAAAGCAGAACAGAAAACTTTGATCCGAAGCTTCGATTACAACTGTAAAGAAGAAGCTACAAGAAACTTTACAGTGATAATAATAATTGAGTTATTATACTGCAATAAATGTTATGCCATTACTTATATATATTTAAGCTATGGAAATATTATTTATATAATTTTTTATTGTATCTCATCAATTTTTTTTTGATAATTAATTTTTATCATATTATCACATAGCTCATGGAAAGCGTGCGGTGACGATGACGTGGTTTTCACGCTTTTTGTTTACCCGAAAAGTACAATATGTATACAGGAGTTTTGGCGGGAATGCGTAAAAGATTGCGTCACCGCATGGTATTATTTTCCAAAACTTGTGTTATTTTCAGTGTTAGTGCATAAAATTGGTGGCATTCTATTCGTTAAGTGCTGGATTATAGGCGTGAGTGTGGGAAAATGGTATAATGTTGGGAAAACGTTTCTTTTCGTGTTGTTTCCAAAACTCCATAGAAGCTTCAAGTAAAGTTGCCACCACTTTACTAGGAGTATGACTTTGACTGGACTATGACTTGACTTGAAGACTTCGACTGTGACTTGACACATATTTGCGTGAAATATCATTAACTTGATAAATTATTAATTACTTGACACTGGCTAAATACACAATAGTGTGGAGCCAAAACATAAAAAAAAATATGTATACAGTATATTTGTATTTTTTTTTACTGTGTAAATTGTTGATCTATCCATCTATTCATCACAGATAGTTTAAATGCATAGTTTATATACATAGTGTATAGTTGGTGTGTTATTGAGCAGGTTGGCTCATAACCCGGAAGCGGCGGGTTCGTTTCCCGCGGCAGCTCAAGTATTTGTGCACAAAAAATGCGCTAATACTTGTTCATAGATCCCGGACCCGGGAACTACGAGAACCATGGTCCCACAACACCCAGACTCAGAACAAGGACTGGTCCTGCCGCGGGAATCGAACCCGCCGCCTCCGGGCCGATCTGCTCAACCACCACACCACAGAGGCTGTCATTATTATTATTAATCCGAGAGGAGCCGTTAGATACAAGAGGCAGACCGGTCGATAAATAGCAGACAGAAAGGTTCCATAGCCGGATAACCGAAAACAAAGCAAGCACAAACTCGCAAAAAAGTGTTTGGCGAACTGAAACCATGAGTTTTGCAACTCATTCACGCATTCCGGCGATATTATTGTTTCACCATCCTTGTGAATGTCAAGCTCGGCCGGTGGCATAGCGGTAAAGGTACACGACATGCGAGTCGGCCGTGTCGTAAACAGCCAGATTATTCTTTGTAAAAACAGACTTAAATAGCTCTTTAATTTATCTATTTACTAGCTGCGCCCCGCCGTTTCAAAATTTCACTTTTCCGGGATAAAATGTAGCCTATATGTTAATCTAGTGTATAAGCTATCTTGGTACCAAATTTTATCCAAATCCATTAAACCGTTTGAGTGTGAAGGAGTAACAAACATACACACATACAAACTTTCGCCTCTATAGATAGATAGATAGAAAATGCTTTATTGCACAAATAACAAATGTAGGTACAAAGGCGAACTTAATGCTAGAGAGCATTATCTTCCAGTTAACCTGGGTGTAACATGGAAATTTTTGCAGGGCAGTGCAACGCAACTTAAATATAGATTGCCTAAATAACATATAAAAAAAAAACTAACATAAATTTAATTTTCCTGTATCCCTATTCACATACATAGCTACTTAATTACTACTAATTTAACACGTATAAACTAGGAGTTTTATATATTATATGTATATATATATATATTTGTATACACTACACATTATATATAACATAAATATTAATAATGTATATAATTTATTTATTAATATTAGGTCTTTACCTATGAAATTGCCGTTTTGTTTGAAAAAAGTTAAAGTATTTTTTTTTCGAAATTTTTTATTTCTTTTATTCAAAGTAATCACCCCTGCAATCAATGCATCTTTGCCAATGCTGTGGCAGTTTATGGATGCCCTTCTTGAAAAAATCAGCAGGACGGGAGACAACAAACTCTTCAAAGGCGTTTTGTACTGCCTCTCGGGAATTGAATTTTTTTCCCGCTAAGTTGTCCAAATTTTGGAAAAAGTAATAGTCGGTAGGCGCAAGATCTGGTGAGTATGGCGGATGAGGGAGAGCTTCCAAACCCAACTCATGCAGCTTAGAGACGGTCTGTTGTGCAGTATGGGGTCGCGCGTTGTCGTGAAGTAGCAGTGGAGACGACCGATTGACCAAAGCTGGTTGCAGACGTGCGAGTTTCGCCATCATTGTGGTCAGTTCTTCAATGTACACATCTGCAGTAATGCTCTCGCCGTTTTGTAAAAAGCTATGATGAATCACACCAGCACTAGACCACCAAACTGTGACCATCACCTTTCTAGGGGTCATTTTTCGTTTTGCACATTGCTTTGGTACCGAACCAGGATCTAACCAACTTGCTGAGCGCTTTCGATTGTCAAAAAGAATCCATTTTTCGTCGCACGTAACAATTCGGTTCAAAATTCCTTCATTTCTGTGCCTGTTAAGCAGCGCAAGGAAAGTCTCGACGCGTACGTTGCGCTGGCGATCGTTAAGTTCGTGGGGCACCCATCTATCAAGCTTTTTTATCTTGCCAATCTGTCGCAAATGGACCAATATTGTTTTGATGCTAACATCAAAAGCTGCTGCCAACTCAGCTGTAGATTGAGATTCATCAGCTTCCACAATCGCCTTTAATTCATCATTGTTGACCAAAATTTCCGGACGACCACGAGGTTCATTTTTCAAGTCAAAATTCCCAGAACGGAACCGAGCAAACCAATAACGGGTTGTACGTTCGTTTGTACAGTTCTCTCCGTAAACGTCGTTGATGTTACGTGTCGTTTGTGCCGCGTTGGTGCCACGACGGAACTCATATTCCATAATTACACGAAATTTCAAAGTATCCATTATGAGGAAAAATGTTGAAATGTAATGAAAATACAACGCTAATCAATAAACAAAAGACTTATATTGTAAATAGAATGTCATATTTTTAAAACAAAATTAATTTGAATTTAGAATTCAGAGCCAATCAAAACTTTTTTTTTGTTTGAAAAAGTCTGTACTGCAATACGGCAATTTCATAGGTAAAGACCTATTATCTACAATATGCATACTTATATTTTAATCGAACCAATATAATTGCTCATTTACTGTTATTATTTTGGAGTGCAAGATAATGGTTGTATACCTTATTTTTAAATACACTCAATGACGATGCCTGACGAATATAATATTAGTGTTTAGTCATCCCACGGGAAAACTTCACTTTTCCGGGATAAAATGTAGCCTATATGTTAATGTAGTGTATAAGCTATCTTGGCACCAAATTTCATCCAAATCCATTCAGCCGTTTGAGCGTGAAGGAGTAACAAACATACAAACACACATACAAACTTTCGCCTTTATAATATTAGATCCGTATTACAGAACGATGCTCAGTCATCGATCGGTGCTCAAGCAGAGATTTCATTCACTAATTGATCACTTTATGAATGAAATCTCTACTTGAGTACCGATCGATGACTGAGCATCGTTCTGTAATACGGACGTTAGCTTCTGAGCGAAGTATGTGCCAGCTCTGGGATCCCCCGCAGCAAGAACCAATCGAGTTGAAACTTCATTATGGTTTGCGGAAAAAATCATCGCGACGGCAAAAGTCGGTAAAACCCGAACGTGTTTGCGCCCCTTACAATACAATACAATACAATACAATAATACTTTATTGAACACCAACTAATACATAACAACGCACTTTAAAAAAACTTACAAAAAAATGGTAGAACGAAGGGCGGCCTTATCACATTAAGCGATTTCTTCCAGGCTACCTTAGGATGGACAGGAATTAAAGGAACAAATTGCGGTTGGTGTTGTTACCCTTAATATAATTAATACTAACAAACTACACACAAATCAAATTCACATAGTTACACCAAATTATAATGAAAATGTTGAAGTGAACGGAATGCGTTTCACACGAAATTTCATCGCACTATTATTAAAGTTTGTCTCAGTAAAGATCGCAACTATTTTTTAGCAATCACACACACTACGGTTTAACAAGTAACAAACACAGCGTAATAATAATAATAACGCCCAACGATCACATACATAGATCTTGGACCCTAACTAGGATTCCCGTCGCTCTTGTCGCGTAATTGATAATATTTCAAGTTAATCAATATCATATAATGTGTCAAGTCCAGTCACAGTCCAAGTCATCAACTTAAGTCATAGTCTAGTCAAGTCATACTCCTAGTAAAGTGGTGGCAACTTTAAGCTTCTATGGAGTTTTGGAAACAACACGAAAAGAAACGTTTTACCATCATTATACCACTTTCCCACATCATGCCTGTAATTCAGCACTTAACGAATAGAATGCCACCAATTTTATGCACTAACACTGAAAATAACACAAGTTTTGGAAAAAAATACAATGCGTCGACGCGATCTTTTTCGTTTACCCGCCAAAACTCGATCACTGTAGTTATGCAAAGAAAATCCTTCCTCTAGTTTAATCAGCTGTTCAAAAGTAGCTAAATAAACGACCATTCCACGAAACGGAAATTGGAACGACAATTCAAATTAAATATTTACTGGCTGTCAACAAAATTATATTTTTCTCATGACCAAATCCGACCTTGTTCGAACAAAGTATGTCTCAGGCGCAATATTTCGGAACTCTATGGTTAGTATTTCTCTCGCATTGTCATAATTATGCGGTGTAGCATTTTCTACGCGGCTTAGTAATACGACCTTCGCACAGCTGTGATAATAGAAAAAAATGGTTTTGTTTGAAATTGGAACTCTTCTCGCGCCCTTCGGTTTAGGTCATGGGTTTTTCGTGGCTTGTTCACACGGGGATAGTGCTGGTTAACTTGGTTTTTTCACACGGGGACAGTTTCACAATAACAACAGCTCTTTGTAGCAAGTGTGAACTTTTTAAAGTGTACCAAAGTAAATTCGCAATTGTCACAAATCTGTGATCTGAGCATTTAACTAACAAAAGAAAAAAACGAGCGTGCGTTAAACCACACGACTGAATTAAACTTCTTTAATTTTTTAAAGTTGTTTTTTAGAAGTTTAGCTCCATCTACCGACCGGTATAACTTTGTTGTTTTGTTTAATGTTAATATGTTTGAATTTACAATTGTCATTTTACTGGACATATCAACATAATGATGCAATTTTTTAAGTTTGTTATGTTGACAATGAAGATCTAAGTGAATCAACTTCAATTTCCGCTCGCCTCGCATTCACCAGCTTTCTCCCTTTTTTTTTGAGGGGGGGAAATGCCCTCGCACTTCAAGAAGTGCGAGGGCATGTGGGACTCGAACCTACTAAAACCCCCCCGTGATCCGACCGCCGCCGGGACGGGGCGAGATGGAGACGCACTGCATTAACCATCTCGCCCCGGACCAGCTTCCTCCCTAAGTCAAGCTTGCGTAAACGAGTTTTCCTTATATAATAATGCTCGTGTCATCGATGAAGGAAGAATCAAACTGACGGATGATGGCGCGTTGACATTGACATTTGCAAAATTTTCCCGCCAGTTTTAGATTGAAAATTGGTAAAGAAATGTCTTATTATGGTTATAAATACTAAATACACAAAAGTGTGGAGCCAAAATAAACAAAAAAACCTTGCTTATTGCGAAATATCATTAACTAGAGAAATTAGCACTTGACACTGGCTAAATACACAAAAGTGTGGAGCCAAAACAAACAAAAAAAAACAACCTTGCTTACTGTCGTAATTTGAATTATCTATCACACATTTTCATTTAGATTTTCGAACGATATTCTAGAGCGAAACGAATGATCTATAAAAAAATACCGAGCGGTCATTCGAGCGTGACACAATGGCGCGCGTCTCTACTTCGCGCCATTTTAGCTTCCATAATGACTTGTTCAATGTCCATGTCAAAGAATAATTAATAAGCAAGCACTTGGCATGGCCTTACTTAAAGATGTTATTAGTTAAATTTAATCAATACTTAAAATCACCCGTTTCTTGTTTTGGAAGTAAAAAAGACTATTTTAAGGTTTGATTTTTTGAGGGCATTTATTCCCGTCTGCATACTACACTATACCCGGGTTCTCGTACGTTTGATAAATTTGTGTTTTTTTTTATTTTTTTTAAGGAATGACGTGACGAGCCAGCCGTTCGCCTGATGTTAAACGACACGGCTGCCCATATCAGCTGCAGTGTCACTCGAAACTCTAAAGTATAGAGGTTCGCGTGACATTGCACTGCGCACGTCTTCCAGAGACATCAGCACAATCTAGTAATAAGATTACTAAACTGTGAGATCAGATCATAAAGTCTCATTTGCCCAGTAATTTCACTAGCTACAGTGCCCTTCAAACCGGAACACAGCAGTGCTTGCGCACTACTGCTTGGCGGCAGAATAACTGGCAAAGCGGTGGTACCTACCTAGACGAACTTTGCAATAAAGTCCTACCACCTAGTGTCAAGACAACACACGAAATACTGAACGCTCATTGGTTGCCTGTTGAGCTGTTTTCAACCAATAAGCGTGCAATATTTGGTGTGTTGACTTGCGAATTCGACAAATGTACGAGAAACCGGGGGCTAGAGTGAAAAATGCGAAATTAGAAGCTGTCAAACTTTAGCGCCGATTACTGTAGATTACTGTAGTGTAGATATGCTGTAGGTTGTGGGTTCGATTCCCGCCCAGAACAATCATTTGTGTGATGAACATCTATGTATGTTCAGTGTCTAGGTGTTATATTGTATTATATGTATGTATTTACAAACAAAAAGTATAGTATTGTATCAGTTATCTGGTTCCCATAGTACAAGCTTTGCTTAGTTTGGGGCTAGATGGCGCTGTGTGAGATGTCTACAAATATTTATTTATTTTTTCGTGGGGGCCGGGAGTTAATCGCGTTTTCAAAAGTTTATCAGAGCGCTTGGTCGATGCACCGCGTGACCAAAATGCTGGCACTTATTTGGCACAACGAATCAGCATTGCAATCCAACGGGGCAATGCTGCCAGCATGTTGGGTACGCTACCTACTGGTAGTGGGCTGGAGCATTTGGACTGTCTATAGGTCATCGCGGCCAGTATATAGTCCAAATGTTTTTTTTTGTAGTAGGTAGTGTTTAGTATTAGTTATTATATTATTGTAGTTTTTATTTTTACTTATCACACTAATATTATAAAGGCGAAAGTTTGTATGTGTGTATGTTTGTTACTCCTTCACGCTCAAACGGCTGAATGGATTTAGATGAAATTCGGTACCAAGATAGCTTATATACTGGATTAACATATAGGCTACATTTTATTCCGGAAAAGTAAAATGTTCTCGTGGGATGAGCAAATAATTAAAATACTTGTTATCCGCGGGTGAAACCGCGGGGCGCAACTAGTTACTAAATAAGTTACTATGTACAGACGAGCAGTCAAAAATGAACAAAAATTAGACCTTTACAGCCTTATTAATAAACACCAACTAGCTTTAGACTAGTTACACCATCTTTTGTCTCCTCGATCCAGCTAAATATTCCAATAGCAAAAAAAGGACAAAAGCTGAAGTAACTAATCCGAGACTAATACCCGTTTATTAATAAGGGTGTAAAACGTTTTTTGTTTATGGGTGATGTAATTCATAAACTTCAGCGAAAGCCAGTGTGCCTAAAAAAACAGACATTATGATATCCACTGTATATTTCTACCAATTTTACCTCATTATTCAGTAAAAATATTCATGAACAAAATTTGTATGTTTTAAAATTGATGAATTGGAAGGACGCGTCAAGTTCATTATTCCATCGGAACTATAACTTGAATGGCTGCTGGCCTCCAGTAACTGGAAAACAACACTCATTTACAAGTTTATAGTTTTGGATAGGGTTGACGCTTTTTTAACGAAGTCAAGTATCTGAATAACTTAATGTTGGATTCAGACAGACATAAGACGAAGAACTTACACGGGTTCCTTGTTGTACTACGGAACCCTACATTCTGATAATAGTGATTCAAATTGAGGCCATGAGAGCCAAAGAGGCCTAACTGCATTTTTAAATACCTTTATTATATTGTATTCTATGTACATTATAATAAAGGGGAGGATCCATTTTCTCACTTATTCTTTCACCCTATTTTAATCCCTATTTATGGGAAGCCTTTTATTGATGGATTTATTTATTGCACTATAGCTTTTACAATTTAGAGCAGACTCCAATAAAAAGATGAAAATAGGAAAAAATGCAGTTAGGCCACTTTGGCTCTCATAGCCTCAATTGTCTTTGTACAAATTGGTTTTCTCAATGATAAGGTATAGTTTCTATGGAATTTCAGGTAGTTTGTATGAAGTTCTAAATCGCGGTTACGATATTTTCCGTATGCTCAGCGCTATAAGGAAAAAATCCACACATATATTGTAAAATATATATTGTCAGTAAGTATTACTAAGGTGGTAGGACTTTGTTGCAAAGTTCGTCTAGGTAGGTACCACCGCTTTGCCAGTTATTCTGCCGCCAAGCAGTAGTGTGCAAGCACTACTGTGTTCCGGTTTGAAGGGTACTGTAGCTAGTGAAATTACTGGGCAATTGAGACTTTTTGATCTGATCTCACAGTCGAGTAATCTTATTACCAGACTGTGCTGATGTCTCAGGATAATGTGCGCAGTGCAGTGTCGCTTGTAACTCTATGTTTTAGGGTTCCGAGTGACACTGTTCTGTTATGGGCGACCGTGGCGCTTAACATCAGGTGAACGGCTAGCTCGTCACATCATTCAATAACATAAAAAAAGTATAGATATATATCTTAAAATTAAAAGTTTAAATAGTTACATTACATTTTCTTAATGTTTTATCTTAGTGTTTTATTGTATTGAATTCGTTCCGAAGCGCGTACGATCTCAAATTTATTAAATGTATAGATTGGCAACCCTACTGTTGCGACGCGTTTTGTAGGTGATTTCAAAGCAGTAATGTCATAAAAGGAGTTTTGGCGGGAAAACGAAAAAGATCGCGTCGCCGCATTGTATTATTTTCCAAAACTTGTGTTAGTTTCAGTGTTAGTGCATAAAATTGGTGGCATTTTATTCGTTAAGGGGTGGATTACAGGCGTGAGTGTGGGAAAATGGTATAATGATGGTGAAACGTTTCTTTTCGTGTTGTTTCCAAAACTCCATAGAAGCTTCAAGTAAAGTTGCCACCACTTTACTAGGAGTATGACTTTGACTAGACTGACTTGACTATGGATTGACTTGGTGACTTCGACTGTGACTTGACACATATTTGCGTGAAATATCGATAACTTGATAAAATATCAATAACTTGACACTGGCTAAATACACAAAAGTGTGGAGCCAAATCTTAAAAAAAAAAAAAAAAATTGTCATAAAAGATATTTTAGCGAACGTCATTATGACGTTACGCTTTGTGCTGCAAATAATGTACACTTCTAGAATAATTTAACAGTATATTTTAAGTAGCTACAGTCCAACAAGTATAATTTGGCACGCTGTGGCGCCACTGGTCACATACCTATTATTAATTTTCGCTAAATTCAGGTAATCTTTAGGTAAGGATTTATTGCTCCAATTAGAGAAAACTATTGGTTTGTGCTCCACAGATCAGAGAAAAAAGTTAATTACCTGAAATAACCAATGGCACAGAATAGATTCAATAATAATAAAAACGCCCAACGATCACATACATAGATCCTGGACCTAACTAGGATTGCCTGTGTCTAGGGACCCAGGAACTACGAGGACACAACATTCAGACTCAGAAGTATTTGCGCTTTTTTTTCTGTGCACTTTTCCTGCCGCAGGAATCAAAACCCGCTGCCTTCGGGTTGTGAGCCGACCTGCTCAAACACCACACCACTGAGGATGTCTAAAAATTATACTAGTGGTACATAATTGATATATAACTAGATGCTGTCTCTGTGAGCTGTAAATTTGGCTAGTCTGGATATTTTTTATGTTTTCAAACCCCACAGCAACACCATTTTGAAAAGGATCCAAAAACTGATCCGAGAAAAAATCCGATTTACAGAACTTGCTTACAATATAAATACAACTTACAGTATCATTACAATATAATTTTTTTTTATTTTTCTATGTTTTTAACGGTACAATCTAGAAGAATACTGTGTTACCACTATCTTATTACTATTAGTAGGTAGGTGCTTTATATTGTATAATAAGAAACATATAATACTGTCTGATTTTACTTGATTTAATTCATTTGAAACCGATGCAACAGCCACTGTAATAATTAAAACTCATATTTGGAATTGGAACAATGGAATTTCCCTCAGCACCTACTAGCTTACCTGTTGTTAATATCAGTAAAATCTGATTTGTTAATGTACCTACCTATCGTATATTTAAGGTTCTGTTTGTCTTTTCTGAGCAATAAAAATATTCTTATTCTTATTCTTATATTTTACGAGAATCGGTTGAGAAATGCGACATGCAATCTTGAAGCACAGGCGGTCATCCCAGCAGGCTTAGCACGGCATGTGGAGAAATTGTCTTTCCCCCGGTTTTTTCCACCTGTCAGTTAAAATAATCCCCCTCTCCACCTTACGTAGCACGGCAACGAGGAGAGGAAAGAAATATTTCCCTTTGACATTATCGTAGACATTATATCCCGCTACTCCCCGCTTCAGAGCACGGACTCGGAAGAAAGTGGATAATATTCTCTTGAATTGACATAAAGCAGAGAGTATTTATCTTCGACTCTTGTAGGTGGGTATAAGGAAGTCAAAGTGTTTTAATAGGCACAAAAATGTCGCGTGCCTATTATAACTATGTTTAATCGTGGGAACTCGAATTTTGGAGCGAAAGTTACACCGGGAGAAGCATTCGGAATACAAGTAATCCCTTCTAAATCCCGGGAAATGAGTTTCAATACAAAAAAAAAATACATAGCGAAATATTCGTGAAAATACAATTATTAGTTTAGTTTTAATAAGGAAATTATTTAATTTACGTAATTAACTTAAATGATGCATATATTTTTTGAGTATATTTTATTATAAAATATATACATATAAAAATTTAAAATATAACTACTACACAATAATTAATCACGTTTTTCCGCTCATATAACAAACAAAATAAAATTTTAATTTAAACTACTCACTTACTCTCACTCATATACATAGTAGTCGTTTTCTTAATTTTTATATTTTGTCTTCAATCCCAGTATATTTAGCCGAACAATTATCGATGGTTTGATGGACTGAACAAAATATTGAAGCATGTAATGTCATTTTAGTTAAATTTTCTCGTACTGGCAACAATACGGTAGAAGAAATCTAAAAACGCTACTCCCGCCGTTTATCCCCCGGATAAAGCTTTCCACTGTCGCGGCCATGCTCGCAGAGTGGAATAAAGTGACAGTGAGGATAAGTTTGTTATCTACTCCCTGGGGAGAAGTTGTCCACCGGCCGTGCTAGGCCTGCAGGTTGCCTTCTCGATCCCCTTATCTCAACAACACAACATCCCAAGCCGAGGCTCGCACCCCAGGGGTGCCCTTGAGCTACTCGTAGTTGCCTCCCACTTTTGACGGCTTAAACGCCTGCCCTCCCGCCCGGTGACTTTTGTAGTAATTTTACTAGGATGTAGGACTTTTCTGCAAAGTTCGTCTAGATAGGTACCACCGCTTTGCCAGTTATTCTATCGCCAAGTTATGGTGCGCAAGCACTACTGTTTTCCGGTTTCAAGGGCATTGTAGCTAATGAAATTACTGGGCAATTGAGACTATGATCTGCTGGGTGATCACGTAACTCGATTGCAACCTATAGTAACACAAATTTGTATGGATTTGACAGTTTCAATACGCGGCTTATGTGCATAGTTAGTATGGAAATTACTCCTGGCATTGCAATCAAAGTTTCGTATCACCCCCCTGCACCCCTACCGCGTAACCGTTCTGGGAATCGGCTTCGCCTGCCATCCTGCACGCGCCAATTAACAAGTCCACGAGTGCGAGCAAGAGAGAACACGATTACGATCTCCACCAGACTTACGCGGTAAGGCCCCAGATCTCACAGTCGAGTAATGTTATTACCAGACTGTGCTGATGTCTCAGGATGATGTGCGCAGTGCAGTGTCACGCGAAACTTTTTTTAAGAGTTCCGAGTGACACTGTTCTGTTATGAGCGGCCGTGTCGCTTAACATCAGTGAGGGGTGATCACGTAACTTCAATTGCAATGCAACAAGGGAAGTTCCATTCCTTCCAACATTTTCATACCAACTATGCGCATAAACTGCGTATTGAAACTATCAAGTTCATACAATTTTGTGTTTCTAACTGTTGCAATTAAGTTATATAATCGCCTAGCAGGTGAACGACTAGCTCGTCACATCATTGATTAACATGAAAAAAAGATGGAGCTAACAAAGTTTTGCTTTAGTCATGTGGTCTAAAGCACACTCGTTTTTTTGTAGGTACTGTAGCTAGTATTTAACAGTAGTTGTTATATTATTGTAGTAGTTAGTTAAAGAATATGTAATATTAAAGCCCATTGCGTGTTAAAATAAGGTTTAATTACGAAGCATATTCTGTGGTTTAAGGAAAGAGGAAATAGTAATGTTGAGGAAATAAGTACCATTAAATATCCAATTAAAACGCAATACAGTGATTTAATAGGAAAATTACTTGAGTAATTTGATATTTGCATTTTATATTATTACGAGCTTCTGCCCGCAGCTTCGCCCGCGGCGTGCCCTATGGGAATATAATTGAACCACCCATTTCACCCTCTTAAGGGTGGAATTTCGAAAAATCCTTTCTTAGCGGATGCCTACGTCATAACATCTACCTGCATGCCAAATTTCAGCCCGATCCGTCCAGTGGTTTGGGCTGTGCGTTGATAGGTCACTGTGTCAGTCAGTCAGTCAATCACCTTTGAGTTATATATATTTAGATTTTACAAAATCCCTTTAGGATAAGGAGGAGGAAAGGTTTGTATGTGTGTTTGTGTGTATGTTTGTTACTCCTTCAATTATATGAATAAATTCGTATGGGAATATTATCTTAATATATATAAATCTCGTGTCACAATGTTTGTCCTCAATGGACTCCTAAACCACTTAACCGATTATAATAAAATTCGCACACCATGTGCAGTTCGATCCAACTTGAGAGATAGGATAGTTTATATCTCAATCTATAATAGATATATATTAAATACCCGTGCGAAGCCGGGGCGGGCCGCTAGTACTATATATATACTAACGCAAGCCGCAGCTTTCGCGAGCGTCAGCACGTAACTGGCTCCCAGAAGAAGGACATCGAATATGTCCGAAACCTGGTCGGAGTAATTTCGACTTTTAATTGACGTGAGTTTTAGCCGTTATTTATCTTACAAAATAAAATAAGTAACTCTCTTGAGAAACTGCGTTTGAAAATCTTCACTTCTGAAAACATCACATAAGTAGATACAAAAACTAACATGAAGCTGGCAAATGCACAAATCGTGCGTCGCCATTCCTCCTATGAAGAAAAGAAAAAAAAAACTATGCACGTGCATATCAAAACTAACAAATCCATACATTTACGTGTTTCTATTGGTTGCAATGAAGTCACGTGATCGCCTAAATGATAATTTATCACTCTGATAACTCGAATGATTGCGCTCGCTCCATTGCGCTTTAAATTGCGTACTTTCGGCGTTTTAATTTGCATATGGCATTCTGTGTAACTTTCGATGCATTCATACGTCCTTCGAGCATTTAGTTCTCTAAGTTAAAGTAAATTGCAAACGCGAAAAAGATCGCGTCGCCGCATTGTATTATTTTCCAAAACTTGTGTTATTTTCAGTGTTAGTGCATAAAATTGGTGGCATTCTATTCGTTAAGTGCTGGATTACAGGCGTGAGTTTGGGAAAATGGTATAATGATGGTGAAACGTTTCTTTTCGTGTTGTTTCCAAAACTCCATAGAAGCTTCAAGTAAAGTTGCCACCACTTTACTAGCAGTATGACTTTGACTAGACTATGACTTGACTGACTTGACTTGATGACTTCGACTGTGACTTGACACATATTTGCGTGAAATATCATTAACTTGGTACATTATCAATTACTTGACACTGGCTAAATACACAATAGTGTGGAGCCAAAAGATTATAAAAAAAAAAAGAAAAAAAGAACCTCATCATTTTTTCTTTCCTTCTTTTCTTGAATGTGGTTAAAAATTAGCTAGTGCTGTCATTACCAATAACGGTGTTCCCAGAACCGAATGTTATTGACCTTAGCAGAGTTACTAACTTTCCGAGATAATTGCGCTATGCTTCGCTGCAGTACTGGCGGAGAGAAAAGCGTTGTCAAGGTTTTTTTTCTTCTTCATATTTCCTTCTTATGAGATAATCATGTTTTTCCACTTGTAAAAAAGGAAAAAAAAAAAGAAAAGAAACGGAAAAAGAAAGTGAAAGAAATAAAAAGCGTAAATACTTGTTCTGAGTGGGTGTTGTGGGACCATGATCCTTGTAGTTCCTGGGTCTCTAGACACAGGCCCGAACTAGTGTCCCTAGACACAATGACCCAGGAAATTCGACAACATGAACGTAGTGTATAATTTATAAAATTTTAAGTAAGACTGACTTTTTTATTTATTTTTGGAATATAAAGTATGAAAATGATTTGTAATTTTTATAAATCGATTTTTATCTTTTTAATTTTAATAAAAGTAATCAATTTTTTTTCTCTATAAAAAAGGTGATTTATTATTGAGAAAAAAAATACGCCCGACTCATATAGATTAGCCGACGTAGCATAAGCTAGTAGTCATCATGTAGAAGCCGAGCAATGCACTTGTGCACCGCAACACCATCTTTCATTACTGATATGGTGCATTATCAACTCGTTAAGTGTAAACAACCTTAACACCTAGTTAGGGTCCAGGATCTATGCATGTAATCGTTTGGCTTAAAGACTTCGAGCTTCTGCCCGCAGCTTCGCCCGTGGCGTGGCCTATGGAAAAATAATTCAACCACCCATTTCACCCTCTTAAGGATGGAATTTCGAAAAATCCTTTCTTAGCGGATGCCTACGTCATAACATCTACCTGCATGCCAAATTTCAGCCCAATCCGTCCAGTGGTTTGGGCTGTGCGTTGATAGATCACTATGTCAGTCAGTCAGTCAGTCACCTTTCAATCAATCAAGTTTTTATTTCAGAAAAATATTACATATTTATAGGCAGGCACCTTTGAGTTATATATATTTAGATTATTATTTTGGAATACAAATAAATATTGAGAATGAAATAAAGAAAATATTGTGCCGGTGACTGTACCAAAGCGTGTGTGACAAAGACGAACCGGTTTTCAGTTTTCCGCTCGACGAACTCGACTTCTCGAGGTTCATGTAGGTACTAAAATAATAAAATGCACCTAAAAGCAAGATTGAGTTTTTGAAAACTTGTTCCGAAGGTCCTTGGCCCTGGGTTCGATGCCGTATTACTTAATACATTTTTGAAGTAAAACTTCTTTACGCACGCCTTACTTGGGGAGTAAGCTGGTGAATGCGAGACGAATGGAATTTGAACTTAGTTCACTTAGATCTCCATTGTCAACATAACAAAGTTAAAAAATCGTATTATAATAATATATGTCGGGTAAAATGACAATTTACAATTGAAGGATTGAGAATAAAAAGGGTTTAACTGTCAAATTGACAGTTTCGAGAAAATTGACTTTAAACGTCAACGGCGTCATTTTAATGTAGAGTGCTTATAAGGTAGTAGAAAAGGTTTATGTAAGTTTCAGTTGCTTGAAAATGTTTTAATTCTATTTAAAAGTACTAAATATAGTACTAATTCATACAATTACTGTAAAAATATAATATAATAAATATAGTAATATTTTTATGCTAAGCAAACTGTATTCCTGTGACAGATAAGCCATTTTTAGACTCAAAATCTCGAGATTTAAGCCTCATTTTGGTATTTTGAGAATGTATTATTGAAGATAATTTCACGCTGAATCCAACGATACCCATAAGTCATTTTGTCAAAAAAATCAGTTAAATCCTTTTTATTCTCACCCCTTCTTGTCAAGATGGCGAGATTTCCATTAAACAAAGCAAACACAAAGTTTTTTTTTAAAATCGTTTTGGCTCCACACCTCCGTGTATTTAGCCAGTGTCAAGTTATTGATAATGTATCAAGTTAATGATATTTCACGCAAATATGTGTCAAGTCACAGTCGAAGTCATCAAGTCAAGTCAGTCAAGTCATAGTCTAGTCAAAGTCATACTCCTAGTAAAGTGGTGGCAACTTTATTTGAAGCTTCTATGGAGTTTTGGAAACAACACGAAAAGAAACGTTTCACCATCATTATACCATTTTCCCACACTCACGCCTGTAATCCAGCACTTAACGAATAAAATGCCACCAATTTTATGCACTAACACCGAAAATAACACAAGTTTTGGAAAATAATACAATGCGGTGACGCAATATTTTTCGCGTTCCCGCCAAAAACCCCCAAAACACAAAGGTACACCGGCCGATAGATGGAGCAAAACTAAAGAAGTATTCAGTTCACACTCGTTTTAAAAAAATGCAAATGAAACCATTTGTCTGATGTTAAACGTCACGGCAGATAACAGTTGCAGTGTCACTTGGAACTGTGAATAGATTTTCGTACGTATTTTTAATTTTCGTACCTAAAAATTATGACATAGATATGGGGGTTTATGTTTGCTCGCGTCCGTAGGCTTTAACCCTAGTTTCCCTACACGTGACCCCTGGGTGGTGCCAAAAGAGCAACCAAATAACTGGTGGAAGGCCTTAGCCGCCGGCTTAGTTACCACCCATTAGACAAAACCACGATGCCAAGCGACTCGTCGTGTTCCATCGTGATGTCTAATGAAGCCGTTCTGACGAGTAGATGTGGACAGTTGTGTTGGGTATGCAGACCGGTATTGGTGATGGAGATGCTTTCGCGTCGGAGACCTTGCTTCGGAGGGTAGCGGGATCCGAAGCACGGTGCTCTCTGCTGGCCGACCGCAAGTTGTAGGGGGCCCAAGTAGTAGTCTAGCCAACTACGAAAGGCTGCCCCACCGCTTGTGTAAAATCCTGAGGTTGTCCACAGGGCCAGTTGGCGACTGGAAGTGAGGAACTTGTGGGCAATTTCAGGGGGGTTCGGGCGTCCCCGCAGTCTCCGCGCAAGTTCTCCATTGGCGTAGGAGCTTCTCTATTACTGAGGGTTAGCATCCCAATATCTCGTCCACTTCCTACTTGTCTACCTAACTCACTCAACTATGAAAAAGTCGAAAAAATTGAGCAAGTTTAAACGGCAGATGCACGTCCTCACTCTTAAAGTGCACCTCACAAATATTCGTGGGCTGCACTCAAATCTGCAAGCGGTCCATCATCATCTGGAGACCAACAAACCGCACTTGCTCTTCTTGACTGAGACGCAAATAGGATGTCCATCAGACACGGCATATCTGGACTATCCAGGATTCATCTTGGAAAACCGCTTCCTTCCACGCGCTGGTATCTGCGTTTACGTCCGTGATGATATTTGCTGTTTGCGTCTCCGAAACCTTGAACATCCCCACTTTTCGGTGATTTGGGTGCTTGTGGACACCGGCATTGAGAAAATTCTCTATGCTGGTGTGTACAGATCACATAGCGGTGACCGGGAGACAACTCTTCTAATGGAGTATCTCAGTGAAACGGCAGATGTGGCTCAGCAACGCTATCCTTCGGCTCAGCTTGTTGTTCTGGGGGACTTTAATGCTCACCACCAGGAGTGGTTAGTCCCACACCGGATCACGGACCACGCTGGGAGAGAGACGCGTAAGCTCGCTTTGGCGCTCAATTTAACGCAGATTGTTAAAGAGCCAACGCGAGTGCCTGATATTGATAGCCACACTGCTAACTGCCTCGACCTTCTGCTCACGACTGAACCAGACCGATACTCTGTGGCGGTATCCTCACCCATTGGTAGTTCCGATCACTGTCTGGTCAAGTCCGTTTCAGTATACTCCCCGCCTGACCCAAGCCCTAAGAGCAATCGGCGTGTCTGGAGATACAACTTAGCAGACTGGGACGAGATGCGACATTTCTTCGCTTCATATCCTTGGCGGCAAACGTGTTTTTCTTCTGGAGATCCGACGGTCTGCGCGAATGCGGTTACTGAGGTAGTATGTCGGGCTATGGAATATTTAATTCCATTTTCCGATAAACCCGTGACCAGCAAAGCCAGCCCATGGTTTGGAGCCGAATGTGCACGTGCTGAAGCGAAGAAGCATGCGGCATATCTGGCATGGGCTGACGCTCGAAAACGCAAGGCCTCGGACACTCGAGCTAAGAAGAAAGCCTTTAACGTTGCCGCCAAGGCCTGTAAGAAGGAATTAAGGAAGGCTCGTTTCAATCATATTGGTCGAATAGGGACTAAACTTGCTTCCTACCCAGCGGGTAGTAAGGCTTTTTGGTCCCTAGCCAAATCGGTTGAGGCGAACTTCTGTCGATCCTCACTGCCTCCATTATTGAAACCAGACGGATCGCTGGCTCACACTGCAAATGAAAAAGCAAACTTGTTTGCCACTCTCTTTGCAGAAGCTTCGCGTTTAGATACTGCTAATGAGGTACCTCCCTGCCTTCCACAATGCGGTGTTTTCATGCCGGAAATACGCATACGTCAGAAGGAAGTACTAAAAACATTACGCAGTCTAGACGTGAACAAAGCCAGTGGTCCCGATGGTATACCTGCAATTGTACTTAAGAGCTGTGCACCCGAGTTGTCTCCCATTCTAACACGCCTATTTCGCCTCTCTCTAGACACCGGAATAGTCCCTATGAGTTGGAAGCTAGCCAACGTACAACCTGTACCTAAGAAGGGCAGTCGTGCTGATCCTGCCAACTATCGACCCATCTCAATTACCTCCATTCTCTGTAAGAGTATGGAGCGTATAATTAACAACAAACTCTTGGCATACCTTGAAGACAATGATCTCCTCAGTGACCGGCAATACGGATTTCGCCGAAACCGGTCCACTGGGGATCTTCTCGCGTATGCCACTCACATATTGAGCGAAGCCTTAGAGATGCATGGAGAGGCACTTGCTGTATCTCTAGACGTCTCTAAGGCATTTGATCGGGTCTGGCACGACGGTCTTCTGAATAAGCTTCCATCTTACGGACTACCTGCTGGTTTGTGCACTTGGATATCAGACTTTTTGAGGGAACGATCGCTTAGAGTAGTTCTTGATGGCTGCTCTTCCGATCAATTAGCTATTAATGCTGGTGTACCTCAGGGGTCAGTTCTTTCAGCAACACTATTCTTACTCCACATCAATGATTTGCTAAAGCCCGGTACCTTTGGGTATGCAGATGATAGTACTGTTGTTGAAAGATACACATCCAGTGCCCGAGCCAGTGGTGACGATGTCCGGATTGAGAGAGAGGCTATGGTTGAGCGCATGAACCTGGCTTTGAAAGCCGTGTCCGATTGGGGCGATGCTAACTTGGTTAGGTTCAATGCTGCAAAAACACAGGCGTGTTTATTCACTGCTAAAAAGAGCCCACTCCATCTGGCTCCTTCATTCCGTGGTGTATCTGTAAGTTTAGGAAACCATCTTGAGCTTTTGGGTGTTGATCTCACGTCAAACCTAAACTTTGGATCCTACATCGAGTCCAAAGCCAAAGTAGCTTCAAAAAAACTCGGCATATTGTCCAAGGTAAGGCGGTACTTCACACCTGGACAGCTTCTAAATCTGTATCAAGCACAAGTCCGATCGTGTATGGAGTACTGCTGCCACCTGTGGGACGGGTCTGCCAAGTACCAGCTTGAGGCTCTGGACTCGATTGAACGGCGTGCCAAAAGGCTCATTGACGACGACACTTTGGTTGGTGAAAGGCTCCAGAGCCTTGCACATCGACGTAAGGTGGCAAGTCTGTCGGTTTTTTACAGATTACACCACGGTGAATGCGCTCAAGAACTGCATGATCTAATTCTCCCATCACCATTCCACTACCGGACTACTAGACGCTCGGCTAAGCGCCATCCTTTTGTGGTCGAAATACCACCCATTCGTACCAAGCGATTTGACTCAACGTTCTTAATTAGAACGGCTAAGGAATGGAACGCCCTGCCAGCGTCTGTGTTTCCGGCGAAATATGACCCGGGCGTGTTCAAGAGAAGAGTGAATAGGTATTTACTTGGCTAGCATGCTACACCTTCGATCGCATCGTCACTTCCCATCAGGTGAGAGCGTGGTCAAATGCTAGACAAGTTTGAAGTAAAAAAAAAAAAAAAAAAGATACAACTCAAATGACTATTATTTTCAGTAATTAACTTTGCTTTCACGTTATCGCCCATAAAAAATCAGTGAAAATTCCAATAACAGACAGTTCATTGACCTTGAAATGCGATGTTCGGAACAAATGTCAAATTTCCCGCCATTTTTACGGCTGACAGTGACATTGAGATCGATTTCCCGCGCTTTTCCGCAGCGGCGTGACGGATGACAGTGATAATGAGCTGTAATCGTTCGATTTTTCGTATTTGGTTGCTTTTAATGCGACATTTGCGATATACTTCTTCGTTTAATGGCTTTCTATCGCTTTTAGTGATAATTCTGCCAATGTTTTTTTTAGGCATGGTTTTAAAACTTGGAACCATTTCCCAACACTCGTGCACGTTCACGAACACTTAACGGATAATAATCCACCCTTATAACACGTTAAAATTAAAAAATACACGGGTTATGGAAAAAAATTCAAAATTCACAACCGCCATTGTTGGATTCTTTTCAACACCATTTGCGATATAATTAATATTTTATACTGGAGTGATTTATTGATATGACGTCACATTAGTATTGTGTTGTGCGGCCTAAATACAGACAGACAAAAATGAAAAAAAAAAAATACAGTTTCGGCTACGTATTGAATTGTTTAAAGAGCCATCCAACAAAAGGTCAATACGTCTTCCGAATTCGAGCTGTCACAGATTTTTTTTTTGTTTTTGGTTTGGCTCCACACTTTTGTGTATTTAGCCAGTGTCAAGTAATTGATAATTTTTCAAGTTAAAAGGTATTAGATATATGTGTCAAGTCAAGTCACAGTCCAAGTCATCAAGTCAAGTCATAATCTAGTCGTAGTCTAGTCCAGTCATACTCCTAGTAAAGTGGTGGCAACTTTACCAGAAGCTTCTTTCTATGGAGTTTTAGAAACAGCACGAAAAGAAACGTTTCACCATCATTATACCACTTTCCCACTCATGCCTGTAATCCAGCACTTAACGAATAAAATGCCACCAATTTTATACACTAAAACTCAAAATAACAAGTTTTGGAAAATAATACAATGCGGCGACGCGATCTTTTTCGTTTTTCCGCCAAAACTCCTGTCACAGATTTATCATAGTGACAAGCCTGACAATGCAATAATAGTCGATTCAGCTTATAGTCACCTTTTTCTTATATATTTCTTATCCATCCTAACGCGAGGATATCTAGATGGTAGGACTTTTCTGCAAAGTTCGTCTATGTAGGTACCACCATGTTAGTATGGAAATTACTCCCGTTGTATTGCAATCAGTTTCGTGATCACCCCCAGATCTCAGTCGAGTAATCTTATTACCAGACTGTGCTGATGTCTCAGGATGATATGCGCAGTGCAGTGTCATGCGAAACTATATTTTGGAGTTCTAAGTGATACTGTTCTGATGGGCGGCCGTGTCGCTTAACATCAGGTGGACGACTAGCTCGTCGCATCATTCAATGATTATAGGCCTGGCTGGATATATTCCAGAATCTACGGCTGCATGATTTTGTAAAATGTCATGTAAGTAGGTATTGTTGTCGACGTTCCAAATTAGGTAACTAGGTAAGTACATACTTGAATACTAACTCATGTATGTAATGTATGTAAAACTTTTAGCTCGTCTGTCGTGACGTCTCGTCACGCATTTAGGCAAATAACGTCTTTATTACCATCCAATACAACAGCATTGTTATTAAAATCATTATTTCAAGTCCAAATTACACTGTGAGTTAAATATTTGGTTATTAATATTTTATGTTTTGGCTCCATACTTTTCTATATTTAGCCAGTGTCGAGTAATAGATAATTTATCAAGTTAATGATATTTCACGCATATAAGTGTCAAGTCATAGTGTAGTCTAAGTGATACTCCTATTAAAGTGGTGGCAAAGACGATTTTAGATTGTCAATTTTTTTTGTTTTGACTCCATCTTGTGTATTTATTTAGCCAGTGTCAAGTAATTGATAATTTATCAAGTTCATGATATTTCAAGCCAATATGTGTCCACTGTCCAGTCACAGTCGGTTATCAAGTCGTCATAGTCTAGTCAAAGTCATACTCCTAGTAAAGTGGTGGCTACTTTACCGGAAACTTTTATGGAGTTTTGGAAACAACACGAAACGAAACGTTTCACCATCATTATACCAATTTCCCGCACTTAACGAATAAAATGCCACCAATTTTATGCACTAACACTGAAAATAACACAAGTTTTGGAAAATAATATAATGCGGTAACGCGATCTTTTTCGTTTTCCCGCCAAAACTCCATTCGCTACTTCTACTTCCCGCCATTTTTTACCTTTTTAAATCCAAAAAGGTCACACGCATGCATCGTTCAACCTGACAGATTAAAAACCTGCTTTCTCTAAATTAGTATAGAAAGTCACAAATACTAATGTTATGCTGTATTGCGTAAGAATGGTGTTACTGGTATATGAGATAACATCTGTTCGTTTTTTAAATATTTGTATATCGTAATGTACTTTTTTAAATGTTTTAAGGTCAAACGAGTACTTACTCGGTACGGTTATTATGTGCGGTGTTTTTTTTTTTATGTTTTGTCTCCACACTATTGTGTATTTAGCCAGTGTCAAGTAATTAATAATTTATCAAGTTAATGATATTTCACGCAAATATGTGTCAAGTCACAGTTGAAGTCATCAAGTCAAGTCATAGTCTAGTCAAAGTCATACTCCTAGTAAAGTGGTGGCAACTTTGCTTGAAGCTTCTAACACGAAAATAAACGTTTCACCATCATTATACCACTTTCCCACACTCATGCCTGTAATCCAGCACTTAACGAATAAAACGCCACCAATTTTATGCACTAACACTGAAAATAACACAAGTTTTGGAAAATATTACAATGCGGCGACGCGATCTTGTTCGTTTTCCCGCCAAAACTCCAAGAAGTAAATCATTCATTTCTAGAGCTATATCGACATTTTAAAAATCGAACTAATTTACAAATGTCACTTTGTGATGTGAAACTTGGAAAGTATATTAAATAATTTATTAAAATGAATCAAAATGACAAGTTTCTGCTGGTGGGTAGGAAGTCGTCCATCAAACTGAACTATTAGTGTTAGTCAATTTGCATATTTAATTATTCTAGACACGGTTGAGCCTTATGCCATTTCGTTTTACTGCTGTTGCTATTAAAAAGTATGACGGATTGGTTAAGTTCCTAATTAATATTACCACAATATATATGCTAATGTTGTAAGCACCTGTTAAGGGTATATATATCAGAAAAAATGTATTAGTTTAAGATCTATTATGGATAATATTAAATATATATACTGTTGGTGTTTCATAATAAATAAATAAATAAATAAATATTAACTTAAAACTAATTTTCTAATAAAAAAGTAGTAAATGGAAAAACGAAAGAGATCACGTTACCGCATTATATTATTTTCCAAAACTTGTGTCATTTTCAGTGTTAGTGCATAAAATTGGTGGAATTTTATTCGTTAATTTCTGGATTACAGGCGTGAGTGTGAGAAAATGGTATAATGATGGTGAAACGTTTCTTTTCGTGTTGTTTCCAAAACTCCATAGAAGCTTCAGGTTAAGTTGCCACCACTTTACTAGGAGTATGACTTGACTAGACTAGACTATGACTTGACTCTGACTTGACTTGATGACTTCGACTATGACTTGACACATATTTGCGTAAATATCATTAACTTGCTAAATTATCAATTACTTGACACTGGCTAAATACACAAAAGTGTGGAGCCAAAACACAAAAAAAAAGTAATAAATAATATGTGTGGCCCAAACTAAGCTATCAAAGCTTCTGCTATGGGAACCAGAGGGTGATCACGTAACTCGATTGCAACCGATAGAAACACAAATTTGTATGGATTTGACAGTTTGAATACGCAGTTTATGTGCGTAGTATGGAAATTTCTAACTGAGCTATCAGGGCAATCAAAATAAAAGAAAGGTCTTTTTTGTGTGGAACTTGGTTTTTTATTCGGAGTGCAATTAACCACTACTAATTATTAATTACGCAATTATTAATAATTATTAATTGCGTACGGCGGATGTCAAACGAACGATCAATTATTGAGGACAATAAAGTGTTTATTTAAAAAAAAAACTTTCTGGATTCAAACATTATGGAAAACCAACGACAACCGACGTTTGGAGTTTTGGCGGGAAAACGAAAAAGATCGCGTCACCGCATTGTATTATTTTAGTATTCAAATTCTCATGAGTGTGATTCATTTTTAATTAATATATTCCCGACTGTAACTCACGAATAGTATGTCGATTTGTCTACCAGGTTTCGAGCATATCCGATGCTCTTCCTCAGGAGGTGAGTTCACGCAGCGAGGTCGCGGCTGTGACGGGAATATATTAATTTAAAATTGTATTATTTTCCAAAACTTGTGTTATTTTCAGTATTAGTGCATAAACTTGATGGCATTTTATTCGTTAAGTGGTGAATTACACCATTATTGAGTGTGGGAAAGTGGTATAATGATGGTGAAACGTTTCTTTTCGTGTTGTTTCCAAAACTACATAGAAGCTTCTGGTAAAGTTGCCACCACATACTAGGAGTATCACTAGACTATGACTTATGACTGTACTCGCAAATTGTACTAGTTCTAAGATATTTCGAAGAATAAAAATAAATTGAATATTGCAAATCAGTAAGTAAATGAATGTAACAAACAAACAAAAATTGCATAAATTGAGAACGATCTTTCTTTGAAGTGGGTAGATAACTGAACATTTTGGATTCCCCGTGCCAGGGTGAACCTTGCTTCAGTTTGATTGTCTACTGGAACTCCTTAAACATTTTATAACTTTCCTGAGCCAGCCAATATCAATGGAATATGGCCATTTAAGGTGCATCTAAACATTTTCTACAATAGAATTGTCCGCGAGTACTTGATTCAGTTCGCAGCATTGTCTGGGAAAGGTCTGTAAAGGCCATGGCTGTATTTTGCCCCACCTCACTCGTGTTTCTATTTCCACTACTATTTAGAACTTATTAAAAACTCAATTTTTTTGTACATTCCCTTTTTGAGAATATTAAGTTTAGAATCTGGCAACTATGTAGAAAAAAAAACTGGGTAAGTGCGAGTCAGACTCGCGCGTCGAGGGTTCTGGACAAGAGTATTTAAATAAATAAATAACGCCCAACGATCACATACATAGATCGTGAACCCTAACTAGGATTCCGTCGTTTTTAATGTTAGTGAATGATGTGACGAGCTAGTCGTACACCTGATGTTAAGCGACACGGCTGCCGATAACAGAACAGTGTCATTCGGAACTCCAAAATATAAAGCTTTGCCTGACACTGCACTGCACACATTATCCTGAGACATCAGTACAGTCTGGTAATAAGATTACTCGACTGTGAGATCAGAATTTCTTACTTGATTTTCCTTAAGATTTCGTTTATATTTGTGATTAAAACGAAATATCACTAAAGATACACGCGAACACTAAAAAAAACGCCGTTAATATCGATAATCGAAACATATACGATAAAAAAACAGGAAACCTCAAACGTGGTATAATTTTGGACAAATAGTATAATTTTATTTTCAACGCACAATATCTTGTTGTGGTTATGAATCCAGCCCTGACGGGGCTAGGCCGGCGGCCTGCACTCACTTGGATTTTGCCAGCGAAAGGAATAAGACGCGTGAAATTATAATAATAGCTATCGAAGAATATTAATAAATTTATCTGTACAAGTTATATGTGGGTAGACTATTTTTTTATATTTATTTTATGGGCTTTGTCGCTGTGCGACCACATCGCCCAGTAAGAAAATGCATACAAAAAAAAAAACAATATTATTTGATTAAGCCCAAATCCGTTAATTTATATAATAAAAGGGCCTGATATGACATATGACAACTCAGAGAACTATTACAAAATCCTACTTCTAACATATTATATCTACTAAGCCAAGCTCTCCTGTGGGTTTCATTCCGCACACACTCCGTCAAAATATATAGGACATCTTCGAGTACTCCGCACTCGGTGCAATTAGGAGATGTTTTTTTCATTAAAAATGCAAACTTATTAGTGGGAATGTGTGCAGAGCGAAGCCTTAGTGCAGTCACTAACAACTTGCGGTTCATAGTACAGTTGTCAATCCATGGGTGTTTGGCGATCAGTGGCTGAATCGTTCTAAACCAAATGCCTTTTTCTCTCGATCTATCGTCAAAGTACTCTTGCCAAAATATGGGTAGATATTTGGAAGCTAATTCAGTTTAGCTAACACATTTGTATAGACAGAACGTTGCTGACAGTACACGCAATGACATAATAAGTTATGTCACAAACTACCTTTCCCATACTTGATGGGTGATAAATGACTTCTGCGAAAAGTAATTACGTGACCTCAATGTTCTTGTGATTTGCGCTGATATTCCACCTTGTTGACACTTCTGGGCGTTCACGTAACTCGATTGCAACCGATAGAAACACTGCATGGATTTGACAGTTTATGTGCATAGTTAGTATGGAAATTTCTATTGTTGCATTGCAATCATAATTTCGTGATCACACAATAATATAATTTATTGTAAAACATGGGTAACTCGGATCATTCGAAACGGATCACAAGACGTAACTCTAACTTCCTAATCTAATTCTCATGAAGAAAGAAACGGTTTAGGTATTAATAAGCAGTCAAACTGTCTGTCGTCCGAGAATAGGATATTTTAGAATTTGAAAAAGGTATCGAGTTTTGGCGGGAAATAAAAAAGTCGACGTCACCGCATTGTATTATTTTCCAAAACTTGTGTTATTTTCAGTTTTAGTGCATAAAATTGGTGGGATTTTATTCGTTAAGTGCTGGATTACAGGCATGAGTGTGGGAAAGTGGTATAATGATGTTGAAACGTTTCTTTTCGTGTTGTTTCCAAAACTCCATAGAAGCTTCGGGTAAAGTTGCCACCACTTTACTAGGAGTATGACTTGACTAGACTAGACTATGACTTGACTTGACACAAAAAAAATAAGGTCTCAGGGGGTTAGGGTCGGCAATGTCACATTGTTTAATAGAAAGTTCATCACCAGTATCAATCTTGTGACAAACTAGATTAGTACGAATGACTTTGCTATTTTTATTATTATTTCAGTAGTGCAAAGTATTATTGTTATATAAATTAATGACCATCATAGATCAACTTAAAAACTTATTAGCTTCCTTAATATATAGATCCCTCTTTAGCTTCGCTATTTTCAAGATCCTTTGCACATAAGGGTCGTTTCGCAATGCACGCCTGACCTCAGTTTCATCTATAACAGTTTTTACTATTGGTAAAACTGCCTTTGGTTTTACAGTCACGTTTGTTTTGTTCACTTTGGATTTCTCCAGATTCTTTTTGCCTATTTCGATGATTAGATCTTCAAAATCGTTTTTGGATCGTATCGATTCTCTTGTACCTTTGGCATCTATAGTTTCTGCTACTTGTTGTAAGAGCAAAGTTTGCTTCCTTAAAATATCAATTATCAAATTTTCTCGTTCCATAATTTCCAAGTGTTTCGCTTTTGGATCGGTGTAATCGACTTGACTGTTTCTGATTGCATATCTTCTAGGTTTTATTGAGTACATTCGACCTATGCTAGACCATTTAGGTCTTCTGTAAGCTTTAGAATTTTGTACTAATCCACTTGGTGTAATATTTAGTGTCGAATCCGATATCCATCTATCCGTGGTATAAGACAAAGGTTCTAAATCGTCCATATTTCTCAGAATTTCATCATCAATATTTGCTATTCCCTTTACATTTGTTGAATAATTATGAAGATACGCACCTACTATTGCATTATTGTTTTGCTGTTGATTTTCAAATTCCTTATATTCAATGCTGGATAAAATATCTCTATCAATAAGTTTTTTATTTTGATCGTATCTATGAACTTTTTGTGTTGCTTCTGCAGTAACTGCAGGCTCGTTTTTGAATCCTTTTGATACTACGTCTGATGCTGCTGCTTTTATTTTCGGAACAGGTGTTTTGTTTTTGAGTGCTTCCGTTTCGTATTTCATAACTTCATTATCTATTCCTTTATCATTGTTAGGAAGAGAGAATGGAACATAACCACTGTTCTTTAACATTGTAAATTCATTGAGTTTCTTTTTCACGTCTTCGTTGTTCATTCTTCTATGTAGGAAATGTTCATTTTCTACAACCCCTTCGTAATTTTCATTTGAAGACGTCAATTGTTTTTCGCTCTTAATATTGGTTTCATTGGATTCTAATAGATAATCGGTATGCATATCCAAATCAAATCCATCCAATGCCAGGCATATTGCTGAAAGAATCTTGATGATTAAATTATAGTCGATTTCAGTCAGAACAAATATGGCGCCGCTTTAAAACGGCGTGATTCAAGAAAAAAATGCATACAAAATGAAAGCCCACAAAATTCTCTACGAGCTCATTCCAATTCCGAGCCATTTTGGAAATTTTAGTTTTAGAAAATAGATTTGGAATTGGCGTATTAGTTAGTATCATTAGCGACAGGTGAGCGCTGGGGGATGATTCATTTCCTCATATTTTGTTATTGAACATTCCGATTCCTCAAATATTCCCAAGAGCAAGTGCAAAATCCGTACATAACTGAAAAAGTCATTTTTGTCGGCTGAGCGGGATTTCAATCATGGTTCGCTAGGTTAAAAAAAGTCGCGTGAGTTACCGCTGAGTATCTATACATTTTACAATAAAACTGTATATAATATATATATATAATATATATAATATTTTTGAAAATTTAAATGCCTTACACTTCTTTGTTGATATAGAAATAAAATCCGTTTTTGTCTGTCTGTTTGAAAGAAAAAGTTAGGGGAAAAGGATGAATGGATGGGAAATCCATTGTGGATAAAGATGGGGGAAAAGGATGAATGGATAAAATCCATTGCCGTACCATTCAGCCGTTCTCTTATTTTCCTCTTCAGTTAAACAGGGCTAGGGTGTCAAACTAATTTATCCGTGAAAAGCCGGGGCGGCTACGGCTGTCTAGCCCCGGCAGTAAAACTTCTTTAGCTCCATCTATCGGCCTTTGTTTTTGCTTTGTTTAATGTTAATTTCGCCATCTTGACATTTATAAATTGTCATTTTACCGGACATACCAACATAATAATACAAATTTTAATTAATTTTTAGTTTTGTTATGTTGTCAATGGGAAACCAAAAACTCAACTTCCTTTCCTATGTCACGCATTCACCAGCTTACTCCCCAAGTCAAGCGTGCTTAAAGAAGTTTTACTTCAATAAATAGGTGTATAAAGAATGCATAGTTGCACGCAAGGCTTCGCGACGTGTGCGCTCCAGTCAATCTCAATGCGAATTATTTGATACAATCTTTAAAATTAACTTTGATTTTCACGATTCGCGCTTTCCACTTTCTCTTGTTTTAATTCAATCGTTTTATTTATAACTAGCTTCTGGCCGCGGCTTCGCACGCGTGGTCTATAGGAAACGAAGCAGAATTTTTTTCATAGATAATTCAACCGCCCATTCACAAGACGTCCCGGGACTTAGATACACAAGACGTCCCGGGACCCAAACCCTATGCAGAATACTTCAAGCGGAGGAAATATGATACTTAGGTGAGGGTTACATGTTTGTTCCGTTTAGGGTTGAAGCAATGGGTCCCTGGAGCCCGCAGGCGCGGTTTCTTGTCAGGGAGTCCAAACGCCTGGTTGAGTCGATGGGTGACCAAAAAGCTGGCACATACCTCGGCCAACGAATCAGCCTAGCTGTTCAACAAGATAATGTTGTCAGCTTTTTGGGTACGCTTCCCGGAGAAGGTAATCTAAATTCAGTGTTTTATTTATAACCTCGTTTTATCTACAACTGTTTTCTCTAAGTAAAGCATTTTTTTAAATTATGAATAATTTACTTGTATGTACAATATAATTGGTTGCCATATGACATTCGTTTAATTAAATATTGTTTATCCATAAAAGAAAGCGTGGTGCGTGTTAAGCGTTAAGTAGTACGTGACTTAATTAATTTTCAGATAATAATTGAAGGGATAATAGATTAAAATAAAATGGATAAATAATAAAAACATTATTATATTTATTTTATATTTTTACAGTAATTGTATGAATTAGTACTATATTTAGTATTTTAAAAAAGAATTAAAACATTTTCAGGCAACTGAAACTTACATAAACCTTTTCTATTACCTTATAAGCACTCTACATTAAAATGGCGCCGTTGACGTTTAAAGTCAATTATCTCAAAACTGTCAATTTGACAGTTAAACCCTTTTTATTCTCAACCCTTCAATTATTACTAGAATTATCCAAAAGGTAATCCTTTTGGATAATTCTTGATAAATAAGGAAGGAAATGAAATTGCGAACGTAATGTAATTTCCTCTCTAGTTAGCCCAGAAGAGACTTTAAGTGATGACTGTGTGACCCAAAACTTTATTCTGTGTTACTGTTTGATAATATTAAGGATTTTTTGTGGTTTAACGGCTTTATAACCCTTTAGTTATAGTCAAAGTCAAAAGATTTTATTGCAAATAGGCTAATTTTAGCACTTTTACAAGTCAAAATTAAATTAGGTACTTAAAATTAAGTTATTTCACTAAACATATAAAATTACAAAGTGCTTATTGTCAAATAATTTATAGCAAGCCCATCACAATATATGAATTAGAAAAAAAAAGCAGTTCTCTCTCTCACTACTGGTACAAGCAATCGGACACAATGCAGAACAGAAAACTCCGATCCGAAGCTTCGATTACAACTGTAAAGAAGCTACAAGAAACTTTACAGTGATGTATTTTTTTTCTTCTTTCTACTGTGTTTTACAATGTATATAATTTATTATAGTTATAAGTGGGTGCCACTGAAAAACGTCGATATTACGGAATAGACTTGCAAAGTCAAAAGCATAAAACACAAAGTATTACCAAAGAAATTCAACATGACTTCATACGAAATACTCAAATGCCGTATCTAAAAGTAAAACAATAAACTTACAAAACAGTGTTGCGATCTCAAGCTGTATATAGGAATGAAACATTTGTTGTATGCAATAAAAAGTTTAAAACCAATTGTTTTTATTATTATTATTTTTTCGATGATACAACAATTTCTCTGCTGATGCAACTGCGAAATTTTGTATGTAATTTTTTTTTACTTCAAACTTCTCTAGCCTTTGACCACGATCTCACCTGATGGGAAGTGACGATGCGATCGAAGGTGTAGCATGCTAGCCAAATAAATACCTATTCACTCTTCTCTTGAACACGCCCGGGTCATATTTCGCCGGAAACACAGACGCTGGCATTCCATTCCTTAGCCGTTCTAATTATGAACGTGGAATCAAATCACTTGGTACGAATGGGTCGAGCGTCTAGTAGTCCGGTAGTGGAATGGTGATGGGGGAATGAGATCATGCAGTTCTTGTGCGTATTTACCATGGTGTAATCTGAGTACAGGGAGGAATTGTACAGGAGTAACTCCACTAAATGTAATGAACAGAAAAAAATTGTAGGTAAAAAAGAGGTTACCTACCCAAAAATCTGGCAACATACCCTCGTTGAACAGCTAGGCTGATTCGTTGGCCGAGGTATGTGCCAGCCGTCTGGACGGCTCCCTGACAAGAAGCCGTGCCCGCGGGCCCTAGGGACCCATTGTTTCAACCCCAAACGGAATAAATATACAATGTAACCAGTTTTAGGTTATATTTGCTTATGTCTCACTGTATGTGATCACTGTAAAGTTTCTTGTAGCTTCTTCTTTACAGTTGTAATCGAAGCTTCGGATCAAAGTTTTCAATTCTGCATTGTGCCGGATTGCTTGCACCAGTAGTGAGAAAGAGAACTGCTTTTTTTCAAACTCATATATTGTAATGGGCTTGCTATATAATATTTGACAATATATAATATAAGCTATATAAGCACTTTGTAATTTTATATGCTTAGTGAAATAACTTAATTTTAAGTACCTAGTATAATTTTGACTTGTAAAAGTGCTAAAATTAGCCTATTTGCAATAAATCTTTTGACTTTGACTTTGACTTTGACTTTGACAATAAGCACTTTGTAATTTTATATGCTTAGTGAAATAACTTAATTTTAAGTACCTTATATAATTTTGACTTGTAAAAGTGCTAATATTAGCCTATTTGCAATAAATATTTTGACTTTGACTTTGACTTTTCTGTTTTTCGTTTTATTTTACGTTTATTTTCTTATTCTTCTCTTCTTTTAATGGCTTTCTATTGCTTTTTAGTGATAATTTTTCCAATTTTGTAAGGAATTTATGTGCGGTTATGACATGTCGAAGTTTTATTTTGTCAAAATCAAAATGCCACATTAAAATGGTGGTTCTAGGAAACCTTGAATAGAAAACGAACAAGCATGGTTTTAAAACTTGGAACCATTTGCCAACACTCATGCACGTTCACGAACACTTAACGGTTAATAAACCTTAAATAAACCCTTATCACACTTTCAAATTAAAAAATACTATAATAGAAAAAAAAAACAAAATTCATAACCGTCAATTTTGCAGTCTTTTTAACTATCCCCATTATTATTTTCATACTAGTTGCGCCCCGCGGTTTCACCCGCGAATAAAAATTATTTTAATTATTTGCTAATCCCACCGTAGCATTTCACTTTTCCGGGATAAAATGTAGCCTAAATATTAATCCAGGGTATAAGCTATCTTGGTACCGAATTTCATCCAAATCCATTCATCCGATTGAGCTTGAAGGAGTAACAAACATACACGCATACACACATACAAACTTTCGCCTTTATAATATTAGTGTGATGATTATTTTGTCACGTTTTCACACTGGGCTTTTAAAAATAGTTTTTATATTGATTTTGTCCTCGATGCAGACTTCCGCGGTCACGCCTTGTCAATCGAATTTTATAACTGAACGAGCTTCTGCCCGCAGCTTCCTCCGCGGCGTGGCCTATGGGAAAATAATTCAACCACCCATTTCACCCTCTTAAGGGTGGAATTTCGAAAAATCCTTTCTCAGCGGATGCCTACATCATAACATCTACCTGCATGCCAAATTTCAGCCTGATCCGTCCATTGGTTTGGGCTGTGCGTTGATAGATCACTATGTCAGTCAGTCACCTTTGAGTTATATATATTTAGACTGCTGTTTTTCAGATAATCAAAGCTAATGTTCTTTTTCGTTTCGAATCGCGGAACATCTCTAATGACTGATTTCTATCTGCCAGATTTATGATTATTGCCGTATAAAATACGACCGCGTTATGTCAAAAATTGGCGGCTTTCTTTTTGTTTTTAGGATTCCGTATCTACTTAAAAGAACGAAACGCTTGTGTCATGGTATCAATCCACCAATTTGACAGCCTCTGTGGTGTGGTGGTTGAGCCGGTCGGCTCATGATCCGGAGGCGGCGGTTTCTATTCCCGCGGCAGGACAAGTATTTGTGCACAGAAAAAAAGCCAAATACTTATTCTGAGTCTGGGTGGGACCACGGTCCTCGTAGTTCCTGGGTCCCTAGACACAGGGAATCCTAGTTAGGGTCCAGGATCTATGTATGTGATCGTTCGTACTGGTTCACGTAGATCTCCATTGTCAACATAACAAATAGTATTGCTAAATTAAGTGACCTCACACGCTTCGTGACTGTATTTTTAATTACCATTTCCATTGAAACAAAATACAAATTAGCCCGATGACATTTTAATATAGACTCTTAGGGAATACTAAGTGGGCATGAATTAATTTACTATTTTTATTTTTACCGGAAAATTGCGCAATATTCAACGAAATACTACAATGATATAATAACTAATTTTCATCTGGCTCCTTAATTCCGTGGTGTTTCTGTAAATTTAGGAAACCACCTTGAGCTTTTAGGTGTTGATCTCACGTCAAACCTAAACTTTGGATCATACATCGAGTCTAAAGCCAAAGTAGCTTCAAAAATACTCGGCATTTTGTCCAAATTAAGGCGGTACTTCACACCTGGACAGCTTCTAAATCTCTATCAAGCACAGGTCCGATCGTGTATGGAGTACTGCTGCCACCTGTGGGACGGGTCTGCCAAGTACCAGCTTGAGGCTCTGGACTCGATTGAACGGCGTGCCAAAAGGCTCATTGACGACGACACTTTGGTTGGTGAAAGGCTCCAGAGCCTAGCACATCGACGTAAGGTGGCAAGTCTGTCGGTCTTTTACAGATTACACCTCGGTGAATGCGCACAAGAACTGCATGATCTCATTCTTCCACCACCAATCCACTACCAGACTACTAGACGCTCGGCTAAGCGCCATCCATTCGTAGTCGAAATACCACCCATTCGTACCAAGCGATTTGACTCAACGTTCTTAATTAGAACGGCTAAGGAATGGAATGCCCTGCCAGCGTCTGTGTTTCCGGTGAAATATAACCCGGGCGTGTTCAAGAGAAGAGTGAATAGGTATTTACTTGGCTAGCATGCTACACCTTCGATCGCATCGTCACTTCCCATCAGGTGAGAGCGTGGTCAAATGCTGGAAAAGTTTGAAGTAAAAAAAAAACTCATAATAAAGTCTACCTACTACAAAAAAAGAAAACATTTGGACTATATACTGGCCGCGATGACCTATAGACATTCCAAATGCTCCAGCCCACTACCGATTTTCAATAAAAAAATATATTTGCTGTTTTTAACTCTTTATTATGCAGTATGCAGTCTTTGTCAGCATCTTTGGTGTGGCGGTTGAGCAGGTTGGCTTAAAACCCGGAGGCAGTGGGTTCGATTCCCGCGACAGGACAAGACTTTTTGGCTAATTATTTTTTTTATGTTTATTGTTAGGAGAAGTTTCTTATGAAAGAAAAATTTAAGAAAGTATTAAGAAAATTTACACCACGCGGGTGAAACAGCGGGGCGCAGCTAGTGCTGAATAAATATAATTATTATTGTAATAATAACGCCCAACGATCTCATACATAGATTTTTGACCCTAACTAGGATTCCCTGTCTTTTTTTAATGTAAGTTAATGATGTGATGAGCTAGTCGTACACCTGATGTTAAGCGACACGGCTGCCGATAACAGAACAGTTTCACTCGGAACTCCAAAATATAAAGCTTTGCGTGACACTGCACTGCGCACGTCATCCTGAGACATCAGCACAGTCTAGGTCATTCTGTGTCTAGGGCGTACCCACGAACTACAAGGACCATAGTCCCACAACACCCAGATACAGAACAGGTATTTGCACTTTTTTTCCTGTGCATAATACTTGTCCTGCCGCGGGAATCGTACCTGCCGCCTGTAGGTTATGAGCCGACCTGCTCAACCATCACACCACAGAGGCTGTATTGATTGATTGATTGAGTGTTTAGGCGACTGTGACGGCTGTAAAGCAGTTCATAATGAATGTAATAAATTTTTTTTTGTTTCTTTGTTTGCAGGTAATAACGGGCGTTCACCTAGAGCCCCCGCATCTAGTTAGAAAAAGGAGTATAAGCCAGCCTTTAAGGATTAGCATATTTTATGATGATTCTGTGTATAGGTAAGTAAACAAGTAACATTATTTTTATATGCACATGGGCACTTTTAAAATTTATTTTTTCTTTATTCTTGTTTAAAGTTTACATTAATAATAAATTTAACACTGACATAATAGGCATGACGAAAGATTTTGAAATCTTCTTCCGTAATGTGGGTATACATTTACTATTTAGGAAAAAACCTTTATTTCGGTAATAGACTTAATTTTAACCAAGATTAAAGCCATTTTCATAATATTTTTTAAATGCGGCGCGAAAACACTAGGTGGTAGGACTTAGTTGCAAAGTTCGTCTAGGTAGGTACCACCGCTTTGCCAGTTATTCTGCCGCCAAGCAGTAGTGTGCAAGCACTACTGTGTTCCGGTTTGAAGGGCACTGTAGCTAGTGAAATTACTGGGCAATTGAGACTTTATGATCTGATCTCACAGTCGAGTAATCTTATTACCAGACTGTGCTGATGTCTCAGGATGATGTGCGCAGTGCAGTGTCGCTTGTAACTCTATGTTTTCGGGTTCCAAGTGGCACTGTTCTGTTATGGGCGGCCGTGGCGCTTAACATCAGGTGAACGACTAGCTCGTCACATCTATCAATAACATAAAAAAAAAAAAAAAAAAAAAAAAAAAAAAAAAAAAAAAAAAAAAAAAACAGTTCGAGGTGTCATGGCGTCGGCTCTGACGTCACTCCTAGGTGTTTACCTACACAATGACATGTTGAAAACATATCACTGCACTACTACACACGTAGAAAAAGAATTCAAAATAACAAAATCAATCCAAATGCGTATATTCACAACAGAAAAAATCTACGTGTGACGTCATGCGCTGTGATTGGCGTTTCAGTCAAAATGGCCGATCGCAGTATTTTAATGTTTTATTTTATTGAAAATCTAAGTAATCTTAATATTTTTAATAAAACTAAACCAGTGTTTCAACGTTATTTAATATAAATTTTACCCTAAAAACATTAAATCGACCATTTTTTGATACTGTCGTCATGCCTATTATATAAGCCATAGGATGGGAGAAGCCTCGGCTCCTGAAATACAATGTACTCACTAGTTCGGGAGTCTATGGACTCATTAACATGTATGAAACCCTTTTATGCCAATAAATGATTATTTGATTTGATTTGAAAAAAATATATAGTATGAGTACTTCGGATCACGGCATGACGGATATCGGATCATAAGATTCCAGGTTCGAATCCTGGCAGGGTCGCCATGTAAGGACGGGTGTTTTGGGAGACAAGCGAAACAACTGAGATCTGGTTAAATACTGATTATTACACTAATATTATAAAGGCGAAAGTTTGTATGTGTGTTTGTGTGTATGTTTGTTACTCCTTCACGCTCAAATGGCTGACTGGATTTGAATGAAATTCGACACCAAGATAGCTTATATAATGGATTAACATATAGGCTACATTTTATCCCGGAAATGTGAAATTTTCCCGTGGGATGAGCAAATAATTAAAATACTTTTTATCCGCGGGTGAAACCGCGGGGCGCAACTAGCATTAAATAGAAAAGCATAAATTATATGTTTGAGTACTAACACATAAACTTAGGTACATGCTACATTACAGCACCGTTGATGAAAATGTCCATTAATAAAAAAAACGAGTGTGCTTTAGACCACACGACTAAAGTAAAACTTCTTCAGTTTATTTCCATCTATCGGCCGGTGTAACTTTGTTTTTGCTTTGTTTAATGCTAATGTCGCCATCTTGACAATTGTAAATTGTCATATTACCGGATATTGTCATTCAAATTTTTAACTGTGTTATGTTGGCAATGGAGATCTACATGAATCAACTTCTGTTCGCGTCGTTACGCATTCACCAGCTTACTTTCCAAGTCAAGCGTGTGTAAAGAAATTTTATCACAAAAAACATTTGGTCCATATACTGGCCGCCCAGCTCACTACCAGTAGGTAGCACACCCAACATGCTTGCTGGCAGCATTCACGTACTGATTTGCTTTTTATTTATTTTTCAGGTTAGAACCAGAGAAGTTCATTATGATAAACGTAAGTTGGAGTACCGTGACGTAAATAAGAACAGCATCAAAATAGATCTATTCGATCGATCTCAACCGCGGAGCCTAAAACGTGAGATGACGTCGTCCTTGTCTTCGACAGCCTCTGAGGTGTGATGGTTGGGCAGATCGGCTCATAGCCTGGAGGTGGTGGGTTCAATTCCCGCGACAGAATCCTTGTTCGGAATCTGGGTGTTGTGGGACCATTAGTCCTTGTAGTTCCTGGGTTAATAGAAACAAGTAATCCAGAGGCTGTCTAAATATTACCAGAATATTAACCATTTATATACACTACAAATTTTTCGGGACCAATTAGTCACTATTTATGTATGGAGAGTGAATGCTCCTGACCTCAGTGACTAGTTCTGCCGGGAGAGGCGATTAATATTATAATTAAAGTAGGTAAATATAATTTTTAGGCTCGCAGCTTTATACGAGCTGAATTGCACTTTATTGCGTTGTAACAAGAGTCGCTATTTATTTAAACGCCTTTGTGAAGTGTACCTTCTGTACCTGTACTACAACTGAAATTATGCTCTTTACTTATTTCAGAACACAATTTTGCCCGAAGCTGTCAAATTTTGGGAGCAGGCGCTGAAAGTTAGAAAAACTGGAGGTCCAATCAAACTAAATCGGTGAGTTTCAGTCATTTAATTATTATTTAGGTTACATTTTTATTTGACTGGCAACACATGTATTCATTAAATCCTCAAACGCAAAGGTAACTCTTAGAGTTGGAATAATCGTTAACATCCACAAAAATTAAGAGCTTCAATTTTTTTTATTAGCAAAGAAATTGACATAATAGTGTGGGTACTTGAATGCTACCAGTTCTTGAGTATAATGCTTTATTTACATTGAGCTAACTGCTACAGGAGTGAGCAGGAAAGTGGGCAGAAAAGTGGACAGGAAAATGGGCAGTACAATGAGTCGAGTAGGTCTCAAATTTCTGCGACTTTGATCTCCGGATGACATTTGGCTCGTTACGTGTAAGAAGAGGTGAGAAAGCATGCAAGGAGACTAAATTTTATGGCTTGCACTGCGAGGTAATTAGCACTTTATTGCGTGATAGCAAGGGTTGTATTTAATGTAAATATCTTTTCGGAGTAATCTTCTTTACGGTATTGTAATTTATTCTGTCCTAGGACGCTATCCGTTCACAGCAGACATGGCTTTCTTGCTCATTCCCGCGTCAGCGTTAATTTTCCACTACCCAAAAAATATTTACTTGTGCTGCCCATTTTTCTGCCTATTTTCTTGCTCACTCCCGTGACAGTGAGGCCAATGTAATAGGCTATTTGACTACTATCAAAAATGAACAAGTAAATATTATTTTCATAAAGTAGGTTAAAAATGAATGTAATCATTGTAAAAATAAGTAAAATCGGTAAATTAATCACGGAGTAGTATGCTTTTAAAGTTTCATCGCATGTCCCTTTCTCGCAAAACAGAGATCGTGTTGAGCTTCCTCACAGCTACTATGAAGGCATGGCTTGTGACGTCACATGCCAAAAAGTTTGTATGTAGAGCTACCACAGCTTAGTACTGGTAACTGACGTCACTGCGTGTTTGAGTTGTCTCTTTCTATTTCTGTATTTTAAAATGCCTGTAACTTAGTAATTTTTTGAGATATTCAAGTTTTGTTTTCACAGTTATCTATTTTTTGAGGTATATTATTTATGTATGTAATAAAAATATAGTAGCCAAATAGCCTATTGAAGAGTTAAATTAAAAGTAACCGTAAATATAATTAGTGTCGATTGAGAAGGGCGATCCCTTTTTACGTCCTTGTCTAAATTACACACATAATGCATCTTCATTTACATTAGGTATGTAAGATCATAAAAATGACGTATTCTTTATGTGAAATGCAATTATGTTCATTTTTATATGTATCGATATGTGCTGATTTTATTTTTACAGAACAGTGGTGAATTAAAATATGTAAAGATAAAATATGTGGCAAGAAAGTGTTTACTTGCGGCTATTTCAGTTATCAAATACCGGTATTATACCGGTATGTTTTGATTTACACCTGCATTGAGGGACTAGCTAAGTCCCTAACTGCCAGTGTTTTAGCATTTTTATGTCCCAGAATAATAACGTAAGTGTAATTTTGAAATAGTTGGTTTGTATTTCATTGCATTTGCACTCATAAAACCACTGCGCCTAAGTAGTTATGACAAGGGAAAGTTAACTAACTTACAATTAAAATTATCACATTAACTGCAGGACAGAGAGCGGTAAATTACAATCGTGTAAAAGATTTTAATACAACTTTTGTTTTCGTATTTTTACTCATATACATTTTTTTGTTTGTCCCTTTATTGCAGTTGCGCCCCGTGGTTTCACCCGCGGATAAAAGTATTTTAATTATATGCTCATCCCACGGAAAAAAATTCACTTTACCGGGACTAAATTTAGCCTATATGTTAATCCAATATATAAGCTACCTTGGTATCGAATTTCACCCAAATCCATTCAGCCGTTTGAGCGTGAAGAAGTAACAAACATACACGAATACAAACTTTCGCTTTTATAATATTAGTGTGATTAAAGTTCTTGTTTTAACGTTGTTATAAAAAATCTAGTTACTTTAAAAACAATGATATTGATGACACAACAAGTTTTCGTTTACTGAATAATACCGGTACCGGAATGCATTCAGGGGACCGTTTATTTAGTACCGGTATTTTTTAAGCTTTGGTTAACATTCGGTGTGCTTTCAGTTTACGTAAATGATTTTGTTGCCAGTAAATGGCAGCTCGTAGCCGATGATTTTGTTGCAGCTTGGGCAGTAGTGGTTCTTGATCTTCAGGAAGTCTTTGCAGTATATCAGTATTACAACAGGAATCATGCTGGAAATAAAAAAAACGAGTGTTCTTTAGACCACACAACTGAAGTAAAACTTCTTTAGTTTAGCTCCATCTATCGGCCGGTATAACTTTGTTTTTGCTTTGTTTAATGTTAATGTCGCCATCTTGATAATTGTAAATTGTCGTTTTACCGGACATACCAACATAATAATAATTTTTTTTAACTTTGTTATGTTTACAATTGAAGGGGTGAGACCAAAAAGGGATTTAACTGATTTTTTTCACAAATGACTTATGGGCATCGTTAGATTCAGCGTGAAATTATCTACAATAATACATTCTCAAAATACTGAAATGAAGCTTAAATCTCGAGATTTTAAGTCTAAAAACGGTTTATCTGTCACAGGAATACAGTTCGCTTAGCATAAAAACATTAATATATTTATTTTATTATATTATATTTTTACAGTAATTGTATGAATTAGTACTATATTTGGTATTTTAAAATAGAATGAAATCATTTTCAAGCAACTGAAACTTATATAAACCTTTTCTATTACCTTATAAGCACTCTACATTAAAATGAAGCCGTTGAAGTTTAAAGTAAATTTTCTCGAAACTATAAATTTGACAGTTTAACCCTTTTTATTCTCCCTTCAATTGAGATCTACGTGAACCAACTTCAAACATCACGTGAACTCACTTCCGTTCGCCTCGTCACGCATTCACCAGATGTTGAATTCTGAACTTGATCTCCCCAAGTCAAGCGCGTAATAAAAATTTTTACTTAAAAAATCAACATTCATTACGTAGTTTACTTATAAAGAAATGCCGGGATTACTAAAAAATTCTGTAGTGAAAAAAATGTAGGCCCTTTTATACAATTAAATAATAATTTATAACGCCCAACGATCACATACATAGATCCTAAACCCTAACTAGGATTCCCTGTGTCTCGGGACCCAGGAACTACGAGGACCATGGTCCAGCACCTATCGCCTCTAAAATCCGCTTTCCGATACTTGGTTTTCCCCTTCAATCCAGCAGATGGATCCGTAAATAAAACCTCATCAAAAATCAAACTTCAATCAAAACTAAAACTGCCTCTGTGGTGTGGTGGTTAAGCTGGTGGTTAAGCAATATCATAACCCGGAGGGGACGGGTTCGAGTCCTGTTCCAGGACCAGTATTTGGACACCGAAAAAAAAATGCAAATATTTGAGCCTAGTCTGATTGTTGTAGGACTATAGTGCTCGTAGTTCGTAGGTCCCTAGACAGGAATCTTAGTTAGGGTCCAAGATCTAAGTTTGTGATCGTTGGGCGTTATTACTATTATTGCCGGATTGCTTGCACCAGTATTGAGAAAGAGAACTGCTTTTTTTTTCAAACTCATATATTGTAATGGGCTATATATTATTTGACAATAAGCACTTTGTAATTTTATATGCTTAGTGAAATAACTTAATTTTAAGTACCCAATATAATTTTGACTTGTAAAAGTGCTAAAATTAGCCTATTTGCAATAAATCTTTTGAATTTGAATTTGAATTGCCAAAGTTACTCACCAAAATAATAGACACATAAGGGCAGTCGCGTGAGTGATGGTACCGTTCTCTCTGATCACCAGGGTATGGACTCTCATGCCGCAATGATGGCAGTTCAAGTACTTCCGATCCGAATTGGGTATACCAATAGGCGTGGTCGCCATTCCTTGATCTGGAATTTTAGTTCGTATTTCCTTACACAGATTGGTACATTTCCTTTGACCTTATTTAAATCGGACAGGTATCTTTTAGGCGATCGTGTTACATCCTAGACCATATCGTAACTTACCGTCTGTGTATCGGGTGCGATAGTGGTCAAACGCAAGCCTATTGAACAATAAAAAAAATCAATAATGTTGGACATATTAACTTACTTCTTTGTATATTTTTGGTGGGTTATATTCTATGCGTATGCGTTTACAAACAAAAAAGTATCTAAGTATTGTATCTGATTCCCATAGCACAAGCTTTGCTTAGTTTGGGACTAGATGGCGTGGTGTGAAATATCCATAGTATATTTATTTTAATGCTTATTATATTTGACTACCTTTTACATAACACATATTATACGCACTTTATTTACATTAACTAACACAGTGACAATACAAAAGAAATATAACTGAAACTAAAACTCAAAATATACGCAAACGCGAATGAAATAAATACGAAAGCATAAAGACTTGAATTTCTGATACATACAAAACGCACTTGGATGATGGGACGGCCCTTAATGTGGGACGCTACTTGCGTGGACACTATGGCGCCGTCACATCTTCCCGAGACACACGTTAGGGCCGCGGCTAATTTGGCTGAGCAGCTAAAACGGCTCAAATATAGTAATCTCAGTAGCGGTTACATATTTGAGCCGTTTGGTGTTGAGAGGGTTGGTTTGGGTCCGTGGGGGCCGGGAGCTCATTGCGTTTTCAAAAGTTTATCAGAGCTCCTGGTCGATCGCCCGCGTGGCCAAAATGCTGGCACTTATTTGGCACAACAAATCAGCATTGCAATTCAACGGGACAATGCTGCCAACATGTTGGGTACGCTACCTACTGGTAATGGGCTGGAGCATTTGGACTGACTGGCGTTGTTATTATTATTACTTTACCTCTGGGTAGTATGACCTGCGTTCTAGGAGGTTCTTCAACTCTTGGAGTCTCGGGTACAGGTTCTGAGGGCTCCACTACTGGACTGCTCACTCTGTAAACAAATGGGATAAGATTTAAACAGTGTATCCTCGTATCATCCATGTCATCTATGTTGAGTGATGATAGGTAATTATGACCGAAATTGGCGCCAGGCGGCTTTGGAACTAACTCTCGAGTTAGGACTGTCCTATTACCAAGCAACACTTTCATAATTTCGTGTCTTTTCATCGCCCATACCGCAATGTCTTAAGACGAAAGTTCTTAACCAGTGCGTCATACCAGTCATGACCTACGGAGCCGAAACGTGGACGCGCACGGTAGGACTGGTTCACAAATTTAAGGTCGCCCAGCGAGCTATGGAGAGAGCTATGCTCGGTGTATCTCAGCGGGATCGAATCCGAATCGAAGTCACTCGCCAGAGAACTAAAGTTACCGACATAGCTTATCTAATTAGCAAGCTGAAGTAGCAGTGGGCTGGTCATATCTGCCGAAGAACTGATAACCGTTGGGGTAGACGTGTTATTGAGTGGAGACCGCGAATCGGCAGACGTAGTGTAGGACGCCCTGCGGCAAGATGGAGCGATGATATACGCAAGGTAGCAACTGGAAGAGTAGAGCCGAAGACCGGGCTCAGTGGCGTGCCTTGGGAGAGTCCTATGTCCAGCAGTGTACTAATATAGGCTGATGATGATCATGATGACTTTCATAACGATCTTGGTCTTCATCGAAAGTCTAAGCTAATTACAAGATTCCAACTCTATCTTACTTAATTATTATTAGAACAAATTAAGGCAAAATAATGCTTACTTTTGAAGGAGCACAGTTTTATAATAAAACTAGTTGCGCCCCGCGGTTTCACCCGCGGATAAAAAGTATTTTAATTATTTGCTCATCCCAAGGAAAATTATACTTTTCCGGGACAAAATGTAGCCTAGTTAATCCAGTGTATATGCTATCTTGGTACTGAGTTCATGCAAACCCATTCAGCCGTTTGAGCGTAAAGGAGTAACTTAAATTGTTTGTTTATCTGCATTGAATAAGCTCTGAAACTACGGGATCGATTTGAAAAATTCTTTCACCATTAGAATGCTACAGTATCGCTGAGGAAGCGAACCGTATTCCTGTGTCAGATAAATCGTTTTTAGACTGAAAATCTCGAGATATAAGCCTCATATCAGTATTTTGAGAATGTATAATTGTAGACTAGTTGCGGCCCCCGTTTTTACCCGCGGATAAAAGTATTTTAATTATTTACTCATCCCACGGGAAAATTTCACTTTTCCGGGATAAAATGTAGCCTTGTTAATCCAGTGTATAAGCTATCTTGGTACCGAATTTCATCTAAATCCATTCAGCCGTTTGAGCGTAAAGGAGTAACAAACATACACACATACACAAAAACACACATACAAACTTTATAATATTAGTGTGATAGTGTGATAATTTCACGATGAACCCAACGATACCCATAAGTCATTTTGTGAAAAATCCAGTTAAACCCTTCTTGATTTCATCCCTTCAATTTTGACTAACCCCGACGTTTTTATATCTCAATATCTACAGATGACATGTCAGCTTCGACACCTACTGCGCCATCGTTGGTTCATATGTGTATGTGCAATTAACTACCTACATCTTTAAATATATATAACTCAAAGACTCAAAGGTGACTGACTGATTGACTGACTGACATAGTGATCTATCAACGCACAGCCCAAACCACTGGACGGATCGGGCTGAAATTTGGCATGCAGGTAGATGTTATGACGTAGGCATCCGCTAAGAAAGGATTTTTCGAAATTTCACCCTTAAGAGGGTGAAATGGGTGGTTGAATTATTTTCCCAAAGGCCACGCCACGGGCGAAGCTGCGGGCAGAAGCTCGTGTTAAAACAAGTAGTTTGTTGAATGCATCCTATTTTTGCCAAAGCCCAAGTTTATTTTAAAAATTTGAATCGTAGCGTGGGTTCACCAGCAACTGACCTGTTTTTCAGCAAGACTTTTCCGTCCATAGTATGTTGATCTCCGTAATATAAACAAATATCGAAATCAGCTCAGTCGTTTTGGTTTGAAAGCCACACAAACACAGACAGTTTTTTTTATTTTTGTACTAGCTGATCTCCGAGACTTCGTTCGTTTAGAGTTAGTTACCGCTCCTATCCCGTATCTATCCGTATCTTCTATGTTGATTTTGTCCCGCTTTTTAACCGACTTTAACAGATTTTTTTCTGATATGTTCCCGCTTACCCGATCCCATCCTACTCTTATTCCGTTACTGTCCCACTCCCGTCCCAATGCAACCTCGCTGAAGTCCAATTTTAATTGAAACCTCTTTTCTTTCCTCGTTCTTCTTTTGGGTGGGATAATAATGAATTTTCTATGAACTTAGAAGTCTCAGATATATGGATAGAGGTATTACTCCTAAGTACGGGTGAGCCGTGAGATTCTAGAGTTAGGAGGAGGTGAGCCGTGAGATGCTTCAGATAAAACGAGGTGAACCGTGAGATGCTAGAGATAGAAGGAGGTGAGCCGCGAGATGCCAAAGATAGAAGGAGGTGAGCCGTGAGATGCTTCAGATAACACGAGGTGAACCGTGAGATGCTAGAGATAGAAGGAGGTGAGCTGTGAGATGCCAAAGATAGAAGGAGGTGAGCCGTGAGATGCCAAAGATAGAAGGAGGTGAGCCGTGAGATGCTTCAGATAACACGAGGTGAACCGTGAGATGCTAGAAATAGAAGGAGGTGAGCTGTGAGATGCAAAAGATAGAAGGAGGTGAGCCGTGAGATGCTAGAGATAGCACGAGATGAGCCGTGAGATGCTAGAGATAGCAGAGGTGAGCCGTGAGATGCTAGAGATAGCACGAGGTGAGCCGTGAGATGCTAGAGATAGAATAAGGAGTAAAAATTACCCTACCTGTCTATTTCAGTGTAAGCGGGCGGTGGTTCAGGGAACTCCGATACTGGTATAGGAGACATGGGGAACCTATCCTCATCCCCTTGGTACAGCATAGCTTCCTTAGACATTAGAGATGATAGGCCGGAAGCGGATGTCGAAGCCATATTGGAGCTTGACGCACCTGTTGGGCAGGAACAATTTTGAAGTAGCGAACACAGCGAATCAGGATTGCTGATTCAACGGGGCAATGCTGCCAGCATGTTGGGTCCGCTACCTACTGGTAGTGGGCTGGAGCATTTGGACTGTCTATAGGTCGTTGCTGCCTGTATATGGTCCAAATGTTTTTTGCTCTGTAGAAAAGTCCTACCACCTAGTTAGTAGACTCTTACCAGCGACTGTAATTCTAAATAGCTATCGCAAATACTTGTTCTGTGTCTGGGAGTTTTAGTTCCTGCGTCCCTAGACACAGGGAATCCTAGTTAGGGTTCAGAATCTATGCATGTGATCGTTGAGCGTTACTTATCTAGAGGTTTTTATCCTAGAAGTTTTTAAGATGAGAATGATGGTTTCTTATAGGTAGCTGCGTGCTACATCGTTAACCGCATTGTCACTTACCATCAGGCAAGAAAAATGTGGACAAAAAACCCAAACCAGTTTTACTTTAGACCACACGACTGAAGTAAAACTTCTTAAGCTCCATCTATCGGCTGGTATCACTTTGTTTTTGCTTTGTTTAATGTTAATGTCGCCATCTCGACGATTGTAAAGTGTCATTTTACCAGACATACCAACATAATAATATAAATTTTTAACGTTCTTATGTTTACAATTGAAATCTATGTTAACCAACAACTTTCAACTTCCGTTCACCTCGCCAGCTTACTCTCCAAGTCAAGAGTGCGTAAAGAAGTTTCACTCCAAAAATCCTCACCTGAGGAGCTCCCGGCCCCGTACAAATCCAACGTGTTAGGCCTGATCGGGGGCAAAGGCCTACGTCTAGTGGAGTGGTTACTAACTGTGGACACATCGTCTTCTGACTCCGAGTCTCTTCGCCTGATAGACTCGTCCTTGTGCATTTCTATCCGTCTATTCTCGAATGGGTCGAAGAATATTGTCTCCTGAAACATGGACAAACAACTTTATTAGTTGAGACAGGTATATGTGCCGATGGGGGGCGAGTTGGCTGAACTGCAGTCGCGTCTCGCCCCCGGTACGGCGGACGAGGGCTCACGGGGGGTGTTTTAGTGGATTCGAGTCCCACATACCCTCTGCCATCACCCACGTGGTGGCAGAGAAGAAAAAACGAGTGTGCCTTAGACTAAACGAGCTTCGCCCGCGGCGTGGCCTATGGGATAATAATTTAACGACCCATTTCACCCTCTTTAGGGTGGAATTTCGAAAAATCCTTTCTTAGCGGATGCTAACGTCATAACATCTACCTGCATGCCAAATTTCAGCCCGATCCGTCCAGTGGTTTGGGCTGTGCGTTGATAGATCACTATGTCAGTCAGTTGTTGCCACCTTTGAGTTATATATATTTTTAAGTTTTACTTGAAAGCGCTCTTACCTGAACAAACTCTGGCTCTTCGTTCTGAGGACTTTGCGCGACATCGCTTCCGTTGCCTTCAGGTAGGTCGATGTAAACGACTGGATCGTCCGCTGGATCCCTTTTCACTTCAAGCCCGTCTCCTGAGTCCTGGAACTGATAGAAGACCCTTTTATTGACTTGTAAAACCATCCCGGCTCCTGTTATATTGTTTTATTGTGCAAAAACAGGGGCTTAACACTACTGCATGGGTCTCCAGTTATATTTCCAAAACCAATTGTGATCGTCCATTAATCACGAGAGGTTCGAAAGAGGGGGAGGGAGTTTGGAAATCATCACGTAACAACATCGGGGGGAGGGGTGTATTTAGATATTACGTGTGTACATATTGTGTAACTTATAACATCCCGTCGTTGTTACGTCGGGATTATTTTTTTTACATTATTCCACGCCCATGCCTCCGCCTTTTCGAAAGATTTCAACTAAAAATTTTATTTAAATATCGAAATTCTACTCACAAAAATTCACGAGTATTTATTCTGAAAGGGAGAACTGCCGGACAAATAATACTCCAATGCAAATTAAATACGCTACCTACTGGTAGTGGGTTGGAGTATTTGGACTGTCTATAGGTCATCGCGGCCAGTATATAGTAATAATAATAATAATATGTGTGGACATCTCACACAACGCCTTCTAGCCCCAAACTAAGCAAAGCTTGTGCTATGGGAACCAGATAACTGATACAATACCTAGATACTTTTTTGTTTGTAAATACATACATAGAATACAATATGACACCCAGACACAGAACAAACACCTATGTTCATCACACAAATGTTTGTCCTGAGTGGGAATCGAACCCACAACCCACAGTTCAGAAGGCAGGGCTACTACCAACTGAGCTATCGGGCCAGTCAATAATGCAAATGCAAATGTTTAGTAGGTAGTGTTTAGTAGTAGTTAGTTGACAGCTTCTGGTGTGGTAGTTGACCAGGTCGGCTCATTATCCTTAGGCGGTTCAATTCCTGCGACAGAACAAGTATTTGTGCACAGAAAAAAAAGCGCAAATACTGGTACTGAGTCTGGGTGTTGTGGGACCATGATTGTCGTAGTTCCTGGGTCCTTAGACACGGAATCCTATTTAGGGTCCAGGATCTATGTATGTGATCGTTGGGCGTTATTATAATTATATCATTACGTAATTTAACATACATAACTAGCTTCTGCCCGCGGCTTCACCCGCGTATAGGAAAATAATTCAACTACCCATTTCACCCTCTTAGGGATGGAAATTCGAAAACTCCTTTCTTAGTGGATACCTACATTTTACAAAGAACACACCCTCCAAATTTCAAGTCTCTAGGAGCAGTGGTTTAGGCTGTGCGTTGATAATATAAGTCAGTCAAGACTTTGAATGTTATATGTATAGATTTGTGGCGGCGATAAACGCGCCACATTTATAGAATTAAGATTTGTTGTTATCTGTGTCTGTGTCTCTGTTTCTCATGTGTATAATCATTCACTCTCTTCACTCACCGGATTCTCTCTCTCTACTTCCGACCGTCGCGCGAGCAAGTGTCACTCGACGCCTTTATTATAATATAATTAATTTGTATAACTTGTGGTGGCTCGAAGAGCAGGAATATCTGCGCCTTCGTCACCCAAAGATTAAATACTAACTTCATCATCCGAAGACTCCCGTCTCTCCGACACATGACTGCCGCTAGCTTCTGGCATGTCGATGTAGACTACAGGGCTGGGGTCAGGGTCTGGTTTGTTGGGGAGTCGATCCTGCCCGATCAGCGACTCGTTGCGAGCCTCGGCGTCCTCTTGCTGTGGGTTGAATACTTCGAAAATTTAGTATACAATTTTAAGTAATTAATTATAATTTAATCATCAATTTTAGTAGGCTGGAGCATTTGGACTGTCTATAGGTCATCGCGGCCAGTATATAGTCCAAATGCTTTTTTTTTTTTGTAGTAGTAGTAGTAGGTAGTTTTTAGTATTAGTTGTTGAATCATTGTAGTATTTAGAAAATAAAGGCAATTTGGCGTGTTTAAAAAAAATTTGAAGTAAAACTTCTTTACGCACTTGGGGAGTAAGCTGGTGAGACGAACGGAGTGTACGTGAAGATAAAAAGAAATAGTTAGGTTTCGTATATTACTGTAGGGGCAAAAGAGATGGAGCTAAATAAGTTTTACTTCAGTCGTGTGGTCTAAAGCTCACTCGTATTTTTTCATAGTAAAGCTTCATTACGCACTTGGGGAATAAGATGGCGAGGCGAACTGAAGTTGAAAGTCGTTGGTTAACATAGATCTCCATTGTCAATATAAAAAAGTTAAAAATTTGTATTATTATGTTGGTATGTCCGGTAAAATGACAATTTACAATTGTCAAGATGGCGACATTAACATTAAACGGAGCAAAAACAAAGTTATACCGGCCGATAGATGGAGCTAAACTAAAAAAGTTTTACTTCAGTCGTGTGATCTAAAGCACACTCATATTTTTATTACATACGAGCTTCTGCCCGCAGCTTCGCCCGCGGCTTGGCCTATGGGAAAATTTATTAATTCAACCACCCATTTCACGCTTACGTCATAACATCTACCTGCATGCCAAATTTCAGTCCGATCCGTCAAGTGGTTTGGGCTGTGCGTTGATAGATCACTATGTCAGTCAGTCACCTTTGAGTTATATATATTTAGATTTCCCATTAGCTTGAAGACGTTTCTCTCCACTCCACACGTCCATAGGCCTCCCATACCTACATCTATCAGCTCCCGGTGGCTTTAACCAGGTCGTTGGTCCACTTAGTTAACGGCCTATGTTTCGTCTTCCGGTTCATGGTCGCCATTCGAGAACCTTTCTTCCACATTGGTGGTCGGTTCTATGAGCGATGTTGCGTAACCCGTCGCCGCCCGAGACACGTCTTGAGCGACCCGCCTATTTATTATGTATCTCACGACAGGCTAGCGACAGGCGTAAATCTCGCGATCTTTGCTGTCAAACGTCACTTTTGTATTATGTATCAGCAGCTACAGAGCAGCAGTCGAGCGCCAGCTCACCCTCTGTTGGACAATCTATGAACTAATAAGTGCATTTTTACACCAAATTGGCATTACGTAAGCTCTCTTGACAGAAATAGAACAACGATAGCCGAGCAAAATGAACTGTCAAACAGCAATAACCTAAACACCTGTCGCAAAGTGTTTGTTTGTTGTTACTTCTGTCTAGTAGGAGTATACAAATAATTTTAAATCTAAATAAAACCATAAAGTTTACGTGCAAAACGATAAAAATCTTTGAAGGTGAACTAGTTTTATTCAATCTTAATCTAATCCAAAATATTCCAAGGGTATAAGTGTAGGTACACGTAAAATTATTATCAACCAACAAAACAAACGCTTTAGAGTAATAAAACATTACCTAACTAATTTTACCTAATGATTAACGTTCTAGTTTCGAAGTTATGGCACGCGCTGTTCTTCTCCTAGAGGCTCTTGATGGCGAAGAAAGGAGGGTCGAACTTCTGGAAAGGGCTCGTTTGCGGCGACATCTCAAGGATCAAGCGAACCCTTTAGCATTGCCTGATACCGAATTAAAAGCCCACTGCAATCTTTCAAAAACATTTTTCATGCAACTGTGCCATGACCTCAGGCCACTTATGTCGGCAAGGCAAAGACGAACAAAAGTGAGCTTGGAATGTAAAGTAAGGCGTCAATCTATCAATCGTTTAAAATAAATAAATATAAATAAAATGTCTTTATTTCAGGTGAAAAAACCCATATTGTACTTAAAACTAAAAAAATACAAAATAAAATGCTAAAATAGCATATCAAAAATATGTCTTAAATTAAAATTGATATAAAAACATATCAAATAGTCTGGTTGCTGAGTTCCGCAGTTATTTTCGATTCGCACTCCGGTGCATCGTCAACCAGTACTTGATGATTGGGCTGTGGAGGTATTCCCTCAGCCCTTTAATTATACTATTTGATGAACTTCTCAACCCATCCCAAAAGGAAACAGCTCTGGATCTAGTGACGGCAAAGAAGTCTGGAACCCTTGCATCGGCAAACATGCCGTTTAGTTTAGTAGCGAGACCATTCCACTCACGATCAACAGTCTCCCTTGATCTCTGTCCCAAACCAACGCCTTTGGCAAGGCCTGGGTGCGACATTAAGTGCTGCAGCAACTCGTCCATCTGAGCGTTTAATACTCTATGTTCCACTAAAATTACAAGAACGTCTTAGTGGCAGGAAACGAACTTGGACACAATATAATGCACATTCATTAGTTGTTAACTATCAGATCCAATCCAAGATGAAACTCTCCAGTAATACCTAGAGTAAGGAGAGGTATGTAGGGAAAACAATAATGAATAAAGTTAAAAACAAAAGATATGTTAAAAATGTCCAACGTAAACTTTGTTTACTATACAGACCACTTATTATAGGAGATACGTTAGTTACTATACTCTTTGGATACGTCTGTTTACCATACCACAGTCACAATACACCAAAAATCAACCACAGATATCGATAAAAACTGCATTAAATTGTTTTCAGCTGTTGCTGTTCTGTCGCTAGTGGCGCTAGTAACGATGGCCAAAGTGCATTCTGCAACAGGCGCGCAGTTGCCGAGCAATCGGCTTCCATAATATGATTTCTAGTGACATTTTGCGACTGATTGCGTAGCGCCTGCTGTCGCGACTGCAAAGTTTTACATAATCACCCAGCCGGATGATCCTATAACAGCCGTAGTATCGGCTGCGCTAGGATCACCGGACCAGTCTAGCCTTCTGGCTCAGGTACCGCGCCCGGCACCGGTATAGGATACCAGCGTAACCCAACCAGACACCGACCCCGCCGGCGAGGTCGACGTACCCCCCGTAGGTTAGCTAGAACGGTCGCGACTTTCAATAGGGTCTACTCTTCCAGTGGACGTAGTCTTTTCGATCCTCTTATCCCGGCAACGGCCCAAGCCGAGGTTTACACCTCAGGGGTGCCCGCCTGCTAGTTGCCTCCCACTTTTGATAAGCGCCTGCCCTCCCAGTGACGCTGTAAAGGTCGGTAGAGACCATTAACCCGTTGGCCTGCCCATTTCCATTTCAACTTGCTAATTCTAAGAGTTATCTTTGACAGTTTTCCTGCGTTCTATTGTTTTACTTTTTTTAAACTTATGACTAACCACAAAAGATTTAAACAAGCCTTAGACAATGTTAAACTACCTTTTTGTATTGTTAAACGTTTGACGTCTGTCTAAGCCTTGTTTATGTATTTGTGGTAACACGGATAATTATAAATAGTTCTTGTCTAAGGTCCAGAACGATGCTCAGTCATCGATCGGTGCTCAAGCAGAGATTTCATTCATAAATTGATAAGTTAGTGAATGAAATCTCTGCTTGGGCACCGATCAATGACTGAGCATCGTTTTGTAATACGGACATAGAAGCCCCAGTAAGTGACTACTTACCCCATCAGGCATGCTGACGTACACCACTGGTTCGGCCCGCCTTATGGGCAGTTCCACCTGAAAGTTAAATTTCAAATTCAATTTGTTTATTCACGAATTTGTTGCGGTGGCACATCTTCGCTCAGAAACTCCGTTACAGAAAGATGCTCAGTCATTCATTGGTGCTCAAGCAGAGATTTCATTCATAAAGTCGCTTGAGCACCAATCGATGACTAAGCATTTTTACCGTTTATTTATTTTTACGCTAAGGCCGCGTCATAGCGTTTTTTTAAACGGGGTCCGTATACCTCTTAAGTTGAAAATCGCACATCATAATTTGATATCAAACTTAGTGTGCATATGAAAATGTGTTAATCAAATAAATGTCTTATTTGGTTGTTCCTTAGAACACTTTACCTGTTTCCTTGGTAAGTTGTTCCATCTGGAAGCCGTGGCCGAATCTATGGTCGGCGCGTCGTTGACGGGTGGATTTGTATAAGGATACCCTTGGTAGGGGCGTGTATGGTGGTTAGTAGCCCTCATTTTGTGGCGGGGAAACTACCCTGAAATTAAAAAAAAAAACTTGAGATTTTTTTTTTCTTTTGGCTCCACACTTTTGTGTATTTAGCCAGTTTTTGTAAGATAAATAACGGCTAAAACTCACGTCAGCACGTAACTGACAGTCTGACAGTTACGTGGCTCCCAGAAGAAGGACATCGAATATGTCCGAAACCTGGTCGGAGTAATTTCGACTTAATTGACGTGAGTTTTAGCCGTTATTTATCTTACAAAATGTGTCATACTCACGATAGTTTTCAAACTAAAATATTTAGCCAGGTCAAGTAATTGATAATTTCACGCTGATATGTCTCAAGTCAAGTCACAGTCCAAATCATCAAGTCGAGTCTAGTCTATTCAAGTCATACTCCTAGTTAAAAATGTATCTAAGTATTGTATCAGTTATCTGGTTCCCATAGTACAAGCTTTGCTTAGTTTGGGGCTAGAAGGCGCTGTGTGAAATGACCACATTGCTTTTAAAATTTGAGTTACAAACGGGATATGAACCCGCATACGTTCCCTAATAGGGGCAGCGACATCTATTGAAAGATTCTTGAGAATTACAACCAGCTGGGCGATGACGTAACTTGATTGCAACACATAGAAACACAAATTGTATGGATTTGACAGTTTGAATACGCAGTTTATGTGCATAGTTTGGAAATTTCTCCTGTTGCATTGCAAAGTTTCGTGATCACCCCTAGATCATGTTATATAAACATCTCAAAAGTTGTTTTTGGCGGGAAAACGAAAAAGATCGCGTCACCGCATTGTATTATTTTCCAAAGCTTGTGTTATTTTCAGTGTTAGTGCATAAAATTCTTGGCATTTTATTCGGTAAGTGCTGGATTACAGGCATGAGTGTGGGAAAGTGGTATAATGATGGTGAAACGTTTCTTTTCGTGTTGTTTCCAAAACTCCATAAAAGCTTCAAGTAAAGTTGCCACCACTTTACTAGGAGTACGACTTTGACTAGACTGACTTGACTATGACTTGACTTGATGACTTCGACTGTGACTTGACACATATTTGCGTGAAATATAGATAACTTGATCAATTATCAATTACTTGACACTGGCTAAATATACAAAAGTGTGGATCCAAAACTAAAAAAAAAACTATTCTAATTGAAAAGGACTTAGTTAACAGGAAAACCATAAACAAAAATACTTAATCGTGCATGTCGTATCTTTGCGGAATTTCATTGGCATTTACTATAATCTAAATATGTTTGATAACAGTATCATTCAACAGCTGATATAAATATGACGGCGGCGACGTCCAGTTGTAAACTCTATGCACAGCGGGCAGTATCGTAATTTACCCTGTCGTAGCATTTAAATTTATTATAGTGGCAACACCGGTATCTGTCATCGCTCCCCCACCCATCTGGCTATAAAAAGGGAACGCTCGGTGTACTACTGATCATTCTTGCTCCGGACACGGCGCGGTGTAGACATGCTGAAGGCCTATAGTTATATAGGTTGCAACCTACGCACAGCCCGTTCCTTCTACAAATATGTACGGTCTTAGGTTATGAACTGTAGCGAAAAGCAGAAAGAAAACATTTTTTCAAAAATCACAGACGTAAATCACAACAATATAAATATATACTTTACCGCATATACATTATATTTGTTAATAATAAAAAAAAATAACTTAAAAAAAATATATTACAATTCCTTTTTTTAATATGGCAAATTGCTTTTATTTTCAAAATACTACAATGATTATATATTATGTATTATATTATAAATGTATATATATATACGTTGCGACTTGCGATGCGCGATGAACAGATTATACAGAGTGCGAAATAAAGCAAATAGCAAATAGCAACAAGTAAGAGCCACGATAGCATTTGCTATATGATATGTATAATAAGCACGTTGCTTTATGTTGCTATATGCTATATTAACCACCACTATATACAACGAGCTTCGGGCAGATGCTTCGCCCGCGGCGTGGCCTATGGGAAAATAATTCAACCACCCATTTCACCCTCTTAAGGGTGGAATTTCGAAAAATCCTTTCTTAGCGGATGTCTACGTCATAACATCTACCTGCATGCCAAATTTCAGCCCGATCCGTCCAGTGGTTTGGGCTGTGCGTTGAAAGATCACTATATTAATCAGTCAATCAGTCACCTTTGAGTTATATATATTTAGAAGATTTAAAAAAGCAGTACCAGCTGTCGAAATTGGGAGGCAACTAGATCAAGACCCCCTGGGTTGCAAGCTTCGGCTTGGGTCGTTGCCGCGTTTAGAGATCGAGAAGAACGATCGCGACTTTCAATAGGGTCAACTCTTCCAGTGGACGTAGTCTTCTCGATCCTCTGATCCCGGCAACCGCCGAAATCGAGGCTCGCACCCCCTGAGCTAGTTGCCTCCCACTTTGATGGCTGGGCGCCTTAAACGCCTATCCCGCTCGGTGACGCTGTAAAGCTCTGTGGAAACCAACAGCATTATCCCGTTAAAAAGTATTCGATAGAATTTTAGCGCAATACCCTCAGCATTAAGAAAGCGCGAAACAGTTCAGTCTACAAAGACAAAGAGATAATAAATCAATTCTGTTATTTTCACTGATTTTCGCTGTACGGTGATTATTTATTTATTGTGATAAAAACGACAACACAAAGTATTTCATACATTCAGAACAAACAAATCAGGGTTCAAAGTTAAAGTTAAAAGATCTATTGCAAATAGGCTAATTTTAGCACTTTTACAAGTCAAAATTATATTAGGTGCTTAAAATTAAGTTATTTCACTAAGCATATAAAATTACAAAGTGCTTATTCAAGTAATTCTAAGTCAAATAATATATAGCAAGCCCATTACAATATATGAGTTTGAAAAAAAAGCAGTTCTACTTCTCACTACTGGTGCAAGCAATCCGGCACAATGCAGAATAGAAAACTTTGATCCGAAAAAAAATAAATGTTATAAAATAATAAATGAATCCAATGATGATGATGATGCATAATGAAATCAACATCACAATTGAAGGGGTGAGAACAAAAAGGATTTAACTGATTTTTTTCACAAAATGACTTTGGGTATCGTTGGATTCAGCGTGAAATTATCTACAATAATACATTCTCAAAATACCGAAATGAAGCTTAAATCTCGAGATTTTGAGTCTAAAAACGGTTTATCTGTCACAGAAATACAGTTCGCTTAGCATAAAAACATTATTATAATTATTTTATTATATTATATTTTTACAGTAATTGAAAAACAGAATTAGTGCTGTATTTAGTATTTTAAAATAGAATTAATACATTTTTAAGCAACTTAAACTTACATAAACCTTTTCTATTACCTTATAAGCACTCTATATTAAAATGAAGCCGTTGAACTATCAATTTGACAGTTAAACCCTTTTTATTCTCAACCCTTCAATTGTAAAACTCACAAACAGTCTTGAGACACACACTATTCACAACTCCATAATCCACATCAGAAATTCACTGCAATCCAAAGAATCGACACTTTGATCGTCAATATAAAAACTTGACACTTTCGCGAATAAATTTGCCTATTTTCGGTATTTTATCCGGTAATTTATTCGGTATCATATCCCACGTACGATCTATGTTATACTGTATCATATTCGAGTACGTTATCGGCAATGATAAGATAAATAATGCGATGTCGCATTTTAGCTGATACAAGCTTTAGATACCTGCTAATGTATTTTTTACCGAGCGAGCACGAAACGTCTTCGGCAAAAATAATCTGGGGGCACGGCAGTGATCTCGCTAAGTTGAGCAAAAAAGCGGCACTGTCTATTCTTCCATCAGTTATGTCTGTCCAGTAAAATCCCGCCTGTTCCCCTTACAGGTCGCATTTTCAAACCTATTGTGGTGAATGCACTCCGCGACGCCAACCCCGATTTTGACTTTTCTTTTGGCAAGTGGTCCAACATTGGTTGTTTGACTGGCCCGATAGCTCAGTTGGTAGTAACCCTGCCTTCTGGACCGTTAGTTGTGGGTTCGATCCTCACCCAGGACAAACATTTGTGTGATGAACATCGATGTTTGTTCTGTGTCTGGGTGTTATATTGTATTCTATGTATGTATTTACAAACAAAAAGTATCTAATTATTGTATCAGTTATCTGGTTCTCATAGTACAAGCTTTGCTTAGTTTGGGACTAGATAGCACTGCGTGAAATGTCTACAGATATTTGTCATTTATTATTGTTGGTGCAGTATTGACATATTGTGAAAGCATGAGTGACCAATGGAGCAATACTGGTAACCCCGATAGTGATAGTGAATAATTTTTCGTTTAATCTAGAATTATCACATCTGACATTGACGAATAGACGGGGGGCTGTATTCGTCAATGTCAGAGTTTATAAACTCTCCACCGCTAACCCCCATCATTAAACAACTTTTTTGAGGGGAGGAAACGCCCTCGCACTTTTCTACCACCACGGGGGGAGGGGAGTATGTGGGACTCGGATCCACTAAAACTCCCCCGTGACTCGTCCGCCACCGGAATGCAGCGAGATGATGTCCCGCTTCCATTAACCATCTCGCTCCGGCGGTAGGCCTTTTCGGACACAGCGCCAGTGGCTGGGTAACCATGCAAATCGGTTACCCACCAGACGCGTGGAGCCGTGTTGACTCCCCACCGCCGACTCCATCATTAAATAACTAGATCAATACCAATATTTGCCGAGGTATTCAAAGATCAAATTAACTGCGTGTTGATATTTCAGATAAGCCAATGAGTTTCGTTGTACTGGGGAAGTAGGTAGGTACTAGACAAATTTATCAGAGTGTATGGTCTACACTACGCGCGATCTTCATTAGCTTGAAGACCAGTGCCGGATTAAACAAGCGTGAGCCCGTAGCAAATTCTTGCAGAGCCCTTGATCTACTATGGGCTATTATGAAGTGGTAAAAATAGAATTCAATACCTTTATTTCCCATTTTAGTAGGAAAAATTGTGACGTTTCATATTTTTGTGACATCAAGTAAATTCAATATACCATATCTTATAAGTTTCACTCAATAAATTGCGCTCAGCCAGAGATGAGTGGGTTTAAATGTGCGGGCCCCCTTTCGCGCGAGGCCCGTAGCAATCGCTACTCTTGCTGCATGGTTAATCTGGCACTGTGAAGACGTCCACTGCTGAACGTAGGCTTTGCCCATGAACCGTGACTTGGAGCTACTCGTACTACATGCCCTTGCAACAACAACAGCTCGACCAGCATCATGCATAAATCTACACATCTCTTGAGAAAGCGTTTGATCAATGAAAACGCAACAATATGTTCACTTTATTCGCGTGATCTTGCTTCGGAATGGATAATGAGGTTAAAAAGTTCTTCAGCACATTCGCCGAAGTAGATGTGGTAAAACATTGACAGTCTTGTCACTAGACGATGTTCCAATCTTTTTTCTTTCTCTTTTCAATCTCATTGCTGACGAAGCGCTGGTGAAGGCTAAGCTACAAAGTCTACAAAGTTTAGTTAAAGCTACAAAGTTTAGTACTGATGCAAAGTGGCTTTTACACTTCGCTTTTACAAGCTTCGAAGAGTGTGCGATAGAATTGCACAACTCAATTCCTCCATATTTTTACTACCGCACAATACGACGCACGAAAACTCGAGATCCGTATATGGTAGACATTCCTTTAATCCACAAAACGTTTCGCTTCAACGTTTATGGCGCGAACGGCAAAGGAAGCTCACCAGGCGTCTCTGATCCTGAAAAATATAATATGGAATTTTTTGAATTAGATTAATTCAAAAAATTCCATGTTTTCACCCACGGATAAAAGTACCATGCACTGAGAACAGGGAACAAACACATAGTACAAACTTTCGCATTTATAATATTAGTAAGATTTGATTGTTCTATTGTTTCAGAAAGTGCCCTACAAGGCAAGTATTCGTGCGCGGCGGCAGATCACACTGCATCGACGCTTGCAACGCCGAGACGATGTGCGGTGAGGTGCGCGTTCCGGAACATCACTTGAACGTATGTACAGTAAACTCTCCTAATTTATACAAGCCTGTTACCATTAGTAGGTTGTAGAGCTTTACCACGGGTGAAATACAGTTTGTCTTGCGTATTTGCGTACTATACTGCACGGAATCAACCAATCGGGAAGCGCGTATTTCAAAATAAGTTTCAGTAAATCCGATAGTTGCTTTCCACCTTTGACGCTGGGTGCCTTATTATTCTTTTTTTTTGTTTTGTTTTGGCTCCACACTTTTTAGCCAGTGTCAAGTAATTGATAATTTCTCAAGTTAATTAACATTATATGATGTGTCAAGACAAGTCAAGTCACAGTCCAAGTCATCACAGTCAAGTCAAGTTAAGTCATACTCCTAGTAAATTGGTGGCAACTTTACCAGAAGCTTCTATGGAGTTTTGGAAACAACAAGGAAGAAACTTTTCACCATCTTTATACCACTTTCCCACACTCATGCCTGTAATTCAGCACTTAACGAATAAAATGCCACCAATTTTACGCACTAACACTGAAAATAACAAGTTTTGGAAAATAATACAATGCGCCGACGCGATCTTTTTCGTTTTCCGGCCAAAACTCAAGGGTGCCTTATTTGCCTGCGATTTCGCTCATTGGTGTCGATTCTCTGTCGCATTCTCTAAAACTACAGTAAACTTAAAGTATGGCGGTACTCTTCTGATAAAGGGGAAATGAAAAAGACGGAAATATGTTAATTTCGTTTAGCTTTAGAGAATGCGACACAGAATCGACACCATTGTCTCTGTAAGTTCTTTTTTTTAAATCTTATTTTATTCGATACCTTGAGTCGCTTTGCGACTATGCCGGCACCATTGTGTATAGTCCTTATCTTAATCTTCCATAAAATTGAACACCATATTTAGAGCGGTCTTCACGCGTCAGCGGTCGGTTACTTCACTGTATGGAGTGGACAAGACTGTTTGAACTGCACCGACATCAAGAAAGTTAGATCCGTATCGAGGGAGAATGTTCCTTCTAATTGACTGGCTCCGCACACATTCCACAAGACATGGTGGAAATCTTCTGGGACTCTACAGGAGACACAACTTGGGGAGTTTTTTTTTATTCATCAAGTGTTTAAACTTGTTCAGTGGCATGGCCGGAGCGCAGTCTGTGAGCTACAACTATGAAGGTATACCAATAGCCTGTCGAAAAGAATAGGCATGATCAACTGATAAGTTCAAACCATTTATTAGGAAATATCCTACGGAACTCTTTAGTGATAAACAGCCTATGTATATTGATTATCCTGTTCAAGATATTGTGTATAGAGTCACAGAATAAATAAAAGTTGGTAAAAAGACCACAGGAAATAGCTGTTAAGTACTTGCCTGTCGACAAAACCATGTACTTTTAAGATGCCCTGCAAATGTCTTGAGTATGACATTAAGGTGATTGAAGACACGTCAAAAAAGAAAACATTTTTAATAAACCTTAGTAAATAACTGCGTCGTAGAAGACGGAGTCGTGGAGCTTGTGTCATCACCATGCTACGCGGTCTTAGCTGTCGAGGTTGACACATTCGATTTACTCGCCGCTCCTATCTTACTTAGTATATCATCCAGCTGGGTTTTAAAGGTGTTTAAAGATTTTGCAATGGTATCATCAGATTTGGATTCATTGTCCATAAATTCTTGGGAAATAGATGAAGACACAATTCGCCCATGTCTTCTTCCTTCGTATATTGGATATGTCGGAGTCTTTCTGACAGGTGCTGATGTGTCTTTATGTAATTTGTAAGATGGAGATTTGACTTTAGGTAGTATTGTAGAATCAGTTTTAGAATTTCGCGTTGTTAAGATAAGCGCATGGATTACTTTTGTTTTATTCCTAAGTCCCAAAAAATGATCTGACTTGTGGGGCTGTTTGTAATCATGACGCTGCTTATATGGATGATATTGTTGCATGTCATCAGGAATTGGTGTGTCATTCATTTTAGTATTTATCTGCTGGTATTTTGGTTGACTGTCATCAGTCATTTGTTTGTTCTTCAATTTAGTGTGTACTAGCTGGTGTTTATATAAATGATGATACTTGCTACCTGTCATTTGTTTGTGATTTAATTTTGTGCGTAATTGTTTATGTCTATGTAGATGATGTAGCTTGGTATCAGTCATTTGTTTGTCTGTCAACTTAGTGCGTTTCTGCTGATGTTTATAAATATGTTGTCGCTTTTTTTCATGCATTTGTTTGTCATTCAGCTTAGTGTGTTCTCGCTTGTTTTCATATACGTTTTGCCTGTCATTAGCCATGCTTTTATCATTCAGTTTAGTGTGTTCTTGCTGATGTTTATATTGATGATGTAGCTTGACTTCAGGCATTTGCTTGTCGTTCAGCTTAGGGTATTCTTGCTGGTTTTTAGAAAGATGATGTGTCTTATCATCAGAACTTTTGTCATTCAATTTGGTGTGTTCTTGGTGTTGAAGTAAATAATGAATCTTGTTATCAGCGATTTGTTTGTCATTCGATTTAATATCTTTCTGCTGAATCTTGTGTTGATAATTTTTTGCCATATATTTGTCATTCAATTTAGTGTCTTCTTGAGCTGAAATTTCTCCGTCGGTCATTTCATTAGAGTCTTTAAAGTTCTTCGGTGTTGCTTCAAGACTTCCTTTGATTCGTCTCTCTTGCAGACTTTCCTCTAACATGGTTACAGCTCTTTTTAATAAGTTTTTAGTAGTGCGATATGGCTTTCCCTTCCTATGATGCATTACCTTGTCGTTTATATCGTCGTTACTTTTTTCATAGTTTTTGTCTTTATTAAAGTGATGCTGATGTGGATTCTTCGCTTGTTTTTCAGAATCAATGACGTACTCGGCTAGTTGATCCGTAAGGGTTTCAGATATAAATTTGCGCGCTAGTTTCTTCATGTCAGTCTTTTCTGGTCCTGGCTCGAATGATTGTGATGTATAAACTAAATTTAGTAGTTGGAAACCTGAAAAATAATAAATTTGGCACTGGCTTATTTCGGATCAGAAGGTCTAAATGAAAAGTCGATTTGCGGTGTGTTGCTGGCAGAAATTTGATGAGAATAAGAAGAAACAACGACCGGACCCAGTGGCGCGCCTTGGGAGAGGCCTATGCCTAGTAATGGACTAACACAGGCTAAGATGATAACGACGATGATTTGTTTTCTTACCAACAAAAAACAGAAAATATGGTAGCATTTCAACAGAACAGAAGTAATTCGTAACGCCTTATAGCTTATAGGTTTAATTTAATAGTTTTATGAGCAGGAAATAAAATTGATTTTACTTAGGCAACAACATCGGTATCGATTGTATGGTTTATTTTCTTATTGTTGTTACTGACGAAAACTAAACTCATGGCTAACCTGTGGTTATGCACTGCACACGTCGCGCACACGGCACACATCAAGCTTCATACACACATTGACTGGCCCGATAGCTCAGTTAGTAGTAACCCTGCCTTCTGAACTGTGGGTTGTGGGTTCGATTCCCACCCAGAACAAACATTTGTGTGATAAACAGGTGTTTGTTTTGTGTCTGGGTATTATATTGTATCATATGTATTTATTTACAAATAAATATTTAAGTATTGTATCAGTTATCTGGTACCCGTAATACAAGGGTTGCTTAGTTTGGGGCTAGACGGCGTTGTGTGAGAAATCAACAAAAAAAAGACGTGTGGCACTCGGAGACTGCCGCGGTAAAGCTTTAATTAATTATTGTTAATTATTTATTATTATTTATTTATTTTATTAATGCAGTATTTTTTTTCCTTTACGGTAGTTTTCCAATACAACCAATGCCACCTAAAGGCGGGTTGTGTACTCCTTGGGTGGTTGTACTCCGACCGGCACAGCGGTTCGGAGTGGGGGGTGTTAGGTTTTTTTCGTTACGGAATTTCTGGATTCGGTCCCCACGCTCAAGGCCCGCGATAAAAGCTATGCAATAGCTTAAAAAAATTAAATGGTGAAGTTTTTAGGGATCCGTACCCAAAAAGTTACACGGTATCCTATAACTGAGCCCCTGGTGTGTCTATCTGATCCATAAACGACAGTATCGCTTGATCCATAAACAACCGTCTGATATTATCATATATGTATGCGTTATTATGCCGTATTTCCTTATAAATAAAAATATCTTTTCTCGTTTCAGCCGTGCTATGTCTGCAACAGTACAGGCCACAATTGCCGCGCCTTGCCTAGGTACACGTTGAAGCTGGAAGACGAAATGCCCCCGACAGAGATCAGCGAGAATTTGCTCATCGATGACGCCGATACTGCTGGTATATTCTACTTCAAAAAATTGTTCAAGCTTATTTTTGTAGTAAAACTTCTTTACGCATGCTTACCTTGGGTAGCTGGTGAATGCGTGACGAGGCGAACGGAAGTTGAAAGTTGGTGGTTAACGTACATCTCCATTCTCAACACAACAAAGTTAAAATTTTCTAATCCGGTAAAGTGACAATTTCTTTTTTTTTTATGTTAATGAATGACAAGGCGAGCTAACCGTTCGCCTGATGTTAAACGACACGGCGGCCCATCAATTGCAGTGTAACTCGGAACTCTAACAGTCTTATTACAAAACGTGGACTAAGTAGAGGTCTAAGCCTGGACCAATTAGTCCTAGTTTGTTACGGTACTAAGTAGTTAGACCTTGACTTTATTACAAAACGGCGACTAATCGAAGATCAGCTGATACCAGAGATAGTCCATGGCTTAAATATTGACCATAGACTAAATACGAAAAAAGTTTGTTCTTTGGACCACATTTATTCTCACGATCCTTTTTTCACGTTTCGTTAGATTTTTTGTTTTCGTCTATAATATACGTGCATTGGCCTTGGAAAGCTTATTGTTTGCATATTTTTTAATGAATAAATAATCAGATTCATAAAAGTCAGCTTTGCTACAATTATTTTCAACTAATAAAACTGTTAAGTTTTAATAGTTACCAACGAGGCTTGCGAGAATCAGAACGTAAATATGGCATTGTTTAACACGAGTAAATTGATATTTTGTTTTTTGTTGTTATAACTAACTGTAACTATAATAAATATCGTAAAAATGGAGCAACAAAATGTAAAATCTGAACCGAGTAGATGTATTTTATCAAAGACCAAGACAACCTCAAAATCCTTTAACAAAGAAGGTTGATAACCCAACATTGGCGTTTAGCGCGTAAATAGTTTTAAATCTATAAAGTTTCATTTTTCCACCACCGTGGCGCTAGTTTCTTTCGTTTAGCGAGTTAGTACCATAGTTAAACTAGGGTCATCGGAGGATTAACTTTAGACCATGGACGATCCCCTTATCAGCGATAAACTCGTTTTTGTAATAAGGTTTTTAAATAGTCTAGGTTTAGACCTAGTACTAACTTTAGGCCACGCTTGGTCTGCGTTTTGTACTAAGATGGGATAAGTATAGTTTCGCGTGACACTGCACTGCGCACGTCATCCTGAGACATCAGCACAATCTAGTAAGATTACTAGACTGTGAGATCAGATCATAAAGTCTCATTTGCCCAGTAATTTCACTAGCTACAGTGCCTTTCAAACCGGAACACAGCAGTGCTGACGTACTATTGCTTGGCGGCAGAATAACTGGCAAAGCAGTGGTACCTACCTAGACGAACTTTGCAACCACCTACCACCTAGTAAATAATAGAATAGTCAAGATGGCGACATTAACATTAAACAAAGTTACACCGGCCGATAGATGGAGCTAAAGAAGTTTTACTTCAGTCGTGTGGTCTAAAGTACACTCGTTTTTTCAGTACCAGGAGAAATTGAAGAAGAGCCAATGGGTGTGGTGGACACAGATTTCGTTCTATACGTGAGCGCTGTCGAGACCGAGCGCTGTCGCAGAGGACTCACCGTTGCTTACGCCTCACATTGTCAGCAAGAATCTGCTTTAGACAGGTGAGGTGATAACAGCTTTAGGTAGCTCGCTACAAGTACTTGTTTTGAATGGACTAATGCTGTTAGTCTCTACCGATGTTTACAGCGTCACCGGGCAGGCGCTTAATGTGCCCAGTCGTTAAAAGTGGGAGGCAACTAGTTCAAAGGCACCCCTGGAGTGCGAGCCTCGGCTTGGGCCGTTGCCGGGATAAGAGGATCGAGAAGACTACGTCCACTGGAAGAGTGGACCCTATTGAAAGTTGCGACCGTTCTAGGCAGAACTTCTTTGACGGAACTTCTCTGATAGAACTTCTCTGAATAAACTTCTTAGATAAAACTACTGTGAAGCAGCTATTATTTATTTTTAGTTGATAAATATCCTCAGGAAATCTGTAGGTAGTAGTGTCAGTAACAGTAACAGTGTCAGTAGATAGCTATCTGTAGGTAATCTGTTCTTTTTTCAGTTAACTATATTATTTTACTTATTTTCATATCAAGTTTTACCAATTTTCTTGTCAATCTGACATTCCTTGCGTCTTTAGTCTTGTTTGTCACTTGTTTTGGGAAAAAGCGCGGGAGTGTTTTTTCTAAAATAGCTAACACTATAAATATAAGCCTTTTCTAACAGAACTTCTATGATAAAACTTTAGTTATAAAACTACTCGAACAAAACTTTTCTTATAAAACTTATCTGACAAAACTGCTCTTACACAAATTCTTTAACAAATTAATTGTAAAACTTCTCTCAAATTCTTTAACAAAACTTGTATGATAGAACTTCTCTTACACAAATACATTAACAAGTTCTGATAACGCTTCTCTTACACAAATTCTTTAACAAAACTGTTATGACAAAACTTCTCTTACACAAATTCTTCAACAAAACTTCTGTGATAAACTTCTCTTCCACATATTCAGTAACAAACTTCTGTGATAAAACTTCTCTTACACAAATTCTTTAACAAAACTGCTATGACAAAACTTCTCTTATACAAATTCTTCAACAAAACTTCTGTGATAAACTTCTCTTACACAAATTCAGTAACAAACTTCTGTGATAAAACTTCTCTTACACAAATTCACTAACAAAACTTCTACGATAAAACTTCTCTTACATAAATTCTTTAACAAAACTGCTATGACAAAACTTCTCTTATACAAATTCTTCAACAAAACTTCTGTGATAAACTTCTCTTACACAAATTCAGTAACAAACTTCTGTGATAAAACTTCTCTTACACAAATTCACTAACAAGTTCTATGATAACGCTCTTACACAAATTCTTTAACAAAACTGCTATGACAAAACTTCTCTTACACAAATTCTTCAACAAAACTTCTGTGATAAACTTCTCTTACACAAATTCTTTAACAAAACTTCTACGACAAAACTTCTCTTACACAAATTCTTTAACAAAACTTCTATGATAATACTTCTCATACAGAATTTTTTCAACAAAACTTCTCTTACAAAACTTTTATGATAAAACTGTTTAGCTTTTCAACTTTTTAACATAAATCGTTCGCTCCTTCCAGACCGATCGCTGGCCACGCTAACTTCTGTCCCGGCGAGCTTTCAACGAAATATAGAGACTTACCATCTGTACTGTCGACCGTGAAACATGAAATGCTACACGCGCTGGGGTTCAGTATATCGCTCTTCGCTTTTTACAGGTAAGACCTGCGAGTTGATCGTGGAATTTTGATTGTAGTGCATCAAGGGAAATTTAATTCCTACCTTGAAAATTTCCTTAGTCACTATGTACATGAACTACGTAACTGTAAAATCCATACAAATTTGTGTTTATAACGGCTGCAATCAAGTTTTGTGATAACTGACCTATGTCAAAACAATAATAAATTTTTGAAACAGAAAATTAAAAATACAATATTACTTATAAATTAATAATAATAATAATATGTGTGGACATTTCACACAGCGCCATCTAGCCCCAAACTAAGCAAAGCTTGTACTATGGGAACCAGATAACTGATACAATACTTAGATACTTTTTGTTTGTAAATACATACATAGAATACAATATGACACCCAGACACAGAACATACACCTATGTTCATCACACAAATGTTTGTCCTGAGTGGGAATCGAACCCACAACCCACAGTTCAGAAGGCAGGGCTACTACCAACTGAGCTATCGGGCCAGTCATCAGGGGAAATTTAATTCCTACCTTGAAAATTTCTATAGTCACTATGTTCATGAACTACGTAACTGTAAAATCCAAACAAATTTGTGTTTATAACGGCTGCTATCAAGTTTTGTAATCAAAACTTAATATGCCTTAACCTATGTCAAAATAATAATACATTTTTGAAACAGAAAATTAAAAACACAATATTACTTATAAATTATTTTATTACTATTTATTATGTTATTTTTTTTATTACCCTTTTGAGTAATTTAAAGCTAATATATTAAATTTTTGGTAAAAAGGGAACTTAATCAAACAAACCACTACCAGTAGGCAACGTGCCCATTATGCTGGCAGCATTGCCACGTTGAATGGCAATGCTCAATATTTGGCCGAAGTAGAGGCCAGCATTTTGGTCACGTGTGGCTTCGACCAGACGTTTAGAAAGGTCTGATTTAAAGCTTAGATATTTCATAGTAAAAAAGTATTAAAATAAACATAAAAATACGAACAAAAAAATGTAGTACATGACTTTATTTGCTCTAGACGATGACGTGAGTTTCACGCTTTTGTTCACCCAAAACAGTACACATACATACACAGTATGCATATAGCTCATGGAAAACGTTCGGTGACGATGACGCGAGTTCCATGATTTTTGTTCACACAAAAAGTGTTCCAACACGCCTAAAGAAGTTTTCACTTCGAAAATTACTAATAATAATAATTCATAATTCATTTATTCAATAACAATTTTTACATTGTGTTTGAAATGCCTAAAACCCTAGTCACCTATAATTAAATATAAATCAACACTATTAATGTAAAGATAAAACGGGTCTATTCGCGCACAAAAATTATCAAAATATAATTTTGACTAACCTCGACGTTTTTACCTTACGTGAAGGGGGTAACGGACAAAGTTGGAACAGCACTAAGAAAGTACTCCATCAAGACTGTATACACTCCGTTATTCAAGGTGGCACAGCAGGTGGGGCCAGTGAAAGACATCATCCCGTTTCAAACATCCGGCGTTTATAAGATTGACTGCAGCTGTGGTAGTTCCTACATTGGTCAGACAAAACGTACCATTGCGGAAAGGGTTAAGGAACATATCGCAGCTGTGAAAAACCGACAAACCAATAAATCTGCGATTGCCGAGCACTTGCTTGAGTCAGGACCAAACCACTGGATCGAACTTCATGCCCCTAAAGTTCTCGCTACTGACAAACAATTTTACCCAAGAGTTGTCCGAGAAGCCATTGAAATTAAGAAGTATAGCAATTTCAATCGGGAAGATGGCTATAGGTTATCCTCAGCGTGGAATCCGGTGATAAGTAGGTGTTCGCGTCGCGATTTGTGTTCGCGTGTAACTGCCGATACTGTTAGTATTATATGCCGGGATATTGATAGTGAAAATTTACAACATCAAATGCGGGTAGTTGGAGACGACGCCCGTTCTGCACGATGCTGACACCCGCTACTCCAGTCCCCTCGTGTACGCGGCCAATGTAACTTGGTCGAAACGTCGAGGTTAGTCAAAATTATATTTTGATAATTTTTGTGCGCGAATAGACCCGTTTTATCTTTACATTATGAGTTCAAGTCGCGAAAGTTTAAAAAGTGTTATAATCAACACTATTATTCTTATTCCTAAATTCCGCCAGTAAGTCCGTAATACAAACACAATATGTGCCTACTTATAAGAGAAAACATCGATCAAACATTACCGTTCTTGTCAATAAAATCCTGTACACAGTAAAAACACCCTTCCAGCTTCTCTTCAGTGTTACTTGAAAGTCAAAGTCAAAGTCAAAAGATTTATTGCAAATAGGCTAATTTTAGCACTTTTACAAGTCAAAATTATATAAGGTACTTAAAATTAAGTTATTTCACTAAGCATATAAAATTACAAAGTGCTTATTGTCAAATAATATATAGCAAGCCCATTACAATATATGAGTTTGAAAAAAAAGCAGTTCTCTTTCTCACTACTGGTGCAAGCAATCCGGCACAATGCAGAATTGAAAACTTTGATCCGAAGCTTCGATTACAACTGTAAAGAAGAAGCTACAAGAAACTTTACAGTGATGTATTTTTTTAGTCTTCTTTCTACTGTCTTTTACAATGTATATAATTCATTACAGTTGAGATAATGAATATGTTACAAAAATAACCACCACGTCACATCGGTGCAAGAAAAATACCGTGATTATCTTATTATAAACATTACAAATAGAAACTGAATTTATAGATAGGAATAGACAATAGGCAATAATATGAAATAATAATAATATGAAAGATAGGGAGACTATCCATCGACTTCATGTCCATGGGCAAACAATTAAATAGCTTGACAGCCTCGTACCTGGCACAGTGTTTAGCAATGTTCAATTTTTTGCAATTACAATTGTAATATTCTTTCAGAGATGACAATGGTGAGCCACTCACTGAAAGACGAAAGGACACGGGAAACCCACCATTAGACGAAGAGTAAGTCATTTTATAAATCCCGAAAAGAACTCGATTTATATTATATTATTGCACACGACACTAGGTGGTAGGACTTTGTTGCAAAGTTCGTCTAGGTAGGTACCACCGCTTTGCCAGTTATTCTGCCGCCAAGCAGTGCCCAAGCATTACTGTGTTCCGGTTTGAAGGGCACTGTAGCTAGTGAAATTACTGGGCAATTGAGACTTTATGATCTGATCTCACAGTCGAGTAATCTTATTACCAGACTGTGCTGATATCTCAGGATGATATGTGCAGTGCAGTGTCGCTTGAAACTATGTTTTAGGGTTCCGAGTGACACTGTTCTGTTATGGGCGGCCGTGGCGCTTAACATTGGGTGAACGACTAGCTCGTCACATCATTCAATAACATAAAAAAATGACAGAAGTAAAACGTCTTTAGCTCCATCTATCGGCCGGTATAGCTTTGTTTAATGTTAATGTCGCCATCTTGGCAATTGTAAATTGTCATTTTACCGGACATACCAACATAATAATACAAATTTTAACTTTGTTATGTTGACAATGACTATGGAGATCTACGTGAACCAACAACTTTCAACTTCCGTACTCCCCAAGTCAACCGTGAGTAAAGAAGTTTTACTTCAAAATCTCATAACTATTATAAGGATTTCTATACATAAAAATGTATCTTTATTTCCCTTGGTCATCACGTGTGAACGGATGGAACATTTTCGATAGTTCTTTTTTGCTGTGTTCATTATTATCAGGAAAAGGTTCTTATGAAAGAAAAAATTAAGAAAGTTATAAAAAGAAACTCATAACTTGGGTGAAACCGCGAGGTGCAAGAAAAAACTATGCCTATATAAAATATGCCTTAAAACTTTTCTTTTTATGTTATTGAATGATGTGACGAGCTAGTCGTTCACCTGATGTTAAGCGCCACGGCCGCCCATAACAGAACAGTGTCACTCGGAACCCTAAAACATAGTTTCAAGCGACACTGCACTGCACACATCATCATGAGACATCAGCACAGTCTGGTAATAAGATTACTCGACTGTGAGATCAGATCATAAAGTCTCAATTGCCCAATAATTTCACTAGCTACAGTGCCCTTCAAAATAGATACGAGAAACCTAACAATGTTGTAAGGATTTTATATATATATTTTTTTTTTTTTTTTTTAATGAATGATGTGACGAGCAAGTCATTCAACTGATGTTAAGCGATACGGCCGCCCATAACAGAACAGTGTCGTTCAGAACTCCAAAATATAAAGTTTCGCGTGACACTGCACTGCGCACGTCATCCAGAGACATCGGCACAATCTAGTAATAAGATTACTAAACTGTGAGATCAGATCATAAAGTCTCATTTGCCCAGTAATTTCACTAGCTACAGTGCCCTTCAAACCGTAGTGTGCAAGCACTTGCTTGACGGCAGAATAACTGGCAAAGCGGTGGTACCTACCTAGACGAACTTTGCAACAAAGTCCTACCACCTAGTAAAATAAATATTATAAATATTTATGTATATATTATTTGTTCCACAGACTTCAAATCCACAAATGGTCAGACAGAGTTGTAAAGAACATAACTCGTAATAAATGGATGATTCGAGGAGGGTACATGCAGCGTACATTCAACATGATCGTAACCCCACGCGTTGTTAAAGAAGTAAGCTATAATATCTGCCTTCTGAACTGTAGGTTGTGGGTTCGATTCTTAGGACAAAAATTTGTGCGGTGAACATCGATGTTTGTTCTGTGTCTGGGTGTTATATTGTATTCTATGTATGTATTTACAAACAAAAAGTATCTAAGTATTGTATCAGTTATCCGGTTCCCATAGTACAAGCTTTGCTTAGTTTGGAGCTAGATGGCGCTGTGTGAAATATATATAACGACAGCCTCTGTGGTGTGGTGGTTGAGCAGGTCTGCTCATAACTTGGAGGCGGCGGGTTCGATTCCCGCGGCAGGACAAGTATTTGTGCATAGAAAAAAAACGCAAATACTTGTTCTGTGTCTGGGTGTTGTGGGAGCATGGTCCTCGTAGTTCCTGGGATACAGGGAATCCTAGTTAGGGTCCATGATCTATGTATGTAATTGTTGGGCGTTGTTATTACTATTATTAAATATTTATTTATAATCATCATCGTCAGATATTTAATTTGTTAATTCATTTAATACTTTATGCACAAACGTGTACAAAGCACCAAAGAAATCAATCACGAACATTGTAGAATAAGTTAAAGGTTGTATGATAAATTAACAAAAGCAGTAAAATAAAACGAGTGTGCTTTAGACCACACACTGAAGTAAAACTTCTTAAATTTCTTTAATAGGCTAATTTTAGCACTTTTACAAGTCAAAATTATATTAGGTACTTAAACTTAAGTTATTTCACTATTTAAAATTACAAAGTGCTTATTGTCAAATATTATATAGCAAGCCCATTACAATATATGAGTTTGAAAAAAAGCAGTTCTCTTTCTCACTACTGGTGCAAGCAATCCGGCACAATGCAGAATTGAAAACTTTGATCCGAAGCTTCGATTACAACTGGTAAGAAGAAGCTACAAGAAACTTTACAGTGATGTTTTTATATTTAGCGCCATCTATCGGCCGGTATCACTATGTTTTTGCCTTTTTTTTTGTGTATTGCCTCCACACTTTTGTGTATTTAGCCAGCGTCAAGTAATTGATCAAGTACGGTAGGAATAATTTATCAAGTTAATGATATTTCACGCAGATATGTGTCAAGTCACAGTCGAAGTCATCTAGTCAAGTCATAGTTTAGTCAAGTCATACTCTTTACTAGAAGCTTCTATGGAGTTTTGGAAACAACACGAAAAGAAACGTTTCACCATCATTATACCACTTTCCCACACTCATGCCTGTAATCCAGCACTTAACGAATAAAATGCCACCAATTTTATGCACTAACACTGAAAATAACACAAGTTTTGGAAAATAATACAATGCGGTGACGCGATCTTTTTCGCTTGCCCGCCAAAACTCCTGATGTATCTTATGTGCAGGTGAGAGAACATTTCAACTGTTCAACGCTAGAGGGCGCTGAGCTAGAAGACCAAGGCGGGGAAGGTACGGCCATGACGCACTGGGAGAAACGAGTCTTTGAGGTATTCTTTTTATATTAAGGAATGACGTGACGAGCTAACCGTTCGCCTGATGTTAAGCGACACGGCTACCCATATCAGTTGCAGTGTCACTCGGAACTCTAGTATAGTTTCGCGTGACACAACACTGCGCACGTCATCCTGATCAGCACTATCTAGTAATAAGATTACTAGACTATGAGATCATGTCAGTCTCATTTGCCCAGTAATTTCACTAACTACAGTGCCCTTCAAACTGGAACACAGTAGTGCTTGCACACTACTGCTTGGCGGCAGAATAACTGGCAAAGGGGTGGTACCTACCTAGACGAACTTTGCAGAAATGTCCTACCACTTAGTCGTAGTAGTGGGTAAATGCCTGGTTATGTATCAAACTTTACGATGTCACAGTCGAGTAAGGAGCCAGTGATCAGGAGGGAGGAGGGGGGGTCACAAAATGAATTACATTATTTTGTGTCGGGGGTCTTTTTTCATTTAAAATGTAATATTTGTGAATTTTAAAAGTTCTAATTGCAAAAAAAATGTGTGAATTAGACCACACGACTGAAGTAAAACTTCTTTAGTTTAACATAGATAGTTCTAACTATCGGCTAGTATAACTTTTGTTTTGTTTAATGTTAATGTCGCATTTGACAATTGGAAATGATCATTTTACCGGAATTACTATTTTAACTTTGTTATATTGACAATTTTTTTTTCGTAGACTGTTTTATGTTTAAACCGATGTTTGTAAACATTTAATAAACTATTTCATTTATTTCAATGGAGATCTACGTGAAACAACTTTAACTTTAGCCTCGCATTACCTAACTCCCCAACTCAAGCGTGCGTAAAGAAATTTCCCTTCAAAAATCTTTCGACTATGAGCGGCCGTGGCGCTTGAAATCAAGCGAACGACGCCACATCATCATCAAAAATGTTCATTCATTCACCAGAATGAAGCAATGACCGGTACCCACACTCAGAACTCGGTGTTCAGTCGCATAACTTTCGCAATGATGGAAGACACCGGATGGTACACAGCGGAGTACGCGCACGCGGCGCCGCTCGACTGGGGCCAGGGCCGAGGGTGCCAGTTCGCGCAGGCTTCATGCAAGCATTGGCTTAACCAACAAACCATGAGGTATAACACTTTTTAAACTTTCGCAACTTGAACTCATATTGTAAAGATAAAACGGGTCTATTCGCGCACAAAAATTATCAAAATTTTATTTTGACTAACGTGACCACGGCCAATGTAACTTGGTCGAAACGTCGAGGTTAGTCAAAATTATATTTTGATAATTTTTGTGCGCGAATAGACCCGTTTTATCTTTACAATATGAACCATGAGGTAATTTTTGCTATATTAATTCTGTGTCAAATGTCCACATACATTATTATTATATTATAGTACAAGCTTTGTTTAGTTTGGGGCTAGATGGCGCTGTGTAAATGAGCTCCAAACTAAGCAAAGCTTGTACTATGGGAACCAGATAACTGATACAATACTTAGATACTTTTTGTTTGTAAATACATACATAGAATACAATATAACACCCAGACACAAAACAAATACCTGTTTATCACACAAATGTTTGTTCTGGGTGGGAATCGAACCCACAACCCACAGTTCAGCAGGCAGGGTTACTACCAATTGAGCCATACATAGAATACAATATAACACGCAGACACAGAACAAACATCGATGTTCATCAAATGTTTGTCCTGAATGAGAATCGAACCTGCAACCTACAGTTCATAAGGCTGTACTGCCAACTGAGCTATCGGGCTAGTGTAATACCATATGGTTCTTTAAAATCTAACCATTCCTTCTTGTATTGTTCCAAGCAATCAAACGGATGATTATGAGACAATAGAGTAAGTTAAAACGTGGTTTGCCAAAGAGAGACCTGTTATAGGAAGAATTATAACGCTGTGCGAGCTGAATTGAACTTTATTGCGCTATAGCTAGAGTCGCTATTTATTTAAGTACCTTCGCGGAGTGAATCTTCTGTACCCTTACAATTCTTCTATGGTAAAAGAGGAAAGGCACGTCTTCACATCGCTTAGACCAGGGGTCGGTAACCAGCGGCTCTTTGGATGTGAAGCTGCAGAGTTTTGGCGGGAAAGCGAAAAAGATTGCGTCACCGCATTGTATTATTTTCCTATACTTGTGTTTTTTTCAGTGTTAGTGCATAAAATTGGTGGCATTCTATTTGTTAAGTGCTGGATTACAGGCGTGAGTGTGGGAAAGTGGTATAATGATGGTGAAACGTTTATTTTCGTGTTGTTTCCAAAACTCCATAGAAGCTTCAAGTAAATTTGCCACCACTTTACTAGGAGTATGACTTGACGACTTCGACTGACTGGACACATATTTGCGTGAAATATCACTAACTTGATAAATTATCAATTACTTGACACTGGCTAAATACACAAAAGTGTGAATCCAAAACATTAAAAGAATATTATCACACTGGTGTCGCTTCTGTGTCGCATTCTCTAAAACTAAAGTAAACTTAAAGTATGGCGGTACTCTTCTGATAAAGGGGAAATGAAAAAGACGGAAATATGTTAATTTCGTTTAGCTTTAGAGTATGCGACACAGAATCGACACCACGTGTGATAACACTAATATTATAAAGGTGAAAGTTTGTATGTGTGTATGTTTGTTACTCCTTCAGGCTCAAACGGCTGAATGGAATTGGGTAAAATTCGGTACCAAGATAACTTATACACTCCATTAACGTATTGACTACATTTTATCTCGGAAAAGTTAATGTTCCCGTGGGATGAGCAAATAATTAATATACTTATTATTCGCGGGTGAAACCGCGGGGCGCATCTAGTTTATTTTATAAAAAGAATAAACATATTTATGCAAGTACGTATTTTTTATAGGTAAGATGTTTTTGTGCCTCTTTAAAAACTTTGAAATTTTTTAAATTGTCATTTTTGAAAAGGTTTTTCAAAAGGTTGCCTACCCCTGACTTAGACCAACTGATGCTGCTCTCGCCCCGCTTTTGCTCAAAATCCGTATTGCATTCTTTTTCTATTCAATCGAGTGCGTTGTACCTAATTTCACCGGGCCACTTTCAAGAAGTAGTCTATTCTTTCCTACACTATGGTACTGACACTGGTTTGCATGGATATTTTTATTAGCATTATTCATATTATTTATTATTAACTAATATATTTGTTTATTTAAACAAGATTCTATAACGGAACACGTAAGATGATGTAAGTATTTATAATATTAATATTTATTTCCTCATCATCATCATTCAACATCATTCATCATCACCCATCATCAGCTGGAAGATGTCCACTGTTGAACGTCATCTGATCACGAAACTTTGATTGCAATACGACAGGAGAAATGTCCATACTAACTATGCACATAAACTGCGTATTCAAACTGTCAAATCCATACAAATTTGAGTTTCTATTTGTTGCAATCTATTAGTTGGATCGCCCAGCAGATATTATTTTTATTGAGACACGGCGAATAAAAATCGTCATTTATCTTTGCATTAATAGATATAATAATTTGCTATGTACCATAATATTGAGGAATAAATCATCTACACGATAGTGGAAACAGCATCAAAATTCATCCAGTAAATGTTAAGATTTAAGCGGTCAAAGAACCGACATGAATTGAAGGCTTTCTAATGTTAATAATCAGTGGCGTAGCGTGGACGTAATATAGACGGGGGCAAAGTCGCATCAGCGAGGCCCCCTTTCTTTCGTTCCCAAGATCTACCCAATGAATTTATCTAACTAAACATGCTTTGACACGACATACCTACTTATGATAGTGAAAAAATATAAATGCGCGGCGGGAGAATATTGAAAATCAAATAGATTTTGTAACTGGAGTGTATATATTTTTAAAAAGTAATGTTCTTCGGCTTTTTGCTTTACAGAAGTCCTCTAGTGAGGATTTGTAATTGGTTTCGGCAGCTAAATCTACTTCCATTGAGAGTATTGCTAAAGCAGACAGTAGGTCCTGCTTCATACTGTTTCTTTAGTAGTATTTTATCATTTTGAACTTAGAAATACTACTGAAAATAAACGGGGATTTTAAGTCTGGTGGCATCGCACTTAAAGGGGCCTCGCGAGACCTCGCGAGGCCCCTTTAAGTGCGAGGCCGTGGGTGAGGCCCACGCCTAGCTACGCCACTGTTAATACAGTTATCTACTACCAATTAATCAGCCATTGGTTGTTCATCGAATTTAAATAACGTACGAGAATCCGGGGAAATATGTTTTGTTTTTTTTTTATTGTTTGATAGGCTTGCGCTTAACCACTATCGCACCTGATGGTAAGTGACGAAGCGGTCTAGGATGAAATACGCTTGCCTAGAAGATACCTGTTCACTCTCGATTTGAAGACTCCAAGGTTGTAGTTATCGGGAAATACGGACGCCGGTAAAGCGTTCCACTCTTCGGCTGTTCGCATGATAAATGTGGAGCCAAATCGCTTTGTCCGCACATGTGGGGTATTAACCATGTAACGGTGGCGTTTTTTCGTACATCTGGTTGTCCGATGGTGGAAAGGTGAAGGCGGAATCAGGTTATGCGAATCCAATGCGCACTCTCCACTTGCTTAGTTAAGTTGTATTAAGTGACTTTAGTACAGGTTTTGTCTCTAATCCGTACCTAAAATGAACTCTTTGCTAATTTCTAAAAAGTTAATTTCTCTTTACAGAAGAAAAAACCCGGCGCCATTTTGTTCGCGCATCAAAGGAAACCCGCTTCGCACAGAATGCTCGCCGAGACGGAATGCGGTGGTGCTTTGTAACCTAGTCCGACACGATACTATACTGCCCAGACAATATCAGGTAAGATACAATCTAAATACATATAACTCAAAGGTGACTGACTGACTGACATAGTGATCTATCAACGCACAGCCCAAACCACTGGACGGATCGGGCTGAAATTTGGCATGCAGGTAGATGTTATGACGTAGGCATCCGCTAAGCAAGGATTTTTCGAAATTCTACCCTTAAGAGGGTGAAATGGGTGGTTGAATTATTTTCCCATAAGCCACGCCGCGGGCGAAGCTGCAGGCAGAAGCTCATTATAAATAAATAACGCCCAACGATCACACACAAGATCCTAGACCCTAACTAGGATTCCCTGTGTCTAGGGACCAAGGAACTACGAGGACCATGCTCCCACAACACCCAGACAAGTAATTGCGCTTTTTTGCATAAATACTTGTATTTCCGCGGGAATCGAACTCGCGGCCTTCAGGTTATGAGCCGACCTACTCAACCACACCACAGAGGTTGTCACTAAAAGATTCAGGCGGAGATGACGAACTTAAAAGTCTTCCTTTCCTAATCTTAATAAGGGGTTAAACAACTTAACTCGTGTTAATGTCATACTGAGTTTTATTTAAACCGTAATGAATGACGTGACGAGCGAATTGTTCACCTGATGTTAAGCGACACGGCCGTAACAGAACAGTGTCACTCGGGACTCTAAAATATAAAGTTTAACGTTACACTGTACCGTGTAGTGTCACGTTAAACTTTATATTTTGGACGTCATCCTGAGACATCATCACGATCTATGAGATCCGATCATAAAGTCTCATTTACCCAGTAATTTCACTAGCTACAGTGCCCTTCAAACGGGAACTTTCACCTTTTACTAGGTGGTAGGACTTTGTTGCAAAGTTCGTCTAGGTAGGTACCACCGCTTAGCCAGTTATTCTGCCGCCAAGCAGTAGTGTGCAAGCACTACTGTGTTGCGGTTTGAAGGGCACTGTAGCTAGTGAAATTACTGGGCAATTGAGACTTTATGATCTGATCTCACAGTTGAGTAATCTTATTACTAGACTGTGCTGATGTCTCAGAATGATGTGTGCAGTGCAGTGTCGCGCGAAACTCTGTGTTTTAGTTCCGAGTGACACTGTTCTGTTATGGGCGGCCGTGGCGCTTAACATCAGGTAAACGACTAGCTCGTCACATCATTCACTAACATAAAAAACAAAAAAAAAAAAAAAAACACGGTAGTGCTTGCACACTACTGGAGACAATAACTGGCAAAGCGGTGGTATCTACCTAGACGAACTTTGCAGAAAATTCCTACCTATATAAGTAAAAGGGTATTTTGGATCTCTGTGTATATTTTACCGCCTCTACAATGGGGAATGTTCTGAGGAGCTGTTCAACCTGGGGCCTTACCGCGTAAGTCTGATGGAGATCGTAATCGTGTTCTCTCTTGCTCGCACTCGGGGACTTGTTAATTGGCGCGTGTAGGATGGCAGGCGAAGCCGATTCCCAGAATGCTTACACGGTAGGGGGGCTGATTCCGGCATCGCGTTTCTACCATCGCAACTCTCGCCACCGCAAAAAAGCTCATCCACATATTATTGAGTCGTGGAAATCTCACACGACTCGATTCATGCGTTCGTTTTTGCCGTACACCTGCAAAATGTGGAATGAGCCGCCAGCGGTCTTTCCGCAGACTTACAACATAGAATACTTCAAAAGGAGGGTTAAAAGAGTCTTAGAAAGAAAGAAAAGACATTTATTCAGGACACCACACAACATTACATTACATTATAAGAGAATACAGTATAATTTATAAAGAAAGAATAGACAATATAACAGATGTAACGTTGTGTGACGTCATGACCAGGTCCCGACTCAGCATGAGATTAAGGCCAACGCGTGACCTTAAAAAACTGATTTTCAGGCGGAACCCGTAGTCATGACATCACGAACATCAGAGAATTTTATCAAATAATATTTATATATTATTTATTTATTTATTTATTTACAAGCACACATACAAGATACATATTTATGAATGATGTATTAAGTACATTGTATAACTTAAGTATAATATTACATTTTACGGAGCCCTAGATCCCACACTAGGCGTACCTGTGTCGCAGGATCTAGCCTCTTACACTTTAAATTTAAATCTTACAGGGTAAGCAATGCATACGGTGACCACTTCCCATCAGGCCGTATGCTTGTTTGCTCCCTTTAACATAAAAATATTCCGCAGCATTTCGACGTGCTGCCCGGGACGGCGCCTGGCGAGGAGGCCCACTATGGAGGCTCCGTGTCCCTCGCGGACTACTGCCCGTACCTCCAGGAGTTCACGTGGAGGCATAAGAACACCCTGGTGAGAGGCAGTCGGTGTTCATACGAGGAGAACAACCCAAGTATGTATATAGAAACTGATTTATTTGTATTATCTATACATATAAAATTTTATATTACTTATATATCAACGTACAGCCTAAACCGCTGGTCTTATAGACTTGAAATTTGGACGGTGTGTTCTTTGTAAAGTGAGGTATCTGCTAAGAAAGGGTTTTTCGAAATTTCACACTTTTAGGGATGGAATTTAGAAACAATTTCATTGTTTCCTATAGGCCACGCGGGTGAAGCCGCGGTCAGAAGCTGGTACCATATATAGTATGATTTAAATATAGAATAATTTAAAGACAATGAGTGAAAAGTTTGAATAAAGTACTATTAAAATACAAATACAAAATAAAAACAATATAAATACAAAGCTATTAAAATACAATTACAAAATGTGAACAACTTAAATATGGAGGAATTAAAATATAACTATAAAATTAGAACGATTAAAATACAACTATAAAATGAGAACAATTTTAATAGATTTTTTTAAAATATAGAATGATTAAAATACAACTACAAAATGAGGACAGTTTAAATACAACGACATTGCGACATTAACATTAAACAAACAAAAACAAAGTCATACCGGCCGATAGATGGAGCTAAACTAAAGAAGTTTTACTTCAGGCGTGTGGTCTAAAGCACACATTTTTTGTCCTTCTCTAACCAATTACGTTTGTTGCGTTCCAGAGAGCGACGTGAACTTCGCTTTAGAGAACTACGGAGAGCATTCTAAGTGTTTCGATCACAGCGACAGGGTTTGGGAACAAAAGTCTTGTAGACAGGTAATAATTCCATCCAAATGTTGACTGGAAGAGATTGTTTGTAGTAAGGCCTAAAGATGACTGGCCCGATAGCTCAGTTGGTAGTAACCCTGCCTTCGGAGCTGTAGGTTGTGGGTTCGATTCCCACCCAGGACCAACATTTGTGTGATGAACATCGATGTTTGTTCTATGTCTGGGTGTTATATTGTATTCTATGTATGTATTTACAAACCAAAGAATATCTAAGTATTTTATATATATACATATATATATATTTTTATTTAAGTTTTGGCTCCACACTTTTGTGTATTTAGCCAGTGTCAAGTAATTGATAATTTATCAAGTTATCGATATTTCACGCAAATATGTGTCAAGTCACAGTCGAAGTCATCAAGTCAAGTCATAGTCTAGTCAGTCTAGTCTAGTCATACTCCTAGTAAAGTGGTGGCAACTTGAAGCTTCTATGGAGTTTTGGAAACAACACGAAAAGAAACGTTTCACCATCATTACACCATTTTCCCACACTCACGCCTGTAATCCAGCACTTAACGAATAGAATGCCACCAATTTTATGCACTAACACTGAAAATAACACAAGTTTTGGAAAATAATACAATGCGGCGACGCGATCTTTTTCGTTTTCCCGCCAAAACTCAATATATATATTTTACTATGGGAACCAGATAACTGATACATTACTTTGCTTAGTTTGGGGCTAGATGGCGCTGTAAGAAATATCCACAAATATTTATTTTATTTATTTTTAAAATTATCTGCCAGTGTAAATCGAAGCGTAATTATTACGCTTAAGCTCTAATTTACTAATTTCTTGTTTACAGATTAGAGAGTGGCAACACTGGGGCTCGGGTTGCTATAAATATAAATGTGAACAAGGCCAAATACATATTGTGGTATGTATCATCTAACATTTTTAATGCTAAAATGCTTATGCGTGGTCATTATGGCAACACCCTATGATAAGCGTCCAAAGTGGCGTTTTATGGAAGCCCGTGGCTGATGTGATTTTTTTTGTCGTTGGCGATTTTTGATTCGTGTTTTTCCTCCAAAATGGGGGATTTTTTTCGCGCACCATGTACCGGATTTTGATGATATTTATTTTATTTATTTATTTTATTATATTCGGCAGAAACATTCGGTACCCGCTAAAAGGTGGTAGAAATAAAGAAAGAAGAAACATTTACAGCGTGGTATCCTGTTCGCAGACCTAATCCTACTAATATTATAAACGCAAAAGTTTTTATGTATGGACCAGCTTTTTCCCGCAGCTTCGCCCGCGGCGTGGCCTATGGGAAAATAATTCAACCACCCATTTCACCCTCTTAAGGGTGGACTTTCGAAAAATCCTTTCTTAGCGGATGCCTACGTCATAAAATCTACCTGCATGCAGAATTTCAGCCCAATCCGTTCAGTGGTTTGGGCTGTGCGTTGATAGATCACTATATTAGTCAATCAATCAGTCAGTCACCTTTGAGTTATATATATTTAGATGAATGGCTGAATGTTTGTAACTCTTTCAAGCAAAAACTACTGAACGGATTTGTATGAAATTTGGAACACAGATAGTTTATAGCCTGGATGAACTGGATCCTCATATATCAAACCTCATACCTGGAAGAACATAGGATACTTTTTTATCCCGATTGTACGTTCCCATGGGTTAATTATCGAACACTATGAGAGCGAAATCGCAGGCTTTTTTCGTTTTATTATGAAGCCATTTTCGCCATTCGCCATTTTTCAATATGCCCGCCATACATACTACGGGTAATATGACTATCCATTGATGAAAACTTTCCCAAAATCCGTCCATTACTTGCCGAGTTTAGCCTGAACAAACAAACAGAAGCACAAATAGATTCAAATCAAATCATTTATTTGATGATACACAGGTCATAAAACAGACGTTACAATAAAAATATGAAGTCCTTACTGCGATCAGCCGCAACGGCATACAAAATTACAAATACACTGAAGCTTTTAATATAAAAGCGTCACTTATAGCATTATTAAATAAGTATAAAAATATTATAGCCAGATACTTTAGTCTTTACTTTTTTTGCCCACAGGTGGGCAATTACACGTACACTTGCTTCCACGCCGGCCAAGTGTTGCTAGTTAGAATAATAAAGAAGGGATGGCTGCATAAAGGGGGGGTGATGTGCCCCCCTTGCCGAGAAATATGTGGTGCTGAATTTGCAGTAAGTACATAAAAAAGATAAAACTGCTTTATTGGGACTTTTCTTAGGTTTATCTAGGTAGGTACCACCGCTTTGCCAGATATTCTGCCGTTATTAGTAGTGCGCAAGCACTACTGTGTTCCGGTTGCTAGTGAAATGACTGGGCAAATGAGACTGAACTGATCTCAGTCTAGTAATTTACTCGGAATTCTAATATGTAATGTTTCGCGTGAGACTGCACTAGTAAGATTACTATAGATTGCCGATGTCTCATTATATGTGCAGTGCAGTGTCACGCGAAACTTTACATTTTGGAGTTCTAAATGGCACTGCAACTATGTGCTGCCATGACTCTTAGGTCCGTATTACAGAACGATGATCAGTCATCGATCGGTGCTCAAGCAGAGATTTCATTCATAAAGTGATCAATTAGAGAATGAAATCTCTGCTTGAGCACCGATCGATAACTGAGCATCGTTCTGTAATACAGGCCTTAACATCAGATCAACGCTTATTTTGAGGCTAGATGGCGCTGTGTGAAATGTCCACACATACTTTTTTATTTATTTATTATTTTTTATTTTAGGCAAGAAATGAGTATTGCCGTCCTGGCGAAGAGCCATTACCACCGAATAAGTACCCAAACGACGTTTTAAGATGCGGCGTCGCCGCCATTTTTCCGTCCGCCATTTTAATTTTGGCTGCCATCTTGTTGAAGCCAACGCTGTGAAACATCAAAGACTATTGTTACCGATGAATTGTAAATTATTATACGATATATGTGTATTTTGTGGAATAGACTACGATTTTAGGTTTAAATTATGACTGTAATAATTTTAGGAGATTTAATTGGAAATATGTGAAAGATTAAAAATAACACGACAATAAAATCATATAAATGATAGATAGATGATTTAACAGTGTCTGTGGTGTGGTAGTTGAACAGGTCAGCTCATAACCTGGAGGCGGCGGGTTTGATTCCCGCGGCAGGACAAGTATGAAAATAAAAACACAATTACTTGTTCTGAGTCTGGGTGTTGTGGGACCATAGTCCTCGTAGGGTAGCAATGCACGGTATTACAATTGTCCATAGGCTATGGTGACCACTTACCATCAGGTGGGCGGCACGCTTGTTTGCTCCTTTTAACACTAAAAAAATATTGTGTAACTCAGTACTTTCTTTTTATTGCCATGCCTTAGCAGGGTTGTGTAACTTGCGTAATGTATCCTCTTGTTACATTATGCAATAAATAAATATGTACTAGGGGTACAGTTTAAGTCTTAACTAAATTTTTATTCAATTCGTAACTTAACTTAAACTTAAGTCTTGGACCAACTGTATTATATTTAACTTAGTCTATAATTTAGTCAAATCTAACTTAATCTTAACTTTACTATATCTTGACTAATGCCATAACTTAATTTATTATTAATTATATGCTATTGGTGCTTTAAATGTGATTAATTTCATTCCTATTATGTTCAAATATCATTTTTTGAATTTTTATTTTACTCTTTTTAAGCAGTTTAAAATTGAAATAAAAAACATTATTTGTATGTAATTCAGTCTTATTCGGTTCTTTTTTATGCACCAAGTTTTTTGTTGGCTTGTGAGTGAGAGTTAAGTGTAAGTAAATGTAAAAAAATATGTGTAAATGAGAATGATACAATGATCGAAGAAAATGTCCAAATCTGTAGGAAATTAAATTAAGTTTTCATAAAAAAAACGTAAAAATGTAAAGGATTCAATTGAAGTAGTATGACTACTTTAGGTAATTTTATGATAGATTCTCTTAAATCATTTATATATTAATATAAAATAAGGGATTCGTACTTGTGATTATAATAAAATCTAAATTGGTAGGAATGTTTAAATAAGGTAACACTGAATTTTTTTTGTGGCGTTTTAATAATGTTTTATTCATTAAGGATTAGGTGGGTATTTGAAAAAATACGAGTGTGCTTTAGACCACACGACTGAAGTAAAACTTCTTTAGTTTAGCTCCATCTATCGGCCGGTATAACTTTGTTTTTGCTTTGTTTAATGTTAATGTCGCCATCTTGACAATTACAAATTGTCATTTTACCTGACATACCGATATAATAATACAATTTCTAACTTTGTTATGTTGACAATGGAGATCTATGTGAACCAACTTCAGCTTCCGTACACTTTCACCGGCTTATTCCCGAAGTCAAGCACGAGTAAAGAAGTTTTACTTCAAAAAATTCGTCGTCTTTTATTCGATCACGACGTGTCGGGTGCACAAGTCTACATTCATAAATTTATTATTATTTAACGCTCCCACTTCCCAGTGGTTACCCAAAATCTACGAACTCCTTTACTTTTGAGACTAAATCTCGTTTGTGCTAAAGTTTGACAGCTCCTAAATGTTCGCACTTATCTCCCTAGACCTCGGTTTTTTTTTGTTTTTATTTTGGCCCCACACTTTTGTGTATTTAGCCAAGTAATTGATAATTTATCAAGGTAATGGTATTTCACGCAGATATATGTTAAGTCAAGTCACAGTCCAAGTCCAAGTTAAGTCATAGCTAGTTTAGTAAAGTGGTGGCAACTTTACCAGAAGCTTCTCTGGAGTTATGGAAACAACACGAAAAAAAAGGTTTCACCATCATTATACCACTTTCCCACACTCATGCCTGTAGTCCAACACTTAACGAATAAAATGCTATCAATTTTATGCACTAACAATGATCAATTACTTGACACTGGCTAAATACACAAAAGTGTGGAGCCAAAACGTATACGAGAACACAGGGGAGAGTGAAGCTTAGCTAAGTTGTATTTTAACAACTTAGCTAAGCTTCATTCACTTTAGCACAGACAGTCATAACAATGACAGTCATAAACTTAAAGTATGGCGGTACTCTTCTGATAAAGGGGAAATGGAAAAGACGGAAATATGTTAATTTCGTTTAGCTTTAGAGTATGCGACACAGAATCGTCACCATTATCCCGCTATGTAGACATTTTCTTCTCAGACTGTGCTGCAATGTTGAAAGAGTTTGTATAATAAATAATATTTTAAATTATCTTGGAGTGTTTACTGTAATCCTATCCTAAATAAATGGTAAGTTCCTTACACGTCACATCTCCACACTTAGGTAGATTATATTTTACTTTATGTAGGTAATACTTTTTACTTCAAACTTGTCTAGCATTTGACCGCGCTCTCACCTGATGGGAAGTGACGATGCGATCGAAGGTGTAGCATGCTAGCCAAGTAAATACCTATTCACTCTTCTCTTGAACACGCCCGGGTCATATTTCGCCGGAAACAGACGCTGGCAGGGCATTCCATTCCTTAGCCGTTCTAATTGGGTCATTGTCAAATTTCGCGCAGGTAACCTTGTCCCTCGAGTGTGATTATTTTTTTTTTGTAATAATTATATAACCTCTTTCAAAATTTATATCAAATACCATATACATCACATTTATAAACATTCAAAATAAAAATAAAGAGATAGTTTTGATTTTTTTAGTGTTTTTTAATAGTAACATTGTGGTAATTTTTGGTAACAGAAAGGTTTTCCTTACAAACTCTATATGTCCCTGGTACCACTCCGTTATAATAAACATCAAATTATTTCATTTTATTCTATATCAACCTACCTTAAATAAATTATTGCCATAAAAAGAGTATTGTTAATATTCATAAAATATGCCGTAAAAGCGGTAGGTACCGAAATTTACTTAATAACTGTTTTTTTAAACTTTGTCCCGCGTACTGTGTGAATCTGTCAGGAATACTCTGTTACTGAGTAAATCGCAACTTCAAATAAAGATGGCCCTGTTTAGACTTTGTACTAGCTTGGGTGGTATGTCTGTATTATTATGTGTTAACCAGTAGAGCGGGGGGAGGGGTATAGGAGGCATCAGTCGGCCGCGAGGCGTTCAACCTGCTGCGTATTTTTATTGTGCGTCTACTTTGTTACCTACCTATTCACGTAAGTATACAACGTATTTTTCATTATTTTAGAGTCAACATGTTGTCAAAGAGGTTAATAATCTGAATATGAAAGAAAAAGTGTAATTTACGCTTTACTTTATCATTTATGTGTTATGGCATGTTAAATTTACTACTCTGTTACTGTGCAACTTTGTTACCATCGCGTAATAACAGAGTTGTTAAGAAAGGAACAGAGTTGTATATGCCTATATTTTTTAACTTTGAACTTTGTAATTTTTTTAATAATCTGTTTTTCTTAAGTGTAAGCATATTGAGTAGAAATAAATTTTGTAGATATATTTTTATAAACTTAAAAACCATGTTACAGGATACTGTTTACTGTAAGAAACTCTTTGTGATTTTGAGATGTCTCTCACGCCTGCTGACGGCGTAAAAATAATCCCGAGAAGGACGTAGAATCTAAAAGAAAAGATCGAGAGAGATACCATGCAAACAAACGCTTAGTACGAGATTTGACAATTCGTGAACATCCAGCAATAAAAAAGAAATGGCGATCTGCAAATGCTAGACGGAATGATAAGATAAGAGCGCTCCCTGTTGTTACATACACCCCAGAGCCATCACCTCGTTTAAATAGTCCAGCCGCTTCAAGTCAAGATCAAATTATTCCAAATGCTGATCATCTTTTTTTTACACCTCAGTTGTCTACTTCCCGTGAAAATACTCCTAGCTCCATCACATTAGCAGCTTCTCGCGGCAGAAAGCAAGTAAAAAGAAATAGATCGAAATTATTAAGAGATAATATAAAGTTAAAGAAACAATTAAAAACAGTAAACAAAAGTTACCAGGAGTATAAAAAGAGATTGATAAAAACGAAATAAATCTAAAATTTAAGCTGATAGTTCAGCAAATCTACAGAAATTTGAGATCTAATCAAATGTCAACAATCGGCAAGAGAAATGTGCTATTCAGAAGATTTTTGAAGAAAAGAGTATTAAAAGTTCTAGAAAAAAAACAACCTCTGCCTAATAAAAAGGTTTTGAGTACCAAAATGAAGGATTTTTATGAACGTTACATTACATTACACATCAAGAGCGACTGCTGGAAAAAAGGAAACAGTTTCTCTAAAAGGTAATAAAATGCAGAAGCACTATTTACTTGATAATGTGAAGACTCTTTATCAATCTTTTAAACGTGAAAATCTTACCTTGAGGTGTAGTTATAAAGCTTTTACACGATATAGGCCATTTTATGTGTTGCCTCCAACTGTTGCTGTAAGAACTACATGTGATAACCAATGTGAATATTGAGCAGAGTTCAATTCTTATTCCGGAGCATATTGTGCCATTGTAAGGTACCATGAAAGTCCATCAAGTTTTCACTGAAGAAGCTAGAGTTCTAAAATATAGAAATCTAAGTTTTTGTCAGCGCGGATTTTGCTCTTGCATGGAACATGGAAATTCCATTAAACAATTTAAAAACTGCAGTGGAACAATTATCTCCTTCCACTTGCGGCAGCAATTATCTGTCTGATATTAACAATCTTCGTCAAAAGCCAAAAGGATTTTTCAACATTGCCTACAGCTCAGATTCTGATGATGATATATCTAATATCATTGAAAGAAAAACCTTTTAGCACTTATTTGTCAGAACAACCCGGCACATCAAAACAAAATGAAGATGCTTTGATCGAGAAGGAAAATATTCATGTCTATAAAATAAAACTAGGTGTTTGTGTCTTGGTAAACAGGATTATGTATATCTGGGTAAAGCCTTATCTGAAGTAGAAGAAGATGGTGAAGTTAAAATTATGTTTTAAGTCAATCTGCAACAAAATTACAATTGGTCGAGTCTGATTTATCTTGTGTCTTTTGATAATTTACTTGCTATTGTTCCAGAAACTAAAAAAGTCTGTACAGGTAACAGAATATACTATACTACCATTTTGATAAGGCTTTAGACATATTTAAAAAATGAGTAATTTACATTTTCCAGTTACCCTTTCAAGAATATTTGATATTTTTTATAAAGTTAACTTATAGATTGGTTTATACTAGTCACAAAGTTTATTGTTATTAATATTGAAGCTTACATTTACGTTATTAAGATCACAAGCTCAACTGGGTGCAATTTAGTCAAGTAAGATACAAAAAATAACAACTACGTTACTGTGTTACAACTTTGTTACTTTTCTGTCCCAAGGATATAAAGGACATTCTTCAGATTTTTATGAAAAGTTAATAATATATTATGATAATTTAACAAAATGTTAGTTTATTACCTATTTCTACACTTGTATATTATAGTTAGCAGTTAATAAATAAATATTTAGATTGATTACATAGAAATTAATATTATTAAAATTCAAAGAAGTAACAGAGTTGTTTGGAATTTAATAAATAATCGTTAAACTTAAAAAAAATACTTGTGTTTGTAATTGTGATTATAAGATAAAAGACCGTGATTAACATTAATGTCAAAATATTTGGGTCTGATTTGTTTAATTTCACAATAAAAACTAAAACGTTATGATAACAGAGTTGTATTTTTTTACACCCTAACTCACAAAATCTGAAATAAATCACAAATCATTAGTTAAAGATCGCGGCCAACTGTAACAGCAAAAAGAGCAATTGTTTTAACTGGCATCGATGTAACTAAAAGTCATGTTTGAGCAATTTTTTTTTTTTATAAATTTATTATTTTTAGTCACGGTTACCTGCGCAAAATTTGACAATGACCCAATTATGAACGTGGAGTCAAATCGCTTGGTACGAATAGGTGGTATTTCGACCGTGAAGGGATGGCGCCGAGCGTCTAGTAGTCCGGTAGTGGAATGGTTATAAACTTATAATTTATTCAAGTTAGTAAAACCAATTTCCACGTCATTAAATAATTTATCAGTCACATCATAATTAAAGTAAATAATATAAAAAACAAAATATGATTGAAAATAAAATAACATTACAATCCTGACTAGTTTAAAATAACAATCAATTGATCCAATTCACAATTGCATTAGCTAATCATTTTATTTTATACGTCAAAAACTCGTAACAAAGAATGCCTGCTCGGCTAGCCAACGTATTAGGCGCTGATTAAAACACGCTATACTTAGCGCTGAGGTACCTACCTGCGTTGGGCAGTTTATTATATACGGTTCTCGAATCTATACACATAAAATTCAAAGTCCTGACTGACTGACTTATATATCAACGCACAGCCTAAGCCGCTGGTCTTAGAGACTTGAAATTTAGAGGGTGTGTTCTTTGTAAAGATAGGTATCCACTAAGAAAGGGTTTTACGAAATTCCACCCCTAAGAGGGTGAAAAAAAAAATCTTCGTTTACTATAGGCCACGCGGGCAAAAGCTAATGATAAACATTGTAAAACATAGTAGGATAAAAATATATGAGTGTGGTTTAGACCGAACGACTGAAGTAAAACTTCTGTAGTTTAGCTCCATCTATCGGCCGGTATAACTTTGTTTAAGTTTAATGTCGCCATCTTGATGATTGTAAATTGTCATTTTACCGGACATACCAACATAATAGCAAAGCAGTTATACCAGCCGATAGATGGAGCTAAACTACAGAAGTTTTACTTCAGTCGTGTGGTAAAGCACACTCGTTTTTTTTCTACGTAATAAAATTAGTCATTCCTATTCACAAAATTTGTTTTATTTTCCGTGTCGCGTTCTACAGCTAAATGAATTAATAACTCTCGGAAACTGATAGCGATACATGCGTCAGAGGACTCAGAGGTCAGAGGTCGCTGTCCTTATCTCTACTGTAGTTGTAGGGTTTGCTACCTACTGATAGTGGGCTGGAATATTTGGACTTCCCATTAGTCACCAATGTATGAATTTTTAAAATTGTAAATAATAATAATATGCAAGGTGGAATTTAATTCGTTCTTTTCCTTAAATGTATGTATTCAGTCCATGCTATAGAATGCTCCCTTAACTAAATAAAAAAGTACTTAAACTTTACTAAAACTTAAATCTAGGTATTATCTTTAAATTCTAAAGAAAAGCCTTGTGACATTGAACAAAGCGTGTGTTTTATTGCCTACGAAACATTTACAAAGCACTCAGCTGGTGCCCGCGCTGTGTGTACCGTTAAATAGACATTGCGGCTGTCATGCAGTTATTTACGAGGCACTAAATACTATTTTTTTTTATTTTATTTAGACCTTGTACGAATATTCTACAGCATGGTCTGAGTACACAAATTTAAGGAAGAGTGAATTAAATGCCACCTTGTATAAGTACTTTATATATACTATACATACTGTTTAAATACAATAATTCTTATATCTTATTATATTCTTATTCTCATAAGTACATCATTAATTAAATTAATTGACATGTAATTTTTTTTTTGTTTGGTTTTGGCTCTACAATTTTGTGTATTTAAACAGTGCCAGTTAATATCTCAAGTTAATGAATATCATATAATATGTCAAGTCAGGTCAAGTCATCATGTTAAGTCATAGTCTAGTCTAGTCAAGTCATACTCCTAGTAAAGTGGTGGCAACTTTACCAGAAGCTTCTATGGAGTTTTGGAAACAACACGAAAAGAAACGTTTCACCATCATTATACCACTTTCCCACACTCATGCCTGTAATTCAGCACTTAACGAATAAAATGTCACCAATTTTATGCACTAACACTGAAAATAACACAAGTTTTGTAAAATAATACAATGCGGCGACGCGATCTTTTTCGTTTTCCCGCCAAAACTCGATATGTAATTTAAAATATTACGAATAAACGATAATGATTATCAAATATCAAATATTTGTGTCATAATAAAATGTTTTCAGATCTCTGAACGTAAGCCAACCAAGATTTAAAACCTCTGTGGTAAAAGGTGTAATGTGTGTAAATCGCATGTGCTGTGCGTTCTCTTAGCCAACTTCAAATTTGATATGAGGGAAACAAATCAAAAAACCAATTTTTCCTCTCCACAAAGTTTATTAGTATGGTGGTTAGAATATTGTTTCAGTAAGCGGTAAAACATCTGAGAAAAATTTTAAAAAATTTGCTCCTTTAGCGCTAAAGGCTCCTAATACTTTTTTTTAATGAACAATATCACTTTTTTTATATATATTCTTCTATATCACATAGCTATATCAAAATTGTTATAAATTTTATTAAAATAAAAGAAGTCTGCTTCACTCAAACTGTCAATGCCCAAAAGTCATGAAGGTAAAAAAAAAAGTTAATTGTATAAATAGTAGATTGACATAAAGTTTTAGCGAAGTTAAATATAAAAATAATAGGTCTTTACCTATGAAATTGCCGAATTGCAGTACAGACTTTTTCAAACAAAAAAAAGTTTTGATTGGCTATGAATTCTAAATTCAAATTAATTTTGTTTTAAAAATATGACATTCTATTTACAATATAAGTCTTTTGTTTATTGATTAGCGTTGTATTTTCATTACATTTCAACATTTTTCCTCATAATGATACTTTGAAATTTCGTGTAATTATGGAATATGAGTTCCGTCGTGGCACCAACGCGGCACAAACGACACGTAACACCAACGACGTTTCCGGAGAGAACTGTACAAACGAACGTACAACCCGTTATTGGTTTGCTCGGTTCCGTTCTGGGAATTTTGACTTGAAAAATGAACCTCGTGGTCGTCCGGAAACTTTGGTCAACAATGATGAATTAAAGGCGATTGTGGAAGCTAATGAATCTCAATCTACAGCTGAGCTGGCAGCAGCTTTTGATGTTAGCATCAAAACAATATTGGTCCATTTGCGACAGATTGGCAAGATAAAAAAGCTTGATAGATGGGTGCCCCAGGAATTTAAAGATCGCCAGCGCAACGTACGCGTCGAGACTTGCCTTGCGCTGCTTAACAGGCACAGAAATGAAGGAATTTTGAACCGAATTGTTACGTGCGACGAAAAATGGATTCTTTTTGACAATCGAAAGCGCTCAGCAAGTTGGTTAGATCCTGGTTCGGTACCAAAGCAATGTGAAAAACGAAAAATGACCCCTAGAAAGGTGATGGTCACAGTTTGGTGGTCTAGTGCTGGTGTGATTCATCATAGCGTTTTACAAAACGGCGAGAGCATTACTGCAGATGTGTACATTGAAGAACTGACCACAATGATGGCGAAACTCGCACGTCTGCAACCAGCATTGGTCAATCGGTCGTCTCCACTGCTACTTCACGACAACGCGCGACCCCATACTGCACAACAGACCGTCTCTAAGCTGCATGAGTTGGGTTTGGAAGCTCTCCCTCATCCGCCATACTCACCAGATCTTGCGCCTACCGACTATTACTTTTTCCAAAATTTGGACAACTTTTTAGCGGGAAAAAAATTCAATTCCCGAGAGGCAGTACAAAACGCCTTTGAAGAGTTTGTTGTCTCCCGTCCTGATGATTTTTTCAAAAAGGGCATCCATAAACTGCCACAGCGTTGGCAAAGATGCCTTGATTGCAGGGGTGATTACTTTGAATAAAAGAAATAAATAAGTTCGAAAAAAAAATACTTTAACTTTTTTCAAACAAAACGGCAATTTCATAGGTAAAGACCTAATATATGAAATAAGGAATGTATTCATTATTTATAATATTCATTCATTATTACAAATTTTTTTTTGCTTCATCATTCGTGTCATTAAATTCATTGCTTTATTAAAAAAGAACTGAAAAATCATAAATTCATTCATATTTCACATCAATCTTCAAATATTAGCCTAACCATATCTCTGTCAACCATTCTACCCACCTTCGCATTCACTTCAGGCAATTTCTCAGTACTAGGACCTTTACGTTTGCATGCCATCTCTTTCTCAATGTTACCTGTCTCATATGCATTAGGAAAACCCACAACTTTCTTCGGTGATAAATAATTAACAAAGTATGTGAGTTCACTTTTGCTGCAATGCGTTGCAAAGCAAACATCTATTCGGTTATTCTTTTTCATTTCTATCATGTTATCTTCTATTTTGAAACCCCTCCATTTGTATGCGGAGAAATGTATAAATAAGTACGTTTTAGAGTCTTGCAGTCTTTCATCCCTGTTTGGATGGAAACAGGCCTCGTGGGACTGGCCTTCATGCCTGTTCCTGCATTTATGTATTCTTGTATTCATTACTTTGTTTGTCACTCCCCGTACCAATTTTGGGAATTGTCTGAAATAAAATAAGTAAAAATATTTAGAAAAATCTATTTTCTATATAATGTATCACGCGGCGATGGTCAAATTATAAAAATACCACAGAAGCCGTAAATAATAATAATAGCACCCAACAATTGCATATGACGGCGGCTACGTCCAGTTATAAACTCTATGCGCAGCGGGCAGTACCGTAATTTACCCTATGGTGGCATTTATATTTATTACAGTGGCAACATCGGCAACTATCATTGCTCCACCAAACATCTGGCTATAAAAAGGGACCGCTCGGTGTACTATGAATCATTCTTGTTCCAGACACGGTGCGGTGTGGACATGCTGAAGGCCTATAGTTATATAGGTTGCAACCTACACAGAACCCGTTCTGCCGACACATACATAGATCCTGAAGCCTAAATAGAACTACTAGGACCATTGTCCCACAACACCCAGACTCAGAATAACTATTTGCGCTTTTTTTTCTGTGTACAAATTATAATCACAGAGGCAGTAAAAAAGAACCAAAGTATTGCGGTTTATTATTCATCACGTGACGACCGTAATGCTACACGAGCCGTGTCAGAAGAGGAGAAAGATAGTGATAGAAAGAGACAATTTATAATGGTGGGATTGCAGCAAGCTGTACTGCGCTTTATTGCGTTACAGTAAGAGTCGAAAATCAACAAGTGGAAAATTAAGCGTTGCTATTCATAAATTTTCCCGCGGGAATCGGGTAGGTAAATTACCTGTACAACATCCACGAATCCTCATCAACATAAACTTGATGCTCTGTTTCTTCAAAAATCCTATTAAATACAAATTCGTATCCATATCTAGCAGATGTATGCAATGCAACTTGATTTGTGTCATTCATACTCAACCATTTCTTTATATAACGTGTAACAAGTTCGACACTGTCAGATCTCTTCGGAAAATCTTCATGTTCATCGTTGAGGAATGTTGTATCAACGTAGAGTGCATCTATTTTTATTATCTCATCCTTCTCGTGTAACTGTGCATATTTGCTTACACTGTTTGGACTTATACGAAAGTCTCCGGTGTATAAAATAGTTTTGTATAGAGTCTTGAAGAGAAACATTGCGGACCCAAAGCAATGGCCCGCTGGTATGAGGGAGACGGTGATATATTGCTCTTCTGTTCCATTTTTCTCATCAGCTGGGATGGTAATCGTTGTTGAACCTGAAATATCTAGTTTTTACTTCCATAAAATAGAGTAGGATTAATTTTAGCTCTGACAAGGCAGTACCATATTATACTGCAAAATTACATGCACATGTAAATAATATGGCAATTTAAAAAATGTTATGTGCAACTTTCAAATCAAACTAATCCCACTGGGTCCCAAAAATACTACTTTTTACATTTTATGCAATACTAGTTGCACCCCGCAGTTATTAAGAAGTATTTTAATTATTTGCTCATCCCATGGGAAAATTACACTTTTCCGGGATAAAATGTAGCCTATATATTAATCCAGTGTATAAACTATCTTGGTACCGAATTTCATCAAAATCCATTCCTCCATTTGATTGTGAAGAAGTAACAAACATACACATACAAACTTTCGCCTTTATAATATTAATAGTGTGATTTGCACTCACTCTTACATGAAGAAACTGGCACATTAAATTTCATGAAATTTGAGGGATTATTCCCAACAGCCTCCCACTGGAGCCGTTTGGCACAAAAATTAAGAATTAGGATCAGCAACACCCAGTTGGTTTTGCCTACACACAAGTTATTTGCACTTAGCCAGCATGGTGTATTAAAACCTATTAAATCTCTGTCAGCCTTATTATAAATATAGTAGTTTTGGGTTAGCTACTCCAGCTTTTGTGCTTTTTTTTTGCCACTGGAAAATTTAACTGGATCGAAAAAGACAAAATATAGTGTAACTATTCTAAAGCTATGTAAGAATAGTCTTGTGACATGTAAAGGATCTGTAACAATATACTTCTTGTTGCCCAAAGACAAAGGGTCCCAGTATTAACGCAAGTACTAGTAAGGAGAGAACTGATATATATCTCATGTGTTCATATGTTCTAAGATGAATTTCTGTACACGATTTAAACAGAAATAAAACTTGCGACCTAGTGAAAATGTATGGATTGATAGCATGTAAAAATTATTACCTATTACTAATGGTATTATATAGTCCGCTATATCCTTACACACTCCGCTTTGATGGCGCACAATTGCAGCTGACGGCTCAGACATATAAATGAATACATTGTCCTTTTTCAGATGAGATAACAAAGCATCAGAAAACAGGCCGCTCATGTGATCAGTGTGGCAGTGGCTGAGGAAGTAAGCCTTGCTGTCGGTTCTCTCAAAGTTGTCCACGGAGACATCTGGCATTTCTTGTACGATTCCATCAAAAGAGCTTTTTGTTTGCGCTCGACGCATAGCTAACGAGTAAATACAGCTCAGCCGGATGCCGGATGCAGAGATTTTATTTGATTTTATTGTAAACAACTTTCAAATCACAACACAAGCCAAGACCATAGAACACTATTACCAATACTCCTAAGAGTATGTAACGCTACGCTAGGATTACATTACTCAAGCAAGACAATACCATAGCAACTCACACAGAATTACACTCGTATATATTAGTATCCTCTACTTGGTCTGTGGTATATATTGCTCTCTCCTATGTAGTCTGTGCTCGAAGCTCATATGGTAATAGTATCACAGACTACTAGATGCTAACGCATATGAATAGTATTCTGTGCATATGGTACATACCTTATCAATCAAAGCATGAAGTAAATAATCAATTTAAAATGCACACCTTAGATAGCTATACTATATAGCTACACTCTTTGATGCACACCGGATGCACAATCGCCAAATAACTTTTTCATATCCTGTGTACAATTATCTGTGTGCAACATGGACGCATGATTTTATCAATTTTGTGTCTACGAAGTTAACAATGAAGGATTTGAGTAAACTACCAAACAGCGAAAATTTTTCATGAATTAGTGTATAAAATAAATAATGCCCGGTTTTACCCTCAAACTCAAAAATCAAATAGCCGCCAAATTATCAGCTTTCTCAAATATTTGTGATATTACCAATTTTCGAGTAATACCCGCCGATTGGCAGCTCTGGTAAACGATAACCAACCTAATTTACGCCGCAAAAATCACTAAACTAACTATTCGTTTCCGTTAAAATTTCCGTACATGGATTGTTCCCGTATCGCAGAACGATGCTCAGTCATCGATTGGTGCTCAAATAGAGATTTCATTCATAAAGTGATCAATTGGCGAATGAAATCTCATATTGAGGAGATTCTGTAATACAGAGACACTGTATTGTATTGTATAACGTTGTACCTGGTGAGAGCGCGGTCAAATGCTAGGCAAGTTTGTAGTAAAAAAAAAGTATTACCTACATAAGTAAAATATAATCTACCTAAGTGTAAGTGTGGAGATGTGACGTGTGAGGAACTTACCATTTATTTCGAATACGATTACAGTAAACACTCCAAGATAATTTAAAATATTGTTTATTATACAAACTCTTTCAACATTGTAGCACAGTCTGAGAAGAAAATATCACCACAACTGTTATTGCTCGAAGGTACGGCCGGTGATGGAGTACGCGACCAAACCGCTATATTGCACAACCCAGCATTTCAGTTCCCAGAACGATGTACATGGATTACTAGCTGTACAAATTGTGCACTGGCAGTATTGTGCGATCCTTATTTCCCGATATTTGGAAGCCATGCACACCTTATTTATGGTACAATATTATCTTAGGACAATCGGTACAGGCAATAATACACAATTAGAAAATACAGCAAGGAATCCGTGCACACGGCCTATTAAAACATCTAAGTCATAGCTAGTTTCATATGTGCGAGTAGAGTCAGTGCAAAAAGATAAACGTCGTGGTGTTACGGTAAAAACAGCTGTCGTCTGTCTCGTCAACTGTTAACTTAGACTCGATAAATTATTGTTTGATCATTTTATTGACAATTTACAAGAATTTATTGTATATATATATATATATATATTAGGTCTTTACCTATGAAATTGCCGTTATGTTTGAAAAAAGTTAAAGTATTTTTTTTTCGAACTTATTTATTTCTTTTATTCAAAGTAATCACCCCTGCAATCAATGCATCTTTGCCAATGCTGTGGCAGTTTATGGATGCCCTTCTTGAAAAAATCAGCAGGACGGGAGACAACAAACTCTTCAAAGGCGTTTTGTACTGCCTCTCGGGAATTGAATTTTTTTCCCGCTAAAAAGTTGTCCAAATTTTGGAAAAAGTAATAGTCGGTAGGCGCAAGATCTGGTGAGTATGGCGGATGAAGGAGAGCTTCCAAACCCAACTCATGCAGCTTAGAGACGGTCTGTTGTGCAGTATGGGGTCGCGCGTTGTCGTGAAGTAGCAGTGGAGACGACCGATTGACCAAAGCTGGTTGCAGACGTGCGAGTTTCGCCATCATTGTGGTCAGTTCTTCAATGTACACATCTGCAGTAATGCTCTCGCCGTTTTGTAAAAAGCTATGATGAATCACACCAGCACTAGACCACCAAACTGTGACCATCACCTTTCTAGGGGTCATTTTTCGTTTTGCACGTTGCTTTGGTACCGATCCAGGATCTAACCAACTTGCTGAGCGCTTTCGATTGTCAAAAAGAATCCATTTTTTGTCGCACGTAACATTTCGGTTCAAAATTCCTTCATTTCTGTGCCTGTTAAGCAGCGCAAGGCAAGTCTCGACGCGTACGTTGCGCTGGCGATCGTTAAGTTCGTGGGGCACCCATCTATCAAGCTTTTTTATCTTGCCAATCTGTCGCAAATGGACCAATATTGTTTTGATGCTATCATCAAAAGCTGCTGCCAGCTCAGCTGTAGATTGAGATTCATCAGCTTCCACAATCGCCTTTAATTCATCATTGTTGACCAAAGTTTCCGGACGACCACGAGGTTCATTATTCAAGTCAAAACTCCCAGAACGGAACCGAGAAAACCAATAACGGGTTGTACGTTCGTTTGTACAGTTCTCTCCGTAAACGTCGTTGATGTTACGTGTCGTTTGTGCCGCGTTGGTGCCACGACGGAACTCATATTCCATAATTACACGAAATTTCAAAGTATCCATTATGAGGAAAAATGTTGAAATGTAATGAAAATACAACGCTAATCAATAAACAAAAGACTTATATTGTAAATAGAATGTCATATTTTTAAAACAAAATTAATTTGAATTTAGAATTCATAGCCAATCATAACTTTTTTTTGTTTGAAAAAGTCTGTACTGCAATACGGCAATTTCATAGGTAAAGACCTATTATATATATATATATATATATATATATAAAGGAATCAGAATCCGAAGATGAAATAGATGTGTCCGAGAGTGAATGCTCCAAAGCTAGTTCAGACATATCTGGTTTAGATTCAGACTTTGATTACGATATTAATGAAATAATTTTCTATAATTGACATATTATTACTTTGTATTATGATAATGTAAATATAATTATAAAATGACTCCATGTTTTATTTTTTAATATGAAGTCTAGGTGCGCAATGTAGTGCACCTCATCAGTAGCTGCTAGAGTGTAGAAAAGCCATGCTTAATGGGAGTACGTTAAACTTAAAACGTTGATAGCCACTATCTTACATGAATAATGTTGATATAAGCATACGACGACGTCTGCAAAGTAACAAATACTTTTAGTCGTACTGGCGATGACAGAGCAGTATTGTCAACGTAACAAAAGTAGTAAAAAAGCACACGTGCGATATCAATTCCTACGGCGCTTCTCTTTTGGCACAGACTCTAGACTTCTAATACTAATAATAATCGATACTCGACCATATGAGCAAAAATTTAAAACTTCAGAGGAGAAATATACTCTCGTCGGTACTCTTGCATCTTGTATGGTCGTCCGTTTTTAACACTCGCGCATTCGACTTTACTCCTCTCAAGCCAGTCTAAAATTTGTATACTAATTCCGGGCAGTACTATCCTGGTCGTACAATACGGGCTGTACGATACTTTGGTAGTGCATTCCTGTCTTTCCCAACAAGTGTCCCACAAGAGCTGTCATCGCGTGAGGCTGTCACTGTCAATCAAGTCTGTGGACCAAAAAGTTTTGGTTAAAACTGACTCACAGTAGAGTCCCCAGAATATTAAAGGTGGAACCACACCTATCTGCGCTGCCGAACGTGCCGTAATGATATCGACGTCAACGAATTTTACAAATGAGAGCCACGTTACAGGACAATATTGTATTTTTATGGATCACACACACGGATAAAGTCTTCAAATGAAGGGAAAATGTTTAAAACGTAAAGAACCTCTCGTACAACAGGTTGAAAAAACTCCAATTTAATCATTAGATTTATATTAATTCACTTTGAAACATTATTTTGATTTATATCAATATTTCGAATTATTAAGGAAGGTGACATTAAGAGGTAGTTGAAAATAAAATTATAAAACGCATTTACCATGACGTGACATTGCCCTCTCTTCTACTTTTTCAGGCTTCTAAGACTGGCAGGGTCACAGAATACGATGTTTAGCCCAGGCGTACAATTTATAGGCATTTCATATACATTTGCTATTTACATTTATTTTACTTCTTGTTCGTTATTTTAGTACATTTTTGTTCTTATTATTTTTATGATATATTTTTCTATTTATTTTATTTAGATAATAACTTACTATTCTACTTATTAATTAATTTTCATTAATCGATATTCGTTTCGTATATTGCACAAACATTTAAATAAACGGGTATTGCACGAAGCGTTGACGAAAAGACGTTATCGAATTCATCTCGCGTATCGCGCGAGCGTTGAAATAAACGGCATTGCATTAAGTGTTAACCAAAATATTAGGTTTCAAAATATCAACTGGTTTATATATTGATTTTAAAAAAATTGTTAATGTACTTACGGATACAAAGCTGTTGAAAAACATATTTCGTTCAGTCAATGCCCACCTCATTGTCTAAGCTGACGTTTCACTGTCTTCAAATTCATTTATAAAAATAGTAATTTAAGTACCCATTTGTAAAAAAGAATAACAAATAATAAGCCATCGAAACAATCCAGGAGTTGAACCCGGGCCCGGGAATAGGAGTAACCGCCTCGCGGAACTGGGTAAGTGAACTATACACTTTCCATATTGAGCTACTGATTTATTTACGCAACAAATGATAATCAATTCATAGATACTTAATTAGTCAATGAATTATTCAATCAATTGTTTCTAGGTTACTTCTTATTACCCCTTATTTTGACGGGTTTTTATTTTTGGATAATAATGGGAAAAAAGAATGAAGTATGTACCTATCATAATATTATAATTTTACGGAAAAGTAAGTAATTTTTTTTGTTTCAGATACTCTAAATTAAGAAATTCCTTATTTTATTATTTCTCTTTTGACATAACGTGGGCAAAAATGTGAAACAATTGCCATTAAAAAAACTTATATTAGCGTTGAATTTGATTTCATCAAACTAAATATCCGGAACGATCATAAGGGTATGTGTGAGATAACCTTAAACCTCGCATAACATAAATACTCCCCACAATTCCGATTTTATTTCATTCTGTTTGCTTGAGATTGCAAAGCAAAATCTATGGTCGGGAGAATACGGCACCAGCGAAGTCAAAAATAAAAAAAACAAGTTTCTAGGGCTCAACAAGTGTGCCTGCTTTAACTTTGCGGATTTTCGATTGACAGCTCACTTTAACAATGATAGAGTGGTTCTTCGGTTTACTTTTGAAGAACTTTATTTCAGTTTTAGTGTTGATATTTATTGTTTTGTACTTGCAGAGATTATCAAGAATGGAAACAAATGTGTATGTATTTGATTTTATTTTATTTTAACGTGCTTGCATGTCGCGAAGTTTAAAGAACACTTATTTGATTGTAAAGAACTTAATTGTAGGCATATTAAATTGAGACTTAATGTCGTGATATTTTTTATAAATAAATTAAAAGTTAATAAAAAGAAACGGAAATGGAAAAATTTGAAAACTATAATTTTTCCATTTCCGTTTCTCGCAATGATTAGCAGATACGTACTTATAACGTAAAATCTTGTTTCAAGTTTCAAGCATGATTAAAATAAACATTTATTTGTTAATGAAATACACTTTAAAATTGTAGAACAATTGAGTTCATATTTCTTATGTATACTACCTACCTATTTATATCTCTACATAAGTATATTATTATCATATTTATGATATTCGATCCACTTTGTTTTTTTAAATCAAGATATCATGATACTAATATATGTATGTTGCATGAGTTCATATAGGTACATCAATGTTTTTCATGCATGTTATTTCTTTTACCTAGTTAAACCTTTTCTCTACCCTTGCAACATATTATACCTACTTATTTCACTTATAATTTTTTTGGCGGGCTTAATATTTAAAAAGTCTGTGTAAAGATTACTACAAAAGAAATGTAGAAATACAATGAGATGATGGCTGAAACCACTTCTTCTGAAACCCCATAGTAAGTTGAAAGTTCCATTTTATACGTTCTTTGTTTGGACAGTCAATAGATGGCGTGGAAGTAAAAAGTTACAACAGTGCTGCCAGTGTATGTTTTCTACTAAAATAGGGGTTCCTTGTAGTGCTAGCTACGAAACCCTAAAAAGGCAGAGTACTAACACTAGCAGCCTTATTAAACGGGTATTAATCTCGGATTAGTTACTTCAGCTTTTATCATTTTTTTTTGCTACTGGAATATTTAGCTGGATCGAAAGAGACAAAAGATGGTGTAACTAGTCTAAAGCTAGTTTAATAATAAGTGTAGCTGTAAGCTAGTGTTTATTAATAAGGCTGTTGGAGTATAGTGGTGTCGATTCTGTGTCGCATTCTCTAAAACTGAAGTAAACTTAAAGTATGGTGGTACTCTTCTGATAAAAGGGAAATGAAAACGACGGAAATATGTTAATTTAGTTTAGCTTCAGAGTATGCGACACAGATTCGACACTAGTGTTCTGTAACTAACATGAAGAACTGGTTAGGCTGTTGTTGCACTTGGAAGCGAAATATTTAAAAAACTTGCGGGCTTATAATTTAATTTTAATCTATTTTTTTTTACTATTTGGGCCGCTTTGACTTCGCACGGGTTTATTAGTTTTACGCCCTAACCCTCTAAATGAGAAGAGGGCATGGAGAGAAAATGATAGGACAAAATAGTGAATATGAGTTTTTGGCGGGAAAGCGAAAAAGATTGCGTCACCGCATTGTATTATAGTCCAAAACTTGTGTTATTTTCAGTGTTAGTGCATAAAATTGGTGGCATTCTATTCGTTAAGTGCTGGATTACAGGCGTGAGTTTGGGAAAATGGTATAATGATGGTGAAACGTTTCTTTTCGTATTGTTTCCAAAACTCCATAGAAGCTTTAAGCAAAGTTGCCACCACTTTACTAGGACTGACTTGACTTGATGACTTCGACTATGAATTGACACATATTTGCGTGAAATATCATTAACTTGATAAATTATCAATTACTTGACACTGGCTAAATACACAAAAGTGTGGAGCCAAAACATAAAAAAGATAGTGAATGGATGGGACGAAGACGAAGGAAGCAGGCTGGGTGGCAGGCAACCCTTTGCCATCCTCTATCTTTTACTCGCCATTCTATTTGCCTTTTTTATGTTACCTTTGACAGGCTTGCATTCAACCACTGTCTCACCTGCTGGGCGATCACGTAACTCGATTATAAGTTTGTTAACAAAATAGCATGAGTAAGAAGCTTAAAATACTTTATTAAAGATTTATGTAATTACGTTGCGAGGCGTGTTAAGGCGTCGGGTTTTATTAATTTTTTAGGATATTTTTCTGCTGCTACACTGGCAATTCAGTCACACTGGCCTTGAAATAAAAAAACAAAACAAACCATTATGTGCATATCTCTTTTGTTTTGGGAGAATTGCTATTGCCGATAAAAAATTTTGTTCTGCAGTTATAACTACTCGGTTTCTAGTTTTATACATTAATACTATAAAGGTATTTCCTAAACCATAATAAGCTGAAAGTTGCGATTGTTTCCAAGTATCGTTGCCCCAAAAGGCGCACGGCGCCCGCTTCGACGCTAGTTTTCGGTGAGTTCCAAGTTATGAAGTATTTTCTTACAGAATTCGCAATTTATATTTCTGAGTTCCGTTCTTTCAGTTTATATTGTACTATTTTGTATTTTTGTGTATTTTGTATATAGCATTTACATTACACAGCTAAATTATCTTACAACTAACTACAAATGGAGGTAGGTATTTTAAAAATTACAATAATCTAAATGGACGTTGAATGTAAATGGATCGGTTCAAATTGACACACTACTAATGTAAAGTATCCTGGCTTAGATACAGTTTATACACATCTGAAATGAAAAACTTTGTAGTTTCATCTGCATGCATTTTTTTCACCGTAACGTCCTCTCTAGTAAAGGCCCACCAAATATGTAAGAAGATCCGTATCTAGTCCATCCCTACATCCAGCGGTTTGTGCTGTACATTGTTACTCAGACGCTCAGGACTAAGCCATTTATATATTTTTAAGAAGTAAGCTAAGCACATTTTGTACAAGTTACACCCATATTACGATAGGAATAATATTATAAATACATTTAAAACCTGACCTCTATCTCTCCAATAATTCTTTCCATCCAAAGGTTGACTGGAAGAGATCGCTTTTAGTGATAATTCCATTTGTACTATAGCTTTAAGTTTCATAATCTGTAATTTTGTTATTTTTGTTATTATGTTAATGAATGATGCGACAAGCTAGTCATTCACCTGATGTTAAGCGACATGGCTGCCCACAACAGAACAGTGTCACTCTGAACTCTAAAACATAAAGTTTCGCGTGACACTGCTCTGTGCACATCACACTGAGATATCAGCACAGTCTGTTAATAAGATTACTAGACTGTGGGTGTGGGTGATCACGAAACTTTGGTTGCCATGAAGAAACTTTCACACTAACTATGTACATAAACTGCATATTGAAACCGTCAAATCCATACAAATTTGTTTCTATTGGTTGCAATCGAGTTACATAATCATCCAGCAGATCATAAAGTAGAAGTAGTTAATATTGAAGGACAACTTATTGTAATAGTTTTTAGTTCATTTTGATTTACCTGTACACCAAAGCCCAAAATTCTAAGCTACGAATTCCTCCGATTCAAAGATTGTCTGGAAGAGATCGCTCTAAGCGATAAGACCGCCTATTGTACTAGTACTAGTTTATTATGTAAGGTTTTCTTTTTGTAAAATGTGTGTTGATCTATCTATCTAGCTCGACGAACTTTACAGAAAAGTTATACCACCTAGTGAAAGTAACTGTTTTTTTTTACAATAAAGAATTTTTTGACTTTTGACTGGCCCTATAGTTCAGTTGGTAGTATCCTTGCCTTCTGAACTGCAGGTCGTGGGTTCGATTCCCACCCAGGACAAACATTTGTGTGATGAACATCAATGTTTGTTCTGTGTCTGGGTGTTATATTGTATTCTATGTATGTATTTACAAACAAATGTATCTAAGTATTGTATCAGTTATCTGGTTCCCATAGTACAAGCTTTGCTTAGTTTGGGGCTAGATGGCGCTGTGTGAAATGTCCACACATATTTATTTATTACATATTTATATTTATTTTATTTGTATTTGTAAAAATAAAATAAAACGCCCAAAATTAAAATAACTTATTTAACCCCCATAATTCATATTATTGTTTTTTATTTAAATAGTTATTAAAGCTTTTCTGTTGTGTAACTTATAACCAGCCGCTGTACTTGGTGTCTTATTTCTGAAGATCAGCATTATTTGCCCGCGGTGTGGCCTATGGGAAAATAATTCAACCACCCATTTCACCCTCTTAAGGGTGGAATTTCGAAAAATCCTTTCTTAGCGGATGCCTATGTCATAACATCTACCTGTATGCCAAATTTCAGCCCGATCCGTCCAGTGGTTTGGGCTGTGCGCTGATAGATCACTTTGTCAGTCAGTCAGACAGTCTGAGTTATATATATTTAGATGCTTGTTAGAAATATTTTCTTAGTAATATGGTTTACAATGAATTCCTTGTAGGGAGTGGCAGCCTTTTGAAAAGAGTCCGAGTTCACATGACATTTCTGGGCTTCAGCAAAAACTTGACACTGGAGTATAATTTATTATTCCCCTGCCATTTTTAGCATTGATTTTGTGTTTGTCAAGTTGGTTGCTGGGTGCTTTCTATTAAAACCACAGTTCATAAGCATTTAACTTAATATTATTAAAAATATCCGATAATAGCTTTTTTACTCCATAATACTGCCATTAGTTAATTCTTTATAAATTTATCGAGATTCTTCTATCAAAACATTTGACAGCCTCTGTGGTGTGGTGGTTGAGCAGGTCAGCTCATAACCTGGAGGCAGCGGGCTCGGTTCCCCCGGCAGGACAAGTATGAAAAAAAAGCGCAGTTGTTCTGAGTCTGAGTGTTGATGGAATATGGTCCTCGCAGTTCCTGGGTCCCTTGACACGGAATCCTAGTTAATTTAAGTTTTTTACAATATTTTTATAAAAGTAACATTACAAAATACAATAAAAAACCTTATTATTATTAATTAATAATTATAAAAAGATTATATCATATTATTAAAAAGATCTAATAATAGCTTTTTTAAATCCATAATAGTGTCATTAGTTGAGTGCTCTCTAAATTAATTGACTTTCTTCTATCAAAACAATAATTAATAAGAATTAAAATCAATATTTTTAAAAGATCTAATAGCTTTTTTAATCCATAAAACTGTAGTCATTTGTTAAGTGCTTTCTAATAATTAAGATATGATGATTAAATTGATAGAACTTTGTAGAAAAAAGTTTCTTTTTTATTGCAAGGATGATATGTCCTTTTTTTATACACGGTGGAATTTAATTTGGATATAATTAGGATATTTTTCATCACTGGATCACCTTTTCTGCAAAATTCGTCTAGGTAGGTGCCACCGCTTTTTCAGTTATTCAATCAAATTCATATTAAGCAGTAGTGTGCAATGTTTATGCCATGTAAAATGATCTATATCCCAAAAAAAACTTTAAAGTTATGGTTTAAAAGTTTACATAATCATACTGGAACCCTCATACCAATTAACATTAGTTTTTAACCCACTTGAAAAAAGGGGGAGATTGTTAATAATATAGTAAAAATAATAATAATATCAAAATAATTGGAATGTATATGCATGATAATGTCGTCAAGTAATTCTCAGTACAATACTTAAGCGATTGAAATTTATTGAACCCCTTAAAGATGATATTCGAGAATTTCTTCCAATTTATTCCACATATTAGTGACGTTTCCACAAAAAGTGACGTTTATGTATATTTATTTACAGTGATGTATCCGAAGATGCGCTTGAAGGCCGTACTGCATCTGCAGATGTAACTCCAAAAGACGCAGTGGATGGTGTAACTATTGACGAAGGCACTGCAACTTCGGACGAAGACGCTCCAACTTCGGACGAAGACGCTCCAACTTTGGATGAAGGCACTCCCATTTTGAACGAACACACTGTAATTTCGGACAGAGACGCTCCAATTTTGGACGAAGGCACCGTGAATTTGGACGGAAACAACCCTATTTCAGTTGAAGACGCTGTAATTTTGGACGAAGCCACTCCCACTTTGAACGAACACACCGTAATTTCGGACAGAGACTCGCCAACTTTGGATAGAGATACCGAACATTCGGACGAAGACACTGCAAATTTGGACAAAAACGGCGCAGCGCTGGACGAAGACGCTGTCAATTCGGACGAAGATAATGCAGCTTTAGACAACAGCGCTGCGGATTTGAACAAAAACACGGTATATTTTAGCACAGCAACTTTGAAAGACTTGGATATTCAAAATGGAACTAGTGTTTTAGCCGCAGAGCTTGCTGGAGATCTCAAAAGATTACCGGAGTTAATGCGAATCGCAGATATGTCAAAAGTGTACTATGAGGTGAATGGAGCACCTTTCGTTGACAACGGAGTGATGACCCACCACAATGATACTATAGTGCCGTACGAGCTTTATAAAGTGGCTAAAGACGATGAAAACGAGAGCGAAAATGGTAAGACAATTTTTTTGAAGTAAAACTTTTTTACGCAGCTTGACTTGGGGAGTAACTTGGTGAGACGAACGAAAGTTGAAAGTTGTTGGTTAACGAAGATCTCCATTAACATAACAAAGTTATGTTGGTGTGTCCGGTAAAACGACAATTTACAATTGTCAAGATGGCGACATTATCATTAAACAAAGCAAACACAAAGTTATAGAGCCCGATAGATGGAGCTAAACTAAAGAAGTTTCACTTCAGTCGTGTGTGTTTTTTTTTTGTGTTACTGAATGATTTGACGAGCTAGCCGTTCACCTGATGTTAAGCGCCACGGCTGCCCATAACAGAACAGTGTCAATCGGAACCCCAAAATAGAGTTTCGAGCAACACTGCACTGCGCACATCATCCTGAGACATCAGCACAGTCTGGTAATAAGATTACTCGACTGTGAGATCAGATCGTAAAGTCTCGATTGCCCAGTAATTTCACTAGCTACAGTGCCCTTCAAACCGGAACACAGTAGTGCTTGCGCACTACTGCTTGGCGGCAGAATAACTGGCAAAGCGGTGGTACCTACCTAGACGAACTTTGCAACAAAGTCCTACCACCTAGTAAAAAAGGTCTAAAGCACACTCGTTTTTTATTGACTATTGGTAGCACGGTAGCTTTTAACCATGTTAAATTTTCAATTATGATAGCCTCTGTGGTCTGGTGGTTGAGCAGGTCGGCTCATAACCCGGAGGCGGCGGGTTATGAGCCGACTCAAGTTGATATCTCAGAAGGTGCGAAACTTATTAGAGTTCCGTGTGACACTGCAACTGTTATGGGCGACCGTGTCGCTTAACATCAAGCGAACGGCTAGCTCGTTACATCATTCACTAACATATCAGCATAACGACATGAAGGAACACCACAGCTCAATAATTGATCAAAAACTACCAAAAGTTTAAAAGATATGTTTAAGATATCATTTCTGAACTTAGAATGTTTGCTTATTTTGCATTTAACATACAAATCGATACCATAAATATTTCATTATTTACTAATACTTATTGTTTTGTTAATCATGTGTGTATGTTTCGGGATATAACCAGAATGTTTGTAAAAAAAAAATTGTGTTATTGTGTTGGTTATATTCTGTTTTGAGTACCAAATCACACTAATATTATAAAGGCGAAAGTTTGTATGTGTGTATGTTTGTTACTACTTCACGCTCAAACGGCTAAATGGATTTGGATGAAATTCGGTACCAAGATACCTTATACACTGGATTAACATATAGGCTACATTTTATCCCGGAAAAGTGAAATATTCCCGTTGGATGAACAAATAATTGAAAGACTTTGTATCCGCGGGTGAAATTGCGGGGAGCAACTAGTGAAACATAAATCTAGGTATTATCAAATTTAAATTCTAAAGAAAAGCCTTGTGACATTGAACAAAGCAGGTGTTTTATTGCCTACGAAACATTTACAAAGCACTCAGCCGGTGCCCGCGCTGTGTGTACCGTTAAATAGACATTTCGGCTGTCATGTAGTTATTTTAAGAGGCACTAAATACTAAAACAAGACCTATTTTTTTTTTAATTGTACCTTGTATAAATATTCTACAGCATGGTCTGAGTACATATTATTATTAAATACATTGTAAAAGACAGTAGAAAAAAGAAAAAAAAACATCACTGTAAAGTTTCTTGTAACTTCTTCTTTACAGTTGTAATCAAAGCTTCGGATCCAAGTTTTCTGTTCTGCATTGTGCCGGATTGCTTGCACCAGTAGTGAGAAAGAGAATTGCTTTTATTTTCAAACTCATATATTGTAATGGGTTTGCTATATATTATTTGACAATAAGCACTTTGTAATTTTATATGCTTAGCGAAATAACTTAATTTTACGTACCTAATATAATTTTGACTTGTAAAAGTGCTAAAATTAGCCTATTTTTTTATATGTTAGTGAATGATGTGACGAGCTAGTCGTTCGCCTGGTGTTAAGCGCCACGGCCGCCCATAACAGAACAGTGTCACTCGGAACAATAACACAGAGTTTCGCGCGACACTGCACTGCGCACATCATTCTGAGACATCAGCACAGTCTAGTAATAAGATTACTCAACTGTGAGATCAGATCATAAAGTCTCAATTGCCCAGTAATTTCACTAGCTACAATGCCCTTCAAACCGGAACACAGTAGTGCTGCACACTACTGCTTGGCGGCAGAATAACTGGCAAAGCGGTGGTACCTACATAGACGAATTTTGCAACAAAGTCCTACCACCTAGTAAATGCAATTTTGCGATAAATCTTTTGACTTTGACTTTGACATATATTTAAGGAAAAGAGCGAATTAAATTCCACCTTGTATATTAACGTTTAAATAATACAATGTTTTAATTTTAGAAGATTTAACGACGGAACTGGAAGTGACTACGCAAAACTTTCCTCAAGGATTCGTAATTAACTCCAATGTATTCCTGACGGACGCCCAATGGCATACGATGTCTCTGGTCGACGGAAATTTGTTCCGCTGTGCCGTTTGTCAGATGTATTGTGAAAGGTTAGTGCCTTTTTTTTCTTTTGATACTTTCCACCCAAAGGTTGTCTGGAAGATATCGCTATTAGCGCTAAGATCGCCTATTGTTGCACTAGTACGTAAGATTTATTCATTTCAGACTGGCCCGATAGCTCAGTTGGTAGTAGCCCTGCCTTCTGAACTGTGGGTTGTGGGTTCGATTCCCACTCAGGACAAACATTTGTGTGATGTATATAGGTGTTTGTTCTGTGTCTGGGTGTCATATTGTATTCTATGTATGTATTTACAAACAAAAAAGTATCTAAGTATTGTATCAGTTATCTGGTTCCCATAGCACAAGCTTTGCTTAGTTTGGGGCTAGATGGCGTTGTGTGAAATGTCCACACGTATTATTATTATTATTCCTGTATTGTGTGAATTTCATTGGTGAGGCGATAAAGAGTTATATATCTATGTATCTATCTACTTTTAGACAGCCCCTGTGTTGTGGTTGAGCAGGTTGGCTCATAACCTGGAGGCGGCGGGTTCGATTCCCGCGACAGAGCAAGTATTTGAGCACAGAAAAAATGCGCAAATCCTTATTCTGTGTATGAGTGTTGTTGGAGCCTCTGGTCCTCGTAGTTCCTGGATCCCTAGATACACTAGGTGGTAGGACTTTATTGCAAAGTTCGTCTAGGTAGGTACCACCGCTTTGCCAGTTATTCTGCCGCCAAGCAGTAGTGCGCAAGCACTGCTGTGTTCCGGTTTGAAGGGCACTGTAGCTAGTGAAATTACTGGGCAAATGAGACTTTATGATCTGATCTCACAGTTTAGTAATCTTATTACTAGATTGTGCTGATGTCTCTGGATGACGTGCGCAGTGCAGTGTCACGCGAACCTCTTATAGAGTTCCGAGTGACACTGCAGCTGATATGGGCAGCCGTGTCGTTTAACATCAGACGAACGGCTAGCTCGTCACGTCATTCCTTAACATAAAAAAAAACAGGGAATCGGGTTAGGGTCCAGGATCTATGTATGTAAAGAAAGAAAGAAATAAAGAAACACTTTATTTGCACGAACTACAACATTATACTACACCTAAAAGAAGAAAAAATAATATTATATTTAATAAAACGATCACAATAACTTCAGTAAGTAGATATTCAACTTCAACTCTTTGTAAATGGCCTTTGTGGAGAGGTTACTACAATTTTGCCAATATCACGTAGAAAGATAGCACATCAAACGAAGATTTTTCAGTGAGAAATTTTGGTATATGTGGAGAATGAGGTCAACTATGAAAGTACTAGATGAATCTAAAATGCTGAAACAAAACAAAAGAATACTATATTTACAAAAAACAAGTAATAATATTGATAATGAAATAATAAATAATCTAAAACTAATATTTAAGTACACAATATAACATAAATACTTACACAATTTCTAAAATAACTACCTACTTACAACTTAATTTTATTCAATTTAATAAATTTACATAAAATACCTATAAACGGAGAAAATACCAGACATAATAAACACTTGAGGGAAGTGGGACGAGGGATATTGTTTGGAATAACATCATACAATGAAAACTGTAATTTGGAACAACTGAAAAATATATGGTCCACATTTCCTTGATCTAAACCACATTCACAGAGAGAATTATCCCTAATCCTAAGTTTATTTAGGAAAACCGGAGTACAAGAGTGATTCAAGCGTAAACGCCAAACAACTGAAGTGGTCAATTTGTCTGCCTTTTTAAATTTAGAGAACCAGGGTTTATGAGGAATCTCAGGCTGAACATCACCAAAAAATTTACCTTTAATAGATTTAGAATTTTGCCATGCACTAGACCATGTCTTGAATAAAGCCGGTTCAAAGGTGGTACATAAATCATGAAAATATATTTGAGAATGGTCAAGAGATCCTGTATGAACAGCTGACCTAGCACAAGAATCAGCTGACTCATTACCGAGGATACCTGAATGGCCAGGAATCCAAGCTAAAACAACATTAATACCTAATCTGTTACATTGAAATAGAAGTTCTCTAATTTTAAGGATTACAGGGTACCTGGTTTTTGAACGGAACTGATTAGAGAGAATGGACTGAAGACAACTTTTAGAATCAGAAAAAATAATAGATTTATTAATGTTGTGCGATTTTACGAATTTAATGGCTTCTAGAATGGCGACAGATTCCCCTGTAAAAACTGAATAAACTGAAGGGCACTTGTAAGCTAAAATAATTCTAGTAGATGGAACCCAAACTGCAGCACCAACAGAGCTATCAGCAGATTTGGAAGCATCCGTGTATAAAGTGAACCAATCCTTGAAATCAGTATGTAATATGTGGGAGAAGGACCAATTGGCGTCCACTGAGCCCTTATTGATTCCAAAGTCTAAGATAATGTTGGGTTTGAAAATTAACGCATCATAAGGAGTACAGTATAACGGCATTAATTGACTTTGAAAAAGTGGGTTAGGGAGACGAATAAACTGTCGATAACTATGTACAAGACAACAAATCTTTTCCGGTTGCTGGTGACCAAGAGAATCATAAAGAGAAGATAATTGGGCCAACTTACCAAGAAGAGGATGACCGGAATTTTGCACTAGTTTGAAGAAAAATCTGTTGGAAAGAAACTGTCTGCGAAGATGGAGAGGGGGATCCACACACTCCACTTGCATGGCATTGATGGGGGAAGATTTCATAGCACCAAGAATGATGCGCAGACATTTTGACTGAATCTTATCAATTTTCTTAAGACCAGATTTGTTACAAGGGTCTAGAAGAAAAGATCCATAGTCCATATGAGAACGAACTATGGCATTATAAAGTAATTTTTGGGTGTATGGGTGTGCACCCCACCAAACTCCAGACAAAGAACGAAGAATATTGATATTCTTTTCACATTTTTGAGACACAAAATTAAAATGATCTAGACCTGATAGTTTGTTGTCAAGCCACACCCCCAGAAATTTCACCTTGTTGTCTTGTGGAACAATTTCACTGTCAACTGAGATATTAACCAGAGGAACATGTCTTTTTCTAGAAAACACCACTACACTACTTTTGGCAGTCGATAGGGATAGACCATGCTGTACAAGCCAATCAGATAAATAACCAAGAGCGGAAGTTAAACGATTAGAAAGTAGATATTTATTGAGCTAAGGAGCACGACAAGAAGAAAATACATTAGAAAAGAAAGAAGAATAAAACAATACAAAAAGAGGTTGACTGTTAACTAACATAAAACCTATTTTCAGACACAACACATAACCTAGTGTAATTTAAAACTTGGTTATCGCCATAACATATTTGGGGTTTTGGCGGGAAAACGAAAAAGATCGCATCACCGCATTGAATTATTTTCCGTAACTTGTGTTATTTTCAGTGTTAGTGCATAAAATTGGTGGCATTTTATTCGTTAAGTGCTGTATTACAGGCATTACTGTGGGAAAGGGGTATAGTGATGGTGAAACGTTTTTTTCGTGTTGTTTCCAAAACTCCATAGAAGCTTCAAGTAAAGTTGCCACAACTTTACTAGGACTATGACTTTGACTAGACTATGACTTGACGACTTCGACTGTGACTGGACATATTTGCTTGAAATATCATTAACTTGATAAATTATTAATTACTCGACACTGGCTAAATACACAAAAGTGTGGAGCTAAACCTTAAAAAAATGAAGCCATAACATACTAGTTGCGCCCCGCGGTTTCACCTGCGGATAAAAAGTGTTTTAATCAATTGCTCATCCCACGGGAAAATTTCACTTTTCCTAGGATAAAATGTAGCCTATATATCCAGTGTATTCTATCGAGAGCTATCTTGATACCGAATTTCATCCAAATCCATTCAGCCGTTTGAGCGTGAAGGAGTAACAAACATACAGTATACACACAAACACACATACAAACTTTCGTTTTTATAATATTAGTGTAATTATGCATTTAGGACCGGACACATTCTATGCAATAAGTTTTCATATTTAATTCGAAACAGTAGCTCTCCGAATTGTTTAGAATGTAGTTCAGTTGACGATCTTTATCATATTCTAATAATATATATAATATTTAAAGGGCATTTCACACAGCGCCATCCAGCCCCAAACTAAGCAAAGCTTTTACAATGGGAACCGGATATCTGATACAATACTTATATACTTTTTTGTTTGTAAATACATATATAGAATACAATATAACACCCAGACACAACAAACACCTATGTTCATAACGCAAATGTTTGTCTTGGGTGGGAATCGAACCCACAACCCACAATTCAGAAGGCAGGGGTTAGTACCCCTGCCTTCTGAATTGGTCGGTTAGTTGGTAGTCCAACTCAGCTATCGGGCCAGTCTAATGCAATGTGTCCGGAACAAATACAAGAGAAAAACATTATTTGGTTGTCGTCCACTACACTTGGGAGATTGTAATATCATTCTTGCTGAGTCTGAGATCCATATTACAGAACGATGCTCAGTCATCGATCGGTGCTCAAGCAGAGATTTCATTCATAAAGTGAACAATTAGTGAATGAAATCTCTGCTTGAGCACCGATCGATGACTGAGCATCGTTCTGTAATACGGACCTGAGAGAGGTTCAGCAAGATATTTTTTTTTTATGTTAAGGAGTGACGTGACGAGCTAGCCCTTCGCCTGATGTTAAACGACACGGCTACCCATATCAGCTGCAGTGTCACTCGGAACTCTAAAGTATAGAGTTTCGCGTGACACTGCACTGCGCACGTCATCCTGAGACATCAGCACAATCTAGTAACAAGATTACTAGACTGTGAGATCAGGTCATAAAGTCTCATTTGCCCAGTAATTTCACTAGCTACAGTGCCCTTCAAACCGGAACACAGTAGTGCTTGGCGGCAGAATACCTACCTAGACGAACTTTGCAGAAAGTTCCTACCACCTAGTAAATTATGTGATCGTTGGATGTTATTTTTTTTAATTATAATTTTTAGAGCCAACTGTGTGGATCATATCGCGACGGCCAGCCATCTTCGCAATTTGGATGAGTACAAGCCTCTTAAGAGATTCGACCTCAGCATTGTCAGAAAGGTAAGCCAATACCGCTGGTCTCAACTTAACATCTCAGCGCATTAATAAATAAAATAAGTAAGTCAATACCTTTGTTCTGATATTTAACATCTCAGCACTTAAATAAATAAAATAAGTAAGCCAATACCTCTGTTCTGATATTTAACATCTCAGCGCATTAATAAATAAAATAAGTAAGTCAATACCTTTGTTCTGATATTTAACATCTCAGCACTTAAATAAATAAAATAAGTAAGCCAATACCTCTGTTCTGATATTTAACATCTCAGCGCTTAAATACATAAAATAAGTAAGCCAATACCTCTGTTCTGATATTTAACATCTCAGCACTTAAATAAATAAAATAAGTAAGTCAATACCTTTGTTCTGATATTTAACATCTCAGCACTTAAATAAATAAAATAAGTAAGCCAATACCTCTGTTCTGATATTTAACATCTCAGCGCTTAAATAAATAAAATAAGTAAGTCAATACCTTTGTTCTGATATTTAACATCTCAGCACTTAAATAAATAAAATAAGTAAGCCAATACCTCTGTTCTGATATTTAACATCTCAGCGCTTAAATAAATAAAATAAGTAAGCCAATACCTCTGTTCTGATATTTAACATCTCAGCACTTAAATAAATAAAATAAGTAAGCCAATACCTCTGTTCTGATATTTAACATCTCAGCACTTAAATAAATAAAATAAGTAAGCCAATACCTCTGTTCTGATATTTAACATCTCTGCGCTTAAATAAATAAAATAATAAAATAAGTAAGTCAATACCGCTGTTCTGATATTTAACATCTCAGCGCTTAAATAAATAAAATAAGTAAGCCAATACCTCTGTTCTGATATTTAACATCTCAGCGCATTAATAAATAAAATAAGTAAGCCAATACCTCTGTTCTGATATTTAACATCTCAGCGCTTAAATAAATAAAATAAGTAAGCCAATACCTCTGTTCTGATATTTAACATCTCAGCACTTAAATAAATAAAATAAGTAAGCCAATACCTCTGTTCTGATATTTAACATCTCAGCGCATTAATAAATAAAATAAGTAAGCCAATACCTCTGTTCTGATATTTAACATCTCAGCGCTTAAATAAATAAAATAAGTAAGCCAATACCTCTGTTCTGATATTTAACATCTCAGCACTTAAATAAATAAAATAAGTAAGCCAATACCTCTGTTCTGATATTTAACATCTCTGCGCTTAAATAAATAAAATAATAAAATAAGTAAGTCAATACCGCTGTTCTGATATTTAACATCTCAGCGCTTAAATAAATAAAATAAGTAAGCCAATACCTCTGTTCTGATATTTAACATCTCAGCACTTAAATAAATAAAATAAGTAAGCCAATACCTCTGTTCTGATATTTAACATCTCAGCGCATTAATAAATAAAATAAGTAAGTCAATACCTTTGTTCTGATATTTAATATCTCAGCACTTAAATAAATAAAATAAGTAAGCCAATACCTCTGTTCTGATATTTAACATCTCAGCGCTTAAATAAATAAAATAAGTAAGCCAATACCTCTGTTCTGATATTTAACATCTCAGCGCATTAATAAATAAAATAAGTAAGCCAATACCTCTGTTCTGATATTTAACATCTCAGCGCTTAAATAAATAAAATAAGTAAGCCAATACCGCTGTTCTCAACTTTATTATCTCAGCGCTTCGATGTCACAGCGAGATGAGACGCAAAATAAATATGCGTGGACATTCACAGCGCCATCTAGCCCCAAATTAAGCAAAGCTTGTACTATGGGAACCAGATAACTGACACAATACTTAGATACTTTTTGTTTGTAAATACATACATAGAATACAATATAACACCCAGACATAGAACAAACATCGATGTTCATAACGCAAATGCTTGTCCTGGGTGGGAACCGAACCCACAAATAATTCAGAAGACAGCTACTACCAACTGAGCTATCATGCCAGTTGTTTCACAAATAAATAGTTTTTATACTAAATTGTACATTTCGTGTTACAGATAAACGAAAACTTCCATTGTGGCGTCTGCAACGATATATTCGACATTATAGATTACACAACGCACGAAAACGGCAAAACTCACGAAGGGAACCTTTTAACGGCAATAAATAAAGTATCTGATATCATGTACGATTCCAATATCCATGGAAACTTCTTTACTGATAGAAAATTCCATTACACCGATAGAATCATTAGTGACGCTGATAGAAACGTCCGGAGCCCTGTTAGAAATGTCCACGCCACTGATAGAAATATCCGAACGCCTGAGCTTAGAAATAATAATAATATGTTTAATTTTGATGCAAATGCATTTAATAATAATAATATAAATGTGTATGAGGAGTACAGTGATGATGGATTCGATGACACTGAGGAGTATGTTTATGAAGGAGAAGAATACACTACTCCGTTCGAAGGGATATCTTATGCTAAAATGGCCAGTAAACCTAGAATGGAAATGCCGAAATTCTTGAAAATCGATTTAGGTATGTATGTCATTGATAATCTAATGCACTGTTATTGTAAAGTTATATATTATAACATTATATATTTATACTGTTTTTATGTTTTAGCTCCACAATTTTATGTATTTAGCCAGTGTCAAGTAATTAATAATTTATCAAGTTAATGATATTTCACACAAATATGTGTCAAGCAAGTCACAGTTGAAGTCATCAAGTCAAGTCATAGTCTAGTCAAAGTCATACTCCTAGTAAAGTGGTGGCAACTTTAGCAGAAGCTTCTATGGAGTTTTGGAAACTACACGAAAAGAAACGTTTCACCATCATTATACCATTTTCCCACACTCATGCCTGTAATCCAGCACTTAATGAATAAAATGCCACCAATTTTATGCACTAACACTGAAAATAACACACCTTTTGGAAAATAATACAATGCAGTGACGCAATCTTTTTCGCTTTCCCGCCAAAACTCCCCATACTTATACTTATTGCGTTATATTAATTACATTTTCAGTGTTATATTTTTTTTTTGCACAAATAAATAATAGATCCCAAAAATTACAAAGTTACAGGCATTTTAAAATATAGGAATAGAATAAGACAGTTGACAATTTATATATAATTTTAATATATGTAGTATATATACATATATATGGGTGTTATATTGTATTTTATGTACACACATAGAATACAATATAACACCCAGACACAGTACAAACATCGACGTTTATGACACAAACGTTTGTTTTCGTGGGAATCGAACCCACAACCTACAGTTAATAAGTCAGGGCTACTACCAACTGAGCTATCAGGCCAGTCATGTATTGTAATAATTTTATTGTAACTGTAATTTTATTGTAATTTTAATATTATTGTTATTGTAATGGAATTGTTCGGTTTTTCATTTCATTGTATTTTTACAGGTACAAAAGAAGTTCGTGTGAAATTCGAGTCATGGCATATGATAATAAAGACAGAAGCAAACAAGTTTTACTGCATGGTCTGCAACGAGCACGATCTCATTAGGTTTAAATCTAAACATTGCATAAGCTGTGGCCATTTGGAGAGGCTCAGCCAATGCAATGTCGTCGGGGCTTTTGAGGACTATTTAATTAGGAAGGTATGTTATCATCACGCGTGGTCCCGGTTTAAGAACAGGGACCACCTCATCTCTAGGTGGTAAGACTTTCGCTCCGCGCGGTCTCACTGTACACTCGCGTTCTAAGGTGGATTGTTATTGTTTTTTATTTATTTATTTATTTGAACACCAACATAACAAACACCAATTCAATGTTCAGTAATTAAATTAATAATAATATATAGCTAAGTGTCGATATAATTATAGGTGAAGACAGCTTGTGAACTTTATATTATAGGCAATATTAATATAAAAAGTCTAAAATGTGCATGCAGATTAGGAATGCCTAAACAAATCCATGAACAATCAAAACGTAGATAAAAATTTAGGTAAGAATGATAAAATAATTAAATTGATCTCCATATTAACTAATTTTGACCTGTACAAATAATATAAATTTTTATTATTATGATTAATATTAAAAAATCTAGCATAAATACAATATAAAATTAAATCAACTTTTTAAAACAATAAAATAAATAAGAAACTAAAAAATTAACTTCTAAAAATATTAAATTAAACTCTAAAACATTGCATATCAATAAAATGAATAATATTATATTGTCACAAAAAATCTAGTCATAAATATAAAAGCAGAATATAAAACATTTATTCAAACAGACAGGGACTTTCTGAAGCTGTGGATGTTGTCGATAAATATGTCGACATTTTTAGTTTTAGAAATAGTGTTGTACTGGCGGGCTAACCTATTCAAAGGAGCGTTTTGTCCAAGATTGGAATGAGACCCTGCAACACACAACACGCTGAATCGTGAGACTCTAGGCAATTTAGTTGGCGCAGAAAAGAATAGGTCTGAGAGTAATTTTGGAGTGTCCATAAATCCGTGAATAACTTTAAAAAGAAACATACCGTCCAACGTCACCCTGCGGTGTTCAAGAGATAACATTTTAAAATGCTTTAAGCTGGCGGTGTAACTCAGAAGATCTTTGCCAAGAAAGATTTTTGATAAGTTTGAGTTTGTTTGTTATTGTTGGTTTTTTATTAGTGTATTTTTAGTAGATGGTGAATATGCCTAGAAGAAATACTGTTTTGAAAAGACAAGCACGAAAAATGGTGTATGACGTGCATTGTTTTGTTAAAAGAACCAATGAAATGATTGATTCTTCAAAGCAAGATTTAAATAAAAAGATGTTGACCTTGTATAGTAAAACAACCTGTTACAAGCCATGCAAAACTTTAACATTAACTATATATTAATGTTTGCGCGCGCGACAGTACCCATGCGCAGCTATCCCTTCCACATTTCGCTCAGCGCTTAACTTTTGTGCCACTATACCACCGCTTTATTGTATTGTAATGTAATCAATTTCATTGTAATTATAATGTGATTGATTGTAATTGTAATGTAATTGATTGTAATTGTAATGTAATTGATTGTAATTTCAATGTGTGTTTGTAATTTTAATATAGTCAATGTAAATATGACATGTCAGTGTTATGGTTTAACTAACTGGTACTAAGTAAATTTAATTTTTTTAGGTTAACGATAGACTATACCATTGCGGGCACTGCAACAACCTGCAATACCAGAATCAGATGAACGATCACATTGAAACTGTGCATCCGAAGAAAAACAACAATTTCATAGATAACACGAATAACATTAAAAAAAATAGGAATGATAGCAACAAATGCGTTGATCCTAAATCATACAGTGACAATCAAAACCCTGTTGTAACTAAAAGTTTACAATCTAGAAATAGTAACAAAGTGGATATAGCTTTTGATGTTTTCGATGAACTTAAACTTTCTCCCTTCGGCTGCGAGCTACGGATTCCAGCGCTGACATTCAACTTTATCATGATTGGTGATGGAGATTATTACTGTGCTATTTGTGATAAGGCTTGTCCGGATGTAAAGGGTCATGTGGAGGAACCAGAGCATATGGAGTTAATGAGATTGACACCGTTTATTAGACCTTTTAAGAACCATCTGACCAGAGCGGTAAGTGCCAATTTATTTTACTGGTGCAATAGCTCAGTTGGTAGTAACCCTGCCTTCTGAACTGTAGGTTGTGGGTAATAAATAATAATTGAAGGGTTGAGAATAAAAAGGGTTTAACTGACAAATTGACAGTTTCGAGAAAATTGACTTAAAACGTCAACGGCGTCATTTTAATGTAGAGTGCTTATAAGGTAATAGAAAAGGTTTATGTAAGTTTCAATAGCTTGAAAATGTTTTAATTCTATTTTAAATACTAAATATAGTACTAATTCATACAATTACTGTAACAATATAATATAATAAAATAAATATAACAATGTTTATATGCTAAGCGAACTGTATTCCTGTGACAGATAAACCGTTTTTACACTCAAAATCTCGAGATTTAAGCTTGATTATGTGGAGGATGTATTATTGTAGATAATTTCACGCTGAATCCAACGATACCCATAAGTCATTTTGTGAAAAAAATCATTTAAACCCTTTTTATTCTCACCCCTTCAATTGTAATAATAAATATCTGTGGACATTGCACACAGCGCCATCTAGCCCCCAAACTAAGCAAAGCTTTTATTATAAGAACCAGATAACTGATACCTAGATGCTTTTTTGTTTTTTAAATAATAAAGCACATCTATCACATACATAGGGGCACTATGGGGGGGGGTCTTTACTTTGATTATTTTGGATGACATGGGGGGTAGAGGAGTCTAGATGATGATTACGTCATCGGTAGTTATTTACCTTTTTACACGAATAGCAACCCTCACATTGTCTTTGCTTGAAACACTAAACATTATCATTATAATACTAAAAAAAATAATACATTAATTGAAAATGTTTACGTAAGCATGGGGGAGGGGGTAAGAGCTTTGCTTACTTTGGGATGGGGGATGGTGGGGGTAAATAATTGTAATAAATCTGCTTACGTAATACTTGAACGGCCCCATAGATCCTGGACCCTAACTAAGATTCCCTGTGTCTAGGAACCCAGGAACTACGAGGACCATGGTCATACAACACCCAGACTAGGAACAAGTATTTGCGCTTTTTTTTGTGGACAAATACTGGTCCTGCCGCGGGAATCGAACCCGCCACCACAACAAACATTGATGTTCATCACACAATGTTTGTCATGGGTGGGAATCGAACACACAACCTACAGTTCAGAAGGCAGGGTTACTACCAACTGAGCTATTGGGCCAGCTCAAAGGAAATGCACAAAAATTTCAATCGCAGTGGAGCTTTTGTTTCTAGAATGTACGGCAATTATTTACCTTTAGAATCCTTTTTTTTAAGTTAAAGTTATTATTATTATTTCAGGTGAGAGGCAATCTACATTGTAGTTTATGCAATAAACTACTACAAGTAGGTGAAATATACAATCATAATCTGGACGAGCCGCATATTGCCGCATTAGCCATAGCAATGGGCATGAGAAAAGCACAAATCCCTCCCACAAATAACCAAAATAACTTCAAAAATACTGACCTAAATTATGCCAGCGGTGACCAGAATACGGCCAGCGGTGACCTGAAGACGGCCACTGTTGACCTGAAGACGGCCCTTGTTGACCTGAAGACGGCCACTGTTGACCTGAAGACGGCCAATAGTGACCTGAAAGTACACAAGGTTCCAGCACCTATAACAGTCAGCATTCCAAATGTGTCTCCGATGAATAACAATTCACAGGTGTTCAAGAATAATGCCCAGTCAAATGTTTTAAAGATATCTGATAGCAAAACACCACCAATCGCATCCCCTAATCTATCAAGTCCAAAAATAGACTCTATGGATATTCAAATTGGAGATACTAACCAAAATATACAAGAACCCGGACACAATGGACCAAATGGACCAAACTTTTTCAGCCGTCCGCTTAACTTTAGACCACCGGTTCCAATTTCATCGCAATACGCACAACCTGGTCAGAATAACCCGAATATAGGTCAAAACGCAACGTTAACCGGTCAAAATTACCGAGGTCGCCCCTCCAATCCAGCGGCAATGGGTCAAAATTACCAAAACCCTGCTTTAAACTTTCAATACCCCATTCAAAATGCAGGTTTGGCTGGTCAAAACTTCAGATACCCTGTTCAAAATGCTCCAAATCACACTCCAACCTTCCCCAGGCCAAATATACATAGCCCAAACCAAAACCCGAACAAAAATCAAAACCTACCTCCAATGTACAATCACTTTTTTCCAAAACTACCTGCAGTCAATACACAAAGTTTGAAAGAACAGTTTCTATCGGCTCCGTTGAACTACAATTTCAACGGTACAAGAGCTCCAGTGCCTTCTATGCCATATCAACCAACGCAGAACACCAATCAAAATAAGAACAATACAATAGAACAGAAAACTGTGAAGAATCAAGACGTAAAGAAAAATATTAACAACCCAAACGTCAAGTCTGATATCAAATCTGGAACGGATATTATTAAAACTGGTACGGATAATATCAAAATTGACACGGGTATTGGCAAATCGAATGATGATACTACAGGATCAGCTGACATCAGCTTTGGTTCTACTCAAACCGAAGAGGACGAAAGCAAAGAGTTTGACGAAGAGGAATTGGTATTTTTGAAACTGAAGTCTGCATATTTTAAGATTACCAACCTTTCATACAACACTTTGGTATATTTGGACAGTGATACTAGGTATGTATTCTTTATTATTGATTAGATTCGTTTGATACCAACCTTTCGTACAACCCTTTGGTCTATATGTATAATCTAAACCCCGTTTTGAGTTTTGGAGGGAAAACGAAAAAGATCGCGACGCCGCATTGTATTATTTTCCAAAACTTGTGTTATTTTCAGTGTTAGTGCATAAAATTGGTGGCATTTTACTCATTAAGTGCTGGATTACAGGCGTGAGTGTCGGAAAGTGGTATAATGATGGTGAAACGTTTCTTTTCGTGTTGTTTCCAAAACTACATAGAAGCTTCTGGTAAAGTTGCCACCACTACTAGGAGTATGACTTGACTAGACTATGACTTAACTTGTTGACTTGGACTGTGACTTGACTTGACACATATATACATTATTAATTAACTTGAGAAATTATCAATTACTTGACACTGGCTAAATACACAAAAGCGTAGAGCCAAAACAAAACAAAAAAAAACCGCGTTCTAATTAGAACGAGTAAAATGACATTACAAGTGTTGCAAGTTTTTATGAAAAAATAAATAGTGCTGAGTGAAAAAGATACGGTTCACTGATTCATTTCAATTTAGTGATCTATTCCATTCTTTTATATACTAAAAATTGAAATCGCAATTCCTGCCAAATTCGTGATTTACATTAGTTAGTTTTAGTAGGCGGAAAATGCAATATAAATAAATAAAAATAGCGAAATTAACAGAATAAAACAAGTTATTATTTACATTTTATTAACTAATAGTTTATTCACTATCGGAAAAATCATCACGGTCTGATACATTGTAACACCGATAAACGAATAATAATAAATAGAAATAATAATAATAATAAACGAATTGGTTTTCTAAGTATTTATATTTACTTAATATTTTTAAAATAGTTCCGCTCTTTTTAACTACAAAGAGCTGATACAGATCAATCATTATGATTTAGAAGCTGGCAGCATTATTTCGACAAGTGACAACTATATGTCACTTGTAACAAGTGACATGGGAGTTTTGGCGGGAAAGCGAAAAAGATTGCGTCACCGCATTGTATTATTTTCCAAAACTTGTGTTATTTTCAGTGTTAGTGCATAAAATTGGTGGCATTCTTTTCGTTAAGTGCTGGATTACAGGCGTGAGTGTGGGAAAATGGTATAATGATGGTGAAACGTTTATTTTCGTGTTGTTTCCAAAACTCCATAGAAGCTTCAAGTAAAGTTGCCACCACTTTACTAGGGGTATTACTTTGACTAGACTATGACTTGACTTGATCACTTCGACTGTGACTTGACACATATTTGCGTGAAATATCGATAACTTAATAAATTATCAATTACTTGACACTGGCTAAATACACAAAAGTGTGGAGCCAAAACATAAAAAAAAAAAAAAAAAAACATATGACATAACTATATGTCACTTGTTGGGACCATGGTCCTCGTTCCTGGGTCCCTAGACACAGGTAGTATCCTCTACTTGGTCTGTGGACACAGGGAATCCTAGTCAGGGTCCAGGATCTATGTATGTGATCGTTGGGTGTTATTATTATTATAACAATAATTATATTATTATTTCAGACATTGCTTCGTCTGCTCTAACACTGTTCGCGTCTCTTTCCTACACAAACACGTGGACAGCCGTCTCCATGCGGAGAATATTTCTAAAAATAAGTTTTTGGATAAATATGGAGTACAACTATTTAGACAGGTAAGGAAAATAGATAACTACAGATGCCTAAACTCAATACAAATAAGAATTGAAATTGAAATTACTCCGACCAAGTTGTGCCAGTGAGTGAGTGAGTGAGTGTGTGTGTGTGTGTTGTGTGTGTGTGTGTGTGTTAAAAAACAGTCGAATTGAGAACCTCTTCCTTTTTTGAAGTCGATTGAAAAACAAGTATCAAATGGGGCAATAACTCAGCAATGTTGTTGTCGACTACCTCGGTTTACTCTTTGTTACCACTTTGTAGCGGTCACCCATCTAAGTAGTGGCCGCAGCGAAAGTTTCGTTAAAGTTGCATAGTCGAACTAGGTTCTGCGCGCGGGTTCGCCCGCGTGGTCTATAAGAAACGAAGAATATTTATCTATAGATAATTCGACCCCCCGTTTCACCCTCTTAGGGGCGGAATTTCGAAAAACCCATTCTTAGTGGATACCTACACTTTACAAAGAACACACCCTCCAAATTTCAAGTCTCTAGGAGCAGCGGTTTAGGCTGTGCGTTGATATATAAGTCAGTCAGTCAGGACTTTGAATGTTATATGTATAGCTTTCGTTTGGAGCTGTAATAAATTAGTGATTAATTTCAGTGTGAAATTTTCAGATGTACCTAATGTACCACTGCGCTATATGCAACGTACTCATGACCCGTAAGGAGATAAAACTACACTTGGATTGGCCGGTGCATGCAGAGAGCTACGACATTGCACACCGAATATTAAATAAGAGGAACCGGAAGGAGCTTAAATCAGGTATATACCCGTGTTTCATTTAATTAACTGATACAATTTCAGGCGTGAATTCGCTTGAACGTGTGTGATTCTGATTGGTTGTGTGTGATTCTGATTGGTAGTGTGTGATTCTGATTGGTTGTGTGTGATTCTGATTGGTTGTGTGTGTCTAATTGGTTGTGTGTGATTCTGATTGGTAGTGTGTGATTCTGATTAGTTTTGTGTGATTATGTGTAGATCTGTGTGGTGAACAATTAAAAAAGTGCACATAGTTGTTTTCTGGGTGTGGTGGGACCATGGTTTTTTTTTTTTTTTTTTTTTTTATGTTAAGGAATGACGTTACGAGCTAGCCGTTCGCCTGATGTTAAACGACACGGCTGCCCATACCAGCTGCAGTGTCACTCGGAACTCTAAAGTATAGAGGTTCGCGTGACACTGCACTGCGCACGTCATCCAGAGACATCAGCACAATCTAGTAATAAGATTACTAAACTGTGAGATCAGATCATAAAGTCTCATTTGCCCAGTAATTTCACTAGCTACAGTGCCCTTCAAACCGGAACACAGCAGTGCTTGCGCACTACTGCTTGGCGGCAGAATAACTGGCAAAGCGGTGGTACCTACCTAGACGAACTTTGCAGTAAAGTCCTACCGCCTAGTAAAAGGTCCTGGTAGTTCCTGGGTCCCTAGACAGGGAGTCCTAGTTAAGACCCAGGATCTATGTATGTGATCTGTAAACGATGCACCATGCATGCAACCTTGGCATAGCGGCTGTATATGCCCTTCTTTGATTGAGGTAACCTATGTGTCAGTTCGAAAAAATGTAGCTTTAAATTATATTATATTAAATTATATTCAAGATCTAATTATATTTGGGGGCGGTAAGGCCTGCACTGACGTCCTTCATGGGGTGTATTGTGCATTTCCCCGCCTGCATCTACCCAAGCCAGCCCAGCTCCTTCATGTAGCGGAACACTGCCTTAGGTTGCTGGCACAACTGTTCCAGTGTTGTCGTTTTCCAGGATTGTTCAATTTGATTTTTTCATATTAATGTTTTAGAGTAAACTAGTTGCGCCCCGCGGTTTCACCCGCGCATACAAAGTATTTTAATTATTTGCTCATCCCACGGGAGCATTTGACTTTTTCGGGATGAAATGTAGCCTATATGTTAATCCAGTGTATAAGCTATCTTGGTACCGAATTTCATCGAAATCCATTCAGCCGTTTGAGCGTGAAGGAGTAACAAACATACAAACTTTCGCCTTTATAATATTAGTGTGAGTATGATAGTGTGATATAGTTTGTGTTAAAAAAGTCTCAAATGTTATTATTTTTTAATAACTAACTCGCTGCATCCCCAACATAATCATTAGGTGTTATTATTACTATTAGTCTGGCCATTCCCTGGATATTCCCTCAGCCGGCTCTTACAGTACTCACGGGAAGAGATGGAGTGGTCCTAATCTCACACTGGGACCACTTGGTGTAAATATATAAATGTAAAATTACAGGTATAAAAGAATATGCAGTTGAAACGCAGAAAGAAGCAATATTTAATAATGTGAATGAACCAAAATTCAGCCTTGTTGCCGCTTACCAGATAGTACCCAATATGGAGGTCAAAAAAGGTGAATAATTTTAAAGTAAAACTTCTTTACGCACGCTTGACTTGGAGAGTAAGCTGGTGAATGCCTGACGAACGGAAGTTGAAAGTTGTTGGTTAACGTAGATCTCCATTGTCACTATGGGGCCGAGTTGGCTGGACTGCAGTCGCGACCCCTTCTCGCCCCGGTACGGCGGACGAGAGCTCACGGGGGGGTTTTAGTGGGTTCGACTCCCACATACCCCCTGCCACCACCCCCGTGGTTGCAGAAAAGTGCGAGGGCATTTCCTCCCTCAAAAAAAATTCCATTGTCAATGTAACAAACTTTGTTTTTGGCTCCAAACTTGTGTATTTAGTCAGTGTCAAGTAATTGATAATTCTCAAGTTAATGATATTTCACTCGGATATGTGTCAAGTCACAGTTCAAGTCATCAAGTCAAGTCATACTCCAAGTAAAGTGGTGGCAGCTTTGCCAGAAGCTTCTATGGAGTTTTGGAAACAACACGAAAAGAAACGTTTCACCATCATTATACCATTTTCCCACACTCATCCAGCACTTAACGAATAAAATTCCACCAATTTTATGCTGAAAATAACACAACTTTTGTAAAATAATACAATGCGGGGAAGCGATCTTTCCCGTTTTCCCACCAAAACAACTTAACAAAATTAAAAACTATTTAAAATTTGCATTATTATGTTGGTATATCTGGTAAAAGTTATACCGGCCGATAGATGGAGCTAAACTAAAGAAGTTTTACTTCAGTCGTGTGGTCTAAAGCACACTCGTTTTTTAATATTATTGTGTGATAAACATTTTATTCAAAAATTTTTCAGATGCCCACGAAACAATACCAGCCAAAGGGTCAAACTCCACCGCGGCCAAGAAAAACAAGATGGTTATATTGAACAATGTGGTTATGAAAGTCACTTTTGACCATTGGCACGGGATTATCTCTTCTAAAAACGTTACCAAATGCATCATATGTCAAGTGGAAATTACACAGGATGAGGTGAGGACAAAATGATATGGCAGTGGATGACAGCCTCTGTGGTGTGGTGGTTGCGCAGGTCGGCTCATAAATCGGAGGCGGCGGGTTCGACTCCCACGGCATGACAAGTATTTGTTCACAAAATAGCAAATACTTGTTCTGAGTCTGGGTGTTGTGGGACCATGGTCCTCGTAGTTCCTGGGTCCCTAGACACAGGGAATCCTAGTTAGGGTCCGGGATCTATGTATGTGATTGTTGGGTGTTATATATATTATAGGTAACTAAGGATTTCATACATACATGCATACACTGTTCTGTTATGGGCGGCCGTGGCGCTTAACATCAGGTGAACGACTAGCTCGTCACATCACTCGGTAGCATAAAAAAAAAAAAAAAAAATACAGCAAGAAATATATTCAACCGACTCCAAAAAAGGAGGAGGTTCTCAATTTGACTGCTTTTTTTAAATGTTTGTTATCTCAGAACTTTCACTGGGTGAACCGATTTTAATGATTTTTTATTATTTGGTCCCATTGTATTCTATGTATGTATTTACCAACAAAAAGTATCTAAGTATTGTATCAGTTATCCGGTTCCCATAGCACAAGCTTTGCTTAGTTTGGGGCTAGATGGCGCTGTGTGAAATGTTTTTTTTTGTTTATTCGAAATAAATTCATTTGATAGTCGTTCACCTGATGTTAAGCGACACGGCCACCCATAACAGAACAGTGTCACTCGGAACTCCAAACTATAAAGTTTCACGTCACACTGCACGGCGCACATCATCCTGAGACATCAGCACAGTCTGGTAATAAGATTACTCGACTGTGAGATCAGATCATAAAGTCTCAATTGCCCAGTAATTTCACTAGCTACAGTGCCCTTCAAACCGGAACACAGTAGTGCTTGCACACTACTGCTTGGCGGCAGAATAACTGGCAAAGCGGTGGTACCTACGTAGACGAACTTTTCAGAAAAGTCCTACCACCTAGTAAACTAGACTTTTACTTTATAGGTAATTTTGTATTGTTTCCAGGTCTTCGATCATGTTCTCATGGAATATCATGGGGTGGCACTCGGGAAACCGTTTGAGAAAACATACTACCCTGCTTTAATACGAATAGTAAGTAGAAAATAATTCTGAGCTGTTGGTTGTGGGTTCGATTCCCACCCACGACAAACATTTGATGAAAATCGATGTTTATTCCGTGTCTGGGTGTTATATTGTATTCTATGTATGTATTTACAAACCAAAAGTATCTAAGTATTGCATCAGTTATCCGGTTCCCATAGTACAAGCTTTGCTTAGTTTGCGGCTAGATGGTGCTGTGTGAAATGTTTCGTGACGAGCTAACTATTCGCCTGATGTTAAGCGACACGGCTGCCCATATCAGCACACTTCATCCTGAGACATAAGCACAATCTAGATATAAGATTAATAATAACAAGATTACTCGACTGTGAGATCAGATCATAGAGTCTCATTTGCCTAGTAATTTCACTAGCTACAGAGCCGTTCAAACTGGACCACAGTAGTGCTTGCACACTACTGCTTTGTGGCAGAATAACTGGTAAAGTGGTGGTACCTACCTAGAAGAACTTTGCCATCATACAAGACACAAGTACTACCACCTAGTCCACAAATCACTACATAGTATAAAACAAAGTCGCTTTCTCTGTCCCTATGTATGTATAGACAGAACGGGTTGTGAGTAGGTTGCAACCTATATAACTATAGGCCTTCAGCATGTCCACACCGCGCCGTGTCCGGAGCAAGAATGATCAGTAGTACACCGAGCGGTCTCTTTATATAGCCAGATGGTTGGGGCAGCGACGACAGTTGCCGGTGTTGCCACTGTAATAAATTTAAATGCCACCACAGGGTAAATTACGGTACTGCCCGCTGCGCATAGAGTTTATAACTGGACGTAGCCGCCGTCATATGCTTAAATCTTTAAAACTACGCAACGGATTTTGATGCGGTTTTTTTAATAGATAGTGTGATTGAAGAGGAAGGTTTATATGTATAATAACATGTAAAAAGTAAATAAGTAAAAATGTAGTGTATGAATTTAGATATTCCAAAGATAGCAGGAAATCTTCATGGTTTAGAGAAAGAAGGATTGTTTTACTCTAAATGTAACGCGTGCGGGCCACGGGCAGTAATGAATGAATCGAAACTACTGGATCGATTTTAATCATTTCTTCAGTGAATGACATATGCTATATATTTTATACACGTGCGAAACCGGAGCGGGCCGCTAGTATTGAAATAAATGAATAATAATATATATAAGTTTTCATATTTAATTCGAAAAAGTAGCTCACCGAATTGTTTAGAATGTAATTCAGTTGACGATCTTTATCATATTCTAATAATATATATAATACTTAAGGGCATTTCACACAGCGTGGATATAATATGTGTGGACATTTCACACAACGCCATCTAGCCCCAAACTAAGCAAAGCTTGTACTATGGGAACCGGATAACTGACACAATACTTAGATACTTTTTGTTTGTAAATACATAGAATACAATATAACACCCGGACACAGAACAAACATCTATGTTCATCACACAAATGTTTGTCCTGAGTGGGAATCGAACCCACAACCCACAGTTCAGAAGGCAGGGTTACTACCAACTAAGCTCGGGCCAGTCAGAATATCCACTATAATGTTACGGTATATTTATTTATTACAGATTAACGATAACATCGTCAACTGTATGGAATGTAACCTAGAGCTACCCAACAACGAATATATGATTTATGAACACATAAACGGCAGGAAGCATAGTAAAAATCAGGAGTACATTGTGAATGAAGGCTCCAACTCTGATTCATACGCCGATTGCTATGAAGATTACCTTAATTTGTAATGTTCCAAATTCAAACAGAAATTGGAAAAAAAAGGTACAAAAAAACAACTACAAAAATATATGGTTTATGAACATATAAACGGCAGGAAGCATAATAAAAATCAGGAGTACATTGTGAATGAAGGCTCCAACTCTGATTCTTACGCCGATTGCTATGAAGATTACCTTAATTTGTAATGTTCCAAATTCAAACAGAAATTGGAAAAAAAAGGTACAAAAAAAAACAACTACAAAAAAAATAAAAAATTTTAAAGCCACTATTTTTGAGATTACAACTGAAATGTTGTACTGTGTTTCATGTAAAAGTACAGATTAAGTAAATGATTTTGTATAGAATTTGTATAGAATTTGTATTTAGTATAATAATAATTAAAGTGTTCTAAATTTAAAACAAATAGGAAGTAAGCGAAATATTTTTGCATGTTGTTGAGATTTTTGGTAGAACTTTTGCTAAGTCATTTTTTGAGATTTTAGAAATAAGAAATTACCTACAGTTATTATAATGTATGTATTGTATTGTATTGTATTGTTTGGAACGAAAATTGACCGGAAACGAGGAGTAAAAAGAATAAAGTCTGCATTAGGGTTAGGGTTGCCAACATTTTTTCAGCGAAACACTATTTTTCGATATAAGCTATAAAAAATATAGTATAATATAGGCAAAAGATTGTAAATGCGTTCGGAGTTTGAAATTCAGTTATACGAAATCGCCGAATTCAAAATTTAATGTAAATGCACGTTAATTATTTAAAATATTTATTTCATTTCGTTCGGTGTTGAAAATAAGTATTTTTGCGTACTATATATTTCTTAAACAGTATACAGTACGCCGACTCGAAAAATAGTACAATATTAAATATTATAGTACGGTTGGAAAACCTAATTAGAGCGTTAATTAAAAAAAAATGCGGTGATATTGAGATTTTGTAACTGTGATATCGGATAGAGAGTTACAACAACAACAACATTTACATTTACAAAATCACTACCCGTAATATTCAGATAAAAAATAATAACTTTCCCCTAACACAGCAGAGGGATGGTTATTTTGTTGCCTTTTTGTGGTTTTTGTGCCAATTTTGAAATATGAAACATGACAAAAATCCGAGTAGATTTTTCACCGTTACGCTGTGTTTTTTAAGTAAGAAGTAGAGAAATCTAATAAAAACTTATTTGAAACTGAATTTGACCCCATATATATATACATATATATTTAAAATAGTATAAAAAAGTCATATGATGTAGATAAAAATGTAATCCAACCTTTTTGAACCTAAAACTGACCCGATAAAGAAGTCATAAAGAAATTTGTGTGATAAAAAAAAGTCATTTAAATAATTTTATTATTAAAATTAATAAAAGTAGTTCAAAAAGTTTCAATTGAATCAGTGACGATTCAATTCAAAGATCTTTTAATAAATGTCTTTCTAGTCGTTTTTATCTCCAAGTATTTAATGTTTTCTTTTTATAATAAACCTAATTATATCGAGGGCTCATAACCCGGAGGCGGCGGGTTCGATTCCCGCGGCAGGACAAGTATTTGTGCACAGAAAAAACGTAAATACTTGTTCTGAGTCTGGGTGTTGTGGGAGCATGTTCCTCGTAGTTCCTGGGTCCCTAGACACGGGGAATCGTAGTTAGGGTCCAGGATCTATGTATGTGATCGTTGGGCGTTGTTATTGTAATAATTATAAACGAAAGTTTTTCTGATAAGAATTTGTTCATGGGAATACAAGTACCAACGATAACGTCAAATTTCGTTTCTTTTAAAACAAAAATAATATAAAATTATAAAGTATGTTTTTAAAGTGCTAATCTGAGAATTTCGGAGCGACAACACTTAAGACTGCTTACATATTTATATCGTATTAAAAATAAATATTTGTAGGAGAACGGGTTTTATATGGCGGGCAAACCATAGAACTATAGATAACTATAGGCCTTCAGCATGCACACCGGCCCGTATCCGGAGCAAGAATGCTCCGCAGTACACCGAGCGTCCCCTTTTTATAGCCAGAGGGGTGGGGAGCGATGTCAGATACCGGTGTTGCCACTGTACTACGACAGGGTAAATTACGGTACTGCCCGCTGCGCATAGAGTTTAAAACTGGACGTTGCCGCCGTCATATTTAAAAAATATGGTTAAAATTGATTGTTTGTTACGCATCGTAAGATATTCTTTATGAGATTCGAAAGTTGAATTAAACTTGTAAAATTCAGAATCAATGGATTCTGAATTTTTTACGTCATTATGAAAATAGTAAATGAGATGCTTAATTAAAATTAATTATCAAGCTAACTATTATAAAATTCTAATTGAAAATCTTAAAGATTTTCGATTGAATTTTCACATTTAAAAATTATAATTAAAAAATGTATTGCATATTTCTAAAACATGCTATGTTAAAGTGGAACAGCTAAGCTCGCACTTATCCATAGTCGGTTTCTAGTTTGTCTAATTTTAAGTTTTCCACCCCGTCGTCGCCGCCCGAGACACGTCTTGAGTGACCCGGATGATCCTATAGCAGCCGTAGTATCGGCTGCGCTAGGATCACCGGACCCTAGCCCTTCTGGCTCAGGTACCGCTTTCGGTATAGGATACCAGCGTAACACAATCAGACACCGACCCCGCCGGCGAGGTCGACGTACCCCCCGTAGGTTAGCTAGAACGGTCGCGACTTTCAATAGGGTCCACTCTTCCAGTGGACGTAGTCTTCTCGATCCCCTTATCCCGGCAACGGCCCAAGTCTAATTTAAGTCAACATGCCAAATACTGTACGCTAATGTCAAAGTCAACGTCAAAATATTTTATTGCAAATGGGCATTTTTTAACACTTTTACGTGTCAAAATTATATTAGGTATTTAAAATTAAGTTATTGTACTAAGCATATAGACTTTGTAATTCTATATGCTTAGTACAATAACTTAATTTTAAGCATATAGAATTATAGAATTAACTAAGCATATAGAATTACAAAGTCTATATGCTTAGTACAATAACTTAATTTTAAATACCTAATATAATTTTGACACGTAAAATTATATTAGGTATTTAAAATTAAGTTATTGTACTAAGCATATAGAATTACAAAGTGATTATTGTCAAATAATATATAGCAAGCCCATTACAATATATGAGTTTGAGTTTGTTCTCTTTCTCACTAAACACATTGGTTGAGGCAGCCGATAATCAACAAGCAACCAATGAGCGTTCAGTATTTGGTGTGCCAAGTTGACAAGAATTAAACAAACATATACGAGAACCCAGAAAAGTGTTGCTTAGCTAAGTTGTGTTTTAATAGACTTTAGTAAAGACCGGCGTATGTCTCTCTAAAAACATAGTAAAACGAAAAAAGTATAGACTTGAAGATAATCAAATGTGATATTAGAACCATGACTTGATAATAATTACTTGTAACATTAAAGGCGCACGCGTCATTTGCGGAAAAAGAAAAGAAAGAAGAAAATAGCATGTATTATTGGGGGAGATAAGAAAATGGCATGTATAATTTGAGGGGGGAGAATAAAATGGCATGTACTGTTTGGAGGGGAGGGGGGGAGAAAATGGGATGCATTGTGGGGGGGGGGGGGGAAAAAATGACTCATGGATATTTTTTTGTAAATGTTTAAAAAAAAAAGCGACAAAATATATCTAGGTAATTGTTACTTTGTAATTTTTTTTTTCTAAGTGTCGTTGCATATTTTTTTTGTTTGTACAATTATATCGTTTACACAATCAAGAAGGGAGAGAAAGAGAGGGAATATCAAAAAAGTTACAAAAATAGTAATTTTTGTGTTATAAAGTTTTGTGGCGCGGTCGGATAAAGCACTGATTTTGTATTATCGTATTATATAAGGTAGGTATGACTATGATATAATTTAGTATTAATCATTGAAATTAATAAAAAGAATACTTTTTACCTTTATTTTTGTGGAGCATATATATTTTTTCTTTGTTTTTCTTCGTTTTTAACGCAATCCTTTCATACCTTTTATCTATCGTTTTCTACTAATATTTTCTGCTCACATTTATAATCAGTTATTTGATCTTACTATTATTACATATTACATCGTGAGTAATTTGTATAAGAGACTCTTTAATTTTCCATCTACATGTTTTATTTTTTCTTTCTTTCCAAACCGCAATAAATCTATCACATAGTATCTATATATCCATTCATATTTAACTCTTATTAAAAAAATTGTTTCCTTGTATGTTTGTTAAATCACGGTTCAACCTATCTTGTGGTATGCGAGACAGTTTGAATCGTATGATTTACGTATTTTATCGTGACAATACCCGTGTGAAGTCACGGGCAGCAACTAGCGTCCAATATGGCGTAGTTTTTGGCATATGACAAGAGACAATGTCCTACAGCCTTATTAATAAACACGAACTAGCTTTAGACTAGTTACACCATCTTTTGTCTCTTTCGATCCAGCTAAATATTCCAGTAGCAAAATAAGGACAAAAGCTGAAGTAACTAATCCGAGACTAATACCCGTTTATTAATAAGGCTGTTAATGTATTCCTCATAGTCAGCATTTATTAATTGCATTTCAATTTACTCGTACTAAAAATACTCAGTTTGCATTTATCTCTCTAGCTTGTACGTACTTAATACCTAGAGAGATAATTGCGTACTTACGAATCTGTCAAACTTAGTGCAGATTATTTTGTATTTCATTTAGTGTGTATTGTAGTGGAATTGTATCTTCTATTATTCCGGTGTAAAGACTTGCGTACTTATATATAGTATTTAAGTACTTTTCTGTATTAGGTATTTGTATTTGTAAAGCTGAGTTTGGCTTTCTTATACTAAGTCAGTTCTATACATGACCATTCTGAAGCATAGAGGCTTAAATAAGTTTATAATACAATATTTTTGGCTAATGTTTTTACCCATTTTCTCCACTAGTTTGGCCCTACCGTTGGGGAAAATGTTCGAAACGGCCTGTTTCGTCCCCACTAGTAGGGAGAAAATAGCCAGAATCGGAGCTTAAAACTTGCAGAAACTGTTTTTATCGAATTTTTTATTCGTGATTTATTTTGCAAATAAACCAATATCGCTAAATGATATTCACAGCAGCCATTAAAATGTTACCGACTGATATACGAACATCCGTAAACGATATATTTAAATTATAACATGTCAAGATTTGTGACTTTATAGTTAGTTGTGAGAACAAATCTACGAGGACTACAACTTATAGTGCCACCAACTTACCTGTAGAATGTAGCGATGGCGCCACGATCGAAAAGTAAAGCGATTATACAGCACGGACATCGACTAACAACAACAATATGACGTTTTCAAAATGGCGTCAGTAGTTCCGCTTTTGGCCGTTCTACAGATAAGTTGGTGGCACTGTAATTCGATTCACGATTTGACAGCTAACAAATATCAAAACACGAATTAATGTTGCCACACCTAGAAACCGAAAGATTTTCTAATAAAACAATGATGCTTAAGGATTCAAAGGGTGTTTTGGCGGGAAAACGAAAAAGATTGCGTCACCGCATTGTATTATTTTCCAAAACCTGTGTTATTTTCAGTGTTAGTGCATAAAATTGGTGGCATTTTATTCGTTAAGCGCTGGACTACATGCATGAGTGTGGGGAAGTGGTATAATGATGGTGAAACATTTTTTTTCGTGTTGTTTCCAAAACTCCACGGAATCTCCTGGTAAAGTTGCCACCGCTTTACTAGGAGTATGACTTGACTAGTCTGACTTGACTTGACATATATACATATATTATATATATATATATTACTTGAGTAAATTATAAATTACTTGACACTGGCTAAATACACAAAAGTGTGGAGCCATACCAATACAAAAAAAAGGATTTAAAGTTTTATAAATACTGATTCATCTGTTCACTCATTTGAATGAACTGTTGGCGATGACTGATTTTCCACATCACTATTTTTTCTTCTTTGTCAAAGTGTGGTGTAGTAGAAATACTGGGAAGAAAATTCCCAGTAACATTGTAGGAATATGAATAGTTAACGTCGAAAACGTGGTGCTTATTTAACACGCATGTGTGTTCATGTTTGAATATGTTAAGTTGCTCTTTCTTTGATTGATGTATGATCCAAAGTTTATTTGTAAATATATTGATAATGGGCCATCTATAAATTAAGTCACAGGTTAAGGGGGAGGAAGGGGGTCGGCGAAGTGTGACATTGTGTAACAAGGGGCGGGGAGGAGTCCCCAATTTTTGTGATCACATTTTTTTCAAAATATATTTTACTAGTTGCGCCCCGCGGTTTCACCCGTGGATAAAAGTTATTTTAATTATTTACTCATCCCACGGGAAAATTTTACTTTTCCGGGATAAAATGTGGCTTATAATTATGTTAATATAGTGTATACTATCTTGGCACCGAATTTTATCCAAATCCATTCAGCCGTTTGAGCGTCAAGGAGTAACATACAAACTTTCGCCTTTATAATATTAGTGTGATTTCTTAGTTCCGTATTACAGAACGATGCTCAGTCATCGATCGGTGCTCAAGCAGAGATTTCATTCACTAATTGATCACTTTATGAGCTGAGCATCGTTCTGTAATACGGACCTTAGTGTTACAACACTACATTTTTAATTTCAAAAAAAATTCTAAATTTAAATTTGAAATATGTGACATCACACTAGGTATGGGGGGAGGGGGTAAGGAGGGGTGTCTCCCAAATTTGAGCAGCAGAGACAAGGACGGGTAAGGGGTCAAAAAATCATAAAATTCACGTGACGTAATTTATGGATGACGTAAGTAGGCGTAAGTTGTAAACGTATTCGATATTGTACCTTCCATTTGTAAGACTATTTCTTGTTAAATGTACGGCTATACGTAGCGTGTTCTAAGGACTGACTGTCAGACAATTTTTATTCTCATCAAATGATTGTTGCACTGTCATAATGACCAAAATCGTGTCATCACGCGACTTTGACAGCGAACAGCCATTTTATCGTGTAAGTTTTAACTTTTCCCTTTGTTGCATCAATTTTTGAAGTTTATTGACTGTGTTGAATGGAAACATTAGATATTATCGTGATAATAATGAAATAACATGATAATTATCATTGGTATAATTATTATTTATATATCAAAATAATTGTCACGATAGAGATATATTTACAATTAGTAAATATATAAATATAAATTGGCAATTCAACGGGGCAATGCTGCCAACATGTTGGGTACGCTACCTACTGGTAGTGGGCTGGAGCATTTGGACTGTCTATAGGTCATCGCGGCCAGTATATAGTCCAAATGTTTTTTTGTAGTAGTAGTAGTAGGTAGTTTTTAGTATTAGTTATTATATCATTGTAGTATTTAGAAATTAAAGGCAATTTGCCGTGATAAAAAAACAATTAGTTACATTTTGATGTATAAAAAAATGTGTTCGGAAATGTTGGAAAGTACTGTTGTAATTGCTTTAAAGAATCCAAATAGGTGTTGATCTGGTCAAAGCGGTGTGTTTTAATGGTGCCATTTTGTCTGATCTTTCGATTGGTCCCACTGCATATTTGTCCCATGGAACTAGTCAATCTCAAACCACAGTACATAATATAGTTAAAAGTATCAAACCACCAATTCAGATTAAGTGGAAATAAGTTATAATAAAAAACTATTTTCGTTTTTTCGGTAAACCCTTCTGATATCATGACCGTGTACAATGAATAACTAGTCGGCCATCTTGGATTGTCCGCCATATTGGATTTTGAGTGACGTAAGTTAGCTTAACGTGCATCGTACTGATACACATGTGAGTCAATTCTTTTGATAATAATGTGAAGTGAATTAAATGCTTTTAAGTGAGCGTGATAGTATGTTTTGTGGTAGTTTTACTTTTAAATTATTGGAACTAGTGGTGAGATTTGCTAGTTTCGTAAGGATCGGGCGAATACGCAGTGGAACTAGTGAGAAAGGTCTATTTTATTGATGACTCTTGTCTTTTTGTATTTTGTAGGAATATAAAAATTATTCTTAGTAAATTTTGTCATAATTTTACTAGGTTTTATTTTTGGTTAAGTCTACCTTTTCCCATTGTCTTAAATATTGGTAGGGACATAACACTCGACGATCACATACCTAAATCCTGGACCCTAACTAGGATTCCTTAAAACTAGGGACCTAGGAACTACGAAGACAATGGTCTCGCAAGTATTTGCCGCTTTTTCTCCTGTACACAAATACTGGTCTTATCGCGGGAATCGAACCCGCCGCCTCCGGGTTATGAGCCGTCCTGCTCAACCACCATACCACAGGTCTATCGAGAAATATATAATATAAAAAGGACATACGATAAAGGCATTATTATGGACACAGACCGGAGACAAGAACTTAGATCCAGGTTTCCCCGTGGACACACTTCCTAAGGAGGTTTTCTCCACATGGACCCACCATGCTACTAGTGTGCTTTAGCTCCATCTATCTGCTGGTATAACTTTTTTTTTTGTATGTTTTGGATCCACACTGTGTATTTAGCCAGTGTCAAGTAATCGATAATTTATCAATTTAATGATATTTCACGCAAAATGTGTCAAGTCACAGTCGAAGCCATCAAGTCAAGTCATGGTCTAGTCAAAGTCATACTCCTAGTAAAGTGGTGGCAACTTTACTTGAAGCTTCTATGGAGTTTTGGAAACAACACGAAAAGAAACGTTTCACCATCATTATAACATTTTCCCACACTCACGCCTGTAATCCAGCACTTAACGAATAGAATGCCACCAATTTTATGCACTAACACTGCAAATAACACAAGTTTAGGAAAATAATACAATGCGGTGACGCAATCTTTTTCGCTTTCCCGCCAAAACTCTGGTATAACTTTGTTTTTGCTTTGTTTTGTTAATGTCGCCATTGTAATTTTACCGGACATACCAACATAATAATACAAATTTTTAACTGTGTTTACTAAAGAAGTTTTACTTCAGTCCTGTGGTTTAAAGCACACTCTTTTTTAAGTAATAGGTAGTGTTTAGTAGTAGTTATTGTATAATTGAAAACCTGCTTATTTCTTTTGATACCTAGATTTACTTTTTTGGATACAGCCAAAAGTAGCAATGCAAACGAGCTACACTAGATGTCACTAGAGGTCATAGGCGACCTCCATAGACTGAATACAGTTTCTGTACTTAAATCAATTATTGAGTTTATGGCGGGAAAACGAAAAAGATCGCGTCACCGCATTGTATTATTTTCCAAAACTTGGGTTATTTTCAGTGTTAGTGCATAAAATTGGTGGCATTTTATTCGTTAAGTGCAGGATTACAGGCACGAGTGTGGGAAAGTGGTATAATGATGTGCAACGATTCTTTTCGTGTTGTTTCCAAAACTCCATAGAAGCTTCTGGTAAAGTTGCAGATTAGCACAATTTTATCCTAATAAATTGAATACTGGTTGTTGTGACAAATCATTTTCGACGGCTCTGTAAGCTACCGCAGCTTTTCTAGCTAGTTTATCTAAATACGCTCTTAATGTGATTGACGATAGGACATCTTTCAGAGCGACCACTATAGAGTTCGAGTCCAAGGTGTACAACGACGACTGACCGCTTCTTAAATTCACTGTTTCTGGTTCTGCAAAAATACACGAGAATAAAGTAACTTTCATTGATTATTTGAAGAAGACAGATAAATTTTACATAAAAGTAAATGAAAAATGAATAAACAAAGGTGACTTGACACTGGCTAAATACACAAAAGTGTGGAGCCAAAACATAAAAAAGAAGGTGGAAAACATTCTTCGCCTTTTTTTTCTTTTCGAAGTAAACCTTCTTTAAGTAGGTTAAGGAGGCTTGACTTGGGGAGTAAGCTGGTGAATGCGAGGCGAACGGAAGTTGAAAGTTATTGGTTCACATAGATTTCCATTGTCAACATAACAAAGTTAAAATTTACTTAAAATTTGTAATTTTACGATAAAATGAAAATTTACAATTGTCAAGATGGCGACATTAACATTAAATAAAGCAAAAACAAAGTTATACCGGCCGATAGATGGAGCTAAACTAAAGAAGCTTTACTTCAGTCGTGTGGCCTAAAGCACACTCGTTATTTTATTCCCCAATCGAGGAATGGCAAATCGTTTTTGGCGCGGATTATATTGTTTGTGATGCATCATATCATTCCTCATACAATGTTCGAGATTGATCCACATTCTAAAATTAGTCGCTCTTTAAATGAGTTTGCAGAGTGAATCTTATGTAGGGGGAGTAAGGGCAGATTGATGCACGGGGCACATAGATACTGTCGCAATAAGATTCGAACTGAACGCAGCATAAACTTGTCGACGCACACATACATAGGTGTCGGTTCAAGCAATCACTGTGCTTGATTACGACCGCGGCCAGTCACTGCTTCGCTCTCGGTGAAGTGAGACAAGTTTTGAGCCATTCAAACTAAAATTTCGTTAGTTTTTTCGGACGTTGTTTTACTCGTTAAATTTCATGGATTGTGCTGTGTGATTCTTTATATGGTAAGTAAATATGTTGTAAATTTGATAGAAAGTGTGAGTTTAATAAGATTTTACATAATTTTAAACTGACGGTCTTTCATTTAAAAACGTACGATATGGGGAACATTGATACAGCGGTAGGTGGGGCACTTTGATTTGTATCAATGTGCCCCCAATATGATAGCATAACCGGACAACGGTTTTCCTTGATAGACAGTAACACTTTTTTTTGTGTTTTCAGAATATGGTGCGTCATTATAAAAAAAAAACTGATAGAGATGGTATTGATGAGACTGCTGTGGATTTGGCAATAACTGAAGTTATAGAAGGTGTTCTATCTATTAGAAAAGCGGCCGATAAGTATAAACTACATCCTGCTACATTGCAACACAGAATAGAAAACAAAAGAAAAAAGATGGCACAGGAAGAAGAGGATAAAAAATATTCATCGAAGTATACTTCCCAGCAAGTTTTTACTACTGACCATGAAAAGCTTCTTAATGTATATATAATCAAATGCAGTCAAATGCATCACGGCCTCACATTGACACAAGTGCGACAACTTGCCTACGAATACGCAAAAAAAAATGAATGCCGTTATCCCAGTTCTTGGGACGATAACAAATGTGCTGGGATAGATTGGATAAGAGGGTTTCGTAAGAGAAATCCTAATATAAGTCTCAGGAAACCAGAAAGCACAAGTGTTGCTCGATCATCCTCCTTTAACAAGTTCGCTGTGACAACATTTTACGAAAATTTAGAAGTGGTTTTGAGCAGACACAATTTTACAGCTGACCGGATCTTTAACTTCGACGAAACTGGCATAACAACGGTTCTGAATACACCAAAAGTATTAGCACCAAAGACACAACGCCAGGTGGGTCAAATAGTCTCGGCCGAGAGAGGTGAATTAGTGACCTTTGGAGGAATCATAAGTGGTATAGGCAATACCGTACCACCTGTATTTGTATTTCCCAGGGTTCACTACAAAAGCCACTTCATAAATGGTGCCCCAGAAGGCTCATTAGGTTTGTCATCTAGAACGGGATGGATAAATAGCAAATTTTTCTTAGAAGTTCTCAAACACATCCAAAAACACACTTGCAGCACCAAAGAAAGGCCGATCCTCTTGCTGTGTGATAACCACGAGTCACATATTTCGATTGAAGCAATCAACTTTGCGCGTGACAATGGGATTGTATATGTTTCGTTTCCTCCACACACGTCCCACAAGCTCCAGCCCTTAGACGTTGGGGTATTTGGCCCTTTCAAGGGTAAATTAAAGGTAGCCTTTAATGACTGGCATATCAGTAACCCAGGAAAAGCTTTAACCATTTACGATATTCCAAAACTTACAAAACTGGCATTCTTCGAGTCATTCACTGCGAAGAACATAACAAGCGCATTCACTAAGCCTGGCATTGTGCCATTTAATAAATTAGCTTTTTCAGATGAAGACTTTGCACCATGTGAGATTTACAACCAGGAACCGCTAGATTTAACAGAAAACATTTAAAATCTAACCAACTCTGATGAAGCAAGGACAAAAGCACAAAGTTCTCTTCAGGTTATTCAAAATTCTGCGCACCTTGATAAAATAGAAACAAATGAACAAATTCTTGCTGGAATAGTTCTAAGTTCTATCATTTCAGACGACGCTAGAGCAACTGAGGGATTCATAACTCCACCTCCTCATACGTTCTTGCGCAATGCAGATTATGAATCTCAGCCTTCAACGTCCAGAGATTTTGCAGCACCATCTGTATCAAAAGCAGTTGCAACACCTGAAGCTGTGAGACCCTATTCAAGTGCGGCACCATCTGCATCAAAAGCAATCGTAACACCTGAAGCTGTTAGACCCTATCCCAAAATTTACCGAAGAAACCAAACCAAAAAGGGAAAAGGGAAAGGTAAATCAAGAATCTATACAGACACACCGGAAAAGAATAAATTGGAAGAACAACAAAAAGAAAAAGACGAAAAAGTAGCTAAGAAAGAACAGAGGAAACTTGCAACGGATCTAAGAAATGCTCATAGATTGCTAGGCATAGTCGCAGAGTCTAAAAAGCCGAAATCAAAGACATCAAAGTCTAAAGCCATCTCCTTAGAGTCAGATTCTTCAAGCTGTGCCAGTGCAATTGAGCTCCAGGAGTCTTTCGATTCGGATTCAGACAAGACTTATTTCTCTGAAGATGACATGTGCAATACTACTCCACCTACAGCAGCTCCTGAGGCAGAAGAACTTAGGATGGATGACTTTGTCTTAGTAAAGCTGATCTCCGCAGGAAAGAAATAACCTGTAAAGCATTTCATTGGCAAAATTTTATTCCAATATGAAGACATGCAGAAAACTGACTTCCATATTTCGTTTTTGAAGCGAAAACTATCTGGAACATTTGTGTTTCCTAATAAAAGTGATGAGGCTTCTGTTCACATTTCTGATATTGTGCTGAAGTTACCAAGTCCGTTGGTCAAGAAAGGCACTAACAGAACTGCCTCCCTATTTAAATTCAGAGTTGATTTGTCCAATTACAATATTCCACTTTAAACAGGTTCTTGTATTCTTGAAATTGAAGACTGGTTGTTCCTAGATCTCTTTATTAAAATTTATAAGTTACCTATTTATGTTCCTAGAAACTACGACGATAGTTTATGGTTTGTTAATGCTTATTTTTATAAGTTACATGTTTGAGTTTGAATGTTTTTCTTTACTTTGCCATGCCAATTTACAATTAGGTACTTCATTTGTTTTAAAAATCATGTAATTTATAAGATAGTTATGAATATTTAATGTTAAAACTTTATAAGTCATTAAGACATTGTTCCTGCCAAATGCCGTTGTGATTACAACTTAATAAAAACTCTTAAGAAGTAGTTTTTTTTTATTTTTTAATCTAAATTTTTCATGATATAGACACATTTACTAGTTAATATCAATGTGCCCTAGGCATGTATCAAAGTACCCCGTGCATGGGGCAGATTGATACGAATCCCGACTTTTAAAAAAGCTGTTACTGCTTTTTTACCTTTCATGCTAAAACTGAAATTATTCATAATAAAGTTACTTTGATAAATACAGGGTGCCCCTAAATCGTTGTTACTAAAAAATTTATAGATTTTACTACCTTCTTAGACTTTGAAAAAAAATCGTATCAATCTGCCCCTACTCCCCCTAGGTACTTATGTACTTACGAGCTCCTGCCCGCAGCTTCGCCCGCGGCGTGGCCTATGGGAAAATAATTCAACCACCCATTTCACCCTCTTAAGGGTGGAATTTCGAAAAATCCTTTCTTAGCGGATGCCTACGTCATAACATGTACCTGAATGCCAAATTTCAGCCTGATCCGTCCAGTGGTTTGGGCTGTGCGTTGATAGATCACTATGTCAGTCAGTCAGTAACTTTGAGTAATGTATATTTAGATTATCTACAATTATATACTCTGTGATGGGGCTAAAATATTCACGCCACTTACTAAACAAATATCCATTAGATTTCGACCTAAAAACTGGCCCGGACTTGCTTTTCGCGATTTTCTTTGCCGCCATATTGACAATATCTTTTAAATCGGGCTCTGTCTTCATTACTCTCTTTTTCGTCTCTAGAATCTGATTACTTTTTGATTTCGTTTCGGACGGAGGTCCTAAAAAGTCTATGGCGGTTTTATCATCGTCCTTCATTTTGATTTGCATTCCCGATGAGCTGGATTCGTCTTCATCTGTGTCTTCTTCTTCTTCTGTAATGAATTACTGTGTGAAGACCAGTTGAAGACCACGCTTATAACCATTTGATGAGGATTACAAAAGTGCCTATAGGAGTTTTGGCGGGAAAGCGAAAAAGATTGCGTTACGGCATTGTATTATTTTCCTAAACTTGTGTTATTTTCAGTGTTAATGCATAAAATTGGTGGCATTCTATTCGTTAAGTGCTGGATTACAGGCGTGAGTGTGGAAAAGTGGTATAATGATGGTGAAACGTTTCTTTTCGTGTTGTTTCCAAAACTCCATAGAAGCTTCTGGTAAAGTTGCCAACGCTTAATAGGAGTTTGACTTGACTAGACTAGACTATGACTTGACTTGATGACTTGGACTGTGGCTTGACACATTATATGATATTAATTAACTTGAGATATTATCAATTACTTGACACTGGCTAAATACACAAGTGTCAAGAATCAAAACCAAAAAAGAATCGAATTATAACTGACCTAAAAACTTTTCCTTTCCCATTCTTTCGGCGAGTTCTCCGATTTTTTCAGAAGACACTACTTTGTGAATGAGTGCATCAACATTTGTGTGATTTGCATCTGTTTTGCGGACTTGTAGAAGCATGTATGCATGTGTATCCTGAAGAGCTATGAGGGAATACCCTGGGAATAGTATACCTAACGTTTATAATAATACCCTTTTTTATCTCATTCTTTTCTGAAATTGTATGCATCTGTCTTTGTTGTCTATTATATTTACATATTAATAATAATACTTTAGGTTACTACAGTTCGGAGTATTGGCTCTCCCGCCAAAACTCCGAACTGCAGGTTATGGGTTCGATTCCCAATCAGGACAAACATTTGTGTGAACAACATCGATGTTTATTCTGTGACTGGGTGTTATATTGTATTCTATGTATTTACAAACAAAACGTATCTAAGTATTGTATCAGTTATCTGGTTCCCATAGTACAAGCGTTGCTTAGTTTGGGGCTAGATGGCGCTGTGTGAAATGTACACAAATATTTATTTTATTTTTATAATTATTTTAATGTATTAGTCTTATACATTATAATATAAGCAAGAAATTTCAGAGTTCAGTTTATGTAGATACTCACCGAAAATAAAAACAAGTGAAATCATTTTATAAGACCTATTTATCACGTTGCTAATAAAACTTGGCTGTAAACTTTCTTATTACTTTATACTGTACTTTTATTGCGGAAAATTTTAATTTAATGGGGTACGATTTGAAAGACAGAATGAATCAAACAAAATACATTTATTCCAAAACTCACACAATATCATAAAATATCATACAAAAGAAAAGATAACAGATATATATTGTTGACAGCCTCTGTGGTGTGGTGGTTGAGCAGGTCGGCTCATAGCCCATAGGGGGCGGGTTCTATTCCCGCGGCAGGACAAGTATCTGTGCACAGGAAAAAGCGCAAATACTTGTGCTGAGTCTGGGTGTTGTGGGATCATGGTCCTCGTAGTTCCTGGGTCTAGATACAGGGAATCCTAGTTAAGGTCCATGTATGTGACCTCGGCAACGTCCAGTTGTAAACTCTATGCGCAGCGGGCAGTACCGTAATTTACCCTGTCGTAGCATTTAATTTTATTACAGTGGCAACACCGGTTCCTGTCATCGCTCCCCCACCCATCTGGCTATAAAAAGGGAACGCTCGGTGTACTACGGATCATTCTTGTTCCGGGCACGGCCCGCTGCGCATGCTGAAGGCCTATAGTTATATAGGTTGCAACCTACACACAACCCGTTTGCCTATATATTGTAGTTGTTGGGCGTTATTATTGTCCAGTGTCTTAAAAGATAAATAAGCGTAGAAATTGGAAAGATAATATTTTAAGGTACTTATTACTACATCTACCTAAAGAATTCGTTTCTTAACTGCAAACATTTTGGTCATTTTTATGCTGGTACTTTGCGTTTTCTGAAGTTTATCAGAGCGCCTGGTCAGACCAAAATGCTGGCACTTATTTCAAATAATGTAATGCTGATTCGTTGTGCCAAATAAGTTATTTGGCACAACGAATCAGCATTACAATTCAACGGGGCAATGCTGCCAGCATGTTGGGTACGCTACCTACTGGTAGTGGGCTGGAGCATTAGGACTGTCTATAGGTCGTCGCGGCCAATTGTTTTTTTTGTAGTAGGTAGTGTTTACTATTAGTTATTATATCATTGAGATTCTTTTTTTTATGTTTTGGCTCCACACCTCCGTGTATTTAGCCAGTGTCAAGTAATCAAGTATGGTATCGTAAGTATCAAGTTAATGATATTTCACGCAAATATATGTCAAGTCACAGTCGAATTCATCAAGTCATAGTCTAGTCAAAGTCATACTCCTAGTGAAGTGGTGGTAACATGGCAACTTTAGTTGAAGCTTCTATGGAGTTTTGGAAACAACACGAAAAGAAACGTTTCACCATCATTATACCATTTTCCCACACTCACGCCTGTAATCCAGCACTTAACGAATAGAATGCCACCAATGCGCTAACACTGAAAATAACACAAGTTTTGGAAAATAATACAATGCGGTGACGCAATCTTTTTCGCATACCCTCCAAAACTCCCTCACGATTTTATTCTATTTATAGCCCCAATACCTATGTTAGTAGATATGAGGTAATAAAAATTTAAAAGAATTAACTCTAAGTAGGTACAGAAGATTCACTCTTGGAGTGAGCCAGGCCTATGCATCATTCAGTCACTCTTCTTCTATGCTGCGTTGGTGAGCGAAACGCTTGCGTGTTTTAACGTACTACCAACGCCATCTAGTTTCAATCTATGAAATCAAACCTAACATATTAATAAATTTAATTTTAATACAAATAATTGATAAAATAGTTAGTGAAACGCGCTCCCTTATCACTGAAGGCTCTTGTACCCTTTAGGATAGTTATTAGTCTCTTTGACTGGCCCTATAGCTCAGTTGGTAGTAACCCTGCCTTCTGGACTGTGGGTTGTGGGTTCGATCCCCACCCAGGACAAACATTTGTGTGATGAACATAGGTGTTTGTTCTGTGTCTGGGTGTTATACTGTATTCTATGTATGTATTTACAAACAAAAAATATCTAAGTATTCTATCAGTTATCTAGTTCCCATAGTACAAGCTTTGCTTAGTTTGGGGCTAGATGGCGCTGTGTGAAATGTCCACAGATATTTATTTATTTATTTATATTTATTTATTTGCCTGCACTTTCTCTGCAATTCCCATGCCCGATAAATATTCCTATTAGAGTAGTTTTTATTAATTACCCGAAGTAGTATAGTAATTACCCGACATCGCTATTTTTCCTAACAATTTTATAAGTCATGTCAAAATAACTCTTCACAATAAATATATATCGTGTCTTATCCATATTATTAATTGATCCTGAAATCCGGAACTTAAATAAGATTTCCTGTATCTAGGGACTCTGAAACCTATGAATGGTCCCACAAAACCTGGACATAGAACAAGTATTTGCGTTATTTTTCTATGCACAACTATAATTTAATATATAAAGAGCCACTTGTCGGGATACTATTTGGTGCACATTCTATTCATTGCCTAACCTACCGTAAATCGGTATAGATCGAAATGTCAGTGCTATTTATCAAATGTAATGTCCACATTTTTTTTGAGCGGGAAAATGCCCTCGCATTTCCCTGCCACCACGGGGGTGCCTCCCTGACCCGCTCCGCAGCCTCCTAATGCGTCATCACTCTCTCGCAGAAGGAGACCGTAGCCTGCCACGCACTCTCGCTGCCGAGCATGGCTTTCACCACGCTCGGCAACGAGAGGTCCCGGCCAAAGTGTGCGCCGCTCGGAGTCCCAAGCAGCGCACACCTTCAGCGTGTGGGGCGCCGTGTCCTCTGGCGCCCCACAATAATGTCCACACTAATGCAATACAAATTAACTTTACAGATGCAAAAATTAATTACATTAATAACCAACGACCGTCTCGAAGGCTATGTAGTAACTCTGCAACTGCAACTAACTAATGTCAATAAGTGTAGCGTTTGTATTATCTTTTAAAGTAGGTGAAGGTAAACAACGCGTGTCTCTACTCTACAAATTCAGTAAAATATCCACTGGAGACCACTTTGACTTGAATTTCGCCAATGTCGCGTGGATGGAGTAGAAAACACACGATAGAGATTGATCGGTGGATGTAGTATTTTGGTCGGTTATTTGAATCTGAGTTTTATCTGTAGCAAATAAGATTTGACTAGCTAAATACGCAAGCTGCGTGGAGCCACATTGAAAAGTATATTGATAGTTGACACTTGTTAATAGTTGACATTGACAGCCATTTTCTCCCCTCCCTGGCCCCAACCAGCCTCTCCCTCCCTCACGCACAAAACAATTATTTCGGCTCGTGCGCAAAGTCGTCGCGTCGCGTGTGAGTGCGTCGCGAATACTATAGGTAATTTGCAAAATAAAAACAATCACGTTTCCCAGAATTGTTCTCGGTAGCCTCGAACGAATGCGTACCGTGCTTCCTCTGTGATTTTCTAGTGTTAATACTGGATTGCGGTGTGTAAAGTTAGTGTTTTGACAAAAACGTTCAAGGTTGTTTTTTCGCAAGGTGTGCTATTTCTTGGATTTGCCGTTGACTCGAAGCACAAGTCGAGGTGAGTGTCCTTAATAGGCCTTCACTTTTTTATTGGAAGATGCATACTACTTTTGTGTATATATTTTATTTTACTCTCGACTCGTTCGCGGCTGATTGAGCATATGGGTTTATACCTAACCGGTACACGTCATGGTACAAAATAACTTAATAAAGAGCGACAAACGCAAGCGCATACATAATATCTTGAAAACTGAATTGTGCTCTCGGGAACTGAATTAATTTTCCTTTTAATTTATTAATGTGTAGGATTTATAAATTGACTCATATTGACACAGTTTGAAATATGACATCTGTAGCATGTCTAGACTTTAAAATATCTTGTTTTGCTCGTAAAATATTTTGTACCTACATACGCACTACCTCGACTGGATGTACCGATTTTTATGATTATTTTTTTATTTGAATACTGTTACTTCCTGTGTAGTCCTATTACAATTTGGTCAAGTTCTGACAATAGCATCCATGAGAAAACTATATAAGTCTTAAATTTTCACAAAGTATGTGCGCGACAAATGGACAAACAACTGAATATCACACAACTGATTATGATGATTCCATTTTTATTGGAAAGGACGTACTTCAAGGGTAGTTTGATGAGAGTTTGTTTAATTATCAAAGTAGGTTGTTAACGCTTTGCATTTGTTATTTATTCTGTTCGTTTTTGGGACTTTTAATTAAATGCCCACTCTTGTTTAGTAAATGTCTTGTCTTGACTTGAACAACCCCGGGATGTATATTTCTGGAAATGTCATTATTTATCTTTTGTTAAGTATGGTTTGATTTATAGTTTTTTTCTAAATGTCCATTATTTTTACACCACTACTAGTTGCGCCCCGCGGTTTCACCCGCGTATAAAAAGTATTTTAATTATTTACTCATCCCATGGGAAAATTTTAGTTTTTCGGGATAAAATGTAGCCTATATGTTAATCTAGTGTATAAACTATCTTGGTACCGAATTTCATTCAAATCCTTTCAGCCGTTTGAATGTGAAGAAGTAACAAACATACACACATACAAATTTTCACCTTTATAATATTAGTGTGATAGTGTGATTAACACAGTGATTTTGAGTTTTTGACCACTTAGTTTAAAATGATCAAAATCCTTTTCCAGGGTTCAAGCTATTACCATAGAGAGTTTTATCAACATCGGTCTAACCGTTACTGATGAAAATCACACAGAAGCTTGTATTACAGAACTACTTAGTTGTGAATCTCTACTCAAGCTGAGATTTCAATTACCAAATATCCCACTTAATATTTCTTGCAACTGATACCATGTAATATTATTTTGGATTCCCATTTGATCCCTATCATTAAGTCAATAAAGGTATTGACTTAATGATTGGGATCAGATGAGAATTCAAAATAATATTGAAATGAGAGAAATTGGTTTACATAGATCTCCATTGTCAACATAACAAAGTTAAAAATTACTTAAAATTGATATTATTTTGTTGATATGTCTGGTAGTTGAAATGGCAATGGTCAGACCCCATTAAAATAAACATGAAAAGAGCCAGGCTGAGGCCTTCCTCAGCTCGGCCTTTTTCATGTTGTAACAACTTTCAACATCCATTCGCCTCATCACACATTCACCAGCTTACTCCCCAAGCGTATGTAAAGAAGTTTTACTTCAAAACGTGAGAATGCTTATGATATTGGTGCCTTATGAAATTTTCCAGTGTTCTCATATTTACAACATTAAATATAATTCTTGTCCGTTAAAGTTATTATTTTGAAACAATATCTTAATTGTTACTTTAAATGCGTATTAATATACAAGTGTGACCTCACATGTTACGGAAATATCAGTGTTCATGTTTACTTAGCACTCGCTCATACGGTGAAGCTCTCACACCATATAATGGTGGAGGAAAATAATATCATGAATGACGGCCGTGTCCAATAATCACAAGTTCGAGGACATGGTCAGTAGTCATCCCTCAAAACTGCACTTTGCTTGTGTCATTCTCTTTGTCAAAGGCTTGTATCGCAGTGGTGGACGCACTAAATATTCTGGTATCATGGCATTTGAAAATACAGGAATAGAAAGAGATAGCTCATACCCATAGTGACGTTACCAGTCCTCACAGTAACTCATTACTAAGCTGTGGTACCTCTATGGTAGTTTTACATACAATTTTTTTTATCATGTGACGTCACAAGGTATATCTTCATATAAATATATATTCAGTAGCTGTGGGGAAGCTTCACACGATCTCGTGTTTTGCAAGAAAGATGCCCATTCTAGAAAGTTTAAAGGCGTACTACTCTAATTTATTTAGTACCGATTTTACTTATTTTTTTCATATACCTATTACATAAATTTTAAAGCTACTTTATGAAAATGATATTTATATGTTAACTAGCGGCCCGTCCCGGCTTCGCTCGGGTGGACGTTTCTTTATCAAGCATTTTATAATATACGAAAAACAATGTATCACGCACCGGCGCCATCTACTTAAAATGTTGGTTTGTCCTAAGTTTTTCCTGAATTTTTTTTGCTATAAACCTCACGGAGCCCGAGACCTTTCCAACGAGTGCAAAACCGTGGAAATCGGTTCGTGCGTTCTGGAGTTATAGCGTCGGGAAGGAAAACCCGACTTATTTTTCTATAGTAGATTTTTAATAGTAGTCAAATAGCCATTCACAATCGTATCCAATATCGAAACTACTTTTTTTATTGTTAGATATATGTTATATATGTATATAATTATATTTTATAATATATATTATATTATAATACATTTATAATCTATAACTCGTACAACGTTCGCTCAGGTCAGTAACACGATAAGTGATTGCGAATTGATGTTTGTCGTGTTTGGTGGCAGCGTTTTTACTATACTACGACAGCAATTACAAGAACTGGCTGTCAGCGAATTCGGCCTTTCATTTAATACGTAATCGCGAGTATTTTGGCGTTTGGCTCGCAACTGACTCATTTCTTTGGATCACAGAAAAGTTTCGCGTCAGTATATTACGCAACCGTCGCGAACCTATGTGATGTGTTGGTTGAGCAGGTCGGCTCATAACCCGTGGACCGCGGGTTCGTGGCAAGACAGAAAAAAAGCGTAAATACTTGTTCTGAGTCTGGGTGGTGTTGGACCATGGTCCTCGTAGTTCTTGCGTTCCTAGACAGGGAATCCTAGTTAGGGTCCGGGATCTGTATATGTGATCGATGGGCGTTATTATTATTATTATAGATAGATAGATAAACGTGTTAGTGTACACAGCAAATAATAAAAATTGCAAGAAAAAAAAAACTATTTTCATAGATTAAGTTATGCATAATGCTATAGGCTAATGCATAGTTTTTAATTTTATTTTAGTATTATTAAAAAAAAAAACAGTTGCACATAGAGTGTAACAATGTGCGACTTATCGCTAAAAGCTATCTACTATATATTAGGTCTTTACCTATGAAATTGCCGTTTTGTTTGAAAAAAGTTAAAGTATTTTTTTTTCGAACTTATTTATTTCTTTTATTCAAAGTAATCACCCCTGCAATCAATGCATCTTTGCCAACGCTGTGGCAGTTTATGGATGCCCTTCTTGAAAAAATCAGCAGGACGGGAGACAACAAACTCTTCAAAGGCGTTTTGTACTGCCTCTCGGGAATTGAATTTTTTTCCCGCTAAAAAGTTGTCCAAATTTTGGAAAAAGTAATAGTCGGTAGGCGCAAAATCTGGTGAGTATGGCGGATGAGGGAGAGCTTCCAAACCCAACTCATGCAGCTTAGAGACGGTCTGTTGTGCAGTATGGGGTCGCGCGTTGTCGTGAAGTAGCAGTGGAGACGACCGATTGACCAAAGCTGGTTGCAGACGTGCGAGTTTCGCCATCATTGTGGTCAGTTCTTCAATGTACACATCTGCAGTAATGCTCTCGCCGTTTTGTAAAAAACTATGATGAATCACACCAGCACTAGACCACCAAACTGTGACCATCACCTTTCTAGGGGTCATTTTTCGTTTTGCACATTGCTTTGGTACCGAACCAGGATCTAACCAACTTGCTGAGCGCTTTCGATTGTCAAAAAGAGTCCATTTTTCGTCGCACGTAACAATTCGGTTCGAAATTCCTTCATTTCTGTGCCTGTTAAGCAGCGCAAGGCAAGTCTCGACGCGTACGTTGCGCTGGCGATCGTTAAGTTCGTGGGGCACCCATCTATCAAGCTTTTTTATCTTGCCAATCTGTCACAAATGGACCAATATTGTTTTGATGCTAACATCAAAAGCTGCTGCCAGCTCAGCTGTAGATTGAGATTCATCAGCTTCCACAATCGCCTTTAATTCATCATTGTTGACCAAAGTTTCCGGACGACCACGAGGTTCATTTTTCAAGTCAAAATTCCCAGAACGGAACCGAGCAAACCAATAACGGGTTGTACGTTCGTTTGTACAGTTCTCTCCGTAAACGTCGTTGATGTTACGTGTCGTTTGTGCCGCATTGGTGCCACGACGGAACTCATATTCCATAATTACACGAAATTTCAAAGTATCCATTATGAGGAAAAATGTTGAAATGTAATGAAAATACAACGCTAATCAATAAACAAAAGACTTATATTGTAAATAGAATGTCATATTTTTAAAACAAAATTAATTTGAATTTAGAATTCATAGCCAATCAAAACTTTTTTTTGTTTGAAAAAGTCTGTACTGCAATACGGCAATTTCATAGGTAAAGACCTATTATATTGCTACGGTAAAAATTGTTTGTGCCGCCACTTTCTATTTCTTTGCATTTTGTAAAATTGTAGTGTAATATTTGCATAAAATTTACTACTTTCACAGTGCATTAGGCTAAGTTTATGGCAATAAGACTGGCCCGATAGCTCAGTTGGTAGTGATACTGCCTTCTGAACTGCGGGTCGTGGGTTCAATTCCCACCCAGGACAAACATTTGTGTGATGAACATCGATGTTTGTTCTGTGTCTGGGTGTTATATTGTATTCTATGTATGTATTTACAAACAAAAAGTATCTAAGTATTGTATCAGTTATCTGGTTCCCATAGTACAAGCTTTGCTTAGTTTGGGGCTAGATGGCGTTGTGTGAGATGTCCACACATATTATTATTATTATTAATAAAACAATAAAAAAAAACAACCTTCCAGGCTACCTTAAGATGGAGAGTACCCATATGGATAATCGCATGATAGTTGCGTCTTATATATTGGCGAAGCCAGGCTTAAAAGGTAACTTAAAAAATACAAAACTCCAATGTGTCGACTATAAGTAATTCACAAAACAAGTTCTGTATGGAGCCACTTACATAGCTGCATTCATTTAAATATTCTGACGCTGGGGAAAACCCAAACGCACCGAGCATATATGAAGCTACTGCGAAATATAATTCCAAATGTTAGTGACACGAAATACAAATAATTTGGACTACTTGATTATTTTGAAAGGAAACCCCAGATAAAAACGAGTGTGCTTTAGACCACACGACTAAAGTAAAACTTCTTTAGTTTAGCTCCATCTATCGGTTGGTATAACTTTGTTCAATGTTAATGTCGCCATCTTGACAATTGAAGGGTTGAGAATAAAAAGGGTTTAACTGTCAGATTTATAGTTTCGAGAATTAGAGAGAATTGACTTTAAACTTCAACGGCGTCATTTTAGTGTAGAGTGCTTATAAGGTAATAGAAAAGGTTTATGTAAGTTTCAGTTGCTTGAAAATGTTTTAATTCTATTTTAAAACACTGAATATAGTACTAATTCATACAATTACTGTAAAAAAATAATATAATAAAATAAATATAATAATGTTATTATGCGAACTGTATTCCTGTGACAGATAAACCGGTTTAAGACTCAAATCTCGAGATTTAAGCCTCATTTCGGTATTTTGAGAATGTATTATTGTAGATAATTTCACGCTGAATCCAACGATACCCATAAGTCATTTTGTGAAAAAAATCAGTTAAACCCTTTTTGTTCTCACCCCTTCAATTGTAATTTTACCGGACACACCAACGTAACAATACAATTTTTTAACTTTGTTATGTTGACGATGGAGATATACGTGAACCAACTTCAACTTCTGTTCACCTCGCATTCACCGGCTTACTCCCCAAGTCAAAAGCGCGTAAAGAAGTTTTACTTCGAAAAGTAAAAAGAGAAATAGTGAGCTAATAGATAGTGCAGCTAGAACAACATGTAAAGAGAAGCCAGAATATCTACCATTTCGCACACACCACGCAGTATTTTTTTTTTATGTTTTGGCACCACATTTGTGTATTTAGCCAGTGTCAAGTAATTGAACGATATTTCACGCAAATATGTGTCAAGTCACAGTCAAAGTCATCAAGTCAAGTCATAGTCTAGTCAAAGTCATACTCCTAGTAAAGTGGTGGCACTTGAAGCTTCTATGGAGTTTTGGAAACAACACGAAAAGAAACGCTTCACCATCATTATACCATTTTCTCACACTCACGCCTGTAATCCAGCACTTAACGAATAGAATGCCACCAATTTTATGCACTAACACTGAAAATAACACAAGTTTTGGAAAATAATACAATGCGGTGACGCAATCTTTTTCGCTTTCCCGCCAAAACTACCACGCAGTATTCTTGGGCAACATGTGAACGTCTAACCTGACACGGTGGTGCTGATATTAACATTACACCCCTAGAAAATTCACGATTAAATAATACCGTTTTCTTTACAAAGTATCCTAAATGAAGACTTAAAATCTGTAAGAAAGTGGACGATATTGCTAAAGCTTTTGACATTGTAGTACACAATCCACATCATGTGGAAAATTTTAAAAAGATAAATTAAAGATAACTTTGCCTTACCTTTGAAAAATTACACAAGTAACCAGGAACAGTGTGTCATGGTAGATCTATAGCTCAGTGAAGAGTGGGTGATCTACTAGGGGGTTCCATAGGGCAGTTGAATCGGTCCTATAATGTTCTTAGGGGATTCAATATATGAAATTTTCAGTGCGGGACTTAAGACTGGTGCTGTTGGAGGTGGTGTTGGTGATGCTAATGTCTCCGAGACGTGCGCAGAAATGTCGAGTGATCGTGCCACTGTTATGAGCGACCGTGTCGCTTAACATCGAGCGAACGCCCAGCTAGTCACATTATCGTCTGTATTTCTGGCGTAATATGACCCGTCGCCTCATGGTTATGAGCCGACCTGCTCAACCACCACACCACAGAGGCTGTCGAATATATATCCTAACCTAATGACAGCGAATGTGTGAATCCGATCATACATGAGTCAGATCATTAAGTACTACACGTAATTTCATACTATCTCTTCTGAGAAGTAAATGCACTCTCCGCAGCATTCGCCGTGAAAACATTTCAATCAGTGATGAGTCATTTTTATCGTTGATGAAAAGTTTTTTTTTTTTTACTTCAAACTTGTCTAGCATTTGACCACGCTCTCACCTGATGGGAAGTGACGATGCAATCGAAGGTGTAGCATGCTAGCCAAGTAAATACCTTTTCACTCTTCTCTTGAACACGCCCGGGTCATATTTCGCCGGAAACACAGACGCTGGCAGGGCATTCCATTCCTTAGCCGTTCTAATTAAGAACGTGGAATCAAATCGCTTGGTACGAATAGGTGGTATTTCGACCACGAAAGGATGGCGCTTAGCCGAGCGTCTAGTAATCCGGTAGTGGAATGGTGATGGGGGAATGAGATCATGCAGTTCTTTTGCGCATTCACCGTGGTGTAATCTGTAAAAGACCGACAGACTTGCCACCTTACGTCGATGTGCTAGGCTCTAGAGCCTTTCACCAACCAAAGTGTCGTCGTCAATGAGCCTTTTGGCACGCCGTTCAATCGAGTCCAGAGCCTCAAGCTGGTACTTGGCAGACCCGTCCCACAGGTATTATCGCCCCAATACAGAATAATAAACATTTAAACGTGAACATTTGTGGTAAAGACAAACAAATATTTGATAACCAATGTATTATTAATTGTTACTAATAGCTTTGTCCTTAATTATCCATGGTATGTACTTATGACTAAATTTAATGCATTTAAAGTTTTGTATCACACTTCACACTAATTTATAAAGGCGAAAGTTTGTATGTGTGTATATGTGTATGTTTGTTATGTGTTTTATGTTTATTTATTATTTTTATTATGTTATTCCTTCACGCTCAAACGGCTGAATGGATTTGGATGAAATTCGGTACCAAGATAGCTTATACACTGGATTAACATATAGGCTAAATTTTATCCCGGAAAAGTGAAATTTTCCCGTGGGATGAGCAAATAATTAAAATACTTGTTATCCGCGGGTGAAACCGCGGGGCGCAACTGGTTATTTATAAAGTAGTAGGTACCACCGCCGCCAGTTATTCTGCCGCCACGCAGTAATGCACAAGAACTGCTGTGTTCCGGTTTGAAAGGCATTATAGCTAGTGAAATAACTGGGCAAATGAAACTTTATGACCTAATGTCACAGTTTAATGATCTTATTAGTAGACTGTGTCGATATTGCGGTATGACGTGCGCAGTGCAGTGTCACGCGAAACTCTAGCTTTTAGAGTTCCGAGTGACACTGCAACTGATGTGGGCAGCCGCTTCGTTTAACATTAGGCGAATGACTAACTCGTCATATCATTCCATAAAATTTTTAAAAAGTGAAGGAGATTGTGATTTAGTTTTTGCACCGGGCCTAAAAAGCTACCAGCTTTTTAGCCCCGGCGCATCACAGCACAGCTGTCTCATCTGTCTGTGGCATCAAAAACGACTTGTCAGATTTTGATCAAATTCAAATGGCACAGGAAGCACCAGCTTTAAACTAAAAAAGGAATCATGAAAATCGGTTCACCCAGTCGAAAGTTCTGAAGTAACAAACATGAAAAAAAGCAGTCGAATTGAGAACCCCTCCTTTTTTGCAGTCGGTTAATAAAGTAAAATCAATATCGGTTCATCCGTTTAGGAAATACAATGGCACCGACAGACACATGTTAATCTTATATTCCTCTGTTTGGAAGGGGGCTAACAAGGTAAGAGTTTCGCAAACACCTAACAGTGCAGTCATACTAGCGCAGGACGACTGATTACCTAGTGAGAACGTGTTGGTATCCGCTACAGTGAAAGTTGTATCTATACTAATAATAATATTATAAAGAGGAAAGATTTGTATGTAAGTATGTTTGTAACGAATTGGCTCAAAAAATACTGGACCGATTTTAAAAATTCTTTCACCATTTGAATGGTTTATCACTGATTAATGGATATTTTAGTTGCAAGAAAAAATGTTTGTGTCAATGTTTAAAAAATAAATGTCCACCCGTGCGAAGCCGGGACGGGCCGCTAGTATAAAGAGCAGCAAGGGGATTTTGTTGGTATTGGAGTTCGATACATCCAAGTCAACGTCGAATTATCGCCATTTTCAACTGACTTTTAAGGGGAGGGGTTCGCAATTCACTTGTTTTTTCTTATATATATTTTTTATCACATCATCGTAATTAATAAACTGATTTGGAAAATTCAAAGAGGAGGTACTCAAATCGCTTGTTTTTTTAAATTTAGCTACCTCACTATATTCGTAGTTATTCATATTCATTTATTTGCATTCATGTAGAATTTATATATTATATCAGGTAGCAACTAGTTTAGTAGGTACATGAACCCTGTAAGGACACTTGCAACTGAGTGCGTTTAAAAATAAATTATTGATTTTAATTACATAATTGATGTATCGTCAAAATTTAATAATATAGTATTCTCACGCATTTAATTATTTAATTAATTACCTATTTATCAGACAACTCAATAAGTGTTATGCAATTCATCTAATCAATCAGACAACAATTTATAAACCGATTTGGAAAATTCAAAGAGAAGGTCCCAAATAAGCTTGTATTTTTATTTTATTTTTGGTACCTCACGTCTTCGTAATTAATAAACTGATTTGGAAATTTCAAACAGAAGGTACCCAATAAGCTTGTATTTTTATTTTTGGTACCTCACGTCTTCGTAATTAATAAACCGATTTGGAAATTTCAAACAGAAGGTACCCAATAAGCTTGTTTTTTTATTTTATTTTTGGTACCTCACGTCTTCGTAATTAATAAACCGATTTGGAAAATTCAAAGAGGAGGTACCAAATAAGCTTGTATTTTTTTTGGTACCTCACTTCTTCGTAATTAATAAACCGATTTGGAAAATTCAAAGAGGAGGTACCAAACAAGCTTGTATTGTTTTTTGTACCTCACGTTTTAGTAATGAATAAACCGATTTGGAAAATTCAAAGAGGAGGTCCCAAATAAGCTTGTATTTATATTTTATTTTTGGTACCTCACATCTTAGTAATTAATAAACCGATTTGGAAATTTCAAAGAGAAGGTACCCAATAAGCTTGTATTTTTATTTTATTTTTGGTACCTCACATCTTCGTAATTAATAAACCGATTTGGAAAATTCAAAGAGGAGGTACCAAATAAGCTTGAATTTTTTTTTCTGGTACCTCACGTCTTCGTAATTAATAAACCGATTTGGAAAATTCAAAGAGGAGGTACCAAATAAGCTTGTATTTTTATTTTTGGTACCCCACGTCTTCGTAATTAATAAACTGATTTGGAAAATTCAAAGAGAAGGTCGCAAATAAGCTTGTATTTTTATTTTATTTTTGGTACCTCACGTCTTCGTAATTAATAAACCGATTTGGAAAATTCAAAGAGGAGGTACCAAATAAGCTTGTATTTTTATTTTTGGTACCTCACGTCTTCGTAATTAATAAACCGATTTGGAAATTTCAAAGAGAAGGTCCCAAATAAGCTTGTATTTTTATTTTTGGTACCTCACGTCTTCGTAATTATTAAACCGATTTGGAAAATTCAAAGAGAAGGTCTCAATAAGCTTGTTTTTTTTTTTTTTTTGGTGCCTCACGTCTTCGTAATTAATTAACTGATTTGGAAAATACTATACTTTTAGATTGATACCTACCACATGTATTTTGTAAGATAAATAACGGCTAAACACACATCAATTAAAAAATCTAAATTTCTCCGACCAGGTTTCGGACATCTTCGATGCTTTCGCCGCTGCAGCTTTCGTTAGTAACTGGCTCCCAGAAGAAGGACATTGATCATTAACCCAAATAAGATTCTCTATGTCTAGGGACCCAATAACTACGAGGTCCATGGTCCCACAACACCCAGACTCGGAATAAGTATTTGCGATTTTATTTTTTCGGTGCACAAAAACTTGTGCTGTCGCGGGAATCGAACTCGCCGGCTCCGGGCTATGAGCCGACCTGCTCAACAATCACGCCACAGAGGCTGTCGAAATAAGCGCGTAAATGGCGTGAATTAATGAATATCGAAGACCAGATTTGTGGGGCATTTAGGTCGTTTATTGAGTACATATCCGATATCGCGTATTTTGGAATTGGGGTTTCCCCACAGACTTGCTTACATACAAAATTGTTTATTGTGCGCATTAATACAATTAAAGTGGCAAATGTGAAACATTTTTTTTATGTGTGTACAATTCACACAGCGCCATCTAGTCCCAAACTAAGCAAAGCTTGTACTGTGGGAACCGGATAACTGATACAATACGTAGATACTTTTTGTTTGTAAATACATGCATAGAATACAATATAACACCCAGACACAGAACAAACACATATGTTCAACTCACAAGTGTGTCCTAGGTGGAAAAGGAACCCACAACTTCCAGTTTGGAAAGCAGAGCTATTACCAACTGAGTTATGAGGCGAGTCGAAGTGTTTTTTAGTCCACTGCTGGACATAAGGAACTCCATTGAACCCGGTCTCGGCTGTCCCGTTCAACTGCTGCCAGCAAGCCATCGCTCCGCCCGGTAACACTGTCAAGGTAGGTAGAGACCAACAGCCCGTTCAAAAAAAAGACATTGCTCCCCTTAGTAGGCTATATAGACTACGTTGAATTTGAAGACCATCGTGAGTATGACTCATTTTGTAAGATAAATAACGGCTTAACTCACGACAGTTAAAAAGTCGAAATTGCTCCGACCTGCACCCCTACCGCGTAACCGTTCTGGGAATCGGCTTCGCCTGCCATCCCGCACGCGCTAATTAACAAGTCCACGAGTGCGAGCAAGAGAGAACACGATTACGATCTTCACCAGACTTACGCGGTAAGGCCCCAGGTGGGTGTTCACGAAACTTTGATTGCAATACAACAGGAGTAATTTCCATACTAACTATGCACATAAACTGCGTATTGACAAACTGTCAAATCCATACAAAATTGTGTTTCTTTTGCAATCGAGTTACGTGATCGCCCAACAGGTTTCGGACATGTTCGATGTCCTTCTGGGAGCCAGTTACTAACGCATCACCTCATTTCTGATTTGCACTGTCATTTGTCATTAATACCTAGTCGTCGTAAATGGTCATTAGGTAAATATAATTTGTAATAAATTATAATAGGTACACAATTATATTATTCATCGCTCGATTCGTTTGTTGTCGTACAATTGTCATAACAAAACAATAAACCAATACATACTTAACCACATTTTTTTGTACCTATATATATGACGGCGGCAACGACCAGTTATAAACTCTATGCGCAGCGGGCAGTACCGTAATTTACCCTATGGTGGCATTTAAATTTATTACAGTGGCAACATCGGCAACTATCATTGCTCCCCCAACCATCTGGCTATAAAAAGGGACCGCTCGGTGTACTACGGATCATTCTTGCTCCGGACGCGGCCCGGTGCGCTTGCTGAAGGCCTATATAGGTTGCAACCTAGGCACAACGCGTTCTGCCTACATATATATATATATATTATCCACGCATGTACAGTATACATGATTTATATCACATTGTTATATTAATAATAATAATAACGCCCAACGATCCCATACATAGATCCTGGACCCTAACTAGGATTCCTTGTGTTTAGGGACCTACGAGGACAATGGTCCCACAACACCCAGGCTCAGAACAAGTATTTGCGCTTTTTTTTAACATGTCCTGCCGTGGGAATTGTACCCGCCGCCTCCGGGTTATGAGCCGACCTGCTCAACCACCACACCACAGAGGCTGTCGGCATATATTAGGTGTTTACCTATGAAATTGCCGTTTTGTTTGAAAAAAGTTAAAGTATTTTTTTTTCGAACTTATTTATTTCTTTTATTCAAAGTAATCACCCCTGCAATCAATGCATCTTTGCCAACGCTGTGGCATTTTATGGATGCCCTTCTTGAAAAAATCAGCAGGACGGGAGACAACAAACTCTTCAAAGGCGTTTTGTACTGCCTCTCGGGAATTGAATTTTTTTCCCGCTAAAAAGTTGTCCAAATTTTGGAAAAAGTGACAGTCGGTAGGCGCAAGATCTGGTGAGTATGGCGGATGAGGGAGAGCTTCCAAACCCAACTCATGCAGCTTAGAGACGGTCTGTTGTGCAGTATGGGGTCGCGCGTTGTCGTGAAGTAGCAGTGGAGACGACCGATTGACCAAAGCTGGTTGCAGACGTGCGAGTTTCGCCATCATTGTGGTCAGTTCTTCAATGTACACATCTGCAGTAATGCTCTCGCCGTTTTGTAAAAAGCTATGATGAATCACACCAGCACTAGACCACCAAACTGTGACCATCACCTTTCTAGGGGTCATTTTTCGCTTTGCACATTGCTTTGGTACCGAACCAGGATCTAACCAACTTGCTGAGCGCTTTCGATTGTCAAAAAGAATCCATTTTTTGTCGCACGTAACAATTCGGTTCAAAATTCCTTCATTTCTGTGCCTGTTAAGCAGCGCAAGGCAAGTCTCGACGCGTACGTTGCGCTGGCGATCGTTAAGTTCGTGGGGCACCCATCTGTCAAGCTTTTTTATCTTGCCAATCTGTCGCAAATGGACCAATATTGTTTTGATGCTAACATCAAAAGCTGCTGCCAGCTCAGCTGTAGATTGAGATTCATCAGCTTCCACAATCGCCTTTAATTCATCATTGTTGACCAAAGTTTCCGGATGACCACGAGGTTCATTTTTCAAGTCAAAATTCCCAGAACGGAACCGAGCAAACCAATAACGGGTTGTACGTTCGTTTGTACAGTTCTCTCCGTAAACGTCGTTGATGTTACGTGTCGTTTGTGCCGCGTTGGCGCCACGACGGAACTCATATTCCATAATTACACGAAATTTCAAAGTATCCATTATGAGGAAAAATGTTGAAATGTAATGAAAATACAACGCTAATCAATAAACAAAAGACTTATATTGTAAATAGAATGTCATATTTTTAAAACAAAATTAATTTGAATTTAGAATTCATAGCCAATCAAAACTTTTTTTGTTTGAAAAAGTCTGTACTGCAATACGGCAATTTCATAGGTAAAGACCTATTATTTATTTTGATAGATATATGCTGGTGAAGTTCATGCGGTGGTAAATAATCAAATTATCGGCTAGTGTCGGCTTAGCATAGCATCATCTCTGTCACTCAGAGAGAGATAATTGGCTAGTATCGTCTCTGTCACTCAGAGGGAGATAAGCGGCTAGTGTAGTATTCGTATAGCGTCATTGTGTCACTCAGAGGGAGATTGAACTAATTGGATTGAATTTGTTAGTGTCGGCTTCGTACAGCGTCGTTGTCACTCAGAGGGAGATAAGCGGCTAGTTTTGTGTTTGTATAGCGTCATCTGTCACTCAGAGGGAGGTTGAATTGTCTAGTATCAGCTTCGTACAGCGTCATCTGTCACTCAGAGGGAGGTTGAATTGTCTAGTATCAGCTTCGTACAGCGTCATCTGTCACTTAGAAAAGAGATAATTGGCTAGTATCAGCTTCGTAGAGCGTCATCTATCACTTAGAAGGGAGATAATTGTCTAGTATCAGCTTCGTAGAGCGTCATCTGTCACTTAGAAAGGAGATAATTGGCTAGCGACAGAAGGGCTAGATTGGTCCGGTGATCATAGCGCGACACTACGGCTGCTGTAGGATCGCCCGGGTCGCTCAAGACGTGTCTCGGGGCCGACGACGGTGTGGAGAAGACCCGTGTTCTAGTGCCAACAAATACAGTAGGAGTTTTGGCGGGAAAGCGAAAAAGATTGCGTCACCGCATTGTATTATTTTGCTAAACTTGTGTTATTTTCAGTGTTAGTGCATAAAATTGGTGGCATTCTATTCGTTTAGTGCTGGATTACAGGCGTGAGTGTGGGAACATGGTATAACGATGGTGAAACGTTTCTTTTCGTGTTGTTTCCAAAGCTCCAAAGAAGCTTCAAGTAAAGTTGCCACCACTTTACTAGGAGTATGACTTTGACTAGAGTTTGACTTGACTATGATTTGACTAGATGACTTCGACTGTGACTTGACACATATTTGCGTGAAATATTAACTTGATGAATTATAAATTACTTGACACTGGCTAAATACACAAAAGTGTGGAGCTTAAACATTTAAAAAAAAAAAAACAAATATAGTGCCACTAACTTTTAGGTTTAGGTGATTATTCTAACACTACATCTCTTTTTAATTAGGCCATTCTCTGAATTAGTATAAAGAGATGGCACTATACGCAGCTTGGTCAGGCAGCCTGCTCATGAATGTGATTATACTATCAAATGTTTCGTTTTCCCGTAACAAGGTGACGTCAATTCGCCACACCGAACTCGTTTGTGTTTTGTCTCGCCCACACTTGTGATTTATGTTAAGGAAACGTTATTGGGTTATCTTGTTTGTCCTTAGTAATTCTGGATGACATTGCGTATTGGGGGTCGTCCATTAAGCAAAAGTGTGATCACGAAACATTGATTGCAATGCAACAGGAGATATTTCCATACTAACTATGCACATAAACTGCGTATTCAAACTGTCAAATTCATACAAATATGTGTTTCCATTGGTTGCAATCGAGTTACGTGATTGCCCAGCTGTTTAATGTTAAGTAAAGAATTGGCAACTTTACTAGAAGCTTTTATAGAGTTTTGGAAACAACACGAAAAGAAACGTTTCACCATCATTATACCACTTTCCCACACTCATGCCTGTAGTCCAGCACTTAACGAATAAAATATTACCAATTTTATGCACTAACACTGAAAATAACACAAGTTTTGGAAAATAATACAATGCGATGATGCGCTCTTTTTCGTTTTCCCGTCATAAACACTTCATGTACCCATAATCATGCAAATAAAGAATTGAATTTTTTATATTTCAACTTATTGAAACTAAAAGTAAGGATTTGACAGTTTCAATACGCAGTTTATAATAGGTTTATATAAAAGTAAAGAAGTTTTACTTCAACGAGGCTGTTTATTGTCAATAGTTTTTGTATCTGTGTCTACTAAATTAAAAACAAACAATAAATTATACTATGATTCATAGTTCGCTCAACGAGTGTAAGACAAAAACTTGAATATAATCTTACAGCTTGTTTAATCAAATTGGTAATTTTGTAACAGAGAGACAGACCTAGTTAAGTTTATACATAACTAGTTGCGCCCCGCGGTTTCGCCCGCGGATAAAAAGTATTTTAATTATTTGCTCATCCCATGGGAAAATTGCACATTTCCGGGATAAAATGTAGCCTATATGTTAATCCAGTGTATAAGCTATCTTGGTACCGAATTTCATCCAAATCCATTCAGCCGTTTGAGCGTGAAGGAGTAACAAACATCCACACATACAAACTTTCGCCTTTATAATATTATATATGTAGTGTGAAGTGTAATAAAAAAAAACAATTTATTGCCACAGCCACAAATAATACAAAAATAAAGCTTAAATAGTACAATATAATATTCATGTCACAGGGCAGCGGGGGTAACTTCAGCATGTGCTGTGTTCACACGATATGTGAACACAGCACTGTTTTTCTAGTTACCCCTGTGCTTGGACAGATTTTTGATTTAGATATGATTCACAATTTCTTTATAATACACGTACTGTCTTAATTGAAGGGGTGAGAACAAAAAGGGTTTATCAGATTTTTTTCACAAAATGACCTATGGGTATCGTTAGATTCAGCGTGAAATTATTTTCAATAACACATTCTCAAAATACCGAAATGAGGCTTAAATATCGAGATTTTGAGTCTAAAAACAGTTTATCTGTCACAGGAATACAGTTCGCTTAGCATAAAAACATTATTATATTTATTTTATTATATTATATTTTTACAGTAATTGTATGAATTAGTACTATATTCAGTATTTTAAAATAGAATTAAAACATTTTCAAGCAACTGAAACTTACATAAACCTTTTCTATTACCTTATAAGCACTCTACATTGAAATGACGCCGTTGATGTTTAAAGTCAATTTTCTCGAAACTGTCAATTTGACAGTTAAATCCTTTTTATTCTCAACCCTTCAATTTACTTTAGTCTAGCAATATACCTTGACCAGAACACACGTTTGTATACTTCTCTAATACCACACAGTCAAAAAGCAACCTTATCGCCGCGACACAGCTTTTATCTACCCCGAGAGTGTTTTGTAAACAAGTTTGGGGCGTATATAATTACTAACGCAAATGGCTGATAAATCGCCTTTGCGACCGGTTTGTAGATTACAAAGAATTCGACAGCCTCTGTGATGTGGTGGATGGCTCATAACCCGGAGGCGACGGGTTCGATTCCCGCGCCTGGACAAGTATTTGTGCACAGAAAAAAGCTCAAATACTTGTTCCGAGTGTAGGCGACGCACCTCTTATTAATATATATATATATTTTTTATGTTTAAATTGTGACTGATTATCATTGATTATGTGCTCTGAAAAATATAAACTACCACGCGATAAAAAAATTGGTTTTTTCCCCTACAAATACGATTCCTTGAGCCATAACCCGACGTCGCTTATACCGAGTCTGGGTGTTGTGGGACCATGGTCCTCGTAGTTCCTGGGTCCCTAAACACAGAATCCTAGATAGGGTCCAGGATTTATTTATTTGATCGTTGGGCGTTATTATTATTATTATTATTCATTTATTATTTTCAATCTTAAATCTAAGTTTTTTTGCAATATTTTTATAAAATTAGTATTACAAAAATATAATAAAAATCCTAAACCTAGTGTGCCGCCAGCAGCGGGGCAAGGCCCGAGCTCCCGGCGGTTAGGGCTGCAGAGTGAGGAACCTCCTGACAATACGTGCCGTGTCAAGGAGTACTGCCTTCTGGATCTGACCCTTGATCCAACCGTCTAACGAGAGCCTCTCGAGGTGTTATTATTATTATTCATTTATTATTTTCAATCTTAAATTATAGTTTTTTACAATCACATCAGACTATCACACTAATATTATAAAGGCGAAAGTTTGTATGTGTGTTTATGTGTATGTGTGTATGTTTGTTACTTCTTCACGCTCAAACGGCTGAATGGATTTGGGTGACATTCGGTACCAAGATAGCTTATACACTGGATTAACATATAGGCTACATTTTATGCCGAAAAAGTGAAATTTTCCCGTGAGATGAGCAAATAATTAAAATACTTTTTATCCGTGGGTGAAACCGCGAGGCGCAACTAGTATTTTTATAAAAGTAAGATTACAAAAATATAATAAAAAACCTAAACCTAGTGTGCCGCCAATAGCGGGACAAAGCCCAAGCTACTATTATTATTGTATTTCAAAATACCAGTAAGGATTATAGATATTACGAAATAGAATCGTAATTTCCTTATATTTACTTCTATATATAATCCCAGTGGATATACCAGACTAGCTATCATATTAAACTTGTTATTTTGTTAATAATTATTTACCTCGTAGGAGCCTTGAGTGTTTGCTACATGGCAGGATAATGTTTATATGCTTGTCTTTTGTTTACTGAGCACTGGGGAACTTCCCCGTTGTCGCCGCCCGAAACACGTCTTGAGCGACGCGGATGATCCTATAGCAACCGTAGTATCGGCTGCGCTAGGATCACCGGACCAGTCTAGCCCTTCTGGCTCAGGTACCGCGCCCGGCACCGGTATAGGATACCAGCGTAACACAACCAGACACCGACCCCGCCAGCGAGGTCGACGTACCCCCCGTAGGTTAGCTAGAACGGTCGCGACTTTCAATAGGGTCCGCTCTTCCAGTAGACGAAGTCTTCTCGATCGTCTTATCCCGGCAACGGCCCAAGCCGAGGCTCGCACCCCAGGGGTGCCCGCCAGCTAGTTGCCTCCCACTTGTGACGGCTGGGCGCCTTAAGCACCTGCCCTCCCGCCCGGTGACGCTGTAAAGGTCGGTAGAGAACAACAGCATTAGCTCGTTCAAAAAAAAGCACTGGGGAAGTCATGGCGCGAACTCCATGTCCCTGCCACAGATCACACATACAAAAACACTTCCAAACCAACTGGCCCGATAGCTCAGTTCGTAGTATCCCTGCCTTCTGAACTGTAGGTTGTGGTTTCGATTCCCACCCAGGACAAACATTTGTGTGCTAAACATCGTTTGTTCTGTGTCTGAGTGTTATATTGTATTCTATGTATGTATCTACCAACAAAAAGTATCTAAGGTTCGTATTATAGAAAGATACTCAGTAATAGATCGGTGCTCAAGCAGAGATTTCATTCACTAATTGGTCATTTTATGAATGAAATCTCTGCCTAAGCACCGATCGATGACTGAGCATCGTTCTGTAATACAGACGTTAGTATCAGTTATCCGGTTCCCATAGTACAAGCTTTGCTTAGTTTGGGGCTAGCCAGGGGGAATGTGTGAATGTACACAAATATTTATTATTATTATTATCATTAACCACAAATAATTGTATGTATTTGTCGCCAATTTATTCCATTTTTATATATCTTTTGTTTCTAAAGCTCATTCTTTGTTCTACCAAGAGCCAGTTAACCGTTGTTTTTTTTTTGGCTCCACACTTTTGTGTATTTAGCCAGTGTCAAGTAATTGATAATTTTTCATGTTAATTAATATTATAATATAATGTATCAAGTCAAGTCACAGTCCAAGTCATAAAGTATCAAGTCATACTCCTAGTAAACTGGTGGCAACTTTACCAGAAGCTTAGGAGTTTTGGAAACAACACAAAAAGAAACGTTTCACCATCATTATGCCACTTTCCCACACTCATGCCTGTAATTCAGCACTTAACGAATAAAATGCCACCGATTTTATGCACTAACACTGAACATAACACAAGTTTTGGAAAATAATACAATGCGGTGACGCGATCTTTTTCGTTTTCCCGCCAAAACTCCAGTTAACCGTTGTTACTAGCATTGAGTAGCAGAATTTTATTGAATGCCTACGTCATAACATCTACCTGCATGCCAAATTTCAGCCCGATCCGTCCAGTGGTTTGGGATTTGCGTTGATAGATCACTATGTCAGTCAGTCACCTTGAGTTATATATATAAAGATTTTTTTTTAATTATAAACACACTCACGCTCGCTTCCACGCACGCGCGTACGGACACAAATTATATTATATTATTATTGAAATAATGTTCTCTAAAACTTTAAACATTATTATCACTAATCATACTCCACAAACTTAGCACACCCTTCTAATCTCCCCTTTAAACATGCGTATGCCTAATACAGTACTATCTGTCTCTTTCATTATAAGCATATTTTCTTTTTTTTTGGCTCCACACCTCCTTGTGTTTAGCCAGTGTCAAGTAATTAATAATTTATCAAGTTAATGATATTTCACGCAAATATGTGTCAAGTCACAGTCGAAGTCAGAAGAAATGAAGAAGATTAAGATAAAAAATCTCGTGTTTATATCATGGCGAAGGTGGTTAACAAGAATCCGAAAATGGCGGTTGTGAATTTTGAAATTTTTTTCATTACCTGTGTATTTTTGAATTTTAATGTGTAATAAAGGTGGATTATTATCTGTTATGTGTGAACGTGCACGAGTGTTGGCAAATGGTTTCAAGTTTTTAAACCTTGCCTCTTCATTTTCTCTTCAATGCTTCCTAGAGCCTTCAGTAAATTAATCACCATTTTACTGTGGCATTTTGACTTTGACAAAATATGACTTTGACATGACATAACCGTACAAAATTCCTCACTTGACATTGGCAGAATTATCGCTAAAAAGCGATAGCAGGCCATTAAACGAAGAGAAGAAGAACTATAAATATCATGACAGTATCTACTGAATTAATATCACAACCTTACCTATTTATTATCTAGTTGAAGGTCACCGAATTCAGATTAACGACTCGATTCCAGGAATGATGATAGCATTTTAAAACAAAATCCGATGTGAATGTAAACATTTTAATATATGTAAACATTCGTAACTTGGCCCAGGGCCAGGAGAATGAGGTCGGCCGCCGATCACACCGTTCTGTAAAAGTAAATATGCTGGAGGTTTTGGCGGGAAAACGAAAAAGATCGCGTCACCGCATTGTAATATTTTCCAAAGCTTGTGTTATTTTCAGTGTTAGTGCATAAAATTGGTGGCATTTTATTCGTTAAGTGCGTGTGGGAAAGTGGTATAATGATGGTGAAACGTTTCTTTTCGTGTTGTTTCCAAAACTCCATAGAAGCTTCTGGTAAAGTTGCCACCACTTCACCAGGAGTATAACTTGACTAGACTAGATTATGACTTGACACTGGCTAAATACACAAAAGTGTGGAGCCAAATAACAACAAAAAAAAGTAAATTCTGTGTCATAAAGACCTCTATGTAAACCAACTAGGCGATTTCGTAACTTGATTTCAACCATTAGAAACCAATGTTCGAAAATATCCGATATCTATTAGCGTCATCACGTCGGGGTCACCAGCTTAACGTGCTATTTTTCATTGATAATCTCACTACCGGAATGGGATAAATAAAAGTTTTATTTAGTTGTTAAAGTTAGTGTCACTGGGTATTTACTAGACAAGCGCGGTACACCTTTGACCACATCGTCACTTCCATAAGCTAAAGTCGTGGTCAAACGCCTTGTCGTGAAATTTATTAATTGATATTTATAGTTAAAAATGAAGAGGTGTATTTGACTTTGGTAGAATGTAAAAATAGTGTTTTAGTTGGCAGCACTGCCGGAAGGGCCATGATTGGTTCTGGTTTGAAGGGCATTTTAGCTTGTGAAATTACTGGGCAAATGGGACTATGATCTGGGGGGTGATCACGAAACTTGATGGCAATTTAACACGAAAAATTTCCATACTAACTATGCACATAAACTGTGCATTCAAACTGTCAAATCCATACAAATTTGTGTTTCTATCGGTAGCAAACGAGTTACGTGATCGCCCAGCTGATCTCACAGTCGAGTAATCTTATTACCAGACTGTGCTGATGTCTGAGGATGATGTGCGCAGTGCAGTGTTACGTGAAACTATATATTTTAGTTCCGAGTGACACTGTTCTGTTATAGGCGGCCGTGTCGCTTAACATCAAGTAAACGACTAGCTCGTCACATCATTGATTAACAACACTACAACAACAAAAATACAATCACTTGTTGCGGTTCTTGAGGCTGTCATTATTCAAGTAAAACTTCTTTACCCTTAACTTGGGGAGTAAGCTGGCGAGGCGAACGGAAGTTGAAAGTTATTGGTTAACGTAGATCTCCAATGTAAACATAACAAATTAAAAAAAAGTTAAAAATTTGCATTATTATATTAGTGTGTCCGGTAAAATTACAAGTTATAATTTTATTGTCAAAATGCGACATTAACATTAAACAAAGCAAAAACAAAGTTACACCGGCCGATAGATGGAGCTAAACTAAAGAAGTTTTACTTCAGTCGTGTGGTCTAAAGCACAATAGTTTTTTATTCAGAAATGTGGTGACTACGGTGTGACGCGAGGTTCATGTAACAATTATGCAGTCTGCGTCGTGAAAAAAGGAGAGATTTACGAGGATTGAATGCGTTTTCCTCAGAAACGAAGTTATTTACTTAGTCGTTGACGTGATAAAGGAATAAATTGAAGGGGTGAGAACAAAAACGGTTTAACTGATTTTTTTCACAAAATGACGTATTCGTATCGTTGGATTCAGCGTGAAATTATCTACAATAATACATTCTCAAATTACATATTCCCAGTTGTGTAAACTTTCAATAAAAAAAAAAAAGCTTTCTGTTTAAAAACGGTTTATCTGACGCAGGAATACAGTTCGCTTAGCATCAAAACATTATTATATTTATTATATTTTTACAGTGTAGTAGTTGTACGAATTAGTACAATATTTTGTATTTTAAAATAGAATTAATACATTGTCAAGCAAGTGAAACTAACATAAACCTTTTCTATTACCTTATAAGCACTCTAAATTAAAATTAAGCCGTTGAAGTTCAAAGTCAATTTTCTCGAAACTGTCAATTTGACAGTTAAACCCTTTTTATTCCCAACCCTTCAATTGTGCTCGCAAAGAATATACTTTCCAATTATTAGTATACTATGGTTCAATTCACGTTAAGTAAAATTAGTCTGTTAAAGGCTTTTCATATGATATTAGTTTCGATAACCGCACGGCATAACGATTATGGAAATAACCTTCAAAGTTCTGAATTCCCACCCCCCCTTAAATCATACAAACGGGCGTTGAGATGTCATAGATTCTGTAATCAGCTTTAATTGCAATGCAACAGAAGATATTTCCCATAGTAACTATGCACATAAACTGCATATTGAGTTTTTGGCGGGAAAACGAAAAAGATCGCGTCACCGCTTTGTATAATTTTCCAAAACTTGTGTTAATTTTAGTGTTACTGCATAAAATTGGTGGCATTCTATTCGTTAAGTGCTGGATTACAGGCGTGAGTGTAGGAAAATGGTATAATGATGGTGAAACGTTCCTTTTCGTGTTGTTTTCAAAACTACATAGAAGCTTAAAAGTAAAGTTGCCAGCACTTTACTAGGAGTATGACTTGACTAGACTATGACTTGACTTGTGTGACTTGACTCGACACATACAACATACATATGTATAATATATATTTTTTTTAGCCTTTATTTTCCAAATACTACAATGATTTAATAACTAATACTAAAAACTACCTACTACAAAAAAAAGAAACATTTGGACTATATACTGGCCGCGATGACCTATAGATAATAATATAAATATAAATGAATATAATATAAATTAACTTGAAAAATTAATTACTTGACACTGGCTAAATACACAAAAGTGTGGAGCCAAAACCAAAACTAAAAAAAAGAGGATCAAGTGACATTATTTACGAATTGTCGAGAGTTTGACGCCGATAAGTTCGATTTTTCTACTTTTTGTTGCATAGCGTTGATTTTTTCGTTCGAGTTACCAAGTGCATAAAAATGTATTGATTTAGTTCGAAATATAAAGAGATTTTCTAGGGCGATAACTTGAATCATAGAAAGGTTCGAATTATTGCAAGTTTGAATTAACGAGAGTCGACCGTAATAACATATCAAACGTTTCCAATATATCGATAGTTGATACACAACACATCACTCGACATCCCTGAAAGTGTTGTGATTACAGTTTTGTGGTTTAGAGATTCGGCACCATCATTTCGGCTAAGTGCCAAAAAAATGATTACTAACACTTTCGTTTTGAAAGGTCAATTCAGGTCAACAATTACATGTATGCCGATGTGGTTTAGGTAGGTTTTTGCTTGTTCTGTCAATTACTACCCACACAATTGAAGGGGTGAGAATAAAAAGGATTTAACTGATCTTTTTGACAAAATGACTTATGGGTATCGTTGGATTCAGCGTGAAATTATCTACAATAATACATTCTCAAAATATCGAAATGAGGCTTAAATCTTGAGATTTTGAGTCTAAACACGGTTTATCTGTCACAGGAATACAGTTCGCTTAGTATAAAAAAACATTATTATATTTATTTTATTATATTATATTTTTACAGTAATTGTATGAATTAGTACTATATTTAGTAATATATAAATATAATATAAATAGAATTAAAACATTTTCAAGCAACTGAAACTTACATAAACCTTTTCTATTACCTTATAAGTACTCTACATTAAAATGACGCCGTTGACGTTTAAAGTCAATTTTCTCGAAACTGTCAATTTGTCAGTTAAATCCTTTTTATTCTCAACCCTTCAATTATGAAATATTATTCGTATATATCGTAAAAATTATAGTCGTTCGGTAGTTACGTACGAGTCTGTTCTCGTAGTAGAGTTATATATATAAAAGAAAGTCGTGTTAGTTATACTTTGTATAACTCAAGAACGGCTTGAATTATAGAGAAGTTCAAATTATCGCAAGTTTGAATTAACGAGAGTCGACTGTATATCGGTTAGATAAGATTGATTAGGTTCACAAAGCTGATAATGATTCACGCCTTCGGCTTATTACCATCGTTCTATAGCTCACACAGGAAGATGCGTTGGCCTGCCTTAAACGATACCATCCTGTTTATAAATGGCTGAGATTCATACACCTTACAGTAGAATTGACAATTGACTAGCCCGATGGATCAGTTGGTAGTAACCGTGCCTTCTGAACCGTGGGTTGTGGGTTCGATTGCCATTCAGGACAAACATTTGTGTGATGAACATCGATGTTTGTTCCGTGTCTGAGTGCTTTATTGTTTTTTTTTTTTTATTTATTTTTTTTTTTGTTTTTTTTTTATTTATTGTTAGATAGGCTTGCGTTTGACCACTATCGCACCTGATGGTAAGTAACGATGCGGTCTAGGATGTAGCACGCTTGCCTAGAAGATACCTGTTCACTCTCGATTTGAAGACTCCAAGGTTGTAGTTATCGTATTAGTATTATGTATTCTATGTATGTATTTACAAACAAAAAGTATCTTAAGTATCAATTATCCGGTTCCCATAGTACAAGCTTTGCTTAGTTTGGGGCTAGATGGCGCTGTGTGAAATGTCCACACATATTTATTTATTTAAATTCTGCATTGTATAGCTGAGTCACATTCAACTACTCCTGTAAAGTGTTATCATGACTTTAGCCTCTGTAGTGTGGTGGATGAGCAGGTCGGTTCATAACCCGGAAGCGACGGGTTCGATTCGCGAGACAGAGTATTTGTGCACAAAAAAAGCAGCAAAGCAGGTGTTGTGCAACCATGGTCAACCAAAAAAAAAAACATACCAAAAATGAGTCAGCTATTTGGACACATGTAATTTTTACAATAACATCTAAATATAAGATTTATTTTCAAGTACAGATAATGCTAAACTTGTTATTCTGCCATTCAATAGTAGAAATTAGCATACGGCATCTGACGTCAAACTTAAACGAACGCTACTTTAAAAAAACTGTTATGTGACTTTGTCAAAATGTTTTTTTGGATGTGTCTCTCGTACAGTGATGTAATCGATTAGAATGATTTGCCGTGATAAGGGTCTATTTGGGGAACACGTATTGTGTAGTAAACACGCCATGTCTGCGTGATAGCTGAGAGCTCCTATGGATACTGAGTTTTTGTTTAAATAAATAAATAAATATGTGTGGACATTTCACACAGCGCCATCTAGCCCCAAACTAAGCAAAGCTTGTACTATGGGAACCAGATAACTGATACAATACTTAGATACTTTTTGTTTGTAAATACATACATAGAATACAATATAAACACCCAGACACAGAACAAACATCTATGTTCATCACACAAATGTTTGTCCTGGGTGGGAATCGAACCCACGACCTGCAGTTCAGAAGGCAGGGATACTACCAACTGAGCTATCGGGCCAGTCAGTTGTTTGACTCGTATACGTTTTTTATTTATTGGCTTCGCACGGGTTAATTTGTAAAACGCGGGCGAACGGGATAAAAAGTATCCTATGTCCGTCTCCTGGTTCTAAGCTACCTCCCCACCAATATTCAAAGAATCGGTTCAGCCGTTCTTGAGTTATAAATAGTGTAACTAACACGACTTTTTTTTATATGTATATAGGTGTTAATTATGTATTACGAGCTTCTGCCCGCAGCTTTGCCCGCGGCGTGGCCTACGGGAAAATAATTCAACCATTCATTTCACCCACTTAAGGGTGGAATTTCGTAAAATCCTTTCTTAGCGGATGCCTACGTCATAACAACTACCTGCATGCCAAATTTCAGCCCGATCCGTCCAGTGGTTTGGGCTGTGCGTTGATAGATCACTGTGTCAGTCAGTCACCTTTGAGTTTATATATTTAGATTTTACAAAATCCCTTTAGGATAAGGAGGAGGAAAGGTTTGTATGTGTGTTTGTGTGTATGTTTGTTACTCCTTCACGCTCAAACGGCTGAATGGATTTGGATGAAATTCGGTACCAAGATGGCTTATACACTGGATTAACATATAGGCTACATGTTATCCCGATAAAGTGAAATTTTCCCGCGGGATGAGCAAATAATTAAAATACTTTTATCCGCGAGTAAAACCGCGGGGCGCAACTAGTAATTAATATTTGTGGACTTTTGACACCATCTAGCCCCAAACTAAACAATTGCTGCTATTGCTGAATTAGATAACTGATAGAATACTTATATATACTTTTCGTTTGTAAATTGTACTAATATTATAAATGCGAAAGTTTGTGAGTATGTATGTATGTATGTTTGTAACTTTTTTCTTATGTTAAGGAATAGGAGCTAGCCGTTCGCCTGATGTTAAACGACACGGCTGCCCATACCAGCTGCAGTGTCACTCGGAACTCTAAAGTATAGAGGTTCGCGTGACACTGCACTGCGCACGTCATCCTGAGACATCAGCACAATCTAGTAATAAGATTATTAAACTGTGAGATCAGATCATAAAGTCTCATTTGCCCAGTAATTTCACTAGCTACAGTGCCCTTCAACCCGGAACACAGCAGTGCTTGCACACTACTGCTTGGCGGCAGAATAACTGGCAAAGCGGTGGTACCTACCTAGACGAACTTTGCAGTAAAGTCCTACCACCTAGGTAGTCCACTACTACTGAACAGATTTATATTAACATCTAAATTAATTAATTACGTAAATTAAAATTGATTTTTAGAATTTTTAATTTAGATTTAATTGATAATTTATTTTTAACTGTGCTATCAAAAGTTATTTATAACATTTATTTCACACCAACCTATTTTTAACAGTATTTTACGTATTATCGCTGACTGTGATTCATCAAAACTCGTAATCTACATATTTGGTAGAGTTTTGGTAGAGCTAGCTAGCCAGTGAATGAGTAGATAGAGTAGGCATAAGAACGCTATTTCCCGATTCATTTTGCCGGCTTACAAGACAATCGTAGTGACAAGGGAGGACCTAACTGAGATTAGGTGCCAAAACCACGCGGCACCTTGAAAATGCGGCAACCTTTTACTAGGTGGTAGGACTTTTCTGCAAAGTTCGTCTAGGTACCGCTTTGCCAGTTATTCTGCCGTCAAGCAGTTAATGTGCAAGCACTACTGTGTTCCGGTTTGAAAGACACTGTAGCTAGTGAAATTACTGGGCAAATGAGACTTTTTGAGCTGATCTCACAGTCTAATAATTTTATTACTAGATTGTGTTGATGCTCAGGATGACGTGCGCAGTGCAGTGTCACGCCAAACTGTTTAGAGTTCCGAGTGACACTGCAACTGATATGGGCAGCCGTGTCGCTTAACATCAGGCGAACGGTTAGCTCATCACGTCATTCCTTAACATAAAAAAAACCCAAGAGTAACGCGTTGAAGTAATAAAATATATAATTTTCTTTGTTACAGAATGCCAGCGTCCTAGCTTGTTAAGGAACATCTAATTGAAGGACTATGGGCAGTGCCAAAGTGTCCAATGCTAAACCACAGTTGCCAATGGATAATAAACCGGTTAAAACTGCTTTCTTCTCCACAATAAAAAACTTATTCAAAGACAGGAAAAAAGAGAAAGCCAAGAACGAAAGGGAAACCGAAAAGACGAATACGAAAAATGCAATACCGAAGGAGATACCGAAAGGCGAATGCACGGTCGCAGCTGTTCTTGAAACGTTGAAAAATCTCGAGATCAAGGATAGACAGAAGCAGATTGAAGAGGAAAAGTTGAGGGAGCAGAAAAATGAGGAAACGGAAGAAGACGATTTCAGCGATTTTACGTTCAAAATAATAGAAGATGATAGAAAAAGACATTCATCTGAAGACAGCGGCTTTACAGAACCGAAAGTAGATAGCCATACTCCATCCGATGTGAAACAAGAGGATGTAACAGAATCTTTCAACAAACTAAAGATAGAAGATGTAGAAATAAAGAAAGAAGATAGAGAAAGAAAGGTAGAAGATGGAGACAGTAAGAAAGAAGACGAGAAGAAGACGCAGAAGATCTGGCTGATCAGAAAACCTGATAAATTTAAATGTAATTACAAAGTTCAACCTTATGCCGTGGGACAACGTGAAGCGGATAAATTTAGACAGGTGAGTGAGTTTTATAAAGAGGAAAGATTTTTATGTATGTTTGTAACGAATTGACTCAAAAAGTACTGGACCGATTTTAAAAATTCTTTCACCATTTGAATGCTACATTATCACCGATTAATATAGGCTGTTCACTTTTCGTATTTACGTCTATGAAAATAACCTGGTATCCCTAAATTAGTAGTTTTTAACTAGCAACACACTTTTTTCTTTCTTGTCATTTTTCGCCATCCGTCGAAGGCGGTTCGTTTTTGTCGTAAAATATAATTTTCGTGCTTTACTAGCAATTTGTCGAGGGCTAAGCCCTACTTGTCGTTATTGTTAAACCAACTAGTGAAATATCGCGTTTGCGACCACCCGCACCCATCCAAGGCTGTGCAAAACCCAAATCATCACCCGGCGCAGGCGCCATTCTGGTCAGGTAACCCAAGCTCATTCGGAGGTAAGCTAGCGAACCAAAGTTTAGTGGAAGGTACCGAAACACCAGCCCAAATCCACCTAAACGAATATCCTGGTGAGTTGCACAGATCCTAACTTTTCTCGTTTTCGTTTCCCCATTTCATCGAATACAGTCCACTTATATCGCAACCTTTTTTCGAAAATAACAGCTTAATAATAACATAGGCTATTTTAATTGCAAGAAAAAAATGTTTAAAAAAATCAATGTCCACCCGTGCGAAGCCGGGCCGCTAGTTTACAAGTACGGTTTTTCAGAACACTCGCCTGAGTCACTTTGGATGGTGATATACCAACATTCCCGTGTTTCCCAGTCCCCTATGACATTGTCATTGTATTGACATTTTCCGAGTGTACGCAGTGGATCAAATTTAAAAGTAACGAGTGTGCTTTAGACCACACGACTGAAACAAAACTTTTTTAGCTCCATTTATCGGCCGGTATAACTTTGTTTTTGCTTTCGCCATCTTGACAATTGAAGGGGTGAGACAAAAAGGGTTTTTTTTTTCATAAAATGACTTATGGGTATCGTTGGATTCCGCATGAAATTATCTACAATAATACATTCTCAAAATACCGAAATGAGGCTTAAATCTTGAGATTGTCAGTCTAAAAGCGGTTTCTGTCACAGGAATACAGTTCGCTTAGCACAAAAACATTATTATATTTATTTTATTATATTTTTACAGTAATTGTATGAATTAGTACTATATTTAGTATTTTAAAATAGAATTAAAACATTTTAAAGCAACTGAAACTTACATAAACCTTTTCTATTACCTTATACGCACTCTACATTAAAATGACGCCGTTGAAGTTTAAAAGTCAATGTTCTCGAAACTATAATTTGACAGTTAAACCCTTTGTATTCTTTTTTTTTATTCATTTATTCTGTTACCAAATGTGCATATTGATCTTACATTTCAAATATTATATATATATATATATATATATATATATATATATATAGGTATCATAATATCTTACCCCTACAATTGTAAATTGTCATTTTACCGGACATACCAACATAATAATACAAATGTTTAACTTTGTTATTTGGCATTGGAAATCTACGTCAACCGAACAACCAACAGAAACACAAATTTGCACGGCTTTGACAGTTTCAATACATGTCTTATGTGCTCTCACTGATGAGTGGATCACTAATGAGTGATCACGGAAATTTTCAAATTAGCATTGCGATCGAAGTTTCGTGATCATCCCACTGCTGGGCGATCGCGTAACTCGATCGCAAACAATAGAAACACTAATTTGTATATATTTGACAGTTTGAATACGCAATTTATGTGCGTAGTCACTGTAGAAAATCGGTTACGGTAACCGTTTACAGTGTTCATTATGTTTTTTTTTTATGTTAGTGAATGATGTGACGAGCTAGTCACCTGATGTTAAGCGCTACGGCCGCCCATAACAGAACAGTGTCACTTGAAACTCCAAATTTCGCCTGACACTGTAGTCTGTACTGCGCATGTCATCCTGAGACATCAGTACAGTCTAGTAATATGATTACTCGACTGTGAGATCAGATCATAAAGTCTCATTTGCCCAGTTATTTCACTAGCTACAGTGCCCTTCAAACCGGAACACAGTAGTGCTTGCATACTACTGCTTGGCGGCAGAATAACTGGAAAAGCGGTGGTCCTACAAAAAACCTACCTAGACGAACTTTGCAGAAAAGTCCTACTTACTAGTTTCTTTTATAGGCAGTCGTGTCGCTTAACATCAGGGGGTGATCACGAAACTTTGATTGCAATGCAACAGGAGTAATTTCCATACTAACTATGCACATAAACTGCGTATTAGTATACTAGGTGGTAAGACTACTGCAAAGTTCGTCTAGGTAGGTACCACCGCTTTGCCAGTTATTCTGCCGCCAAGCAGTAGTGTGCAAGCACTGCTGTGTTCCGGTTTGAAGGGCACTGTAGCTAGTGAAATTACTGGGCAAATGAGACTTTATGATCTGATCTCACAGTCGAGTAATCTTATTACTACATTGTGCTGATGTCTCTGGATGACGTGCGCAGTGCAGTGTCACGCGAACCTCTATACTTTAGAGTTCCTAGTGACACTGCAGCTGATATGGGCAGCCGTGTCGTTTAACATCAGGCGAACGGCTAGCTCGTCACGTCATTCTTTAACATAAAAAATAAATTCAAACTGTCAAATCCATACACATTTGTGTTTCTATCGACTGCAATCGATTTACGCGATTGCCCAGCAGGTGAACGATGAAGAAACTGAATTTACGGGTTGTTTCGCAATCGAAACCAAGTTACGTAATAGAAACCCAGATGTCTTCTTTCCACAATCTAAACCAGCTGCTCCGAAAACGGTGAATGAAGGCCCATCAGCGCGTCATGTTCAAGATTAGCACAGATTAGATAAAATAGCTACAGCACTATCTACAGCTATATCGCATTTACTTTGATAATATGTTTTACTAGTTGCGCCCCGCGGTTTCACCCGCGGATGAAAAGTATTTTAATTATTTGCTCATCCCACGGGAAAGTTTCTTTTTTCCGGGATAAAATGTAGCCTATATGTTAATCCAGGATGTAAGCTATCTTGGTACCGAATTTCATCCAAATCTATTCACCCGTTTGGGCGTGAAAGACTAACAAACATACACACAAACACACAAACTTTCGCCTTTATAATATTAGTGTGATTGTTAGTGTCAAACAGTACGTTATGTTACGTCACATTTTACACTTGAGGCTTAAGAAGGATGGGTCACAATTATTCCTTTCCTACTTTTATCGCGATAAACAGCCAAGCAGCTAGTAAAGTCATAAAATCATGAAAGTACCTAAGTTCCTTAATATAAGCGGCACCTTTAGGATAAGTTTTCCAAAAGTCACAATTTAATTTTTCCGAATACAAAATTTCCCTAGATAGACTTGCAATGTTTGTCTAGGTAGGTACCACCGCTGTGCCAATTATTCTGCCGCCAAGCAGTAGTATGCAAGCACTCCTGTGTTCCGGTTTGAAGGGCACTGTAGCTAGTGAAATTACTGGGCGAATGAGACTTTATGACCTAATCTTACATTCTAGTAATATTATTACCAGACTGTGCTGATGTCTCAGGATGACGTGCGCAGTGCAGTGTCACGCGAAACTTTATATTATAGAGCTCCGTGTGACACCGAAATGGGCAGCCGTGTCGCTTAAAATCAGGCGAACGACTAGCTCGTCATGTTATTCTGTAACATAAAAAAATGCAAAACCGCTTAAGAGTACCGCAAAGTATTTCTATGAAATCCTTAGTTACGTGTAGTTACCGCTAGACGCGCTGCGTTTCATACAAATATTTTACAATTATCGATAGCGAGTACAGCAATGTAAATTCGAATAACCTCGTATAAGTAGCGGCACGAAACTGTAGTGAAATTAAAAAAAAATTAATGATAATTTACTAATTGGTAGGACTTTTCTGCAAAGTTCGTCTATGTAGGTACCACCGCTTTGCCAGTTATTCTGCCGCCAAGCAGTAGTGCGCAAGCACTGCTGTGTTCCGGTTTGAAGGGCACTGTAGCTAGTGAAATTACGTTCGTTTGTACTGTTGGTTTTTTACTAGTGTATTTTTAGTAGATAGTGAATATGCCTAGAAGAAATACTGTTTTGAAAAGACACGCACAAAAAATGGCGTATGACGTGCATTGTTTTGTTAAAAAAGAAACCAACCGAGCGTCATTGCGCAGAAATTAAAAATGAGGGTATCATAGGGGGCTAGAGGGACGCAGGGGCGCGTGCGTAGCGCCGGTTGGCTGCCAGCCGTACTCCGTCCCCCGCCACATGCGACGCTCCGCTGACTTCTGACTGTACACTCGCGTTCTAAGGTGTATTGTTATTGCCGTTCTTTGTTATTGTTATTTGTTAAGTTTGAGTTCGTTTGTTACTGTTGGTTTTTTATTAGTGTATTTTTAGTAAATGGTGAATATGCCTAGAATAAATACTGTTTTGAAAAGACAGGCACGAAAAATGGCGTATGACGTGCATTGTTTTGTTAAAAGAGAATGAATTGATTGATTCTTTAAAGCAAGATTTAAATAAAAAGAGGTTAATCTTGTATAGTAAAACAACCTGTTACAAGCTAAGCAAAACTTTAACATTAACTATTTATTAATGTTTGCGCGCCCGACAGTACCAATGCGCAGCTATCCCCTCCACATTTCGCTCAGCGATAAACTTACGTGCTACTACTACCTATACTAGGGTTTACCACCTCGCTTTTTTATGTTAAGGAACGACGTGACGAGCTAGCCGTTCGCCTGATGTTAAACGACACGGCTGCCCATACCAGCTGCAGTGTCACTCGGAACTCTAAAGTATAGAGGTTCGCGTGACACTGCACTGCGCACGTCATCCAGAGACACTCGCTTACTCGACAAGGAAGGAAGAAGCTGGTGGATGTCACGACCATAACAAAAATAGTGACTGAATATCTGATGTCATTTGTTTTCTGCTACAAGCCAATGATTTGGATTAGCGCAATGCAAAAAGTCCCTGTGTCTGTCCAAATTAATATTCATTGCATGGTGTCTATAAATTTTTGCCAGTATTGTTCTGCGAACAGCAGTTGTCCCTGCGAGCACCAACTTATTTGCAATATTTGTCACCAACACACGTCGTGAAGGTGAAATCGACGAACGGGTCTGCTAATGAATTATATTGCATGGCGACAGAACAATGGGCAAAGCGGTGGTACCTACATAGATGAACTTTGTAGAAAAGTCTTATCACCTAGTTAAAAAAAACGAGTGTGCTTTAGACCACACGACTGAAGTAAAACTTCTTTAGTTTAGCTCCATCTATCGGCCGGTATAACTTTGTTTTTGCTTTGTTTAATTTTAATGTCGCGCCGTCTTGACAATTGAAGGGTTGAGAATAAAAAGGGTTTAACTGTCAAATTGATGGTTTCGAGAAAATTGACTTTAAACTTCAACGGTGTCATTTTAATGTAGAGTGCTTATAAGGTAATAGAAAAGGTTTATGTAAGTTTCAGTTGCTTGAAAATGTATTAATTCTATTTTAATATACTAAATATAGTACTAATTCGTACTGTAAAAATATAATATAATAAAATAAATATAATACCTAATGTTTTTATGCTAAGCGAACTGTATTCCTGTGACAAATACACCGTTTTAGACTCAAAATCTCGAGATATAAGCCTAATTTCGGTATTTTGAGAATGTATTATTGTAGATAATTTCACGCGGAATCCAACGATACCCATAAGTCATTTTGTGAAAAAAATCAGTTAAACCCTTTTTGTTCTCACCCCTACAATTGTAAATTGTAATTTTACCGGACATACCAACATAATAATGCAAATTTTTAACTATGTTACGTTGATAATGGAGATCTACGTGAACCAACTGTTTTCAACTTCCGTTCGCCTCGCCAGCTTACTCCCCAAGTCAAGCGTGCGTAAAGAAGCTTTACTTCAATAATAGTATTACTTTTAATAGCTGACTTTTTTTTATGTTATTAAATGATGTGACGAGCTAGTCGTTCACCTGATGTTAAGCGCTACGGCCGCCCATAACAGAACAGTGTCACTCGGAACCCTAAAACATAGAGTTTCAAGCGACACTGCACTGCGCACATCATCCAGAGACATCAGCACAGTCTGGTAATAAGATTACTCGACTGTGAGATCAGATCATAAAGTCTCAATTGCCCAGTAATTTCACTAGCTACAGTGCCCTTCAAACCGGAACACAGTAGTGCTTGCACACTATTGCTTGGCGGCAGAATAACTGGCAAAGCGGTGGTACCTACCTAGACGAACTTTGCAATAAAGTCCTACCACCTAGTAAATAATAGGTATAGGTAATGACTGTCCAGTCATTGTCCACCTTCGAGTTACCTCACTTGGTTTTGCCAAAGAGACGAAATTCACTTATTTCGTCGCGTCGTAAAGTTCATATGAATAATTAGGGATGTAGACATCCATCCCACTTCAATGACAAGTCTTAAAGGAATAAGCGCTATATTTCTATGTGACAAGTTATGTGACGAATTTGCACTCGCTCTTGCAACGGTAAAGGTAAATATGTGTGGATGTTTCACACAGCGCCATCTATAGAATAGAATAGAAAACATTTATTCAATACTTGTCTAAAATTAAAATACAAAAACAGGTTAAATTTATACACATAATACGTACATAATGAATAGAAAAAAACAAGTATCGAATGGGCGTCGGCTCAGCATATTGCTGGTCATCAGAGACATCATCTAGCCCCAAACTAAACAAAGCTTGTACTATGGGAACCAGATAACTGATACAATACTTAGATACTTTAAATACATACATAGAATACAATATAACACCCAGACACAGAACAAACATCGATGTTCATCACACAAATGTCCTGAGTGAGGATCGAACCCACAACCCACAGTCCAGAAGGCAGGGTTACTATCATACTTTTAGTTTGAAAATTAATATTCATGTTGTAAATTTTTCAGATCAACAAGCACGCACTTTCTGGTGGACAAGTGATTGTGAACGCCAACCTTCCTCCGGATAATTACAACGAGGTCGACATTGCCTTGAAAGAATTCGAGAAAACATCACAATTGTCACAAACCTCGATAAACCAATCGGAGTACTGGCAAGACGTACTCGAACTCATCAAGGAAGACTCACACAAAACGGAAGATTTCCTCAAAGACTACATATTGAAGGAAAACTACGAAAACACAGAGGATTTCCTGAACGATTTCAAAGAGTTCGTCGCTAAAGAGCAAAGCTTCGAAACGTGCGCAGTGCCGAATCCTGTGACGGTGCCGAATGTTTTGGAGTTTTCGGCCTCGCATAGCTTGCCGAATCAAGAAGAAAGTATAGACATCAACAGTTCCATTCTTAATTTCGAAAACGTTGGCGATGGATATGCTAAAATTGGACACATTTTTCCCACTCCGCCCCGATCTGAGAACGTACCTAGTCCCATGTCGGAAACCCAGGCGTTTTACCCCCACAATTGGGACACCAGCCTTTCCCCAGAACGCTCATCGCCAACTTACACAAGTGATTACGAGAAATATCAAGAGATCATACCGTGCGAGTTATCTCCCGTCTCCGAAGGGAAGCAGGAGAAAAAGCGAGAGAGGACATCTTCTATATCGTCAATGACTATGAAAAATTTCAAGGACATGCAGAAGGAGATCTCCAATGAGTATTCAAAGAAAGACTGCTGCCAGATGAGCAGAAAGACTTGCAAGGAATTGTTCGATGAACACATGGGTACATTGAAAGCGATTGAAAAGAAAAATTTATGTTTCAAAGTGTCCAAAATGGATCTGAAGACTGCTTATGGGTAAGTATTTTATACTTCTATTTATTTCATTTTTGAAGACCAAATTTTGGAAGACTGAGACTATGACTTGACTTGATGACTTGGACTGTGACTGACACATATCTGCGTGAAATATCATTAACTTGAGAAATTATCAATTACTTGACACTGGCTAAATACACAAAATGTGGAGCCAAAACATTAAAAAAAACTTGTATAAGCAAAACGAAAGATAATAAAACCGCTGCGATGTCTACGAGCCCTCAGTCACAACTACCTAAACGTATAACGCAGTATTAATATACCCAGAAGGTCAACTTGAAACTAACGCGAAAGGTTTACGCGAGTACGCATACATTGACTGGCCGATAGCTCAGTTGGTAGTAACCCTGCCTTCTGAACTGCAGGTTGTGGGTTCGATTCTCACCCAAGAAAAACCTTTGTGTGATGAACATCGATGTTTGTTCTGTGTCTGGGTGTTATATTGTATTCTATGTATGTATTTCGAAACAAAAAGTATCTTAGTATCATCAGTTACCTGGTTCCCATAGTACAAGCTTTGCTTAATTTGGGGCTAGATGACGCTGTGTGAAATGTCCACAAATATTCATTTATTATTGTCTAAGTCAAACATGCGTTCTTTTTCTTCGTTTAATGGCTTTCTATCGTTTTAGCGATAATTCTGCCAATGTCAAGTAAGGAATTTTTGTACGGTTATGTCATGTCAAAGTCAAAATGCCACAGTAAAATGGTGGGTATTTTCTAAAGGCTCTAGGAAGCCTTGAAAAGAAAACGAAAAGGCATGGTTTTAAAACTTGGAACCATTTGTCAACACTCGTGCACGTTCACGAACACTTAACGGATCTACTCTTATCACATATTGAAATCCAAAAATACACGGGTTGTGGTAAAAACCAGTATGCTTTAGACCACACGACTGAAGTAAAACTTCTTAAGTTTAGCTCCATCTATCGGCCGGTATAACTTTGTTTAATGTTAATGTCGCCATCTTTTACCGGACATACCAACATAATAAATACAGATTTTTAACTTTTTTATGTTGATAATGGAGATCTACGTTAACCAACAACTTTCAACTTGTGTTCGCCTCGCATTCACCAGCTTACTCCCAACGTAAAGTTTTACTTCGAAAGTTTTTATTGAGCTGACCTTCTGTGCGTGGTTATTACATTGATTAGTAGTAGTCCTTCGTTAGGCCTTATCATAAATATGAAACATTATTTGCAGAGTATGACCGCATTACTCAAACGAGTGTTTTACAATTTGAATAGCATGTTTACAATACCGATATACTTAGTACAAAAGTACCTATGTACTTAGTACAAAAACAATTAATCAGGCATGCTTGTATTCACAATCGGACATCAAAACAACACCCTTTTAAAATGGGGTTACGCCATATTCTTTATTATTATCCAAGTATTTCTCAGTTTAATAATTAATAATATCAAAATGTGTGGACATCTCACAAAACGCCATCTAGTCCCAAACTAAGCAAACCTTGTACTATTGGAACCAGATAACTGATACAATACTTAGATACTTTTGTAAATACATGCATAGAATACAATATAACACCCAAATATAGAACAAACATCGACGTTCATCACAAAAACGTTTGTCCTTGGTGGGAAACAAAACCACGACTCATAGTTCAGAAGGCAGGGTTATTACCAACTGAGCTATCAGGCCAGTCGAATATAGTGTTAAACTTATGGTTAATACCAAATGAGCTATCAGACCAGTCGAATATAGTGTTTAACTTATGGTTATTACCAACTGAGCTATCAGGCCAGTCGAATATAGTGTTAAACTTATGGTTAATACCAAATGAGCTATCGGACCAGTAGAATATAGTGTTTAACTTATGGTTATTACCAACTGAGCTATCGGACCAGTAGAATATAGTGTTTAACTTATTGTTAATACCAACTGAGCTATCGGACCAGTAGAATATAGTGTTTAACTTATGGTTATTACCAACTGAGCTATCGGACCAGTGGAATATAGTGTTTAACTTATTCCAATTTTCCCATACAGGGTGCTCCATCATATTCTCCTGAGCATGTCCGAGGGGAGTGAACAAGATGATCTCCAATACTCACTGTTTGTGCTGATCTGCCAACGGGTGCTGGCGCAAACGCCATCATTGTTCATCGGAGATTTGGGTGAGTTAGATTTGTTTTCTTTTCGAACTAAAACTTCTTTACGCATGCTTGACTTGGGGAGTAAGCTGGTGAGTACGTGACGAGGCGATCGGAAGGTGAGAGGGAGATATAATAATAATAATAATATTATGTGAGAACATCTCACACAACGCCATCTAGCCCCAAACTAAGCATACCTTGTACTATGGGAACCAAGGTGAGAGGGAGATTTAAGTTAGTGAAGATAGAAAGAGATAGAGTTATGTTTCGTATATTACTGTAGGGGCAAGAGTTGGTGAGCAAGCTGGTGAAGGCGCGACGAGGCGATCGGAAGGTGAGAGGGAGATTTAAGTTAGTGAAGATAGAAAGAGATAGAGTTATGTTTCGTATATTACTGTAGGGGCAAGAGCGAGAGGCGGGTTGTACTGGTGGTAAATGTCGATTGTCAACGTCAAAGTTAAAAAATTAATATTATTTTGTTGGTATGTCCAGTAAAATGACAATGGACAATTGAAGGGGTGAGAACAAAAAGGGTTTAACTGATTTTTTTCACAAAATAAGTCATTTTATGGGTATCGTTGGATTCAGCGTGAAATTATCTACAATAATACATTCTAAAAATACCGAAATGAGGCTTTGTTTGTTATAAATTAAATATAAAGTAAATTGTTAAAATGGCGACATTAATATTAAACCAAGCAAAAACATAGTTATACCGGCCGATAGATGGAGCTAAAGAAGTTTTACTTCAGTCGTGTGGTCTAAAGCACACTCGTTTTTTTTAGTATTCCGCAGTATTTTTTGACTGGCTCGATAGCTCAGTTGGTAGTAACCCTGCCTTCTGAACTGTGGGTTGTGGGTTCGATTCCCACCCAGGACAAACATTTGTGTGCTGAACATAGGTGTCTGTTCTGTGTCTGGGTGTCATATTGTATTCTATGTATGTATTTACAAACAAAAAAAAAAGTATTTAAGTATTGTATCAGTTATCTGGTTCCCATAGCACAAGCTTTGCTTAGTTTGGGGCTAGATGGCGTTGTGTGAGATGTCCACACATATTATTATAATTATTATTAAATTATAATTATTATAGTATCACAAGGAAGGATAACTACATCATTTTTTATTACCATACAAATTTAGTTGATAATTCGAGCACGCGTGGTTTTCCCTGACATTTTCCTTTAAGGCGCTGTGTAAACCCGAAATTAAACGAAAGTTTTTTTTGACGCCCCTAATATGACGTGACGTAGCAAAATAATCATACAATAAATTGTGTGAAACTGAAACATTTAGAGGTCGTTGAATACATTCCAAAAACGGCGATTGTGAATTTTGTTTTTTTTTCCCCTAACTTGTGTATTTTTAAATTTTAACGTGTGATAAGGGTGGATTATTATCCGTTTGAACGTGCACGAGTGTTGGCGAATGGTTCCAAGTTTTAAAAGTGAGCAATAGACAGCAATTTACAGATAATTGCTTGATTCGGATTTATACTATTTTCTATTTCACAATTATCAACTCTAAATAACCATTACTGTTGTAGGGTCTGCTACTAGTCTACTCCTTACTCTAACTTTATTAATTAATAAATGAATAAGCTAGTGATTATATCATACACCCTCATCTAATGAGGGAGGCGTAATGAAACGATAGTTATGAATTAAAATTATGTTCACTAGTGATAAGAATGGACCGGAACGGCTCGAAACCCATTCTGTCCGGTAAAATCACCTATTACTGCTTAATTTTGACTGGCCCGATAGCTCAGTTGGTAGTAGCCCTGCCTTCTGAACTGTGGGTTGTGGGTTCGATTCCCACCCAGGACAAACATTTGTGTGATACGTAGGTGTTTGTTCTGTGTCTGGGTGTCATATTGTATTCTATGTATGTATTTACAAACAAAAAAGTATCTAAGTATTGTATCAGTTATCTGGTTCCCATAGCACAAGCTTTGCTTAGTTTGGGGCTAGATGGCGTTGTGTGAGATGTCCACACATATTATATTATTATTATTATTATTAATTTTACGCGCTCGCTTCGCTCGTGCTTTAGTAACTGTGTTGTTGAATTTTTAACCATAATTTAGATTAAACTAATTAAATTGCTCAATTTTCTGCGCTCGGTATTTCTTTCATAAGTTTTGATAGTTTTAATAGTGAGAGCTCTTTTATTATTGCACAAGCGAAGCGAGCATTTCTCTAAATTAGATACGTAGAAAAACTCTTTATTGACACCAAGGTAACAAATACCAACAACAGGATATAATTTATGAGTAGGTTACAATGGTTGGTCAAATAAGTATCTAGATTTAGTTACAAAACTGAAAAATGTTTCGCGCTCGCTTCGCTTGCGCAAATTTAAAATTATTCTATTGAATAGAGACTTACAAAACCACTGGCATTTGTACGGCTGAAAATATCTTTCTAATCACAACTCCGTTATTTTGATTTCTTTTTTACATTTCACTACCTATTTTACATGTTTATTTTGATTTGATCGTATTTTTAAATTATTTTTTTCTATTAAATATTGTGGGGAACGTCGGGAAAACGCGTTTTCGATACCCATCTAATTGATGACCGTAGCGAACTTTACTTTTACCGATCGTTTAAAAACGGAAGTCTCAAGATGAATATTAAACGGTGGTAAAACCAGCCGTTCAACTAGCACAATTAATAGATAGACTTGACTAGACTAAACTATGACTTAACTTGATGGCTTGGACTGCGACTTGACTTGACACATTATATAATATTAATGAACTTGAGAAATTATCAATTACTTGACACTGGCTAAATACACAAAAGTGTGGAGCTATAAAAAAAAAAAATTAACCCACCTACATTTTCCTAGAGAGACGCTCATTTATTGCTGTAATTATAGTACACAGTTTATTGCCCATCATTCTTAAACAAGTCCATACATTAATCGATTTTCTAAATTGACTGGCCTGTTAGCTCAGTTGTTAGTAACCCTGCCTATTGAACTGCAGGTTGTGGGTTCGATTCCCACCCAGGACAAACATTTGCGTGATGAACATTGATGTTGGTTCTGAGTCTGGGTGTTGTATTGTATTCTATGTATGTATTAACAAACGAAACGTATCTAAGTATTGTATTAATTATCCGGTACCCATATTACAAGCTTTGATTAGTTTGGGGCTAGATGGCGCTGTGCGAAATCCACACATATTTATTTATTTATTTATATATTGTTTACTCCACATATGAACTTACGGTAAAAACGAGAATGTTTTACTTTAGCTGTAAGTTCACAGTCTATATAATTCTAAAAATGAATCTCAATAATACAATATAACACCCAAAAAGACAAATATAAAATGAATCTAAACCTTTATTGTTTCCTTATTATTTGTATATTATGTATTATTTGTGTATGTTTATGTATTGTATTTTAAGTAGTATATAATTTTATATTTGTCTTAGTATGTATGTACACAGTAACTTTTTAGCACCACCGTCCTTGCTCGTTGATCTATCTCTGTCCATCCAAAGATTGTCTGGAAAAGATCGCTTTTTAGCGATAAGACCGCCCATTGTTACCTATTGTTATTTCCTGTTTTTGTATTTGTTGCCTTGGTGTCAATAAAAAGTTTATCTATCTATCTATCTATCTCTGTTTTCGCTAATTATTTTTTGTTGTGTTTATTATTGTCAGGAGAAGGTTCTTATGAATGAAAAATAAGAAAGTTAAACGGTAAATTAGAACAAAATATTTTTTTGAGTTCCGAGTGGCACTGCATCTGTTATGGGCATCCGTGACGCTTGACATCAGGCGATCGGCTAGCTCGTATAGGACCCTACAATAAACCAGGCTTTTTATTTTGATCGAAAACGATGCAGTCGCAGTACGTAACTAATGAATTAATGTCTACAACAAAGTGGACAGACACCCTTGAGCTTCCCATGTTTCATTAATAGTTGAAGTTGTAATACTGGTTTAATCAAAAACTATTAATGAACTGGACTGCGAATACTGCTTTGGTTCGAACGCCATAAAGCTTGCTGTTTAAGGCATACTTAAAATACATAGCGTGGTATGCAGATGACTCGGAAATTCGAGTTTGACGCAGCAGTGGGTCAACCAATAAGAGCTTTGCAAATTTAAATAAAAAGTATATCTCACTAGGTGGTAGGACTTTGTACTAGGTGGTAGGACTTTGTTGCAAAGTTCGTCTAGGTATGTACCACCGCTTTGCCAGTTATTCTGCCGCCAAGCAGTAGTGCGCAAGCACTACTGTGTTCCGGTTTGAAGGGCACTGTAGCTAGTGAAATTACTGGGCAATTGAGACTTTATGATCTGATCTCACAGTCGAGTAATCTTATTACCAGACTGTGCTGATGTCTCAGGATGATGTGCGCAGTGCAGTGTTGCTCGAAACTCTATTTTGGGGTTCCGATTGACACTGTTCTGTTATGGGCAGCCGTGGCGCTTAACATCAGGTGAACGGCTAGCTCGTCAAATCATTCAGTAACATAAAAAAAAAAAAAAAAAAAAGTAATTGGAGACCGTTTCCATTCAGCGCCATCTACCCTCAAATTAAGCAATGCTAGAACCGTAACTAGAATTATAATAATAATAATAACGCCCAACAATCTCATACATAGATCCTGGACCCTAACTATGTTACTTCTTCTTTACAGATGTAATCGTAGCTCCGGGTTGGAGTTTACTTTTCTGCATTTTTTTTTTTATGTTAAGGAATGACGTGACGAGCCGTTCGCCTGATGTTAAACGACACGGCTGCCCATATCAGCTGCAGTGTCACTCGGAACTCTAAAGTATTAAGCATTGTGCCGGATTGCTTGCACCGGTAGTGGGAAACAGATTTTTCCCTTTTTTTAAACTCATTTTATTATACATTCTGTATTTTTGTAATTTTATATGCTTAGAACGTTAATTCAAATTATTTATAGTTTTTTGATGTTGACTTTTTAAATGTGCTTAAAATAGCCTATTTGCAATAGATTATAAAATTAGCCTTCCGCTTTAGATAATTTATAGAATAAATGTATATAAAAGTAAATTATATACTGACTTATATTATTGACTGGCCCAATAGCTCAGTTGGTAGTACCCTGCCTTCTGAACTGTGGGTTGTGGGTTCGATTCCCACCCAGGACAAACATTTGTGTGATGAACATATAAGTGTTTGTTCTCTATCTGGGTGTTATATGGTATTATATGTATGTATTTACAAACAAAAAGTATTTAAGTGTTGTATCAGTTATCTGGTTCCCATAATACAAGCTTTGCTTAGTTTGAGGCTAGATGGCGTTGTGTGAGATGTCCACACATATTATTATTATTATACTGCAAATTAGATTATAGACACAAAACATATAACAAAAATATTCATCCAGTGGTGGGTCCAAATTTGGTTCTATTAACTACATAATTCTGTTCTCTACCGACCCTTACATCTTCAGCGGACAGATGTGCATTTATCTCTGCTCCTGACATAGATAGTTGACTTATGTTTATATGGAAAACACATTTCACATTGCACTCCATTAATTTATTAATCCATGGATAATATTTGCACCGTGTAAAAACCCGAAAGCTATGTTTTTGTTTTTTGCAATATCTTGTATGGATGACTTTTCGCGTATCGTAAATCAAGCTTTTGCCCGCGGCTTTGCTTGTATAGGCAACAGTACGAGTGGTTATGACTACATTCCATAGGGTCCATTACTTTCAATAGGGTCCACTCTTCCAGTGGACGTAGTCTTCTCAATCTTATCCCGGCAACGGCCCAAGCCGAGGCTCGCACCCCAGGGGTGCCCGCCAGCTAATTGCCTCCCACATTTGACGGCTTTAGCTCCCGCCCGGTGACGCTGTAAAGTTCGGTACAGACCAACAGCATTCCGTCCAAAAAAAGCTGTTATGATTTCGTCGTTACCCCTTTTTAAGCTGACTTCAAAAAAGAAGGAGGTTCTCCATTCTACTATATAGTTTTTAACGTTTGATACTTTAGAACTCCTTTTTTTTTCAGATTGGTTTATTGATCATAAGTTAAGTTACCATTGTATGCTTCTGTATTTTGCAGCTGTCATAAATTTCCAAAATATTGTTTTGCAGGTCTCAGCCTCCTGAAATCGGCTGTAATGCGCTGTCCGCAAAAGCCACTGCTCACTCGTTTTATAGTGCACTATGTGTACGCAGCGTTAAGGCAGGAAAGCACCGCTGCGGCACAAGAATGCGTCTTCCACGAGGTACGTCGTTTCGAATCATAGATGGCGCTATTTTCAATTTATTTTTTTGGATCACTGATTAACCTGGTAGGAAAGTGACGACGAGGATGACGATAAAGCATGCTTTCTTAGAAGATACCGGCTCATTTTTGCCTTGATATTTGCTGTTATCTATACATATAAGTTCATAGTCCTGACTGACTGGCCTATACATCAATGCACAGCCTAAACTGCTGGTCTTGGAGACTTGAAATTTGGAGGATGTGTTCTTTGAAAAGTGTAGGTATCCACTAAGAAAGTGTTTTTGAAATTTCACCCTTAAGAGGGTGAAATGGGTGGTTGAACTATTTATGAAAAATTTTCTTCTTCGTTTCCTATAGACCACGAGGGCGAAGCCGCGCAGAAGCTAGTTTACGATATAGTGTTTTGTTTAGCAAAACGTCATAAATTAGTCCTCTTTTTTAAATAAAATTTCCTTACGGACGCTTGACTTGGGGAGTAAGCTGGTGAATGCGTGACGAGTCCATTCCATTGTCAACATAACAAAGTTAAAAATAACTTAAAATTTGTATTATTATGTTGGTATGTCCGGTAAAATGACAATTTACAATTGTCAAGATTGCGACATTAACATTAAACAAAGCAAAAACATAGTTATACCGGCCGATAGATGGAGCTAAACTAAAAAAGTTTTACTTCAGTCGTGTGGTCTAAAGCACAGTTATTTTGTGTTCACAGGTGGATGCGCAAGGCGATAACCTCATCATTGCCTGCGCCCGCGGCGGAGATGATTACGCTTTAGTACTCTCAGAGATCACACGCGCTGACGTTAGAGGAGACTTGCCGCCCTTATTCCGCGTCCACCACGCCAACGCTGATGGTTAGTAACAACTTTCGTCCGATAGATGGCGCTATACACAATTTTCTTTTTTGACGTGATAACGTCTTATAGATGAGCGCAGGCTTATAGACGAGCGAGAGCGCGGAATAAGTCATATATTTGTCCTGGGTAGGAATCGAACCCACAACCCACAGTTCAGAAAGGTTACTACCAACTGAGTTATCGGACTAATCGTAATTAGTAATCAGGCAGCGATCAAATAGTTCCAAGTCAATTTTAAAAATTATTTCCGTTTCGTGCCAAGCTACATTGAACCTTATACCGCAGGTTATACAGCGTTGCATGTGGCATGCACTCAGCACAGCCTCGCCTCGCCACGTTTGCACACGCAACACGTATTGCTCGAGCATGCCAACGCTGATCTGTGGAAAGGGGTAAGTCTTCACACATCATAATCAACAACACCATCATCATCATCATCATCAACAGTATCATCAACGTCATCATCAAAAACACCACCGTCATCATCTACATCATCATCATCAACAACAACACCATCATCATCAACAGTATCATCAACGACATCATCAACATCATCATCATTATATCATTAACCCCATCATGATAATGATGCTGATGATGACTGAGTTTATGATGATATACTCCGTCATCGTCATCATCATCATCAACGCCATCAACATCATCATCATCACCATCATTATTACCTCTTTTACATCGGGCAGAGTATTTTTGCCTATATCTCACGTGATGTTAAGTATCAATATGGCTTTCCTTCACCTTTTGGCCAGTATTCAAACCCTAAGTTTGAAATATTTTTGCTTATGTGGTGCGGTGGTTGAGCGGGTCGGCTCATAACCCGGAAGCGGCGGGTTCGATTCCCGCGACAGGACAAGTATTTTTTACAAAAAAAATACGCAAATACTTATTTTAAGTCTGGGCGTTGTGTGAGCATGGTCCTCGTAGTTCCTGGGTCCCCAGACACAGGGAATCCTAGTTAGGGTCCAGGATCTATGTTGGGCGTTATACATATATTTATTTATTATGCTTTTTCAACAAGCTCAAAAAAATGTTTGTTTTAGAACAAATTGGTTTGGTTTTACAGGATGTTAAAGGCGGTGACACAGCGCTCCACCTAGCGGTCAACTCGGTGAATTGCGACTTGCGTGTCATCATGATGATATTCAAGCAACTCGACCGCAAGCTGTGGAAGAAATTAGCTCATTGTCAAAACTTGAGGTGATTTTTGTTTATTTATAACAGCGCCATCTGTTGATCGAAAAGTTTAACTGTCTAAGAAATAAAGATTAATGATTCTCGATTCCCGCTCAGTTCTCCTGAATACGTAGGTGATACTTATAATCTTTGGTGCAATGACCTTGATCCTTTATTATATTTGTTATTGTGAAATCTGTTACTACAAAAAACTAGTGTGCTTAAACCACACGACTGAAGTAAAACTTCTTTAGCTCCATCTATCGGTATAACTTTTGACAAGGTTTTTTTTGGCGGGAAAACGAAAAAGATCGCGTCGTCGCATTGTATTATTTACCAAAACTTTATTTTCAGTGTTAGTGCATAAAATTGGTGGCATTTTATTTGTTAAGTGCTGAATTACAGGCATGAGTGTGGGAAAGTGGTATAATGATGGTAAAACGTGTCTTTTCGTGTTGTTTCCAAAACTCCATGGAAGCTTCAAGTAAAGTTGCCACCACTTTACTAGGAGTTTGACTTAACTAGACTATGACTTAATTTGATGACTTGGACTGTGACTTGACTTGACTTGACACATTGTATGATAATAATTAACTTGAGATATTATCAATAGGCATGACGACAGTATCAAAAAATGGGCGATTTAATGTTTTTAAGGTAAAATTTATATTAAATAACGTTGAAACACGGGTTTAGTTTTATTAAAAATATTGAGATTACTTAGATTTTCAATAAAATAAAACATTAAATACTGCGATCGGCCATTTTAACTGAAACGCCAATCACAGCGCATGACGTCACACGTAGATTTTTGCTGTTGTGAATATACGCATTTGGATTGATTTTGTTATTTACTTTCTTCGCTACGCGTAGACACAATGACATAAACATGTCATTGTGTAGGTAAACACCTAGGAGTGACGTCAGAGCCGACGCCATGACACCTCGAGCTGTTTTCGCGCCGCATTTAAAAAATATTATGAAAATGGCTTTAATCTTGGTTAAAATTAAGTTTATTACCGAAATAAAGGTTTTTTCGTAAATAGTAAATGTATACCCACATTACGGAAGAGGATTTCAAAATCTTTCGTCATGCCTATTATTTGACACTGGCTAAATACACAAAAGTGTGGAGCCAAAAACAAACAAAAAAAAAACTTTTGACAACTACATCCATATCAATTATTGGCGACTTTCCATAGGGTCCACTCTTCCAGTGGACGTAGTCTTCTCGATCCCCTTATCCCGGCAACGGCCCAAGCCGAGGCTCGCACCCCAGGGGTGCCCGCCAGCTAGTTGCCTCCCACTTGTGACGGCTTTAGCTTCCGCCCGGTGACGCTGTAAAGATCGGTACAGACCAACAGCATTAGCCCATTAAATAGAAACAATTATTAGCTAAATTTATAGGTCACTAAATTAAGAGAGAAATTAAGTTTTATGGTATTTTTTACTAGGTGGTAGGACTTTGTTGTAAAGTTCGTCTAGGTAGGTACCACCGCTTTGCCAGTTATTCTGCCGCCAAGCAGTAGTGCGCAAGCACTACTGTGTTCCGGTTTGAAGGGCACTGTAGCTAGTAAAATTACTGGGCAATTGAGACTTTATGATCTGATCTCACAGTCGAGTAATCTTATTACCAGACTGTGCTGATGTCTCAGGATGATGTGCGCAGTGCAGTGTTGCTCGAAACTCTATTTTGGGGTTCCGATTGACACTGTTCTGTTATGGGCAGCCGTGGCGCTTAACATCAGGTGAACGGCTAGCTCGTCAAATCATTCAGTAACATAAAAAAAAAAAAAAAATTAATAATAAAATAGGTAAGTTGTATTTTAATTTGTTTTTTCACCCTTTTTTTTATCTTTCACAGCTCGGTGACACCACTCGAATACGCACGTTCGGCGACGAAATCGTCAACGAGAACAAACTACCCGCACGAAGTGTTGGATTTCCTCAAAAAGTGCCGTTGAAACGAGAAATATACACGAATTTTTCAAAATTGGTTCTAATTCTTAGCTTCACGCTATAACTGCAGCCTTGAAATGAAAGTTGTCTCGTTTTGGACAAGAGATGGCGCCACTTGTTGTTTATTTTTTTGCTGTTCTGTTTTCAACCTGTTACCGATGGCTTTTAAAGGCGTAATTTGATCAGCAAGTTTTATATGTAATCATAGGTACCGTATACCGAAACTTTTTATCAAAACACCACATCACAAAACATTATGAATTAAGATTATTTTCTAAGACGAATAATTATTAATTAAGTTTATTATATAAGGATTTTTGTTAGAATAACAATTAATTAAGAATTATAATGAGTTTTAAGAATTTGAACATCACACGAACAAAGATGATTAGTATACCTGAACTTTATGAATAAAATATTTTTTAATTAAGTTTTAAGTAAAAAAAAACACGTTTAGTCATGATGGTTTTATTAAAATGTCATCAATATTCTTTTACAAATATATATAAACTGTAAATTTCTCTTTTTTAAATTTGAGTATTTTCAAACTTAATCAAAAGAGGCGTGGCTTTGTATAATGTATTTCACTTTGATTTTTTAGGTTAATTAATATTGTAACATCAGTTTTAGTAATTTTCAAAATGGTTAAATGAAAAAAGAGCACAATTTAAATGAACATGTATTTTTATTGTCATGAAAAATGTAAGCTCTTCTTTTTCTTCTTCTCTTCGTTTAATAGTTTGCTATCGCTTTTTAGCGATAATTCTGCCAATGTCAAGTGAGGAATTATTGTACGGTTATATGTCAAAGTCTTATTTTTTAAGTCAAAATGCCACAGTAAAGTGGATATTTTACTGAAGGCTCTAGGAAGCCTTGAAGAGAGAACGAAAAGGCATGGTTTTAAAACTTGGAACCATTTGCCAACACTCGTGCACGTTCACGAACACTTAACGGATAATAATCTACCATTATCACACATTAAAATTCAAAAATATTTTTTTTTTTCTATTTAGATTTTTTTCTATAACCCGTGGGTTATAGAAAAAAATCAAAATTCACAACCGCCATTTTCGGATTCCTTTCAACGACACCTAAGCCATACTTGTATAAACGAGAGAGTGAATAATAAAATGGAGTTGGGGAGTTTTGGCGGGAAAGCGAAAAAAATTGCGTCAACGCATTGTATTATTTTCCAAAACTTGTGTTATTTTCAGTGTTAGTGCATAAAATTGGTGGCATTCTATTCGTTAAGGGCTGGATTACAGGCGTGAGTGTGGGAAAATGGTATAATGATGGTGAAACGTTTCTTTTCGTGTTTTGTCCATAACTACATAGAAGCTTCAAGTAAAGTTGCCACGACTTTACTAAGAGTATGACTTTGACTAGACTATGACTTGACTATGACTTGAATTGATGACTTCGACTGTGACACATATTTGCGTGAAATATATTAATTTGATAAACTATCTATTACTTGACACTGGCTAAATACACGAACGTGTGGAGCCAAATTATAAAAAAAATAAAAATGGAGTTTTTTTTGTTATGTTTTGGCTCCACACTTTTGTGTATTTAGCCAGTGTCAATTAATTAAATGGAGATTTAAATGTCTTAAGACACACAAAAAAATAATAAAAGAAGCTAATAATTTGAATATATTAAATTCAAGGAGCTTTTATGACAGAAAATAGGTTTTTGTTTATTTATCACACATGGTATTGATTCACCAATAAATGCCGAAATTATAGGTTTTTAAGAAATGATTATTTCTAAGCATTTTCATAATATAGTATTAATAAAATTTTTTGTAAAAAAAATTTAAAATGAACGGCTTCAATTATTTGATGGTAAGCGCCGTGGTCACAAAAATATTGTTGCCTCTAGTTACAAGTAAAAAAAATGATTTGTGATGAAATTGTAAGGTTATTTTTATATATATAGAACAAATTTTATATTAACTATAGAAAACTGTAATAAAAAAAAGTATTTTCATCAAAAACGAGTGTGCTTTGGACCACACGACTAAAGTAAAACTTCTTTAGCTCCATCTATCGGCCGGTGTTTGTTTAATGTTAATGTCGTCATCTTGATAATCGTAAGTTGTCATTTTACCAGACTTACCAACATAATAATACAAACTTTTTTATGTTGACAATGGAGATCTACGTGAACCAAGTTCAGCTACCGTTCGTTTCGCATTCACCAGCTTACTCTCCAATCGAGCACGCATAAAGAAATTTTACTTTAAAAAAAGTAATGAAAAAAATTTTTTTTCTTATTTTTTGGTACACAAATAGAATGTGATTCAAATTTATTGTCAAGTGTGAAGTCTGTGTGAATTGCTAAATTTTCGCGGGAAACGGAAAGCGGTGAGAGCAGCGTCCTATAGGCTTGCGGCGGAATTCACAGCCGCCATTTTGTTTTTAAAATAACTTATAGGCAAACCGTTGGACACTGCCTTATTTTTTTTAACGGGCTAATGCTGTTGCTCTCTACCGACCTCTACAGCGCCACCGGGCGGGGACTTTTGACAACTGCCTTACCCTTAGAGAATCTCGAATGCCTCACCTGCTGAGCGATCACGTAACTCGATTGCAACCATTAAAAAACACAAATTTGCATGGATTTGACAGTTTCAATACGCAGTTTATGTGCATAGTTAGTATGGAAATTTCTCCGGTTGCATTGCAATCAAAGTTTCGTGATCACTCCCAGCAATGACGTGATCGAAGAAGGGGCCATGCTTTCCTAGATTAATATCACAACAGATTAAACACCATTGACTGCATTTTAGACAACAGTTTTTGTAACCCTCTTAAAGTGTAAAAACGATATCTAGGTTATGTCTTTCCTAGTAATTGTGAAACTGAAAGTTTGATACATTATTAAAATAAATAAATGCAAACTATAATTTGTTCTATAATATTCAGTATTTGGTACGTCGAAAAAAGTGTTCAATATATTTTCGGAATGAATTCCGATTTTTCATAAAATTTAAGGTATGGTTGTGTAAAGTCGAGAGGAGATATATTTTTATAAAAGCATTTAGCTTTTGTTTCTTTGAGATACCACTTTTTTATATAAAGATTGTAAAAACTACGATTTGTTTGTTTTATTTTATATCCTATAGACTTATTTTGGCCTAATTCGATGAAGGTTTCTATCTTGGTAGTTTCTGCATATTACTATATTATAGCTAATATAATTTACCTACTTAAAATTTGTTCAAATGAAATTGATTGTTCCGAATCTTATACAAAACGAGCTTCTGCCCGTAGCTTCGCCCGCGGCGTGACCTATAAGAAAATAATTCAACCACCCATTTCACCCTCTTAAGTGTGGAATTTCGAAAAATCCTTTCTTAGCGGATGCCTACGTCATAACATCTACCTGCATGCCAAATTTCAGCCCGATCCGTCCAGTGGTTTGGGCTGTGCGTTGATAGATCACTATGTCAGTCTTTGAGTTATATATTTAGATTAACTTAGTTGCTCACTCGAAATCATTGAGATTGAATTCCATTCTAAGTGTAGTAAACAGAAACTATAGACACAACTCGTATTTATGGAGGGCCAGCAATAGGTTTAATGTACCTACTTGATAAGCGTCTTAACTGACCTATTCTGTACAAGCGTAGCGTCGGCCAGGCTGCGGTTGAGCAGTGAATGTTTTGACTAATTACTAATAATTAACTGTAATATTTTTAGTTACTAGGCTAACTGCTACCTTAATTATTTATTTACTTAAAGCTTATTATTGTGCATAGCTATTCTACAACTTAGTAATACCATGCAGTGCGTATGTTGGTAGTGTTCTTAGGTGTTCACTTCATTTAAATTATACTCTTTTTTGTCTATGCGGGAGGACCTTTTTTTATGTTAATGAATGATGTGATGTGCCAGTCGTCCACCCGATGTTAAGCGCCACGGCCGCCCATAACAGAACAGTGTCACTCGAAACTAAAAAAGAGTTTCGCGCGACACTGCACTGCGCACATCATCCTCAGACATCAGCACAGTCTGGTAATAAGATTACTCGACTGTGAGATCAGATGATAAAGTCTCAATTGCCCTGTAATTTCACTAGCTACAGTCCTAGCCCTTCAAACCGGAACACAGTAGTGCTTGCGCCCTACTGCTTGGCGGCAGAATAACTGGCAAAGCGGTGGTACCTACCTAGACGAACTTTGCAACAAAGGCCTACCACCTAGTAATTAATTTTAGTATTAATTTAATTGGCTTCTTTTTTTGTAAACGTATGTCTATTGTAATTATAACAGCTGTTGGGTCTTCCAAGAATAAAATAAATAATATTGGATTAGATTTAATTTGGACCGGTTATTAAGCTATTAATTCTATGGTGTAGATAGGTGATTTATTTGATTAGGCTTTTAGGCGCATTGTCGTAATTTGAGCTGTGTTGTGATAAAGATGGTATTTTTTATAAGGTAAGAACTTTCTCTCGTAAGTGACTTTCCTTATGAATTATGATTGATGATTGTATTGATGATGAGCATCATCATCAAAATTATAAATAACAACATTGGTGTCGTTCCGTCTCGATTTCCCTAATACTAAACTTAGGTCCGTATTATAGAACGATACTCAGTCATCGTTCGGTGCTTTAGGAGAGATTTCATTCACTAATTGATCACTTGACACAAATCTCTGCTTGAGCGCCGATCGATGACTGAGCATCGTTCTGTAATACGGACCTTAAAGCCAATATAACTCTAGGGGAATGCTTAAAGCTTTATACAAAGAAATGCTAAAAGACTTAAAGTACGGTATCTGTTTTGATAAAGGGGTGAAAAAGGAGATATTTCAATTTCGTTTCAAAAATTCGACACAGAATTGACATCACTCTCTCATCACTGGAACTAGGTATGATAGTATATTAGTAGTTAATAATTATTATCGTAGTTGTTCAGCACCCACTCGTAATCTGTGACGCCAGTGGACTTAAGGTCCATGGTGGCACCCACTCCTCTCGGAAGATGCCTGGCGAGTGGCGGTCCGTGGTTGAAGTAGAAATCACTAAGGTCCGTATTACAGAACAATGCTCAGTCATCGATCGGTGCTCAAGCAGAAATTTCATTCATTAATTGAACACTTTATGAATGAAATCTCTGCTTGAGCACTGATCGATGGCTGAGCATCGTTCTGTAATACGGACCTAAAACCGAAACGATGAAAAAGATGCAAAATTAAAGCTTTGAGATTTGGCGGGAAAACGAAAAAGATCGCTTCACCGCATTGTATTATGTACCAAAACTTGTATTTTTTTCAGTGTTAGTGCATAAAATTGGTGGTGTTTTATTTGTTAATTGCTGCATTACAGGTATAGTGTGGGAAAGTGGCATAATGATGGTGATACGTTTTCCTTTCGTGTTGTTTCCAAATCTCCATAAAAGCTTCTAGTAAAGTTGCCACCACTTTACTAGGAGTATGACTTAGACTAGACTATGACTTGACTTGATGACTTGGACTGTGACTGGACTTAACTTGACACATATATTATATAATATCATTAACTTGAAAATGATCAATTACTTGACACTGGCTAAATACACAAAAGTGTGGAGCCAAAACGTAACAAAGATTGTAATTAAAATGTGACATTATGTTAAAATTGACACTGACAATCTTTCTGCTTGACAGTGACAGCAGTTTGTTTTGTTTGTTCGCTAATTCGCTATAATTCACAAATGGTGAAATTGTGGTGGGATTGCCGCAAAAGCCACTAACTATGATATATAATTATTCAATTCAATAAAGTATATATATGATATAAGTAATCAGAGTAATAAAGTTGCTGTGATATTTTCTCTATTCGTAGATCCCAAAATTTATGAGACTTGCGGTGTTAGTGAAAGTTCTGTAACGAATTTCAACCCTGAAATGCACTATGCAGATACATCAGCGCAAATATACGCTCCCCGTAGATCTCACCTCGACGTAAATTCTACGTTGTGGAAACTGATTCAACTTTGTTTTCACATTTCACTTTAATAGCTGTAAATAACACGTAACTACTAGAAATAGCGAAGGTAAGGTTATTAAATACAGTCGTTTTTAAATCGGCAAAATTCACCCTTATCTTATAGCCATTGTTACACAGCTGCCATTAGAATGCCGTTTGTAAAATACTAGTTTTCATAATGCTATCTTTCAAGTAGTGTCCTCTGATAGTATTGTATAGTGATTAATAAGGGCTTACACTGGATTAGCACAGAATAGCGCAACCAGTACAAATTTGTAAGAGGTATTTTGTTCTTGCAGGTTCATTAAAAACAGGATGTTGAAACAGAAACTATGACGCAAAAAGAAGCGGCTTATACAATATCGGTGCAGGCGACAAAGGGTCCAGATAATGCAAAAAAAATTGACTTATTAATGGAGATCCAAAGTGCATTCATGGAAGTTCAAACTAAAAAAATCGACACCATATTAAAGAACCAAAAAACAATATTGGAGACGCAAAACAAATTTGCACAGCAGCTTGCCAGTTTAGCAGTAAAAGTGGATGGTTTTACGAAGACATTGGCAAACCAAAAAGGTCGAGTTATGTTGCCAAAAACAAATGGCACTGAAACTCCAGCATTTAAAATAAAATACATAGATAATGTTGAAGATCTGGATGAATTTGAAATGATGTTGTCAGACACTGCACAAAAACAGCAACTTATCCAACAATATTCGATTCTGTGCTCTGAGTCAAAAGGAGAAGGTGTCACTTTTGCTTATAAATTATGTGATCTTCTGTTCACCCGAGAATTTCTCTGCAGATGTTCATGGTCCGGTGGTAGTCGGAATGACACAATAAAAGTGGCTGTGAAAGGGTACAAAAACATTCTTGATTTTTTTTTCCGAATGATACATACATGGGATAAAATTTACACAGTACAAGATAATGAGGCATTTTTTAAAGCAGTGCTTAGGAACTCGGAGCGTAGAAGGAAAACAAAAAATATTAGAGCATCAACAAAGAAACGTCGTAAGAAACAATCAAAAGAATTGGATGAACTTAAACCCCATGATGCTGCAACTATAGCAGTAAATAATAAAAGGAAAAGGATACTTAGTGCTTAACTATAAGAGAGAGAGAGAGAGAGAGAGAGAGATACTATGATTAAAAGATTTATGAGAAATAATGATATTTGGTAGTTTAATATTTTACTTTATTTAGGTGGTAGGACTTTTCTGCAAAGTTGTCTAGGTAGGTACCACTTTGACAGTTATTCTGCTGCCAAGCTGTAGTGTGCAAGCACTACTGTGTTCTGGTTTGAAGGGCACTGTTGCTAGTGAAGTTACTGGGCAAATGAGACTATGATCTAATCTCACAGTCAAGTAATCTTATTACCAGACTGCTGATGTCTCAGTATGATGCGCTGTGCAGTTTTACACGAAACTTTATATTTTGGAGTTCCAGGTGACATTGTCCTGTTATGGGCAGCAGTGTCGCTTAACATCAGGTGAACGACTAGCTCATCATAACATTCATTAACATAACAAAAATATTATAAATCATTCTAAAAAAGTGTGTCCCAATTTGCTCTTTGATCAGCTAGGCCATCACTTAACTTGATTGCAACCACTTGAAACACAAATTTGTATGGATTTGACAGGTTCAATATGTAGCATGTGCATAGTTACTTGAGAAAGGACACGGTATGGTTTTGTATGGGAGTTGGTATTTGGTAACCAACCACACAGTGACTTATATTATTGTGTAGTGTAATTATTGTAGATAATGTTCAGCCCATAAAATAATTTTATGACACCGCCATTTAATTGTAATTTTTATTAAAAAAAAATAGTAGTAGAAAACAAATCTATATTTACTGGCATCACCAAGTGATGCATGGCAGCCCCACAGAAGTCGAGCGCCAAGGATGGGAATCGGGGATCTATAAATGGGAAAATCGATTATTCAGAATAATCAAACATTGTGAATCGATTTGAATAACTATATTTCAAACGCCTCTTATTGAGTACCTAGTTTACGTCACCCTTTTTCTAACTGACCTTATCGGACTCAATGAGCTCTGTAGCCATAAAAGTCGTATGATGGTATTCATAAATACGATGCATCATCATTTAATATATAGGCGGAGCTAGGTTTTAATAAACTTAAATCTTCGACCGCCTTGACAGCTTTCGTGGTGTGGTGGTTGAGCAGGTTGGCTCAAAACCTGGAGGCACGCAGGTTCGATTCTCATGGTGAGACAAGTATTTGTGCACAGGAGAAAAAAAACGCATTTTCTTGGAATTCATGTTGTGGGACCATGATCTTCGAAGTTCCTGGGTCTCTAGATAGAGGGAATCCTGGTTAGGGTCCAGAAACTATGTATGTGATCGTTTAGCCTCATTTATTTATCTAGGAATCCATTTAAAAATGTATAACTACCTAACCTGCCCAACAATTTTCTAATCACGAGTGTTTTAAGCCTGCTTTGTTTGTTTTGAGCATAAATTAACTTTAATATTTTATTCCTGAATCAATAATGATAAAAACATACAAGCCTCTCAAATAATAAAAAGGAAAAGAAATACGATCTAAAAAGTCAATCGGTGTATTCAATTAATCGATCTTCATACAAAATGTGAATAATGAAATAATCGTAAACCCATCATACGATGGACAACCCTATTTCAAATCAAAATGCCGGTAACCTCACTGTTGCACTACGCTTCTAGTTCGTTTGTTGTATTTGGATGTGATGGGATGTGTGATCGACGTACTAGGCGATAACGCCTAGTACATCGAGTTGAGATTGCCCTCCTCCGCCCAGTGCGAGACTTCGCGCCCTATACCAAACTTCGCCAAAAGACAGTTTTGTTTTGTTGTGATTGTGAACAAGAACATTGACTTCGCGAAAGACGCTGTTGTTCGTTGTGTGCTCTACAGTGCTATTGTGCATATTATCGATCAAAGGTATTGAGCTGCGCCCTGTTTACGTATGTAAAAAGTAGTATTTCATACTTAATTATGCCTATAGAATTACTTGTCGTATCGATATTTTTCTAACATGTGGTAATTTTTTTTCCAGACTGGTCTCAATATGGCTGTCTGTATAAACTAGTATACTTCTGCGGTCTGCCGTGCAATTGCATAAATACTGGGCCATAGAGCTTAGCCCTGAACATCTTTTGGTTGTTGAGAAATGGTGCGGACGTGTGGTAAGCACTTGGTTTAACTTTATTTAATCAGCCATCAAGTTAGGACTTCATACATTGGTATTACTAATCGTCGGTCTAGTACCAACTTTGAACTTCAGAAGGAAGTAATTTTATTCTAATGATGATTAATGTTGCAGGTAACTGATAGTGACTGTCTGCCATGAATGTGACATCCTTGTGGCAAGTGAGGCTGAAAACCTTGTAGAGTCTCAAGATCACTCACATCATAGCAACTTGGATACTTGTGGTATGCATATCTTGTGGAATATCTTTGGGTAGGCGTTCTGGAAGGTGTCGCCGCAGACTGCATATAAGAAGCGAAGAGATAATACATTGCAATTCAAATATTCCCATGATAGGTAATAAACAGGTTTTTGTTACTTCTATTATTGATACCCATTTTATATCAGCTATAATTTTTAAGCAAAATATACATATTCTACCGATATCTAGTGAACCTGTGAAGCACTTATTTACTGATATTATCCGTGAGCTGCTTTCATCACAGCAAGTTGAAGTCAATCCAGTGACAAGACATCCTCCATCTATTCTTCTGCTTTCTATAGCCCTTATGAGTGATAATGCAACTAAGCAAATATTGAAAGCCTTGAAGTCATTCTATCATACAACCTGTTTTTACTTCAATAAATTGCAATAACAATAATATGGTAATAATTATCTTTCTAGATTCCTGATGAAGTTTTTGCATGCAACGCTTGTTGGATCCGAGCCCACGAAAATATCGCCCATCAACCTGTTGAACCTTTTGCACTAACATCTAGTGAACCTGCTGTGCACATGTGATGACAATGTGTGGTACCTGGGATGGGCTAGGTTTCAAGATAGTTTGGCACCACCTGCTAGCTTCCTGGCTGGGATTTTGATGAGGGAAGATGTTAAAAATAAATAAATGGTTGTTAGATTAAGAATGTCTTTTTATTTGTTTTGTAACCCTATAGGCTGTAGGTCACTCCACTGGCTACTTAGGAAAGAGAAAAGGCTTAACCTCCAATACTTATACTAATTCTACGGCCTAAGCACTTGAAGCTCATTTAACCTAGCTCACGTCTTATTATTTTATATTGTACCTACATAGCAAACGAACATACACCCTCCAAGAGGTTATTTCTACCAAAGAGATGTAGTATTAGTTCCTGCGTAGTTTCTACAAGAAAACGTTTCTACTTTCTAATATAATGGTATTATTTTTAGCCTTGGCTGCGCGAGTATAATTATACGGAATTAAGAAGACAAGAAAAAAACAATAAATAAACCGTTTGAAATTATATAATGAATGTCACTGTCACTCATTGGTAGTTTACATTTTTTTTTTGGTGTTGTCATGTTGTTTTGGCTTAGCGCAAACCATTTATTTTTCTATTTTTTAAAACCAAATTAAATAAAATTGGCGGTACAATAAAATATATAATGTACATATTCAAGAAGCCCATTAAATAAGCTTTCCATTGATATGCATTGTGTACTGGTTGGAGGCCGAGTACCGTTATGGAACATGTCCTTTTCAAGTTAGGAATATAGTATATTTAAAGGATTTTTTTTTTGTTTTGGTATGGCTCCACACTTTTGTGTATAGCCAGTGTCAAGTAATTGATATTTTTTTCGAGTTAAGTAATATATATGTATGTTAAGTCAAGTCACAGTCCAAGTCATCAAGTCAAGTCATACTCCTAGTAAAGTGGTGGCCACTTTACCAGAAGCTTCTATGGAGTTTTGGAAACAACACGAAAATATACGTTTCACCATCACTATACCACTTTCCTACACTCACGCCTGTAGTCCAGCACTTAACGAATAAAATGCCACCAATTTTATGCACTAACACTGAAAATAACACAAGTTTTGGAAAATAATACAATGCGGTGACACGATCTTTTGCGTTTTCCCGCCAAAACTCCTTTAAAGGAGTTATTTTGTAAATTTATTTATCTGTTGCGTTGCAATCAAATTTCTGTGATCACCCATCTCAGAACATACTGCATTGTTCTTGATAATGGGCGTAAACGAAAAAAAACAACATATTGCATTTCAAGAAGTTTTATTAAAAACTTTACAAAACAATCATTTGTCCGATGTCATTTTAACTAGTTAAGTACAATTCTTACAACTAAATTGATTAATTATTAATCAATCTAAGCTAAAATTCGCAACGTAAGATATCTTTTATTTATTACCAGGAGATAACTTTTTTATTAATATTTATTTATTGTAAATAAATATTTATGGACATTCCACACAGCGCCATCTAGCCCCAAACTAATCAAATCTTGTACTATGGGAACCAGATAACTGATACAATAATTAGATACTTTTTGGTTGTAAATATATAGATACAATATAACACCCAGTCACAGAACAAACATCTATGTTCATCACACAAATGTTTGTCCTGGGTGGGAATCGAAGTCACTACCTACAGTTTAAAAGAGCTACTACACAAATGGGTGTTGTAAGACAAAAGGCGCCTAAAAATGGAGACCACTTGCTTACACGAACAGATTACGTCGCGGTAAATGTCTCATTATTATTACGAAATTGACAATTCCAACCAATTACAATGAAATATTAATATCACCTGATTGCAACAATTGAAACACTGTATGGAAATAGTAGTTTCAATACACAATGGTGTCGATTCTGTATCGCATACTCTAAAGCTAAACTAAATTAACATATTTCCGTCTTTTTCATTTCCCCTTTATCAGAAGAGTACCGCCATACTTTAAGTTTACTTTAGTTTTAGAGAATGTGATACAGAATCGACACCAGTATATGTGCGTAATTACAAAAAAGGTTAGGTTTTATTTTTACTATCTAGTAATAAAATAAAACTATAAAAACATAAATTATTAAAGGCAATACTTATTAAACTAAGTAATAAAATTAAAATATCAAACATTAAGCGTACACTAAAGTTTTATATAACTTTACAATTAGCCCAAAGATTTGAAACATGAGGTTGATTTGAAGTCAAGTCTTATAGCCTGTTTCACTAAATTATTACTACTCCTAAGTCCGCACTTATCTGTATGACGTACTTACCTCCTCCAACACTTTCGGGTACGACCTAGAGAAATAGTTACAAACTTAGGAATTGTCAAATATTAGTGCAGACTGACATAAGACAAACAAAGCAAGTCCAGACTTGTTACGTCTACTTCTGACTTAAATAACGTATACATAATTTAATCACGCACATATTTTGCGATTTTGTATATTTTTACAAAGTTGACAAGTACAGCCAATTACAATGTGATGATAATGTAAGTTGATTGCAACCACTTTGTATGGAATTGACAGATATTTTCAACTTTCAAAACGTAGTTTATGTGTGTTACAAAAGAAATATTTACTTGAGTATTATTTAAAGGAGTTATTTTGTAAATTTGTTTGAAATGCAAAACGTAATAATTTTATTTATTATTTAATTTTGTTTAATAGAAATAAATACGAAAAGTGAACAGTAACTATACAATGTGCGTATTTCAAAGTCAAAGTCAAAAGATTTATAACAAATAGGCTATTTTTAGCACTATTACAATTATTATTATTGTAACTGTCTGGTTGGAGTTTTGGCGGGAAAGCGAAAAAGATTGCGTTGTATTATTTTCCAAAACTTGTGTTTTTTTCAGTGTTAGTGCATAAAATTGGTTGGCATTCTATTCGTTAAGTGTTGGATCACAAGCGTGAGTGTGGGAAAATGGCATAATGATAGTGAAACGTTTCTTTTCGTGTTGTTTCCAAAACTCTATAGAAACTTCCAGTAAAGTTGCCACCACTTTACTAGGAGTATGAATTTGACTAGACTATGACTTGACTTGATGACTTCGACTGTGACTTGACACACATTTGTGTGAAATAATACACAAAAGTGTGGAGCCAAAATGTAAAAAAAAAACTGTCTGGTTTCAATTTGTTTCAATTAAGTTACGTAATCGTGCACGGTAAAATGGTCTGTAGAAATGGACATACCTTTTCTCTCGCGATCACGCGGACACGTCATAAACATATTGTTGAGTTTTCATTGGTCGAACGCTTTCTCGATAGAAAGGTATTGTCGATTTCTCCCATGCTGGGCTTATCTATTTTGCGTATTGTATTAAGTTTAGACTTAGACATAATTTTAGCGTGTTGTAGAGATTCTGACTACCTATTAGAGATTCTAGCTAAAGTCAGACCTATCGTCCTATATACATCTAACAAAATAAAATTTACGTACTAGATAATGTGAAAAGATACCCGCAGAGTACCGTTTATAAAGAAAACCAATTTCACCTGCTTTTTTTTCGCAACATGAAATAAATTAAGTACCGAAGTAATAATATAAATTATCATGGAATTAAATCCAAAGTGTGAACTAAACTACACTAGTCGGTACAAAAATATAAGTTAAAGACACGCGTGAGGAATGTAACCATAGCTTAGGTGGAATATAGCAACACTTTTGCTTCTTTCACCGACTCCAAAAAAGGAGGAGGTTACTTCGACTTTCGACTGGGTGAACCGATTTTGATTTTTTTATATTTGATAGCTGGTGCTTCCCTTATGGTCCCATTTAAGTACCAATCAAAAGTAACGGGTAAAAAAAAAGCAAAAAACAAAGTTATACCGACCGATAGACGGAGCTAAACAAATTTTACTTCAGTCGTGTGTTGTCCCTTTTTTTACTTTGGGCAGTGCAGGTTAGCTTTCATCACCATCCTTGCTTGAATTTGCGAGAGTGCCAAACTCTCGCAAATTCTTCTACGTTCCTTCTACACCTTCGATCGCATCGTCACTTCCCATCAGGTGAGAGCGTGGTCAAATGCTAGACAAGTTTGAAGTAAAAAATAAAATAAAAAAGTCTCTGGAAAATCTTTCGCGTGTGACAAATTCTACACTTGTTAATCTATTGTTTTTTTGTGTGATAAATAAAAAACACTTACAGCCTTATTAATAAACGGGTATTAGTCTCGGGTTAGTTACTTCAGCTTTTGTCCTTTTTTCGCTACTGGAATATTTAGCTGGATGGAAAGAGATAAAAGATGGTGTAACTAATCTAAAGCTAGTTTGTGTTTATTAATAAGGCTGTTAAGAAATAGTGGTAAGTCAGACTGTTTAAATAAGCGTTATAGTCGCTCTGTATCTTTGTAACTTTTGCACATATGAACATTGCGCGGCGCTGTGCTCGGCTTTTGCCATTTCAACTAGGAAAAACTAAATCAGTTTTTAATTTCGTTTTTCCATAATCTGTGGTCGTTACATCTGTTGTCTATACATCGCCGATATTTCTTCTATGGTTTTATTTTTTGTCTCTGGCACTTTGTAGTAAATGAACAGTATAAATATAAGTTGGAGAACTGCATATATGACGTATACATCTGCTCCTATTAGCGTCTGGAAAAGAAACAGTTAATTAGTTTTTAGTAAGATTGTAGATTAAATTACACCTTTACAAGTTCAGTCGCGTGACATTCAAACCGAAAGCAGTTGACACATATTTCTCTTATCTATAATAACGCCCAATTATCACATACATAGATCCTGGACCCTAACTAGGATTCTGTGTGGTGTGGTGGTTGAGCAGGTCGACTTATAACCCGAAGGCCACGGGTTCGATTTCCGCGATGGGACAAGTATTTGTGCACAGGAAGCGTAAACACTTGTTGTGTCCGGGTGTTTTTGGCCATGGTCCTCGTAGTTTCTGGGTCCCTAGACAAAGGGAATCCTAGTTAGGGTCCAGAATCTATGTACGGGATCCTTGGGCATTATTATTATTGTTATTATTATTACTTACAGATAGTGGCATGAAACTGAGCCCCACTATAAAATTTGCCATCCAGTTGACTGTAACCGCCACCGCAGACGCGGCTGGACGCGCTGATTGGTTGAATAACTCTGAAAGGATGAACGACCAATTAAACAATATCTTTTGACTGGCTCGTTAGACCAATTAGTAGTAACCCTGCCTTCGAGTTTTGGCGGGAAAACGAAAAAGATCGCGTCACCGCATTGTATTATTTCAAAACATGTGTTATTTTCAGTGTTGGTGCATAAAATTGGTGGCATTTTATTCGTTAAGTGCTGGATTACAGGCATTAGTGCGGGAAAGTGGTATAATGATGGTGAAACGTATCTTTTCGTGTTGTTTCCAAAACTCCATAGAAGCTTCTGGTAAAGTTACCACCACTTTACTAGGAGTATGACTTGACTAGACTAGGCTATAACTTGACTTGATGACTTGGACTGTGACTTGACATATATACAATTATATATTAATTAACTCTAGAAATTATCAATTACTTGACACTGGCTAAATGCACAAAAGTATGGAGCCATATAAAAAAAAATACTCCCTCCCTCTAACGCCCTCTGAACTGTAGGTTGTGGATTCTGTTATACTCCTGGCTTGCTAGATTCCCACCCAGAACAAACATTTGTGTGATGAACATCGATGTTTGTTCTGTGTCTGGGTGTTATATTGTGTTCTATGTATGTATTCACAAACAAAAAACGAGTGTGCTTTAGACCGCACGACTGAAGTAAAACTTCTTTAGTTTAGCTCCATCTATCGGCCGGTGTAACTTTGCTTTGTTTAATGTTAATGTCGCCATCTTGACAATTGTAAATTGTCATTTTATCGGGCATACCAACATAATAATATTTATCTTAAACTTTATAAAGTTGACAATGGAGATTAGCCAAAAACTTTCAACTTCCGTTAGCCTGGCAAGCTTATTCCCCGAGCCAAGGGTGCGTAAAGAAGTAAAGAAGTAAAACTTACGTAGATAGCGCTGTGTGAAATGTCCACACATATTTATTTACAGATGACGAGATTCTGTACGTCTGGTCGTATGATGGTGGAATGGATATGGGGGGGAGGATCAAATCATGCTAAAGAAACTCACCGGTGACTAAAAACCAGGGTATAGATCCAGGGCCCACAGCAAACATCACCACGAAGAGTATTACCAGCGCTATGCACGCATATGATACCCAGGTGTGATCCGTCTGGAAAATACAATCCGAACCGACATTCATGACGTCACGAACTTTAGAATACAATAATTAAGTATTAATATTAATTGACGTGACGTGAGTTTTAGTTATTTATCTTACAAAACAATAAATAAATACATTAGAACAAATTTTTCACGGCAAATTGCCTTTATTTTCAATTAAACACTACAATGATATAATAACTAATACTAAACACTACCTACTACTACTACAAAAAATACATTTGGACTATATACTGGCCGCGATGACCTATAGACAGTCCAAACGCTCCAGCCCACTACCAGTAGGTAGCGTACCCAACATGCTGGCAGCATTGCACCGTTGAATTGCAATGCTTATAATAAAATAGAATAAAGAGAAAAAGCATACGATGAAAACAAAATAATATGAAATACATCATCATAATAAATAATAATAATAAATATTTCGTTCCTAATTGAAATAATAGGTCTTTACCTATGAAATTGCCGTATTGCAGTACAGACTTTTTCAAACAAAAAAAAAGTTTTGATTGGCTATGAATTCTAAATTCAAATTAATTTTGTTTTAAAAATATGACATTCTATTTACAATATAAGTCTTTTGTAGATTGATTAGCGTTGTATTTTCATTACATTTCAACATTTTTCCTCATAATGGATACTTTGAAATTTCGTGTAATTATGGAATATGAGTTCCGTCGTGGCACCAACGCGGCACAAACGACACGTAACATCAACGACGTTTACGGAGAGAACTGTACAAACGAACGTACAATCCGTTATTGGTTTGCTCGGTTCCGTTCTGGGAATTTTGACTTGAAAAATGAACCTCGTGGTGGTCCGGAAACTTTGGTCAACAATGATGAATTAAAGGCGATTGTGGAAGCTGATGAATCTCAATCTACAGCTGAGCTGGCAGCAGCTTTTGATGTTAGCATCAAAACAATATTGGTCCATTTGCGACAGATTGGCAAGATAAAAAAGCTTGATAGATGGGTGCCCCACGAACTTAACGATCGCCAGCGCAACGTACGCGTCGAGACTTGTCTTGCGCTGCTTAACAGGCACAGAAATGAAGGAATTTTTAACCGAATTGTTACGTGCGACGAAAAATGGATTCTTTTTGACAATCGAAAGCGCTCAGCCAGTTGGTTAGATCTTGGTTCGGTACCAAAGCAATGTGCAAAACGAAAAATGACCCCTAGAAAGGTGATGGTCACAGTTTGGTGGTCTAGTGCTGGTGTGATTCATCATAGCTTTTTACAAAACGGCGAGAGCATTACTGCAGATGTGTACATTGAAGAACTGACCACAATGATGGCGAAACTCGCACGTCTGCAACCAGCTTTGGTCAATCGGTCGTCTCCACTGCTACTTCACGACAACGCGCGACCCCATACTTCACAACAGACCGTCTCTAAGCTGCATGAGTTGGGTTTGGAAGCTCTCCCTCATCCGCCATACTCACCAGATCTTGCGCCTACCGACTATTACTTTTTCCAAAATTTGGACAACTTTTTAGCGGGAAAAAAATTCAATTCCCGAGAGGCAGTACAAAACGCCTTTGAAGAGTTTGTTGTCTCCCGTCCTGCTGATTTTTTCAAGAAGGGCATCCATAAACTGCCACAGCGTTGGCAAAGATGCATTGATTGCGGGGGTGATTACTTTGAATAAAAGAAACAAATAATTTCGAAAAAAAAATACTTTAACTTTTTTCAAACAAAACGGCAATTTCATAGGTAAAGACCTAATATTTCCATTGTAACTATGCACCTAAACTGCGTATTGAAACTGTTAAATTCATACAAATAATTGTTTCAATTGGTTGCAATCAAGTTACATTATCATCACATTGTAGATTGGCTGTAATTGTCAAGTTTGTAAAAATATACAAAACTCAAAATGTACGCGTGATTAAATTTTCTATGCGTTATTTAAGTCAGAAGTAGTCGTAACAAGTCTGGACTTGCTTTGTTTTGTTTATCTTATGTCCGTCTGCACTAATATTTGACAGTTCTTAAGTCCGTAATTATTTCTCTAGGTCGTACCGTAAAGTGTTGGAGGAGGTAAGTACGTCATAGAGATAGGCAAGTGCGAACTTGGGAGCAGTAAAAATTTAGTAAACAGGTATAAGACTTGACTAGTTGTTAAACTGACCTGATGTTTTTAAATGTTTAGTTGAAATTGGGCCAATTTTAAGGTTATATTGCAATCAAAGTTTCGTAATCACCCCCCATCTGGGCGATTACGTAACTCAATTGCAACAATTAGAAACACAATTTGTATGGATTTGACAGTTCGAATACGCTGTTTATGTGCATAGTTATGGAAATTACTCCTGTTGCATTGCAATCATTTTCGTGATCACACCCCCCTGATTACTGTTTAGAAAAGATGCTAACAATAGCCTCATCATCATCAGCCTGTGTTAGTCCACTGCTGGACATAGGCCTCTCCCAAGGTACGCCATTGAGCCCGGTCTTCAGCTCTTCTCATCCAATGACTGCCAGCCACTCGGCGCAAGTCGTCGCTCCACCAGTCGGCGGGCGTCCTACACTACGTTTGCCAAGTCGCGGTCTCCACTCAAGGACACGCTTTCCCCAACGGTGGTCGGTTCTGCGGCAAATATGGCCAGCCGGTAGTCAGTCAGTCTGCTAATTCGATAGGCTATGTCGGTGACATTAGTTCTCTGACGGATCACCTCATCAAAAATAGACTTTGCAATAAATCTTTTGACTTTGACATAGAATACTTACGTAAAAGTTCGCGACGCGCAGTGCTATGGTACACACCAGCATCCCCGAGAATCCCGTGAGCAATAAAGTTTTTCTCCCTGCTTTTTCTACCAGCACGAGACTGACTAAAGTCATCACTACATTCATCGCCCCCATACCTGTAAGGTGAAAAACCATAATGGTGTCGATTCTGTCGCTTTCTCTAAAACTAAGGTAAACACAAAGTATAGCGGTACTCTTCTGATAAAGGGGAAATGAAAAAGACGGAAATATGTTAATTTCGTTTAGCTTTAGGGTATGCGACGCAGAATCGACACCAATATTTCTTTAAAAGAAGATTCTTCACTGAGTTTTGGCGGGAATGCGAAAAAGATCGCGTCACCGCATTGTATTATTTTCCAAAACTTGTGTTATTTTCAGTGTTAGTGCATAAAATTGGTGGCATTCTATTCGTTAAGTGCTGGATTACAGGCGTGAGTGTGGGAAAGTGGTATAATGATGGTGAAACGTTTCTTTTCGTGTTGTTTCCAAAACTCCATAGAAGCTTCAAGTAAAGTTGCCACCACTTTACTAGGAGTATGACTTTGACTAGACTATGACTTGACTTGATGACTTCGACTGAAATATCATTAACTTGATAAATTATTAATTACTTGACACTGGCTAAATACACAAGTGTGGAGCCAAAACTTAAAAAAAAAGATTCTTCACAATCAAAATATAACTTTTAATAATAAAAGCTTTACGCATCTTCACTACGAGGATATCGAATCCTTGTATATTTACTATTGTTTATTAGAAATTTTCATTCATAAATTCCACAATTTTATTTTAAATTTACAAGTTTTATGCATTTATATCTCACACAGCGCCATCTAGCCCCAAACTAAGCAAAGCTTGTACTATGGGAACCAGATAACTGATACAATACTTAAATACTTTTTGTTTGTAAATACATACATAGAATACAATATAACACCTAGACACAGAACACACATGTTCATCACACAAAATTGTCCTAGACGGGAATCGAACCCACAACCCACATTTCAAAAGGCAGGATTACTACCAACTGAGCTATCGGGCCATTATTATATTTTCATAACTCATAAAAATCAGTAGAAAGTTTTAGTTGGGGTTTTGGAGGGAAAACGAAAAAGATCGCGTCACCGCATTGTACATAAAATAAATTTCCAAACTTGTGTTATTTTCAGTGTTAGTGCATAAAATTGGTGGCATTTTATTCGTTAAGTGCTGGATTACAGGCGTGAGTGTGGGGTAGTGGTATAATGATGGTGAAACGTTTCTTTTCGTGTTGTTTCCAAAACTCCATAGAAGCTTCAAGTAAAGTTGCCACCATTTTACTAGGAGTATCACTTGACACAATATACATTAATTAACTTGAGAAATTATCAATTACTTGACACTGGCTAAATACACAATAGAATAGAGCCAAAAAACAAAAAAAGTTTAGTTATACTTTTATTGTTCTTGAAATATTGTGCATTTTCTTAAAGCTAAAATTTGTACCCTTTTGTTTGTGTGAGCGTGTGAGGGAGTGAGAGGGTGAGGGAAAGAGTGGGCACATTTACTTTTTTTTTTTGGCTCCAGACTTTTGTGTATTTAGCCAGTGTCAAGTAATTGATAATTTTTCAAGTTAAAAGGTATTAGATATCGTGTCAAGTCAAGTCACAGTCCAAATCATCAAGTCAAGTCATAATCTAGTCTAGTCTAGTCAAGTCATACTCCTAGTAAAGTGGTGGCAACTTTACCAGAAGCTTTTATGGAGTTTTGGAAACAAAACGAAAAGAAACGTTTCAGAATCATTATACCACTTACCCAAACTCATGCCTGTAATTCAGCACTTAACGAATAAAATGCCACCAATTTTATGCACTAACACTGAAAATAACACAAGTTTTGGAAAATAATACAATGCGGCGACGCGATCTTTTTCGTTTCCCGCCAAAAACTCCGCATATTTACTTACCAAGCGTGGCGTACTGCGCATTCGCCGCCCCAAGTTTAACATTCCGAAATATATCTGTAGAGAAAAATATGACGGCATTTATCCCAGTTAACTGCTGAGCTATCATAACGACTGTAGCTATTGTAAGTGGAGCGCGGAGTGACTGGTTGGAAAGCAGCTCTCTTAACGTCACTTTCTTGCTCACTTTATTCTTTTCAGCTTCCTGTAAATATTGGTAAGGCTATAAGACTTTTTTTATGTTAGTAAATTATGTGACGAGCTAGTCATTCAAGCGTTAAGCGCCACGGCCGCCCATAACAGAACAGTGTCACTCGGAAACCTAACAGCCTTATTAATAAACACGAACTAGCTTTAGACTTAACACCATCTTGTCTCTTTCGATCCAGCTAAATATTCCAGTAGCAAAAAAAGGATAAAAGCTGAAGTAACTAATCCGAGACTAATACCCGTTTATTAATAAGACTGTAGTTTCGCGCGACACTGCACTGCGCACATCATCCTGAGACATCAGCACAGTCTAGTTAGATTACTCGACTGTGAGATCAGATCATAGTCTCGATTGCCCAGTAATTTCACTAGCTACAGTGCCCTTCAAACCGGAACACAGTAGTGCTTGCACACTACTGCTTGGCGGCAGAATAACTGGCAAAGCGGTGGTTGATAAGACCGCATATTGTAACCTGCTTATTTTTTCTTAGTTTATCTATCTACAATACAATACAAACTCTTTATGTGGTATCATGCTTAAATTAATTTTACATAATAACTTATAGTTGGTAATACAATGGGCGGCCTTATCACTAAAAGCGATCTCTTCCAGGCAACCTTTGGATGGACAGTATTTGACTATAATGGAAGGAGACGGTGGTGAACAATGAAATATTTTTATTTTATCGTACCACCAATTACGTAATCATAATAGGCAATAAAACAAAAATTAAATTAAAAGCAAAAAGAAAAATAGAAATAAAAAAAGTTCCTATCCTATCTATCTATTATTATTTCAATTCTTTTATTGCACTGAAAACCTTAGAGAATTTTGGTGTAACCACAAAAGATTTAACCAAGCTTTAAACAAGTGTTATGGTTTTGGCGGTAACGCAAAAAAGATTGCGTCACCGCATTGTATTATTTTCCAAAACTTGTGTTATTTTCAGTGTTAGTGCATAAAATTGGTAGCATTCTATTCGTTAAGTGCTGGATCACAGGCATGAGTGGGAAAATGGTATAATGATGGTGAAACGTTTCTTTTCGTGTTGTCGTCTTTTTGTGTCGTCATCGTCACCGAACGCTTTCCATGAGCTATATGTATGCTGGTGTCGATTCTGTGTCGCATACTCTAAACCTAAACGAAATTAACATATTTCCGTCTTTTTCATTTCCCCTTTATCAGAAGAGTACATAAGTTTACTTTAGTTTTAGAGAATGCGACACAGAATCGACACCATTGTGTATAATTGTCCATCTAATCCCAAATTAAGCAAAGCTTGTACTTTTTGTTCGTAAATACATATATATAAATACAATATAAACACCCAGACACAGAACAAACATAAGAATAAGAATATTTTTATTGCTCAGAAAAGACAAACAGAACCTTAAATATACGATAGGTAGGTACATTAACAAATCAGATTTTACTGATATTAACAACAGGTAAGCTAGTAGGGAGGTGCTGAGGGAAATTCGATGTTCATCACACAAATGTTTGTCCTGGGTGGGAATCGAATTCAAAACCTACAACAGTTCAGAAGGCAGATGTAGCCGACCTACATTTATGAATTTATTTAATATATTTATTACACCACACATAACATATATATTATTACATATTTAAGTATATTACTAAACATAATAACACATAACATTCACACTTCATACATTCATCACACTAAACATTAATTTATATTTAATCGGCGAGCAGTAGCGGGGCGCCGAGATGCGTGCGCTTCGCAGCAAAGGTAGGATCTCGACTGGCGGGCGGTAACATTCCAGCTAGCGGCCGGGAATAAATAATAATTAATGTTTTGTGTAAATAATAAATAATAATTAATGTATGAAGTGTGAATGTTATGTGTTATTATGTTTAGTAATATACTTAAATATGTAATAATATATATGTTATGTGTGGTGTAATAAATATATTAAATAAATTCATAAATGTAGGTCGGCTACAGCAGAGCTCCACCAACTGAGCTATCAGACCAGTCTTAAAATAGTGCCGTTGTTTAAAGTTCACACCTGATGCATTTCCTCCATCTCCCCGTGAACTGCAACATCACCTCGCAGCCAATTCAATGCTGAAACAAACGAAAAGGTTACAAAATTTTACGTTATTTATGGTCTAAGCTAACTTGTAGTGGAGGAAAAATAAAAAGATTGCGTCACCGCATTATATTATTTTTCCAAAACTTGTGTTACTTTCAGTGTTGGTGCATGTGGTGGTGTGGTGCGTGTGGTGCATAAAATTGGTGGGGTTTTATTCGTTAAGTGCTGGATTACAGGTATGAGCGTGGGAAAGTGGGTGGGACTAGGTGGTAGGACTTTGTTGCAAAGTTCGTCTAGGTAGGTACCACCGCTTTGCCAGTTATTCTGCCGCCAAGCAGTAGTGTGCAAGCACTACTGTGTTCCGGTTTGAAGGGCACTGTAGCTAGTGAAATTACTGGGCAATTGAGACTTTATGATCTGATCTCACAGTCGAGTAATCTTATTACCAGACTGTGCTGTTGTCTCAGGATGATGTGCGCAGTGCAGTGTCGCTTGAAACTCTATGTTTTAGGGTTCCGAGTGACACTGTTCTGTTATGGGCCGCCGTGGCACTTAACATCAAGTGAACGACTAGCTCGTCACATCATTAAATAACACTTTAAAAAAAGTGGTATAATGATGGTGAAACGTTTCTTTTCGTGTTGTTTCCAAAACTCCATAGAAGTTTGTGGTAAAGTTTACCACCACCACTTTACTATATAATAATATAATATACAATAATATAATATGTGTGGACATCTCACACAACGCCATCTAGCCCCAAACTAAGCAAAGCTTGTACTATGGGAACCAGATAACTGATACAATACTTAGATACTTTTTGTTTGTAAATACATACATAGAATACAATATAACACCCAGATACTGAAAAAACATCGATGTTCATCACGCAATTGTCCTAGGTGGGAATCGAACCCACAACCTGCAGTTCAGAAAACAGGGTTACTACAAACAGCTATCGGGCCAGTCAAATGCATCTTGTTCTGGACGACCCTTTAAAAATATGCTTAGGTACCTACATGCAATTATTACTATACTAGCGGCCCGCTCCGGCTTCGCTCGGGTATAAAATATATAGCCGTATAATATAAAATATATATATAAAATATATTGTTATTTATGTCATTCACTGAAAAAATGATTAAAATCGATCCAGTAGTTTTGATTTATTCATTACTGCCCGCGGCCCGCACGCGTTACATTTAGAGTAAAACAATCCTTCTTTCTCTTAACCATGAAGATTTCCTGCTATCTTTGGAATATCGAAATTCATACACTACATTGTTATTTATGTACTTTTCACATGTTATTATACATATAAACCTTCCTCTTCACTCTATTAAAAAAACCGCCTCAAAATCCGTTGCGTACTTTTAAAGATTTAAGCATACATAGGGACAGAGACTGCGATTTTGTTTTATACTATGTAGTGATTTACGTAAAGAGGCGGTAAGGGATATAGACATAACAGAGTGTGAGAAATAAATGTATAAACCAGAGGGGGGAGTACTAGGAGAGGGATTTTTTTTTATTGGTTAATAGGCTCGCGTTTGACCACTATCGCACCTGACGGTGACAGTAACGATGCGGTCTAGGATGTAACACGCTTGCCTAGAAGATACCTGTTACGAAACGAAGATATACATAGTTTGATAAAGAGGGAATAGGGGAGACAGGGTATAATGTCGTATGGTTATCAGGGTTCTTCCACCTTTCAGGAGTAGCATACCTCGGCTTCCGAGACCTCTCTTTTGCTGTGGAATGAGCTCCGGGAGCATCGACTCTGAGGCGTGATCTTCTCTCTTTCCCTCTTCTACCGTACGTGTTTCCTTCTTCTAGCTTCTGTTCTTCCTTCTTCTATATTACTCTTTCCTTCTTCTATCTTCTGTCTTTCCTTCTTCAATATTACTATTTCCTTCTTCTATCTTCTCTCTAACCTTCTTCTACCTTATCTCTTTCCTTCTTGTAACTTCTCTCTTTCCATCTATCTTCTTAGATAGGAGAAGGAAAGAGCCAATCAAACAAACGTTCTCACCTCTCTGAGCATGCAGCTCCTGTCCCTTGTTAAGCAGCAAGTACTTGGGTGACTCGGGACACAGCGGCAGCGTGGCGCATTGCAGGATTGCAGGGACCACGGCCAAGGCTAGAAGGTAAGGCCAGCCTTCAGGGGTCCCTAGCACAGACCCCAGCCCTAACGCTTGGGAGAGAAGGATTGTAATGGTGATCACTAGCTGGTAGACTGTGCCTATCTGGAAATGGAATGATTGTTTGTTGAATTTTTGAAGTAAAATGCATGCATGCTTGACTTGGGAGTAAGCTTGTGAATGCGTGACAAGGCGAACGGAAGTGAAAGTTGTTTTAAAATTAAATATTTATGGACATTGCAAATAACGCCATCTAGCCCCAAACTAAGTAAAGCTGGGATACAGATAACTGATACAAGATACAATACTTGTATATTTTTTTAAGTAAAAATGATTTATGCTAGACTTGGGGAGTAAGCTGGTGAATTCGTAACGAGGCGAATGGAAGTTGAAAGTTGTTGGTTAACGTCTACGTGAACCAAATTCAACTTCCGTTCGCCTCGCATTCACCAGCTTACTCCCCAAGTCAGTTCATAAAGAAGTTTTACTTTAAAAAATAATGAAGTCACATTATTGTATAACAATTTTATCAAAATAAAATACAAATCAGAACATAAATCAAAATCTAAACCCAAATCTGGCCCGACTGGCCCGATAGCTCAGTTGGTAGTAACCCTGCCTTCTGAACTGTGGGTTGTGGGTTCGATTCCCACCCAGAACAAACATTTGTGTGATGAACATAGGTGTTTGTTCTGTGTCTGGGTGTTATATTGTATTATACGTATATATTTACAAACAAAAAGTATTTTATCAGTTATCTGGTTCCCATAATACGAGCTTTGCTTAGTTTGGGGCTAGATGGCGTTGTGTGAGATGTCCGCAAAAAAAATCTATGAATCTAATTAATGATGAATACTCACCGAGCCTCGCAGCGCCACAGGCGATATTTCTGAGAGGTACAGTGGTGCTAGACCCGCGTTCAAACCGCTATTCACGCCGATCAGCAATCTGAAATGTAACAGTGAAAAAAATTGCATTCGAATGTGTTATGCCTTTCGAAATTCGTTAAAGATCTTTAGTAATATAGACGCCTAGATCTGGACATGACTATTGCCGTCTCCCTCCCACTACAAATCTAACATAGTGGTGAGTGAGAAAACAACATTTAGCTTAGCTCTGTATTAATAGACATATGTGTCTATTATTAAGACGGGAGTGGAGTTTTGGCGGGAAAACGAAAAAGATCGCGTCACCGCATTGTATTATTTTCCAAAACTTGTGCTATTTTCAGTGTTACTGCATAAAATTGGTGGCATTTTATTCGTTAAGTGCTGAATTACAGGCATGAGTGTGGGAAAGTGGTATAACGATGGTGAAACGTTTCTTTTCGTATTGTTTCCAAAACTCCATAGAAGCTTCTGGTAAAGATGCCACCACTTTACTAGGAGTATGACTTGACTAGACTAGACTATGACACAACTCGATGATTTGGACTATGATTTGACTTGCCACATTATATTATGGTAATTAACTTGAGAAATTATCAATTACTTGACACTGGCTAAATACACAAAAGTGTGGAGCCAAAACAAAAAAAAAGACGGCATTGATACTATTATTAAAAGAGAAGTGATACTGTTATTAAGAAAGTAGTGATACCATTCTTAAGTTAGAAGTGATACTATTAATTAGACTAGAGTATGTTTATTATTAGACGGGATGGTTCTATTATTGACGAGAGTATTTCTAAAAACTGACGTGAGTAGTACTCATAACTACAACTATTACACGGCTAAAACTCACGAGATACAGTCGAATAACTCGACCGGAGTTCGCCGCCGCGCGTACTCCTTGAGGATGGGCATCTATATTGCCCGAACACCGGTCGAGTTATTCGACTGTATCTCGTGAGTTTTAGCCGTGTAATAGTTGTAGTTGAGAGTATTTCTATTATTAGACGAGAGTGGGTCAATTATCAAGACGAGAGTAATTCTATTATTAGAATGGAGTGGTTCTATTATCAAGACGAGAGTAATTCTATTATTAGAATGGATTGGTTCTATTGTCAAGACGAGAGTAATTCTATTATTAGAATGGAGTGGTTCTATTATCAAGACGAGAGTAATTCTATTATTAGAATGGAGTGGTTCTATTATCAAGACGAGAGTAATTCTATTATTAGAATGGAGTGGTTCTATTATCAAGACGAGAGTAATTCTATTATTAGAATGGAGTGGTTCTATTATCAAGACGAGAGTAATTCTATTATTAGAATGGAGTGGTTCTATTATCAAGACGAGAGTAATTCTATTATTAGAATGGAGTGTTTCTATTATCAAGACGAGAGTAATTCTATTATTAGAATGGAGTGGTTCTATTATCAAGACGAGAGTAATTCTATTATTAGAATGGAGTGGTTCTATTATTAAGACGAGAGTATTTCTATAATTAAGACTCCGTGCGTCGTATTAAAATGGTAGTGGTATTGTGGTGGGAGTGGTACTCTCAACATTAGAACCAAGTTGAACCACCTCATGAGTGCGGGCCCACCTGCCAACGATGAGCATTTCAGCGGAGTTGGCCGCCTTAGCACCGCCTTCGAGACCAGCACCGATGAACACCAAGACATTGTTGAGAAGTAGACCTCCTTTCCTGCCAAACCTGTAATTTGATTGAAATTTGAAACCTGTAATTTTACTAGGTGGTAGGACTTTTCTGCAAAGTTCGTCTAGGTAGGTACCACCGCTTTGCCAGTTATTCTGCCGCCAAGCAGTAGTGTGCAAGCACTACTGTGGTCTGGTTTGAAGAGCAATGTAGCTAGTGAAATTACTGGGCAAATGAGACTTATGATCTGATCTCACAGTCGAGTAATCTTATTACCAGACTGTGTTGATGTCTCAGCATGATGTGCGCAATGCAGCAGTCATGCGAAACTTTACATGTTAGAGTTCCGAGTGACACTGTTCTGTTATGGGCAGCCGTGTCACTTAACTTCAGGTGAACGACTAGCTCGTCACATCATTCAATAACTTAAAAAAAATGAAATTAAATGAATTTATTTGCACGATGTGGTATAAGTTGTGGTCGGTGTAATATAAAATGTTCAGCACACTTCACCAGAACTGGCATACAAAAATTGTTACATGCTGTTTTAAATACAAATAAATAATGTTAATAAAAATAAATACAACATAATTTAAAATATAAAAATTCATGAACAGTCTATGTCAATCATTAATAAATAACACAATAAAAATTAATACAACAACAATAATACCGACTCATGTCAATTATATTTATATATAGGCAGGAAAGGGTTGGTGCGTAGATTGCAACCTATATAATTATAGATAACTATAGGCCTTCAGCGTGCGCACCGTGCGGTGTCCAGCGCAAGAATGATCTGTAGTACACCAAGCGTTCCCTTTTTATAGCCAGATGGGTGGGGGAGCGATGACAGATACCGGTGTTGCCACTGTAATAAATTTACATGCTGCCACAGGGTAAATTACGATACTGCCCGCTGCGCATAGAGTTTACAACTGGACGTTGCCGCCGTCATATATTATATTAGCATTGCAATTCAACGGTGCAATGCTGCCAGCATGTTGGGTACGCTACTTACTGGTAGTGCGCTGGAGCATTTGGACTGTCTATAGGTCATCGCGGTCAGTATATAGTCCAAATGTTTATTTTTTGTAGTAGGTAGTGTTTAGTATTAGTTATTGTATTGTTGTAGTATTTATTTTATTTTATTTAATTTTTCTTTATTAGGAATAGGCACACATTATTAAGCTAAAATATAACTATTATAAACTTAGTAATATGCAGCCCACAACACTATCCTCAGATTGTTAAATAGTATAAATAAATTTAATGCTAGGGGAAGATGACATGCAAAACCCAAACATTCGTATTTACTTAAAATGTACACAAAATAAATAAAATGAAATGAAATGAGGTGAAAACAAGTAATAAATTATGTTAAAAACTAAAAAATTTAGATATTGCAAAATATTCATTATAAGTATGACGGCGGCAACGTCCAGTTGTAAACTCTATGCTCAGCGGTCAGTACCGTAATTTACCCTGTGGCAGCATTTAAATTTATTACAGTGGCAACACCGGCAACTGTCATCGCTCACCTACCTATCTGGCTATATAAAGGAGCGCTCGGTGCTTGCTCCGGACACGGCGCGGTGCGGCTGAAGGCCTACAGTTATATAGGTTGCAACCTACGCACAACCCGTTCTGCCTACAAGGCAAACTCTATGCTCAGCGGGCAGTACCGTAATTTACCCTGTGGCAGAATTTAAATTTATTACAGTGGCAACACCGGCAACTGTCATCGCTCACCTACCTATCTGGCTATATAAAGGAGCGCTCGGTGCTTGCTCCGGACACGGCGCGGTGCGGCTGAAGGCCTACAGTTATATAGGTTGCAACCTACGCACAACCCGTTCTGCCTACAAGGCAAACTCTATGCTCAGCGGGCAGTACCGTAATTTACCCTGTGGCAGAATTTAAATTTATTACAGTGGCAACACCGGCAACTGTCATCGCTCACCTACCTATCTGGCTATATAAAGGAGCGCTCGGTGCTTGCTCCGGACACGGCGCGGTGCGGCTGAAGGCCTACAGTTACATAGGTTGCAACCTACGCACAACCCGTTCTGCCTACAAGGCAAACTCTATGCTCAGCGGGCAGTACCGTAATTTACCCTGTGGCAGAATTTAAATTTATTACAGTGGCAACACCGGCAACTGTCATCGCTCACCTACCTATCTGGCTATATAAAGGAGCGCTCGGTGCTTGCTCCGGACACGGCGCGGTGCGGCTGAAGGCCTACAGTTATATAGGTTGCAACCTACGCACAACCCGTTCTGCCTACAAGGCAAACTCTATGCTCAGCGGGCAGTACCGTAATTTACCCTGTGGCAGAATTTAAATTTATTACAGTGGCAACACCGGCAACTGTCATCGCTCCACTACCCATCTGGCTATATAAAGGAGCGCTCGGTGCTTGCTCCGGACACGGCGCGGTGCGGCTGAAGGCCTACAGTTATATAGGTTGCAACCTACGCACAACCCGTTCTGCCTACAAGGCAAACTCTATGCTCAGCGGGCAGTACCGTAATTTACCCTGTGGCAGCATTTAAATTTATTACAGTGGCAACACCGGCAACTGTCATCGCTCACCTACCCATCTGGCTATATAAAGGAGCGCTCGGTGCTTGCTCCGGACACGGCGCGGTGCGGCTGAAGGCCTACAGTTATATAGGTTGCAACCTACGCACAACCCGTTCTGCCTACAAGGCAAACTCTATGCTCAGCGGGCAGTACCGTAATTTACCCTGTGGCAGAATTTAAATTTATTACAGTGGCAACACCGGCAACTGTCATCGCTCCCCTACCCATCTGGCTATATAAAGGAGCGCTCGGTGCTTGCTCCGTACACACTTGCTTGTACTTATTGTGTACTTGTAATGTTATTATTTGACAACAAAAAAAGATTAGTATCCCTTGTATTTTATTTAGTATACCTGTCAGCAATAATTCCAGTAAGAGTGCCCCCAATCATCCCCCCCACGCAGTAGATAGATACTATAACCGACCACACAGTCGTGACCCTTGGGTCCTTGTCAGCTGGCAGAGTCAGGTTGGTGCCGGATAGTGCTTCCTTTTGCAACCATTCTGACATCACCTGAAAATCACATTACGGAATTGAAGGGTTGAGAATAAAACGGGTTTAACTGACAAATTGACAGTTACGAGAAAATTGACTTTAAACGTCAACGGCGTCATTTTAATGTTTAGTGCTTATAAGGTAATAGAAAAGGTTTATGTAAGTTTCAGTTGCTTGAAAATGTTTTAATGCTATTTTAAAATACTATATATAGTACTGATTCATACAATTACTGTCAAAATATAATGTGATAAAACAAATATAATAATGTTATTATGCTAAGCGAACTGTATTCCTGTGACAGATAAACCGTTTTTAGACTCGAAATCTAAGCCTCATTTCGGTATCTTGAGAATGTATTATTGTAGATAATTTCACGCTGAATCCAACGATACCCATAAGTCATTTTGTGAAGAAAATCAGTTAAACCCTTTTTGTTCTCACCCCTTCAATTAGGTGTCTACAAGGTAGGACATGTTAGCGTTCTTTCCATACAGCAGCGTTTTTATTGCATTTTATCCCACACACAGAAACAACCTCTATGGTGTGGTGGTTGAGCAGGTGGGCTCATAACCCGGAGGTGGCGGGTTCAATTCCCGCGACAGGACAAGTATTATTGCACAGAAAAAAAGCGCAAATACTTGTTCTGAGTCTGGGTGTTGTTGGACCATGGTCCTGGTTCCTGGGTCCCTAGACACAGGGAATCCTAGTTAGGGTCCAGGATCTATGTATGCGATCCTTAGTCATTATTATTATTATTTATAACAAGTTGCGCCCCGCGGCTTCACCCGCGGATAAAAAGTTTTCTAATTATTTGCTCATCCCACGGGAATGTGTCACTTTTCCGGGATAAAATGTAGCCTATATAGGTTAATCCCGTGTATAAGCTATTTCGGTACCGAATTTCATCCAAATCCATTCACCCGTTTGAACGTGAAGGTGTCACAAACATACACACATACAAACTTTCGCCTTTATAATATTAATGTCAAGTGTGGTAGTGTGATAGCGTGAAGTGTGATACTGTGAAGTGTGATGTGTGATAGCGTGAACTATGATAACGTAAAGTGTGATAGTTGATAGTGTGAAGTGTGATAGTGTGATAGCGTGAAGTGTGATAGTGTGATAGTGTGAAGTGTGATATCCGGTAAACGATTAGCCCGTGACGTCAACTCAATACAGATTACTCACGCTTTGTGGCGCATTCGGTACTCCAGTGTTGTACCCATGTTGGAACGCTGACCAGCAAGCGGACGACAAAATGGCGAAAGCTAGTCTCACGTTCATACCCTGAAAACAAATAATATATAAATAACTAGCTCCTACCCGCGGCTTCCCCGCGTGGCCTATAGGAAACGAAGAATTTTCATTGATAATTCAACCACCCATTTCACCCTCTTAGGGCTTTTCAAAAAACCCTTTCTTAGTGCACTTTACAAAGAACTCACCCTCCAAGTTTCAATTCTCTAGGACCAGCGGTTTAGGCTGTGCGTTGATATATAAGTCAGTCAGTCTGGACTTTGAAAGAGATAGATAAATAAAAAACGAGTGTGCTTTAGACCACACGACTGAAGTAAAACTTCTTTAGCTCCATCTATCGGCCGGTATAACTTTGTTTAATGTTAATGTCGCCATCTTGACAATTGTAAATTGTCATTTTAACAGACCAACATATTAATACAAATTTTAACCTTTGTTACATTGATAATGGAGATCTACGTTAACCAACAACTTTCAAGTTCCGTTTCCCTCGCCAGCTTACTCCCCAAGTCAAGCATTCGTAGTTTTTGTTTTGTTGGCTTTTGATGGAGAAACGCTTCTTTTCGTGTTGTTTTCAAAACTACATAGAAGCTTCTGGTAACGCTGCCACCACTTTAATAGGAGTACCTATGACTTGACTTGATGACTTGGACTGTAACTTGTCTTGACACATATATACGTTACATCAATTAACTTCAGAAATTAATTACTTGACACTGGCTAAATACACAAAAGTGTAGAGCCGAAACCAAAACAAAAAAAACTTGTCATGTTACCTACATCCGAGAACTGAGTTGTAACGCAACCTAAAACTGACTGTTTACATTTCGCTAGAAGCTACCTAATACCATGTTTTAAAAGGGCTGCCCACTCATAGTTTTCGACGTCGATTCGATAGTTACAACCTCAGCACGATCTTTACTCGGAGTAAACATAAAATTTTAGAAGTAAATTTCTTTACGCAGCCTTGACTTGGGGAGTAAGCTGGTTAATGCGTGACGAGGCGAACGAAAGTTGAAAGTTGTTAACTTAGATCTCCATTTTTTTGTTTGGCTTTGGCTCCAAACTTTTGTGTATTTAGCCAGTGTCAAGTAATTGATAATTTCTCAAGTTAATTATTGTATATTGAGTCAAGTCAAGTCATAGTCTAGTTTAAGACATACTCCTAGTAAAGTGGTGGCAACTTTACCAGAAGCTTCTATGGAGTTTTGGAAACAACACAAAAAGAAACGTTTCACCATCATTATACCATTTTCCCACACTCATGCCTGCACTTAACGAATAAAATGCCACTAATGTTATGCGCTAACACTGAAAATAACACAAGTATTGGAAAATAATACAATGCGGCGACGCGATCTTTTTCGTTTTCCCGCCAAAACTCTAGATCTCCATTGTGAACAGAACATTGTTAAAAATTTGTATTATTATGTTGGTATGTCGGGTAAAATGACAACTTACAATTTATCAAGATGGCGACATTAACATTAAACAAAGTTATACCGGCCGATAGATAGAGCTAAACCAAAGAAGTTTTACTTCGTCGTGTGGTCTAAAGCACACTCGTTTTTTATTTATCTATCTCTTTCAAAGTCCAGACTGACTGACTTATATATCAACGCACAGCCTAAACCGCTGGTCCTAAAGCACACTCGTTTTAACCGACTTGATACTTGGTCGACAAATTTTGTACAGTTATTTTGATTTAAAGATTGTAAAATGGGTTTTAAAAATTACATTGAGAATAAAAAGTCATGCATGAATGAATTAATTATAATTATTAATCAATTAATTAGTTCGCTACGGGGGTGATCACGAAACTTTGATTGCAATGCAACAGGAGAAATTTCCACACTAACTATGCACATAAACTGCGTATTCAAACTGTCAAATCCAGACAAATTTGTGTTTCTATTCGTTGCAATTTAAAAAATCTTTACGCCCACGTAGCAACCCTAGCTATAACAAATATTTATTTGACAAATCGTTACGAAGAAATAGACGCAGTTACAATTTGTTTTTGTAATGTTTCACAGTTTGATAGCGTTTGGTAGGAATTAATTATGGCCTTCATTTTAGTCACGTGACTTAGGTAAATAAGTAAGTACCTATATAATAATATAAATTAAAAAGAGGTTCAACCGAGTTCAATCGCCTTATTTAATACTAAAACATATTGATTCGCCCAATAGCTCAGTTGGTAGTAACCCTGCCTTCTGAGCTGTGTAGGTCGTGGGTTTGATTCCCACCCAGGACAAACATTGATGTTTGTTCTGTGTCTGGGTGCTATATTGTATTCTATGTATGTATTTACAAACAAAAAGTATCTAAGTATTGTATCAGTTATCTGGTTCCCTTAGTACAAGCTTTGCTTAGTTTTGGGCTAGATGGCGCTGTGTGAAATGTGTACAAATATTATTTGGACTTGGTCACTATTTCTGTGTTAGAAGCACCGGGCGTTTTTTTTTAATATTATTTAACGCTGTGACGAGCTAGTCGTTCACCTGATGTTAAGCGACACGGCCGCCCATAACAGAACAGTGTCACTCGGAACTCTAAAATATAAAGTTTCGCTTGACACTGCACTGCGCACGTCATCCTGAGACATCAGCACAATCTAGTTAGATTACTCGACTGTGAGATCAGATCATGAAGTCTAGTCCCAGTAATTTCACTAGCTACAGTGCCCTTCAAACCGGAACACAGTAGTGCTTACACACTACTGCTTGGCGGCAGAATAACTGGCAAAGCGGTGGTACCTACCTAGACGAACTTTGCAGAAAAGTCCTACCACCTAGTAAATAATAAACTATGCACATTAGCTGCGTATTGAAACAGTCAAATCAATACAAATTTGTGTTATACTTTAGGGTTCCGAGTGACACTGCAACTGATATGTGTGGCCGTGTCGCTTAACATCAGGCGAACGGTTAGCTCGTCGTCATCCATTAATACAAAAAAAAAATATTACGGATACTTCTCCTGTTGCATTGTAATCAAAGTTTCGTATCCCCTAGCTCAAAGTTAACGTTTTTACTGAAAGTCGATTCGCAACTAATATTTTAAGGTCAACGAGGTTATTTTTAAACGGTGACATAATGGTTTTATAAAATGAAACACCAGGGTTCCGCAATAAAACAGTTTTAAGTTTTTTGCATCATATAATGTAGTGCGTAGTTTTATTTTTATGTTTTGGCTCCACACTTTTGTCTTAGCCAGTGTCAAGTTTTCAAGTTAATGATATTTCACGCATATGTAATAATAATAATATGTGTGGACATCTCACACAGCGCCATCTAGCCCCAAACTAAGCAAAGCTTGTACTATTGGAACCAGATAACTGATACAATACTTAGATACTTTTTTGTTTGTAAATACATACATAGAATACAATATGACACTCAGACACAGAACTAACATCGATGTTCATCACACAAATGTTTGTCCTGGATGGCAATCGAACCCACAACCCGCAGTTCATAATGCAGGGCTACTACCAACTGAGCTATCGGGCCAGTCAAATATGTGTGTCAAGTCACAGTCCAAGTCATCAAGTCAAGTAATAGTCTAATCTTACTCCTATTAAAGTGGTGGCAACTTTACTAGAATCTTCTATGGAATTATGGAAACAACACGAAAAGAAACGTTTCACCATCATTATACCACTTTCCCACACTCATGCCTTTAATCCAGCACTTAACGAATAAAACGCCACCAATTTTATGCACAAACACTGAAAATAACACGAGATTTGGAAAATAATACAATGCGGTGACGCGATCATACTCGTTTTACCGCCAAAAACATAGTTATTATGTTCTGGCTGAGTCGCTTTTAAATAGGTTGGTTAGGTTTTTTTAAAACATTCTGCATCACTAAAGACTTCTGGGTCCGTGCTCTTTTTACGACATTATTTATAATTCCTAATAAAATTAAACTATATTTAATTATTGGAGAAAAAGTATTATTGTAGGTTAAAGGGGGGCATAAATAAAACACAGAATTTAGATCACCTCCTGCGGGAAGCGTACCCAAAAAGCTGGCAACATTCCCTCGTTGAATAAAAATAATTATTAATCATTACACTAATATTATAATTATATTACACTAATATTATAATTATATTTACTAGGTGGTAGGACTTTGTAGCCAAGTTCGTCTAGGTAGGTACCACCGCTTTGCCAGTTATTCTGCCGCATAGTAGTAATGTGCAAGCACTACTGTGTTCCGGTTTGAAGGGCACTGTAGCCCGTGAAATTACTGGGCAATTGAGACTTTATGATCTGATCTCACAATCGAGTAATATTATTACCAGACTGTGCTGATGTCTCAGGATGACGTGCGCAGTGCAGTGTCGTTCAAAACTCTATGTTTTCGGGTTCCGAGTGACACTGTTCTGTTATGGGCGGCCGTGGCACTTAACATCAGGTGAACGACTAGCTCGTTATATCGTTCAGTAACAAAAAAAAAAAATAATAAAGGCGAAAGTTTGAATGTGTGTATGTGTGTTTGTGTGTATGTTTGTTACTCCTTCACGCTCGTAAAATATTTTTCCATCACATACGCCAGATTTGAAATACAATTTAACCATACGCTAAATTTCCGACCCCATTTTTTTTAAGGATTAGGGTTTTTAACTGATCGTAAAATCACAAAATTGTGACAGATAAAGGCGGAGCTTCAAGCGTAAACGGTTTTTACAAAAAAGTTTACAGAAAATAAAAGATGCAAGGTTTTATTCTCTACAATAATGGTCTCAATAACTTTTACCATAAAGTCCATAGTTTCTGAGATATCGACCAAAAACTTTGGGTTTAGCTCCAAACTCCACTCAGTAAGAGATTCTTTAGTTTATACTACATTTATTAATACACTACATTTGGTTGTTTTATTATATCTCAATTACTTTTTTTTATGTTGAGGAATGACGTGACGAGCTAGCCTCGTTCGCCTGATATTAAACGACACGGCTGCCCATATCAGCTGCAGTGTCACTCGGAACTCTAAAGTATAGAGTTTCGCATGACACTGCACTGCGCACGTCATCCAGAGACATCAGCACAATCTAGTAATAAGATTACTAAACTGTGAAATCAGATCATAAAGTCTCATTTGTCCAGTAATTTCACTAGCTACAATGTCCTTCAAACCGGAACACAGCAGTGCTTGCGCACTACTGCTTGGCGGCAGAATACCTGGCAAAGCGGTGGTACCTACCTAGACGAACTTTGCAGTAAAGTCCTACCACCTAGTAAAAGTACTGTGCATACAACAGACCCTAAACCTTATAAAACAAAAAAATATATCGGAAGTTTAGTGCGAGGTTGACCAAGAAAAACGGCTATATTTGCTGACCTAACATTGCCCCTACCTGTGTCATGTAGTTGAGGATTTCATACAAATGTTTTACGATACTATAATATATCGGATATAATATATAATAATCGGATTGCTTGCACCAGTAGTGAGAAACAGAACTGCTTTTTTTTCAACATATATATTGTAATGCTATATAATTATTATTTGACAATAAGCACTTTGTAATTTTATATGCTTAGTGAAATAATTTGATTTTAACTTGTAAAAGTGCTAAAAATAGCCTATTTGCAATAAATCTTATGACTAATATAATTTTGACATGTAAAAGTGCTAAAAATAGCCTATTTGCAATAAATCTTATGACTTTGACTTTAATATCGAGTTTTATCGGTAACGAGTTTTATCGATAGGTATCGAGTTTTATAAATATCGAATTTACTGTAAATTCGAATAACTCTCACTTTAGAATAATACACTAACCTATTAAAACCCAGGAGAGTTTGTCCCTATTTGTCGTGTCCTTGATCAGTCGAGATTGTGATTTGTGGTCCAGACTGCATTCCAGAGACTTCCTGCACCTCGCTAGCGAACAAAAACTTGTTAGACAGGGATAGATGCGCGCTGCGCACATCTCACTTTTTCGGGGAGACATAAATTATTGGAAGTCATTTGTTTTTTAAATAAAACTTCTTTACGCATAACGGGGAGTAAGCTGGTGAATGCGAGGCGAACGGAAGCTGAAGTTGGTTCACGTATATCTCATTTATAAACGTAAAAAATTAAAAATTTGTATTATTATGTTTGTATGTCCGGTAAAATGACAATTTACAAATCTCAAGATGGCGGAAATAACATTAAACAAAAAAAAACAAAGTTATACCGGCCGATAGATGGAGCTAAACTAAATAATAATAATAACGCCCAACGATCACATAGGTAATAGGTACCTATCTGGACCCTAACTAGGGTTCCCTGTCTAGACCCAGAAACTACGAGGAACATAGTCCCAAAACACCCAGAATCAGAACAAGTATTTGCGCTTTTTTATGTGCACAAACACTTGTCCTGTCGCGGGAATCGAACCCGCCACATCCAGGTTATGAGCCGACCTGCTCAACCACCACACCATAGAGGCTGTCAAATAAGTTTTACTACAGTCGTGTGGTCTAAAGCGTGTACTAAGAGCGAGCGAGTGTTTGTTTTTTTAAATGGTACTTTACCACAGACTCCTGGATCCTTGCTCTATTTAAAATATTGCTTTATTTATTTACTAGTTGCGCCCCGCGGTCTCACCCGCGGATAAAAGTATTTTAATTATTGGCTCATACCACGGGAAAATTTAACTTTTCCGGGATAAAATATAGCCTATATGTTAATCCAGTGTATAAGCTGTGTTGGTACCGAATTTCATCCAAATCCATTCAGCCGTTAGAGCGTGAAGAAGTAACAAACATACACACATACACACAAACTTTCGCCTTTATAATATTAGTGTAATTTTCAGTGTCCTGTATTAGGTTGTGTGAATTTTGGTGTGCAATAAACTGTTCTTCTACTCATAATTCCGAGTAGGAATTATATATTAGAATTGTTTGTTGTATCTGAATATTGTGTGAAAACATTTGTGTGATGAACATCGTTGTTTGTTCTGTGTCTGGGTGTTATATTGTATTCTATGTATGTATTTACAAACAAAAAGTATCTAAGTATTGTATCAGTTATCCGGTTCCCATAGTACAAGCTTTGCTTAGTTTGGGGCTAGATGGCATTGTGTGAAAAAAAAAAAAAAAAAAATGTAAAAAAAATTGTAATTTTGTACGGAACCAGTTGCTTGCGAACAAAACACGCTTAGCACTTTATTGGGTAGACACTATACACATATGGCCAAAACTGACGGGTGACCTTGATACACAGGATGTGGCGTTTACGTAATTATTTATTAATATGGAAACCTTATCAGACTGTGTTTGAATCAATCTTCGTTATCATGTTTGTATTTTTACGCTAATGTGTATAGAATACTCAGATATTCTTTCTACTAAATAATTTCTCGAGATCGAGAAATTATTTAGTAGAAAGATCGAGAGAAGTATATATATATATACTTATATATTACCTACTTAACTCGAGAAATTATTTATTATTTGACTCTGGCTAAATACACAAATGTGTGGAGCCAAAGCAAATAAATTCGGGGTCATTACCATGCTGAGGTCTTTGAACAGTCACGTGGAACAGTCACGAAAACCAATTCCATTGTTTTGTGATTCATGTTTTTACCAGTTTTATAATTGTTATCTAATTAACATTTAACAGGTACTTTTTAATGTTAATTATTGATGTGACGAGCTAGTCGTTCACCTGATGTTAAGCGACACGGCCGCCCATAACAGAACAGTGTCACTCGGAACTCCAAAATATAAAGTTTCGCGTGACACTGGACTGCGCACATCATACGGAAACTGACGGACTCGCAAAAGCAAGTAGTGTAAATTAACTACTATTTTTCGTATGAGGGAAATTATATCATTGACTGGCCCGATAGCTCAGTTGGTAGTAGCCCTGCCTTCTGAACTGTGGGTTGTGGGTTCGATTCCCACCCAGGACAAACATTTGTGTGATGAACATCGATGTTTGTTCTGTGTCTGGATGTTATATTGTATTCTATGTATGTATTTACAAACAAAAAGTATCTAAGTATATTATCAGTTATCCGGTTCCCATAGTACAAGCTTTGCTTAGTTTGCTGTGTGAAATGTTCACAAATATTAGGTCTTTACCTATGAAATTGCCGTTTTGTTTGAAAAAAGTTAAAGTATTTTTTTTTCGAACTTATTTATTTCTTTTATTCAAAGTAATCACCCCTGCAATCAATGCATCTTTGCCAACGCTGTGGCAGTTTATGGATGCCCTTCTTGAAAAAATCAGCAGGACGGGGACAACAAACTCTTCAAAGGCGTTTTGTACTGCCTCTCGGGAATTGAATTTTTTTCCCGCTAAAAAGTTGTCCAAATTTTGGAAAAAGTAATAGTCGGTAGGCGCAAGATCTGGTGAGTATGGCGGATGAGGGAGAGCTTCCAAACCCAACTCATGCAGCTTAGAGACGGTCTGTTGTGCGGTATAGGGTCGCGCGTTGTCGTGAAGTAGCAGTGGAGACGATCGATTGACCAAAGCTGGTTGCAGACGTGCGAGTTTCGCCATCATTGTGGTCAGTTCTTCAACGTACACATCTGCAGTAATGCTCTCGCCGTTTTGTAAAAAGCTATGATGAATCACACCAGCACTAGACCACCAAACTGTGACCATCACCTTTCTAGGGGTCATTTTTCGTTTTGCACATTGCTTTGATATCGAACCAGGATCTAACCAACTTGCTGAGCGCTTTCGATTGTCAAAAAGAATCCATTTTTCGTCGCACGTAACAATTCGGTTCAAAATTCCTTCATTTCTGTGCCTGTTAAGCAGCGCAAGGCAAGTCTCGACGCGTACGTTGCGCTGGCGATCGTTAAGTTCGTGGGGCACCCATCTATCAAGCTTTTTTATCTTGCCAATCTGTCGCAAATGGACCAATATTGTTTTGATGCTAACATCAAAAGCTGCTGCCAGCTCAGCTGTAGATTGAGATTCATCAGCTTCCACAATCGCCTTTAATTCATCATTGTTGACCAAAGTTTCCGGACGACCACGAGGTTCATTTTTCAAGTCAAAATTCCCAGAACGGAACCGAGCAAACCAATAACGGGTTGTACGTTCGTTTGTACAGTTCTCTCCGTAAACGTCGTTGATGTTACGTGTCGTTTGTGCCGCGTTGGTGCCACGACGGAACTCATATTCCATAATTACACGAAATTTCAAAGTATCCATTATGAGGAAAAATGTTGAAATGTAATGAAAATACAACGCTAATCAATAAACAAAAGACTTATATTGTAAATAGAATGTCATATTTTTAAAACAAAATTAATTTGAATTTAGAATTCATAGCCAATCAAAACTTTTTTTGTTTGAAAAAGTCTGTACTGCAATACGGCAATTTCATAGGTAAAGACCTATTATTTATTTAATTTATTATTTATTATTATTGGTAAGTGGGTTTATACTCGTAGTCAATGGTTAATAGTGACTTAAACATTTTTAGACGTGCATTATGCACTCGTTTTTTTTAATCGTTCTCGGTCACGACGGAGGGTTTTAAATAATAATAGACTATTAACATAATATTAATCTTATCACAACGCACGATCCAATAAAACTTAAATGAATATCACGTTCGCGCCAAATTAAAAGATTTTTTGAAGTAAAACTTTTTTTTGTTTTGTTTTGGCTCCACACTTTTGTGTATTTAGCCAGTGTCAAGTAATTGATAATATCTCAAGTTAATTAATATCATATAATGTGTCAAGTCAGGCATGAGTGTGGGAAAGTGGTATAATGATGGTGAAACGTTTCTTTTCGTATTGTTTCCAAAACTACATAGGAGCTTCTGGTAAAGTTTCCACCACTTTACTAGGAGTATGACTTGACTCGACAATGACGTGACTTGATGACTTGACTGTTACATGACTTGACACATATAAAAAATATTATTGAACTTGAGAAATTATCAACGACTTGACACTGGCTAAATACACCAAAGTGTGGAGCCAAAATAAAAACCAAAAAAACTTCAGTAAAAGTTAAATATTTTCAATTTACTTGTTTTTGAAAAATATTTTATACTTCGCGATGACAGATCACTTATTTGGTTTCCATAGAATTTTTACCAAAATCGGTTCAGTAGATAGATACATAGATAGATAAAATTCTTTATTGAAACACCACATTAGAGGAACAATTGCCAATCAAAAACTTAGTTTTTAAATTTTGTGTCACAATGTGCGGTTTTATCGCTTAAAGCTATCTCTTCCAGACAACCCAATTAGTCCTCCCAAACCCAGTAGTTTCGTTTTTAAATCAAAATTAACAAGTAGGTATTTCTAGTGGGTTTAAACCCTTTTTAATTTTTTAAAATATTAATGAATGTTGTGACCAGCTAGTCACAGAGTACTTTTCTACATATGGAAATAGAGGCAGCTCTTGACGTCATAATACGGCATCGCACTTGTGCTGCCACCTGCGGGCTGAGATGCAACTATTTTCATTGAATATATATCCATAATCCCATACGTGTATGTACATGTACACTATTCGTGTTCCCGGTATATTGTCCTAACTCCTACCTTATAACGCTTTCACTTTGGGGAAATAGGGATTAGAAACAATAAAAATCGAGTTCAAATTAAGTAATTATTTACTAATTTACCAGACTATAAATTGTACCTAATTTATTGATCGTCATTGCTTTCATTTGAAATATATCCTCATCGTGGTTTGCGTCTCTCTTATAATAAAATAAAAATAAAATAGCCAAATTATTCACAAAATATATTTACATTTTTTACATAGATTTAGGTATCACTTATTACAAATGTTTTCCTTTTTAAATATTTTACCTACATAGGTACCTGAATTTGATAAAATGAAGTGTTTATTTTAGCTAGATAACAGATTTATCTGAAAACACAAAAACGATCCACGGATCATGTACAGACCGTTGTAATAGTAACAGATTTACCTTTGTCTGATTGCCTTCTCTCTCGATAATGTCTTCAATACATAATTTATAATTTTCTGATAGTAATTATTTATTATTGCCTATACCGCTTTGCACATTTTCGGAAGTATTTTTTTGCTTTAATTTGAAATTCGTCTTCATCATCGTTTGCATCTCTCTTACCTATCAGTATTTTATTAATATCTTTACAATAATTATAAATGAAAAATCGACAAGTCAAATTTATTATGTAGTCAATTATAATATTTTTGTGGTGTACACATTTCAGAAACTCAAATTCAATAAAACTGAAAATGACTGTTTTTATCATTTCTTTTAAATTGTTTGCATATACATTTTTTTTTAGAATTTCATTGGTTATGTCTTGCACTCCTGATATGCAAGAGAGGAGAGACACAGATGGACTGACGAGCCAAAGCCGACCAGCGTATTCCCTTTGTTTGATATAATCATTTTCTTGACTCACAACCAGATCTGCATTGCATTCTTTACAACTTTTAAATACCTTTTTCTTAGCACATTTTGTGACCAATTTAGCTTTTGAAAAAACAGCCCTGCCCTTCTTTTTAGTGATTTCTGCAAGAAAAATAAAAACATAAAATAAAAATGAAAGAATTTGCACCAATAATGGAACTAAAAAACTGACTCATGAACAAAGTGTCTTCCCCTTAATAGAGACATTAAGAAAAGTGTTAATGGACACATTCTTATGATTAGTTAAGCAAATTAAGTCAAATTTAAATTACTTATTAGCCGTAGTGATGGCTAGATTGTAATTTTAATGATGTACTATTAAGGTACCTCATTACAAAAAAAAAAAAAAAAAAATTCAGTGCTTAGCTATTCAGTGGTTAGACAGACTCTGATGACATTTTGAATATAATAGATGCATGAGATATATGATATTCTTGTTACCCAACAAAAATAAAAGACTTTTGATTAGCATTTAGATTTAGGCTCCCCAGATCTTCAAATGAACTAATGTGTCTTTCAGCTTCTATCTTGACCTCCATGGAAAGGTCTGAGGTGGCCTCATCATTTTATATCTATGTATAGTATAATGCTAACATATACCACTCAATGATTGATCAATAATACTTAAAAGTAAAATCAACAAAAATGTTTTATACTTACTGTCATATACTCCTGCATTCACTTTTACAGCTGAGACAGATTTTGTTTCTTCAGTTAGCATCTCTTGGTCTAGATTGATAGAATCTGTAACATAAAATAATTGTAAGTACCCACATCACATCAACAGCTGGAAGATGACCACAGATTCTGAATACAGGCTTCTCCCATAAAATGGGGGGAATGCTGCTGCCCATTCCCTGGATATTTCCTTAGTCGGCTCTTACGGGACACACGGGGAGAGATGAGGTGGTGCTATTTGCACACAGCTTAGGCTAAATACTATATTATAATTATGACAGCATTAACATTATATATTATGAAGCAGTGCACATTAGGTAGCTGAGAACAACTGCAATGATTTCAAAAAAAATATTTAGAAAGCTGTCCTTGATGGACTAGTTAGCCGTCTAATGTTACAACTAAAATCAATTCAAGCATTTCAAGAAAATTTAGTGTAGATAGACATCATCAACAGCCTGAAGGTGTCCACTGCTGAATGTAAACCCCCCCCCCCCCCCCCACAAAGTGCCACTTTTAGTATCGACCCATATTAGGATAAATTTTTTGGTATTTTATTTATTACGCCAAAATAAAAAAGAGTTACAAATATGTTTATATAACATACCCATGTTTTCTTTTATTGGAGCGATAGTGCTGGTGATAGCCTCAATACTTATGCAAGGCACAAGATCTGATGAATCCTTTGAAGTCGGCAAGTTTGATCCATCCAGGCGCAGCTTTGTTTTATTACCATAGGTGAATCTTGGCAGAAAGCAAGGTCCTGAAAATGAGATTTTAAGTTAAATGACAAATCTCTGAAATGACAGCCAGGCTCCATGTAAGAAGCAAAAATAAAATATACATATTAGTCCTGCATGGGGCCCCATAGATCGCTGTGTAAAATGTCCACAAATATTTATTATTAGAAAGGACAAAAGTTACATTTATATTGTCTTTCATATTAGTAGTCTTTTACATTTATATTATAGACAAAAGTTAGCCCTTGGCAATTCAACATTTTCCAAAATGGAATGTCTTGCTCATTGGACATTATGCAAACATGACATGAATGTGCATCACATATTGTTTGGTGACTTTTTTACGCCAGAAACACTGATATGCAATATTAACACCAAATATGTACAGTAATAATATCACCCAATCATTTGCAGACAGAAATCTTCTCTCAGTTCACTTGCTCAATCAATATTAAATTATTAATGATTAAATAATTGCCTATTAAAAAAAAGTAATACACTTACCAATGTTTTCTTTATCAATTATAGCATCAGTGCTGGTTGCAGTATTTGCATCATTGTCAAGTTCTGAAACAAATTATATTTTGTTAAGTATTTCTTTCATACAGACCTAAATGTAAATAATATTTTGCATTCTTTATTTTTAATTTTTATATTATTTGTATTTTCTTCATACTAACTAGCTAGGTATATGATTTATATCTTACCTTGGAAGGTAGAAGGTAAATTTCGAGACATGTCATGCTGCATTTGGCGTAGTGGCCTTCTTTCACCAAATGTGAATTTTGGTAGAGATGTTGGGCCTAAAATAGAAAAGAATAATACAAATGAATGTGTGTATTATAAGGCAGGCTCAAAAATATCTATTGTTATCAATATGATATGATATGATATGAGATTTTAAGTTAAATGACAAATCTCTGAAATGACAGCCAGGCTCCATGTAAGAAGCAAAAATAAAATATACATATTAGTCCTGCATGGGGCCCCATAGATCGCTGTGTAAAATGTCCACAAATATTTATTATTAGAAAGGACAAAAGTTACATTTATATTGTCTTTCATATTAGTAGCCTTTTACATTTATATTATAGACAAAAGTTAGCCCTTGGCAATTCAACATTTTCCAAAATGGACTGTCTTGCTCATTGGACATTATGCAAACATGACATGAATGTGCATCACATATTGTTTGGTGACTTTTTTACGCCAGAAACACTGATATGCAATATTAACACCAAATATGTACAGTAATAATATCACCCAATCATTTGCAGACAGAAATCTTCTCTCAGTTCACTTGCTCAATCAATATTAAATTATTAATGATTAAATAATTGCCTATTAAAAAAAAGTAATACACTTACCAATGTTTTCTTTATCAATTATAGCATCAGTGCTGGTTGCAGTATTTGCATCATTGTCAAGTTCTGAAACAAATTATATTTTGTTAAGTATTTCTTTCATACAGACCTAAATGTAAATAATAATAGGTCTTTACCTATGAAATTGCCGTATTGCAGTACCGACTTTTTCAAACAAAAAAAAGTTTTGATTGGCTATGAATTCTAAATTCAAATTAATTTTGTTTTAAAAATATGACATTCTATTTACAATAAAAGTCTTTTGTTTATTGATTAGCGTTGTATTTTCATTACATTTCAACATTTTTCCTCATAATGGATACTTTGAAATTTCGTGTAATTATGGAATATGAGTTCCGTCGTGGCACCAACGCGGCACAAACGACACGTAACATCAACGACGTTTACGGAGAGAACTGTACAAACGAACGTACAACCCGTTATTGGTTTGCTCGGTTCCGTTCTGGGAATTTTGACTTGAAAAATGAACCTCGTGGTCGTCCGGAAACTTTGGTCAACAATGATGAATTAAAGGCGATTGTGGAAGCTGATGAATCTCAATCTACAGCTGAGCTGGCAGCAGCTTTTGATGTTAGCATCAAAACAATATTGGTCCATTTGCGACAGATTGGCAAGATAAAAAAGCTTGATAGATGGGTGCCCCACAAACTTAACGATCGCCAGCGCAACGTACGCGTCGAGACTTGCCTTGCGCTGCTTAACAGGCACAGAAATTAAGGAATTTTGAACCGAATTGTTACGTGCGACGAAAAATTGATTATTTTTGACAATCGAAAGCGCTCAGCAAGTTGGTTAGATCCTGGTTCGGTACCAAAGCAATGTGCAAAACGAAAAATGACCCCTAGAAAGGTGATGGTCACAGTTTGGTGGTCTAGTGCTGGTGTGATTCATCATAGCTTTTTACAAAACGGCGAGAACATTACTGCAGATGTGTACATTGAAGAACTGACCACAATGATGGTGAAACTCGCACGTCTGCAACCAGCTTTGGTCAATCTGTCGTCTCCACTGCTACTTCACGACAACGCGCGACCCCATACTGCACAACAGACCGTCTCTAAGCTGCATGAGTTGGGTTTGGAAGCTCTCCCTCATCCGCCATACTCACCAGATCTTGCGCCTACCGACTATTACTTTTTCCAAAATTTGGACAACTTTTTAGCGGGAAAAAAATTCAATTCCCGAGAGGCAGTACAAAAGGCCTTTGAAGAGTTTGTTGTCTCCCGTCCTGCTGATTTTTTCAAGAATGGCATCCATAAACTGCCACAGCGTTGGCAAAGATGCATTGATTGCAGGGGTCATTACTTTGAATAAAAGAAATAAATAAGTTCGAAAATAAAATACTTTAACTTTTTTCAAACAAAACGGCAATTTCATAGGTAAAGACCTAATATTTTGCATTCTTTATTTTTAATTTTTATATTATTTGTATTTTCTTCATACTAACTAGCTAGGTATATGATTTATATCTTACCTTGGAAGGTAGAAGGTAAATTTCGAGACATGTCATGCTGCATTTGGCGTAGTGGCCTTCTTTCACCAAATGTGAATTTTGGTAGAGATGTTGGGCCTAAAATAGAAAAGAATAATACAAATGAATGTGTGTATTATAAGGCAGGCTCAAAAATATCTATTGTTATCAATAGATATTTTTGAGCCTGCCTTATAATAATATGTGTATTTTAACTATTTCAACATGAAAAACAAAACTAGCAAAATAATGGCATTTATTACCTATCCATTCAACAGTTCTTCACAAAATTGGTTCTAATCCAATATAATTTACTGCTACTGATCAAAAACACATGAAGAAGCAAATTAATGCATAATGTTAATATTTTAATTTTTGCCCATCTACCCTAAAATTTATGATTTAAATGGAACTGGATATTTATAAACTTTGTTAAGTATTATTAGTTTTAATAAGCCCCTTCAGCCTACAAAACAATTTACATTCCTATAATACAGTTGTAACTATGTCTGACACCAAGTCCTACAAAATAAAATGTATTATTATGTCAATAAAGAAGTTTCAAAATCAAATCAATCATTGCTACTGACCTGGTAAGTTAAGTGTTGGAATAGCTATTGGACTCAATTTTTTGTAGCGACAACAATACTTTTCTTCAAAATGAGCATGGCAGACACGACGATGTTTATAGATATCATCATTATCCAACCCGATAATATCTCCTCCAATGGCACGAATCCATTAATTCAAGTGTGGTTTGTCTTTTTCTGGATTCGGAAATAGATGCAGTGGCTTCTGCATATCTAGAAAGAAATAAATGTGAACTCGTCAAGAGAAAGTAATAGATATCTAATACAAAGTCTGTGTTTATATTTGGATAAATAAGTAAAGTTGCTGGTTTATTTATTGCTTTTTAGTTTGAGTTGAGTCAAATTTTAAGTTTGTGCTTAGGCTTTGACAAAGTTTGTGTACATATTACAAATACACTGTTAGGCAGACTAATGTAATTTCTGGATTGGAACTGTACCATGTTTCTGACCTGCATGCACACAACCAACTAACTTTATGTACCGTACCGTACTGACCGTAGGCAGCAAAACAGTAAGAATAACAACTTACCTCCTGAATCCATCCATACACAAAGGAACACAACACTTTTTACTTGAAAGCGACATGATTGTCTAGAGTCCTTTTTCTCAAAAATTAACGAGTCTCACATAAACTTAGTTACATGCAACTTGAGAAACTGGCTGGAGGAGGAGCATCCATGGATGCTCAACTCGACTCGACAGACCTAGGGGATAACCGTATAACACGACCGAAAACATAAAATATTAAAAAAGAAATATTTTAGGTTGACCGGCCGAACAGTAATTTTAAATTTTTCAATTCCATAATAGGGATGGTCCATTCCAATATTACTATAAGTACGAGTAAGTACTCGATACTTCTATTTAAGCATCGAATAATGGATAAGAAGAAAAACGTTATTTTCTAAGTATGCCAACGTAAACTATAAAAATTACGAGATTAACTATGTATTACATTTTTCCCAACATTGAAAATGGCTGAAAAAATAAACATTTAGATATTGATAGATAGATAGACGCATGTAGACGCATTATGCATTTTCGATCAAAATTATTTCAAAACGTGAGCGGCACTCGACTCGAAACTTGATTCAAAGCGTTAACCTTTATAAGACAAGTATACATGGTTGGATAGTACCGTTAATGGTACACAGTAACACTACCTCATATTACTAATACCATTTAGTAAAACACTTATACTTAGACTTCAGGGTTTACCAAATAATGCCATTAAACAATACTAAAATTAGTACTGGTGATAATACTTTATTAAAACGGATATGAGTACTTTATATATTTATACGTTTACGGTGTTCATAATATGAATATTATCGAATAAGTATTTGAGTACTACTAACTACTAATGCCCAACAATTACATACATAGATTCTGTAGGATACATGTACGTGAACTAGATTTCTCTGTATCTGGAAACCCAGAAACTACGAGGACCGTGATTCCACAATACAACACCGGTCCGTATTACAGAACGAGGCTGTCATCGATCGCTGCTCAAGCAGAGATTTCATTAAATATTTGATCAGTTTCAGCCTTATTAATAAACACGAAATAGCTTTGGATTAGTTACACCATCTTTTGTCTCTTTCGATCCAGCTAAATATTCCAGTAGCAAAAAAAAGGACAAAATCTGAAGTAATTAACCCGAGACTAATACCCGTTTATTAATAAGGTTGTTTATGAATAAAATCTCTGCTTGAGCACCGATCGATGATTGAGCATCATTTTATAATACGGACCTCAGATACAGAACGTGTATTTGAGCTTTTTTTCCTGTTCGCAAATAGCTTATCCAATTGCAGGATACGAATCCGCCCACCGCGTCCTAGTTTATCTACTCAACCACAGAGGCTATCGGATATGAATAGGTATCGATATTTTGATGATATTAGAACATCTCTATTCCAAAACAAAACTCCTATGCTAGGTTGCCACTATGCAGAATGAAATACGTACTATCATAATTTTATTTACTCAACCTAAAAAATGTGCTTACGACCAAGATCACAATTATTATTGTTTCATTGATACAAAAATGAATATCCAATTTAGAAAAACTTTTTGGAAACTTTTTTGGAACTTGGAATTTAATAAATACGACTTATCTATACCCTGTTTCTCCGGAAATGAAACCTACCATAATTTTGAATGAACTTTATGCGGGTAATCAATTAAAGCAATCGAATTAAAAATTCCAAAGCTGGAATAACTTTCTAACAAAGAAGTGTATTTCAATTTTGCACACTAGCCACGCTACTAGTGTCATCTATGCTGGTGAGATAGAGTTACATAAATAAAACGCTACTAAATTAAATATCGTCATGTTTTGTTAGAGTCCTCCACATTAGGTCCTGCACTTTTCTTAGCTGGGTTTATTTTAAATGGTTCCACCTACTTTGAACTAAGATTGAATGCCCTGCAGCTAGTCGTTCACCTGATGTTAAGCAACACGGCCGCCCATAACAGAACAGTTGGTGTCGATTCTGTGTCGCATACTCTAAAGCTAAACGAAATTAACATATTTCCGTTTTTTTCATTTCCTCTTTATCAGAAGAGTACCGGCATACTTTAAGTTTACTTTAGTTTTAGAGAATGCGACACAGAATCACCACCAGTGTCATTCGAAACTCAAAACTATAAAGTTACACGCAACACTGCACTGCGTACATCATCCTAAGAAATCAGCACACTCTGATAATAAGATTACTCGACTGTGAGATCAGTAAAGTCTCAAATGCCCAGTAATTTCACTAGCTACAGCCCTTCAAACTGGAACACAGTAGTGCTTGTGCACTACTACTTGGCAATATATGAAATACACAATGAAAATAACACAAATGTGTACATATTCCAAGCTTAATATCTTACTTAATAGATTACTTTTACTTTTCAAGTTCAACACAATACATTGAACTTTACTATGATGTTGGCATAACGGTGCTTAATGCGCGAGTCTAAAATACAAAAAGAAAAAAGTTACCGCCATCCCGTTTCTGTTGAACTCTTCACGGTATTCCAAAAACAAAAAGCCCACACACAGAAAACACAAACACGATTGGTTTTACTTTTTCAGTCACACTTTTGTAACACTTGTGAAAACAATATAATGAGTTGTTAAAATTGTTAGTAAGTATTGGCGGCAATTTTATTTTTGTTCTGTCATTGTAGTGTTAATTTTTATTCAGCAGGACACGCAGTGTCTTCGACGGGTGCTTGTGGCAGACTAGCGGCACTTAGCGGCAGGCAGACTGTGTATGCCTGGCGGCAGGGCTGGATTCCAAACCTCAAAAAATATTGTACGTAGAAAATAAAATTATACTATATGTCCAAAATTATACCACGTTTGAGGTTTCATGTTTTTTTTTATATCGTATATGTTTTGTTTTTCGGCGTTTTAGTTTCGAATTAAATTAAAATGCATCCGTATACATATCCTTAATGATATTTCGTTTTAATCAGTTAGGACAAAAATATAAATGAAATCTTAAGGAATTTCAAGTAATCAGTTCAATCAAGTTCAGTGGACATCTATTTCGACTTATGCGTCAATCGGAACTTCGTCCTTAGCAGTCGTCACTATATTGTTTCAGTATATCAAGGGAAAGCGTATATGTATTGCAACTATTCACTGTTGAGTCAAGGTTTGTCTATGATGTCGTCTTTCTCGCACTCATTCATAAAATAGGTACAAAAATCCTTCTCTGTCAGAATGGCTTGCATAGTAAAAATTCCCGATATTGTAAGGTAAATATTAAAATTACTTTACTATTAATTAAGTAACTATTATAACAATTCGGTCGACCTAAAGATAAAATTATGGTATTTACGCATAGTATAGTGGCATTACGATACTACATACTACACACTATGAAATAATGGTACAAATAGTATAATTATACTACGAAATCCAACCCTGCCTGAGCGGCCGCGATTTGAATTCCGATGTGTGGGGCGATCAGTGTTGGAATAAGATAGATAAAAAATACTGTACGTTTTGTTCAAAAAGAAAGATATTTATTTATTGCTTAAATATATTTAGTGCTTAAGTATACACTTAAAGTAACCTAAAATATATACTCTGACAAGAGTGTTTCAATTTTAGTTGCATAGATAGAGAACTCTTTATAGATAGATAGATAGATAGAAAATGCTTTATTGCTCAAATAACAAATGTAGGTACAAAGGCGAACTTAATGCTAGAGAGCATTATCTTCCAGTTAACCTGGGTGTAACATGGAAATTTTTGCAGGGCAGTACAACGTAGCTTAAATATAGATTGTCTAGATAACATATAAAAACACTTACATACATTTAATTTTCTTGTATCTCTATTCACATACATAGCTACTTAATTACTACTAATTTAACACATATAAACTAGGAGTTTATCGTTCCACCAATGAGATATAAAAGTATCAAGAAAAACTTATAAACTAGTGTTACAATGGGCGGTCTTATCGGTGAAAGCGATCTCTTCCGGACAACCTTTGAATGGACAGTATCAAATGCAAAAGAGTAGACGAAGGTGTATGACATTTTAAAAGAAAGCTAATAACAACAATTAAAAAACAAATACCTACTTAATTTTTAGCAATAAATATACCTGTATCCTAATACTTATACTATTATTACTTATACTATTTCAACATTTTTCCTCATAATGGATACTTTGAAATTTCGTGTAATTATGGAATATGAGTTCCGTCGTGGCACCAACGCGGCACAAACGACACGTAACATCAACGACGTTTACGGAGAGAACTGTACAAACGAACGTACAACCCGTTATTGGTTTACTCGGTTCCGTTCTGGGAATTTTGACTTAAAAATGAACCTCGTGGTCGTCCGGAAACTTTGGTCAACAATGATGAATTAAAGGATTGTGGAAGCTGATGAATCTCAATCTACAGCTGAGCTGTCAGCAGCTTTTGATGTTAGCATCAAAACAATATTGGTCCATTTGCGACAGATTGGCAAGATAAAAAAGCTTGATAGATGGGTGCCCCACGAACTTAACGATCGCCAGCGCAACGTACGCGTCGAGACTTGCCTTGCGCTGCTTAACAGGCACAGAAATGAAGGAATTTTGAACCGAATTGTTACGTGCGACGAAAAATGGATTCTTTTTGACAATCGAAAGCGCTCAGCAAGTTGGTTAGATCCTGGTTTGGTACCAAAGCAATGTGCAAAACGAAAAATGACCCCTAGAAAGGTGATGGTCACAGTTTGGTGGTCTAGTGCTGGTGTGATTCATCATAGCTTTTTTACAAAACGGCGAGAGCATTACTGCAGATGTGTACATTGAAGAACTGACCACAATGATGGCGAAACTCGCACGTCTGCAACCAGCTTTGGTCAATCGGTCGTCTCCACTGCTACTTCACGACAACGCGCGACCACATACTGCACAACAGACCGTCTCTAAGCTGCATGAGTTGGGTTTGGAAGCTCTCCCTCATCCGCCATACTCACCAGATCTTGCGCCTACCGACTATTACTTTTTCCAAAATTTGGACAACTTTTTAGCGGGAAAAAAATTCAATTCCCGAGAGGCAGTACAAAACGCCTTTGAAGAGTTTGTTGTCTCCCGTCCTGCTGATTTTTTCAAGAAGGGCATCCATAAACTGCCACAGCGATGGCAAAGATGCATTGATTGCAGGGGTGATTACTTTGAATAAAAGAAATAAATAAGTTCGAAAAAAAATACTTTAACTTTTTTCAAACAAAACGGCAATTTCATAGGTAAAGACCTAATAAAGGCGAAAGTTTGTATGTGTGTTTGAGTGTATGTTTGTTATTCCTTCAAGCTCAAACGGCTGAATGGATTTAGAGAAAATTTGGTACCAAGATAGCTTATACACGGGATTAACATATAGGCTACATTTTATACCGGAAAAGTGAAATTTTCTCGTGGAATGAGCAAATAATCAAAATATTTTTTATCCGCGTGTGCTACCGCGGGGCGCAACTAGTATTACTTATAAAGCAGATCATGAAATAGAATATATAAAAAAAATCGTACGTCTTTGAAAAATACCACCAGTTTAGTACGATAGCCTCTCGCAATATTACACTGTAAAGGTAGAATAATTAAAGGGAAGAAAATACGGTAGACACAATTTAATCACCAATTAAGCAACTGTTAATTATCAATTAACTTAAATAATCATATTTAAGATAAATAATTATAATTAATTGTAAAACATGGTAAATTTATTTCGATTTCTGTAATTGTTATTATACTGTCATTATTTTTGTAATTGGCTCATCTTGAAATTACTTCTGTTGATTCAAAGTCGGTATGTTGCTAAACGAATTTATGACAAAATGCTGGAATGCAAATAATAGGTCTTTACCTATGAAATTGCCGTATTGCAGTACAGACTTTTTCAAACAAAAAAAAGTTTTGATTGGCTATGAATTCTAAATTCAAATTAATTTTGTTTTAAAAATATGACATTCTATTTACAATATAAGTCTTTTGTTTATTGATTAGCGTTGTATTTTCAATACATTTCAACATTTTTCCTCATAATGGATACTTTGAAATTTCGTGTAATTATGGAATACGAGTTCCGTCGTGGCACCAACGCGGCACAAACGACACGTAACATCAACGACGTTTACGGAGAGAACTGTACAAACGAACGTACAACCCGTTATTGGTTTGCTCGGTTCCATTCTGGGAATTTTGACTTGAAAAATGAACCTCGTGGTCGTCCGGAAACTTTGGTCAATAATGATGAATTAAAGGCGATTGTGGAAGCTGATGAATCTCAATCTACAGCTGAGCTGGCAGCAGCTTTTGATGTTAGCATCAAAACAATATTGGTCCATTTGCGACAGATTGGCAAGATAAAAAAGCTTGATAGATGGGTGCCCCACGAACTTAACGATCGCCAGCGCAACGTACGCGTCGAGACTTGCCTTGCGCTGCTTAACGGGCACAGAAATGAAGGAATATTGAACCGAATTGTTACGTGCGACAAAAAATGGATTCTTTTTGACAATCGAAAGTGCTCAGCAAGTTGGTTAGATCCTGGTTCGGTACCAAAGCAATGTGCAAAACGAAAAATGACCCCTAGAAAGGTGATGGTCACAGTTTGGTGGTCTAGTGCTGGTGTGATTCATCATAGCTTTTTACAAAACGGCGAGAGCATTACTGCAGATGTGTACATTGAAGAACTGACCACAATGATGGCGAAACTCGCACGTCTGCAACCAGCTTTGGTCAATCGGTCGTCTCCACTGCTACTTCACGACAACGCGCGACCCCATACTGCACAACAGACCGTCTCTAAGCTGCATGAGTTGGGTTTGGAAGCTCTCCCTCATCCGCCATACTCACCAGATCTTGCGCCTACCGACTATTACTTTTTCCAAAATTTGGACAACTTTTTAGCGGGAAAAAAATTCAATTCCCGAGAGGCAGTACAAAACGCCTTTGAAGAGTTTGTTGTCTCCCGTCCTGCTGATTTTTTCAAGAAGGGCATCCATAAACTGCCATTGCGTTGGCAAAGATGCATTGATTGCAGGGGTGATTACTTTGAATAAAAGAAATAAATAATTTCGAAAAAAAAATACTTTAACTTTTTCAAACAAAACGGCAATTTCATAGGTAAAGACCTAATATGTTCATTTTCTGATTGTAAATAAGTAAGATTGCAAACTAAAATATCGTGATTGAATTATATAAGATAAATAAAATATGAGTAAGGTTAGATGGTTAAGACTAATAATATAATAATAATAATATAAAATAATAATAATGATGGTTATGGTAATAGTTATGGAACTGAAGGAACTATTGTGAAATACTATTGTATAATAATATAATGACATGCCTAATATAACGTGATGTTATAATGTGGTCAATGAAATAAATGAAAATGAAATGAAATGCCACTTTAAGTTTTATTTTTTTATTGCATAGATTGCATCTACAGTTTGTGTTAGAAGTCTGTAGAGTATTTGATTTGGTAAATCTTACTAAATATTCTTTCACAATCTGCATTTGCATTTGGAAACACTAGACAATTCAATGCTTTTTATTATATAGGTATTTATTGAAAATAACTTGTAAAAGGTAAAAATTATCGTATATTTGCGATCATTAGAAACGGATGGTATATCGTACATCATGACAAATTATTGTACAAATACCATAATTATTGTACATAATCCAACTCTGGGGGCGACGCCGATGCTTGACCGTGTTACCTCATCGGATACTCTGTTTCGACGGAACTCTTCCTTATTTTTTTATTTCCTTTCTCCTATTTTACCTTCTTTACATTTAAATATACGGCAATATTTTTCTTATGAAAAATATTATAATCAGTAATAACTACATAGAATAGAATATTTTTTATTGTTAAACTGTTACAAAATGAACGTATGGTGCTAAATACTATGTTCCAACAGTTTTGTCCATTTCGGACTCACAATACATATTATGTTATAACAATTTAAGGAACTAAATGTATTTTCCATTAATACACATTTTAGGTGTTGATCTCACGTCAAACCTTAACTTTTGATCATACATCGAGTCCAAAGCCAAAATAGCTTCAAAAAAACTCGGCATTTTGTCCAAGGCAAAGCGGTACGTCACATCTGGACAGCTTCTTAATCTCTATCAAGCACAGCACCCCTACCGCGTAACTGTTCTGGGAATCGGCTTCGCCTGTCATCCTGTACGTGCCAATTAACAAGTCCACGAGTGCGAGCAAGAGAGAACACGATTACGATCTCCACCAGACTTACGCGGTAAGGCCCCTGGTCCGATCGTGTATGGAGTACTACTGCCACCTGTGGGACGGATCTGCCAAGTACCAGCTTGAGGCTCTGGACTCGATTGAACGGCGTGCCAAAAGGCTCATTGACGACGACACTTTGGTTGGTGAAAGCCTCCAGAGCCTAGCACACCGACGTAAGGTGGCAAGTCTGTCGGTCTTCTACAGATTACACCACGGCGAATGCGCTCAAGAACTGCATGATCTCATTCTCCCATCACCATTCCACTACCGTACTACTAGACGCTCGGCTAAGCGCCATCCTTTCGTGGTCGAAATACCACCTATTCGTACCAATCGATTTGATTCCACGTTCTTAATTAGAACGGATAAGGAATGAAATGCCCTGCCAGCGCCTGTGTTTCCGGCGAAATATGACCCGGGCGTGTTCAAGAGAAGAGTGAATAGGTATTTACTTGGCTAGCATGCTACACCTTCGATCGCATCGTCACTTCCCATCAGGTGAGAGCGTGGTCAAATGCTAGACAAGTTAGAAGTAAAAAAAAAATACACCGACACTAGAACTTAAAGTTAAAATACACAAAATGAATATAAAGCTTTACTTTAAAAAAAATATCAGGAATCATACATAATAATAATCATACATACAACAATAAATAAAGTTTTGTTATTTATAGCACTATCGCTGCTTAGCGTAGGTAATTAACAGATTAATTAAAATGCAGTGGCGTAGTTAGGCGTGGGCGAAGTGGGCCCTCGAACTTAAAGGGGCCTCGCGGGGCCTCTTTAAATGCGATGCTACTAGTCTTTAAATCCCCGTTACAGGGAGTACACGCCACGACCCCTTATGTTGTAAATACTTTTAGATAACTATACTATCTGCTAATAATACGGAGTTTTGGCGGGAAAGCGAAAAAGATTGTGTCACCGCATTGTATTATTTTCCAAAACTTGTGTTATTTTCAGTGTTAGAGCATAAAATTGGTGGCATTTTATTCGTTAAGTGCTGGATTACAAGCGTGAGTGTGGGAAAATGGTATAATGATGGTGAAACGTTTCTTTTCGTGTTGTTTCTAAAACTCCATAGAAGCTTCAAGTAAAGTTGCCACCACTTTACTAGGAGTATGACTTTGACTAGACTATGACTTGACTATGACTTTTCCCGCCAAAAACTCAAATACTTGGTTTTATACCCATTTAGTTACTATTTAGTTACTATAAGTGCTGTATATCCAATGATATTGTAGGTACGTCAGGAATGAATAATACTGTTTGTGACCATTTAAACAATCTAAGACCTTTCAATGTACACAGTTTTTTTTTATGTTTTGGCTCCACACCTCCATGTATTTAGCCAGTGTCAAGTAATGGATAATTTATTAAGTTAATGATATTTTACGCAAATATTAGGTCTTTACCTATGAAATTGCCGTTTTGTTTGAAAAAAGTTAAAGTATTTTAAAGTATTATTCAAAGTAATCACCCCTGCAATCAATGCATCTTTGCCAACGCTGTGGCAGTTTATGGATGCCCTTCTTGAAAAAATCAGCAGGACGGGAGACAACAAACTCTTCAAAGGCGTTTTGTACTGCCTCTCGGGAATTGAATTTTTTTCCCGCTAAAAAGTTGTCCAAATTTTGGAAAATGTAATAGTCGGTAGGCGCAAGATCTGGTGAGTATGGCGGATGAGGGAGAGCTTCCAAACCCAACTCATGCAGCTTAGAGACGGTCTGTTGTGCAGTATGGGGTCGCGCGTTGTCGTGAAGTAGCAGTGGAGACGACCGATTGACCAAAGCTGGTTGCAGACGTGCGAGTTTCGCCATCATTGTGGTCAGTTCTTCAATGTACACATCTGCAGTAATGCTCTCGCCGTTTTGTAAAAAGCTATGATGAATCACACCAGCACTAGACCACCAAACTGTGACCATCACCTTTCTAGGGGTCATTTTTCGTTTTGCACATTGCTTTGGTACCGAACCAGGATCTAACCAACTTGCTGAGCGCTTTCGATTGTCAAAAAGAATCCATTTTTCGTCGCACGTAACAATTCGGTTCAAAATTCCTTCATTTCTGTGCCTGTTAAGCAGCGCAAGGCAAGTCTCGACGCGTACGTTGCGCTGGCGATCGTTAAGTTCGTGGGGCACTCATCTATCAAGCTTTTTTATCTTGCCAATCTGTCGCAAATGGACCAATATTGTTTTGATGCTAACATCAAAAGCTGCTGCCAGCTCAGCTGTAGATTGAGATTCATCAGCTTCCACAATCGCCTTTAATTCATCATTGTTGACCAAAGTTTCTGGACGACCACGAGGTTCATTTTTCAAGTCAAAATTCCCAGAACGGAACCGAGGAAACCAATAACGGGTTGTACGTTCGTTTGTACAGTTCTCTCCGTAAACGTCATTGATGTTACGTGTCGTTTGTGCCGCGTTGGTGCCACGACGGAACTCATATTCCATAATTACATGAAATTTCAAAGTATCCATTATGAGGAAAAATGTTGAAATGTAATTAAAATACAACGCTAATCAATAAACAAAAGACTTATATTGAAAATAGAATGTCATATTTTTAAAACAAAATTAATTTGAATTTAGAATTCAAAGCCAATCAAAACTTTTTTTTGTTTGAAAAAGTCTGTACTGCAATACGGCAATTTCATAGGTAAAGACCTATTATGTGTCAAGTCACAGTCGAAGTCATAAAGGCAAGTCATAGTCTAGTCAAAGTCATACTCCTAGTAAAGTGGTGAATTGATGACTTCGACTATGATCTGACACATATTTGCGTGAAATATCATTAACTTGATAAATTATCAATTACTTGACACTGGCTAAATACACAAAAGTGTGGAGCCAGAACGTAAAAAAAAGAAAAATAAGTATATATTATATACACAAGTTGCGTTTAAGCTTGTGATGTGCCGCAAAAATGTATATCCGCGGACACGGATCCCGATATTTTGTTCAAGATCCGCGGATAGGAATTCGGATATCTGGAACATCACTACATGCAAGTTAAGTTTGAAGTATCACACGGGGGGAAGGGGGGAAGTAAATCTTCACTTGACGCGTCGAAAATATATTCCTAACTCCTGTACTTACACTGAATTGTTAATTTACTACTTAACTGGATAAAATCCCTGTCCCAACGATGATAAGAAAAGAATAGAATCTATACATTTGAAATTCAAAGTCCTGACTGACTGACTTATATATCAACGCACAGCCTAAACCGCTGGTCCTAGAGACTTGAAATTTGGAGGGTGTGTTCTTTGTAAAGTGTAGGTATCCACTAAGAAAGGGTTTTTCGAAATTCCACCCCTAACAGGGTGAAATGGGTGGTTGAATTATCTATGAAAAAAATTCTTCTCAGTTTCTTATAGACCACGCGGGCGAAGCCGCGGGTAGAAGCTAGTTAGAATATAGTTTACCTTATTGCATAGATTATTCCTGTAAGCTTCATTGTGTAAAAACTGTGTACATGCAAAGGTTTTAAGCTATAAAAATAGTCTCGGACAGTATTATCCATTCCGGACGTACAATTAAATAGTAAAGAAATGAATAAATGAAAATAAGAAGTAAAATATAAATTTGTTGAAGAAAATTTACTCCCTACTAAAAATTTCCTTATATTATATTGATCTCACGATAAGATGTAAGATGTAATTTAAGGTAATAAATAATTTCGACATAAGGTGAACGACTAGCTCGTCACGTCATCCATTATCATTAAAAAAACTTTTTTACGCTTATAATTTTTTGTTGCTAGTGAGTAGTTAAAGTTTGAAAACAGCGCCATCTACAAAAATTTACCGAGTCTGCAGAAAGTTTATCGAGATGAATCATTTTGCGTTTTAGTTCACTATACTACCGCACGATGGCGCTGGCAACACAGCCGCAAAAGTTGTTTACTATCTTACCCGCAATGTTATTAGGGCGCCACTTTATCTAGCATGAGGCGTGGCATGACCCGACAAAACGCTGATTCATATATTATTTAATTAAGGCGCGTAAAAGAGCCGATTGAAATTGAGATTTCACGTTTTTAACAACGCCCTTGGCCACGGAAGTGTGATTAGTGTAATTAATAAGAGATTGGTGTCGATTCTGTGTCGCATTCTCTAAAGCTAAACTAAATTAACATATTTCCGTCTTTTTCATTTCCCCTTTATCAGAAGAGTACCGCCATACTTTAAGTTTAGTTTTAGAAAATGCGACACAGAATCGACACCATTGTAGCTGTACCCCAAGTACGAGTTTTTTCGAATGTACATTAAAGATATGGTGCACAAATATTATGTCATGTTAACTGCTGCTATCTAGTATTATAATATAACTTTTTCTTGCTTTTGTAATAAATATATATTAGTTTACTTTATTATAAAATATGTAAGTATTAGGATGAATTTATATTTACCAAGTTATAGGTAATAGTTTATTTTTATCTGTATTTCTTTTTATTCTAAATTGTTTTAGACCGCCGTGTATTATATTTTGATACTTTCCATCCAAAGGTTGTCTGGAAGAGATCGCTATTAGCGATAAGACCGCCCTTTGTTGCACTAGTATGTAAGATTTAATAATTCCTGTATTGTATGAATTTCGTTGGTGAGACAATAAAGAGTTTATCTATTACTCCTGTATATACTTGTTATAGAAAAAACCCAACACAGCGCCTTTTTTTACACATGTTTACTAGGTGGTAGGACTTTTCTGCAAAGTTCGTCTAGGTAGGTACCACCGCTTTGCCAGTTATTCTGCCGCCAAGTAGTAGTGCGCAAGCACTACTGTGTTCCGGTTTGAAGGGCACTGTAGCTAGTGAAATTACTGGGCAAATGAGACTTTATGACCTAATCTCACAGTTTTGTAATCTTATTACCAGACTGTGCTGTCTCAGAATGGCGTGCGCAGTGCAGTGTCATGCGAAACTATAATTTAGTGTTTCAAGTGTCACTGCAACTGATATGGGCAGTCGTGTCGCTTAACATCAGGCGAGCGGCTTGCTCGTCATGTCATTTCGTAACATAAAAAAAAAAATGTTAATGCTGTTGGACTATACCGATCTTTACAGCGTCACCGGGAGGGAAGCGCTTAAAAGGCCCAGCCGTCAAAAGTATAATTAATAATAATTGTAATTGACTGACCCGATAAGTGTTGGTAGTAACTCTGCCTTCGGACCTATGGGCTGTGGGTTCGATTCCCACCCAGGACAAACATTTGTGTGATGAACATAGGTGTTTGTTCTGTGTCCGGGTGTTATATTGTATTCTATGTATGTTTAAAAACAAAATGTATCTAAGTATTGTTATCTGGTTCCTATAGTACAAGCTTTGCTTAGTTTGGGGCTAGATGGCGCTGTGTGAAATGTCCACTTATAAAAAAAATTGGGGGCAACCAATATCAAGGGCACCCCTGGGGTGTGAGCCTCGGCTTGTGTCGTTGTCGGGATAAGAGGATCGAGAAGACTACGTCCACTCTTCCAGTGGACTTCCAGGAACTTTTCCGGGAACTACGAGGACCATGCTCCCACAACATACAGTCACAGAACAAATGTTTGTTTTTAAAATAATTTTCCGCGGGAATCGAACCCGCCGCGTCTAAGTTATGAGCCAACCTGGTCGTCCAAAGAGGCTAACTGTATCATAACTTTTACTAATTAAAACAATAATAAAATTACTTATTAAATTTTTTAATACAATTGGTAACATTTATGCGTAGGTACTTAATGATTAAAAAAAACGAGTGCTTTTAAACGACTGAAGTAAAACTTCTTCAGTTTAGCTCCATCTATCGGCCGGTATAACTTTGTTTTTGCTGTTTATTGTTAATGCCGCCATCTTGACAATTGTAAATTGTCATTTTACCGGACATACCAACATAATACAAATTTGAACTTTGTTATGTTGACAATGGAGATCTACATGATATATATATGAATATCTTGAAAAATTATCAATTACTTGACACTGGCTAAATACACAAAAAAATGGAGCCAAACCAAAAAATAACTTCCATTCGCCTCGCATTCACCAGCTTACTCCCCAAGTCAAGTGTGCGTAAAGAGGTTTTACTTCAAAACCTTACAAACTAAAACAGTAACAAAATTACTTATTAAAATCATTCAATACAATTGGTAACATTTACGAGTAGATACTTAATGATAAAAAATACAATAATTACAAATAATCATTTTCATAAATCTAAAGTTTTCTAAACTGAACCGTTTTTTCTTATAATAATATTTGGCTTCGCGCGTCATAGAATCCAGCCGCTTTTAATCGAGAAATAAATGCAACGCTACATTAGCTGCTTTAAAGCAGTAGTCAATGGCTAAAACATTACAAAAATAATATCATTAATCCATCCAGTCCCACTCCTGGGACACGGCTTATAAAAAAAAAGATATAATGAATATCTTTATTTTTTTCTTTTCTTTGGCTTTCTTATAATGTATGACATAATCTACCATGTTGGCCATGCAATATATATATGAACGAATTTCTCCCGCGGCGTGGACTATGGGAAAATAATTCAACCACCCATTTCACCCTCTTAAGGGTGGAATTTCGAACAATCCTTTCTTAACGGATGCCTACGTCATAACATCTACCTGCATCCCAAATTTCAGCCCGATCCGTCCAGTGGTTTGGGCTGTGCGTTGATAGATCACTATGTCAGTCAGTCACCTTTGAGTTATATATATTTATTTATTTATTTTATTTATTTTTTATTTTTTCTCACACAACGCCATCTAGCCCAAACTAAGCAAAGCTTGTGCTATGGGAACCAGATAACTGATACAATACTTAGATACTTTTTTGTTTGTAAATACATACATAGAATACAATATGACACCCAGACACAGAACAAACACCTATGTTCATCACACAAATGTTTGTCCTGAGTGGGAATCGAACCCACAACCCACAGTTCAGAAGGCAGGGCTACTACCAACTGAGCTATCGGGCCAGTCATATTTAGATATAATAACAAACGCAAAGCGTAAAAAACTGACGTCAGACTTATTTTTATCATGGATGCCATTGTCAGAACTGTCACAAATTGAAATGACCATACGAGAAACACAAATAAAAAAGAATCATCAAAATCCGTTCACTCAGTCGAAAGTTCTAAGGTAACAAATGTAAAAAAAAAAATACAGTCAAATTGAGAACCTCCTCCTTTTTGAAGTCGGTTAAACACAAAGTCGTGTTGGTTACACCACTTATAAATCTAGAACGGCGTGATTTATCTTCGTCTGGAATAGGATAATATGTAATAAAATTGAAGTCAGTCAATTTAAAAAAAAAACAATTCCTATATATGTATATTCCTCGACTGTTAGGCGGAACAGCCGGGTCAGCTAATTACAAAATAATTATCGAACCTACTCACAAAATTTCGCGAGAATGAGAAATGTTGAGTTTTGGCGGGAAAACGAAAAAGATAGCGTCACCGCATTGTATTATTTTCCAATCCTTGTGTTATTTTCAGTGTTAGTGCAAGAAACTGGTGGCGTTTTATTCGTTAAGTGCTGGATTACAGGCGTGAGTGTGGGAAAGTGGTCTAGTAAAGTTGCCACCACTTTACTAGGAGTATGACTGGACTATGACTTGACTTGATGATTTGGACTGTGACTTGACACATATCTGCGTGAAATATCATTAGGTAAATTATCAATTACTACACACTGGCTAAATACACAAAAGTGTGGAGTCAAGAAAAAAAAAGTGATATACGACTCGTAGATGAGAACAGATGGGACATACGAAGTCATTTATCACTCAATCAATTTTTTTTTATATCATTTAACTTCTTTTTATGTTGTTTGTACGAACAATGCATTTTTAAATAAAATAGATCTAAATTTTTACCGCACGGCTTACAACGATACTGACCGTTTTTCAATAAAACTAAATGATTTTCTCTAACAAATGAACTGACATTGGATTGTCTGTGGTCCGTAGAAAACGCATGCTGAAAAATGGCTTGTCTATCATTCTTAATTTGAATCTGACAGCTATTGCACAAAATGGCGGCGTCATCTGTCAATTGCATATTGTGCGTCGTAAGAAAGTTACTTATGTTGCCTAAAGCTCTGTTAGAGTTCCGTATTGATGTTTCATGACCTAAAACTCCGCTGGCATTATTTTGGAAGTCAATGGAGTATTTTTTTAGGTTAGCCAAATGGCAGGTGCTCTTGATATGTTCATTTTGCTCGGTTGGCTGATGTAGGGAGTTGCACAATAAACAATGGATGCAGGAGTCGCTGACCTGCAAACAAAAACGAGTGTGCTTTAGACCGAACGACTGAAGTAAAACTTATTTAGTTTAGCTCCATCTATCGGCCGGTATAACTTTGTTTTTGCTTTGTGTAATGTTAATGTCGCCATCTTGAATTTTGGCGGGAAAACGAAAAGATCACGTCACCGCCATGTATTATTTTCCAAAACTTGTGTTATTTTCAGTGTTAGTGCATAAAATTGGTGACATTTTATTCGTTAAGTGCTGGATTACAGGCACGATTGTGGGTAAGTGGTGTAATGATGGTGAATCGTTTCTTTTCGTATTGTTCCCAAAACTACATAGATAGAGATAGCTTCTGGTAAAGTTGCCACCACTTTACTAGGAGTATGACTTGACTACACTAGACTATGATTTGACTTGATGACTTGACATACATATAATATTAATTAACTTGAGAAATTATCAATTACTTGACACTAGCTAAATACACAAAAGAGTGGAGTCAAAAAAATAAATATTACTTACCTTTCTCAAACAGTTCTTGTCATTAATGGAAGCCATTATCGTTTTCACATGTTCTTCAGTCCATACATGTTTTTTATCGTCTATCTTCACCAATATTTGACATAAGGTACACAAATAATTCTTATCGGTGGCAATAATCCCTTGAAAATTCAGAACTGGGACATTTACTGCATCTCCATTGTTGGCTGTTATTTTTACAGTGCTATTTGACAGTGCTACCACTGTATGCTCCATCTTATGCTTGTTTGAAGCAATTTCCAAGTACATCTGAAGTTCCTCAAATTCTTTCATGTCATTATATTCGATAGGTTTTATGTCTTTTTCAGTTAAAGTTACCAAATCTTTGTTACTATTTTCTTGTGGCGTGTTTTGTACTGATTTATTTTCCGATTTGGCTTTCTTTTTTTTAGTTTTTTGAGTTTTATTACTAGATTCATTTTTCATCGCAGTTACGCTTCCTAAGCTGACTTCATTATCTTTTCTTTTTGGCTCTTCACTATCTTCTTTGACGTTATCTTTCTTTTTATTTAGATCTGCATTGTAAGTGTTACAAGATTCATTTGTTTCACTTGATTTCGTAACAGTTGCTTCAGCATTCTCCGTGTTATCAAAATTGATATAGTCGAGATCCCCAAACATACCATTATCTATATTAGAATTTTCGTACATATCCGCTAGTTTTTGTAGTAACATGTCAAATTTCACAGAGTTGATGTGTCTTTCAGATATCTCGTGATTTCTGTCTGAAGTATTTCTAACGACAGATGAGCAGTTTCCGCAGTAGTAAGTATTATCAATGCCAAATTTTACAATGGATTCTTTTTGATCAGATTTTATTTGCAGACTTGTCCGTTCTAATGCTAAATTGGTTATTTTTAAGCACGCTAAATGTTTTATGCTTTTCTTGTGTTCTTCAGAATATGATTTTGGTACTTCAATATTGCACATATAGCATTTGTATGTGGCCATATTAAGGAGTTCATCTGAAACGTAATGTAAAAATTTATTCTGTTTTTTTTTTTGTTGACGTGTCTTGAAGTGGTCGCTGTCAGCGATAATACCTCCCATTGTAACACTAGTTTATAAGGTTTTCTTGATACTGTTATATTTCATTGGTGGAACAATTAAGAGCTCTATATAAAATAGGGGATAATGGAAGAAGGTAGAAAATTTTGGATTGTATGTAATTTTTAATGCTACATCATTTAAAAAAATACTGTGAAAAATAAAAAATAAATTATTGGAAAATGGGTGTTGTGAAATGGGTGGCCCACCCACCCATTTCACTTAGGGGGATGAAAAATAAATAACAACCTATTATCAAACTCATAATAAAATAAAATAAATAAAATAAAATCGGTTCAGCAGTTTCGGAGGAGTATGATAACAAATTTGTTTATATAAATAATTTGACGTTAGTTAGTTTTTATTACTACTCAGTTATAATATTGTTACTAAAAATTTTTTGGAAGCTTAGCAAACGTAACACAGGGTAACCTAGTACGGATGCTAAAGTGCTTAGATATCTTATGTTTGTTACTTACTTACCTATGTTTAAATAGTTACCAACTGCTTTTTTTTAAAGATGTTTTCCTTTTATTTATATGATATTTAGTTGATAACTATATATACCTAATAATTATAAGCCACTAGCATAAGATTGTTATTTACTTATTGGCAAAAAATTAATATTACTAAAAAAAAAAAACTGACACGAAATTTTTATATCTATAGACTAGCTTCTGCCCGCGGCTTCGCCCGCGTAGCCTAAAGAAAACGAATAAAAAAAATTTCATACATAATTCAACCACCCATTTCACCCTCTTAGGGATGGAATTTCGAAAAACCCTTAGTGGATACCTACACTTTACAAAGAACACACCCTCCAAATTTCAAGTCTCTAAGAGCTTAGGCTGTGCGTTGATATATAAGTCAGTCAGGACTTTGAATTTTATATGTACAGATAAGCGGAAATTCGGAATGAATAATACTGTTTGTGACCATTTTTGTAGTTTAAGAACTTTGCATGTACACAGTTTTTATACAATAAAGTAAATTAAGCCTATTTCCAACAGGAGTAATACAGCATGCTGATGTTATGTGATATTAAACTTTCCATTATAACTTACCTATATCCCTTATTTCTCCTAAGTCATTGTTTCCATCAGCCAATAACTCAAATTCGAAAAACTCGTTTTTCTGGTCCTTTTTAAATGTGCTCCACGAATGTATCAGCGCGTCTACATTCATAGGTTTATTGTTGTATAAATATGTTAAAGGCAACCCTGAACCCGAAGACATCTTGATGGCTTCTGGGGCAATTTCACTTTCCACTGAAAATAAAACGAATGCATTTTTTATTTTTGAACTGTCTCTGTCAACCACAATCCAAAATCCCAAACCGCAGCGATATGTGATATCCACACAAAAAACTCATAAAATTAATAAACCCGGGGTTTGTGCGGACACGCGTCTCAAAGGCTATGGAGGATTTATCGAATTCAAACCGTTGCAAGTGTTAGTATGACTACTCTATAACTCTCTATGCGACCGCCTTAGAACTGCTTATGCATTATAATGCTTAAACAGTTGCGTTTAAGTATCAAATCTCGCGCCCTTTATATAAGTCGGCGCGTCGACTTTACCATATCCAAAACCCCAAACCACAACGTTTATGTTATGTCAAAACAGCGAGTATATAACCACTACTAATACATAAACAATACAAATTTTTAGCTTTGTGTTGACAATGGAAGGGTTGAGAATAAAAAGGGTTTAACTGTCAAATCGACAGTTTCGACAAAATTGACTTTAAACGTCAACGGGGTCATTTTAATGTAGAGTGCTTATAAGGTAATTGAAAAGGTTTATGCAAGTTTCAGTTGCTTGAAAATGTTTTAATTCTATTTAAAATTACTAAATATAGTACTAATTCATACAATTACTGTAAAAATATAATATAATAAAATAAATAAAGTAATGTTTTTATGCTAAGCGAACTGTATTCCTGTGACAGATAAACCATTTTTAGACTCAAAACCTCGAGATTTAACCCTCATTTCGGTATTTTTAGAATGTATTATTGAAGATAATTTCACGTTGAATCCACCGATACCCATAAGTCATTTTGTATAAAAAATCAGTTAAATCCTTTTTATTCTCACCCCTTCAATGGAGATCTACGTAAAGTCAATCGTGCGTAAAGATATACTTAAAAAATGTTATTGCTTTTCACCAAATATATTCTCCACGCGAACTAACACACGATTCACAACAAAACTCATAAAACTAATAAGCCCCGGGTATGTGCGGACACGCGTCTCAAAGGCTATTTTTATTTATTATCCATATATTTTTTTATTTATTGTGATAAAAACGACAAAATCAATTACAATTATCGGGTTGTTCCTGACTCATCCCACGCCAACTCATCCTTCGTATTATTTTTTCTTAACTCAACCCATTTCTATTCTCAACTCATCCTACAGCTATTTTATCATTAATTATTCTTAACTCACCCTTTTTTGTATTCTCAACTCATCCGACATAATGTAAAACATCCTTAATAATGTAAAACTTTTTCTGCTGTCTATACCTTTTCTTAATATTTTTGCTTTGCAATGAGCGTCGGTTGAGTTGAGAATACATTTGGGATGAGTTGAGAAAATAAATTAGTGGGATGAGTTAAGAATACCAATTAAGGACGAGCTGAGAATTTTTTTATAAGAGGATGAGCTTACGAGGGACGAGTCAGGAACAACCCCAATTATCACACAAAGTATTTCATACATTAACATAAAACAAATCAGGGTTATAAAATAATAAAAGAATGGAGGAAGTGTCGAATTTAGCCCCTTGCATGTGTTACTATGACTATTTATTAGTTGGTAGTATCCCTGCCTTCTGAACTACAGGTTGTGGGTTCGATTCCCACCCAGGACACACATTTGTGTGATGAGCATTGATGTTAGTTCTGTGACTGGGTGTATTGTATTCTATGTATGTATTTACAAACAAAAAGTAAGTATTGTAAGCTTTGCTTAGTTTGGGGCTAGATGGCGCTGTGTGAGATGTACACACATATTAATAATAATAAATAATATAATAAAGTATTTATTTCGTCTCAATTACACAGATGTTCGGTACATTATACATAGTATTTAATGTAGTTTTGATATATCTATACATCATAATTATTGCCGTACCCTTGGGAAGCTCTGCCACCCGCACTAGGTCTCTGATGAGCCTGTATAGCGGGCTGACAGTGAATCACCTCAGTCACGTCAAAGCTCACAAGTATAGCTATGTAGGTGTTACTTATTTAATTAGGAATAATAAACAAAGTTTACATTTGCAGCAAAAACTTATGAAATAACAATGTTTATATGAAAACAAAAGAAACAATAAAGATAATAAAATGTAACTTTTCTAGAAATAAACCTTTTTAACAGCTTCAACATCCTTGATAAAAGATTTTAATAATTTAACGATAACGTAAGTGTATTCTGATAGGTAGTTATGTGCTGTGAGGCTGTATTACTATTAAAAACTTATAAATAACATAGGTATTACAATATAGTGAAATACAATGTGGGTAGATGGAATGTATACTAGGGTGTGTGTCTGTTGTGAGTATGTTTTGTTTGTATTTTGGTATGTGCGTATGTGCTTGTATCATGAGTATGTCTTTGGTTCGTATTCTGATACGTGCGTGTGTGGGAGGGTGTGTTGCGTGTGTGGGTGTGTTCGTGTATGTGTGTGCGTGTGTGTGTGTGAAAGTGTGTGTGTGTTTTTGTGTCCGCGTGCATGTGTATCTGCTTGTGCAGGTGTAAATGTGAAGTTTGATAAAATGTAAAAGCGCGCAATCTATCTTTAATACAATATTAACTAGATGCAATGGCAGTTAATCATCATTCAATCATCATTCAGTTATAGCCATCAATTTTTCGGTTTCGTTGTAGTCGAGTGTAATCAGGTAATCTTTTAAACTTTTAGCACAATTGTATCGGTTTTTTGTAGCAATTGTAATGAATCTACTTATTTGATTGTAAATTGTCGGCCCGATACACGCAAAAGTTTTAGTACCAAATTTAGTTCGTGCATTTGAGTTTTTAAATATAATGTCTTTCCTACGTTTCTTACTTCTTTCATTCATGATATTGCTGTCAAGTAATTCATGCTGTCGTAGAACTATAGCTTTAATAAAAAGTTGCCTAACTGTAAGTACAGAGCAGTTATTGTAGAGTTCGTGTGTTGAAAATCGACGTGGCTTGAAACTCATCACTTTTAGCAATGCTCTTTGTGATCTTTCTAAGGCAATTAAATGAGTCTTCGCTGCAGATCCCCAAACTGATACACAATAGCTTAAAATTGACTGCACTAATGCAACATATACTTCGTTTAACGTTTTAACATCAAGCACGTGTCTTAGTTGCTTAAATATATAAATAAGTTTTCGCGTACGTCCAGAGAGGTTTTTAGCGTGTTCTTGCCAGGAGAGATTTCGATCCAATATAACACCTAAATATTTTATCGTTAAGGTCGGCTGCAGATTGACGCAAACACAGCTATCTGTTTCTGTGCAAGACGCTGCATGTATTTTTAACTGAAGAGGCTGCTTAGGTTGAGTTGAGTTATTAATTGTAAAAGTGACATATTTGGTTTTCATAACATTAATTGATAATAGGTTATGTCTCAACCACCACGAGACAGAGTATAATCCTTTGTTGGTCATCAGTTCAGCCTCATTCCACGATTTAGCAGTGAATAAAAGCACAGTGTCATCAGCGTATGTAACTACTTTTCCATTTTCTAGTTGTAGGTCACAGAGATCGTTTATGTAGACTAGAAACAGCGTAGGACCGAGTATACTGCCCTGTGGCACCCCGAACTTGATGTCAGCTTCATCACTCAGCAATTCACCAACTCTAATACACTGCTTTCTACCTGTAAGATAACTCTCGAACCAACGGAGTGCCATATCTCTTACACCAACTGCCTCCAGCTTCGCCAATAGGATAGGGATGGAGACGGTGTCAAAAGCCTTTGCTAAATCCAGAAATACTGCCACAGTTTTTTTACTTTTATCTAAATTTGTCCTAATATGTTCTGTAACTTCTAAAACTGCATCTTCAGTAGATCTTTTACTTCTAAATCCAAATTGATTTTTAGATAATAACTCCTTCGTTTCTAAATATTTTTTTAGTCGATTATTCATAAGTTTTTCTAATATTTTTGACATTGTAGGCAGTAAAGATATAGGCCGATAGTTTGTGACATCGTTTTCATCCCCTCCCTTGTGAATAGGACAGATAATGGACTTCTTTAATTGTTTTGGGAATACTCCGCTTTCGAAACTAGCTTGGCAGATTTTTGTAAGGGGTTCAGCAATATATGGATAGATCAATTTAAAAAGTTTTCCAGAAGCTTTGTCCCAACCAGGAGCAGAGTTATTCTTTAGGTTTCGTACAATATCATATACTTCTGTTTGGTCAGTGTTCAATAACCCAAAGGAAGATATAGCATTACTGTTATTAAATTTCAAAGCTAAATCTTTTTCTGTCTTTTTGAGTCCAGTAAGTGTATCACAAGCTAGTTTTGAGCCAACATTTACAAAGTAATCATTTACCATATTTAATGAATCTATTGGTTCCGGCTGCAGTTTCAAAAGATTTTCTGCTGGATTTGCTTTAGCGGGAAAGTTACAAATTCTTTTAATAGTGTCCCATGTCTTTTTTTTATCTCTGCTGTGTTTTTTTATCTCTGACCGTTCATATGCTCTCTTGAGTTTCTTAAGTATGTTATTGCAAATATTTCTATATTTAATGTACGTCTTTTTTGTATCAATATTGTCAGGATTCTTTTTACATTTTAGATGTAATCTATCTCTTTTTCTCATGCATTTTATGAGCCCAGCGGTAATCCATGGCTTAATATTAGCTTTAGATTTAGGTATTACTTTTGTAGTGGTATGCTTTTGTATAATCATATGAATTGTACACATGAACGTTTCTGTAGCTTTGTCCACATCTAAGTCTAATACATCACTCCAAACGATTTGCGATAATTCTTTACACACATTGTCATAATTAGTATGAGTGCATGTTCTCTTCACTGGGGTGTTTTTTTTTCGTTTGATATTTATCTGTGTTATAACGGGAGAGTGATCTGTAATTGTTGCTGGTAGTATTAGAGTTGTAGCTGGGATTTTCGATTTAATCATACAGTGATCTAGACAGGTTCTGCCCCTAGTTGCAAATTGATGTCCTGGTAGCAGCCCGTGACTGGCCAACAGAGTTAAATATTCATCTGAGCGCCTATCAACACTTTCATGAGAGATATCAATATTGATATCTCCTGATAATATTATGTTAGGATAATTTTTTAAGGATAATAGTACGCCGTCTAGGAATTCGATAAAATTTGATATATTCAGGAAGGATGGGGGTCGATATACAGCAATCACAGCTAACTCCTGTCCTACTTTTAATATTATACAATTTGAATCATTTGCCTTTGGTTCGTAGCATCTAATATTAGCAAGATTATTTCTATAATATACAACGACACCATCGTTTTGGTTTATATGATTTTTTGTACAGTAAACGTCGTATTCTGCCAATTGATTTGCTACAAAGTTTTCAGATGTCCAACACTCCGTAAATACAATAACGTCCATTTTAAGTTCAATCCTACTCAAGAGAACCATGAAATCATCATAGTTTTTATTAATACTTCGTATATTAATAGCTACAACCGATATCCCTGTGGTATGCAGTGATGACAAATAGTTTCTGCAATCTTCCGGCTCGTCCAATATATAAGATTTTGAGACACTGACATTGTCAATGTCTGTTACTATCTCATTTATCGGTACTGTCATCTTGAGTTTTTAATTAAATGATGTTTATAATTAATACAATTTTTATAGTATTGAACGAGCTTTGGGGTGATGCATGAAATGCCATGTATATTAACGCATTTTACATTTTGTGTGATTGTTTGTTGTATGTTTGTCAGTATGTCAGTAATTTGTGTTAATCGTGGTGTGCCCTTTGTATGTGTTAGTTCATTATTTTTATAATTTTCTAACAATAAACTTAAGCAATAATAAAAAAAAAGAAATCTGTTTGGTAGAATAAAGCTAAAGTATAAGCGCAATCTACTACAATGAATCAAAAAGTATTTATTACAAGAATGCGCGCTATAGTTTATATGTTCTAGTCAGGCTTTTACGGTAGCACATGAATCCAGTATTTGTTCAACGTCTCTTACTTCAATTACCGGCTGTCCTTCTTCCTTGCGTATGTAGACTTTTCCTCTGTTGGTCCAACAGTACTTACAGTCTCCTTTTCTTACCAGTTCCCGGGACAAATAATGCAGATGCTTAGCCTTTTTTGTTAAGTACTCACTTACGTAGATATATCTCATCTCTCCCAGCATATTGATACTGTTAGTGTTGAGTTGGTTGCCTTTGTTGGTTATATTATAGGCTTTAACTGCTTTTAGGAAGTTAGTTTTCTTGTGCACGGTAGTGAACTCTAATACGATAGGCCTTACACGGCCTTCTTTTGCTGGTAGGCGAAATAAGCTGCGCATATCTTGTGAACAATCAAGATCCAGTCGGAGTACACGATGAATTTTTTCAATTGCCTCTAGCATCTGAATGTTGTTTTCCACTGGCAAGTTTCTTATTTCAACACTGGTTTCTTTCACCTTCCGTTCCATATTTTCTAATTGCTGTTCCATTAAACTACCTTGTCCGGCTGAGTCCTTTTCTTTTTTCTCTAGAACTTCCAATCGCGATTTAAAATCCTTTTGCTCACTAATAATTTCAGACATAGACTTTTTTATATCTAGGTTAGATAGCAAAAGTTCATCATTTTGTTTTTTCAAGGTGCTTATATTTAAGTTAAGCTGCGCAAATTGCTCATTCTGGTTTACTCGGAGGTCTTTCATCATTTGCTGCATATTTGCATAAATATCATTCATAGCTTTTGTCATATCTTCGCATGAGTCTACGGGATATTTTCTTTTTTTCATGGTTGTGTATGGCATATCTGAATCCGGCTCCGGAGTACGAAACAGATCCGGATGCGAGTTAGATTCACTGAGCCTTGGAGGAGTATGCATCACCTTCCCAAATGTCGTAGGTAGTTTAGACATTTCCTACGTGAGTCTGTTCTGCGATGTTATTCTTTGCCACAAATGATCGAATGACGCGCTGCGGGTACCGTTCACGCACCGCACGCAAGTTTAGCTTTTATGCCGTAGTCGTAACCGTGAAGGTCCTCTGCGTGTAGCGCCGTAGACCGTTGTTGCACACGTTACTAGACCCACCGTCAATGTTATTACCGCGAACTTTCTTCTTAATTTACAGATTTATTTTACACTATCACGTTGAACACGATACTCATATGCTTTCGCTGTACTGAGGTGATTCTAGCAGTACAACTTTTAAGTTAATTAGCACAGTTTAGTCCCGAATTTGCACAATATATTGCGGAGCTCTTTTAATAATGAGTTGACCGTCTAACTGAGGCGTCAAAGATGATATTTATTCCACAACTCTCTATGAGATCGCCTTACAACTGCTTATGCAACTGTTTAAATATTAAATCTCGCTCCCTTTATATAGGTCGGCGCCAGCGTCGCTATAACGTAAACGTGTCACACATTTTTCAAATATGAACTCTTTTTCGACCACACTATATCCAAAATCCCAAACCGCAGCGATATGTGATGTCCAAAGAGCAAGTATAAAACCACTAGGTGATATCAAAACTTACCTATGTCCCTTACTTCTCCTAAGTTATTGTTTCCATCAGACAAAAACTCAAATTCGAAAAACTCGTTTTGCTGGTCCATTTTAAATGTGCTCCGCGAAGGTCTCAGCGCGTCTACATTCATAGGTTTATTGTTGTATATACATAATAAAGGAGGCCCTGGATACGAAGACATCTTGGTGGCTTCTGGGGCAATTTCACTTCCCACTGAAAATAAAAAGAATACATTTTTAGTTTTTGAACTATCTCTGACTACCTCACCATAACCAAAAACTGCAGCGGTTATCACGTAATAATACTCTTTGGGGGTTATGTGATATCCAAATAGCGAGTATACAAGGTGGAATTTAATTCGTTCTTTTCCTTTAATGTATATATCAGTCAGTTACAGCCTTATTAATAAACTGAACTAGCTTTAGACTAGTTACACCGTCTTTTGCCTCTTTCGATCCAGATAAATATTCCAGTAGCAAAAAAAGGACAAAAGCTGAAGTAACTAATCCGAGACTAATACCCGTTTATTAATAAGGCTGTTACAGCCTTATTAATAAACACGAACTAGCTTTAGACTAGTTTCACCGTCTTTTGTCTCTTTCGATCCAGCTAAATATTCCAGTAGCAAAAAAGGACAAGAGCTGAAGTAACTAACCCGAGACTAATACCCGTTTATTAATAAGGCTGACCGAGATTACGCCGAGATATAGGTTCCCTCTGTGTGTTCTACAAAATCTTTAATGGGGAATGCTCTAAAGAGCCGTTTAACCTAATCCCAGCGTCGCACATCTCGTCACCGTGAGAAAGTTCATCCACGCCTCGTATGCTCGTATTACAGAACGACGCTCAATCGTGAATATCTCAAGACGAGATTTCATTCACACTATGAAATGTGAATGAAGTCTCAACTTGGGCACCAATCGACGACTGAGCGTGGTTCTGTAATACCGGTAAATTTCCCGGTAATTTTGTAAGTTCCGTGGAAATTTCGCACAGTTCGTTTCTCGAGATCGTTTCTGCCACATACCTGCAAGTTGTGGAATGAGCGACCATCTGAGGTATTTCCGCTGAGCTACAACATGGGGCACTTCAAACGTCGGGTATATAGTGTCTTAAAAGGTAGGCAACGCATCGGCAGCGCCCGCGGTTTTGCAGGTGTCTATAGGCGACGATAACTGCTTACCATCAGGTGGGCCGTCTGCTTGTTTGTTTGTCTATGTTATAAAAAAAAAGCTTTACGAATCTGTGACCTAATAACATAACTATAATAATAAAATAAAGTACACATCATATAATTATCGATAATAATACTACATAAGTACGTTTTATATGTAGTATACATAAACATCAATGTTACTAAATAAATAAAATACAAATATTAGAATAAATTTGTATTTTATTTATATAATAATATTATTACATGGTTCTTACATAACTACATACATAATTAAATAATAATAAAATAATAACAGCCAAATATTTAATTTTATATATCTTAATTTTTAAACTGTGCATGCTCATATACTTGTACTGCCGAGGGAATCGAACCCGCCGCCTCCGGGTAATGAGCCGACCTGCTCAACCACCACACCACAGAGGCTGTCTCTATACTGTAACGGTCTTATTCATAAAGAGTTATGGAGGCTTTATAAGCTTGTAATAGTAAGATTTCCGAAAAGTGTTATTTATAAACGCACGATAGCGCTAAAACGTTCGATAACTGTTCCATAAAGTCTCCATAACTTAGTGAAGCCAATACTCTACTATAAGCCTTCCATAAACCTCCGATAGTGAAATAACATGGTCGAACTTCAATCAGCTAAATCTTAATATATATAAATCTCGTGTCACAATGTTTGTCCTCAATGGACTCCTAAACCACTTAGCCGATTATAATAAAATTCGCACACCATGTGCAGTTCGATCCAACTTGAGAGATAGGATAGTTTATATCTCAATCTATAATAGATATATATTAAATACCCGTCAAAGCCGGGGCGGGCCGCTAGTAATATAATATATATAAATATTTATGTAATAGTGATTAATAGTCTTATTTGAACCAACCTTGTTAATATTTCCTTTTCCTTGCTTCTAAATTCAAAGCGACCATTTCGTATGAAACGTTTCTTTAAACTAAACTAAACCTAACGGAAATAACCGAAATTGAAATGTTATGCTAGGGTGACCATTACTAAGATCATAAAACTAGGACTGGGAGCGGAGTAACTCCCACTCCACGGAATGAAATAGCCAGTGCTGTGTAAGTACCTAGTCCCTACTTAGTACCTACCGTCTACGCTGTCTATCTTTGAACTTTTTGAAGTACAACTTCTTTACGCTTGACTTGGGGAGTAAGCTGGCGAACGCGAGGCGAATGGAAGTTAAAGACGGTTTACGTAGATCTCCATCAACAAAACAAAGTCAATGATTTGTATTATTATGTTGGTATGTACGGTAAAATGACAATTTGCAATTTTCTTTCGACATTAAACTTTCAACAAAGCAAAAACAAAGTTATACCGACCGATAGATGGAGCTAAAGTAAAGAATTCGTACTACGGTCGTGTGGTCTGAATAAAATAAATACAATAAAATTAGAGACATTAATATTAAACTAAGGAAAAACAAAGTTATACCGGCCGATAGATGGAGCTAAACTAAAGAAGTTTTACTTCAGTCGTGTGGTCTAAAGCACACTCGTTTTTTTTTAACCAAGTTATATACATACATTGTTCCATCCGTTCACGCGTCATGCGATGACCAAAGCAAATTCTGTACTAATATTATAAAGAGGAAAGGTTTGTATGTAAGTATGTTTGTAACGAATTGGCTCAAAAAGTACTGAACCGATTTTAAAAATTGTTTCAACATTTGAATGCTACATTATCACTGATTAATATAGGCTAATTTGATTGCAAGAAAAAAATAAGGATCCCTAGTTTATATATATGACGGCGGGTACGTCCAGTTATAAAAAGTTATAAAATTCTATGCTCAGCGGGCACTACCGTAATTTACCCTGTGGCAGCATTTAAATTTATTACAGTGGCAACATCGGCAACTACTGTTACACCCACTTCTTTATAGTCTATTATTAATATCAATGTAATACGGTTTGGAGGTGTTTATGTCTCAATGTGACACCACGACTTGCATGTGTCAATGTCACTGACGTCTCGGCATTGACATTGACACTGGCCTGTGATTCGAGACTAACTTCACTCGCTTTGGCGGCGACACTCGGGATGGGGATTCATGCATTTTGTAGCAGGCGGCGGTAGACTAAGGTTCGTATTATGATTTATAATTGTATTTTGCAACCTGTGATTTTATGTAATGAATGTGAATATGTTTTATCAATGTGATATTATGTAGTGAATGTGAATATATTGTATCAGTTAAATAGTTCATGTATTGTTTAATTTCGTGCTGCTTCTGAGGTGCTTTACACTATCATTGCTCCCCCAACCATCTGGCTATAAAAAGGGACCGCTCGGTGCACTACGGATCATTCTTGTTCCAGACACGGCGCGGTGCGGACATGCTGAAGGCCTATAGTTATATAGGTTGCAACCTACGCACAACCCGTTCTCCTACATATATAAAGATGTCCTTGGATGTAAACAAATTTATCCGGGGAAGCCCGGAATGAGGGCGACACGATCATGAAATAAAATGCTTGCTGATAATTTGAAACCTGAGATTCACACCTCACACACACACACACAAACATTCTCACATCACAGAATGGACACAAGGGTGAGCTTTAGATGTTGATTTGTCTTTGTTGGTAACAATTTGTCTTCTATAAATAACTTTTTTATTAATGCCGTGACGAGCTGACTGTTCGCCTGATGTTAAGCGACACGGCTGCCCATATCAATTGCAGTGTCACTCGGAAGTGCAGTGTCACGCGTGACAGTTTTCGGTATGTCCGGTAAAATGACAATTTGCAATTTTCTTTCGACATTAAACTTTCAACAAAGCAAAAACAAAGTTATACGGGCCGATAAATGGAGCTAAACTAAAGAAGTCGTACTTCAGTCGTGTGGTCTAAAGCACACTCGTTTTTTTAGTATGAGCTCGTTAGAGATTAATTCCGAAATGGTTTTTAAATTTCGGTAGCTTCAGCATTTGGTTTCGGTAATTTAACATTGTCCATAGGAAACATTTTATTAAGGAAAAACTACTGCACCTTTTATTTTTAAAGTGAAAGCTTCTTTATTCGCGTTGAGCACTATTTGAGTAAACAAAAATCATGGAAAACGCGTCATCGTCACCGAACGCTTCCCATGAGCTATATGTATACTGTGTATATATGTGTACTTTTTGGGTGAACAAAAAGCGTGAAACTCGCGTCATCGTCACCGCACGCTTCCCATGAGCTATATGTCACAAGTTACTTAGTTTTGATTTCTATCGGCAGTACTCAAAGGTGCTCCGAGCAATTTTTCGTCCAATATAAGCGATTATCATTCCGCGAAACCGATTCGATACGCATTAAAACAAATTTTATCAAATTTTGTATGAAGGTTTACTAGGTGGTAGGACTTTTTTGCAAAGTTCGTCTAGGTAGGTTTATTACCACCGCTTTGCCAGTTATTCTGCCGCCAAGCAGTAGTGTGAAAGCACTACTGTGTTCCGGTTTGAAGGGCAATGTAGCTAGTAAAATTACTGGGCACTTGAGACTTCATGATCTGATCTCACAGTCGAGTAATCTTATTACCAGGCTGTGCTGATGTGCGCATTGCAGCACTCATGCGAAACTTTACATGTTGGAGTTCCGAGAGACACTGTTCTGTTATGGGCGGCCGTGTCACTTAACATCAGGTGAACGACTAGCTCGTCACATCATTCAATAATATAAAAAAAACCAATGGCAGTATTCACTTGACTTTACAAAACGTAACGAGTTCCTTGAATTAGATGATAACTCTCAATAAGGGAAGACGACTTTATTCTCTTAGAAACTAAGTCGATTTTGCTCTAAAACCATTCTCTATTTACTGGGCTGGCTACTAGGAAGGCGAAATTTATCGGCGTCGCACCGCGCGGTGGCTTTTGTTTGGATATGATGGGCTCCGCATTTCCCCGAAAAAAGTTTTTAGGTATAAAACTTCTTTACGCACGGGACGCTAACGAGGCGAACGAAAGTTCAAGTTAGTGCATGTAGATCTCCATAGTCAACAAAGTCCATAGTTAACAAAGTTAATAATTTCTATTATTATGTTCGCATGTCCGGTAAAATGACAATTTACTATTGTCAAGATGGCGACATCATTAAACAAAACAAAGTTATATCGGCCGGCCGATAGATGGAGCTAAAGTAGTTTTACTTCAGTCGCGTTGTCTAAAGAACGGTCGTTTTTTAAATAATCATGTTGTTTTATTAGTCTGCAAACATCTATCAATTTGGTATCTAGATAAGTAATTTGGGGAATATCCACGCAAATGATACCTCAATTAAGAGACCTATCCATATTTTCAAAGATTTAAACAAAAAATCACACGAATCCTATCAAATCAACGTCGTTTTTTAAAATGAACAAGCTTAAACGGTTAAAAAATTTCGTGGAATTATTGTAAAAATATGTGATAAGTTAATGGTACACCAATAACTTATGTTTTGTTAGTTTACTTACACATAACATTCAATTAAATTAAAAAGAATTTACTTACCATTCAAACTGGATATCATTATTGTACAACTTTGGAATTTTTCACCAAAAACTACGAACTACATAAATAAGTACGCAAAAGCGACACTTCGTCTTGAACAACCATGATGAAATGGTTCTAAACACAAACTAGATAGAGATTGGTTCTAAAACTGAAACTTGTAAATGGTTTATCTATCCACAGAGTACAATTACTATCTAGTCATCTATGCTATCGCCACAGATTATGAATGACATCATATAGCGCACAGTGGTTCGATCCCATACAAGTGGTTGGACTTAAGATATTGCAAGTTTTTTTATACAATCGAAAAATATATGCCATTCGATTTATATATCAAAAGGTAACAAATATGACCTGAACGTATTTTAGGATTGGTGTTTAGGAGTTATTCAACTAAAACGGTTTTCAATGTATGGAAGCAACATAAGTATGGATATCTCGTGATTTTGGCCCATTTTCATTCCGAGATTTATGTGACGGTATTATATCGTTCAAAAGGTGTACCTACATCTTTGAACTAGTCTGTGGCACAAACTAGATAGAGATACTCTGTGGGCTGCATGACTTCAACCCCTAAAGGCAATTTAGAATTTGTAAAGGTTTACGAAATCTCTCTGTCTCTTTCAATTACATTCAAAATGAAAAAGAGGCTTTGTGAGCGAACAATTTCTACCACGACACAGCGAATTTCTCATTGAAAGGGGAAGTCCCGTTTCGATTCACTTTCTTTACACCAAGAAGATATAAAAAAAATGGAGTCAACACTTTGAATATCAATTTAATCGAAATGGGAGATTTAGCGTCACTTTGAGAGAAAAGGAATTCGGTGTTGATGTGGTTGACAAGACTTGTCTGTTACATCTAGACAACGTAATTTGATTTAAATAGATAATATTTTTCCTAAAAAGTTTTAAAGATTATTCTATACCAACGAATCCTCACTAGTAGTATAAACGTGAACGTTTGTATGCATGTTTGTTACTCTTTCACGCAAAAACTACTGAATGGATTTTAATGAAACTTGAAATGCTAAGCTTATGCGCTAGATAAACACATAGGATACTTTTTATCCGCGGATGAACCCACGGTTTTTGGAGTATTGGCGGGAAAACGAAAAAGATCACGTGACCGCATTATATTGTTTTCAAAAACTTGGGTTATTTTCAGTGTTAGTGCTTAAAATTGGTGGCATTTTATTCGTTAAGTGCTGGATTACAGGCATGAGTGTGAGAAAGTGGTATAATGATGGTGAAACGTTTTTTTTCGTGTTGTTTCCAAAACTCCATAGAAGCTTCTGGTAAAATTGCCATCACTTTACTAGGAGTATGACTTGACTAGACTAGACTTTGACTTGACTCTGACTTGACTTGATGACTTCGACTGTGACCTGACACATTATTTACGTGAAATATCATTAACTTGATGAATTATCAATTACTTGACACTGGCTAAATACACAAAAGTGTGGAGCAAAAACACAAAAAAAAAACCCACGGTTTCATGTCACGGTTTCACGCAGCTAGTTTATGCCTTTTTCATTTCCTCTCTATTAGAGGAGTACCGCCATACTTTTTAATTTAATTCAGCTTTGGAGTATGCGAAACTATTATTTACCAATCAGTATTGTAGATCAAGTTGGAAAGTGATATAAGAAACATAGAGTGAAGTGAAATAGTTATAAGTACATTCAGCACGAACCGGCATTCTGTAGGAGCGTTGACTCCAGTTTTACCGCATTTATGAATAGCTTCGTGCACAGCAGTTATAAAAACACTCGCTAGATGGCGATAACGTCGAACTTTTACTTTCGAGTGGAAAATTCCAAAGGGTTTTTGAGGTACAATCCTTTACGCACCGTTGACTTGGCGAGTAATCTGGTAAATGCAAGGCGAACGGAACTTAAGAAGTTGGATCACGTAGATATCCATTGTCAACTGTACAACGAGTACTTTAGATTAAACCACACGCCTGAAGTAAAACTTCTTTAGTTTAGCTCCATCTATCGGCCGGTGTAATGACAATGTTACAATTTTGTATTATTATGTTGGTATGGCCGGTAATACGACAATTTACAGTTGTCTACTTGTCAAGGTTAACATTGAACAAAGCAAAAACAAAAATACACCGGCCGATAGATGGCACTAAACTAAAGAAGTTTTACTTCAGGCGTGTGGCCTAAAAGACACTCGTTTTTTTGCTTTTATTACTGGCATAGGAAACTAATAATGTCGTATATCTAAAATAATCATCTTCATCATTAAAATAATTTCTACATTACAAAGCCCGTATTACACAAAACGATACTCAGTCATCGATCGGTGCTCAAGCAGAGATTTCATTCACTAATTGATCACTTTATGAATGAAATATGTACGAAAAAGCGCCACCGTTACATGGTTAATATCCCACATGTGCGAACAAAGAGATTTGGCTCTACATTTATCATGCGAACAGCCAAGGAGTGGAACGCTTTACCGGCGTCCGCATTTCCCGAAACCTTGGAGTCTTCAAATCGAGAGTGAATAGGTATCTTCTAGGTAAGCGTGTTACATCCTAGACCGCATCGTCACTTACCATCAGTTGCGATAGTGGTCAAACGCGAGCCTATCATCGAATAAAAAAAATAAAAAAGAAATCTATGATTGAGCACCGATCGATGACCGAGCATCGTTCTGTAATACGGACCTAGGAGTTCATTCGAATGTACATACTTGATATCGAGTGTTGTAAGCATCTAGAAAAATCACTATTTTGGTATAAAATATTTATTGCTATTTTTTCAATACATTTAAATATTCCGTAAGGGCTGGTATATATTGTTTTCTGGAAGCGCGAAGGTTCCTCTGCGTATAATACCGCATCTCCACCAACTCGTTGTCCGATTTGTTGCCGAGCGTGTCCGCTAACAAATCCAGTGATGGTTGCCACGATGTCAGAAAGTCGGATAACTGAAACAAATTTTTAAAAATATTTTATTTATTTTTGCTTGACTTGGGAAGTGAGCTGGTGAATGCGAGGCGAACGGAAGTTGAAGGTGGTTAACGTAGATCTCCATAATCAACAAAACAAAGTTAAAAATTTGTATTATTAGTAGCTTCTGCCCGCGGCTTCACCCGCGTTGCGAATCGAAGAAGAAAAGTTTTCATAGATAATTCAACCACCCATTTCACCCTCTTAGGGATGGAATTTCGTAAAACCCTTTGTCAGTGGATACCTACACTTTACAAAGAACACACCCTCCAAATTTCAAGTCTCTAGGACCAGCGGTTTAGGCTGTGCGTTGATATGTAAAGTCAGTCAGGACTTTGAATTTATATGTATAGATGTTGGAATGTCCGGTATAATATCAATTCAAAATAATTATCAAGATGGTGACATTAACATTAAACAAAGTTATACCGGCCGATAGATGGAGCTAAACTAAATAAGTTTTACATCAGTCGTATGGTTTAAAGCACACTCGTTTTTTTTAATTAATCGCGTTTTGAAATTAATTTTAAGAAACTAAAGCTTTGTTCATTTCTAATAGTCAAATGAATAATTTGTACCTGTTCGATTTTTTCTTTTTCAGCACTCCAAACTGCCATGTCCCTTTGTAGCCCACCAGTTAAGTCCATGCCTAGTAGGAGCGCTATGGAGCACCCGCGCTTATTTAGGGCTTCGGCCACGGCCTGGGAGGCACCGGGACGGACTAGAAACTCCTGTAAAAAATAATACAGGGTAATTAGAAAAACACTATCACTTGGGTGTTATATTGTACTAGCTTTTGCACGCGACTTCGCCTGAGTAGCCTATAAGATAGCTCAATAATTATAATTTTCATAGATAATTCAACCACCCATTTCACCCTCTTAGGGATGGAATTTCGTAAAACCCTTTGTTAGTGGATACCTACACTTTACAAAGAACACACCCTCCAAATTTCAAGTCTCTAGGAGCAGCGGTTTAGCCTGTGTGTTGATATATAAGTCAGTCAGTCAGGACTTTGAAATTTATATGTATAGAAATAATAATAGTAATATGTGTGTACATTTCACACAACGCCATCTAGCCCCAAACTAAGCAAAGCTTATACTATGGGAACCGGATAACTGATACAATACTTAGATACTTTTTGTTTGTAAATACATACATAGAATACAATATAACACCCAGACACAGAACAGACACCTATGTTCATCACACAAAAGTTTGTCCTGGGTGGGAATCGAACCTAAAACCTACAGCTCAGAAGGCAGGATTACTACCAACTGAGCTATCGGGCCAGTCAAAAAATAAATTACCTTAACCAATATTGGAAAGCTAGGCACAAGTATATCTCCTAGTAATTTAACATCTTTCCGGAGTAGCTGTGAAGGTGTGAGTAGGGACACATCGCTTCTGGCTGAAACGAAACGTGACAGCTTGGACGTTCTGAAAAAAAAAACACATTTTTTTTTATTTTCCGTCGACTACTAAGTTGACATTCAGTTCTCAATTGAAGGGGTGAGAATAAAAAGGGTTTAACTGATTTTTTTGACAAAATGACTTATGGGTATCGTTGGATTCAGCGTGAAATTATCTACAATAATACATTCTCAAAATACCAAAATGAGGCTTAAATCTCGAGATTTTAAGTCTAAAAACGGTTTATCTGTCACAGGAATACAGTTCGCTTAGCATAAAAACATTATTATATTTGTTTTATTATATTATATTTTTCAGTAATTGTATGAATTAGTGCTATATTTAGTATTTTAAAACAGTATTAAAACATTTTCAAGCAACTGAAACTTACATAAACCTTTTCTATTACCTTATAAGCACTCTACATTAAAATGACGCTGTTGAAGTTTAAAGTCAATTTTCTCGAAACTGTCAATTTGACAGTTAAACCCTTTTTATTCTTAACCCTTCAATTGGGATGTATATTTTTAATATTTTAAAGTGAAAACTTCTTTAGGCGCGTTGAGAACTTTTTGGGTGAACAAAAAGCGTGAAACTCGCGTCATCGTCACCGAACGCTTCCCATGAGCTGTATGTATACTGTGTATATATGTGTACTTTTTGTGTGAACAACAGTCATGGAACTCGCGTCATCGTCACCGCACGCTTCCCAAGAGCTGTATGTATACTGTGTATATATGTGTACTTTTTGTGTGAACAACAGTCATGGAACTCGCGTCATCGTCACCGCACGCTTCCCATGAGCTATATGTATACTGTGTATATATGTGTACTTTTTGTGTGAACAACAGTCATGGAACTCGCGTCATCGTCACCGCACGCTTCCCAAGAGCTGTATGTATACTGTGTATATATGTGTACTTTTTGTGTGAACAACAGTCATGGAACTCGCGTCATCGTCACCGCACGCTTCCCAAGAGCTGTATGTATACTGTGTATATATGTGTACTTTTTGGGTGAAAAAAAAGCGTGAAACTCGCGTCATCGTCACCGAACGCTTCCCATGAGCTATATGTATACTGTGTATATATGTGTACTTTTTGTGTGAACAACAGTCATGGAACTCGCGTCATCGTCACCGCACGCTTCCCAAGAGCTGTATGTATACTGTGTATATATGTGTACTTTTTGTGTGAACAACAGTCATGGAACTCGCGTCATCGTCACCGCACGCTTCCCAAGAGCTGTATGTAGGTATACTGTGTATATATGTGTACTTTTTGTGTGAACAACAGTCATGGAACTCGCGTCATCGTCACCGCACGCTTCCCAAGAGCTGTATGTATACTGTGTATATATGTGTACTTTTTGTGTGAACAACAGTCATGGAACTCGCGTCATCGTCACCGCACGCTTCCCATGAGCTATATGTATACTGTGTATATATGTGTACTTTTTGTGTGAACAACAGTCATGGAACTCGCGTCATCGTCACCGCACGCTTCCCAAGAGCTGTATGTAGGTATACTGTGTATATATGTGTACTTTTTGTGTGAACAACAGTCATGGAACTCGCGTCATCGTCACCGCACGCTTCCCATGAGCTATATGTATACTGTGTATATATGTGTACTTTTTGTGTGAACAACAGTCATGGAACTCGCGTCATCGTCACCGCACGCTTCCCAAGAGCTGTATGTATACTGTGTATATATGTGTACTTTTTGTGTGAACAACAGTCATGGAACTTGCGTCATCGTCACCGCACGCTTCCCAAGAGCTGTATGTAGGTATACTGTGTATATATGTGTACTTTTTGGGTGAAAAAAAAGCGTGAAACTCGCGTCATCGTCACCGAACGCTTCCCATGAGCTATATGTATACTGTGTATATATGTGTACTTTTTGTGTGAACAACAGTCATGGAACTCGCGTCATCGTCACCGCACGCTTCCCAAGAGCTGTATGTATACTGTGTATATATGTGTACTTTTTGGGTGAAAAAAAAGCGTGAAACTCGCGTCATCGTCCCGAACGCTTCCCATGAGCTATATGTATACTGTGTATATATGTGTACTTTTTGTGTGAACAACAGTCATGGAACTCGCGTCATCGTCACCGCACGCTTCCCATGAGCTATATGTATACTGTGTATATATGTGTACTTTTTGTGTGAACAACAGTCATGGAACTCGCGTCATCGTCACCGCACGCTTCCCAAGAGCTGTATGTATACTGTGTATATATGTGTACTTTTTGGGTGAAAAAAAAGCGTGAAACTCGCGTCATCGTCACCGAACGCTTCCCATGAGCTATATGTATACTGTGTATATATGTGTACTTTTTGTGTGAACAACAGTCATGGAACTCGCGTCATCGTCACCGCACGCTTCCCAAGAGCTGTATGTAGGTATACTGTGTATATATGTGTACTTTTTGGGTGAAAAAAAAGCGTGAAACTCGCGTCATCGTCACCGAACGCTTCCCATGAGCTATATGTATACTGTGTATATATGTGTACTTTTTGTGTGAACAACAGTCATGGAACTCGCGTCATCGTCACCGCACGCTTCCCAAGAGCTGTATGTATACTGTGTATATATGTGTACTTTTTGGGTGAAAAAAAAGCGTGAAACTCGCGTCGTCGTCACCGAACGCTTCCCATGAGCTATATGTATACTGTGTATATATGTGTACTTTTTGTGTGAACAACAGTCATGGAACTCGCGTCATCGTCACCGCACGCTTCCCAAGAGCTGTATGTATACTGTGTATATATGTGTACTTTTTGGGTGAAAAAAAAGCGTGAAACTCGCGTCATCGTCACCGAACGCTTCCCATGAGCTATATGTATACTGTGTATACAGGGAGTAACAAAAACCCTGTTATATCCGCGAGCTGCGTATCTAGTGTCAACTCAAGGTTGTAGTAATACTAGTTCTATTTAAATACGAGACATACAAAACTTACGTGTGCTTTTTATTAATACCTTTTATGCCGTCACTAAAAATGTTTACGACCTCAGATATTGACAACATAGGTACTTGCACCACCGACGCAGCCTGCTGCCTGTTGCCCGCACCCCGCACCGCCCGCCATGCTACGCTAAGTCTATTCACCGCGCATACCTACTGCGACGGAACTAGAGGCCATTCCACAGATTACTTCTTATGCGTTTTCCATACGTTTATGTGCCCTATACCACATACCACAACGTTGTAGGATTGCGAGACCGTAACTTAATGACGTAAAAGGTCTCTTTGACCAATAGTGGTAAGCACACAAGTGCTGCGCGCCGTTCTGCCGCACTGACATATTCTAATCATTTTACGTCAAGCAAAGGCTAAACAATCGAATTCACGTGTGATTTTGTATTGTTAAGAAACAAGATAGGTACATCATTTTTAGCTCTTAAAAGAGCTTTCAAAAACACATCACACAAATGCTTCTACCAAGGCACATTAACATATTGTAGTATTCGTCGTTAGAATACGACATCACACTCGACACTAAATTCGCGACGATCAAACTGGAAACGACTAAATTGCATGAGAGAGCACATGCGACTGAGTGTAAGCCGCGGGCCGCGCCGCGCCTATGCCGATTGCCGAGTGATGCCGCGCCGCCCGCGCACCCCATTTCCCCGTAGGCACACAGGTGCAGGAGCGGCATCCTACAAAAGAGCCGACAAAGGCGGCTCCCGTTTGTCGGTTCCGCGTTTGCTCTTCCCTTAGTTACTTAGCTATTTAAAAATAGGCACGGCTTGTGTCATAAACATTTTTGGGAAATGGTATTATTTTTTTGTGTTTAGATACTGCGTGTAACTTCAGATACGTATAACTTAGGTATTGTTAGACATTTTTATATGACTACTTGTAATGATCTGTACACATACTTCATTTATTTAACAGGGTTTTTGTTACTCCCTGTATATGTGTACTTTTTGTGTGAACAACAGTCATGGAACTCGCGTCATCGTCACCGCACGCTTCCCAAGAGCTGTATGTATACCGTGTATATATGTGTACTTTTTGGGTGAAAAAAAAGCGTGAAACTCGCGTCATCGTCACCGAACGCTTCCCATGAGCTATATGTATACTGTGTATATATGTGTACTTTTTGTGTGAACAACAGTCATGGAACTCGCGTCATCGTCACCGCACGCTTCCCAAGAGCTGTATGTAGGTATACTGTGTATATATGTGTACTTTTTGTGTGAACAACAGTCATGGAACTCGCGTCATCGTCACCGCACGCTTCCCATGAGCTATATGTATACTGTGTATATATGTGTACTTTTTGTGTGAACAACAGTCATGGAACTCGCGTCATCGTCACCGCACGCTTCCCAAGAGCTGTATGTATACTGTGTATATATGTGTACTTTTTGGGTGAAAAAAAAGCGTGAAACTCGCGTCATCGTCACCGAACGCTTCCCATGAGCTATATGTATACTGTGTATATATGTGTACTTTTTGTGTGAACAACAGTCATGGAACTCGCGTCATCGTCACCGCACGCTTCCCAAGAGCTGTATGTATACTGTGTATATATGTGTACTTTTTGGGTGAAAAAAAAGCGTGAAACTCGCGTCATCGTCACCGAACGCTTCCCATGAGCTATATGTATACTGTGTATATATGTGTACTTTTTGTGTGAACAACAGTCATGGAACTCGCGTCATCGTCACCGCACGCTTCCCAAGAGCTGTATGTATACTGTGTATATATGTGTACTTTTTGGGTGAAAAAAAAGCGTGAAACTCGCGTCATCGTCACCGAACGCTTCCCATGAGCTATATGTATACTGTGTATATATGTGTACTTTTTGTGTGAACAACAGTCATGGAACTCGCGTCATCGTCACCGCACGCTTCCCAAGAGCTGTATGTAGGTATACTGTGTATATATGTGTACTTTTTGTGTGAACAACAGTCATGGAACTCGCGTCATCGTCACCGCACGCTTCCCAAGAGCTGTATGTATACTGTGTATATATGTGTACTTTTTGGGTGAAAAAAAAGCGTGAAACTCGCGTCATCGTCACCGAACGCTTCCCATGAGCTATATGTATACTGTGTATATATGTGTACTTTTTGTGTGAACAACAGTCATGGAACTCGCGTCATCGTCACCGCACGCTTCCCAAGAGCTGTATGTAGGTATACTGTGTATATATGTGTACTTTTTGGGTGAACAAAAAGCGTGAAACTCGCGTCATCGTCACCGAACGCTTCCCATGAGCTATATGTATACTGTGTATATATGTGTACTTTTTGTGTGAACAACAGTCATGGAACTCGCGTCATCGTCACCGCAAGCTTCCCAAGAGCTGTATGTAGGTATACTGTGTATATATGTGTACTTTTTGGGTGAACAAAAAGCGTGAAACTCGCGTCATCGTCACCGAACGCTTCCCATGAGCTATATGTATACTGTGTATATATGTGTACTTTTTGTGTGAACAACAGTCATGGAACTCGCGTCATCGTCACCGCACGCTTCCCAAGAGCTGTATGTAGGTATACTGTGTATATATGTGTACTTTTTGGGTGAAAAAAAAGCGTGAAACTCGCGTCATCGTCACCGAACGCTTCCCATGAGCTATATGTATACTGTGTATATATGTGTACTTTTTGTGTGAACAACAGTCATGGAACTCGCGTCATCGTCACCGCACGCTTCCCAAGAGCTGTATGTATACTGTGTATATATGTGTACTTTTTGGGTGAAAAAAAAGCGTGAAACTCGCGTCATCGTCACCGCACGCTTCCCATGAGCTATATGTATACTGTGTATATATGTGTACTTTTTGTGTGAACAACAGTCATGGAACTCGCGTCATCGTCACCGCACGCTTCCCAAGAGCTGTATGTATACTGTGTATATATGTGTACTTTTTGGGTGAAAAAAAAGCGTGAAACTCGCGTCATCGTCACCGAACGCTTCCCATGAGCTATATGTATACTGTGTATATATGTGTACTTTTTGTGTGAACAACAGTCATGGAACTCGCGTCATCGTCACCGCACGCTTCCCAAGAGCTGTATGTAGGTATACTGTGTATATATGTGTACTTTTTGTGTGAACAACAGTCATGGAACTCGCGTCATCGTCACCGCACGCTTCCCAAGAGCTGTATGTATACTGTGTATATATGTGTACTTTTTGGGTGAAAAAAAAGCGTGAAACTCGCGTCATCGTCACCGAACGCTTCCCATGAGCTATATGTATACTGTGTATATATGTGTACTTTTTGTGTGAACAACAGTCATGGAACTCGCGTCATCGTCACCGCACGCTTCCCAAGAGCTGTATGTAGGTATACTGTGTATATATGTGTACTTTTTGGGTGAACAAAAAGCGTGAAACTCGCGTCATCGTCACCGAACGCTTCCCATGAGCTATATGTATACTGTGTATATATGTGTACTTTTTGTGTGAACAACAGTCATGGAACTCGCGTCATCGTCACCGCAAGCTTCCCAAGAGCTGTATGTAGGTATACTGTGTATATATGTGTACTTTTTGGGTGAACAAAAAGCGTGAAACTCGCGTCATCGTCACCGAACGCTTCCCATGAGCTATATGTATACTGTGTATATATGTGTACTTTTTGTGTGAACAACAGTCATGGAACTCGCGTCATCGTCACCGCACGCTTCCCAAGAGCTGTATGTAGGTATACTGTGTATATATGTGTACTTTTTGGGTGAAAAAAAAGCGTGAAACTCGCGTCATCGTCACCGAACGCTTCCCATGAGCTATATGTATACTGTGTATATATGTGTACTTTTTGTGTGAACAACAGTCATGGAACTCGCGTCATCGTCACCGCACGCTTCCCAAGAGCTGTATGTAGGTATACTGTGTATATATGTGTACTTTTTGGGTGAACAAAAAGCGTGAAACTCGCGTCATCGTCACCGAACGCTTCCCATGAGCTATATGTATACTGTGTATATATGTGTACTTTTTGTGTGAACAACAGTCATGGAACTCGCGTCATCGTCACCGCACGCTTCCCAAGAGCTGTATGTAGGTATACTGTGTATATATGTGTACTTTTTGGGTGAAAAAAAAGCGTGAAACTCGCGTCATCGTCACCGAACGCTTCCCATGAGCTATATGTATACTGTGTATATATGTGTACTTTTTGTGTGAACAACAGTCATGGAACTCGCGTCATCGTCACCGCACGCTTCCCAAGAGCTGTATGTAGGTATACTGTGTATATATGTGTACTTTTTGGGTGAACAAAAAGCGTGAAACTCGCGTCATCGTCACCGAACGCTTCCCATGAGCTATATGTATACTGTGTATATATGTGTACTTTTTGTGTGAACAACAGTCATGGAACTCGCGTCATCGTCACCGCACGCTTCCCAAGAGCTGTATGTAGGTATACTGTGTATATATGTGTACTTTTTGGGTGAAAAAAAAGCGTGAAACTCGCGTCATCGTCACCGAACGCTTCCCATGAGCTATAAGTAACAAGTTATTATAATAATAATAATAACGCCCAACGATCACATACATAGATCCTGGACCCTAACTAGGATTTCCTGTGTCTAGGGACCCGGGAACTACGAGGAACGTGGTCCCACAACACCCAGACTCAGAACAAGTATTTGCGCTTTTTTTCTGTTCACAAATACTTGATCTGTCGCGGGAATCGAACCTGCCTGTCGGTTATAAGCCGACCTGTGGTGTAGTGGTTGAACAACCACTACACCACAGAGGCTGTGAAGGAAGTTACTTAGTTTTCACTTCTAATTGTGTGTGAAAATGTTTGTCACCACATACCTCCGTAACTACTAAACCGATTTAGATAAAATTTGAAATGTAGATAGTTTAGTGTGTGTGAATGTTTCTCACCACATACCCCCGTAACTACTAAACCGATTTAGATAAAATTTGAAATGTAGATAGTTTAGTGTGTGGAAGACAGTTAGTGTGTGTGAATGTTTCTCACCACATACCTCCGTAACAACTAAACCGATTTAGATAAAATTTGAAATGTAGATAGTTTAGTGTGTGGAAGACAGTTAGTGTGTGTGAATGTTTCTCACCACATACCCCCGTAACTACTAAACCGATTTAGATAAAATTTGAAATGTAGATAGTTTAGTGTGTGGAAGACAGTTAGTGTGTGTGAATGTTTCTCACCACATACCTCCGTAACAACTAAACCGATTTAGATAAAATTTGAAATGTAGATAGTTTAGTTTGTGGAAGACAGTTTGTGTGTGTGAATGTTTCTCACCACATACCTCCGTAACTACTAAACCGATTTTGATAAAATTTTAACCGTAGATAGTTTAAGGTCTGGAACACTTTTAAAATTCACCTCTCAGTTTCAACGTTGGTTAGTTTCAACAGGTTTTCCAAAAACGATGCGATTTCTACATCACGTGGCGTAGCCTTGTCCACTTCTTTGGAAAAGTTTACTGTGTCCAGAATTATTGTTGCTGAAATGCAAAAATGTAGATAACATGACAAGCTATTTGGACATTAACATCTAAATATATATAACTCAATGGTGACTGACTGACTGACTGACATGGTGATCTATCAACGCACAGCCCAAACCACTGGACGGATCGGGCTGAAATTAGGCATGCAGGTAGATGTTATGACGTAGGCATCCGCTAAGAAAGGATTTTTCGAAATTCCACCCTTAAGAGGGTGAAATGGTTGGTTGAATTATTTTCCCATAGGCCACGCCGCGGGCGAAGCTGCGGGCAGAAGCTTGTAAAACCTACCTACTAAACATAATAATAATATTTGTGGACATCTCACACAGCGCCATCTAGTCCCAAACTAAGCAAAGCTTGTGCTATGGGAACCAGATAACGGATACAATACATAGATTTTATATTGACAGCCTCTGTGGTGTTGTGGTTGAGCAAGTCGACTCATAACCCGGAGGCAGCGGGTTCGATTCCCGCGGCAGGACAAGTATTTGTGCACAGAAAAAGGTGCAAATACTTGTTCTGAGTCTGGGTGTTGTGGGACCATGGTCCTCGTAGTTCCTGGGTCCCTAGACACAGGGAATCCTAGTTAGGGTCCAGGATCTATGTATGTGATCGTTGGGTGTTATTATTATTGTTATTATTATTATTATAGATACTTTTTGTATGTTTGTAAATACATACATAGAATACAATATAACACCCAGACACAGAACAAACATTGATGTTCATCACACAAATATTTGCCCTGGATTAGAATCGAACCCACAAAGAATAGAAAAAGAATAATTTACTCTGTGGTATACTTACAGTGTAGCATATCTCCACAGACTAAAAAATCCCTGAAGAAATCCTCCTCCATGGTTACTAATGCACTCAAATCTCTGATTCTCTGCGCCACTAATGTACAGCATGATCCCACCATTTCTATTGTAGTCCTGAAATGTTTTTATTTCACTTCCCAAAAGCGTGTGAGGCTACGCTTGTTATAATATTCCGTAGATTTTATTATAACAAATGACAAATGTTTATTAATTAATGGTTATAGAACCTTTATGGCATATCGAACCGCAGCCATTTTGTTTAACATTAAAAGTTTCCGCGAACGATAAAAGTAGTTTAGTTTTTTTGGCGGGAAAGCGAAAAAGATTGCGTCACCGCATTGTATTATTTTCTAAAACTTGTGTTATTTTCAGTGTTAGTGCATAAAATTGGTGGCATTCTTTTCGTGTTGTTTCCAAAACTCAATAGAAGCTTCAAGTAAAGTTGCCACCCCTTTACTAGGAGTATGACTGACTGGGCTGACTTGACTATGACTTCGACTGTGACTTGCCGTACCGTGACACATATTTGCGTGAAATATCGGTAACTTGATAAATTATCAATTACTTGACACTGGCTAAATACGCAAAAGTGTGGAGCCAAAGGGAAAAAAAATGTAGTTTAGGAGTTTTGGCGCGAAAACGAGAAAGATCGCGTCAACGCATTGTTAAATAACGTGACGTCACATTCCCGATATATTTGAAATAAAATAAATATATTTTGGGGACGTTTGACACAGCGCCATCTAGCCCCAAATTAAGAAACTAAGCTTGTACTACAGATACCAGCTAGGCAATCACTAACTTAGTTGCAACAAATAGAAACACAATTTAGTATGGATTTGACAGTTTCAATAAGCAGTTTATGTGCATAGTTACAGTGGAAATTAGTAATTAAATTTATCCTGTAGCAATACATACATACATACATACCGATACAATACTTATATACTTTTTGCCTATGAATACATACATAGAATACAATATAACACCCAGACACAAAAAAAACACTTATGTTCAATAGTAATATTGAAAATATAAAATTTTTTGCAGTGTTTATTATAAAAAGTGGTAGTAAATACCTTACATCTGCCTTATAGCTCCACTGACTCTTATCTATGGGTCGATGGTCTATAATCTCTGTCACGCAGGGTGTAAGGAACTTGTCGTTCTCGGACATAACATGATGATCAACCAAAGTCACTTTGATTTCATTTTTTTCAGCCAATTCTTTAATGTTGATATCATTCCTGAAGTAGATAAGATAATAATAATAATAAATAATAATATGTGTGGACATCTCACACAACACCATCTAGCCCCAAACTAAGCAAAGCTTGTACTATGGGAACCAGATAACTGATACAATACTTAGATACTTTTTGTTTGTAAATACATACATAGAATACAATATAACACCCAGACACAGAACCAACAACGATGTTCATCACACAAATGTTTGTCCTGGGTGGGAATCGAACCCACAACCCGCAGTTCAGAAGGCAGGGTCACTACCAACTGAGCTATCGGGCCAGTCAAGATAACACTAATATTAGAGAATTACAACGCAGTAAAAAAATGTGCTTTAGACTACACAAGTGAAGTAAGACTTCTTTAAAGAAGCTTTATATATTAGTATTAATACGACAGCCTCTGTGGTGTGGTGGTTGAGCAGGTCGGTTCATAACGCTGAGGTGGCAGGTTAGATTCCCGCAGCAGGACAAGTAATTGTGCACAGGAAAAAAAGCACAAATACTTGTTCTGAGTCTCGGTGTTGTGGGATGATGGTCTCTAGTTCCTGGGTCCCTAGACACGGAATCCTAGTTAGGGTTCAGGATCTATGTATGTGTTGGGCTTTATTATTATTCATGATTTATCACCTGAACAGCAGACTCTCCTCTGTAATTCCAGCTTCTCTTAAACAATAGGCAACTTCTGTCTTCAATGCATAATCTTCCCGATCTACATTCAGTACAGGCATGTATATGCTATCTTTATATTCCGCTTCATCTCGATTGAAACGTGTGCATACTTTACAACCTGTAAATATAAATAATAAATGTTAAATTGATTTATACAAGATCCTTTGGCAGTTTAAAATTTATTGTAGTCATATTGATCCATAAGAAAGAGGTAACAGTATTCTAAGAAATGTTAAATTATCTTTGATTATCTGTTGAAGAATCTATAGACTTATTAAATATAATATAATAATATGTGTGAACATCTCACACAACGCCATCTAGCCCCAAACTAAGCAAAGCTTGTGCTATGGAAACCAGATAACTGATACAATAATTTGATACTTTTTGTTTGTAAATACATACATATATACAACTGAATACAATATGACACCCAGACACAGAACAAACACCTATGTTCATCACACAAATATTTGTCCTGAGTGGGAATCGAACCCACAACCCACAGTTCAGAAGGCAGGGCTACTACCAACTGAGCTATCAGGCCAGTCATATCACTTAGCATCAAATCAAACAATTTCTACAACCATTCATAAAATTCTAATAACTTATCATTTCTGTTTCATTCTCTACACTTTTTTTTCTGTAATCTAAATATGAAATTCTTGTGGACTGTTCAAATCCCACAAACACTTTTGTAACGTCTCAAAAATTAGAAAAACAAATGTTTGTAAAACTGGCCTCCACAAAACAGGGAATCCTAGTGCGGAGCTCAGGACTCAAATAATAATATTCTCTGTCTACTAAAATTATGACTTAGTTTTTGATTAATTCACATACCTACCTACTTAAGTAAGGATGATATTGTTATTGTTGCTATTGTTTGCTGAAATAAATCTTATTCTTATTTAATTATAGCCCAACAGTCAACACAATTCTGACCAAATCAAGGTGGAATTTCTCCGTAAATTACCCTTTGAAATTTCTATGGTAAAACTACCCCTAAGCCACTGTACATTTCAAGTAAAGGAATATAGATCATTAACATGGTCACAACTCACACCACAACTAATAAAATGTCTACATGAAAATAAAATTATTTCCATCTGATATCTTACATACTCTGTAGCCAGAGCTAACCAAATTGCAATGCGAGGAGCATGTGAAAAACAATCCTACCATATTACATACATACACTTTATTTTATCATACTGCCAGTGCAGAAAAGCAGCGTAGACAATTGCAGACGCAGCTGAATCCAAGTCACAGCTTTCATTACCAAGAACTAGGTTCAGTTCTGAATAGTAATTAGTTTTCTGTAATAACAGTGTCTGATTAACTTCAAACTATGGAATAATTCTTGCTAGAGAATTATCGTCATAATAACGTAGTGTTTATAATTGTGCGGGCATGATTCTAGAAAACCGGAGGTGGATTCCGGATTCTAAAATAATTTTACTATAGTGTGAACTTATACTGTAACACGTAAGTTTATGAAGAGGTACAGAACACATGACTGTACCAACCAGTTTATGTAATGTCGATTTGAGATAATCCTCCATTAAGTAATTGCAGATATGTAATAAATAGATTCAGTTTCAGTTCAGGTTCAGTGTAAGAATTCCAATAACTATTTGAGACTTTTTGTATAATATAAAAGCTTCTGCGGCAATTTCACCAATCAATTTCACTCGTATATTGCACAGAACACTATTATCCTGTATATTGGTGCTAAGGCTAGCTCACATCGTATATCGCTATCACTGTCATTGTCATAGTTTTTTTTAAAATTGTTTTGGCTCCACGTCTCCTTGTATTTATCCAGTGTCAAGTAATCGATAATGTATCAAGTTAATGATTTTTAACGCAAATATGTGTCAAGTCACAGTCGAAGTCATCAAGTCAAGTTATAGTCTAGTCAAAGTCATACTCCTAGTAAAGTGGTGGCAACTTTACTTGAAGCTTCTATGGAGTTTTGGAAACAACACGAAACGAAACTTTTCACCATCATTATGCCATTTTCCCACACTCATGCCTGTAATTTAGCACTTAACGAACAAAATGCCACCAATTTTATGCACCAACACTGAAAATAACACAAGTTTTGGAAAATAATACAATGCGGTGACGCAATCTTTTTCGCGTTCCCGCCATAACTCCATTGTCATTGTTATGTTGACTGTTTCTTTGTTCGCTGTCAGCCGTCCGACTATCACTGTCAGTAGTGCTGAAATTGGCAGAAAAAAAACCTGCAAATATTGCCAGGAAATATTGTTTACCCATTGATTGGTAAACAAAGCAATATTTATTTCATTACGTGATAAATTTCTTAATGGAATCTCATCGCAAGCACAGATTCACAACTGAGGGTAGTTCTATAATAAGGTCCTTAGTCAAAAGGTCCATGCCAATCTCCATATACCTACAAAGGCTTTGCCTTCAATCACAGGCTACATGGCTTAGAAAGCTCAAATATATTGTAATGTTGGTAGAACATTATTTTTAATAAATTTTGTAGGTGATATTAGGGTATGACTATTGATTAAGGCCGTAATATGTAAAAAATGCGATAGCAAATAAATTGAATGTTTTGCTACCTAAAACTTATTAAAACAATGAAATTGATATTTTGATTGCGGCCATAAAATACCAATAAAAATGATTGCATTGAACAATCAACACAGATCAACAGTCAGGTGAGTAAAATGGTGAAACTGAAAGTCTTATTACTATTACTAGGTAACTTTAATACCAATAACTATTATTATCACTTTATCTACTTGTTGCGCTTGTTACACCCACAAATGAAAATATCCTGTTTTAATCCAGGGTATAAGATATTTGTTTCGGGGCCAAGTTGGCTGGACTGCAGTCGCGACCCCTTCTCACCCCGGTACGGCGGACAAGGGCTCACAAGGGGGGGGGGGAGGTTTAGTGGGTTCGAATCCCACTTACCCCCTGCCACCACCCCCGTGGGCAGGGAAGTGCGAGGGCATTTCCCCCCCTCAAAAAAGGGTATAAGACATTTGCATTTTCAATTTCATCAAAATTGGATCAGTAGTTAGAGATTAATGGTAAAAACATTCACACGCACGCAAAAACTTCCCCATTTATAGTAGGACTTCCCATAATTCATCCCTAATTGAATTATAATGTTCTTGTCATCTTTTTTTTGTTATAAATTTACCCTCCACTCGGTTTTTTCTATAAACTGTAGTTTTCCCAGTGGCAGCACTACTGCCACTATAAAAAAATTGATAATCAATCAGAGATATTACACTTGCAAAAAACAGCGCACGCTTTTAAATCAATATAATTTTAGCAGGTACCTATGTATGTATAAGTTATAAATCGCAAAATAATATAATTTTTAATTGGTATAACTTCACATTTTTTTATTAATTATCACTATTTATTATTTTAGCTATAAATGCAGCTGTTTCAGCTAACAATGATACATCAAAGATTGAAAACAAACAATTTTCTCAAAAGCTGTTATCAGAATCCAATGTCGAAGTGTCAAAAGAGCCATTACGAAAACAACACATCACTTCTATTCCAAGATCTTCAAAAAAGAGTCAATTGCCGGCTAAATCCACCGTTGAATTACATAAAACACCAAAGTCCGAAAACAAATTATTTGATGCAAAAAATAGCTTTGAGTCACACAAACTAAGACTACGCAAAAACCAAAAGACGCGAATTAGTCATTTTAGAAATAAACAGTCACACGTTAAGCCACCAACCAACTGTACAAAGATTAAATGTCCATTAACCGAGAAGCCTGTATGTGCCAAGCTTGTTTTAATAAATACAAAGGAAAATAACTACAGCAAACCGTTTCATGTTATCATGATAAATAAATGTGAAATGAATTATGCGAAGTGTCATAGAGGTGAGAATTGTGTATCAAACTGTAAGTAAATATTTAATTTATATCTACAAAAATAAGCAAAAAAATTACTGATTTATATTTACCATTACTATTAATCATTGTTTTATCATTCTGATTTAATAATTTTGTTAGAATAAAAGGTAATAAAACACAATTTTAAATTAAGTACGTACCGGAAAAGGTACACCTACTTATTTATTACTGGGTATAAAAATTATAGGTACCTTGCAAATAATTCATAAATTTTAACAACATTTATTTTTAAAGGTTTGGAAGCTACAATCGTTCCAATGAAAAATTGTCATCCAAAGCTTAAGAAGAGAACTTTGATAACAGCAAAAGGTAGTTTAAAAATAAATAATTGATGTGTTAAGGTATTTACACATGGGAAAGTAGGTAGGTTTATAAACGAACTAGTGTGCTTTAGACCACATGACTGAAGTAAAACTTCTTTAGCTCCATCTATCGGTCGGTATAACTTTGTTTTTGTATTTTACCGGACACACCAGCATAATACAAATTTTTAACTTTGTAATGTTGAAAATGGAGATCTTCGTTAAACAAACAACTTTCAACTTCCATTCGCCTCGTTGCGCATTCACCAGCATACTCTCCGAGTCAAGTATAAAAAAGTTTAACGTCAAACAAAATTAAATAAAAATTTGCTACTTTTCAGGAAAACGACGTCCAAAGCGAGACGCGGGATGGATCGAAAGGGGTAAGAATCGGTAAAAAGATGACATTTGGAGATAATTTTTTACCCTGTTTTGTGTAGGAGACCTATTGATTTCAATTTCAAATATTACTAAAATCATTTTTTTTCAATGTTCCAAATTTCTTGCGCCAGTAGTGAGAAAGAGAACTTTTTTTCAAACTCGCGTATTGTAAAGTGCTTGCTATATAACATTAAACAATGACCACTTTGCAATTTTCTAAGATTACAATAACTTAATTTTAAGTACCTACCTAATATATTTTTGACTTGTAAAAGTGCGAAAACTTTGACGCCGAACTGACCAACACCTATCATTTTCCCTTCCCATCAAGTGAAATCGTAGCTAACGATGTTGTTGAATTATAGAAACTTATGTGAGTAGTATTCATAACAACAACTAGTAAACGGCCAACAAGCACGCGTGGCGTCGGTACTCCTTGATGATGGGGTATTGCCCGAACGCCGGTCGAATTATTCGACTTTATCTAGTGAGTGTTAGCCGCTTACTAGTTGTAATTATGTTGTCGAAAGTGTATTACGCTTATGACAGAAGGGCTAAGGCCCAGTGGAAGCGAAGAAAGTTCCATTCTCAAAATGTGTGGAACGTGAAACCAAAGTAAGCCAGGATAATCGTATTACAGAAAAGCCGATGAATCTAAACTATGTAGCCGATGCCACCCACCCACAACGAAACGGTCCTACTGGGGAAGACGTGCAAAAAAACGACCCAAAAGTCGAGGATGTTGGTGGGGATGACACAGCTGCATACGGAAACCCTGAATACGAATTTGAACCGCATACAGGTGAAATAGTTACAGTGGAAGTTGATCCTACGTATACAACTATAGATGAAGATGAGAATGAAATGGTTGTTTCTGATGATAATACACCCTACGACGGTGTACAAAGTACACCCAATATTGATGATGTAACCACACCAAGCGATGATTATGATCATCATACTGATGAAAATGATAATAATGAAGAAAATGTTTCTGATATAAATGATGGTGGTATACCAAGCACTACTAGTTTTGATGATGTAACTACACCAAGTGATGATCATGATCATCGTACTGATGAAAATGATAATAATGAAGAAAATGTATCTGATGTAAATGACGGTGGTATAACAAGTACTCCCAGTTTGGATGATGTCACCAAACCAAGTGATGATCATGATCAGCATACTGATGAAAATGATAATGGTAAAGAAAACGTTTCTGATATGGATGAAAATAACGGTCATGAACAAGGTAAATAGCTGTCGATTGATATACACACGCTACAGGACTTTGTCACTACGAAATCGTCCAATCCGAACAATATTAATTTAAAGGAGCATTTACTAAGCCCCGAGGTAAAAACGACGGGGTGTTATAAGTTTGACATGTCTGTGTGTATGTCTTTCTGTGGCATCGTAGCTCCCGAACGGATGAACAGATTTCGACTTTTTTTTGTTTGAAAGGTGATCTAGTCGGGGATGTTCTAAGCTATTTTTTATGAAAATCGCTCCAAGATGGCCGCTGCCACAAAATGGCGGATTATATATTTTTCACAATATCCTCAATTTGGTTAACCAATGAATGAACTTGATTAGTAGAATACTGGTGTCGATTCTGTGTCGAATTCTCTAAAACTAAAGTAAACTTAAAGTATGGCGATACTCTTCTGAGCTTTAGAGTATGTGACACAGAATCGACGCCATATATGATAAATTTCAAATCCAAGATGGCCGCCACCACAATATGGCGAAACACATTTGTTTTTTATGTCGAACGTTTAGTAATTTTAAATCTTGTAAAGTAATTTTAGTAATTTTAAATCATAGCTTGTAGTTATTAAGTAATTCCCGAGCACAGATTATATCGGTAATAGATTTAAAATTTGAATGTTGAATGGATATGAGGGAAAGTAATGACGCGGTTGAAAATGTAGCTAGCACTGTTCCGTATAAACGCAATACACGCTATGTTTCTCCTTCATCATAAAATAATTACGTTACATGATCTAAAATTTCCACCAGTATTTTTTTTGTGGGAAGTAAATAAAAAATAAGATAAGGAGGAAAAGTAATGACGGGGTTAAAAATATAGCTAGCACCGTTCCGTATAAACTCAATACACGTTATATCTCTTCTTCATCATAAAATAATTAAGTGTCAGATCGAAAAATCCCACCAGATTTTTTTTTAGTGGGAAGTGAAGATAAAGCTGCTTGCCCCGCTTCGTGCCCGCTGAGAGACGTCATGGTTTGTGCCATGTGTCAACATAAAATCTATAAGACATTCGCTAGCGTCTGCCACATGCGCAAGTTCCAGTGCTATCATAAGGATGAACGTATGTTAAATAAACTTAATTTGACAGTCCTAAAATTACCGTGATCCTTGTCATTGACAGGTATATAAAAGGGATGGCTATATTTTAAAACTGACAAATTTAGGACTGTTAAAGCTCCATCAGGTTCTATGCCGTCTATAAAACAAAATTACCTATCACATGCAGAATTTCCAGTGCTATCATAAGGATGAATGTATGTCAAATAAACTACACTTGATAGTTCTAAAACCACTGCGGTCCTTATTATTTAGAGGTATATATGTCTATGTATGTGATCTTTTTGTGAAAAAAGCGGTGTTATATGAAAGGAATGGCCCGCCACTCAACTTCAAGACAACTTTATTTAATTGTATATACGGTGAATATCTTGGAATCAATTTCAGGACGACTTCCAGCGGTCCGATCGAGTTGGAATTTGGCAAGTAGCTGTGTACCTTGAGACTTCAAGAGGGTGATCACGAAACTTTGATTGCAATACAACGGGAGTAACTTCCATACTAACTATGCACATAAATTGCGTATTCAAACTGTCAAATCCATACAAATTTGTGTTTCTATTGGATGCAATCGAGTTACATGATCGCCTAGCTGGTCTGATGATGACCATACAAAAGCTTTGTACCTGATTTTTTTAGGATAATTCTAAACCATAATAATAATAATAACAATGTCTAACGATCACATACATAGATCCTGGACCCTAACTAAGATTCCCTGTATCTATGAATTACAACGACCATGGTCCAACAACACCCAGACCCCTTTCCCCCCTTTTCCTTTCCCTTTCCATCATAGAACTACAAGACTTGGTGATTCTTCACATCCTTACGTCGTTAGTGTACCCCAAGTCCGCACTAAGCGTTTTGCTGGGTCATTTATAGTCCGAACAGCCAAGGAATGGAATGCTCTTCCAACAACAGTATTTCCTCCTGGGTACAACCTGGGTCTTTTTAAGTCAAGAGTGATTGGGCATCTCATGAGCAAGCGTGCTCCACCTTAGACAACTTCGTCAACTACCATCAGGTGAGTTGTTGTCAAACGCATGCCCATTTTGCCATAAAAAAAAGACAGAACAAGTATTTGCACTTTTTTCCGTCTCGTTCTGCCGTGTGAATCGAACCCGCCACCTCCGGGCTATGAGCCGACCTGCTCAACCAACACCACAGAGGCTGTAGAGGATGTGTGTTCTGCAGGCTTGGAGCTAGTATCAAGATACCCATGCATGATGTCGGCGCCCTTCTTGTCAGAGCCTCCAGCTATGAAGCTGAAAGGACAGCTCTCGGAGGCTGGAGACGTCGACCGCATCACTCGATATATCCGGTGTCGGGAGAAAGGCAGGTTAAACAAAAGTATGGGTAAATTCGTTTTTAGATTTAGATTTAAAGAAATTTATCACACTAATATTATAAAGGCGAAAGTTTGTATGTACATTTGTGTGTATGTGTGTATGTTTGTCACTCCTTCACCCTCAAACGGCTGAATGGATTTGGATGAAATTCAATACCAAGATAGCTTATACACTTCACACTAATATTATAAAGGTGAAAGTTTGTATGTACATTTGTGTGTATGTGTATATGTTTGTTACTCCTTCACGCTCAAATGGCTAAATGGATTTGGATGAAATTCGGTACCAAGATAGCTTATACACTGGATTAATATGTAGGCTACATTTTATATCGGAAAAGTGAAATGCTCAAATGGGATATATTTAATATACTATTTAAATAAAATAAATAATTTACTATTTAGCGCAACTAGTGTTTCATAAAACAATTCTAACCCTAGAATATAGGTACATTATGTTTTATTTTATTTTAGCATCCCGATGCACGTTTGAAGAAAATTTAAATCAATTGAGTGAATACATGAAAGGCGAGAAATTTAACTTTCTTAATTATGACACCAAGAAATGGAGTCTCAAGAAGCCAGATGAATATATTGGAAACGATGATCATAGATTCCGTTATGATTATTATTAAAGTAATAATATCAAACACACTTAATTTTTCTTAATTGATTTATTGTAAGAAAAAATTAAGAAAGAAACACTTTATTGGACAAACTGCACACAGTAACAAATATTGATAATAACTACAACTAAAAAAAAAAGAAAAAAACGAGTGTAATTTACCACACGACTGAAGTGAAACTTCTTTAGCTCCATCTAACAGCCGGTATAACTTTGTTTTTGCTTTGCTTAAAGTTAATGTCGCCATCTTGACAGTTGTAAATTGTCATTTAACCGGACGTACCAACATAATAAAATACTAATTTTTAAGTTTTTTATGTTGATAATGGAGATCTACGTGAATCAACTTCACTTCACGTAGATCTCCATTATCAACGTCATCAAAGTTTCACTTCAAAAAACAAAACTCAGTTTACAATTTAATAGTTAAATACTTGCTTGTGGCCCACCGATTCTCTGTTTTGTGCGAACATAGTTGCAGTGTACAGTGCTGTACAAAAAGGTCTGATCTCAGCATGTGCCATGGATGAAACCGGCGCTGATTTTAAGCCCAGACCTTGATTGACGAAGATACAAATCATAATACAATAGTACGTAGTACACACTACACATATATGTACCCATCTTTTTTGGGTGGTTCAGGTTGGCCAATAGGCTGATTAAGGGAACATCCACAAGGTAACAGCAGCAATCTACTCGGTGTTTTAAAATCTTCTGAGATCACTAAAGCACCTGTCATGCGCGATGATTATGACAAATCCACGCTTTGATGGATGTGTCGAAATAGTTGCGCTGCTGGGTACAGACCATATTAGTAATAGTACAGAAAAAAAACCGTTTAATCTAAATTGACGTTTTATAGGCCATGTTCAGCAGTGGACCTCGTCCGGCTGATGATACTTTATGACTTGATAAATGGACTATGCTGATGTCTCAGGATCGCGTGCGCAGTGCAGTGTCCCGCGAAACTACATTATAGTAGAGTATTAGTATTAGGATAGAAAAAACCTTTTAAGAATCGTCCAAAGTGGCGTTTTATAGGCCATGTTCAACATTGGACCTCTACCAGCTGATGATGACCCAGTAAAAAAATATATAAATACCTTGAGAAATGAAGAAGTTATTCAAGTTAATCTTTGCGGCAATTTAAGTGTAAGGTTATATCAGCCAGCCTCCACATTGCAGAGCTATGCTGTATGCAAATATAGTTAATTACGTGAGGTGATGCAGACGCTGCGATAAGACATAGTCCACAACGAAGAACTGTTCCCATTATTTTGAAGGGAAAAGATATAGGAGATGGAAAATGATAGGGGAAAATAATGAATAGATCATTAGGACATCCAAGAAAGGTGGCAGACATTGCCTGCGAATGTCGAAAGTGAATGGAAGGGATTGCCATCATATGATCCATTCATCCATTTTCCTGTTGCTTTTTTTCTTTCCTTGAACAGGGTTAGGGCTTAAAACTAATTATCCCGTGTAAAGCCCGGGTAGGTCAGCTAGTTTGCGATAAAACTATATCAAGCTTAAGAATTTTGGCTGCTATAACAATATTTTAAAATGATTTTGTACACCAATGTAGCCAGGCCCTAATGAAGTTAACAATGCTAGGTTGGCACTACCTCATCGCTGTCATAATAATTAAGTTACCTTTGAGAACCTCTTGATTATTGACCTATGCAATAATCTCCGTAGATATATTATGTTATTCCCTTAGATCTACAAAACAATCAGTCGATCTATGTGTAAGTTTGTAGCTTTTGTCTTGTGTTTGTTGTCCCAATGTATTATGTATGGTAATATTGTGGCCATTATTGTACGCCTTTTTCTTCACTGAATTAATAAATTATACGTTTCTATGGTACATTCTACATGGTATATCTAATCTAATGCTGAATGAAAACATTCTTTTAATTTTGTCTAATATATCTTGATTGGTGTGTGGGTAATTTTAAATACATCTACGCTGGCAACTCTACTTCACCATTTTTTTTCCTGCTTTTTTGTTTTTGAAAATTACATTTGCGAACTTTGTTGTACTGGTTTTTAGTTATTAATTGTTATTTCTTCTTTGTAATATGAAATTACGGACTGGCCGCTGGTAATACTGTTACCGTTAGTTATGTTATTTGGCGCTTATCGTAATAGTTTTGTAGTGAACCAAAGAACGAAGAATGCTTTTTAAAAACAGGTAAGAGGCAACGTTTTTGTAATGTAACAACTACTTTGTAAATATGCTTCAGAAGGTCAGACTTTAATAAACTTGTCCACAGCACAGTTTCAGGGTACTCAGGGTGATCTTTAAATTTCGACTTCGAACATTGAAAAGTATTTAAGCCTTAGTCTGAATCCTTATATTTCTATGTATTTTTTATACCCACCTAGCAATGCTAGGCATTTTCAACATGATTCTAGCATACGTTACCGAACATATTTTGTTCAATTACGCCCATTACGATTATTCGATGACAACATTCTAAGTAACTTTGATTTTAATTTCAAATAAGCAAAAATCATGATTATTGATTTGAAAATTAAAGCATAGGATTGACAGTTTTTATAATATTAATTTATAACGAGGTTTAATAAATTTAGGAAAATTGTTTTTTTCCAATTTTTTTAATTTCTGAATTATTGTGTTCTTTTAACTATATACTTTAAGGAAATGAAATTTAGTACATTTTTAATTTCATAATTAAATAGCCTATTTTATCAATATACAGGAATCTGCATGAAAATTAGGCCTATTTAGAATGACACGAAATGAAAATCACAACTCTATCATTTTGTCAAGGTAATCTCATTCTAAACACTGAGACATAAATGAGTGTAGTTTTGTATTATGGACCTTAGTATGTAAATAGTGCAAGAAATGTTAGTGTAAATGAAATTATTAGGTTACATAATCCATACATTATTACATACACATATTACATAGTCCACTCATAGCTATACATTTTAAAATAGACTATTTTCAGATAAAGCATCAAATTTGGTGTTGATCACTTAAACATTGAAAAAATGGCGTTTCCATATAATGCAATTCCGGATCTACCACAAGCCATATTCGAATCTCATCTTAATATAATAATGAGTGACAATGAACAAACAACTCCGTTTTGGCGAACTACACCTGAACACCAGTCTGAGTATTACGAAGTTGAAATACTCAGGGATAACACTGAAGAAAATGATCTTCCATTTGAAAAAAGCATGGGTGTGTAACTACTCTTCGACTGGCCTGACAGCTCATTTGTTAGTAACTCTGCCTTCTGAACTGCAGGTTGTGGGTTTGATTCCCACCCAGAACAAACATTTGTGTGATGAACATAGGTGTTTGTGTGACTGGGTGTTATATTTTATTCTATATATGTATTTACAAACAAAAAGTAGCTATATGTATTCTATCATATACCTGGTTTCCAAAGTACAAGCTTTGCTTAGTTTGGGACTAGATGGTGTTGTGCAAAATGTCCATGAGTATTTATTATTATTATTGTTATGTAATGCTGATAGGCTAATTAGGAACTTCATAGTAGTCAAATATTAAAATTTATTTATGTAATAGATGATTTATTTCAAATTACAGATGATATATCAAACCTAAATAAATATATGTGCCATATATGCAACATTGAAGTGCCAAAAACATATATGAAAGAACACAATGATAGTTCTAAACATAAGACATGTAATGAAATTGCTAATTTAGCTTTAGAACGGATTAAACTTCAAATTCAGTTAGATGTATCCACAACCCGTAAGGTAGAAATAATAGAAACATATTTCTGTGTAACTTGTTCAACCGTAGTTCTTAACTCGGATGAAGACAAACATGAGGCCAGTAATACACATAAAATATCACTGAAACATGACAAACTCTTAGATAACTTACTAAAAATTTACTCAAATATAGAGAATGTGGAAATTGATTCTGAAGTAGAAGAACTGGATTTGCTTCAACAAAGAATAGAGTTAGAAACTCTTGATGAAGAATCCGCAACGCAAGCAGATACTGAGAAAGATGAAACCAAAAAGTTGAAAATAAAAGAAGTTCTAAATGCTCTAAAAATTGAATTACAATCTGCATTAGACAGCAGAGACAAATCTGTAGAAGGTCAAGTTTTACAAGTAAGAGAATTTATGGATAACATGAAAATGAAGTTTGATAGTTTAATTGATACATCGAATGCATTAGCTAAAAAAGTGAAAGAATACGAAAAAAATAAACTTGACAATAAAGTTCATGAATTTAAAAAGCGTGTTAATGATTTGAATAACCAATCCAATTTGCCCGTTAAAAGATCGTGGAATTCGAACTATAAAAAATTGAAAAAATATAAAATTCACAAAAAGAAAGAATGTTTTCATAACAAAACTCAGGCATCTGTTGTAGAAACAGAAGAAAATGAAGAAATTGAAGAGAAAATAATATCTCCTTTAAAAGTTCAGTTGTCTGCAGATAGTGTCAAAGAATATAGGAACGAAAATAGCCCACCACTAAACAATGTTGGGAAAAAAATTGATGAAATAATGGCAAAATATTTTGGCAGCAATTGCACAGTTGATGCACTTAGTAACAACAATGATAAAGAGCTCACCAAAAACAAAATATGCAGAGATTCAAATAAGAACAAAACTGCTAAAGATAAAAAGCAAAACCTTTGTAAAGATGATAAAAACCAAAATAAAAACGAGGGTGATAAAAACTATAACAATGAAGAAAACAATAAAAATTTCGAAAACATTGCAAAGAACCAACTAGGTAACAATAAAATTGAACACGTCGATAACGATGAACAAAACAATATAAACTCTGAACAAAACAAAAATAAAGAACCTAAAAGCAAGAAAAATACAGATCAGAATAAGAATACAAAAGCTGTAGAACAGAAAGAAATAACTAACAGCCATAACAAAATCGTGCCAAAATCTCACATTAACCACACACCTGGTTTCAATTTAGTGTACTACTTGAAAGACACAAGTTGGAGGTGTGAAACACAGCCAATACACACTGTTGAAGCTTTAACAGATTCAATAGTGCAGATCACTGCAATTAACGGGGACAAGTTTAAGGTAGTCGTGAACAATTTCCATAGCTTTCACATGAAAGCTGGTGATATTTATTGTAAAGTATGTGAGAGTCCAAACGTGAGACGGCCAGAGTGGCATATAATTGAGAATGAACATAGGGCCAAAGTGATGATTCCTATCAAAGACTGTAATGGAATCAGACAGGTAAGCAGGTAGTCGCTAAAATAAGTCAAGATTTACCATAACGTGAATAGAGCGTGTTACATTTCTTACATTTTGCGCAAGCAAAATCAATCTCAGTCGTAACATATTTGTATTCCAGAACAATTTTTTTGTAATTTTTCAGCTTGACGACATATGGAATCACTGCATACTATGCAATGACTTGATAAATAACGTGGAATTTCATCTACAGTCACTACTACACAAGAACAAGTTAAAACACAGTTTAGTGGAGCTCGGAAAGAATGAATCGGACAGTGATGATAACGATAAGTTAGAAGAAATCCCTGCAAAAAAGAAACCTAGTGCCGTAGCAGCTATCACCGATTTGATGTTAAAAAATAACCTAGCGATGACTAGTAAGGATTACTTAACCTGTGTACTTTGTGATGTGATCTTAAATAATAACCTCTCAAGTGTACAACAGCATATCAATTCATTTGATCATTTGAGCAACTTTGAACATGACCGAAATGAGAACAAGCTCGTCGATGTAGATGCAGAAAGACTTTACTGTATCGGATGTGATGTTAACATTAACAAGTCAGATGTCATTTCTCATTGTAACGGGAAAAGACATAAGAAGCTCCTGCAAGAAGTTTTGGCTAAGGAAGGGAAAAAGTTAGAAGATGAGATGGTTGAAACTGAAATTGTTTTGTCATCTATTTCCCAGAATATTAAAGTACAAGCTAAAGGTTAGTATGGCTATCTTAATAATAGGTCTTTACCTATGAAATTGCCGTATTGCAGTACAGACTTTTTCAAACAAAAAAAAGTTTTGATTGGCTATGAATTCTAAATTCAAATTAATTTTGTTTTAAAAATATGACATTCTATTTACAATATAAGTCTTTTGTTTATTGATTAGCGTTGTATTTTAATTACATTTCAACATTTTTCCTCATAATGGATACTTTGAAATTTCGTGTAATTATGGAATATGAGTTCCGTCGTGGCACCAACGCGGCACAAACGACACGTAACATCAACGACGTTTACGGAGAGAACTGTACAAACGAACGTACAACCCGTTATTGGTTTGCTCGGTTCCGTTCTGGGAATTTTGACTTGAAAAATGAACCTCGTGGTCGTCCGGAAACTTTGGTCAACAATGATGAATTAAAGGCGATTGTGGAAGCTGATGAATCTCAATCTACAGCTGAGCTGGCAGCAGCTTTTGATGTTAGCATCAAAACAATATTGGTCCATTTGCGACAGATTGGCAAGATAAAAAAGCTTGATAGATGGGTGCCCCACGAACTTAACGATCGCCAGCGCAACGTACGCGTCGAGACATGCCTTGCGCTGCTTAACAGGCACAGAAATGAAGGAATTTTGAACCGAATTGTTACGTGCGACGAAAAATGGATTCTTTTTGACAATCGAAAGCGCTCAGTAAGTTGGTTAGATCCTGGTTCGGTACCAAAGCAATGTGCAAAACGAAAAATGACCCCTAGAAAGGTGATGGTCACAGTTTGGTGGTCTAGTGCTGGTGTGATTCATCATAGTTTTTTACAAAACGGCGAGAGCATTACTGCAGATGTGTACATTGAAGAACTGACCACAATGATGGCGAAACTCGCACGTCTGCAACCAGCTTTGGTCAATCGGTCGTCTCCACTGCTACTTCACGACAACGCGCGACCCCATACTGCACAACAGACCGTCTCTAAGCTGCATGAGTTGGGTTTGGAAGCTCTCCCTCATCCGCCATACTCACCAGATCTTGCGCCTACCGACTATTACTTTTTCCAAAATTTGGACAACTTTTTAGCGGGAAAAAAAATTCAATTCCCGTAAGGCAGTACAAAACGCCTTTGAAGAGTTTGTTGTCTCCCGAGCTGCTGATTTTTTCAAGAAGGGCATCCATAAACTGCCACAGCGTTGGCAAAGATGCATTGATTGCAGGGATGATTACTTTGAATAAAAGAAATAAATAAGTTTGAAAAAAAAAAATACTTTAACTTTTTTCAAACAAAACGGCAATTTCATAGGTAAAGACCTAATATTATGAGTGGTAAAAAAGCAGATGGCCACCTGATGGTAAGTGGTCATGTTTGGTCTATTTTATTGTTGTCTTGGTAGCTTGACAATATACAGGAAACCATGTAGGTAGATGTAGAGAATGCAATCTCGATCACGCGATATCTCGCCTCATTTCATCAATCTCAAAGCATAAAATGACGAATGATCTCGGCCGAGATTGACGAGATCAAATGGTGATACTCGTAATCACTCCTAGTTTAATCGCGTTCTAATGAAGGCAAAAAGACCCGTAAAAAGAGAGTACTTATTTTAACAAAGATAATGATAGTGAAAACAAAAATTTATAAAAATTGCTATTTCTAAAAGCATTCTTACATTAACATTAGAACGCAAAAAGACCCGTAAAAAGAAGGTACTTATTTTAACAAAGATAATGATAGTGTAAACAAAAATACAACATAAGTAAAAAACAGTCTTGTTTTCAATAATTCAAGTTGTATCTTACTGGCATCATAATCACAACTGCAAAGCAGTTTCAATCATGTTTCAGTCATCTAACTAAACTTTCTCGCCGAGATTGAATTTATTTTCCGAGATAGGTAGATATATACGTACAGTTCAAGTCACCAGCACCTTTTTAAAGGTACACTAGACTATTAGATTTTAATGATTATTGAATGTGTTTAATTAAATCTATTGCAATTTTTTCCTTTCACAGGTAAAATAGAGGAGTCAGAACTCATTTGTTTCGTATGCAACATCATTCTCTACAGCGTTGATGAACACATGGATTCTTTTGAACACAAAAAAAGCTACTACTCATATTTAGAAGCAAACAAATTGAATGAAATCGAAGCTGACACTTTTTATTGCATACCATGCAATACAGTCATTACTATAGACTATTTAATGAGCCATTGTGCGAGCAGAAAACACAGGCTGGTATTAAAAAAGGGCTTTGATGATGGAGAAAAGGAAGAAACAGACAAAGAACTGTCTCATGTCTCAAAACCTCAAACACCTTTGGCAACGGGACATGATAACAACAAAATAATGCCTCTGAAAGTTTTATATCAATTCAGAGAGACGTCGGATTCTAAAAAGTTGTTTTGCACCGTATGCTATGAAGAAGTGCCATATATACGCAAGCTTGCTGAATACCATGTAAGCACACTTGATCATGTTGTAGCATTCAATTTGATGATGCTCTGGAATAAAATTAAGAAGCGAGATGATAAGTATTTCTGTGATATCTGCCGCTTGGACATGACATATTTTAGTGAGATTACGCATGTGCTTGGAAAGCAACATGCAACTAATCTGGCTAAAGAGCCGAAGGGTACTGTTTATGAATATGATAGGACCTTAGTAACTCATGCATATGCTATGTCCCACAAGGTTGGTGAAAGGACACGTCTCAGTCCAATTATATCCATCTCTAAGAAGTAAGTTGCCTTTAAAGTTTCTGTTTTATAGTCAAGTGGATTTTAAAGGCTTTATTTTTAATTTTGTCAAGACTTTTAGTTAAGTTTTTTTTTCCAGATTTAATGGGTAACCGCCTTTGCATTTAGTGCCTTATCAAAGACTGCTTTTTTTGTAATAACAATGCCTAGGGATTAAGATGACAGCCTCTGTGGCGTGGTGGTTGAGCGGCTGGCTCATAACCTCGAGGTGGCGGGTTCGATTCCCGTGACAGGACAAGTATTTGTGCGCAGAAAAAAAAGAGCAAGTACTTGTTGTATTTGTTGTGTCTGGGTGTTGTGGGACCATGATCCTCGTAGTTCCTAGGTTCCCTAGACACGGAATCCTAGTTAGGGTCCAGGGTATGTGATCGTTGGGTGTGTATTATTATTATTATACAAGGTACTTGGTGTTATATGTAGGTATTTGAGCAACAGAAATTGGGTTTGCCAAGAGGGTTGTCTTGTTTTTTAAAAGTTTTTTTACCATTACCATTAAGATTACAAATATAGGTAATGTGATTTAAAAAGTCGTGTCCGTCTGTATTAAAGCTTGAGAGCTCTTAAGTTCGTACTTATTTATCTCGGATGTACCCAAACGCGTTACAGAAGGTACCTCATAGACAGATAAGTGCAAACCTAAGAGCTGACAAAGGTAAGTGCAGACGGTCATGACACATTAGTGTCATTATAAATACTACTTGTGATAATATTTGTGATTTAGATTTAACTAGCAGCTCTGGTTATTAAAAAGACTGTAATCATTCATTTTTTTCACCCACCAAAGTTATTTTTGTAATAAAGTTTGTAGGTATGGTGAACAGGCTATGACCAGGGTTCGAAAGGATAATTATATGCTAATTATCGTGATAACTGCAGATGGATAATTATCGATTGATAATTGTGAAAGTGAACTGTATTTCCGCACTTGCGTATATCCGAACGCACTAAGTGTCACCGTGCCGCGCCGCGCCGCCGCGGGGATTCCCCTTACCATAAAAATTCAGTTCGGATTTATGCAAAATTGAGTGAATAACGAGTTCATTGGTTTGTTAAATATATTGTTTATTGCGTTGAATTTGAGAAATATCTCACGAGAAAAATCCAATATGGTCATACTTTTTTGCACATAGACCTAAAAATAGTGGGATAATTATAAGATAATTATCAAGAAGCGTAATTATCCTAATCATTTCGAACCCTGGCAATGGCTATCGCCCTTTATGATAAGCGTTTTGAAATATATTTTTAAATGCGCAGTGCGTATTTGCCACATTCCATTATTTTCCACTAGCTCCAAACCTCTTATTCGAGTTAACTTTTCTTTTTCACCCCTGAACTTTATTTTACTTTATTAGAATTAAGCATGTTTTTTTAGATTATGATTTTTGGAGTAAAACTTCTTTACGTACGCTTGACTTGGGGAGTAAGCTGGTGAACGCGAGGCGAAGGAAAGTTGAATTTGGTTCACTTAGATCTCCATTGTCAACATAACAAAGTTGAAAATTTGTATCATTATGTTGGTATGTCCGGTAAAAAGACAATTTACAATTGTGAAGATGGCGACATTAACATTAAACAAAGCAAATACAAAGTCATACCGACCGATAGATGGAGCTAAAATAAAGAAGTTTTACTTTGTAAGTCACAATCGTTTTTTTTTGTTATTAGAGTACCTGTTGTTTTTTTGCTATTGAAAGTATCATTTTAGGATTTGTCACAGACCAGTGATATCAGCGAAATTTTGCCGATCTGAAATGGGTTTTTCCCAACGACCCCCACTGGGGGTTGTTGGTACTTATTCTTTGTTATCGTGCCAACCACCTCCAGTGGGGTTGGGAAATAAATAGGTGTTCAGCAAGCCGTGAATGCTTAGCCTCAGGATTTTTTCAAATATTTACGTCTACCAACTTATTTGTGTGTGTGAAGTGTTCACCACACTTAGTCGTCTCTTTTAATAGGGAAGGCCTGCATTATAAGAGTTGTCGAAAAATCGATAACCTGATAAATTGGAGTATTGTATTTGAAAAATGCTGCCCTGCCATCCTCAATAGTTACAGTAACAATTCGTTTTGTTTAATTTTTATTGTTTGCCAATATTTAGTTTTGTAATAACAAGATTTGCGAGATAAGTTTCTATTAAATTCTTTGAGTTTCTTTTCTATTTAGTTAAAATAATTGTCTTTGGTACTGATTTTAGGTATAGGTTAGTTTTTATTGTTTCTTCACTCCCAACGAGGCTGTCTAAGGCGCATGTTAAATAACGCAATTTTAAGTTCTGTGAGTAATCTTGAGATGAAAATGACGTTCAATTCCCATTTTCAATTTCCATTGAAGCAGCTGAAGTTTGAAATACTTGCTCGCTGACTGCGCAGAAATAATATCTTAGGTACCTACATACCCCTTTATTTATTAAATTCCGTGCGCATAGCAAGATTTCTTACAATGACTTGTCTATACTTATCTCTCACTTGCGCACAAATATATTGCCGTCGCGCTCCCACAATAGTAGGACCGCTCGCTACGGCAATTATTGTACACAAGTGAAAGAGATGAGTATAGATGGGCTATTATATGTATACTTAATGGACTTATAAAGATGTAGGTACCTATTTATTAGCATAGAAATGTAGAGATGACTCTTAGAACTTGAAACTGGTGTATAAATAATAGGCTCATGGCGTGAATTAGATTTAAATAATAATTAATAAACGTAAAGCGTAAAAAACTGACTTCAGATTTATATGGTTTTCTCATGGATGTCAATGTCAGAAATGGACAGGGGAAGCACCAGCTTTCAAATAAAAAATAATTATCAAATCGGTTAACCCAGTCGAAAGTTCAAAAGTAACAAACATTAAAAAAGTGTTTTGGCGCGAAAACGAAAAAGATCGGGTCGTCGCAGTGTATTATTTTCCAAAACTTGTGTTATTTTCAGTGTTAGTGCATAAAATTGGTGGCATTCTATTCGTTAAGTGCTGGATTACAGGCATGAGTGTGGGAAAGTGGTATGATGATGGTGAAACGTTTCTTTTCGTGTTGTTTCCAAAACTCCATAGAAGTTTCTGGTAAAGTTGCCACCACTTTACTAGGAGTATGACTTGACTAGACTATGACTTAACTTGATGACTTGGACTGTGACTTGACTTGACACATTATATGATATTAATTAACTTGAGATATTATCAATTACTTGACACTGGCTAAATACACAAAAGTGTGGGGGCAAAACCAAACATAAAAACATTAAAAAATACAGTTCAGTTTTCTGAATTTAGAACCTATAATTTATAGTCGGTTGAAGGCGGGCCACTTTCCGAGTAACTACTACCTAAGTTCGCCTCTTTTATGTACATTTTTATGGTATTATTTGTTGCTTGTGTCTTTTTGTTGATTTTTTTATCAAAGAGAAATGAAATCAATCGTTATTAGGTTTAATTAAGTATAATGTTTTCTACTTTTTTGTAACCTAAGTGTCGTACCATTAAAAGATGTGTTCTGCTATAATGTTCCATAAGTATTTTATTTTTTCCTATAAAATGTCAACCCCGAAAAAGGATAAGTACAATTTTATAGAATTACTAGTTGCGGTTTCACCCGCGGATAAAAAGTATTTTAATTATTTGCTCATCCCACGGGAACATTTCACTTTTCCGGGATAAAATGTAGCCTATATGTTAGTCCAGTGTATAAGCTATCTTGGTACCAAATTTCATCCAAATCCATTCAGCCGTTTGAGCGTGAAAGAGTAACAAATATACATACATACATACAAACTTTCGCTTTTATAGTATTAGGTCCGTATTACAGAACGATGCTCAGTCATCGATCGGTGCTCAAGCAGAGATTTAATTCACTAATTGAACATTTTATGAATAAAATTTCTGCTTGAGCACCGATCGATGACTGAGCGTCGTTCTGTAATATGGACCTAAGGTCGGTATTACAGAACGATGCCCAGTCATCGATCGGTGCTCAAGCAGAGATTTCATTCACTAATTGATGACTTTATTAATGAAATCTCTGCTTGAGCATCGATCGATAACTGAGCATCGTTCTGTAATACGAGCATAAGACTGTTGAAATAGTTGTGAATAAGAATAAATAATTCACGTTAGCAACAGTAAACTTTACTATTTTCCATTAGCTTCTAACGACATTTAAAGCATTTCTTTTATTAGTTTTGACCTTGATGAAAGGTCTTATTTGGTTGTCTTAATACCTTTATAGCGTAAGCTTAATTCTAAACCGAGAAATATATTAGTCGGAGTTTTGGCGGGAAAACGAATAAGGTCGTGTCACCGCATTGTATTATTTGCCAAAACTTGTGTTATTTTCAGTGTTAGTGCATAAAATTGGTAGCATTTTATTCGTTAAGTGCTTGATTACAGTCATAAGTGTGGGAAAGTGGTATAATGATGGTGAAACGTTTCTTTTCGTGTTGTTTCCAAAACTCCATAGAAGCTTCTGGTAAAGTTGCCACCACTTTACTAGGAGTATGACTTGACTAGACTAGACTATGACTTGACTTGATGACTTGGACTGTGATTTGACTTGACACATAAAACATACGTATATACAATATAAATTAACTTGAAAAATTTATTACTTGACCCTGGCTAAATACACAAAAGTGTGTAGCCAATACCAAAACAAAAAAAAATATATAAGTCAACGTCTAATTTGACAGTGACATATTAAACCACAAATAGTGGTAGTGATGCCTTTTAAGCCCATGCGATGAACACTTAATTTTTTTGTCGCATTATCGAGAGTTCGAGATAAATGGATAGCTGAAAATAAACTCCGATATAACTTACTACAGTTCTATCGGATATCAGTTTTGACTCTTTACACATTATTTAATGAAAATCGCATGTCCACACATAAAAAAGGATTCGTAGCGGTTGAAAATGTTTGATTAACATTCAGATGTCCATCGTGTAGATTATCTGCCGCCACCGCCAGTGTTCAATACATTTAATAATTTTAGATCTCAAGCTAATACGTACAGGTATGGTTGAGTTGTTAATTATGTTCTGTAGTGTACTGCGAAAAGCTATTTAATCAAAGAAGATATATACGCAGCCATAATAAACAATATAAAATATTAATCATATACATAAACAAGGCTTAGACAGACGTTAAACATGTGTTTAGCAATACAAACAGCAGTTTAAAACTAGTTTAAGGCTTGTTTAAATCTTTTGTGGTTTAACCCTATATCAGCAAAGGTTTGTCGAATGATTTATAATCGAATGGATCGCCTAAATCGCTCGTTCCCTAAAGAACGCCCATCTCATTGCTATTAATTTTTTGTCCTACTCTGTGCTTTTGTTATTGATGTTCTGAACTTTTTGTGTGTTTAGTTTTGTTTGCTGGGCATTTATTATAATATTACTTTCGCAATTTCTCGAATAGAGAGGATATCATGTTAGTAAAATAGTATAATTTTTAACCTAATGTTAATTTTGCCAAACCAAAGAAGACGAAGTTTCTATCATAACCATAAGTAAATCGTTGTTTCTGAAGTCATAGCTTCTTTCACGTCTTCTTCAGTCTACTACTTTTCATTTCCTTTCCAGGTGCTAGAATGAGATTATAGTGACAATACTGAAAACTGCTCCAAATGGCTTCCATCCAAGAGCGGCTGCAGCTAAAGAGAGTTCCCCTGGACACCTGGAGCGTGAGAGAACAGCTATGTTTGGCGTCTGCCGTGGTCCGCAGCGGAGATCAGAACTGGATGTCGGTGTCACGGGCTCTTAAAACAGTTGGCGAGCCAAATAGACCGCCCGATTGGTACTCGCAAAAGAGGTATTTTATTTTAATTAATGACTTTTCAAGTTGTTTTAAGTTTTCTGTAAAAAAAAAACTATTTTAACTATTAATAATGTTGATTCTAAACTCTGAATTATTAATACTTTAAACTCTAATATGCGTTTTCGGTTATTTTATTTTAGTTTCATGATTTGTTTTTGTTTGGCTTATTTTAATGAGATTTAGTTTTAGTGTTTGTAGTGACAAGAGTCTGTGTAAGATTTACATGCTGTGAGAGCAAAAAACATGTACAGAACAAATTATTACAGTACTCATTTGTATGCGTCTTTGACAATTATGTTTTATTTGCCAATAAATGATTTGGATTTGTCTGAAATTCCCATACACTGTCAACCACATACTAAGGGAGTGAAGCAAGCAAGTTGTCTGTTATTTTCCAAGTTTTTTTTTTTATCCACCTATCTATTACAGCTGTGCAGCTCAATATGGAGCCCTACTTGAACATGTGGAGACTCCGAAACGTAAGAAGCGGTGCTCGGAAGGCGCAGTGGAAACTCCACAAGAGAGCATTGTTAAACGTCTCACACAAGACAGAATTGCTGAGATACAGAAAAACATAGTGGAAATGAACCAGCAGTATGAAACGCTAAAGGTTTTTATGCAATTTTTATTTTATGAGCATTTACATAATTATATACAATGTGTTACAAAATAAGCCCATAAAATTATAATTCATTATCAAAGCAAAAATATTGTCAACCTTGTAAACTGTCATGTCAGGGAAGTAAATTTTTTAACAGAAAGGCCTACATACCTATTTTACCTAATAATTGTCAAATAGTTTTTGTATTTTTCATTCATAAATGTCTGCTTTCTCAATACAAGGATGTCATTATACTCAAGTACTGGCTTCAAAAAATATCAAGTTGGAAAAAAAAATTATGCGTAGGCCATGAAGATAGCAATTTAAATCGTGCTCGCAAACTGTATTGACAACAATTTATCAATGGTATTATGAAAAAGTGTTTGCTTAGGTTGTTTCGTTAGGTTAGGTCTTTTAACATTTTTGTCATGCCGCAAATTATGTAGAAATATAGATACATTCTGCATAGTTTACTCTTTAATTTTACTGAAATAGGGTTTGCACACAGTTTTCATATTTCATATTTATTTGGGGTATGTTTTACAGTGTTACTATGGTTCTTAAATATTGTGAATGGACTCGTTATAAGGCTTCATTTAACTTTCTATCGGCTTTACGGGTAGTTTTGTAACACCCTGTATATAGATAGATAAACTCTTAATGACACCAAGGTAACAAATACCATAACAGGAAAAAAATTATGTATGTATAGGATGACGGGTTGTGCGTAGGTTGCAACCTATATAACTATAGGCCTTCAGCATGTCCACACCGGGCCATGTTTGGAGCAAGAATGATTCGTAGTACACCAAGCGCTCTCTTTATATAGCCAGATGGTTAGGGAAGCGATGACAGTTGCCGGTGTTGCCACTGTAATAAATTTAAATGCTGCCATATGGTAAATTACGGTACTGCCCGCTGCGCATAGAGTTCATAACTGGACGTTGCCGCCGTCATATGTATTACTTTGTTACGATAGGTCTCATAACAGGGTACAATGGTGATTCAAATTGTGATCTAAATTTACAGATTAATAATAATAATAACGCTCAATTATCACATATATAGATCCTGGACCCTAACTAGGATTCCCTGTGTCTAGGGACCCAGGAACTATGAGGACCACAGTCCCACAACACCGAGACTCGGAACAAGTATTTGCGTTTATTTTTCTGTGGACAAATACATACTTGTCCTGTTGCGGGAATCGAACCCGCTGCATCCGCGTTATGTGACCTGCTCAACCACCACACCACAGATGCTAATAATAATAATAACGCCCAACGATTACATACATATATTAATATATAATTGTAATAAATAATGAAGATAGATGCACACAATTTCAGAAAAGAAAGAGATAAAAAGGAATCGAAGATATAAAAAAATTAATCACTTGTTTTCTTTCTTCTTCTTTTTTCTTTATCTTTTCTTTTTTTTAACAAAAGAACAAAACGAAACAAAAGTGTAATGGTGTTGTCCTTGTTATTTCTATTCACAGGAAAGAGATAAAAACATTATTTAAATTAGAATTATGAGCAGTGGAATCACAGAAAGGATTTGAAAATACATTTTTTTTAATGTTTTGGCTCCACACTTTTGTGTATTTAGCCAGTGTCAAGTAATTGATAATTTATCAAGTTAATGATATTTCACGCAAATATGTGTCAAGTCACAGTCGAAGTCATCAAGTCAAGTCATAGTCTAGTCAAAGTCATACTCCTAGTAAAGTGGTGACAACTTTACTTGAAGCTTCTATGGAGTTTTGGAAACAACACGAAAAGAAACGTTTCACCGTCATTATACCATTTTCCCACACTCACGCCTGTAATCCAGCACTTAACGAATAGAATGCCACCAATTTTATGCACTAACACTGAAAATAACACAAGTTTAGGAAAATAATACAATCCGGTAACGCAGTCTTTTTCGCTTTCCCGCCAAAAACTGAAAAATACGTTTATTTGTTTCAGAACGAAATATCCGAAGTTCGCAATCAATCGACTTCCGAAGAAAGATTGCGTGAAATCTGGACAAGCATCGAAGCGTCTAAGCGAGCAAGCGAGAGGGAGACCGCGCGACGCGCCGCTTTGTTGAAAGAAAGAGAGGAGAGGCGTGCCAGAGCGGCGCGTAACTCTCGCGGCTCTATCACGAATGAACCACCGTCGCCTTCGGGTATGTAGAGAGGGATAGCGCTAGTTGTTGGAAAGAGACAATGAGTTTTACTGTATACTCTTTAGACAAAGCAAGCCATGGGAGTAGATATTACAATTTTAGATTTTTTTATAACACCGCATTTGTTTATCACAAAAATAATAATAATAATATGTGTGGACAACTCACACAACGCCATCTAGCCCCAAACTAAGCCAAGCTTGTGCTATGGGAACCAGATAACTGATACATAATAACTGATACTTTTTTGTTTGTAAATACATACATAGAATACAATATAACACCCAGACACAGAACAAACACCTATGTTCATCACACAAATGTTTGTCCTGAGTGGGAATCGAACCCACAACCCACAGTTCAGAAGGCAGGGCTACTACCAACTGAGCTATCGGGCCAGTAAAAAATGAGAACATCAACAATATAGTTGTAGTCAAAATACACATACATACACATCCCAAACCACTGGACGGATCGGGCTGAAATTTGGCATGCAGGTAGATGTTATGACGTAGGCATCCGCTAAGAAAGGATTTTTTCGAAATTCCACCATTAAGAGGGTGAAATGGGTGGTTGAATTATTTTCCCATAGGCCACGCCGCGGGCGAAGCTGCGGGCAGCAGCTCGTGTGTAGCATATTTCTACTCGAGAAAGGGTTTGAAGAACGAACTATCACGTCGTGTTTTATTTTTTCAGCGACCCCCGCGCCTCCGTCTTCTCCCCTGCTGACGTCACTACTGAAATCATCCCCTGTGGTAACCACACCCCAACATTTATCCCACCCCGCCAGCGTTGTTGGTAAGCGAAAACGATCTTTATTACTATTAGCGTAAATAGTGATATAAATAATCTAGGTGGTAGGACTTTACTGCAAAGTTCGTCTAGGTAGGTACCACCGCTTTGCCAGTTATTCTGCCGTCAAGCAGTAGTGCGCAAGCACTGCTGTGTTCCGGTTTGAAGGGCACTGTAGCTAGTGAAATTACTGGGCAAATGAGACTTTATGATCTGATCTCACAGTCGAGTAATCTTATTACCAGACTGTGCTGATGTCTCAGGATGATGTGCGCAGTGCAGTGTTGCTCGAAACTCTATTTTGGGGTTCCGATTGACACTGTTCTGTTATGGGCAGCCGTGGCGCTTAACATCAGGTGAACGGCTAGCTCGTCACGTCATACCTTAAAAAAAAAAAAAAAAAAAGCTTCAGTATTAGGAGTTCCGTTACAAAAAAGCGAAGCGAGCGAAGGAGGTATGGCGACATTAACATTAAACAAAGCAAAAGCAAAGTTATACCGGCCGATAGATGAAGCTAAAGAAATTTTACTTCAGTCGTGTGACTCGTGTGGTCTAAAGCACACTCGTTTCTTTATTCGTTTCTAGATGGACAAAATATAAACACAAAAATTATAAAATTGGTCCAACCGCTCTTGAGTTTCAAGTAGTGTAACTAATACGGCTTGGTTTGACACTAAGCTATCCCAACATGCCCTTGGCTATATCTACAACTATTCCACGGCTAACACTCACGAGATACAGTCGAATAACTCGACCGGTGTTCGGGCAATATAGATGCCCATCGTCAAGGAGTGCGCTAATACTAAAAGTAAGCGCCGAAACGCCACCGCCGCCGCGCGTACTCCTTAAGGATGGGCATTACAGGGCTACAGGAAAAATCCTGCTAGATCCGTTAAGGGCGCGGAGCTCCCATCATTTCTGACTTATTTCACTATGAAACATCCTAGCCTAAACTTAACCCTTTTCGAAATAATAATAATAATATGTGTGGACATCTCACACAACGCCATCTAGCCCCAAACTAAGCAAAGCTTGTGCTATGGGAACCAGATAACTGATACAATACTTAGATACTTTTTTGTTTGTAAATACATACATAGAATACAATATGACACCCAGACACAGAACAAACACCTATGTTCATCACACAAATGTTTGTCATGAGTGGGAATCGAACCCACAACCCACAGTTCAGAAGGCATACTACCAACTGAGCTATCGGGCCAGTCTGTAAATATTAGACTTTTATTTATTTTAATTGAAAATTGCCGATTTTTAGGCTTCAAATTTTAATTATGTTTATTTAGTGTAGGGGTGGGTTGGCTGGACTGCAGACGCGACCCCTCGCCCCCGGTACGGCGGACGAGGGCTTATGGGGGGGTTTTAGTAGGTTTGAGTCTCACACACCCCCTGCCACCCCGGGGCACTTCCCCCCTTCAAAAAAAAGTGTTTCATAGTGAAATAAGTCAGAAATGATGGGTACTCCACGCCCTTAACGGATCTAGCATGATTTTTCCTATCTATATTGCCCGAACACCGGTCGAGTTATTCGACTGGATTTCGTGAGTGTTAGCCGTGTAATAGTTGTAGTTATGAATACTCACGTCAGTTTCTATAATATTATGCTCTTGGCTAGTTTATAATTTAACTTTTTCTTCTAGATACAATGTCACCGTCTGTGAATGCGCCAACGCTGTCGATGCTTCTAGAGAAGAGCTCGCCGCAGCAGGATAGTAAGCGCGCTGCCATCGAACATATCAAGAGTCAGCTGGTCCAAATCGAACAGCAATTGAAAGGTACGTAATTTTCTAGTTAACTTTTACTAGGTGGTTGGACTTTACTGCAAAGTTCGTCTAGGTAGGTACCACCGCTTTGCCAGTTATTCTGCCGCCAAGCAGTAGTGCGCAAGCACTACTGTGTTCCGGTTTGAAGGGCACTGTAGCCAGTGAAATTACTGGGCAATTGAGACTTGATGATCTGATCTCACAGTCGAGTAATCTTATTACTAGACTGTGCTGATGTCTCAGTACTTAAAATTAAGTTATTTCACTAAGCATATAAAATTACCAAAGTGCTTATTGTCAAATAATATATAGCAAGCCCATTACAATATATGAGTTTGAAAAAAAAATACAGTTATCTTTCTCACTACTGGTGCAAGCAATCCGGCACAATGGAGAACAGAAAACTTTGATCCGAAGCTTCGATTACAACTGTAAAGAAGAAGCTACAAGAAACTTTACAGTGATGAATTTTTTTTTTTGAAAAATTCTTCTTTATTCTTAGTGACTAAAAAAAATTCTGAATTTTTTAAAAGTATTAGGACAAAATTGGTTCTATTCAGTGATACGATAAAATAATCATACATATTAAAAGGTTATATGTGAATAAATAAATAAATAAATAAATATCTGTAGACATTTCACACAGCGCCATCTAGTCCCAAACTAAGCAAACCTTGTACTATGGGAACCAGATAACTGATACAATACTTAGATACTTTTTGTTTGTAAATACATACATAGAATACAATATAACACCCACACACAGAACAAACATCGATGTTCATCACACAAATGTTTGTCCTGGGTGGGAATCGAACCCACAACCCGCAGTTCAGAAGGCAGGGATACTACCAACTATCTATCTAGCTATCGAAGCTATCAGGCCAGTTCAAAAGTAACCCTGTATTTCCTCCCTCTTTTAGCGTACACTCCCCCCTCCCCGGCGCCGCTGGCTCCCCCCGCCCCGGCGGCTCCCCCCGCTCTAGATATCGACGACATCGAGATTAACGCAGAGGATGTGTATGTGTTCCGAGACGTCGACATACACATACCCAGTGTGGCGCCGGCACATACACAAGACAAGTGAGTAGCGGAAAATTAAACAACATTTATCAATGAAAAGTTAAACACCATGTATCAATGCAAAGGTAAACACCATGTATCAATGCAAAGTTAAACACCATTTATCAATGCATAGTTAAAAACCATTTATCAATGCAATGTTTAACACCATTTATCAATGCATAGTTAAAAACCATTTATCAATGCAAAGTTTAACACCATTTATCAATGCATAGTTAAAAACCATTTATCAATGCAAAGTTAATCACCATTTATCAATGCATAGTTAAAAACCATTTATCAATGCAAAGTTTAACACCATTTATCAATGCATAGTTAAAAACCATTTATCAATGCAAAGTTAATCACCATTTATCAATGCAAAGTTAAACACCATTTATCAATGCAAAGTCAAACACCATTTATCAATGCAAAGTTAAACACGATTTATCAATGCAAAGTCAAACACCATTTATCAATGGAAGAATATATAATATACACCGTGGAATTTAATTTGTTGATTTCCTTAAATGTATGTACTCAGTCCATGCTATGGAACGCTTCTATATAACTAAATACTAAAAGTACTTATGAAATAAAACTTAAATCTAGGTATTATCAAATTACTGTGGAGTTTTGGCGGGAAAACGAAAAAGATCGCGTCACCGCATTGTATTATTTTCCAAAACTTGGGTTATTTTCAGTGTTAGTGCATAAAATTGGTGGCATTTTATTAGTTAAGTGCTGGATTACATGCACGAGTGTGGGAAAGTGGTATAATGATGGTGAAACGTTTTTTTCGTGTTGTTTCCAAAACTTCTAGAAGCTTCAAGTAAAGTTGCCACCACTTTACTAGGAGTATGACTTTGACTAGACTATGACTTGACTTGATGACTTCGACTGTGACTTAACACATATTTGCGTAAATATCATTAACTTGAAAAATTATCAATTACTTGACACTGGCTAAATACACAAAAGTGTGGAGCCACAACATAAACAAAAATTACTGTGAATTCAAATTCTAAAAAAGCCTTGCAACATTGCCTTGGCGTTTTACCTACTAAACTTTTACAAAGCGCTACAGAGATAAACTATATTTAAGAGAACTTTATATAATAATAATATTTTGAAGTTAAACTTGGGTCCCTAGTCACAGAAATCCTAGTTAGGGTTCAAGCTCTATTTATGCTATACTAGGTGGTAGGACTTTACTGCAAAGTTCGTCTAGGTAGGTACCACCGCTTTGCCAGTTATTCTGCCGCCAAGCAGTAGTGCGCAAGCACTGCTGTGTTCCGGTTTGAAGGGCACTGTAGCTAGTGAAATTACTGGGCAAATGAGACTTTATGATCTGATCTCACAGTTTAGTAATCTTATTACTAGATTGTGCTGATGTCTGGATGACGTGCGCAGTGCAGTGTCACGCGAACCTCTATACTTTAGAGTTCCGAGTGACACTGCAGCTGGTATGGGCAGCCGTGTCGTTTAACATCAGGCGAACGGCTAGCTCGACACGTCATTCCTTAACATAAAAAAAAATGCGATCGTTGGGTGTTATTATTATTATTATTCTTATATTGTAGGCCAGTCGAGAAACCAATGTCCCCAAAGAAAGAAGTCAAGGCAGTCGAGATTGTCGACGCAGTCGAGATTGAGATTGACCCCGTCGAGAATGCGCCGGAGGAAACTGTGAATGTTACAAAGGTAATAAATTGACTTGTGGAGTAAGCTGGTGAATGCGAGGCGAACGGAAGTTTAAGTTATTTCACGTAGATCTCCATTGTTAACAATGCTAAAAAATTGTATTATTATGTTGGTATGTTGTACAATGACAATTGAAGGGTTGAGAATAAAAAGGGTTTAACTGACAAATTGACAGTTTCGAGAAAATTGACTTTAAACGTCAACGGCGTCATTTTAATGTAGAGTGCTTATAAGGTAATAGAAAAGGTTTATGTAAGTTTCAGTTGCTTGAAAATGTTTTAATTCTATTTTAAATACAAAATATAGTACTAATTCATACAATTACTGTAAAAATATAATATAAGAAAATAAATATAATAATGTTTATATGCTAAGCGAACTGTATTCCTGTGACAGATAAACCGTTTTTAGACTCAAAATCTCGAGATTTAAGCCTCATTTTGGTATTTTGAGAATGTATTATTGTAGATAATTTCACGCTGAATCCAACGATACCCATAAGTCATTTTGTGAAAAAAATCAGTTAAACCCTTTTTGTTCTCACCCCTTCAATTTTAAATTGTCAAGTTGGCATTCAAGCAAAAACAAAGTTATACCGGCCGGCTCGTATTTCCCTGGACGGGGTGGTGGCAGGGGGTATGTGACCAGTCTTCCGCCGTACCGGGGCGAGAAGGGGTCGATGTAGAAGTCGCTAACTCGCCCCCGGTGGCAGGCCCTTCCGGCCATTTCGCGCCTATGGATGGGTGACCCATATTTGTAATTGTGTAAAATATTATTATTTCAGGAGGTACCTGTTATCGTTGAAGAAATAAAGGAAGAAGCACCAATATACGTAGACAATGTGGTAAGTCACATTTCTATGTTTATGACATCGCTTATAGCAACTAGGTGGTAGGACTTTTCTGCAAAGTTCGTCTAGGCAGGTACCACCGCTTTGCCAGTTATTCTACCGCCAAGCAGTAGTACGCAAGCACTACTGTGTTCCGGTTTGAAGGGCACTGTAGCTAGTGAAATTACTTGGCAATGAGACTTTATGATCTAATCTCGCAGTCGAGTAATGTTATTACCAGACTGTGCTGATGTCTCAGGATGATGTGCGCAGTGCAGTGTCGCGTGATATTTTAGAGTTTCGGGTGACACTGTTCTATTATGGGTAGCCGTCACTTAACACCAGGTGAAAGACCTGCTCGTCACATCATTCGTTAACATAAATATATATACAGGCTGACGGGTTGTGCGTAGGTTGCAACCTATATAACTATAGGCCTTCAGCATGCGCACCGCGCCGTGTCCGGAGCTAGAATGATCCGTAGTACACCGAGCGTTCCATTTTTATAGCCAGATGGGTAGGGGAGCGATGACAGCTACCGGTGTTGCCACTGTAATAAATCTAATGGCTACCACAGGGTAAATTACGGTACTGCCAGCTGCGCATAGAGTTTATAACTGGATGTGGCCGCCGTCATACATAATACAGGAAGGACAAAGCAGCCAATAACAAGAACATACATTAAATCCCTCAGTGTGTTTGAATTAAAAAAAACTCTGTTCACTAAGCTAAATGGCATGAGCTATGTAGAAACTGAAAATTTACTTGTTGCATTAAAATAACCAAAAAATAAAAATATATTGTTATTACGTATATATAGCATATTATCTTTATATATCATATCTATTAATTATTAATTTCAATATATGTATTACACACTACCACCTACACACACACACACACACACACACACACACACACACACACACTTCCTAGCTTAGGCATTTCCCTTATTATTTCCGGCGAAAGAGGCCTGGACCGCATAATACGGGCTCTGAACCTAGTGTGGGGACCCAGGTTTTTCTAACCTAATGTTATTATGTATGTTTTATGTAGGTTTATTATGTATGTTTTATTTGCCTTTATCCAAATAAATGTATTTTTCATTTTTTTTCATACATAAACATAAGTACTTATTTCTAATTGTGTAAACCAGCTTCCGCAAGCAGCGCCCGTTCACAATTTGCCATTTTATATCTGTGAAAGTTTCGTTGGTGGTAATGATGAATGTCTGCAGGTCACAGAAGAAGCCACAGTTGAGGAAGTACCAGAAGAGAAAGTTGTCACGGAAACGGAAGACGTTAAGATCGCGTTCCCGGAAGTCAAGTTCCCGACGACCGAGATCAAAGTAATACAGCCAGATGAGCAGAAGGTAAACTCATTTGATAATTAATTGATATATTTAACCTAATTCATGTTTTTACTGACAAATTACAACCTCTGTGGTGTGGTGGTTGAGCGGGTTGACTCATAACCCGGAGGCGGCGGAATCGATTCCCGCGACGGGTATTTTTCGGACCGTTTTTTTTAATGATGTGGCTCTAAAAAACATACAACCCTACATTTTCTACCTTCTTCCATCATCCCCTATGTTTTAATTTATATGGTAAAACAACGGTCTAGATAGCTAGTAATATACAAGGTGTAATTTAATTCGTTCTTTTCCTTTAATGTATGTGTGGGCAGAACGGGTTTGTGCGTAGGTTGCAACCTATATAACTATAGGCCTTCAGCATGTCCGCACCGCGCCGTGTCCGGAACAAGAATGATCCGTAGCACACCAATCGATCCGTTTATATAGTCAGACAGGTAGGGGCGCCATGACAGTTGCCGGTGCTGCCACTGTAATAAATTTAATGCCACCACAGGGTAAATTACGGTGCTCAATCGCTGTGCATAGAGTTTATAACTGGACGTAGCCGCCGTCATATGTATTCAGTCCCATGCTATAGAATGCTCCCATATAACTAAATAAAAAAGTACTTATGAAATAAAACTTAAATCTAGGTATTATCAAATTTAAATTCTAAAGAAAAGCCTTGTGACATTGAACAAAGCAGGTGTTTTATTGCCTACGAAACATTAACAAAGCACTCCGCCGGTGCCCGCGCTGTGTGTACCGTTAAATAGACATTTCGGCTGTCATGCAGTTATTTTAGGAGGCACTAAATACTATCACAAAACCATTTTTTTTTTGATTGGCCCTTTTACGAGCAATCTATAGCATGGTCTCAGTACATACATTTAAGGAAAAGAGTGAATTAAATTCCACCTTGTATATACTATTAATAATATCAACAGCAAGGCACAGATTATTATAGTGAGACTAAAATTTGTTAATATATTGTAATCTATGTATGTATTTACAAACAAAAAGTATCTAAGTATTGTATAAGTTATCCGGTTCCCATAGTACAAGCTTTGCTTAGTTTGGGGCTAGATGGCGCCTTGTGAAATATCTACATATATTTATTTTTTATTTACTCTCACTTCACTTTTACATACACCCTACTAAAAAACTATAAAGCGGTTGAGCCTTTTCGAATTAAATCAACAACAAAAATGGATATTGGTGTTGATTCTGTGTCGCATTCTCTAAAACTAAAGTAAACTTAAAGTATGGCGGTACTCTTCTGATAAAGGGGAAATGAAAAAGACCGAAATATGTTAATTTCGTTTAGCTTTAGAGAATGCGACACAGAATCGACACCAATATTGTTTCAATATGTAGAACTATACTTTGAGCCAACAGAATGTTTTGTCAATTTGCGAGTTAACTGTTATTATCATTTTTTTTTAATGTTTTGGCTCCACACTTTTGTGTATTTAGCCATTGGCAAGTAATTGATAATTTATCAAGTTAATGATATTTCACGCAAATATGTGTCAAGTCAAGTCACAGTCGAAGTCATCAAGTCAAGTCATAGTCTAGTCAAAGTCATACTCCTAGTAAAGTGGTGGCAACTTTACTTGAAGCTTCTATGGAGTTTTGGAAACAACACGAAAAGAAACGTTTCACCATCATTATACCACTTTCCCACACTCACGCCTATAATCCAGCACTTAACGAATAAAACGCCACCAATTTTATGCACTAACACTGAAAATAACACAAGTTTAGGAAAATAATACAATGCGGTGACGCACTCTTTTTCGCTTTCCCGCCAAAACTCACCGTTCATATTACTTGTAATATCCTCTTTTGGCCTTATTGTAACTAAAAATGTAACGCTGTAGGATTATCGAAATAAACTAAATAAATAAATGTTATTAGGTAAATCTTTTTGTAAGTTTATGGTTTATGTTCATGATTAAATAATAACATAGACGAAAATTAAAAACTATGACTATGAATATAAAACTTAATCTAAGAAGCCGCCACCAGTAGGCAACGGTAAATAAATAAAATTAATAAATATTTTTGATAAATAAATAGATATTTTATATATATATATATATGTAGGCAGAAGGGGTTGTGCGTAGGTTGCAACCTATACAACTATAGGCCTTGTAGCATGTTCACACAGCGCCGTGTCTGGAACAAGAATGATCGTAGTACACCGAGCGCTCCTTTATAAAGCCAGATGGTTGGGGATGCGATGACAGTTGCCGGTGTTGCCACTGTAATAAATTTAAATGCTACCACAGGGTAAATTACGGTACTGCCCGCTGCGCATAGAGTTTATAACTGGACGTTGCCGCCGTCATATATTTGTGGTTAGTATATACGGTAAATGTTTTAAATCCAGATCAAAGAAGAGACGAAGGACCCGGAAACGTCCCAAGAAGAAATCCAAGATGATGCAGAGAGCGTACAAGAAGAGATTGCGGTGAACGAACTCGAAGTTACCATGGATAGTGTGGAAGAACAAATCAGGTTTGAAATGTGACCTAACGCAGACCTGGCGCAGACGGGTGGGGAGACGGAGGATGCGCTTCATTGAGCGCTTTCTCCATCCCCCGTAGTGGGGCCAGTGGAGAGTCGGGAGACTCTCCGCTGCACTTACATGGCCCCACACGTCTGGTGGGCAACTGAGGTGGAAGGTTGCCCACCCACTGGCGCAGAGGCCCGGAAGGGCCACCCGCCGGGGCGAGATGGCTAATGCAGTGCGTCTCCATCTCGCCCCATCCCGGCGGCGGTCGGATCACGGGGGGGGATTTTAGTGGGTTCGAGTCCCACATACCCCCTGCCACCACCCCCGTGGTGGCAGGGAAGTGCGAGGGCATTTCCCCCCCACAAATTAAAAAAAAAAAGGTTTTTCAATGTGGTCCTCTACTTTACGCACGCTTAACTTGGGGAGTCAGCTGGTGAATGTGTAACGAGTTGAACGGAAGTTGGTTCACGTAAATCTCCATTGTCAACATAACACTTTTTGAATGGCCCGATAGCTCAGTTGATAGTAACCCTGCCTTCTGAACTGTGGGTTGTGGGTTGAAACATTTGTGTGATGAACATAGGTGTTTGTTCTGTGTCTGGATGTCATATTGTATTCTACGTATATATTTACAAACAAAAAGTATCTAAGTATTGTATCAGTTATCCGGTTCCCATAGTACAAGCTTTGCTTAGTTTGGGGCTAGATGGCGCTGTGTGAGATGTCCAGACATAAAAAAAAGTATTTTCTTAGTCCATTGAATAATTATAGCGGTCAAATAACTTATTATGATATTCCTCTATAGCAATCTACACGCGGACCCAGCAATAGCACCACCACAGTTGCCGCCACAACTCCCGCCGGATTTGCCGCCACAGTTGCCGCCAGAGTTGCCGCCACAGTTGCCGCCACAGTTGCCGCCACAGTTGCCGCCACAGTTGCCGCCACAGTTGCCGCCGGAGTTGCCACCATCGCCACCACTTGTAACTCCACCACCACCCGAAGGGCCAACGTTGGATCAGGTCATAGAAACCCAGGATATTCCACTACCGCCCGATCCAGAGGTTAAAGGTAAAATAATAATAACGCCCAACGATCTCATACATAGATCCATCTCAAACATTTAATATTTAGTTTAATCTTCTTCTTTTTTTTTGTTTAGTTTTGGCTCCACACTTTTGTGTATTTAGCCAGTGTCAAGTAATTGATAATATCTCAAGTTAATTAATATCATATAATGTGTCAAGTCATATTCCTAGTAAAGTGGTGGCTACTTTACCAGAAGCTTCTATGGAGTTTTGGAAACAACACGAAAAGAAACGTTTCACCATCATTATACCACTTTCCCACACTCATGCTTGTAATTCGGCACTTAACGAATAAAATGCCACCAATTTTATGCACTAACACTGAAAATAACACAAGTTTTGGAAAATAATACAATGCGGTGACGCGATTTTTTTTGTATTCCCGCCAAAACTCCAATCTTCTTCTTTCTTCTAAATATTAGGTCTTTACCTATGAAATTGCCGTTTTGTTTGAAAAAAGTTAAAGTATTTTTTTTCGAACTTATTTATTTCTTTTATTCAAAGTAATTACCCCTGCAATCAATGCATCTTTGCCAACGCTGTGGCAGTTTATGGATGCCCTTCTTGAAAAAATCAGCAGGACGGGAGACAACAAACTCTTCAAAGGCGTGTTGTACTGCCTCTCAGGAATTGAATTTTTTTCCCGCTAAAAAGTTGTCCAAATTTCGGAAAAAGTAATAGTCGGTAGGCGCAAGATCTGGTGAGTATGGCGGATGAGGGAGAACTTCCAAACCCAACTCATGCAGCTTAGAGACGGTCTGTTGTGCAGTATGGGGTCGCGCGTTGTCGTGAAGTAGCAGTGGAGACGACCGATTGACCAAAGCTGGTTGCAGACGTGCGAGTTTCGCCATCATTGTGGTCAGTTCTTCAATGTACACATCTGCAGTAATGCTCTCGCCGTTTTGTAAAAAGCTATGATGAATCACACCAGCACTAGACCACCAAACTGTGACCATCACCTTTCTAGGGGTCATTTTTCGTTTTGCACATTGCTTTGGTACCGAACCAGGATCTAACCAACTTGCTGAGCGCTTTCGATTGTCAAAAAGAATCCATTTTTCGTCGCACGTAACAATTGTGGAAGCTGATGAATCTCAATCTACAGCTGAGCTGGCAGCAGCTTTTGATGTTAGCATCAAAACAATATTGGTCCATTTGCGACAGATTGGCAAGATAAAAAAGCTTGATAGATGGGTGCCCCACGAACTTAACGATCGCCAGCGCAACGTACGCGTCAAGACTTGCCTTGCGCTGCTTAACAGGCACAGAAATGAAGGAATTTTGAACCGAATTGTTACGTGCGACGAAAAATGGATTCTTTTTGACAATCGAAAGCGCTCAGCAAGTTGGTTAGATCCTGGTTCGGTACCAAAGCAATGTGCAAAACGAAAAATGACCCCTAGAAAGGTGATGGTCACAGTTTGGTGGTCTAGTGCTGGTGTGATTCATCATAGCTTTTTACAAAACGGCGAGAGCATTACTGCAGATGTGTACATTGAACAACTGACCACAATGATGGCGAAACTCGCACGTCTGCAACCAGCTTTGGTCAATCGGTCGTCTCCACTGCTACTTCACGACAACGCGCGACCCCATACTGCACAACAGACCGTCTCTAAGCTGCATGAGTTGGGTTTGGAAGCTCTCCCTCATCCGCCATACTCACCAGATCTTGCGCCTACCGACTATTACTTTTTCCAAAATTTGGACAACTTTTTAGCGGGAAAAAAATTCAATTCCCGAGAGGCAGTACAAAACGCCTTTGAAGAGTTTGTTGTCTCCCGTCCTGCTGATTTTTTCAAGAAGGGCATCCATAAACTGCCACAGCGTTGGCAAATATGCATTGATTTCAGGGGTGATTACTTTGAATAAAAGAAATAAATAAGTTCGAAAAAAAAATACTTTAACTTTTTTCAAACAAAACGGCAATTTCATAGGTAAAGACCTAATATATAACTCAAAGGTGACTGACTGACATGGTGATCTATCAATGCACAGCCCAAACTACTGGACGGATCGGGCTGAAATTTGGCATGCAGGTAGATGTTATGACGTAGGCATCCGCTAAGAAAGGATTTTTCGAAATTCCACCCTTAAGAGGGTGAAATGGGTGGTTGAATTATTTTCCCATAGGCCACGCCGCGGGCGAAGCTGCGGGCAGAAGCTCGTTATTTACATAAACTGTAATGTAGTCCAGTTCTATTTGTGAAAACTGTTAAGGCTTGTTTGATAACAAATGTTGTATTATAAGTCTATAGGATGACAGGTTGTGCGTAGGTTGCAACCTATATAACTATAGGCCTTCAGCATGCGCCCCGGGCCGGGTCCGGAGCAAGAATGATCCGTAGTACACCGAGCGTTCCCTTTATATAGCCAGATGGGTAGGGGAGCGATGACAGTTGCCGGTGTTGCCACTGTAATAAATTTAAATGCTACCACAGGGTAAACTACGGTACTGCCCGCTGCGCATAGTTTTCAAATGGACGTTACCGCCGACTGGCAATTAAAAATAAAAGTTCGATCGGAAGATGGGAGACGGGCAAACGGGGAAATGCAAACGCGTCTGCGCGGGACGCAGGGTGCTCAGTAAAGCGAAAACCATAGAAGAGACTGCACGCGTTCCGTTCAACAAAATATTGAAACCAAAATGTCAAGTCTATGTTTTGAGCTGTTTGTTTTTAAGAAATAAATAAATAACTAATAATAATAACGCCCAACGAGCACATACATAGATCCTGGACCCTAACTAGGTTTCCCTGTGTCTAGGGACCCAGGAACTACGAGGACCATGCTCCCACAACACCCAGACAGTTAAATTTCCTAATTCCGGCACCAATTTATGAGCGTGATGCTCATAAAAACAATTTAAATAAATGTTGTTTAGTAAATTAATTTGCTTTCCATTGGCCACAGAGTAGAACAACGAAAAACCATAGACTATATATATAAGTTACGTGATCGCCTGCAGATCATAAAGTCTCAATAGCCTAGTAATTTCACTAGCTACAGTGCCCTTCAAACCGGAACACAGCAGTGCTTGCGCACTACTGCTTGACGGTAGAATATCTGGCAAAGCGGTGGTACCTACCTAGACGAACTTTGCAGAAAAGTCTTACCACCTAGTAAGTTCGCTATTGATGATCTATTCCGACATTGGTTAAAAACCTCAAACCTTTTGACTGGCCCAATAGCTCAGTTGGTAGTAACCCTGCCTTCTGAACTGTGGGTTGTGGGTTCGATTCCCACCCAGGATAAACATTTGTGTGATGAACATCGATGTTTGTTCTGTGTCTGGATGTTATATTTTATTCTATGTATGTATTTACAAACAAAAAGTATCCCAGTATTGTATCAGTTATCTGGTTCCCATAGTACAAGCTTTGCTTAGTTTGGGGCTAGATGGCGCTGTGTGAAATGTTCACAGATATTTATTTATATTTATAACTAATTTAATAATTTTTTGTCTGTTCTCTGTTAGAACCGCCACTACCACCGGAACCGGAACCGGTTATTACCGAGCCACCGCTACCGGAAGTAAAAGAAGAAGGATCTGAAGTGACAGAAGAGGTACAAACGGACGTCGAACCACCGCCAGAGAAGAGTGAAGAGGATATGAAGAGGGATGAAGACGCTGAGGTTAGTTCAAAACTCAGATTAACTTTAACGTAACGGAAAAGTTTGAATCACAAACGGGATTCGAACCGGCATCCTCTGTGGTGTAGTGGTTGAGCAGGTCGGCTCATAACTCGGAGGCGGCGGGTTCGATTCCCGCGACAGGACAAGTATTGATTAGTATTGTGCACAGAAAAAAAAAACGCAAATACTTGTTCTGTATCTGGGTGTTGTGGGACCATGGTCCTCGTAGTTCCTGGGTCCCTAGACACAGGGAATCCTAGTTAGGGTCCAGGATCTGTGTATGTGATCGTTGGACGCTATTATTATTATTGTTATTATTATTATCCATCCATATCTAAAGCCAGAAAATGCTTTACTTATTGTACCGTGACAAAGTGATCTCAAGTCCAAATTTATCCTTCACCTTTTTTTTTTTTTTTTTTTTTTTTTTTTTTTTTTTTTTTTTTTTTTTTATGTTAAGGAATGACGTGACGAGCTAGCCGTTCGCCTGATGTTAAACGACACGGCTGCCCATACCAGCTGCAGTGTCACTCGGAACTCTAAAGTATAGAGGTTCGCGTGACACTGCACTGCGCACGTCATCCTGAGACATCAGCACAATCTAGTAATAAGATTACTAAACTGTGAGATCAGATCATAAAGTCTCATTTGCCCTGTAATTTCACTAGCTACAGTGCCCTTCAAACTGGAACACAGCAGTGCTTGCGCACTACTGCTTGGCGGCAGAATAACTGGCTAAGCGGTGGTACCTACCTAGACGATCTTTGCAGTAAAGTCCTACCACCTAGTAAAAAAAACTTCCGTTCGCCTCGCATTCACCAGCTTACAAATGATATCTGTAACACAGTTTTATTACTAGCTCAGATGCCATTAGTCTAAACTGCAATTTAAAGTCCAAATTGTTTATTATATCTTAATTTATAAGTAACTTTTGTACCAGTAACAAAAAATTGTAACTCTCCGGCACAATGTTTTATGTCAATAAATTATTATTATTATATTATATTATTATTATTTATATATTATTATTATTACTCACCAAGTCAAGCGTGCGTAATGAATACAATACAAACTCTTTATTGTTCTCTTTATTGTTCTCTTTATTGTTCTCTTTATTGTTCTCTTTATTGTTCTCTTTATTGTTCTCTTTATTGTTCTCTTTATTGTTCTCTTCATTGTTCTCTTTATTGTTCTCTTTATTGTTCTCTTTATTGTTCTCTTTATTGTTCTCTTTATTGTTCTCTTTATTGTTCTCTTTATTGTTCTCTTTATTGTTCTCTTTATTGTTCTCTTTATTGTTCTCTTTATTGTTCTCTTTATTGTTCTCTTTATTGTTCTCCTATTGCATACTTAAATTAATTTTACATAATAACTTATAGTGCGTATCACTAAAGCGATCTCTTCCAGGCAACCTTTGGATGGACAGTATTCGACTATAATGGAAGCAAAGAAGTTATAGTTCAATAAATAAGTTGTCTTTCCCACTATTTTTTTTTCAGGACTCGATACCGTTGAAACAGATAATACGCGAGGAGACATTGCGTACGATACGCGAGGAGCGTATCACTGATGATACGCACACGGAGACCGACGACGATACGCCCATGGAGGTAAATATAGATAGATAGATACATAGTGGAACAATGGGCGGTCTTATCGCTAATAGCGATCTCTTACAGACAACTTTTGGATGGAAAGTATCAAAAGATAAAACACGGCGGTCTAAAACAATTTAGAATAAAAAGAAATACAAGATAAAAATAAATACATCCTAATACTTACATATTTTGTAATAAAATAAGCTAATACATATTTATTACAAAAGCAATATTATAATCACACTAATATTATAAAGCGGGAGTTTTGGCGGGAACGCGAAAAAGATTGCGTCACCGCATTGTGTTATTTTCCTAAACTTGTGTTATTTTCAGTGTTAGTGCATAAAATTGGTGGCATTCTATTCGTTAAGTGCTGGATTACAGGCGTGAGTGTGGGAAAATGGTATAATGATGGTGAAACGATTCTTTTCGTGTTGTTTGTGATGCCACCAATTTTATGCACTAACACTGAAAATAACACAAGTTATGGAAAATAATACAATGCGGTGACGCAATTTTTTTCGCTTTCCCGCCAAAACTCTCTCTCTAGCTCATTACTAATCATGAACATAAATACAAATAGTATAAAGCACGAAGTTTATTTCTATTCATTATGTATATATCTAAATATATATAACTCAAAGGTGACTGACAGACATAGTGATCTATCAACGCACAGACCAAACCACTGGACGGATCGGGCTGAAATTTGGCATGCAGGTAGATGTTATGGCGTAGGCATCCGCTAAGAATGGATTTTTAGAAATTCCACCCTTAAGAGGGTGAATTGGGTGGTTTAATTGTTTTCCCATAGGCCACGCCGCGAGCGAAGCTGCGGTAAGAAGCTCGTTATGTATATAAATTTAACCTGGCTTTGCACTTTAATTTTAGACAAGTATTGAATAAATGTATTCTATTTCTATAAATACAGGGGGGACAATACAAATTTGACTGGCCCAATAGCTCAGTTGGTAACCCTGCCTTCTTGCAGGTTGTGGGTTCGATTTCCATAGTTGTTAGTAACCTTGGCTTCTAAGCTGTAGTTAGTGGGTTCTATTCCCACCCAGGTTAAATATTTGTGTGATGAACATCGATGTTTGTTCTGTGTCCCGGTGTTATATTGTATTATACGAGCTTCTGCCTGTGGCTTCGCCAATAGGAAAATAATTCAACCACCCATTTCACCCTCTTAGAAGTGGAATTTCGAAAAACCCTTTCTTAGTAGATACCTACACTTTACAAAGAACACACCCGCCAAATTTCAAGTCTCTAGGAGCAGCGGTTTAGGCTGTGCGTTGATATATAAGTCAGTCAGGACTTTGAATTTTATATGTATAGATAAATATTCTGTGAGTAGAATAAATTTGTTCGATGTTTCCAGCTGAGCCGAGAAGAGGAGAAGGACGGGAAGAAGAAAAGAGATTATTCGAGAAAGAAGAAACCTGATTCCAGAAGTAAGTTCTGCTGTTTTAATTTCAATGTTAATGAATGATGTGACGAGCTAATCTTTCACCTGATGTTAAGCGACACGGCCGCCCATAACAGAACAGTGTCACTCGGAACTCAATAATATAAAGTTTCGCATGACACTGCACTGCGCACATCATCCTGAGACATCAACACAGTCTGGAGTCAATAGGTGGTAGGACTTTTTTGTTGGCTGCATTGTGCCGGATTGCTTGCACCAGTAGTGAGAAAGAGAACTTCTTTATTTTCAAACTGCAACTGCATTTTTGCATTCGCTGCCAAGGTACCGGTGTCAACGCAATCGAAGAGATGAGATCAAGAAGGGCTTAACTGATTTTTTTCACAAAATGACTTATGGGTATCGTTGGATTCAGCGTGAAATTATCTAGAATAATACATTCTCAAAATACCGAAATGAGGCTTAAATCTCGAGATTTTGAGTCTAAAACGGTTTATCTGTCACAGGAATACAGTTCGCTTAGCATTAAAAAAAAATAATTTTCTTATATTATATTTTTACAGTAATTTTATGAATTAGTAATATATTTGTATTTAAAATAGAATTAAAATATTTTCAAGCAACTGAAACTTACATAAACCTTTTCTATTACCTTATAAGCACTCTACATTAAAATCACGCCGTTGACGTTTAAAGTCAATTTTCTCGAAAATGTCAATTTGACAGTTAAATCCTTTTTATTCTCAACCCTTCAATTGTCTAGATGGCGACATTAACATTAAACTAAGCAAAGACAAAGTTATACCGGCCGATATTTGACTTGTAAAAGTATTAAAATAGCGTATTTTCAATAATTCTTTAACTCTGACTTTGATAGATCCATCTATCGAAGTCAGAAAAACATTTATTGCTTAAACTAAAGCAGCCTTATTAATAAACAGGTATTAGTCTCGGGTTAGTTCAGCTTTTGTCCTTTTTTTTTGCTAGTGGAATATTTACCTGGATCGAAAGAGGCAAAAGATGGTGTAACTAGTCTAAAGCTAGTTCGTGTTTATTAATAAGGCTGAAAAAGTTTTACTTCAGTCGTGTGGTGTAAAGCACACTCGTTTTTTTAATTGTTTTGGCTCCACATCTCCGTGTATTTAGCCAGTGTCAAATAATTGATAATTCATCAAGTTAATGATATTTCACGCAAATATGTGTCAAGTCACAGTCGAAGTCATCAAGTCAAGTCAAAATCATACTCCTAGTAAAGTGGTGGCAACTTGAAGCTTCTATGGAGTTTTGGAAACAACACGAAAAGAAACGTTTTACCATTATTATACCATTTTCCCACACTCGTGTCTGTAATCCAGCACTTAACGAATAGAATGCCACCAATTTTATGCACTAACACTGAAAATAACACAAGTTTTGGAAAATAATACAATGCGGTGACGCAATCTTTTTCGCGTTCCCGCCAAAACTCGTTTTTTTTATATTCCCAGCGTGTTCGGGCTCCGAGAGTGCAGCGGAAGCGAGTGCGCCGGAGTCTCCCGGCGGGGACTCGGAGATGGACCACAGACTGTGGAAGAAATCCGTCATGCTTGTATTCAGCAGGTCACTTACCTTTATCAAAATATATTAAATATTCCGACAGCCTCTGTGGTGTGATGGTCGGCTCATAACCTGGAGGTGGCGGGTTCGATTCCCGCGACGGGACACGTCAGGAGTACATCAGTGAGGTCGTCGACCCCGTGTACTTTTTTTATTCTAAAACTAAGAATAATATTTTACATTGAAAAATCAAAGGTGTTGAATGTAATTTGGTGTTAATTATAGCCTAGATTATTATTAGAATGTTTTATTTTAGAAATGGATTTTATTTTAAACAAATTAATAGATTTATTTTTTATTATAAAATAAAAGTTTATTTTAATAATAGATTTTCAAAATCTATTTTTTTTATAAATAAATATGAATAAAGATTTTTTATTTAAATTTCAAGGATTCGGTAACCCGGAGGCGGCGGGTTCGATTCCCTCGGCAGGACAAGTATATGTGCACAGAAAAAAAGCGCTAATACTTGAGTCTGGGTGTTGTTGGACCATGGTCCTCGTAGTTCCTGGGTCCTTATGAATGAATGAATTATTTATTACAGAAACTGTACAAATAGGCCTTAAAAACTAATATTAACACAATGGAGGCACCTAGACACAGAGAATCCTAGTTAGGGTTTAGGATATATGTATGTGATCGTTGGGCGTTATTATTTGACTGGCCCGATAGCTTAGTTGGTAGTAACCCTGCCTTCTGAACTGTGGATTGTGTTCGATTCCCACCCAGGATAAACATTTGTGTGATGAACATAGGTGTTTGTTCTGTGTCTGGGTGTCATATTGTATTCTATGTATGTATTTACAAACAAAAAGTATCTAAGTATTGTATCAGTTATCCGGTTCCCATAGTACAAGCTTTGCTTAGTTTGGGGCTAGATGGCGCTGTGTGAAATGTCCACAAATATTTATTTATTTATTTATTATTATTATTAATTGATTTTAAACATCAACGGCTTCATTTTACGTAGAGTGCTTATTAGTGTTATTATATGGTTTTAGTGTGTATATTTGTGTTCAGGTTATGCGGCCACAAGTACGCGTCCCTGTTCCTGCGGCCCATCTCGGACGAGGAGGCGCCCGGCTACAGCGCCGCCGTGCGCCGCCCCATGGACCTCTCCACCATTCGCAGGAACATCGACAGCGGCCGCCTGCGGTGACTCACTCATACACTCACTCACTCATACACTCACTCACTCATACACTCACTCACTCATACACTCACTCACTCATACACTCACTCACTCATACACTTACTCATACACTTACTCACTCATACACTTACTCACTCATACACTTACTCACTCATACACTTACTCATACACTTACTCACTCATACACTTACTCATACACTTACTCACTCATACACTTACTCACTCATACACTCACTCACTCATACACTTACTCACTCTTTGAGACAGCGGATGGATGCGGCAAGTTACGCACTTATATTACTTAGATCTTACGTGCAATCATTTTTTCGAAAAATCAACTTATTCAAAAGTTATTCGATATGGTTCAGTAATTACAAAAATCAGAAGAAAATTTTTTTTTTCTGTGTTATTCTCATGGGAAATCGAAAAGTGCGATGCGGAACTAAGGTGTTAATTAATATTAAAGGCTCATATTTTCAGAGGCCTATTTTGGCATCTAAACGAAACTTTTGAGCCTGGTTCCAAGAAAAAAAATTTTTTTTTGAAACGCCCTAACACACACACACACACACACACAAACATACACACACACACACACACTGTCATTGAGACAGCGGATGGATACTGTAACTTACTTATCTTACTCACACACACTTTCTCACTCATAAGAACTCAAAAGAGTATTGTAACAAACACTGTGACACGTTTATGTATATAAGACAAGCTTCTGCCCGCGGCTTTACCCGCGTGGCCTATAGGAAACGAAAAAGTTTTTTTTCATAGACAATTCAACCACTCATTTCACACTCTTAGGGATGGAATTTCGAAAAACCCTTTCTTATTAGATACCTACACTTTACAAAGAACACACCCTCCAAATTTCAAGTCTCTAGGAGCTGTTTAGGCTGTGCGTTGATATATAAGTCAGGAATTTTATATGTATAGATATATATATATACAAATGAGACTTTATGATCTGATCTCACAGTTTAGTAATCTTATTACTAGATTGTGCTGATGTCTGGATGACGTGCGCAGTGCAGTGTCACGCGAACCTCTATACTTTAGAGTTCCGAGTGACACTGCAGCTGATATGGGCAGCCGTGTCGTTTAACATCAGGCGAACGGCTAGCTCGTCACGTCATTCTTTAACATAAATATATATATATATATATATATTTTTTTTTTCCTGTTGTATGTTATACAGCTCAACTGTAGTTGGTACTGTTATAATTTTGTAAATATTTTTTTTTATACGGTGTTTTTTTTTTCAGTACGACAGCTCAGTTCCAGCGCGATTTGCTGCTGATGCTGTCGAACGCTTTAATGTACAATAGTAGTGAGCATAGCGTTTATACGATGGCCAAGGAAATGCACCAAGAGGTAATTAATATATTAGAAGATAGAAACAAACAAAAGACATTTATTCAGGACGCCACACAACATTACATTACATTATAAGAGAATACAGTACTTTTTTATGTTTTGGCTCCACAATATATTAGAAGATAGAAACAAACAAAAGACATTTATTCAGGACGCCACACAACATTGCATTACATTATAAGAGAATACAGTACTTTTTTTATGTTTTGGCTCAGAACTTTTGTGTATTTAGCCAGTATCAAGTAATTAATAATTTATCAAGTTAATGATATTTCACGCAAATATGTGTCAAGTCACAGTCGAAGTCATCAAGTCTAGTCAAGTCATACTCCTAGTAAAGTGGTGGCAACTTTACTTGAAGCTTCTATGGAGTTTTGGAAACAACACGAAAAGAAACGTTTCACCATCATTATACAATTTTCCCACACTCACGCCTGTAATCCAGCACTTAACGAATATAATGCCACCAATTTTATGCACTAACACTGAAAATAACACAAGTTTTGGAAATTAATACAATGCGGTGACGCAATCTTTTTCGCATTTCCGCCAAAAACTCCAGTACAATTTAGAAATAATTAATTAAAATTTGTATTATTATGTTGGTATGTCCGTTAAAATTACAATTTATATCAAGATGGCGACATTAACAATAAACAAAGTTATACCGGCCGATAGATGGAGCTAAACTAAAGAAGTTTTTAGTCGTGTGGTCTAAAGCACATTAGTATTTTATTTATTGATATGGTGTTGTTTGCAGGCGGTATGCGAGCTGGGCATCCTGGTGTCTGCGCAGGCGCACGCGTCCCTGCACGCCCCGCCGCCGCGGCGCAAGCGGCGCCGGCCGGACGACCGCCTGAAGGACTACAAGCGCCCACACTAACATCTTTATAACTTACTGTTAATGTGCTGAATAATAAATGTTTAAAAATCGAGATTTTTTTTCTTCACTGGGCCCGTTTATTATATACATTATACTGGGTGGTAGGACTTCTGCAAAGTTCGTCTAGGTAGGTACCACGGCTTTGCCAGTTATTATATTACCTTTCAAACCGGAACACAGTAGTGCTTGCGCACTACTGCTTGGCGGCAGAATAACTGGCAAAGCGGTGGTACCTACCTAGACGAACTTTGCAGAAAAGTCCTACTTGGTAGTGCTTTTGCTTCAGACCGGTAAGTTTCACTGCAACATACGGACTTTAAGCAACCAATCGAGAAGCGCGTGTATTCTGTAAGAGATAACTGAGGCAAGGGTAGGCAACCTTCGGCTCTTTGGATGCGAAGCCGCGGCTTTAAGTTCCATACGCAAATATGTTTTGACTTCCTACTCAAAAGGTTGTCGGACCCCTGAGGGATGATCAACTTTGTTTGCAATGCAACAGGAGAAATTTCATTCCTAATTTGAAAGTTTCTACAGTAACTATACACATGGGGAGTTTTGGCGGGAAAGCGAAAAAGATTGCGTCACCGAATTGCATTATTTTCCAAAACTTGTGTTATTTTCAATGTTAGTGTATAAAATTGGTGGCATTCTATTCGCTAAGTGTGAGTGTGGGAAAATGGTATAATGATGGTGAAACGATTCTTTTCGTGTTGTTTCCAAAACTCCATAGATACTTCAAGTAAAGTTGCCACCACTTTACTAGGAGTATGACTTTGACTTGACTTGATGACGACTGTGACTTGACACATATTTGCGTGAAATATCATTAACTTGATCAATTACTTGACACTGGTTAAACACAAGTGTGGAGCCAAAACATTTAAAAAAAACTACACATAAACTGTGTATTGAAACTGACAAATCCATACAAATTTGTATTTATATTTGTTGCAATCAAGTTACGTAATCGTGTAGCTGATCTAAGGTTAACGTTGGAAGTTGTAAGGTTGGAAGATAATGCTCTCAAGCATTTTAAGATCTGCCTAATTTATTATTTTATATGTGCAATAAAGCAATTTATATATATTAGGTCTTTACCTATGAAATTGCCGTTTTGTTTGAAAAAAGTTAAAGTATTTTTTTTTCGAACTTATTTATTTCTTTTATTCAAAGTAATCACCCCTGCAATCAATGCATCTTTGCCAACGCTGTGGCCGTTTATGGATGCCCTTCTTGAAAAAATCAGCAGGACGGGAGACAACAAACTCTTCAAAGGCGTTTTGTACTGCCTCTCGGGAATTGAATTTTTTTCCCGCTATAAAGTTGTCCAAATTTTGGAAAAAGTAATAGTCGGTAGGCGCAAGATCTGGTGAGTATGGCAGATGAGAGAGAGCTTCCAAACCCAACTCATGCAGCTTAGAGACGGTCTGTTGTGCAGTATGGGGTCGCGCGTTGTCGTGAAGTAGCAGTGGAGACGACCGATTGACCAAAGCTGGTTGCAGACGTGCGAGTTTCGCCATCATTGTGGTCAGTTCTTCAATGTACACATCTGCAGTAATGCTCTCGCCGTTTTGTAAAAAGCTGTGATGAATCACACCAGCACTAGACCACCAAACTGTGACCATCACCTTTCTAGGGGTCATTTTTCGTTTTGCACATTGCTTTGGTACCGAAACAGGATCTAACCAACTTGCTGAGCGCTTTCGATTGTCAAAAAGAATCCATTTTTCGTCGCACGTAACAATTCGGTTCAAAATTCCTTCATTTCTGTGCCTGTTAAGCAGCGCAAGGCAAGTCTCGACGCGTACGTTGCGCTGGCGATCGTTAAGTTCGTGGGGCACCCATCTATCAAGCTTTTTTATCTTGCCAATCTGTCGCAAATGGACCAATATTGATTTGATGCTAACATCAAAAGCTGCTGCCAGCTCAGCTGTAGATTGAGATTCATCAGCTTCCACAATCGCCTTTAATTCATCATTGTTGACCAAAGTTTCCGGACGACCACGAGGTTCATTTTTCAAGTCAAAATTCCCAGAACGAAACCGAGCAAACCAATAACGGGTTGTACGTCCGTTTGTACAGTTCTCTCCGTAAACGTCGTTGATGTTACGTGTCGTTTGTGCCGCGTTGGTGCCACGACGGAACTCATATTCCATAATTACACGAAATTTCAAAGTATCCATTATGAGGAAAAATGTTGAAATGTAATGAAAATACAACGCTAATCAATAAACAAAAGACTTATATTGTAAATAGAATGTCATATTTTTAAAACAAAATTAATTTGAATTTAGAATTCATAGCAAATCAAAACTTTTTTTTGTTTGAAAAAGTCTGTAGTGCAATACGGCAATTTCATAGGTAAAGACCTATTATCTAACTGTAGACAGGGTGATGTAACAATAAAAGAGAAATGTAGGCATTATCTTTTATTTAAAAATATGATACTGATTACAATACAAACGTTTTACATGGTCTAATGGTTTGAAACATTAATGCAGATACATTTGCAACTTATTTCAAATTCAAATAACAAACATATCAAATACAATAACTTATATTTGTAGCTGAAAACAGACATCTTATGTTAAATGTAAATACATACATATAAGCCCAGTAGCTGAGAATTGCGTTATTTTATGTTAAGGAATGACGTGACGAGCTAACCGTTCGCCTGATGTTAAGCGACACGGCTGCCCATATCAGTTGCAGTGTCACTCGGAACTCGAGTATAGTTTCGCGTGAGACTGCACTGCGCTCGTCATCCTGAGACATCAGAACAATCTAGTGATAAGATTACTAAACTGTGAGATCTGGGGGGGTGATCACGAAACTATGATTGCAATGCAACTGGAGAAATTTCCATACTAACTATGGACAACCAATAAAAACACAAATTTGTATGGATTTGACAGTTTCAATACGCAGTTTATGTGCATAGTTAGTATGAAATTTCTCCTGATGCATTGCAATCAAAGTTTCGTGATCACCCCCCTGATGGTAAGTGCAGAAATCGAATTTCCTTATCAAAGCTGAAAGTGTTAAAGTTATTTTAAGGTTTAAAAAATTCTAATTGAAAATGAAATATGATTCGCGGCATTAAAACCATTCTCAGAATGGTTGAAAAATATACTTAGTAAGTACCACACTGTGTGAAAGTTGTTAGTAAGAGTTAATTAAGGAATTAGTCGCCCAATTTCCGTCAATGGACCAGACGGAACGACTAGGTTTCACTTACTTGTGCCCTTAACGCGGGCGGTACATTAAACTGCCCCACCCTCTTTTACTAGACGCGAGAGGGAGTTATTACGAATATAGATTCAACAATGTAACATTTTAGCTGATATAGATCAATAGTTTGACATTTATAAGAAAAGTAAAGACATTTATAAGAAAAACGTATATAACATGTGCATAACTATTTTTAATAATTTGCCGAATGAAATTAAATGTCTGGAAGAAAATATATTTAAAAAACATTTGAGTGACTGGCTTTTAAGCAAATGTTTCTATAGTGTCAAAGAATATTTAACAGGTAATAACAAATGTTAATGTAGTAACAAAAATATTATTTTTAATATTTGCACGCTTGCATGCAGGCTGAATGCACGTAACCACGACTTAACGACTATGTGACCTTGTATCCAAATTGTATATTGTGTATTCTTGCAAATAAACAAATGATTGATTGATTGTTTGTAGGCTGTGTGTATTATCCTCTACATTTCCAATTTGGTCTGTGAGATATTGTCTGTGGTGTAGTGTGTACTTTTGGGCGGCTAATGCAATATTTTTGACTCGTGAAAATATACTTTTAACTTTATAAAACCTGCTTTTTATTCAGTATTTGTACCGCAGGCAATTGTGAAAGCAATAAAGGAATTTTTTTAAACTATTCCACCGCTGATATTGTGTAACAATTGCTGAACAATTAAGACATAGCGGCAGTCCGGAGTCCGTACGTCAGACATTTTATAGGAATGTTAATACGTACGACAGTCGTACAACGTTAATTATTCATCAATTGTGCAAATTAATGGCATCAGCAACGGGTGATGCAAAATGTTTGTAAATTTGAAATGGAAATTCATACTTTCCTAAAATGGAAAACTGAGGAAAAAGAACAGGAACAGCCTATAAAATTTAGGACGTGAAGATAACTGTTCTAGGAAAAACAAATTTCCTTGTCAAAACTGACAGTTTAAGAGTTATTAACATTAAAAGCCGTAACTTTTTAACAGCCTTCGAAAATATTATAGGAGATATGGAAAAGTGACAAAATACAACTGTAAACGAAATCGGCAGATATGTTAATGGCCCCAACTCCACGGGGGTAAATAAAAGAACTGTGATCGACAGTATGGTTGGGAATGCTGGGATTCCGAGCAATGTCTGGAAACAGGATTCACGTGCTATCCCGGCACATGTCTGAGTGAAAGATCGGAAAAACAGCACCGTTGCTGGAACGTATGAATGATGTGACGAGTCGTTCAGCTGATTTAAAGCCACACGGCCGCCCATAGCAGAACAGTGTCACTCGGAACTCTATAATATAAAGAATCGTGCGCCACTGCACTGCGCACATCATCCTGAGACATCAGCACAGTCTGGTAATAAGATTACGATTATATAAAGTCTTAATAAATGATGTAACATACGCTACGGCTGAATATCATCAAGGCCGCTAGTTGAACGGAGCCGTTTAGTAAAGTTGCTTGGTTGTTGTTGAATGGCAAATAAATTAGTTGCCTGCTACATAAACGTCACTTTTAAATTTTACATCACTGTAAAGTTTCTCGTAGCTTCTTCACAGTTGTAAAGCTTCCGATCGGAGTTTTCTTTTCTACATTGTACCGGATTGCTTGCACCAGTAGTGGAAAAGAGAAATTCTTTGTACCTAAAGAGCTGGTTATATAATTAGCGCAGGGCATAATAAATAAAGCAATAAAAATGTGTCGACTGTAATTTATGAATGTATTTATTGGTGCTGCTTACGATCAGCAGGTAGTTCGTAGAAAGGGAGGGAGATTTAGTCCGTAGGTCGCCATGGAGGAAGTGGCGGAGTCGGACATAACCACAAGGCCCGTGCCCTGTGGTATCCATTAGGATTCCTTCACACCCTAGGTAGGAAAAAAAACTAGGATGATAGGAGGAAAAGCTGACTCAACTCGAGGCTGAGGAGAGGAAGGTGCAGTTGTTCTGGATTAGAGCCCACGAGGGCATTGCTGGCAACGAAAGAGCTGATGAGTTGGCGAAAACAGCAGCATTAACGATGAAAACTAGTCCCGAGTATGACAAGGTCCCGCTGTCCTATCTCAGGCACTCTCTGCGACAAGACACAGTAGCAATATGGAACAAAAGATATCAAAATGCATCTACAGGAAAGATCACAAGATTTTTCTTCCCGGATATCTCAAAAACATTATATTATGGGATAATACGGAAGGTGGGGATGACAAACTTACTAGCGCAAATCTTCAGAGGCCATGGTGGCTTCAAAGAATACCTACATCTTGTATTTTATGTTTTGGCTCCACATTTTTTGTATTTAGCCAGTGTCAAGTAATTGATAATTTTTCAAGTTAATGATATTTACGCAAATATGTGTCAAGTCACAGTCGAAGTCATCAAGTCAAGCCATAGTCTAATCAAAGTCATACTCCTAGTAAAGTGGTGGCAACTTTACTTGAAGCTTTTATGGAGTTTTGGAAACAACACGAAAAGAAACGTTTCACCATCATTATACCATTTTCCCACACACGCCTGTAATCCAGCACTTAACGAATAGAATGCCACCAATTTTATTCACTAACACTGAAAATAACACAAGTTTTGGAAAATAATACAATGCGACGATGCGATCTTTTTCGTTTTCCCGACAAAACTCCAACATCTTGTATTATTTGTATGGGATTTACTCACGTTTAAAATTGGCCGGACTATCCGACTATAGTTTCAACTGCATTTGGCAGCCTTCCTCAAGGTGAGTGCGCGCGCGTGTAGTTCTGTGTGCTGGTGTATTCCCGATACACAGGAAGATTCCAGTGAGGATGAACTTCAGTGCACGCTGACGTCGCGGGATCCACCCCCCGCCCCCTCCCCGTTACCTACACAGCAGCCGCTGTCATCACGTGCGCTGCGCGCGGCGGTCCGTAGTGCTAAGCAAGTCGCCGTCGCGCGCGCGCACTCACCTTGAGGAAGGCTGCCAAATGCAGTTGAAACTATAGTCGGATAGTCCGGCCAATTTCAAACGTGAGTAAATCCTGTACAAATAATACAAAATGTGTGAAAACTACGTTAGTTTCCATAATAAAATACCTACATCGCTTCAAGCCGAGTTAGAGTCCCATGTGTGTGTGTGCGACCCAGATACGCCGGAGACAGTGACCCATTTTTTTTTTTTATTTTTTTTTTTTTTTTGGCTCCACACCTCCGTGTATTTAGCCAGTGTCAAGTAATTGATAATTTATCAAGTTAATGATATTTCACGCAAATATGTGTCAAGTCACAGACGAAGTCATCAAGTCAAGTCATAGTCTAGTCAAAGTCACACTCCTAGTAAAGTGGTGGCAACTTTACTTGAAGCTGCTATGGAGTTTTGGAAACAACACGAAAAGAAACTTTTCACCATCATTATATCACTTTCCCACACTCACACCTGTAATGCAGCACTTAACGAATAGAATGCCACCAATTTTATGCACTAACACTGAAAATAACACAAGTTTTGGAAAATAATACAATGCGGTGACGCAATCTTTTTCGCGAAACTCCACAATGACCCATGTCTTGGACGAATGCCCAAGATTTGGTACACTAAGGTCCGTATTACAGAACGATGCTCAGACATCGATCGGTGCTCAAGCAGAGATTTCATTCACTAATTGATCACTTTATGAATGAAATCTCTGCTTGAGCACCGAAAGATGACTGAGCATTATTCTGTAATACGGACCTGTAGAGTTTGTCACTGTCAAGTGTCAACTTGGTGGGATGGTCATTAGCTACTGGCTGTCACTTAAATGCGCGGTTTGATCCAATAAAAATGTTATACTTGATTATTACAAAGAATACAAGTTTAACACGACCCAAACGTGTTTTTATGAAACAGCCCTACAGTACCTAAGACTAGATGTAGGATTTAAGATTGTAATTATCATGAGTAGGTCGCTGACAATGACGACAGGCAGCATTAAATTATGCAAAAATTATCTTAAAGTATGCAAAAGAAGTGGTCCGTGCCACTGGAAGGGCAAACTGGAGTACGGCGGTATAGCCTATTTGTGTAAAGGACAATGTCATATTTCGCCCTGTACGATAACAGCGTCGGACATTCACGATAATTATTAGTTTTTTTTTAAATATAAGTTGCATACATCTGTTTAACACGGACTAGCTGCAAATCGTAATGAAAAATAAAAAGTATTTGATGCGACATTAAACATCCGACTTAACAGTACTTGTAGTGGTACAGTAGAAACGAGAAAACACGTTTATTTCAACCAACAACCAGGAAAATTCGCTATCTGCCTATCGAACAATCATAAACAACGATGGTAGAATAATCGACAGGTAGAATCAACTATCGAACAACCAGAAACAGAGAAAAATGTAACAGTAAAATGGTATTAATCGTTGTCGATTGGCGAAAAAATACGTTAATTTTAACCAACAACAGGGAAAATTCGCTATCTGCCTATCGAATAATCATAAACAACGATGGTAGAATAATCGACAGGTAGATTCGGATATCGAACAAACAGAAACAGAAAAATGTAACCGTAAAATGGTATTAATTCAAAAATAATAATTAATATTTAGCGATTGGCGAAAAAATACACATTAATTTCAACCAACAACCAGGAAAATTAGCTATCAACTTATCGCACAATGTTAACAACAATCGTAGAACAAGCGACAGGTAGATTCAGCTATCGAACAATCAGAAACGGAGAAAAATGTAACAGTAAAATAGTATAAATCGTTGTCGATTGGCGAAAAAACACGTTAATTTCAACCAACAACAGGGAAAATTCGCTATCAACCTATCGGACAATGTTAACAACGATTGTAGAACAACCGACAGGTAGAATCAACTATCGAACCATCAGAAACAGAGAAAAATGTAACAGTAAAATGGTATTAATATTGTCGATTGGCGAAAAAACACACGTTAATTTCAACCAACAACCAGGAAATTCACTATCAACCTATCGAACAATCACAAACAACGATTGTAGAATAATCGACAGGTAGAATTAGCTATCAAACAATTAGAAACAGTGGACGACGAAATGGAAACGACGAAATTCGTCGTTGCGCTTTGTCAAACAAGCGACAAGCGGAAATCGCAAATGCAAACTGTAATAACGTACAATTTAAAATGACGATGTCATCAAATCGACTGTAGAAACTTTGCCGGTCAGAAAATCTAGATTTAATTACATTGATGCAGAAATAGTATATCGTTCGATCGACAAACAGAAACAAATGATGGCCGATCAATGATTAGAAATATTAATAGTAGAATATTATAGAAACTGACGTGAGTAGTACTCATAACTACAACTAGTACACGGCTAACACTCACGAGATACAGTCGAATAACTCGACCAGTGTTTATTTATTTGTTAAATACTATGAAACTGTGAACTTACAGCTACGCCAAAACATTCCCATTGTTATACTAAGTTCTTATATGGACTAAGCAATATATATGTATAAAGCCGACTAATGGAGTTATGTATGTCAGCATCTTGGACTTCGCATAGGAAGCGGTTGATAACAGCTACAGCCCTTGCCGTTGGAGTATTATGAGGTGTTCGAGCAATATAGATGCCCAGCCTCAAGGAGTACGTCCGGCGGCGGTGGCGGCTCGGCGCTGACTGATGCCTTGACGATGGGCATCTATATTGCCCGAACACCGGTCGAGTTATTCGACTGTATCTCGTGAGTGTTAGCCGTGTAATAGTTGTAGTTAATGGTAGAATGTTCGATATACCCAGAAAATGTCCGACGATAATGTACGATTTATTTGTCTTCATGACTCAATTATTGTGGATCATTAAAACGTCAGATAAGCTCAAACAAGCAAGGCAAGATACAATACGAATATTCAAATTGGCCATACCTTGACATCCTTTGTATTATTTTATTTTATTTGTTGTGTAAATTATGTTTGAAAATAATTAACGTGCCTTTAAACATTACATTTTGAGTGAGGCGAAAAATGTTGGCAACCCTATGCATGAGGGGTAGGAAGGCACTCGCAAACTTCACTTAGTTATCCGCTAACTACCAGCCACTCAGAAAGTTCTGCGAAAAAATGTTTTTATGTATAAGACACTGGCCACTTGTAATTGTTTTGAAAACTTCGATTATTTAAAAGTAAAAATACCACTGTTCGATTTTCAAATTTCTCTCCACATTTTTTTGAGAGCCAATTCAAATTTTTTTGTCTCGTAAAAAAATGATTTTCGTGCTATGATTTTTTTACGATTTCATATGTGGAAACCTGATGAGTCACTTGATCGACTTCGAAATGCTTTTATGGATGAAGGACCTTCAAAAACAACCATCTACCGCTGGTATAGCGAGTTCAAACGCGGTCGTCTTACTTTGGGGGATGAACAAAGGTCGTCCTACGCTAAAAAAAATATTCACAACCGTAATTTTCGGATTCGTTTAAACGACCTCAAATTTTGTCGTCTTATCACGGTTTTGTCCAAGTGTATTTGTAACAGAATTTACTCTGTACCGTCTATTTATAAACATTTCCATGGACGCTTAATTCTACATACATAAGACATACAAAACGTAACAAATCAACCATCAAAAACTTAATCTTGTAGAAACTTAAATCTAGACCTTAGTAACTAAAGTTATACTAGAAGTTTTAATTAAATTCCCGATATAACATATCCCAAAACACAGTTCACATTTTGAATAAAAAATAGTAATGTGAAAAATGAATCACTGATAATGTTCATTCAATAGTGAACCCACGAATCACTCATTGAGAATTAATAATATGCAATTTCTGGTAAAATTCATGTGTTTCCTTTGTATTAGACTATATCTATGAGATATTTTGAGTGATCGATACACATTTCACGTTTTAATCTCGACTGCTGACATAGCATTGGTTTAGGTGTGGCAACATTCCGTGTTTTGACATTCGTAACTGTCAAGTCGTGAAACAAACAAGTTTTATACTCTGTACTGAAGTTTGACAGCTTCAGCAGAACTTAGGTTCATCCTTATTCCTAACCCAAATGCATTGCAGTAGGTATATCATAAGTGCGTACTTAGGAGTTGTCCAACTTCAGTACAGACAACTATTAGATCGGTTATTAGTAAATTATCCAAGAAATATTGTGATAGGGCGCTTATTTACACTAATATTACTTTTTTAATGTATCAGCTTCCAGCAGTGGTTTACCTGTAATAAAAGAATTTAATTAGCACCAGTAGTGAGAAAGAACTGCTTTTATTCAAACTCATATATTGTAATGGGCTTGCTATGTATTATTTGACAATAAGCACTTTGTAATTTTATATGCTTAGTGAAATAACTTAATTTTAAGTACCTAATATAATTTTGACTTGGAAAAGTGCTAAAAATAGCCTATTTGCAATAAATCTTTTGACTTTGACTTTGAACAAAACACGACTAGCTGTTCCTTGTCATGTTTGCTGCGGTCATTATTGACAGCTTCTGTGGTGTGGTGGTTGAACAGGTCGGCTCATCACCCGGAGGCGGCGGGTTCAATTCCCGCGACAAGACAATTATTTGTGTACTGAAAAAAGAACACAAATACTTGTTCTGAGTTTGGGTGTTGTGGGACCATGGTGCTCGTAGTTCCTGGGTCTCTAGACACAGGGAATCCTAGTTAGGGTCCAAGATTTATGTATGTGATCAGCAAAAAAAAAAAAGAATTATCAAAATTGTTTCACCCAGTCGTATGTTCTGTGGTAACAAACATAAATAAATAAATAATGGAAAAAAGGGGGAAAAACAGACGAATTGAGATCCTCCTCGTTTTTTAAGTCAGTTAAAATTATTTGTCCCCGATCAATTATGTTGGTATAAGCAACAACAAGGTTTTTTATGTTGGGTTTTCTTAGCGAAGGACAATAGAATGCAAAACAACTTTTTAATATTATAATTCAGTTCTTACGATTATTAACTTCCATTTAGACAAAAAAGGCTTACTGAAAATCATAGAATAATACTACGGATGCTACAGACTACATAATGCTAGGGATGGAAAATTATTGATAAACAAATAAATAATATCTGTGGTCATTTCACACAACGCCATCTAGCTCCAAACGAAGCAAAGCTTGTACTATGGGAACCGGATAACTGATACAATACTTAGATACTTTTTGTTTATAAATGCACACATAGAATACAATATAACACCCAGACACAGAACAAACATCTATTTATCACACAATTGTTTGTCCTGGGAACCGAACCCACAACCCACAGTCCAGAAGGCAGGGTTACTACCAACTGAGCTATCGGGCCAGTCAAATGTGATATCCAACATTTTAAACCAACATTTTATTATCGTTTTGATTACTTACTGAGCGTTCAACGCGGCGATAAGCTCCGGCGCCTCGATCTCGTAAGCGAGGTCATCTTCTATCCTCCTTGACCGACGTACAGGCAGTTGCCCGCGGCCATCCTCGTTTATCTTCAGGAACTCCAACGCTCTCACGACCTGTTCCGATGTGATGGGCTTCGGCCAATCTGGAATAGGGTACCAACGAGTCCTACACTTTATATAGGTTTCCAGAATAAATATTTAATTACAAGCGGCCCGGGTGGATATTTATTTTTTAAACATTTTGGCATAAACATACAGTAAACACTGTAGGTAGTGAAATTTCTGGGCAAATGAGACTTTATGATCTGATCTCACAGTTTAGTAATCTTATTACTAGATTGTGCTTTTTTTTTTTTTTTTCATTGAACGAGCTAATGCTGTTGGTCTCTATCGACCTTTACAGCGTCACCGGGCGGTTTACAGCGTCACCGGGCGGACCAACTAGATTGTGCTGATGTCTCAGGTTAAAATGCGCAGTACAGTGTCACGCGAAACTCTATATTTTAGAGTTCCGAGTGACACTGCAGCTGATATGGGCAACCGTGTCGTTTAACATCAGGCGAACGGCTAGCTCGTCACGTCATTGCTTAACATAAAAAAAAAAAAAAGTAAATGCAGGACATGCACAAAAAAATTATAGAAAATTTTTTTTACACCTTAGGATCATTATTGTCGTTTTAGTAGGGATCCTAATTTTTTTTCTTGCATGTAAAATAGCCTGTGTTAATCAACGATAAAATAGCATTCAAATGGTGAAAGAATTTTTTAAATTGGTCCAGTACTTTTTGAGTCATTTCTTTACAAACATACTTACACAGAAATCTTTCCCTTTATAATATTAGTATAGGTTTTGAGTGTTTTTTACTAGGTGGCAGGACTTTTCTGCAAAGTTCGTCTAGGTAGGTACCACCGCTTTGCCAGTTATTCTGCCGCCAAGCAGTAGTGCGCAAGCGCTGCTGTGTTCCGGTTTGAAGGGCACTGTAGCTAGTGAAATTACTGTGCAAATGAGACTTTATGACCTGCTAGGCAATCACGTAAATTGATTGCAACCAATAGAAATACAAATTTGTATGTATTTGACAGTTTGAATACGCAGTTTATGTGCATAGTTAGTATGGAAATGTCTCCTGTTACATTGCAATCTAAGTTTCGTGATCACCAACCTGATTTCACAGTCTAGTATTCTTATTACGAGACCGTGCTGATGTCTCAGAATTGCGTGCGCAGTGTAGTGTCACGTGAAACTATACTAGAGTTTTCAGTGTCCCTGCAACTGATATGGGCAGTTGCGTTGCTTAACATCAAGCGAGCGACTAGCTCGTCATGTCAATTTCGTAAAATAAAAAAAACCGCACCTATAATTTTTTAAATTGGACCATGCACGAATATTCTATAGTCTGTTACATACATTTAAGGAAGAGTGAATTAATATTCCAGCGTGTATTACCTTTGATATCAGCGGTGGCAGCCAATGCGGGCGGTCCGCAGAACTCCCGGAGACATTTCCTGAGATCCGTAACAGGTATCGCAGCTTCCACGTTGCCGTAGTCCGTAAACAGCACCGCGGCGGTCGCTTCACCCGCCCGGTGCTCCACGACCACGGCGCGGAACCATTGCGGATCTACGGACGATATATATCTTATAGAAAACTAATTACACTATCACACTGCCCATTGTTACATACTCATTAGTTTATTTAAAATTTAAGTCTGTTAGATATTGTATTGTATCGTGTGCTATTATGTATTAGTATGTTTATTAAGTTATTACCTTCCTCTTCCATTTCCTTCTTGTCAATGTAACCTACTTAAGTTTGTACTTTCTGCTCTCTATTTTCAATATGGAATTTTATAAAATAAAGTAAATCCGTAATTGGATGTAAGTTCTAATATTAAGTGAAACTATTTCTTAGCTTAAGATCTGTGGATTTTGTGAAATAAATAAATAAATTCCTGTTTTTGTATTTGTTGCCTGGGTGTCAATAAAGAGTTTATCTATCTATCACACTAATATTATAAAGGCGAAAGTTTGTATGTGTGTATGTTTGTTACTCCTTCACGCACAAACGGCTGAATGGATTTGGAAATTCGGTACCAAGACAGCTTATACACTGGATTAACATATAGGCTACATTTTATCCCGGAAAAGTAAAGTTTTCCCGTGGGATGAGTAAGTAATTAAAATACTTTTTATCCGTGAGTAAAACCGCGGTAAACGACTAGTAAATAATAAATAAATAAATATCCGTGGACATTTATATATAGCCTCTGTAGTGTGGTGGTTGGGCAGGTTTGCTCAAAACCGGGGTGGCGAGGTGGCCGAGGTGGCGGGTTCGATTCCCGCGGCAGGACAAGTATTTGTGCACAGAAAAAAAAGCGCACATACTTGTTTCGAGTCTGGGTGTTGTGGGACCATGATCCTCGTAGTTCCTGGGTCCCTAGACACAGGGAATCCTAGTTAGGGTCCAGAATCTATGTATGTGATCGTTGGGCGTTATTATTATTATTTAACACAGCGCCATCTATCCCACAACTAAGCAAAGTAGTATCGTAATCGGCCAGGCGATCACGTTACTTGGTTGCTACATACAGAAACAAAAATTTGTATGGATTTGACAGTTTCAATACGCAGTTTATGTACTACAGCGTAGACTTCGTAGAGTACGACTTCGAAGAACAAACCCTTTTTAGCGACGTAAGTATAGGTTGAAACACAAATTTGGATTTGATAGTTTCAATACGCAGTTCATGTACATAGTTGACTGGCCCGTTAGCTCAGTTGGTAGTATCCCTGCCTTCTGAACTGCAGGTTGTTGCTTCGATTCCCACCCAGGACAAAAATTTCTGTGATGAACATCGATGTTTGTTCTGCGTCTGGATGTTATTGTATTCTATGTATGTATTTACAAACAAAAAGTATCTATAAGTATTGTATCAGTTATCTGGTTCCCATAATACAAGCTTTGCTTAGTTTGGGGCTAGATGGCGTTGTGTGAAATGTCCACAGTTTTTTTTTTATTTTTATGTTAAGGAATGACGTGACGAGCTAGCCGTTCGCCTGATGTTAAACGACACGGCTGCCCATACCAGCTGCAGTGTCACTCGGAACTCTAAAGTATAGAGGTTCGCGTGACACTGCACTGCGCACGTCATCCAGAGACATCAGCACAATCTAGTAATAAGATTACTAAACTGTGAAATCAGATCATAAAGTCTGATTTGCCCAGTAATTTCACTAGCTACAGTGCTCTTCAAACCGGAACACAGCAGTGTTTGCACACTACTGCTTGGCGGCAGAATAACTGGCAAAGCGGTGGTACCTACCTAGACGAACTTTGCAGAAAAGTCCTACCACCTAGTAAAAGATATTTATTATTATTATTATAGTTACTGTGGAAATTTTCAAATTAGCTCAAACCCTGGATCTTAAGCTATTTATTTATAAGCTATTTTATAACCGGCACATCACACTTACATGGTGGAAGTTTTGCAAGGCACAGCTCCTCCACCATCGGTAGGTAAGGTTCCCTGCACAACTCACTGTTACAATATTCGTTGATCTGAAAACATTATTATAGACTATTACTTTTATTTATTAATTAAATTTTTCTTGAAGAAAATGTAGCTTTTGAAGTAAAACTTCTTTACGTACGCTTGACTTGGGGAGTAAGCTTGTGAATGCGAGACGATAGGAAGTTTAACTTGGTTCACGTAGACCTATGGTTGATAATGTTATCAACATAACAAAGTTACAAATTTGTATTATGTTGGTATGTCCGGTAAAATGACAATTTACAATTGAAGGGTTGAGAATAAAAAGGGTTTAACTGACAAATTGACAGTTTCGAGAAAATTGACTTTAAACGTCAACGGCGTCATTTTAATGTAGAGTGCTTATAAGGTAATAGAAAAGGTTTATGTAAGTTTCAGTTGCTTGAAAATTATTTAATTCTATTTAAAGTTACTAAATATAGTACTAATTCATACAATTACTGTAAAAATATAATATAATAAAATAAATAAAGTAATGTTTTTATGCTAAGCGAACTGTATTCCTGTGACAGATAAACCATTTTTAGACTCTAAATCTCGAGATTTAAGCCTCATTTTGGTATTTTTAGAATGTATTATTGAAGATAATTTCACGCTGAATCCACCGATACCCATAAGTCATTTTGTCTAAAAAATCAGTTAAATCCTTTTTATTCTCACCCCTTCAATTTACAATTGTCGAGATGGCGACATTAACATTAAACAAAGCAAAAACAAAGTTATACCGGCCGACAGATGGAGCTAAAGAAGTTTTACTTCAGTCGTGTGGTCTAAAGTAAACTCCATTTTATTTGGTTTAATTCTTCAGTTGCATACTCTAAATATGTATAACTCATAGGTGACTGACTGACATAGTGATCTATCAACGCACAGCCCAAACCACTGGACGGATCGGGATGAAATTTGGCAAGCAGGTATATATTATGACGTAGACATCTAAGAAAGGATTTTTCGAAATTCCACCCATAAAAGGGTGAAATGGGTGGTTGAATTATTATACCATACGCCACGCCGCGGGCTAAGCTGCGGGCAGAAGCTCGTTTAAAAATAAAATTGTAAAAAAAATCGAAAGAGGCTCATCGCCTGCACGGTATATGGTGGCATATATATATATGGTGGTGGTATATGGTGATGATATCTCGTAATACCATTCCTGACATAATATCCAAGGCATACCTTATCAGTAAGAGGTCCATATATCTGGTCGGCCAGAGGCTCGCCCTGACGGAATCCACAAACCACTCCGGTCTCCAAATTGCTGAAGTCGGTCACGTCCAGTACAAATGGACGGTCGGTCGGCAACGGTAACGTTTCCATGTCAGGGAATAACATCACCGCAGATTCTGTTGAGGAAAGTGAAATAATAATAATAAATAACTGAGGATATTTCACACAGCGCCATCTAGTCCCAAACTAAGCAAAGCTTGTACTATGGGCACCAGATAACTGATACAATACTTAGATACTTTTTGTTTGTAAATACATACATAGAATACAATATAACACCCAGACACAGAACCAACATCGATGTTCATCACACAAATATTTGTCCTGGGTGGGAATCGAACCCACAACCCACAATTCAGAAGGCAGGATTACTAACAACTGAACTATCGGGCCAGTCAATAGCATTACCACTGAATCTGTTGGGGAAAGTGATTGTTATTTTATTAGGCAGTATATCTGAATGGGCAACCGGAAACCATTGTGACGCGCTTTTTGTTTTGTTTTTGGTTTGGCTCCACATTTTTGTGTATTTAGCCAGTGTCAAGTAATTGATAATTTTTCAAGTTAATTAATGTATTTGTGTCATGTAAATTCACAGTCCAAGTCATAATTTAGTCTAGTCTAATAAAGTCATACTCCTAGTAAAGTGGTGGCAACTTTAATAATGAGCTAAGTAATCAATTTAAAATAATTTAACATAAAGCACGGACACAGGTGTATGTGGTAATGCAGCTAGAAAAAAAAGAAAAGACGGGTGTATTCGAGTACAAAAATTATCTAAACATAATTTTGACTAACCAAATAGAACCGTTTTATCTTTACAATATGAGTTCAAGTCACCGAAGTTTAAAACGAGAGTTAAAGATGATCGAAAAAATCGCTCAAATCAGCTTGTGCTTTGAATTTAATCTACTACTTTTTTTGTAGCTAGATTACCACACACCTGCGTCCAGGCTCTTTGTTAAATTATAGTTACATTATTTTCGCATTGTTAAATTATTGTTTTTTTTTTTTTTTTTAATAGTTTAAATGTATTCCTTTACCTTATTATTAATAACTAGTTGCGCCCCGCGGTTTCACCAGCGGATAAAAAGTATTTTAATTATTTGCTCATACCACGGGAAAATTTCACTTTTCCGGGATAATATGTAGCCTATGTGTTAATCCAGTTTATAAGGTCCTGATACCGAATTTCATCCAAATCCATTCAGCAGTTGAGCGTGAAGGAGTAACAAACACACACATACATACATACACACATACAAACTTTCGCCTTTATAATATTAGTGTGATGTGATGTGATTAGTGTGATAGTGCGATAAACATAAATACAACTCAGGAGCGACAAATACTTTTTTCCTATAATACAAGTTTTTATACACTATACTAATTGTGCATACTGGGAGTAAACCAACACAACTTTTTCTTTTTTTTTTGAACGGGCTAATGCTGTTTGTTTCTACTGACCTTTAAAGCATCACTTCGCTTAAGGCAGCCAGCCGTCACAAGTGGGAGGCAACTAGCTGGCGGGCACCCCTGGGGTGCGAGCCTCGGCTTGGGCCGTTGCCGGGATAAGGGGATCGAGAAGACTTCTTCCACTGGAAGAGTGGACCCTATTGACAGTCGCGACCGTTCTAGCTAACCTACGGGGGGTACGTCGACCTCGCCGGCGGTCGGTGTCTGATTGTGTTACGCTGGTATCCTATACCGGTGCCGGACGGTACCTGAGCCAGAAGGGCTAGACTGGTCCGGTGATCCTAGGGCAGCTGATACTACGGCTGTTAGGATCATCCGGGTCGCTCAAGACGTGTTTCGGGCGACGACGACGGGGTGGAAATGGTGAAATGACCGTTGGTAAGCTTACCTATAATGTCAGCCCCCTTTTCCTCCAACTTCTTCCATTCAGGTGTGCACATTTCTTCAAGCTTCCTATTGATAGACTCCTTGTTCTTAGCCATCGCTAGTTGAACAAGACTCCCACTGGGTGCAGTTTTCACTCCATTGGGTGTCGTCTGAAAACGTCAGTATTAAAGAAAGCTGTTAAAGAATTAACTTTTCCTGGCTGGCCTGATAGGTCAGTTGGTTGTAGCCTTGCCTTCTGAGCTGTAAGTTGTGGGTTTGATTCCCACTCAGGAAAACGTGTTTTTTTCTACTCTGTGGCATTTATTATATTTATTTATTATTTCATGCCTTCATACAATGTCATTACTTAGTCTAACTAATCTATACAGTACTTAGTTCTCAATATTACATTGTATGAGCCCTGTGAGGGCGTTGCACTTTAGAGTGGAGCATACATTGTCTAACTGTCGTCACATTACAATTGAAGGGTTGAGAATAAAAAGGAGTTTAACTGTCAAATTGATAGTTTCGAGAAAATTGACTTTAAACTTCAACAGCCTCAATTGAATGTAGAGTGCTTATAAGGTACTAGAAAAGGTTTATATAAGTTTCAGTTGCTTGAAAATGTATAAATTCTATTTAAAAATAGTAAATATAGTAATAATTCATACAATTACTGTAAAAATATAGTACAATATAATAAATACAATAATGTTTTTATTCTAAGCGAACTGTATTCCTGTGACAGATAAACCTTTATAGACTAAAAATCTCGAGATTTAAGCCTCATTTCGGTATTTTGAGAATGTATTATTGTAGATAATTTCACGCTGAATCCAACGATACCCATAAGTCATTTTGTGAAAAAAATCAGTTAAACCCTTTTTATTCTCACCCCAAAAGAAATTATAATTACTGTAAGTTTTTTTTAAATATTATAAATATATAAATAAATAACGGCCAACGATCACATAGATAGATCATGGACCCTAACTAGGATTCACTGTATCAAGGGACCTACGAATTACGTTAATCATAGTCCCACAACACCCAGATACGGAACAAGTATTTGAGCTTTTTTTCCATGCACATATACTTGTTCTGTCACGGGAATCGAAAGCGCCGCCTCCGGGTAATGACCGGACCTGGTCAACCACTACACTACTGGTTGTCATATATAAGTATACTCACAGCAATCAGCTCAACTTGTTCCTTCACCGTATCAAGGTAATGTGTGGCCAATAAAGGCAACTCGGTGCAAGTGATGGTTGACAAAGCAATGATGGAGGCCTTGGCTGGTCGAGTGGTGAGGTCTAGCTCGGGGGGACAATCGTAAAGGTTTTCCAATGGCACTATTTCTTCGTTACCTGTAAATATATATAACTCAAAGGTGACTGACTGACATAGTGATATATCAATGCACAGCCCAAACCACTGGATGGATCGGGCTGAAATTTGGCATGCAGGTAGATGTTATGACGTAGGCATCCGCTAAGAAAGGATTTTTCGAAATTCTACCCTTAAGAGGGTGAAATGGGTGGTTGAATTATTTTCCCATAGGCCATGCCGCAGGCGAAGCTGCGGGTAGAAGCTCGTTTGTTTATATTCTTTCCACAGCCTTCGTTTGCTGGCACGACTGGTTCCAGTGATGTGGCCTTGGTGTTTGAGTGTTTTGGAGTCCATTTACTACATTTATAATAATGTTCTGTATTACTAACCATACTCCACATATTCAACCATGTATCTGTTATCGGCTGCTTTGGTCCGCTTCACCAATGCCCGGTAGTGGATATCTTCAAACAAACTTAACACCAATTGTCCAGTCACAGGTGGTGAGGTCAGTTGCTTCGCTGTAACAAACACGACACGTTAGTATATCCTAATCACTACATAGTATAAAACAAAGTCGCTTTCTCTGTCCCTATGTATGCTTAAATCTTTAAATAAATCTTTAAAACAACGGATTTTGATGCGGTTTTTTAAATAGATAGAGCGATTGATGAGGAAGGTTTATATGTATAATAACATGTAAAAATGTAAAAAGTAAATAAGTAAAAATGTAGTGTATGAATTTAGATATTCCAAAGATAATAGCAGGAAATCTTCATGGTTTAGAGAAAAACTACTGGATCGATTTTAATCATTTTTTCAGTCAATGACATAGGCTATATATTTTAGCCGCGTTTGTGTGTGTGTGTGTGTAAGTACCACCACTTCTTTGATTCTGCCGCCAAGCAGTAGTGCGCAAACATTACTGTGTTCCAGGTTGAAGGGCACAATAGCCAGTGAAATTACTGGCCAAATGAGACTAATCTCACAGTCTATCTTATTACTAGAATGTTGCTGAAGTCTCACGATAACGTGTCCAGTGCAGTTTCAGAGTTCCGAGTGACACTGCAACTGATATATGGGCAGCCGTGTCGCGTAACATCAGGAGAACAACACAATACAATACAAAACTCTTTATTGCATACCACATGCTTAAATTAATTTTACATTATAACTTATAGTTGGTAATACAATGGGCGGCCTTATCACTAAAAGCGATCTCTTCCAGGCAACCTTTGGATGGACAGTCTTTGATTATAATGGAAGCAGACGGTGGTGAACAATGAAATATTTTTTATTTTATCTTACCACCAATTACGTAGTCGTAATAGGCAATAAAACAAAAATATTTTTAAATTAAAAGCAAAAAAAAAAAAAAATAGAAATAAAAAAAGACATGAAAAAGTTAAACAAACAAAAAAAAAACAATTCCTAAAAAATACCATTTGAATATCTACTTATACTAATATCTAATATAATATGCAAACTCTAGATAACACTAAATTTAAAAAAATAAATATATATAACAATATCGTCATAACATTCTTTAACATAAAAGAATAAATAAATAATAATACTAGTCAAATTATTTACATTTTATTTATTTAATCTGTACTCACCGCTTTTAACTCCATACAAAGCAGTATCTTGCAACACATTCTCAAACTCAGCCGTCAATTCAGCATCACACGGACGCACACAAGCACGCTTCAGTGACGTCACATGCATCAGGAGATATAGCCCACCGTTCACTATAGCTGGACGGGGAACTTCTGGGACTTGGGAAGAGGGCACTTTGGGAGCGGGGACTTTGGGAGAGGGGGTTTGGGAAGCGGGCACTTTGGGAGTGGAGACTTGGGCAGTGGTGATTTCAGTTGCGGTCTGAGCTTGAGCCTTTTCCAATCTTTGTTGTGGCGTTTTGTCTGGAAGTGGATGAACCTTCTCCTGTTTTGCAGGTGCTTTTGTTTGGGTCACCGTTTTTTGAATCGGTTGAGCTGTGAAACAAAAATAATCTAGTTACCATATCAATTTTGACTTGCCCGATAGCTCAGTTGGTAGTAACCCTGCCTTCTGAACTATGGGTTGTGGGTTCGATTCCCACCCAGGACAAACATTTGTGTGATTAACATAGGTGTTTGTTCTGTGTCTGGGTGTCATATTGTATTCTATGTATGTATTTACAAACAAAAAAGGTATCTAAGTATTGTATCAGTTATCTAGTTCCCATAGTACAAGCTTTGCTTAGTTTGGGGCTAGATGGCGTTGTGAGATGTCAAAAAAAAAAAAAAAAAAAACAAATATTGTCCATATTACAGAACAATGTTCAGTCATTGATTGGTGCTCAAGCAGAGATTTCATACACTAATTGATCATTTTTTGAATGAAATCTCTGCTTGAGCAGCAATCGATGACTGAGCATTGTTCTGTAATACGGAACTATGAATCCGAAAGTGATTCCTATTACTTGTTTTTTCTTCACAGCTTAAATAATTAACACATTGATCAGTGGGATGACCATGGAACTATGATTGCATGTTGCATTGCAATATTTAATTCTTAATTTGAAAATTTTCATAATAACTATACAAGTGAGCTACGTATTGAAACTGTCAAATCTATACAAATATGTGTTTTTTTATGACACTGACGGCCTGTGGTGGTTCAGGTGGAGGAGGTAGAGCAGGTAGGTTCATAACCCGGAGGCGGCGGATTCGATTCCCGCGGCAGGACAAGTTATTGTGCACAGAAAAAAAGCGCAAATACTTTTTCTGTGTCTGGGTGTTGTGGAACCATGGTCCTCGTAGTTCCTGGGTCCGTAGACACAGGGAATCCTAGTTAAGGTCCAGGATCTATGTATGTGATCGTTGGGCGTTATTATTATTATTTGAAATATTACTTACAAATAGCGGGTTGTTCGACCTCCGGCAGCCAGCGAGTGACGGTTCCCTCTCCGAGGTAAGAGTCCTCTGTTGCAGCGTCTATGGACACTTTGTAACCATCCGCTGTCTTCAGCAGGATTGTGCATTTCAGTGACATGCTTACCTATTGACAAAGCTTTTTGTTACTGTGACAGAATGGGGTACCTATGATAAATAAATAAAGATGTGTGGTCATTTCACACAGCGCCATCTAGCACCAAACTAAGCAAAGCTTGTACTATGGGAACCAGATAACTGATACAATACTTAGAGACTTTTTGTTTGTAAATACATACATAGAATACAATGTAACATCCGGACAAAGAACAAACATCGATGTTCATCACACAAATGTTTGTCCTGGGTGGGAATCGAACCCACAACCCACAGTTCAGAAGGCAGGGTCACTACCAACTGAGCTATCGGGCCAGTCAAAGATCACGGAACTTTGATTGCAATGCAACAGGAGAAAATTCATTCCTAATTTGAAATTTACCATAATAACTATGCACATAAATTAAACAATTTATTATCTTGCTTAATAGGTAATACAAAAAATGTGGTCTTATTCTAATGTGTATAGTCTCTCTATTACCGTCGTTAAGACATGCAAGCATTTAGATTTATCAAAATTACAATTTTTTTTTGTTTTTGATTAGGCTCTACACTTATGTGTATTTATTTAGCCAGTGTCAAGTAATTGATAAATTTTCAAGTTAATTAATGTATTTGTGTCATGTCAAGTCACAGTCCAAGTCATAATCTAGTCTAGTCTAATAAAGTCATACTCCTAGTAAAGTGGTGGCAACTTTACCAGAAGCTTCTATGGAGTTTTGGAAACAACACGAAAAGAAACGTTTCACCATCATTATACCACTTTCCCACACTTGTGCATGTAATACATCACATAACGATTAAAATGCCACCAATTTTATGCACTAACACTGAAAATAACACAAGTTATTCTAGTTCTATATTTAGATTTCAAAAGCTTACCCAATTTCGACGAACATTGCACACAAACTAAGTACTACGAGATCAGCATAAAACACTTTTCATCCCGGAAAATCAGTAAAAAACGCGACGCTACATCTATACTAATACTATAAAGAGGAAAGATTTGCATGTAAGTATGTTTGTAACGAATTTGCTCAAAAAGTACTGGACCGATTTTAAAAATTCTTTCACCATTCTAATGCTACATTATCACTGATTAATATAGGCTCAATTGCAAGAAAAAAATGTTTAAAAATAAATGACCACGCGTGCGAAGCCGGAATGGGCCGCTAGTTAGTAAATAAACAAACAACACTCGCCTGTACATTCCCTTGCAGTACGCAGCAAAACTCGGGCATGGTTGTGAAGGTGCGAGCGAGAGACCGGCAGCCGTCTCCCTCTAACGCGGCCACGCGTCCCGCGTCCAGTAGTGCGCAACGTTTGGCGGTAAGCTTGCGCGCGCGATACCATCCTGAATCAGTTTGATCGAGGTACGCGAAAGTTTCGCCTAGTTGAGGGCTGAAAGCGATACGATAGTATTTATATACATGAAGGCGGCAACGTCAAGTTATAAACTCTATGCGCAGCGGGCAGTACCGTAATTTACCCTGTGGCGGCATTTAAATTTATTACAGTGGCAACACCGGCAACTGTCATCGCTCCCCCAACCATCTGGGTCATATATAAAGGGAGCGCTCCGGACACGGCGCGGTGCGCTTGCTGAAGGCCTATAGTTATATAGGTTGCAACTTACGCACTACCTGTCATCCTATATATATTTATTTATAAATTTTTTATCGGTTCACAATAAAAACGCTTAATTTTTATAATAAAAACAATTGTGGTATAAGTTTCAAACTTGGCTAGCATGCTACACCTTCGATCGCATCGTCACTTCCCATCAGGTGAGAGCGTGGTCAAATGCTAGACAAGTTTGAAGTAAAAAAAACCGGAAAGGGGTCGTCCATTAATCACGTGATGTTTATAGCAACCCCCCCCCTGGACCACACGGAAAGCATAAGCTTACAAATTAAAAAGAATCATCAAAATTGGTTCACTCACTCGAAAGTACAAAGGTATAATTAAAAAAATACCGTCAAATTGAGAACCTCCTCCTTTTTTGAAGTCGGTTGAAAACAAAGCATTAATAATAATTGAAGGGTTGAGAATAAAAATGGTTTAACTGTCAAATTGATCGTTTCGAGAAAATTGACTTTAAACTTCAACGGCTTCATTTTAATGTAGAGTGCTTATAAGGTAATAGAAAAGGTTTATGTAAGTTTCAGTTGCTTGAAAATGTATGAATTCTATTAAAATACTAAATATAGTCCTAATTCATACAATTACTGTAAAAATTTATATTTTTACAGTAATTGTATGAATTAGGATTATAATAAAATAATTATAATAATGTTTTTATGCTAAGTAAACTGTATTCCTGTGAGAGATAAACCGTTTTTAGACTCAAAATCTCGAGATTTAAGCCTTATTTAGGTTTTTTGAGAATGTGTTATTGTAGATAATTTCACGCTGAATCAAACGATACCCATAAGTCATTTTGTGAAAAAAATCAGTTAAACCCTTTTTGTTCTCATCCCTTCAATTGGTTATAATACTCACTTGATAGGGTTCTCATTCTCGAATATATCGCCGAGAAGGCTATTGAACTGTTCCCGATAGTCCGCATGTATCGCTAGACACACGAAGCCCGGTTGTTTCGTCGCGCAATCTTTCGCCGGTTGTTCCACAGATAGCAGGAACGATTCACCAATCGGCAGCATTTCGATTAGGTACCTGAAATTATATATTATAATTTTTTTTTTACTTCAAATTTGTCTAGCATTTGACCACGCTCTCACCTGATGGGAAGTGACGATGCGATCGAAGGTGTAGCATGCTAGCCAAGTAACTGACTAGTAACTAGTTGCTCCGCCCCGGCTTCGCACGGGTGAATTAGTAAAGCGCGGACGAACGGGATAAAAAGTATCCTATGTCCGTCCCCTGGTTCTAAGCTAACTCTCCACTAATTTTCAGCCAAATCGGTTCAGCCGTTCTTGAGTTATAAATAGTGTAACTAACACGACTTTCTTTTATATATATAGATAGATAATATTATCTACGGTGGAATTGAATTCGTTATTTTCTTTAAATGTATGAACTCAGACCATGCTATGGTTAGTTTTTTTTATGTTCATGAATCATGTGACGAGCTAGCAGTTCACCCGATGTTAAGCGACACGGCCGCCAATAACAGAACAGTTTCACTGTAGTCTGCACTGCGCACGTCATCCTGAGACATCAGGATGATCTCACAGTCTGGTAATAAGATTACTCGACTGTGAGATCAGATCATAAAGTCTCATTTGCCCAGTAATTTCACTAGCTACAGTGCCGTTTAAACCGGAACACAGCAGTGCTTGCACACTACTGCTTGGCGGCAGAATAACTGGCAAAGCGGTGGTACTTACCTAGACGAACTTTGCAGAAAAGTCCTACCACCTAGTAATATTAAAAGATTCACAAACTACTTACTGCGCGGGCACCATAGCGACCTCTGGCGGCTTTGGAACAGTTCTCTCAGTCTCGGCATTCAAGTTAGCACCCATTCTCGCGTTTGGCTTGAAATTGTCCAACTTGGCTGAGGGCGGCCGCCTCGCTGGTTCAACTTTGATATCCACCATCTTCGGCGTAGGGTCGGTTTTCTTTTGAACCGGTTTCGGCTCGGGCAGTTTGGGCTCGGCTTTATTTTCTGTAATACAATAAGTACATTACTAAAATTATGTTTCTCAAATTTTTGAAGTAAAACTTCTTTACGCACGCTTGACTTGGAGAGTAAGCTGGTGAATGCGAGGCGAACGAAAGTTGAAGTTGCTTCACGTAGATCTCCAATGTCAATATAACAAAGTAAAAAATTTGTATTATTATGTTGATATGTCCGGTAAAATGACAATTTACAATTGACAAGATGGCGACATTAACAACAAAGCAAAAACAAAGTTATACCGGCCGATAGATAGAGCTAAACTGAAGCCGTGTTACCACAAATACATAAACAAGGCTTAGACAGTGTTTAAGGCATGTTTAAATATTTTGTGGGTAAGCCGAAGAAGTTTTACTTCAGTCGTGTGGTCTAAAGCACACTCCTTTTTTTGTTATTTTACATTGTAAGAATACATATATATATAGAACTGACCGGTCCCCCATTCCTCGTCATCTCGAGCTTCGTCCTGATTTATCGCCGGGCGTCGATCTTGGACGGGCGCTCGACCGCGGCCCGCCTTGCCTGGATTCGGGTGGTGGTCGGGAGGGACGAATCGAGCCTGTATCACGTGTAATCTAAATATATATAACTCAAAGGTGACTGACTGATTGACTGACTTACATAGTGATCCATCAACTATAGGAAATTATTGGACCTATAAGAACCTATGAGAATTTATAGGGACTTACTAGAAACTTATAGGGACATAACAAAAAACCATGAAAATCTCTAAATATATATAACTCAAAGGTGACTGACTGATTAACTGACAGACATAGCGATCTATCAACGCACAGCCCAAACCACTGGACGGATCGGGCTGAAATTTGGCATGCAGGTAGATGTTATGACGTAGGCATCCGCTAAGAAAGGATTTTTCGTAATTTCACCCTTAAGAGGGTGAAATGGGTGGTTAAATTATTTTCTCATAGGCCACGCCGCGGGCGAAGCTGCGGGCAGGAGTTCGTCAATTATAAACACTGTTAAAAACTGCAAAATAATGTGCGGGCCTTTGGGGACTGCCGATAGAAGTGAAACTAAGTAACTAAACTAACTTGTGACAAGTTTCGACTCGATTGGTTCTCGCCTCGGGGGATCCCAGAGCACACAATTCACTCAGAAACTAAGGTCCATATTACAGAAAGTGGCTCAGTCATCGATCGGTGCTCAAGCAGAGATTTCATTCATAAAGTGATCAATTAGTGAATGAAATCCCTGCTTGAGCAGTGATCGATGACTGAGCATCGTTCTGTAATACGGACCTTAATCTTCTAATTCAGCGAGGTAATGCTGCCAGTATTCTGGGAACCTTACCACACGGATAGCATATTTATTTTATTAATAATGTTTATTAGTTTTAACTTTTTATTAGAGTGCCATTACATATTAATTAATCAGTTTCATATCGGGTCTAGTTTTCAAGTAGGAATGGAGTTCATTTGGGCGTTTTTATTATGACACAATCACGCACTTCATCCGACCTAGGTAGGACTCTAACTAAAACAAAGCATTATATTTTTGGTTGGAACTTGATTAATCGTCCCACTATCGCTTTCTCCAAGCATTGAAAATGCAACAATAATACCTAGGTAATACCTAAATTAAAATATCGTTCGGACTGTTGGCTGAAAGCGGGAAGTACTCGCCTTCGCTGGGGACAGCGGGACAGTGTGAGAGCGGGACGTATAGTCACTTTTTTTTTGAACAGGCTAATTCTGTTGGTCTCTAACGACCTTTACAGCGTCACCTCGCTTAAGGCGCCCAGCCGTCAAAAGTGGGAGGCAACTGGCGGGCACCCCTGGGGTGCGAGCCTCGGCTTGGGCCGTTGCCGGGATAAGGGGATCGAGAAGACTACGTCCACTGGAAGAGTGGACCCTATTGAAAGTCGCGACCGTTCTAGCTAACCTACGGGGGGTACGTCGACCTCGCCGCCGGGGTCGGTGTCTGATTGTGTTACGCTGGTATCCTATACCGGTGCCGGACGGTACCTGAGCCAGAAGGGCTAGGGTCCGGTGATCCTAGCGCAGCCGATACTACGGCTGCTATAGGATCATCCGGGTCGCTCAAAACGTGTCTCGGGCGGCGACGACGGGGTGGTCACGTTAGTAATACGGGCCTTAGAGTAGTCGAAACTTTATATTTTAGTTCCGAGTGTCAATTTTCTGTTATAGGCGACCGTGTCTCTTAACATCAGGTGAACGACTAGCTCGTCACATCATTCAGTAACATAAAAATCATAGAGCATGCTTCTACCTTGTTTTCCTTGTTAAAGTTGGCTGGTTGGCGATCACGGTGCGCTTGGCCACGGTTGATTGGTGAACGCGGACGTCGCAAAGGCGCCGGCGGTGACGGTACCCTTTAAAAAAACATCACAAAGATAAATGATAATATGTGTGGACATCTCACACAACGCCATCTAGCCCCAAACTAAGGAAAGTTGAGCTAAGGGAACCAAATAACTGATACAATACTTAGATACTTGGAACTAGATACATGGAATACAATATAACACCCAGACACAGAACAAACACCTATGTTCATCACACGATTGTTTGTCCTGGGTGGGTATCGAACCCACAACCCACAGTTCAGAAGGCAGAGCAACTACCATCTGAGCTATCGGGTCAGTCAAAAAGATTGACCAACGAAAACAAAAAAAGAGGTTTAAACCCACTTCAGTCGCCTTAATTTCATAATTGAAGGGGTGAGAACAAAAATAGTTTAACTGTCAAATTGATAGTTTCGAGAAAATTGACTTTAAACTTCAACGGCTTCATTTTAATGTAGAGTGCTTATAAGGTAATAGAAAAGGTTTATGTGAGTTTCAGTTGCTTTAAAATGTATTGGATTCTATTTTAAAATACTAAATATAGTACTAATTCGTACAATTACTGTAAAAATGTAATATAATTAAATAAATATAATAATGTTTTTATGCTAAGCGAACTGTATTCCTGTGTCAGATAAACCGTTTTTAGACTAAAAATCTCGAGATTTAAGCCTCATTTCGGTATTTTGAAAATGTATTATTGTAGAGGGGGTAGGGGAAGTAGGGGGGCTGCCAATGCGTTGCCTACAAAGTTGCCACTTCTCTTTCTCACTACTGGTGCAAGCAATCCGGCACAATGATTTGAAAGTTTTGACTAGCCCCATAGCTCAGTTGGTAGTAACCCTGCCATTTGAACTGTGGGTTGTGGCTTCGATTCCCACCCAGGACAAACATTTGTGTGATAAACATAGGTGTTTGTTATGTGTCTGGGTGTTATATTGTATTCTATGTATGTATTTACAAACAAAATGTATCTAAGTATTGTATTAGTTATCTGGTCCCCATAGTACAAGCTTTGCTTAGTTTGGGGCTAGATGGCGCTGTGTGACATTGTCCACACATTTGTTGGTATTATTATTAATGCAGAACAGAAAAAAAAAGAGAAAATTCCCTTTTAGAAGTCTGTTGAAAATAATTGAAGTACTTACTGAATTTCAGTGTTATCATCAACGGGCTCCTTCGGCGAATTGCCAGCAGAGTGCAGGCTGTAAAAAAAAACGAGTGTGCTTTAGACCACACGACTGAAGTAAAATTTCTTTAGTTTAGCGCCATCTATCGGCCGGTGTTACTTTGTTTGATGTTAACGCCTGGTGTCTTGACAATTGTAAATTGTCATTTTATCCGACATACCAACATAATACAATTTTTTAACATTGTTATGTTGACAATGGAAATCTACGTGAACCAACTTCAACACCCGTTCGCCTCGCATTCACCTCGTTCACTATTCATTGAGCTTTTTCTCTTTTTTTGTGCACGTATACTTGTCCTGTCGCGGGAATCGAACCCGCCGCCTCCGAGTTATTAGCCGACCTGCTCAACCACCACACAACAGAGGCTGAATGAGGTGATTGTATTGTGATCAATCAGAATTATCAGATACTAGTTGCGCCCGATTTAAGCCCCATTTCGGTATTTTGAGAATGTATTATTGTGGATGATTTCACGCTGAATCCAAAGATACCCATAAGGCATTTTGTGAAAAAATAAATCAGTTAAACCCTTCTTGGTCACATGTCTTCAATGGACTCCGCACACGTTAAATATTCATGCTACACTAGTGTATCACTCACCGCATAAGGTTGTGACACACAGCGCTGTGCCGCGTCGGCCAGTCGCGACGTTGGCACCGCTCGGAGCAGTACAAGACTACAATGAACTACGCACACGTTAAATATTCAAGCTACACTAGTGTATCACTCACCGCATTAGGTTGTGACACACAGCGCTGTGCCGCGTCGGCCAGTCGCGACGTTGGCACCGCTCGGAGCAGTACAAGACTACAATGAACTACGCACACGTTAAATATTCAAGCTACACTAGTGTATCACTCACCGCATAAGGTTGTGACACACAGCGCTGTGCCGCGTCGGCCAGTCGCGACGTTGGCACCGCTCGGAGCAGTACAAGACTACAATGAACTACGCACACGTTAAATATTCATGCTACACTAGTGTATCACTCACCGCATTAGGTTGTGACACACAGCGCTGTGCCGCGTCGGCCAGTCGCGACGCTGGCACCGCTCGGAGCAGTACGGAGTGACGCCGCAGCGTGCGCAGAACATGTCGGCGCGGGCTCCGCACACGATGCACCCACGCTTTACCTCTCTCTGCAGTCCGGGAATGTTAAGCTGTGTCCCATCGGAGTTTCAGTGTATGTTAGTGTTTATCCATTTTAACTATGTCTAGTGTTTACGTTTATAGTTTGCTACACGCCAGTTGTGGCTTATAACGGCCGATTTCAATAGAAGACTATATAAAATTGTGAATAGATTAAAATCTAGCAGTCTTGAATGGTTTAAATAATAATTATAGCCAAATAGATGCAACCCGCGGTTTGACCTGTGTAACTTGGCCCGAATTCAGTTGGTAATAACCCTGCCTTCTGAATTGTGGGTTCCATTCCCACCCAGGCCAAACATTTGTGTGATGAACAAGTGGTGTTTGTTTTGTGTCTGGGTGTCATATTGTATTCTATGTATGTATTTACAAACAAAAAGTATCTAAGTATTGTATCAGTTATCTGGTTCCCTTAGTACAAGCTTTGCTTAGTTTGGGGCTAGACTGGCGTTGTGTGAGATGTCCACACATATTATTGTTATTATATAATTTTCAACATCCTATTTGACCTCCTTATGGGTAAGAATTTTCATAAACACTTTCTTAATACTGTCTTACACAGTGAAAGAACGAGTGTGCTTTAGACCACACGACTGAACAAAACTTTTATTGTTTAGCTCCATCTATCGGTCGGTATAACTTTGTTTAATGTTAATGTCGCCATCTTGACAATTGTAAAATGTCAATATTACCGGATATACCAACATAATAACAATACAATTTTTTAATTGCTATGTTGGCAATTGAGATATATGTGAATCTACTTCTGTTCGCCTCGCCACGCATTCACCAGCTTACTCCTTAAGTCAAGCGTGCGTAAAGAAGTTTTACTACTTTTTTAAATTCATAACACCCCTAAATTTCAGGACCAACGGATTGGGCTGTGGGTTAAAGTCACATAGGACAAAGCCATTTATATCAAGACAGCTACATTTTAATATATCTAACTTTATTGAAACAGCCCGTTAAACTACTGATGAAAACTACTATGAACACTGATGAAAATTACTATGAATACTGATGAAAACTACTATGAACACTGATGAAAATTACTATGAACACTGATGAAAATTACTATGAATACTGTTGAAAATTACTATGAATACTGATGAAAATTACTATGAATACTGATGAAAATTACTATGAACACTGTATAAGTAGCATTTAAGTGACCTTATCTAGTTTTATGGTTGAGAGTAACTGAAAATATTATAGAATATAACGTCTACCTAACTCCTGACATTAAAATGCTTATAAATGTCTCCAAACAAGCTAACTTTAGACCATATTGATTGACCTGAGGGGCGGAACTTAGATTGCAATGCAACAGGAGAAATTTCATTCCCAATGTTTAAAAATCCATAGTAACTGTGAACATAAAGCTGCGTATTGAAACTGTCAAATCCATACAAAATTGTGTTGTTGGTTGCGATCAAGTTACATGATCGCCTAACTGATGTTAAATGACCAGATGATATGACCGATCGATGGTAGTGCTACTATTATATCTCTTCTTTGATTACAGAATTCATATATACAGAAAAATTATGACACAAACACTTAATCTATTATTTTAATTTTCTATTTATGTATAACGAAATAGAATACATTTATTCAATACTTGTCTAAAATTAAAGTACAAAACCAGGTTAAATTTATATACATAACGAGCTTCTGCCCGCAGCTTCGCTGGCGGCGTGGTCTATCGGAAAATAATTGAACCACCCATTTCACCCTCTTAAGGGTGGAACTTCGAAAAATCCTTTCTTAGTGGATGCCTACGTCATAACATCTACCTGCATGCCAAATTTCAGCCCGATCCGTCCCCAGTGGTTTGGGCTGTGCGTCGATAGATCATTATGTCAGTCAGTCAGTCAGTCACCTTTGGAGTTATATATATTTAGATTAGGTTAATATTAAGTTGAAATACGTAGAATATTAAATTAATGGGAGATGTCGGCAAGAATGTTAACTGCAACAATGTGGATTCAAACCCATGAAAATTATGGAAATCATTAATTATATCCTTCATTTCAAAATTATTATAGGACCTTATCATGACAAAGGAAACCTAATAAATAAAACAAGGGGGGAGAGAGGTGATCACGTGATCACGAATCTTCGATTGCAAAAAAAAGGACAAATTTCTCAATTTGAAAATGATCAGCAGAAACTATGTACATAAACTGCGTATTGAAATTGTCCAATCCATACAAAATTGTGTTTCTATGTATTACAATCAAGTTACTTGATCGCCTGCCTGATATCTACGAGTCTATTCCTATATTTTTTGAAGTAAAACTTCTTTACGCACGCTTGACTTGTGGAGTAAGCTGGTGAATGCGAGGCGAGCGGAAGTTGAAGTCGGTTCACGTATTTCCATTATCAACACAACAGTAAAAAAATTGTATTACTATGTTGGTATGTCCGGTAAAACGACAATTTACAGTTGTCAAGATGACATTAACATACAAAGCAAAAAGCGGCCGATAGATGGAGCTTAACTAAAGAAGATCTACTTCAGTCGTGTGATCTAAAGCACACTCGTTTTTTGTATAAAATCCTACAATAAAGAAAACAAATTAAAAAGCGATAATGCAATTTAATTCAAACTAACATTAACAACTAAAATCATACAGAAAAATAATAAAACACAGCTGGAATAATAATAACCTTAACAAGCAGGTAATAAGCATAAAAAATCAATTGAATTAAAATCGAATTAAATTCTAAAATATCACTAAAGCAATCTCAACTAAAAATACTTACGCAAAAAACTTATGTAAATAAATCTAAAAACTAAGGAATACAATTTAATCACGGGGGTTATTTTAAGATTATCGTTCAAAATAACGGCACAATGGGGTGTCATATTTGGCGAGATTAGTGTAATCTAAGAACTTTGGGGTTATTTGACGAGACTTCAAACAATCGGAAACCAACTAAACCGATTTAACCATTAAAAAAGTTAGAAATACATTGGTGTCGATTCTGTGTCGCATTCTCTAAAACTAAAGTAAACTTAAAGTATGGCGGTACTCTTCTGATAAAGGGGAAATGAAAAAGACGGAAATATGTTAATTTCGTTTAGCTTTAGAGAATGCGACACAGAATCGACACTACTGTATATTTATAAAACTTCATGATAAATAAAATAACTGCAAGGGATGAGATCAGGAAGGGTATAACTGTTTTTTTTTTTACAAAATGACTTATGGGTATCGTCGGATTCAGCGTGAAATTATCTACAATAATACATTCTCAAAATACCGAAATGAGGCTTAAATTTTGAGATTTTCAGTCTAAAAACGGTTTATCTGATACAGGAATAGAGTTCGCTTAGAATAAAAACATCATTATATTTATTTTATTATATTTTTACAGTAATTGTACGAATTAGTACTATATTTTGTATTTTAAAATAGAATTAATACATTTTCAAGCAAGTGAAACTTACATAAACCTTTTCTATTACTCAATAAGCACTCTACATTAACATGAAGACGTTGAAGTTTACAGTCAATTTTCTCGAAACTATCAATTTGACAGTTAAACCCTTTTTGATCGCACCCCTTGAATTATGTTATATTTGAAAGTTCGTAGAGATTTTACACTCCTAAAACTATCGAAGATAAAATGTTAACTTTCTACAAAAGTTAAATTTAATTTAAAAAAAAAAATTACGTATTCTAAGAACGCAAAATAACCCCGACAAGTTGGTCCCATTTGAACTACAGGTTTGATTAGTCGTCATCACGCAAAACACTTATAATATTTAGATGAGTATTATAATATTGTATATCACAGGAATATTTCACATAAGTATTGTCACTTCTGTAGAACATTCATTCCTTATTAAAAATTGTGATGGGTTCTCAGAACGCAAATTAACCTCGTTTCTAAATGACCTCATTGAACTTAAAGTTACATTAGTCATAATAAGAAAATAATCGCTAGTCATACTCAAACTTGTAGTAAGTATCTTGTTTATAATTATGGAATGTTGTATAAAAGTATTATTTTAGTTAAAAGTGTTTGGTTCTAGGAACGCAAAATAACCCCACGTCTCATGACCCCATTCCACAATATTACAACTCCAATGGGTTAATTTGTTGTTACACAATTACTTTACCCTACCATAACAATTAATCGTAATACAACAATAGTAAATCAAGATTCATAAATCGGTGGTCAGTTAAATGGCAATTTTTTAGGACATATCACAAAATACTTTGAAGCTAGGAAACACCCCTTAATCCCAATCAATAACGAGGGCGCCGTAGAAATGCAACTCGCGCTCAAAACCGTCATGATAATAAACGTTAAATTATAAAACTTAATTACACAGCTGCTGGTATGCTCACAGAAGTTCATCAGTACACGAAAGTACATTTTAAAATGATCATTTGAGTAAATTTTCTTCGGTTAAAATATCACAAACATATTTTTATTAAGTCGAACCGCTTACACTAAAACTTAGGGAATGTAAAGCATTTACATTGTTATTACTAAAATTATAGCAGTCCAAAATCAGACCAATTAATTCTATGAAATACCAATACGACAAGTTGAAAGTACTTTTTCATTAGTTTTATCTCTCTCGTACAAAATGACATAAAACGAAAGAGACAAAATGAACACTTGGTCAACAAAGTAAACCTCGTCTTTTGCATCCATAATTTATGTCCAAATATTAGACAGTACAAGAACATAAACCAAGCTTAAAAGTAAAATATCAGTTTTTCTCCGCCCACGCTGGGATCAAACTCTTTGTTTTGTATTACTGATAGTGACTGCTTGTCTACATATAAAATGAATTTTCCATTGCTCGGATAAGCAGATTCAGTAAATACTTGCCATATCTCAGTGTTCAATCCAGGATTCTTGTCCTCAAGTATATCAAAGATTATGTTCAAATCGTCTTCATTGTCTGGCAATATGTTTGGAGGTATTTTTAGAATTATTTTCGATTGATAAGACCCATCTGGGACCCCAAATTTACTGTTTTCTTTAGGAGATTCTGACGCTACGATGTTTGGATCTAAATCTGAGTCAGATTTCATTTCTTTTTGTGTTAGATCTCTTCTCAGTTTGGGTGATTCATCTAATTCCGTGTCACTCACATCTTTATCTTTATTAAAATAGTCTTCCTTATTTTCAATGACAGTCAAAACTGTTGTAGTACTGCTTTTCTTAGACTTCTTTTTGGAATTTTTAACAGCTTTGTTTTGCTTTTTGCCCTGTTTCTGATTGTGAGCTTTGGTTAGCTCTTCAAGGCTCGATTTGGGCTTGATCAAAGACTGCAAATGACCTAGCTTGAACTGAGCAGTCTCGTACCCAACTAGTTTATTGAAACTCGGATCTAATATGATTTGAGCTGATAGCTTGTCTATCTGGAGCACCACGTCTAGTTTAGTATTAGTTTTAACCGTACTGATTTTCCTCCAGTATTTAGTACGCAATCTTGGATTTTGCTTTTGCAATATCGCTATGACACTATCAGTATCTTTATCTGTCCTGACTACCATGCTTACTATACCCACGGCTCCCCTAAATTCTGTAGATTTCAAATTGATGTCCAGTATGTCATTAACTTTTTCAACGTTATTCTCAATCCAAACACGAGAATCCATGCTCTGACAAATGATAAATATGACGCCGTCAAACAAGTACATATCGTGGAACTTGGGAATGTTATCTTCCGATATATCACCCGTTTCAAGATAGCTCATGAGTATATTCTCGAAAGTTCTTTTAATTGAATGGAACTGTATTTCGTCTATACGCAAATCCGGATAGTTTATCGGCCCAACGAATAATTTTAGATCATCAGCGATCAGGTCAGAGTAATGGTTTGTACGAATACGAGTGAGCGGTGTTTTGGTTATTTCTTCATCTATCGGCGCGTACATATTCTTAAGAAGCACCTGTCTTTGCTTTTTAGTTTCAACAGTTTCAACCATCTTATTGTTATTGCTTTCTTCGTAGCTAACGTCGCGTTTTTGCCTATCAATTATTCTGAACACCAATTTCTTTCCATCGTAAGCTGGATCAAAACTTGGGCTTTTGATTACATCTAGAGATTCAGGATCTACGCCAAATTGTCGTTTTTGCTTTCCAGCCACATCTGAATAGTACTTCCAACAATCTGGTTTCAGATTTGGATACTTTTCCCGTAATTTGGACAGAATTTCCAGCGATTCAACGTTAGCCTGCTCTTGTGGTAATCTCATAACAATTCTTGTGTATCTAACCAAATTGGTTATCTCACGGAATGTCAGTTTAAGCCCAGTGGAGTTTACAAACTTTGGTAATACTTGGGTCAAATAGTCCTTGGTTTCTAAACTATCACAAATGTAAATAACTGCACCGTTTGACAAGTATATGTCTTGAAATTTCGGTATGATCAGATTGGCAAAGCGTTGCGACTTCATATCTTTATGTAGATACTCTTTGAACAGATGTTTCAATCTCCTTATATGTGTTCCTTCTAGTTTGTTCTGTGGATAACCTTCCAAAGTGATTGCCACTTTTAGTTCATTTTCCACGTGGAGGTAGTTCGTCCGTCTATGATAAGCTATTCCTCTGTTGCTGTCTATGTTTATCGAACTTGTTTTGATTAATAAATTGTCGCTGCTTTCAGCTATGGATTCTGACTTCTCAGATAATGCCACTAGAGAAGTTGTAGTCGTATTAATGTCTTCGAGATAATCAGTTGGTTTATCTTCGTCTTTTTCTTCAATTTGATCTTTATCAATTTCATCTCTTTCATTTCGATATCTTTCCGCGTTGTTTTCATCAGACCAAACAAGCACTTCGTTATTCTCACCAATGTATTGGACGCCTTTCATTTTCTTTAACACCTCATCGCCAAAAGACTTTTCTAGTTCTTGTCTCACAACTTTGTTCTCTTCTTCTTCTTCGTCATTTTTTACTTCTACAATTTCTATTTTTTCCTCAGACTTATTTTCGGGTACAATACTTTCAACTATATCTTTTATTTCTATTGATTTAACGCTTTTGATTGATTTCACGCTTACTGTTGAAGTAAGCCTTGGCGTGTTCCCAGAGGATTTGATTTCTTCTAACAACTTTACTCTTGAAGTCAGACTGCTTAAATCTTCATCCATGCCAGCTAACAGACATTCGTAATAGATTTCAGAGTAACCAGTTAGTTCAAACTCCATCTGATCGTAATCAACGACGTTTTTAAAAGTGGGACCGCGAATGATCTCTCCAGAGACTCGATCGATCAAGAACGAAGTACACTCCGCATCGTCAATGACATTCTGCGCATAAATTTTCCACGAACTGGTTCTTAGAGAAGGATTGAAATACTGCAGAAGCTTGAAACAATCTTGAGCGGTGGCAGGCCAGCAAGACCGAGGAATTTTGAGCACAGCCAAGCACAACCTCTTCACTTTCGCATTCAATAAAATCAAGTTAGTGTTCATGCGCTCTTGCAATCCGGGAGAAACTCTGACCATCCAATCTCTAGTATCCAAATCCTTGCAAACACACACAATAGCTCCTCTATTCAAGTAGTAATCAAAAAACGAAGGGATCTTCTTCAGCAGGTTGGCTTTCAGCTGCATATTGATGACATCGGTCAAACACCTTTGGAATAATTCCATTTGCCGCAGTCGCATTTTGGACTTTGGATATCCCGCTAACGCTATAACTAACTTGAGCTGATCGTCAACTATGTCTATGTAATCAGAATTCCGCAACTGTATCAGCCTATTGGTTTCATCAGCCTCATCATCGTCGTCAGAGTAGAAATCTCTGAATTTCAAGTCGCAAGTCATGTCGCTCCTTGCCTTGCAGGGACACTTCCTCGCCTCACATTTCTTACTAGTTGCGTCTGATCTTTTACTAACGACTTTACTAAAGTCTGATTGCTTAAACATAGATTTACTAACAGTAATGTCCGTCGATTTGCTCGGCACGATTTTGCTGGAGTATTGAGAGCTTTTCGTTTCAGACTGTTCAATACTATTCTTTTTGGATTGGGTAAGACGGCTTCTATCTTCCGAACACAGAACGCAAGTAGATGGTGTAGAGCTTCCTTCATCCGTCTTCTCGTTTTTCGTCCAAGACTTCTGGCAGGAGCAAGTCGTTTCATTCTGTAGACAAAGGTTCTCGTTTCTTTATCTGGACTAACTTGTGTTTCGAATTCAACCCTTATGTCGTTGGTGATACCGAGTAATTTTGAAGGAAGCCCCAACATCCAAAGCGTACATGCATGGCGGCCGGTGGAGTGATGATGAGCTGAAATTTAGAAGACTCGACCATGCATAGTACATAGTTTAGAAGGCACGATTGCTCGGCATTTTTAAATTTATAAACTTTAGAATTTTTAACGTTTTTGGAATGAACCTAAAGAACGAACGTCAAATAATGTGAAGAACTACTAAGCAGATGATGAATCGATGCATTTCCATTCTGAATATACAGAAAATGAAAAAAAGTTAATCACAACCTTAACTTACGAGTCCCTAAACACTAATTTAGAGAAGAGATAATCGATACACTGTGAAATAATTTTCCATGGGTTTGAAGACATTATCATGCAAAATTTTTAAACCACACTAACATCGTAAATTTGAGAGTAGCTCTGTGTTTTTACGACTAAAATGTTGAATTGATGAAAACTAGTACGGAGATATTTTGAACCTTATGCCTAAGAGCTAGAAGTTTGTGGTTCAAGCACAAGAAACTGTACGCAGCTGATATAAAGTGTATTTTGAGACCTGCCAAAAATGTTTCAATATAATATGGGTTAAACCACCTTCAATAACCTTAATTTTGATGATATTCTCTCCATAACTCATATGGAAATATTTAGCAAAGTATAACATCGCTTTACTATGTCTTGACATTGCCTAGATTTGCCGCAACTTAGATGATTGAAAACTTGTGAATCTAGAATTAAAAAATTTAAAACCTCCGTTGAAAATAATAAATTTGCTAATGAAATCTCGTCTTGAGCTAAATTTCGATTGTAACTGCTGTACAACCACATAACTCGATTGCAACTAACAGAAACACAAAATTGTAAGGATTTGACAGTTTCAATACGCTTCAATACGTTAGTGTGGAAATTTCTCCTGTTGCATTGCAATTAAAGTTTCGTGATCAAATCTAATTTTTTTAGAAAACGTGTACCTTAGCTAAATATGGCCAACTTTATCGTTAACGTCCTGTATATGGAAGCGAAGCATCTAAAAGCGATAAAAATTGCTTATCCAATAAGCTATCTACGGTTATCCATTGGCAATTATTTGAAATCTAACAATTTTGATTAGCTCAATTTTAATTTAATTATTGTTCCAGCCAATCAAAACTGCTACATTTCAAAAAGTTACCTAAATTAGCCGTCAAAACTTATCGCATTATAGGATTTAAGAAAACATCAACTCACTGAATCTCCTGCGCCGGCAGTGAAGCTCATATCTGGTTCTTGGACCCTGGAAAACGAACAAACAGTTTATTATTCAAGTTCCTTTTAATATCGGCATCAGCCGGTTATAATAATAATAATAACGCCCACCAATCACATACATAGATCCTGGACCCTAACTAGGATTCCCTGTATCTAGGGACCTAGGAACTACGAGGACCATTGTCCCAGACTCAGAACAAGTATTTGCGCTGTGCACATTTTTTCTGTGCACAAATACTTGTTCTGCCGCGGAATCGAACCCGCCGCCTCCGGGTTATGAGCCGACCTGCTCAACCACCAGACCGCAGAGGCTGTCCACATAGACATCCACTACTGAACATAGTATTATTAAGTACGAGTTTCTGCCCGCAGCTTCGCCCGCGGCGTGGCCTATGGGAAAATAATTCAGCCACCCATTTCACCCTCTTAAGGGTGGAATTTCGAAAAATCCTTTTAAGAAATTATGTACAATAATACACTCTCAAAATACCGAAATGAGGCTTAAATCTCGAGATTTTGAGTTTAAAAACGGTTTATCTGTCACAGAAATACAGTTCGCTTAGCATAAAAACATTATTATAATTATTTTATTATATTATATTTTTACAGTAATTGTATGATACATTTTCATTCTGAAACTTACATAAACCTTTTCTATTACCTTATAAGCACTCTACATTAAAATGAAGCTGTTGAAGTTTAAAGTCAATTTTCTCGAAACTATCATTTTGACAGTTACACAGACACACAGACAGACCTTTTTATTCTCAACCCTTCAATTATAAGCAGGCAGGGTTGAGACGATTTAAATCAGTTCTTACACTATTGAGATACGACACATTTTGGGTTGTCTTTCCCAACGGAAAACCACCTAAATGCCAGATGTAAAGCTATGTATACATACCTCTCCTGAACAATGACTCTTCCGTCTGGCAGCAAGCGCCGACTGCTGCCAGTGATGGTTGAATTTGCAGTGGTGACCTGTTAGTTAGAAAAAAAATAACGCTCAACGATCACATACATAGATCCTGGACACTAACTAGGATTCCCCGTGTCTAGGGACCCAGGAACTACAATTTTTTAATACTTAAACAAAAATGAATATTTTCTGTCATGGATTGATTGATGTTTTTTTTATTTATGTATAATCTGTAGTGCTCTCACAACTAAGTTAGTATGAGTGTGACGCGGTTTTAGCCGCGAATAAAAAGTATTTTAATTATTTGCTCATCCCACGGGAACATTTTACTTTTCCGGGATAAATGTAGCCTATATGTTAATTCAGTGTATAAGCTATCTTGGTGCCGAATTTCATCCAAATCCATTCAGCCGTTTGAGCGTGAAGGAGTAACAAACATACATACAAACTTTCGCCTTTATAATATTAGTGTGAAGTGTGAAGTTCTTTTAATTAAACAGGCAGTAGGCGACTAAAGGCTCGATCTAGCTAAATTAGTAATAAATCCAGCCTTATGAACTGTAGATTTTGGATTCGATTCCCACCCAGAACAAATATTTTGCGTGATGAACATCGACGTTTGTTTTGTGTCTGGGTGTTATATTGTATTCTATGTATATATTTACAAACAAAAAGTATCTAAGTATTGTATCAGTTATCTGGTGCCCATAGTACAAGCTTTGCTTAGTTTCAGGCTAGATGGCGCTGTGAAATGGTAACTCACCGGTCTCTTCTCCATCTGTAGCAGCATCATTTTCTGCCGGCACATGAGCTGCTCCTCTTGGAGCTTGAGCTTCTCCAGCTTAATCTGTTCCAGCTCAATATGGAAGTCCCGATCGATAGTTATATCCTGTACAAACACCAATCTTTTATTTAAACCTCAAGCTCAAGGTCCGATCGTGTATGGAGTACTGCTGCCACCTGTGGGACGGGTCTGCCAAGTACCAGCTTGAGGCTCTGGACTCGATTGAACGGCGGGACAAAAGGCTCATTGACGACGACACTTTGGTTGGTGAAAGGCTCCAAAGCCTAACACACCGACGTAAGGTGGCAAGTCTGTCGGTCTTTTACAGATTACACCACGGTGAATGCGCTCAAGAACTGCATGATTTCATTATCCCATCACCATATATACCGGACTACTAGACGCTCGGCTAAGCGCCATCCTTTCGTGGTCGAAATACTATCTATTCGTACCAAGCGATTTGATTTCACGTTCTTAATTAGAACGGCTAACGAATGGAATGCCAGCGTCTGTGTTTCCGGCGAAATATGACCCGGGCGTGTTCAAGAGAAGAGTGAATAGGTATTTACTTGGCTAGCATGCTACACCTTCGATCGCATCGTCACTTCCCATCAGGTGAGAGCGTGGTCAAATGCTAGACAAGTTTGAAGTAAAAAAACCTGAAGACGAGACATAACAAAACGAAACGTTTCGATCGTCCGACTGAGAGGTAAGTCGATGATATTATGAAACCATGCAGCGTAATCAATAAAGATCGACATATAGAATAGAATATAAAAACATTTATTCAATACTTGGCTAGAATGATAGTACAAAACAGGTTATATTAATTAATAATAAGTACATAACGAGCTTCTGCCCGCAGCTTCGCCCGCGGCGTGGCCTATGGTAAAATAATTCAACCACCCAATTCACCCTCTTAAGGGTGGAATTTCGAAAAATCCTTTCTTAGCGGATGCTTACGTCATAACATCTACCCGCATGCCAAATTTAGTCCGATCCGTCCAGTGGGTTGGGCTGTGCGTTGATAGATAGATCTCTATGTCAGTCAGTCACCTTTGAGTTATATATATTTAGATGAATAAAAAAAAATCAAAAAACCAGTATCGAATGGGAGTCGGATCAGCATATTGCTGGTTGTCGAAGACATCCAGGGCTGACTTTCAGCCTAGAGGCCACTTAAAACACCTTTAATCTATACTAATATTATAAAGAGGAAAGATTTGTATGTAAGTATGTTTGTAACGAATTGCCTCAAAAAGTACAGGACCAATTTAAAAAATTCTTTCACCATTTAAATGCTACATTATCACTGATTAATATGGGCTATTTTAATTGCAAGAAAAAAAATGATCCCTACTAAACCTTTTTTTTTGAGGGTGGAAATGCCCTCGCACTTCCCTGCCACCACGGGGGTGGTGGCAGGGAAGTGGGACTCGAACCCACTAAAACCCTCCCGTGAGCCCTCGTCCGCCGTACCGGGGCGAGAAGGGGTCGCGACTGCAGCCCAGCCAACTCGCCCCCGGTCCCTACTAAACCTACAATAATGTTACGCAAGGTGTAAAAAGAATGCCTATAAAATATCTTTCATCGATAATAAATGAGCATCCGTGCGAAGCCAGCACTGGCCGCTAGTTTCAATTTAAATTTTTATTTGCATTCCACAATGTTGTACAGGTGTAGGTAGTTTTTTAAAATAACAGTTCATCGTGGACCCTGTCGGGCAACATTAGAAGAGAGGAAATCAAAATTAAATTTTATTAGATTAGACAGAGGAGTGGTTACTTATTTTATACTAAAATTATATGAATTATTATTTTTATATACTATGCTTAAATTTTATAGGTTTAGGTTAGGTTTAAAGAAATTTATTCTCAAATAAGACAAAAAAGTCACTTCCATGAGAACATAGTTAGACTTAAAGAATTCTATACAAGTACATTCGTCGTCACTTTAAATAATGTAGGTATAGTAACATAAATATAAATACGTGCTTAAGTAACATTACATTTCAACACGACATAATTTAAAATATTTACTTCGGCAACTCATCCGTCGTTAGGTATTGAGTCAATTGTTTCTTGAATTCGTTAAATGAATATATTTTTTTAATACGCGAGGGTATTTTATTATAAAGTTGTGCTCCTTCAAAAGTAAGCATTGTTTTGCCATAATTTGTTCGAGGTTTCGGAAGTACAAGAAGGCTACCGCGACGATTGCTGCGCTTGGAAACCTGTTTTACTTTGGTGAACGTTATGTTAGTGTGGATATCCCGGTCAAGTGTTTTGCGGATGAATATGCAGATGTTATAGTTGTATAATTTTTTATGTTCATTATTTTAGTTTCAGTGTAGATTTTTTTTGTTGGTGTTAAATAATGGTAGTTAAAAAGCATTTTGATAATTTTGTTTTGTAAGACTTGAAGTTCGACTAATTTTGTTTTGGATGCACTTCCCCAAATTATCATTTAAATATTATTATATTATTATAGTTTCATCATAAATACTCACCGCAGGCTCCTCCATCTCTCCATTAATTGCTTCTTCTTGATTCCTGCAAAAAGAATAACATTGTCAAAATATCGTCATTAATTATATACTATTAGTTGCGCACCGCGGATAAAAAGTATTTTAATATTGAAAATTTTATTTTTCTGGGATAAAATGTAGCCTTGTTAAATGTATAAGCTATCTTGGTACCGAATTTCATCAAAATTCATTCAGCCGTTAGAGCGTGAAGGAGTAACAAACATACACACATACGCACAAATACACACACACACACATACAAACATTCACCTTTATAGTGTGATTAATAATAAAATTTGGGTTTTTATTTGGGAGCTTCTATGAACTGTGAATAATCACTTTTAAAATTCTTGCACTGTTTGGAAACTCCATTATTCTTTCAGTTATAGGCATATTTTTGTGCTTTTATTGAGTGTAGCTAACTGGCTCATATAATGCCAGAGTAGGTCAAGTAATATATGGCCCTAGATACAGGGAATCCTAGTTAGAAGGTCCAGAATCTATATATGTGATTTTTGGGCATTATTATTATTATCACATCACACTTCACACTAATATTATAAAGGCGAAAGTTTGTATGTGTTTGTGTGTATATATGTTTGTTACTCCTTCACGCTAAAACGGCTAAATGGATTTGAATGAAATTCGGTACCAAGATAGCTTATACACTGGATTAACATATAGGCTTTTATCCCAGAAAAGTGAATTTTTCCCGTGGGATGAGCAAATAATCAAAATACTTTTGATCCGCGGGTGAAACCGCGGGGCTCAACTAGTTATTAATATAACAATATATTATGATATATAATTATTTATTCACAAGACGTATCCTTGCATTCCTATTTACTAAGTTAAATAAATTAAATTAAATATCTATGGGCATTTCACACAGCGCTATCTAGCCCCAAACTAAGCAAAGCTTGTACTATGGGAACCAGATAACTGATAATAATACTTAAATACTTTTTGTTTGTAAATACATACATAGAATACAATATAACACCCAGACACGGGACAAACATCGATGTTCGTCTCACAAATGTTTGTCCTGGGTGGGGATCGAACCCACAACCCACAGTTCAGAAGGCAGGGTTACTACCAACTGAGCTATCGGGCCAGTCGAGTGAATATAACATTACAGTAAAGGATTGTCAGTTTATACAGGATCCAATTTTGATGAAATTTTGGACACACTACACTACAGAGACCAAACAAAAACACATCTTGATTCCATGACGATGACGGAGCATGCTTGCTTAGAAGATACCGGTTCACTTTAGCCTTAAAAACCCCCAAATTATATTTGTCAGGAAACAATGACACTAGTAAGGTTGTTGCCTTCCCTTGTTGTTCGAATTAAAAAAATGAGGAACAAATAACAACAAAACAAAACAGTTAGTGCAGATATGAGGAATACTTTCCTTGAAGGTCTTACTGGAAAGACCATAGTCTAGTTTATTGTATCTAGTTTCACACCATTTGAATGACCACACTGGCAAAAGATATTTACCGTTAGGTAAACATAGCCCAGCTCATATTACTGTAAGAGAGGCTTCGAGACACCACAAAACTGGCTCTCCATCACTAACTATAAGCTTGCCATAGTATGGAGCCGCCTTAAACATGTGGTCAGTTTTCCCCAAATCAAGAACATTGTGTTAGGTACATAAGTATCCGTACAAGATTCTTTAAATTCAAAATCATATATGAACCAAGACGAAACTCACATAACTATACGAATCACAAGTTCAAGATGGGATGATGGTATATTGATGTTCAAGACGCTGCCCGTTGAATTTTCCGATTTTTCTACGCATGCATTCTTTGCTAAAAAGAAGTAGGTAGGCGCGAAAAAATTTACGTTCCTATATATCTGCTTTTTATATTGAACAATATACGCTAGGTACAATGATTAACTTTTCTTTTGTTAAGCAAGCGAAAATTGCTGTTTTGAAAACTTACTTATCGTTAACTTGCTGAATTGACGAAAAGTATTTATTCAAAAGCATGGTGATGGAAAACCACGTTTTTACACTGTCCTCACTGTGAATCACTTAGAAATTACGTAAAACACAAAAAAAACCTATAGAGCAAGTTGAAAACGTATTTTACCAGCAAAAAGCATTCAATAATGAATTTAATTCAGAAATTTGAAATCCAAACAAACGATCTCTTCTGCGAAAAAAATGCCAATTGCCGCCATTGCCGGTTAATTTTATAAGTTCCTTGCCCCAATGCCCATTCAAAGACTAGAACAAAGCGTAAATTTAAACTAAGCTCATCGATGATTGGTAGAAATAAAATAACGCACCAATGGTGACGTTGTTTACGAAATACGGTGATACGATTTGCCAATGTATTTTTTATTAGCAATTGAAATTCGGCTTATGCGCAGGTTTGTAATTTAGCCTGATAAACCGACATGATTGTTGAAGATTATATTACTTACCGTGATCTTCTGCTCACAGTACTGCCGCTATCCTTGTGTCCACGAATGTTATTGTTTTGTCCGTTGTTATTCGACTGTTTTGCCTATACAAAGAAAAGGGTAATAAGACTTTAGCACTTGCGTGGAGTAAACAATGTCGCTTTTATTTATTAAATGGTAGACTACGGCACAAAATGAGCCCATTGTTTTTAGTTGTATCACTCAACGATTATCGTGTTACACGTGCCTAATAATTTCTGTGAAGCGCAGTAACATTAGGTACCCGATATCGGAAGATCCTTCACAAAGCCGTTAAGATGCATATATGATAAACACAAAAGGGTAGTGTAAGAAAACGCTTTATTATATAGACGTCTAGACAAACAGTACAACTGTTAAAAGTAGTAGTACTAAAACTATTGCAGTCAAAATTTTTTAGCTCATTATATTCTTTCTTATATTATATTCTTGTAAGAAATTGATAATCCCCAACAATATTACAAAGAAAGGAAATACATTTATTCAAAAAACACACAATATCATAAAACTGCAAACTACAGCCTCAGTTATGGTTTTCAGGCAGGGCCTACTGAGATTATGAACATTCTAAAAATCAGCTGAGCCATGATTAGAAGTGTATCTGTACATTGGTCTTGAGGGTTGAAGTCCAGTGACCTAATAATATCACTGATGGATCATCATTGCATCACAGCAATTTGCTTTTTTTTTCTACAATTTTTGGTTTGCTGCGAGGGTAGCCCTACTCCCTAATATTAATGTTGTCAAAACTCTTAACCGATTAAAAAGTGTTATTCCTGTCATGTACTTTTAACTCAATAAAAACAGTCAAAAGTAGTTAGTTCACTCAAAATTCCTTTTTGACCGGTTAAGAGTTTTGACTGCAACATATACATAGAACAACGCAGTTTTTCTTTCGCAGGTTAGTCAAAAATAGTTGTGATTGTGAGTGTTGCTTTTAGTAAAAAAAGGCATCAGCCAGTAGCACTTCGCTGCCCGCGGCGCGGCACACTCACTACGCTCGCTCAGCTCGCAGGTTTTGTTGGCGCAGTATTAAGACCTAATCTAGTGTTCTGCATTACATACTTTTCACCGGCGGTTATTATGATCCTTTAACTTTTTAGAGAGTTTTGACTGATATAATCAAACAAAATGACTTTTAAGGGAATCAGCTATTCAAAACTAATTAACTGATTTTGGTAGTTAAAAGTACTTTTGACCGGCTAAGAGTTTTGACAGCAACATGTAATTAGAGTGTGTGGATTGTATGATTGGTTATTTATTTATTGTATATGCCTCAAGGTTCTATTCCCTTTTAGTGTTGCGTAGAAGTGTTAAGTTAAAATAATACTTACATGAGCCAAATGCACATGCAGATTTAATGGCTCTGTGCGGTTCAATTTCATCATGGCGATTCTTGCTTCACTGCAAAGAGCATAATTAATCATTTTATGTTGTTTTGTTATAAGAACTCAAGTTAAAGGTTAAGTATATAAAAAAATTTAAAAAGTAAGTCGGTTTACTTCACAGTGTCGGTGGGTACTTATTTTCAATCAAATGTATATCAATAAAACTTCGTCAAAGTCAAACAATCTTGAAAGCTGAGTCAAAATCTGTAATACTGAATAAAAATCTGTAAAATTGTGTCATTTTACAGAGTAAAATTTTGTTAAACAGTCAAAATCCGTAAAACTGCATCATAATCTCTATAAACTGAGTAAAATTCTGTAAAACTGTCAAAATCCATAAAAATCTGCTAGGCTAGGTTACCTATAAAGCTGTCAAAGTAAAACTGTGTCAAAAACAATAAAAGAACAATAATAAATCAACATACATTTTTTCAACAGTATCAATGTGAACCTGTAACACTGCATCAAAGTCAGTAAAAAACACATTAAAATCGGTAAGAAACACATCAAAGTCAGTAAAAACACACCAGTCAGAAAAAACACATCAGGATGAGTAAAACTAAATAAAGTAACTTACGCTGCTGTCTCGTATCTGATTAGGCCAAATTTCTTGTTGGGGTCTCTGCTAAGGAATGCCTGCTCCAGCTGGCCGTATTTCTCGAAGGCGGACCTCAACCCTTGCTCATTGAGGCCCACAGGTATGTTAGTGATGTATAATCTCCTATGGTCCAATGAGTATGATTGAGCACTGCTAGTTGAAGAAACATTTCATTTATAGCTTCGTATCTACATTATCCATTAGTCATGGTAATAGGTAGACATGAAAAGGCCCAATTTTTGTTCAACATATTCTTAAGATAGGTAAATTAAATAATAATACTTTACTCATAAATGGTAATTTACTTGTAAATGACATGGCTGTCACAGCACAGGCACAGGGGCACAGAGTCATGTGGTGTGATGGTTGAGCAAGTCAGCTCATAGCCTGAAGGTGGCAGGTTCGATACCCAATGCTGAACAAGTATTCAAAGTGCATATACTTATTCTGAATCTGGGTATCTTGGGACCATGGTCCTCGTAGATCCTGGGTCCCTAGATACAGAGAATCCTAGTTAGAGTCCAGGATCTACAATGTATGTGATCGTTGGAAATTATTATTATAACTGTATTATGGCATCACAGAATCTAGACAAAACTTTGCTAATAGATCATTTAAAACAATATCAGGAATATTTCAGTTCCTGCACCAAATACTTATATTAGTGACATTTTGGACTCACTTATTGTCATTATCCTGGTACTGTGCATCATACAAGGAGTTGTTGCAATCATCCCGCATTGGATCCCAATCAGTTGAATTGGTGACCCTACCCCGTGCTGTCATATTGCTGGGAGTAAAAGATATTAGGAGTCAGATTTCAGAAACTTATGTGTTATTTATTTATGTCACTACTGCAGATAAAAAGTAACATGTGTTAATCAAGTGTATAAACTGTCTGCATTCCAAGTTTCATTAAAATGGGAATAGGACATGGTTTTTTTGGTTAATTAAGACTGACAACCTGAGAACAAAGTCAAAGTCAAAAGATTTATTGCAAATAGGCTAATTTTAGCACTTTTACAAGTTAATTTACAACCCAAATTAATTATAAGTATCTAGAATTCAACATCTCAGACAAGATACATCACTAAAAAGTCTATTACTATGGATAGTAAAAATAATGATGTAAAAATAGTTATTCAGAGAGCAATGGTGTCTTTTATATACATTTTTAGGAGTTAATCATATACAACCATTTTCTACTAGTCTTACCAACGTATCTTATTATTACGTCTTCTAAGACTGGTTAGTCCTTGACCTTAGAAGAGTAGTAAAAGGGCAATATTATATTGTATTTTAGTTACCATTGAGATACTACATCTATAAAAATTTAAAACTTATGCTTCTATATTTTTAGGAGCCTGAAGAAAATCAAACAATTTGAGTATGTAAACAAAACAGTTCTTGATTATTTCGCAAAGCGAAAAATCATTTAAAATATTTTACGGTAGAGATATAAATTGACAATAAAAACAAATTCAAAATTCGTTCGTTGTAGAGGATATGTTATTGACGCCCATGCGGTGGTTTCAAAAATAAGCTAAAATGTAAATTTATTCATATAAAACGATAGGTTTTAATTTACGTAATTAATTTTTTATTATATTGTGTAAATTACTATGCAATATTTACCTGGTTTTTCACGTAAAATTAAAAATGACCGGTACCACAACGAGATCAAACAAAAGAAAATAAATTGAATGATAGAATGAAACGAAAAAGATTTTTTTGTTTTTGGTTTGGCTCCACACTTTTGTGTGTTTAGCCAGTGTGGTAATTTAAAAAAAATCACATTTTTCCTAATGTGAGTGTGAATAGAGAAGCTCCACATGAATACAGAAATATACAAAAATTATACCCCAAATAGTGCCTCTGCTGTTCGATAATTTAACTGAATGTAAAGCTTAGAGCTATATAAACTTGTCGACATCACGAGCATCGGTGGCATCAGTGCACACAACGCCATCTCAATATTTATGGAGGAATGGAAAGCAGTTGAAACAATAACTATTGTTTATTGTGGACCTAACTAGGGGGTCTCAGTCCGGTTTAGGTACATTCAATCGCGCACTTGCCAGGGCAGGCGTCGCAGTAGGTAGCTTCTTAGCTAGCAAAAATTTTAGCAGCCATGGTCGGGTTTTTATGATGGATAATGAGCTAAAATTATGTTACAACTTATAACGCACAACTGTACATCTGGTTGGTTATATACTCTTTGCATCTTGGATCTTGATCTACTTATTTTTCTTGAATCTGTGACTACTGTGCTACATTGATTTTTTCAGTGTTAAGAGAATTTCTATAGCCTGTGTACATAATTATCACGTGACATGACAAACGTCACTGATTGACAAATGTTTGACTCATTCATCTAATTTGACAGCTAGAAATTCTAACCTTTTGGTTCGCTCAAAAAACGTAAAAGTTTATTGTATAAATTGTTAAAAACACACAAATTAAATATGAAGAATGGACGATAATGTGAAGAACGCGTTCTCCTACCAAGTGGACCAGGATTTGCTTGATGGTACGTTACTAAAAAGTGTTAAATTGCTGTTGAAATCGGAGACCCAATACAGTCAACAGGTAGACTTTTGCAATCCGAGTGGATATTATTATTTATGTAAGGCGCAGTATGCATCATTTGATGCATGATCAGTTCCCATCGGCTTTTAACGCAAATATTTTCAGATGCTACGCAGTTTTTGGTGTGGTTTTGTGGGATAGTAGGTTTAATATTTGCATTAATAAACTTATTCCAACTTCCTCAAATGTATTTATCTTGAAAACTGTCATAACATACAATAAAAATTGAGAAAATACACTAAGTAACAGCGTATAAATAAAAAATATGTAAAAAATGAAATATAAAATTATATTCACACAAATAACTCTTTAGGTGAAAATGATTAGATATATGTAAATTTTTCGTAATTAACTTATTTTCGTGCTGTTCACAGTCAGTAAGTACACCTGATGCAATGTGTGTGTCATACTTATTATTATTATTAAATTTAATAAAACAATCACAATAACTTTGTTAAGTACATATTTATTGAGCTAAGGAGCAAGATGAGAACTGAAAAAACAAAAGACACAAGAAACAAATACAATAGATAAGAAGAATAAAACAATACAAAATGTGGTTGACTGTAAACTAATATAAAACCTATTTTCATACTCAACAAAAACCAATGTGTTTATTGCATGGCCAGCAAAAAATATTGTGAGAACAATGATAAATTTGATTTATATTCCTAGTCCTATGTTGGTCCTTAACCAATAAAATACCTACTTACAATCACTAAGTTGTTTGTTTACATATTTATAATATTTTCATATAGATTAAGAATACCTATATATAAAAATTATAGTTGGATTCAAACTTAATCAATAATAATATAATAATAAATAAATAATAATAATAATAAATATGTGTGAACATTTCACACAGCGTCATCCCCAAACTAGCCCCAAACTAAGCAAAGCTTGTACTATGGGAACCGGATAACTGATACAATACTTAGATATTTTTGTTTGTAAATACATACATAGAATACAATATAACACCCATACACAGAACAAACATCGATGTTCATCACACAAATGTTTGTCCTGAGTGGAGATCGAACCCACAACCCAGTCCAGAAGGCAGGGTTACTACCAACTGAGCTATAGGGCCAGTCTCTAGAAAATCTATTCAATTGATTGATAAGTTTTATAGATACAGACCTTTGTTTTTGAATGGGCTTATGCTGTTATTCTCTACCGACCTTTACAGCGTCCCCCGGCGGAAAAGATACAGATAGATATAGCCCTATGATACTAAATAGCTTTAACTACCACCTGTATGGTTTTATATTAGTATATTTAAAACAGCGTTATCTAGCCACATAAAAAGCAAAGCTTGTACTATGGGAATGAGGTAATTGATAGAATATTTAGATATCCATCTTCACCCCACCATCCATACTATTATTGTGAGTAAAATCAGGAGTGCCTCTTGAATTTCTTTTTATTATTAACTAGTTCACCGTGGATATAAAGTATTTTAATTATTTGCTCATCCTACGGGAAAATTTCACTTTTCCGGGATAAAAGGTAGCCTATATGTTAATCTAGTGTATAAGCTATCTTGGTACCGAATTTCATCCAAATCCATTCAGCTGTTTGAGTGTGAAGGAGTAAGAAACATACACACGAACACACATAAACACATACAAACATTCGCCTTTATAATATTAGTGTGAATCTTCAATATACATTTTAACTTTTCACTTGCAAACCAAAGAGACTGCTCTTCCTAATCAACCAACTCAAAACCAATATTGCCAACTAGAAAAAAAAAACATTTCCACAAACTTAATTTCGACGTCCGTTCACGGGCTAGTCGGTGTTGCCAACTAGAAAAATAACATTTTCACCAACTTAACTTCGAACAATAGAAACAAAAAAAAAAACACAAAAATATTTATTGACATAAATATTATTACATTATATTAAATGAATCCATAGATTCCCAAACTAGTTTTTAAACTATTTCAGGAATCAGTAGCTTCTCCCAATATTTTAAAACATTATTATGTCACACAAAAAAAAAAACATACAGTGAAATCTAGAGAAAAAAGAAACTTATAGTGTAGAAGTTACAAAAAATAATCAAAAATAATAGTGAATTTACACTACAACACTCATCGGTCTCAACGTGTGTTTGTTTGTGTGTGTGTGTGTGTGTGATAACAAGATAATACATTTGCGACACTTGATTATTCCAGCTAGAGGGATCAACATGACTGTTGAAGAGGTGGCAGGTTTGTCTACAAGTAAATACTCAGAGCGGGTGCACAGTCTCAAGCTATGCAATGAAGATCTGGCCTTTCTTAAGGGACTACGGCGAAGGATAAAAAACCGGGTATGTCTCAATCTAAAATACTAACAAGTAACAAACACAAAGCGTAAAAAAAGCGACTTCAGATTTATATGGTTTTCTCATGGATGCCATTGTCAGAACTGAACCAAATTACTATGGACCACATGTGGAAGCACCAGCTTCTAAATATTAAAAAAATCATCAAAATCGGTTCACCATGTCGGGAGTTCTGAGGCAATTAACATAAAAAAATTGAGAACCTCCTCATTTTATGAAGTCGGTTAAAAAGGTGATGTACCACTTGTACTATGGGAACCAGATAACTGATACAATACTTACATACTTTTTGTTTGTAAATACATACATAGAATATGTAGGCAGAACGGGTTTTGCGTAGGTTGCAACCTAAAGGCTTTCAGCATGTCCATACATCGCCGTGTCTGGAACAACAATGATCCGTAGTACACCGAGCGGTCCCTTTTTATAGCCAGATGGTTGGGGTAGCAATGATAGTTGCTGGTGTTGCCACTATAATAAATTTAAATGCCACCACAGGGTGAATTACGGTACTGCCCGCTGCGCATAGAGTTTATAACTGGATGTAGCCGCCGTCAAATACAATATAACACCCAGACATAGCACAAACATTTTCGCCACACAAATATTTGTTCTAGGTGGGAATCGAACCCACAACCTACAGTTCAGAAGGCAGATCGCTGACACTTGCAAGATCAAGATTTTGAATTTTGACTAAGTTTCTGCGGGAATAATCTGAAAGTAACTTCAAATAAAAATATTTATTTCAAATCGGTAACAAACATTTAAAAAATCACAACCTAATTGAGAACTTCCACCTTTATGAAGTCGCTTGAAAACAAGAATGCATGACTGTGCGTGGGAAATCCTTTACATGGTTTAGCAAAAAGAAAACTCACCTACACAGACCTATATAGGGTGGAGTTCACCAAATGTATGATAACCGAACGTTTACGTAATCGGCCGATGAATTCCCAAACGTCGTTTAACCGATTAATTAAATATTTGCTGTTCACCACGCGAATTCGGACCATGATCACTAAATCGCCCGGTCAGTGCGGCATTCAGAGTGAATGCACAAACGTTGTAAGACAACTTATTTGCGAAGTCATTTATCGGTACGTAGTACAAAAAGTATCTAAGTATTTTATCAGTTATCTGGTTCCCATAGTACTTCGATACGAGCTTCCTTAGATACTGGATAGATGGCGCTATGTGAAATGTTCATAAATATTTTTTATTGTTTATTTATTTCGCTAATAACTCCAGGAATATAATAACGTAACCAACTATGTTGCTCTGATCGCAAAGACAGCTCAGAAAAATGCACCATATGGCGTAACCGAGATTTAAACGACGTTGTCGAGGTCGGTTAAAATAATCGGGCGTTTATGGTATTTAACCGTCTGTTACGTTGTGGTGAACACCAAAAACGGTTTAACCGACCGTTAAACTAGTAACCGGCCGCTTAAAAATCTGGTGAACTCCACCCTTAGTGTAGAATTACATTGGTTAACCACTTCTAGGCTCTCACGTTTCATTAGATGTTACTGTTTTTAGAAATTGCACCTTAACGCTTTATAAAGAGGGTTTGTTGTGCAGTATCCTTGTTGTTTTGTTTAGCAAAGTCAACTCTCATCTGATGACCATAGACATATTATTGCTAAACATCGTTTCCAACCGACTTTAACATTGGAGGAGGTTATCAATTCTTTTGTTTTCAAACCTCCCGTCATGTCACAGCGTCTGTGGTGTGGTGGTTGAGCAGGTCCGCTCATAAACTGGAGGCGGCGGGTTCGATTCCCGCGACAGGACAATTATTTGTACACAGAAAAACAAGTGCAAATATTTGTTCTGAGTCTGGGTGTTGTGGGACCATGGTCCTCGTAGTTCCTGGGTCCCTAGACACAGGGAATCCTAGTTAGGGTCCAGGATCTATGTATGTGATCGTTGGGCGTTATTGTTATTGGAACGAAGTTCCTTATCGCGCGTTGCGAAAATAAAGCTTGAACTATGGGAACCAGATAACTGATACAATACTTAGATACTGTTTGTTTGTAAATACTTACATACAATACAATATAACACCCAGACACAGAACAAACATCGAGTATCATCACACAAATGTTTGTGTGGGTGGGAATCGAACTCACAACCTCCAGGTTACGAGCCAATCTGCTCAACCACTACACCATTGAGACTTTTATAAGTTTTATAAATTGTTAGGCTGTTTATAAGGTGTTAGGCTGTTTATAAGGTGTTAGGCTGTTTATAAGGTGTTAGGCTGTTTATAAAGTGTTAGGCTGTTTTATAAGTTGTTAAGCTGTTTATAAGTTCTTAGGCTGTTTATAAGTTGTTTATATTTCACCGTAGCTAGCATCCCAGAACAGCCGCCGTCGCAGTGTGGAACATTTACGACGTCTAACCCGCGAGCTGCGAGCGGTGCGCGCATGCAGACGGGATGCACTCGTTGAGAGGCGAGCTCTAGTGCGCACGCGAGATGCAGTGCGCAACAAGTGCATTCATCTGAGAAGACATCTGCTTCAAGTGAGTACTTTACTTACTTCCAAAAACTTAAGAAAAAAAGTGTAAGTCTTTCCTAATACTTATAACACAATTAACAATATGTATATTAAAAACTAGCGACTCGTCCCGGCTTTGCACGGGTGGATATTTATTTTTAAAACATTTTGGCATAAACATTTTTTTCTTGCAATGAAAATCACACTAATATTATAAAGGCGAAAGTTTGTGTGTGTGTTTGTGTGTATGTGTGCATGTTTGTTACACCTTCGCGCTCAAACGGCTGAATGGATTTGAATGAAATTCGATACCAAGATAGCTTTTACACTGAATTAACATATAGGCTACATTTTACCCCGGAAAAGTGAAATTTTCCCGTGGGATGAGCAAATAATTAAAATACTTTTATCCACGGGTGAAACCGCGGGGCGCAACTATTAGCCTATATTAATCAGTGATAATGTAGCATTCAAATGGTGAAAGAATTTAAAAAATCGGTCCAGTACTTTAAAAGCCAATTCGTTACAAACATACTTACATACAAATCTTTCCTCTTTACCAGCCTTATTAATAAACACGAACTAGCTTTAGACTAGTTACACCGTCTTTTGTCTCTTTCGATCCAGCTAAATATTCCAGTAGCAAAAAAAGGACAAAAGCTGAAGTAACTAATCCGAGACTAATACCCGTTTATTAATAAGGCTGTATAATATTAGTATAGATATAGTACAGCTTATAATTTCAGATCCTAGAACAAAGGTCAGACCACACTGAAGTGCCCTCAATCGATGTAAACATTGAATCTCAGCCGACCAAAGTAATGAATAAAGTCACTGTCGCAGAAACCAAAACACCGCTCCTAGCGGAATGCTTGAAATCTGACCAACACATATCTGTCATTGTCAAAAACAACATCGACAGAGAGAAACTTCGACAGGAATTAGAGCAAGAAGACGATATATACGAGAGAGTGAGACAGGAACTGCAAAAAGAGATAAAGTTGAACGAAATGGTCGTAATTAATGACGTACCAAGGGAAACGTTAATTATCAAAGAAGAGGTGCCAGACTACGATGAAATCACAATCGAGGATGACTTCGAAATACAGAGAAGTAACTTCGAAACCGACAGAAGTAACTTTGAAACCGACAGAAGCAACTTTGAAACGGACAGAAGTAACTTCGAAACCGGGAGAAGTCACTTCAAAACCGAGGGCAGTAACTTTGAAGGCCAGGATATAAATTTCGATGATTACAATCGAAATTACGAAAGTGATTCCGATGCGGAATCGTTTCGGGGTAACTACGATATGCAATCTGAGCTGTCGAGGGACAGAGATATATTTGAGTGCAAAATACAGAAACTGGTAACGAAAAGTGTGAATCACATGTTTGAGAAGAAGGTGTTTGCGAAAACTGTGTTCTTATCGAACGATAAACTGTCGTCGAATATAAAAACTGTGGTTTTGACTGAGGGTAGTCAGGAAAATGGGGTGCTTAATTTGTCGGTAAAAGAGGGTAGGAGGAAAAGTCACGGAAGGAAACAGTCGGCGCCGAGACGCATCGCTTGTTACACTGATTGTGACGGTATGTATTAAAAACTTTTCAAAGTAAAACTTCTTTATGCATGCTTGACTTGGGGAGTAAGCTGGTGAATGCGAGGCGAACGGAAGTTGAAGTTGGTTCACGTAGTACATTTTCAACATAACAAAGTTCTTCGTTTAATGGCTTTCTATCGCTTTTTAGCGATTATTCTGCCAATGTCAAGTACGGTTATGTTATGTCAAAGTCTTATTTTGTCAAAGGTAAAAGGTAATATTTTACTGAAGGCTCTAGGAAGCCTTGAAGAGAAAACGAAAAGGCATGGCTCAAGAACTTGGAACCATTTTCCAATACTCGTGCACGTTCACGAACGCTTAACGGATAATAATCCACCCTTATTACACATTAAAATTCAAAAACACGCGGGTTATGGAAAAAAATCTAAATTCACAACCGCCATTTTCGGATTCTTTTCAACGACCCATAAAAATTTGTATCATTATGTTGGTATGTACGGTAAAATGACAATTTACAATTGTCAAGATGGCGACATTAACATTAAACAAGTGATATCGGCCGATAGATGGAGCTAAAAAAGTTTTTTTTTTATGTTTTGGCTCCACACTATTGTGTATTTAGCCAGTGTCAAGTAATTAATAATTTATCAAGTTAATGATATTTCACGCAAATATGTGTCAAGTCACAGTCGAAGTCATCGAGTCAAGTCATAGTCAAGTCATAGTCTAGTCAAAGTCATACTCCTAGTAAAGTGGTGGCAACTTTACCAGAAGCTTCTATGGAGTTTTGGAAACAACACGAAAAGAAACGTTTCACCATCATTATACCATTTTCCCACACTCACGCCTGTAATCCAGCACTTAACGAATAAAATGCCACCAATTTTATACACTAACACTGAAAATTACACAAGTTTTGGAAAATAATACAATGCGGCGACGCAATCTTTTTCGCATTCCCGCCAAAACTCTCAGCTAAAAAAGTTTTACTTCAGTCGTGTGGTCTAAAACACTCGTTTTTTTAAATTTTCAGATGCAGTTCTAGATTTGAAGATAAAGAAAGAGCCACAGTGACGTCATCATAAGATGAAGACTAATATCCACAATACATTATACATGGTGCTCTGAAAATTATGGTCAGTATTATACAGGGGTATGTTTAAAGATGGCTTACTTAAATGCAGCCACGGGACAAAATGAAAGGGAAATTTGCGAGGAAAAATCAGATATATTCAGTCAGCAGTTACTTGATAATGAGAAATGGAAACAAGCCCAATAAATTAGTTATACATACAGAAATCGTGATGCCATTTAAACGTTTTGGCGTTCATTATTTGATTGCCAGAATCTGATTCATCTCTCAGGTGAAACGTAACAACCTGTATAATGTCATAAATATCGACCACTAATATTTAAACATCCTGTAGCACCATAAAACATTTAATCAGACCAAAAAATACTACATTACATTATTATAAATAGTTTAAAAATAAAATGGGAACATTCTTTAGTTGTAAGCGTTAAGGATGATATCGGAGAAAAACCTGTTCAGAGCTACGGCTTATATCTACGTGATTGATGTGACGAGCTGGTCGTTCGCGTGATGTTGAGCGACACGGCCGCCCATAACGGAACAGTGTCACTGGGAACTCTAAAATATAAAGTTTAGCGTGACACTGCACTGCGCACATCGTCCTGAGACATCAGCACAGTCTGGTAATAAGATTACTAGACTGTGAGATTTAAAAAGAAAGAAAAGACATCTATTCAGGACATCACACAACATTACATTACATTATAGGAGAATACAAGATTAGATCATAGTCTCAATTGCCCAGTAATTTCACTAGCTACAGTGCCTTTCAAGCCGGAACACAGTAGTGCTTGCACACTGCTACTAGGCGGCAGAATAACTGGCATAGGTCACTTAAGAAGAACGCTAGATATTGACCTTCGCACGGACGGACGGTTTTGTTTAATTCCTGGTTATTTTAAAGTATTAAGTAGCTAATAAGTTATTGAAAATGTTTTTGGACATTTCACACAGCGCCATCTAGCCCCAAACTAAGCAAAGCTTGTATTATGGGAACTAGATAGCTGATACAATACTTAGACACTTTTTGTTTTTTAAATACATACATAGAATACAAGTATGTAAATTATTATTATTATGTTCTATTCCACAGTAAATGTTATACATAATTAGGTATTTTACTAGCTACAGTTTACTACTTTACTGGCCACTGGCTTTAGTAATTGGCTAGCTGTAGTTTAGTAATTGTCTAGCTACAGTTTAGTAATTGGCTAGCTACATTTTGGTAATTTACTAGCTACAGTTTAGTAATTGGCTAGCTACAGTTTAGTAATTGGCTAGCTACAGTTTGGTAATTTACTAGCTACAGTTTAGTAATTGGCTAGCTACAGTTTGGTAATTCACTAGCTACAGTTTAGTAATTGGCTAGCTACAGTTTGGTAATTTACTAGCTACAGTTTAGTAATTGGCTAGCTACAGTTTAGTAATTGGCTAGCTACAGTTTGGTAATTTACTAGCTACAGTTTAGTAATTGGCTAGCTACAGTTTAGTAATTGGCTAGCTACAGTTTAGTAATTGGCTAGCTACAGTTTGGCAATTTACTAGCTGCAGTTTAGTAATTGGCTAGCTACAGTTTGGTAATTTACTAGCTGCACTTTAGTAATTGGGTAGCTACAGTTTTGTAATTGGCTAGTTACAGTTTAGTAATTGGCTAGCTACAGTTTGGTAATTTACTAGCTGCAGTTTAGTAATTGGGTAGCTACAGTTTTGTAATTGGCTAGCTACAGTTTAGTACTTTGCTAGCTACAGTTTACTACTTTACTAGCTACAGTTTACTACTTTACTAGCTACAGTTTACTACTTTACTAGCTACAGTTTAATAATTGGCTAGCTACAGTTAAGTACTTTGCTAGCTACAGTTTAGTATTTTAGAATAAGCAGGAATTAAAAAACCGCTCATTGCGCAGGTAACGGTTAGAATTCTTCTTACGTGACTTGACCTATACTTACCTAAAAGAAGTTTGGAGAAAAGTTTCAATATTCCAAATGATATATGAATTATATATCAGGAATACCCATTCGCCTATATAAAACGAGCAAAACTGAATAGGTTTTTTTTTCGATGTTATCCTTAAGTATGTTATATCGCCTTGAAATTATTCTGTAATATTGTTAGCATAAGTTATTGTGAATTTTTCGTCGTATTATAGAACAAAGTATTTAGAAGCATTCACATTTTTATTGGCTTGATAGCTTAGGTGGTAGTAACCCTGCCGTCTGAGCTGTAGGTGGTCGGTTCGATTCCCACCCAGGATAAACATTTGAGTGATGAACATCGATGTTTGTTCTGTGTCTGGGTCTTATATTGTACTAGCATCCCGCGGTTTCACCCGTGTGGTGAAAATTTTCTAATTTTCCGCTCAACATTTTTTTTTTTCATTTAAAAGAACCTTCTGACAATAATAAACATAACAAAAAAGAATTAGCGAATATGTTCCATCCGTTCGCGCGTGATGCGATGACCAAGGGAAATAGAGATTCGTTTTTATATATATAGATTGGTGTCGATTCTGTGTCGCATTCTCTAAAACTAAAGTAAAGTATGGCGGTACTCTTCTGATAAAGGGGAAATGAAAAAGACGGAAATATGTTAATTTCGTTTAGCTTTACACAATGCGACATAGAATCGACACCATTATATGTATGTATTTACAAACAAAAAGTATCTAAGTATTGTATCAGTTATCCGGTTCCCATAGTACAAGCTTTGCTTAGTTTGGGGCTAGATGGCGCTGTGTGAAACGTCCACAAATATTTATTGTTTTTATTTAATTAACGTATGCTTCAAGGTACTTTGTTCTATAGTATTAATTGTTGTAGATTTTGAACAATTGTTCGTAATTTGAAGTCTATATTGAAATATTGTTCACAAAATTGTGTATTATATATTTTTTGATGCGATATATTATGTATACATAGATACCCGGTTTCATGATATCTTTGGATAGACACTGGTGTTTGGTTCTGTGCATTTTTTAAATGTGAATTAATGACGTGACGAGCTAACCGTTCGCCTGATGATAAGCGACACGGCCGCCTATAACAGTTTCAGTGTCACTCGGAGTTTTAAAATATAAAGTTTCGCGCGACACTGCACTGCGTCATCCTGAGACATCAGCACAGTCTGGTAAAAAGATTACTCGACTGTGAGATCAGCTGGCCGATCACGTAACTTGATTGCATTGCATCCGATAGAAACAAAATTGCATGTATTTGTCAGATTTAATACGCAGTTTATGTGCATAGTTAGTATGGAAATTTCTCCTGTTGCATTGCAATCAAAGTTTCGTGATAACCCCCCTGATCATAAAGTCTCATTTGCCCAGTAATTTCACTAGCTACAGCCCTTCAAACCGGAACACAGTGTGCAAGCACTACTGTGTTACCCCAAACTAAGCAAAGCTTGTGTTATGGGAATATTAGGGCAGATAACTGATACAATACTTAGATACTGTAAATACAAACATAGAATACAATATAACACCCAGACACAGAACAAACACCTATATTCATCACACAAATGTTTGTCCTGGGTGGGAATCGAACCCACAACCCGCAGTTTAGAAAGCAGGGTCACTACCAACTGAGCTATCGGGCCAGTCTAACTACAGTCTACCTACCTAGATGAACTTTGCAGAAAAGTCCTACCACCTAGTGAATACATACTCGCATAATAAATCGGGACATTTCGAGTTATGTGATGCACATTTCACTACCACATACATTTAGCCACCATTATTATGTTATTATTATTCTGTTATCTGGTTCTCACAGTACAAGCTTATTTTTATTTATTATTATGCTTTACCACAGACTGGGTGGACTTTACTAGGTGGTAGGACTTTACTGCAAAGTTCGTCTAGGTAGGTACCACCGCTTTGCCAGTTATTCTGCCGCCAAGCAGTAGTGCGCAAGCACTGCTGTGTTCCGGTTTGAAGGGCACTGTAGCTAGTGAAATTACTGGGTAAATGAGACTTTATGATCTGATCTCACAATTTAGTAATCTTATTACTAGATTGTGCTGATGTCTCAGGATGACGTGCGCAGTGCAGTGTCACGCGAACCTCTATACTTTAGAGTTCCGAGTGACACTGCAGCTGGTATGGGCAGCCGTGTCGTTTAACATCAGGCGAACGGCTAGCTCGTAACGTCATCCCTTAACATAAAAAAAAGACTCCTGGGTCCGTGCTCTTTTTTAAAATACTAATTATATATTTGACTGGCCCAATAGCTCAGTTGGTAGTGCCTTCTGAACTGTGGGTTGTGGGTTCGAGTCCCACCCAGGACAAACATTTGTGTGATGAACATACAAACAGTTCAAACGTTCTGTGTCTGGGTGTTATATTGTATTCTATGTATGTATTTACAACCAAAAAGTATCTAAGTATTGTATCAGTTATCTGGTTCCCATACAAGCTTTGCTTAGTTTGGGGCTAGATGGCGCTGCGTGATATGTCTACACATATTTATTTATTTAATACATGACAGAATCTATTTACGGTTTCTATCCAAAGATCGTTTATTGAAATGAGCTTTGACGTCCTTAGAATAGGTGCCATAAAGCTAAACGCGCTCTACGATTTAAAATCGATACGATTTTTAAACTGTGAAGTTTCGCAGTCCTCGCATTGTAGTAAATTTCTGTCGTTCACAGACTTGCGGTTTTTTTGAAGTAAAACTTCTTTACGCACGCTTGACTTGGGGAGTAACCTGGTGAATGCGAGGCGAACGGAAGTTTATTTACGTTGATTTCCATTGTCAACACAAAGTTTAAAAAATGCATTATTATGTTGGTATGTCCGGTAAAATGACAATTTACAATTGTCAAGATGGCGACATTAACATTAAACAAAGTTACACCGGCCGATAGATGGAGCTAAACTAAAGAAGTTTTACTTCAGTCGTGTGGTCTAAAGCACACTCGTTTTTTATTTAAGATCTTTATCATTAAGAATACTACCTTATATTACTATTGTCAAGATGGCGAAATTAAAATTAAACAAAGCAAAAACAAAGTTATACCGGCCGATAGATGGAGCTAAACTAAAGAAGTTTTACTTCAGTCGTGTGGTTTAAACTCTAAAGCACACTCGTTTTTTTGGGACTTATATATACTTATTCGTGTCGTAACCAAGCACACTCGTTTTTTATTTAAAATCTTTATCATTAAGAATACTACCTTATATTACTATTGTCAAGATGGCGACATTAACATTAAACAAAGCAAAAACAAAGTTATACCGGCCGATAGATGGAGCTAAAGAAGTTTTACTTCAGTCGTGTAGTCTAAACTCTAAAGCACACTCGTTTTTTTGGGACTTATATATACTCATTCGTGTCGTAACCAACAACTTTCAACTTCTACTCGCCTCGTCAGCTTACTCCCCAATTCAAGCGTGCGTAAAGAAGTTTTACTTCAAAATGAAAAGTGCACGGAAATGCCGGACATGCGTCGTGCTCTTCTTGTACCTATTGCTATCTCTATTTCACACGGCAAATTGTACGCCTCATTCAATCGGACCATTTTCGAGAACTTCACCTACGTCGTCCGTATTTTATTCACATCCTTTGATCACAGAGCAAGAAATAAAAAAAAACCGCTTGGTGACGCTGTAAATATCGGTAGAGACCAACAGCATTAGCCAGTTTAAAAAAAGAATACGCTTTTGATAGAGTAGAACGAGATAATAATTCAAAGTTACAGAATTTTACTGCAAATGAGCTACTATTAGCACTTTTATAATTCATAATAGGTAAGTTATTGTACTAAGCATATAAAATTACAAAGTACTTAATGTCAAATATACAAGGTGGAATTGAATTCACTCTTTTCCTTAAATTTGTGTACTCAGACCATGCTATAGAATATTCGTACAACTCCAATTAAAAAAAAAAATTGGTTCTGTTTCAGTATTTAGTGCCTCCTAAAATAACTGCATGACAGCCGAAATGTCTATTTAACGGTACACACAGCGCGGGCACCGGCTGAGTGCTTTGTAAATGTTTCGTAGGCAATAAAACACCTGCTTTGTTCAATGTCACAAGGTTTTTCTTTAGAATTTACATATGCAGTAATTTGATAATTAATACCAGATTTAAGTTTTATGTCATAAGTACTTTTTTTATTTAGTTATATGGGAGCATTCTATAGCATGGACTGAATACATACATTAAAGGAAAAGAACGAATTAAATTCCACCTTGTATGGCAAGCCCATTAGGTACAATATGTGAGTTTGGAAAAAAAAAAGAAAGAAAAGAAAAGAATATTGCTTTTTCCTTTGCTCAGGCGCCGAGCGCTTACACTAATGTCAAAGTCAAAGTCAAAAAAATTTATTGGAAATAGGCTATTTTTATTACTTTTACAAGTCAAAATTATATTCGTTATTTAAAATTAAGTTTTTGTACTAAACATATAAAATTACAAAGTGCTTATTGTCAAATATTATACAGCAAGCCCATTACAATATATGAGTTTGAAAAAATAAAAGAAGTTCTCTTACTCACTCTCTCTCTCTTTACGGGTGCAAACAATCCGGCACAATGCATACAGAAAACTCCGATCCGAAGCATGATGAAATTGTGACGTGTGTTAAAATGTTGTATAGAAAAAGTACTTCTATTTAATAGGGCCTAGAGCATCTATTCTAATAAACACTAAAATATACTTATTTCGTAAGTTTGATGCCCAGTTTTTAAACGGTAATTTATAAAATATACCTAAATTTAATCAATGTTTAAAACACTTAACTGTAGTATCACAAGCGAATAAAAGACAGGGCATTTTAAACATTGTTTAAATTTAACTAACATTTACAAGTAAGGCCCCATGTTTATAATTTGTTTATAGAAAGATTTCTCCATTGTAATAGTTTATATTAAATGAAATAATATAGTTTATTAAAATGTTTACAAACATCGCTTTAATCGTGAAAAGTCTTATATGAAAAATCCAAATTAGTTTTAATTCTCCCTTGACTCATTATATGGTGTCCATAAGGTACAGAATTGCAAAGCAATACAGCAATTGGATTCAATGGGAAATTTCTTTTTATTGCATAGGAAAATCAATCTTACGTTACGTAAATCAAGGACGACAATTGATTCATATCCAATATACAAAAAATAAATATAAAATGTATTCGTGATAACCCGGATTAAACCTTGTTAAAAGCGCTTTAAAAATAGGCTAAAAAACGAGTGTGCTTTAGACCACACGACTGAAGTAAAACTTTAGCTCTATCTATCGGCCGGTATAACTTTGTTTTTGCTTTGTATAATGGTAATGTCGCCATCTTGATAATTGTAAATTGTCATTTTACCGGATGTACCAACATAATAATATTTTTTTTTTACTTTTTTGTATTTACAATACGTGAACCAACTTCACTTTCCGTTCTCGCATTCACCAGCTTACTCCCCAAGTCAAGCGTGCGTAAAGAAGTTTTACTTCAAAAAACCGGCTTACCACGAAGCTAGTAATCAGCGGTAAAGAGTGGAGACAGCACTTCCAAATACTGATTCGTGTTGAATTCTTCATAATTAGTCACGTGTTTTTTTTTACATTTTCAACCCCACCCTAAATCATATGTAGTTTTAGTACCTACAAAGAATATTAAAATGTTTAGTATATTTTGTCTTATCTGGCACAGCGCAGTTGGTAATAGCTCTGCTTTCTGAACTGTAGGTTGGGGTTTCGATTCCCACCCATGACAAAATTTTTGTGATGACATTGTTTGTTTTGTGTCTGGGTGTTATACTGCATTCTATGTATGTATTTACAAACAAACAAAATATATTAATAACAATTATCGAGAATAGAAATATGTTCTAATAAATTCAGGGCACAGATATTTTCTATATTGAAATTAATTATAATGCTTAACGTTAAAAACGTAAGGTCGATTTTCCTTTAGCTGTAAAACAAATGCATAGTTTGCTTGCTTAAAAATATCTTAATCCAGTCTTAGGTAGTCCAATCGTCCACATTATGTACTATTAGAATATATAGTCGAATATATCTGTAATTATGTGTTTATGTACAACACAAATGTCCATGTATTTTGTCATTGTACTGTCCGGCTGCATTAAAGATTGACAACTTTAAAGTGCGCACTTATCTGTAGAACTTAACCAAATGCGTTGCAGGTACGTCATAGAATAAATAAATATGTGTGGACATTTCACACAGCGCCATCTAGAAGGATGAGTGGGAACTTAGGAATTGCCAAACAATAATGTAGACGGCCTTTAGTGTAGGGAGAGGAGTTTATTTGACATATTTAACATGTTTTAGTAAATGAAAGCTTACATGTAAGAAAGAAAAAGAAAAACAAGGAACGTCATTCAAGGTCAAGTTTCCTTCTTGGCTTGGTAAATGAAGGTTTAAAATAAATCAACTTTTTATGGTTGAAGTCCTGTATTATAACTGTGCTCGTCCTTATGATATCTCGATTATTTTCGATGTATATTGCATTAGTTATGTTTACGTCGCAACTCATGTTTACGCCACAAAAACAACTCATGTTCACGCCACGAATACAACTCATGTTCACGCCACGAAAACAACCCATGTTCACGCCACGAAAACAACTCATGTTCACGCCACGAATACAACCCATGTTCACGCCACGAATACAACCCATGTTCAAGCCACGAAAACAACTTATGTTTACGCCACGTGAGTTGTTTTCGTTTTGTAAACATGAGTGTTTGCGTTGCGTAAACATGAGTGTTTTTGTTGCGGAAACATGAGTGTTTTTGTTGCGTAAACACGAGTATTTGTTAAATATTGCGTAAATTTCACTTCCCATGTAAACAATATGCTTAAACTTGTTTATTTAGATTAGAATGTGATAATGATCTAAAATATTTGTATGTGTTTGTCCACATAGAGGTTTTTATACCGCATGATGTATTCATGACAAAATTTTACAAATATACATTTTATGTACCAGAATTTATACATAATTATTATAAATAGTGTAAGAGAATCGTGTTTATGTATAGTATGACTATGTGATGTTGATTTTTAATAAATAATTTTAGTTACCCTAACTCTTGGTGTTTGATTTCATCTGCTTTCTCTGCCCCCCTTGGTACCCCTACCCGGTGACACTGTAAAGGCCGGCAGAGACCAACAGCATTTGCCCGTTCAAAAAAACCCTTAGTACATTTATTTTGATTGACCCGACAGCTAGTAGTAACCCTGCGTTCTGAGCTGTAGGTTGTGGGTTCGATTCCCACTCAGGACATTTGTGTGATGAACTGATGAACATCGATGTTTGTTCCATGTCTGGGTGTTATATTGTATTCAATGAATGTATTTACAAACAAAAAGTATCTGAATATTGTGTCTGGTTCCAATAGTACAAACTATATATTTATTCTTCAACTTCAGTTGTCTATCAATCAAATATTTCTTTGCTCCCTTGGTTAAAAATCTACTATTTCATAAACTAAGGTATAAAAATATCAATACAGAAGTCTTTAGTTTAGTAACTATGTAGCAATTTCTTTGATCTTGCAGCTTGCGTTTCCAAAATCTTTTGTTATGTAAAATTGTCATTATTTTAACAATTTTTTGGTCCAACAGAGTTCAGTTATTGTTTTTTTTTTAGTTTTTAAACCTATACTCATGAATTTAATACTAGCGTCATCTATTGACGAGTAGTGCAACTAATGAAAAAGCGCCATCTATTCTCTTTGTAGGTATCTATAATAGTTTCACTAGTCCTCTATAGATAGCACTAACTATTTTTAATTGTGGCAACACTAAAAACAGCGCCACCTAGCGATAGACTAGAAAGGTAATCCTTTTGTCTTTTTCAATCCAATATGGCGGCAAACGGTGTATGAAAGGTGCGGAATGTTTTGATTCGAATCGAACATAAAAAAAATTGTAAAAAAAACTTGATATTACACGAAAAAACTACGCAATGGCCGGCAAGCTGACGGGAGCAACGTGTTTGTGATACCTCAAAATCGATCTCAACACTGGTGTTGTGTCAATATTCGTGAATTAGTGAAGTGTTTTTATGTATGTGTTTTTGCAACTGCTAATGTGGTCGATCGTGGTAATATGTGACAGTAGTTTACCCTGTAGATATGTCTGCCGATCCTGATAAAGATACGGCATGTCCGAAAGCTGAAAAAGTGGTAATTGGAACGGGTCATGCAGAAGGATATAGCTGCCAAGAAATCACCGAGAAACCGACGAAAAAGCATAGTCGTTCCGTGCGTTTCCCTGATGAAAACCAGCTAGTTACTCAATATTTTGAGCCTGCTAACCCCTGGCACGATGGTAAGTAACACCTCAAAAAATCACCTGATAGCGACGCCACATTTTCATGTCTCTATCAAGCAACTTACAGGTAAAATATTTGGCAACTATTCAGCATTCTCAGTCTTCCGCCTGATATATATCTTTGTTTCTTGGTAGATATTATCATCATGAATTTTCCTTGTGTGCTACAGTCTTTGTTGTGTAAATATCCAATGATTTATTTACAAGATATTGACACAGTTTTATGATTTAGATATGTAGTGTACAGAAAGCTAGCTCTGTTTTTTTATGATGCTAAGTTTTCAAACACATTATTCACTACTTTTTAATGGAATGATACAAATTCTGCTTAAAACATTTCCTTACTCTTAACCAGTGCAGAGTTGGTGCGCTGCTTAACAATGGGTTTATTATTCAAAACTGTGTGTGACACATACCCGAAATTTTAATACATAATTTAAAAGTAATATTTAATATATATAAAATCTGTTGCATTGCAAAGGAAAATGGAACTCAGGCTCTTAACAAAACATAAAAATACTTAGAATATTTTACATCTGTTATAGGTGACCATGTCACTTAACACCAGGCGAACGACTAACTCATCACATGATTCATTAACATAAGAAGAAAATATAATAATTAAAAAAATATTATTTGTTTCAATTTAGTTATGGTACAAAATTCTTAAAAATCAGTCCAGCCGTTATGCAGTGAAAGCAGAAACAGAAATAAATTCAGTACAAATAATATTTTAAAAAATCAACTTCATTTTCAAATTTTGAAATTAATTTCATACTAAGTAATACTTGGATTCTAATTTGATTGGGGCAAAATTTATGAGGGGGGGGGGGATATACTTGGATGATATATTTTTTCCAGTTATTTTTATTTTTATAACTTTTATTTTCATAAAAACCTCCTGAAAATAATAAACACAATAAAAAAAGAATTGTTGCAAAAATGTTGTACCCATTCACATGTGATGCGATGACCAAGGGAAATAGAGATCCATTTTTATATATTAAGATAGGTAGTAAGGGATATAGAACTGAATCCTAACTCTAACTCTAAATGAGTGGCAGTATGCACTATTGCACATGTCATAGATTTTAGATAAGAACTGTCTGCTTAACGTCTAAATAGGATGATGTCAACAATGACCTTGCACTCGGTAACTGAGCGCTTGAAGCTCCCCTACAGATGTCTTTCTAGCGGTTATTCAAATGGCTTTGCGTAAAAAATTGTTACTATTGTACTAGGAGAATTAAGGTGACTGATACAGCTCTTACAATCAGCAAGTTGCTACCGGCAACTTGCTAATTCTAAGAGCTGTAGATAATTAAATTCTTGGATGTCTATCAAGTTCCAGAGACCATTGAGTGAATCTAAAAAAACTAGTGTGCATACTACCCGACTAAAGTGAAGTGAAAACACATAGAATGCCTCTTCCATATTGTATACAAGTTGCGCCCCGCGGTTTCACCCGCGGATAAAAAGTGTTTTAATTATTTGCTCATACCATGGGAAAATTTCTCTTTTCTGGTATATTATCCAGTGTATAAGCTATCTTGGTACCGAATTTCATCCAAATTCATTCAGCCGTTTGAGTGTGAAGGAGTAACAAACATACCCATATACACACAAACACTGTTAGTGTGATTTCTTGCTTCTTATACACATTTAATGACATTAATACAGAGTCAACCAATAAATGTGATATGTCTTGTGCCAATCAACGAGAATTAGCTGCTTTTTCGACCTTTTCGTCGCGCCTCGACTTCCCCCCACCAAACTCAATTTTACTGAGCCGGAACAATCCGTGATTGGCTGATGGTACCAACCAATCATGACGCCGGCACTGCTGCCAACCAAAACAGTACTTTTCGGTATTTTGAGAATGTATTATTGTAAATAATATGTCCAGATATTAGTTATACATATGACAGTAGATAATTTCATGCTGAATCCAATGATACCCATAAGTCATTTTGTGAAACAAAAACAGTTAAACCCTTATTTATCTCATCCCTTCAATTGTAAATTGTCATTTTACCCAACAAAATAATAATACAATTTTGTGACTTTGTTATGTTGACAATGGAGATCTAAGTGAACTATCTTCAACTTCCATTCACCTCGCATAGCAGCTTACTCCCAAGTCAAGCGTGTGTAAATAAGTTTTACTTCAAAAATGAAAAGATGTTATCATGTCTCTCAGTATTGTCATTGTTTGTTAAAGTGATTTTTGGAAGCTCCATGATTAATCTTGATAATCAAACTATGGTCAAAATAAACATGTGCTAACTAAAAATGATCTCATATTATTAGTCATTCGGTGAATGATGTACAATAGTTTTTATTTTAACTATAGCGTAATAGACTTTAGAGGATGCTAATGATGCAATATTGTGGTTAAAGTTTACCTAGTCACACTAATATTTGTGATCCAAGTTCAAGCAAATAAAGAATTTAATTTAATTGCAATTTGAATTTATCTGCAATTTATCTCTCGGAACCAAAGTATGGCTCCGAGAGCTGCAGAGCACACTGCAGGTCCATCACTGCAGTTTGCATAGCATTTTTTGTAATTCTTCGTAATTCATTATTTTAGGTTTTCAATCGCCATACCTGGACCTTTTGAAATTTTCATCCATGAATTGTATGAACAAGGAATTCCATTTAATTATCACAAAATTTCATAAGAATCTGTTTAGAAATGTGACTTATAGTAATAAAATAAAAATTATATTTCTTTAATTAGACAGCCAAAGAGCCATTTACCATAATCAATATAAAATTCATATAATATTTTTTTTTTGTTGAACTTTGATTATTAAACATAAGTATTATAATAATGTTAATATAATATTATTAACTTAAAATACAAAGTACAGAACAGAACAAAAATAGAACAAAAATCAAAACAGCCAGAGCAAAACTGTAGAGGAGAACAGCCAAACTGAGTCGGCCCGATGATAATTGAAGGGTTGAGAATAAAAAGGGTTTAACTGTCAAATTGATAGTTTCGAGAAAATTGACTTTAAACTTCAACGGCGTCATTTTAATGTAGAGTGCTTATAAGGTAATAGAAAAGGTTTATGTAGGTTTCAGTTGCTTGAAAATGTTTTAATTCTATTTTAAAATACTAAATATAGTACTAATTCATACAAAAATAAAAATATAATATAATAAAATAAACATAATAATGTTTTTATGCTAAGCGAACTGTTTTCCTGTGACAGATGACCCGCTTTTAGACTGACTTGACTTGACTTGACTTCTTGGTTTATGGCTTCTGTGACTAGTGGTCACAATTCTGCCAATGTCCGTTTCATGCTAGTGTCATGAACTTTTGGAGATTGTGCTATTACTAATAAGAATATGATCGGTGGAATAGAGGGAGACTCAACCCAAATGTTAAAGACCAAGATGATTTATTCTGAAAACATACAGACAACACAAATAAGACAAACACTATGTTAGTAAAACTACGGTGTTTAAAGATTGTTATAGTTAATTATAAATACATATAAATTGTTATTGCTATTTATATTATTTTGATACACAAACTTAATAATGTTCTATATTCTACAACTTAATTTTATTTATACTTATGAATTTACAGATTATATAATTGACTAATGGTGAAAAAGTAAGGGATAATAGGCATTTTATGGAGGTAGGACGAGGGATAGCTGGGGGGAGGATATCATAAAGTGAGCAACGTAATTTAGAGCAGTTAAAAAATATGTGGTCCACGGTTCCTTCGTCCAGACCACAATCACACACGGAGTTATCCCTGATCCGAAGTTTAGCTAAATGTACTGGAGTGCATGAATGTCCTAATCTGAGCCGACAGATTGTGGAGGTAGTAATTTTGTTAGCTTTTCGAAATTTAAAAAACCATGGGACAGCTGGGATATCTGGTTGAATATCACCATAGAATTTACCTTTCTGATTTTTAGAGGTTTCCCAGAGCTTTGACCATGATTCTTGTAGATGAGCTTTTGGGAGAAGACAAAGGTCATGGGAGTATATTTGAAAATGCTCCAAGGAGCCAGTCTGTGTTGCATTTTTAGCACAGGAATCAGCGGTTTCATTACCAGGAATTCCAGTATGTCCTGGAATCCAAGCAAGGATGATATTAATACCCAGGTTATGGCACTCATATAGGGATTGTTTGATTTTAAAGATTAGAGGGAATTTAGAAGAGGATCGGAAAGGATTAGAGAGAATAGCTTCGAGACAGCTTTTTGAGTCGGTAAATATTATTGAGTTTAGAAGGTTATGTGATTTAATAAACAGAACTGCCTCCAAGATAGCAAGGGCTTCTCCGGTAAATACAGAAGTGCAAGAAGGACTTTTGAAGCTTAAGCATATCTTTGAGGAAGGGATCCAAACTGCTGCACCAACAATACTGTTGGAAGAGAGTTTGGATGCATCAGTAAATAGGAGACGCCAGCCCCTAAACTTTGAATAAATTAGGTCATTAAATATTCTTCGTGCATTAATGGAATCTTTGGTTATGCCTAAGTCTAACATGATATTAGGTTGGAATGTAAGGGCTTCAAATGGAGTTGAATATAAAGGATTTTTAGAAAACTGATTGACTGGATCTGGAAGTTTGGTAAATTTGATAAAACTAAGGAGTAAACAAGGAGTTTTGTTAGAAATATTAGCAGAGTTATATAGGTCCGAGAGATGTTTTAATTTTGGAAGAAGAGGATGTTTGGAGTCTTGGACTAGTTTAAAAAGGAATCGGTCTGAGAGAAACTGACTACGAATGATAAGAGGAGGGTCTCCACACTCTACTTGCAAAGCATTAATTGGGGAGGATTTCATTGCTCCAAGAATAATTCGTAGGCATTTTGATTGAATTTTGGTGACCTTATCTTGACCGAATTTGTTACAGCTATTCAATAGGAAGGAGCCATAATCGATGTGACTTCGAATTATGGCATTATAGAGTAGCTTCTGAGAATAAGGGTGAGATCCCCACCATACCCCAGAAAGCGAACGGAGTATATTAATATTCTTTTCACATTTTTGAGCTATGTGGTCAAAATGGGAGTTGCCAGACATTCTAGAGTCAAGTATGATGCCTAAAAATTTGGTGTGATTACATTGCGGAATAATTTCTTCTCCTATAAGTAACTCAATGGGTGGAATAATTCTCTTTCTTGTAAAAGCTACCACCGAGCTTTTAGAAGCGGACAGTGATAGGCCGTGATTATGTAACCAATCGCTAAGGTAGAATAGAGCAGAGTTAAGTCTATTAGTTGCTTCTTCAACGCACTGTACTTGTACATAGAGAGCCAGATCATCAGCATATTGAAGCACTTCACAGAATGAGTTTACAGAGCTCTCTAAGTCGTAAGTATACAGGCTGTAAAGTAATGGGCTTAGTACTGATCCTTGCGGTAAGCCTTTCCAAACAAGCTTAGGGTGGAGAAAAACGTTATTCGATTTTACTATTACTGATCGTTCCATCAGCATATTACATATGAATCGTACGAGCTTCTCTGGAATACTCAGCTGAATGAGTTTTCTCCTGAGAACAGGAAGCAGGACATTATCGTATGCTGCCGCAACATCAAGGAACACTCCAAATAGAAGTTTTTTTTCCTTAAACGTTATCAAGATGTCAGTCGTTAAAATCGCTAAACTGTCTATGGTACTTAGTCCTTTCCTAAAGCCAAATTGGGATTTTGCCAGTAATGAGTTATTTTCAACAAACCATTCTAACCGATGTTTAATTAGATGCTCTGTGATTTTACTTAATACTGATGACAACGCTATTGGTCTTCTACTGTTTGGATCTGAGGGATCCTTACCGGGTTTTAATATTGGAATGACAATTTGTGATTTCCATTGGTCAGGGACTATGCCGTTTTGGAAAAAATGATTAATTATACCTAAGTAAATTTGTTTGGCTTTATCAGAAGACTTAGTTATAAAAGAATAGGGGATTCCATCAATGCCAGGAGAGGAATCAGTCAGTCCTTCTAATGCAATATTTAATTCAGAAAGGGAAAATGGGCAATCAAAGCAGTTGTGAGATGGGAGGAGAGATGGTAATGATGGTAAGGAATCAGCGGTAGGCGCAAAAGGGGGGGCTAATTTATCCGAAAAGGCCTCTAACCAAGACGAGGGGTCGTTGGTTGATATATTCTCAGCATTAAAAGCTCCTCTGAAACGTCTAATCTGTTTCCAAACTATAGATGATGGGGTTCTTGGGGATAGGCTTTCACATACATTTACCCATCCCATCTTTTTATATTTAGAGACCAATCTTTTGACCCTTGCTGCAGCTTGTTGATATTTTAAGAAATTCTCCTCAGTCATGGAAGAGTTGTAATTCTGTTCTGCTTCTTTACGTTCAAGAACTGCAGAAGTGCATTCCGAATTCCACCACGGAGTTGAGACTCTGAAGTCTTTAGCAGGCTTCTTAAGAGGAACGTGAAGAGCAGCAGACGAAGTGATATTTTCTATAAATATCTTATAAGAAGTGATAGGGTCAATATCTATGAGGAATATTGAAAAGGAATCTAGTTTGAGATCAAGTGTAGAAGCGTAAGAAGGCCAGTCAGCAGAAGAAAGCTTGTATTTTAAAGAAGGACAAGGATTGCTGTAAGGGGACACTTTGTTCGGGATAGAGATAACAATAGGAAAATGGTCACTACCATATGTAAGCGGAAGAACTGTCCAAGAGAGTATGGGAAGGAGTGATGGTGAACAAAGAGAGAGATCAACAGCACTTTTCGGATTTTGAAAGGGAAAAACTCTGCGAGTAGCAGAACCATCATTAGCCACACACAGATTGATTTCATGGCAGATGTCTAGAAGTGAGAGGCCAAATAGGTCTGAGTGACTAGAGCCCCATAAGACGTGGTGGGCATTAAAATCACCCATTACCACCATGGGTGGAGGAATGGAGGAAAGAAGAAGAAGTAAATCTGGAATAAGAGAAGAATTGGGATGAGGAATATAAATAGATATAAAAGAGATATCCAAGGATCTGATACCAACAATATTGATATCAGGGGGGTGGGGAGGGAGGGCAATTTGGGAGAACTGAAGGGAGCGCTTAGTTAATAAAGCACTTCCTGCATACCCGTCAGCCCTGTCGTCCCGTAGACAGGAGTAACCTGGCACCCGAAATTGGGAGCCAGGAACTAACCATGTCTCCGAGACGGCAATGACTGACGGGTGGAATTTTCTAATTAAGTGGGCCAGTTCATGCTTCTTTCGACGCATGCTCTGGGTGTTCCACTGTAGAATTTTTACTGGATCCATATTGAGATAATGAGACTAATTGTGTAATTTTAGAGGCAACGTTGGACGGTAAAGGATGAGGGTTCATGAGGATGATATTGATAATTAAATTTATTAGAGTTTCCAACATATTGTTGTTTTGGGGGGAGGAATCTGTAAGTTGGATTTGGTTTAGGGCACAACCATTCTGCAATGATGGTGTTGGATCAGCAACAATCATTTGGTGGGCAACCTTGTCATAAGACTTCCCGAGTGGAGCTTTAGGCTTGGGTGTAGCGTAAACAGTCTTTGCGTATGAACGACTAGACCGGATTAGACGGGGCTGAGAATCCTGGTAAGATCCAGAAGATTGAGGAGAGGGGAAAAGAGTTGGTGCAGGTTCTTGTGAAACATCGGCATAAGACCGAGATACTTTTGGGAACTGAGCTGCAGCCTCTTCATAAGATATGCTGTCTTGGGCCATCACTATTTTTATAGATTTTTGCCTTTCATGCTCCGGGCAGCCTCTGTACGTGGCAAAGTGCCGACCCGAGCAGTGAAGGCAAACGGCATCCTTTTCGAGAACCTCACAACTATCTCCGGAATGTTCCTTGGTACAGCGGAAGCATCGAGGTTTAGACCTGCATTGTGTTTTCGCATGTCCGAACCGGCAGCATGAGAAACATTGGATGGTTGGGTACTGGTACAGTTCCACAGGGAGAGAGGTATAATAGGAGAAAACTCTTGAAGGTAGGATTTGACCTCGGAAGGTCACTACTACCGTCTGGGTTGGGATCCAAGTGACTTTTCCTTCTTCAATGTTTTTTCTGTTAAGGCGCCTAGCTTTCAGTACCTTGCCACAGCCTGTTGGGAGATCGAGGGATTCTACAAATTCCGTCATAGACATATCTGTGGGGACCTGGCGAATGAGACCCATCCGGGTGATGTTATAGGTAGGTATTGTTGCCGCATATTTACACATGGGGAGAATTGGAGAAGATAGAAATTTATTTGCGTCATCAGCCGAGGTAAATTCTACGGAAATTTTATTTCTTCCTACCTTTTTTACTCCATCGGCACAAATGTTTGTGACCTTATGGGATTTCAAAAATTGGCCAAATTTGATTGGTCTTATAGTAGTGCCTGCAGATAAGTCGGGTTCTGAACGAGAGACGTGAACAACATAGGGACCTTTATCTAGTGAGGTATATGAAAGACCGCCAACAACAATGGTCGGGTCTGTATACACGGTTTCAATTGACGCAGATGCTAGTTCAGTTGATGTAATGGTTTTTTTCGCAGGAGGTTGAACGGTTGACTCCATACGGCGCTTAGTTGCACTAGTAGTTGGGTTATTAGAAGGGGGATCCGGTGGATCCGGCGGACGCGGCGGATCACATTCCATGATGGCGGTTTGAGGTTAGAAACCTCAGAGCCGCAAAAACATATAAACACAGAAACTACTGACTTACCACCACCTGATTAGGACAACACAACACTTATATAAATCAATTTGGTAATATTTCTTTTAAATGTATGCAGATATAAAAAAAAAACACCGAAAACTATCCGATAAGTTCACTCGCTAACACTTCCGAACGCAGAATCCGCTTTTAGACTGACAATCTCAAGATTTAAGTCTCATTTCGGTATTTTGAGAATGTATTATTGTAGATAATTTCACCCTGAATCCAACGATACCCATAAGTCATTTTGTGAAAAAAATCAGTTAAACCCTTTTTATTCTCACCCCTTCAATTTTGAAAATGATTTCGAATGTTTGACATACGAATTTCATTTACGCCCGAGCTGAAGAGATTAGCTCGCGTTTCGCGCTGGCTCGGCCAATAACTGCGAAAGTTTGTATCTACCTGCGCCATGCCTGGTATGGTTGTAAAGAGATTGGGAAGTTATTACCTTACCTATTCGAACACCGGGACACACGCCTAATAATTAATCTAAATATATATAACCCAAAGGTGACTGACTGACTGACATATAGTGATCTATCAACGCACAGCCCAAACCACTGCACGGATCGGGCTGTAATTTGGCATGCAGGTAGATGTTATGACGTAGGCATCCGCTACGAAAGGATTTTTCGAAATACCACCCTTAAGAGGGTGAAATGGGTGGTTGAATTATTTTCCCATAGGCCACGCTCGGGCGAAGCTGCGGGCTGAAGCTCGTTATTATATATAAACATACTAGGTACATACTATTTATTATAATTAGCGATTAAAATCCGGAGTGCGAACACCGATCTACGTCAGTAAGATTATGGCGTTACGACTTCTAATGCCAAGACATACCAGCATCAACAGACGTTCTGTATAGTTTAATATATATATGTTATTGAATGATGTGACGAGCTAGTCATTCACCTGATGTTAAGCGCCACGGCCGCCCATAACAGAACAGTGTCACTCGGAACCCTAAAACATAGAGTTTCAAGCGACACTGCACTGCGCACATCATCCTGAGACATCAGCACAGTCTGGTAATAAGATTACTCGACTGTGAGATCAGATCGTAAAGTCTCAATTGCCCAGTAATTTCACTAGCTACAGTGCCCTTCAAACCGGAACACAGTAGTGCTTACACACTACTGCTTGGCGGCAGAATAAAAATATAATAATAATAACGCCCAACGATCACATACATAAATTCTGGACCCTAATTAGGATTCCCTGTGTCTAGGGACCCAGGAACAACGAGGACCACAACATCCAGACTCAGAACAAGTATATGCGCTTTTTTTTTCTGTGCTCAAATGCCATATATATAAACTTGTCGTGCCGCGAGAATCGACCCCGCTGCCTCCGGGTTTTGAGCCGACTTGCTCAATCACCACACTACAGAGGCTGTTACAGGCCGAGTCTATAGTTTGCCTTCTTAGCTAAGAGTTCGTCAGAGGCTGAGGCTATAGTTTGCCGTCTTAGCTAAGCTACTTCGCGGCTAATTCGCTACAGTACACCGCTCACTCCACTATAAGTTTGCAACTGTTAGCCCTAGTGAGGACACAACCCCTATCTCTGGTTATTTTATAATAGGCTATTTGACTACTATTAAAAATGAAAAAGTAAATATTATTTTCATAAAGTAGGTTAAAAATGAATGTAATCATTGTAAAAATAAGTAAAATCGGTAAATTAATCACGGAGTAGTACACTTTTAAAGTTTCATCGCCTGTCCCTTTCTCGCAAAACAGAGATCGTGTTGAGCTTCCTCACAGCTACTATGAAGGCATGGCTTGTGACGTCACATGCCAAAAAGATTGTATGTAGAGCTACCACAGCTTAGTAATGAGTTACTGTGAGGACTGGTAACTGACGTCACTGCGTGTTTGAGTTGTCTCTTTCTATTTCTGTATTTTAAAATGCATGAAACTTAGTCATTTTTTGAGATATTCAAGTTTTGTTTTCACAGTTATCTATTTTTTTGAGGTATATATTTACGTATGTAATAAAAATATAGTAGTCAAATAGCCTATTGACAAATTGACAGTTGACCTTTGCTAATTGCCAGTATTATATCTCAACTTCTTAGAATCTATTCTTGTCCAATTAACTTTTCTTGGAAAATAAGAAAATGTGAAATTGTTTTTGGAAGTAAAACTTATTTACGCACGCATGACTTGGGGATTAAGCTGGTGAATGTGTAGGCGAACTGAAGTTGAAAGTTGTTTACGTAGATCTCCATTGTAACATAGGGCAGGCATAACACTGGATGTTTATATAGTATTCTATGTATGTATTTACAAACAAAAAGTATCTAAGTATTGTATCAGTTATCTGGTTCCCATAGTACAAGCTTTGCTTAGTTTGGGGCTAGGTGGCGCTGGGTGAAATGTCCACACATATTTATTTATTTATTTATTATTTATTAACATTTGTATTTTTTTTTATTACGTTGGTATGTCGACTGTTACCACACGGTAGCTCCATCTATCGGCTGGTGTAACTTTGTTCTTCTTCTTCTCTTCGTTTAATGGCTTGCTATCGCTTTTTACCGATAATTCTGCCAATGTCAAGTGAGGAATTTTGTACGGTTTTTTTTGTTTTTTTAATGTATTGGCTCCATACTTTTCTGTATTTAGCTAGTGTCAAGTAATTGATAATTCATCAAGTTAATAATATTTCACGCAAATATGTGTCAAGTCACAGTCGAAGTCATCAAGTCTAGTCATAGTCCTAGTTAAATGGTGGCAACTTTATTTGAAGCTTCTATGGAGTTTTGGAAACAACACGAAAAGAAACGTTTCACCATCATTATACCATTTTCCCACACTCACGCCTGTAATCCAGCACTTAACAAATAGAATGCCAGCATTTTTATGCACTAACACTGAAAATAATACAAGTTTAGGAAAAATGCGGTGACGCAATCTTTTTCGCTTTCCCGCCAAAAACTCTTTAGTACGGTTATGTCATGTCAAAGTTTTATTTTGTCAGTCAAAATGCCACAGTAAAATGGTGGATATTTTACTGAAGGCTCTAGGAAGCCTTGAAGAGAAAACGATAAGGCATGGTTTTAAAAATTGGAACCATTTCCCAACACTCGTGCTCGTTCACGAACACTTAACGGATAATAATCCACCCTTATTACACATTAAAATTAAAAAATACACGGGTTAAAAAATTCAAAATTCACAACCGCCATTTTCGGATTCGACCCGTAACTTTGTTATTGCTTAGTTTAATGTTAATGTCGCCATCTTGACAAATTGTGAATTGTCATTCTGGACATACCAACATAATAATACAATTTTTAAACTTTGTTATGTTGACAATGGAGATCTACGTGAACCAACTTCAACTTCCGTTCGCCTCGCATTCACCAGCTTACTCCCCAAGTCAAGCGCGCGTAAAGATGTTTACTTCAAAAACGTGCCTTGACTCGGCCTGAAAGTATTATTTAAAACAATAATATGTGTGGACATCGAACACAGCGCCATTTAGCCTTAAACTAAGCAAAGCTAATATACTATGGGAACCAGATAACTGATACAATACTTAGTAATAATAATAATAACCCAGTCCAACGATCACATACATAGATCCTGAACCCTAACTAGGATTCCCTGTGTCTAGGGACCCGGGAACTACGAGGACCATGGTGCCACAACACCCAGACTCAGAACAAGTATCTGCGCTTTTTTTTCTGTGCGCAAATACTTGTCCTGTCGCGGGAATCGAACCCGCCACCTCCGGGTATTGAGTCGACCTGCTCAACCACCACACCCTGTAACCTGTAACACAACAAAACGTACCTAATCGACAACCTCTGTAGACTGTCGATTCGATACGTTTTGTTTGCATACATAGAATAATAAATAAATAATAAATAAAATAAATATTTGTGGACATTTCACACAGGGCCATCTAGCCCCAAACTAAGCAAAGCTTGTATTATGGGAACCAGATAACTGATACAATACTTAGATACTTTTTGTTTGTAAATACATACATAGAATACAATATAACACCCAGACACAGAACAAACACCTATGTTCTGTATGTAGGGTTACTACCAACTGAGCTATCGGGCCAGTCAGAGACATAGAATACAATATAACATCTATTTACCCAGCTCCCGTCAAACGACCACGTGCCACCGCTCCGTCTGTCACAGCTGCCAGACCATCCGGTGCTTTTCCACAGTGATAACTCGTCAGCCCTGTAAACACGCGTGTACGTTTTATTTTCGTACAACTGGGCGATCACGTGTGACGATATCATCCTCCTTCATTATCATTCCAGCTTTTCACCTGCTTGCGTAGTGCTCGCATCAAATTATTGGCCATTCACAATTAAAGGGATGAGATCAAGAAGGGTTTAACTGATTTTTTTTACACAATGACTTATGGGTATCGTTGGTTTCAGCGTGAAATTATCTACAATAATACATTTTCAAAATACCGAAATAAGGCATAAATCTCGAGATTTTGAGTCTAAAAACGGTTTATCTGTCACAGGAATACAGTTCGCTTAGCATAAAGACGTTATTACATTTATTTTATTTTATTATTATTGACTGGCCCAATAGCTTAGTTGGTAGTGACCCTGCCTTCTGAACTGCGGGTTGTGGGTTCGATTCCCACCCATTTGTGTGATGAACATCGATGTTTGTTCTGTGTCTGGGTGTTATATTGTATTCTATGTATGTATTTACAAACAAAAAGTATCTAAGTATTGTATCAGTTATCTGGTTCCCATAGTACAAGCTTTGCTTAGTTTGGGGCTAGATGGCGTTGTGTGAGATGTTCACACATATTATTATTATTATATTTTTACAGTAATGTATGAATTAGTACTATATTTAGTATTTTAAAACAGAATTAAAACATTTTCAAGCAACTGAAACTTACATAAACCTTTTCTATTACCTTATAAGCAATCTACATTAAAATGACGCCGTTGAAGTTTAAAGTTAATTTTCTCGAAATTATCAATTTGACATTTAGACCCTTTTTGATCTCAACCCTTGAATTTAGATTCAAATTCAAGCTTAGAACATTAGTCGCAGTTTCATTTTCGATACATTTTTGGCACTCTACCATCGCACGCGGAAGCGTGATAAAGTTCGCTCCTAGCTCACTTTTAAAACTAAAAATTATATACAGTGAAACTTGGCTAAGTGGGACCTGGATAACTGAGAAACCTCCATAACTGGAACACATGCCGAGGTCCCAACGCTTTGGCACTGAATTACCTTCGTAAGTGGGACGACGCAAACCTCTATATCTGGGATTCGTTCTTTCGATTTATCATCATGATTACCTCTATAACCGAGACAACGAGTGAATTTTGTCAGCATCATGCAGAACGGGCGTCGTCTCCAACTACCCGCATTTGATCTTGTAATTTTTTTGACACCCGCTACTCCAGTCCCCTCGTGACCGCGGCCATTGTAACTTGGTCGAAACGTCGAGGTTACTCAAAATTATGTTTTGATAATTTTTGTGCGCGAATAGACCCGTTTTATCTTTACAATATGAGTTCAAGTCGCGAAAGTTTAAAAAGTGTTATCTAACAAGTAGTTTTTGAGTTATCCTAAATAATGCGTATTAAGATTTCAACAACATTGACGATGTTCTCATTGGGATTGAAGTCGATTAAAACCCCTTTTTTTAAATAGGAATTATTTTCAACCGACTTCATAAAATGAGGCGGTTCTTATTTCGGTTGTATTTTTTTTCCAACCGATTTCAAAGATAGTAGCTCTGCATTCTGAACTGCAGGTGGTCAGTTCGATTCCCGCACAGCCAAACGTTTGTTTGTTCTGTGTCTGGGTGTTATATTGTATTCTATGTGTGTATTTACAAAAAAAAAGTATCTAAGTATTGTATCAGTTTTTTGGTTCCCATAGCACAAGCTTTGCTTAGTTTGGGGCTAGATGGCGCCTTGTGAAATATCTACAAGTATTTATTAGTATTATTATTATTTTATTATTATTAATGTAGGTACTCGGTGTTTTCTCTCGTTTCATCATTGTCCATTTCAAATTTGATAGAGAGAAACAACACAATGTTTATTTTAGTATAGCTCGCGCAAAACTTTCTGAGCTCTCGGAAGTTAGGCCCGAGTACCAAACTGTGCATGGTACAGAGTGCATTGTAAAAGCAACCATACAGTAACTTTAATATGCGTACTGCGCAGCCATCCGCGCTAACTTCCGAGAGCTCATAAAGTTTTGCGCGAGCTATAAGCCAGTAAGTGTATAGTAGCTAGAAGATATAGTGGATAGGTATTTTCCATAGATAACAATCAAAACCACACTCCAAAATTACACTTTCAACATCGACGTCAATGATATGATTCTAATGCCGCGTTCGCCGATAGCGGAACGTTATACACATTTTAAACAAATAACATGCGGCATACAGTTATTTAGTTCAGTATGGGTGTTGCCGCATATCCCGTGTGCACGCACGGAAACCGAATCAGACGGTAGCCAAAGTTTGGATTTTATCTTGTAACATCGTAATGCTTTATTTTTATATTAATGACTAGTTTTATAAAATGATGTGTTTATTTATTTAAACAAAAATAACAGCGTTTTTTTAATCACGTTTTTGATAACTTTCTAGTCTCGATTTCTGTACTTTAATTTTATATGCTTAGTACAACTTAATTTTAAGTACCTACCTTACCTTATTTTGACTTGTAAAAGTGTTAGAAAATAAAAACAAATTATTGACTTGGAAACACTCTTAAAAAGACTTTTCGAAAGAAAGCACAAACATGCTATCCTACTTTAAATAAAAAAACAATTGCCTTCGTTTTTTTAATCGACTTAAAAAATGAGGAGGTTCTCTAATCAACTGTATTTTTTAAATGTTTGTTACCTCACAACTTGCGACTGGGTGAATCGATTTTGATGATACTTTTTTATTTGTAAGCTGGTTCTGACAATGGAATCCATGAGAAAACCATATATCTGAAGTCTTTTTGCGTTAGACTCGCTTTGCGTTGGTTATTGACATATATTATACGGAAATACGAATTGCTTGCATCAGTAGAGAGAAAGAGAACTTCTTTTTTTTCAAACTCATATATTGTAACGTGCTTCTGCCCACAGCTTCGCCCGCGGCGTGGCCTATGGGAAAATAATACAACCACCTATTTCACCCTCTTAAGCGTGGAATTTCGAAAAATCCTTTCTTAGCGGATGCCTACGTCATAACATCTACCTGCATGCCAAATTACAGCCCGATCCGTCCAGTGATTTGGGCTGTGCGTTGATAGATCACTATGTCAGTCAGTCAGTCAGTCCTTTGAGTTATATATATTTAGAAGAAAGATAGATGGACTTGCTATATATTATTTGACAATGAGCACTTTGTAATTTTTGTATGCTCGGTAAAATCACTTAATTTTAAGTACCTTACATAATTTTGACTTGTAAAAGTGCTAAAAATAGACTATTTGCTATAAATTTTTTTCACTTTGACATTGACTTTGACATAATATCGCCCATACTGTTTAATAGTGTAGCGTAGCCATTTAGTAGTGTTAAAAATATATCAGTGATCATTGTTATATAGTCGCATGCTGTAATAAGCGTGACAAAAGTACTCTATTAGATTAGATAACAGTTTTGGGCTAGGTCATAACAACGAAAAAATCATTTTACATTCACAGTTATATTTTAAGTAACACTTCTTTACGCACGCTTGACTTGGGGGTAAGATTGTGAAACGAACAGAGATATATCTCCCTCTCTACGTGATACAAAGAAAGAGTTGCGTTTCGGATATTACTGTAGGGGCAAGAGAGATGGAGCTAAAGAAGTTTTACTTCAGTCGTGTGGTCTGAACCACACTCGTTTTTCTTGTTTGTTTGTTTTGTGTGACAGCCTCTGTGGTGTGGTGGTTGAGCAGGTAGGCTCATAACCCGGAGGCGGTGGGTTCGATTCCCGCGTCAGGACAAGTATTTGAGTGATGAACGTAGGGGTTTGTCCTGTGTCTGGGTGTTATATTGTATTCTATGTATGTATTTACAAACAAAATGTACCTAAGTATTGTATCAGTTATCTGGTTCCCATATTACAAGCTTTGCTTAGTTTGGGGCTAGATGGCGCTGTGTGAGATGCCCACACTATTATTATTTATTATTTATATTGATAAATGCTCGTCGGGACCGCATTTGGCCATTTATTTACGTCTCTGGGATTAGATCATTGTGCTCGTTTATTACGTTTAATGGGTTTGAATTGATGATTGCAATTAATAATTTATGGGATGAGTTGGGTTCACTCGTCACATGACGTCACTGTGATATTTAAGATTAGGTTTTGTTTTGCGAAATTAAAAATTGACATTCTTACCGTCCGTGCCCTTCAAACCGGAACACAGCAGTGCTTGCACACTACTGCTTGGCGGCAGAATAACTGGCAAAGCGGTGGTACTTACCTAGACGAACTTTGCAAAAAGTCAAAATCAAAATCATTTGTTTATTTGCAAGAATACACAATATACAATTTGGATACAAGGTCACATAGTATAAAGTAGTGTAATAGTCCTATCACCTAGTAAAACGCCTCGTACGTACTTCATATTCGACCACATCGCTGCTTACCATCAGGCGAGTTGGAGGTCAAACTTAAACCTATAAAGGAATAAGAGACACTTCGCTCGCTCGGCCAATTACTACTTTATTATACTGGATTGTATTGTATGCACTGCCTTAACTGTTTGCCCAAAAAAAAACCTGCTTGGCGGCAGAATAACTGGCAAAGCGGTGGTACCTACCTAGACGAACTTTGCAAAAAGTCCTATCACCTAGTAAAACGCCTCGTACGTACTTCATTTTCGGCCTGATCGCGGCTTACTATCAGGCGAGTTGGTGGTCAAACGTAAATCTATAACGGTATAAGAGACACTTCGCTCGCTCGGCCAATTACTACTTTATTATACTGGATTGTATTGTATGCACTGCCTTATCTGTTTGCCCTAAAAAAACTAATTTTCGCAAAAAATGCAGATTCCTAAGTTTGCCGAAGAGGGGACGATATCGCCGGCCTACGTTCTCCCTGTGGGATAAGGCCCGAACTTTATTTTTATAACATAGACAGAAAAACAAGCTGATGGCCCACCTGATGGTAAGCAGTTACCGTCGCCTATGGACATCTGCAACACCGGGGGCGCTGCCGATGCGTTGCCTGCATTTTAAGACTCTATTTACCCGACGTTTGAAGTGCCCCATGTTGTAGCTCAGCGGAAATACCTCAGATTGTCGCTCATTCCACAACTTGCAGGTGTGTGGCAGAAATGATCTCGAGAAACGAACTGTGCGAGATTTCCACGGGTCTACGGCTGATGATCAGGGGTGTGATCACGAAACTTTGATTGCAATGCAACAGGAGAAATTTCCATACTAACTATGCACATAAACTGCGTATTCAAACTGTCAAATCCATACAAATTCGTGTTTCTATTGGTTGCAATCGCGTTACGCAAGACCTAATTTGCAATCAGTTAGATGCAATATTAATTGTTTTCTAGGAACAGCGTCCAATGGACGAAAATGTATAATTATAGTGTTTGACTACATCTATTTGTACGCGCCGCGCTGTCTGGTTCATTCTATGTCACAGTCACGTGTCTCGGCTAGGGTTGCCAGGGCTTGAGAAATACCATTAGTATTAGAAGATGGCGACACATCTTTTAATATAATACTAAACGCCCAACGATCACATAGATCCTGGACCCTAACTAGGTTTCCCTGTATCTAGGGATTCAGGAACTACGAAGACCATGGTCCCACAACACCCAGATACAGAAAAAGTATTTGCGCTTTTTTGCTGTGCACAAATACTTGTCATGTCGCGGGAATCGAACCCGCCACCTCCGGGCTATGAGCCAACCTGCTCAACCACCAGCCCACAGAGACTTTTTCTGAGTCTGGGTGTTATGTTAATGAATGATGTGACGAGCTTGTCGTTCACCTGATGTAAGCGATACGGCCGCCCATAACAGAACAGTGTCACTGGGAACTCTAAAATATGAGACCTCATCAGCACAGTCTCGTAATAAGATTACTTGAGTGTGAGATCAGCTGGACGATCACGTAACAGCGATGTGTTTCGATTGCAACCAATAGAAACATATATGTATGGATTTGACAGTTTGAATACGCAGTCTATGTGCAAATTTCTCCTGTTGCATTACAACCAAAGTTTCGTGATCATAAAGATCATAAAGTCTCAATTGCAAACTTCTTTACGCACGCTTGACTTGGGGAGTAAGCTGGTGGATGCGTTACGAGGCGAATGGAAGTTGAAAGTTGTTGGTTAACGTAGATCTCCATTGTCAACATGAGAAAGTTAAAAATGTGTATCATTATGTTGGTATGTCCGGTAAAACTACAATTTACAATTGTCAAGGTGGCGACATTAACATTAAACAAAGCAAAAAAAAGTTACACCGGCCGATAGATGGAGCTAAACTAAATCAGTTTTACTTCAGTCGTGCGGTCTGAAGTACACTCGTTTTTTATTCACAATTTGATATGCCTATTTCACAAATAACCCAAAAAATTTACACAGATTCAAGCGCAGATCCAGTGTCACATGATTCATATGACAGTGACATATGATCTGCGATTTTCAACTTTAAAGTAAGCCCTGTAGAGACCCACTTAAAAACAAAAAAAGTAATGCTTGGACGCCGCCTTAAATGAATTAATGATTGACTTACCTGGGATTTCTTTTTAATCTATTTAAAGAGCTCAAAATGTTGTTATGAATGTTGATACAAGGGGAAAGAAACACAGGTAATTGGGCAGATATGAATGAAAAGATGACGCATGAAAGGGAAGAGGAAGACCAAAGAAAAGGTGGATAGATTGATGAAAGGAAAGAGGAAGACAAAAGAAAAGGTTGATGGATTGATGGAAGAGTAGATGAATACCAAAGGAAAGAGGGATGGATTGATGGAAGGGAAGACAAAGATCAAAAAAGGTGGATGGTTTGATGGAAGGGAAGATGAATACCAAAGAAACGGTGGATGGTTTGAATGAAGGGAAGATGAATACCAAAGAAACGGTGGATGGATTGAATGAAGGAAAGATGAATACTAAAGAAACGGTGGATGGATTGATGGAAGGGAAGATGAATACCAAAGGAAAGGTGGATGGGTTGATGGAAGGGAAAATGAATAAATACCAAAGGAAAGGCGGATGGGTTGATGGAAGGGAAAATGAATGCCAAAGGAAAGGCGGATGGGTTGATGGAAAGGAAGATGAATACCAAAGAAACGGTGGATGGATTGAATGAAGGGAAGATGAATACCAAATAAACGGTGGATGGATTGATGGAAGGGAAGATGAATACCAAAGGAAAGGTGGATGGATTGATGGAAGGGAAGAAGAATACCAGAGAAACGGTGGATGGATTGATGGAAGGGAAGATGAATACCAGAGAAACGGTGGCTGGATTGATGGAAGGGAAGATGAATACCAAAAAAAAGGTTGATGGATTGATGGAAGAGAAGATGAATACCAGAGAAACGGTGGATGGCTTGATTGAAGGGAAGATGAATACCAAAGGTGAACAAAGGAAAGGTGGATGGATTCATGGAAGGGAAGATTGCGTAAGGGTAGATACGAGTGAAAGTGGAAGGATGGAAGGGAAGAGGAAGACCTTAGTTAAACAACTTAGTTAAATTGTATTCGGTCGCCGTTTTTCTTCGTTTTATTTACTATTTACACTATTTTTTTTTCATCTGATTATTTTGTGTCGTCATTTCGCACCGGGCTTTTAGAAATAGTGGTTTTTGTTGATTATGTGATCATAAACATTAATCGTTTCAGCTCGGCACCGTTTTATTCATGATCCGCAAATAGACGAAACTGTCACCTCGCCCTCGGCACGTTACGTTGCTGTTACGTAATCTGTGGCAGCAGCCAAGGTGGCGCGGTGACCGGTGATGACTGATTCGATAGTCATATCATAAATAACTCCATTCATCCATACTGCTTAACTGGCGTGATAGCTCAGTTGGTAGTAGATCTGCCTTCTGAACTGTAGGTTGTTGGATTCCCACACAGGACAAGCATTTGTGTGATGAACATCGATGTTTGTTCTGTGTCTGGGTCTTATATTGTATTCTATGTATGTATTTACAAACAGAAAGTATCTAAGTATTGTATCAAGTTATCCGGTTCCCATAGCACAAGGTTTGCTTAGTTTGGGCCTGATTTCAATAGGGTCCACTAAAAAGCCCGTTAAAAAAGTTTTCAGCTAGATGGTGATGTGTGAAAGGTCCACAAATATATATATCTATACATATAAAATTCACAATCCTGACTGACTGACTTATATATCAACGTAAAGCCTAAACCGCTGGTCCTAGAGACTTGAAATTTGTAAAGTGTAGGTATCCACTAAGAAAGTGTTTTTGAAATTTCACCCTTAAGAGAGTGAAATGGGTGGTTGAATTATCTATAAAAAAAATTCTTCGTTTCCTTTAGGCCAGGCGGGCGAAGCCGCGGCTAGAAGCTAGTTTATTATATTTATAATCTGCGGTAGGTAGCTCATTGAATCGAGGTCTGCACTTAGGCCGTAATTCCCCGAAAATCACCTTCGCTATTCTCAGCCATCCGACAGGGCAATCACCATTGTATTTGGACAGCTTCCAACCCCCACTTTACATTATGAGTTATGCCGCATTCAACAAGTTGCCTAATGACCACATGTAGAAGTGTTCTGTCCCGATAGCTCAGTTGGTAGTAGCCCTGCCTTCTGAACTGTGGGTTGTGGGTTCGATTTCCACACAGGACAAACATTTGTGTGATGAACATAGGTGTTTGTTCTGTGTCTAGGTTTTATATTGTATTCTATGTATGTATTTACAAAACAAAAAAGTATCTAAGTATTGTATCAGTTATCTGGATCCAGCACAAGCTTTGCTTAGTTTGGGGCTAGGTGGCGTTGTTTAAGATGTCCACACATATTATTATTATTATTATTATTGTGGTAACCAAGAAGAGAAGAGATAAGATGAATTGAGGTCACGAGAGCCAAAGTGGCCAAAAAAAAAAGTGAAACGGCCGCCCATAACAGAACAGTGTCACTCGGAACTCCAAAATATAAAGTTTCGCGTGACAATGCACTGCGCACATCATCCTTGAGACATCAACACAGTCTGGTAATAAAATTACTCGATTGTGAGATCAGATCATAAAATCTCATTTGCCCAGTAATTTCACTAGCTACATTTCTCTTCAAACCGAAACAGTAGTGCTTGCGTACTACTGGCCTGGCAGTAGAACTGGCAAAGCGGTGGTACTTACCTGACGAATTTTGCAGAAAAGTCCTAGTACCTAGTAAAATCCACCAATAAAAGGCCTCCAATAAATAGGGATTAAAATAGGATGAAAGAAGAAGTGAGAAAATGGCTCCTCATCTTAATTATAATACCTTTATTATATTATATTCTATGTACATTAAAAAATGCAGTTAGTCCACTTTGGCTCTCATGGCCTCAATTTTAAGAATTACGTATTAATCTTTTAATGGATTAAAAACATAATTTACTTGTCAACCATCTAGCATTAGAGAGCATCGTTACACGTATTTATATATACTAGAATATATATTTAACGAAATTAAGATATATATATGATACGAGCTTCTGCCCGCAGCTCCGCCCGCGGCGTGACCTATGGGAAAATAATTCAACCACCCATTTCACCCTCTTAAGGATGGAATACCGAAAAATCCTTTATTAGCCGATGCCTACGTTATAACATCTACCTGCATGCCAAACTTCAGTCCGATCCGTCCAGTAGTTTGGGCTGTGCGTTGATAGATATGTCATTCAGTCACCTTTGAGTTATATGGGCGATTCTCTGTAAACTCGTAATGGCCCATAGAAACTCTGTCCTGGCATATTTTTTTGTTAAATCTGTAAAATTATAATAGTATAGCTCAGAAAAGTAGCTGTTAATTTTAGTAAACATGAGGGCCAATTGAATCTATATGTATTTTTAAAGTTATTTTAGGTTTTCTGATAAATCGCGACAGGGGACTGTTAGGTGCAACAGGGGACTGTTTTATAGAGAAGTAAGTCACATTATCGGTATGAACCATTTATTATTTTATACCATATTTACGTATCAACATAAAACAATAACATTTCAATAGTTTCTTAAGAAAAAAACATTATTTAAACATATCTTCTCTAACAGAATAAAAACTTTAAAGTCAAAACTATGGTATATCTCGGGTACGAAATGTACCCTTAGATAATTTACTAGTATCAATTATAATATTCTGTACGCAGTCCTTAATAAAATTATAGCACAATAGATTTAAGTGCAAATAGGCTATTTTTAGCATAAAAGCACAAGTCAAAATGATATTATGTACTTTAAACTACGTTGTACTAAGCTTATAAAATTACTTAATTATATGCTTAGTACAATAACTTAATTTTGAATATAAAGTGCTTATTGTCAAATATTATATAGCAAGCCCAATACAATAATATGTGAGGCATTTTAGTCTTAAAATCTTGAATTTCTTGCCTATTAGAAATCTACATCTTATATTTAATCACTTTGCTGTTGTCTTTATATTTAGGATTTTTATTGCTGCAAGTAGAACAGATTCTCGATCTCTCGATCGATCTCGTAAATCCGCGACTATTTATTTCTTTGTTATATTTTTGTCTTCTCCTTTTGGCTTATGTTTTTCTTTGTAGTGAATTAATATATTGACTTGGAGCTGCAGAAAACTGAATTGGAACTGGAGTAGGCTGTCATGAAGGGGGAGTATCGACTTTATGATCCGATAATGGGGTATTTTCACGCATAAACGTATTAGTATCGCTGTTCAGAGTATTTTGTTTGGATCGGTATACAGTGCAGGGTTCTTTCCACGTCAGGCAGCCCTGTGTTCACGTTTTGTCATATTTTTCACCAATTTTCTCAAACCTTTTTCTGATAATTTAACTTCTCCTTTTCTTTCATCTCTTCTCTTTATAGAATCATTTTTCTACGTTGATATCTTAGTTTTCTCCAACAATTCTTTTTGCGATAAATTTTTATTAGAAGCCATCTTGAGTACGTGCAATAAACCTGTAATATAATTTACGTAATTACGAAGTAAGTTAATGCGGAACACATTATTTAGGTTCCCATGTTTCTTATATGAATAAATCTACTATGAGTGAACGAATGTATGCAAACAAACCTTATAATAATGAATAATTTAATGAGATATACAGTCCCCTTTCATATTTCCAGGCAGGGGACTGTTGGCAGGGGACTGTGTATTTTGGTTTAGTTTCAAAATATTTACAAAACTAATGAAACATGAATCCATATGAAGCTACAGAAAAGTTTGGACACAAATCACAGATATATAGACAATTTATATAAGTATTTATTCTAATTAACATTATTAAAATCACTTACCACAGGACTGTCTGTCGCGACGACCAACACGTGTACCCACAACATAAATTGCGCTTGGACACTAAAAAAAAATGGAGGCCGGGCGCTGTTCTCGGCAATGTTAGTATCTTCACACTAGTTGCGTTTAATATCACGCTAAAAAACGTTTGTAAACATATCAGATTTCTAATATTTTAGGTTTACATTTTTGACAGGGGACTGTCTAAGAAAACTTCGGACAACATTAACATGACATTATAAAATTTTAAAAATTAGATACTAGACCTTGTTTAATGACATAAATATAAATTAATCATTCTATTTTTAGTTATGAACTGCAAAATTTATTTAGTATGCATAGTTTTTTTTTAAATATTATCCTAAAGTGGGAATCTGTCAAAAAGGACAGCCAGGGGACTGTGTTTTTAGAGGTTCAATATTTTTTAGAAAAAAAAGTAGAATGGTTATTGTTATAAATATAATAGCACCATAAAGATCAACATTCATTTAATAATATGAGGCATAATTGTATTTCTATGATTTATTTATCTATTTTTACTTGGTCCGGACAGCCGTTTACGAGTTTACAGAGAATCGCCCATATATATTTAGAAGATTTGTCCAAGTAACTTTGAATAACGTCAATAAAACTGGGGCTTGAAAATTTTTTTTTTGCTTCATACTTGTCTAGCATTTGACCACGCTCTCACCTGATGGGAAGTGACGATGTGATCGAAGGTGTAGCATGCTAGCCAAGTAAATACCTATTCACTCTTCTCTTGAACACGCCCGGGTCATATTTCGCCGGAAACACAGACACTGTCAGGGCATTCCATTCCTCAGCCGTTCTAATTAAGAACGTGGAATCAAATCGCTTGGTACGAATAGATGGTATTTCGACCACGAAAGGCTGGCGCTTAGCCGAGCGTCTAGTAGTCCGGTAGTGGAATGGTGATGGGAGAATGAGATCATGCAGTTCTTGTGCGCATTCAGCGTGGTGTAATCTGTAAAAGACCGACAGACTTGCCACCTTACGTCAATGTGCAAGGCTCTGGAGCCTTTCACCAACCAAAGTGTCGTCGTCAATGAGCCTTTTGGCACGCCGTTCAATCGAGTCCAGAGCCTCAAGCTGGTACTTGGCAGACCCGTCCCACAGGTGGCAGCAGTACTCCATACACGATCGGACCTGTGCTTGATAGAGATTAAGAAGCTGTCCAGATGTGAACTACCGCCTTACCTTGGACAAAATGACGAGTTTTTTTGAAAACGTCCACTTTGGTAACAAGCGTTGTTATCATGGAATTTTAATGTTAATGCCGTGCATGGTAAAGCACTAAGTTGCGTGCTTACCTTTCCGAAGACCTTACATAACTTTGTAAGTATTTTTAACTCGGGGGTAATTATGGAATACCCGTCATTTATTGACCGAGTCAAGTGAGGTCAGGGATAAGTTGGGCTATTCGGGTGTTTATATTTTGAAGTAAAACTTCTTTACGCACGCTTGATTTGAGGAGTAAGCTGGTGACCCGAACGGATGTTGAAAGTTGTTGGTTTAACGTAAATCTCTTAATCTCCATTGTCAGTACAACAAAGTTAGTAAAAAATATTATTATGTTGCAACCCCTTGCTTGTGTGCGTGCTTGCGCACTACTGCTTGCACTATTGACAGCCTCTGTGGTGTGGTGGTTGAGCAGCTCGGTTAATAACCCGGAGGCGCCGGGTTCGATTCTCGCAACATGATAAGTATTTGTGCACAGAAAAAAGCGCAAATACTTGTTCTGAGTCTGGGTGTTGCGGGACCATGGTCCTCGTTTCGGCCTCACCGCCGCTTACCATCAGGTGAATTGGTGGTCATAGGTAATAAATAATACATTTCTGTAGACATTTCACACAGCGCCATCTAGCCCCAAACTATGCAAAGCTTCTACTATGGGAACCAGATAACTGATACAATACTTAGATACTTTTTGTTTGTAAATATATACATAGAATACAATCTTAATATATATAAATCTCGTGTCACAATGTTTGTCCTCAATGGACTCCTAAACCACTTAACCGATTATAATAAAATTCGCACACCATGTGCAGTTCGATCCAACTTGAGAGATAGGATAGTTGTAAGTTTATATATATCTCAATTTATAATAGACATATATAAAATACCCGTGCAAAGCCGGGGCGGGCTAATATAATATAATACCCAGACACAGAACAAACATCGATATTCATCACACAAATGTTTGTCCTGGGCGGGAATCAAACCCACAGAAGGGTTCAGGGGAGGGAAATTCAGAAGGCAGGGATACTACCATCCGAGCTAACGGGTCAGTCATTGTTTAATTTTTTTTTTAGTTTTTAATGCCTGTAAATCTATAACGGCATAAGAGACAATTCGCTCGCTCGGTCAATTAGTATGGAAGTATGGACTATATGAATATATCATAAGCCCTAATATTCATAGCCACGATTACTAGATACGTGCTATCACACCCTGTAGTATTTCTAGTGCCCTTGGTTGGGCCAAGGTCGGACGTCGGGCCACCGCGCCGTTCCGCGTTTGATAATAGACGAATAGGCCGATCACAGACGTTGCGGCTTTTGTATTAGGCGAAGGCGTAGGTCGCACGGAGACGCGACACGAAATCGCGCGATGTTAAAGCTTAAAAAAACCCAGATTGCTTTACAACGGACGCTCTACAGTTAATAGTGCTCAAGTCGAGAACTTATAAGAAAATAATCTTGAATAAATTCCGATTCACGATCGATTCATCCTAGAATACATGCCTTTACTGTGCCCTTTTGCGATAACATATAGATACGCGAAGAAACACATTTATGTGCGTTATCACTTATTAATAATATTTATATAATAATAACAACGCCCAAAGATCACATACATAGATCCTGGATCCTAACTAGGATTCCCTGTGTCTAGAGCCCCAGGAACTATGAGGACCATGGTCCCACAACACCCAGACTCAGAACAAGTATTTGCGTTTTTTTCCCGTGCCCAAATACATGTCGTGCCGCGGGAATCGCACCCGCTGCCTCCGGGTTATGAGCCAACCTGCTCAACCACCACACCACAGAGGCTATCAAACTTATTATGTAAGACTTAATGGTACCTTTTTTCTTTACTATTTCTTAGTGCAAAAACACATTTGGGGTACCTTGGCAATAGCATATAAATATGCCAAGACACATATCTATTTGCATTACCACTTATTACATTAGATTTAAAATGAAATATATAAGATCCGCGCGTATTTTTAAAGTAAAACATCTTTACGCACGCGACTTTATGGAGTAAGCTGGTGAATGCGAGGGAAAGGAAGTTGATTCACGTAGATCTCCATTTCCAACAAAGTTAAAATTTGAATTACTATGTCAACAATTGTCAAGATGGCGACATTAACATTAAACAAAGTTATACCCGCCGATAGATGGAGCTAAACTAAAGAAGTTTTACTTCAGTCGTGTGGTTTAAAGCACACTCGTTTTTTTTATTTTGTATCGCGCTAATTGTTTCTTTGGCCGCTGAAAGTAGATCGCCGATACACGTCGCAGAATTTTCCCATTTTATCGCGCCGTCTGTAATCACCCTACAAGTTTGTTTACGCCACTCGCAATTCATGAGATAACAATATTAAATATATACCAGCTGGTTTGTGTATTACAAAACAACCATTATTGTTTATTTTATGTGCTGAATAAATTATTTTCTATGGATGCTTTGTAGCTAGGAAACTAAATCAGGCATTTTTTTAACTGACGTTGGTGTGGATATCAACGGGGCAATGCTGCCAGAGCGTTGGGTACCCTTTGAACCGTGTATAGATCATCGCGTCTATTATCCCGCCCGGTGACGCTGTAAAGGTCGATAGAGACCAACATCATTAGCCCATTCACACCGTATACAGTGTAGCTAGCAGCTTTATATACAGTATACAACAAGCTGCCCCAACATGTGATAGCGTCACCCAACCTCAGTTGTTTTAAGAAACGACTGAAGAACTGGCTTATCGAACAAACGTTCTACAGCTTTGAAAAATTTTTAAAATTGTAGTAATTTATATGATATAAATTGTAATATATTATTATTTTTTTCTTATTGACATGTAAATTTTCCATATTGACGTTTTTATTTTTTCATATTGACATTGTTAATTCTTATATTGTGAATACTGAATGTGTACTATTATACCTAGCTATATCTAATACTAGTATAATAACCTGTTTTTTTTTTATAAATACATCAGATTGACATGTAATTTAAAATATTATGAATAAATGATTATGATTATATTTGTGAAAACTTTTAAGTAGCTTTCCGTGCCTACTAGTGTGATATTTATGTGTATGTATAACTAGCTGTAAGTTTTCCTTTGAGAATAAAATAAATAAATAAAATAAAGTATTTATTGGTAGTTGCTATTATTGCAGTAGTTAAGTTAAAATATATAAACAAGTGTCGAAATCGAAGGTTCGGATCGGAGTTTTCTGTTCTGCATTGTGCCGGATTGCTTGCACCAGTAGTGAGAAAGAGAACCTTTTTTTTAAACTATCTTATCTTAAACTTCGCCCGCGTGGCCTATAGGAAACGAAGAAGAATTTATTTCATAGATAATTCAACCACCCATTTCACCCTCTTAGTGGTAGAATTTTGGACTTTGAATTTTATATATATAGATAATCTATAGGCCAAAAACATGTTTGGGTGTTGTGGGACCGTGGTCCTCGTAGTTCCTAGTACCCTAGATACAGGGAATCCTAGTTAGGGTCTAGGATATATGTATGTGATCGTTGAGTTATTATTGTTATTATTCATCTTATTTTAATTTGTGCAGAAAATTGACTATTTACAACAAAACTTTTATGTATTAGGAAAAATAATTATGTTATAAACAAAAACTAGGGTTCTCTGTATCTTAAGTATTCGATCAGGTATCTGCTGAGCGATCAAGTTACTTCATTGCAACCAATAGAAACGCAATTTTTTATGGATTTGACAGTTTTAATACGCAGCTTATGTGCATAGTTAGTATCGAAATTTCCACTGTTGCATTCCTATTAAAGTTTCGTGATTACCCCCCTGGTTCCCATAGTAAGCTTTGCTTAGTTGGGGCTGTGTGAAATGTCCACGCTTATTTAGTAACAAGGTTTACAGGTTTAGCAGGTTGGCTTATAACCCGGAAGCGGTGAGTTCGATCCTCGAAACGGGACAACGTATTTGTGCACAGGAAAAAAAAGCACAAATACTTGTTCTGTGTCTGGGTGTTGTGGGATCATGGTCCTCGTAGTTCCTAGTAGACACAGGGTATCGTAGTTAGGGTCCAGGATTTAGTATGAGATCGTTGTGCGTTATTTAATTAGTAATAGAGAGTCCCGCTGTTATAAAACTGCATTTTTCATCATCCATTCTATATTTCTAAGCACCCCATAAAGTCTGTATTAAGCGTATTGGTGACGCCATCGCGTGCCCTAGATACAGCACTAAAGGATATTTATTACTATTTTTAGGGATCCGTACCTCAAAAAGAAAAAAACGGAACCCTTGTAGTTGTATTGTTATAGGTTTAATCCATATTGTAGTGTTATTATAAGTTCAGTCAATAAACCTTGTAGTATTACTTTGTAATACTACAAGGTTGACTGTCCCGTTAGCTCAGTTGGTAGTATCCCTGCCTTCTGAACTGCAGGTTGTGGGTTCGATTTCCACCCAGGACAAACATTTGTGTGATAAACATCTATGTTTGTTCTGTGTCTGGGTGTTATATTGTATTCTATGTATGTATTTACAAACAAAAAGTTATCCGGTTCCCATAGTACAAGCTTTGCTTAGTTTGGGGCTAGATGGCGCTGTGTGAAATGTCCACAGATATTTATATTTATATTTGTTGTCCGTCTGTTTGTCAAGACCCTTTTTCTCAGGAACGCGTGGAGGTATCAAGCTCAAATTCATATCAAATACTCAGGTCTATTGACCCTTAGAGCTGTGAAAAAATCAAACTTCTAAGCCAACGCAATCAAAAGATACAGCATATCCTGCAAATTTTCGACACTCGCAAGGGAATCAAAACCTACAGGCTTTTCCCGTGAACTCAGAACCTTTAAATTTGGTACGAAGCAACGTGTTTATAGCACAGATAAAGGAAGAAATTGCGTAAACCATAATTTTTTAGATAGATAGATAAAACTCTTTATTGAAACACCACATTACAGGAATAATTTACAGGCACAAACTTAAGAATTAAGTGTCACAATGGGCGGTCTTATCGCTTAAAGCGATCTCTGCCAGACAACCCAAATTTTTAGTTACGTTATGTAATAAAATTATTATAAATAATTTTAAACTTACTACCCCTTTCAAACTTTCCACATTGTAAAGTTATGGATGTCATCCTACTAATATTATAAATGCGAAAGTTTGTGAGTATGGACGTATTGAAGTGTGGATAAATGTTTGTTACTCTTTCACGCAAAATCTACTGAGCGGATTTGGATGAAATTTGGAACACATATAGTTTATAGCCTGGATTAACAATAGGATACTTTTTATCGCGGGTGAAACTAGTTCAACTAACGACTAGTTTAGCAATAAAAATACCGTAACTTTTACTCATATGAGTACAGGTTTGTACGGAACCCTCGGCGCGCGAGTCCGCCTCGCACTTAGCCGGTTTTATAGTTACGGCTAAGTTGGAATAGTTTATGACGTCATAAATTTACTGCAGCGGTCTGCCAAGGACCATACACTGAGCATACTCAGCGGTTGTATTGATATATACCTTCTTTGTTCTGCAAATTCTTTTTTTATTATTATTTGGCTCCACACTTTTGTGTATTTAGCCAGTGTCAAGTAATTGATAATTTATCAAGTTAATGATATTTCACGCAAATATCACAAGTCAAGTCACAGTCGAAGCCATCAAGTCAAGTCATAGTCTAGTAATACTCCTAGTAAAGTGGTGGCAACTTTACTTGAAGCTTCAATGGAGTTTTGGAAACAACACGAAAAGAAACGTTTCACCATCATTATACCATTTTCCCACACTCACGCCTGTAATCCAGCACTTAACGAATAGAATGACACCAATTTTATGCACTAACACTGAAAATAACACAAGTTTTGGAAAATAATACAATGCGGTGACGCTATCTTATAATATATCTTGCCCCCCCTTGTTCTGAGTCTGGGTGTTGTGAGAATGGCCCATGGTGCACTACGAGGACCATGGGGTCCTCGTATTTCCTGGGCTTCTAAACACAGGTTAGGGTCCAGAATCCGTGTGTGTGATCGCTGGGCGTTTAGTATTATTATTATTAATAATTCAAAAAAAGAAATTTCAAAACAAAATTTCATTCAATCAGTGGCGTGCCTTGGGAGAGGCTTATGTCCAGCAGTTGGCTGATGATGATAATGATGGTGGTGATGATGATGATGATGAAATTCGCGCTTATCCCTCTATAACGTATCTACTGCAACGCATTCGGGTACGTCCTAGAGAAATGAGAAGTCAAACTTCAGTGCAGACGGCGTCTAATTATAGTGGTAGTCCTAACCGGAATCAAACTCGTTTCAGTGCCGACAACGACGCGGGCGCAGCTGGCGGCGGAGTACCTCGAAGCGTGCCGCCGGCACAACACTACGCCCATCGACTCTGTGCTGCAACAAATACGGGTAAGCAAAGAAATTCATTTAAAAATGAAGAAAAAGCAATAATTTTATATGTATGAAGATTAACTTTGGGGAAGAAGCATACCATTTACGAAGAACTGTAGTTGAATAGTATTTCGGGGAAGAAGCATATTACCATTTACGAAGAACTGTAGATTACTCTTATTTTGAGGAAGAAGCATACTATTTACGAAGTACTGTAGTTGACTCGTATTTTGAGGAAGAAGCTTATTACTATTTACGAAGAACTGTAGTTGACTCGTATTTTGAAGATGAAACCTATTACCATTTACGAAGAAGTGTAGTTGACTCGTATTTTGAAGATGAAACCTATTACCATTTACGAAGAACTGTAGTTGACTCGTGTTTTGAGGAAATGTAATGTTTGTGTTATCATTCTACGTGACATTGGCAAAATTGTGGTAACCTTTCGACAAAGGCCATTAAAAAAGAGTTGATGTTGAAGTTGAGATAGCTGTGGTACCGCTACTTAGACGTACTTTACAGAAAAATCCTACCACCGCCACCTCCACTCGACCTCTGTGGTGTGGTGGTTGAGCAGGTCGGCTCATAACCCGGAGGTGGCGGGTTCGATTCCTGCGGCAGCATACTTATGTGTGCACAGAAAAAAAAGTGCAAATACTTGTTCTGAGTCTGGGTGTTGTGGGACCATGGTCCTCGTAGTTCCTGGGATACAGGGAATCCTAGTTAGGGTCCTGGATCTATGTATGTGATCGTTATAAAAGACAGTAGAAAGAAGAAAAAAAATACATCACTGTTAAGTTTCTTGTAGCTTCTTCTTTACAGTTGTAATCGAAGCTTCGGATCCAAGTTTTCTATTCTGCATTGTGCCGGATTGCTTGCACCAGTAGTGATTAAGAGAACTGCTTTTTTTTCAAACTCATATATTGTAATGGGCTTGCTATATATTATTTGACAATAAGCACTTTGTAATTTTATATGCTTAGTGAAATAACCTAATATAACACTTTTTAAACTTTCGCGACTTGACCCGTTTTATCTTTACATTATGAACCTAATATAATTTTGACTTTTTTTCTTTTTTTAATATGTTAAGGAATGACGTGACGAGCTAGCCGTTCGCCTGGTGTTAAACGACACGGCTGCCCATATCAGCTGCAGTGTCACTCGGAACTCTAAAGTATAGAGGTTCGCGTGACACTGCACTGCGCACGTCATCCTGAGACATCAGCACAATCTAGTAATAAGATTATTAAACTGTGAGATCAGTTTATTAAGTCTCATTTGCCCAGTAATTTCACTAGCTACAGTGCCCTTCAAACCGGAACACAGCAGTGCTTGCGCACTACTGCTTGGCGGCAGAATAACTGGCAAAGTGGTGGTACCTACCTAGACGAACTTTGCAGTAAAGTCCTACCACCACAAATTGCTAAAATTAGCCTATTTGCAATAAATATTTTGACTTTGATTTTGTTGGCCGTTATTATTATCATTACCTTAGCCACTGCTGTTGATGATTGTAACGTTTCCAGGAACTGCCGGAGTGTTCCATCGGCGGTGGTAACCGTGCCGGTCGGCTCTCCCTCGCTTCGAGCTCCCTCGAGGGCGCGGGTCCCGTGGACGCTCTGGAGTCGCTCCTCAGGAAGGTGCAGTTCCGGCGGCTGGAGATCGAACACTGCGAGATCGATGACGAAGGCGCGGTTAGTGGGCGAACATAATTCTTGAAATATATACAGGGTTACAGAAAAAATAGTGCTAGATCCATTAAGGGCGTGGAGTACCCATCATTTCTGACTTATTTCACTATGAAACACCCTAGCCTAAACTTAACCCTTTTCGAGATATTCGACTTTTAATTTTTTATTGAAGCCAATTTTTAGGCTTCAAAATTTAATTATGTTTATTTTGTTTAGGGGCGAGTTGGCTGGACTGCAGTCGCGACCCCTTCTCGCCACCGGTATGGCGAGGGCTCACGGGCGGTTTTAGTGGGTTCGAGTCCCACATAGCCCCTGTCACCACCCCCGTGGTGGCAGGGAGAACAAGGGCATTTCCTCCCCTCAAAAAATAGGGTGTTTCATAGTGAAATAAGTCACGAATTATGGGTACTCCACGCCCTTAACGGATGTAGCACAATTTTTCCTGTAGCCGTATACTTCAATTTTTTTTTGACAAACTTTGTGTTGTGTTGGTTGAGCAGGTCGGCTTATATCCCGGAAGCGGCGGGTTCGATTTCCGGGGCAGAACAAGGATTTATGCGTAAGAAAAAAGAGCGCAAATACTTGTTCTGAGTCTGGGTGTTGTGGGAGCATGGTCCTCGTAGTTCCTGCGTCCCAGGGAATCCTAGTTACAGTCCGGGATCTATGTATGTGATCGTTGGGCGTTGATATTATATCGTTCGCTTAGCGTTAATCAATACATTAATTTTAATGTAAAAGGAAAAATTTAAACGCGTTTGAGATTTGAATCCGCATCCATCATGCAACATTGACTGGCCTGATTGATGAGATGACTCAGTTGGTAGTAACCTGAACTGAGCTGTAGTTTATGGGTTAAATTCCCACTTAGAACAAGCATTTTGTGTGATGAACATAGGGTGTTTGTTCTGTCTATATTCTATGTATGTATTTACAAACAAAAAATATCTAAGTATTGTATCAGTTATCTCGTTCCCATAGTACAAGTTTTGCTTAGTTTGGGGCTAGATGGCGTTGTTATACAGATATGATATGGGACAATGGTGAAATGCTTTGTCCAAGCAATTGGTTTAATGTACTTGATTAGCCTCTTAATTTTGACTTATTCTGTACAAGCGTAGCGTCGGTCAGGCAGCGGTAGAGCAGTGAATTTTTTGATTAATCACACTAATATTATAAAGGCGAAAGTTTGTATGTGTGTACGTGTTTATGTTTGTTACTCCTTCACGCTCAAATGACCGAATGGATTTGAATGAAATTCGCTACCAAGATAGCTTATACACTGGATGGTTATTTAACTATATAGGATACATTTTATCCCGAAAAAGTTAAATGTTCCCGTGGGATGAGCAAATAATTAAAATACTTTTTGTCCGCGGATGAAACTGCGGGGCGCAACTAGTTACTAATAATTAAATGTAATATTCTTCGTTATTAGGGTAGCTGCTACATTAATTATTTATTTACTTATAATGTGCGTATGTAGGTAGTGGTCTTAGGTGTGCACTTCATTTAAATTGTACTCTTTTTTTTTGTCTATGCGTGAGAACCTTTAATTGGCTTCCTTTTTTGTAAATGTATGTCTATATAATTATAACAGCAGATGGTTTTCCAAAATTAAGTAAATAAATAAATAAAAATTAAAAAACCCGGATCTAAAAATATTTCTCTGTTTACTTTCAGGAGGCGTTATTTGACATGATAGAGTACTATGAAAGTGCCAACGTTATCTGCATTAGCGGACCGCGACAGTTCGGCATTAGGGGGTGGCAGGCGGCCTGTAGGATGATCAAAAAGGTAAAGTCAAAGTCAAAGTCAAAAGATTTATTGCAAATAGGCTAATTTTAGCACTTTTACAAGTCAAAATTATATTAGGTACTTAAAATTAAGTTATTTCACTAAGCATATAAAATTACAAAGTGCTTATTGTCAAATATTATATAGCAAGCCCATTACAATATATGAGTTTGAAAAAAAGCAGTTCTCTTTCTCACTACTGGTGCAAGCAATCCGGCACAATGCAGAACGGAAAACTTTGATCCGAAGCTTCGATTATAACTGTAAAGAAGAAGCTACAAGAAACTTTACAGTGTAAACAATCAATCAATCAAATGTTTATTTGCTAACTACAAAATGAAATAAGAATATTTAGTGTGATTCCGCTAAATCCAGATAATAAGATCTATATTGGGGCGGTTTTATCATTAATTTACCTACAATAATCCTTTATGGGACGATCGTCCCAATATACCGGGTTACAGGAAAAATCGTGCTAGATCCATTAAGGGCGTGGAGTACCCATCATTTCTGACTTATTTCAATATGAAACACTCTAGCCTAAACTTAACCCTTTTCGAGATATACGACTTTTAATTTTTTTAATTGAAAATTCCCGTTTTTTAGGCTACGAAATTTAATTATGTTTATTATGTTGGGGGGCGAGTTGACTAGACTAGTCGCGACCCCTTCTCGCCCCTGGTACGGCGGACGAGGGCTCACGGGGAACCCTCCCGTGAGGCCTCGTTAGTGGGTTCGAGTCTCACATAGTCCCAGAAATGCAAGGGCCTTTCACCCCTCAAAAAAAAGGTGTTTCATAGCGAAATAAGTCAGAAATGATAGGTACTCCACGCCCTTAACGGATCTAGTCAAGTCATACTCCTAGTAAAGTGGTGGCAACTTTACCAGAACCTTCTATGGAGTTTTGGAAACAACACGAAAAGAAACGTTTCACCATCATTCCCCACACTAATGCCTGTAATCCAACACTTAACGTATAAAATGCCACCAATTTTATGCACTAACACTGAAAATAACACAAGTTTTGGAAAATAATACAAAGCGGTGACGCAATCTTTTTCGTTTTCCCGCCGAAACTCTTCTTTTTCTTTCTTAAATGTCGTTATATTTTTTATGATCTCTATTACTACTCTATACTACTCTGTGGTAAACGGTGCTGGTATCACGTTGATTATTGTATATTACTCATAAGCTATAATTTTAATGTGGTACTGTTTGTTTTCCAAAATAAAGTAAATAAAAAAAAAATTAACAATTACATTTTCTACCTGCAGAGTGTAGAATTAATCGAAATAGAATTATGCGAGAGTGCGTTGTGCGCATCTCACGCGCCGGTGCTCGTGCGCGCACTGCGCCCGCACACGTGCCGCCTGCGCGCCTTGTGCTTGCAGCGCGCCTCGCTGCAGGGAGAGCCTTTACTGTGCTTAGGTAAGTAACGCCCGTGTGCACTGACGTTGACACTTATACTGACTGGCCCGATAGCTCAGTTGGTAGTAGCCTTCTGAACTGTGGGTTGTGGGTTCGATTCTCACTCAGGACAAACATTTGTCTGATGAACTTAGGTGTTTGTTCTGTGTCTGGGTGTTATATTGTATTTATAGGCAGAACGGTTTGTGCGTAGGTTGCAACCTATATAACTATAGGCCTTCAGCATGTTCACCGGGCCGCGTCCGGAGCAAGAATGATCATTCCTGTATTTCATTCGTAGTACACTGAGCGGTCCCATTTTATTGCCAGATGGTTGGGGGAGCAATGATAGTTGCCGGTGTTGCCACTGTAATAAATTTAAATGCCACCACAGGATAAATTACGGTACTGCTCGCTGCGCATAGAGTTTATAACTGGACGTAGCCACCGTCATATTCTATGTATGTATTTACAAACAAAAACTATCTAAGTATTGTATCAGTTATCTGGTTCCCATAGCACAAGCTTTGCTTAGTTTGGGGCTAGATGGCGCTGTGTGAGATGTCCACACATATTATTATTATTATACTATGACGTCCCTAATGTAACGCTTGGGTACGTTCTACAGACAGACAGGGCTGTAGTTAGAGGCGAATTTGAGGTTGAGGTTTAGGATTAATTTACGAGCCCGTGCTTCGAGAGATATGAGGGAATGCTGACCAATGCAGCATTTCCTCATATATTGAATAGAATTTGAGTAAGGCGGAAGTAAAAAATGTATAGTTGAAGGGTTGAGAATAAAAAGGGTTTAACTGTTAAATTGATAGTTTTGAGAAAATTGACTGTAAACTTCAACGGCGTTATTTTAATGTAGAGTGCTTATAAGGTAATAGAAAAGGTTTACGTAAGTTTCAGTTGCTTGAAAATGTATTGATTCTATTTTAAAATACAAAATATAGTACTGATTCGTACAAACTGTAAAAATATAAAGCGAACTGTATTCCTGTGTCAGATAAACCGTTTTTAGACTGACAATCTCTAGATTTAAGCCACATTTCGGTAGTTCGAGAACGTATTATTGTAGATAAAACACGCTGAATCCAACGATAACGATGCCGCCCATTTTTGAAGTAATACTTCTTTACGCGCGCTTGACTTGGGGAGTAAGCTGGTGAATGAGTAACGAGGCGCACGGAAGTTGAGAAGGAGATATAAGTTAGTGAAGATAGAAAGAGAGTATATTACTGTAGGGTAAGAGAGAGACGTAGATCTCCATTGTCAACATAACAAAGTTAAAAAAATTTAAATGTCCGGTACAATGACAATTGAAGGGGTGAGAACAATAAGGGTTTAACTGATTTTTTTCACAAAATGACTTAGGGGTATAGTTGGATTCAGCGTGAAATTATCTACAATAATACATTCTCAAAATACCGAAATGTGGCTTAAATCTCGAGATTTTTGAGTCTAAAAACGGTTTATCTGTCACAGGAATATAGTTCGCTTAGCATAAAAATATTATTATATTTATTTTATTATATTATATTTTTACAGTAATTGTATGAATTAGTACTATATTTAGTATTTTAAAATAGAATTAAAACATTTTCAAGCAAGTGAAACTTACATAAACCTTTTCTATTACCTTATAAGCACTCTACATTAAAATGACGCCGTTGAAGTTTAAAGTCAATTTTCTCGAAACTGTCAATTTGACAGTTAAACCCTTTTTATTCTCAACCCTTCAATTGTCAAGATGGCGACATTAACGTTAAACAAAGCAAAAACATAATTACACCGGCTGATAGATGGAGCTAAACTAAAGAAGTTTTACTTCAGTCGTGTGGTCTAAAGCACACTCGTTTTTTTTGTTTCCAGTGATAGCGCTCAAGTCTAACAGCTCGATCCGCGAGCTCCGATTGCCGGACAACGAGCTGATGGTTAGCGACGCGCAACAGCTCGCTTCGCTGCTCCGGTTCAACTTGAACATACAGCTTTTGGATCTCTCAAATAACCAAATACAAGTAATATTTTTAACTACCCTCATTTATGAACATTTAGGTACTAGGTGGTAGGACTTTTCTGCAAAGTTCGTCTAGGTAGGTACCACCGCTTTGCCAGTTATTTTGCCGCCAAGCAGTAGTGCGCAAGCACTACTGTGTTCCGGTTTGAAGGGCACTGTAGCTAGTGAAATTACTGGGCAATTGAGACTTTATGATCTGATCTCACAGTCGAGTAATTTTATTACCAGACTGTGCTGATGTCTCAGGATGGTGTGCGCAGTGCAGTGTTGCTCTAAACTCTATTTTGGAGTTCCGATTGACACTGTTCTGTTATGGGCAGCCGTGGCGCTTAACATCAGGTGAACGGCTAGCTCGTCAAATCATTCAGTAACATAAAAAAAACATTTTTTTTATTGTAAGGAATGACGCGACGAGCTAACAGTTCACCTGATGTTAAGCGACACGGCTGCCCATATCAGTTGCAGTGTCACTCGGAACTCTAAAGTACAGACGCGTGACACTGCACTGCGCATATTATCCTGAGACATCAGCACAGTCTAGCAATAAGATTACTACACTGTGAGATCAGGTCATAAAGTCTCATTAGCCCAGTAATTTCACTAGCTACAGTGCCCTTCAAACCGGGACACAGTAGTGCTTGCGCACTACTGCTTGGCGGCAGAATAACTGGCAAAGCGGTGGTACCTACCTAGACGAACTTTGCAGAAAAGTCCTACCACCTAGTGAAACTAACTACCCTCATTTATGAACATTGCGGAAGAATATTCATTTTGTGTTCTGTTTCTTACTATCAATGTCGAAGGATTTATTGCAAACTAGCTGAACACCGCGGTTTCGCCCGCGGATAAAAAATCCGCCCTCGTGTTGTTCAATAATTGTCCCACAGGAATATACTATCAGAATAAAAAGTATTCTATGTGTTAATCAAGGTTATAAACTATCTGGCGGACGAGGGCTCCCGGGGCGTTTTAGTGGGTTCGAGTCCCACATACCCCCTGCCACCACGGGGGTGGTGCGTGGCATTTCCCCCCCTCAAAAAAAACTATCTGTGTTCCAAATTATGGTACATGGTTAATATCCCACATGTGCGAACAAAGAGATTTGGCTCCACATTTATCATGCGAACAGCCAAGGAGTGGAACGCTTTACCGGCATCCGTATTTCCCGAAAACTACAACCTTGGAGTCTTCAAATCGAGAGTGAACAGGTATCTTCTAGGCAAGCGTGTTACATCCTAGACTGCATCGTCACTTACCATCAGGTGCGATAGTGGTCAAGCGCGAGCCTATCAAACAATAAAAAAAAAAAAAAAAAAAAAAAAAAAAACCCCCATTTTATTCTCAGGACGCAGGAACTGGTCACATAGCAGACGCGTTGGTAGAACAAGCTGCGCAGACGCCGCCTTCAGCTGCGACCTCACCTCTATCGCCACACCACTATCCCCGTGAGTACGCCATCATTATGACAAGCATAGCTCAGTTGGTAGGGCCTAACTGAACTGTAGGTTGTGGGTTCGATTCCCATCCAGGACAAACATTTGTGTGATGAACATCGATGTTTGTTCTGCATCTGATTTTTATATTGTATTCTATGTATATATTTACATATAAAAAAACGTTGTGATACAAAAAAGAGTGTGGTTTTTTTAATGCTGCTTTACCACAGACTCCTGGGTCCATGCTCTTTTTTAATATACTGCTCACATATTGTTATTTGTGTTATTATTATTATTATTCTAGCTGTGAAAACTTTTAATTAGCCATAATTATATTACGTGTAAATATATTGTAATATATATAGCTGTTAGTTTTCCGAAGAAAATAAAATAAAAATAAAATAAATTATTTATTATATAGAAGAGGGACGTATTCACACTTTTTTACTATTTTCTTTAAAAGAAAAAAAAGGAGAAAAAAAAACGAGTGCGGTTTAGACCACACGACTGAAGTTAAACTCTTACAGCCTTATTAATAAACACGAACTAGCTTTAGACTAGTTACACCATCTTTTGTCTCTTTCGATCCAGCTAAATATTCCAGTAGTAAAAAAAGGACAAAAGCTGAAGTAACTAATCCGAGACTAATACCCGTTTATTAATAAGGCTGTATTATTTTGAAAACTATCATGAGTATGACACACTTTGTAAGATAAATAACGGCTAAACTTCACGTCAATGAAAAGTCGAAAATTACTCTGACATATTCTATGTATGTATTTACAAACAAAAAGTATCTAAGTATTGTATCAGTTATCTGGTTCCCATAGCACAAGCTTTGCTTAGTTTGCGGTTAGATGGCGTTGTGTGAGATGTCCACAAATATGTTTGAAGTAAAACTTCTTTACGCACGCTTGGTTTGGGGAGTAAGCTGCCGAGGCGAATGGAAGTTAAAAGTTGTTGGTTAACGAAGATCTCCATTGTCAACATAACAAAGTTAAAAATTTGTATTATTATCTTGGTATGTCTGGTAAAATGACAATTGAAGGGTTGAGAATAAAAAGGATTTAACTGATTTTTTTGACAAAATGACTTATGGGTATCGTTGGATTCAGCGTGAAATTATCTTCAATAAAACATTCTCAAAATACCGAAATGAGGCTTAAATCTCGAGATTTTGAGTCTAAAAATGGTTTATCTGTCACAGGAATACAGTTTTCTTAGCACAAAAACATTACTATATTTATTTTATTATTTTATATTTTACAGTAATTGTATGAATTAGTACTATATTTAGTAATTTTAAATAGAATTAAAACATTTTCAAGCAACTGAAACTTACCTAAACCTTTTCTATTACCTTATAAGCACTCTACATTAAAATGACGCCGTTGACGTTTAAAATCAATTTTCTCGAAACTGTCAATTTGTCAGTTAAATCCTTTTTATTCTCAACCTTGTAGATAATTTCACGCTGAATCCAACGATACCCATAAGTCATTTTGTGAAAAAAATCAGTTAAACCTTTTTTGTTCTCACCCCTTCAATTGTCAAGATGGCGTCATTAACATTAAACAAAGCAAAAAAAAAGTTATACCGGCCTATAGATGGAGCTAAGGAAGTTTTACTTGAGTCGTGTGGTCTAAAGCACACTCGTTATTTTAATATCTCGATAATACCGCTAACCATCACGTATCCGGCCTGCTCGATGATCCCCCGTTAATCGATTGACGTTGTAGCTCTGATCCTCAGTTGGCGGTCACGAAGCTCGCGTCGGTCTCGCGGTCCTTGTGCTGTGGAACAATCAACTCACTAGGAACTGCGCCCCACACCTTAGCAAGGCACTGGTAAGTTTATTATGAACTGCGCCCCACACCTTAGCAAGGCACTGGTAAGTTTATTATGAACTGCGCCCCACACCTTAGCAAGGCACTGGTAAGTTTATTATGAACTGCGCCCCACACCTTAGCAAGGCACTGGTAAGTTTATTATGAACTGCGCCCCACACCTTAGCAAGGCACTGGTAAGTTTATTATGAACTGCGCCCCACACCTTAGCAAGGCACTGGTAAGTTTATTATGAACTGCGCCCCACACCTTAGCAAGGCACTGGTAAGTTTATTATGAACTGCGCCCCACACCTTAGCAAGGCACTGGTAAGTTTATTATGAACTGCGCCCCACACCTTAGCAAGGCACTGGTAAGTTTATTATGAACTGCGCCCCACACCTTAGCAAGGCACTGGTAAGTTTATTATGAACTGCGCCCCACACCTTAGCAAGGCACTGGTAAGTTTATTATGAACTGCGCCCCACACCTTAGCAAGGCACTGGTAAGTTTATTATGAACTGCGCCCCACACCTTAGCAAGGCACTGGTAAGTTTATTATGAACTGCGCCCCACACCTTAGCAAGGCACTGGTGAGTTTATTATGAACTGCGCCCCACACATTAGCAAGGCACTGGTAAGTTTATTATGAACTGCGCCCCACACCTTAGCAAGGCACTGGTAAGTTTATTATGAACTACGCCCCACACCTTAGTAAGGCACTGGTAAGTTTATTATTTACTAGTTGCGCCCCGCGGTTTTACCCGCGGATAAAAAGTATTTTAATTATTTGCTGATCCCATGGGAAAATTTCACTTTTCCGGGATAAAATGTAGCATATATTATGTTGATCCAGTGTATAAGCTATCTTGGTACCAAATTTCATCAAAATCCATTCAGCCGTTTGAGCGTGAAGGAGTAACAAACGTACATTTTATCCCGGAAAAGTGAAATTTTCCCGTGAGATGAGCAAATAATTAAAATACCTTTTATCCGCGGGTGAAACCGCGGGGTGCAACTAGTTGTCAAATATTATATAGCAGTCCCATTACAATATATGAGTTTGATAAAAAAAGCTGTTCTCTTTCTCACTACTGGTGCAAGCAATCCGGCACAATGCAGAACAAAACTTCACTTCAATTCACTTCACTTCAATTCAATTCACTTCACTTCACTTCAATTCACTTCACTTCAATTCACTTCACTTCACTTCAATTCACTTCACTTTTGTTTCCAGCGTTCATCCCAATCTTTGTGCGTGTTGAACATCGGTCGCAACGCCCTGGGCGCTGAATGCGTTAGGGCTTTGCGTTGCGGAGCCCTATTGTCGCTGGGGCTCCAGGGCGCCCGTCTAGGACCGGACGCGGCTGCGCCTCTCGCTGAACTAGTGAGGAGAGATACAAGTCTTCAGGTAACTATATGAAAGTTTGGCACTAAGGTATGTATGGAGGTGCCAATCTTCAAAGTTGTATAATAAAACTCAGAATATACTGGAGGTCTGGATATTGAAACTTTATTTTGGCATAATTATTACTAAAGTACAAAATGTGAGTCTGCAACTAGCGCTAGTTTAAGGAGCATTACAAAATAGGAACAGTGCAAGAGCGAGGACGGACGCAAAGAAAGAGAAGGTGATACATGTGAGCGAAAAGGAGCGATATAGGTTCTGTGCTGTCTAAATAACTTGTGGGAAGTTGTTCCCACAAAAGAAAGAAATACTTTATCTGGACAAACTGTACGCAGTAACAAATATTGATGATAACTACAACTAAAAGAAAAAAAAAACAGAACTTTGTATATGTATAGGCAAAATAGGGTTGTGCGTAGGTTGCAACCTATATAACTATAGCCTTCAGCATGTGCACCGAGCCGTGTCTGGAGCAAGAATGATCAGTAGTACACCAAGCGCTCCCTTTATATAACCAGATGGTTGGGGAAGCGATGACAGTTGCCGGTGTTGCCACTGTAATAAATTTAAATGCTACCACAGGGTAAATTACGGTACTGCCCACTGCGCATAGAGTTTATAACTGGACATTGCCGCCACCGTATGCAACATTTTATTTTTATTACAGTCTTACAGCACTCTTACGTGCAACTATACTCATCTGATAAAACAACGTTTTTTCAGAAAAATAACAACGTTATTCCGTAGAACTACCAGTCATTCTGATTATAACAGTGTATATTAATACTCTATTGTACAATAACAACAGTGTATTCTAATACTGTATTGTACAACAACAACAGTATTTTAATAATCTATTGTACAACAACAACAATATTTTAATACTCTATTGTACAACAACAACAACAATACTGTATTTTATACTTTATTGTACAACAACAGTGTATTTTAATACTTTATTGTACACACAATAACAGTCTATTTTAATAATTTATTATACAACAACAACAACAACAGTGTAGTTTAATACACAATTGCACAATGACAACAGTTTATTTTAATACACTATTATACAACAACAACAGTGTATATTTATACTCTATTGTACAACAACAACAGTGTATTTTAATACTTTATTGTACAAATACAAGTGTATTTTTATACTCTAGTAGTCTAGTTTATTTGAATACTTGTATGATATAAAAATAATTTCTGTCATATTGTTATTTTATTCTTAAGGTTGAAAATGCATTGTTATCGTTTCAGAGGCTAGACCTACGGGACAACAGATTGGGCGTGGCGGGCCTGCAAGCGATTTTGAACGCTATGAAAGACAACACAACGCTTACACAGATAGATTTGGATGATCCTGGGGTGAGTTTTATTTATTTTAACCGCATGAACCCGATAGTTCAGTTAGTAGCCTTCTGAACTGTGGGTTGTGGGTTCGATTCCCACTTAGGAAAGTAAGTATTGTATCAGTTATCCGGTTCCCATAGCACAACCTTTGCTTAGTTTAGGGCTAGATGGCGCTGTGTGGAAGGTCCACACATATTATTATTATTATTGATTGAGTCTATCCATAAAACAGAAGCTGCGGATTCGATTCCCGCGTTTTTGCACAGATAAAAATAACGTAAACACTTGTTCTGTATCTAGGTTTTGTGGGAGCATGGTCCTCGTAGTTCCTGGGTCCCTAGACACAGGGAATCCTAGTTAGGGTCCAGGATCTATGTATGTGATCGTTGGGCATTGTTTATTTATTTTCTCCATCCATTTCAGACAGCCTCTGTGGTGTGGTGATTGAGCAGATCAGCTCATAAATCGGAGGCGGCGGGTTCGATTCCCGCGGCAGGACAAGTGTCTACAGAAAAAAAAGAGCAAATACTTGTTCTGAGTCTGGGTGTTGTGGGACCATGGTCCTCGTAGTTCCTGGGTCCCTAGACACAGGGAATCCTAGTTAGGGTCCAGGATCTATGTTATTATTATTATTCCAGGAGCTAACAACCCTAACGGCGAACAACTCGGACGCGGCGACTATCGCGCGACTGTCGCGCGACATATCGTCGTTGTGTCGCCGCAACGAGCCGCCGGCGACGGAGCCCGAACGACGAGTGCATAGGAAAATCAGCCTTACGTGCCACACTGCATTCGCTGCTAAGGTACCTACGTCACCACAAATAATGAAGGGATGAGATCAAAAAGGGTTTAAATGACTTTTCACAAAACGACTTATGGGTATCGTTGGATTCAGGGTGAAATTATCTACAATAATACATTCTCAAAATACCGAAATGAGGTTTAAATTTCGATATTTTCAGTCAATTACGATTTATCTGACACAGGAATACAGTTCACTTAGCATGATAACATTATTATATTTATTTTATCTAAATATATATAACTCAAAGGTGACTGACTGACTGACTGACAGACTGACATAGTGATCTATCAACGCACAGCCCAAACCACTGGACGGATCGGGCTGAAATTTGGCATTCAGGAAGATGTTATGACGAAAAATTTCTTATTTATGATAAAAAGTCCTTTTTAGCCTTTCTTAACGGATGTAGGCATCCGCTAAGAAAGGATTTTTCGAAATTCGACCTTTAAGAGCACAATGGGTGGTTGAATTATTTTCCCATAGGCCACGCTGCGGGCGAAGTTGCGGGCAGAAGCTCGTCATACTATATTTTTACTGTAATTGAACGAATTAGTACTATATTTTGTATTTTAAAATAGAATTAATACATTTTCAAGCAACTGAAACTTACATAAACCTCTTCTATTACCTTATAAGCACTTTACATTAAAACGACGACGCCGTTGAAGTTTAAAGTCAATTTTCTCGAAACTATCCATTAGACAGTTAAACCCTTTTTGTTCTAACCCCTTCAATTTTGATTTGTAAATGTGGTAAAAATAGCCTGGGTTTTTGGCGGGAAAGCGAAAAAGATTGAGTCACCGCATTGTATTATTTTCCAAAACTTGTGTTATTTTCAGTGTGGGAAGAATTGTGATATATAGTTGGAAGTGCAGAATGGGGTACCTGGTGGTTTTGTTTTAAAGTCCTTCGATGTGGAGTAATCCATTCAAATCGGCACTGGTTTTGATGCACATATATCACATTCTAACAATAGTTTTTCCGTTAGAAGTCCACACACTCGCGGCCGCGGGATATTTTAATGAATTTTATATATTTCGGGAGTAGCGTGCGTTGCGTTGCGTTTTTACCGTCCGACGACTACCACAGGCAATTGTAGACTCGGGGGTAGGATGGAAAAGGAAATGCGTAAAGAGTAATTGAGTGTGTGTGGTCTGTATAAAAATATAGATAATAAATATAACTAATTAAGCGGCGCGTACACAGTGTTAGTGCATAAAATTGGTGGCATTTTATTCGTTAAGTGCTGGATTACAGGCGTGAGTGTGGGAAAACGGTATAATGATGGTGAAACGTTTCCTTTCGTGTTGTTTCCAAAACTCCATAAAAGCTTCAAGTAAAGTTGCCACCACTTTACTAGGAGTATGGCTTTGACTAGACTATGACTTGACGAGTTGACGTGACACATATTTGCATGAAATATCATTTACTTGATAAATCATGAATTACTTGACACTGGCTAAATACACAAAAGTGTGGAACTAAAACATAAAAGAATAGCCTGTTTGCAATAAGAAATTTTGACTTTGATTTGTCTTAACAATAATATTTGGTTTTTAATTGAGTTTACAATGGTGTCCATTCTGTGTCGCATACTCTAAAGCTAAACGAAATTAACACATTTCCGTCTTTTTCATTTCCCCTTTATCAGAAGAGTAATAGAATATTATTAAAACAGCCCCATTAATCGGACAAACACTTTAATAAAGAAAGCTTAATGTTATATTTAAGTTACACATAATATTCCCTACGTCTTCGCACGCCATTGCTACCACAGACAACAACGAGTATACAGAGACAGTAAAGTATCTATAATAGAACTAATATCACCACAGAGTAATCAACTTAAGGCCGCTATTCATGACATACTAATGATATCCAATAAAGCTGGCTGGCTCGATAGCTCAGTTGGTAGTAACCCTGCCTTCTGAACTGTGGGTTGTGAGTTCGATTCCCACCCAGGACAAACATTTGTGTGATGAACATAGGTGTTTGTTCTGTGTCTGGGTGTTATATTGTATTCTATGTATGTATTTACGAACAAAAAGTATCTAAGTATTGTATCAGTTATCTGGTTCCCATAGTACAAGCTTTGCTTAGTTTGGGACTAGATGGCGCTGTGTGAAATGTAGACAGATATATATTTATTTAAAGAGTACCGCCATACTTCAAGTTTAGTTTAGAGAATGCGACACAGAATCGATACCAATGTCGTCGTTCCCCAGCTGCAGCCGGTCCCGAGCGAGGCGGCGCGGCGCTCGCGGCTGCGGTCCCCCGCGCCGTCCCCCGCGCCGTCCCCCGCGCCGTCCCCCGCCGGCTCCCCCGTGCCCAGCCAGCACGCCTCCAGGTTCTCCGTGAGTACTATGCTGGAGCAGCACGTCGGCTCGTAACCCGCAGGTGGCGGGTTCGAGTCAACTCAAAAGCGCCACCGTTTACATGGTTAATATCCCACATGTGCGAATAAAGAGATTTGGCTCTACATTTATCAAAGTCAAAGTCAAAAGATTTATTGCAAATAGGCTAATTTTAGCACTTTTACAAGTCAAAATTATATTAGGTACTTAAATTTAAGTTATTTCACTAAGCATATAAAATTACAAAGTGCTTATTGTCAAATAATATATAGCAAGCCCATTACAATATAATTTTTTTTTTTTTTTTTTGTAATGAGGTACCTTAATAGTACATCATTAAAATTACAATCTAGCCATCACTACGGCTAATAAGTAATTTAAATTTGACTTAATTTGCTAAAGTAATCATAAGAATGTGTCCATTAACACTTTTCTTAATGTCTCTATTAAGGGGAAGACACTTTGTTCATGAGTCTTTTTGAGTAACACTCACTACACTATGGTCAATATCACTATCACTAAACTAACTCAAAAGGTTTTTTCCTTTTTAGTCTTCTCACTATATCCGTGTTATCGAGGAGCTGGATCACCTCGACATTCACATGGTGGTGAAGCCTTCGTTCATGAGCTTCAGCGAATTTCTTTATGACGTCAACAACAAGGTCTACCTTTAGGTCCCGGTGTAGGTCCTCGTTTCTGATATACCAAGGTGCATTTACAGCGCACCGCAGTACTTTGTTTTGAAAACGTTGGATGATCTGTATATTGTTTTGTGTGGTACAGCCCCATAACTGAATACCATAAGTCCATATTGGCATGAGGACTTGTTTGTATAAAAGTATCTTATTGTGCACTGACAACGAAGAATGCTTCCCAAGCAGCCAGTGCATCTTCCTGTAGCGAAGCTCTAGTTCATCGCGTTTCTTTTTGACATGAGCCTTCCAGCGAAGCTTTGCGTCTAGTGTCATGCCTAAATACTTGGCTGTATTTTCGTACGGTATTTGTTGGTTGTTTATAAATACCGGGTAGTAATGTGGTCTTTTGTTAGTAAAATCAATGTGTATGGACTTGCTTTCGTTAAGTTTTATTCTCCATTTGTTAGTCCAATCATAAATTTTATTTATAGCTGATTGGACTTTTTCGACGGCTTCCTCTTGGTTTCCTCCTGTAGCCATGATGGCAGTGTCATCCGCAAAGGTTGCAATGGTATTGTTTTCTATTTTTAGCATATCACAAGTGTACAATAAGTATAGGACCGGACCTAGTACACTTCCCTGTGGTACTCCAGCTTTTATTTGCTTAAGTTCGGAATAAGCCTCTTCTTGTCTTATCCTGAACTTCCTTTCTGTTATGTACGATTTTAATATATCAGCAAATGGTTTTGGCAGCATATTTCGTAATTTTTGTATCAGGCCCTCGTGCCACACTTTATCAAATGCTTGCGCGACATCTAGAAAGATGGTAGTACAAACTTTCTTCTCTTCTAATGCGTTTTCAATAATGTTAGTGATTCTATGCACCTGATCTATTGTAGAGTGTTTTTCTCTGAAACCAAATTGGTAATCAGGAATCAACTTTTTATCTGCTACAATAGTTTTTAATCGTTTCAGAAGTAGTTTTTCAAACAGTTTCGACATTATCGGCAGCAAAGATATCGGTCTGTATGATGTTGCCTCATGTGGTGGTTACAATATATGAGTTTGAAAAAAAGCAGTTCTCTTTCTCACTACTGGTGCAAGCAATCCGGCACAATGCAGAATAGAAAACTTTGATCCGAAGCTTCGATTACAACTGTAAAGAAGCTACAAGAAACTTTACAGTGATGTATTTTTTTTTCTTCTTTCTACTGTCTTTTACAATGTATATAATTCAGTACAGTTGAGATAATGAATATGTTACAAAAATAACCACCACGTATCATGCGAACAGCAAAGAGTGGAACGCTTTACCGGCGTCCGTATTTCCCGAAACCTACAACCTTGGAGTCTTCAAATCGAGACTGAACAGGTATCTTCTAGGCAAGCGTGTTACATCCTAGACCGCATCGTTACTTACCATCAGGTGTGATAGTGGTCAAACGCGAGCCTATCAACCAATAAAAAAAGAAAACTCAGGACAAGTATTTGTGCACAGAAAAAGCGCATATACTTGTTCTGAGTCTGGGTGTTGAGTGACCACGGTCCTCGTAGTTCCTGGGTCCCTAGACACGGGGAATCCTAGTTAGGGTCCGGGATCTATGTATGTGATCGTTAAGCGTTATTATTATTATTTTCTATTTAATTCTTCATCGAAATTGTTTTAACCCACATGTTTTATATTCTAGGTGACCCGAGTGACGCCGGAGCGGGAATCGTCGGTGGAAACAACTAGTCCATCAACCCCTACCCGGCCGAGCTACTGTCTCACTCCCTCGCGGTTTAAAGTTGTGCAAGTATGTACATCTGTCTCTATCTATATAAAAGGCTTTGTCCTCAGTTACTGTCTGAATTTATATACATAAACTGTACGCCATGCCTCCAAAAATCAATTAATTAAATTATCTATTGATTTCAATCAATTTTATATATATATATGTCTTCTTTTTACCGCATATTCGTTAAATTCCTTATCCCGCGCACTCCTCAGTACTGCATATTCATCAAGTTCTTCGTACCACACACTCCTCAGTACTGCATATTCGTTAAGTTCCTCGTACCACACACTCCTCAGTACTGCATATTCGTTAAGTTCTTCGTACCACACACTCCTCAGTACTGCATATTCGTTAAGTTCTTCGTACCACACACTCCTCAGTACTGCATATTCGTTAAGTTCCTCGTACCACACACTCCTCAATACTGCATATTCGTTAAGTTCCTCGTACCACACACTCCTCAATACTGCATATTCGTTTAGTTCTTCGTACCACACACTCCTCAGTACTGCATATTCGTTTAGTTCTTCGTACCACACACTCCTCAGTACTGCATATTCGTTTAGTTCTTCGTACCACACACTCCTCAGTACTGCATATTCGTTAAGTTCTTCGTACCACACACTCCTCAGTACTGCATATTCGTTTAGTTCTTCGTACCACACACTCCTCAGTACTGCATATTCGTTAAGTTCTTCGTACCACACACTCCTCAGTACTGCATATTCGTTAAGTTCCTCGTACCACACACTCCTCAGTACTGCATATTCGTTAAGTTCTTCGTACCACACACTCCTTAGTACTGCATATACGTTAAGTTCCTCGTACCACACACTCCTCAGTACTGCATATTCGTCTGCATCTTTAACAAACAAGTCACTCATTTATTAATTTAAATTCGCTTTTACTTACAGGTAGCTGAACCACCACAGATTCAAGCTCCTCCGATCCAGAAGCGGGCGCCGTCTCGTTTCTCTGTGACAAGAAACTACGATGCGATCTATAATCCGTCACCAAGTGGGAGCCCTAGTCCTTCGCCCACGCCTAGCATCTCGCCTGTGCCCAGTGTTACATCCACTGTGTTAAGTGGATCACCCGTGATGAGTGGATCACCCGTGATGAGTGGATCACCCGTGATGAGTGGATCACCTACCGTGATTAGTGAATCACAAACTGTTATTAGTGATACTGAAACGGCCATATTTAGTGGTTCTCCAACTGTTGTGGTTAGTGAAGCGGTATCAATGCCAAGTGGATCTCGGAATGCTTCAGAAAATGCCATCATTCGTGGATCTCCAACGATAATTAGTGGATCGCCAGATGTGCTTGGTGGATCTGCCTCCATTAGTGATCCGCCAGCAGTCACTCTTTTTAGTGCTTCAGAAAAACCCATGATTAGTGGCTCACAAAATGTGATTAGTGGATTTCCAACAACTGTTAATCCTGGCCAATCATTGCCCGGACTCAAAACAAATGAAACGACGCAAATGCTTAGTGCTCCAACCGTGGTAATAAGTGATATAACAACTGAAGTTTTAAGACCAATGTCCAGTTTAATACCAAAATCTGAGATTAATGTTCCAGTCGGTGGAACGTCAACTCCGATTTCACTAAAAGTGATGACAGAAAATTTGATTGCGAGTAAATTGGGTGCTGTACCAATGACTGAAGCATCAGCGAAAATTACTATCTCCAATGCCACGCTGATTCCAGAAAGTTCTACAGTGTCGAGTATAGAAACATTGGTTCTAACCGATTTGGCCGATGATTTTGTTACATCCGGTGTAAAGACATGTGTAACGCCTTCGTTGATCGCTGTTCCATGTGCGTCTCCTGCAATGTCTTCCGTGGCAGGATTTGTACCCAATTCGTCTCTGGCACACGGACCTATCAGTGAAAATATCACAGAAGCAACCCATAAAATAGAGACAAGTGAAAATATAATTGGAACATGTCAAAACATAATTGGGACAAGTCAAAATGTAATTGAGACAAGTCAAAATATAATTGAGACAAGTCAAAATATAATTGCGACAAGTCAAAACATAATTGGGACAAGTCAACGTACAAGAGGAACTGATACAGGCGCAGAAATACGAGCTAGTAAAACTAGTGACATAGTGATTACTGGGCCACTGGAAAAATCGAGGGATTTACCTTTAATAAGTGGGACAAGAATCCCAGTTTCAACCGAGGCAGCATCAATAGAAGATATTTGGACGAATGACGCTTGGAATTTAGAACATAGTGATATAGGTAGTACAATTTTAACACACAGTACTATTAAAATGACTGGGACAGTTAGTGGGAGTACGGCAACGCTAAGCGGGGCGTTAAGTGGGATCACGACTTGTCGATCATTCAGTTCAGAGAAAGATAATCCCGCTTTTAGAGAATGTACCATTCCTTTAGTTTCTAAACGACTAGATGAATCAGTATTATTTTATACAAAAAGCGAACCTCTTATGGTTACTGATATTTGCCCAATCATGACCAATGTTGGCGCAAAGACGAGTCTAGTAAATATAGACGGATCTACGTTTGAACCAAGGTTTGAGCCAGAAGCAACCAAAAGTATGTTTGCACCAAAAGATGTGGCAAACGCAAGGTTTTCTATATTGCCCATTCTTGACAATTCTGGTACAGTACATGATATCAATGTAGATATGTCTAAAGTAATTGACAATACACCTCGATTTGTAATACCAACAAATATAGAAGGAGGTGCAAGTATGATATTAGGAGAATTTTTAGAGCCAAAGGTTGCCAGTGTTGCAACAGAACCAAAAGAAATAGCAAATACAATATATTTAAATAAAGATGCCACAATGCCATATATTACTGAAGATAAGCCACTATCAGACCGCGTGTCCAGTGTAAATAGAACTGCGACTAAAGAATCTAATGCATCAGTATCTAGCATAATCGAAATGCCAAGTAAAATTGGCCCTAAGAAATTGGAAAGTATAGAAGAAGTTGATTCTGTTGGAGAAAGAGCTATGCAACAAATATTGCCTATGGAACATGTGTCTGGATCAACAGATACCTCAGAAATATGTAAGTTCGCTGAACAAATAATAGATAAAGGTCCATGTTTAGATAAAAATATATCTACGAATGTAAAAATTGAAAAATCTGTGCCAGAAACTAAAGATATTAATGTAAAAGCCTTAAAATCTATATTAAAAGATGAATCAAGGCCGAAAGAAACAAAGTCAGAGTCAGCAGAAGGTATTGCAAAAGAAGCTATGATCAGAGACGAGAAAATTGCAAGACTAGACGCTGATATAACTTCTCTTGAAGATGGAAGTTTATTAAGGACACCTGACAGTAATAAAGACATTAGTGATACCAAAAAATGTGAAACGAGTGCCCAGGGTGTAAAAAACAAAACTTACAGTGACGTTGTCAAAAGTGATCCAAAATATAAAGATAAGTCTGAACAATTGACTCATAAAGAGGAAATTAGTGATAGTGTTGTAAAAACTGAGACTAAATTAGTGAAAAGTAGCGTAGAAATGAGTGATTCGGACAAACTAGATGTTCAAATCGCAGTGACAGTTAAAAAAGAGTGTGTACAAGACGCCGCCAAAGTACATAGCGACCAAAATAATGATTTCGTTAAACTAGATGATATTATAATTAGTAAGAATGAAGGTAGGACTATGAAGCAAATAGAAGCATTAACCGAAGATCTAGGCAATCTCTTAAAGGAGATGAGGGATATGTCTTCGAAAAGCCGTAAAGTTAAAGAATGTACAGTAGATATAGCTAGCGTAGACACTAACAAAGTACCTGGTAACTTTAACAGAGATGTAGTTCTTAAGAAAAATAAAAGCGAATCCAGTCTGGATAGTCCAGATTTGGAGGTATCTAGGCTTATGAATAAAAAACTGATCGGTAGCCCGTTTTGCGATAGCAGTTCTTCATTGGAAATTTCGGGGAGCTCGATGGAAAGCCTCAACGCTATCGAGAGTCAACATGCTTCATGCCATATGATCCCAAGGCAGGTTGTAATACAAGAATCGGCAGAATCTGATATGGAATTGGATAGGAGAAAAGAGGTCGCGTTGTCGACAGAAAGCAGTATGGAAACCAGTGACTCTACACCAGTGAACAGCGGAAATTTTTTGAACACATCCGTAAGCTCAAATGAGAGTGTATCACCTATCATATTTGGAAAGAAAAAGAAAATTCATGATTCTCTATCGAGTTTGGAAGCTAGCATGAGCTCATTGGAAAAGATAATGGTGACGTCAGCAGATTCGGGAATAGAATATTCCTTGCAGCAACCGTCGGAGAATAAGGAAGACAATTCGTCGAACGAAGGAACGTTGACTCACAACTCGAGTTTGAGGGAGACCGTGAAAAAGGTAGATCAGGAAACGTTGACGTCATCGCCGAAACGCGCGTCCAGTTTATTAGATGTTCCCGCGTTGAAAACGAAAGGATTGGATAAAATGAGAAAGATATCTTGGGTGGCACCGTCTTCCAGTTTTCATATACCACGATTGGAGAGTGACAAAATTGAAAAGCCATCGCATTTGGAGAAGCTTTTAAGTCTATTCCAACATCCTACGAGTTTGTTCTCGAGAGGGTCGCAAAGCGATGAGGATAGGAAGTCCGCTTCAAACACGCCGCCTAGAAAAGATTCCTCACTAACCAGCTCGTTTTGGTCTTGGGGCAGCACAATTGAAAAAGAAAGAGACGACAAAGATGACTCGTCCGAAGCGACAGACTCCACTCTATCAGAAAGAGTTCAAGTTTCATTCGTAGATGAGTCTTTTTCTAAGAAATTAGACAGTAAAACCCCTTCGACTGACACGGATAATACGCTTAGCGAGTTCCAATCCTTCCCCATACAAACAGAAGGCGAATGTAAAGATAGTAAAGTTACCGATAATACCACCGATGAAAATTTAGTACAAAAATGCGTAGGTTTAAGCTTAAATACAGACAAGGCAGGCTCTAACGGCAATGCAGATACGCCTAGAGCCAGTGATATGACAGATCTCAATAAACCCAACGATATAAATAGAAACCACGAAACTGCCAGCGGGAACGTTGGCGATATCGAAGACAAAACCGAAAACGTTAAAATAGACAAAGACGACAGAGAAGAATTAAAATTGGAACCGATCAGGCCGAGGTCTTTTGCGGCGGTTCTAAAATCCTCCGGTTCGGAAAATTCTCTAGATAAACAACCGAGTCCAGATTCAGGTCAACCTGTAGACAAGTTACCAAGCAAAGTTATTAGAGGGATCAAAGAAAACATAAGCCCTGAGAATACTTTGACATCAAGTATGACTAACACGAAGGCTTTAGCCCTTGAGTTGACAGAGAGACAGGTCAAAAATCAGTCCATAGTGAACACGGTTTTGGAAGTATCCAATCCGTTGTTCGACAAAACCGAACCCAAAACTGAACCTATTAAGTCACATAGTGATTTAGCACCAATAGCAACTATAGAGGAAACTTGCGACGAGGCAGCTGACAACACAGTAAATATAAAATTACAATTTATAGACGACATCAAAACTGATGAATTAGATATTCTCGTTGACAAAACGAAAGAAAAACCAGCTAGATTAGAAAACGTCGATCTAGGCAAAGACGCACTTTCATACCTCATATATGAAAGTCAAGATTTTGAACCTGATACCGAACATGCGGTAGCAGCGCGGGCGCAAGTTGCTGAAAGTTCTTTAGCTCAAGAATTGAAAGAGGCTGCAATCAAAGAAATGCTGGACCTATCTCCCGAATTAGTAATAGACGAAGCGATCGAACTACCCGAAGTCTTCACCGCCAAAGAGATCATAGGAATGAAATCATCGCCCGTGATACCGGAGCGAGCGAAATTGATAAAGTCAAATTCTTTAGAAGATTTGACGAGGCAGAGCGAAGACGTCGGCAAAACCAGCCCTAAAACGAAGACCATAGCGTTCAAAGTGCCAGAAACGACATCGCCCCGTGATATACCAGAAAGAAGACCCAAATTACGCACTATGAGCGGTTCCAGTCCTAAATCTTTGCCGGAAAGTTTGAACAAGCCATCTCCTTTGGCGAAAATTGACACGGCTTTGAAGAAACGCAAAAAGGTGTCGTCTTTAGGCAAAATGGCGAAGGACTCTTTGCTAGCGCTGAATATGAGCGAGGATGAGATCGCCGAATACAGAAGATCGTACGTCACCTCAGTAGAGAGTCTGCGATCTTTAGAATCGGTATCGGAAGATGCAAACTCTCAAAGCGGTATGTCAGTCGATTCCAGATGTCGGGCTTGCTTGCGGACTTCTCAAGAAAGTTTAATGTCTTTAGATTCTATTATGGACGATTGTAAGTGTGTTAATGAATGTGATAAAGCAAATCGTTCTGTCAGATAAATAAATTTGCCAGTACTTAAAGAATAAATTGGTGTAACGTGTTATAGATTAATCTAGTTCCGGTTTTAGCACCGGGTGTTTCTATTTCTCAATCTTGACAAATATAGTTGTGACTCGGTGAATATCCGGGGTTCGTAGACAAAGTGAAATTTAATTCGTTTCTTTTCCTTTAATGAAAGTATTCAGTTCATGCTATAGAACGCTCCTATATAACTAAATAAAAAAAGTACTTATGAAATTAAACTTAAATCTAGGTATTATCAAATTACAGCGAATTTAAATTCTAAAGAAAAACCTGCAACATTAATAATAATAAATATGTGTGGACATTTCACACAGCGCCATCTAGCCCCAAACTAAGTAAAGCTTGTACTATGAGAACCAGATGACTGATACAATACTTAGATACTTTTTGTTTGAAAATACACACATAAAATACAATATAACACCCAGACACAGGACAAACATAGATGTTCATCACACAAATGTTTGTCCTGGGTGGGAATCGAACCCACAACCCACAGTTCAGAATGCAGGGTTACTACCAAATGAACTATCGGGCCAGTCTTGAACAAAGCAGATATTTTATTGCCTACGAAACATTAACAAAGCACTCAGCCGGTGCCCGCGCTGTGTGTACCGTTAAATAGACATTTCGGCTGTCATGCAGTTATTTTAGGAGGCACTAAATACTAAAACAAAACCAATTTTTGTTTAATTGGACCTTGTACTAATATTCTATAGCATGGTCTGAGTACATACATTTAAGGAAAAGAGCGAAATAAATTACACCGTGTATAAATCGTACATATAAACCTTCCCCGATTTGTAGGCTATCTATTAGTGAAAAGTGTATCGAAATCCGTCAAGCAATTGCGAGATTATCGCGTAAATACGGGCGTATGTGACGAAAGATTTGAACTCATTGAGCTATGACAAATTCAATAAATATTGGAACTTTTTACATGTCTGACTTTAATGTACGAAGATTCTCATTAAATAATGAACTCTAGTGCGTTCGAATAACATACAGATTTATTTACATTACTCCTTCCTGAAACAGGTTATGAATAAATGGAATTTTGTGTAGTAGTTTTACAAAATGAAAATTGCATTATGCAATTACTTTTGCGGAAATTGCGTAGAAATGGCTTCACCGATTGAGATGAAAATTTGCACACGTATTGCTTATTCTACCAAAAGTAACATAGAATACCTTATAACCCGGAAAAATAATAGTTCTTGCGGGAAAACAGGAAATTGGCAGGTAGTATTTTATAATACCATAGACTGCAAAATTACATCAAAATCGGTGCAGCTGTTTTGGCGTGAAAGCCGCGTAAACAAATGAAAATTTCTAATTTTTAAATCAAGAATGTTATTCGTACGACAATCGTGCGCTTTTCAATTGTTCATTTTTTATTATGCAACTTTTGTAAGCACGGTATCGAGTTTGTACTCCATCCTTTTTTATCGTTTGGGATCGTTATTTCCTAGAGCGAGAACGATAGAGGGAACTCTATCGCGCGTGGAAGCGTCAGCGATGCGTTAGCACGCCAGCTTTCTCTTTCTGGTATTTGGCGATCCTGAGCAATAGAAAAGGATAAAGCGTGGAAACACTACTGATATAAAAACGAGTGTGCTTTAGACCACACGACTGAAGTAAAACTTCTTTAGCTCCATCTATCGGCCGGTATAATTTTCTGTTTGCTTTGTTTAATGTTAATGTCGCCATCTTGACAATTGTAAATTGTCATTTTACCGGAAATACCAACATAATACAAATTTTATTTTCGATTCCCCACCTAGGACCAAACATTCGTGTGATGAACATCCGATAGATGGAGCTAAAGAAGTTTTACTTCAGTCGTGTGGTGTAAAGCACACTCGTTTTTTTATTACTTGCTAGGTCATTTTTTTTGGCTCTAGACTCAGCATTAGCAATGCATTGATATTGCTCATTAGAAGGATGTTGAAATTGTACGAACGTATATTCGATGTTTAAAAAGGACATATATAAATGTAAACTTTGTAAAAAAATTGGTCAAGAAATAAAAAATTATGTAATGTACAAAATATTCTATTGTATAAAATTTCATATTTAGGAACTGACCACGTTTTGATTATATATAAATAAATGTGTAAGCGTCTATAAATATATTAAATATATCAAATTGATATGCTGAAGCTGATTATCTCTTAACATTTATATATAACTAGTAGCGCCCCGCGGTTTCACCCGCGGATAGAAAGTATTTTAATTACTTGCGCATCCCACGGGAACATTTCCAATTTTCCGGGATAAACTGTAGCCTATATGTTAATCCAGTGTATAAGCTATCTTGGTACCGAATTTCATCCAAATCCATTCAGCCGTTTGAGCGTGAAGGCGTAACAAACATACACACATACAAACTTTCGCCTTTATAATATTAGTGTGATAATATTACGTAATTATTATTGACGAGGCTTAAAATTTAAAGTATAAATCACGGAATATAAGAAATGCAACTGAAGAAATATTCAAAATGGGAAAATTTTCATAGTAACTATGTATATAAACTGTCAAATCCATTTAAATTTGTATTTATTTGGTTGCAATCAAGTTCCGTGATAGGCAGGTTAAAGGTAAAAGTATATATGGTTTAAAAGCTAAGGTTAAAATTTACTCAGGTTAAATTTCACTCAAAACTAAAAAGTTTTTTTTTTATGTTAAGGAATGACGTGACGTGCTAGCCGTTCGCCTGATGTAAAACGACTCGGCTGCCCATATCAGCTGCAGTGTTACTCGGAACTCAAAAGTATAGAGTTTCGCGTGACACTGCACTGCGCGCGTCATCCTGAGACATCAGCACAATCTAGTAATAAGATTACTAAACTGTGAGATCAGATCGTAAAGTCTCATTTGCCCAGTAATTTCACTAGCTACAGTGCCCTTCAAACCGGAACACAGCAGTGCTTGCGCACTACTGCTTGGCGGCAGAATAACTGGCAAAGCGGTGGTACCTACCTAGACGAACTTTGCAGTAAAGTCCTACTACCTAGTAAAGTGGTAAAAAAGTGGGTCGGTTCAAGAAAGGTTAAAATCCACTCGAAAGCAGATAATAAAATCTAAGCATTTAGATATGAGCTTTAATAGTTTTACATACAACACAGTTTACAATAATTAATGTATTAAATGGCGATCTGTCTGGTTGGCACTACGCTCTTGTATTGGAAACTCTTAACTGAGATTGTCGAAAGGAAACATTGTAAAATGTGCTGTATGTATGTGTATTAAAGCTCATACTTCAATGTTCTATTTTGGGTGTTAAGACAGCTTAATAATGTTATGAGAATTGGTCTAAGGGTGGATTCGACCAAACGAGAGTAAATTTTATTCCTAGAATAAATCGCCATTTGTTCGAGAGTAAATCAATTTCACATTTTACCATCTACAATTCTAAGAATAGCAAGTCCATTCGAGTATTATTACTATACTACCGTTTTTGGTGGAATAACAGTTATTCCGAGAATATTTTAATTCAAAATAGACAAAGATAAAAAAAAGACGTCCGACCATGTATTTTGTCATTTACTTTCCTACACTATAATACGACAAAAGCGAGTTGATATGACATAAGCTTGAATACCGTGTCGTTGTAGAACAACAATTGTTAACTGGGTAATAGATTCGTTCATCATTTATTCCGCTATTCGCGTATAGTAATTCTAAGCGAAGCTAAACTTAGTATTGCGTGGAAAAACGAAGAATGAATTACTCGAGTAAAATATCATGGAATAGATTATTCTGGTATAGTTACTCGTGTATAAATCCAAGTTTGGTCAAATCCACCCTTAGTCATATCTTCAGCCATAATATTGTCCGACATTCTACCCCTACTATAGTGATCCAGAAAAAGTACACCAGCTCATTTTCTTACACGAAATACAAGCATTTCAGTTATCCCGGTATTACATATGAGTCGGTAAACCGTACCATTGAATGAAGAGCAGAGAAGCACCATGTCGTCAGCACAGCTGTTCATTATCGACTCGTTTATTATAAACATGTTCGGAAAGGTCCTTGGCGTACTCCACAATCTAAACCCACTGAATGTCACGGTTCATTATAAAAAAATTGTAGTATTTTTATTTCTAATGATTTTTTTGTTGATTGACGTCACCGCATTGTATTATTTTCCAAAACTTGTGTTATTTTCAGTGTTAGTGCATAAAATTGGTGGCATTTTATTCGTTAAGTGCTGGATTACAGGCGTGAGTGTGGGAAAATGGTATAATGATGGTGAAACGTTTCTTTTCGTGTTGTTTCCAAAACTCCATAGAAGCTTCTGGTAAAGTTGTCACCACTTTACTAGACTATGACTTGACTAGATGACTTCGACTGTGACTGAACACATATTTGCGTGAAATATCATTAACTTGATAAATTATTAATTACTTGACACTGGCTGAATAAAAGTGTGGAGCCAAAACATAAAAAAAAAAATTATACAATTAGAAGACGTTTGTTATAAATATTAGATTTTTCGTTTTTTTTTTATATCTAGTAATTAAGCTGCTGCCATTTCGTATCCCTGAGTTTTATTCTGAAACTGGCTTTTGCGCGTGGCTGAGTTCGCGTTATGTTTGGTAGGTTAAGTTTGTTATTGAACGGATTTTGATGCAGTTTGGCATGTAAATATAAATACCAATTCTTGACACTACGCGTGTAAAGCCGCGGGCAGAATCTAGTTCCTATTACAAAGCCTAAAGGTATATTTTAAAAAACCATTTAAAATGTTTACAAATTTAATTTTGTGCCTTGTCAATATATTTAAGACCAAAAATACACATAAATACCCAGACATAATAATGTAACGTTTAAATCCTCAGTGTATATAAAAGCTTATATTGTGACGGTTTAGGAGATTGTTCATGGACGTGGAACGAGAAATATGAGTACTTATAAATAAAATTATTTAACATGTATACCTGATTTTTATTTCACACTAGTCTTTTTTTTATGTTATGTAATGACGTGACGAGCTAGCCGTTCGCCTGATGTTAAACGACACGGCTGCCCATATCAGCTGCAGTGTCACAAAGTATAGAGGTTCGCGTGACACTGCACTGCGCACGTCATCCAGAGACATCAGCACAATCTAGTAATAAGATTACTAAACTGTGAGATCAGATCATAAAGTCTCATTTGCCCAGTAATTTCACTAGCTACAGTGCCCTTCAAACTGGAACACAGTAGTGCTTGCACACTACTGCTTGGCGGCAGAATAACTGGCAAAGCGGTGGTACCTACGTATACAATCATTTCGTATGAAATAAAACCCAGGACAGCGCCTCTAGCAGTAACTATGCGTAACTATGAAATTCATACAAATATTGTATGATGCTCGAAAGCATAAACGCTATTTTTATATTGGAGGTACTCTTGTCCAATGGAATCAAATCGCGCAATTTTTTTAAGGTACGACGTAACAAGCGACACGGCCCATATCAGTTAGTATAGAACTCTAAAGTATAGAGTTTCGCGTGACACTGCACTGCGCGTAATCTTGAGACATCACAGTCTAGGTATAGTGGTATAAGGTCATAAAGTCTCATTTGCCCTGTAATTTCACTAGCTACAGTGCCTTCAAGCCGGAACACAGTAGTGCTTGCACACCACTGCTTGTTGTTTTGCAATAAACAATTTGAATTTTAAAAAATTATAAACAAAAAGAATTTTTATCATATTCCAAAAAGTAACTTTTAAGTACTTTTTGTTTTTTTTTGAATGAGCTAATGCTGTTGGTCTCTACCGACCTTTACAGCGTCACCGTGCGGAAGGGCGGGTGCTTAAGGCGCCCAGCCGTCACAAGTGGGAGGCAACTAGCTGGCGGGCACCCCTGGGGGGCGAGCCTCGGCTTGGGCCGTTGCCGGGATAAGGGGATCGAGAAGACTACGTCCACTGGAAGAGTGGACCCTATTGAAAGTCGCGACCGTTCTAGCTAACCTACGGGGGGTACGTCGACCTCGCCGGCGGGGTCGGTGTCTGATTGTGTTACGCTGGTATCCTATACCGGTGCCGGACGGTACCTGAGCCAGAAGGGCTAGGGTCCGGTGATCCTAGCCCATCCGATACTACGGCTGCTATAGGATCATCCGGGTCGCTCAAGACGTGTCTCGGGCGGCGACGACGGGGTGACTTTTTTGATCTTTCTCATTCTCTGGTAAGACAAAACGTATGGGTAGAAGGGGAATAACCTCGTAAATGTTAAACCAATCATCATCAAAGGCGCTACAGCCCGGGATGGGCCGTGGCCTGGTCAAGAATATATCCACACTGGTTGGTTTCCAGCCTCTAACACCGTTTCTTTTCAGCTTTCTACTGGTCTACTGGTCTTCAGGTCTACCACGATTTCTGCGACCATCTGGTTTGTGTGTTCGCGTCTTTTCCATGCGTTCCACACGGCCTAGCCACCGAAGGCGACCGAGCTTTATAGACTTGACTACATTCGGTCACCAAACAAGTTGTAGATTTCTTAGTTATATCTATGTTATGTTAAACTAATCGATGGGTAATAAAATTTTAATTATAATTAAAGAATAATCATTAAATAATAAAAATCTATTTATATGTATACAATCTAATCGAATGGGTTTCGATCGTCTAAGCAATAATAAAGATTAGTGATTTATGTTGTGGGCTTAGAATATGAGAGTACAGTTATTTTTCTTTTCGAGTAAGTAAATTAAGCCATTTATATTTTATTATTATTTTTATATACGAAAAAAACGAATCTGCTTTAGAACACGCGACTGAGTAAAACATCTTTAGCTCCATCTATCGGCCGCTTTGTTTAATGTTAATGTCGCCATCTTGACAATTGTAAATTGACATTTTACCGAACATACCAACATAATACAAATTTTAAGTAATTTTTATCTTTGTTATGTTGACAATGGAGATCTACCACAACTTTCAACTTCCATTCGCCTCGTTACGCATTCACCAGCTCACTCCCCAAGTCAAGCGTGCATAAAGAAGTTTTACTTCAAAACTTATCTTTTGGTTTATCGCGGTGGCACTATTAGGTAATCCACAAATATTTATGTTTGTCTCCATGAACACAGGTTTGATAATTCCAATTTAGAAATGTCCACAAATATTTATTCCTGTTTGTCTCCATCCAGGTTTGATTATCCCCGCGGAATTTTACCAAGATTGGTGGCACGAGAAGTACAGTGAGGATGTGAACTCCAAAGCATTGCCTAATCGTGTAATCAGTTTGATGCGCTCGACTTACGTGGACGTCGGCACGCGGATCTCAGAACTTAACGACATACGCTTTTTATACGAAGACTCACCTCATTATGAAATAGGCTATGTCTTCGCGGAAATAATCGAGAGGTATTTTATCTCGTGCTCACAAAATTTCACAAGAATCGGTTGGAAAATGCGATCTGTAGAGGAGAACAGCTAGACATCCGCTGATATGCATACGAAATCATTTAAATACTTTTTTTCTTGACTTGGGTAAGCTAGTGAATGCTAGGTGAACGTAAGTTGAAATTGGCCTATGTTTCCATTGTCAACACAAAAAAATTTGTATTATTATGTAATATGTCGGTCATAGTGTCTCAATACTCTGTCCATCCAAAGGTTGTCTGGAAGAGATCGCTCTTAGCGATAAGACCGCCCATTGTACCTATCTTATTATGTGATTCTATTTTCTACATGTTTATTTTTTGTGTCAATAAAGCGTTTTGTATTGTGTTGTATTGTCCAGTAAAATGACAATTTACAATAATTGTCAAGATGGCGACATTAAACAAAGCAAAAACAAAGTTATACCGGCCGATAGATGGAGCTAAAAAAGTTTTACTCCAGCCGTGTGGTCTAAAGCACACTCGTTTTTTTTTTCTATAGATAGATTAACCCTTTATTGTACACACCAAATAATAAAAATTACAAAGAAAAAAACCAATTGATTATACCTATATCTATAGTACCATTAAAAGAAAGTTAAGGGAGTTTTGGTGGGAAAACGAAAAAGATCGCGTCACCGCATTGTATTATTTTCCAAAACTTGTGTTATTTTCAGTGTTAGTGCATAACCTTGGTGGCATTTTATTCGTTAAGTGCTGAATTACAGGCATGAGTGAGAAAGTGGTATAATGATGGTGAAACGTATCTTTTCGTGTTGTTTCCAAAACACCATAGAAGCTTCTGGTAAAGTCGCCACCACTTTACTAGGAGTATGACTTGACTAGACTATGACTTGGCTTGATGACTTGACACTTAACTTGACATATATATTACACAACTTGAAAAATTGTCAATCACTTGACACTGGAAAAATACACAAAAGTGTGGAGCCATACAAAAACAAAAAATAAAAGAAAGTTAAGGCCTACGCGATCGCTCTACCACTCGGTGCGTTACCACACCTTAGTAGCTTTCCAGGTATAAAAAGATGGTCCTCCAAGTGAAGTTCCTAACCAGACAGATGGACTTGGTCATGTACGACTGCGTGGATAAAGTTGAGAAGATTCAACACCTGTATTTCGAGATCCAGCACCTGAGGAACATGATGCATGAGATCTACAATAAGTATTCTTCTAATCCGGAGTTTGGCGACTTGACCTCGGCGACACCTATCAAATGTAAGGCGAAACCTAGATCTACCTAATTCAGTAAACACTGTAGTCCATTGTAGTTTCTTGCTTGGATAATGAATTAGTCAATTAAAAATCGGATAGATAGATAGATCAACACTTTATTGTACACCGTAAAAAAGAAAATAAATTACAAAAAGAAAAACTTACATGATAAACTAGTACTAGTACAATAGGTGGTCTTATCGCTTAGAGCGATCTCTTCCAGACAACCTTTGAATCGGAGGAATCTATAGCTTAGAATTTTGGGCTTTGGTGTACAGGTAAAACACCGGAGTTATAGTTTAGATAAAATGTATTAAAATAAACTACTTTTTTATCTTAATGAGTGACGTGACGAGCTAGTCGCTCACCTGTTAAGCGACACGGCCGCCCATAACAGAACAGTGTCACTCGGAACTCTAAAATATAAAGTTGCGCGACACTGCACTGCACACGTCATCCTGAGACATCAGCATAGTCTGGTAATAAGATTACTCGATTGAGAGATAGAATAGAATAGAATATTAGAATAGAATATTTTTATTTGTGCAAAAATAATACATTCAGTTTACAATCAACAAAATAAGTATATAAATGATTTAAGCTGATTCTCACAATTTCGCTGTTCAGCACAGTAGGATTCCCTGTGTTGTGCTGAACAGTACTCCTCCAATGAAACATAACAATAAACTTATCATAAACTATCAAGCATATTACAATATATAACAATACAATAATAATGAAAGAATAACAAATTATTTTCAACAATTTTAGCAACAATAGTTTCTTTACCCATTACTATTACTGGAAAGTTCATTTGTATGCATGAGTTGCATGTATGAGTGATATGAGGTTGAGTGTATTTGGATGGTATTATGTGTATATAAATTTGAATCTGTGCGTTTTAAACGTAGGTTCTGACCGACAACAGAGGAATAATCGTCAGCTGTGTGAATGTTTTGCATATATATATATATATATTTTTGTCTGTTAAAAATTTTGAGAGTGCGTGATATATAGTGTACATGTGCGTGTATGTGCATGTAGGATTGTTGGTATTGTCTGTAGCAAAATGAGTAGGTAGTTAATTGTGTAATGGTGTCTAGTACATAGAATTGCTTCTTAATCATTTCAATTTAAGCTGTTTAAGTCCTATTATGTTTGTGGAACTATTGACTGTTTATGCATTCAACATATATTATATACTAATAGATAACACGTAATATCTCTTCAGTGGCTTTGTGACTCAATCCAGATAGGTAATTGATTATTTTACGTTTGCAAACTTGCTTAGTGTCATTCCGGATACCAAGTATTTTATTCAGTTTCCCGTAGATATAGTATCCGAGAAAGCGGTAAGATTTCTGTCCAAATCGTGTTTTAATTTTTGGAGCACGCCAAGTATAAAAGCGTTTAGATTTAGTTTCACCAGGATCTAATGAGCCACCCATTCCGCTTTCTAAGGCTGTCCTGTGGAAACGAAGTGCAGAAGAGAGAATGAAAATTTGCCTGACTCTAAGGTTCCTAGTGTCTTGGTATAGTTGGTCTGTCGGGTATCTATACGGTTTACCATAAGCAACCTTTAGAACAGCACGCTGCGCTCGCTCAATTTTCATAAGAAGGCTGCTACCAGCTGTTCCCCAAGACGTTACACAGTAGTATAGCAAAGATTGGCATAGTGATGTATATACCATGTTTATTATTTTATGACAAGCAATAGATCGAAGTCTTTTGAAAATGAACATTAACTTTCGGAGTCGACCACAGAGAACCTGTATTTGTTTCGTCCAGGAAAGAAGTTCATCTATGTATATGCCAAGGTATTTAAACTCTTTTTCTTGTTCTAACTGTGGGCACGTGCATTGCAGTGAGTTTCCATTATGACATGAGTGAAGCTTTATGCAGAGGCTAGTAATTGGAGCACTACGTGCTGAGACTCTGAAGGCCAGAATTTTTGTTTTAGCAGCATTCAAGGTAAGTAGATTGCGCTGCAACCAATGTACAATCTGACGTAGACCATTATTGGCGTGGGAGCTTACATCGTTCCAGTCATCACCATCAAAGATTACGGCAGTGTCATCGGCAAACGCAAATATTTTTGCATGGGGTAAGTTGATATTGCACAGATCATTGAGGTATACCAAAAACAGTGTTGGACCAAGCACACTGCCTTGGGGAACACCGAAAAACACTTCCTGTAGGCTACTGTGGTGTTCTCCTACTTTTACTTTTTGTTTTCGATCGGATAGGTAAGACTGGAACCATTTTAGAGCCGTACCTCGTACACCAATGCATTCCAGCTTTCTCACAAGAATCTGCCTCGAGACGGTGTCAAAAGCTTTCGCTAGGTCAAGGAAGACTCCGATACACCTATGTCCCATGATCAAATCAAAAGTCTCAATTTCCCAGTAATTTCACTAGACTGCTGCGGCAGTCCAGTGCCATTCAAACCGGAACACAGTAGTAATTGCGTACTACTGTTTGGCGGCAGAATAATTAGCATAGCGGTGGTACCTAACTAAATGAACTTGGCAGAAAAGTCCTACCACCTAATAAGTAAAAATGGTATATTTGATGAGAATGCGTGATGAATATTAAATAAATAAATAATAATAACACCCAACAATCATACGCGTAGATCCTAGACTCTAACTAGAATACCTATATAGGAACCTATAGGAACTACGGGGACCATGGTCTCACAACACCCAGGCTCAGAACTAGAATTTGCGCTTTTTTTCTGTGCACAAATACTTGTCCTGCCGCGGGAATCGAACCCGCCGCATCCGGGATATGAGCCAACCTGCTCAACCACGACTGAGGCTGTCAAATATAAATTTACTGTGGCATTCTTGTTCACTGCGCGTTCGTAACACGTAGCCGTTCCGAGGATCTACGCTGCTCCGTAGACTTTCTACACCGTAGAGCCTCTACACCGTAGAGCCTCTACACCGTAGATCCTCTACAAAGTAGACTATAGCAAAGGATTTTTTAGTGCTTCTTACAGTATTAACCAAATAAATGGTTTTTTATTTATTAATTAGTTGACGCCGATGCGTTCAGAAACGCGCAGGCAGCATACGAACAGGCACAAGAGAAAATACGTAAAGAATTGCAGCAAAAGAACAAGGCGTTAAAAAAGAAGCTAAAAGGCATGGAAAAGGTGCTTGGAAAACATATAGATAAACTTCCTGACAATTTGAATGCGTCATCGGATGTCTACAAGAATATGAGTGAAGCTGAAAGAAACGCGGCAATTGCAGCTTATAAAGGGACTCAGTTCGCGTACTCCATATTCCCTATAGATTACGGATGGGAATTGGAAGATTGGGAGTAAATGATCTACGATGTATTCTTGTGTTTGTGTTTTAAATAGCCGCGCGCGCCTTAAAAATAAATGAAAAACGAGCGTGCTTTAGACCACACGACTGAATTAAAACTTCTTTAGTTTAGCGCCATCTATCGGCCCGTATAACTTTATTTTTGCTTTGTTTAATGTTAATGTCGCCATCTTGATAATTGTAAATTGTCATTTTATCGGATATACCAGAACAATAATACAAATTTTTAACTTTGTATGTTGACAATGGAGATCTACATCATGACATCCGGGACCTACATCATGACATCACGCAACATTATATATTTTAGTTTCTCCTTTTTTTCGTGTGATTTGTTTTGTGTAAATGCCTATTTATAAAAATGTAATGTTGTGTGATGTCTTGAATAAATGTATTTTCTTTCTTTCTTTCTTTCTATCTATGTGAACTTACTTCAACTTCCGTTCACCAGCTTACTCCCCAAGTCAAACGTGCCTAAAGAAGTTTTACTTAAATATAATGTGAATAACAATAATAACGCCCAACGATCACACACATAGATCCTGGACCCTAACTAGGATTCCCTGTGTCTAAGGACCCAGGAACTACGAGGACCATGGTCCCACAACACCCAGACTCAGAACAAGTATTTGTGCTTTTTCTGTGCACAAATACTTGTCCTGTTGCGGGAACCAAACCCACCACCTCCAGGTTATGAGCCTACCTGCTCAACCGCTACACTACAAAGGCTGTCTAATATAATAATATGTAATAATCACACTACTTCATACTAATATTATAAAGGCGAAAGTTTGTATGTGTATATATGTGTATGTTTGTTACTCCTTCACGCTCAAACGGCTGAATGGATTTAGATGAAATTCGGTATCAAAATAGCTTATAAACTGAATTAACATATAGACTACATATTATCCCAGAAAAGTGAAATTTTCCCGTGGGATGAGCAAATAATTATAATACTTTCTATCCGCGGGTGAAACCGCGGGGCGCAACTAATATATTATAATAATATGTAATACATAATAATATGTATGGAGATATTTACTTTATAATTTTTAACACAAGTAAAATAGTCTAATGAAAAGTTTTGAGTAGATTAATTAATTAATTAAAACAAAAAAAAATACAAAACTTTTACTCTTAAAAGCGTCTCTGTGGGGTTCGCTAGCTTTATATCGTTTTCCTGCTCTGTAAATCATCCAAATCCAAAGTACTGGTTGAGGGACATACGACTTCTCTGATGTCCCTGTTTCCTCTCAAACTCGTCCCGGTAATATTCCTTTAATTCGTGTTCCGATCTAAATCGTCCCGTAGATTCTGAAAATAATTTACTGTGCACAAAAAAGCAGATAAAAGAAATACGTAGTTATGTTATAGAACCCTTTTAGGGGAGTCTAGGGTTTTCTAGGTGGTAGGACATTTCTGCAAAGTTCGTCTAGGTAGGTACCACCGCTTTGCCAGTTATTCTGCCGCCAAGCTGTAGTGTGCAAGCACTACTGTGTTGCGGTTTGAAGGGCAATGTAGCTAGTGAAATTACTGGGCAAATGAGACTATGATCTGATCTCACAGTCGAGTAATCTTATTACCAGACTGTGTTGATGTCTCAGGATGATGTGCGCAGTGCAGCAGTCATGCGAAACTTTACATGTTAGAGTTCCGAGTGACACTGTTCTGTCATGGGCGGCCGTGTCACTTAACATCAGGTGAACGACTAGCTCGTCGCATCATTCAATTAAAACGAGTGATCTTTTTTATTGTTGATAGGTTTGCGTTTGACCACTATCTCACCTGATGGTAAATGATGATGCGGTCTAGGATGTAACACGCTTGCCTAGAAGATACCTGTTCACTCTCGATTTGAAGACCCCCAAAGTTATATATATATATATATATATATATATATATATAATATTTCGAGAAATATGGCCGGTAAAGCATTTAGGAGGCGAACGAGTTATTTGTGTTATCAATTATTTTGGTTATTATGTTATCTATTCATTTGTTTTCCATCTCTCTTCTCTCTTCCCATGAAAATGGTACGTGCATAAAACTATTGAATCACATATTATAAGCACCATAGTACCCGTGCGAAGCCAGGGTGGGTCATTTTGTTAATTATTATTTATGTGTAAGCGTCCGTGATGCCATGTCAGTAGGCCCCGACTGAAAACCAGTAACTGAGGCTGTAGCTTGCAGCCTCAGTTGTATGCTGAGTCGGAGCCTATTCCGGACCTCGTGCAATATCTGTTGTTTACTTATTAATGAAATTTTGTTTGTTTTATGATATTGTGTTTGTGTTCTTGGAATAAATGTATTTTCTTTCTTTCTTCTTCTTTCTCATTTAGTAATAAATCACACTAATATTGTAAAGGCGAAAGTTTGTATGTGTGTTTGTGTGTATGTGTGTATGTTTGTTACTCTTTTACGCTCAAACGGCTTTGGATTTGGGTGAAATTCGGTACCAAGATAGCTTATACATTAGATTAACATATAGGCTAAATTTTATTCCGGAAAAGTGAAATTTTCCCGTGGGATGAGTAAATAATTAAAATACCTTTTATCTGCGGGTGAAACCGCGGGGCGCAACCAGTGATAAATAAGTTTAAAAAAAAATGGTTCAAAGGCAAAGCAAAGTCAAAAAATTTACTGCAAATAGGCTATTTTTAGCACATTTACAAGTCAAAATTATATTAGGTACTTAAAATTAAGTTATTTCACTAAGCATATAAAATTACAAAGTGCTTATTGTCAAATAATATATAGCAAGCCCATTACAATATATGAGTTTGAAAAAAAGCAGTTCTCTTTCTCAATACTGGTGCAAGCAATCTTGTCTGTAAAGACGATTTTCGGACGATAATTTTACGTGACAACGTCATAAATAAACACTTTTATTATGTATATAATACGAACTTCGCCCGCGGCGTGGTCTATGAGAAAATAATTCAACCACCCATATCACCATGGGTAGAATTTCGAAAAATCCTTTCTTGGCGGATGCCTACGTCATAACATCTACCTGCATGCCAAATTTCAGCCCGATCCGTCTAGTGGTTTGGGCTGTGTGTTGATAGATGCACTATGTCAGTCAGTCACTTTTGAGTTATATATATTTAGAAGAAGAAGATTACAGCTTCACTCATTTGCATTAGGGATTTGACTTACCCAAATTAACCTTTTTTTTCGTACTAAGACCACGGTTCCGAAAAGGTGTTGCATTTTTCACAGTTCTCCCGTGACGCAACCCATTGTTATTAACATTTGATCTCCTCCTTGTCATCCAACGGGCCGGATGAGCTAAAAACAAATAAATATTAGATGGTGTCGATTCTGTGTCGAATAATCTAAAGCTAAACGAAATTAACATATTTCCGTCTTTTTCATTTCCCCTTTATCAGAAGAGTACCGCCATTCTTTAAGTTTACTTTAGTTTTAGAGAATGCGACACAGAATCGACACCATTGTATCTCTTAATCATAAGTGCTCTTTATGTTTGACGAGCTTCTGCCCGCAGCTTCGCCCGCGGCGTGGCCTATGGGAAAATAATTCAACCACCCATTTCATCCTCTTAAGGGTGGAATTTCAAAAAATTCTTTTCTTAGCGGATGCCTACGTCATAACATCTACCTGCATGCCAAATTTCAGCTCGATCCGTCCAGTGGTTTGGGCTGTACGTTGATAGATCACTATGTCAGTCAGTCAGTCACCTTTGAGTTATATATATTTAGAGATTTACATGGTTTTTTGTTGTCCCTATAAGTTTCTAATAAGTCTCTATAAATTCTCATAGGTTCTTATAGGTCCAATAATTTCCTATAAATTCCTATGGGTTCCTATAATAATAATAACGCCCAACGATCACATACATAGATCCTGGACCTTAACTAGGATTCCCCGTGTCTAAAGACCCAGGAACTACGAGGACCATGGTACCACAACACCCAGATACAGAACAAATATTTGCGCTTTTTTCTGTGCACAAATACTTGTCTTGTCGCGGGAATCGAAGCCGTAGCCTCCGCGGGCTATGAGCCGACCTGCTCAACGACCACACTACAGAGGATAATAATGTAATTTTTTAACTTTGTTATGTTGACAATGGAGATCTACGTTAACCAACAACTTTTAACTTCCGCTCGCCTCGCCAGTTTACTCCCCAAGTCCAGCGTAGGTAAAAAAGTTTTACTTCAAAATTTTTTTTTATGTATTACTATGACGTGACGAGCTCGCCGCCTGATGCTGAGCAACACGGCTGCCCATATCAGTTGCAGTGCCATTCGGAACTCTAAAGTGTACAGTTTCACGTGACACTGCACTGCGCACGTTTTTTTTATGTTATTGAATGATGTGACGAGCTAGCCGTTCACCTGATGTTAAGCGCTACGGTCGCCCATAACAGAACAGTGTAACTCGGAACCCTAAAACATAGAGTTACAAGCGACACAGCACTGCGCACATCATCCTGAGACATCAGCACAATCTAGTAATAAGACATGACTGTGAGATCAGATCATAAAGTCTTAATTGCCCAGTAATATCAATAAAACACAGCAGTGCTTGCGCACTACTGCTTGGCGGCAGAATAACTGGCAAAGCGGTGGTACCTACCTAGACGAACTTTACAGAAAACCACCTAGTATGAAATGAATTTTGTATTGTACATACGAGTGAGGTTTTCATTAGGTGACCCTTCTTTAGTGGTGTTGTTTGCGTTTTGATTCAACAACGCGATCCTCTTTTTTGCTTGTTGTTTCTTGTACGCTTCTATCATGTCGACGCTTACCAATTCGTTTTGTTTGATCTCTCGCTCTTCCTCAGGCGTTTTGTTTAGTATATCGATCTGAAATGGCAATCGTAAACAACAATGGAAGTAAAACTTCTTTACGCACTTGCGGAGTAAGCTGGTGAATGCGTGACGAATGGAAGTTGAAAGTTTTTGGTTAGCGTAGATTTTTGTCAACATAACAAAGTTTTTTTTTGTGTTGGTATGGCTCCACACTTTTGTGTATTTAGCCAGTGTCAAGTAATTGATAATTTCTCGAGTTAAGTAATATATATGTATATATGTAAAGTCAAGTCAAGTCACAATCTACGTCATCAAGTCATAGTCTAGTCTAGTCAAGTCATACTCCTATTATTTTAATACAATCGAAAACATTTTTTACGATATTACACACAATTGAAATGTTAAACTTTTTTAAAAGAATTACTAAATGTTTATTTTACTTAGAAGCCAGAAGGGAAAAAAACAACACCGTTTCAAAGCTTCAATGAAGAATGCTTGGTTTTCTCTTTTTATAGAGTTCACTCTTCTAGTGGACGTAATCTTCTCGATCCCCTTATCCCGGCAACGGCCCAAGCCGAGGCTCGCACCCCAGGGGTGCCCGCCAGCTAGTTGCCTCCCACTTGTGACGGCTGGGCGCCTTAAGCGATGTGACGCTGTAAAGGTCGGTATAGACCAACAACTTTAGCGTTAAAAAAGGTAGTCAAGTCTAAGGTAGTTAAATCTACACCATAATTGAAGGGTTGAGAATAAAAAGGATTTAACTGACAAATTGACAGTTTCGAGAAAATTGACTTTAAACGTAAACGGCGTCATTTTTATGTACAGTGCTTATAAGGTAATAGAAAAGGTTTATGTAAGTTTCAGTTGCTTGAAAATGTTTTATTTCTATTTAAAATTACCAAATATAGTACTAACTCATACAATTACTGTAAAAATATAATATAATAAAAGAAATAAAGTAATGTTTTTATGCTAAGCGTACTGTATTCCTGTGACAGATAAACCATTTTAAAACTCAAAATCTCGAGATTTAAGCCTCATTTCGGTATTTTGAGAATGTATTATTGAAGATAATTTCACGCTGAATCCAACGATACCCATAAGTCATTTGGTAAAAAAAATCAGTTAAATCCTTTTTATTCTCACCCCTTCAATTAGTTACGTAGATGTCACATACCATTTTGTCGATTTCTACTTCCAGTCCCCGAACTGTCTCCATTGCTATGATGTAGTGTAGAGCCTTGTTCTTCCACAGCCCGGGGCCCAATAGTTTCACTCTTCCAGTTTTGCGGTGCAACATTTCTATGTAAATATCTACCATTCGTTTGTATTTCTCTCGGAGTTTACCTGACAAGATTGGTTTACTATATTATATACACGGTGGCATTTAATTCACTCTTTTCTTTAAATGTATGTAGTCAGACCATGCTATGGAATATTCGTACAAGATACAATTAAAAATTGATTTAGTTTTAGTATTTAGTGCGTCTTAAAATAATTGTATGACAGCCGAAATGTCTATTTAACGGTACACACAGAGCGGGCACCAGCTGAGTGCTTTGTAAATGTTTCGTAGGCAATAAAACACCTGCTTTGTTCAATGTCACAAGGCTTTTCTTTAGATTTTAAATTTGATAATACCTAGATTTAAGTTATATTTCATTAGTACTTTTTTTATTTAGTTACTAGCGGCCCGTCCCGGCTTCGCTCGGGTGGACGTTTATTTATTAAACATTTTATAATGTACGAAAAACTATGTATCACGCACCGGCGCCATCTACTTAAAATATTGGTTTGTCCTGAATTTTTCCTGAATTTTCTTTGCTATAAACCTCACGGAGCCCGAGACCTTTCCAACGAATGCAAAATAATTAATTATAATTTGAATGTCAATATTAAAAAAACCAAAATTGTTCAATTTAATTCATATAATAATATTCCAATAGATCTTGACATTGTGTATAATAATGATAAAGTTGATAACGTAAACACATACAAATTCCTTGGAATCAACATGGACAGACATTTGAATTGGAAAGTGCATGTGGAGCAAGTTTGTCAAAGACTAAAACGTTATGTTTTTCTTCTTAAGAAACTTAGACAAACTGTTTCAGTTGAAACGGCTTTAGCAGCTTACCATGGATATGTTTCCTCTATTCTCAGTTATGGTTTGATAATGTGGGGCAACTCAGTTGAAATAGACATGGTTTTCAAAGTTCAAAAGAGATGTGTTCGGGCCATAAACAAGTCATGGTTTCTGGATAGTTGTAAGCCACTTTTTAGAGCATGCAATATTCTTCCTCTGCCGTGCATGTATATTAGGGACATTTGTGTTTTCACCAAGACTCACCCCGAATTCTTTAAAAAGCGAAGTGATGTCATTACTAGACAAAAAAGATCTAAGTTCGCGAACCTGTTGTACCAACCTCCTTGCCGTAAAGACATTTATAAGAAAAACGTATGTAACATGTGCATAACTATTTTTAATAATTTGCCTAATGAAATTAAATGTTTGGAACAAAATATATTTAAAAAACATTTGAGTGACTGGCTTTTAAGCAAATGTTTCTATAGTGTCAAAGAATATTTAATAGGTAATAACAAATGTTAAGTAGTATATAAAAATATTATTTTTAATATTTGCACGCTTGCATGCAGGCTGAATGCACGTAACCACGACTTATACTATGTGACCTTGTATCCAAATTGTATATTGTGTATTCTCGCAAATAAACAAATGATTGATTGATTGATTGATTGATTGAACGAATGCAAAACCGTGAAAATGGTTAGTTCGTTCTGGAGTTATAGCGTCAGGAAGGAAAACCCGACTTATTTTTATATAATATAGTAATAAGAAGATATGGGAGTATAGGATATATAGCATGGACTGAATACGTACATGAAAAGGAAATAACGAATTAAATTCCACCGTGTGTAGTTAACAGGTATTGGTCTCTACCGACAGCCTTTTATTTCTACCCGGATTTTAAGGACAGGATTTTAGAAAAAAGACTCTTAGAAGGACGAGAGATAAATCCTTAGAAAGACAGGTTCTCGGGGCGTGCCTCACTACGGTTCGACGGCATTAAAATACAGTTTTGAAGTAAAATTTCTTTACGCACGCTTGACTTGGGGAGTAAGCTGGTGAATGCGAGGCGAACGGAAGTTGAAGTTGGTTCATATAGATCTCCATTATAAACATAACATTGTTAAAAATATGATGTCCGGACATTTCACACAGCGCCATCTAGCCCCAAACTAAGCAAAGCTTGTGCTATGGGAACCGGATAACTGATACAATTATTAGATACTTTTTGTTTGTAAATACATACATAGAATACAATATAACTGGCTACTGCTTACTACTATTTACTTGGCTAGCATGCTACACCTTCGATCGCATCGTCACTTCCCATCCGGTGAGAGCGTGGTCAAATGCTAGACAAGTTTGAAGTAAAAAAAAAATATATATAATAAATAACACCCAGACACAGAACAAACATCGATGTTTTTTTTTTTATTTTTTTTTATTAATCTGCATTTCCACCTGGGTCCGTGCTTTTTGTTAGATAATTTTTTATATTTATGAATTAAGCCTATTATTAACATGAACATCGATGTTCATCACACAAATGTTTGTCCTGGGTTGGGATCGAACCCACAACCCACAGTCCAGAAGGCAGGGCTACCAACTGAGCTATCGGGCCAGTCAATGAATGACAAGGAGTTCCGAGTGACACTGTTCTGTTATAGGCAGCCGTGTCGCTTAACATCAGGTGAACGGCTAGCTCGTCACATCATTCACTAACATAAAAAAAAATAAAGAGTTACAGAAATAAACCGCTGTGACTTGGAAAGAGTTGTCTAAGAAAGATTTAGTATGTCAAATATTGTGCTATATGAACTTACCAATAAGCAGCCCGTATTGAAAACTTGAATGTCGGCCATAGCTTTGTTTTATTAATCCTAGCTGACGCTGTTGAAGCTGTAAGCAACAGTTTTTGAAGTAAAACTTCTTTACGCCCGCTTGACTTGGGGAGTAAAAAGGCGTGGCGAGTGGAACGTGAAGATAGAAAGAGAGTTACTTTTTTTTGGTTTTGGTTTGGCTCCACACTTTTATGTATTTAGCCAGTGTCGAGTAATTGATAATTTCTCAAGTTAATTAATATATATATGTGTCATGTCCAAGTCATCAAGTCATAGTCTAGTCTAGTCAAGTCATACTCCTAGTAAAGTGGTTTTAACTTTACCAGAAGCTTCTATGGAGTTTTGGAAACACCACGAAAATAAACGTTTCACCATCATTATACCACTTTCCCACACTCACGCCTGTAATCCAGCACTTAACGAATAGAATGTCACCAATTTTATGCACTAACACTGAAAATAACACAAGTTTTGGAAAATAATACAATGCGGTGACGCGTTCTTTTTCGTTTTCCCGCCAAAACTCTCTAGTTACTTTTTTTATGTAGAGGAATGACGTGACGAGCTAACCGTTCGCCTGATGTTAAGCGATACGGCTGACCATATCAGTTGCAGTGTCACTCGGAACTCTAAAGTATTGCGTTTCGCATGACACTGCACTGCGCACGTCATCCTGAGATATCAGCACAATCTAGTAAGATTACTAGACTGCGAGATCAGGTCATAAAATTTCATTTGTCCAGTAATTTCACTAGCTACAGTGCCTTTCAAACCAGAACGCAGCAGTGCTTGCGTGCTACTGCTTGTCGGCAGAATAACTGACAAATCAGTGGTACCTTTTATGAGTATGTAGTGGGAAGAAAAAATCTTGTTAAATTATTGGTTATGAAGTGGGAATATATTTTTAACCAACTTTCAAAAGGGAGAAGGTGCTATTATGTTCGTCTGTATGTATTTTTTGTGTATGTTCAAAGATATTTTCAAAAACGATTTTAATAAAAAATGTTACCATACTATACCTACTTTGATAACTGGTTATCTAGTGGGAAGAAAATATTCATTAGGTACAGTATTGGTAATGAAGTAGGAATCTATTTTTCACGTACAATACCTAGTTTTATAAACGGTTATCTAGTAGGAAAACCGTGTTACAGCAATAGTTATAGTTATGAAGTAGGAACCTATTTTTCCCATTACAATACTAAGTTTAATAACTGGTTATCAAGCGGGAAGAAAAATTCTTGTTACATTACTGGTTATGAAGTAGAAATCTATTTTTCCCATTAGAACTTCATTGCTTAGGGTAGGGTATTATTCTTACCCTGTTTTCTCTAATTAAATCCAACGATATGTTATAAAGTCTTGCTTTATCGTTATTCGACATCCTATCGTAGTAATGGTGCGTGTGATACCATTGTGCATTGGACGTTACAAAACCTGGAAGCCAGACCTTTTTAATTACTGGATGCCGGAACTTTGATTAAAAAATGAAAATGAAAACGAAAACGAAAGAATATTTATATGCTCGAAATTTGGTACAAAATGATGACAATTATTAATTATTATTAGTTCAGCATATTTCACCAGAAACTGGCATACAAAAATTTGCAATGCAACAGGAGAAATTTCATACTTAATTGAAAAATATTCCCCTGTAGTAACTATGCATACAAGCTGCGTATTGAAACTGATACTGATTTGGATAAAATTTTATATTCACACACACGGTGGTGCACCCAAAATATTTTCCAGACAGATTTTTTTTAATGATTTGGCAATAAAAAATACATACAACCTTAAATTTTCTACCTTCTTCCATCATCCCCTATGTTTTAATAGCGATATTAGCTTAGTTTATTAATTTATATGACAAATCAACTTTTGCCGAGTCAAGCTAGTCTAATATTATAAAATTCTCGTGTCACAGTGTTTGTAACAAAACTCCTCCGAAACGGTGTGTATTCAGCAGGTATGAGAATTGGTCGAATTATTTTATCATCATCATCACCGTTTTTCATCACCACGTGGGTAAAACAGCGAGGCGTAACTAGTATAATATATTGATTTATATAGGTTCCACTTACAGTACGCTATTACGAATAAAAACAAACTTAAGCGATCCATTTCAGTACTTGAATATCTCCGAGCAATGTTAATATGATTACATTTTTATTTTACTTTAATACAATGAAAATCTTCAGTTTTCAATTTCACAATATTTCATTATAAATTTACTGCATCTTTATTGTCCATTAAAACATTTTTAATTACCTGTAAAACTGCAGTTTATGAAGAAGTGTAATTAATAATAAAAAGAATGGGATTTATTTCAGCAAATATTAGCATCGTTGACGATATCAAATTTGTTCGACCGTGGCGCGAAAGGTCCATAAAGCCAAAAGCCAAGAATCTTCGAAAAATTAAAGCCTTTTCCATTACTAAAATCCAATAACAAAAATCCATTTTAATTGGTACAAATAAAACACCACCGCGAGCTAACTTTTCTAGTAACGCCATCTAGTTCGAACCGGCTTAAATAAATATCAATCATCTTTTAACTACATGGACTCGACAATCTTTACTTAAGTATATGAATTAATCAAAAACAAAGTCATAATTTTAATCGACAGTAGATATTATTCGAGCCCTACTGGGCGATCACGTAACTCGATTGCAACAGTTATAAACACAAATTTGTATGAATTTGGCAGTTTAAATACGACTGCGTATTTAAACTGTCAAATTCATACAAATTTGTGTTATGTGCATAGTTAGTATGGAAATATCTCTTGTTGCATAAAAACTTTTGTTTTTTTAATTTTTGCCAGTTATTCTGCCGCCAAGCAGTAGTGTTCAAGCACTACTGTGTTCCGGTTTGAAGGGCACTGTAGCTAGTGAAATTACTGGGCAAATGAGACTTAATCTCACAGTTAGTAATCTTATTGCTAGACTGTGCTGATGTCTCAGAATGACGTGCGCAGTGCGGTGTCACGCGAAACTATAGAGTTTCAAGTGTCACTGCAACTGATATGGGCAGTCGTGTCGCTTAAGATCAGGCGAGCGACTAGCTCGTCATATCATTTAGTAACATAAAACTGCGTTTGACATCTCGCATAAGCTGCAAAACTGTATTTACTTGGCTAGTATGCTACACTTTCGATCGCATCGTCACTTCCCATCCGGTGAGAGCGTGGTCAAATGCTAGACAAGTATGAAGTAAAAAAAAAAAAAAAAAAAATACCTCCACTGCTGACTTTGAGAATGAAATCAAAGAATTTTTCATACATAAAAACATGATAGCTAAGGATTAGAAAAGTGTGCTTTAGACCACACGATTGAAGTAAAACTTCTTTAGCTCCACCTATCGGCCGGTATAACTTTGTTTTTGGTTTGTTTAATGTTAATGTCGTCATCTTAACAAATTGTAAATTATCATTTTACCGTACATACCAACATAATAATACAAATTATTAACTTTGTTTTGTTGGCGATGGAGATCAACGTGAACCAACTTCATCTTCCATTCGCCTCGCACACAATCTTACTCCTGACAGACGGATGGTCAATTACAGATATAATGCTCAAAATAAAACTAGTTTATTATTATTATTAATCATCATATTTATATAGCGTTTATTCCTTAAATATTTCAAAATAAGATCAACCAAAAAAATATTTTTAAGGAATCAAATCACTCGTATTTTCTAGTCGCTAGGGTCAATGACCGATCAGTTCAATGGACTTTGCATGTGCTCATTAAATATTGACGTTAAATATACACAGTTATTGGCTAAATGCTAACAACCTAGGACAAACATTTGTGTGATGAACATCGATGTTTGTTCTGTGTCTGGGTGTTTATATTGTATTCTATGTATGTATTTACAAACAAAAAAGTATCTAAGTATTGTATCAGTTATCTGGTTCCTATAGCACAAGCTTTGCTTAGTTTGAGGTTAGATGGCGTTGTGTGGAATGTCTGGACATTTCACACAACGCCATCTAACATTCTGTCTGGACATTTCATACAACGTCGTAAGAGCAATTTCTGTATAACATAACAGCCAACTTTTGTTCTACGATTTTTCTCAAAACTGAATAAATAGTAAGAGAAGTTTTTCTAGTACTATAAGGTACTTTTGTTTCGTGGTAAACGAAATAGCAAAAACGACACCTCCTGCGAGCTTTGTAGCTCCTAGAATTGTAGTGTTACTACTATTTAGATTGAGAGCTTCTTAAAATTTTTGTTAATAAAAAAATAAATCATAGAACAAAAGTAAAGCGTGCACCACAAATCACAATAATAAAGGTCATTGACCCTTACAATCATGGTTCATAGATTTTCATGAATTTCTTGTACAAAATTAGTAGGTAATTACCGAATGTTTAACCTCTTAAAATATTTTACTCGTAAATCTTATTGTTGTTTATTTATGCTTTTGTTGATTGTGGGCCGTTGCGCGTATTCTTAACTACTTGTCAACAGGAAAACTCACAGCTCGTGCATGTGGAGTGGGATCTCTTTTTGTAACCACTCGAACTAAATCTATCAAATGCGTAATCTCAATTGCTTTGTTAGCTATCTGTTCATACGCATTGATATGCTCAATCGGTTTCCATTCATGATAAAATCTCTTCAATGCGGACGATATATCTGTAATAATAATCGCTTTATCCGTAATATCACCAATAAGATAGCCTATTTCGAAAGCGGAAGAGTTCGCGTAGTGATCCTTGATCAGCTCAGCACGTTTCACTTTCAAGTCACTATCTCGAACGGTTTCATACATCAGTCTAAAGAGCTTGATTCTCATGTCGTTGTCATCTCTGGCAGCTTTGTTATTCAACATTTCCCTTTCTTTCATGTTATGCTGAGATCCATCGCCTTCCATTGGCATTCCTTCTGCAGGCCCTGATTGTCTTCTATGCATCACCAAAGATTCAATACCGACTCTTCGTTCTGGTTCTGCACTTGGTGTGGCTTTTGGGGTTATTTTTTCAGGGGTTGCAATCGTTTTGATTGAAGGTAATGGTACTTTTGAGGATTCAGCGATGTCGGTGGCATTAACAGCTTCTGGTCCATTTGGAACCTCTCTTGGCTTCTGGCTGGTGATTAATGGCTGACTCTGCATCGTGGTGGTGGGTAGGGCTTTACTTCGAGTCGTACGGGTTGTCATGTTTGCCTTCGCAGACATTTCATTCAGTAGCTTTAACTTCAGAGCCCATGACAGTTCTTTTAGTAGATCGTCCATCTCCAGAATGGTCTCAATGGATGCGGCTTGATGGCCTGCAAAAAGTCACATCATTATCATTAGCCTAATTAATTCCCACTGCTGGGACACGGCCTTTCTTTCACAAGAAGATATACATATCCACCAAGGTTGGTGGCATGACACATCGAATTCAGTAATTTTTGAATATGATAATCACAGTGACTTTTATTTATATTATACACATATCAATACCATCTACTTCTGCTTATAGACTTCGATTTTTAAAAACATCTTTACTGTTTGTTTCTTAGTTCTCTCTATTTTAAGTTTTAAGGTATAGTTTACTCTGTTAGGTCTTATTTAGTTGTTTAGTATTATGTTTAAATGTATATTGAAGTTTTCTACTACTACCTAATTACTACAAGAGTGTACTCAAATTATTGTATATATGGCACTATACCATCTAGTGCCATCTAGTGGCGAAATTAGTCCAAAAATATCTCGCAATGATCACTGGATATGAAATCACCCCTCAAATCTAGTTTTGTTTTTGTGTTTAGAATAAAAACGACCATTGCTTGAATACTGCTTTATTATCAAAAAAAAACACTACAAGAGTGTACTTACATTATTGTTTATAGCGCCATCTAATGGCGATATTAGTCTGTTAATGAGCACGAGATATAAAATCCCCCACAAATCGAGTTTGGTTTTTGTATTTCGAATATAAACGACCAGCATTTTGAACGCTGCTTTATTATAAAAAAAACACTACAAGAGTGTATTTAAATTATTGTTTATAGTGCCATCTAGTGGCGAAATTTGTCTATTAATGTGCACTACATATGAAATACCCAAAACGGGCTGTTTAGATTTGGAGTAAAACGCCAGTATTTTTGAACACTGCTTTATTAGACAACGTATTTACACTGTGATTTATGTGTCAGAGTTCCACTCGTACAATTCCCATCCGTAATCTATAGGGAAAACTCCACTGTACTTTTTAGTGGTTGCAATGTATATGCCTGTGAAATTCTCCTTATCTCCCTTATTGAATTTAATTCTCCGCCGCTTTGTTGTTGGCGGACGTGACGGGACGTTGGCGAAATTATTTATGCTCTCCTTGTATAAACTTTGGATATCTATGCCGTCCTTTTGGCCAGGCGGACCGGTTGGAAACTCGACAGTTGTTGGCACCGTCGGCTCTTCGTATTCCTCATCAATAGGCGTCTTTATTCTGTACTTCCTCTCGATCTCATTCATCATGTGAACTATATGAGTTATGGACCAGTAGTAATATTCTACCTCTTCTAAGTACAGGGTCAATTCAGTTGTGTAATACCCTGTAACAAACCATTATGTTATACCATGAAACAAATAAGGAAGGGATGCCAATAGACTAGGAAATAAATAACGTAATTGAGAAAAAAGCTAAAAATTTATTAAACCTAGATGGCGCTGCAAAAAGAGCGGACTAAAAGTTGTCTTTATAATTCCGTAAGCTGCGCGGCAGTCGATAGTGGTAAAGTTGTAACCGTTTTTTTTGGTGGGAAAACGAAAAAGATCGCGTCACCGCATTGTATTATTTTCCAAAACTTGTGTTATTTTCAGTGTTAGTGCATATAATTGGTGGCATTTTATTTGTTAGGTGCTAAGTACAGGCATGAGTGTGAGAAAGTGGTATAATGATGGTGAAACGATTCTTTTCACCATCATTTTACTAGGAGTACTATTGGAACTAGATAACTAAAACAATACTAAGATACTTTTTTTTTCATTTGTTAACGAAAATATTTTTACAATTTTTTTTGTAGATCAATCCACAGACGCTTGAACTAGTACTAATGTTATAAATTTTATTCAATTGGAAATCGTTCTGTTTGTAAATACATACATAGAATACAATTTTTATACGACAACTTTTGTAATTTGCATAATATACTACTAGGTGGTAGGACTTTTCTGCAAAGTTCGTCTAGGTAGGTACCACCGCTTTGCCAGTTATTCTGCCGACAAGCAGTAGTGCAAGCAATAATAGTGTCAAATATAATTACATGGTTCCGGTTTGAAGGGCACTGTAGCTAGTGGAATTACTGGGCAAATGAGACTATGATCTGATTTATCTATCACAGTCTAGTAATCCTAACCAGACTGTGCTGATGTCTCAGGGTGATGTGTGCAGTGCAGTGTCACGCGAACTTTATATTTTAGAGTTTCGATTGACACTTCTGTTATGGGCAACCGTGTCGCTTAACATCAGGCGAACGACTAGCTCGTCACATCATTCTCTAACATAAAATATATATATATACCCACCAAAAAGCATCAAATTGGCACTGTTAAGCTTATCTAACTGCCGTCTGTAAAATTCATGTATTGTTTGAGTCAAATAACCAATTTCAAACGCAGCCGATCGCTGATTATCTTGACGCGCCTGAAATATACAAAAGCTTTGAATAAATAAATTCAAAATTAAATCGTGAAAAAAGCAAGTCTGCTTTACCACACGACTGAAGTAAAAATTCATCAGCTCCATCTTTCTTGCCCCTACAGTAATATTAATAATAATAATGCCCAAAGATCACGTACATTGATCCTGGACCCTAACTAGGATTCCCTGTGTCTAGGGACCCAGGAACTACGAGGACCATGGTCCCATAAACACCCAGACTCAGAACAAATATAGCTTTTTTCTGTGCACAAATACTTGTCCTGCCGCGGGAATCGTACGTAACACGTAAAGAGAGAGATTATCTCAACTTTCATTCGCCCCACCAGCTTACACCCCAAGTCGAGCATGCGTAAAGAAATTTTACCTCAAAAACCGGTCGTGAATGCGGCAGGTTTGAATCCGCGGCAGAACAAGTATTTTTGCAAAAAAGAAGTGCAAATACTTGTTCTGTGTCTGGGTGTTGTGGGACCATGGTCCCCGTTTCATTCCGTTTCATTCCATTCAATTCTATTACGTTCCATTCCATTCCATTCTATTCTACGTACCTACCTTATATAAAGTATTTGTGCAAGAAAAAAAGTGCAAATACTTGGTCTGTGTCTGGGTGTTGTGAGACCATGGTCCCCGTATCATTCCGTTTCATTTCATTCCATTCTATTATGTTCCATTCCATTCCATTCTATTATGTTCCACTCCATTCCATTCTATTCTACGTACCTTATAAAGTATTGTGCAAGAAAAAGTGTGAAGTGCAAATACTTGTTCAGTGTCTGGGTGCTGTGGGACCATGGTTTCCGTTTCATTCCGTTTCATTCAATTTCATTTCAGTCCATTCCATTTTATTCCATTCCATTTGATTTATTCCATTCTATTATTTTTCATTCCATTCCATTCTATTTTACGTACCTTATAAAGTATTCGTGCAAGAAAAAAAGTGCAAATACTTGTTCTGTGTCTGGGTGTTGTGGGACCATGGTCCCCGTTTCATTCCATTCCATTCCATTTCATTCTATTCTACGTACCTTATAAAGCGTAGCTACCCTCGCAAGTCCATCCTTAATGACTGACTCCATCAGAGGTAAGATTTTTTCAACCATTTGAAGGCGTACGTCACTCGACGAATAGTTTTTCATATCATCCCATTCAAACTGTGCAGTTATCGTGTGAACTTGATCTAATAATTAGCAAAAAACGAGTGTGTTTTACACTACACGACTGAAGTAAAACTTCTTTTTTAGCTCTATCAATCGGCTGGTATAACTTAATTTTTTTTTTATGTTTTGTCTCCACACTATTGTGTATTTAGCCAGTGTCAAGTAATTAATAATTTATCAAGTTAATGATATTTCACGCAAATATGTGTCAAGTCACAGTTGAAGTCATCAAGTCAAGTCATAGTCTAGACTTCTATGGAGTTTTGGAAACAACACGAAAATAAATGTTTTACCATCATTATACGTTACATACACATTATATATTCTCCATATCATGCCTGTAATCCATCACTTAACGAATAAAATGCCACCAATTTTATGCACTTACACTGAAAATAACACAAGTTTTGGAAAATAATACAACGCGGTGACGCGATCTTTTTCGTTTTCCCGCCAAAATCTACTGATTATTGATTTTTGACACAATTATAATGATCAAATTTTCAACTATATTTAACCATAGACAAAGTTGCGTTTAGCTGTCATTGCGCTTTGTTATTGCATGTCAGATAATTTTTCGTTATACCACGTTTCATAGTGACTAGTCAACTAACGTTTTTTGTCACGTTACGCGGGAACGCAGTCGAACGGGATAAAAAGTTTTCCGTCCCCTGGTTCTAAGCTACCTCCCCATCAATTTTCAGCTACATCGGTTCAGCCGTTCTTGAGTTATAAATAGTGTAACTAACACGACTTTCTTTTATACAAGGTGGCAATTAATTCACTCTTTTCCTTAAATGTATGTACTCAGATCATGCTATAGAAAATTAGTTCAAGGTCCAATTAAAAAAAAAAGATTATGTTTTAGTATTTAGTGCCTCTTAAAATAACTGCATGACAGCCGAAATGTCTATTTAACGGTACACACAGCGCGGGCACCGGCTGAGTGCTTTGTAAATGTTTCGTAGGCAATAAAACACTGGTTTTGTTCAATGTCAGAAGGCCTTTCTTTAGAATTTAAATTTGATAATACCTAGATTTAAGTTTTATTTCATAAGTACTTTTTTTATTTGGTTATATGGGAGCATTCATAGCATGGACTGAATACATATATTAAAGGAAAAGAACGAATTAAATTTCACCTTGTATATATAAGATTAAAGCTGATAATACTTACACAATAATAATAGCCACAAGAAAACGGACATTGTCTTTAAATCGTATCGAACTGTAAGGCAAAACTGGTAACACTGAAATAATTAAACATGCAAACATAAATAGGCAAATTAATTACTTTTAAACGAGTAAAATAATGATAAAAAACACGGCAGGCGTCTTGGTGATTAGATTTTAATGTACCGAGGACAATAACGACATAACGTGTTTTTGGAACGTCATAAATACGTAATATAAAGATGGCATTGGTTCGTCTTCAATCTGGCGGAGAGTCGGGGGACTCTCCGCTGCACTTACATGGCCCCACACGTCTGGTGGGCAACTGAGGTGGAAGGTTGCCCACCCACTGGCGTAGAGGCCCGGAAGGGCCACCCGCCGGGGCGAGATGGTTAATGCAGTGCGTCTCCATCTCGCCCCATTCCGGCGGCGGTCGGATCACGGGGGGTTTTAGTGGGTTCGAGTCCCACATACCCCCTGCCACACTACCCCCGTGGTGGCAGGGAAGTGCGAGGGCATTTCTCCCCTCAAAAAAGGGGGGAAATGTACAATACAACCCATGCGGGACGTCAGTGCAGGCCTTACCGTCCCCAAATAGAATTAGAATTAGGTAGGTGAAAGGCTCCAGAGCCTAGCTCTGGCTAGTCTGTCGGTCTATTACAGATTACACCACGGTGAATGCACACAAGAACTGCATGATCTCATCCTCCTATCACCATTCTACTACCGGACTACTAGACGCTCGGCTAAGCGCCATCCATTCATAGTTGAAATACGCATTCGTACCAAGTGGTTTGATTCCACGTTCATAATAAGAACGGCTATGGAATGGAATGCCAGCGTCTGTGTTTAAATATGACCCGGCGAAATATGACCCGAGCGTGTTCAAGAGAAGAGTGAATAGATCAAATTTAAATTGGACCACAAGGGATGCACCAGCTTCCAAATAAAAAAAAAATCAAAATCGGTTCACCCAGTTGAAAGTTCTCAGGTAACCCATGAAAAAATACAGTTGAATTGAGAACCTCTTTTTTTAAAGTCGGTTGAAAAAACAAAATATATCCGAATTGACAACCTCCTTTTTTTAAATCGTTTGAAAAATATTGAATTCTGTAATGATTACATTTAATGGTTATTTATAAACGCTTAAAATGAAACATTAATTAATTTGTTAGTTAAATAGTCGCGTTTCGTTTCCGAACGATGTATATTTGTTTGTTTTTACTTTTTTTCTGTAAGTACCTATGAATTTTACTTTGAAAGCTTCAGTAGCGTGGGCGAAGTGAGGCCTCGCACACGGTCTCGCCTATTTTGTTTGTTATGGTATGGCTTCACACTTTGGTGTATTTAGCCAGTGTCAATATATGTATAAATATCAAGTCAAGTCACAGTCCAAGTCCTAGTCTAGTCAAGTCATACTCCTAGTAAAGTGGTGGCAACTTAACCAGAAGCTTCTATGTAGTTTTGGAAACAACACTAAAAGAAACGTTTCACCATCATTATAACATTTTCCCACACTCACGCCTATAATCCAGCACTTAATTAATAAAATGCCACCAGTTATATGCACTAACACTGAAAATAACACAAGTTTTGGAAAATAATACAATGCGGTGACACGATCTTTTTCGTTTTCCCGCCAAAACTCGATAGCGACATTAACATTAAACAAAACAAAAACATATACCGGCCGATAGCTTAGCTCCATAAGCTAAAGTTTTATTTGGTTTTGGCGGGAAAACGAAAAAGATCGCATCGTCGCATTGTATTATTTTCCAAAACTTGTGTTATTTTCAGTGTTAGTGAATAAAATTGGTGGCATTCTATTCGTTAAGTGCTGAATTACAGACGTGAGTGTGGGAAAATGTTATAATGATGGTGAAACGTTTCTTTTCGTGTTGTTTCCAAAACTCCATAGAAGCTTCAAGTAAAGTTGCCACCACTTTACTAGGAGTATGACTTTGACTAGACTATGACTTGACTTGATGACTTCGACTGTGACTTGACACATATTTGCGTAAATATCATTAACTTGAAAAATTATCAATTACTTGACACTGGCTAAATACACCAAAGTGTGGAGCCAAAACATTAAAAAAAAAATTTAAAAAAAAAATTTATTTCAGCCGCGTGGTCTAAAGTACACTCGTTTTTTGTCTTCCAGCTTCTTACGGAGTGAATTTTTGCTTTGGGGAATCTACATACGCTACACCTGGACCGCTAAGATGGTTGAAATGGACCGACGAACTTCAGTGTATTCAAATTACCAATATGTCTCTAGAATTTGTAGAAGGTACTTTTTTTTTTGGCTTCTCACCTTCGTGTATTTAGCCAGTGTCAAGTAATTGATAATTTATCAAGTTAATGATATTTCACGCATATATGTGTCAAGTCACAGTCGAAGTCATCAAGTCAAGTCATAGTCTAGTCAAAGTCATACTCCTAGTAAAGTGGTGGCAACTTTACTTGAAGCTTCTATGAAGTTTTGGAAATAACACGAAAAGAAACGTTTCACCATCATTATACCATTTTCCTACACTCACGCCTGTAATCCAGCACTTAACGAATAGAATGCCTCCAATTTTATGCACTAATACTGAAATTAACACAAGTTTTGGAAAATAATACAATGCGGTAACGCAATGTTTTTCGCGTTCCTGCCTGCAAAAAAGAAGAAGAAGGTACTGAACATTCTTCGGGGGCGAGTTGGCTGGACTGCAATCGCGACTCTTCTCGCCCCCGGTACGGCGGACGAGGGCTCACGGGGGGTTTTTGTGGGTTCGAGTCCCACATACCCCCTGCCACGTGCGACCTGCAACTGAACATTCTCCTCAGTCTTCATTATTATTATCAGAGCGTGTTGAGTTTGTGATACAACCAAAATCACACCTTAAATCTATACAAATATAATTCAAAGTCTGGCTGACTTATTTATCAACGCACAGCCTAAACCGCTGGTCCTAGAGGCTTGAAACTTGGAGGGTGTGTTCTTTGTAAAGTTTAGGCATCCACTAAGAAAGGGATTTTCGAAATTCCACCCCTAAGAGGGTGAAATGGGTGGTTGAATTATTTTCCTATAGGCCACGCGGGTGGAGCCGCAGACAGAAGCTTGTAGTTTATGTAAGGTGTGATTTACATGACAAGTAAATAATTAAAGCGAGTTTTGGCGGGAACGCGAAAAAGATTGCGTCACCGCATTGTATTATTTTCCAGAACTTGTGTTGTTTTCAGTGTTAGTGCATAAAATTGGTGGCATTCTATTCGTTAAGTGCTGGATTACAGACGTGAGTGTGGGAAAATGGTATAATAATGATGAAACGTTTCTTTTCGTGTTGTTTCCAAAACTCCATAGAAGCTTCAAGTAAAGTTGCCACCACTTTACTAGGAGTATGACTTTGACTAGACTATGACTTGACTTGATGACTTCGACTGTGACTTTACATATATTTGCGTGAAATATTATTAACTTGATAAATTATCAATTACTTGACACTGGCTAAATACACGGAGGTGTGGAGCAAAAACATAATAAAAAAAAAATAAAAAAAAATTAAAGATTTGCCCGTTTTTTGGTACAATCGGGTCAGTCCGTAACGCGTGCCGCGTCAGAAGAGCAGCGCAATAGTGCTAGAATGAGAGGCAACTGGTTATGCTAAGCTTGTAGCGTTGTGTGAGCTGAACTTCACTTTATTCCGTTGCGCAAAGAGTCGCTATTCATTTAAATGATTTCATGGAGTGAATCTTCTGTACTATGGATTCTATTGGGTACAGAAAAAAACGCGTGTGCTTTAGACCACACGACTGAGGTAAAACTTCTTTAGCTCCATCTATCGGCTGGTATAACTTTGTTTTTGCTTTGTTTTGTTAATGTCGCCATCTTGATAATTGTAAATTGTCATTTTACCGGACATAGCAACATAATAATAATGACGCCCAACGATCACATACATAGATCCTGGACCCTAACTAGGATTCCCTGTGTCTAGGGGACCAAGGAACTACGAGGACCATGGCCCCACAACACCCAGACACAGAACAAGTATTTGCGCTTTTTTTACTGTGCACAAATACTTGTACTGCTGCGGGAATCGAACCCGCCGCCTCCAGGTTATGAGCCGACCCGCTCAACCACCACACCACAGAGGCTGTAACAATACAAATTTTCAACTTTGTGCGTTGACAATGGAGAGGTCTACGTCTACGCTTCCAAGCTCCCTTCTTTTTATATTAATCTAGTTTCGATGCCCGCTTCCAAGCTCCCTTCTTTTTATATTAATCTAGTTTCGATGCCCGCTTCAAAGCTCCCTTCTTTTTATATTAATCTATTTTCGATGCCCGCTTCAAAGCTCCCTTCTTTTTATATTAATCTAGTTTCGATGCCCGCTTCCAAACTCCCTTCTTTATCAATAATCTTGCAGTAAATTCCAGCCCAAAAATCCTCAAAAACCACGAGACCCATACTCTCCAGCAATAAAAAGAACATCATCATCTCCTGGCGTTTCCATGACGACCCCCAAACAGCCCAACTTTTTTTTTTGGTATGGCTCCACACTTTTGTGTATCTAGCCAGTGTCAAGTAATTGATAATTTATCAAGTTAATGATATTTCACGCAAATATGTGTCAAGTCACAATCGAAGTCATCAAGTCAAGTCATAGTCAAGTCATAGTCTAGTCAAAGTCACACTCCTAGTAAAGTGGTGGCCACTTTATCAGAAGCTTCTACGGAGTTTTGGAAACAACACGAAAAGATACGTTTCACCATCATTATACCACTTTCCCACACTCGTGCATGTACTCCAGCACTTAACGAAAAAATGCCACCAATTTTATGCACTAACACTGAAAATAACACAAGTTTTGGAAAATAATACAATGCGGTGACACGATCTTTTACGTTTTCCCGCCAAAACTCCAGCCCAACTTTTTTTTTACGTTCTTAAATTTTTAAATTGAAATCAGTAAAACGGTTCAATTTGTTTAGAAACCAAACATTTGTTACAGACGCCTCCCTGAAGTTGAGGGCAGCAAGAATAATAATGGCAAGATATAGCTCTCGACCTATGTACCAATTGGGCTCAATTGCGTCCAACATAGAAACTCTTTTTGGAAGAATGTTGAATCTATACAAAGAAGTCGCCAATCTTACTACGGTCAGGAATAAAATGAGCACAGTTCATGAACCACACGACTGGAATATGACGGTCCAACCAGAACTGGAAAAGACAATAAATGCTTTGGGCATAGCTCGTAAGAAAATTGATTGACTTAGGAGTGGCGTTTAAGTTAATAAGTGTGCTTTAGACCACACGACTGAAGTAAAACTTCTTTAGTTTAGCTCCATCTATCGGCCGGTATAACTTTGTTTTTGCTTTTTTTTATTTTACATTTTGGCTCCACACTTTTGTGTATTTAGCCAGTGTCAAGTAATTGATAATTTATTAAGTTACAGTTGAAGTCATCAAGTCGAGTCGTAGTCAAGTTATAGTCTAGTCAAAGTCATACTCCTAGTAAAGTGGTGGCCACTTTACTTGAAGCTTCTATGGAGTTTTGGAAACAACACGAAAAAAAATTTTCGCCATTATACCATTTTCCCACACTCACGCCTGTAATCCAGAACTTAACGAATAGAACGCCACCAATTTTATGCACTAACACTGAAAATAACACAAGTTTTGGGAAATAATACAATGCAGTGACGCGATCTTTTTCATTTTCCCGCCAAAACTCACTTGTTTTTGATTTGTATAATGTTAATGTCGCCATCTTGACAATTGAAGGGATAAGATCAAAAAGGTTTTATCTGATTTTTTTCACAAAATAACTTAAAAGTATCGTTGAATTCAACGTGAATTTATCTCAAATAATACATTCCCAAAATACCGAAATGAGGCTTAAATCTCGAGATTTTCAGTCTAAAACATTATGATATTTATTATATTATATTATATTTTTACAGTAATTGTACGAATTAGTACTATATTTTGTATTTTAAAATAGAATTAAAACATTTTCAAGCAACTGAAACTTACATAAACCTTTTCTATTACTTAATAAGCACTCTACATTAAAATGACGCCGTTGAAGTTTAAAGTCAACTTTCTCAAAACTATCAATTTGACAGTTAAAACCCTTTATGATCTCACCCCTTGAATTGTGAAAATGGTAATTTTACCGGACATACCAACATAGTAATACAAATTTTTAACTCTGTTATGTTGAACGAACTTTACACTTTACTTTACTATACTTTACTTTTTTTATGTTAAGGAGTGACGAGCTAGCGGTTCGCCTGATGTTAAATGACACGTCTGCCCATATCAGCTGCAGTGTCACTCGGAACTCTAAAGTATAGAATTTCGCGTGATATTGCACTGCGCACGTCATCCAGAGACATCAGCACAATCTAGTAATAAGATTACTAAACTGTGAGATCAGATCATAAAGTCTCATTTGCCCAGTAATTTCACTAGCTACAATGCCCTTCAAACCGGAACACAGCAGTGCTTGCGCACTACTGCTTGGCGTCAGAATAACTGGCAAAGCGGTGGTACCTACCTAGACGAACTTTGCAGTAAAGTCCTACCACCTAGTAACTTACATTAAAATTAAAACAATCCTAGATTATGGCTAAACTCACGTCAATTAAAAGTCGAAATTACTCCGACCAGGTTTTGGACATATTCAAGTTACTAACGCAAGCCGCGGCGGCTTACGCGAGCGTCAACACGTAACTAATAACGTAATGTAATTTCTACTTGTTAATTGACGTGAGTTTAGCCGTTATTTTTCTTACAAAATGTGTCATACTCACGATAGTTTTCAAACTAAAACTCCTAGATTAATATGAATGAAATGAATGAAATCTCGTTTCCAGAGAGTCATTACCATAGGATACGATTGGAGAAGAAATTTTTTAACAAGGTATTGAAAGAGAATGTGAAAAAAGATGAAATCAATAAAAAGAGATACCTGAAGCAATTCGGCGCTCTACCACTCGGCTTCCAAGAACCAGCTGAGCTGAAGGGCGGAATGCATATTGAATACAGAAGAAAATTGAATAACTCAAGCTCAGCAAAAGATGGGCTTACAGACCCAGCATTAGAGCAAGAGCAACGAGAAATTAACCGACGCAGGCAAGAGGGAAAGAGCAAAGAGCCGATTTGGAAACCAGGCCAGTTGTTAGACAAGTTGCAATATGATGATAACTGGAAACCTAACAAAAATCAGGAAGGTTTGCGGTATCCATACGACGTTGCCTGGCAACCTAATAAAAAGCAAACTATGCGGCGTTCTTCCGCTACTCTTTGGCAACCTAACAAAAAACAAGCCCCACAGCTTCCCTACGACGCTGCCTGGAAACCTAGAGAAAAGCAGCAAGGTTCACGGCGTTCTTTCGACGCTGCCTGGCAACCTTACCAAAAGCAAGATATGCAGCACTCTTTCGACGTTGCCTGGCAACCTAACCAAAAGCAAGATTTGCAGGGCTCTTTTGACGCTGCCTGGCAACCGAACCAAAAGCAAGATATGCAGCGTTCTGACACTGCCTGGCAATCTAGTAAAAAGCAAGCTCTGCATCGTTCTAACGCCACTCTTTGGAAACCTAACAAAAAGCAAGATATGCTCTTTGAGATGGGCTCTTTCGACGTTGCCTGGCAACCTAACCAAAAGCAAGATATGCAGCGCTCTTTCGACGCTGCCTGGAAACCTAGAGAAAAGCAGCAAGGTTCACGGCGTTCTTTTGACGTTGCCTGGCAACCGAACCAAAAGCAAGATATGCAGCGCTCTTTCGGCGCTGCCTGGCAACCTAACCAAAAGCAAGACTCTCACGATATTGGCTGGCAACCAAAAGAAAAGCAACCTTTGCTAAGTCTATCCAATGATACTGAGAAAAAATATCTCGGTATGCAATATTTTGATGTAGACCAAATTTCTAGCACCAATCATAGGCCTTTCCAAGAGCCTTATGAAAACAGCGGTAGCCTATTGGATCTACGCAGCGTTGCAGAACCGTTTCCAATAACAAATGGGATTCGTCCTAAAAAGCGGGTACTTTGGAAACCTAAAACAAGTTAAATGAAAAACAATACTTTAAAAGATAGTTTTATTTAACAACACCTATATTATATAACTATATAATAGGTCTTTACCTATGAAATTGCCGTATTGCAGTACAGACTTTTTCAAACAAAAAAAAAAGTTTTGATTGGCTATGAATTCTAAATTCTAATTAATTTTGTTTTAAAAATATGACATTCTATTTACAATATAAGTCTTCTGTTTATTGATTAGCGTTGTATTTTCATTACATTTCAACATTTTTCCTCATAATGGATACTTTGAAATTTCGTGTAATTATGGAATATGAGTTCCGTCGTGGCACCAACGCGGCACAAACGACACGTAACATCAACGACGTTTACGGAGAGAACTGTACAAACGAACGTACAACCCGTTATTGGTATGCTCGGTTCCGTTCTGGGAATTCTGACTTGAAAAATGAACCTCGTGGTCGTCCGGAAACTTTGGTCAACAATGATGAATTAAAGGCGATTGTGGAAGCTGATGAATCTCAATCTACAGCTGAGCTGGCAGCAGCTTTTGATATTAGCATCAAAACAATATTGGTCCATTTGCGACAGATTGGCAAGATAAAAAAGCTTGATAGATGGGTGCCCCACGAACTTAACGATCGCCAGTGCAACGTACGCGTCGAGACTTGCCTTGCGCTGCTTAACAGGCACAGAAATGAAGGAATTTTGAACCGAATTGTTACGTACGACGAAAAATGGATTCTTTTTGACAATCAAAAGCGCTCAGCAAGTTGGTTAGATCCTGGTTCGGTACCAAAGCAATGTGCAAAACGAAAAAAGACCCCTAGAAAGGTGATGGTCACAGTTTGGTGGTCTAGTGCTGATCTGATTCATCATAGCTTTTTACAAAACGGCGAGAGCATTACTGCAGATGTGTACATTGAAGAACTGACCACAATGATGGCGAAACTCGCACGTCTGCAACCAGCTTTGGTCAATCGGTCGTCTCCACTGCTACTTCACGACAACGCGCGACCCCATACTGCACAACAGACCGTCTCTAAGCTGCATGAGTTGGGTTTGGAAGCTCTCCCTCATCCGCCATACTCACCAAATCTTGCGCCTACCGACTATTACTTTTTCCAAAATTTGGACAACTTTTTAGCGGGAAAAAAATTCAATTCCCGAGAGGCAGTACAAAACGCCTTTGAAGAGTTTGTTGTCTCCCGTCCTGCTGATTTTTTCAAGAAGGGCATCCATAAACTGCCACAGCGTTGGCAAAGATGCATTGATTGCAGGGGTGATTACTTTGAATAAAAGAAATAAAAAAGTTCGAAAAAAAAAATACTTTAACTTTTTGCAAACAAATCGGCAATTTCATAGGTAAAGACCTAATATAATAAATGTGTGGTCATTTCACACAGCGCCATCTAGCCCCAAACTAAGTGAACCTTGTACTATGGGAACCAGATAACTGATACAATACTAATATACTATTTGTTTGTAAATAGGTTCAATAGAATTATAACACCCAGACACAGAATAAACATTGATGTTTATCACACAAATGTTGGTCTTGGGTGGGAATTTAACCCACAACAAGTCAGAAGGCAAGGTAACTGAGTTATTGGGTCGGTCAAAGTTGCCTTTAGCACCCAACGGCTCTCCTCGGATCGCCAGTCCACAGTGGTGTGCCGGCTTTTTTTATGTTACGAAATGACATGACGAGCTAGTCGCTCGCCTGATGTTAAGCGACACGACTGCCTATATCAGTTACAATGACACTCTAAAGCATAGTTTCACGTGACACTGCACTGCGCACGTCATTCTGAGACATCGGCACAGTCTAGCAATAAGATTACTAGACTGTGAGATTAGGTCATAAAGTCTCATTTGCCCAGTAATTTCGCTAGCTACGGTGCCCTTCAAACCGGAACACAGTAGTGCTTGCACACAGTGGTAGGACTTGCAGAAAAGTCCTACCATCTAGTAAGACAAATGCTGCATCTTCCAGTTTGTGATCTAGAATTGTAGAGCAAGGGTAAGTTATAACTCGATGCCACCAGCCATTACCGGCAAAAATCTTTGCCGCTTGGTGATGCTGTAAAGGTCGGTAGAGACTAACAACATGTATTGTATTCTCAAAGAACTTAATTTAACTCAAAAGCACATAGGTACTATAAGTTTTCACGCACGCTCGCCTCTCACTCTCCTTGCCAGCTGTATATCCTTAGGCATGATGGTGACTCTTCGCGTGGATTGCACAAAGTTTCGTGTCTTCAAAAAGGCCTACAAGGTATGCTTCACTGGCCTCTTGAAGCGCCATCACCGCTGAGCTCTGGAATCGTAGATCAGTCTTGAAATCCTGCGCTAGTTCACGCACGAGTCGCTGGAACGGGAGTTTCCTGATCAGTAGCTCCGTGTTTTTCTGATAGCGTCGTATTTCCCGTAAAGCAACGGTGCCTGGCCGGTATCTGTGGGGTTTCTTCACTCCTCCAGTGGCAGGAACGCTTTTTCTAGCTGCTTTAATCGCTAGCTGCTTTCTTGGTGCTTTCCCACCGGTTGATTTTCGAGCGGTTGGCTTCGTACGCGCCATTGTGATATTCCCAAAAGTCAACTCAAGACTGACAACATTAGCCCGTTCAAAAAAAAAAATATATGTGGACATCTCACACAACGCCATCTAGTCCCAAACTAAGCAAAGCTTGTATTATGGGAACCAGATAACTGATACAATTACTTAGATATTTTTTTGTTTGTAAATACATACATAGAATACAATGTGACACCCAGACACAGAACAAACACCTATGTTCATCACACAAATGTTTGTCCTGGGTGAGAATCGAACCCACAACCCACAGTTCAGAAGGCAGGGTTACTACCAACTGAGCTATCGGGCCAGTCCAGTATATAGACCATTGTTTTCTGACTCTGTATTTTAGACGAAAGGATAGGGTAAAATTATGCGGGGTTGCTAACAGGGATTGCCATGGGATTTTTTGACGGAAAATTGTGAGTTCCCAATAGTAACGATTAAGTTGCGGGTGACTAATGACGTCACAGGACGCCTCAGGTTTTACTAGTAATGGCGAAATTAATCAGTTTTTAATTATGTAATAAAATTAAAATATGCTATTAAGTTTTATCGAAAACTATTTCATTTGGACATTACTTTTTCAGTTTTACGAAGTAAACCCATTCGACCTTTGTTGTTGACCTTTGTTTGGGAATACTGCATCCTTTTCCTGTTTTTTTTTTTTTATGTTAGTGAATGTTGTGACGAGCTAGTCGTTTACCTGATGTTAAGTGACACGGCCGCCCCTAACAGAACAGTGTCACTCGGAACTCCAAAATATAAAGTTTTGCGCGACAATGCGCTGCGCACGTCATCCTGAGACATCAGCAGTCTTGTAATAAGATTACTCGACTGTGACATCAGATCATAAAGTCTCAATAGCCCTGTAATTTCACTAGCTAAATTGTCCTTCAAACCGGAACACAGGCTTGCACACTACTGTTTGGCAGAATAACTGGCAAAGCGGTGATACCTAGACGAACTGTGCAGAAAAGTCCTACCACCTAGTAAAAGTGGTTGTCTCGTAATTAGATCTTTTCACACACGCTTTAAGTAAGTTAAAACCATTCTATTCACATTCCAGAGTTTCATATTATTGCACTGTTTGGGATATTATCAGTTTGTATAGTATATTGAGAGAGAGAGAGAGCGTTTATAATGTTTGTTTCGGTATGTGAGTAATGCACAAAAACGGTGGAAGTCAAAGTTCGCTCTGATGAACTATGGGCTTGCTCTCTTTTATTAGATAGATGACTTACGTCAACTAGGAAAAATGTCCTATAATAATAATATATAATCTTTTTTTTATGTTCAGGAATGACGTGACGAGCTAGCCGTTCGCCTGATGTTAAACGACACGGCTGCCCATATCAGCTGCAGTGTCACTCGGAACTCTAAAGTATAGAGTTTCGCGTGACACTGCACTGCGCACGTCAACCTGAGACATCAGCACAATCTAGTAATAAGATTACTAAACTGTGAGATCAGATCATAAAGTCTCATTTGCCCAGTAATTTCACTAGCTACAGTGCCCTTCAAACCAGAACACATCAGTGCTTGCGCACTACTGCTTGGCGGCAGAATAACTGGCAAAGTATATAATCTTTAATATTATAAAATAAACCTATTGAATATTTGGCTGCGTTTCATGAGAACCACCCCAACAAGAGGTATGGTGCCGAAACCCCAACACGGCAGAAAATATGCCATTCGTTTCTCATAGGCCACGCGGGCGAAGCCGCGGGCAGAAGCTAGTTTAGATATAAATAGAGAGATATATATTCAAAGTTTAATAAATAATAATCACATACATAGATCCTGGACCCTAAGATTCCCTGTGTCTAGGGACCCAGGAACTACGAGGACCATGGTCCCACAACACCCAGAGTCAGAACAAGTATTTGCGCTTTTTATTTCTGTGCTCAAATACTTGTCCTGCCGCGGAAATTGAACCCATCGCCTCCGGATTATGAGCCTACCTACTTACTCAACTACAACTCCTCTGAGGCTGTCAAAATAAATAATAAATAAAATCAATAATAAATTAATTCTAAATAATTATTAAGTAATCTGTGGTATATGCTCTATCTATACATATACATCCTTATTAATAAACGGGTATTAGTATCGGATTAGTTACTTCAGCTTTTGTCCTTTTTTGCTACTGGAATATTTAGCTGGATCGAAAGAGACAAAAGATGGTGTAACTAGTCTAAAGCTAGTTCGTGTTTATTAATAAGGCTGATTAAATTCAAAGTCCTGACTGACTGACTTATATATTTCAACGCACAGCCTAAACCGCTGGTCTTAGAGACTTGACATTTGGAGGGTGTGTTCTTTGTAAAGTGTAGGTACCTAAGAAAGGGGTGTACGAAATTACACCCCTAAGAGGGTGAAATGAGTGGTTGAATTATCGTTAAAAAATGTCTTCGTTTCCCATATTCCCCGTTCGCCACGCGGGCGAAACCGCGGGCAGAAGCTAGTGTGCCAATAAAATTGTACGGAACACTTAAGGCACTAATGTAATCGCACTTATCCGTGATTTTTATTATCGCTATTAATAAGTAACGACACAGTGGTTGGCGCAATGTGGCGTCACACAGTTGTAACACATATATTAATAATAATATGTAAGTAAAGTGATAATAATAATAATATAATAATAAGCCTCTGTGGTGCGGTGGTTGAGCAGGTTGGCTCATAATCCGGAGGCGGCGGGTTCGATTCCCGTGACAGGACAAGTATTTGTGCACATAAAAAAAAAGCGCGAATACTTGTTCTCAGTCTGGGTGTTGTGGGAGCATGGTCCTCGTAGTTCCTGGGTCCCTAGATACAGGGAATCTTAGTTAGGGTCCAGGATCTATGTATGTGATCGTTGGGCGTTATTATTATTATAGTTAGTATAGAAATTTCCATTGTTGCATTGCAATCAATGCTCCGTGATGACTCTACAGCTGGCCCATCATGTAAATTTGATTTCAATCTTTTTCAATATGAAATAGAATACAATGCATAGTTTTGCGATCATGTACGACATTTGGTTGCAATGAAATTCTACAGATCCACTAAAACAGATATAGCTTTTGACGTAAAACATTTCATCGATATAATAATTTTTCGATTAATAATGAAGAGGATTTCAAATTTTAATGTATCAAAATAAAATACATATTTTCACTTCATGGTATTTCGACAGCCAATTTTTCATTAACTGAATGACATTTACCGTTGACAAAATAATAATAATAAAATATATATATTATAAATATAATATACTATGGTTATTTAAAATAGTTTATATTCTACAAGAAGACACTAAATTAATGCATAGTGTCTATATATATTTCTCATCTATATATTTATATGGTATTGTTTGTCAGCTGAGGTTATATCTCCTTGTCAATTCATACCCAGGCCCCCACGACACAGGCTGAGCCTAGTGTGGGGGTCATTAGATAGCTTTGGTTATCTGATAAATAATCCTTCTGCATAAATCATAGGAAACAGTGAAATAAAGTGTATAAGTATGTTTAATTTATAAGTTTTTATGCAGCAAATAAATAATTTTTCATTTTCATTTTCAATAGCATATTAAAGTCAAAATTGAAGGGTTGAGAATAAAAAGGTTTTAACTGACAAATTGATAGTTTCGAGAAAATTGACTTTAAACTTCAACGGCGTCATTTTAATGTAGAGTGCTTATAAGGTAATAGAAAAGGTTTATGTAAGTTTCAGTTGCTTGAAAATGTTTTAATTCTATTTTAAAATACTAAATAAAGTACTAATTCATACAATTACAGTAAAAATATAATATAATTAAATAAAGATAATAATGTTTTTATGCTAAGCGAACTATATTCCTGTGACAGATAAACCGTTTTTAGAATCAAAATCTCGAGATTTCAGCCTCATTTCGGTATTTGGAGAATGTATTATTGTAGATAATTTCACGCTGAATCCAATGATACCCATAAGTCATTATGTGAAAAAAATCGGTTAAGCCCTTTTTGTTCTCATCCCTTCAATTGTAACCTCTCTAAGTTCATGCATCAACTTTATCAACCTCCCTATCGTAAAGACATTTATAAGAAGAACGTAGTTAATATGAGTATATTAGCGTACAATAAGTTGCCGGATGATAATAAGATACTGCAGGGAAAAATTTTTTTTTTAAGTTTTGTCTCCACACTTTTGTGTATTTAGCCAGGGAAAGCGAAAAATATTGCGTCACCGCATTGTATTATTTTCCAAAACTTGTGTTATTTTCAGTGCTAGTGCATAAAATTGGTGGCGTTCTATTCGTTAAGTGCTGGATCACAGGCGTGAGTTTGAGAAAATGGTATAATGATGGTGAAACGTTTCTTTTCGTGTTATTTCCAAAACTCCATAGAAGCTTCTGGTAAAGTTGCCACCACTTTACTAGGAGTATAACTTGACTAGACTAGACTATGACTTGACTCTGACTTGACTTGATGACTTCGACTATGACCTGACACATTATTTACGTGAAATATCATTAACTTGATAAATTATCAATTACTTGACACTGGCTAAATACACAAAAGTGTGGACCCAAAATACAAAAAAGTTATCGATAAAAAGGCCTTGTAATCGATGTTTATAACGTTACATGATCACAAACTATCGACTGCTAATTTCAATTGTACTAGTATCAGCAACAAGTCAGTGTTTGAAATAGAGTTTCATGATAGACCTGCCGCTGGGCGATCACGAAACTCGATTGCAACTTTTAGAAACACAAATTTGTATGGACTTACCTAACAGTTTTAATACGCAGCTTATGTGCATAGTTAGTATGGAAATATCTTCTGTTGCATTGCAATTAAAGTTATTCTATATAATATATTAATTATTCGAGATCACCCCGTTAGTCTTCTCTTATACATTTCAGGTGTATTGTATTGTTCGTCGCTAAAGGTGGATAAAAATGAAGACGTATATGGTCAAAACGCGCGCTACCACGGACGACCGCCAATTCGAGGACGCCAAATAAGAAAACCGAGGCAAAATCCACTGAAACGACGGCAAATGGGCTTAGACTATTACAATAGTAAGTACCTACCATTTTATTTAAAACTAGTTTATTATTATAATATTATGGACTGGCCTGATAGCTCAGTTGGTAGTATCCCTGCCTTCTGATCTGTAGGTCGTGGGTTCGATTCCCACCCAGGACAAACATTTGTGTGATGAACATCGATGTTTGTTCTGTGTCTGGGTGTTATATTGTATTCTATGTATGTATTTACAAACAAAAAGTATCTAAGTATTGTATCAGTTATCTGGTTCCCATAGTACAAGCTTTGCTTAGTTTGGGGCTAGATGGCGCTGTGTAAAATGTCCACACAGATTTATGTATGGAAACTGACGTGAGTATTCATATCTACAACTAGTACACGGCTAACACTCACGAGATACAGTCGAATAACTCGACCGTTGTTCGGGCAATACAGAGTGAGTGAGTGAGTGTTAGTCGTGTAATAGTGAGTGAGTGAGTATTAGCCGTGTAATAGTGAGTGAGTGAGTATTAGCCGTGTAATAGTTGTAGTTAGTTTATTATTGAAATAAAACTTTACGCACGCTTGTCTTAGAGAATAAGCTGGTGAATGCGTATGTCTTGAAATTAAACGTCCCTGTTGTAGGTATTAATTTATCGTGTATCTCGTGTTTATTCCATTTCGATCACAACAAGAAATATATGATTTTTATAATTTAGTCAGAATAGCGACTTGGCCGGCTGGCTTGGCCATTTTTATAAAGAGTACAAAGCAAATGTTTTTTTTTTGTTTTGTTTTGGCTCCACACTTTTGTGTATTTAGCCAGTGTCAAGTAATTGATAATTTCTCAAGTTAATTAATATTATATAATGTGTCAAGTCAAGTCATAGGACGATATGTATATAATATATATATATATATATATACATCATCGACGGTAACTGCTTCAGGCGGGCCGTATGCTTGTTTGTCTGTTTATGTTACAAAAAAAAAAGTCAGGTTACAGCCCAAGTCATCAAGATAAGTCATAGCTAGTCTAGTCAAGTCATACTCCTAGTAAAATGGTGGCAACTTTACCAGAAGCTTCTATGGAGTTTTGGAAACAGCACGAACAGAAACGTTTCACCATCATTATACCACTTTCCCACACTCATGCCTGTAATCCAGCACTTAACGAATAGAATGCCAATTTTATGCACTAACACTGAAAATAACACAAGTTTTGGAAAATAATACAATGCGGTGACGCAATCTTTTTCGCTTTTCCGCCAAACCTCAAGAATATAATTACTCTCTACGTACGAAAAACTTCAGTAAAAAAAAACATAGATAATATAAAACAACATCCTACTCGTACTCACTCAGTGGTGAAAGCACCACAGGTTATACATAAATAAACTCAATCCATGACAGGACATGACAACTGTCATCTTCTGCTCCCCTCGTCAGCTTACTACCTAAGTCAAGAGTGCGTAAAGAAATTTTACTTCAAAAGATAAAAATCGAGTAACCTGGCTCTAAGTAAATTTCAACTTTGTCCATAAAATAATACATATAATAAAAATAATATCATAATAATTAAAGTATAATGTATAATTTCATATTTTTTTAAATAACAGACCTATAGGGACTTGGCCAAACGCTTGACGCACGACTCGGAAGCATCAGGTGATCAGAATGCTGGCTTTTATTTTGCACAAAAAATAAGCATTTCCATTCAACGTGGTAATGCTGCCAGGATTCTGGGAACTTTCCCCTCTACCAACTTATGTTCTTAGGTATAGTTTAGTTTAGTTATTGTTAAAACATTTGATAAAGTCAATAAATTTATAAAAATAAAAACGACAATATTATCGATATTAACTGTGAAACATGATATTCTACGATAATTAGGTTTTTTTTGCTGCTTATGATAAAGGATAAAGGTCAGCGGCAGTAAAACAATAAATTGACACTATTATAATTTAAATATTTATTTATTAATTAATTAAATTTATTGCAATTATTTCTGACAAATTTTACTCTTTATCTTTTTTAGGTTTTAAATATAATTGTATGTTTAATATTGCAAATGATTGTTTTTAAATATAATAGACATGATTTTCTATAATATACATCTATGTAGTTTGTAAAGACAGCATTATATGTTACAATATGCTCATCTGAAAACTTGACTAGCCTCTTTATTCCGGCACTGTACATATATAAACTATGAAACTATATAAAAACAATGATAAAACGGCAAAAATACGCACAGGCCACCGCAAACCATAAGTTTGTGAGGCCGTAGAATCATTAGGGACGTGGTAGTCCGACACAAAAAAATGTATAAGACCAGTTTCTACTAGATTGGTTCTCGCCTCGGAGGATCCCAGAGCTGGCACATACTTCGCTCAGAAGCTAAATTACAGAACGATGCTCAGTCATCGATTGGTACTCAAGCAGAGATTTCATTCATAAAATAATCAATTAGTGAATGAAATCTCTGCCTAAGCTCCGATAGATGACTGAGCATCGTTCTGTAATACGGACCTAGGTCTTCTAATTCCGCGAGGTAATACTGCCAGTATTCTGGGAACCTTACCACGCGGTGGTAAATTGGATAGCATATTTGTAACCCCGTCGTCGTCGCCGCCCGAGACACGTCTTGAGCGACCTGGATGATCCTATAGCAGCCGTAGTATCGGCTGCGCTAGGATCACCGGACCAGTCTAGCCCTTCTGGCTCAGGTACCGTCCGGCACCGGTATAGGATACCAGCGTAACACAATCAGACACCGACCCCGCCGGCGAGGTCGACGTACCCCCCGTAGGTTAGCTAGAACGGTCGCGACTTTCAATAGGGTCCACTCTTCCAGTAGACGTAGTTCTCGATCCTCTTATCCCGGCAACGGCCCAAGCCGAGGCTCGCACACCAGGGGTGTCCTTGAGCTAGAATTAGTACCTTATTAATTTTATCTTTATAAAAGTGTTATAAGTTTACTCAAGTATTCATAATAATTTGGAAACAGTATTAACTTGATAAATTATCAATTATAAAAAACAAAATAAATACTTAAGCTGTATTTTCTAAATATTTTTCTAGGCAAAAATGAGGGGGATAATTCTTCTTACGAATATTATACCAGCGAAGAGGGTTCTTTAGAAGATAAAACTATTCGGACGACAATCGCCGGCCAACAAGTAAGCAAACATGATAGAATCTACACATTACCACAGAAATAGCGGCACGCAATTCTAGCGCTGAACGTCATTGCGCGGAAGTCAAAAATTAGGTGTCACGGGAGGCTAGAGGGACGAAGGGTGCGCGTGCGTAGCGCCGGTTGGCTGCCAGCCGTACCCCGTCCCCCCCATACGACGCTCCGCGGACATCTGACTGTACACTCGCGTCCTAAAGTGTATTGTTATTGCCATTCATTGTTATTGTTTTTAATTAAGTTTGAGTTCTTTTTTATTGTTTGTTTTTTATTAGTGTATTTTTAGTAGATAGTGAACACTGTTTTGAAAAGACAGGCACAAAAAATGGTGTATGACGTGCATTGTTTTGTTAAAAGAGAAACTAATGAATTGATTGATTCGTTAAAGCAAGATTTAAATAAAAAGAGGTTAATCTTGAATAATAAAACAACCTCTTACAAGCTAAGCAAAACTTTAACTATTTATTAATGTTTGCGCGCGTGACAGTACCCATGCGCAGCTATCCCCTCCACATCACAGACCAAGTAGAGGATACTATGCTCCACATTTCGCTCAGCGCTAAACTTACGTGCCGCTACCTATACTTAATACACATACATAAGCCACTTAAAACGCCTGAACATACTTCCTTTTATGACAAATCTTATTCTGTACAAGCCATACCAAATCTGTTTTTTTTAGTGGGGGAAATGCCCTCGCACTTCCCTGTCACCACCCCCGTGGTGGCAGGGGGTATGTGGAACACGCTAAAACCCCCCCGTGAGCCCTTGTCCGCCGTACCGGGGCGAGAAGGGGTCGCGACTGCAGTCCAGCCAACTCGCCCCTGGCGGCAGACCCTTTCGGATCTGATAGATATTATATCAAAATCAGTTTAGAAATGAAAAAAATCTGTGGCGGATGCTGCGGTGGCTATTGCTACCCATGCATAATCATCCACACGTGCAACAGGATCTGCTAACCTCCAGCGCAGCCATGTTCGAGCTGTGTGCTGATCGGTGTGCGTGCGACAACAAGTAATATTTTAACACATGGATGTGTTAAAATATTGCTTGTCCGTGCTTCAATAAAATGTTAGCATAATCGTAATAAGTCATAAGTCGTTTCGGCGAACGGCTTTATAGCGAAGAGCCTCGACCAACACCTCGAGAGGCTCTCGTTAGACGGTTGGATCAAGGGTCAGATTCAGAAGGCAGTACTCCTTGACACGGCACGTATTGTCAGGAAGTTCCTCAGATTGCAGCCCTAACCACCGGGAGCTTGGGCCTTGCCCCGCTGCTGGCGGCATACTACGTTTAGGTTTTTTTTTATTGTTAGATAGGCTTGCGTTTGACCACTATCGCACCTGATGGTAAGTAACGATGCGGTCTAGGATGTAGCACGCTTGCCTAGAAGATACCTGTTCACTCTCGATTTGAAGACTCCAAGGTTGTAGTTGTCGGGAAATACAGACGCCGGTAAAGCGTTCTACTCTTTGTTATGTTACTTTTATAAAAATATCGTAAAAAACTTAAATTTAATATTAAATAAATAAATGAATCATAATAATAATCATCATAATCGACTTGGCCAAACGTTTGGTGGAAGCATCAGGTGACCAGAATGCTGGCTTTTATTTTGCACAAAAAATAAGCATTGCCATTCAACGTGGTAATGCTGCCAGCATTCTGCAACTTTTCCCTCCACCAATGGGCTATTTTAAATTTTTAGCTTTTATTTATTTTAAGTTCTTAGGTATAGTTTAGTTTTTTAGGTCTAGTTTAGTTTTGTATTAACGATTTTAGCGATTATTGAACTAAGCATAATCGTATAAAAAGGAGGTTCAATTTTTTTATCACATTAACTGGAAAAATGTATGAGTAATTAATTCGTTCTAGTATGTTAATTAAGGCGATGGAAGTTGACCAACCCCTTTTATTTGAAGGATATTATTATGAAATCAGTTAAAAAGTTATGCAGCTGCCTGTATCGGATGCAGTGTCAATTGGAACTCTTTAATATATTATATTTTCTTATCACACTGCACTGCGCACGTCATCCTGAGACATCAGCACAGTCTAGTAACATTAGACTTTGAGATTGGATCATAAAGTCTCATTCGCCCAGTAATTTCACTAGCTAAAGTGCTCTTCAAACCGAAACACAGTTAGTGCTTGCACACTACTGCTTGGTGGCAGAATAACTGGCAAAGCATAGTACCTTGCAAAAAAGACTTATACCTACCACCTAGTGAGTAATTTTAATATTGATTAATATTGATTGAGTGAGTAGTACTCATAATTACAACTATTACACGGCTAACACTCACGAGATACAGTCGAATAACTCGACCGGTGTTCGGGCAATATAGATGCCCATCCTCAAGGAGTACGCGCGGCGGCGGTGGCGGCTCGGCGACTGTATTTTGTGAGTGTTAGCCGTGTAATAGTTGTAATTAATTTTAATGTTTTAGGCTGAAACATCGATGGCGACAATTCCTGAACCGTTGCCGCCAGAATACAGCCAAGATACCTTCGAACTATCGAGCTTAGATAGCAGTAAGCTAGGCCTCACGGAAGAAGCATGGAGCAGCCTTCTGGACCAGAGAGAAGCACTAGAAAAACAGGAAAAAGATGTTAACGATATAGTATGGAAATGGACTAATCGTGAAAATTATGAGTTGTATTATGGAATCCGACACTATTACTCCGAAAAAATGACTCTTAAGTCATGCTACCAAATTGCTGCTACGTATCTAAACGCGTAAGTATATTTACATTTACGTCCCGAGACACGTCTTGAGTGATTCAATAGCAGCCGTAGTATCGGCTGGAGCTGTGTGCTGATGGGTGTGCGTGCGACAACAAGCTATATTTAAACACATCCATGTGTTAAAATATTGCTTGTCCGTGCTTCAATAAAACGTTAGCATAATCGTAATAAGTCATAAGTCGTTTCGGCGAACGGCCTTATAGCGAATAGCCTCGACCAACACCTCGTCTCGTTAGACGGTTGGATCAAGGGTCAGATTTAGAAGGCAGTACTCCTTGACACGGCACGTATTGTTCGGAGATTCCTCACTCTGCAGCCCTAACCACCGGGAGCTTGGGCCTTGCCCCGCTGCTGGCGGCACACTAGGTTTAGGTTTTTTATTGTATTTTTGTAATGTTACTTTTATAAAAATATTGTAAAAAACTTAAATATTATTGTGATTGAATGACGTGACAAGCTAACCGCTCGCCTGATGTTAAGCGATACGTCTGCCCATATCAGTTGCAGTGATACTTGAAATTAGTGATACTCTAAAGTATAGTTTCGCGTGAAACTGCACTGGGCACGTCATTCTGAGACATCAGCACAGTCTAGCAATAAGATTACTAGACTGTGAGATTAGGTGATAAAGTCGCATTTGCCCAGTAATTTCACTATCTATAGTGCCCTTCAAACCGGAGCACAGCAGTGCTTGCGCACTACTGCTTGGCGTCAGAATAACTGGCAGAGCGGTGGTACCTATCTAGACGAACTTTGCAGAAAAGTCCTACCACCTAGTGAAGGTCGACGCAGTTTAGCTAGAACGGTCGCAACTTTCCACTCCAAGATAAGATCCACTCTTCCAGTGGACGTAGTCTTCTCGATCCTCTTATACCGGCCAATTTTGATAATAATAACGCCCAACGATCTCATATATCCTGGACCCTGGAACTAATAGAATTCCCTGTAACTAGGAACTACGAGGGCCTTGGTCCCACAATACCCAGACAGAGATCAAGCATTTGCGCTTTTTCCTGTACACAAATACTTGTCCTGCCGCGGTAATCGAACCCACTGCCTCCGGAATATAAGCCGACCTTATCATCCACCACAGAAGCTGTCAAAAATATTACTTTTAAGTTTGTAATCGTTTCCAGTGACCAGGATCTCCGCGATTACTATAAAATACGATTTCTCTACAACCGCGAAATGGTGTATGAAATCGGATATATCGTGCATGAAATAGTATATAAATATACAATTGTTTTGGAACTGTATCACGTGGTACAAGCTCGTTTCTACAACGTAAGCCAATTCCATAACTTGGCACCTGCAACTATGATGTTACATTTTTACGTGAATATACTGCACCAATGCCAGCAAATTATGCACCTTTGCAATACCCTCAGTGAAATTGAGGAGAAATACAAAGATGTTCCGAACCAGGAAGGTATTTATGATTAATAGATCAGCTGGGTGATGACGTAACTCGATTGCAACCAATAGAAAACAATAATTTATATGTATAGGCAGAACGGGTTGTGTTTAGGTTGCAACCTATATAACTATAGGCCTTCAGCATGTCCACACAGCGCCGTGTCCGCAACAAGAATGCTCCGTAGTACACCGAGCGTTCCTTTTTTATAGCCAGACGGGTAGGGGCGCCATGACAATTGCCGGTGTTGCCACTGTAATAAATTTAATGCCACCACAGGGTAAATTACGGTGCTCGATCGCTGCCCGCTGCGCATAGAGTTTACATTTACAACTGGACGTTGCCGCCGTCATATGGATTTGACAGTTTGAATACGCAGTTTATGTGCATAGTTAGTATGGAAATTTTTCCTGTTGCATTGCAATCATAGTTTCGTGATTACCCCCCAGTAATTTTTTTTTGCTATTTTAAACGACTTTATAACGACGTGTGTTATTGGCGTCGTAACTCTCGAACGGATGATTTGTTTTGTTTTGTTGTATGAAAATCGTTTCAAGATGGCCGCCACTACAAAATGGTGGATTACATATATTGAAGTAAAACTTCTTTACGCACGTTTGACTTGGGGAGTAAGCTGGTGAATGCGAGGCGAACGGAAGTTGAAGTTGGTTCACTATTTCTCCATTGTCAACATAACAGTAAAAATTTGTATTATCGGTATAATGGCAATTTACATTGTCAAGATGGCGACGTTAACATTAAACAAAGTTATACCGGCCAATAGATGGAGCTAAACTAAAGAAGTTTTACTTCAGTCGTGTGGTTTAAAGCAGACTATTTTCAATCGGAGTTATTTCGGCTTAAAAAATTCTTAATACTTAAGCGCCACCGTTACATGGTTAATATCCCACATGTGCGAACAAGATTTGGCTCCACATTTATCATGCGAACAGCCAAGGAGTGGAACGCTTTACCGGCGTCTGTATTTCCCAAAACCTACAACCTTGGAGTCTTCAAATCGAGAGTGAACAGGTATCTTCTAGGCAAGCGTGTTACATCCTAAACCGCATCGTCACTTACCATCAGGTGCGATAGTGGTCAAACGCGAGCATATCAACCAATAAAAAAAAAGAATTTTGAATGAGTAAGCCGTAATTTTTTTTAATTTATTAAACTAAAAATGAAAATCTTTTATGGTCTCAGCTTTTGAAGAAGAATCAGATTTCGATTACCACTCGAGCGAGGAGCAAATGTCAGACGAGGATAAAATGGAAATGGCGCGATTCCAAAAACAGAAAAGGGAAAGAGTGAAGAAAATGAGGCAGGAACGTAATAAGGCCGTGCATTCCGGACGGTTTACCACCACCACACGGACCAGGAGACCTAAGACTAGCTCGTACGTATCGGTTATACTCGTACAGCATTATTAAATTTTTTTTTTATGTTAAGGAATGACGTGACGAGCTAGCTGTTCGCCTGATATTAAACGACACGGCTACCCATATCAGCTGCAGTGTCACTCGGAACTCTAAAGTATAGAGGTTCGCGTGACACTGCACTGCGCACGTCATCCAGAGACATCAGCACAATCTAGTAATAAGATTACTAAACTGTGAGATCAGATCATAAAGTCTCATTTGCCCAGTAATTTCACTAGCTACAGTGCCTTGGCGGCAGAATAACTGGCAAAGCGGTGGTACCTACCTAGATGAACTTTGCAGTAAAGTCCTACCACCTAGTAACGGTAGTAAAAAATAAACGGGTATTAGTCTCGGATTAGTTACTTCAGCTTTTGTCCTTTTTTTGCTACTGGAATATTTAGCTGGATCGAAAGAGACAACAGATGGTGTAGCTAGTCTAAAGCTGGTTCGTGTTTATTAATAAGGCTGCTAGTGTTTCAGAATTTTTTTTTAATGTTTTGGCTCCACACTTTTGTGTATTTAGCCAGTGTCAAGTAATTCATAATTTTTCAAGTTAATGACATTTCACGTAGATATGTGTCAAGTCACAGTCCAAGTCATCAAGTCAAGTCATAGTCTAGTATAAGTCATACTCCTAGTAATGTGGTGGCAATTTTACCAATAGCTTTACTAGGTGGTAGGACTTTTCGTCAAAGCTCGTCTAGCATAAATATACAAAATAACGGTACTTGCAGTGCGGGCTTATTTATATTTAGAATGTGCAAGAAATTTTCAATAGTTCAATTCATACTTTGTAAGTCAAAGGCTCGAGAGACCCCTGAGCTTAGAAGCCCCGGAGCACTGCCCCGTCTAGCCCTCCTAGCTACGCCACTGAGTTTCTAAGACCCGTTTTGTAACTTTTGTAACTGTAATAATTTTGGATTTCTTTTTTAAATGTTAGTGAATGCTGTGACAAGCTAGTCGTTCACCTGATGTTAAGCGATACGGCTGCCCATAACAGAACAGTGTCACTCCGATATCGCCAATAAATGTAATGCTCATACTAAAGCATACATACGTAAATACTGATAAACGACTAGCCAACTTACTACTCCAACATCTGATTTTTATTATTTTTATCGACACATTATAAGTTTTTGAACAAGCCTGTGTGCCCGAAAAACGTTACCATGTTAATATATTATACTACTAGGATTAAGACACTGGTTATTGTATAATTTTGTTAAATAATTATTACTAATAAAGATATTTTGAAATTGAGTGTCACTCGGAACTCCAAAATATAAAGCTTCGCGTGACACTGCACTGCGCACATCATCCTGAGACATCAGCACAGTCTGGTAATAAGACTACTCGACTGTGAGATCAGGGGGGGGGAACACAAATTTGTATGGATTTGACAGTTTGAATACGCAGTTTATGTGCATAGTTAGTATGGAAATTTCTCATGTTGCATTGCAATCAAAGTTTCGTGATCACCTCACAGATCATAAAGTCTCAATTGCGCAGTAATTTCACTAGCTATAGTGACCTTCAAACCGGAACACAGTAGTGCTTGCGCACTACTGTTTGGCGGCAGTATAACTGGTAAAGCGGTGGTACCTACCTAGACGACCTTTGCAGAAAAGTCCTACTAGTTTCTGATTCGGCAAGGATATTAAAAATGCTTCTCTTTTTGTTTCAGCCATTTCTATATAGAGTATGGATGGTCTATCGAAGATTGGTGATCTTAATGGTAAATCAATTGAATAAATATTATAAAATAAATGATACCAACATTACAACTTTTATTTCCTTCTATTTAGGGGGAAAATACCCTCGCACTTCATTAAACCCCCCCGTGATCCGTCCGCCGCTGGGATGGAGCGAGATAATAACAATAATAACGCCCAACGATCACATACATAGATCCTGGACCCTAACTAGGATTCTTCTAGGATTGTGTCTAGGGACCCAGGAACTACGAGGACCGTGGTCACACAACACCCAGACTCAGAACAAGTATTTACGGTTTTTTATTCTGTGCACAAATACTTATCCTGTCGCGAGAATCGAACCCGGTGCCTCCGGGTTATTACGCGAGCTGCTCAACCACTACACCACAGAGGCTGTCAATAGTGCAAGTAATACGCAAGCACGCACACAAGCAAGGGGGTTGCAACATAATAATATTTTTTTCTAACTTTGTTGTACTGACAATGGAGATTAAGAGATTAAAAAAAATGCCGCGGCTATGAGCCGACCTGCTCAACCACCACACCACAGAGGCCTAAACCATCTTAATATATATAAATCTCGTGTCCCAATGTTTGTCCTCAATGGACTCCTAAACCATCTTAATATATATAAATCTCGTGTCCCAATGTTTGTCCTCAATGGACTCCTAAACCACTTAACCGATTATAATAAAATTCGCACACCATGTGCAGTTCGATCCAACTTGAGAGATAGGATAGTTTATATCTCAATCTATAATAAATATATATTAGGTCTTTACCTATGAAATTGCCGTTTCGTTTGAAAAAAGTTAAAGTATTTTTTTTTTCGAACTTATTTATTTATTTTATTCAAAGTAATCACCCCTGCAATCAATGCATCTTTGCCAACGCTGTGGCAGTTTATGGATGCCCTTCTTGAAAAAATCAGCAGGACGGGAGACAACAAACTCTTCAAAGGCGTTTTGTACTGCCACTCGGGAATTGAATTTTTTTCCCGCTAAAAAGTTGTCCAAATTTTGGAAAAAGTAATAGTCGGTAGGCGCAAGATCTGGTGAGTATGGCGGATGAGGGAGAGCTTCCAAACCCAACTCATGCAGCTTAGAGACGGTCTGTTGTGCAGTATGGGGTCGCGCGTTGTCGTGAAGTAGCAGTGGAGACGACCGATTGACCAAAGCTGATTGCAGACGTGCTAGTTTCGCCATCATTGTGGTCAGTTCTTCAATGCACACATCTGCAGTAATGCTCTCGCCGTTTTGTAAAAAGCTATGATGAATCACACCAGCACTAGACCACCAAACTGTGACCATCACCTTTCTAGGGGTCATTTTTCGTTTTGCACATTGCTTTGGTACCGAACCAGGATCTAACCAACTTGCTGAGCGCTTTCGATTGTCAAAAAGAATCCATTTTTCGTCGCACGTAACAATTCGTTTCAAAATTCCTTCATTTCTGTGCCTGTTAAGCAGCGCAAGGCAAGTCTCGACGCGTACGTTGCGCTGGCGATCGTTAAGTTCGTGGGGCACCCATCTATCAAGCTTTTTTATCTTGCCAATCTGTCGCAAATGGACCAATATTGTTTTGATGCTAACATCAAAAGCTGCTGCCAGCTCAGCTGTAGATTGAGATTCATCAGCTTCCACAATCGCCTTTAATTCATCATTGTTGACCAAAGTTTCCGGACGACCACGAGGTTCATTTTTCAAGTCAAAATTCCCAGAACGGAACCGAGCAAACCAATAACGGGTTGTACGTTCGTTTGTACAGTTCTCTCCGTAAACGTCGTTGATGTTACGTGTCGTTTGTGCCGCGTTGGTGCCACGACGGAACTCGTATTCCATAATTACACGAAATTTCAATGTATCCATTATGAGGAAAAATGTTGAAATGTAATGAAAATACAACGCTAATCAATAAACAAAAGACTTATATTGTAAATAGAATGTCATATTTTTAAAACAAAATTAATTTGAATTTAGAATTCATAGCCAATCAAAACTTTTTTTTGTTTGAAAAAGTCTGTACTGCAATACGGCAATTTCATAGGTAAAGACCTATTATTAAATACCCGTGCGAAGCCGGGGCGGGCCGCTAGTATATTATATGAAGATAATATAAATAATATTACGGCGGCGGCGCGACGGCGAATAACTATAGTTATTCGTCTTTTTCATATTGGCAACTTAACAATGAGAAAATTCAATGAATAAGTACGTATTAAGTAGTTTTGGCGGGAAAACGCGTAAAAAGAAAAGATCGCGTCACCGCATTGTATTATTTTCCAAAACTTGTGTTATTTTCAGTGTTAGTGCATAAAATTGGTGGCATTTTATTCGTTAAGTGCTGGATTACAGGCGTGAGTATGGGAAAATGGTATAATGATGGTGAAGCGTTTCTTTTCGTGTTATTTCCAAAACTCCATAGAAGCTTCAAGTAAAGTTGCCACCACTTTACGAGGAGTATGACTTGACTACACTAGACTATGACTTGACTCTGATTTGACTTGATGACTTCGACTGTGACCTGACACATATTTACGTGAAATATTAACTTGATAAATTATCAATTACTTGACACTGGCTAAACACAAAAAAGTGTAGAGCCAAAACACAAAAAAAAACCTGAGTAAAATTATCGTAAAGTCCAATTTGAAATATTACTATTGAAACATAAAATGACCAATATGCATTACGAACAATAAATAACTTGTATCTTTCGCGACTTGAACTCATATAATAAAGATAAAACGGGTCTAATTCGTGCACAAAAATCATCAAAACATAACTGAAGGGGTGAGAACAAAGGGTTTAAATTGATAGTTTCGAGAAAATTGACTTTAAACTTCAACGGCTTCATTTTAATGTAGGTAGAGTTATATATAAGTTAATAGAAAAGGTTTACGAAAGTTTCAGTTGCTTGAAAATGTATTAATTTTATTTTAAAATACAAAATATAGTACTAATTTGTACAATTACTGTAAAAATATAATATAATAAAATAAATATAATAATGTTTTATGCTAAGCGAACTGTATTCCTGTGTCAGATAAACCGTTTTTAGACTGAAAATCTCTTGATTTAAGCCTCATTACAGTATTTTGAGAATGTATAATTGTAGATAATTTCACGCTGAATCCAACGATACCCATAAGTCATTTTGTGAAAAAAAAACCTGAAACCCTTTTTGTTCTCACCCCTTCAATTTTGAAAATTTTGATCTGATAATTTTTGTGCGCGAGTTGATCCGTTTTATCTTTATATTAAACAATTTGTGCGCGTAGATAGGTACTATTTTATATGTACTACATAAAGAAGTCTCGGAAGTTTTCATTCCATAAAGATCATAATTTTAATAGCGCCATCTATCGAGCTTACGAGCCACTGCTAAGAAGGAGGAAAATTAAGCATCTAAAAATATAAAATTACGCAGCAAAACACGAAAATTATCTTTTAGGTGATAAATTCTCTCTTGTTTGCGACCGAAAACTTATAGATGGATAACGACTGTTATCATTTATCATGTTATTATAATACCTACCTATCGATACGACATGTCGTCATTCCACTACTTGATGAATGTTTCACTCAGTCAGTTTTCGTCTGTCATTCGCGCCTGTTTCGTCGCTGATTGCTACCCGGCCAAGTTGAAACGCCCGCGTTTCCGACCGTCGCCTCCCTTTCCCGCGTATTTCCAAATCCAAGGAGTTTCATTAAAAAGTTTGTTTACTTTTCTCTGAAATAGAAATAGTCTATTTTGCTACGCTGTGTTGTGTTGTATTATCTATTGGATTTGAACGCTTATCTGCACGTAAGTATTTAAAAATAATACTTTATCATTTACACGTGTAAGTTTTTACTGATCATTTGAGAGAAAGTCGCGAATTTAATGTAAAAAATTGCGCACTACCTGCTAATCAGTGCTGACTTGTTGAACTTTGACAGCTGTGTTGTCCGTCTCGTTTTTTCTTGTGTGTAATCTAAGCATTTTGGAGATGCGAGATATTTTGACAGGGGGTCAGGTTATATTGGATATTGGTCTATTGAGACATGTGACATAAATATGGCCGAGGTCATTTTTTAGGTATAGGCTTACTCGTCAAACTAGACATTCGTGATTGCGTAATATCAGGCGGTATGTTTTTTTTCCTTATTTACATTGTGCGAATTATTTGTTTTGATCTCGGATGTAAATTGTTCTAATATGAAAACTAGTTTGCCATATATTTTATCTGTGACTATTTGACACATACTTGAGGTATATTGAGTGGTGGAATTACCAGCTTGAGTAGGCTGGGGTCTGTGGCGGAAAATTTTAGAGAGGCGCCAGATTCAGTTCAAAAACAGAGAAAAAAAATTACAATATTTTAGTACTTTACAATACACCGAAGTTTCAATAGTTTATGTGCATAGTTAATATGAAAATTTTCAGTTTCGATAGTCCACTCTTCCAGAGGACGTAGTCTTCTCGATCCTCTTATCCCGGCAACCAGGCTAACCCAGGGGTGCCCGCCAGCTAGTTGCCTCCCACTTTTGACAGCTGGGCGCCTTAAGCGCCTGCCCTCCCGCCCAGTGACGCTGTAAAGGTCGATAGAAACCAACAGCAATAGTCCGTTCAAAAAAAAAATGTATTATTATGTTGGTATGTCCAGTAAAAATTACAATAATTGTCAAGATGGCGACATTAACATTATACACACACTACGTAAGATAAATCTGAAAAAGTTGCTCAAATTATTTTGTAAAAGATGAAGAATGAAAATCAAGACTTGCAAGCTGGCAAATACACAGAATGTGCGAAGCCAAAATTTCCCAAAGGGAAAAAAAAGCAAAAACTAAGTTATACCCGTCGATAGATGGAGCTAAACTAAAGAGGTTTCTATCTGCATTATAGGACAATGGAAAAAAAAATCGGTCTACATTTCCAACTATTATATACGTATATATATGTAAATGTATTTTTGTACATGTAAATGGCAAGAGGGTTTTATTTGTCAGATTTACTAATCTGTGACTAAACCAAAAAAAAAAAACGTAAGCGGCATCTTAAAGGCGCAAGATTTTTTCGCGTTTGTCCGTATATATATTATATTGTTATACCTGAGTACGATGAGCATATGAAATCACACTAATCACACTAATATCATAAAGGCGAAAGTTTGTATGTGTGTTTGTGTGTATGTGTGTATGTTTGTTACTCCTTCACGCTCAAACGGCTGAATGGATTAACATAAAGGTTACATTTTATTTTTTTACATATAGGCTACATATAGGCTTATACCCTTTATTTTTTTTGAGGAGGGAAATGCCCTCTCACTTCCTGCCACCACGGGGGTGGTGGCAGAGGGTATGTGGGACTCGAACCCACTAAAACCCCCCGTGAGCCCTCGTCCGCCGTACCGGGGCGAGAAGGGGTCGCGACTGCAGTCCAGCCAACTCGCCCCCGATAGGCTTATACCCTGGATTAACATATAGGCTACATTTTATCCCGGAAAAGTAAAATTTTCCCGTGGGATGAGTAAATAATCAAAATACTTGTTATCCGCGGGTGAAACCGCGGGGCGCAACTAGTGCTTAATAAATAATAGCTTTTGTACAGGATAATTCTGAAACTAATACGTCAATAGTGGATTTATATGAGTCACGACAAAATTTCCGGGAATTTGTGATGGTTACAACTCCATGACCTTAGTATGGGTATTTTAAATAATTGTTTACCTTTTTTTCTTGAGACGCGATTTATGCCCATATCTTCAACTTTTTATTTTTGTGGCTTCTGAAATCAACAAATCAGCACTTTTTTGACATCACTACTTTTTGACTGACCCGATAGCTCAGTTATTAGTAAGCCTGCCTTCTGAACTGTCGGTCGTGGGTTCGATTCCCACCCAGGACAAACATTTGTGTGATGAACATAGGTGTCTGTTCTGTGTCTGGGTGTTATATTGTATTCTATGTATGTATTTACAAACAAAAAATATCTAAGTATTGTATCAGTTATCTGGTTCCCATAATACAAGCTTTGCTTAGTTTGGGGCTAGATGGCGCTGTGTAAAATGTCCACAAATATTTATTTATTTTATTTTATTTACTACTGTGACGTAACCTGTAATTACCTGTAAGTAATCACGAAAAAAAAATTGCGTGAATAACACTATCACATCACCAGTGGTTTGGGCTGTGCGTTGATAGATCACTATGTCAGTCAGTCAGTTAGTCACCTTTGAGTTATACATATTTAGATATAAATAAAAATTAATATTTGTGAACATTTCACACAACGCCATCTAGCCCCAAACTAAGCAAAGCTTGTACTATGGGAACCAGATAACTGATACAATACTTAGCTACTTTTGTTTGTAAATACATACATAGAATACAATATAAACACCCAGACACAGAACAAACATCGCTGTTCATCACATAAATGTTTGTCCTGGGTGGGAATCGAACCCACGACCTGCAGTTCAGAAGGCAGGGATACTACCAACTGAGCTATCGGGCCAGCAAATTATTTTCCCATAGGCCACGAAGCGGGCGAAGCTGCGGGCAGAAGCTCGTAAAATATAAAATACCCTTGTTCGGCCGGGGCGGGACTCTAGTAATTAAATATACTACAAAGGTAACCTACTCCGGTGCATCTTGATATATCCCAGCAGTAGGAAATGGTGCCTTCACAAGGTCTCAGCTTTGCCTAATATTTTACCAAGTATTTTATCAGCTAGTTTACCTACAAATACTATGTTATCTGTGGACCTATACGTATATAATAGGTCTTTACCTATGAAATTGCCGTATTGCAGTACAGACTTTTTCAAACAAAAAAAAGTTTTGATTGGCTATGAATTCTAAATTCAAATTAATTTTGTTTTAAAAATATGACATTCTATTTACAATATAAGTCTTTTGTTTATTGATTAGCGTTGTATTTTCATTACATTTCAACATTTTTCCTCATAATGGATACTTTGAAATTTCGTGTAATTATGGAATATGAGTTCCGTCGTGGCACCAACGCGGCACAAACGACACGTAACATCAACGACGTTTACGGAGAGAACTGTACAAACGAACGTACAACCCGTTATTGGTTTGCTCGGTTCCGTTCTGGGAGTTTTGACTTGAAAAATGTACCTCGTGGTCGTCCGGAAACTTTGGTCAACAATGATGAATTAAAGGCGACTGTGGAAGCTGATGAATCTCAATCTACAGCTGAGCTGGCAGCAGCTTTTGATGTTAGCATCAAAACAATATTGGTCCATTTGCGACAGATTGGCAAGATAAAAAAGCTTGATAGATGGGTGCCCCACGAACTTAACGATCGCTAGCGCAACGTACGCATCGAGACTTGCCTTGCGCTGCTTAACAGGCACAGAAATGAAGGAATTTTGAACCGAATTGTTACGTGCGACGAAAAATGGATTCTTTTTGACAATCGAAAGCGCTCAGCAAGTTGGTTAGATCCTGGTTCGGTACAAAAGCAATGTGCAAAACGAAAAATGACCCCTAGAAAGGTGATGGTCACAGTTTGGTGGTCTAGTGCTGGTGTGATTCATCATAGCTTTTTACAAAACGGCGAGAGCATTACTGCAGATGTGTACATTGAAGAACTGACCACAATGATGGCGAAACTCGCACGTCTGTAACCAGCTTTGGTCAATCGGTCGTCTCCACTGCTACTTCACGACAACGCGCGACCCCATACTGCACAACAGACTGTCTCTAAGCTGCATGAGTTGGGTTTGGAAGCTCTCCCTCATCCGCCATACTCACCAGATCTTACGCCTACCGACTATTACTTTTTCCAAAATTTGGACAACTTTTTAGCGGGAAAAAAATTCAATTCCCGAGAGGCAGTACAAAACGCCTTTGAAGAGTTTGTTGTCTCCCGTCCTGCTGATTTTTTCAAGAAGGGCATCCATAAACTGCCACAGCGTTGGCAAAGATGCATTGATTGCAGGGGTGATTACTTTGAATAAAAAAAATAAATAAGTTCGAAAAAAAAATACTTTAACTTTTTTCAAACAAAACGGCAATTTCATAGGTAAAGACCTAATATTATCAAACTGTTTCCGTATTAACGAATCAAATTTACGTTTTTATTGAATTATCTTTGTTTTGATCAATATTTAGTCTATCAAGATATGATTATACTGGCAGCCCCGACTTCGCACCAGGGCTGTAGCTAGAGTTGAATTTGAGGTTGGGCAACATTGGTTCCAGGTAAAAAAAAACTTTCGCGACCTGTTTTGAACATTTTACACAGTACATGTGGAGTGTATTTACAAACAAAAAGTATCTAAGTATTGTATCAGTTATCCGGTTCCCATAGTACAGGCTTTGCTTAGTTTGGGGCTAGATGGCGCTGTGTGAGATGTCCACAATTATTCATTTATAAAAAAAATTGAAAATTTCCATATTAACTAATAAGCTTACGTGGGAGTTTTGGCGGGAAAACGAAAAAGATTGCGTCACCGCATTGTATTATTTTCCAAAACTTGTGTTATTTTCAGTGTTAGTACATAAAATTGGTGGCATTTTATTCGTTAAGTGCTGAATTACAGGCGTGAGTGTGGGAAAGTGGTATAATGATGGTGAAACGTTTCTATTCGTGTTGTTTCCAAAACTCCATAGAAGCTTCTGGTAAAGTTGCCACCACTTTACTAGGAGTATGACTTGACTAGACTAGACTATGACTTAACTTGATGACTTGGACTGTGACTTGACTTGACACAATATATGATATTAATTAACTTGAGATATTATCAATTACTTGACACTGGATACTAGACTAAATGCAAAAGTGTGGAGCCAAAACATTGAAAATAAAAATAAAATTAAAAAAGCTCCATATTGAAACTGTCAAATCCACACAAATTTCTGTTTCTATGTTGCAATCAAGTTCTCTGATCACTAGATAGTAGCATTCATATTACAGCTATTACGCCTCTGTGGTGTGGTGGTTGAGCAGGTCGGCCCTTAACCCGGAGGTGGCGGGTTCGATTTATCTCAGGACAAGTATTTGTGCACAGAAAAAAAAACGCAAACACTTGTTCTGAATCTGGGTGTTGTGGGACTATGGTCGTAGTTCCTGGGTCCCTAAGAAATAGAAAATGCCTACAGAATAAGTAATATGTAGTACTCTGCTGTTACCTCGCCCTTTGGCCTCGCTAGTGACTCTTGTTTGTAGGAGAAATTATGTTTACGAGCTATCAAGGGGCTTTATTATCTTTACTTACGCCTATATATACAGTCCTTAAAGCAGTTTATTGATTTTTTTCCAATTATGCCACTATTATTTATATGCCGACCTTTCCGGTCAAGGTTCATATAAATCGATATTTCTCATAGGTTTACGTACTACACTGGACAGTAGCAATAATAATAATAACCCCAACGATCACATACATAGATCCTGGACCCTATAGCTAGGATTCCGTGTCTTTTTTTTTTCAAAAACTCGGCATTTTGTCCAAGGTAAGGCGGTACTTCACATCTGGACAGCTTCTTAATATCTATCAAGCACAGGTCCGATCGTGTATGGAGTACTGCTGCCACCGGTGGGACGGGTCTGCGAAGTACCAGCTTGAGGCTCTGGACTCGATTGAACGGCGTGCCAAAAGGCTTGTAGCGCCTGCGTCGCAACAGTTACCGATACTTACCTTCTGCACATACCATACCTCAAAACAATTACCAGATTACCGGAATACCAAAAGAACCACATTTACCTCAATACCATTACCAGGATTACCAGGATAACCAGAAGAAACAAGACACACTCAATTCAACATTTATTGAAGCCTGAATCCGATTGTTTACTTGTCACATGAAACAATGAAGATTATCGCCAGAGAAACTGAGATGTCGCCCTGAAAAGGGCGGTTTCAATTGGGATAAATATTCGCTCTGAAAAGACCGAATATTAATCGTACCACCAGCACTTCATCGCAGCTCCGAACAGCATCAATCAGCACCAGTACAGAACACCGATAACGTTACGCAGAGACGACTGTACAGTTCGTTGCTCCCGGCGTTATGAAAGAGAGAGCTCGATGCCACCTATATTTAAGGGAAACAGCGCGCCATGCTCACCTGTCCTAGGAGAGAACGGGACAGCATAATCGCCGGGAATTTAACAATACACGCATTGTAATCAGAAGAACGTTATCTCATTGGTCAATTAATCACGTGAAACAATTGGTGTAACTTTATAATCTTATTTTCTTATTGGACAATCCTTTTTTTTTTTTTTTTTTTTTTTTTTTTTTGTTTTTCGTGAAGAAAAATGCGTTTACGCACACCCGCGGCTGGGTCGGCCACGGGTAGTGTCGGACTCTGTGCCGGTGTGCAATGGCACCCCTACCGACTAAAAAACTCCACGATATTCCTCCCTCGTCTATGTGGAGGAGGACTGGGGAACCGGCAGAGCCTTGACGTCCAGTCCTCCCCCGACGATTGCCCGCTTTGACAGTGGGGCCTACGCGCCCCTCCTTCCGGGAGGGGCCCGGGAGCTACCTTGGGAGCCAGGTCGCTCCCGCCAGACGGTGGTGGCGATTAGTGCAATGCGGGAGGAGGCGCCCCCGCGCCGCGCTCCCGCTAATCACCACCGGGGAGAAGAAGGCGACGATCGTGCAGTCGCCTTCTCCTGCCTCCCCTCCGCCTGCGGAGCGGCGCCGCGAGAGGATCCTCCTCCCGTGCGCGCTCCGCTGCCTCCTTCTGCGACATCACTTCCTCGCAGAAGGAGGCAACTGCGGCCCAAGACTCCTCGCCTCCCAGCATCGAGATGATCACGCTGGGAAGCGAGAGGTCTGGTCCGACCACCGCGATCAGACTTCGGCGCGGCTCGGACCAGGCTGGGCACTCCTCGAGGGTGTGCTGTGCCGTGTCCTCCACCGCGCCGCAGTGGTGGCACACCGGGGTCTCCTCTCTTTGGATCCGGTGCAGGTGTGATCCAAAACAGCCGTGTCCGGATAACACCTGCACTAGACGGAACGAGAGAAATCCGTGGGACCGCTCGAGCCAGTCTTGCAAGACTGGCCCCAGTGCGTCCAGCGTTCGGCGGCCGAAGGTGGCGGAGGCGAGGTCCTCCGTCCAGTGATGGACGATGGCTTCCTTCGCCTCGCGCCGTACGGCCTCCCGCTCTTCCGGGGCGGGGCTCTCCCCGAGAGCCCTACGCCGCGCCGACCATTCGTACACTTTGGCGAGCACCCATGCCTCTAACTCCCAAGGCGGGGTGCCCGCCAGAGCGCACGCCGCTGAAAATCCTACCGACCGGTAGGCCCTTGCCACCCGCTGTGCAATGGCCCTTTGGGGCCTGCGGATGGCAGTGGCGTTCTCCCTCCTGTGGAGGGAGTCCGCCCAGATGGGGGCCCCGTAAAGGGCCATGCTCTTCAAGATGCCAGCATATAAGCGCCGGCATCGCGCCTTAGGCCCTCCCAAGTTTGGGAGAAGCCACGAGAAGGCGTCCGCAGCCTTCAACAGGCGCGTCGACAGCCCGCTGAAGTGTGGGCCGAAGCGCCACCTGCTGTCGAGCACAAGGCCCAGATATTTTATCTGGGTCTTGGCCGCGATCCTAATGCCCTCGACGACGATGTGGGCGTCAAGTGGCACGCGCTGCCGAGGCCCATGGAAGAATACGGCCTCAGTCTTCTGCAGTGCCACCTTCAATCCTAGGCGGCGGATCCTCCCCGCAACTAAGGATCCGCCAGCCGAGGCCAGACTGGCCGACTCCTGCCAGTTCCTCCCACGGGCAGTGAGGAGAGTGTCATCCGCGTAGCAGATGACACTCGTGCCACGTAGGAGGGTTCCTCGCAGGAGCCAGTCAAAACCGATGTTCCACAAGAGTGGTCCTAGAACCGACCCCTGTGGAACACCGGACTCCGCGCCGTAACGCCTGAGTCTTGCCAATTTATCTACAAGGAGGACCTCGCGGTTCTCCAAGTAGCTGGCCAGCAGGTTCCGCAAATATGGAGGCACTCCGTGGTACCGGAGTGCCTCCAAGATCGTTGAGTGGGGGACGGAGTTAAATGCGTTGGCTATGTCAAATGACACAGCCAGGACTCCGTCCCCGTCCTCCACGGCCTCCTTCACCTGTCCCTGAAGCCGAGCCAGCGCGTCTATTGTCGAACGCCCCCTTCGAAAGCCGAATTGGGCGTCCGACAAGTCCGGCCCTACGTCCCGCAAGTGCCTCTTTAGCCGGGTTGCGACTATCCCCTCAAACAGCTTACCAGCGTCGTCCAGCAGGACGATTGGCCGGTATGCCGAGGGGGAGTCTGCTGGGCGTCCCTCCTTCCGGAGGAGGCATAGCTGCCCCTCCTTCCAAGGTTTGGGGAACCTCCCAGCCGTGAAGCACGCGCTGAAGAGGTCCCGAAACCTTTCCTCCATTTGGGAGATGGCAATAGCCACCACCCGCGCGGGAACGCCGTCCGGTCCCGGGGTCGTCCTCTTGGCCCGGAGGCGGAGAGTGCCCGCGTAGAGTTCCGCCACCGTAACTGCGGGGACCTCTTCATCCTCTTCTGGGGAAGGTGCCTCCTGCGGAGGGTCCATTGCTGGGGGGATGAAGTTGGTCCTTGGCGGGAACAAGGACCGGACCACCCCATCCAGGAATTCCGGCTCGAGGGTTTCCGTCAATGGGGGACCACAAGGGCGAAGCTTATTCCGCGCCGCCCTATATGGTCTCCCGTACGGGTCTCTGTCGAGACTGTCCAGCATTTCGGCCCTCGCCGAATCGTCAGCGGCGCGAATTGCCAGCTTGAGGGCCGTCTTCGCCTCTACGTATAGGGCGTAAAGACGGTCCTCGTTCGCCTGGCTTCTAGCGCTGCGCCGCCGACTCCGCATATACTCCCTGCGAGCCGCCACGCAGGCAGCCCGGAGCTCTGAAAGCTCCTCCGACCACCAGTACACGGCGCGTCGGGGGGGTGGACGGCGGGCCCGAGGCATGCTGTAATCGCATATCTCGGTCAAGGACGCTCTCAGATCGGTCGCTGCGGCGTCCACGTCCAGCACTCGGACCGGCGGAGCAAGCCAGTCTTGCAGGAAGGCTGCCTCCTCGGCAGCCTCGCGGTCGAGGCGGGTAAGAGCCCATCGAGGCAAAGGAGACGGACCGGATCGTCTGCTTCCCTGGGGGCCCTGGGTGGAGATGTCGAACCGAATGTACCGGTGGTCCGACAGGGTCTCCACCTCTTCTACCCGCCAATTCGCGACCCGTGCGGCAAGCAGGGGGGTGGCAAACGAGACGTCTACCACTGACCCTCCCTGTTGCCGCACACACGTGTGAGCTGTCCCTCTGTTTAGGAGGGACACACCTGCCGACGTTGCCCACAGTTCCGTGGCACGTCCCCGGACATTGCAAGTGGTGGCTGAGTTGCCCCATGCCACCGACTTGGCGTTCAGATCGCCCAATACGGCGACCTGCCTCGGCGCCACCCTCCCAACCACGGCGGTGAGGATTTCGAGAAAATACTCGAAATCCGAGAGAGGGCGGTTTGGGGAGAAGTAAACCCCTACCAGAGCTATGTCCCCCAGTGCGGCGGCCACGTATCCCGGTCCCCTCTCTAAGAGCGTGAGGGGAGGGGAGTCTGCGGAAGGCCGCGTCACCAATGCCACCAAGCCGTCCTGGTCGCCCAGCCAACGACCGGGGACCGAGTACGGCTCGGCGACCACAGCTACGTCCACCAACCACTCAGCCATGGTCTGCATCAGCAGATCCTGTGCTGCTCTGCAGTGGTTGGCGTTCGTTTGGAGGATGCGATGTTCGACTCTATCCATCAATCGGACATCGCATCCCCCTCCGCAGCCGCCGAGGTTCCTGTTTCGGGGACTGTGGTGGCAGTGGCAAGCCGCATTGGCGCCTGCGCTTTGCCCTTCCTAGGGGGAGGATGACAATTGCTCCCCTTCATAACGTGGTCCGCCGGGCAGCCACCAGCTGCACACACCGCGCAGTGCGGCCTGGTGGCTTTGCAGGAGGCGGACATATGCCCCTCCTTGCCACAGCGGTAGCAAAGGCCCCTCCTGTCTGCCTTGGATGGGCAGAGGGCATGTGTGTGGCCGATGCCGAAGCACTTAAAGCAACGTAAGGGCTGCTCTGCAAGTGCCCGGACCACACACAAGCCGAAACCGACAGAAAGCCGTCCCTTTGCAAGGACGGCTTTGGCCGCGGTGACTGGTCCCACTTGAGTGTCCCAAGGCGGATAGTGCCCATACCGCCGCGGCCAGGCCTGATGGCCCGCCCTTGCACCGCTGTGACCCCACAGCCCCCCACCGCTGCGACCACCGCCACCACCTCCTCTTTGGTGACCGAGTCATCTAGGTCGGTCACCTCCAAGGCTGCGGTTTTGGTGGGTCTGGCCACCTTGGCCGCGTCCGCGATGACCTCTTGCAGCTTCGCTGCAAACAGGTCTGCGTGCGCGCCACCCTGATCTCCGGGGAACTCGAAAATTCGAGCCCCCGTTTGGGTCCGGCGGCACGTAACCGTGCCGATCCCGAGCTGTGCTGGATCGGCGTTGGTGCGGGCCCGCGACAGAAGGGACGCATATGTCTCCCCCCGCTCAGCGGCTTCCGTGGTGAGCGTCACCACGACGGCCGCGGACTTGGGAAGAGCAAGTCCTTTCTTCGCGCCAGCTATGGCCCCTTTGGCTGCAGGAGCAGCGGTGGAGGGCTTGGGGGCCGACTTCTTCCCCTTGCCCTTCCCTTTTCCTTTGGCCGTCGGCTGAGCCGACGGGCCGGGGGCAGGGACGGTAGGGGAGGCGGCCGCCACCTTCTTCTTCGCCCTCCCTTTTCCCCTAACCACTTTCGTCCAGCCATGCTGGTTGGACGGGGTGGTAGAAGGGAGGAGGGCGTCCTCCTGGGTGAGCGGGGATGGCCCCGGCTCGCTACTCCTCTTGTCCACCGCGGGCGGCGGTTGGAGGCGCTGCGTGGACGGGCCCGACTCGCCCCGTCTCCAGTCCGCCGCGGACGGCGGGCGGGGACACAGCACCGGCGGGCCCGGCTCACTACGCCTCTTGTCCGCCGCAAGCGGTGGGCGGAGGCATCGCACCGGCAGGAGCCGGTCCTCTATTCCCGCGAAGCAGGCCCTAGTGAAGGCCCTCTCCTCCATCACAACCTTGCGGACAATATCCTCAAGGTTGGAGGGAGGTGGGCCCCCAGCTGCGGGCCTCAGCAGCGGTTCGGCCGGGTGAGACGTGGCTTCGGCCAGCTTCTTATGAAGCTGGCTGATCTCCGCCTGCAGGCGATCCACTTTCGCCTGCAGCTGCCTCGTCTCTTCCGTTGCCGTACGCTGCGCCAGCTCGCTCACGATGCCGCGCATACTGGCGGCCCTGCATTTTAGGCACTTCTGAAAAGTCCCTTTCAAGTTGGAGGACTTGGAGGCGACCTCCACAATCTCCTCCTCGTCCTCCTGCGCCATCCTCTCGAGCTCGGCCAAGGAGTGGTCCGTATATAAGACGCGGGACGCGCCGTACCCGGACTTAGCCCGGGCGACGCGCGTCCGCTGCTCCTTGGCCGCGACCAGCTCCTCCAACTCTTTCGGGACTTGGCTCCGCCGAGCCAGGTCCAGCTGACGCTGGGCGTCTGCCAGACCCACGTCATGGCTGTCCGCCACCAGCGGCTTAGCCTTCTTGGCCCCCGCTTTCCGTTTCGGCTTCCCCGTATTGTCCGAGGAGCCTTCCGAGCCTTTCTTTAGAAAGGCTCGCTTGCGGGACTCGGTGCGGCCGTCGACCGCCATCGAGTCCGTGTCCGAGGTGAAAATCACGGATTCGTCGGAGTCCGACGGCACATCTGCCCCGCAATAAGCCCGCAGGAAGCCAGCCGCGGACGACGCGCGGCTGGCCTCCGACCCCGAAACTCGTTCGGACGTGCCCAGAGAAGGGGCTTTAAATTGGCCCTGAGAAGGGCATGAGTCCTTCTCGGGGTCCACCGAAACCGGTGGGCCCAGAGGAGGACCCCCGGCCTGGCCCTGACAAGGGCCTTTCGAAAATCGCCCGGAGGCGTTACGTAGTGGCTTGGGCATAGCCAAGCTCCTACGTGGGCTGCTCTGCGCAACAGCACCCGCTACACACGCATTAATATATATATCCTAACACTATATACATGTAAACAATTAAACAAAAATTTAAATATTTACATATATACACAACCTTAATCCTAGCAGCTTAAAAACTAACTTAAGACCTACCTTAAAGCTAGCTTAAAAACTACTTAACCTAACTATATAGAGTTCATACACCTTATAGTCCTTATCCAGAGGCGTAGACTCGTCCCCGCGCGGCGCACTCCGCGCCGTGGCCGACTGGATATCGGCCCGCCCGCGGACTACTCACTTCCTCGAAGTAGCCGAGCGAATTTTCGAGTGTTCTGGAAGGAATATTCTTCCTTCCCGAAAATCACTCCCACTTATCCCTGCGGAGAGTTCCCGCAGGAGAAAACCACAGCCACCAAACGGTGCATCACACCACCACGACACTTCCGGTGTAAAATTTGTACTCCGGAACAAACTTTTACCACCACGGCGAATTTTTTGCGCGGAGCAAACATAAACGCAGCGTTCTCGACCGCAGTATTGGACAATCCTAGGTTAAGCTTTGTATAAATATAGGCATTTATCTTTAATAAATATATTCCGCTACGCTAGTCCCACTGTTACACTTCAAATCGAGTTTTACTATCGTCCTCGTTATACCTACCTACAACAACGCCTAACTGGTATCAACATTAAACCTGAGAACCTTAACGGTGACCACACCATTAAATTGGTGACATCCCCGTTAAAGGCTCATTGACGATGACACTTTGGTTGGTGAAAGGCTCCAGAGCATAACACACCGACGTAAGGTGGCAAGTCTGTCGGTCTTTTACAGATTACACCACGGTGAATGCGCATAAGAACTGCATGATCTCATTCTCCCATCACCATTCCACTACCGGACTACTAGACGCTCGGCTAAGCGCCATCCTTTCGTGGTCGAAATACCACCTATTCGAACCAAGCGATTCGATTCCACGTTCTTAATTAGAACGGCTAAGGAAAGGAATGCCCTGCCAGCGTCTGTGTTTCCGGCGAAATATGACCCGGGCGTGTTCAAGAGAAGAGTGAATAGGTATTTACTTGGCTAGCATGCTACACCTTCGATCACATCGTCACTTTCCATCAGGTGAGAGCGTGGTCAAATGCTAGACAAGTTTGAAGTAAAAAAAAAATGGAAAATAATTCAATGCGGTGATGCGATCTTTTTCGTTTTCCCGCCAAAACTCCATATATGTATTTGGATATGGAATATTGGATTTCCATCTGTCTAGTGTAGTCCGTAGCCTACAGATGTCTATAGGCTACGGTGACCTCTTCCAATAAGTTACTGCCCCCCTGATTGGAATTGCTTGTTTACTACCTATAGCATACAAAAAAGTCTGCTTTAGACCACACGACTGAAGTAAAACTTCTTTAGTTTAGCGCCATCTATCGGCCGGTATAACCGCCATCTTGCCAACTGTAAATTGTCATTTTACCGGACATACCAACATAATACACATTTTTAACTTTGTTATGTTGACAATGGAGATCTACGTAAACCTACTTCAACTTCCGTTCGCCTCGCATTTACCAGCTTACTCCCCAAGTCAAGCGTGCAAGAGCAAACTTTGCTAGTGGTTACAGGTTATAGATAACCACACAAAGCCACGATAGCTAGTTCTGAATACAACCTTATCATGGTCTACAATTATCTATAACGTGATACTTATATGCTTTTTTATCGCATGTGTCTAACCTTGAGAGTTTTGTCTGCCATTTTCCGTGTACTTGTTACTATGCAAGCCAGGTTTTGGTCAAATGAGTCAATAACGAGATTCTGCGATGTTTACTCTATGTTGTACTAAAGTAAAACTTCTTTACGCACGCTTGACTTGGGGAGTAATCTGGTTAATGCGAGGCGAATGGAAGTTGGTTCACGTATTGGCAATATAACATATATTTTTTTTACATTTTGGCTCTACACTTTTGTGTATTTAGCCAGTGTCAAGTAATTAATAATTTATCAAGTTAGAGATATTTCACGCAAATATGTGTCAAGTCACAGTTGAAGTCATCAAGTCAAATCATAGTCTAGTCAAAGTCATACTCCTAGTAAAGTGGTGGCAACTTTACTTGAAGCTTCCTATGGAGTTTTGGAAACAACACGAAAAGAAACGTTTTACTATCATTATACCATTTTCCTACACTCACGCCTGTAATCCAGCACTTAACGAATAGAATGCCACCAATTTTATGCACTAACACTGATAATAACACAAGTTTTGGAAAATAACACAATGCGGTGACGCGATCTTTTTCGCATTCCCGCCAAAACTCCCTATAATAACATAGTTAAAAATTACATAAAATTTATTTTATTATGTTGGTATGTCCGGCAAAATGTCAATTTATAAAATTGTCAATATGGCGACATTAACATTAAACAAAGCTATACCGGCCGATAGATGGAGCTAAACTAAAGAAGATTTACTTCAATTGTGTAGTCTAAGGCACATTCTTTGTGCATTCATTTCGGTGACGCGATTTTATTCGCCAAAAAAACATAACAAAACTGTTAGGGCGAAGAAATATACAGAAAAAATTCTAAGTCTTAATTATAAAAGTGCAGTTTCATATGCATAGATGGCGCTATACTTGAATAGTAAATGTGGCCCGTTTATTGACACCAAAACTGTTTTTTTTTTTACATTTTGGCTCCACACCTCCGTGTATTTAGCCAGTGTCAATTAATTGATAATTTATCAAGTTAATGATATTTCATGCAAATATGTGTCAAGTCACAGTCGAAGTCATCAAGTCAAGTCATAGTCTAGTATGACTTTCATACTCCTAGTAAAGTGGTGGCAACTTTACTTGAAGCTTTATGAAGTTTTGGAAACAACACGAAAAGAACATTTTCACCATCATTATACCATGTTCCCACACTCACGCCTGTAATCCAGCACTTAACGAACAAAATGCCACCAATTTTATGCACTAAGACTGAAAATAACACAAGTTTTGGAAAATAATACAATGCGGTGACACGATATTTTTCGTTTTCCCGCCAAAACTCCGAAAACTGTATTATGTAGACGGAACCAGGTTTGACTGGAATCGATCTTTGCCAGCTTCATAATTAGACGCCTATTATGCCATTTTTACATGTGATTCTCATATAATCTGTGGCGTGACCATAAATGTTATTTATTTACTCTGAACTAGGAGGACTATTTTGCCGAGTCATTTTCACGCTGTCAATTTTATCAATTCAGATATAATTATGTAAGACTAGCTACGTCCCACGGTTTCACCCGCGGATAAAAAGTAGTCTATGTGTTAATCCAGCTATACATATTCCAAATTTCAACCAAACCCGTCCAACCGTTTGAGCGTAATACTAGTAGAACTTTAATGGGATATAGGGTTAAAAAAATTCTTATAATAAAAAATATTTTATTCACAGAAAAAACGAGTCGCGAAAATTACAATTGAAGGTTTGAGAATAAAAAGGGTTTTTTATTGTCAAATTGACAGTTTCGAAAAAATTGACATTAAACTTCAACGGCGTCATTTTAATGTAGAGAATTATAAGGTAATAGAAAAGGTTTCTGTAAGTTTCAGTTCCTCGAAATGTATTAATTCTATTTTAAAATACAAAATATTGTGCTAATTCGTACAATTACTGTAAATATATAATATAATAAAATAAATATAATAATGTTTTTATGTTAAGCGAACTGTATTCCTGTGACAGATAAACCGTTTTTAGACTCAAAATCTTGAGATTTAAGTCTAAATTCGGTATTATGAGAATGTATTATTGAAGATAATTTCACGCTGAATCCAAAGATACCCATATGTCATTTTATGAAAAAAATCAGTTAAACTCTTTTTGTTCTCACCCTTTCAATTGTTTAGTACTGAAAGCTGGTGTAGAGTACACATCCTAATACTGCAATTTCATTGACAAAGAAAATGTAATTAACATGATTATGAACTGGGGTATTGAATTGCAAGGGTTGTTAGAAAAAATATTTTTTTTTTTTAATAAAATTTTGTTTTGCAAAAATCGAACAACCTACGGTCGGCAAATGTGTAAATCCGCCACTGATTTCACCAGTGCCTCGCCTGATTCTAGAAAGAGAGAATATACATTTATTTAAGACGAGCTTCTGCCCGTAGCTTCGCCCGCGGCGTGGCCTATGGGAAAATAATTCAACCACCCATTTCACCCTCTTAAGGGTGGAATTTCGAAAAGTCCTTTCTTAGCGGATGCCTACGTCATAACATCTACCTGCATGCCAAATTTCAGCCCGATCCGTCCAGTGGTTTGGGCTGTGCGTTGATAGATCACTATGTCAGTCAGTCAGTCAGTCACCTTTGAGTTATAAATATTTAAATATATCATGCATGTGTGATGTAGGCATTTCATTTTTACTAGCAGGTTTACTAGGTGGTAGGACTTTTCTGCAAAGTTCGTCTAGGTAGGTACCCCGCTTTGCCAGTTATTCTGCCGCCAAGCAGTAGTGTGCAAGCACTACTATGTTCCGGTTTGAAAGGCACTGTAGTTATTGAAATTACTGGGCAAATGAGACTTTATGATCTGATCTCACAGTCGAGTAATCTTATTACGACTGTGGTGATGTCTCAGTATGATGTGCGCAATGCAGTGTCACGCGAAACTTTATATTTTGGAGTTCCGAGTGACACACTGTTATGGGCAGCCGTGTCGCTAAACATCAGGTGAACGACTAGCTCGTCACATCATTCACTAACATAAAAAACGGCAAATAAAAGACAAACAACACACAAAAAAAGAAGTTTTACTTCAGTCGTGTGGTCTAAAGCACACTCGTTTTTCTTTCAGTTATAACGGCGTGTCTGGCAAGCAGACAGGATGTTGGACGACGTATTGCCAACCATGAGAAGTCTCAGCCCGGATCCGGAAGACATGGCTAATATCACCCGGAAATACAACAACATGCAGGTACGTCATGTTAAATACTTTTTTGTTAAGCAAGTTGCCAGTTATCAGAAAAGAAAATCTACTACCTATATATCTTGATTATCATACTAATATTATAAATGTGAAAGTTTGTGTATGTTACCGTTAATCTCCGTAACTAAGTTCCATAATAAGTTCAGATCCTTTCTCGAAAGGCAGCAAAATACATAATAAAATCCCGGAAGTTATTCTCGCTCAAGAAAAAGACTTCGATTTTATTTGAGGTTTTAAAATATTTTCTGCTAAAGATATGTTACCATAATTTAACAGGTTTTTAATGACAAAAGTAAGCCACTTTAGTATTATCTTTTCCCAATAGTATTCGTAGGTATATTGTTTATTTAATGGCTCGACCTGTACCCCTACCGCGTAACCGTTCTGGGAATCGGCTTCGCCTGCCATCCTGCACGCGCCAATTAACAAGTCCACGAGTGCGAGCAAGAGAGAACACGGTTACGATCTTCACCAGACTTACGCGGTAAGGCCCCTGGTCTTCACCTAACCCGGGAGCCTTATCGCTTAAGTCTGTTGGAGATGGTAATGTTCTCTCTTGCTTGCACTCGTGGACTTGTTAATTGGCGCGTACAGGATGGCAGGCGAAGCCGATTCCCAGAACAGTTACGCGATAAGGGTGCTGTTGCTATACCCAAAATTGGCTTAGTATTGAGTAAATACTAAGCCAATTTTGATGAAATTTGGAATGTCGGTCTTTACAGAGCAGAGGTATGTAGGTATAGAGATGGTCTACGCGGTGCGATAAAACACAACTGGCAACGTAACGCCACTACATTCATCCTGTAAAAGGAAAGGAAGAGGCAATAGCATGAATAATCCCGCCCGGTGACGCTATAAAGGTCGATAGAGACCAACAGCATTAGCCCGTTTAAAAAAAGGAAAAGGATGAATGGATGGCAAAGTGAAGCAGGCGCCGTTTTCCATCGCTGATGTAAATAAATAAAAGAGATAACCTCCAATTCGACTGTTTTAAAATTTTCGTAATATATACATACATAGTAATTCCTCTAAGAATAAAAAAGATAACCTCCAATTCGCCTGTTTTAAAATTTTCGTAATACATACATACATAGTAATTCCTCTAATAATACATAAGTCTTTGGAAAAAAAGGAATGGAAAAGTTCCCTGTTTTTTTTTTTACTAGGGAAACCTCTTTGGATTTTTGCATAGGATGTGATTGTAGTCCACAAGAAGCAAGACAGAAGATATTGTATTTAAGTATTACGTAAATTAATACCATAGGCTTTTATATCAACTCAGGTCATAAGTATTGCACAACAATAACATTATTTCCATCATTTGCCTAGGTATAAACATAATTTGCTAAAAAAATTAAGTAGCTGGATTGAGTGGTCTGTTTATTCCATAGGCATAATGGTTTATTCATAATTATTAGTATGTATTTATTAATTAGGAAGCTTGATCGCATTAAAAATATTCATGGAAACGTGTGAAGCTAACGACATCTAGCTGTTTTCCTGTCAGAACAAACATGTTGCTAAAGCGGTTCTGCTACTCGATGACAGATGGCGTTGTCCGTAATTGTAAATGATTTTCTGATTCTCTACGCTAAAAATAAAATATCCTACGATAATGTGGCATAAATATTATATGGTTCTAAATATCATTTTATTGAAAAGTTATAGCATATGTGTAAAGAAACCTGTATACTTTTCTCAATTAATTGAATTAACAAATCGGCTAATCTATTGGCTATTTCGTTCGGTTGTATTGCGTTGTCTCTTTCTAATTATCAGCATGACGTGTCAGTTGAACGAATCATGCCAGCCATCGATCGGAAGTCAGTCACAAATAGAGTGTGCTGTCATACGATCTTGTTTTTCGAATTTATTATTGTGAAATTAATTAAGTATCGTATTGTAAACGACCGGCGCGAATACCACAAACATTATCGTGTTTTCAGCAGGTACTTTACACGGATTTCAGTGTGTGTTCGAAGTGTCAAGTGAATTTCGTGTGGCGTTAAAAAACAGTGTACATTGTAAATTTATAGTGCTTTTACCACTTATCGTGGTTAATCTTCCGTAATTGGAGGTACCGGAGCGTAACACAAGTGTAATACTGCAGTAGTCTTTATTATAAAAGTGCCTAACTCGGCTGATCACGGAATCAGATGTTCTAACCTCCTTTGTCCGACCTTGCCGATGCGGTTTTCGTTCGATAAAAAATGCTAGTTATGGTACAAGAAACCTTTTGTACGTGTATTAAGACCTTGATTACAGTAACCAAACCGTTTTCCTCGTACAAAAAATTGAAACAATGTGAGTTAAAGAGGAATATTTATAGACTGTGCTCAATGATTGCAAAAGTCAAAAGTTTAGTGTAAACTAAATTGATAAGATACCTACCTAACGTATTCTTATCAGATTAATTTTAAGGGCCTACGTTTTAACATCTGCAATATAATAATGCCTCGATTTTTCACTATATAACCCACAGATTTTATCATTACTTATGTATAGAAGTTATCCTAAAATAGGTTTAGGAACTTAGCTCTAAATTTATGTTTTAAAATTTTGTTATTAGACCTCTTTGAACCATCTGCATTTCCAACATTTTTTTTTTGGCTTCTGTTTTGGACAAATAATTAAAGAAAACAGATGTGTCGATAATGAAAGCCATTATATTATATTTTATCTAGAACTTAATTGAAATTAGTTACCTATGTTAACTTAAATGTTTGATACACTTTTTATTTGAATACAATAGATGTATATTGTCATGCAAATTAAAGTAACATGTTAAACAGAGCAAGGCCGTCAGCCATTTATGTATAAAATATTATAGGTGTCTTTATGATCCGAGTGAAGTTTATATGATTTCCTAAATGATAGGTCTGTTAAATAGGTTTTTATAAAAACAATACACACATTTAATATCTAACCTGACCATCTATGGCTTTAAACGGACTATTTAGTTTTACACCTGAACCATTCCCATTGAATAAGAAAACTAACTTTACTTTTCCATGAAATCCTATATTGTTTTTTAATTTTGATTTATATTAATTCACATAGTAGCAATTTCATAGGAAATTCTACCAGTAGCAATATTTCACAAAAAATAATTATATTTCTATAGCAGTGGAGCTTTTGATAAAGTTTCATCATGTACAGCAATGCTCGCATAAAATGAACCGTATAAATATAAATAGACTATACTGTATATAAAATTCAAAGACTGACTGACTGCCTTATATATCAATGCACAGCCTAAACCGCTGGTCCTAGAGACTTGAAATTTGGAGGGTGTGTTCTTGGTAAAGTGTAGGTATCCACTAAGAAAGAGTTTTTCGAAATTCTATCCCTGAGAGGGTGAAATGTGTGGTTAAATTATTGATGAAATTATTTTTCTTTGTTTACTATAGGCCGGAGAGAGAGAGAAAGAAGCTTGTATAATAAATATAGAGAAAGAAGAAAAGGAAGTAAAAATGTAATCGAGGTGTTTTCAATGCAAGCATGTTCTATCATGCCTCCTCCTGCTTGACAGGTGAAATCAAATCAAAGATAAAAAAGTGCAAGCGTGTGAATATTTGTATGGCGTGTGGATCATAGTATGTGATTGTTGGGCGTTATTATTATTCTTATTAATATAAGTAAGAGTGTATGAATGATTTAGTACAAGTTGAAGTCATCAATTCATAGTTTTTTTTTTGTTTTGGCTCCACACTTTTGTGTATTTAGCCAGTGTCAAGTAATTGATAATTTCTCAAGATAAATGATATTTTACGCAGATATCTGTCAAGTATCACAGTCCAAGTCATCAAGTCAAGTCATACCGGTAGTAAAGTGGTGGCAACATTCTCAGAAGCTTCTATTTAGTTTTGGAAACAACACGAAAAGAAACGTTTCATCATCATTATGCCACTTTCCCACACTAATACCTGTAATCCAGCACTTAACGAATAAAACGCCACCAAGTTTATGCAGTAACACTGAAAATAACACAAGTTTTGGAATACAATGGTGACGCGATCTTTCTTGTTTTCCCGCCAAAACTCTCCATAGAAATAATGTAAAAAAATTTCCCACCTTTGCCTTAACCTTTACCGCCAAAACGATAAACATGAAATACGCGCCAATAACAACTTTTTTAGAACGATATTTTTTTAAAATAGATCGTCCTTGCCCGCTCTTTCGGTCGACAGAGGTCGTTGTTCTCACTGGCCATTTGTTTGATGTAATATTTTTATCTTCGGACGAAAAAGTTTGTATTTAGTTGATTACTTTTTTCTATAACCCAAAGAGTATATAACGCTACGCTAACTATAACCTGTGGAGTAGATAGAACGAATGAAAGTACCTATGTGAGTTTTGGCGGGAAAACGAAAAAGATCGCGTAACCGCATTGTATTATTTTCCAAAACTTGTGTTATTTTCAGTGTTAGTGCATAAAATTGGTGGCATTTTTTTCGTTAAGTGCTGGATTACAGGCATGAGTGTGGGAAAGTGGTATAATAATGGTGAAACGTTTCTTTTCGTGTTGTTTCACACTATTTGACTGGCCCAATAGCTCAGTTGGTAGTAACCCTGCCTTCTGAACTGTGGGTTGTGGGTTCGATTCCCTCCCTGGACAAACATTTGTGTGATGAACATAGGTGTTTGCTCTGTGTCTGGGTGTTATATTGTATTCTATGTATGTATTTACAAACAAAAAGTATCTAAGTATTGTATCAGTTATCTGGTTCCCATAGTACAAGCTTTGCTTAGTTTGGGGCTAGATGGCGTTGTGTGAGATGTCCACACGTATTATTATTATTTGACACTGGCTAAATACACAAAAGTGTGGATCCAAAACCAAACAAAAAAAAAGTATCTAAGTAGCTATCTGGAGGCTTTTAGGACCGAATCTAACGTGGTGCAGGGGGGTCTGTAAATATCACGAAATTTTTTATTTCAGTAAAGAACAGAATTGTTTGATTGCGCTAGAGTTTCGTGCCGCTACTTAATAATAATAATAATATGTGTGGACATCTCACACAACGCCATCTAGCCCCAAACTAAGCAAAGCTTGTGCCATGGGAACCAGATAACTGATACAATACTTAGATACTTTTTGTTTGTAAATACATACATAGAATACAATATGACACCCAGACACAGAACAAACACCTACGTTCATCACACAAATGTTTGTCCTGGGTGGGAATCGAACCCACAACCCACAGTTCAGAAGGCAGGGCTACTACCAACTGAGCTATCGGGCCAGTCAACTGGCCAGTCAACTACTTATACGCGTTCACCTAACAAAATACACTATCAATAACGAAAATTCGTATTACTCATGTAGCTATGTATAGTACTATTTTTTACTTTAATTACTCATTTCAATGCGATTTATTACGTAATTTGTTTGATTACATAGATAACATTTCCTCCTTCCTTTTGAAGATAAAATTCCAATATAAGATTCTACGCCTTCCATTAACCAAATTTATCTTAACACTAGTTGACCCGCCCCCGCTTCGCACGGGTGAATTAGTAAAACGCGGTCGAACGGGGTAAAAAGTATCCTATAACCGTCTCGGGGTTCTAAGGTCCGTATTACAGAACGATGCTCAGTCATCGACCGGTGCTCAAGCAGAGATTTCAATCATAAAGTAATCAATTAGTGAATGAAATCTCTGCTTGAGCACTGATCGATAACTGAGCATCGTTCTGTAATACGGACCTAAGTTACCTCTCCACCAATTTTCAGCCAAATCGATTCAGTTGTTCTTGAGTTATAAATAGTGTAACTAAGACGACTTTCTTTTATGTATATAGACTAGCTTCTGCCCGCTTCACCCGCGTGGACTAAAGGAAACGCAGAAGAAATTTTTCATACATAATTCAATCACCCATTTCACCCTCTTAAGGGTGGAATTTCGAAAAATCCTTTCTTAGTACGCACTTTACAAAAAACACCTTCCAAAATTCAAGTCTCTAGGACCAAGGTTTAGGCTGTGTGTTGATATATAAGTCAGTCAGTCAGGACTTTGAATTTTATGTGTAGATGTTCTTTTGCCATATTGATAGATTCCCATGATGATGTCGGATGAGCTTTTGCTCAAAAGCGCTAAAAACCATTCATCAAAAAATATTAACTTTTCTACATCTGACGATGCATACAAGGGAACTGTATCTGTCAAGGTTTTTGGCGGGAACGCGAAAAAGATTGCGTCACCGCATTGTATTATTTTCCAAAACTTGTGTTATTTTCAGTGTTAGTGCATAAAATTGGTGGCATTCTATTCGTTAAGTGCTGGATTACATGCACGAGTGTGGGAAAATGGTATAATGATGGTGAAACGTTTCTTTTCGTGTTGTTTCCAAAACTCCATAGAAGCTTCAAGTAAAGTTGCCACCACTTTACTAGGAGTATAACTTTGACTAGACTTGACTATGACTTGACTTGATGACTTCGACTGTGACTGGATACATATTTGCGTGAAATATCATTAACTTGATAAATTATCAATAACTTGACACTGGCTAAATACACGGAGGTGTGGAGCCAAAACATAAAAAAAAAAAAAACTGTATCTGTCAAACTGATTACTCAGACTTTATCCACCATTATCAAAAATTAATCCCGAGTGTCAAAACGGAGGTGCTAGACGACACGTGTGTCAGTGAGATAATCGTTATTAAAATTCTTTTTCACTAGTGAAACCCTCTTTTTCAAGCGGATTTGTTTACATCTAACTGTATATAATCACTTAAACTTGGTGAAGGTGGTAAGTTTTATGTATTAATACAGTTGTTTGTTTCGCCGCTTACTAACCTTTTTTTAGACAAGATGGAGGTGGAGGAGGTCCCCCCGAAACCCCCTGATCCCCCTCATGCTCCAATGAGTAAGGATACGCAATCTGGCTCCAAACGTCGTTTGGAAGCAGATTCTGCTGAACAAGTCAGTGCCTAAAAAACGGTTACTAGTGTGGATATGGCCGCGGCTTCTATCCAGACTATATACATTCATCCGAGTGTTGTAGTAGGCTCTCAGGCCTTTTTTTTTTTTTTTTTTTTGCGTGAAGAAATGCATTTACGCACACCCGTGGCTGGGTCGGCCACGGGTAGTGTCGGGCTCGGTGCCAGAGGGGCACCCATACCGACTAAAACTTCACGATGTTCCTCCGTCCCAGCTGGAAGCAGGGCCGCGGGTCCGCTTTCGCACTCTCCGCAGCCCTGCCTGCGCTGTTGTCCGCTGTGTAAGCAGCGGACCCTCCTCAAGGGGGGGGTGTAGACAGCCCCCTCCCTGGAGGGGTGTATAAAGCCCCTCCTTCCTCCTCGTGTGATGCCCCGGAACATAGGGGGCCATCTACACCTCGTGAGGGCCTATCCCTAGTGTGGAGCGTTGGACGCCCCAGCGTCCAGCGCCCCAGGCCCTCTAAGCGGAGACGGAGTCCGGGCTCTGTTAGCCCGCCTCCGTAACCGCGCTCTCCGGAGCGGATGTGCGAGAGGATCTCTCTCCCTCTCCCGCTCCTCTGCCTCTCTCTGTGAGACAATAGTGTCACAGAAAGAGGCCACCGCCTCCCAGGACCTCTCGTCGTCGAGCATCTTTTGCAAGACGACCGGCAACGAGAGGTCCGTCCCCACAACCGCGACTAGGGATCGCCGCGGCTCAGCTCCTCCTGGGCATGCCTCCAGCGCGTGCTGTGCGGTGTCTTCCACACAGCCGCACTGGTGGCAGGCCGGGGAGGCTTCCCTTTGGGCGACGTTACAGAGATACCTCCCGAAACAACCATGTCCCGAGAGGATCTGAGTCATCCGAAAGGAGAGCCTCCCGTGCCGCCTTTGAGCCCACTCTACGAGTAGGGGCTGGATCGCCCCGAGTAGTCGAAGCGCTCCAGCCCCCCTCGGTGTAGACTCCGAGCGCAGACGTTCCCTCCACTTGGCGAACGCCAACGCTCTAGCTTCGTCGCGCCAGTGCGCCATTTCTCGCGGTGCCAGTCGCTCGTCTCTCTCCCATGACTGCGCTCTGCGCCAGTAGACCGAGGCCAGGACTTCAGCCTCAAGGTCCCACGGAAGAGACCCAGCGAGGACACACGCCACCTCGTGTGACAGGGTGCGGTAGCCCCGGCACACTCTCACCGCCATGACGCGTTGGGCCGCGATCAGCAGGACGGTCGTCTGCCGATCGAGACGACCAGCCCATATGGGAGCCCCATAGAGGGCCATGGAGCTGACCACCGTTGTATAGAGGCGGCGGCAGCTTCCCTCTCCTCCTCCGATGTTCGGGAGAAGACGACTCAGTGCGCCAGCTGTCCTCATTAGTTTGGGGGACAGCTGTCGCACATGCGCTCCGAATTTCCATCTGCTGTCAAGGACGATGCCGAGGTATTTCAGCGTCGATCTGACAGGGATGGATACCCCTCCCACCACTATGGTGGAGTTTGCAGGTGGCGCCCGTCTCGGGCCATGAAAGCAGATGGCCTCAGACTTGTGGAGCGCCACCTCCAGACCCAACATCCGGATTCTGGATACGGTCGTCGCTACGGCGGCCGTAGCCAGGATCGCCGCCTCTCTGTAGTTTTGTCCCCGAGCAGTAACCAGCGTGTCGTCAGCGTAACAAACGACGCCGACGCCAGGAAGGTTACCGCACCGGAGGACCCAGTCGTATCCGACGTTCCACAGGAGTGGTCCTAAGACAGACCCCTGTGGGACGCCACGAGTCATGGGACTACAGCCATCCCCATTTATCGTCGGGAAGACTACCTCCCTATCAGAGAGATAGTCCCCGATGAGCCTTTGGAGGTAGCGGGGCACTCTATGGTGCTCCAGTCCCCCAAGTATCACGCTCCAGGGCAGGGTGTTGAATGCATTGGCGATGTCCAACGAAATAGCCAACAACACCCCGCCACCTGAGCATGCCTCCTCGGAGAGGTCGTGGACGCAGGATATGGCGTTGAGCGACCTCTCCGGAAACCAAACTGGCTCGTTGCCAGGTCGGGTCCAATCGTCCTCAGGTGCTCGACGAGGCGGGCAGCAACCACGCGCTCAAACAGCTTGCCAGCCTCGTCAAGCAACACGATGGGCCGATAGCCTGAGGGTTCATCCGCAGGACGGCCCTCCTTCTTGAGGAGGACGAGCCTGCCCCTTCGCCACCTCCTGGGGAATCTGCCTTCCCTGAGGCACCTATCAAATAGGGCCTTTAGTGTAAATCCAAGGTGCTCCAAGGAGAGGGCCCACACACGTCCTGGTATGCCGTCAGGCCCGGGTGCCGTGTTTTTGGCCCTCATCCTGAGCACTGCTGCTCCCAGCTCACCCTCGGTAATCGCGTCAGGCTCGTCCCACTCCTCCTCTCTTGTGACGTCATCGGTCCTAGCGATGGGAGGCGTGAAATTGGTCCCCGGAGCTCCGGGAAACAAGCCCTCAATCACCCTCTGGAGCACTGCCGGCTGAAGCGAGGCTGTAGTGGGGGGGGGCCCATGGGCGGAGTTTTTGCCTCGCCCACTGGTACGGGCGGCCCCATGGATCGCGCTCAAGCCCCTCGAGCAGTTGCTGCCATGCCTGCCTCTTGGCCTCATCAATTGCCACGCGGAGGGCCCTGGCTGCCTCTCTGTAGGTGGCATAGAGAGACTCACAAACTTCGTTCTCTTGTCGCCTTCGCCTCCGATACCGCTGGTATCGGCGGCGCCTCGTCACACAACGCCGGCGGAGTTCGGCGATCTCCTCCGACCACCAGTAGACTTGGCGTCTGGGCTGCTGGGCACGCACACGTGGCATTGCCGCATCACAAATGCGCGTCACCGCCTCGCACAGCCCGTCCGCCATCGCATCCAAGTCTGCCGGCTCCGGTTCCGAAGGAGTGCCAGAATTCCAGGCTTCGACGAGGGCCGCCTCCTGCAGTGCTTCGGCATTGAGGCGCTTCAGGGCCCATCGCGGACCGATCTCGCTCGGTCTTCCTTCTCTCGTCGCGTCCAATGGAGACGTGGAAACGCTAAACCGGATATACCGGTGATCGGAGAGCGTCTCCACGTCAACCAACACCTGCCAGTCACGAATGCGATGGACGAGGTCTGGGGTGGCGAATGTCAGGTCGACATTCGCCACCCCATCGATGCCACCCCACTGGCGGACACAGGTGTTCTCCACTCCGTGATTAAGAACGCAGAGACTCATCTCAGCTATCCACTCGACAACAGTACTGCCCCGCGGGCTTGTCACCGGGGACCCCCACGCCGGTGATTTGGCGTTGAAGTCCCCGAGAACAAGCATGGGGCGTGGGCGGGTCTGACCAATTAAGGCCCCCACCTCGCTGAGGAGGGTCTCCAGCTCATGCAGTGGTCTATTCGGGGAACTGTAGACCCCCACAACCGTCAGTGCTCCCACTTTGGCAGCAACAAATCCCCTGCCCCTCATCTGACATTCAAGAGGGGGGGATCGAACCGTCGACTGGGTAGTGATTGCTACCAAGCCATCCAGGTCTCCCACCCAGTCAGATCTGGGCGGGACCGTGTATGGCTCAGCAATCACTCCCACGTGGATCAACCGCTCCGCCAAGGACTGCAGGAGCAAATCCTGAGCACGGGCGGAGTGGTTAATGTTTGCCTGGAGGAAGGTTAGGGCCATACCTAACCAACCTCCATGCAATCCATCTGCCCTGTGTTTGGACGAGGTGGCTGCGGCTGGGCCTTAGCTCCAGTCGTAGCGGCCTTCTTTCTGGCCCTTGATCTTGCCGGGGGCTTGGCGCAAGCCTTGCCCCCGGAGAGGTGGTCCGCAGCCTTCCCGGCCGCTGCACAAATGGAGCAGCGAGGGGCGGCGGAGCATTCCCGGGCCTTGTGGCCCTTTTGGCCGCAGCGGTAGCACTCTTCGCTGCGGTCTACTTCAGCTTTGCACTGGGCTCCTACGTGGCCCATTACAAGGCATCGGTAGCAACGCCGGGGTCTAGGTTCCAAGATCCGGACCTGCGCTGCTACCCATCCCACCAATACTCGGCCACCGCCGGTGACGATAGTCTTCGCCGCTGCAATAGGACAGCGGACGAAGGAGGTACCCATCCCAGCGGGGCCCCTTCGAATGAGGCCTACCGATACTGCCGATACTTGGCACTGGCCCGCTCTCGCTAGGGCCTCAGCCAACTCCTCGGGCACAACTGAGTCGTCGAGGCCGCTGACGCGCAGGTCAGCAGTCGCAGTTGGCCTAGTGACACGCACTTCCTCCTCTCCCCCTAGGACTTCCTTGAGCCTTCCGGCAAGGACATCCGCTTTGGCAGCGTTGTCCGTACCGGCTATCTCTAGGACTCGAGCTCCAGTGGCTGCCGTCCTGATTTTGAGGGGCGGAACCCCCAGATCGGCCAGCTTGATCCTCGTCTTAGCCGCCTCCAGCACTTTGGCGTAGGTAACGCCTTTCTCCGCCGCCCTCGGCAGCAGTGTGATGACCACGGCTGCCGTGCGGGGGGGGCGGAGTTTGGCCACCTTTGCCTTCAGGGTTGTGGGAGGAGCAGGCTTTCTCACCGCCCTCACAACCTGGGCTCGCACCGGGGCCGCCGACCTAGGCCGGGGATTGGCAGGGCCAGAAGTTTCGGCGCGCTTCTTCTTCGACCTCTTTACCACCTCAGTCCAGGCCATCGGTGCTGGTGGAGGTGGTGCCGGGGTCGGTGCTGGCACCGCGGCGGCAGGAGCAGGCCCACCCTTGCCTTTGCCTTTGCCCTTCTTGGGCTTGGCGGCTTTGGATGGGCCGGGCTGCGGCTCAACTGCCGGTGCCGAGGGGGCGGTCGACGTGCTCGGTGCTCGTTCCGCTTCTTCTCTTCGCCTGTCGGCGGCCAGTGGCGGCCTGAGGCGCTTCTCAGGGAGAAGTCGATCTTCCAGGCCCTCGAATCGTGCGCTGATCATGGTGCCCACCTGCACCATGACCTTTTGCAGCACGTCTTGGAGGGCTGGGGCAGGGATTGGGACAGGAGCTGGCTGCGTCCGTGCCTCCCGCATCGCTGCCATCTCGCGGCGGAGCTCATTGAGCTCGCTTGCCATCCGCGCGTTGGCCTCTTCCAGGCGGCGTACCTCGTCAGGTATCGTTCGGGCTCTCATCTCTTCCATTGAGGCGGAGATGGTCTCCACAGCTTCTTTGAGGGCCCGGACGTATGTGCCCTTAAGGTTGGCCGACTTTTTGGCGACTGTTTGTATGGTCGCCAAGGAGTCCACCACGAGCTGCTGTAGGTCCGCTTCATCGCCGAGTTTTGGGGGCTGCGGAACCGGAGACTTGCGGAATGGAGCTGCTGCCGCTGCCTTTCTCCTCTGAGCTGCCCCTTCCACCAACTCCCTCTCCGCTTCCAGCCAAGTCGCTTCGGCTTTAGCAGCCTTTAGGTCAGCCTGGGCTTTCGCCAGGCCAACGTACTTGCCAGTGGTGGGCGGTCTACCGCGTCCGCGCCGAGACTGCGACAGTTTCGGCGAGGTCACCTCATCGCCGTCCGTGTCTTCGTCATAACTCCGGTGGCGTTTCCGCCACAGACCGGCTGAGGAGGCCCTCGACGTCACCGTCAGGAGTCTCTCATCCGTGTCTGTCTCCGACAGGTCCATCATTTGCGCCCTTAAGCGCTCGCCGTCGATGGACTCATAGGGATTCTCCTTCTTCTTCGTCATTTCGAGGATTTCGGCGCAGTGTGTTAGTACCACACGCGCCTCCGTCCTCGATACCGCCATGTTAATATCGGTGTCCGATGTCTCGCCGTGGTTGTCATTGATAGCAGGTCCAATGTCCGTTTTGTCGCCAGGTAGGTTCGTTTTTGCTTGATCAGAGTCCGTTAAAATGTTGCCGAGGTCGTTGTTGCGTGGGCCGGAGCCCACGAAGCGGTTGTTGCCCCCTCCAGATACGCTGGGGCTGCCTTCCGTAGAAGGGAGGGATCTATAATTACCCCCCTGGAGATTATTGACAATCGCTTTGTATTCCATGTTTTGTTCTTTTTGTTTTAGACAAGGGGTGTGATCCCCTTGTGATGCCCTAGCGGCCGGGTTCCCCCCTACCATCCATCCCCTCAGCGGGCACCAAACCTTGGGATTTGGAGACGCATGAGCCCGGCAGGGTGGCCGGGTTGACCCTCCCTGCCGCGCCGCCGGCCTAGTAGGCGGGCCATCCCACGACCCGGAGGTCCGCTGCGGCTATCACGTAGCCGCTCGTCGTGTTTTGCCCGACAGAGTGGCCGGGTTGACCCTCCCTGCCGCGCAACGCTGGCCTTGAAGGCCTGCCATCCACCGGCCCGAGGGCCCTCTGCAGCCTAAGCTGCCCCACTAGCTGCCCGACAGGGTGGCCGGGTTGACCCTCCCTGCCGCACGCTGAGTGCCATGAAGGCACGCCGCCCCCAGAACTCGCACCGCCACTTCCCGGAATGTCCAGGGCGCCGGAGCGAGTCCCGCGCGCGGTCACAGGCTGTGACCATGCCTCCTGCCTCTCTGCTGCGCCCTATGCCGAGGCATAGGGATCGCAGAGAGACCCCCCCGCCAGGAATTCAGCCAACGGCTAACAAGATCCCCGAAAGGAAGTTATTAACCGTTGCCCAGGGTGCACCGAGCCAAGTGTTGCCCTTCCCCCCGAATGCAAGCATTCAAGAGGAACTACAACACCCGGGGTTTCGTGGAGGTATCCTGGCATTGCACCCCAGGCTCTCAGGCCTACTCTAATATGGACAAAGGTCCTTTTATTGTCCATGTTTCTCGCGTCGAACCAGATCCCGCTGCAGGACTGTCAATCCGCCCAATCAAATTTGGGCAGTTTTTGTCGAAACATAGGATTATCAACATCTGCCCAGATGGTGTTAAGCGAGTCGGCAGAAACAAAATAGCTGTCGAGTTTCGCTCTCATTTGGATGCCAATGACTTCATTACGAATCCACTTCTGAGTCAGAACAAGTATGTGGCTATAATTCCTAGCTACAACATAACCCGTATGGGCCTTGTCCGTGATGTCCCTGTAGACATTTCCATGGAGGAGTTTGCAGAGAGCGTTGTTCTCCCTAATGGCTGTGGGCATATTTTGAAAGCTCGCCGATTAAATAGAAAAGTCATTAATGATGGTAAGACATCCTGGATACCCACCCAAACGGTGGTCCTAACTTTCCGTGGACAAATGCTGCCTGAGAGGATTTTCTCATTCCATACCTCTATGCGTGTGGAGATATACCAGTATCCTACCATTCAATGTCTTAACTGCTGCCGGTTTGGGCACACCAAAGTCCAGTGTAGGTCTAAGCCTAGATGCTACCGATGCACCCAACCCCATACAGGAGAAACATGCGAAGTCACAGAGGCAAACTCTACCTGTCTGTACTGTTCAGGACGCCACTTTGCTTCAAATAAGTGCTGCCCTGAACATAGCCGACAGATATCTATTAAGAAGTTTATGGCTGAAGAAGGTATCTCTTATGAGGAAGCTGCACTTCAGTTTCCGCAAGTGTACAAACGTTACACAGAGGTAACCCAGGCTCAGGTTACTTCTTCGCCACAAGCTCAAAGCTCTATCGCCACAAATCCTACCCCTCCCTCCCAGTCGCATACAAAGACAGTCTATGCCACCCGTACCCCTAGAGCCCCACTCGGTAAATCCTACGATAAGGCGGCACACCAGGCAATTGTAGCGGATGTCCCATCTGCTATGCCTAATGGCTGTGCATTACAAAACTCCTCTCTACCTGTATTCTCCCACAATGATAATCTTATTCAATTACTCCTCAAGATCATTATTGATCTGATTTCACACAATAACTCTTCTCTACCGCCCAACGTTGCCAGTACACTTTCTACTCTTACTTCTCTTTTAGGTCAATATGGATCAGGTGACCGTTCTGCAATGGAACAGCCAAAGTCTGCGTCCAAAGACGCATGAATTAATTCACCTCATTTCCAAGTTCCACCCGTCAGTCATTGCCGTCTCGGAGACATGGCTTGTGCCCGGTTCTCGTTTCAGAGTCTCGGGCTACTCCTGCCTACGGGACGACAGGGCTGACGGGTATGGAGGTTGTGCACTTTTAATAAGACGCAACCTTCCCTTTTCCCAAATTTCTCTCCCTACCTATTCCCCAGACATAAATATCTCTGCTGTAAGAGCTTTTGATATTTCCTTTGTTTCTCTTTACATTCCCCACCCTAATGGCTCTTTAATTCCCGATCTTCTGTTTGTTATTTCTTCTATTCCATCTCCCATTCTCTTGATGGGGGATTTTAACGCTCACCATACCTCTTGGGGCTCCAGTCATTCTGATTCTTTTGGTCATCTCTTGATAGAGTTATTGGATGAGGCTAACCTCTGCATAATAAATGATGGTTCGCCTACTCGAAGAGTTCGGCCTTCTCAGAATCCTAGAAGTGCAGTTGACCTATCAATATGCTCTTCTACTCTTTCGTCCCTTTTGACATGGCGGACATTAAATTCCTCACACGGCAGTGATCACTTTCCTATTTTAATTACTATTCCAAACAGATCATTACCAAGGTGTAATTTCACCCCTACCCTTAAATATAGACTGAATGAAGCAGATTGGTCTGCATATTCTTCTTCTCTTGATCTTAAAATTGAACACATTCCCCCTGTGAACCCTCTTGACCCTCTCCAATCTTATGCAAATTTTGTTGATGCGATCACTTTAACTGCTGATGGACTATTTCCGCTTAAAAAGTCTCCTAAATTCTATGTCTCCACTCCTTGGTGGGGTTCTGAATGTTCCAGAGTTGTTAGAGAAAGATATGAGGCTGAGCTTAACTACAATTCATCCATGACCATGGACAACTTTCTGATATACCAACAGAAGGCAGCAAAAGCCAGGCGGATTCTTTCATCTAAGAAGAAGCGAGGCTGGATTAAATACTGCGAAGACTTATCCCCAAGAACTCCTTCTTCCTTGGTATGGAAACAAATTCGTCGCTTCAGGGGTTCATACACTGATCAAAATCTAACATCAAATGACCCATCATCATGGGTTGAATCTTTCGCTGACAAACTAGCCCCTCCTTCAGTCCCTTCGATTGACTCTTTTCCAACTCCTCCTTGTTATCTTCCTTCACAGGGTTGTCTAGATGGAGAGTTTTCATTTCCTGAACTACAACTAGCTCTGGACGGGCTGGTTGATTCTTCCCCTGGAATAGATGGGATTCCTTACTCTTTCTTGCTCAATGCTTCACTTAAGTGTCAACAGTTCCTTTTAGATGTAATTAACTCATTTTACAATTCAGGTATCATTCCTGACACATGGAAAACTCAAATTATAATTCCAATTCCTAAACCCGGTAAAAATTTATCTGATACCAATAGTAGGAGACCTATCGCTTTGTCGTCAGTTCTGGCTAAAATAACAGAGCATCTGATCAAGCATCGTCTTGAGTGGATTGCGGAAAGCAAGGGATTTATCGCGGAAACGCAGAATGGCTTTCGTAAAGGTTATAGCACTTATGACAGCCTTGGCATGTTAACAACAGACATCCATATTAGCTACCGCAAAAAAGAATATTTAGTTGGAGCTTTCTTGGATATAGTTTCGGCCTACGACAACGTTTGTCTTCCGGTGCTCAGGAACAAATTGTTCAAGCTGAATATACCAGTGAAGATAGTACGATTTATTTGTAACCTTTTAATGGAAAGGACAATAAAAATCAAATGTCAAGGTGAATATCTTCCTAATAAAACGGTTTGGAAGGGTCTTCCCCAAGGTTCCGTTTTAAGTCCGCTCCTCTACAGCCTTTACACCCATGATCTTGAGCATTCAGTTCTACCATTCTGTAAAATTCTCCAATACGCTGACGACTTGGCTCTTTACGTTTCCGCTAAAACCACTGACGAGGCAGCATCCCAATTAAATACTGCCCTTTTTCATTTGAATGATTGGCTAACGGAACATGGACTATCACTTTCGGCTCCCAAGTGCAAAGTCGTAATATTTACTAGAAAAAAAATTATTCCTCCCATAGTATTAGTCGTCAATGACCAAATTATTCCTCAAGATAATCATGTCAAATTCTTGGGGATTATTCTGGACTCAAGAATGAACGGCGTGCCTCACTGTGATTATATCTCGAAAAAATGTGAAGGGACTGTTAATATTTTACGATCATTATCAGGTGTTTGGTGGGGTGCTCATCCTTATACCCAAAAGTTACTATATAACGCCATTACGCGCAGTCATTTGGATTATGGAACTTTTTTCTTAGACCCTTGTAATAAAATGTCTCTAGCAAAACTATGTAAAATACAATCTAAATGTTTAAGAATAATCTTAGGTGCGATGAAGTCCTCCCCAATTAATGCGATGCAGGTTGAGTGTGTCGATCCCCCCCTCCATCTAAGACGACAATTTATGTCAGATAGATTCTTTTATAAACTTGCTCAAAATTCCTGCCATCCTATTCTCCCAATGCTTAGACACTTATTGACCCTAGTTGAGTCCCAAGGTTACCGCTCTTTACATGACTTGCCGTGTCTTCTTCGTAGCTACAAAAAGCTCTTCTCTTTGCCTTTTCCTATTACACAGTTACCCTCTTCCCCCCTTTTTCTTTTACCATATGATGCACTAGTTTTCCAACCTCCAGTTCTTCTAGACTTTGGAATAAATAAAGATTCTTTAGAGTCTGATAAAATATTTAGGATAAATATGTCCACTTCATATGATGGTTGGCTCCCCATATTTACAGACGCTTCTAAAATGGACAAAAATAGCCCGGTAGGTGCAGCTGTTTGGGTCCCTTCGTCTCGAGTTATATTAAGTTTTAAATGTCCTCCTGTTACTTCCGTATTTACCGCAGAATCTATAGCTATCCTCGAAGCTATTATTTTCATTAAAACCCATAATTTAAATAACATAATAATTTTCTCTGACTCAAAATCTTGCCTTCAAGCCGTTCTTTCAAATCCTTTTCGATCCAAATCTAGGTTTCCATTGATCTTAAAAATTAGACAAGAATTATTTAACTGTCATCAATCAAGGATTAATATTATTCTAGCGTGGATACCAGGTCACAAGGGAATTGCAGGTAATGAATCCGCAGACGCTTGCGCCAGACAGGCTATTCATGTGGGTACTCTAGAACATTTTAAAATTTATCTCCACGATTTATGTGCGTCGGTTAAGCTACAAATGAAAGATGCCTGGACAAAAGAATGGCAAATCTCTAAAACGGTAAAGGGTAGATTTTACGGCGAAATACAACCAGAAATACCGATTAAGCCATGGTTTTTTAAATTCAGGAAGACGGATAAGCTTCCCACCTCAGTAGTATGTCGACTTCGACTCGGACACGCAAGTACTCCTGTTCATTTAACAAAAATTCGGGTTAGGGATCACTCGTTGTGTGAATGTGGTTTAGACGAGGGAAACATGGACCATCTCTTTTTTGAGTGTCAGAAACTGCAGATGTCACTATATGATATTCTCCCCCCTAAGATCCCCCGTCCCACCTCTCTGAAGTCCCTCCTATCACTTTCCCATACCCCTTTTGTTTATTTTTTATGTAAATTTATTGTAAATAATAAATTAAAATTATAATTTTTTTTTTTTTTTTTAAACCATTTCGATAAATAACTTTAAATCTTTATATTTGTTATGCCCTGAGTGTATATATATTTTTTTTTATGTAGATTGTGTTGTGCTTATGTGATGTTCTATTTGTTGTAGATAAAAATCCCTTGAATCTGAAGGCCGGAGTTTGATTCTCCCATATTATACACCGTACTTACTACGTACACACAGATTATTCTCCATCACTTGTTATCCTAGTATAGTACGCGACACTGGCAAAATTGCGACGTCTGTTAGTCGCAGAGGCCAAAACCAAGAAGTCAAGTCAAGTCAAAAATTAATCCACTTAAATCACCAGTCGATATATTGATTACCTCAGAAGTTCGACATAAGGTTACTGCCCCCGCCTTTAAAACTAATGCGCGCGCGCCATTTTGTTTACTAAGAATAATATGCTATAAACTATTTACTTAAATATGTAAAATTTGCAGATAAAAAACTTAAGTACAGAAGGTTTCTGTTTTAAATGTATCAAAAAAGGAACCGTTCGTCGTTTATTTGTCTATCAAAGACTTTTTCTCAGGAATGGCTAAAGGTACCTGGAGATTTGTGTTGTTTCCAAAACTCCATAATAAGCTTCTATGTAGTTTTGGAAACAACACGAAAAGAAACGTTTCACCATCATTATGCCACTTTCCTACACTCGTGCATGTAATCCAGCACTTAACGAATAAAATGCCACCAATTTTATGCAATAACACTGAAAATAACACAAGTTTTGGAAAATAATAGAATGCGGCGACGCCATCTTTTTCGTTTTCCCGCCAAAATACCCTATGGATACATATCGGTATTATAAGCTTTTGAGAGGTACAGGAACCCTCAGGATGTCATCTTCCATCTCATTCTTCTTCTTCTCTTTGTTTAATGGCCTGCTATCGCTTTTTAGCGATAATTCTGCCAATGTCAAGTGAGGAAAATTGTACGGTTATGTCATGTCAAAGTCTTATTTTGTCAGTCGAAATGCCACAGTAAAATGGTGGATATTTTACTGAAGGCTCTAGGAAGCCTTGAAGAGAAAACGAAAAGGCATGGTTTTAAAACTTGGAACCATTTGCCAACACTCGAGCACGTTCACGAACACTTAACGAATAACAATCCACCCTTATCACACATTAAAATTCAAAAATAAACGTGTAATGGAAAAAAGTTCAAAATTCGCAACCGCCATTTTCGAATTCTTTTCAACGAGTCCTTCCATTTCATTATTTGTCCTCTTTCTCCGAGGGAAGATTTGACTTCGCACTTTTTTTTGCTTCACGCGTCTTGCATCTGCCAATGTCAAACTTTATGATTGCTTGACACTAAAAAGTTTTTATAGCTCTCATCTCAATTTGTAAACCCTGACCTCCGCCTTCGATAGTGTCAATGCTCTAAGATTCATACGTAGGTGTCGGGTGACTCCTCGCTTTATTTTGAGTTATTTATGACGCCATGTCATTTCTTTGTTTACCAATCTTTGTGTGAACGTACCAAACGACCTACCTGTAAGTCGAGCGTAATTAATATATTATAATATCTGTGGACATCTCACACAGCGCCATCTAGCCCCAAACTAAGCATAGCTTGTACTATGGGAACCGGATAACTGATACAATACTTAGATACTTTTTTTTAAAATACATACATAGAATAGAATATAACACCCAGACACAGAACAAACACCTATGTTCATCACACAAATGTTTGTCCTGGGTGGGAATCGAACCCACAACCCATAGGTCAGAAGGCAGGGTTACTACCAACTGAGCTATCGGCATGAGCTATCGGCATCTTGGCACTTGTTGTGTTTATTCTTAATCTATAAACGTAATGCTTGCACTTAAGCTTTCGTAACTAGTTTATCAATATATGACTATGAATAATCAAGTTTAAAAAATATGTGTTTAGTCACCAGCTAATCACATCACACTAATATTAGGTCTTTACCTATGAAATTGCCGTTTTGTTTGAAAAAAGTTAAAGTATTTTTTTTTCGAACTTATTTATTTCTTTTATTCAAAGTAATCACCCCTGCAATCAATGCATCTTTGCCAACGCTGTGGCAGTTTATGGATGCCCTTCTTGAAAAAATCAGCAGGACGGGAGACAACAAACTCTTCAAAGGCGTTTTGTACTGCCTCTCGGGAATTGAATTTTTTTCCCGCTAAAAAGTTGTCCAAATTTTGGAAAAAGTAATAGTCGGTAGGCGCAAGATCTGGTGAGTATGGCGGATGAGGGAGAGCTTCCAAACCCAACTCATGCAGCTTAGAGACGGTCTGTTGTGCAGTATGGGGTCGCGCGTTGTCGTGAAGTAGCAGTGGAGACGACCGATTGACCAAAGCTGGTTGCAGACGTGCGAGTTTCGCCATCATTGTGGTCAGTTCTTCAATGTACACATCTGCAGTAATGCTCTCGCCGTTTTGGAAAAAGCTATGATGAATCACACCAGCACTAGACCACCAAACTGTGACCATCACCTTTCTAGGGGTCATTTTTCGTTTTACACATTGCTTTGGTACCGAACCAGGATCTAACCAACTTGCTGAGCGCTTTCGATTGTCAAAAAGAATCCATTTTTCGTCGCACGTAACAATTCGGTTCAAAATTCCTTCATTTCTGTGCCTGTTAAGCAGCGCAAGGCAAGTCTCGACGCGTACGTTGCGCTGGCGATCGTTAAGTTCGTGGGGCACCCATCTATCAAGCTTTTTTATCTTGCCAATCTGTCGCAAATGGACCAATATTGCTTTGATGCTAACATCAAAAGCTGCTGCCAGCTCAGCTGTAGATTGAGATTCATCAGCTTCCACAATCGCCTTTAATTCATCATTGTTGACCAAAGTTTCCGGACGACCACGAGGTTCATTTTTCAAGTCAAAATTCCCAGAACGGAACCGAGCAAACCAATAACGGGTTGTACGTTCGTTTGTACAGTTCTCTCCGTAAACGTCGTTGATGTTACGTGTCGTTTGTGCCGCGTTGGTGCCACGACGGAACTCATATTCCATAATTACACGAAATTTCAAAGTATCCATTATGAGGAAAAATGTTGAAATGTAATGAAAATACAACGCTAATCAATAAACAAAAGACTCATATTGTAAATAGAATGTCATATTTTTAAAACAAAATTAATTTGAATTTAGAATTCATAGCCAATCAAAACTTTTTTTTGTTAGAAAAAGTCTGTACTGCAATACGGCAATTTCATAGGTAAAGACCTATTATTATAAAGGCGAAAGTTTGATGTGTGTATGTTTGCTACTCCTTCACGCTCAAACGGCTGAATGGATTTGGATAAAATACACCAAGATAGCTTATACACTGGATTAACATATAGGCTACATTTTATCCCGGAAAAGTGAAATGTTCCCGTGGGATGAGCAAATAATTAAAATACTTTTTATCCGCGGGTGATACCGCGGGGCGCAACTAGTAGTTTTATATAAGCGCACGAGCTTGCAAAACAAATATATTTGTTAATTTTTTACAGCCTTATTAATAAACACGAACTAGCTTCAGACTAGTTACACCATCTTTTGTCTCTTTCGATCCAGCTAAATATTCCAGTAGCAAAAAAAGGACAAAAGCTGAAGTAACTAATCCGAGACTAATACCCGTTTATTAATAAGGCTGTTAATGTTTGTCGTTTCTAGGATTTATACGTACACTAGATATTCAATAAGTACTGTAAGTAATTTGATGAGAAATAAAATTAGTAAAAAATTGAAAAAAAAAAAAAATTGAACTGATATGGGCAGCCGTGTCGCTTAACATCAGGCGAACGGCTAGCTCGTCACGTCATTCCTTAACTTAAAAAAAAATTATATATTATTATTATAGGACATTTTTCCTAATTGACGTAAGTCGGACGAAACGAAGAACGAAGAACGGTTAGCTCGAAATGTCAATCCTTAACATAAAAAAAGTATTATTTACAAGTTACGCACAGAATAAATACGCAAATACTACTACTAATACGTTCTGTGTCTGAGTATTGTGGGACCATGGTCCTCGTAGTTCCTGGGTCCCTAGACACAGGGAATCCTAGTTAGGGTCCAGGATCTATGTATGTGATCGTTGGGCGTTATTATATTATCATTATTATTAACTGTCCTTCAAAGTCAAAGTCAAAAGATTTATTGCAAATAGGCTAATTTTAGCACTTTTACAAGTCAAAATTATATTAGGTACTTAAAATTAAGTTATTTCACTAAGCATATAGAATTACAAAGTGCTTATTGTCAAATAATATAGCAAGCCCATTACAATATATGAGTATGAAAAAAAGCAGTTCTCTTTCTCACTACTGGTGCAAGCAATCCAGCACATGGCTTCATGATCAATCTTTTTTTTTAAGTTTATGATCGACCTTAAACTGGGACCAGAAGCAGGAAGATCATGATTTATATAATAGGTCTTTACCTATGAAATTGCCGTATTGCAGTACTGACTTTTTCAAACAAAAAAAAGTTTTGATTGGCTATGAATTCTAAATTCAAATTAATTTTGTTTTAAAAATATGACATTCTATTTACAATATAAGTCTTTTGTTTATTGATTAGCGTTGTATTTTCATTACATTTCAACATTTTTCCTCATAATGGATACTTTGAAATTTCGTGTAATTACGGAATATGAGTTCCGTCGTGGCACCAACGCGGCACAAACGACACGTAACATCAACGACGTTTACGGAGAGAACTGTACAAATGAACGTGCAACCCGTTATTGGTTTGCTTGGTTCCGTTCTGGGAATTTTGACTTGAAAAATTAACCTCGTGGTCGTCCGGAAACTTTGGTCAACAATGATGAATTAAAGGCGATTGCGGAAGCTGATGAATCTAAATCTACAGCTGAGCTGGCAGCAGCTTTTGATGTTAGCATCAAAACAATATTGGTCCATTTGCGACAGATTGGCAAGATAAAAAAGCTTGATAGATGGGTGCCCCACGAACTTAACGATCGCCAGCGCAACGTACGCGTCGAGACTTGCCTTGCGCTGCTTAACAGGCACAGAAATGAAGGAATTTTGAACCGAATTGTTACGTGCGACGAAAAATGGATTCTTTTTGACAATCGAAAGCGCTCAGCAAGTTGGTTAGATCCTGGTTCGGTACCAAAGCAATGTGCAAAACGAAAAATGACCCCTAGAAAGGTGATGGTCACAGTTTGGTGGTCTAGTGCTGGTGTGATTCATCATAGCTTTTTACAAAACGGCAAGAGCATTACTGCAGATGTGTACATTGAAGAACTGACCACAATGATGGCGAAACTCGCACGTCTGCAACCAGCTTTGGTCAATCGGTCGTCTCTACTGCTACTTCACGACAACGCGCGACCCCATACTGCACAACAGACCGTCTCTAAGCTGCATGAGTTGGGTTTGCAAGCTCTCCCTCATCCGCCATACTCACCAGATCTTGCGCCTACCGACTATTACTTTTTCCAAAATTTGGACAACTTTTTAGCGGAAAAAAAATTCAATTCCCGAGAGGCAGTACAAAACGCCTTTGAAGAGTTTGTTGTCTCCCGTCCTGCTGATTATTTCAAAAAGGGCATCCATAAACTGCCACAGCGTTGGCAAAGATGCATTGATTGCAGGGGTGATTACTTTGAATAAAAGAAATAAATAAGTTCGAAAAAAAAAAAACTTTAACTTTTTTCAAACAAAACGGCAATTTCATAGGTAAAGACCTAATATAATAATGAATGACGTGACATTTGAAATTAAAATCGGAGTCATAAAATGTGGGTAGTTTCTTCAGAGAATGAGTCATGGGTTCAGAACTGGACCAAATTAAATATCTGTGATATTTCACACATAGGTTACTTTTATCTGCGGACGAAACTGCGGGGCGCAACTAGTATAGGTTTATTTAATCTACTACAATTAGAAAAATAATATTTTTAGACATATCACACCGCGCCATCTAGCCCCAACTAAACAAAGCCTGTACTATGGTACCAGATAACTGATACAATACTTAGATACTTTTTATTTGTAAATACATACATAGAATACAACATACCACCCAGACACAGAACAAACACCGATGTTCATCACACAAATGTTTGTCCTGGGAATCGAACCAACAACTCACAGTTCATAAGGCAGGATTACTACCAACTGAACTATCGGGCCAGTCCTTTGAAGTCAATTGAAATGGGACCTCACGGGAAGCAACAGATATCAAATAAAAAAATAAAAATAGGTTCACCCAGTCAAAAGTTCAAAGGTAAAAAACATTTTTTAAACAGCCGAATTGAGACCCTCCTTTTTTGAATTTGGTTAAAAATAGAACGATAATTCACGTCAACTCGGTGAATAATTATAATGAAGTAAATCTCACATTAAAAATAACCAGTTCCCTCGGGCATGTCTTCGTTTTCACCTTCAGCGTCGGGGAACAAGGTCGCCATTTTATTTACGGTGAAATTCTCTTCCCAGAAATGTGAAATTACTTTAGCATAGAACAAAGATGCATTTACAGATGTTGCAAGGTTAAGTCGGTTCGACAGCCTCTGTGGTGTGGTGGTTAAGCAGGAAGGTTCGATTCCTGCGACAGGACAAGTATTTGTGCACAGAAAAAAAGGAGCAAATGCCTGGGTGTTGGGAGCATGGACGTTCAATAGGGTCCACTCTTCCAGTCGACGTAGTCTTCTCGATCCTCTTATCCCGGCAACGGCCCAAGCCGAGGCTCGCACCCGAGGGGTGCCCGCCAGCTAGTTGCCTTCCACTTTTGGTGACTGGGCGCCTTAAGCGCGTGCCCGGGCACGCTGTAAAGGTCGGTAGAGATAACAGCATTAGCCCTTTTAAAAAAAAGCATGGTCCTCGTAGTTTCTGGATCCCTAGATTGTTTTTAAGCGTGATTTTGGATAGGAGTCTTCTCTTTTTTGTGTTTTGTTGACTTTCTTCTGGTTCCGTTTCTATGTAGTCTTCACTTTCAGTACCAACGCTTCGTCCAGGTATTACTTCCAATTTTTTTTCCTGTTTTCCTTTTCTTATGATTCAGGATCTGTGTATGTGATCGTTGGGCGTTATCTAAATATATATAACTCAAAGGTGACTGACTGATTGACTGACTGACGTAGTGATCTATCAACGCACAGCCCAAACCACTGGACGGATCAGGCTGAAATTTGGCATGCAGGTAGATGTTATGACGTAGGCATCCGCTAAGAAAGAATTTTTTGAAATTACACCCTTGAGAGGGTGAAATGGGTGGTTGAATTATTTTCCTATAGGCCACGCCGCGGGCGAAGTTGAGGGCAGAAGCTCGTAATTATTTTAACTTCTTTTTATGTTAAGGAATGAGGTGGCAAGCTAGCCGTTCGCCTGATGTTAAATGACACGACTGCCCACATCAGCTGCAGTGTCACTCGGAACTCTAAAGTATAGAGCTTCGCGTGACACTGCACTGCGCACGTCATCCAGAGACATCAGCACAATCTAGTAATAAGATTACTAAACTGTGAGATCAGATCATAAAGTCTCATTTGCCCAGTAATTTCACTAGCTACAGTGCCCTACAAACCGGAACACAGCAGTGCTTGCGCACTACTGCTTGGCGGCAGAATAACTGGCTAAGCGGTGGTACCTACCTAGACGAACTTTGTAAACTCCTACCACCTAGTAAAGTAGTAACTATAATAATACTAACTAGTATGGAAATTTCTCTTGTTGTATTTGTACAACAACAACAATTTGTATTGTCAATTGAAAGTACAGTGATCAAGCCACTAAAAGTCGCATCTGGCACGTTTAATCTTCTCATTGTTTCAACGTCATCTCGCGATTCTTTATGCAAGGCCTCTCGCAAGGCGATGCCCTATATTCACTGCATTTAATTAATCGCTTTTGTTCCAAAACGTGCAATGTGTGGGTATAATTATATTGTTTTATCTGTACCGTGAGCTTTGCCAACTGGTGTAATATCCTACATTCCACAGGCTAAAAACTTAATGGAATGGTTTGCTACATGTTTGTGGAGGTATGACCGTGAAATCTGTTTACTATATCCATTTACTTTCCGAGATTAAAATCATAATTGAAGGGGTGAGAATAAAAAGGGTTTAACTGATTTTTTTCACAAAATGATTTATGGGTATCGTTGGATTCAGCGTGAAATGATCTACAATGATACATTCTCAAAATACCAAAAGTAGGCTTAAATCTCAAGATTTGAGTCTAAAAACGGTCACAGGAATACAGTTCGCTTAGCATAAAAACATTATTATATTTATTTTATGATATTATATTTTTACAGTAATTGTATGAATTAGTACTATATTTGGTAATTTTAAATAGAAATAAAACATTTTCAAGCAACTGAAACTTACATAAACCTTTTATATTACCTTATAAGCACTCTACATAAAAATGACGCCGTTGACGTTTTAAGTCAATTTTCTCGAAACTGTCAATTTGTCAGTTAAATCCTTTTTATTCTCAACCCTTCAATTGAAGGGGTGAGAATAAAAATAAATTTAACCCTTTTTATTCTCAAACCTTCAATTGATACTAGCTGTTTGATTTTTTCGAAGTAAAACTTCTTTACGCACCCTTGACTTGGGGAGTAAGCTGGTGAATGCGTGACGAGGCGAATGGAAGTTGAGTGAAGTGGGAGTTAGTGAAGATAGAGTTATGTTTCATATATTACTGTATGGGCCAGAGAGAGAGGCGGGTTGTACTGATTCACATAGATCTTCATTGTCAGCATAACAAAGTTACGATTTTTTTTTATGTTTTGGCTCCACACTTTTGTGTATTTAGCCAGTGTCAAGTAATTGATAGTTTTTCAAGTTAAAGATATTTACGCAAACATGTGTCAAGTCACAGTCGAAGTCGTCAAGTCAAGTCATAGTAGAGTCAGTCATACTCCTAGTAAAGTGGTGGCAACTTTACTTGAAGCTTCTATGGAGTTTTGGAAACAACACGAAAAGAAACGTTTCACCATCATTATACCACTTTCCCACACTCATGCCTGTAATCCAGCACTTAATGAATAAAATGCCACCAATTTTATGCACCAACACTGAAAATAACACAAGTTTTGGAAAATAATAAAATGCGGTGACGCAATCTTTTTTGCATTCCCGCCAAAAAACTCAAAATGACAATTTACAGAAGATGGCGGCATTAACAGTAAACAAAGTTACACCGGCCGATAGATGGCGCTAAACTAAAGTGTAACTTCAGTCGTGTGGTCTAAAGCACACTCGGTTTTTTGTTACTAATTTGTACTAACTTAATAGCAGTTTAATCATTTATTAAACGCTTCCGTAACATAATATGATACGTCATTTGTTTACTTAAAATAATATGTAAACAAATGACGTGGCAAAAGTTCCTTAAAAATTTGCGTGATTTCGATTACCTCTCTTACTGTAACAGTGCCTCTAACCGAAACACAGTAAGTACTACTTACTGTACTGCGTACTACTTGGCGGCAGAAAATATGGCCAAGCATTTTTTCCTACCTAGACGAAATCTAGCAAAATACTACAAAAAATTACCACTAAAAATTTTACCTATTGAAGGGATGAGATCAAAAAGGGTTTAACTGAATTTTTTCACAATATGACTTATTGGTATCTTTGGATTCAGCGTGAAATTATCTACTATATATTCTCAATGCCGAGATGAAGTTTAAATATCGAGATTTTCACTCTAAAAACGGTTTATCTGACACAGGAGTTCGCTTAGCATAAAAATCTTATTATATAATTATTTTATTATATTATATTTTTACAGTAATTGTACGAATTAGTACTGTATTTTGCATTTTAAAATAGAATTACTTAATACATTTTCAAGCAACTGTAACTTACATAAATATACTTTTTTATTACTTAATACGCACTCTACATTAAAATGAAGCCGTTGTATAAAATCAATTTTCTCGAAACTATCATTTTGACAGTTAAACCCTTTTTGTTCTCACCCCTTGAATTATGGCAAAGGTCATTCAAGTTGGTCTAAGGGTGGATTCGACCAAACGAGAGTAAATTTTATTCTTAGAATAAATCGCCATTTGTTCGAGAGTAAATCAATTTCACATTTTACCATCTACAATCCTAAGAATAGCAAGTCTATTCGAGTATTATTACTATACTACCGTTTTTGGTGGAATAACAGAGTTATTCCGAGAATATTTTAATTCAAAATAGACAAAGATAAAAAAAGACGTTCGACCATGTATTTTGTCATTTACTTTCCTACACTATAATACGACCAAAGCGAGTTGATCTGACATAAGCTTGAATACCGTGTCGTTGTAGAACAACAATTGTTAACTGGGTAATAGATTCGTTCATCATTTATTCTGCTATTCGCGTATAGTAATTCTAAGCCTACCTAAACTTAGTATTGCGTGGAAAAACGAAGAATGAATTACTCGAGTATAATATCGTGGAATAGATTTATTCTGGTATAGTTACTCGTGTATAAATCCAAGTTTGGTGGAATCCACCCTATGTGCAATAGCATAATAAAGCACCATTTTAACTTTGTTATGTTGTCAATGGAGATCTACGTGAACCAGTGCAACCCGCCTCTCTTTCCTGCTCTTACAGTAATATACAAAACATAACTCTCTCTTTTTATATTAACTAACTTATATCTCCTTCTCAACTTCCGTTCGTCACGCATTCACCAGCTTACTCCCCAAATCAAGCGTGCTGTAAGAAGTTATACTTCAAAAATGTTTATAATAATAACAAGGGTGGGGAGTGTAAGCGGCACGGAGGAAAAAGCAAAAGCCTCTTTTGGTTTGGCTTTTTATATTTAGTTTTTTTTTTTTTGGTTGCTTTTTATATTTAGTTTTTTAAGAACTGTGTGGCAAGTGAGAAAATGTCGGTTTGGTTTCATGTAAAAATTTTAATTTTTCAATATATTTTTCGGCATTTCTGCCGCTCGTTTATATTTCGCACAGTATTATTTAAAGTAACAAGTGCATGGACCTTGTAACAGTAATCTGCGGAGCTAAGGACGACCGCTGTATATCCTGCCCTAATACGCGAGTGAGTGAGTGGCTGCTATGAAAACCTTCATGCCATCCTAAGGTTTGCATTCGTAATAACAGCATAGAGGTTGTATACCATCTGCTACGGTATTACATGGATTCTAAATATGAAGACAAATATGGCGAATGGGGTTTTGGCGGGAATGCGAAAAAGATTGCGTCACCGCATTGTATTATTTTCCAAAACTTGTGTTATTTTCAGTGTTAGTACATAAAATTGGGTGGCATTCTATTTGGTAAGTGCTGGATTACAGGCGTGAGTGTGGGAAAATGGTATAATGATGGTGAAACGTTTCTTTTCGTGTTGTCTCCAAAACTCCATAGAAGCTTCAAGTAAAGTTGCCACCACTTTACTAGGAGTATGACTTTGACTAGACTATGACTTGACTTGATGACTTCGACTGTGACTTGACACATATTTACATGAAATATCATTAACTTGATAAATTATTAATTACTTGACACTGGCACACAATAGTGTGGAGCCAAAACATAAAAAAAGATGGCGAATTAGCGATATTGTCCTGGTGTTGCCAGATCATCGTCTATAAATATCACCGATTAATTTAAAATAGGTGTTTTGAAGTAAAAGTTCTTTGCGCACGCTTGACTTAGGGGTAAGCTGTTGAGGATGAATCATACTACCACACTAATATTATAAAGGCGAAAGTTTGTATGTTTGTGTGTATGTTTGTTACTCATTCACACTCAAACGGCTGAATGGATTTGGATGAAATTCGGTACCAAGATAGCTTATACACTGGATTAACATATAGGCTACATTTTATCCAGGAAAAGTGCAATTTTTATGTGGGATGAGCAAATAATTAAAATACTTATCCGCGGGTAAAACTGCGGAGCGCAACTAGTATAGAATATAGAGTTCCGTTTTGTATATTACCTTAGAGGCAAGGGAGATGGAACTAAATAAGTTTTAGTTCAGTCGTGTGGTCTAAAGCGTTTTTTAAAACTTGTATTGAAAAAGATCCAACGACGAATCATTGCCTAGGCCTAAAGATATCTATCTAATATTATCATGAACTATCATGAACTTGACTGGCCTCAGTTGGTAGTAACCCTGCCTTCTGAACTGTGGGTTGTGGGTTCGATTCCCACCCAGGACAAACATTTGTGTGATGAACATAGGTGTTTGTTCTGTGTCTGGGTGTCATATTGTATTCTATGTATGTATTTACAAACAAAAAAGTATCTAAGTATTGTATCAGTTATCTGGTTCCCATAGCACAAGATTTGCTTAGTTTGGGGCTAGGTGGTGTTGTGTGAGATGTCCACACGTATTATTATTATTATTGCCTAAGCCTAAAGATATCTAATATTATTATGAACTATTGTACGGTAATTTCAGTGGTATTATCAACATTAATAATATTAATAAAAGTTGTAAAGTGTACATATATTTTTTTAAATATTCTATTGTACGCTCACCTTCTCCACCATTCCAAATCATCTTCATCAACCATCCTTACAGGATCTACGAGTCCGTCACGGGTCCTAGGATGCTTATCTAGGACGTGACGGAGTCGTTACGTGACATTGGCGCCCAATGAGAATCTGATCCTGTTGTTTTAAAATTTACAAGTCCCATCTGTTTTCGCCTGAAAATTCATTCTGTTTTTGCTATATATGTCTGGGCGTTGTGGGACCATGATCCTCGTAGTTCCTGGGGCCCTAGACACAGGGAATCCTAGTTAGGGCCCAGGATCTATGTATGTGATCGTTGGGCGTTATTATTATTATTATTATATTGTAAATATTTTAAAAAAATTAGCTCTTTTCATTTTGCCATCTTCTAGGGTCTGATTACGTAGAATCAGGGCCTAGATAGGCATCCTAGGACCTTGGATAGAGTTGTAACGACACAATTTGGTATGAGTTAACTCATGTCTAACCACAATTAATAATAAAATAATAATAACACCAAACGATCACATACATAGATCCTGGACCCTAACTAGGATTACCTGTGTCCAGAAACTACGAGGACCATTGTCTTACAACACAGACACAGAACAAGTAATTGCGCTTGTTTTTTTGCTCTAATACTTTTCCGCGGGAATCGAACCCGCCACCTCCGGTCTATGAGCCGACCTGCTCAACCACACCACAGATGCTGTCAATTAATAAAGCAATTTGGGGGATATCAGCAATCCCGATAATTGGGACAGCCAAAATGTAATATTATCGTATGAGAAACGTATCTTTTCAAACCATAGACGTGAGTCCCAAGATCCAGTGTTGCCATGGCAAAAAATCAAAGATATTACTACTTTTATGACCATCGTAATTATTCGTTTTCGTGATATTCACTTTCGCTGCAGTGTGGTGATGCGTAGGGTAATGTTTATTTATATCAAGCATCTCGCTCGATGCGCACACGCATGTAACCACCCAAGGTGCATCTACATGCACCACTTCCGCAATTATATTATGATGCATCCGGCATTGAAAGTTATAATGCAGTTGCTAACCAAAGTCTGTAATAAAAATGGACTATTCTTGTGCTAAAAACCGTTAGAAGATTTTATTACATTATTCGGCTGTGGCTGAATACAATAAACTTGGTAAGCCATAAAGAAAAACGTCAAATATATATGACAATAAAATGGAATCCCGACAGTTTTGGAGGGAAAACGAGAAAGATCGCATCGCCGCATTGTATTATTTTCCTAAACTTGTGTTATTATCAGTGTTAGTGCATAAACTTGGTGGCATTTTATTCGTTAAGTGTTGGATTACAGGCATGAGTGTGGGAAAGTGGTATAATGATGGTGAAACGTTTCTTTTTGTGTTGTTTCCAAAACTCCATAGAAGCTTCTGGTAAATTTACCATCACTTTACTAGGAGTATGACTATGGACTTGGACTGTGACTTGACACATACTCGTATCTGCGTGAAATGTCATTAACTTGATAAATTATCAATTACTTGACACTGGCTAAATAAACAAAAGAGAGGAGCCAATACCCAGAAGAAAAAAAATGGTATCACTTTTGGGTGTAAAAGGTTAATTGCTTTTCATTTTTGTTTCATTCAATAGATAAATGGTATAATTAGTTAGCAAAAAATTGTGTTAATCTAACTTTAAAACAACGAGCGACTGATAAAAATAAGTAACCTCAAAATTCCCTAGAATATTATTTAGTTCCATTCGGCCTCTTTTCTCGCAACATTTTACGTCACCGCTGATTTTTCGACGTTGACCGCCAAGAGTTCAAGGTTATCTGCAGTCAATGTTAAAGACCTTATTGCTCGAAGTTAAAGACGGACGCCCGGAAAATGGCGTAAATATTTATCTATGCAGATTGGAGTCTATTTCAAATTTAAAAGGAAATATAATGATTTTTTTTTCTCCTTTTAGGAGAAATGGCGTCGCACGTCTTGTGAATATAATAATTATAATAACGCCCCAGTTTTGGCGGGAAAGCGAAAAAGATTGCGTCGCCGCATCGTATTATTTTCCAAAACTTGTGTTATTTTCAGTGTTAGTGTATAAAATTGGTGGCATTTTATTCATTAAGTGCTGGATTACAGGCGTGAGTGTGGGAAAATGGTATAATGATGGTGAAACGTTTCTTTTCGTGTTGTTTTCAAAACTCCATAGAAGCTTCCCGTAAAGTTGCCACCACTTTACTAGGAGTATGATTTTGACTAGACTGACTTACTTGATGACTTCGACTGTGACTTGACACATATTTGCGTGAAATATCGATAACTTGATAAATTATCAATTACTTGACACTGGCTAAATACACAAAGGTGTGGAGCCAAATCCTAAAAAAATAAAATAATAATAATAACGCTCAACGATCACATACAATATTGGTGTCGATTCTGTGTCGCAATCTCTAAAACTAAAGTAAACTTAAAGTATGGCGGTACTCTTCTGATAAAGAGGAAATGAAAAAGACGGAAATATGTTAATTTCGTTTAGCTTTAGAGTATGCGACATAGAATCGACAACCCTGGGCCCTAACTAGGAGTCCCTGTGTCTAGGGACCCAGGAACTACGAAGTCCATGTTCCCACAACACCCAGGACAAGTATTTACGCTTTTTTTTCTGTGCACAAATTATTGTCCTGCCGCGGGAAGCGAACCCCCCACCTCCAGGTCATGAGCCGACCTGCTCAACCACCACACCACAGAGGCTGACAAAAATAAATATAATATATCTTCAACCAGAAATTTAGGATTTTGTAATTTTGAGTTGGTTTGAAATCGAAATTGTTTCCACTTCTTACACTACTTAAACATATATATTGGACAGCCTCTGTGGTGTGGTGATTGAGCAGATCGGCTGATATCCCGGAGGCGACGGGTTCGATTCCCGCAGCAGGACAAGTGTTTGTGCAAAGAAAAAAAAAAGCGCAAATACTTGTTCTGAGTCTGGGTGTTACCATGGTCCTCGTAGTTCCTGGGTTCTAGACAGGGAATCCTAGTTAGGGTCCAGGATCTATGTATGTGATCGTTGGGCGTTATTATTATTATTATAACATAACGTACTTATTCCGAGATTTCGAGATTGTAAGATTCCGATATTTCTCTGACGTTTTATTTGACTCCGAAATAAAGTTGCCAGTTATAAAAATATATTTTTTAATTTAATCGTTATAAATGCATTGTGTGTGTTGTGCCAGTGACTTTAATCCGCCGTCAGAATCATTACATTTTTATTTTTCTCATGACACGTTCTCTTCGCCTCTTTGAAGTTTTTTATTACATATTTTCTGAGGCATAATGATCTTACGCCCTTGTCGAGAATGTCAAATACATAAACAAAAAATCTTCATAAAAATATTTTGCCTGTATTGCGTTTCGTTTCTTCTAATTTGAAGAATGCATTCACTAAAAAAGAATAAACTAAATACGCAAAATTGTGGAGCCAAAACAAAAAAAAAATAATGTCAATTATATTTCTTCTTTTCTGGTAGAAAAAGAAAAACTCATTAAATGCGTAATGCGTAATTAATTTTATGTTTATAAAAAAATCAGTTCACAGCTTTTGCCCAGAAAGTAAAATTAATTACAATGACGATAATAAACATTAATACGTATGCATTTATTAAAATTAACGAGTTTTATAAGTATTGTGTAAGAATGCAGCGGCGCGTGTGCCAAAAAAGCTTTATGGTTTCTTTTTTAATGCTGCTTTACCACAGACTACGCTTTTTTAATATATTACTTATTTGTTTATTGTATTTTTTTCGTACAATTTTGAATACTATACAACAATTATCTTAACGGTATTGAAAGGTAAATAATTCAGAAACAGTAAAAACGCATATGCAACCCACATCACTAATAGCATTAAAAATAGAAAAAAATGCAATGAACATAAACGAAAGCCAGTGAACGTTCATCCGTCATTTCTTTGTACCGCGGTACGTCAGAAGGTCAAGTGATATTGGTCTTGGCGGGCAGCCATGGGAGGGAAACGGCCCATATGTCATCTGAATGATAAAGAAAACAAAAGCCACTCGTGAAAATTGCGTTTAGATTTAACCTTTGTTGACACTTTACGTACTAAAAAAATTACCACACAGGAACTGGAAGCAAAATTTAACTTATTAACTATTAATTAAAAAATAATGTGCGTGGCATTCTTTGGGGACTGCCGATGGCTGTGAAACCTAAGTAGCTATATAGCATGGGAAGCGTGCGGTGACGATGACGCGAGTTTCACGCTTTTTGTTCACCCAAGGTGGTCTGGTAAAGTTGCCACCACTTTACTACGAGTATGACTTGACTAGACTATGACTTGACTTGATTACTTGGACTGTGACTTGACTTGACACCTATATATATAATATCAAATTACTTGCCACGGGGTAAATACACAAATGTGTAGAGCCAAAACAAACACAAAAAAAGCCAACCAGCCTCCAATAGTAGGTTTGCTTTACCAAAATGTTTTTTTTTATTGCTAGACAGTACCTAACGTAAAGTACCTTATCAATATTTTTTTATATTTGCAACTGATTAACAAAATAATCAGCCATTGTTAGATTAATAACAATTAGAAAGTTCGCGAATTATTCTGCAGAGAAAGCGTATTATGTCTAAAATAACGTGAAAGTGGATTACGCGTTTGCGCGCCATTTTCATATTTGGAACCGTCCGGCTGCTAACGGCAGTTTCGTCCAAACAATTTTAATTATGCATAAATAAACCAAAGAGATCGGTTATCTATTTTATTACAGTTTTTTTTGTATGTTTTGGCTCCACACTTTTGTGTATTTAGCCAGTGTCAAGTAATTGATAATTTATCAATTTAATGATATTTCACGCAAATATGTGTCAAGTCACAGTCGAAGTCATCAAGTCAAGTCAGTCTAGTCAAAGTCATACTCCTAGTAAAGTGGTGGCAACTTTACGGGAAGCTTCTATGGAGTTTTGGAAACAACACGAAAAGAAACGTTTCACCATCATTATACCACTACCACACACTCACGCCTGTAATCCAGCACAAAACGAATAAAATGCCACCAATCTTATGCACCAACACTGAAAATAACACAAGTTTCGGAAAATAATACAATGCGGCGACGCCATCTTTTTCGTTTTCCCGCCATAACTCCCTGCCTAAAGAAGGGTTTACTACAAAAAGTTTTTCAGTTTTAACTATGACGTATAAAGACGGATTCGAAGTATACAACCCGCAGAACCACTGGTTTATTTGTCTCGTGCCTTTAATAAAAGACCTTACCTCACCACATTAGGCAAGACGAGTGCAACAGCTTGACTCACACGCAGCCCTAAGCTGGTTACCATTTTAAGATATCTATATGCCCTTTGCATTATAAAAAGCAAATGATTATAGGTCAATGATATTTTAAGTAAAACCTTACGCGTTTTCAAAAGTTTATCAGAGCGCCTGGTCGATGCTACGCGTGACCAAAATGCTGGCATTTATTTGGCACAACGAATAAGCATTGCAATTCAACGGGGCAATGCTGCCAGCATGTTGGGTACGCTACCAACTGGTAGTGGGCTGGAGCATTTGGACTGTTTTTTTTTTGTAGTAGTAGGTTTAGTTATATCATTGTAGTATTTTGTTAACAAATGACACCAAACATTATCATGTCCGCGGTAATGAACTACGGATTCTACTTTATCAGCGTCAAGGTCATCGATCATAGCAACTCCTGTCAGTGTACGCTTGCTAGAATTAGATAGTCATTGACAGCAAAGCGACGCTCAGCGCGCGACAGAAAAACTCATCAGTCGAGCGCGAGCTTTCCGTGTGAACGCATCGCGCGTGGTCGCGTTAAAAGTAAACAAAGAACATTGTGCGCGATCTCGGAGTTGTGAAAATCAAAACGTTCGGTGTTTGAATCTGCAGCAGTAAGGAACAAAGAAACGTGCATCGACCGCGCGAGTTCGAAAATGTGTTTTGAAATTCGAATCAACAAAGCCGATTTATTGCAAAAGTTTTTGGACTATACCGAAGTTTTGCGTAGTGACAATAATAATAATTATTCTATATTCGAAATAAGGGTTATTAGAATTTCCAATAGGCTTTTGTGTAGCAGATCTCGAATAACATTGATAATATTCGTCATTCGAATTCCGAGATTTCCAAATGCCGCAAACAAGTAAAAATATTTAGATTGCGTGCTCCAAACGTTTTACAACGACTTACCCACTTACCATTAATTCAAATTAAGAATGTATAACTTCTTTTTAATGTAATCAAATGATATTGACATTTATTTTCTTGGTTTATCGCGTTTTAAGTGGGGCTGTAATTAAAACTTTTCCGGTAAATATATGAAATGTAACCAAGAAATTAATATTATCAGTTTGCCAACGATCGCGTAAATAATAGGTCTTTACCTATGAAATTGCCGTATTGCAGTACAGACTATTTCAAACAAAAAAAAGTTTTGATTGGCTATGAATTCTAAATTCAAATTAATTTTGTTTTAAAAATATGACATTCTATTTACAATATAAGTCTTTTTTTTATTGATTAGCGTTGTATTTTCATTACATTTCAACATTTTTCCTCATAATGGATACTTTGAAATTTCGTGTAATTATGGAATATGAGTTCCGTCGTGGTACCAACGCGGCACAAACGACACGTAACATAAACGACGTTTACGGAGAGAACTGTACAAACGAACGTACAACCCGTTATTGGTTTGCTCGGTTCCGTTCTGGGAATTTTGACTTGAAAAATGAACCTCGTGGTCGTCCGGAAACTTTGGTCAACAATGATGAATTAAAGGCGATTGTGGAAGCTGATGAATCTCAATCTACAGCTGAGCTGGCAGCAGCTTTTGATGTTAGCATCAAAACAATATTGGTCCCTTTGCGACAGATTGGCAAGATAAAAAAGCTTGATAGATGGGTGCCCCACGAACTTAACGATCGCCAACGCAACGTACGCGTCGAGACTTGCCTTGCGCTGCTTAACAGGCACAGAAATGAAGGAATTTTGAACCGAATTGTTACGTGAGACGAAAAATGGATTCTTTTTGACAATCGAAAGCGCTCAGCAAGTTGGTTAGATCCTGGTTCGGTACCAAAGCAATGTGCAAAACGAAAAATGACCCCTAGAAAGGTGATGGTCACAGTTTGGTGGTCTAGTGCTGGTGTGATTCATCATAGCTTTTTACAAAACGGCGAGAGCATTACTGCAGATGTGTACATTGCAGAACTGACCGCAATGATGGCGAAATTCGCACGTCTGCAACCAGCTTTGGTCAATCGGTCGTCTCCACTGCTACTTCACGACAACGCGCGACCCATTACTGCACAACAGACCGTCTCTAAGCTGCATGAGTTGGGTTTGGAAGCTCTCCCTCATCCGCCATACTCACCAGATCTTGCGCCTACCGACTATTACTTTTTCCAAAATTTTGACAACTTTGTAGCGGGAAAAAAATTCAATTCCCGAGAGGCAGTACAGAACGCCTTTGAAGAGTTTGTTGTCTCCCGTCCTGCTGATTTTTTCAAGAAGGGCATCCATAAACTGCCACAGCGTTGGCAAAGATGCATTGATTGCAGGGGTGATTACTTTGAATAAAAGAAATAAATAAGTTCGAAAAAAAAATACTTTAACTTTTTTCAAACAAAACGGCAATTTCATAGGTAAAGACCTAATATAAATGACTCACCATTAATACAGCGCAAAAGTAGAACATGTGAGAATTCACTTAACTTTTTTTGCGTAATAATTAAAAATAAATTATCATTTATCGCACACATAAATATACGTAATTAAAAGACTACTGCGGCTTTGCTCATCTTTTTTACAATAACTAATGGGTTAACCTTCATTTTTTTCCTATACGTACCAATTTTTGTTTTTCTATACCTACCTACGTCATTCACTTAATAAAACAAAAGTAACAACAGACTTTTGCTGCTTTGTATTAAAAACTTTTTGTTTACATCTACGTTCCAAAGACAAAAGTTTCAGCATTTTGTATGTCCGTACTAAATACGCAATCTAGATTGAATCTACAAATGTATACGTTAAAGTACAAATTCCTTGCGCAAATCCATCAATATTTCAGTACACACATCCTACAACAACATTGTATTACTGGCAACACGTGGTGATCATTAACATACCTTTATCTATGTTTATCTGTAACGTAAAAAGTAAATCGATCTTTCTGGCGCGCAATTCGGCCATCTTTGTTTACAACTGTTATCAAAGACTTATAATAATAAATTGTTTATTTCTTGCGTTTTGTTTATGCAATCTACAAGTGACAAGAATTTTATTATTATTATTTAGGAATAGTCTTAAATTATTATATTAAAAGTGGTTGTTTATTAGAATCTTGGGTTCTGCTATTTTCAATTTTTACTTTTGGGCGAAACATTAGAAAAGTCAACGGGAAAGGAGCTAACAGTATGGGCAGTTTATACAAAGTTCTTACCCGAAATAATTCGCGCTTACAGACAGTAATTTAAAGCTTTTATAGAATTACCATGCAGTGGTATTTATTTTTATTTCAATAATCGTTAATACAAAACTAAACTAGACCTATAAAACTAAACTAAACTATACCGAAGAACTTAAAATAAATACAAACTAAAAATTTAAAATAAACCGTTGGTGGAGGGGAAAGTTCCCAGAATGCTACAATGTTATTTATGCAATGACCGCTAAGTTACTATTGCATACATCCAAATTTTTTAGGTATCTATTCCTTTAAATTAACGCAAGCTATCAGAAAATTTACCAGAATGTAATTAAACTATCGACCAAATTTTCAAATTTAAAACAATAGTGTTTAAAAGCGGGTAGACAGTACAAGTCAAAGGTTAAAACGAAGCACGATGTAAATTACTGATTTCTGTACTAAATTCACTGTTCTATACTAATTAGAATATACAAATAAAGACTGCTGCAGTATTCAAATATTATTTCAACAGAATAAACAAAACAAAAACGTTTACTACGAAGTGGTGACAAATTTGGCAGAAGACCAAATTAATAGTGACTGTATCTTCTTATCTGTGACTCAGTGAAAAAATGTGTTCTAAAATGTATACAGAAACAGTGTTAGACAATGTTCTGAGACGAGAGTGACGGTTTTAATCATGTCTCCTGATAAACGGAAGAGGAGAATCAAAGTGTCGATAAATAAAACAAATAAAATCAAAACCATCAGGACTTTTTAAGACTGCAATGCTTTCTAAGCAACACTGATCTCACAGTATTTAGTGCTCAAGACATAATTTAAGATATATTTACGAATTTACAATGCTAGCGTTAAAGAAGATATATGGTGATGACCTTCTCCGCCTTGCCTTAGTTTTAAGCCTACTCAAATCAGACCCAAGCGATTACTTAGAGCACGTGACCCAGCAGTTCACAGCTGGGCTGCATATATCAAACGGATCTGATTGGGCGTTGGAGCAAGAAGCCAGGACCTTGATCCGGCCGCGCTTCGTCCATCCCAAGTCCTTAGACAACATACTGATTCACCACGAGAGAGAACTGTTCGAAGAACTGAACACGTTGGGGCGATACGGGAATTATTTACAATACAATGACCGGATACGAAGTAATCGACCGGTTCATACATATTTAGTGAATAACGTGTCGACTGATACAGTAGCGCCCGGGCTGGCCGCGGCGTCGGTCGAGGAACCGGGTCAAGATGGAGTATCGGCAGACGACAACGTCGCTCAGGAAATCAAAGTAGAAGTCACTGATGAAGACTCACGACAATCTCAAGACAATGACGAAGCTACTCCGTCTCGCTCGTCGACACCGCCGCTTCCTCTATCTGTCACGCTCCCACCGGACGCTGTCGTCACACTATCGCCTGACTTCTTCTCCAATCGCTCAGAATCGGACATATTCCAAGAGATATCGACCAGATCATTCGACGTTAACGAGTTTCTAGTACATCCTGACGAGATGCAGATCAAAAAAGAGCCCGAGGACGCGGCTCAGGCCAAAATGCTAGAAGTCAAAATCAAGAAAGAGCAGGAGAATGAAGACTTATACAGCGATAATGCTATGGACGATTTCGTCGATTACTTCCACGCAAAATCTGATAAAATGGTAATGGGAGATCCAGATTCTGTATTGCATCAGAACATGGCGGATTTGAAAGAGTACGACGAGATGTTTGAAGATGTTAAGCATTTCGGTGAATTGGATTACATAGACTCCAAACATCAGCACCAGGATTTGGAGCAGTATTTGATAGAGAACACCCCGTTAGATGCAGAAGTGTACGAGCTGGCTCCGATGTTTGAAGAGGAGCTGGTTTTGGATATGAAGAGGGAAAGAGCTAGTACAAGTTTCACTTCTGGAAGCTCTAGTGGTGTCAGCGACATGGACGCTTCTTCAGTTAAAGAAATGTTCGATGTCAAGACAGAATCTGATGAGGGACACCATACTGGCGATGAGCTTACTCAAGAGGTGAGTACTGCATGAACTTTAAATTTTTTTTTATCTATATATAATATTTAACCGACTTCAAAAAAAGAGTGCGTTCTCAATTCGACTGTTTTTTTTTAAATATTTCTTACCTCAGAATTTTCGACTGGGTGAACCGATTTTGATGATCCTTTGTTTATTTGAAAGCTGGTGCTTCCCTTGTGGTCTCATTTCAGTTCGTCCAGTTCTGACAATGGCATCCATGAAAAAAATATAAGTGTAAAGTCGATTTTTTACTCTTTGCGTTTGTAATTCGTAGCTAAGTATGCCTGCTGGTACGTTAAATGTCCATCATTCCAAATTTAATGATTCTAATGATGACTTGAAAATATGTGGTGGAAACGTCTAATACAAAAACCAATGATGTTTATGACGAGTAACAAAAATATACTATAATAATACCAAAATAAGACTTATGTATATGACTATATATGACTTGAGAAAAATTTGCGCTAGCAAAGTCATATAAAGCAAGCTTTAGCAAGCTTGACCGGTAAAGAGAGGTGCCTTCAGAAGCTGCTGGTTTTGTCATGTACTTTATCTGTTTTAGTATTAAAATTCTCATGAGTGTGATTCATTTTAAATTAATATATCCCCGACTGTTACTCACGAATAGTATGTCGATTTCTCGACCAGGTTTCGAGCATATCCGCGATCTCGCGGCGTGGACTCACCTCCTGAGGAAGAGCATCGGATATACTCGAAACCTGGTCGAGAAATCGACATACTATTCGTGAGTAACAGTCGGGTACTTTATCTGCTTGTAATTTTCAATAGTTTCTTTGATTGTAAGTACTAAAATCGTCTTTATTTACACAACTTTATCAAGTCTTGAACGGTATAAAATTAAGGTTGGTTTAGACAGGAAAAGAAGTCAAACTCCAACCAAAGGTTATATTAAACTATAAATACAACGGTAGTGTTGAAATGGTTTCGACTTTCGTACCGAAACAAAATCGATCGAGTTCGTTTCAATTATAATTGTAAAATGGTTATTAACATTTGACACCCCAATGCACACAATATTTTTGACGCAGTAAGGTAACTACAGTAAAATCAGGGGCCATACATAGATTACGTCACAGGTTAAGGGGGGGGGGGGTCGAAAAGTGTGTTATAATATTTCTGAGTATTACAATAAATTTCTAAATTTAAATTTCAAAATATGTGACGTCACATTAAGTAGGGAGGGGAGGGGGGGTCTAGCAAATGAGACCAAGGGGGTGATCACGAAACTGACTGCAATGCAACAGGAGTAATTTCCATACTAACTATGCACATAAACTGCGTATTCAAACTGTCAAATCCATACAAATATGACATTTTTATCGATTGCAATCAAGTAACGTGATCATACAGCAGCTGTGATGGGGGAGGGGTCATAAAATCATGATATTAATTGATAGGTGGTAGGACTTTACTGCAAAGTTCGTCTAGGTAGGTACCACCGCTTTGCCAGTTATTCTGCCGCCAAGCAGTAGTGCGCAAGCATTGCTGTGTTCCGGTTTGAAGGGCACTGTAGCTAGTGAAATTACTGGGCAAATGAGACTTTATGATCTGACCTCGCAGTTTAGTAATCTTATTACTAGATTGTGCTGATGTCTCTGGATGACGTGCGCAGTGCAGTGTCACGCGAAGCTCTATACTTTAGAGTTCCGAGTGACACTGCCAGCTAATATGGGCAGCCGTGTCGTTTAACATCAGGCGAACAGCTAGCTCGCCACGTCATTCCTTAACATAAAAAAAAACAATGACGTAATTTATGAATGGCCCCTAATGGTGAATATTTTGTAAGCACACGATTGTGTATCTGGTATACTTATTTTCGCGCGCAAACGTTCCACCTGTTTAGTTATAGCTTAGTTTTATTCCGAACTAGCTTCTGCCCGCAGCTTCGCCCGCGGCGTGGCTTATGGGAACATAATTCAACCACCCATTTCACCCTCTTAAGGGTGGAATTTCGAAAAATCCTTTCTTAGCGGATGCCTACGTCATAACATCTACCTGCATGCCAAATTTCAGCCCGGTCCGTCCAGTGGTTTGGGCTGTGCGTTGATCGATCACTATGTCAGTCAGTCACCTTTGAATTATATATATTTAGACTAGCTTCTGCCCGCGTGGCCTATAGGAAACGAAAAATTTTTTCATATATAGTTCAACCACCCATTTCACCCTCTTAGGGGTGGAATTTCGAAAAACCCTTTCTTAGTGGATACCTATACTTTACAAAGAACACACCCTCCAAATTTCAAGTCTCTAGGACCAGCGGTTTAGGTTGTGCGTTGATATATATAAGTCAGTCAGTCAGGATTTTGAATTTTATTGTATAGATTGTTGTAGTTGAGATACTGAAGTTGTTTCTGTACGTTTATTCGTTTCTATGCATAATGGAAATCTGTGGTGCTAGTCACGATGAACTTGTCAGAAATCTTTAAAAATAACCCAGGTACTTATTGTATAATGGCTTGATAGCTCAGTTGGTAGTTGCTCTGCCTTCTGAACTGTAGGCTGCGGGTTCGATTCCCACCCAGAACAAACATTTACGTGACAAAAATCGATGTTTATTCAGTGTCTGAGTATTATATTGTATTCTATGTATGTATTTACAAACAAAAAGTTTCTAAGTATTGTATCAGTTATCCGGTTCCCATTGTACAAGCTTTGCTTAGTTTGGGGCTAGATGGCATTGTGTGAAATGTCCAAAAATATTTATTTATTTTTATGACGTGCGTTTATTTTTAAGTTCTATAATTAGACTAGCTATTGCCCGCGGGAGTACACATGTGGTACAGAATAAAGATTAGTCAGTGTTTTTTTTATGTTAGTGAATGATGTGACGAGTTAGTCGTTCACATGATGTTAAGCGCCACGGCCGTCCATAACAGAACAGTATAAAAAACACAATATAAAGTTTCGCGCGACACTGCACTGCGCACATCATCCTGAGACATCAGCACAGTCTGGTAATAAGATTACTAAACTATGAGATCAGTTCATAAAGTCTCATTTGTTCAGTAATTTCACTAGCTACAGTGCCCTTCAAACCGGAACATAGGGGCCATTCAAGTATTACGTAAGCACTATGGGGGGGGGGGTCTTTGCTTTGCTTATTTTGGATGACATGGAGGTGGGGGAGTGTACATGATGATTACGTCATCGGTAGTTATTTATCTTTTTATACGAATAGCAACCCTCACATTGTCTTTACTTGAAACACTAAACATTATAATTATAATATTTAAAAACCAATACATTAATTGAAAAATGTTTACGTAACCATGGGGGGAGGGGGTAAGAGCTTTGCTTACTTTTGCTGACAAGGGGGATGGGGGAATAAATCTGCTTACGTAATACTTGAACGGCCCCATAGTAGTGCTTGCACACTACTGCTTAGCGACAGAATAACTGGCAAAGCGGTAGCATAGTAGGTAAGGGAGCGTTCAAGTATTACGTAACGCAATTTGGGGGGGCGGGAGGGTCACGTAAAACGTTACGATGCGTTACAGGGGCGAGAGGGGTCTTTCTTAAAACACGTTTCGTAACATTATTTCTTTATTTATATAAAAAATTAGGGAATTAAAACTCCCAAATTGGCAACCCTTTTCTTTTACGTTTTACGGGGAACCCCTCGATTGTATCAGTCTGGTCGTCATTTTTAATTTGTTCTCGCATGTTGGCAAACCTTTTTGTTTATATTTCACGGGTACGAATTAAAAATCTATTGTTTTATTATAAGGCAATTAAAACTATACCAAGAATAAAAACTATAACATAACTACTCGCATTTAAAAATGTTATTTTGTATTTTCACTTGCAAGTGAATATGATTCTTGTGAAAATAAATATCTTAAACCTAAACCTAACATAACTTTTTGCGACCAGGGTAAAAATGATCACTTGAGTGTTACGTAACGTTTAGAGAGGGGGGGAGGGGTACAGAAAAACGTTACGGAGCGTTACAGTGGGGGGAGGGGGGGGGTCAAAAATCTTCAAAAATTGCGTTACGTAATACTTGAACGCTCCCTAACCTACCTAGAAAAACTTTGCAACAAAGTGTGTGAAATAATTGTTTGTACCAAAAACCGGTCTTAACCAATAATAAACACTTTGTTAAAGTGTTTACTACTCATATGCGTAATTACTGTACCAACAATCAGTTCCAAATCATACGACTCGGTGAATAAATGTAAATTAGACGCCGGCTCTTTCCTTTTACACAGTATTGTGTTTGCGTGAAAAAGACGGGTATTGTATTATTTGCAGAGCAGTAAAGCTCATACTGTTTATCGGTTAATCAACTTTGCAAAGTGGAAAGGTGATGACGAATTTTATTATTTGCTTTTGTATTTTTAGAAGTTGACTTTTATAAAAGTAAAATGGAGGTATGGGTTTATTAATTACGTGACGTTTTATCCTTACAATACGAGTTCAAGTAGCGAAAGTTTCAAAAGTGTTAAAAATCATATTTGTGGAGAGTTTGAGATTCGGTGAGATTCGGCTCTACCCCTCCCCCTTGGCCCTTAAGGGGGAGGGGCTCAAGGGCTAAGTGGGAGGGGTAGAGCCGAATCTCACCGAATCTCAAACTCTCGACAAATATGATTTTTAACACTTTTGAAACTTTCGCTACTTGAACTCGTATTGTAAGGATAAAACGTCGAGGTTGGTCAAAATAATTTTGATATTTTTTGTACGCGAATAGACGTGTTTTATCTTTACAACGAGCTTCTGCCCACAGCTTCGCCCGCGGCGTGGCCTATGGGAAAATAATTCAACCACCCATTTCACCCTTTTAGGGGTGGATTTTCGAAATTCCTTTCTTAGCGGATGCTTACGTCATAACATCTACCTGCATGCCAAATTTCAGCCCGATCCGTCCAGTGGTTTGGGCTGTGCGTTGATAGATCACTATGTCAGTCAGTCACCTTTGAGTTATGTATATTTAGATATAAATATATTTTATTTTTGTAAAATGGCGAGAAAACTGTTTTAAATTAATTAAAACGTGTCTAACACTTATGGCGGTTATGCGAGCGCCTCAAAGAGCTAAGCAATAAAAAATCTCTCGTGAGATTAGGGTGTGTGAGTAGACCTAAATCTCACGACATGTCACAAATAGGGGGTAGACGAAAAGTCACGTTAAGTCTAACTCTTAAATTAGTACTTATCTCTCTAAGTCGTGCACAAACGCGCTGAAGCTAGACACGGGGCGGGTTAGGTTCGAACTTAAAAACTGGCAGACTTCAGTGCAGACGAAAACCACGATGACACGACAGATGTCTAAGCTTTATTTTTAGTATGAATTGAATTGTACAGTAAAATATTTTTTGGAGTACAACTTTAGGCACGCTAGACTTGGGGAGTAAGCTGATGAACGGAAGTTGAAATTGGTTCACGTAGATCTCCATTGTCTACATAACAAAGTAAAAAAATTGTATCATTATTTTGGTTAGTCCGGTAAAATGACAATTTGCAATTCAAGATGGCGACATTAACATTAAACAAAGTTATACTAGGTGGTAGGACTTTGTTGCAAAGTTCGTCTAGGTAGGTACCACCGCTTAGCCAGTTATTCTGCCGCCATGCAGTAGTGTGCAAGCACTACTGGGCAATTGAGACTTTATGATCTGATCTCACAGTCGAGTAATCTTATTACCAGACTGTGCTGATGTCTCAGGATGATGTGCGCAGTGCAGTGTCGCTTGAAACTCTATGTTTTAGGGTTCCAAGTGACAATGTTCTGTTATGGGCGGCCGTGGCGCTTAACATCAGGTGAACGACTAGCTCTTCACATCATTCAATAACATTTTTAAAAAATATACCGGCCGATAGATGGAGCTAAACTAAAGAAGTTTTACTTCAGTCGTGTGATCTAAAGCACTCGTTTTTTTAGTATTTTATTCTGTGGCATTTTATCGACTATCGATCGACCCAGTCAGTTGCATAACAATAATACAAAGTGAGTCATGTCGTGCGGGTTCCTAAGGTCATTCATGTCGCTATCTAGGTCAGTAACGATGTGCATAAGGTTGCAGTTGCAGAAGATAAGCGATTAGAACTTTAGAATAAATGCACCGGAGTTTCGGCGGGAAAACGAAAAAGATCGCGTCGCATTGTATTATTTTCCAAAACTTGTGTTATTTTCAATGTTAGTGCATAAAATTGGTGGCGTTTTATTCGGTAAGTGCTGGATTACAGGCATGAGTGTGGAAAAGTGGTATAATGATGGTGAAACGTTTATTTTCGTGTTGTTTCCAAAACTACATAGAAGCTTCAAGTAAAGATGCCAGAACTTTACTAGGACCACGACTATGACTTGACTTGATGACTTGGACTGTGTCTTGACTTATATATAATATAATATGACTGGAGAAATTATCAATTAGTTGACACTGGCTTAATACACAAAAGTGTGGAGCCATAACAAAAAAAACTAGTTATTAATGTTTGCGTGCGCGACAGTACTCTGCGCAGCTATCCCTTCCACATTTCGCTCAGCGCTCAACTTTCGTGCCGCTACCTATAGGCAGGTTAAGCCGCGAATCACGACCTAGGAGTTTAAATCGGTCATTCAACTGCGGAGTTGGTTAACCCGCCGAAATTCACGAAACATTAACGCGCGCGTTAAAATTAACATACCGAAGAACAAAAGCTTTTCGATTTAATTAACTGGCTTCACATTGCTTTTGGCTCATAGAGTTATAGGTTCGATTCCCATTGGATAAACATTTGTGTGATGAACTCTAAAAATATAAAAAACGTGCTTTAGACCACACGACTGAAGTAAAACTTCTTTAGTTTAGCTCCATCTATAGGCCGGTATAACTTTGTTTAATGTTAATGTCGCCATCTTGACACATTGTAAATTGTCACTTTACTGGATATACCAACATAATAATACAAATTTTCAACTTTTTTTTTTTCGGTTTTTGCTCCACACTTTTGTGTATTTAGCCAGTGTCAAGTAATAAATTTTTCAAGTTAATTTATATTATACATATGTATGTTGTATGTGTCAAGTCAAGTCACAGTCCTAGCCATCATGTCAAGTCATAGTCCAGTCTAGTCAAGTCATACTCCTAGTAAAGTGGTGGCAACTTTACCAGAAGCTTCTATGGAGTTATGGAAGCAACACGAAAAAAAAACGTTTCACCATCATTATACCACTTTTCCACACTCATGCCTGTAATTCAGCACTTAACGAATAAAATGCCACCAATTTTATGCACTAACACTGAAAATAATACCAGTTTTGGAAAATAATACAATGCAGCGACGCTATCTTTTTCGTTTTCCCGCCAAAACTCGAAATCTTGTCACATTGTAAATTGTCACTTTACTGGATATACCAACATAATAATACAAATTTTCAACTTTGTTATGGATACATACGGCTACCAATTTCAATTCCATTCGCCTCGCATTCACCAGCTTACTCCCCAAGTCAAGCGTGCGTAAAGAAGTTTTACATCAGTAAGAATTTTCGCGTGACACTGCATTGTGCACGTTATCCTGAGTCATCTAGTCTAGAAATAAAATTTACTAGACTGTGGTCAGTCATAAAGTCTCATTTGCCCAGTAATTTCACTAGCTACAGCCCTTTAAACCGGAACACAGTAGTGCTTGCACACCACTGCTTGGCGGCAGAATAACTGGCAAAGCGGCTACCTACTTAGACGAACTTTGCAGAAATGTCCTACCACTTAGTAAATAAATATCTGTGGACATTTCACACAGCGCCATCTAGCCCCAAACTAAGCAAAGCTTGTACTATGGGAACCAGATAACTGATACAAGACTTAGATACTTTTTGTTTGTAAATACATACATAGAATACAATATAACACCCAGACACAGAACAAATATCGATGTTCATCACACAAATGTTTGTCCTGGGTGGGGATCGAGCCCACAACCCACAGCTCAGAAGGCAGGGTTACTACCAAGTGAGCTATCGGGCCAGTCAATATATACACGTAATATCTAAAAAGGTAAATAGCATGGCTAGACGTTCGACGCCCCTAGGCTCGATATTTTAAGGTCTCATCGGGGTCCAAACAATTCAAAATGTCTTTGTGTCCCAGCCCGTTAGAGGTCATGACCGGTCTGGCTCCCTCATACCCGTCTGGGAAGTCTGGAACTTATATTTATGTTTATAAATGTAACTGCTTCTTGGATATATATACTACTAGCTTCTGCCCGCGGCTTCGCCTGCGTGGTCTATAGGAAACGAAGATTTTTTTACAGATAATTCAACCACCCATTTACCCTCTTAGGTCCGTATTTTTCTTGCACCGGTGTGACGTGGTGGTTACTTTTGTTTATTCATTATCTCAACTGTAATGAATTATATACATTGTAAAAGACAGGAGAAAGAAGAGAAAAAAATACATCACTGTAGAGTTTCTTGTAGCTTCTTCTTTACAGTTGTAATCGAAGCTTCGGATCAAAGTTTTCAATTCTGCTTTGTGCCGGATTGCTTGCACCAGTAGTGAGAAAGAGAACTGCTTTTTTTTTTCAAACTCATATATTGTAATGGGCTTGCTATATATTATTTGACAATAAGCACTTTGTAATTTTATATGCTTAGTGAAATAACTTAATTTTAAGTACCTAATATAATTTTGACTTGTAAAAGTGCTAAAATTAGCCTATTTGCAATAAATCTTTTGAATTTGAATTTATTACAGAACGATGCTCAGTCATCGATCGGTGCATAAGCAGACATTTCATTCATAAAATGTTTAATTAGTGAATGAAATCTCTCCTTGAGCACCGATCGATGACTGAGCATCGTTCTGTAATACGGACCTTAGTGGTGGAATTACGAAAAAAGGAAAGTTTTTCATAGTTTTTGGGCGTTATTCTCTTCCTGTGAGAGAAGGTCCAGTATTGGGAAGGAATAATATTAATAATGTAAATAATAACGCCCAACCATCACATACATAGATCCTGGACCCTAACTAGGATTCCCTGTGTCTAGGGACCCAGGCACTACGAGGATCATGGTCCCACAACACCCAGACTCAAAACTTGTGTTTGCGCTTTTTTTCAAAACTTTTCCTGTCGCGGGAATCGAACCCGCCACCTCCGGGTTTGGAGCCAACCTTTAACCACTACACCACAGAGGCTGGAAATGTTATTAATCTTTCTAAACTTACACGTGTCAATGATTTGTTTGTAAACAAATTAAGCGTGGTTGTTGATTGTGTTGGCGCCAAAACTACACGTGCGAAAACAGCCGCCATGTTTGTTTTTCATGTAGCACAGTATCCTACGAAACTATATAATTTAAAGTCCCAAGTGAAACTACATTCAGTTACGGGTAGCCGTGACGCTTAATATCAAGCGAACGACTAGCAATCATCAAAAATCAGATAATATAGTCTCATTTGCCCAGTAATTTCACTAGGTCCAGTGCCCTTCAAACCGGAACACATAAACTGGCAAAGCGGTGGTACCTACCTAAACAAACTTTGCAGAAGAGTCCTACCACCTATATATAAAACATAAAACATTTGAAAAACGCATGTTGGAATTGATAAAGAGCTTTGTTATAAATTTAATTGAAACGTACATATTAAAATTAAATTAACAATAATATAGTAAGGATTATGGATGTAAAATATTTTATGCTAAAGATAACGCGTACAAAGCACAAGCCACAACAAGAACAAAGAAAAAGTTGCTCGTGCAGAAAGTGCCGATTAAAGAGATTTGACTAATGAATAATTTTAATGGTGCAAAAATGATGTGTTTAATGTATAACATAAAACGCCTCGAGCGGCAAGATTTATTTTAGTCGAAAAAGATCTAACCTTGCTTTACCTTGACCGTTGGTGACCTCGCGCGTACTTTTTTGCTGCAAACAGGTGTTCTAGAAGTTTTCCGAATAAACCGCCATCTGGTGAGAGTTTTCCGAAGCTGAATTTTATTTGTCTCATATATCATTTACTAAATTGATATAGGTCGCCATCTACCAACAAGTAGTGAAACTGTATAAATTATTCCCTAACAAATTTCTTTAGTAAAAATATAATCCACTGAATGAAAAAGCTTGCTAATTTATTTTACAGTTTTTATTGGTGATGCTGTATTAAAACGTTGACTTAAGGTTAATACTGAAAATTACTACATTGAACTGTAATATAGTTTTAGATTAGGGCCATCTAGCGGCGAGTAGCGTCCTTATTCTTAACAGTAAGTTGATGTGTTGCCAACCCAACAGATGGCGTAGCTAATGTTGGTTCCTTGACGGTGCACAGATGGTGTCACTTTATTTGCTTTCATTAGTTTCACGCTTTTTGTGTAGAGGGCGCTATTGGTTGATTCGATTGGTTGCTACATGCATTGAACTTGGTTTATTAAGAGGTTGGTTATTTAAAGTAGTCACTAGCTTTGCATAGGTGGCGCTGTTGTAACATATTTGTAAGAATGAAACGGTAGATGGCACTTTAAAAAAGCAATATAATTTATATATACAATTTTATCACAAATTTTTACTAAGATGTTAATTACATTAAAATCACGTTTAGGTATTACCTATTAGATAAGGTTTCAACAAAACAAAGATATTGACATTTGAAATTATTTTGTCAAATCTTTGCACCAATTGACAAAGTGTTTCGACAAAAAACCGTCGGGACATTGTAAACAGTACAAATAGATTACTTAATTTTATACATTCATTTTTATATTATTTTATTGTATGGCTTTGGTTTTCTAAAATTGCGATTACGTCGAGCAAAAGTTTCTTGTATACACTCACGCCTGTAATCCAGCACTTAGCGAATAAAACACAACCAATTTTATGCACTAACACTGAAGATAACACAAGTTTTAGAAAATAATACAATGCGGTGACGCGATCTTTCTAGTTTTCCCGCCAAAAAAAACGTCGCGATCTTATAGATAAGTAATTTTTTTTTTTTTTTAATATGTGTGGACATTTCACAGAGCGCCATCTAGCCCCAAACTAAGCAAAGCTTGTACTATGGGAACCAGATAACTGATACAATACTTAGATACTTTTTTTTTTTGTAAATAGATAAGTTTTTTTTGTAAATAGTAAATAGATAGATTGTAATAGAATACAGTATAAACACCCAGACACAGAACGAACATTAATGTTCATCACACAAATGTTTGTCCTGGGTGGGAATCGAACCCACGACCTGCAGTTCAGAAGGCAGGGATACTACCAACTGAGCTATTGGGCCAGTCAAAAAATTATAAGGTATCTACAAAAAACATGTATACATACATATTAATATATAAAAATGAATCTCTATTTCCCTTGATCAACGCATCACGCGTGAATGGATAATACATTTTCGCTAATTCTTTTTTTGTTGTGTTCATTATTATCAGAAGGTTCTTATGAAAGAAAAAGTTAAGAAAGTATGGAAAATTTTCACCACACAGGCAGGGCTGTAGCTAGAGTCGAATTTGAGGCAAAGCATGGTTTGTTACTCCTTCACGCTAAAACGGCTGAATGGATTTGGATGAAATTCGCTACCAAGATAGCTTATAAACTGGATTAACATATAGGCTACATTTTATCCCGGAAAAGTGAAATTTTCTCGTGGGATGAGCAAATAATTAAAATACTTTTTTCCGTGGGTGAAACCGCGGGGCGCAACTAGTCTAAATATATATACCTCAAAGGTGACTGACTGACTGACTAATATAGTGATCTATCAACGCACAGCCCAAACCACTGGACGGATCGGGCTGAAATTTGGCATGCAGGTAGATGTTATGACGTAGGCATCCGCTAAGAAAGGATTTTTCGAAATTCCACCCTTAAGAGGGTGAAATGGGTGGTTGAATTATTTTCCCATAGGCCACGCCGCGGGTGAAACTGCGGGGCGCAACTAGTGTTATATATAACAAAAAGTAATTAGATAGGCCGACCCCATTGCATGAGGTTTGTTAGATTTGGAACCACCCGTAGAGACACCATGTTCGACGCCACACGCCGTATGGCTTGGCATTATTATTTAATCTGTGGTATACCGCTCGCGGGCTAGTGATGATCCGTGGACTTTTTAAACCAACGCACCAAGGTTTGAATCCCGCTTAGCCCCAAAAAACAAAACTTGAGGAAACCGTGAAATACAAATATTAGAATAACGTAAAATTATTTTATGTATTATTTAATTAATAAATTTAACTTATGTAATTCTGTATATATTTTGTGTTATGACTTAAAGTTTATAAATATTTAATTATTTTTTTTACTTTCTAGCTTTAAATTGATTTGGGTGATTTTTCGTTTTCCTTTTTGCTACAAATCTATTACGCACTGACAGCCTTATTAATAAACGGGTATTAGTCTCGGATTAGTTACTTCAGCTTTTGTCCTTGTTTTGCTACTGGAATATGTAGCTGGATCGAAAAAGACAAAAGATGGTGTAACTAGTCTTAATCTAGTTCGTTTTTATTAATAAGGCTGTAAGAGACTACAAAGGTTCTTTTGGTTTGGCTCTTTTTTACTATCTATTATGTTAAAGTCTCATTTGCCTAGTAATTTCAAATAAAAAATGGGCAAATGATACTTTATGATCTGATCTCACAGTTTAGTAATCTTATTACTAGATTGTGCTGATGTCTCAGGATGATGTGCGCAGTGCAGTGTCACGCGAAACTATACTTTAGAGTACCGAGTGACACTGCAGCTGGTATGGGCAGCCGTGTCGTTTAACATCAGGCGAACGGCTAGCTCGTCACGTCATTCCTTAACATAAAAAAAAATCTATTATATTATTTAACCGAAATTAAAACTGGAGGTTAAAAAATGAAATATAATAATGTAAAAATATATCATTAGAATTGACTATTTGACTGTTGAGATATTGACTTGTAAAAGAGCTAAAAATAGCGTATTTGTTACAAAATTCTTCGACTGACTTTATAAATAAATAAAAAATGTTTTTTAGTGTAGAACTCCTTCATTTATTTAATTTTTAATATTCTTATTTTTATTTTCAAATACCTATATTTTATTATTCCATATATACAATTACACCATATATATATATATATGTCGGCTGGAACGGGTTGTGGGTAGGTTGCAACCTATATAACTATAGGCCTTCAGCATGTCCACACGCGCCGTGTCTGGAACAAGAATGATCCGTAGCACACCAATCGATCCCTTTATATAGCCAGATGGGTGGGGCAGCGACGACAGTTGCCGGTGTTGCCACTGTAATAAGTTTAAATGCTGCCACAGGGTAAATTACGGTACTGCCCGCTGTGCATAGAGTTTATAGCTGGACGTAGCCGCCGTCACGGCCATACTGACGTGCGTACGTCCTCGTACGCTTAGCGTCACTTTGTACCTGGTGAGGGACATAAGTATCAGTGTTATTGCTCGTTCATCCTGGCAATTAAATTGAGTTAAACTTGGAGTCTAAGTCAAAGTCAAAACATTAGTTTTCAATTTGATTAGTCAAAAGTATTTTAACCTTCCAGTCATCGTCAGGGTTAACCCTGGTCTCCTCTCCACAAAGGCCATTTACAAAGAGTTGTAATTGAAGGGTTAACCCTTCAGGACCATCAGTATCCATTCATTTACAAAAAGTGGACTGGATGGTGCTAGACCGGATAGATATCCCTTTAGCAACCAAAAATCAACAAACTAATACCTTATCCCTTCATTTATAAAAATGGACCGGATAGTGCTAGACCGGATAGATATCCCTTTAGCAACCAAAAATCATCATTTACCTTATCCCTTCATTTATAAAAAATGGACCGGATAGTGCTAGACCAGATAGATATCCCTTTAGCAACCAAAAATCATCATTTACCTTATCCCTTCATTTATAAAAAATGGACCGGATAGTGCTAGACCGGATAGATATCCCTTTAGCAACCAAAAATCATCTTTTCAACTAATACCAATTAGTGCTAGACCGGATAGATTATCCCTTTAGCATTCAGACACACGTTTTTTTGTCATCATTCTCTTTTCTTTCTTTTTTTTTTTTCACTTTTTTTTTACTTTTTTTTTTTCTCTTTTTCTTACCCTTTTTTTTCTCTTTTTTTTCTCTCACGAATCATTACTTTTTTTACCAAAACTTTTATTCTCTTTTTTTTTTCACTGGTCCGGGTTAACCCTGCAACTAAATTTGATATTATTATCACCCGCCGTCACGTCATCATTCACGTCACGTCACGTTTCGCGTTGCTTGAAGAGTGATGTAGAAATGGGCAATCCCACTTCTGATGTCGGCTGAAACGGGTTGTGGGTAGGTTGCAACCTATATAACTATAGGCCTTCAGCGTGTCCACACCGCGCCGTGTCTGGAACAAGAATGATCCGTAGCACACCAATCGATCCCTTTATATAGCCAGATGGGTGGGGCAGCGACGACAGTTGCCGGTGTTGCCACTGTAATAAGTTTAAATGCTGCCACAGGGTAAATTACGGTACTGCCCGCTGTGCATAGAGTTTATAGCTGGACGTAGCCGCCGTCATATACAATATAACACCCAGACACAGAACAAACACCCTATGTTCATCACACAAATGTTTGTACTGAGTGGGAATCGAACACACAACCCACAGTTCAGAAGGCAGGGCTACTACCAACTGAGCTATCGGGCCAGTCAATTTAAACCGCAAGCTGTGCCCTATAGTCAACAGTAATATCTTACATATTAAATTGAATGGAAAAATACTTTTGTCCCCAGGACATGGACCTCATCGAAGTGCTATGGAAACAGGATGTGGATATGGGCTTCTCAATCGAGGATCCTGTGGCGCCGGTAAGTCACTTAATAATATTATATTGTCGGAGTAAAACTTCTTTACGCACGCTTGACTTGGGGAGTAAGCTGGTAAATGCGAGGCGAACGGAAGTTGATGTTGTTTCACGTTGATATTGTTCATTGTCAACAAAGTAAAAATTCGTATTATTATGTTGATATGTCCGGTAAAATGAAAATTTACAATTATCAAGATGGCGACAATAAAATTAAACAAAGCAAACACAAAGTTATACCGGCCGATAGATGGAGCTAAACTAATGAAGTTTTACTTCAGTCGTGTGGTCTAAAGCACGCTCGTTTTTTTATTATTAACTACTAAAAGCGATTATGTATCTTCAAAATGGAAGTTGAAGTTGGTCTCACAATCTAGTAATCTTATTACTAGACTGTGCTGATGTCTCAGAATGACGTGCGCAGTGCAGTGTCACGCGAAACTGTATACTTTAGAATTCTGAGAGATAGTGCAACTGATATGGGCAGCCGTGTCGCTTAACATCAGGCGAACGGTTAGCTCGTCACGTCATTCCTTAATGTAAAAAAACACTGATGATTTTTTTAAAGGGCTCATTCTATTGGTATCTACCAACCTTTACAGCGTCACCAGGCGGGAGGGCAGGTGCTTAAAGCGCCCAGCGGTTAAAAGTGGGAGGCAACTAGCAGGCGGGCCCCTGGGGGGCGAGCCTCGGCTTGGGCCGTTACCGGGATAAGGGGATCGAGAAGACTACGTCCACTGGAAGAGTTTTAAACAATAACTAGCTTCTGCCCGCGGCTTCGCCCGCGTCACCTATAGAAAACGAAATTTTTAAATAGATAATTCAACCACCCATTTCACCCTCTTAGGGGTGGAATTTCGAAAAACCCTTTCTTAGTGGATACCTACACTTTACAAAGAACACACCCTCTAAATTTCAGGTCTCTAAGACCAGCGGGTTAGGCTCTGCGTTGATATATATAAGTCAGTCAGTCAGTCAGTAAAGACTCGAATTTTATATGTATAGATAATCTTTAGAAGTAGAATCATATACATTATCCGGTAACAGGAAGGTCCGCAAGCGACCAAGGTCCTCGGGGAAGAGATCGAGAAGGAACTGAAGCTCGCAGAAGAGAAGATACAAAAGAAGAAGCGCGAAGAAGCTGGCATCGAGAAGGTGAAGGCTTCTCTTCTAGACTCTGATGTTAAAGAGGTATGTATTTGCTTGAAATAGTATATATATATACCAATATATTTGACTGGCCCGATAGCTCAGTTGGTAGTAACCCTGTCTTCTGAACTGTGGGTTGTGGGTTCGATTCCCACCCAGGTCAAACATTTGTGTGATGAACATCGATGTTTGTTCTGTGTCTGGGTGTTATATTGTATTATATGTATGTATTTAGAAACAAAAAAGAATTTAAGTATTGTATCAGTTATCTGGTTCCCATCATACGAGCTTTGCTTACTTTGGGGCTAGATGGCGTTGTGTGAAATGTCCACAGATATTTATTTATTTACTACAAAAAAAAACATTTGGACTATATACTGGCCGCGATGACCTATAGACAGTCCAAATGCTCCAGCCCACTACCAGTAGGTAGCGTTCCCGATATGCTGGCATTGCCCCATTGAATTGCAATGCTGATTCGTTTCGCCTATGTTTTTAGATGGTTTCTAATAATGCCTTATTTTGGCAGGATGATCCATGGGCCGGCTTATCCTACACTGTGGATACTGAGACTGGTAAGTTATACACTAGTAAGTTATACACTAGCAAGTTATACACTAGTAAGTTATACACTAGCAAGTTATACACTAGTAAGTTATACACTAGTAAGTTATACACTAGTAAGTTACACACTAGTAAGTTATACACTAGTAAGTTATACACTAGTAGGTTATACACTAGTACGTTATACACTAGTAAGTTATACACAAGTAAGTTATACACCAGTAAGTTATACACCAGTAAGTTATACACTAGTAAGTTATACACTAGTAAGTTATACACTAGTAAGTTACACACTAGTAAGTTACACACTAGTAAGTTATACACTAGTAAGTTATACACTAGTAAGTTTTACACTAGTAAGTTATACACTAGTACGTTATACACTAGTAAGTTTTACACTAGTAAGTTATACACTAGTAAGTTATACACTAGTAAGTTACACACTAGTAAGTTACACACTAGTAAGTTATACACTAGTAAGTTTTACACTAGTAAGTTATACACTAGTAAGTTATACACTAGTAAGTTATACACTAGTAAGTTACACACTAGTAAGTTACACACTAGTAAGTTATACACTAGTAAGTTATACACTAGTAAGTTTTACACTAGTAAGTTATACACTAGTACGTTATACACTAGTAAGTTTTACACTAGTAAGTTATACACTAGTAAGTTATACACTAGTAAGTTACACACTAGTAAGTTACACACTAGTAAGTTATACACTAGTAAGTTTTACACTAGTAAGTTATACACTAGTAAGTTTTACACTAGTAAGTTATACACTAGTACGTTATACACTAGTAAGTTTTACACTAGTAAGTTATACACTAGTAAGTTATACACTAGTAAGTTACACACTAGTAAGTTACACACTAGTAAGTTACACACTAGTAAGTTATACACTAGTAAGTTTTACACTAGTAAGTTATACACTAGTAAGTTATACACTAGTAAATTATACACTAGTAAGTTATACACTAGTAAGTTATACACTAATAAGTAATCACAAGGTTCTTCACGCACTTATTAACGCACGCTTGACTTAAAAATTACTTAAATTTTGTATTAATATGTTGTTATGTCCGGTAAAATTACAATTTACAATTCAAGGGGTGAGATCAAAAAAGGTTTACTATCAAATTGATAGTTTCGAGAAAATTTACTTTAAACTTCAACGGCTTCATTTTAATGTAGTGTATTTTGAGAATGTATTATTGTAGACGCTGAATTCAACGATACCCATAAGTTATTTTGTGAAAAAAATCAGTTAAACCCTTCTTGATCTCATCCCTTCATTATTGTCAAGATGGCGACATTAACATTTAACAAAAACAAAGTTATACCGGCCGATAGATGGAGCTAAACTGAAGAAGTTTTACTTCAGTCGTGTGGGCTAAAGCACACTCGTTTTTTATAATATTTTACACTGAGATTCGTTCCACTATCCGATAGGTACCTATCGGATAGTGGAACGATTGTATCTTGGAAAATTGAGATTTCGATGCAGGAAACGTTTAATTTAAAAGTAACCCCCGGTCCACATTAAGTTAATTAAATTACAGTGAAACTGCACTGTCGGTAGTCGCGGAGTAAAGTAAAACAGACGGTTAGCTACGCGAGCACTGTATCACTAGTCAAGACACATCCACCAGTTGGCAATCTGAGTAGTATTAATAATAATAATAACGTCCAACGATCACATACATAGATCCTGGACCCTAACTAGGATTCCCTGTATCTAGGGACCCGGGAACTACGAGGACCATGGTCCCGCAACACCCAGACAAAGAAACAAGTTTTTGCGCTTTTCGGAATAAAGTCAAAAGATTTATTGCAAATAGGCTATTTTTAGCACTATTACAAGTCAAAATTATATTATGTACTTAAAATGAAGTTATTGTTCTAAGCATAAAGAATTACAAAGTGCTCATTGTCAAATATTATATATAGCAAGCCCATTACAATATATGAGTTTGAAAAAAAAAGTTTTCTTTTCACACTACTTTTTTCACCGTCCTTGCTCGTTGATCTATCTCTGTCCATCCAAAGGTTGTCTGGAAGAGATCGCTTTTAGCGATAAGATCGCCCATTGTTACCTACTCATTAATTTCCTGTTTTTGTATTTGTTGCCTTGGTGTCAATAAAGAGTTTATCTATCTATCTACTGGTGCTAGCAATACCTGTCCTGCCGCGGGGGTCGAACCCGCTACAACCGGGTTATGAGACGACCTACTCAACTACCAATCCACTGTCAATGAAACTTGATTCGATCTTTAGCAGAAGAAATACTTAAGTTGGTACTATTTTGGATTTTCGATTAAATGCGTTTTTCCTCGATTAGGAGAAACCATTGCACCCTTAGTTATAGGGGCCTCCCCTTATATACTATACAATAATAAATAAATAAGGGTTGGGTTGCTACCCTTATGTATTAGTTACTAAATGGGGGAATGCGATACAATTCTAGTCAAGGAAGGAAATGTATAAATTGTATAAGTAAACGATATATTTTATTTACTGGCCCCATAGCTCAGTTGGTAGTAACCCTGCCATCTGAACTGTGGGTTGTGGGTTCAATTCCCATTAAAGACAAACATTTGCGTGATGAACATAGGTGTTTGTTCTGTGTCTGGGTGTTATATTGTATTCTATGTATGTATTTACAAACAAAAAGTATCTAAGTATTGTATCAGTTATCCGGTTCCCATAGTACAAGCTTTGCTTAGTTTGGGGCTAGATGGCGTTGTGTGAAATGTCCACAAATATTTATTTATTAAATTATTTTATATAAATGAAATGCATCCCAAAGTAGTTTCGTATATTTTTTTCCATAAGCCGGTATACCATTGTTTTCCTTACCTACCCTCGCCGTCACTTGATACATCATTTATCATATGATTCAGCCATTTTAACAAATGCGACGAGGGATTGGATACCGAGTTCGGATTTAAGTTTCGAATGTGCTCCGGTGGATTTGTGCGTATGTTTAGTGCCGGTTCGAATATATTTTAATCTTGTGAAAGTCACTTGTAAGTTTTGAAGTAAAACTTTACGTACGCTTGGGGAGTAAGCTGGTGAATGCGAGGCGAACGGAATTTAAAAGTTGTTGGTTCACGTAGATCTCCATTATTAACATAACAAAGTTAAAAATTTCTTAAAATTTGTTTTATTATGTTGGTATGTCCGGTAAAATCACAATTCACAATAGTCAAGATGGCGACATGGGTTTTTTGGCGGGAAAACGAAAAAGATCGCGTCGCCGCATTGTATTATTTTCCAAAACTTGTGTTATTTTCAGTGTTAGTGCATGAAATTGGTGGCATTTTATTCGTCAAGTGCTGGATTACAGGCGTGAGTGTGGGAAAGTGGTACAATGATGGTGAATCGTTTCTTTTCGTGTTGTTTCCAAAACTCCATAGAAGCTTCTGGTAAAGAGTATACTTGACTAGATTAGACTATGACTTGACGTGATGATTTGGACTGTGACTTGACTTAGGTTGAGGCGTTTTTCAGAAAATACACGAAAAGCCTCTATAAAATTATATGAATTTAAAATATGATCTGATTCTTTTATACGACTTACTATCCCAAAAATGATATTCATATCCAATAATTTATTCATTAAACAAAATTTGACTTACGATCGAGAAAGGACCTTTCGTTCAAAAACCAATAATAAAGTCGATTATCTTTTTACATTTCGAAAAGGACACGATTTTGAACGAAGCGGCTACAATAATGAGCTCGGAATCGACCAGAGTATCTTGAGCTGTCTTGATTATTATATATTTAGACTGGTCCGATAGCTCAGTTGGTAGTAACCCTGCCTTCTGAACTGTGGGTTGTGGCTTCGATTCCCACCCAGGACAAACATTTGTGTTATGAACATAGATGTTTGTTCTGTGTCTGGGTGTTATATTGTATTCTATGTATGTATTTACAAACAAAAAGTATCTAAGTATTGTATCAGTTATCTGGTTCCCATAGTACAAGCTTTGCTTAGTTTGGGGCTAGATGGCGCTGTGTGAGATGTCCACACATATTATTATTATTATTTAGGTGAAACTAGCGGCGTTTCGTGTTTTCTCCCGTATATTTAAATTTTCCTGTTTAAGTTTTGTAGTTTAGTCAAAGCAAAGTAGCTTATGTCCCTTTAAATAATATAATTGTTTTTATAATTACATAATTTTAGTTTATTTATTTATGTTCCTTATTACGTCAGTATGTAAGAAAGAATTGTTATAATTGGATAAGCGTATTAAGCATATCCATTAGTAAAATTTTAATACAAATGCCAGCATTTTCTCAACGGCTGGTTAATATATCCAAAATAATGAGCTATATGTCTGTAATGTTGGTTTGCAAAGAGTCTCTTAATTGAAGGGATGAGAATAAAAAGGGTTTAACTGATTTTTTTCACAAAATAACTTATGTATATATGGGGTATCGTTGGATTCAGCGTGAAATTATCTTCAATAATACATTCTCAAAATACCGAAATGAGGCTTAAATCTCGATATTTTGAGTCTAAAAACGGTTTATCTGTCACAGGAATACAGTTCGCTTAGCATAAAAACATTACTATATTTATTTTATTATATTATATTTTTACAGTAATTGTATGAATTAGAACTATATTTAGTATTTTAAAATAGAATTAAAACATTTTCAAGCAACTGAAAATACATAAACCTTTTCTATCACCTTATAAGCACTCTACATTAAAATGAAGCCGTTGAAGTTTATAGTCAATTTTCTCGAAACTGTCAATTTGTCAGTTAAACCCTTTTTATTCTCAACCCTTCAATTGTGTTTAGCAATTACATATATTGTATATTTCATAAAAATAATATATTTCATATTATCAATACTTTAATAAACACATTTAAATCATATTTTACATTAACATAAATTTTCAAATGCTTAACTTCGATTAATTAGTCAGCGTTTAAATTTTTAAATAATCACATCTCACTATCACACTAATATTATAAAGGAGAAAGTTTGTATGTGTGTATGTTTGTTACTCCTTCACGCTCAAACGGCTAAACGGATTTGGATGAAATGCGGTACCAAGAGAGCTTATACACTGGATTAACATGATTGAGTGATGATTCCGACTTTAAGTACATTCGGGACATGGACTGTATTAATAAGTTAGTTTAAATTAGTTACTGTATTTAGTTTAATAGCAAGTTTTTTTTGTCATCACTGAAATAAAATTTGGTTCGTTACATATGTTTTATCAAAACGTGAGAGGCCTTAAATCCAAAACTCAAATATTTATGAAAAGATTGGCTTGTTCAAATTATGATATAATCATACTTACTGAAACTTGGTTGAATAGTAATGTTTTAAGTCAAGAATTGTTTGATAATAGGTATTATGTGTACAGAAGAGATAGAGAGACATCTAAAATAAGTAATGTAAAAAAGGAAGGCGGAGGAGTTTTAATTGCTGTGAATAAAAATATTACGTCAAAACGCATGATAGACTGGGAGAGTGATTGCGAGGATTTGTGGATTGTAATAGAAGTAAAAACCTCAAACGTAGACAAGCATATGGCTTTTTGTGCCACCTATTTACCTCCACCTGTAGATAGAACATTACTTAATACTTTTTTAAATAACTGTAATCGCGTTTCTGAACAACATAATTTTAAAACATGTATAATAGGTGACTTTAACCTGAGTCAGATAGACTGGTCATTAATCGATAATCCACAAAATAATTGTGCAATTGGGCCTTTAGGACAAACACTACTTGATTTCTCTAGTCTAAACAACTTGAAGCAGATTAACAAAGTACTTAATTGTAAAAGTAAAGTGCTTGACTTAGTACTAACAGATGTTGAAAATAGTGAAGTTTCTCAGTCAAACTATGAACTTTGTAACGTGGATTTCTTTCATCCTACATTGGATATTTATATAAAAACACAAAATGTTAATAAACTTAAAATTAAAAGCAGCCTACGGTATAATTTTAATAAATGTGACTATAAAATTTTAAACGAATTCTTAGGTAGCATCAACTGGTATGATTCATTTGATAATTGCAATAACGTAAATGAAGTTGTGGATAAATTTTATACCGTTTTAAATGAAGCTGTTCGAAATCATGTCCCATTAAGTAGACCAACTCCAACGAAATTCCCAGTTTGGTTTAACAGGCGCTTAATTAGAATGATACGTGAAAAGAATAATATATTAAGAAGATACAAAATTTACAAAAATCCTATGGATGATATAATTCTCAAGAAACTTAATGATCGTTGTAATAAAATGGCCACTCAATGCTATAATAAATACCGTGATTATATAGAAGATAAAATTACCACAAACCCAAAACATTTTTGATCATTCATAAAGGCTAAAAGGAAAGGTATATCTAAATACCCTGAAACGTTATCTGATGGGGTAGAGACTGTTACAGGTGGCGTAAATATTTGTAATTTGTTTGCAGACTACTTTGCATCAGTATACCAAAAAGACATTAACAATATAGATGAGGAACGCAGCAATTCTCTTTCCGAGTATCTCCACAAAGCGACTAATAACAACTTATGGTTTTCAGAATTAAGCTTGTCAAAATGTGATGTTCAAAAAGCTTTTGAACACCTTCAAATAGATAAAGGAGCTGGACCAGATAACATTCCTCCACGACTCATAAAGTATTGTGCCAAGAGCCTTTCTCTTCCTTTATGTATAATTTACAATATGTCGTTGCAATCTGGCATATTTCCTAATATATGGAAATCTGCTAAAGTAGTTCCCATATTTAAGAGTGGAGATGATAATGTTGCCTGTAATTACCGGCCAATTTCTATTATTTCTACATTTGCTAAAGTGTTAGAGTCTTTAATTTTTCCGCATATCTACCAACATTTTAAACAGTTTATCACAAATCACCAACATGGTTTTATTAAACAAAGGTCTACATGCACGAACTTGTTAGCTTTTGTAGAGAGCCTCACTGAAGCTGTCGATAAAAACAATCAAGTTGACGTAGTATACACCGACTTCAGTAAGGCTTTTGACAAAGTACCACACTCCGTGCTTTTGTTTAAACTTTCTGCCTACGGCATTACAGGTCGTATGATGGAATGGGTCCATTCTTATCTTTTTGAACGCAACTTTCATGTTGTGGCTGCTGGTTTCGCCTCGACAATCTTTCCTACCATATATTCAGGTGTACCACAAGGCTCACACCTGGGTCCTCTGTTGTTTAACATTTTTATTAATGACCTTCCTGATTGTTTGAATCACTGTGTTCCTTTTATGTTTGCAGACGATCTCAAAGTTTTGAAAGTAATCAAATCTTCTGAAGATGCTGAAAAGCTGCAACTTGACCTTATTAGTTTAGCAAGATGGTGCAAAATAAATGGCATGACCCTTAATATCGCAAAGTGTTCTCAAATTACATTTAGTAGGAAAGTCAAAAACATTAGCTATAATTACAAAATCGGAACATCAAATTTAAAAATTGTCAGCACAACGAGAGATTTAGGGGTTATATTTGATCAAAAACTTACTTTCATTCCTCATATTGAAAATATTGCTAATAAATCATCCAAAATGTTAGGTTTTCTTATTCGTAATGGGAAAGAATTTCACAATCAAAAAACAAAAGTATTGCTTTATAATAGTCTGGTACGCAGCGTTCTTGAATATTGTTGTCCTGTATGGAGGCCTCATTATTCCGTACACACATTAAGATTGGAGAGAGTGCAAAAAAGGTTTTTGTGGCATTTGGCGTATTCGGTAGGACGGGCAAATAAAATTCGGTCATATAAGGGGAGACTGGCTTTCTTTAAAATACAAATGTTGTCTAATCGCCGGGACAAAATTGATCTAGTCATTCTTTACAAACTTTTACACAATAAAATTGACTGTCCTGAATTATTAAAACAATTTAAGCTTAGAGTACCGTTCAGATATCCACGAAAGCCAATAACTCCATTTGCCCCTCCTTTTCGAAGGACTGTATTGGGAGCCAATTCACCAGTGCCGCGCATGTGTCGTTTAATTAATGAATATAGTGATATTATAGACATTTTCGGCGACAGCTTTCCCAAATTTATAATTAAAGTCAACCAAGTTATGGCCGGTGCGGCCATAAATTCTCTCTAACTTTTCTTATTTCTCTTGTAATTATTATATATTGTAGTGGCCTTCTGCAACTACAATAGGTGTTTTTATTTTTATTTTATAAGAGTCCTTTTCGATTTGCAATGTGGTTAGTTATTATTTATCTGGTAGTTTTTGCATGCTGTGTTTCCTTTAAATAGACAATGCATTCAGCAAAATTGTATGTTTAGTAAGTAATATTATTTAAAATAGTGTAATTGTCAATAGGAAGCCGAATTAAATAAATAAAATAAAATAAACATATAGGCTACATTTTATCCCGGAACAGTGAAATTTTCCCGTGGGATGAGTAAATAATTAAAATACTTTTTTCCGCGGGTGAAACCGCGGGGCGCAACTAGTAACCCAATAAGTATTCCTTTACACTAATCATTTAAACTTTCTTCACATTTAACGCAGTGTAAATTGAATTATTTTACTTTTAAAATGGATTCACGTTAATATCTTCTAAATATATATAACTCAAAAGTTGACTGACTGACATAGTGATCTATCAACGCACAGCCGAAAACCACTGGACGGATCGGGCTGAAATTTGGCATGCAGGTAGATGTTATGACGTAGGCATCCGCTAAGAAAGAAATTTTCTAAATTCTACCCATAAAAGGGTGAAATGGGTGGTTGAACTATTTTCCCATAGGCCACGGCGAAGCTGCGGGCAGAAGCTCGTTTCACGTATAAAATTGTGAACAGAGAGGTCAAGTATCATTGGTTACCGAGACGAGAGTGACAGACGTGCGTTCAAAAATCCAAAAGGAATCAATGCTTTTTCGAGAGCGACTTTTCCACAAGTCATCGTTTCGGCCAGTGTTCTTTGTGATTAATACTTTTTTCGAACCATAGAGTTTTTCATCATGGGTATTTTTTTCGAAAATATTTCTATATTGTACGGCCTTTTTTGTATTTCTTTGGCGGTCGACATCTTTTTGTTTGATAATGGGCTTAGTGTTTGATGGTTTGTTCTCATGCCATTTCTAAAATGTGCAAGATGTTAAGATAGTTTTTTAGTATTTACGTCGTCGATCCATGGGTAGTGGGTTTGAATCCTATAAGTTTGAGGTTTCAGTGAAAACAAGGTGATGGTTTTTACTCCTTTGGCTAGCTACCTCAAAAATGTGTTAGAAGTATTACTCCGACAATAGAAAAAAAATACATCACTGTAAAGTTTCTTGTAGCTTCTTTACAGTTGTAATCGAAGCTTCGGATCCGAGTTTTCTGTTCTGCATTGTGCCGGATTGCTTGCACCAGTAGTGAGAAAGAGAACTGCTTTTTTTCAAACTCATATATTGTAATGAGCTTGCTATATAATATTTGACAATAAGCACTTTGTAATTTTATATGCTTAGTAAAATATATTTTACGTACCTAATATAATTTTGACTTGTAAAAGTGCTAAAAATAGCCTATTATGCAATAAATCTTTAGACTTTGACTTTACTTATCGGCAGATTTCTCATTGAAGGCAATTAATCAATAATGTCTGCCAGCGATTGCCGTTACCTTTATTGAAATTACTGGGCAAATGAGACTTTATGACCTGATCTCACAGTCTAAGAGCCTTATTACATGACACGTGCAGCGTGACACTTCAAGTATTGTTTGTAGCCATGTCGCTTAACATCAGGCGAACGACTAGCTCGCCATATCGTTCTTTAACATAAAAAAAAACAAGTATGCTTTAGACCACACGACTGAAGTAAAACTTCTTCAGTTTAGCTCCATCTATCGGCCGGTATAACTTTGTTTTTGTTTTGTTTAATGTTAAAGTCGCCACTTTGAATATTGTAAATTGTCATTTTACCGAACGTACCGACATATTACAAAATTTTAACTTTGTTATGTTCGCCTCGCCACGCATTCACCAGCTTACTCCCCAATTCAAGCGTGCGTAAAGAAATTTTACTTCAATAAGTACGTTTAGGTTTCCACACTTTTGTGTATTTAGCCAGTGTCAAGTAATTGATAATTTTTCTAGTTAATTAATACATATATGTGTCAAGTAAAGTCACAGTCCAAGTCTTGTCAAGACTAGACTAGAGGAGATTATGACTTGACTTGATAGTCAAGTCATAATCTAGTCATAGTCTAGTCAAGTCATACTCCTAGTAAAGTGGTGGCAACTTTACCAGAAGCTTCTATGGAGTTTTGGAAATAATACGAAAAGAAACGTTTCACCATCATTATACAACTTTTCCACACTCATGCCTTTAATCTTAACGAATAAAATGCGACCAATTTTATGCACTAACACAGAAAATAACACAAGTTTTGTAAAATAATACAATGCGGTGACGTAATCTTTTTCGTTTTCCTGCCAAAAAACCCAATAAATACTTATTCAATTCACAAAATTTTCAGTATTTTTAACCATCAAGTTTCCGAAGCTTCAAAAGAACCCGTCGCACACTGAGCACCTCTGTACCCGAAATTGATTTTAATTCAACAATGCATCGTTATTAATGATTTCAAATCCACTGGGATTGAGATGTATCGTATGAATAGAGTGAACTTCCCTTTCATACACGCATACATTAATCATGTATGACATTGTATGAAAGGACATAGGCTTATGTACGAGTGTTGGGGCCCTAAATAAAAATGCTATGTAAATAGATAATTCTTGCTTGCGGAAGCTGGTTTGCTCGGTGGTGTACGCACAATTAGAAATAACTACTAATGTTTATGTATGTTCATGTTAATAATAGGCTTAATTAATAAATATAAAAAATAATCTAACAAAAAGGTGTCTGTGGAAATGCAGATTAAAAAAATGTATTCCTTATGTTAAGGAATGACATGATGAGCTAGTCGTTCGCCTAATGTTAAGTGACACGGCTGCTGACAGTACTTAATAATAATAAAATATATATAATAACTCAAAGGTGACTGACTGACTGACATAGTGATCTATGAACGCACATCCCAAACCACTGGACGGATCGGGCTGAAATTTGGCATGCAGGTAGATGTTATGACGTAGGCATACGCTAAGAAAGGATTTTTCGAAATTCCAACCTTAAGAGGGTGGTTGAATTATTTTCCCATAGGCCACGCCGCGGGCGAAGCTGCGGGCAGAAGCTCGTCTTCTTTACATATAAAATTCAAAGTCTTAACTGACTGACTTATATATCAACGCACAGCCTAAACCGCTGGTCCTAGAGACTTGAAATTTGGAGGGTGTGTTCTTTGTAAAGTGTAGGTATCCACTAAGGAAGGGTTTTTCGAAATTCCTCCGCTAAAAACCCTCTTAGTGGAGGAATTTCGAAAAACCCTCATTCTAAAAATTTTCATTGATACCTATTTCGACCAAAATGGGTTGAACTATCAATGAAAATTTTTCTTCTTCATTCCCTATAAGCCACGCGGGCGAACCCGCGGGCAGAAGCTTGTATATATATAAAATTAATTACCAATAATTAACTGTAATATTTTTAGTTACTAGGCTAGCTGCTACCTTAATTGAAAGGTTGAGAATAAAAAGGATTTAACTGACAAATTGACAGTTTCGAGAAAATTGACTTTAAACGTCAACGGCGTCATTTTTATGTAGAGTGCTTATAAGGTAATAGAAAAGGTTTATGTAAGTTTCAGTTGCTTGAAAATGTTTTAATTCTATTTTAAATACTGAATATAGTACTAATTCATACAATTACTGTAAAAATATAATATAATAAAATAAATATAATAATGTTTATATGCTAAGCGAACTGTAATCCTGTGACAGATAAACCGTTTTTACACTCAAAATCTCGAGATTTATACCTCATTTCGGTATTTTGAGAATGTATTATTGAAGATAATTTCACGCTGAATCCAACGATACCCATAAGTCATTTTGTGCAAAAAATCAGTTAAATCCTTTTTATTCTCACCCCTTCAATTATTTATCTACTTATAATTTATTATTGAGCATAGCTATTCTATAACTTAGTAAGTAATACCATGCAGTGCTCTTAGGTGTTTACTTCATTTAAATTGTACTCTTTTTTGTCTATCCGTGAGGACCTTTAATTGGCTTCTTTTTTTGTAAACGTGTGTCTATTGTAATTATAACAGCTGTTGGTCTTCCAAGAATAAAATAAATAAATAGTAGTACATAATAGTAGTTTTATAGTTATTGAAAGTTCAATGTACTACTAGGTGGTAGGACTTTACTGCAAAGTTCGTCTAGGTAGGTACCACCGCTTTGCGAGTTATTCTGCTGGCAAGCAGTAGTGTGCAAGCACTACTGTGTTCCGGTTGAAGGGCACTGTAGCTAGTGAAATTACTGGGCAAATGAGACTTTATGATCTGATCTCACAGTTTAGTAATCTTATTACCAGACTGTGCTGATGTCTCAGGATGATGTGCGCATTGCAGCAGTCACACAAAACTTTACATGTTGGAGTTCCGAGTGACTTACTAGATTGTGCTGATGTCTCTGGATGACGTGCGCAGTGCAGTGTCACGCGAACCTCTATACTTTAGAGTTCCGTGTGACACTGTGACATGGGCAGCCGTGTCGTTTAACATCAGGCGAACGGCTAGCTCGTCTCGTCATTCCTTAAAAGCACTGCACTGTTTAGATGACTTTACAGAATTTTTAGTACAATCATGGTGATCGAGTTTCAACTGCGATTCGGTAGTAGATAGGTTATGGTACCGTCATCATCCCAACACGTTCCCACTGCTGGGACACGGACTTCTTTAATGATCTTATACTATGTTCATATCTGTCGCATTCTTTAAAACTAAAGTAAACTTAAAGTATGGCGGTACTCTTCTGATAAAGGGGAAATGAAAAAGACGTAAATATGTTAATTTCGTTTAGCTTTAGAGTGTAGGTAGTGTTTACTAGGTGGTAGGACGTTTTTGCAAAGTTCGTCTAGGTAGGTACCACCGCTTTGCCAGTTATTCTGCTGGCAAGCAGTAGTGTGCAAGCACTACTGTGTTCCGGTTGAAGGGCACTGTAGCTAGTGAAATTACTGGGCAAATGAGACTTTATGATCTGATCTCACAGTCGAGTAATCTTATTACCAGACTGTGCTGATGTCTCAGGATGATGTGCGCATTGCAGCAGTCACACAAAACTTTACATGTTGGAGTTCCGAGTGACACTGTTCTGCTATGGGCGGCCGTGTCACTTAACATCAGGTGAACGACTAGCTCGTCACATCATTCAATAACATAAAAAAATGTACTAGGGGGCCGTTCAAGTATTACGTAAGCACTATGGGGGGAGAGTCTTTGCTTTGCTTATTTTTGATGACATGGGGGGGTAGGGGAGTCGAGATGATGATTACGTCATCGGTAGTTATTTACCTTTTTACACGAATAGCAACCCTCACATAGTCTTTGCTTGAAACACTAAACATTATAATTATATAAAAAAAACAATACATTAATTGTAAAATGTTTACGTAAGCATGGGGGAGGGGGTAAGAGCTTTGCTTACTTTAGCTGACAAGGGGGATGGGGGGGTAAATAATTGTAATAAATCTGCTTACGTAATACTTGAACGGTCCCTAGGGTAAGTTGGTGTCAAAATTTTTAACGCTCTTCCAGACTCCATACGCTGTGTCAAAACTGTTCAAATTTTAAAAAATTAAATAAAAAGATTTCTGATAGATATGGCGTCATATATCGTTGAGGAACATTATTTGTACAATAATTCAGTTATAGAATTTATTTTATTTTTTTATTTAATAATCTCAAACTTGTAATTTAATAACCCGCCTCTCTCTCGCCCCTAAAATAATAAACGAAACGTAACTCTCTCTTTCTATCTTCACTATCTATATCTCCCTCTCAACTTCCGTTCGCCTTGTCACGCAATCACAAGCTTAGGTACTCCACAAGTCAAGCGTGCGTAAACTTTTACTTTGAAAAGGAAGTCCGGATAATACCGTAATTACTTTTAAAATGGGAGATTTTTATAGTTAGAAATTGTCTTGAGATAAAAACCATAATTCGGGAAGGAAGCTTTAAATATAGGACAGCCTCTGTGGTGTGGTGGTTGAGCAGGTCGGCTCATAACCCGGAGGCGGCGGGTTCGATTCCCGCGACAGGACAAGTATTTGTGCACAGAAAAAAAGCGCAAATACTTGTTCTGAGTCTGGGTGTTGTGGGACCATGATCCTCGTAGTTCCTGGGTCCCTAGACACAGGGAATCCTAGTTAGGGTCCAGGATCTATGTATGTGATCGTTGGACGTTATTATTATTATATAAATCTATTTGTACCATTAAAACAAAAAATCAATACCGCCAAAGCGCCAAAACAAAATGGCGTCCCGAAAATGCGCGGGAAAATGAACCCGCAACGATTTCATTAAAATAAAACAGCTCCAACCATTAATAAAAGCAGAAAAAAGATTAATGTCGGCGGAACACAATGCGTAATAAATTAGACCGATATAAATTTCCAGAAGGGAGACCTACCCTTGTCCGCCATCTTGGCATGACCCGGCCTCTGATTGGTCGGCTCGGTTACTAATCAATATCACTCCTTTTTATTGTAAAACGTCTTAACTCGCGTCTATTCTCACATTATCAACCTTATAATCTAAGCAATAAACTCTAATAAATAATTCATATGTCCCACGGGTAAACAAAAGAATTCCAAATATAATTACTTGTGAATTAGAAACTGCTTTTTTCATGTTATTCCAAATTGAAACGTATTTTAACGATATACGAAACTTGGAACTGTTTTTCGACTTCTCTGTAATTCAAATTGAGAATTCGAATAATTTAAAAAGAAATTAAACAACTCAATTGATATACACGACTCTATTCTCAGGCTATATAAAACTTTTTCCTTTGCCACTTGAAATAATTGTCTTTATTTTATATCTAGTTGGATACGTTTTTTAAATAATTATTTCTATTCGAATGTACGCCGTATGCAGTAAGAAATAAGAGCGATATGCCATTGTCTTCAATTCTAGTCTCGACGAACCGGTACGGAAACCAGTTTTGCAATTATTTCAATGAAACCGACCAATGTGGTGTGTCGAAGTTTATTTTTGAAATAAGAATTTTTGTTTCTGATACAAAACTAGTACCGCCCCGCGGTTTCACTCGCGGATAAACAATAGCTTATGTGTTAATACACTTTATAAGCTACTAGCTTCTGCCCGCGGCTGCGCCCACGTGGCCTATAGGAAACGAATACTAAAAATTCATAGATAATTCAACCACCAATTTCACCCTCTTAGGGGTGGAATTTCGAAAAACCCTTTCTCAGTGGATACCTACACTTTACAAAGAACACACCCTCCAAATTTCAAGTCTCTAGGACCAGCGGTTTAGGCTGTGCGTTGATATATAAGTCAGTCAGTCAGGATTTTGAATTTCCTCCTCGTCGCTAGTTAGTCTGTCTGCAGGAATTAATTAATAGACACCGAATATATAACAATGCGCATTTATTTTACAACTAACTAAAATACACTGACGGTAGGATATATTTAATGTTAAACTGAGATACCTACATAACATATATGTATAGATTTATATTCCAAATTTTATTCAAATCCGTCCGTTTGAGCGTGAAATAGTAACAAACAAACAAACGCACAAACATATATATGTCGGCAGAAAACGGGTTTCTGCGTAGATAGGTTGCAACCTATATAACTATAGGCCTTCAGCATGTCCGCACCGCGCCGTGTCTGGAACAAGAATGATCGTAGTACACCGAGCGATCCCTTTATATAGCCAGATGGGTGGGGCAGCGACGACAGTTGCCGGAGTTGCCACTGTAATAAATTTAAATGCTGCCACAGGGTAAATGACGGTACTGCCCGCTGAGCATAGAGTTTATAAATGGACGTAGCCGCCGTCATATACAAATAAACATTTACGTTTGTCTTTTACGTGTTGTTTTTGTAGGATTATAAAATAAGAAGAATAAAATAAAAGAAGGAAAATACACTTATTTAATACATTTTACAAATAATAATAATAATATGATTATTAATATTATTACGATATCATTTTAAAAAAAAGAGAGTAAACTAAATGTATAATGTTGCATGACGTCATGGTATAGGTCCCGACTCAACATGCAATAAGGTCTACCTTTTACTAGGTGGTAGACTTTTCTGCAAAGTTCGTCTAGGTAGGTACCACCGCTTTGCCAGTTATTCTGCCGCCAAGCAGTAGTGTGCAAGCACTACTGTGTTCCGGTTTGAAGGGCACTGTAGCTAGTGAAATTACTGGGGTAATGAGACTTTATGATCTGATCTCACAGTCGAGTAATCTTATTACCAGACTGTGCTGATGTCTCAGGATGATGTGCTCAGTGCAGTGTTGCGCGAAACTTAAAGTTTTAGAGTGCCGAGTGACACTGTTCTGTTATGGGCGGCCGTGTCGCTTAACATCAGGTGAACGACTAGCTCGTCACATCACATTCTTGCTTTGTTCAATGTTAATGTCGCCATCTGTTATTTTACCGGAAATACCAACATAATAATACAATTTTTAACTTTGTTATTTTGACAATGGAGACGTGAACCAATAACTTTCAACTTCCGTTCGCCTCGCCAGCTTACTCCCCAAGTCAAGCGTGCGTAAACAAGTTTTACTTCAAAAAAGTATTTCAAGTTCGTAAAACAATCTACTGTTCCGTTTCGGTTCAAATCCTTGCTCTAGAATACTGCCGTTGGCCGTTGCAATGGCATGCTATTTAGCCTTACTACTTTAACAGTCTATAGTAAAAAGTATCCATGTCATCATGACGTCAGATTGCGCACGCTACGTCATAACGTATCAGCGTTTTTGTCCCGTTTTAATTCAGAGTTTACAAGCAGGTCAGTGTCTTGAAAATAACGTCCATTGTCCTATTAATAATAATTCAGACAGGCTCTGTGGTGTAGTGGTGAGCAGGTCGGCTCATAATCCGGGGACGGCGGGCTTGATTCCCGCGTCAGGACAAGTATTTGTGAACAATAAAAATGCGCAAATGCTCGTTTTGTCTTGTCTGGGTGTTGTGGGACCATGGCCCTCGTAGTTCCTGGGTCCCTAGACGCAGGGAATCCTAGTAAGGGTCCAGGATCTCAAATGATACAATAATAAATTTAGAAACAAAGTGATTTTACAAAATTTATGATGCAGTTGAAGGGGTGAGAACGAAAAGGGTTTAAATCTCGAGATTGTCAGTCTAAAAACGGTTTATCTGACACAGAAATACAGTTCGCTTAGCATAAAAACATTATTATATTATATTCTTACACTAATTATTCGAATGAGTACTATATTTTGTATTTTAAAATAGAATTAATACATTTTCAAGCAACTGAAGCTTATATAAACCTTTTCTATTACTTAATAAATAAAATAATAAATAAATAAATAAATAAAAATTGTTTATTGCCAAAAAAAAGTAAAACAAACTGGGTACACACAAATAATATTACAGCTAACATAATATAATTAATTGGCAACAGGAGTATGCTCAGCACTGTGCTGCGTAGAAATGTTCTACGCAGGGCTGGTTTTCAGCATAACCCAGTTCTCGAGCAAAGGTCTTAGCCGAGTTTTAGCGAGTGTGCGCGGGTCATAAACTTGTTTTATTATAATACAGCTTACAAAAAATAAAATAAACTAAATTAGGGACAATAAAGCAAAAACAAAAGCAATAAAAATTGAGTAAAACAACAGTAAAATTTCTCAAAATTAACAATCGGGCAGTATTTTTCTAATTATAATTTAAGAACAGTAAGTTAATAATAGGTCTTTTAAGTTAATAATAATAAGCACTCTACATTAAAATGAAGCCGTTGAAGCTTAAAATAAATTTTCTCGAAACTATCAATTTGACAGTTAAAAAACCCTTTTTGATCTCACCCCTTGAATTTAAATATAAATATAATACTTTATAGGTCTATAAAACTTAGCTATAAATAAAAACTTAAAACTTCCTTTGGTACAGGGGAAAGTGCCCAGAATGCTGGCAGCATTACCACGATGAATGGCAATGCTTATTTTTTGTGCAAAATAAAAGCCAGCATTCTGGTCACCTGATGCTTCCACCAAACGTTTGGCCAAGTCCCTATATGTTGCTATTTAAAATAAAATCTAAATATATATAACTCAAAGCTGACTGACTGATATAGTGATCTATTAACGCACAGCCCAAACCACTAGACGGATCGGGCTGAAATTTGGCATGCAGGTAGATGTTATGTCGTAAGCATCCGCTAAGAAAGGATTTTTCGAAATTCCACCCTTAAGAGGGTGAAATGGGTGGTTGAATTATTTTCCCATAGGCCACGCCGCGGGCGAAGCTGCGGGCAGAAGCTCGTTTAAAATATCACTCGGTTACAATAATAACCTATTTCGCAATCTATACATATAAAATTCAAAGCCCTGACTGACTGACTTATATCAACGCACAGCCTAAACCGCTGGTCCTAGAGACTTTAAATTTGAAGGGTGTGTTCTTTGTAAAGTGTAGGTATCCACTAAGAAAGAGTTTTTCGAAATTCCACCCCTAAGAGGGTGAAATGAGTGGTTGAATTATCTATGAATAATTTTTTTCTTCTTTTCTCATAGGTCACACGGGCAGAAGGTAGTCTATAATATATTTACAAAAATAATAATAATAATATGTGTAGACATCTCACACAGCGCCATCTAGCCCCAAATTAAGCAAAGCTGGTACTATGGGAACCAGATAACTGATAAAATACTTAGATACTTTTTGTTTGTAAATACATACATAGAATACAATATAACACCCAGACACAGAACAAACACTTTTGTCCATGACACAAATGTTTGTCCTGGGTAGGAATCGAACCCACAACCCACAGTTCAGAAGGTAGGGCTACTTACTACCAATTGAACTACCGGGCCAGTCAAAAAATCACACTTCACACTAATATTATAATTACTCCTTCACGTTCAAACGGCTGAATGGATTTGGATGAAATTCGATACCGAGATAGCTTAGACACTAGATTGACATATAGGCTACATTTTATCCCAGAAAAGTGAAATTTTCCCGCGGGATGAGTAAATAATTGAAATACTTTTTATCCGCGGGTGAAACCGCGGGGCGCAACTAGTATACAGTAATTCCAAATTATCTTATAATTTACAGCCCCAGACCGTAAAAAAAAATTAACATCATGGACAATTAACACTCCTTTTACAACTAAACGGATTTTGAACAAAGGACCACAGACAAAAAAGGGTTGTCTTTTTTTTACTACCTGACCACTAATTGCATTTCGGTGGCTTTAGATGACATTTGTAGCTTTTAAGATAACTTTGGGAGTTTTGATGGAAAAACGAAAACGACGCGTCACCGCATTGTATTATTTTCCAAAACATGTGCTATTTTCAGTGTTAGTGCATAAAATTGGTGGCATTTTATTCGTTAAGTGCTGGATTACAGGCGTGAGTGTGGGAAAATGGTATAATGATGGTGAAACGTATCTTTTCGTGTTGTCTCCAAAACTCCATAGAAGCTTCTGGTAAAGTAGCCACCACTTTACTAGGAGTATGACTTGACTAGACTATGACTTAACTTGACACATATATACATGTAATATTAACTTGAGAAATTATCAATTACTTGACACTGGCTAAATACACAAGTGTGGAGACAAATAAAAACAGTTTAAAAAGAAACACTTTCACCGCCGGAAGCGGAGGTGTTAACTCACGGTGACGCCACAAGATGGCCGCCAGTCATCGCGCACAGCAATTTAGCGCTGCTCGAATTAATTCGTCAGCTATCGATATTTGTATAGAGAAATGCAAGACATAGTTCAAGATGTGACGTGATGGTTACTTTTGTAATATATCAATTATCTCAACTGTTATAAATCACACTAATATTATAAAGGCGAAAGTTTGTATGTGCGTATGTTTGTTACTCCTTCACGCTCAAACGGCTGAATGGATTTGGATGAAATTCGGTGCCAAGATAGCTTATACACTGGATTAACATATAGGCTACATTTTATCCCGGAAAAGTGAAATTTTCCCGCGGGATGAGCAAATAACTAAAATACTATCCGCGGGTGAAACCGCGGGGCGCAATTAGTTATAAATATTGTAAAACACGAGCTTATGCCCGCTGGGCTTCGCCCGCGTGGCCTATAGGAATATAAATCAATCACCTATTTCACCCACTTAGGGGTGGAATTTCGAAAAACTCTTTCTTAGTGGATATCTACACTTTACAAAGAACACACCCTCCGAATTTCAAATCTCTAGGACCAGCGGTTTAGGCTGTGCGTTGATATATATATATGTCAGTTTTTCAGTCAGTCAGGACTTTGAATTTTATATGTACACACAGATTTTCGACAAAGATGGTAGAAAAAAAATACATCACTGTAAAGTCTTGCAGCTTCTTCTTTACAGATGTAATCGAAGCTTCGGATCGGAGTTTTCAATTCTGCATTGTGCCGGATTGCTTGCACCAGTAGTGGGAAAGAGAACTTCCTATTTTCAAACTCATATATTGTAATGAGCTTGCTATATAATATATTATTTGACAATAAGCACTTTGTAATTCTATATGCTTAGAACAATAACTTAATTTTAAGTACCTAATATAATTTTGACTTGTAAAAGTGCTAAAAATAGCCTATTTGCAATAAGTTTTTTGACTTTGACTTTAATGTATATTAGTTTTGGAAGTAAAACTTCTTTACGCACGCTTGACTTGGGGAGTAAGCTGGCGAGGCACGGTTGTTAAAATTTGTACGTAGATCTCCTTTGTCTACATAACAAAGTTATTTTTTATTATTATGTTGGTATGTCCGGTAAAATGACAGTTTTCAATTGTCAAGATGGCGACATTAACATTAAACAATGTTATACCGGCCGATAGATGGAGCTAAACTAAAGAAGTTTTACTTCAGTCGTGTGGTGTAAAGCACACTCGTTTTTTTTTGTACCTTTTATCCTCTTCATAGGAACTATTACAGATTTTTATAGAGGCATCCATCCAATTGAAATAAAATAAACATATCTTTGATTTGCCATTCAATGGGACAATGCCGCCAACATTTTAACTTTGCATATATTTGTATTGTTTTATTTGTTGTTACTTGGATTACTACACCCGTGTGGTGAAAATTCTCCATACCTTCTCGTGCTAATAATAAACAACGAAAAAATAATTACCGAAAATTTTCCATCCGTTCACGCGTGATGCGACGACCAAGGGAAATAGCGATTCATTTTTATATATAAAGATTCGTTTAAATTTCGAATTCTGAGTCACTTACATAGAAATCGAAACCACCCAAATTATAGTCACAGATCCTTCTACCTATATCCTTTTAATAAAAAAAGGTCTTACGCAAAGTGCGGCTGTAACCAACAAAACGTACTCTCATCTCTTTCCAACACAACGACGAAATGCACGCTGAACAGAGATAGGTATACAACGCGAGTTGAAGCCTCGACTCCGCCTACAAGCCTTGTATAGGCCGGTGGGCGAGACAATGTGAAAAAAAAAAGCAGTTCGTATGAGGCAAGGGACAAAAAGGTTCTATCCAGGCTCCATTATCAAACCGCGGTCGTAAGGAGCGCTATCCTTGCAAGGTACGTTCCAAATTCAAAATCGCTGGGTCATCGGCGTTTGCGTTTTTAGTGGCCAGTCATTGGTGAAAAAATTTGACAATTTCACTAGCAGTGACAGTGGAGTTTTTTATTTTTTTTTAATTGGCAACTTTGCTATTCGTGGGTGTTTATTGCGAGTGTTCGTTTTTGGCGGCGGTTTTCATTTGGTATGTTTATCTTTGTAAGTGTTCAATGTATTGTATGAATTATAGTGCCTTTTTGTGTGAAATTAGCTTCTGCCCGCGGCTTCGCCTGCTTGGCGAACGAAACGAAGATTTTTTTATAGTTAATTCAACCACCCATTTCTCCCTCTTAGAGATGAAATTTCATAAAACCCTATCTTAGTGGATACCTACACTTTACAAAGAACACACCCTCCAAATTTCAAGTCTCTAGGACCAGCGGTTTAGGCTGTGCGTTGATATATAAGTCAGTCAGGACTTTGAATTTTATATATATAAATAGTGCCTTTTTGTATGAAATTAAAAGTGTTTATATACATTTCTTACAAATTATTCTATACGAAAATGGGTTTTATACTATGAAGAACACGGATTGTTTTTAAGTATATTTAACTCAATTTAAGTTTCTTGCCTAAATCTAGCTAAATGATTTTGTTTATATTTACTCATTGTGATCCATCCAAAGATTGCCTGGAAGAGAGCACTTTTAATAATAAGGCCGGCCATTGTGCTACCTATTTGTACTCCAATTTCTAATCTTATACATTTTATTAAAGTTATTCTATTTTTTAATGGAAAATGGATTTCTATCTGTGCCGCTATAAATATTCATTTTTTTTGATCATTAAGCAAGATATGGTCTAAATTCTATCCAAATCAGTTCAGCATTTTATGTGTATTAAATTAGAATTATTATTATTAAATAGAATAGAATAAATATTTATTGATGAATAGCAAAATAACGAAATAAGAAAAAAATATTAAAAAATAAAAAGTAATAAGAAAATAACGTTTTGTATAAATAAAATTGTTATAAACCAGAACTATTCTACTCTATTTTTGAATGGTTATTATTATTGTTATTATATATTTATTATTATTATATTTAATGTAATAAGATTACTCGACTGTGAGATCAGATCATAAAGTCTCAATTGCCCAGTAATTTCACTAGCTACATTGCCCTTCAAACCGGAAAACAGTAGTGCTTCCGCACTACTGCTTGGTGGCAGAATAACTGGCAAAGCGGTGGTACCTACCTAGACGAACTTTGCAGAAAAGTCCTACCACCTAGTGTCACATTCTTAAGGCCATACAAAGGTTTCTGATTTGGTTTAACCATATTATTCTTATATCCAACAGACCGACGGCTTTTCCTGCCGTCCGGAGCACGGTAGCGCTCAGTTCTAAATACCACTTTTCGTGTCACTCATCCAAGTAGTGACCGCAGGTTGCTTAACTATACCGATCGGTCAGGAATGAACCATCTATACATATAAAATTCAAAGTCCTGACTGACTTATATATCAACACACAGCCTAAACCGCTGGTCTTATAGACTTGAAATTTGGAGGGTGTGTTCTTTGTAAAGTGTAGGTATCAATTAAGAAAGGGTTTTTCAAAATTCCACCCCTAAGAGGGTGAAGTGGGTGGTTGAGTTATCTATGAAAAAAAATCTCCTTTGTTTTCTATAGGTCACGTGGGCGAAGCCGCTGGCAGAAGCTAGTTGACTATAAATCCACTTTATTATTGGGGCTTTATTATCTTTGCTATAACGACGCTGTTGCGCTGATTACAGGAACAAAAGACTTAAACGCGCGCATATTTGAATAGATTTTTGAATAACATTGAGTTTTCATTCATTAGGATATTATACATATACCTTCATAACTCACACATGCTCAAGGCATGGCCTTCAGCATGTCTTTTGTACTTTTTTTTTGTACGAGCTGATGCTGTTGGTCTCTAGCGACCTTTACAGCGTCACCGGGCAATAAATTTAAATGCTACCACAGGGTAAATTACGGTACTGCCCACTGCGCATAGAGTTTATAACTGGACGTTGCCGCCTTCATATACTTATTCATATCGTAACCAAAAACTTTCAACTTCTACTCGCCTCGTCAGCTTACTCCCCAATTCAAGCGTGCGTAAAGAAGTTTTACTTCAAAATGAAAAGTGCACGAAAATGCCGGACATGCGTCGTGCTCTTGTACCTATTGCTATCTCTATTTCACACGGCAAGTTGTAAACCTAATTCAATCGGACCATTTTCGAGAACTTCACCTACATCGTCCGTCTTTTATTCACATCCTCTGAGCGAGGTAAAAAGTGTGGATGCACTTGAAAAACTGAACAGTCTTGAAACTGGACAGTCTTGGTCAAACTGGATCAATACTGTCCAGTTTCACCACGAGGATAAACCGTTTCAGACATGAAGATGAGTAAGGATTAGTACAATATTTTATAAATTATAATTATTATTTTTTTCACGGCAAATTGCCTTTATTTTCTAAATACTACAATGATATATAATACTAAACACTACCTACTACAAAAAACATTTGGACTATATACTGGCCGCGATGACCTATATAGACAGTCCAAATGCAGCCTACCAGTAGGTAGCGTACCCAACATGCTGGCAGCATTGCCCCGTTGAATTGCAATGCTTATTAGTTGTGCCAAATAAGTGCCAGCATTTTGGTCACGCGTCGCGTCGACCAGACGCTCTGATAAACTTTTGAAAACGCGATGAGCTCCCGGCCCCCACGGACCCAGGGTCTCAACACCAAACGACTCAAACCCCTACCGAGATTACTATAATATTTGCGCCGTTTTAGCTGCTCAGCCGAATTAGCCGCGGCGCCAGCCCTAATTATAATAGATTAAAACGGGGGTGGATTATGGAGGAGGGCCAAAGAGGAAAAGAGAAAATTGACTACAGGTATATACTTTTTTTTTTAACTGCATTTCCACAGACACCTGGGTCCGTGCTTTTTGTTAGATTATTTTTTATATTTATTAATTAAGCCTATTATTAATGTAAATACTTTATTCAAAACGGTCAGAAGAAGAAATCCCTAGTGATATAAAATAAAATCGAGACTGCCAATCTGTCACTTGACAGTGATCGATCAAACATGACAAATCATCTGTCAAAATATTTTATCCGTCACATTGACAATTAAAGTGATGTCCCCAGAGATACTAAATCAAGAAATCGCAATGCGTATTTAAAGTTTTTTTTTTTATGAAGATACCTACATAATCGCTTTTAGTAGTTATTAATAAAAAAACGAGAGTGCTTTAGACCACACGACTGAAGTAAAACTTCTTTAGTTTAGCTCCATCTATCGGCCGGTATAACTTTGTTTTTGCTTTGTTTAATTTTATTGTCGCCATCTTGATCATTGTAAATTGTCATTTTACCGGACATACCAACATAATAATACGAATTTTTAACTTTTTTGACAATGAACAACATCAACGGAGTTTCGGCGGGAATGCGAAAAAGATTCCGTCACCGCATTGTATTATTTTCCTAAACTTGTGTTATTTTCAGTGTTAGTGCATAAAATTGGTGGCATTCTATTCGTTAAGTGCTGGTGCTAATCAACGTGAAACAACACCAAGTTCCGTTCGCCTCGCATTCACCAGCTCCCCAAGTTAAGCGAGCGTAAAGAAGTTTTACTTCAAAAAATATTTTACGAAATCAGTTTATTAATAGGCAACTGACACTTGAAATGATAAATACAATAAAAATATAATTAATTTGAAAACCCATTTTAAGTTTGGTTGAAATCCTATCCTACTAATATTATAAATGCAGAAGTTTGTGAGTATGGATGTATGGATATCAAGTCATAGTCGAAGTCATCAAGTCAAGTCATAGTCTAGTCATAGTCATACTCCTAGTAAAGTGGTGGCAACTTTACTTGAAGCTTCTATGGAGTTTTGGAAACAACACGAAAAGATACGTTTTACCATCACTATACCACTTTCCCACACTCACGCTTGTAATCCAGCACTTAACGAATAAAATGCCACCAATTTTATGCACTAACACTAAAAATAACACGAGTTTAGGAAAATAATACAATGCGGTGACGCAATCTTTTTCGCTTTCCCGCCAAAACTCTACCTACACGTTTTACCGTGATAAATTTGACTGTGGCATAAACAGCCTACAAGAAACCTCAAAAAGGTCCGATGCAACACTTTTGTAACCACTCGAATTTAGTATAATAAAAAATCAACGACAAGGAATTCAAAATAAGAACATCCCACACTTGAACGCAGGTTGGATTGAAAGAGGTCTCGTTCAACGTTCAAGAGGCAAGGCCAAGGCACGGCGCACAGTTTACTGCCCTTGCCTTGTAGAAAAAAAAAGAAAACAGACCATTCTTGTCTTTGAACGGAGGCGTGAGTTTTTAAACGATAAAACGCGGGGAAGAAGTTTAAACTAGTAAAATGGTAGAAAATTATTAGTGTTGCCAGCTTTTTTTTCTCGAATTTCACCGATCTAGACGCTAATTTATACTGATGCCTGTCCGTACTAATGTTTAACAGCTCCTAAGTTCGGTTGAGCAAGTTGGCTCATAACCCGGAGGCGGCAGGTTCAATCCCGCAGCGGGACAAGTATTTGTGCACAGGGTAAAAATGCGCACTTTTGTGTCTCGGTGTTCTGGCCATCCAGGCCTGACCATGGTCATAGTATAAACTAGTAGTTATAAATATATAATACTATTGACTCATCCCGGATTTGCACGGGTATTTGATATATGAATATATGTATTTTATCACCTAGGTTTATCAGGGATAATGTAGGATTCTAATGCTAAAAGAATTGTTCAAATCGGTCCAGTATCAGAGCCTATTCAATGCAAACAAACATTCAAATCTTTCCTCTTTATAATATTAGTTTATTTCTATATACAATCTAAAACATAAATATTAATAATGTTTAATATACATTCATATATTAATATATACATAATACATTCTTTTTAAACAGTAAAACTAAAATAAAATTAAAAATTATGCAAAAGCAAAACTTAATCTAAGAATCCGCTACCAGTAGGCACCGTGCCCAAAATGCTGGCGGCATTGCCACGTTTAATGGCAATGCTTAGTCTTTGGGCTAAATAGAGACCATCATTTTGGTCAAGAGTTGCCTTGATCACTCGTTCCGAAAGATCTTTGTAAATTTTGAGCGCACTCGGTACCCAAATGCATACTTTTTTATGTTTGTGAATATATAATAATAATAATATGTGTGGACACCTCACACAGCGCCATCTAGCCCCAAACTAAGCAAAGCTTGTACTATGTGAACCAGATAACTGATACAATACTTAGATACTTTTTGTTTGTAAATACATACATAGAATACAATATAACACCCAGACACAGAACAAACATCGATGTTCATCACACAAATGTTTGTCCTGGGTGGGGATCGGACCCACAACCCGCAGTTTAGAAGGCAGGGTCACTACCAACTGAGCTATCGGGCCAGTCATGATGTGTGTAGTCGTTCACCTGATGTTAAGCGACACGGCCACCCATAACAATGTCACTTGGAACTTCAAAATATAAAGTTTCGCGTGACATTGCACTGCGCACGTCATCCTGAGACATCAGCACAATCTAGTAATAAGATTACTAAACTGTGAGATCAGATCATAAAGTCTTAATTGCCCAGTAATTTCACTAGCTACAGTGCCCTACAAACCGGAACACAGCAGTGCTTGCACACTACTGCTTGGCGGCAGAGTAACTGGCAAAGCGGTGGTACCTACCTAGACGAACTTTGTAGAAAAGTCCTACCACCTAGTAAAAATAATTATATGATATTGGAATTAAAATATTTGCACATTTACTGTCATTTTGGAGTGCAAGTCAAAGTCAAAGTCAAAAGATTTATTGCAAATAGGCTAATTTTAGCACTTTTACAAGTCAAAATTATATAAGGTACTTAAAATTAAGTTATTTCACTAAGCATATAAAATTACAAAGTGCTTATTGTCAAATAATATAGCAAGCCCATTACAATATATGAGTTTGAAAAAAAAGCAGTTCTCTTTCTCACTACTGGTGCAAGCAATCCGGCACAGTGCAGAATTGAAAACTTTGATCCGAAGCTTCGATTACAACTGTAAAGAAGAAGCTACAAGAAACTTTACAGTGATGTATTTTTTTAGTCTTCTTTCTACTGTGATCAACTGTCTTCTTTCTACTGTGTTCTTCAAGATAATGGTTATATATACCTTAGTTTTAAACACACCCATTGACGACTAACTGCAGGCCCGAGCGGGATTCTAACCTGGGTGCGTCGGTTTCAAAGTCGAACTGGTTACCGCTGAGCCGCACTCAAAACTATGCTAAGATAATATTAAAGGGGTGTGAACATAAACAAGCGTCGAGGGTCTGGTTTTGTGGTCACCATTCAAAGATGGCACCCAGCTGTGCAGCGTTACGGAAAAGGTTTTATTTTCTGTAAATTTTTAAAAAGTTGATGAATAACACTGGCTAGTAAGAAAAAAATGTTTAATTTTTTTAATCTACGTGTTCTTTTAGGCTAGTAACTTGAAATCAACAAAAGCAGGTGGATTCTCAAATCAGTTATATTTTTGAAGTAAAACTTCTTTATGCACGCTTGACTTGGGGAGTAAGCTGGTGAATGCGAGGCGAACGGAAGTTGAAGTTGGTTCACGTAGATCTCCATTGTCAATATAACAAAGTTAAAAATTTGTATTATTATGTTAGTATGTCCGGTAAAATGACAATTTAGAATTATCAAGATGGCGACATTAACATTAAACAAAGTTATACCGGCCGATAGATGGAGCTAAACTAAAGCAGCCTTATTAATAAACGGTTATTAGTCTCGGATTAGTTACTTCAGCTTTTGTCCTTTTTCGCTACTGGAATATTTAGCTGGATCGAAAGAGACAAAAGATGGTGTAACTAATCTAAAGCTAGTTCGTGTTTATTAATAAGGCTGAAGAAGTTTTACTTCAGTCGTGGGGTTTAGCACACTCGTTTTTTTCACCTTTATTCAATTATGTTTGTCACCTTAGAGGTCTTTCGTTATAAACCTATTTGGTTACTGCTTTAATTTGAAATTAATAGATAATAATAACGCCCAACGATCACATACATAGATCCTGGACCCTAACTAGGATTCCCTGTGTCTAGGGACCCAGGAACTACGAGGACCATGGTCCCACAACACCCAGACTCAGAACAAGTATTTTCGATTTCTTTTCCTTTGCACAAATACTTGTCTGTCGCGGGGATCGAACCCTCAGGGTTATAATCCAGCGTATTTATTACCCATTAATTATCTATTTTTTATCTCAGATTAGGATCTTTATGACAGCCTCTGACGTGTGGTGGTTGAGCAGGTCGGCTCAGACTCAGGCTCAGGTGAGGCGGGTTCGATTCCCGCGACAGGAAAAGTATTTGTGCCCAAAAAAAATCGCAAATACTTGTTCTGAGTCTGGGTGTTGTCGGACCATGGTCTTCGTAGTTCCTGAGTCTCAGACACAGGGAATCCTAGTTAGGGTCTACGATCTATGTATGTGATCGTTGGGCGTTATTATTATATTTTTTTATTGTTATTCTTTATATATTTATTTTAGGGAATAAAAATAAATTATATAATGGGAAAGTTATGTACATACATCATCAATCATGGACAGTAATTATTAATTATATACCATATACCGCCCGTTGAAAACAATAAAAAGAATTAACAACAATCAAATCCGACCAATAGCAGCGCATCAATATCAATTGTCCCAATCTACCTTCATTAAAGAACCCGCCATCTTGCTAACGTCCCACGGACATTCCAATTTCAAATTAAACGCGTCCCATCTCGCTCTATTGCCTGTCACAGAGTGAGATGGGTTGTGTTTTTTTTTCGAATCATTTTTAAATTGCTTGGTGGCCTGTCCTTTTTGATGTTGGAGGTATTGTTTTTTTTTAATGTGGTAACCCCACGCGTCCTTTTCGTTTGCCGCTCTTTTTCTTTTTCGTGTGTATTTTGTATTTTATTACAGTTTTATAACACATTAGCTAGCTCCTTTGACTACATAAGTTTTTGGCGCCTTATATGCAAAGGTGACACTGTAAAGGCCGTTACAGACCAACACCGTTAAAAAGGCTGCTTCCTTAGCAAATTCTTGACCTTATACTAATAAAATAAAAACGAGTGTGTTTTAGACCACACGACTTTATGTTATTTTAGTTAATGATGCGGCGAGTTAGTCGTTCTCCTGATGTTAAGGGCATACTGCCACCCATAACAGAACAGTGTCACTCGGAACCCCAAAACATAGAGTTTCGCGCGACACTGCACTGCGCACATCACCCTGAGACATCAGCACAGTCTGGTAATAAGATTACTCGACTGTGAGATAAGATCATAAAGTCTCAATTGCCCAGTAATTTCACTAGCTACAGTGCCCTTCAAACCGGAACACAGTAGTGCTTGCAAACTACTGCTTGGCGGCAGTATAACTGGCAAAGCGGTGGTACCTACCTAGACGAACTTTGCAACAAAGTCCTACCACCTAAGTAAAACTAAACACTAATAAATGAAAACGCTAGTTTTCTACCGGAAAAACGGGTTACCAAAATAGAACCACGATAAAAAGCGTATTCTTTAAATAGTTATGTAACTGGTTACTGTTGAATAGAATAGCCTTGACAATGACCGGAGCTGTATCGAAATGGGATCGATTGTTCGGCGATCGATCGAGTCTGAATGTCAATATTGTTGATGGCAACATTGATGTTGAACGGATTATAGACAGCATTGTTTTCGTTCGTAAAAATTAGTTATTTAATCTAAGTACTTAAGTGTTTTCTGTTTTATTTATCTATTACTACTACTAGGTGGTAGGACTTAGTTGCAAAGTTCGTCTAGGTAGGTACCACCGCTTTGCCAGTTATTCTGCCGCCAAGCAGTAGTGTGCAAGCACTACTGTGTTCCGGTTTGAAGGGCACTGTAGCTAGTGAAATTACTGGGCAATTGAGACTTTATGATCTGATCTCACAGTCGAGTAATCTTATTACCAGACTGTGCTGATGTCTGAGGATGATGTGCGCAGTGCAGTGTCGCTCGAAACTCTATGTTTTGGAGTTCCGAGTGACACTGTTCTGTTATGGGCGGCCGTGGCGCTTAACATCAGGTGAACGACTACAAAAAAATATGATAACATTTTTTATTGAAGCACGGAGAAGCAATATTTTAACATGGCCAATATACTGTCGCACCCACACCGACCAGCACAGCTATTTATATATTATATATTACTTTTACTATTACTATCACACTAATATTATAAAGGCGAAAGTTTGTATGTGTGTGTGTGTGTGTATGTTTGTTACTCCTTCACGCTCAAACGGCTGAATGGATTTAGATGAAATTCGGTACCAAGATAGCTTATACACTGGATTAACACATAGGCTAAATTTTATCCCGGAAAAGTGAAACTTTCCCGTGGGATAAAGAAATAATTGAAGGGTTGAGAATAAAAAGGGTTTAACTGACAATTTGACAGTTTCAAGAAAATTGACTTTAAACGTCAACGGCGTCATTTTAATGAAGAGTGCTTATAAGGTAATAGAAAAGGTTTATGTAAGTTTCAGTTGCTTGAAAATGTTTTCATTCTATTTTAAATACTAAATATAGTACTAATTCATACAATTACTGTAAAAATATGATATTAGAATATAAATATAATAATGTTTATATGCTAAGAGAACTGTATTCCTGTGACAGATAAAACGTTTTTAGACTCAAAATCTCGAGATTTAAGCCTCATTTCGGTATTTTGAGAATGTATTATTGAAGATAATTTCACGCTGAATCCAACGATACCCATGAGTCATTTTGTGGAAAAAATCAGTTAAACCCTTTTTGTTCTCACCCCTTCAATTAAAAAACTTTTTATCCGCGGGTGAAACTGCGGCGCGCAGCTAGTTATACGCCGAGCCGCCACCGCCGCGCGTACTCCTTGACGATGGGCATCTATATTGCCCGAACACCGGGCGAGTTATTCGACTATATCTCGTGAGTGTTAGCCGTGGAATAGTTGTAGGTATGAGTACTACTCACGTCAGTTTCTATGATGTTATATTAGTTATACATATATTGGGCGCCAAACTGTAGTGTAAACTACAGTTAAATAAAAAACTCATTATGTTATAAATGTATAATTCTATACCCGTTCCGTATCATACAGTTTGCTGCCTATTTCAATATCTAAATGCTAAAGTCATACTCCTAGTAAAGTGGTGGTAAATTTACCAGAAACTTCTATGGAGTTTTGGAAACAACACGAAAAGAAACGTTTCACCATCATTATACTACTTTCCCGCACTCATTTTTTTTTATGTTATTGAATGTTGTGACGAGCTAGCCGTTCACCTGATGTTAAGCGCCACGGTCGCCCATAACAGAACAGTAAGATAAGATAAGATAAGATAAGATAATTTTTATTGCCTAAAAAATTATATTGTGTTATTGTGTTACTTGGAACCCTAAAACATAGAGTTACAAGCGACACTGCACTGCGCACATCATCCTGAGACATCAGCACAGTCTGGTGATTTTCGAAATTCCATCCCTAAGAGGGTGAAATGGGTGGTTGAATTATCTATGAAAAATGTTCTACGTTTCTTATAGGCCACGCGGGTAAAGCCGCGGGCAGAAGCTAGAAGTCTATCTATATATTGATCTAATTGTTATATACTTATTCGTTTAAAACCTAAACCACACAAAGTTTTCCTGTTGGCCAAAAATAACATATACCTAATCGAATCGATTTGCTATCCGTCCGGTCAAAATAAAAACCGAATCGATTGTTTGCGCGGCAAAAAACGACGCCATATTGCGGACGCCATTTTGTCCTTCACGGCTGACCAATCGCAGAGGGGGATGTGGAGGAAATTTGATATGCTATAACCACAGATTAGATAAAAAGTTACTCTGTGTAGTTTTGGCGGGAAAGCGAAAAAGATCGCGTCGCCGCATTGTATTATTTTCCAAAACTTGTGTTATTTTCAGTGTTAGTGCATAAAATTGGTGGCATTTTATTCGTTAAGTGCTGAATTACAGGCATGAGTGTGGGAAAGTGATATAATGACGGTGAAACGTTTCTATTCGTGTTGTTTCCAAAACTCCATACATGCTTCTGGTAAAGTTGCCACCACTTTACTAGGAGTATGACTTTACTGGACTAGACTATGACTTAACTTGATGACTTGGACTGTGACTTGACTCGACTTGACACAATATATGATATTAATTAACTTGAGATATCAATTACTTGACACTGGCTAAATACACAAGGGTGTGGAGCCAAAAGCAAACAAAAAAAAATTACTCTGTAAACGAAACTAAAAAAAATGGGGCAGTCTTTGGGGACTGCCGATGAAGTGAAAACTAAGTTACTTGTGACATATAGCTCATGGACAGCGTGCGGTGACGATGACGCGATTTTCACGCTTTTTGTTCACCCAAAAATTACACAACGTGCCTAAAGAAGTTTTCGCTTCAAAAATTTTTTTTATGTTAAGGAATGACGTGACGAGCTAACCGTTCGCCTGATGTTAAACGACATGGCTGCCCATATCAGTAGCAGTGTCACTCGGAACTCTAAAGTATAGAGGTTCGCGTGACACTGCACTGCGCACGTCATCCAGAGACATCAGCACAATCTAGTAATAAGATTACTAAACTGTGAGATCAGATCATAAAGTGTCATTTGCCCAGTAATTTCACTAGCTACAGTGCCCTTCAAACCGGAACACAGCAGTGCTTGCGCACTACTGCTTGGCGGCAGAATAACTGGCAAAGCGGTGGTACCTACCTAGACGAACTTTGCAGTAAAGTCCTACCACCTAGTAAACTTCACACTATAATATATAATAACGCTCAACGATCACATACATAGATCCTGGATCCTAAAGGCATGAAAATGTTATTAACAGTCCAGAAAGCTACAACAAAAAGATATTAAACTAAATATGACTTTTAATCCAAAGTAGCCCAAACAGTAACCTCAAAACTGGCGTCGACTTGTCAACAAAAAATAGTCGCGTTACCACCACAATAGAAGGATTAATTATTAAATCTTTATTGTCGTAGACAATTGTCAAAATGGTCAGTATGGTGAACAATAGGGTTTTTTTTAAACTTCTAATAGTGCTTAGTGATACCACAATTAAAAGGTTGCCAGTTTATCCCGTTGAGGAATATTTATAATAATAAATATGTGTGGACATTTCACACAGCGCCATCTAGTCCCAAACTAAGCAAAAATACTATGGAAACCAGGTAACTGATAGAATACTTAGGTCCGTATTACAGAAGGATGCTCAGTTTTTGATCGATGCTCAAGCAGAGATTTCATTCACTAATTGATCACTTTATGAATGAAATCTCTGCTTGAGCACCGATCGATGACTGAGCATCGTTTGTAATACGAGAATAAGATACTTTTTGTTTGTAAATACATACATAGAATACAATAAAACGCACAGACACAGAACAAACATTGATGTTCATCACACATATGTTAGTACTGGGTGGGGATCGAACCCACAACCCACAGTCCAGAAGGCAGGGTTACTAACAACTGAGCTATCGGGCCAGACGGTAATAATAATAATAATAACGCCCAACGAACACATACATAGATCCTTGATCCTATAGGATTCCCTGTGTCTAGGGACCCAGGAACTACGAGGACCATGGTCGCACAACACCCAGACTCAGAACAAGTTTGCGCTTTTTTTTCTGTGCACAAATACTTGTTCTGGCGCGAATCAAACCCGCCGCCTCCGGGTTATGAGCCGACCTGCTCAGCCACCACACCATAGCGCTGCGGCTGTCAATAAATATGAATATTTTACGGTACAGATGCACAAATTTGCCTTTTCTTGTTCCCCGGTGCAATGTTGTCCCATGAGACGCTAACAAAACCGCCAAATTCCGACTTTTCTTGAAATCGGCGGCACCTTTCAATTTTCCCAATATAATTTATAACACAAACAATATCAGCAACTGACACGTAATCGATTTTAAACTTTAAACGTCATAAAATAGGATTATATATTGCATGTGCAAATCTCCAGTCCCTGGAGAGTTGAAACAATAAATCATAATTACGCGATCAACAAAACTCCACCTTATCACTTACGTACACGATTCAAATTTCAACATCTTCTACATTCTAGGGTTACAAAGACAAAACGGTTTGACAGACCAGTGGTCAAAAATCTGACCACAAAAAAAACTTTTCAACTGTTTTGTCAGTCGGGAGTCGGTTAACCCTTTAACGTCTTTTCTAAAGACGGTGATAATCGCATTAGGCGTGAATAGGGGTCCGAGAGACCCGCAGTACTTACGGTAGCGGAAGATTTACTGTCGATTGTAAATTATGAGTGATGGGATTTTGAATGGTTGTTTTTTTTAGTGGGCTTTTGACCACTGTTTCTGTAAGATAACCTAGTATTAGGCATGAAGATTTAGCATGGGGTTCATACTTTAGCCAACTATTTAAAAAAAAAAAAAAAAAATGAGTGTGCTTTAGACCACAAGACTGAAGTAAAACTTCTTTAGCTATCGGCCGGTATATTGCTTTGTGCATAATGTTGTAATTTACTAGGTGGTAGTACTATGTTGCAAAGTTCGTCTAGGTAGGTACCACCGCTTTGCCAGTTATTCTGCCGCCAAGCAGTAGTGTGCAAGCACTACTGTGTTCCGGTTTGAAGGGCACTGTAGCTAGTGAAATTACTGCGCAATTGAGACTTTATGACCTGATCTCACAGTCTAGTAATCTTATTACCAGGCTGTGCTGATGTCTCAGGATGATGTGCGCAGTGCAGTGTCACTCGTAACTGTTTTGGGGTTCCGAATGACACTGTTCTGTTATGGGCGGCCGTGGCGCTTAACATCAGGTGAACGACTAGCTCGTCACATTAACCAGTAGCATAAAAAAATATGTGGTATAATGTTTTTACTTTGTTTAATGTTAATGTCGGTTTTTTGGCGGGAAAGCGAAAAAGATTGCGTCACCGCATTGTATTATTTTCTTAAACTTGTGTTATTTTCAGTGTTAGTGCGTAGAATTGGTGGCGTTTTATTCGTTAAGTGCTGGATTACAGGCATGAGTGTGGGAAAATGGTATAATAATGGTGAAACGTTTCTTTTCGTGTTGTTTCCAAAACTCCATAGAAGCTTCAAGTTGCCACCACTTTACTAGGAGTATGACTTTGACTAGACTATGACTTGACTTGATGACTTCTACTGTCACTGACACATATTTGCGTGAAATATCATTAACTTGATAAATTATCAATTACTTGACACTGGCTAAATACACAAAAGTGTGGAGCCAACACTAAAAAAAAAGTTAATGTCGCCATCTGGATAATTGTAAATTGTCATTTTACCGGACATACCAACATAATAATACATTTTTTTTACTTTATAATGTTGACAATGGAGATTGCGTTAACCAACAACTTTCAACTTCCGTTCGGATCGCCAGCGTACTCCCCAAGTCAGTAAGAAAACTGAAACTGTGACCTAGTAAGCGTTATATTAGAAAAAAAGAAAGAAAAGACTTTCATCAACGTCATCACAACATTATATTATACGAGCTTCTGCCCGCAGCTTCGCCCGCGGCGTGGCCTACGGGAAAATAATTCAACCACCCATTTCACCCTCTTAAGGGTGGAACTTCAAAAAATCCTTTCTTAGCGGATGCCTACGTCATAACATCTACCTGCATGCCAAATTTCAGCCCGATCCGTCCAGTGGTTTGGGCTGTGCGTTGATAGATCACTATGTCAGTCAGTTAGTCAGTCACCTTTGAGTTATATATATTTAGATAGAAGACATACAGTATAATTTAGAGGAGACAAAATAACAATGTAAATAAAATAATAAAATGTATTTAAGTCCAGCGTTAAAAGTTTTTATCTTTCACAGTTGTAATAATATTAATAGTTTCATCCATTTGAACTTATTTCGTTATTATGTATTTATAATTTATATGTTATTATTATTATGTATGTATTTATACCTATATATTATCTAGTATATATGAATCAGTTATATTTAATTTATTGATTATTTATTATAGGTATCTGTATTATCTTTATTTTTTATATAAATTTCATTATTTTCAATTTTACTCAATTCGTTTACACCACCGACCTCTATCTCTCTAACAATTCTTTCCATCCAAAGGTTGACTGGAAGAGATCGCTTTTAGCGATAAGTCCGCCCATTGTACTATAGCTTTAAGTTTCATCATCTGTAACTGTTTTTTCTTCTGGTGTACAATAAAGAATTTTTGTATTGTATTGTATGTTTTGTTCCCAGGCGAGTACGTGCTTCAAGGTGAACTTCCTCGTGAGCTGGTCAGTACTGAGGAGTCAAGGTTTGATCTTCTCGAGGAGGCGCTTCAGCTTGTCGAGCTCGGAGACGAAGCAGAGCCGAAGGATGAGCCGGTTGAGGTGAGGGAATGATCGTAACTTAGGATATAATTTACTTCCCTTTTTAATTGATGATCGTAACTTAGGATATAATCTATTTCCCTATTTAATTGATGATCGTAACTTAGATATAATTTACTTCCCTTTTTAATTGATGATTGTAAATTAGGATATAATTTATTTCCATTTTTAATTGATGATCGTTAATTAAGATCTAATATATTTCCCTTTTTAATTGATGATCGTTAATTAAGATATAATATATTTCCCTTTTTAATTGATGATTGTAAATTAGGATTTAATCTATTTCCCTTTTTAATTGATGATCGTAACTCAGGATATAGTTTATTTCCATTTTTAATTGATGATCGTAACTTGGATATAATTTACTTCCCTTTTTAATTGATGATCGTAACTTAGGATATAATTTATTTCCATTTTTAATTGATGATCGTTAATTAAGATTTAATTTATTTCCCTTTTTAATTGATCGTAAATTAGGATTTAATCTATTTCCCTTTTTAATTGGTGATCGTAAATTGGCATTTAATCTATTTCCCTCTTGGGAAGTATTTTAGATAAGAAGCTTCAGGTACGTTCGTCTTCCGTAGCTAGAACAAAACAAAAGTGCCACAGACTACACAGCCTCGAGACTTCGTTCAAAAACATCAGCTGTCAACCGCCCGTTGTAACATACTGTTGTTTTTCTTGGTGTTGCCATTACATTGTTCATTGCTATTTTTTATTGCAACTTCTGAGAGCTATGTCGGTCCTGTGATAGTTACAAATTTGCATTGCATTTGCAGGCGGTAGAGGCGAGCGGCAGCGGCGCCGGCGAGATGCTGCACCCGGCAATGCGGCATGTGCCGCATCATCCGCTGGCGCATTACCACAACCAGGTAAGTCCTTTTTATAATAGCACTAGCGGCCCGCTCCGCAAAATGCAAATTTTTTTAAAAATCGGTTCAGTATTTAGCAGTCCCTAGCGGACAAACAAAGCGACACGTAATTTATATATTAAGATCAGCGGTGTATATAACAATAACCAGTTTTGCCTTCCTAATTGTAGTTTGTAGTTTTTTTTACATCTTAAATTCACTATGTTTACAACAAAAAATGACACCGAATACTACAGCCATATCGTAGGAATCAACGAGGACAAACCGAGTGTTGATAAATGACGCGCGTGTCGCCGGATCAACTTGCCACACACGGCGCAGAGAGAGTTTTCAGAGTTTGGTACAAGCTAAGAGCGTTTAGTCTTTAATTATATGCAGTGATGTTATAGAGCTCTGTAACCTTAACTGAAACTATCGGGTATCCGAAATAAAAATTTAACCGTATCCGTTTCACAAGTTGCGGATATTTTTTAATTTATTTTTTTACTTCAAACTTGTTTAGCGTTTGACCTCGCTCTCACCTGATGGGAAGTGACGATGCGATCGAAGGTGTAGCATGCTAGCCAAGTAAATACCTATTCACTCTTCTCTTGAACACGCCCGGGTCATATTTCGCCGGAAACACAGACGCTGTCATTCCATTCCTTAGCAGTTCTAATAAGAACGTGGAATCAAATGGAAAGTGGAAGTTACATTGAACTTAAAATTGAGGAGATGTATAATAAATACTTACCTATATGGCTGATAATAATTTATAATACAAAATAATAACTTAGACTATATAAAACCTATAAATAAAGCAGTAGTGCGCAAGCAGTACTGTGTTCCGGTTTGAAGGGCAATGTAGCTAGTGAAATTACTGGGCAAATGAGACTTTATGATCTGATCTCACAGTCGTGTAATCTTATTACCAGACTGTGTTGATGTCTCAGGATGATGTGCGCATTGCAGCAGTCATGCGAAACTTTACATGTTGGAGTTCCGAGTGACACTGTTCTGTTATGGGCGGCCGTGTCACTTAACATCAGGTGAACGACTAGCTCGTCAGATCATTCAATAACATAAAAATAAAAGATAAAAACCAAACTATTAATACATGCTGGCACTCATGAATGAACCCATTTGAAATCTTCCACGCATGTGTCAGTCAGTCAGTCAGTTTATGTGCACTCATCGTGCACATAAACTGACTGACTGGCCAGATAGCTCTGCCTTTTTAACTATAGGTTGTGGGTTCGATTCCCACACACGCCAAACAGTTGTGTGATAAACATCGACGTTTGTTCTGTTTTTTTTTTTTTTTTTTTTTTTTTTTTAAGTTTTGGCTCCACACTTTTGTGTATTTAGCCAGTGTCAAGTAATTGATAATTTATCAAGTTAATGATATTTCACGCAAATATGTGCCAAGTCATAGTCGAAGTCATCAAGTCAAGTCATAGTCAAGTCATAGTCTAGTCAAAGTCATACTCCTAGTAAAGTAGTGACAACTTTACTTGAAGCTTCTATGGAGTTTTGGAAACAACACGAAAAGAAACGTTTCACCATCATTATACCAAATTCCCACACTCAAGCCTGTAATCCAGCACTTAACGAATAGAATGCCACCAATTTTATGCCCTAACACTGAAAATAACACAAGGTTTGGAAAATAATACAAAGCGGTGACGCAATCTTTTCGTTTTCCCGCCAAAACTCCTTGTTCTGTGTTTGGGTGTTATATTATACTCCATGTATGTAGTTACAATTAAAAAGTATCAAAGTATTATATCAGTTAACTGATTCTCAAAGTACAAGCTTTTTGTTTAATTTGGGGATAGATGGCGCTGTGTGGAATGTCCACAAATATTTATCTTATTTATATATCTCTTATAACTTGAACCACAAAAATTTCTACCAACACAACAAAAAGCCACAAAATTTTGGTGTTTCTCCCCATCAATCATTACGTAGACAATTATGAATGTTTCGGACAAATTGTACACTTGATTTTGATGGGGTTTTTTAATGGGTATAGCTACCGAAAGAGTCGCAATAAGCGCAATGAGAAAGCCGTCAGTTTATTCAAGTACTTGCGGCATGAAATTAAAATAGGTCATTCAAGTACTTACGGCACGAAATTAAAGTAGGCCATTCAAGTACTTACGGCATGAAATTAAAATAGGCCATTCAAGTACTTACGGCATGAAATCAAAATAGGTCATTTAAGTACTTTGATTTGATTTTGATTGATTTATTCATTCCAATCAAAGTACATTTTAAGTACTAACAGTATAAAATTAAAATAGGCAATTCAAGTACTTACGGCATGAAATTAGGTATAATTATAAATTGGGTAATTAAAATAGGTCATTTAATACTTACGGTATAAGATTAAAATAGGTAATTTAAGTACTTACGGTATGAAATTAAAGCGATCGCAGTTGCACTAAACCATACGCGCAAACGTGATTTTTTTCACTTAATCCAAAATTCAACCTACCTGTCAATATTTGTTAAGAAAAGAATGTTAATATTAAGCAAACAGCGAAATGTGTGCAGTAGAATACGGGAGCTGGGAGGTACAGGTTTTTATACACGTTTGCTTTTTATAGGGAAGAGACGATATCGACATTTATCTATACTAGGTGGTAGGACTTTCCTGCAAAGTTCGTCTAGGTAGGTACCACCGCTTTGCCAGTTATTCTGCTGCCAAGCAGTAGTGCGCAAGCACTGCTGTGTCCGGTTTGAAGGGCACTGTAGCTAGTGAAATTACTGGGCAAATGAGACATTATGATCTGATCTCACAGTTTAGTAATCTTATTACTAAATTGTGCTGATGTCTCTGGATGACGTGCGCAGTGCAGTGTCACAGTTTAGAGTTCCGAGTGACACTGCAGCTGATATGGGCAGCCGTGTCGTTTAACATCAGGTGAACGGCTAGCTCGTCACGTCATTACTAACATTAAAATTCAAAGTCCTGACTGACTTATATATCAAAGCACAGCCTAAACCGCTGGTCCTAGAGACTTGAAATTTGGAGGGTGTGTTCTTTGTAAAGTGTAGGTATCTACTAAGAAAGGATTTTTTGAAATTCCACCCCTAAGAGAGTGAAATTGGTGGTTGAATTATCTATGAAAAAATTTCTTCTTTGTTTCCTATAGGCCACGCGGGCGAAACTGCGGGTAGAAGCTAGTTCTCTAATATAACTAGCGGCCCGCCCCGGCTTCGCAATGTTATACGGATTTTGGGTTAAGCGTTTTAAAAATAACAGTTTTTACACGAACTAGAATGAGTCCATAGCGGTCAAACGTGACACGTAATTTATAACGCTCAACGATCACATACATATATCCTGGACCCTAACTAGGATTCCCTGTGTTTAGGGACCCAGGAACTACGAGGACCGTGGTCTCACGATACCCAGATACAGAACATGTATTTGCGCTTTTTTCTTCTGTGCACAAATACTTGTTCTTCCGCGGGAATCGAACCTGCCGCCTCCGGGCTATGAGTCGTCCTGCTCAACCACCACACCATACAAAAATATATAAAAGCTAACGCTAAGTTGTTAAATTTTCTTCATTTTTATTATTTGTTAGGTAATAAGCAATAACAAGGCACAATTTAGGCGACAGACCTGATAGGTTGGTAGTATAACCCTGCCTTCTGAACTGTGGGTTGTGGGTTCGATTACCCAGAACAAACATTTGTGTATTGAACATCGATGTTTGTTCTGTGTCTGGGTGATATATTGTATTCTATGTATGTATTTACAAGCTTTGATTAGTTTGGGGCTAGATGACGCTGTGTGAAATGTCCACACATATTATTATTTGGGGAAATTTCAGTTGGGTGTTACCGTTCAAAACCTACAGCCGTTTATATGTCAGATAGATATCGAAAGTTTTATAATAGGATCCAGTTTTTACCTTTTCGGTACGGAACCCTAAAAATCATATCATGCTTGCTGAAAAATCAAAACGTAAAGTTTGTCGGCGTTACCAGGAATCGATCGATGAAATTTTTCAACCCAGCCCTATATTATTAAAATTAATCCAGCCTTTAAAATAAAAACTCTTTCGGAAAATAACTCCGATATATCAGAGTTCCCATGTTTACTTAGGGCCTTAACGTTTAAGGTGACTACTTGAAAATGTCAAATAACTTTTTTTACATTGTCTGCTCGTTCGTAACTAAGGATCGAGACATTTGGCCGAGGACCCGTGGCTTCGTCCGATTTCTATGGATAGACTAGCGGCCCGTCCCGGCTTCGCTCGGGTGGACGTTTATTTATTAAATATTTTATAATATACGAAAAACAATGTATCACGCACCGGCGCCATCCACTTAAAATGTTGGTTTGTCCTGAATTTTTCCTGAATTTTCTTTGCTATAAACCTCACGGAGCCCGAGACCTTTCCAACGAATGCAAAACCGTGGAAATCGGTTCGTGCGTTCTGGAGTTATAGCGTCAGGAAGGAAAACCCGACTTATTTTTATATAGTAGATTTTTTTTTGGTTGTTTAGTGTATGATGCGACGATCTAGCCGTTCACCTGATGCTAAGCGACACGACCGCCCATAACAGAACAGTATCACTCGGAACTCTAACAAAGTTTCGCGTGACACTGCACTGCGCACATCATCCTGAGACATCAGCACAGTCTGGTAATAAGATTACTAAACTGTGAGATCAGATTTTAAAGTCTCGTTTGCCCAGTAATTTCACTAGCTACAGTGCCCTTCAAACCGGAACACAGTAGTACTTGCTAGCTACTGCTTGGCGGCAGAATAACTGGCAAAGCGGTGGTACCTACCTAGACGAACTTTGAGATGAACATTTTGTTATATTGTATTCTATGTATGTATTTACAAACAAAAAGTATCTAAGTATTGTATCAGTTACGCACTACTGCTTGGCGGCAGAACAACTGGCAAAGCGGTGGTACCTACCTAGACGAGCTTTGTAGAAAATTCTTACAACCTAGTAAAATAAGAATAAGTAAGAATATTTCTACCCTATTAATAGACATTGCTTAGTGGAGGAATAGTTATTTTGTGTAAGATATCTCACGTAACTAAAGTTACGTGCTAACGCTCGCGAAAGCCGCCGCGGCTTGCGTTAGTAACTGGCTCCCAGAAGGACATCGAATATGTCCGAAACCTGGTCGGAGTAATTTCGACTTTTAATTGGCGTGAGTTTAGCCGTTAGTTATCTTACAAAATGTGTCAAACTCACGAAAGTTTTCAAACATTGAAGTAAAACTTCTTTACGCACGCTTGACTTGGGGAGTAAGCTGGCGAGGCGAACGGAATTTGAAAGTTGTTGGTTAACGTAGATCTCCATTGTAAATATAACAAAGTTAAAAATTACTTGAAATTTGTATTATTATGTTGGAATGTCCGGTATTGCAATTGTCAAGATGGCGACATTAACATTGAACAAAGCAAAAACAAAGTTATACCGGCCGATAGATGGAGCTAAACTAAAGTTTTACTTCAGTCGTGAGGTCTAAAGCACACTCGTTTTTTTTATTGTTTAGTTTAAGCATAAAATAATGTTAAATATTAAATTGTAATCGTACTTTTCGATCAAATCACAGATTCATTAACAAAAGGCACCGAATGCTAGGGACGACAGAAAGCGGAAGAGTTTTCACACGGCATTCCATGTCTGGTCAATAGGGTTGCCACGCGATATTGTGACTTAACTATAATAGGCGTAAGAACGAGATAATCAAGCGTGAAGGCTGAATAGGTACTGCTATATTTTTTTTCATAAACCACACTAATATTATAAAGGCGAAAGTTTGTATGTGTGTATGTTTGTTACTCTTTCACGCTCAAACGGCTGAACGGATTTGGATGAAATTCGGTACCAAAATAGCTTATACACTGGATCAACATACACGCTACATTTTATCCCGGAAAAGTGAAATTTTCCCGTGGGATGAGCAAATAATTAAAATACTTTTTATCCGCGGGTGAAACCGCGGGGCGCAACTAGTAAATAATATACTTCAAAAAATAGATAATCGTGAAAACAAAAAATAAATATCTCAAAAAATGACAAAGTTACAGGCATTTCAATATACAGGATTAGAAAGAGACAGATCAAACACAGTGACGTCAGTTAACATCTTCGTTTGCAAGAAAGGGACAGGACATGCCCACTCCAGACTTTAACCTTACTTATTTTCATAAAGTAGCATAAAAATGGATGTAATCAATAAAATCATAAGTAAAGTCGATACATAAATAACAGAGTAGTGCGCCTTTACAGCCTTATTAATAAACGGGTATTTGTCTCGAACTAGTTACTTCAGCTTTTGTCCTTTTTTTGCTACTGGAATATTTAGCTGGATCGAAAGAGACAAAAGATGGTGTAACTAGTCTAAAGCTAGTTCGTGTTTATTAATAAGGCTGTAAAGGCGCACTACTCTGTTATTTATGTATCGACTTTACTTATGATTTTATTGATTACATCCATTTTTATGCTACTTTATGAAAATAATATTTATTTGTAAATTTTTAATAGTAGTCAAATATCTTGTTTAAATATTTAATAGGGAATATTTTATGATTGTATGTTAATTTAATTTATTTTTGCGGTTCAACGGTGCACTAATAAAATAAGTAATAATAACGCCCAACGATCACATACACTACTAGGTGGTAGGACTTTTCTGCAAAGTTCGTCTAGGTAGGTACCACCGCTTTGCCAGTTATTCTGCCGTCAAGCAGTAGTGCGCAAGCACTGCTGTGTTCCGGTTTGAAGGGTACTGTAGCTAGTGAAATTACTGGGCAAATGAGACTTTATGAACTGACCTCACAGTTTAATAATCTTATTACTAGATTGTGCTGATGTCTCAGGATGACGTGCGCAGTGCAGTGTCACGCGAACCTCTATACTTTAGAGTTCCGAGTGACACTGCTACTGATATGGGCAGCCATGTCGTTTAACATCAGGCGAACGGCTAGCTCGTCACGTCATTCCTTAACATAAAAAAAAAACATAGATCCTGGACTAGGATTCCCTGTGTCTAGGGACTCAGGAACTACGAGGACCATGCTCCCACAACACTCAGGTCCGTATTACAGAACGATGCTCAGTCATCGATCGATGCTCAAGCAGTGATTTCATTCACTAATTGATCACTTTATGAATGAAATCTCTGCTTGATCACTGATCGATGACTGAGCATCATTCTGTAATACGAACCTTAGACTCAAAACAAGTATTTGCGCTTTTTTTTCCTGTGCACATATACGAGAATCGAACCCGCAGTCTCCGGGTTATGAGCCGACCTGCTCAACCACCACACCACAGGCTGCATATTATTTTCAACTTTTCTTGCCGGTGACAACCCTACGCTAGGTAATTTGGTTCATTAGTCGGTCCCACATCGCAGCCGTCCTTTCATCTTGCCGACATCTTGCTATGTTATTAAAACCTATATACTTAATTTATTATATTATGTACGATGGCATAGGACTCAAAATGGCGTGGCAACTCCTTATTGTGTGAGAACCATTGTCGTGTAGACCTAAAGATTGTCGAATGCGGCTATAGCTTTATTGGCAATGTACCTTTTTAAAATTCTATTATTCAATATCTAATAAATAGAGTTGTAGCGGGAAAACGAAAAAGATCGCGTCACCGCATTGTATTATTTTCCAAAACTTGTGTTGTTTTTAGTGTTAGTGCATATAACTGGTGGCATTTTATTCGTTAAGTGCTGGATTACAGGCGTGAGTGTGGGAAAGTGGTATAATGATGGTGAAACGTTTCTTTTCGTGTTGTTTCCAAAACTCCATAGAAGCTTCTGGTAAAGTTGCCACCACTTTACTAGGAGTATGACTTGACTAGACTATGACTTGACTTGATGACTTAGACTGTGATTTGACTTGACACATACAACATACGTATAAATTAACTTGATAAATTAATTACTTGACACTTTCTTGATTACTTCCGAACTGGAGGCTGTGGGTTTGATTCCCACGCAGAACAAAATTTTGTGTGATGAACATAAATGTTTGTTCTGTGTCCGGGTGTTATATTGTATTCTATGTATGTATTAAAAACAAAAAGTATCTAAGTATTGTATCAGTTATCTGGTTCCCATAGTACAAGCTTTGCTTAGGTTGTAAAAATATATGTTTATTTTTTAATCGTAGTAGATTAAATAAACCTATACTAGTTGCGCCCCACGGTTTCACCAGCAGATAAAAAGTACCCTATGTGTTAATTCAGAGTATAAGCTGAAGCATGCCAAGTTTCATTAAAATCCATTCAGTAGTTTTTGCGTGAAAGAGTAACAAATAACTATATACAGGGGTCTAGACAATCTATATTGCTGCGTTGCACTGCCCTGCAAAAATTTCCATGTTACACCCAGGTTAACTGGAAGATAATGCTCTCTAGCATTAAGTTCGCCTTTGTACCTACATTTGTTATTTGTGCAATAAAGCATTTTCTATCTATCTATCTACAGGTTTACGGGATAAATCGTGCTAAATCCATTAAGGGCGTGGAGTACCCATCATTTCTGACTTATTTCACTATGAAACACCCTAGCCTAAACTTAACCCTTTTCGAGATATTATACTTTTAATTATTTTTTTCAAAATTGCCGAATTTTACTCTAGAAAATTTAATTATGTTTAATGTTTATTTTGTTTGGGACGAGTTGGCTGGACTGCAGTTGCGACCATTTCTCGCCCCCGGTACGGCTGACGAGGGGGTTATTAGTGGGTTCGAGTCCCACATACCCCCTGCCACCACCCCGTGGGGTAGCGCGAAGGCATTTCTCCCCATAAAAAAAAGGGTGTTTCATAGTGAAATAAGTCAGAAATGATGGGTACTCGACGCCGTTAACGGATCTAGCACGATTTTATTTTTTCGTATACAAACTTACGCGTTCATAATATTAGTAAGTATTAAATGCCCTTTCATTAAAGTCAGAAAACCAATCAGAGGAGAATGAAACGGCAAAACCTTTGTGGTGATCAATATATCGACATTATCCTTATTGCAATGCCTATCGTATTGCAATCTTACAGACAGACAGACACATAATGCTGTGGGCGTGAGGGTCTTTGATGACTTGGCAATCATGCTCCAGGCGGCCCTTTTCAAATAACAGCTAGATATTATCAAGGCTTTAAAACTATTTTACCATCGTAAATTTTTTAAATTGATCCTTACTTTTCAAAATTAAGTGTTTTCGACTTTGGTAGGACTAGGTGGTAGGACTTTTCTGCAAAGTTCGTCTAGGTAGGTACTTCCGCTTTGCCAGTTATTCTGCCGCCAAGCAGTAGTGTGCAAGCAATGCTGTGTTCCGGTTTGAAGGGCACTGTAGCTAGTGAAATTACTGGGCAATTGAGACTTTATGATCTGATCTCACAGTCGAGTAATCTTATTACCAGACTGTGCTGATGTCTCAGGATGATGAGCGCAGTGCAGTGTCGCGCGAAAATTTATATTTTGGAGTTCCTGGTGACACTGTTCTTTTATGGGCAGCCGTGTCGCTTAACATCAGGTGAACGACTAGCTCGTCACATCATTCACTAACATAAAAAAAAGTTGAAGCGCGCCGAAAAGGTCGATAAAGCAGTCAAGTAATAGTCGTAACATTTTTTTTTTTTATTCACTCAGCTCCATCTAGCCCCAAACTAAGCAAAGCTTGTACTATGGAAACTAGATAACTGATACAATACTTAGATACTTTTTTGTTTGTAAATACATACATATAATACAATATAACACCCAGACACAGAACAAACACCTATGTTCATCACACAAATGTTTGTCCTGGGTGGGAATCGAACCCACAACCTGCAGTTCAGAAGGCAGGGATACTACCAATTGAGCTAACGGGCCAGTCGAATATACTGTGAGTCAGCAAAAAAAAAAACAAGTAAAAAACGAGCAAAACAAGCTCGTTGATCGGCAAAAACGTCAAGACATATCAGCAATCAATACTGTCGATTCTGTGTCGCATACTCTAAAGCTAAACGAAATTAACATATTTCCGTCTTTTTCATTTCCCCTTTATCAGAAGAGTACCGCCATACTTTAAGTTTACTTTAGTTTTAGAGAATGCGACACAGAATCGACACCATTGTATTACTTATTTTCGGCGGTTTCGATTCCCGCGACAGGACAAATAGTTTTTAATCTGTGCACATGTACATAAAAAAAGCGCAAATACTGGTTCTGAATCTGGGTGTTGTGGGACCATGGCCCTCGTAGTTCCTGGGTCCCTAGAAACAGGGAATCCTAGTTAGGGTCCAGGATCTATGTATGTGATCGTTGGGCGTTATTATTATTATAAATACCTGAACGGGATAAATTGGCAACCTTTTAGGTTTAAAGAAATTTATTCTCAAATAAGACAAAAAAGTCACTTCTAGAAAACAAAGTGGGTGTTATATTGTATTCTATGTATGTATTTACAAACAAAAAGTATCTAAGTATTGTATCAGTTATCTGGTTCCCATTGCAAAAGCTTTGCTTAGTTTGGGGCTTGACGGCGTTGTGTGAGGTGTCCACAAAAAAAATTTGTTAGAGTCAATAAATGTCAATACAAGTACATTCATCGTCACTTTAATTAATGTAGGTTTTAATTGTGGTACTAAGCACTATTAGAAGTTTAGTATTTAGAAGTCCCTAGACACAGGGAATCCTAGTTAGGGTCCAGAATCTATGTATGTGATCGTTGGGCGTAGCTCTTTTATTTTATAGTCAGGTAACAACAACACCTGATGAAAACCAAAGACGCGGTCCTATGAAGAACTGCGTCTCTGTCGGCATCGATATATACATGACAAATGACTTATTTGGACAGACGGACAGACAGGTGACACCGGGCCACCTGCGTTGTATGCTCGAGGATGACAAATTGTTTTATTAGTAGACGTGAAACTAGTTTTAGCACTACGTTTTACTTGCGATTTTAAAGATTATTTGGACCTGTGTGTTTAAGGGGGGTGCGAGGTGAATCTCACCCAATCTCACGTAGTGGAGAGACAAATATCACGTAATTTTGTATTAGTCAGAAGTAGGTAGTAAGAGCATAGATATGGCGCCACAAAACTATCACAGTAACCTCTCGATTGTTTAGTCACCTCCCAAGCGGAAACTAAATATCATGTGAGATTACGTTGAAGGAGACGAGAGCGGGAGATTTCCCCCCTTTCTGACCCCCTGTCTTGAGTTAGTTAAATGTCACGAAATCTCACCAAGGTAGAAAAATCGCCAAAATTATTTGTAAAAAACATCGGTCTTAACGACGTAGACTTAAATATCAATTCAGTCTGAACTTGAGCTTAAAGACAATGCGCCCAATGACTGAATTTAAAACGCTTTCAATTAATATTTATTTATATTGTGTTTTTAAAAACAATGAAAACTGCTATAATGTTTGTTGCAAATTTTTTTAAACATTTCGATAGGAACTAGTAAAATTGGTTATGTAAAAAATAAAATTCAAATCAAAGCTCTAAATAAATAATTGTGGGCATTTCACACGGTGCCATCTAGAGAACTAATCAAAGCTTGTATTATGGGAACCAGATAACTGATACAATACTAAGATACTTTTGTTTGTAAATACATACATAGAATGCAATATAACACCCAGACACAGAACAAACATCGATGTACATCACACATATACTTGTCCTTGGTGGGAATCGAACCCACAACCCGACAGAAGGCAGGATTACTACCAACTGAGTGATCGGCCCAGTCAGTCTCGAATCACTCATAACTGATAAACAGCAATTGTAAAGTCGGCAAACACCTTTAAAGATTTTTGACAAATGATTAGTTGACATCTCGTGGCCTCAGGTACCCCTTTTTTTACACCCTGTCCACCCTTTTATATGTGAAAAAAAAAAACGCATACTCTACCAGCCTTATTAATAAACACGAACTAGCTTTAGACTAGTTACACCATCTTTCGATCCAGATAAATATTCCAGTAGCAAAAAAAGGACAAAAGCTGAAGTAACTAATCCGAGACTAATACCCGTTTATTAATAAGGCTATACAAGTGGTAGGGCATTTCTGGTTCTACAAAAGTACGTCTTAATGGGTACCAATACTGCGAGATATTCTGCCGCAAAGCAGTAGTGTGCAAGCATTGTATTCCAGTAGCGCACTGTAGCTAGTTAAATTACTGGACAAATGAGATATTATAATCTGATCTCACAGTCTAGTAATCACTGTAATGATATAACATTATAGAAACTGACGTGAGTACTCATAACTACAGTCAGCGCCGAGCCGCCACCGCGCATACTCCTTGAGGATGGGCATCTATATTGCCCGAACGCCGGTCGAGTTATTCGACTGTATCTCGTGAGTGCTAGCCGTGTAATAGTCACTGTAATGATGTCTCAAAATGACGTGCGCAGTGCAGTGTCACGGGAAATTTTGTAATTTAGAGCTGGAGCTCTAGTGACACTGCAACTGTTATCGGCGGCCGTGTCGCTTAACATCAGGCAAATGACTAGCTTGTTAACAATATACACATAGTACACGGTTGGTTATGCGAAAAACTAATCCACGTGTTTATAAAATAATTTGTATTTAAATCTATTCAAATATATTCAAAAGCAAACAAATTAGATCTAGCATAATAATTACACCAATTAAGACTTGTAATCAAAAAGATTATTACATTTACATATTAATGTAATGCATTCATTAGTTATTTTGACAGCCTCTGTGGTGTGGTGGTTGATCAGGTCGGCTCGTAACCAGGTGGCGGCGGGTTCGATTGCCGCGGCAAGACAAGTATTAGAACATACGAAAAGTGTGCACAAATACTGAGTCTGGGTGCTGTGGGACCATGGTCCTCGTAGTTCGTAGGTCCCTATATACATATCCTAGTTAGGGTCCAGGATCTATGTATGTGATTGTTGGGCGTTATTTATTTAAGCACACTTAAAAACTTAACAAGCAGTAGTGCGCAAGCACTTTTGTGTTCTGGTTCAAAGGGCACTGTAGCTAGTGAAATTACTGAGCAAATGAGACTATGATCTGATCTCACAGTCGAGTAATCTTATTACCAGACTGTGCTGATGTCTCAGGATGATGTGCGCAGTGCAGTGTCACGCGAAACTTTATATTTTGGAGTTCTGAGTGACACTGTTCTATTATGAGCGGCCGTGTCGGTGAACGATTAGCTCGTCACAACATTCATTACGTTATATCAAAAGGATTCTCAATTCTTAATTTTTTTTAATGGGAACATTAAATTCACTACACCATTATATAAACAGATTTAAATAATATTGCTTTCACTCGAGAGTTCATATACAGGCCATATTTTCCCGGAAAATTAAAGATTCGGAAATCTTTAATTGGGGAAACGGGTGATTTGCGGGTGAAACCGCGGTACGCTTCCAATATCAAACATAATTATTACAGCTAGTAAATAAACTAAAAAGAAGAAAGTTCATGCATTGTACTTGGACAATTCGAAATCGACTTCGCTCTACGTAATGTTGTTGGGAGTATTTGTAAACTTTGTATTTTGCTAAAACGACTAGAATTAACATAAAGGATTTTAAGGTATATAATTAGTTTTAAACTAAAAAAAACGAGTGTGCTTTAGGCCACACGACTGAAGTAAAACTTCTTTAGTTTAGCTCCATCTATCGGCCGGTATAACTTTGTTTAATGTTAATGTCGCCATCTTGACAGTTGTAAATTGTCATTTTACCGGACATACTAACATAATAATACATTTTTTTTTAGTTTGGTCCCGAATGAAGTGAGACCAGGGAAGCACCAGCTTTCTAATAAAAATAGAATCATCAAAACCGGTTCACGCAGTCCAAAGTTCTGAGGTTTAGCAACTATTAAAAAATCGGTTGAATCTAGAACCTCTTGCTTTTTTAAAGTCGGTTAAAAATGAAAAACAATGCAGTAGCAAAACTTAATGTACGCCAATACTAGTAGGCAACGTACCTAAAATGCTGAACTAATTTAATTGGACTGGCCCGATAGCTCAGTTGGTAGTAACCCTGCCTTCTGAACTGTGGGTTGTGGGTTCGATTCCCACTCAGGACAAACATTTGTGTGATGAACATAGGTGTTTGTTCTGTGTCTGGGTGTTATATTGTATTCTATGTATGTATTTACAAACAAAAAGTATCTACGTATTGTATCAGTTATCTGGTACCCATAATACGAGCTTTGCTTAGTTTGGGGCTAGATGGCGTTGTGTGAGATGTCCGCACATATTATTATTATTATATTATTATATATTAAATATATCACTAATTTTTACCTAGGCATTACATGAACTTCCCTCCATTCTCAATACGCCGGTAACATAATAACACTTCAATGCGTACTCTAACATTCAATAGGTGCATAATTGGTACGTCTGACCCCTCGCGATCCATAGATCTCTCGCGATCTATAGATCAATGATCTATAATCAGAATAGCGGTTCTCGGTGGAAAGGGGGCTAGCTTTTGTGTGCGAAGAAAGTTATTTTGATTGTTGACATTGTGTTTTATTATTTTGATTACATATTAATAATGTTACGTGGTTTTCTGTACACATTTTTTCACACCACCGTTTTGCCAGTTATTCTGCCGCCAAGCAGTAGTGTGCAAGCACTACTGTGTTCCGGCTTGAAGGGCATTGTAGCAAACTCTTTGTTTTTATATAAAACCTGTTTACTTAAGTTTTTATTCAAAATTTAAAAACTATATTTTTGTTCTTTTTTGGCATTAGATTTTGACAGATTGTCTTTGATTTTTCGCCTACGAAGTTGGTTGTATTTTTTTGCATAATTTTCTGCTTTTTAAATATACTACTATCATTTTACAAGTCCATTAAGGTTTTTATTATCATCTGCACCACGTAGTTCACTTCATTTTGGTCCTTCACCCTACATTTCCAGCACCTGAAATCGTAAGTAGATATTTTCCATTTTATCTATCATATTTCATTTTGATTCTGTCGTGTTTTAAAACATCGTATCAACCTATTTTCATTAAGTATATTAGAAAAAATTTTAATGATCACCCGCAGTAAAAGTAGAATTATGTCAGCAAACCCTCCACCTAGTACACAGCCCAACAATGAGTCGTCTAGCGTTCATAATTCGCAGCCCGACATGCCTAAATTACAAGGCAGCAATGCCTCGAGTGCGCGAACCGCCCGATCCAGGTCATCGTCTACGATGAAAGCGCAAAAAGCAGCATTGGAAGCGCTTGCTTTGCGCCGCCGTCTGGAGCGCGAGCAAGAATTCGCTGCACGGGAGCGTGAGCGAGATAGAGAACTTGCCGCTTTACAGCAGCAGGTGGAGGACAGCGAGCTACAAGCCGAACTCGCTGCTCTTGATGCCGACGCTGAGGGCAGCTGTGGGAGCCGCGGCAGCTGTACCAGGGTGAGCTCAAATAGGACTTCTCAATGGGTAGAAAATCATTGCGATCCATCTCGTTACAACGTTAATAGAGGCATTTCCGCAGTAGGATGTGAACAACAGTGTTCTGTTCCACCCCCGGGCCAGTTGGTGCCACCGCCGGTCCTGCCGGTACCACGTCCGGTCCTGCCGGTACCATCACCGGTCCTACCGTCATCACAACCGGTCGAGTCGGTACCGCCACCAATGGCCACACGGGCTACTGCATCCCCTTTTAACCTTGTCGAGCGACAAAAACAATTGCCTAACATCAACAAGGTGTCCGAGGCGGCTGGCATCATGCCTCCGCTCGTTCCTGCGGATCACACTGTTCTTTTACAAGCCGTAGCCGACACCGCTGCTGCTGCAAAGGCTCTCGCTAGTAGCCCGAGTGAAAAAAAACTGGATTTGTTTCCATTTTCTGGCAACACGCTGCAATGGCTACATTTTAGACGTATTTACGACGTTACTAAAATACATTTTTCCTCTCTAGAAAATTTAAACCGACTACATAATGCAGTCCGCGGTCCGGCACGTGATGCTGTCGCCGCGCTGCTAATGTCAGCGGAGGACCCGGAAGAGATCATGCGCGCACTCGAAGATAACTTCGCGCGCCCCGAGCTCATCGTTTTCAAGGAAGTATCTTCTTTAAAAAATCTTCCACGTTTGGGTAACGATCTAAAAGAACTCGGAATTCTCTCAAATCGGGTACGTAGCTCCATCTCTACAATAAAATTGCTTAAACAAATAGAGTATTTATACTCACCAGAATTGTTTCACGCGGTACTTAGTAAATTAAACCCTACCATGAAAGTTAGGTGGAGCGATTTTGCTATAGTAGACAACACTGGGCGTCCTAAGCTAGAAATATTATCCGACTTTTTAAAGCGTGAGTTAGATCAACATATTCGGTTTGGTTTATCACCCGAGTCTAGCTCCGCACAAAACACGCAAACCTTTTTAGTCGACAAACAATTTAAGCGTGAAAATATAAATATGGTCACACATAAGGCTGAATCTAAGGTTGGACCATGCTCATTTTGTAAAAAAGACCATAATATTAAGGTTTGTTCGGAATTTAAGTCTCTTACGGTCGATAATAGGTGGCAGTGGTTACGAGAAGCGAAAGTGTGTTACCGATGTCTTAGGGGTAGTTCACATCAATGGAAAACGTGCAAAGTTAGTCCATGCGGTATCGATGGATGTCAATTACGTCATCACCCACTTCTTCACAACAAATTATCTTCTACTTCTCTTGTCAACACACTCGATACTACGATTGAACTAAATACCGCTCCGACTTCTACTGTTACTAAACCGACCGAAGAAAAAGTAGTCGTGTCTACCACCTCTACAGGCGTTAAACAACCAAGCACTATTTTAGCTCTACGTCCTCGTGCCTATTTGAAGATTGTACCTGTCACCGTTTCCGGCCCTTCAGGAACCTGCGACGTGTACGCTCTTCTTGACGACGGGAGTACTGCTACGTTAATAGACTCTACTGTCGCTGCGCAGATAGGAGCTTCGGGGCCCCAACAGTTGATTACAGTTAACGGAATCGCAGGTTTCGAGCGTAGAACTACAGTGTCATATGTTGATTTTAATATTAAGGGCAGGTATACACAAGAAACATTTTTAGTCAAAAATGCTAGGGCCATGGAGTCTTTATCTTTGCGCCCACAAACTATTCAGCGTGAAACTATCGACTCTTTGTCACATCTGACAGATCTGGTTGACTTTTTGGTGTACGAAGATGCCAGGCCAATGGTTTTAATAGGAGCTGAACATTGGCACTTGTCCATTAACCGTGACGTACGTGTTGGTAGAAGAAACGAACCCGTAGCCTGCTGTACCGCACTAGGGTGGACTTTATACGGTGTAGCTTCTAGCAAAACGAAGTTGATTGACTTTGTAAATCATAGTACATTCACTGAGACGTGTATAGACGAAAACTTAGAATTCTTAATAAAAGAACAATATAAGATAGATTCTTTAGGTATCTGTAAGACCGAAACTTTACATAGCAAGCAGGATCAACGTGCAGTAGATATTCTTGATGCCACATCTAGGCGCTTACCCACTGGCCGATTTGAGGTAGGCATGCCATGGCGAGACAATATTCAGCGTGTTCCTGATAGTTATCCACAAGCAATGTCGCGATTTTTAAGCTTAGAAAGACGTATGGCCAAAGACGCCAATTTTGCTAAGGCATATGACGTCTTTATGACAAACATGTTACACAAAGGTTACGCAGAGGAGTGTGTTCTTGAGACGTATTATGCTAACCATAAAAATGTTAAAAGTGATACGGAATTGCGCCTTTATCTGCCACATTTTGGCGTTTATCATCCTCTAAAGTGTAAAATTCGCGTAGTACATGATGCCGCAGCCAGGAATGAAGGAGTTAGCCTGAATTCTTTATTGCTTTCTGGTCCTGACCTGCTTCAGTCTTTACTGAAGATTTTATTTGGTTTTCGGGAAGGCCGCATTGCCATTACAGCGGACATCAAGGAAATGTTTCCTCAGGTCCGGATCAGGGAGCAGGATAGAGACGCTCTCCGATATTTATGGAGACCTGAAAAAACACAACCCATAAAGGAATTCAGGATGACGGCCGTCATTTTTGGCGCGTGTTGTAGCCCTTTTATAGCGCATTATATAAAAAATAAAAACGCTCATGAGCACATAAACTCATATCCTAATGCCGTGGACGCGATCTTACACAAACACTATATGGATGATTATATAGACTCGTTAGATAGCGTCAATGAAGCAGCTCAGTTAGCAGCGGACATTGTCACAGTTCACAGAGCTGCATGCTTTGAAATGAGGGGTTGGATTTCTAATGATCCAGCAGCACTCGATCTCGTCAGTGACGATTTATGGGCTGCTCGATCGTCGGAAATAGATCTCGGCGACTCGACTAATAACATACGCGCTCTAGGGATTGCGTGGAATCCCGCTACGGACGAGTTAGGGTTCCGCACCGGTCTAGTCACCCTTCCTAGCCCGCTTACAAAACGTGCTGTGCTTTCGCACCTCATGCGTTTATACGACCCTTTAGGTTTGTTGGCACCTATAGTTGTTAAGGGCCGCATTCTTTTTCAAAACGCATGGCGGTTAAGCATTGATTGGGATACCGAACTTCCCCCAACTGAAGCATTAAAGTGATCAGACTGGTTCCAAGATCTTTTAACAGTCTGTACTCTGAAAATTCCTCGTTGGTATTCAAAAGTCAAAGACTCTGAACCGTCTTATATAGAATTACATGTCTTAGCAGATGCAAGTGAGCTTGCTTATGCCTGTGTTGCTTATTGGCGTTTAGTATATCCGGATGGCAGCATCAACCTCACTCTCATTTCAAGTAAAGCAAGAGTCTCTCCGTTGAGACCAATATCTATACCGCGCTTGGAACTTCAGGCCGCTCTAATTGCTTCTCGGCTCGCACTTACCATCAAGGACAGTCATCGCAAAAAACCATCACGAACTTTTATTTGGACAGACTCGATGACAGTTCTGCAGTGGTTGCGTAGCGATGCACGGTCTTTTAAACCTTTTGTTGCCCATCGTTTAGGCGAAATCTTAGAAAATTCTTCTGTCAATGATTGGCGATGGGTACCAACAGATTTAAATGTAGCCGACGATGCGACTAGAATGAAATCTATTCGTTTGGATCTTTCACACAGGTGGTTTTGTGGTCCATCATTTCTTTTTAAGTCCCCGGAGGACTGGCCAACAGAGCCTATTAATGTCGCACCAGTTCGCGAGGAGCGCAAATGTTCTCTGAACGAATTGGTGGGATTGACGACTGTTAACTTAGATCTACCTACGCCAGTTGCTGCTAATTGTAATCGATTTAGTAACTGGTCACGATTATTACGTGCTACTGCTCGGGCACACCAAGCTGCGGACAGCTTTCGAAACATTTTGGCCTCCATTAGAAATTCCAAATTAAACGGCGATGTTCCTCGTCCGTCATTCCGCCACTCATCAACGTCTACTACTCTTAAGCCTTTAACAGCTGATCTTATTAAAGCCGCTGAAAGGCATATTTTGCAGCAAGCACAATTGGAAAGCTTTTTGGAAGAGTTTCGTTGCATCATCAATTCAAAGCCGATCCCTAAAAACAGTCGCCTTGCCAAACTGTCTCCCACATTAGGAGAAGATAAGTTATTGCGCTTAGCTGGAAGAATTAAAGCCGTAGATAGCATCGATCCTGACACACGATTCCCAGTTTTACTTGACGGCCGCCACCCAGCTGTACGTTTGTTAGTAGAGTCATATCATCGAAGAGCAGGCCACGCAAACCATGAGTTGGTGATTAATGAAATAAGGCAGAAATTCTGGCTCTTAAGACTTCGGGACACGGTGAGGACTACAGCAAAACGGTGCTTATTCTGCAGAATTAGGAAGACGCTACCAATGAACCCTATCACAGGAGATCTTCCACCACAAAGACTGGCTCACCATCAACGGCCATTTACCTACACTGGTGTTGATTACTTTGGTCCCGTCACTGTCACCATTGGCCGCCGCCACGAAAAGCGATATGTGGCTCTCTTTACTTGCCTCACTTCACGAGCACTCCATTTAGAAATTGTACATAACCTTTCCGCTGATTCCGCAATCATGGGCCTTAGGCGTTTCATAGCTAGACGTGGAACACCAAAGACGGTATACTCCGATAATGGCACAGCTTTCGTCGGTGCCAACCGCATCTTGAAGGAGTTTTATTCTACTGATATTTTGGAGTTCGCCGCTACAAAGAATATGACTTGGAGTTTTATTCCACCGGCTGCACCAAGCTTCGGAGGTTGTTGGGAGCGCTTAGTGCGGAGCGTAAAGGTGGCTTTGAAAGCGACACTTAATGAAAGAGCACCTAAAGAGGAAACTTTTAAGACTTTACTGGCAGAAGCCGAAGCATTAGTGAACTCTCGCCCATTGACTCACGTGTCCACAGATCCTGACGATCCCACGACATTGACGCCTTTCCATTTTCTCATCGGTTCATCTTCAAACGAATCGCTGCCTGCAAATTTAGATGACAGTGACCTGATCCGACGCGCGGAATGGAAAAAGGCCTTACGACTCGCTGATCATTTTTGGAATCGCTGGGTGCGCGAGGTCCTGCCAACCATGCAAATACGTGGACAAAGTAGTGGCAATCTTGGGAATGATCTACAAGTAGGGGATGTAGTCATAATTGTGGATGAGTCATTACCACGAGGGACATGGCCTCGAGGTCGAGTACAGAAGTTGTTTCCAGGGAAAGATGGCATAACAAGGGTAGTCGACGTTGCCACACAAGGGGGCTTGCTGCGCCGGCCCTTGAAAAAGCTGGTAAAGCTCGCCACCTAAGATCATTATCTGATCTTGGCAAGTTGAACCAGTTGGTGCATTGCTGCACGAGGGGTAGGATGTAGCAAACTCTTTGTTTTTATATAAAACCTGTTTACTTAAGTTTTTATTCAAAATTTAAAAACTATATTTTTGTTCTTTTTTGGCATTAGATTTTGACAGATTGTCTTTGATTTTTCGCCTACGAAGTTGGTTGTATTTTTTTGCATAATTTTCTGCTTTTTAAATATACTACTATCATTTTACAAGTCCATTAAGGTTTTTATTATCATCTGCACCACGTAGTTCACTTCAGGCATTATAGCTAGTGAAACTACTGAGCAAATTAATCTTTATGATTTGATCTCACAGTCGAGTAATCTTATAACCAGACTGTGTTGATGTCTCAGGATGATGTGCGCAGTGCAGTGTCGCGTGATACTTTATATTTTAGAGTTCCGAGTGATACTGTTCTGTTATGGGCGGCCGTGTCGCTTAACATCAGGTGAACGACAAGCTCAAATGCAGCACATTATTCACTAACATAAAAAAAAACATTAATAGTTTTTCGTGATTTTCAAGCTACGCTACTACAAGAACGCTTTCCATGAGCTATATGTATACTATATATATATGTGTACTTTTTGTGTAAACAAAAAGCGTGAAACTCGCGTCATCGTCACTGAACGCTTCCCATGAGCTATATGTCTACTGTATATATATGTGTACTTTTTGTGTAAACAAAAAGCGTGAAACTCGCGTCATCGTCACCGAACGCTTCCCATGAGCTATATGTATACTGTATATATATGTATACTTTTTGAGTGAACAAAAAGCGTGAAACTCGCGTCATCGTCACCGAACGCTTCCCATGAGCTATATATCACAAGTTACTTAGTTTTCACTTCTTCAGTCCCCAAAGACTGCCGTGCATGTTTTTTATTATGTTTTTTTATGAGAATATTGTAAAAAAATGAAGACTAGAAGATTAAATATATTATATAATAAATAACTATTCTTATAATCTTATTAACGAGTGATAGTTACGGATCGGAAATCTCACTTCCTGTAACGGTTTTTAATAACTTAGGGCCATATGAGGAATAAATTGCCAGCCTCTATGGTGTGGTGGCTGAGCAGGTCGACTCATAGCCCGGAGACAGCGGGTTCGATTCCCGCAGCAGTACAAGTATTTGTGCACAGAAAAAAGAGAAAATACTTGTTCTGAGTCTGGGTGTTGTGGGACCATGGTCCTCGTAGTTCCTGGGTCCTTAGACACAGGGAATCCTAGTTAGGGTCCAGGATCTATGTATGTGATAGTTGGGCGTTATTATTATTATTATTACTTAGGAGTCTACGTCTCTTTGACATTAGATAAGACAATTTATTGCTAAAAACTAAATGTTGCAATTTGTTTATGTATTCCAAAACTATAATTGTATGTAAAATTCATATAACTATCACATACACTGCAAGAACATATATTTCCTTCAAACCACACATCTGAGAGCCATAACGATCACATACATAGATCCTGGACCCTAACTAGGATGCCCTGTGTCTAGGGACCCAGGAACTACGAGGACCATGGTCCCACAACACCCAGACTCAGAACAAGTATATGCGCTTTTTTTCCTGTCCACAAATACTTGTCCTGCCGCGGGAATCGAACCCGCCAAAGAAATGAAATGAAACTTGAAATGAAATGACCACAGATTAGAAAGAACAATTGAAAGGGTGAGAACAAAAAGGGTTTAACTGATTTTTTTTCACAAAATTACTTATGGGTATCGTTGGCTTCAGCGTGAAATTATCTACAGTTATACAGTCTCAAAATACCGAAATGAGGCTTGAATCTCGAGATTTTGAGTCTAAAAACGGTTTATTTGTCACAGAAATACAGTTGGCTTATCATAAAAACATAATATTTTATTATATTATATTTTGACAGTAATTTTATAAATTAGTACTATATATAGTATTTTAAAATAGAATTAAGACATTCTCAAGCAACTAAAATTTACATAAACCTTTTCTATTACCTTATAAGCACTCTACATTAAAATGAAGCCGTTGAAGTTTAAAGTCAATTTTCTCGAAACTATCAATTTGACAGTTAAACCCTTTTTATTCTGAACCCTTCAATTGAACTGTGGCTCCGAAAGTTCTATAAACGAAAATGTACAGGAGTCTAGCCTAACCTAGCCTGTTTTAGCTGTAAGTCTAACTGTGTAGCTAGGCTTTCACTTTCGGTAAAGCACTGCATTTTACGGCCGAAGTGAGTCATTGCAATTGCTTTATATATGCTCTATGACAGCATGAACAACTGTCAATGCCAAACTTTAAAAAATTTTTCGTGTTTAGGCTCCACACTTTTGTGTATTTAGCCAGTGTCAAGTAATTGATAATTTTTCAAGTTAATGATATTTACGCAAATATGTGTCAAGTCACAGTCGAAGTTATCAAGTCAAGTTATAGTCAAGTCAGTCTAGTCAAAGTCATACTCCTAGTAAAGTGGCGGCAACTTTACCAGAAGCTTCTACGGAGTTTTGGAAACAACACGAAAAGAAACGCTTCACCATCATTATACCACTTTCCCACACTCATGCCTGTAATCCAGCACTTAACGAATAAAATGCCACCAAGTTTATGCACTAACACTGAAAATAACACAAGTTTTGGAAAAAAATACAATGCGTTGACGCGATCTTTCTCGTTTTCCCGCCAAAACCATGTGTTAATTTAAGTTGACAGACAGGTTTTTAAGATTGCCAGTATTATTTTTTCAACAAATCTTCCTGTTTGATTCTATTAAAGATAAAAACACACTGTATTGTTACTGGCCGGCAGAAGCGTAAAAAAATATCGGTCAAATTACCAGACTGACAAAAAACTTCTTTCTAAAAATAAATTAATGGAAAGATAATAATTTTAGAAATCTATTACAGCACTGATCGACGTTGATTAAATACTTTTTAAAGAGTTTATATGTTACTAGCTTCTGCCCGCCGCTTCGCCCGCGTGGCCTATAAACGAAGAAGAACATTTTTCATAGATAATTCAACCACTCATTTCACCCTCTTAGTGGTGGAATTTCGAAAAACCCTTTCTAAGTGGATACCTTCACTTTATAAAGAACACACCCTCCAAATTTCGAGTATCTAGGGCCAGCGGTTTGACGTCCGACGCCATTATTCCTCGAAGGAAGAGAAAAATATGTTTAGTTACAAACGAAACTATAGTTTGGTAATTATTTGACACTGGCTAAATATACAAAAAAGTGGAGCCAAAATAAAAAAAACTAAGTTTGACGTGTGTAATGTGAGTGAGCTACAGAGCACAGTGCACAGCAACTGCACAGCAACTGCACAGCAACATTTCCAGCACCAGCTACAGTAAAATAATAATAAATAAATATTTGTACACATTTCACACAGCGCCATCTAGCCCCAAACTAAGCAAAGCTTGTACTATGGAAAACCAGATAACTGATACAATACTTATATACTTTTTGTCTCTAAATACATACATAGAATACAATATAACACCCAGACACAGACCAAACATCGATGTACATCGCACAAATGTTCGTCCTGTCGGGAATCGAACCCATATCCTACAGCTTAGAAGGCAGGGTTACTACAAACTGAACTATTATTCAGCCAGTCATGTAAAAAGTTCAAAGTGCATCTGTATACAATTTAAAAAGTTGACTGGCAACTGCGATCGAAACGAAAAAAGATGGAACGAAAATAAATTTAAAAAAAAAGATAATGAAAAAATAACTGTCACTGAGCGCGATCGACGCGCCAATCAATCAAATTTCGAACATACCTATTTGTAATTACTGCACTCTCTTCGGAGGCTTCGAAGAAAGCAACGAGCAACCTCCTTACCGGTTTACCGTTAGAAACTTACGGCAACTTAAACCGCTGCAATTCTGGCGATTTCACACACATATTAGATTTTTTTTTTACAACTGCAAGATACGGTACTGGCCAGTAACGATCTCAGCGCGACGCGAGCCGCGCGCTTGACCATGACACCGGCGGGGATACGAAAAGCGCGCGCGCGGGAAAACGTCACGTCACTTTGACAGTTATACTTTTTAAAAATGTGATTTCTTTTTTATTACCGTCATCGGTACCTGATTTAATTTTCGTGCAATATACCACGTTTGTGGACAGTCTGAAATAAGTGCAATATTTTTTTAGTTTAGTTATTAGTTGTAGTTTTTTATTAGTTACATGTTAATGTTAGAATAATGATGGATATACACGAATATCAGGTGAGTCGTAATTGCTTGTCTTTGTCTCGGATTGGCCTTTTTTGTGAAGAAAAAAATAATTATCTATGGTTTTTGCGAAGTTTAATATCCGGTCTTAATTAGCTTACATCCTTGCAGATTGTATTGTATAACAGTTACATGTCTTAACAAGCAAAGTAAAGTATGCCCCCCCCCCTTTTTTGTTGTGTTTTGGCTCCACACTTTTGTGTATTTAGCCAGTGTCAAGTAATTAATAATTTATCAAGTTAATGATATTTCACGTAAATAATGTGTCAGGTCGAAGTCATCAAGGTCAAGGTGGCAACTTTACCAGAAGCTTCTATGGAGTTTTGGAAACTACACGAAAAAAAAACGTTTCGCCATCATTATACCACTTTGCCACACTCATGCCTGTAATACAGCACTTAACGAATAAAATGCCACCAATTTTATGCACTAACACTGAAAATAACACAAGTTTTTGAAAATAATATAATTCGGTAACGTGATCTTTTTCATTTTCCCGCAAAAACCCGCCCCCCCCCTTTTTATATGGGTGACCTATCAAAGTCAAAGCCAAAAAATTATTGCAAATAGGCTATTTTAGCACTTTTACAAGTCAAAATTATATTAGGTAGGTACTTAAAATTAAGTTATTGTAATAAGCATATAGAATTACGAAGTGCTTATTGTCAAATATTATATAGCAAGCCCATTACAATATATGAGTTTGAAAAAAGTTATCTTTTACACTATCTTCAATACATCTAGTAAGAATTTATCCGAATGTACTGAATGTACTAGGACTGTCTATAGGTCATCGCGGCTAGTATATAGTCCAAACTTTTTTGTAGTAGGTAGTGTTTAGTAGTAGTTATATTCTTGTAGTATTTAGTAGAAAGAATAAAGACACATTCCCTGTTAAAAAAAATCACACTAATATTATAAAGGCGAAAGTTTGTATGTGTGTTTGTGTGTATATGTGTATGTTTGTTACTATTTCACGCTCAAACGGCTGAATGGATTTGGATGAAATTCGGTACCAAAATATCTTATACACTGGATTAACATATAGGCTAAAATTTATCCCGGAAAAGTGAAATTTTCCCGTGGGATGAGCAAATAATTAAAACACTAGTAGTGTAACACAGTAGTGCGCAAGCACTGCTGCGTTCCAGTTTGAAGGGCACTGTAGCTAGTGAAATTACTGGGCAAATGAGACTTATGACCTGATCTCAGTCTAGTAATCTTTAGATTATGCTGATGTCTCAGAATGACGTGCGCAGTGCAGTGTCACGCGAAACTCTGAGAAAACTTTAGAGTTCCGAGTGACACTGCAACTGATATGGGCAGCCATGTCGCTTAACATCAGGCAAACTGTTAGCTCGTCGCGTCATTCCTATAATATATTTAAAAAAAAAACACTTTATCGCGGGTGAAACCGCGGGGCGCATTGAAACGAATTGAATTGAATAATATTAGTGTGATAGTGTAATTACGAGCGAATCCGACGGAAGCCTAGTTCATGTGAAACGTGGATAACGACAAATAGGCGTGTTTTTTGTACAAAAGACACAATTGTGTTTTTGTGCGCCAAATTCACAGATCCTCCGTGTTTGTTTGTGTCAAATTGGGGGTTTCGTGAACTTGGGACGCAGTACAGGATGCAAACAGTATGGTCAGTGACACGAAAATAAAATCTAATCGTTCATAGCGAAAACTGTTGTAGTTTTTTTTTTTTATGTTAAGGAATGTCATAACGAGCTAGCCGTTTGCCTGGTGTTAAACGACACGGCTGCCCATATCAGCTGCAGTGTCACTCGGAACTCTAAAGTATAGATGTCGCGTGACACTGCACTGCGCACTTCATCCAGAGACATCAGCACAATCTAGTAATAAGACTACTACACTGTGAGATCAGGTCATAAAGTCTCATTCGCCCAGTAATTTCACTAGCTACAGTGCCCTTCAAACCGGAACACATTAGTGCCTGCGCACTACTGCTTGGCGGCAGAATAACTGGCAAAGCGGTGGTAGCTACCTAGACGAACTTTGCAGAAAAGTCCTACCACCTAATAATTTTTAACTTCATATTTATCTAGCATTTACCACGATCCCACCTGATGGGAAGTGACGATGCGATCGAAGGTGTAGCATGCTAGCCAAGTAAATACCTATTCTCTCTTCTCTTGAACACGCCCGGGTCATATTTGCCGGAAACACAGACTATATATAATAACAATAATAACATTAATAATAATAATAACACCCAACGATCACATACATAGATCCTGGACCCTAACTAGGATTCCCTGTGTCCAGGGACCCAGGAACTACGAGGACCATGGTCCCACAACACCCAGACTTTTTCTGTGCACAAATACTTGTCCTGTCGCGGGAATCGAACCCGCAGCCTCTGGGTTGAGCCGACCTGCTCAATTACCACACCACAGAGGCTGTGTGTTCGGTAATTATCCAAAACCTGTTTTTTTTTTCATGGCTTTTTTTTTAATAATCTAAAGGCCTATATCTCGATTAAACGGTAAAAAAGAATATTGAGTACCTAATAGGTATTCATAATTTATTCAAGAAAAAATTATAAGTTTTAAAAAAAACTAAAATTAAATTAAAAACTATGCATTAGCAATACTTGATGTAACAAGCCGCCCCCGGTACGGCGGACGGGGGCTCACGGGGGGGTTTTAGTGGGTTCGAGTCCCACATTACACCCACCCACCCCCGTGGTGGCAGGGAATTGAGAGGGCATTTCCCTCTAAAAAAAGAAAGAAGCCGCTACCAGTAGGCACCGTGCCCAAAATGCTGGCGGCATTGCCCCGTTGAATGGCAATGCTTAGTCTGGACTAAATAAATAATGCAGTGCTCAATTTGCAATGGAAAAGTTTTAAATTTTTTTCCTGTCAAGTAGCAGAGAGAAAAATTTACAAAATGCCATCTTATGTAGGAACCATCCATACTGATATTACATTGTCCAAGCCTTGACATCACAAAGGACAAACAAGTTTATACCATAATGAGGTACAATTAAAGTAGATTATTGTAAATTACAACTCCTCGTACACAATCATTACAGTACATAACAATTTGGATAGGTTGAATATCTGTATATTTGTTTGACAAAGGTCAAAATGTTTTAAAGGCTAAGTTTTTTTGCTAATGTTAGATGATTAATGTGATTAATTAATGATTAAAGTCCGAATCGGTGAGTAATTTTTATGTTTCCGTATTACTTTGCAAGGGCTAGTTCGTCATGACTGGTCCGATAGCTCAGTTGGTAGTAACCCTACCTTCTGAACTGCAGGTAGTAGGTTCTTCTCTAAGGACAAACAGACAACAACAAAAGTTGAAAATTTGTATTGTTATGTTGGTATGTCTGGTATTTTTTATTATTATCCGGACATTTCACACAGCGCCATCTAGCCCCAAATTAAGCAACGCTTGTGCTATGGGAACCGTATAACTGATACAATACTTAGATATTTTTTGTTTGTAAATACATACATAGAATACAATATAACACCCCGACACAGAACAAAAAACCTTTGTTCATCAGACAAATGTTTGTCCTGGGTGAGAATAAATACAAGCAAGGACTTGGTCTAAAAATCGACATGTATAATAAATTGCCTATGGAAGTAACTAAATTACCTGTATTAGAATTTAAACTCAGAAATAAAGCTTTTTTTGAAATAAATCCATTTTATAAACTAAACGAATTTATGACAAAATGCTGGAATGCAAATATGTTCATTTTCTGATTATAAATAAGTAAGATTGCAAACTAAAATATCGTGCTTGAATTATATAGAAGATAAATAAAATATGAGTAAGGTTAGATGGTTAATAATATAAAAATAATAATATAAAATAATAATAATGACGGTTATGGTAATAGTTATGGACCTGAAGGAACTATTGTGAAATACTAATGTATAATAATATAATGACATGCCTAATGTAACGTGATGTTATAATGTGGTCAATGAAACAAATGAAAATGAAATGAAATGAATCGAACCCACGACCCACAGCTCAGAAAGCAGGGTTACCGGGATACAGGGGGTAGGTTACAGGGATACCTATGTAGTACAGCATAAGCATAATATTCACACTATTAAGTAATAACGGACATGAATTAATCAATATAACACCCAGACACAGAACAAACACCTATGTTCATCACACAAATGTTGGTCCTGGGTGAGAATCGAACCCACGACCCACAGCTCAGAAGGCAGGGTTATTACCAACTGAGCTATCCCGATAGCTCAGTTGGTAATAACCAGTACCTATGTAGTACAGCATAAGCATAATATTCACACTATTAAGTAATAACGGACATGAATTAATCACAAGTAACCTTGGTACCATCTCAAGGTGTCACAATTACAACTTACAACTTACATACGGCACAGCGATTTCCCGCACGCGAGTGTTCGTTGACAGTAATTGTGGGCACGTGGACGGTCTTCTAATAACAGTGGAAACATAGCACTTGAGGTCTTGATTTTTTAACGTGCTAATGCTGTTGGTCTCTAACGACCTTTACAGCATCACCTCGCTTATGGCGGCCAGCCGTCAAAAGTGGGAGGCAACTAGCTGGCGGGCACCCCTGGGGCGCGAGCCTCGGCTTGGGCCGTTGCCGGGATAAGGGGATCGAGAAGACTTCGTCCACTGGAAGAGTGGACCTAACTGAAAGTGATGACTTGTCACGGTCGCTTCAGTAAAGCATGCTGCTCTATCGATGAATGGTGCGGTTATAAACCTCGCTTTTGATTCACAAAAATTCCTTTACCATAAATAACTAGCTATCCCCCGTGGTTCCAACGGCGTGGTGAAAAATTTTCCATACTTTCTTACCTACTAGGTGGTAGGACTTTTCTGCTAAGTTCATTTAGGTAGGTACCACCGCTTTGCCAGTTATTTTGCTGCCAAGCATTATTGCGCAAGCACTACTGTTTCGGTTTGAAGGGCACTGTAGCTAGTGAAATTACTGGTCAATTGAGACTTTATGATCTGATCTCACAGTCTAGTAATCTTATTACCAGACTGTGCTGATGTCTCGGGATGTTGTGCGCAGTGTCACGCGAAACTTTATATTTTAGAGTTCCAAGTGACACTGTTCTGTTATGGGCAACAGCGTCGCTTAACATCGGGTGAACGACTAGCTCGTCACATCATTCACTAACATAAAAAAAAAGTCCCGTGCAGGCTCTCCTCTTGATAGTAAGTGTCCCATAACAGTATCAATAACTGGGCCGAATATGACCATAAAGTTAGCTGTAAACTTTGCTACACTCGAACGCAACGGTGTCATTTTGACACTTAAAATATAAAGTGTCTTTTTAAAAGTACTTATTGTATTTTTATATGGTTCTACTTGTAAAGCTGTCTTCATAAGTTGACAGCCTCTGCGGTGTGGTGGTTGAGCAGGTTGGCTCATAACCCGGAGGCGGCGGGTTCGATTCCCGCGGCAGGACAAGTATTTGTGCCACGAAAAAAAAGCGCAAACACTTAATCTGTGTCTGGGTGTTGTGGGACCATGGTCCTCGTAGTCCCTGGGTCCCTAGACAGAATCCTAGTTAGGGTCTGGGATCTATGTATTATAAAATTCCTCTTCTTCGGACTCGAAATAATACACCCAAATACAGTCTACAGTGAATTAATTATATTTATTAATAACTTTCATTATTCTCTCGCACAATACCTGCGCGCTAGACAGCTCGATCCACAATGGCCGCTCGTTGGCAATCGAATGAATAACTTCATAGTTCTTTGATTTTTAACATAATTGTTAGGGCCCATTTTATGTATATTATAATATAATCATAATAATTAAAAATAAGAATATTACTAATTAAAACACAATAATTTTCGATCGCTAACAGTATGTGATCGTTGGGCGTTATTATTATTATTATATGTAGGTCTAGTGATAGATAGAAAAAGGTTCCAAACGAGACCCGTATCGAGTGACACTATAAGGACAAGTATATCGTATTTTTTTTTCTTATATATTATTTACTGGAAATACTAAATAGCTTATAAAATCGACTGTAGCTTATTACATTTATATGTAACGAGCTTCTGCCCGCAGCTTCGCCAGCGGCGTGGCCTATGGGAAAACAATTTAAACACCCATTTCACGCTTTTAAGGGTGGAATTTCGAAAAACCCTTTCTTAGCGGATGCCTACGTCATAACATCTACCTGCATGCCAAATTTCAGCCCGATCCGTCCAGTGGTTTGGGCTGTGCGTTGATAGATTACTATGTCAGTCAGTCACCTTTGAGTTATATATATTTAGATAAGCTACAGTAGATTTTATCAACGATAAAAAAAACGAGTGTGCGTTAATTAGACCACACGACTGAAGTAAAACTTCTTTAGCTCCATCTATCGGCCGGTATAACTTTGTTTAATGTTAGCGTCGCCATCTTGACAATTATAAATTGTCATTTACCGGACATACCAACATAATAATTTACAAAAAATACTTTGTTATATTGACAATGGAGATCTACGTGAACCAACTTCAGCTATCGTTCGCCTCACCAGCTTACTCCCCAAGTCAAGCGTGCGTAAAAAAGGTTTACTACAAAAATGAAATGATATTTAAAACTAGAACATTGTACCCAACGGGTGTCATTCCGCTCGCGTGCCAGTACGCAAACAGCCATAGACTATGTGCTGCCACAGATTAAATAAGTTATGCCATAGATAATATTGACTCTTGTTGACAAGTGCTGTGTCAATATTAACCGGTGATTTCTCCGGTAGCGATGTACGGGTTTTTTTGTTTGCCTTCCAGTTGTTACTTTTTGAGGTTAAGATTTTTTGTAGGTGGTTTAACTTAAAATTTCGGTTGACTTAAGTATTGTATGATTTAACTTGAAGAGAGATTTTCTACTTTAAACACCGAATTGGAGAATAGAAAACTTTTCAATTCTTAATTTTGATTGGTATAAAGGGATAAATAAAATTAATGATATCCGGTGTACGTAAGCTTATCCTTTTTTACGGGAATAGTGTTTTTGACTACATTTTTTTTGTCATAGTCTGGTCAAGTCAAAGTCATACTCCTAGTAAAGTGGTGGCAACTTTACTTGAAGCTTCTATGTAGTTTTGGAAACAACACGAAAAGAAACGTTTCACCATCATTATACCACTTTCTAACACACACTCAAGCCTGTAATCCAGCACTTAACGAATAAAATGCCTCCAATTTTATGCACTAACACTGAAAATAACACAAGTATTTGGAAAATAATACAATGCGGTGACGATCGCGTGTTTTTCGTTTTCCCGCCGAAACTCTTAACTAATCTTCTGTTATTTTTTTTTTTTTTTTTTTTTTAATTTTTTTTTTTAATTTTTGGCTCCACACCTCCGTGTATTTAGCCAGTGTCAAGTAATTGATAATTTATCAAGTTAATGATATTTCACGCAAATATGTGTCAAGTCATAGTCGAAGTCATCAAGTCAAGTCATAGTCTAGTCAAAGTCATACTCCTAGTAAAGTGGTGGCAACTTTACTTGAAGCTTCTATGGAGTTTTGGAAACAACACGAAAAGAAACGTTTCACCATTATTATACCATTTTCCCACACTCACGCCTATAATCCAGCACTTAACGAATAGAATGCCACCAATTTTATGCACTAACACTGAAAATAACACAAGTTTTGGAAAATAATACAATGCGGTGACGCAATATTTTTTGCGTTCCCGCCAAAACTCCTTTCAATCTTCTGTTATGGAAATCAGTGGAATGACAGAATGCCAATTTGACAGCGTCAATATTTTCAATTGTTTTTTTTTTCTTAATGTCTGGCCGCCAGCCTTTCATCCCAACTCCAAAAAGATTTTAATGTGAATTAACGGCATATTATTTATTTTTTGTTATATGATTTAAATGAATATATGACACACTAAAATCGCCCTGCGGTTTCACCCGCGGATAAAAAGTATTTTAAGTATTTACTCATCCCACGAGAAAATTTCACTTTTCCGGGATAAAATGTAGCGTATATGTTAATCCAGGGTATAAGCTATCTTGGTACCGAATTTTATCCAAATCTATTCAGCCGTTTGAGCGTGAAGGAGTAATCAAACATACACACATACAAACTTCGCCTTTATAATATTAGTGTGATTCTAGCTCAGCGTGCCTGTCTTAGGTCCGTATTACAGAACGATGCTCAGTCATCTATCGGTGCTCAAGCAAAGATTTCATTCACTAATTGATCACTTAATGAAATCTCTGCTTGAGCACCGATCGATGACTGAGCATCGTTCTGTAATACGAACCTTAGTCTATATTGAAGACACAATAAAAAAGTTAAAATTCCATAGAGAAGCCCCGCCCACCTGGAACCATGAGTTTGGCGCGAAACGAAACCACTCAAATCACTGGCCACAAACAAACATGGTCGCTCTCACAAATATTAGAAAAACAAACAGATTTTACTTATTTAACGGTGATTTACGAGAAATTTTCGTGTTTTGAGCGCAACTAGTTTCTTGGAGTAAACTGAGAGTTTTCGCCGCTACCAGCAAAAGTTGTGTTTGCGCCCGCAGAGAATTCACAATCGTAGAGTATTGAAAATTTTAACTGTCATTGTAGGTAGGGCACATAGTTATGTAGGGTTGCCAACAAAAAAAATGAAGATAAAAATATAATGGAAAGAAATAAACGACTTTGCATTAGACCACACGACTGAAGTAAATTTTTTTTAGTTAAGCTCCATTCATCAACCGGTATAACATTGCTTTTGCTTTGTTTAATGTTAATGCCGCCATCTTGAATTAAGTTGTCATTTTACAAATTTTAAGTAATTTTTAATTTTGTTATGTTGACAGTGGAGATCTAAGTGAACCAATAACTTTCTACTTCCGTTCGCCTCGTTACGCATTCACCACCTTACTCCCCAAGTCAAGCGTGCGTAAAGAAGTCTGACTTGAAAAATTGAAAGTTTGAGATATAAATATAATGTAAAGAAGAAGAAAAATTATAGTTATAGTGTGACATCAAACTTACAACCAGTTGAAAATCCGCCATTTTTTTTACTATATAATTATTGTTATGGGGGCCTCGCTAGCTCGTCACGTCATTCATTACCATAAAAGAGTATGAAATCCATTAAAAACTGATACAAAAGTATAAATAAAATAATATATGTGTGGACATTTCACACAGCGCCATCTTGCCCCAAACTAAGCAAAGCTTGTGCTATGGGAACCGGATAACTACAACGTGGAAACCAGGTAAATATAAAAGAGTACAACACTGTGAAATAAATAAATAAATAATAATAATAATAAATATTTGTGGACATTTCGCACAGCGCCATCTAGTCCCAACCTAAGCAAAGCTTGTACTATGGGAACCAGATAACTGATACAATACTTAGATACTTTTTGTTTGTAAATACATACATAGAATACAATTAACACCCAGACACAGAACAAACATCGATGTTCATCACACAAATGTTTGTCCTGGGTGGGGATCACTCACAAACTGCAGTTCAGAAGGCAAGGCTACTACCAACTGAGTTATCGGGGCAGTTAATCTAATTTTAAATTAAGTAGGCAATCTAATTTTGACTTGTAAATGTGCTAAAAATAGTCTTAACAGCCTCATATATCATTTTGTATTTAAGATAAACATCTGCAAAGTCACACCTGAGTCGATTGAATCACAGATTACTAAATTATATATATACTTGACACTGGCTAAATACACGGAGGTGTGGAGCCAAAACATAAAAAATATATATTTTACTAGGTAGGACTTTGTTGCAAAGTTCGTCTAGGTAGGTACCACCGCTTTGCCAGTTATTCTGCCGCCAAGCAGTAGTGTGCAAGCACTACTGTGTTCCGGTTTGAAGGGCACTGTAGCTAGTGAAATTACTGGGCAATTGAGACTTTATGATCTGATCTCATAGTCGAGTAATCTTATTACCAGACTGTGCTGATGTCTCAGGATGATGTGCGCAGTGCAGTGTCGCTTGAAACTCTATGTTTAGGGTTCCGAGTGACACTGTTCTGTTATGGGCGGCCGTGGTGCTTAACATCAGGTGAACGACTAGCTCGTCACATCATTCAATAACATAAAAAAAAACATAATAATAAATAACATAATATATATATGTTAGTTACTACGTATGAACACTCTAAAGTTTTTAAGTTTTTAAATGCATTCCGTAGAATAAAATGAAAGAAAGAAAGAAAAAATGAAAAATAACAAATAACTGAAATAACACTAAAATTATAAAACAACGAGCTTCTGCCCGCAGCTTCGCCCGCGGCGTGGCCTATGGGAAAATAATTCAACCACCCATTCCACCCTCTTAAGGGTAGAATTTCGAAAAATCCTTTCTTAGCGGATGCCTACGTCATAACATCTACCTGCATGCCAAATTTCAGCCCGATCCGTCCAGTGGTTTGGGCTGTGCGTTGATAGATCACTATGTCAGTCCACCTTTGAGTTATATATTAGGTCTTTACCTATGAAATTGCCGTTTTGTTTGAAAAAAGTTAAAGTATTTTTTTTTCGAACTTATTTATTTCTTTTATTCAAAGTAATCACCCCTGCAATCAATGCATCTTTGCCAACGCTGTGGCAGTTTATGGATGCCTTTCTTGAAAAAATCAGCAGTACGAGAGACAACAAACTCTTCAAAGACGTTTTGTACTGCGGGAATTGAATTTTTTTCCCGCTAAAAAGTTGTCCAAATTTTGGAAAAAGTAATAGTCGGTAGGCGCAAGATCTGGTGAGTATGGCGGATGAGGGAGAGCTTCCAAACCCAACTCATGCAGCTTAGAGACGGTCTGTTGTGCAGTATGGGGTCGCGCGTTGTCGTGAAGTAGCAGTGGAGACGACCGATTGACCAAAGCTGGTTGCAGACGTGCGAGTTTCGCCATCATTGTGGTCAGTTCTTCAATGTACACATCTGCAGTAATGCTCTCGCCGTTTTGTAAAAAGCTATGATGAATCACACCAGCACTAGACCACCAAACTGTGACCATCACCTTTCTAGGGGTCATTTATCGTTTTGCACATTGCTTTGGTACCGAACCAGGATCTAACCAACTTGCTGAGCGCTTTCGATTGTCAAAAAGAATCCATTTTTCGTCGCACGTAACAATTCGGTGCAAAATTCTTTCATTTCTGTGCCTGTTAAGCAGCGCAAGGCAAGTCTCGACGCGTACGTTGCGCTGGCGATCGTTAAGTTCGTGGGGCACCCATCTATCAAGCTTTTTTATCTTGCCAATCTGTCGCAAATGGACCAATATTGTTTTGATGCTAACATCAAAAGCTGCTGCCAGCTCAGCTGTAGATTGAGATTCATCAGCTTCCACAATCGCCTTTAATTCATCATTGTTGACCAAAGTTTCCGGACGACCACGAGGTTCATTTTTCAAGTCAAAATTCCCAGAACGGAACCGAGCAAACCAATAACGGGTTGTACGTTCGTTTGTACAGTTCTCTCCGTAAACGTCGTTGATGTTACGTGTCGTTTGTGCCGCGTTGGTGCCACGACGGAACTCATATTCCATAATTACACGAAATTTCAAAGTATCCATTATGAGGAAAAATGTTGAAATGTAATGAAAATACAAAGCTAATCAATAAACAAAAGACTTATATTGTAAATAGAATGTCATATTTTTAAACCAAAATTAATTTAAATTCAGAATTCATAGCCAATCAAAACTATTTTTTGTTTGAAAAAGTCTGTACTGCAATACGACAATTTCATAGGTAAAGACCTATTATATTTAAAAAGAAAGATGTTACGAATGAGCTCCGACTCAGCAATTAACGTCCTTAATTACGTCAACTAAGACGTCCGTCAATTAAGACCTTAATAACTGATTTCCAGTCAATAGATGAAAGCCCCCCGCATCACAACCTACCTAGACGAACTTTGCAGAAAAGACCTACCACCTAGTAAAAACTTTAAAAGTTTGAATTAAAAACGTTGTAAAATAAATTGTTGATCTATCTGATCTACCTTCTCTTTCTATTCCAGTCGCTTATGCGTTCTATGTCCGTGGAACAACGCTGGCAAGACCTCGCCTCTCTTCTGACGATACCACCACCACCGGACCAGTACCAGCACTACCACCACCACCAGCATCCTCACAATATCAGGTAACTAGTGGCGCCATCTCTTAGTCAATAATACGAACTAAGGCTTAATAAACAGTTAGACCGCTTAATTTTGATCGCATAAATCCTAGTAATATTATAAATGCGAATGTTTGTGAGGATGGATGTAATGTTTATTACTCTTTCACGCAAAAACTACTGAACAGATTTGAATGAAATTTGGAACACAGATAGATTTTAACCTCGATAAACATATAGGATACTTTTTATTGCGATAGTATGTTCCTGTGGGACATCGAACACTACGAGGGCGATACCGCAGGATTTTCGCAAAAAGTACTGAACGGATTTGCATGAAATTTGAAACACAGATTGTTTATAGCGTGGATTAACATCATATATATATGTGTCAAGTCAAGTCACAGTCCAAGTCATCAAGTCAAGTCATACTCCTAGTAAAGTGGTGGCAACTTTACCAGAAGCTTCTATAGAGTTTTAGAAACAACACGAAAAGAAACGTTTCACCATCATTATACCACTTTCCCACACTCAAGCCTGTAATCCAGCACTTAACGAATAAAATGCCACCAATTTTATGCACTAACACTGTAAATAACACAAGTTTTGGAAAGTATTATCAATGCGGTGACGCGATCTTTTTCGTTTTCCCGCTAAAACTCCTTAGCTATGTTTTAGGTGTTTATTCGGGTACTAACAATGCATTTTTCATGTTCGGCAGCGCACATGGCGCAGCGGGTGGCTACGCGCCGAACTACCACGCCCCGCACGCGCCTCTACCGGCTCCCATCCCGGAGAAACATCCAGACGCTTACGGTGAGTACATTTTACAATTATTTAAAATAAACGAGTGTTTTTTTTACTTCAAACTTGTCTAGCATTTGACCACGCTCTCACCTGATGGGAAGTGACGATGCGATCGAAGGTGTAGCATGCTAGCCAAGTAAATACCTATTCACTCTTCTCTTGAACACGCCCGGGTCATATTTCGCATGAAACACCGACGCTGGCATTCCATTCCTTAGCCGTTCTAATTAAGAACGTTGAGTCAAATCGCTTGGTACGAATGGGTGGTATTTCGACCACGAAAGGATGGCGCTTAGCCGAGCGTCTAGTAGTCCGGTAGTGGAATGGCGATGGGAGAATTAGATCATGCAGTTTTCAGTGCTTTAGACCTCACGACTGAAATAAAACTTTTGCCGTGTTACCACAAATACATAAACAAAGCTTAGACAGGCGTCAAACGTGAGTTTAACAATACAAAGAGGTAGTTTAACATTCGTCTGAAGCTTGTTTGTGGTTACACCATAGTTTAATGTTAATGTCGCCATCTTGACACATTGTAAAATTTTAATTTTACCGCATACTAATACAAATTTTTAATTTTGTTTTGTTGACAATGGAGATCTACGTTAACCAACAACTTTCAACTTCCGTTCGCATGGACAGCTTACTCCCCAAGTCAAGCGTGCGTAAAGTAGTTTTACTTCAAGAAGCTGCAGGATCTTTATTCAACTGTTTGTATATTTTAACCGTCCTCAAAAGAGCAGGTGTTCAATTTAATTATAATTTGTGTGATAAAAATAGGTGTTTGTTCTGTGTCTGGGTGTTATATTGTATGTATTCTATGTATGTATTTACAAACAAAAAGTATCTAAGTATTGTATCAGTTATCTGGTTCCCATAGTACAAGCTTTGCTTAGTTTGGGACTAGATGGCGCTGTGTGAGATGTCCACACATATTTTTATTTATTTATTACTTCTCGGCGTGATATTGAGGACGAATGACGTCGATTTAATATTTTTTTTTAAAGGAAATTATTATAAACAAGCATAATTGTTGTTTATATTTGAATTAAAATTAAAGACACACTGACGTGTAGATATCATATTTACTTATTCCGCTTCGCCCGCGAAAATAATTCAACTACCCATTTCACCCTCTTAAGAGTGGAATCTAACAAAACCCTTTCTTAGTGGATACCCACACTTTACAAAGAACACACCCTCCAAATTTCAAGTCTCTAGGACCAACGGCTTAGGCTGTGCGTTGATATATAAGTCAGTCAGGGCTTTGAATTTTATATGTATAGAATATAAGTAATGAATTTGTTACCAAACTGACGCACAAATTCCTATAAACAAGGAATCGCTGGATATCATACCACTACTACCAAAACTGTCGCTCCATCTAGCGAGAGAAAAACAATTCTAAAATGACGCTTGGGAGTTTCGGCGGGAAAACGAAAAAGATCGTGTCACCGCATTGTATTATTTTCCAAAACTTGTGTTATTTTCAGTGTTAGTGCATAAAATTGGTGGCATTTTATTCATTAAGTGCTGGATTACAGGCATGAGTGTGGGAAAGTGGTATAATGATGGTGAAACGTATCTTTTCGTGTTGTTTCCAAAACTCCATAGACGCTTCTGGTAAAGTTGCCACCACTTTACTAGGAGTATGACTTGACTAGACTAGACTATCACGATGATTTGGACTGTGACTTGACTTGACATAGGTACATATATATTACTTAACTCGAAAAATATTAATTACTTGACACTGGCTAAATACACAAAAGTGTGGAGCCATACCAAAACAAATAAATGACACTTGGAAAACTGCTCAGAATAGTAAATAGTAATATAATAAAATCTTATCTTTTCTAGCTGGCGCCGCGGCGCCATTGGAAGGAGCTTACAAAGTTGAAGCTACCCACCATCCTCAACAACACGATGGTGTTTACTATCAGGTAAGAAAATTTTGTATCACCGTCTCTTTCCCACTGACACAGGTCATACAAGTGCGAGCGAGGAATCTTTTCTTTTTTAATGTTATGGAATCACATGCGACACGACTGCCCATATCAATTGCAGTGACACTTGAAACTCTAAAGTTTCTTGTAACCAGACTTAGCTGTCTCAGGATGACGTGTGCAGTGCAGTGTCACGCGAAACTCTATACTTTAGAGTTAGCAACTGATATGGGCAGCCGTGTCGTTTAAGATTAAGCGGACGACTTAGAACGACATTGCCACATTGAATTGCAATGCTCAATCTTTGGCAGAAAATGAAATCAGAATATGTAGTGTAATTTCGCTAAAAACCAACAGTAGCATCGATGTGGTTGCAAAGGATTATTGTACAAAATCTACAATATCTTTATTCCATTTAGTATTTAAGATGCAAAGTTCATCACGCCTGAGTCTATCGAAAGTGATAAAAAGTTCATCATAGTGAAATTACTGGGCAAATGAGACTATGACCTAATCTCACAGTCTAGTAATCTTATTGCTAGACTGTGGGGCCGTTCAAGTATAACGTAAGCACTATGGGGAGGGGGTTGCTTTGCTTATTTTGGATGACATGGGGGGTAGGGAGTAGGAGTCTAGATGATGATTACGTCATCGGTAGTTATTTATACGAATAGCAACCCTCACATTGTCTTTGCTTGAAACACTAAACATTATAATTATAATAGTTAAAAAAACAATATATTGATTGAAAAATGTTGACGTAAGCATGGGGGGAGGGGGCAAGAGCTTTGCTTACTTTTTCTGACAAGGGGGATGGGGGGGTAAATAATTGTAATAAATCTGCTTACGTAATACTTAAACGGCCCCTGTGCTGATGTCTCAGGATGACGTGCGCAGTGCAGTGTCACGCAGAACTATAGAATTCCGAGTGACACTGCAACTCATATGGGCAGCGGTGTCGCTTAACATCAGGCGAAGGGTTAGCTCGAATGAAAAATAGTGATATGTAGTCAAACGCTAATAAATTAAGGAGGCCTCCGTGTTACAGTAGCGCTTCGTTATTGTCATATATTGACTACACCTACAGCTCAGCTGGTAGTGACCCTACCTTCTGTGGGTTGTGGGTTCGACTCCCACCCAGGACAAACGTTTGTGTGATGAACATCGGTGTTTATTCTGTGTCTGGGTGTTATATTGTATTCTTTGTATGTATTTACAAACAAAAAAGTATCTAAGTATTGTATCATACATATATGTATGTATTTACAAACAAAAAGTATATAAGTATTAGTTGAGCTCCGTGGTTTCACCCGGGGATAAAAAGTATTTTAATTATTTGATCATCCCACGGGAGCATTTCACTTTTCCGGGATAAAATGTAGCATATATGTTAATCCAGTGCATAAACTATCTCGGTACCGAATTTCATCCAAATCCATTCAGCCGTTTGAGCGTGAAGGAGTAACAAACATACACATACACACATACAAACTTTCGCCTTTATAATATTAGTGTGGTTTATGCAAAAAAATATAGCAGTACCTATTCAGTACCTTCACGCTTGGTTATCTCGTTCTTACGCCTATTATAGTTAAGTCACAATATCGCGTGGCAACCCTATTGACCAGACATGGATATAGTACAAGCTTGCTTAGTTTGGGGCTAGATGGCGCTGTGTGAAATATCCACACATATATATTTATATTTATTTACGTAACGGTCACCCATCTAAGCACTGGAAAACGTAGTATTTTTTTTGTTCTACAGAATTCGACCGCTGAAATGGGTCCCACCAACAACCAAGATGGATTCTTGCAGTCCATCCTGAACGACGAAGATCTACAACTAATGGACATGGCCATGAATGAAGGTAAGAACCTAATTATAATAACAATAATAATAACGCCCAACGATCACATACATAGATCCTGGACCCTAACTAGGATTCCCTGTGTCTAGGGACCCAGGAACTACGAGGACCGTGCTCCCACAACACCCAGACTCAGAACAAGTATTTGTGTGATGAACATCGATGTTTGTTGTGTCTGGGTGTCTTATTGTATTCTATGTATGTATTTATAAACAAAAAGTATCTAAGTATTGTATCAGTTATCTGGTTCCCATAGTACAAGCTTTGCTTAGTTTGGGGCTAGATGGCGCTGTGTGAAATGTCCACAAATATTTATTTATTTATTTAAAGGTGTTTATGTGGGTTGCCATGTAAATTATTACCTCACAATTCTAAATTGCAGCCGCTGGCAAAGTTGCCATGTAAAGGTGGTTTAGGTGGATTATGTCTGGGGTTGATTGATGCCCATTGTTGGTAATAAAAGATAGTGTTGCGGTGCACAAAAGCTCGGCTTCTACATGATGACTACTCTTACTTAGTACTAAATTATATGTCTTGTATATATTTTACTAGGTGGTAAGACTTTTCTGCAAAGTTCGTCTAGGTAGGCACCACCGCTTTGCCAGTTATTCTGCCGCCAAGCAGTAGTGTGCAAGCACTACTGTGTTCCGGTTTGAAGGGCAATGTAGCTAGTGAAATTACTGGGCAAATGAGACTTATGATCTGATCTTACAGTCGAGTAATCTATTACCAGACTGTGCTGATGTCTGAGGATGATGTGCGCAGTGCAGCAGTCATGCGAAACTTTACATATTGGAGTTTTGAGTGATACTGTTCTGTTATTTGCGGTCACTTAACATCAGGTGAACGACTAGCTCGTCACATCATTCAATAACATAAAAAAAATGTCTACGTTGGCTAAACTATGTAGATTGGGTGTGTTCCTTTTGAAAACGTCATATTGTTGTTGTTAGTCGAGTTCAATCGCTTTACTTTTCGATCGTGGCGCCATCTCTACATTCTACAGATAAGTTGGTGGCACTATATAAAACGTTATCACGGGATCCAAAGAGTATGTAACGCTACGCTAAACGGGGTCGTTGAAAAGAATCCGATTGGGAATTTTGACTTTTCCATTATCCGTGTATATTTTAATTTTAATGTGTAATAATGGTGGATTATTATCCGTTAAGTGTTCGTGAACGTGCACGAGTGTTGGTAAATGGTTGCAAGTTTTAAAATCATGCCTTTTTCGTTTTCTCTTCAAGGCTTCCTAGAGCTTTCAGTAAAATATCCACCATTTTACTGTGGCATTTTGACTGACAAAATAAGACTGACATGACATAACCGTACAAAATTCCTCACTTGACATTGGCAGAATTATCGCTAAAAACCGATAGCAGGCCATTAAACGACGAGAAGAAGAAGACGAGTTTTGGCGGGAAAACGAAAAAGATCGTGTCGCCGCATTGTATTATTTTCCAAAACTGGTGTTATTTTCAGAATTAGTGCATAAAATTGGTGGCATTCTATTCGTTAAGTGGATTACAGGCATGATTGTGGGAAAGTGGTATAATGATGGTGAAACGTTTTTTTTCGTGTTGTTTCTAAAACTTCATAGAAGCTTCTGGTAATGTTGCCACTACTTTACTAGGAGTATGATTTGACTAGACTATGGCTTGACTTGATGGCTTGGACTGCGACTTGACTTACACATATATTATATACATTAACTTAAGAAATTATCGATTACTCGACACGGGCTAAATATATAAAAGTGTAGGGAAAAAAAAAATTGCGGAGCGTTGAGGTTTTGTGTGCGATTACGATACAACACGATTTGTTTATGTATTTACTAAACCGTGAATTTCTTTTCGACATTTTAGCTATTCGGGCACTTAAAATCACTTGATAGATATTATATCGTATACCATATCATATCTGCTGATAATACAATATCTTTAGTTGTTAAGTCATGACAAATTTTATCGCACTGAAAGCGATTGAAATAATTATTTTAATATGAATTAAATAGGATGACTTTAAAATAATAAAATGCCGTAAATTTCTGTTACACTGTCATGTTATCGATTTATCATATCTTGGTATGACAGACAAAAACTATCTATTTTTTTGTGTTGGCTCCACACTTTCGTGTATTTAGCCAGTGTCAAGTAATTGATAATATCTCAAGTTAATTAATATCATTATAATGTGTCAAGTCAAGTCATAGTCTAGTCTAGGCAAGTCATACTCCTAGTAAAGTGGTGGCAACTTTATTAGAAGCTTCTATGGAGTTTTGGAAACAACACGAAAAGAAACGTTTCACCATCATTATACCACTTTCCCACACTCATGCCTGTAATCCAGCACTTAACGAATAAATGCCACGAATTTTATGCACTAACACTGAAAATAACACAAGTTTTGAAAAATAATACAATGCGGCGGTAGCTAGTGAATTTACTGGACAATTGAGACTTTATGATCTGATCTCACAGTTTAGTAATCTTATTACCAGACTGTGCTGATGTCTCAGGATGATGTGCGCAGTGCAGTGTTGCGCGTAACTTTATAATTTAGAGTTCCATGTGACACTGTTCTGTTATGGGCGGCCGTATCGCTTAACATCAGGCGAACGACTAGCTCGTCACATTATCTTGTCATAAAAAACACTATAATAGACATCGCAACAAAACAAACAATAAGTGCCGTGTAATATTTGATAACAGAGTGTTATGTCGTAAGCTTCATGATTACTATTCAAACACATGGTTGGAACATCTGATTAGCAAATTTAATCCTTATCACCTTCGTTATAACGAACTACAAGATACAGAGTTATAATTGAAGGGTTGAGAATAAAAAGGGTTTAACAGTCAAATTGATAGGTTCGAGAAAATCGACTTTAAACTTCAACGGCTTCATTTTAATGTAGAGTGCTTATAAGGTAATAGAAAAAGTTTATGTAAGTTTCAATTGCTTGAAAATGTTTTAATTCTATTTTAAAATACTAAATATAGTAAGTAGTAATTCATACAATTACTATAATAATAAGATATAATAAAATAAATATAATAATGTTTTAATGCTAAGCGAACTGTATTCCTGTGACAGATAAACGTTTTTAGACTGAAAATCTCGAGATTTATACCTCATTTCGGTATTTTGAGAATGTATTATTGTAGATAATTTCACCCTGAATCCAAATCAGTTAAACCCTTTTTGTTCTCACCCCTTCAGTTGAAATGACTAGCGTATTTCGTGATCTCCATCAATAGCTGTTTTGTCTTGACAACAGGAATGTATTTACTAGGTGGTAGGACTTTTCTGCTAGTCGCAGCTGCTTGGCGGCAGAATAAATGGCAAAGCGGTACCTATACGAAAAGAAAAGAATGTCTGTGACACCAAAAAACCTGGAGGATTTTTTTTTTAATATTTTGGCTCCACAACTCCGTGTATTTAGCCAGTGTCAAGTAATTGATAATTTATCAAGTTAATGACATTTCACGCAAATATGTGTCAAGTCACAGTCGAAGTCATCAAGTCGTCATAGTCTAGTCAAAGTCATACTCCTAGTAAAGTTGTGGCAACTTTATCAGAAGCTTCTATGGAGTTTTGGAAACAACACGAAAAGATTATTATACCACTTTCCCACACTCATGCCTGTAATCCAGCACTTAACGAATAAAATGCCACCAATTTTATGCACTAACACTGAAAATAACACAACTCTTGGAAAATAATACAATGCGGTGACGCGTCATTTTCGTTTTCCCGCCAAAACTCTGAAACTAATAGAATTTAAACGTAAATTTTCTTAACGCAAATAGTCGAACTTATAACAAATGCAACCCACAAAGTCCACCAATGGCAGCGGCGCATTTTTTATTAATCGCTTTGATAAGTCACTTGTTTGACCCGCGTGACGTCATTGGCGGAAAACTGCTAGTCATTCGACGCGCACGCGATGGCGCGGTCGCTTACAATGGATGGGGCGGCGCGAATTCCAAATTCGAAATTCGATTTAAAAGATACATACTCCACGCGATGTTGCCCTTGTCGATGTAGGGATGGGACTTGTTCTTGTTTTTGTTGTTGTTAATATGTTTTTTTTTGTTGTTGTGACAATTGTTGTAATTTATTTATATAGTGAACTACTTATATTTAACATGACGCGTTTTAGTGAGCGATTTAAAGTGACTCCATTACTTAATTTACGTTTAGGTTACATAAGTGTGAAGTTTAGATATGAATGACTAAGTGGTACGCCGTTCAAGGACTAAGTTTTTATGTGATTCAGTGTAGGTGAAAAACATTGCATATTTATTATATTATAAATTATATATTCGCCTCGCAACGCACCGCTTTCTCGGTAAATATTGAATGAACAACAAACAAAAGATAAGGTTGTGTTTGTTTAAGCAATAACACTCCTTAATAAGACGTAACAAGTGTTTTATCATTTCATTGTTCTCTTACAACTTGATCGTTCTGTATCTTTCCAGTTAGAAAAGTTAGCAATTTTAAAAATTATTTTATAGAAAAAGAGTATCGTAACTGTGTGAGATTTATTATCGTCTTTGTTGATATAAGTTTGAAAGTTGCAACTTGAAAAACCAAAGTTTTGTCAATCGTTTCCAAAGACTATGCCAGTGGTTATAGTTTAAAAAATAAATTAATCCACAATGGGCGTCTTTTCGTACGTTTACAGGCTATTTGTTATGCAGAATGGTCTTAGCGATTTATAAACAATAACTTGTTTAAACTGTCCGTGTTGGGTGCATTGCAAAAATAAAACAAGTGAACTTTGTGAATTGACATTTTTCTAAACGATATTGAAATTAACGAGATTAGCGATCGGTTATTCGAAATATAAACTTTTCGCTGCATTCTTTGTGATAAGTGAGACTTTTGCGATTACGTTTTAAGTTGTTTTGAGGACTGTGAACGAAAAGCCTACATATGCCATTCCTCCTGAATAAACCGGCTTCTAAGAGTAGAAAGGTGCATAACTCTGAGTGTTGCTTCTGCTTGTGTCGCTTTTGTTGCGCTTTAAGAAGAGCCCGAACAACAACGGACTCCCTCACAAAAGTACCAGTTGACGTTCTAAAACGATACAACTTTTGTCTATGGTCGTTCAAGTACAGACAGTTTTTCGACCGTTGAAGATAGTTCTTGAACAAATACGTTATAATTAGCGCTGATAACAGAAAACAATGGAAAGTCATGTCACGTTTCTATTTGAAAAGGAATTGAGGGATTTGTAATTACAACAACTCTATTTACTTTCTCGGATTTGTTTGTGCACGTCACTAGAAAGTTTCCGAACGGAAAATTTGAAGCGCGAACTTTGAAAGGCGAACGGGGGGAAAAGTTGCCAGTGCTGGAAAAAAGAATCGATTAAGTTGAATTTCAAAAAGTTTTTTCGCATTTGGATGTTAGATTGAGACAATCAGAGCTTTATCAAGCGAATGCGTAAGGAGTATTAACCAACGAAAGAGACGAAAAGCGAACAAGTTGAAACATAGATATCCAGCGTGATTCGGATAATCGAACGTTTTATTTATCACATTTATGTGTTCGATAACAGCTATTACCTACAAAATTATCGGATACATCTTCCGATAATAATTTGGCTGTTTTTTATATAGTATTATACATAAATACCTGAGCTGCCAGTCACGCAACATTGCAAATAAATATAATATTGATACATGATACAGTAAAGAGTGGAGATTGAGGTGATTTTTGACGATTTGCAAAAATGGATTTGTCGGTGGCGCATATACATCCCTACGCACCTCACCCGTTTTATCCCGTGACGCCATATTTGAGGAGTCCTCTTCTATATCCGGATCCTGCGGAATATTTGAGCTCTTACTACAAATTTTATGATGGTAAGACTTAAGTTTTATTTTGCCCTAATTTAAAAAAATAATAATTTGATACTTGCATGTATTACAATAGCTATTATTAAGCCAATTAATTTAAACCATAAAATAATTCAACATATTTCTTGTATTAAAAAGAAAAATGTTACGTATCAAATAATTATTATAGCATAAGAAAAATGGTGACGTGCGAAATGAAACGCGTCACCTGTTCCGGTTGCAAGCGTTTTATTTATAAATAGCATTGAATTATCATAATTAATTAAATTTTCTCGCATTTACGATACGTGTTACAACTATTTGTAAATCGTTGAAAAAGTTATAAAACATTCAATAAAAACTAAATTAGCATTTAAAATAACCGTTTTTTAGCAAAGTAGCTTAAAACTGCACTATACCACTATACATATTTTTGAAGTAAAACTTCTTTACGCTTGACTTGGGGAGTAAGCTGGTAAATGCGAGGCGAATGGAAGTTCAAGTTGGTTCACGTCGATCGCCATGTCAACATACCAAAGTTGTATACCAAATATGTATTATTATGTTGGTATGTCCGGTAAAATGACAATGGCGACGCTAATATGAAACAAATGACAAACGAAAGTTATACCGGCCGATAAATGGAGCTAAAGTCTCAGTTTCTTTCTGACGATTACATGATTTAATATTAAATATTTACTGGGAGAAACAACTGCAATATCTATGTTATCTCGCCCAATAAAAAGCTGTAAAACACGCAACAAATAGCGTTTTTCCATTCACGCATAATTACTCTGATGCTATTTAAAACAATATTGCATCACCTGGAAATAGTTGCGATATTAATCATAATAATATTATGATAGTCTATTAATGTATGTATTTAACTAGATATGCAAAATCGTAAGCTTTGAGTAGACAATTTAAATAAAAGATAAATAATTCACTACTTCTTATGTAAAATATAATAAAAACTCTAATTATACTTTTCATCTAGGCGATTAAACACGCGTCATGACAAAACACTTCTTTTAATGACTATCTATCGCTTTTTAGCGATAATTCTGCCAATGTCAAGTGATCATTTTTGTACGGTTATGTCATGTCAAAGTCTTATTTTGTCAAATGCCACAGTAAAATGGTCGATATTTTACAGAAGGCTCTAGGAAGCATTGAAGAGAAAACAAAAAGGCATGGTTTTATAACTTGGAACCATTTGCCAACACTCGTGCACGTTCACGAACACTTAACGGATAATAATCCACCCTTATCACACATTAGAATTCAAATAAACACGTGTTATGGAAAAAAATATCAAAATAAACAACCGCTATTTTTTGTTTTTTTAACGAAACCATGACAACACATAGAAATCGATGAGGTGCAACACTATTTTGTCAGACGGAAATGTTGCTAGTACCCGTGCTTAAATAATTCACCATTAATTTAATTATTTTGACGAGTACTATTATTATCATGAAATAAAATGTTTATCTCTAATAAAACCTGAATAACCTTTGATAAACGAACAAACTTCAAAGTACTTGGAGTGTTAGAAACCAAATATCAAATGGTATTAAAGAAAAACCTAAACACTTTAATGTTCGAAGAGAACGTACGTGACTTTTCCAAAGTTTACGATAACTTATCTCTTGCAGAGGATATGAGATATGAAAACAAATTAGGTTTAAGATTCATTAGAGGCAATTCATGACTATTTTGATATAATTGAAGCACACTTTATAGATATTTACTAGGTGGTAGGACTTTTCTGCAAAGTTTGTCTAGGTATAGCACCAGTTTGCCAGTTATTCTACCGCCAAGCAATAGTGAGCAAGCACTGCTGTTCCGGTTTGAAGGGCACTGTAGCTAGTGAAATTACTGGGCAAATAAGACTATGACCTGATCCCACAGTCAAGTTAACTTATTACTAGATTGTGCTGATGTCTCAGGATGACGTGCGCAGAGCAGTGTCGCGCGAAACTCTATAGTTTTAGAGTTTCGAGTGACACTGCAACTGATATGGGCAGCCGTGTCGCTTAACATCAGGCGAACGGTTAGCTCGTCACGTAATTTACAAAACGATAATACTGTATATATATTACACTTATTAAAGTTTTGCTCCAAAGAACGAATATATTACAATTTTAATGAAGTAAAATGGCGAACGGAATAACGGAAATTCAAAGTTGTTAGTTAACGTAGATCTCCATTGTCAACATAACAAAGTTAAAAAAAAACTGGATTACAGGCATGAGTGTGGGAAAGTGGTATAATGATGGTGAAACGTTTCTTTTCGTGTTGTTTCCTAAACTCCATAGAAGCTTCTGGTAAAGTTGCCACCACTTTACTAGGAATATGACTTGACTAGACTAGACTTGATGACTTGACTTGACACCTACAAAATACATATATATAATATTCATTAAACTGAAAAATTAATTACTTGACACTGGCTAAATACACCAAAGTTTGGAGCCAAAACCCAAAACAAAAAAAAACAAAAACAAAGTTATACCGGCCGAAAGATGGAGCTAAACTGAAGAAATTTTACTTCAGTCGTGTGGTCTAAAGCACGCTCGTTTTTCATATAATTTTTTTCATTTAATACAATCTAATGTATAAGTACAACCCTAGTAGACACTAAGTAACATAAGAAAATAGTCATCATGACGAAAGCCATTTTATCTTTGATAACAATACCTATCCACTGATAAGGTTCAATATACATAGGAATTAGTTATATTATATCTGTCATTTCGAATAATCTTTACATAATAGGTCTTTACCTATGAAATTGCCGTATTGCAGTACAGACATTTTCAAACAAAAAAAGTTTTGATTGGCTATGAATTCTAAATTCAAATTAATTTTGTTTTAAAAATATGACATTCTATTTACAATATAAGTCTTTTGTTTATTGATTAGCGTTGTATTTTCATTACATTTCTACATTTTTCCTCATAATGGATACTTTGAAATTTCGTGTAATTATGGAATATGAGTTCCGTCGTGGCACCAACGCGGCACAAACGACACGTAACATCAACGACGTTTACGGAGAAAACTGTACAAACGAACGTTCAACCCGTTATTGGTTTGCTCGGTTCCGTTCTGGGAATTTTGACTTGAAAAATGAACCTCGTGGTTGTCCGGAAATTTTGGTCAACAATGATGAATTAAAGGCGATTGTGGAAGCTGATGAATCTCAATCTACAGCTGAGCTGGCAGCAGCTTTTGATGTTAGCATCAAAACAATATTGGTCCATTTGCGACAGATTGGCAAGATAAAAAAGCTTGATAGATGGGTGCCCCACGAACTTAACGATTGCCAGCGCAACGTACGCATCGAGACTTGCCTTGCGCTGCTTAACAGGCACAGAAATGAAGGAATTTTGTACCGAATTGTTACGTGCGACGAAAAATGGATTCTTTTTGACAATCGAAAGCGCTCAGCAAGTTGGTTAGATCCTGGTTCGGTACCAAAGCAATGTTCAAAACGAAAAATGACCCCTAGAAAGGTGATGGTCACAGTTTGGTGGTCTAGTGCTGGTGTGATTCATCATAGCTTTTTACAAAACGGCGAGAGCATTACTGCAGATGTGTACATTGAAGAACTGACCACAATGATGGCGAAACTCGCACGTCTGCAACCAGCTTTGGTCAATCGGTCGTCTCCACTGCTACTTCACGACAACGCGCGACCCCATACTGCACAACAGACCGTCTCTAAGCTGCATGAGTTGGGTTTGGAAGCTCTCCCTCATCCGCCATACTCACCAGATCTTGCGCCTACCGACTATTACTTTTTCCGAAATTTGGACAACTTTTTAGCGGGAAAAAAATTCAATACCCGAGAGGCAGTACAAAACGCCTTTGAAGAGTTTAGTGTCTCCCGTCCTGCTGATTTTTTCAAGAAGGGCATCCATAAACTGCCACAGCGTTAGCAAAGATGCATTGATTGCAGGGGTGATTACTTTGAATAAAAGAAATAAATAAGTTCGAAAAAAAATACTTTAACTTTTTTCAAACAAAACGGCAATTTCATAGGTAAAGACCTAATATAAAATTCAAAGTCCTGACTGACTTTTTTATGGTAAAATGGGCATGCGTTTGACAACAACTCACCTGATGGTAAGTGACGAAGTTCAGTAAGGTGGAGCACGCTTGCCCATGAGATGCCCATTCACTCTTGACTTAAAAAGACCTAAGTTATACCTTGAAGGAAACACTGTTTTTGGGAGAGCATTCCATTCCTTGGCCGTTCGGACTATAAATGAGTCAGCAAAACGCTTAGTGCGGAATTGGGGTACACTAACAACGTAAGGGTGTGACGAATCACCAAGTCTTGTAGTTCTATGATGGAAAGGAGTTGAAAGAATGAGTTGATGAAGGGCATGCGCACACTCTCCAAAATGTAGCCTATAGAAGACTGACAGACCGGCGACCTTGCGTCTGTGCTCAAGGCTTTGAACTTTCCCTTTAATTAGTGTCTGATCGTTGATAAGCCTCGTAGCACGCCGCTCAATTGTGTCCAAAGTCGCAAGCTGGTATCGGGCCGAGCCATCCCACAGATGGCTACAGTACTCCATGCAGGCCCTGACCTGAGCCTGGGAAAGGTTAAGCAGCGGATTCGACGAAACTGACGTATATATCATATGGATTTGGATGAAATTTGGTACCAAGATAGCTTAAACACTGGATTAACATATAGGCTACATTTTATGCAAAAGTGAAATTTTCCCGTGGGATGAGCAAGTAATTAAAATACTTTTTATCCGCGGGTGAAATCGCGAGGCGCAACTAGTTATTATATAACGCTAAATCATCGTTACAATAAAAAAATTTAGTAGGTTTTTTTCTTTATCCTTCTTAAAACACTTAGTCACCATTACATAACAAGAATTAACGAAATATGATCGAAACAATCAAAATAAGTCGAAAGTAGTCCCGTAGTTATAGCTCGCGTAAAACTTTATGACCTCTCGGAAGTTAGCGCGGATCGCAGTACGCATATTGTTGTTTTTTGCGTATCGGCTCTACACTTTTGTGTATTTAGCCAGTGTAGTATATGTCACAATGACTGACATCAATAATCAGCAACAAGCGTGATCGGCCCCCCGCTTTTGTCACTCTAGGAAGCTAAGGTCGGTATTACAGAATGATGCTCAGTCATCGATCAGTGCTCAAGCAGAGATTTCATTAATAAAGTGATCAATTAGTGAATGAAATCTCTGCTTGAGCACCGATACTGGGAGCACTCGCACCTGTGGTGGCAGAGGGTATGTGTACTCGAACCCACTAAAAACCCCCCGTGAGCTCTCGTCTGCCGTACCGAGAGCCAGAAGGGGCCGCGACTGTATTCCAGCCAACTCGCCCCCAATTAACATATATATCGTCAGAAGGGGTTTGTGCGTAGGTTGCAACCTATATAACTATAGGCCTTCAGCATGTCCACACCGCGCCGTGTCTGGAACAAGAATGATGCGTAGTACACCGAGCGGTCCCTTCTTATAGCCAGATGGTTGGAGGAGCAATGATAGTTGCCGATGTTACCGCTGTAATAAATTTAAGTGCCACCATAGGGTAAATTACGGTACTGCCCGCTGCGCATAGAGTTTATAACTGGACGTTGCCGCCGACATATACATAATTAAAAATTGTAGCCTAAAAATTGGCAATTTTAAATAAGAAAATTAAAAGTTGAATATCTCGAAAAGGGTTAAGTTTAGGCTAGGGTGTTTCATAGTGAAATAAGTCAGAAATGATGGGTACTCCACGCCCTTAAAGGATCTAGCACGAGTTTTCCTGTAACCCTGTATATTGTAGGCTCTGTAGTGTGGTGGTTGAGCAGGTCCGTGATAACTTGAGGCGGTGGGTTCGATTCCCGCGACAAAACTACGTATTGTTTTCACAGAACAAAAGCGCAAGTGATTGATTGATTTTAAAATTCCTTTATTGACATAAAATTACATTTTATTTTGTAAGACTTAGCGTTAGTGTCTAAGTTACAAATTTATTCTGAGAATATAAATTGTTTTGTAGGCTGAAGGCGCCTCTTAAAACTAATAACACTTTACAAAGTTTATAAATATTCAGTTCTATTTAAATCATAAATTTTAGGGTAGATGGAAAAAAAAGGAAATATTAACATTGCGCATTACTTTGCTACTTCGTGCGTTTTTGGCATGATAAAAGCGCAAGTACTTGTTCTGAGTCTGGGTGTTATCTCGTTGTTATTGGGTCCCTAGATACAGGGAATCCTAATTCAAGGGGTGAGAACAAAAAGGGTTTAATAGTTTCAAGAAAATTGACTTTAAACTTCAACGGCCTCATTTCAATGTATAGAAAAGGTAAAAAAAGTAAGTTTCAGTTGCTTCAAAATGTATTAATTCAATTTTAAAATAAAAAATATAGTACTAATTCGTACAATTACTGTAAAAATATAAAATAAATATAATGTTTTTTTTTGTAAAGATAAAACGCGTCTATTCGCGCACAAAAATTATCAAAATATAGATAGATAGATAGATAGATAAAATCTTTATTGACACCAAGGCAACAAATACAAAAACAGGAAATAACTAATGAGTAGGTAACAATGGGCGGTCTTATCGCTAAAAAGCGATCTCTTCCAGACAACCTTTGAATGGACAGAGACAGATCAACGAGCAAGGACGGATTCTATCAATATAATTTTGACTAACCTCGACGTTTCGACCAAGTTACATTGGCCGTGGTCACGAGGGGACTGGAGTAGCGTAGTAATAGCGTAATAATAGAAATTGCTATACTTCTTAATTTCATTTCACTTCTTAATTTCATTAAGAAGTATAGCAATTTCAATCGCGAAGATGGCTATAGGTTATCCTCAGCGTGGAATCCGGTGATAAGTAGGTGTTCGCGTCGCGATTAGTGTTCGCGTGAAACTGCCGATACTGTTAGTATTGTATGCCGGGATATTGATAGTGAAAATTTACAAGACCAAATGCGGGTAGTTGGAGACGACGCCCGTTCTGCACGATGCTGACACCCGCTACTCCAGTCCCCTCGTGACCGCGGCCAATGTAACTTGGTCGAAACGTCGAGGTTAGTCAATATTATATGTTGATAATTTTTGTGCGCGAATAGACCCGTTTTATCTTTACAATATGAGTTCGAGTCGCGAAAGTTTAAAAAATAATAATGTTTTTTATGCTAAGCGAACTGTATTCCTGTGTCAGATAAACAGTTTTTAGACTGAAAATCTCGATGTTTAAGCCTCATTACGGTATTTTGAGAATGTATTATTGTAGATAATTTCACGCCGAATCCAACGATACCCACAAGTCATTTTGTGAAAAAAATCACTTAAAACCCTTTTTGATCTCATCTCTTCAATTCCAGGAATTATGTAGGTATGTGACTTTATTTGACATCCATATTTCACGTAATCCCTTTGATTGGTGAATTCTCTAAGCGTAATCCACAACAACCTGCAAAATGTACATATTTTCGTACGTACACGAATAGGCATGACGACAGTATCAAAAAATGGTCGATTTAATGTTTTTAGGGTAAAATTTATATTAAATAACGTTGAAACACTGGTTTAGTTTTATTAAAAATATTGAGATTACTTAGATTTTCAATAAAATAAAACATTAAAAATACTGCGATCGGCCATTTTGACTGAAACGCCAATCACAGCGCATGACGTCACACGTAGATTTTTGCTGTTGTGAATATACTAATAATGCGCATTTGGATTGATTTTGTTATTTACTTTCTTCGCTACGCGTAGACACAATGACATAAACATGTCATTGTGTAGGTAAACACCTAGGAGTGACGTCAGAGCCGACGCCATGACACCTCGAGCTGTTTTCGCGCCGCATTTAAAAAATATTATGAAAATGGCTTTAATCTTGGTTAAAATTAAGTTTATTACCGAAATAAAGGGTTTTTCGTAAATAGTAAATGTATACCCACATTACGGAAGAGGATTTCAAAATCTTTCGTCATGCCTATTTGACATCAAAAATGGTAGGCGCCTTGTCACCTTATCAACGTGCTCGTTGATAACTTCTGTGAAATATCTACATGTATATATGCGATGATAAAATTATAAGTAATAAATTGGAACTGAAAAGAAACAAAAAAGAGACAAAAACTCCTTTTTTAAGTCGGTTGAAAACATTAGGCTCGAGAGTCATTTATTTAATTGTTGGATTAATTTACATAAGTAATATAATTACACTAATATTATAAAGACGAAAGTTTGTGTGTATGTGTTTGTGTGCATGTGTGTATGTTTTTTACTCCTTCACGCTCAAACGGCTGAATGGATTTGGATGAAGTTCAGTACCAAGATAGCTTATACACTGGATATAGGCTACATTTTATCCCGGAAAAGTGAATTTTTCCCGTGGTATGAGCAAATGATTAAAATACTTTTTATCCGCGGGTGTAACCGTGGGGCACAACTAGTAATTACATAATCTTTCCTGAAAAAATTTTCTTTTTTTACCGGACCAAATTAGCTCCCAAACGGATGAACAATTTTGGCTTAGTTTTGTTTGAAACGTGACTTTTACTAGGTGGTAAGACTTTTCTCCAAAGTTCGTCTAGGTAGGTACCACCGCTTTGCCAGTTATTCTGCCGCCAAGCAGTAGTGTGCAAGAACTACTGTTTTCTGGTTTGAAAGGCTGTAGCTAGTAAAATTACTTGGTAAATGAGACTTTATGACCTGCTGGGCAATCACGTAACTTGATTGCAACAAATATAAACACAAATTTGTATGGATTTGACAGTTTGAATACGCAGTTTATGTGCTGTTTCTCCTGTTGCATTGCAATTAAAGCTCCGTAATCATCCACAGCTGATCGATCACATAATTCGATTGCAAATTGCAACCAATAGAAACACAAATTTGTATGGATTTGACAGTTTCAATACACAGTTTATGTGTATAGTAAGGAAATTTTTCGTGTTGCATTGCAATCGAAGTTTTTAGATACAAAATGAAATAATAATATCTAGTGTAATTCCGCTGAATTCAAGTACTTAGATTATCTTTATTGGGGTAAAGGATTATTGTAGGTAAATTAATGAAAAAATCCTGAAAAAACCCTAAAAATCATGAAATTACTATATATAGTTACTAGGTGGTAGGACTTTGTTGCAAAGTTCGTCTAGGTAGATACCACCGCTTTACCAGTTATTCTGCCGCCAAGCAGTAGTGCGCAAGCACTGCTGTGTTCCGGTTTGAAGGGCACTGTAGCTAGTGAAATTACTGGGCAATTGAGACTTTAAGATCTGATCTCACAGTCGAGTAATCTTATTACCAGACTGTGCTGACGTCTCAGGATGATGTGCGCAGTGCAGTGTTGCTCGAAACTTTATTTTGGGGTTCCGATTGACACTGTTCTGTTATAGGCAGCCGTGGCGCTTAACATCAGGTGAACGGCTAGCTCGTCAAATCATTCAGTAACATAATTTCATGATTTTTAGGGTTTTTTATTTTTTTAAGGTTATTATTATTTCATTTTGTATGTAAGATGAATTTCCGCGAAGTCACGCCGGATTCTATCAATTAATCGAAGTTCTGTGATAATAATAAGAATATAATAATAATATATGTGGACATCTCACACAGCGCCATCTAGCCCCAAACTTAATTAATTAATTGCAAATAGGTAAATTTTAGCACACTCACAAATCCAAAATCAGAAACCATTAAATATTTAACTTATGATATTGTTCTGAGCATTTAAAATTAATTGTCAACTAATACTAAAACTTTCTAATTGTCAACTAATAAGTAAGACTATTGTAATAAATGTTTAAAAAAAAAAAAGAAATTACTATAGTTCTACACGCTAAATTTAAATGTTAACTCTGTTTGTGCACATCCGTCTTTCTACTGTTCTATGTTGTATTCTTTATAAAATATTTGTGAAAACTTTTAAGTAGCTTTCCGTACCTATTAGTGTGTTATTTATGTGTATGTATAACTAGCTGTAAGTTTTCCTTTGAGAATAAAATAAAATAAAAAATAAAAATAAAATAAAAAACTAAGCAAAGCTTGTGCTATGGGAACCGGATAACTGATACAATACTTAGATACTTTTTTGTTTGTAAATACATACATAGAATACAATATGACACCCAGACATAGAACAAACACCTATGTTCATCACACAAATGTTTGTCCTGAGTGGGAATCGAACCCACAACCCACAGTTCAGAAGGCAGGGTACTACCAACTGAGCTATCGGGCCAGTCAAGTGTGATCATCCCCAGGTGACATGTGGTCAAACGTATTCTATCCGCAGTAAGATTTTACTCAATGAAACTTCGGGCAAATCGCCAACGTATTTTTGTAATGCCGGATGCTGTAACTCTTTATGAATGAAGTTATTTTAAATTCCCTCCAATCTAGATTTATCGTAAACATTCAGAAAGCATTTCTGGAGATCATTTCCTGTACTCATTTCGCGTTCGCATTAACATAGTGTGTGTTTTTTGTAAACCGAAGAACCGGAAAAACAGCCAAAGAAATTGATTGATTCATTAATTAACAAGTTGTATAAATGATAGCCTCTGTGGTGTGGTGGTTGAGCAGGTCGGCTCATTACCCGGAGGCGGCGGGTTCGATTCCCGCGGCATGACATACATATAACTGACTTGACTGGCCCGATAGCTCAGTTGGTAGCAACCCTGCCTTCTGAACTGTGGGTTGTGGGTTCGATTCCCACCCACGACAAACATTTGTCTGATGAATTGGTGTTTGTTCTGTGTCTGGGTGTTATATTGTATTCTATGTATGTATTTACAAACAAAAAGTATCTAAGTATTGTATCAGTTATCCGGTTCCCATAGTACAAGCTTTGCTTAGTTTGGGGGCTAGATGGCGCTGTGTGAGATGTCCACACATATTATTATTATTACATTCAAAGTCCTGACTGACTGACGGACATATATATCAATGCACAGCCTAAACCGCTGGTCCTAGAGACTTGAAATTTGGAAGGTGCGTTCTTTGTAAAATGTAAGTATCCACTAAGAAAGGGTTTTTCGAAATTCCGCACGTAAGAGGGTGAAATGAGTGGTTGAATTTTATATATGAAAAATTTTCTTCGTTTCCTATAGGCCACGGGCGATGCCGAGGGCAGAAGCTTGTATATTATATTACTATATTCTCATTTGTTTGCCTACAGGGATGTACACGATGCGTATGCTGGATGGCGCAACGGGCCATCATGGTCTCACGCACAATCATACACATATGATGATTCAGGCCGGTAAGTTACTTTTTTTTTTTTTTAATGTATAGGAATGACGTGACGAGCTAGCCGTTCGCCTGATGTTAAACGACACGGCTGCCCATATCAGCTGCAGTGTCACTCGGAACTCTAAAGTATAGAGGTTCGCGTGACATTGCACTGCGCACGTCATCCAGAGACATCAGCACAATCTAGTAATAAGATTACTAAACTGTGAGATCAGATCATAAAGTCTCATTTGCCCAGTAATTTCACTAGCTACAGTGCCCTTCAAACCGGAACACAGCAGTGCTTGCGCACTACTGCTTGGCGGCAGAATAGCTGGCAAAGCGGTGGTACCTACCTAGACGAACTTTGCAGTAAAGTCCTACCACCTAGTGAAAGTGAAAGTTATTTATTTATTTATTAAAATACCAACAGCATTAGGATAATATAGATATTACTATCTATATTATCCTAATGCTGTATAAAAGCAGAATATTAATGTAGCCAATAATAGGTCTCGATAGTAATACAAGTTTTATAATCAACTAGCTGACCCGGCAAAATTCGTACTGCCTAATTAAATTGCAATAAAGTCCTGTAAAAATGATTTGTAATGTGACATTTTTTTGTTCCTACATATTTTATAGTCGGGGCAAAAAATTCTCCTGAACAGAACCGTCACCCTGGTGATTGGGCGTTGTGAATAAGAAATATAATTAAATAAAACATATATAAGCATTGAAAAATAAGTAATCTCTTTATTGTTAATCATGTGAATCATAATTATTAACAAAAATCATTTTTATTTTCATTTTACTGCTTTGTGATATACGATGTTTTTTGTTTGATTACCACAAACACTTAATGATTGCCCCTGGGACTTGTTTATGGTCACAGCAAAAGCAAACCAGTTAGAAAACGTTTGTATGGGAAAAAGAAAAGGGCTGTTTTTAGGGTTTTTCCGGCAATTATTCGAATTTTTCTCACCGTAAAAACCATCTTTGAACTTCAATGAACATTTTAAAAAAAGAATTGGCCAAATTGGTCCAGGCGTTGTTTAGTTATGCGCTTACCAACACATTTTGCGATTCATTTTTATATTATAGATATTATAGAAGAGACAGCTCGCACTGCATTACGCATGTTTTAAAGAGTGACAATGAGGGTGTGCTAAGGTTGTAGGGTTAGGTGTATGATTATTAGTAGTAACGTTTAATTAATTAATAATAGGTAATTTTATTTTTTTATGTTAGTCGTTCACCTGTGGGCGATCACGTAACTCGATTGCAATTGATAGAAACACAAATTTGTAAAGATTTGACAGTTACACGAATTTTATGTGCATAGTTAGTATGGAAATTTCTCCTGTTGCATTGCAATCAAAGTTTCGTGATCACCCCCTGATGACAATTGAATACAACTTACGTCGTTGTAGAACCTAATTTATTTTTCTTTTCAGAACGTGATTCTGCCTCTGATAGTGCTGTATCATCTATGGGCTCGGAGAGAGTCCCTTCTCTTTCCGACGGAGAATGGTGCGACGGAAATGACTCCGCCCAGGAGTTCCACAGGTAATAAATATGTTCATTCGTTCAACTATTTGAATGATTAGCTTGGACAGTGATCCTCTACCTGACAGATGTGTGAATACAAGTTCCACAGGCAATTAATAATGTTCACTCGTCCTTTCGTTCACTTGTTCATTCAACTATATCAATGATTAGATAGAGGATCACTGTCAAATTTGTCAATGTCAATTATGTTCACTCGTTCTTACGTTCTTGGACAGTGATCCTCTACCTGACAGAGATATGAATACAAGTTCCACAGATAATAAATAATTTTATTAATAATTATATAAAGAACCCATGTGAAGCCGTGGCGTGCTGGTTTTATTCAGCCTCTGTGGTGTGGTGGTTGAGCAGGTCAGCTCATAGCCCGGAGGCGGCGGGTTCGATTCGACAAGTTGTGCACAGAAAATAAAGCGCAAATACTTGTTCTGTGTCTGGGTGTTGTGGGACCATGGTCCTCGTAGTTCCTGGGTCCCTAGACACAGGGAATCCTAGTTAGGGTCCAGGATCTATGTATGTGATAGTTGGACGTAATAAAAAGGAATAATAATAATAATAACAGCACAATAAATAAAACAGCTTTACATACAATACAGTAACAACGCAATAAATGAAACGCAATTAAGTATACAATACAACATAATAAATTAAACACAATCTGCTTAAATATAGGACTTATAGGCAGTTAATTAAATAATTATTAAATAAAATGTTCCTTCTTAAAAGTCTATATTGGTAGTCAAGATAAACAATGAATATCAATACAAATCAAAACAATTATAAAAGTAATATAAGATTTTTAAAAAAAGTTAGAAAAAAAGTCAGTATATGATCGTTGGGCGTTATTATTATGTATATTTTATTGTGTATTTTGTATTGTTTCAGCTCAAAATTCCGTCCGTATGAAAGTGCGTACGGAAGGGAACGGTCCGCACCGCATCAGCCGCAGAAAAAGCATCATATGTTTGGAAAAAGATGCTTCCAGGTGAATATCCAAATACAAAGTTCACTAAAAACTTCTTTACGCACGCTTGGCTTGGGGAGTAAGCTGGTGAATGCGAGGTGAAAGGAAGTTGGTTCCTATGAACCAACTTCCTTTCACCTCGCATTTCATCTCCATTGTCAACATAACAAAGTTAAAAATTTGCATTATTATGTTGGTAAGCCTTTGCTGTTGTTTATCACTGATCCACATAGGATGACCTATTAACTTTAATATACTAGCTGTGTCCCGCGGTTTCACCCGCGTGATGAAATTGTTGCATACTTTCTTAACTTTTTATTTCATAAAAACCTTTTCCTGAAAATAATAAACACAATAGAAAAAGAATTTCCGAAAATATTGAATCCGTTCACACGTGATATGATGATCACACTTCACACTAATATTATTCAGGCGAAAGTTTGTATGTGCGTATGTTTGTTACTTCTTCACGCTCAAACGGTTGAATGGATTTGGATAAAATTCGGTACCAAGATAGCTTATACACTGGATTAACATATAGGCTACATTTTATCCCGGAAAAGTGAAATTTTCCCATAGGATGAGCAAATAATTAGAATACTTTTTATCTGCGGGTGAAACCGCGGGGCACAACTAATGTCATATATGATAAATACATTTCACACAGCGCCATCTAGCCCCAAACTAAGCAAAGCTTGTGCTATGGGAACCAGATAACTGATACAATACTTAATGCTTTTTGTTTGTAAATACATACATAGAATACAATATAACACCCAGACACAGAACAAACATCGATGTTCATCACACAAATGTTTGTTCTGGGTGGGAATCGAACCCACTACCTACAGCCCAGAAGGCAGGGTTATATGTATATTTATTTATTTCATTTTGGAAGACTAACAGCTGTTATTATCATATATAAATGTACAAAAAGGAAGCCAATTAAATTAAATAATAATTAAATTATATATAAAAATGTCGTGTCACAGTGTTTGTTACCATACTCCTCCGAAACGGTTGAACCGATTTTGATCAAATTTTATTATAATTTCAATTTTTATTTGTATTCCACAATGTTGTACAGGTGTAGGTAGTTTTTTTAAATAACAGTTCATCTTGAACCCTGTCGGGCAACATTAGAAGAGAGGAAAACAAAATTAAATTTTATTAGATTAGAAAGAGAAGCAGTTACTTATCTTTATTATTTAAAAATAAGTCGGGTTTTCCTTCCTGACGCTATAACTCCAGAACGCACGAACCGATTTCCACGGTTTTGCATTCGTTGGAAAGGTCTCGGGCTCCGTGAGGTTTATAGCAAAGAAAATTCAGGAAAAATTCAGGACAAACCAACATTTTAAGTAGATGGCGCCGGTGCGTGATACATCGTTTTTCGTATATTATAAAATGTTTAATAAATAAACGTCCACCCGAGCGAAGCCGGGATGGGTCGCTAGTTTTATACTAAAATTAAATGAATTATTATTTTTATATACTGTGCTTAAATTTTATCATTTAATAAATTTTATCTTATATTCTCATTTGGTCTGAGAATAGGTTGTTATCTGTATTTCATCATCATCATCGTTTTTCATCAACACGCGGGTGAAACAGCGGCGCACAGCTAGTAATATATAGTTCAAAAATATTTTTTTCTAGGAGCAACCGACAGCGCCGTCTCTTGAGCCTGTGGTACCTCCCGCGCACCCGAGCGTGGTCAAGTATGAAAGGCCAGAAGTCACCGCCTACCACCACGATGCCATGCACACTATGCATAACGGTACGTTCCATGATTACCCCTAGTTGCTTTTTGAAGTAAAACTTCTTTACTCACGCTTGACTTGAGGAGTAAGCTGGTGAATGCGAGGCGAATGGAAGTTGAAGTTGGTTCATGTAGATCTCCATTATCAACGTTACAAAGTTAAAAAGTTATATTATTATGTTGGTGTGTCCGGTAAAATGACAATTGAAGGGTTGAGAATAAAAAGAGTTTAACTGACAAATTGATAGTTTCGAGAAAATCGACTTTAAACTTCAACGGCGTCATTTTTATGTAGAGTGCTTATACGGTAATAGAAAAGGTTTATGTAAGTTTCAGTTGCTTGAAAATGTATTAATGCTATTTTAAAATACTAAATATAGTACTGATTCATACAATTACTGTAAAAATATAATATAATTATATAAATATAATAATCTTTTTATGCTAAGCGAACTGTATTCTTGTGACAGATAAACCGTGTTTAGACTCAAAATCTCGAGATTTAAGCCACATTTCGGTATTTTGAGAATGTATTATTGTAGATAATTTCACGCTGAATCCAACGATACCCATAAGTCATTTTGTGAATAAAATCAGTTAAACCCTTTTTATTCTCACCCCTTCAATTGTGAAGATGGCGACGTTAACATTACTTACCTAAGCAAAGTTATACCGGCCGATAGATAGAACTAAACTAAAGAAGTTTTACTTCAGTCGTGTGGTCTAAAACACATTCGTTTTTTTTTTGTGTTAATGAATGACGTGACGATAGTCGTTCTGATGTTAAGCGACACGGCCGCCCATATGAGTGTCACTCGAAATTCGAGAGTTTCACGTGACACTGCACTGCGCACGTCATCCTGAGACATCAGCACAATCTGGTAAAACCACCATTTCAGAACACCAGTGTAGACGATGCGATGAGGATGCGGTCACGAAGAGGCGGAAAGTAGGTGCAAAATGAAAGAAAAATAATAAATTAATATTATGAGGCGCCCGTACGTCAGTCGAAGCTATATAGAACTGTTATTGTTTTTTAAAGGTGACGTACGGACGCCAAGCTTTATTTAAAAGATTATATAAAAAGGTAGGTTGCACTTGTCCTGAAGGTCTGTAGTCAACAACCAGTCTAGCTTAATTCATGAAAAAACGAGCTTCTGCCCGCAGCTTCGCCCGCGGCGTGGCCTATGGGAAAATAATTCAACCACCCATTTCACCCTCTTAAGGGTGGAATTTCGAAAAATCCTTTCTTAGCGGATGCCTACGTCATAACATCTACCTGCATGCCAAATTTCAGCCCGATCCGTCCAGTGGTTTGGGCTGTGCGTTGATAGATCACTATGTCAGTCAGTCAGTCAGTCACCTTTGAGTTATATATGTTTTGTTAATTTTAGGCCACGCCAAAAATTGTATAATATTTACGTATGTTGATTTCTCGTTAGATTTCGCGAATCGCCACCAACTGCCGCCCCCGCCTCACGTTCCGAGCTTGCAGCCCGCAATAGATCTCAACACGGCACATTCCAGCCATGCACTGTTACAGGTAATACGCAACAACAATAAATGAAACACAACAACATATACAATACAATAACAACACAATAAATGAAACACAACAACATATACATGCGACAGCTTCTATGAAGATATAAGCATATCTCCCTCTCAACTGACAGCCTTTGTAGTGTGGTGGTTGAGCAGGTCGGCTTATAACCTGAAAATTGCAAATACTTGTTCTTAGTCATGGTGTTGTGGGACTATGGTCTTCGTACCTTCGTTCCTGGGTCCCTAGATGCAGGGAATCCTAGTTAGGATCCAGGATCTATGTATGTGTAAACAGGAAGGAGTTGTGGGTAGGTTGCAACCTATATAACTATAGGCCTTCAGCATGTCCACACCGCGCCGTGTCTGGAACAAGAATGATCCGTAGCACACCAATCGATCCCTTTATATAGCCAGACAGGTAGGGCCGCCATGACAGTTGCCGGTGCTGCCACTGTAATACATTTAATGCCACCACAGGGTAAATTACGGTGCTCGATCGCTGTGCATAGAGTTTATAACTGGACGTAGCCGCCGTCACGGCCATACTGACGTGCGTACGTCCTCGTACGCTTAGCTTCACTTTGTACCTGGTGAGGGACATCAGTGTTATTGCTCGTTCATCCTGACAATGAAATTGAGTTAAACTTGGAGTCAAAGTCAAAAGATCAGGTTTCAATTTGATTAGACAAAAGCGTTTTAACCTGCCAGTCATCGTCAGGGTTAACCCTGGTCTCCTCTCCACAAAGGCCATTTACAAAGAGTTGTAATTGAAGGGTTAACCCTTCAGGACCATCAGTATCCATTCATTTACAAAAAGTGGACTGGATGGTGCTAGACCGGATAGATATCCCTTTAGCAACCAAAAATCAACAAACTAATACCTTATCCCTTCATTTATAAAAATGGACCGGATAGTGCTAGACCGGATAGATATCCCTTTAGCAACCAAAAATCATCATTTACCTTATCCCTTCATTTATAAAAAATGGACCGGATAGTGCTAGACCGGATAGATATCCCTTTAGCAACCAAAAATCATCTTTTCAACTAATACCAATTAGTGCTAGACCGGATAGATTATCCCTTTAGCATTCAGACACACGTTTTTTTGTCATCATTCTCTTTTCTTTCTTTTTTTCACTTTTTTTTTCTCTTTTTCTTACCCTTTTTTTTCTCTTTTTTTTTCTCTTACGAATCATTACTTTTTTTACCATAACTTTTATTCTCTTTTTTTTTCACTGGTCCGGGTTAACCCTGCAACTAAATTTCATATTAGTATCACCCGCCGTCACGTCATCATTCACATCACGTCACGTTTCGCGTTGCTTGAAGCACTGATGTAGAAATGGGCAATCCCACTTCTGATGTGGGCAGAAACGGGTTGTGGGTAGGTAGGTTGCAACCTATATAACTACAGGCCTTCAGCATGTCCACACCGCGCCGTGTCTGGAACAAGAATGATCCGTAGCACACCAATCGATCCCTTTATATAGCCAGACAGGTAGGGCCGCCATGACAGTTGCCGGTGCTGCCACTGTAATACATTTAATGCCACCACAGGGTAAATTACGGTCCTCGATCGCTGTGCATAGAGTTTATAACTGGACGTAGCCGCCGTCATATGTGATAGTTGGGCGTAATAAAAAGTAATAATAATAATAATAACAGCACAATAAATAAAACAGCTTCACATACAATACAATTACAACGCAATAAATGAAACGCAATTAAGTATACAATACAACATAATAAATTAAACACAATCTGCTTAAATATAGGAGTTATATAGGCAGTTAATTAAATAATTATTTAATAAAATGTTTCTTCTTAAAGGTGTATATTGGTAGTCAAGATAAACAATGTATATCAATACAAATCAAACAATTATAAAAGCAATATAAGATTTTAAACTTTTTAACTCACCGTGTAATTTTTTTTTCGAGTTACCGACATTTTGGTGCAAGCACGCGGATCACGAATGAAGAGAGGCTTCTCACAACACACAACAAAATAATATACAATACAACAACAACAATAAAATAAACAAAACAACAATAAAACAACCCATTTACCTTACTACCATTTAATAACCCTTATTTCTTCGTTACAGAGTACAGTGCCTTCCCCTTCTCCGGCACCTAACCCCTTCGCATACGCTCCCCCTGAGAGGGTGCGACACAACCACACATACTCCGCTCCTCTTGCCGCAGCAGAACAACGCCCCGCCGCTGTTAGGGATAAGAGAGGTTAGTTAGTTGTGCATATAGAGGTTGGTTGCGGAGTTAAAGGTTGGTTGCGGGATGAGAGATTTGTTTCAAGATGAGAGGTACACATAGAGAGTTTGTCATGCTCTACCAGTGTCATGTGTTCACTTGACAACACCAGAAAAATGCTGAAATATTTTACGATAAGAGAGCTGATTGTGAAGTTACGAGATTGGTTGTATGACAATATATGATGAGATTGATAAAACCTTTATTTATTGCCAAAGATTTAAATATGTCGCGCGAAGGTATTGCTTAAATGAACCGCTGCCGATAATTTTTTTTTTGTATTGGTTGATAGGCTCGCGTTTGACCACTATCACACCTGATGGTAAGTGATGATGTGGTCTAGGATATAACACGCTTGCCTAGAAGATACCTGTTCACTCTCGATTTGAAGACTCCAAGGTTGTAGGTTTCGGGAAATACGGATGCCGGTAAAGCGTTCCACTCCTTGGCTGTTCGCATGATAAATGTAGAGCCAAATCTCTTTGTTCGCACATGTGGGACGATGGCTGTTGTTTGATATAAAAGAGGTTAAGTTCTAAAGATTGGTATCGGTGAGATAGAGAATTTAACTAATTTGTTTTAACTCAATGGTACATCGAACTGAAGACGAAAGCTTCAAATTAGAATTTCCCATGATCTTGTAATATAAATCCGTTGCTAGTTTCGACAAAGTGTAGGTTGAAAACACCCTGTTGATGTAAAAGAGAGAGGTTGGTTGTAGAGTAAGAGGTTGGTTGTAGAATGAGAGGTTGGTTGTAGAATGAGAGGTTGGTTGTAGAATGAGAGGTTGATTGTAGAATGAGAGGTTGATTGTAGAATGAGAGGTTGGTTTATTTAGGTTGTCGAGTCACCTCTTACTACAATAAAGGTAAGCTCATAAAAGAAATTAAAATGAAAGAATTAAAATAAAAAGATTTACTTACTAAAATACACGTTATTAATACATATTTTGGTTTATAATGTTAGAAATCTAAATGTAATTAAGAGGATATATATATATACATATATATAGATATATCTCTCATTTCTCCCTTAATATCTCTTCTCTTGCTCGCTCTTATCACATCAATCGAACCTCTTACTCACCTGTAATTTTTTTGCCTTTTTCCGTCCCATATTTCATATTTTATAATTGTTTTTGATATTCTGACATTTTCCTTTCTTCTTGTTAAGTCCGCCGGCTGACAGATGGCAGCATGTCTGACAGCGGTTCCACCACTAGCGGTCACCTATCCAGAGACGAGAAACGGGCCAAGGCATTAGGTAACTTATTATATAAATAATTTTATTATATTTTAATTTTTTATTAATATTTTATTCGTTAAGTGCTGGATTACAGGCGTGAGTGTGGGAAAATGGTATAATGATGGTGAAACGTTTCTTTTCGTATTGTTTCCAAAACTCCATAGAAGCTTCAAGTAAAGTTGCCACCACTTTACTAGGAGTAACTAACACTGAAAATAACACAAAAACCCATCGCGGTTCTATAAGCTATAAGTGCTAGGACTTTTTACAGAAGTCAAGGCTAACAAATAAACATATTTTCTCCGTCATCAGGCATACCGATGGAAGTCCACGATATTATTAACCTCCCCATGGACGAATTCAACGAGCGCCTTTCAAAGCACGACTTGAGCGAAGCGCAACTGTCGCTTATTAGAGATATTCGTCGGAGAGGGAAGAACAAGGTAATAGAATTTAGACTTTAACTTAGTACTCGAGAGTATTATATTGAACTAAAGATAATATTAATTTGCGAGAGGCCTATGTCCAGCAGTGGACTAATATAGGCTGATGATGATGATGATGATGATGAAAGATAATTTTGATTGTAGACTTGGTGATTCGTCACACCCTTACGTTGTTAGTGTACCCCAAGTCCGCACTAAGCGTTTTGCTGACTCATTTATAGTCCGAACGGCCAAGGAATGGAATGCTCTCCCAAAAACAGTGTTTCCTTCAGGATATAACCTAGGTCTTTTTAAGTCAAGAGTGAATAGGCATCTCATGGGCAAGCGTGCTCCACCTTAGACAACTTCGTCACTTACCATCAGGTGAGTTGTTGTCAAACGCATGCCCATTTTATCATAAAAAAAAAAAAAAAAAAAAAAAAAAAAAATTTTGATGAAAATATCAATTGCTGTAAACTTTAGAAAAATGATACACGCCGTTATTGGTCCCTTCTCGCCCCGGTACGGCGGACGAGGGGTCAGGGTTTTAGTGGGTTTGAGTCCCACATACCCCCTGCCACCACCCCCGTGGTGGCAGGGAAGCGCGAGGGCATTCCCCCCCCCCCTCCCCTCACAAAAGGAAAAAAGAAAAGGGTCATTGCTATATTTTTCACTGAACTTTAGAAAAGTGATATACGCCCTTATTGACCTAAGGTAGTGCCAAATACTATCCTAATAACATTATAAATGTTTGTTTGTGTGTGTGACTGTTTGTTACCTTTAAACGACACAACAGCTGGACGGATTTGGGTGGAATTTTAAATATAGATAGCTTATATCCTGGATTGACATAGGTGCATAGTTTATTTTTTTATTATATATTATGATTATTATTATGACGTATTAAAATGTGATCAAAATTGGCCCTGTCAGTTTAATGTAGATGTAAAAATTCTTTAGTTTAGCTCCATCTATCGGCCGGTATAACTTTGTTTAATGTTAATGCCGCCATCTTGACACTTGTAAATTGTCATTCTACCGGACATACCCACATAATAATACAATTTTGTTACTTTGTTACTTGGCAATCTACGTGAATCAACCTTGCATTCACGAGCTTACTTCCTAAGATTTCTAGACTGTGAGATTAGGTTATAAAGTCTCATATGCCAATTCACGACCAACAGTGCCCTTTTTTTTCTTTTTTTTAACGTGAAGGAATGCATTTACGCACACTCGTGGCTGGGTTGGCCACGGGTAGTGTCGGGCTCGGTGCCAGAGGGGCACCCATACCGACTAAAACTTCACGATGTTCCTCCGTCCCAGCTGGAAGCAGGGCCGCGGGTCCGCTTTCGCACTCTCCGCAGGACCAACAGTGCCCTAACAAACCATTTTCAACCACCAGGTTGCCGCTCAAAACTGCAGGAAACGAAAACTGGATCAAATAACCTCCCTAGCCGATGAAGTAAAGACGGTCCGCGATCGCAAGATAAGAACGCAACGCGATCATCACTCGCTCCACGCCGAGAGGCAGCGCGTGAAGGAACGCTTCGCGGCGTTGTATAGACACGTTTTCCAGGTTAGTTCGCTTTATCGGATAACAGGTGGCGCTTTTATAAACTTTTGAAATTTGATTGATTTAATCTTAATAATCTATGTACAGAAGAAACTAGTTTGCTATCTAACTCTGAGAGTAACAGAGTTACCAATAATGCAATACCAGTTGTTTTTAATAAAAATCTTTTGAAATGAGATATATTATAGCTGATTTCAAAAGTTTACATTAATTTTAAAAATTAATGTAAACTAATAAACTACCCCTAAAGTATACATTCATTATAAAAATTAATGTTAACTAATTTTAATGTAAAAGAAAACTAACAAAGTCAAAGTCAAAGTCAAAGTCAAAAGATTTATTGCAAATAGGCTAATTTTAGCACTTTTACAAGTCAAAATTATACTAGGTACTTAAAATTAAGTTATTTCACTAAGCATATAAAATTACAAAGTGCTTATTGTCACGATAACACTTATTGTCACGGTAACGATACTGGTACACATTATAAATCTGAAAAAAAAAAAAACTAATTTAAAAAGGTATTAAATGTTTAGGTTTATTGCAATCAAATTTCTTTTAAAAACATTGTTGTGGTTGTTTTTTGATAATCAAAGTATATTTAAAGAACTAAAGGCTGAGAAAGGAAAAGAAGCAATACAATAATTTATCTTATGTTTTTCTTCTTTCCAAATTTATATCTTTACAATTTTAGTCAAAACAAAGAAATTATAATGCATTTTTTTAGAAATAACAAACGCGAAACCTATGCTATGCCATAAAACTACGACTGAAATAAAACGCATTTAATGTCGCCATCTTGACAATTGTAAATTGTAATTTTACCGGACATACCAACATAATAAAACATTAAATTTGTTATGTTGACAATGAAGATCTACGTTAACCAAGCTTTCAACATCGCTAGCTTACTCCCCAAGTCAAGTGTGCGTAAAGAAGTTTTACTTCAAAAATAGTAACACCGAAATTTTCTTCCAGAACCTACGCGACTCGGAAGGCCGCCCATTATCTTCGAACCAATACTCTCTGCAACAAGCCGCCGACGGCAACGTTGTGCTGGTCCCCAAAATGCAGCAACACCAAGGTTTGTTACTATAAATAGTAATAAATATATGTAGACACGAGCTTCTGCCCGCAGCTTCGCCCGCGGCGTGGCCTATGGGAAAATAATTGAACCACCCATTTCACCCTCTTAAGGGTGGAATTTCGAAAAACCCCTTTCTTAGCGGATGCCTACGTCATAACATCTAACTGCATTCCAAATTTCAGCCCGATCCGTCCAGTGGTTTGGGCTGTGCGTTGATAGATCACTATGTCAGTCAGTCACCTTTGACTTATATATATTTAGATACATACATATATCGGCAGGAACGGGTTGTGCGTAGCTTGCAACCTATATAACTATAGGCCTTCAGCAAGTGCACCGCGCCGTGTCTGGAACAAGAATGATCCGTAGTACACCGAGCGGTCCCTTTTTATAGCCAGATGGTTGGGGGAGCAATGATAGTTGCCGATGTTGCCACTGTAAAAAATTTAAATGCCATCATAGGGTAAATTACGGTACTGCCCGCTGCGCATAGATTTTATAACTGGACGTAGCCGCCGTCACATACATACATAAATAATAATAATAATAGGAGATATTACAAAATGATAAGTACCAACATTAAAACAACAGTACTAAATGCGTCGTAGAGTACAACCTATAGCTTTGACATTATCTTTAAAAACGTTCAGTGAAGGTGCAAGTGTAAAGTTATGGAAAAAAAAGCTAAACTGATTTCGATTGTTCCAGATCACTCGATGAACCGCACTTCCGATGATGAAATGGATCGGAAAGCGAAGCACTACGATCAGTGACCCGCGACTTACCATCATCACAACGGATGCAGATGGTAACAGTGATAAATCAACAGACTTTTAAAAAAACATCAAATATTATAATTACTAACGTGAAAACAAAAACAACACGATTATATTTTATGAGATGTATAAGTGTCTATGTATGCCATTTTATAAAGATTTGCGGCGAGTTTTGATAGAAAGTTGGCCCAATATTGGACAAATTTGAATTCGTAGCGGCACGAAAGTTTAGCCCTGAGCGAAATGTGGAATGGATAGCTGCGCATGTGTACTGTCGCGCGCGCAAATAATAAATAGTTAATGTTAAAGTTTCGCAGCTTGCAACACGTTGTTTTACTATACAAGATTAACTTCTTTTTATTTATACCTTGCTGAATCAATCAATTCGTTAGTTTCTCTTTTAACAAAACAATGCACGTCATACACCATTTTTCGTGCCTGTCTTTTCAAAACAGTATTTCTTCCAGACATATTCAGTATCTACTAAAAATACACTAATAAGAAACCTATAATAACAAACGAACTCAAACTTAGCAAGAAAAACAATAACAATACACCTTAGAACGCGAGTGTACAGTCAGAAGTCAGCGGAGCGTCGTATGGGGCGGGGGACGGAGTACGGCTGGCAGCCAACCGGCGCTACTCACGCGCCCCTGCGTCCCTCTAGCCCCTGTGACACCTAATTTTTGAGTTCGCTAGAGTTTCGTGCCGCTACTTATACCAGAGAAATATAAGTTTTTTGATAAGTGATTTAAAGATAAATAGAATAACATTCAATTGTTCAATAGACAGAAAGAAAGAAAGAAAATATATCTATTCAAGACTATCGTGAGTATGACACATTTTGTAAGATAAATAACGGCTAAAACTCACGACAATTAAAAGTCGATTACTCCGACCAGGTTTCGGACATATTCGATGTCCTTCTGGGAGCCAGTTACTAACGAAAGCCGCAGTCAGTTACGTGCTCACGCTCGCGAGAGCCGTCGCGGCTTGCGTTAGTAACTGGCTCCCAGAAGGACATCGAATATGTCCGAAACCTGGTCGGAGTAATTTCGACTTTTAATTGACGTGAATTTTAGCCGTTATTTATCTTACAAAATTTATTCAAGACATCACATAACATTACATTTTTTCAAATAGGCACTTATAGAAAGAAAGAAAATATATTTATTCAGAGACAAGACAAATTACACGAAAAAAGAGAGAAAACTAAATATATAATGTTGTGTGACGTCATGGTATAGGTGCCGATTCGTGGGATCGTAGGACCTTAACAACTGAGTTTCAGTCAGTCAAAAACTATAACATCAAGACAAATTGCTTGATACACTTATTTAGACCTTAAAAAGATTATATCCCCATTTTTGGCATAAATTTAACTGAATGCATTTTAGTGTTATATTAAGTCTGTGATAAATATGTTTTTTTTATATAAAAATTGTAAATAATTATTCATAATAACTTAAAAAATCCGTTTGTTAGCTTTATACTATGTCCGGGCCTAGACTTGCCGCGTTTCTTTAAATGGATGTCAAAATAACATCTCGGAAAATCGAAAAAAAAAATGTGATAGAAATAAATTCCATTTTTTGTTTAGTTTCTGATTAGTGTGAATTCTTTTAACTACTAATCAAAAATTGTTGAAGAAATCTGTGTATACAATTTAACAGTGTGACCAGAACGACTGATTTTGTTTACCAACAGTCTTTAAAAACTGATGTCTATGACATCGAAATGTTGCAATAAGTAAAAATAGGTCTTAGAGCACTTTTTTGTAAAAATATATATTTTTCTTTGTAAGTTGTTTATTTATAATATTAATTTTAGGTCTATTGTGTTATAGAATTTAAAATTCTGTTAAATCCGTTGCTTCTTGTGTTTTTGTATCTAGCAACATATACAGTGTTGTCATATCAAAACTTCAGGAAAAGTACAAAAATAAGAATTTCGGATGTGTACCAGTGTAGTTAGTTACTACTCACAAAATTGCGTTTTTTATTTTTTATTTTTTTGTGTGTAGTAGATTAAAATAACTATTTTATAAATGTACGAATGTAGCTGCAATCGAAGATCAGTTGTATATGTGTTTTTTTAAACTGGTCTTTTTTAGCCGCATCATGATCTGTAAAATAGGTTACCTGTATTATAATTAAATAATATTAAGGACAACAAATAAAAAAAATCTAAAAAAAAAGAATACTTATAAATCTTTTGAAATAAATAAAATTTTCAAAATGTATTCTGCCTTTTGTTTTATTGAGTTTAAAATACAATTCTGAGTTTGTTTTTTCCGAGTATTGGATATGCCATTTTTACGTTTACGTGTATATCTTGGAAAAAATATGTCTAAAATGCGATTTTTCAATGGCAATGTTATTTAACTAACAAATTATAATCTGACTAAATTAAAAGTACATTTATTACTGCAGTGTTCACTATAAAAAAATATTCTTTTATTTTCACTGTGTTTTGTTTTATCCAATGAAAAATCGTGCATTAGAAATAAATTTTAAGTTACAACGCAGTACTCATTGCAATATTTTTCGCTAGATAGAGCTCGTATTTTCGTATTTTGTACGTATCGCTCGTATTTTGTATGTAAGTATCTTTTTTAATTTCTCTTTTAAATTTAAAAGATTTAGTATATTATTTGTTGTCTTTAAAAACAAAAAAAGGTGCGATTAAGATGCTTTTGCGAGTAAATATATGAATAATTTATTTGGTAATTAAGTAAATGGCATCGGGTAAGCATTTCAATTAAATGTTTAATATTACGAATAGTTGGTGAAAAGGCTGTGGGATTTTTTAAATTTTAATTATTAATCAATATTTGCCGGCGAAAAGCTAATTTTCTAAACAATTTCAACTCACAAGTATTATGTACATTATATTCTTTAGCAATTATTTTACAGTCTTTGTGGTGTAGTGGTTGAGTAGATCGGCTCATAACCCGGAGGCGGCGGGTTCGATTCCCGCGACAGGTCCAAGTATTTGTGCACAGATAAAAAAGCCCAAATACGTGTTCTGTATCTGGGCGTAGTGGGTCCTCGTAGTTCCTGGGTCCCTAGACACGGAATCCTAGTTAGGGTCCAGGATCTATGTATCTGATCGTTGGGCGTTATTATTATTATTTATATAATCATAGTTTATTTTTCTAATTCCTTGAATCATAACAAAAAACTTTAAACTTAATCATAGAATACATTTTTATACTGAATCACTCATTTTATTAATAAGTAAAATAAGAATCTAACAATAAATAAGTTTTTAAGGAGCTAAAGGAAACTTAATTCTTAACAGCTTTATTTAATAAACACGAACTAGCTTTAGATTAGTTACACCATCTTTTGTCTCTTTCGATCCAGATAAATATTCCAGTAGCAAAAAAGGACAAGAGCTGAAGTAACTAATTAACTAATACCCGTTTATTAATAAGGCTGTATATGTATTAATAAAAGTAACAGCTGAGGGAATTATATATATACAACGATACTAAAATTTATTTAAAAATGATGTAAAATAGGTTAGCTAAAACGGTTGCGACTTTCCATAGTCCGCTCTTCCAGTGGACGTAGTCTTCTCGATCCCCTTATCCCGGCAACGGCCCAAGCCGAGGCTCGCACCCCAGGGGTGCCCGCCAGTTGCCTCCCACTTTTGACGGCTGGGCGCCTTAAGCGCCCGCCCTCCCGCCCGGTGACGCTGTGCTCGGTAGAGACCAACATCATTAGCCCTTAAAAAAAACACAACTAGTTGGTCAATCCAGTTGATGTCGGACTGGAACGAAGTGCTTCTACTCTGACCAACTAGTTGGGCAGAATGGAACTCGATGAATTTACAGATGGATGGTCACAGCCTTATTAATAAACGGGTAGTTTTGGGTTAGTTACTTCAGCTTTTGTCCTTTATTTGCTACTGGAATTTTTAGCTGGATCGAAAAAGACAAAAGATTGTGTAACTAATCTAAAGCTAGTTTGTGTTTATTAATAAGGCTGCTAGGGACTAAATTTAAAAAATAGTTATTTTACCAACCAGTTGATTTGATTAAAACAAAAGGCCTCCATGAGTTCCATTCTGTACAACTAGTTGGTTTATTTAGTTGATGTCGGACTGGAACGAATTGCTTCCTCTCCAACCAACTGCAATGACCAACTAACTAGTTGGTTTGCATAACTATGCAGAATGGAACTAGATGAATTCACAGTTGGTTTGTTAGGAACAAAATTAAAAAAATATATATTTGATCAACTAGTTGGTTTGATTGAAATAAAAGGCCTAATTGAGTTCCATTCTGTACAACTAGTTGGTCTATTTAGTTGATGTCGGACTGGAACGAATCGCTTCCTCTCCAACCAACTGCAATGACCAACTAACTAGTTGGTTTGCATAACTATGCAGAATGGAACTAGATGAATTCAGTTGGTTTGTTAGGAACAAAATTAAAAATAAAAAAATTGATCAACTAGTTGGTTTTATTGAGTTCCATTCTGTACAACTAGTTGGGCTGTTCAGTAGGTTGGAATGGAATGAGATAATTTTTCTTCTAGGTCCTATTAATGAATTTATATGGATACGTGTCACGGCCGAATGTTTCTCCAACAAATAATCAATCATTTACGTTGACCAAAAATTATCACGGCAATAGTGTCGATTCTGTGTCACATACTCTAAAGCTAAACGAAATTAACATATTTCCGTCTTTTTCATTTCCCCTTTATCAGAAGAGTACCGCCATACTTTAAGTTTAGAGAATGCGACACAGAATCGACACCAATATCACACTTCACACTAATATTATAAAGGCGAAAGTTTTTTATGTGTGTATGTGTGTATGTTTGTTACTCCTTCACGCTCAAACGGCTGAACGGATTTAAATGGAATTCGGTATTAAGATAGCTTATACACTGGATTAACATATAGGCTACATTTTATCCCGGAATAGTGAAATTTTCCCGCGGGATGAGAAAATAATTAAATTACTTTTATCTGCGGGTGAAACCGCGGGGCGCAACTAGTTAATTTATATAATGAATATTGCCGTGATAGTTTGTGGCCTACGCGTGCAGTATCGGAGGCTGAAGCGTAACAAAAATATCACCAATACATTTTGTTTACAGCCGTTTTCAGAATATTTGGATAGATGTGTTTCTTTAGTTTAGCTCCATCTATCGGCCGGTACAACTTTGTTTTTGCTTTATTTAATGTTAATGTCGCCATCTTGACAAATTGTAAATTGTCATTTTACCGGATATACCAACATAAAATTACAAATTTTTAACTTTGTTATGTTGACAATGGAAATCAACATTAACCAACTTCAACTTCCGTTCGCTTCGCATTCACCAGCTTACTCCACAAGTCAAGCGTGCGTAAAGAAGTTTACAAACAAAAAAGTATCTAAGTATTGTATTCGTTATCTGGTTTCCATAGTAGCTTTGCTTAGTTTGAGGCTAGATGGCGCTGTGTGAAATGTCCACAAATATTTGTTTTCTTATTATTGTTTATAGTTACGTATGGTTACCGCTAGGGGGCGCTGTGTTGGATTTCATTTAAATATTTTACGGTAATCGTCAGTAATGTAGGCTATAATTTAATTACTGAAACCTTCATTACCCAAAAAAGTTTTTGATTTTTTCCCACGCGACTGCGATTGTTTGTTTTCGTCAGTAATAAGTTTTTACAAAATACTTGAGTTAGGTAACGAGGGTTTCAAAGACGTTTCAACTGTTTCAGAATCGCCTGGCATCTTGTAATATAAATATTAGATAAGGTAGTGTCGCCGAAGATGGCCCGGCTCCTAAGATAGCCCACTTTAAAAAAAATACAGTTATGATTAAACGAAACATTTTAAATTTCGCGGGTTTATGCTACTATTACCATAGACAATAATGCAAGTGTGTTTTAATTATTATTATTACAACTTCCATTATGTTTTTTCTATACTTTATTTATCTGCAAGATTTCACGAGGTTTTGAAATTAAGTGGGCCTTCATTGGCTCCTGTACCTTATAAGATTTTTAACAAAGCAGTTGTAGTTATGGTAATTATTATGTAACATAGCTTAAGTTCTTAAAATAAAACGTGAAAGTTTACTTAAGTTTTTTATTTTTATTTTTTTAATTTTTGGCTCCACAGCTCCGTGTATTTTAGCCAGTGTCAAGTAATTGATAATTTATCAATTTAATGATATTTCACGCAAATATGTGCCAAGTCACAGTCGAAGTCATCAAGTCATAGTCTAGTCAAAGTCATACTCCTAGTAAAGTGGTGGCAACTTTACTTGAAGTTTCTATGGAGTTTAGGAAACATGACGAAAAGAAACGTTTCACCATCATTATACCATTTTCCCACACTCACGCCTGTAATCCAGCACTTATAGAATATAATGCCACCAATTCTATGCACTAACACTGAAAATAACGCAAGTTTTGGAAAATAATACAATGCAGTGACGCAATCTTATTCGCGTTCCCGCCAAAACCCTATCTAGTTTTTAGTAATAGTCTATGAACGAAAGCCATAGAGTAAATTAGAATTAGGGATGTTCCGATACCACCAAGTCTCAATACCTTCATACCATATACATATCATATGAGCAGTACTTAAATCCTGATTCGATACTACTCGAGTTATAGCTTGGCAAAATAGAGTAGAAATTAATAGGGGCGCCACTATCGCTAATGAGTCTAAACGCTAGCAACCCCGATACTACGACAGCGTAATTTTGATACTTATAAAGTAATAGTGAGTAAGAATAAGATTTTTTTAATTTGTTCAACTAAATATCTGTTAGCCGTTAACAAGAATAAACGCAAAAGCTTTACTCGTATAAATATAACAGTAATTTTATTGACTATACTGTACAATTATCAATGTTGTTTATAAAACTGGTTCGCTGTTGTTGTCGTGAGTATGAACAACAAACAACACTGGTTTATATGAATAAACTAGTTGCGCCCCGCGGTTTCACCCGTGGATAAAAGTATTTTTCATTATTTGTTCATCCCACGGGGAAATTTCATTTTACCGGGATAACATGTAGCCTACATGTTAATCCAGTGTATAAGCTATCTTGGTACCGAATTTCATCCAAATCTATTCAGCCATTTGAGCGTGAAGGAATAACAAACATACACACATACAAACTTTCACCTTTATAATATTAGTGTGGTAGGAAATCACATAAATCAAGACAAACTAAATATCCAGTGTATCATAACTAGCACATGATTGTAGTGAATAAAAACAGATGGTTTTAAACATTTTTATTCGGTAAATAAATATTCATCTAAATAATCAATTCCTGAAAAGTCTCCTTACATTTCTTAAATTGAGCCGGCCGCAATATCATTTTCAGATTTAGATGTTTCTGCTTCATCACTGCTACTATAGTTTTGGATATTTATTACAAGGCGATCACTGTTATCATAAAACGTAATGCGTCTCTCGTAATACTCATTTTCTATTTAAATAACATGTTTGCATAAACTTTTCCAATAATTTGCAGAAACATCTTGAAATGCTCGTTCCACTGCTTCCTAAAACAGAGGAACAATACGCATCATTACTACGTAAAACATCACAATAAATAAACGTATACTTATACATAATTCTATCATTAATTATATACCTTCATGACAATCAACCCAACATTTTGTGAAGCTATCTTGTGCATGGCAATTCCAGAAATCAGCTCTATTGGATTCGAGTCACAGTGGTATGGATGCCACGGGCTTCCAAAATTTCGTCAGTAAAAAAACCATATGAAATAAAGATCATATCCTATATGCACGTAGTATTCGAACAAACATTGTTGTAATGCAATACACGCGTTATATTAAATTAAAAAGTTTATTTGATAATAGACTTAGTAAAGGGCTTTTTAGTCTGTAAGTCACATTACTAAATACTATATATAAGCTCTTTGACTATGTCTTATAGTTATTACATTATTACGATAAATATTGATTGAATAAAGATATTTTAAAAACAAAACCAAGCAAACAATATATACAATAATACTTGTGTATTTACGTAGATTATGATCATAATATACGTAAATACTTAAAGACCAAATAACGAATAATCCATCCAAGATTGGTTTTAAATTTTTTTACCGATTTAGTCGTACATGACGTTAAGTATCAATTTAGTTTATGTACACTATGCGCACTTTGTCAACATAACCTATATTGTTTACCGAGGCAAATATTACGAAAACATCGTAAGTAAGGCCGTTATAACACTTTACAATAATCAACAGACAAATTATTCGATCAAAAAAAGCAGAATACATTATAACAAATCCGTCATATCGGTAGTTCTTCGGTAAACGTCGTCGAGTTTCGAAAATATAGTTTGAGCCTCCAAGTCAGAGACAAATCGCTGGTAAACTTTATAAATCACTGCTCGTGTGGTATTGCGGATAGTTTTGTTCATAATTAATTACGTTTGACGTATTTCAGACACTTGTATCGCTGCGAAAATTAGAATTTAAGTAACTAAAATCACTTTGTTTACAATCTTCAACAAATAGACCATAGACAAGATAGAATACACGAACTATTGCCAGAGAAAAAAAAAATTAGTTCCGTTTCAAGACTTTTTTGCCAAGCTATACAAGATTTTTCCTTCCGATATCAAGTAGGTATCCATAGAATGATTCGATACCAAAAAGTACATGGTATCGAAAGAAAAGTATCGGATATATTAACTAGTATCGGACCATCCCTAATTGCATTACAAAAGAATTAATGAATAATGGTTGTTCACTGCTTAATATATTTCGTAGGTGATACATAGATTTAATTTGTGCTAAACGAATGTTAAATAATCACCATATTTATGACAACTATGTCGCCATAATTTGAGCTTCAGCGCAGGGTACAAGGAAGTGTGTAATATCGGTTAATTAGTCATATCCTATCTACAGTGTAGATTGCATATTTACTTGATTTAGTATCAATAAACATGTCTGTGAGTGAGAAAGTGTCGCTTTCCGATGCCTTGAGCAATGTGGATGTGTTGGACGAGCTCACTTTACCCGGTAAGTGGGAATTTGTGTTGTTTTGGGAAGGTTCTTATTTCGGGATAGGTGGGGCATTTCCCGATTGTTTACCTATTTATTTGAGTGTGTATTGATGGGATCAAGATACCGAAAAGTAAAAAAAAAGTTAAGTAAAACAATTACAGCGCTTATTCCACACCGCCGCCGCTATCTCTGACCCACAATCGCTGTAACAAATGTTTATTACAAATACACTAATCTTACCATACAAGTAAAATAAGAATACATATATATATATACACTATCCAAACGTATGAGCTGCCATATTATTGGAATGTTTGAAATAATTTTGTTTGAAATATAATAAAATAAACACAGGATAATTTTTTTGATTAGTAAACTTGTTAAATAAAAACTAGTGTGAATTAGACCACAAACTGAAGTAATACTTTAGCTCCATCTATCTCCCGGTACAACTTTGTTTCTGCTTAATGTCACCATCTTGACAATTGTAAATTGTGATTTTACAGGCAACTTAGATGTGCAGCCATGTCGCTTAACATCAGGAATGGTTAGCTTTTCACATCATTCCTTAACATATAAAAAACATACTAACATAGTATTACAAATTTTTTACTTTGTTATGTTGGCATAAGAGATCTATGTGAACCAATGATGATGAAATGATGAATAAAATTTCAACTTCCGTTTGCCTCACATTCACCAGCTTACTCCCCGACTCAAGCGTGTGTAAAGAAGTATTAATTCTAAAAACTTGTTCAGAGTGGGAATAGAAAGTTTTGGGTGGAGAATGTAGGATTATTGAGACTGTTATGTCAAATATAGCAAGCCTACAATAATAAATGAGCTTGAAAAATAAAAGTTCTATTAGTGCAAGCAAACCGGCACAAAGCAGAAAACTCAGTTCCAGAGCTTGGATTACTAAAACAGCGGTAATTTTTATTTGCAGATGAACAACCCTGCATTGAGGCAGCACCATGCTCTATTCTTTACCAAGCAAACTTCGATACAAACTTCGAAGACAGGAATGGATTTGTCACAGGCATCGCCAAATACATTGAAGAAGCTACTGTGCACGCCAACTTGGTAAGAAGAGATCGCTTTTATCTATAACGAGCTTCTGCCCGCAGCTTGGCCTATGGGAAAATAATTCAACCAGCCATTTCACCCTCTTAAGGGTGGAATTTCGAAAAATCCTTTCTTAGCGGATGCTTACGTCATAACATCTACCTGCATGCCAAATTTCAGCCCGATCCATCCAGTGGTTTGGGCTGTGCATTGATAGATCACTGTCAGTCAGTCAATCACCTTTGAGTTATTATATTTAGAAGTAGCCCATTGTTACTCTTACATAAATAGTTGTGTTTCTTTGTAATTTTTATTATTTGGTGTGTACAATAAAGAGTTCATTTACCTCTCAGGTGAGGGGTTCTATTCCCTTGACAGGACAAGAATAAGTACACAGAAAAAAAAAGTGCAAATACTTATTCTGAGTCTGGGTATTGTGGGACCATAGTCTTTGTGGTTGTCCTTAGACACAGGAAATCCTAGTTCGGGTCCAGGATCTATGTATGTGATCGTTGGACGTTATTATTATTATTATGTGTAAACATATTTTTTGAATAATATTGTTTTGAATAATTTGCAGAGACTTTATGATTAATAACTTTGCCCGAGTTAAAGTGCTAATCCTAGAAACTTAACACAATTTTCAATTAAATTTAACAGTTTTTTTTTATGGCTTAGTAGCTCTGCCTACTGAACTGTAGGTTGTGGGTTCGATTCCCACCTAGGACAAACATTTGTGTGATGAACATCAATGTTTGTTCTGTGTCTGGATGTTATATTGTATTCTATGTATGTATTTACAAACAAACAATATCGAAGTATTGTATCAGTTATCTGGGTGATCATGGGTGTTCATAGAGCAAGCATCATTTAAAAAAAATATTTTTAGCTGGATTAAGGCCAAACAAATATTTTAAGAAATACTGTAGCTCAGCTAAGCTACAGTATTTCTCAGTTCAGCTTACACTAGCAAGGTTGTTAGAGTAAACTTGTAGAGGAAGCTGAACTGCATTTTATTGCATTGCAACAAGGTTTTTTTTAGAGATTGTGAATCTTCTGCACATGTAATATTAGTTCTTCTTTTTTTGAAATTTTTAAACTACCCCTATTTTATTTATTTATTATTTGGCACACAAGACAACATAACTAACACAACACTTCTGTGTTAAAAGCTACATAAAACACTTGTTCAAATATCAAGATATTTCTCAATTACAGAATGAACTCCTAGAAGAAGGCAATGCACATGCAGTAATGCTATACACCTGGAGATGTTGCAGCCGTGCCATTCCCCAGCCCAGGTCTAACGAACAACCGGATCGAGTTCACATATACGAGAGAACCGTCCAGGTGCTCGCTCCAGAGGTTGATAAGCTGCTTCAGTTCATGTACTTCCAGGTATGCTCGGCTCAAGTTTTTAGCCAAGTGTTCTGTTTCCGATAACTCATTTCTAAGCCAAAGCATTTCATTTCCAAACTCCTCATTTCGAGGTCCAAATATCTTATTTCCAAGCCACAATAACTCATTTTCAAGTCACTCATTCCCAAGCCCCAATATCTTATTTCCAAGCCACAATAACTCATTTCCAAGCCCCAATATCTTATTTCCAAACCACAATAACTAATATCCAAGTCACTTATTCCCAAGCCCCAATATCTTATTTCCAAGCCACAATAACTCATATCCAAGCCACTCATTCCCAAGCCCCAATATCTTATTTCCAAGCCACAATAACTCATTTCCAAGCCACTCATTCTCAAGCCCCAATATCTTATTTCCAACCCGTACTATCTAATTTCTAAGCCCCAATATCTTATTTCCAAGCCACATGCATTGTGTTATTTCGTAGTCACAATAACTCATTTATAAGTCACAATAACTCATTTACAAGTCACAATAACTCATTTACAAGTCACAATAACTCATTTACAAGTCACAATAACTCATTTACAAGTCACAATAACTCATTTACAAGTCACAATAACGCATTTACAAGTCACAATAACTCATTTACAAGTCACAATAACTCATTTACAAGTCACAATAACTCATGTATCTTCTTCTTGGGGCTGATGAACCCATCCGCAGCGCAAGGCGGTCGAGCGCTTCTGCGGCGAAGTGCGCCGGCTGTGCCACGCGGAGAAGCGACGCGACTTCGTATCGGAAGCTTACCTTCTCACGCTCGGCAAGTTCGTGAACATGTTCGCCGTGCTCGACGAACTGAAGAACATGAAAAGCAGCGTTAAGAATGACTATTCTACATATAGACGGTAATTCGACTTATATTATATCCAAGTAGCTTAAGGGTGGATTCGACCAAACTTGGATTTATACACGAATAAATCAATTCCACGATATTATACTCGAGTAATTCATTCTTCGTTTTTCCACGTAATACTAAGTTTAGCTTCGCTTAGAATTAATACGCGAATAGCGGAATAAATGATGAACGAATCTATTACCCAGTTAACAATTGTTGTTCTACGACGACACGGTATTCAAGCTTATGTCATATCAACTCGCTTTTGTCGTATTATAGTGTACACTTTCCCACACTCACGCCTGTAATCCAGCACTTAACGAATAGAATGCCACCAATTTTATGCACTAACACTGGAAATAACACAAGTTTTGGAAAATAATACAATGCGTTGACGCGATCTTTTTCGTTTTCCCGCCAAAACTACTTATTCTACTTATAAATTATATTGTGTAATTGGCATTACCATTCTTATTACAATATAGTAAATAAATAAAATAAGAAAGAAAAAAAAAATAATTTTTGTTACAGAGCCGCACAGTTTCTAAAGGTGATGTCTGACAGTCAAAGTTTACAAGAATCTCAGAATTTGTCCATGTTTCTGGCAACACAGAACAAAATTCGGGACACTGTGAAAGATGCTTTGGAAAAGATTAACGGTAGGAGGAAATATATTATTTTATGTAAATTATTGACGAGCTCGTTCGCCTGAAGTGACACGGCAGCCCGTATCAGTTGCAGTGTCACTCGGAACTGTAAAGTAATGAGTATCGCGTGACACTGCACTGCGCACGTCATCCTGAGACATCAACACGCTTGGTTACAAAGTCACAAAAGATTTTATTGCAAATAGGCTATGTTTAGCACTTTTACATGTTATAATTATATTAGGTAATTAAAATTAAGTTATTGTACTAAGCATATAGAATTACAAAATGCTTATTGTCAAATATATAGCAAGCTCATTACAATATCTGAGTTTAAAAAGGAAGTTCTCTTTCCCACTACTGGTGCAAGCAATCCGGCACAATGCAGAACAGAAAACTCCGATCCAAAGCTTTGATTACATCTGTAAAGAAGAAGCTTTACAGTAATAATAATAATAGATTAATAGAGTGAGATTAGGTCATAAAGTGTTATTTGACCCGTAAATCACTAGCTACAGTGCCCTTCAAAACGGAACACAGTAGTGCTTGCACACTACTGCTCGCCGGCAGCATAACTGGCAAAGCTGTGGTACCTACTTAGATGAATGCCAAAAAAATCCTACCACTTAGTACATAGTACAAATAAATATATACATTTTTTTTTATATGAGTGAATGATGTGACGAGCTAGTCGTTCACCTGATGTTAAGCAACACGGCCGCCCATAACAGAACTGTGTCACTCGGAACCCCAAAAGATAGAGTTTCACGCGACACTGCACTGCGCACATCATCCTGAGACATCAGCACAGACTGTTAATAAAATTACTCGACTGTGAGATCAGATCATAAAGTCTCATTTGCCCAGTAATTTCACTAGCTACAGTGCCCTTCAAACCGGAACACAGTAGTGCTTGCGCACTACTGCTTGGCGGCAGAATAACTGGCAAAGCGGTGGTACCTACCTAGACGAACTTTGCAACAAAGTCCTAACACCTAGTTATTTCAGGGTATGAAGATCTTCTGGCAGATGTCGTCAACATATGCGTCCATATGTTCGAAACGAAGATGTATCTTACACCTTCGGAGAAGCATATGCTTGTTAAGGTAAAGTCAAAGTCAAATAATATTAATGCAAATAAGCTATGACTAGGCTAATAACCAGGGCCTTAAAGATTCTACCAGGGTCTTAAAGATTCAACCAAGGCCTTGTAGATTCAACCAGGACCTTAAACATTCAAACTTGGGCCTTAAAGATTCGAGCCAAGAACTTAAACATTAAAATAGGACGTAATTTAACTAACATACGACTCGATTCATGCGTTCTTTCTTGCCGTACACCTTCAAAATGTGGAATGAGCTCCCGCCAGCGGACTTTCCAACGAGTTACAACATGGAGTTCTTTAAAAGGAGGGTTAAAAGAGTCCTACAGGGTAACCAATGCATTGGTGGCGCCTCCTCCGGTGTTACAGATGTCCATAGGCTACGGTGACCGCTTCCCATCAGGTGGGCCGTATGCTTGTTTGCTCCATTTAACATAAAGAAAAAATAAAAAAAGGCCTTAAAGATTCAAACCAGGACCTTAAACATTCAAACTAGGGCCTTAAAGATTCAAAAAGGGCCTTAAAAATTCATCCAGGGTCTTAAACTTTCAAAATAGGGCCTTAAAGATTCAACCAGGGCCTTAAAAATTCATCCAGGGCCTTAAACATTCAAAATAGGGCCTTAAAGTTTCCAACTAGGGCCTTAAAGATTCAAACCAAGACCTTAAATATTCAAACTAGGGCCTTAAAGATTCAACCAGGGCCTTAAAAATTCATCCAGGGCCTTAAACATTCAAAATAAGGCCTTAAAGTTTCCAACTAGGGCCTTAAAGATTCAAACCAAGACCTTAAACATTCAAACTAGGGCCTTAAAGATTCAACCAGGGCCTTAAAAATTCATCCAGGGCCTTAAACATTCAAAATTGGGCCTTAAAGTTTCCAACTAGGGCCTTAAAGATTCAAACCAGGGATTTAAAGTTCATACTAGGGCCTTAAAGATTCAAACCAGGGATTTAAAGTTCATACTAGGGCCTTAAAGATTCAAACCAGGGATTTAAAGTGTATACTAGGACCTTAAAGATTCTAACCAGGACTTATTTTATATTTCAGGTGATGGGATTCGGTCTATTCCTAATGGATTCTGAGATATGTAACATCAATCGTCTCGACCAAAAGAAAAAGATACGTCTCGACCGCATCGATCGTATCTTCAAGGTGAAATGAACTCTCTCTTTTTTAATGTTTTGGCTCCACACTTTTGTGTATTTAGCCAGTGTCAAGTAATTGATAATTTATCAAGTTAATGATATTTCACGCAAATATGTGTCCAGTCACAGTCGAAGTCATCATATCAAGTCATTGTCAAGTTATAGTCTAGTCAAAGTCATACTCCTAGTAAAGTGGTGGCAACTTTACGTGAAGCTTCTATGGAGTTTTGGAAACAACACGAAAAGAAACGTTTCACCATCATTATACCATTTTCCCACACTCATTACTTTACTTTACATTACTTGGCTAGCATGCTACACCTTCAATCACATCGTCACTTCCCATCAGGTGAGAGCGTGGTCAAATGACTCAAAACTCACGCCTGTAATCCAGCACTTCACAAATAGAATGCCACCAATTTTATGCACTAACACTGAAAATAACACAAGTTTTGAAAAAACGTTCCCGTCAAAACTCCAACTCTCTTCCGTAATGTTAATAGCGTTTTGGCAGCCTCTTTGGTGTGGTGTTTGAGCAGGTCGGCTCATAACCCGGAGGCGATGGGTTCGATTCCCGCGACAGGACTAGTATTTGAGCATAAAAAAGCGCAAATACTTGTTCTGAGTCTGGGTGTTGTGGGAGCATGTTCCTCGTAGTTCCTGGGTCCCTAGACGCAGGGAATCCTAGTTAGGGTCCAGGATCTATGTATGTGATCGTTGGGCGTTTATTTTTGTTTATTATTATTAAAGCAGGGGTTAGCCACCTGCGGCTCTTTGGATGTGAAGCTGCGGTACTTAAGTTCTATACGTAAACATAATTTTTTTTGTAGAAAAATAAAAATATACTCAAGTACTATTTATTGCTGTCAAGATTTTTTTTTTTGTGGCTCTTTAAAAACCCTGTTGATGAAACACTCAGATAAAATTAACAATAGGAGAAGCCACTGACTCCTGAAACACAGTTTCCACTAGTTCTGGAGTCTATGGATTCATTATAACTTTGTAACCAAATGTGTCAATAAATAAATTTGTATTTTTAAATACTGAAATTTTGGTAAATTGTCATTTTTGAGTCATCCGTTTCAAAAGGTTGTCGATCCTCGACCTAGAGTTTTTTCTTTAATCACCGACGTCAAAATTGAGGGCTGTTCTAAATTATTGTTTTTTTTTTAGAACCTGGAGGTAGTTCCGCTGTTTGGAGATATGCAGATTGCACCTTTCAACTACATTAAGAGATCGAAACACTACGATCCTAGCAAGTAAGTTTACTTTGACAACGGACTTAATAAAGCTTTTTTACGCACACTTGACTTGGGGAGTAAGCAGGTAAATGCGAGGCGAACGGAAGTTGAAGTTGGTTCACGTAGATCTCCATTGTCAACATAACAATAAGAATAATAATTATTATTATTCTACATAACAATGTTTAATTTGTATACAACAACATAATAGTTGGTATGTCCGGTAAAATGACAATTTACAATTGTCAAGATGGCGACATTAACATAAAACAAAGTTTTTTTTTATGTTTTGGCTCCACACTATTGTGTATTTAGCCAGTGTCAAGTAATTAATAATTTATCAAGTTAATGATATTTCACGCAATTATGTCACGCAACTGTGGCTTGACACATGTCAAGCCACAGTTGAAGTCATCAAGTCAAGTCATAGTCTAGTCAAAGTCATACTCCTAGTAAAGTGGTGGCAACTTTACTTGAAGCTTCTATGGAGTTATGGAAACAACACGAAAAGAAACGGCTCACCATCATTATACCATTTTCCCACACTCACGCCTGTAATCCAGCACTTAACGAATAGAATGCCACCAATTTTATGCACTAACATTGAAAATAACACAAGTTTTGGAAAATAATACAATGCGGTGACGCAATCTTTTTCGCTTTCCCGCCAAAAACTCCCATTGAACAAAGTTATACCGGCCGATATATGGAGCTAAACTAAAGAAGTTTTACTTCAGTCGTGTGGTCTAAAGCACACTCGTTTTCTTATTATTTGAGACTATGTACTTTCATATTAGTCCCATGGTAATTTCATTAAAATCGGTAGTAGTAGTTTGGTTGGCAGTCGTTTTAATTATTTTTTTTTTTCATAATTCTTGGGAAATTTAGTCGCATAGCGATTATGCTGACATATTTACAATCATTAAATTTTAACAAAATATTTTATCATGATAAAAGGTGTCTTGGCAGCCCCATTCAGTGGAATAGCCAAGACGTGTTAAAGAATGCTGTGATGAGCTAGTCGTGCGCCTGATGTTAAGCAACACGGCTGTGCATTTTCTGTATCATTTCCAGTGTCTCACTAAAATATAAAGTTTCGCGTGACACTGCACTGCGCACAGCATCCTGAGACATCAGCACAGTCTGGTAATAAGATTACTTGACTGTGAGGTTACATCATAAATTCTCAATAGCCCAGTAATTTCACTAGCTACAGTGCCCTTCAAACCGGAACACAGTAGCGCTTGCGCACTACTGCTTGGCGGTAGAATAACTGGCAAAGCGGTGGTACCTACCTAGACGATCTTTGCAGTAAAGTCCTACCACCTAGTAAAACACTTTTTTTTTATTAGATGGCCTATGTCGTCGAATACTAACCCAATATCACCTCAAGCCGATCTGATGGTCCATCTACCGCAAATAAGAGAAGAACACCAGAACTACATATCGGAACTTGCGAGATACAGCAACGAGGTGAGTGAGACACAGATATCGGTTCGTTTCATTTGCACATGCGGTCTAAATGTCTGCAAAGGATATCGGAAAAATTGGCCCCCTAGAACGAAGTCAAAGGGTTTTATTACAAAACTAGTTGCGCCCCGCGGTTTCACCCGCTGATAAAAAGTATTTTAATTATTTGCACATCCCACGGGAACATTTCATTTTTCCAGGATAAAATGTAGCCTATATGTTAATTCAGTGTATAAGCTATCTTGGTATCGAATTTTATCCAAATCCATTTAGCCATTTGAGCGTGAAGGAGTAACAAACATACACACATAAAAACTTTCGCCTTTATAATGTTAGTGTGATAAAAAAAGTTCTTATGATATTTAATGAAAATATAATATAATAAAATAAATATAATTCTGTTTTTATGCTAAGCGAACTGTATTCCCGTGACAGATAAACCGTTTTTAGACTCAAAATCTCGAGAATTAAGCCTCATTTCGGTATTTTGAGAATGTATTATTGTAGATAATTTCACGCTGAATCCAACGATACCCGTAAGTCATTTTGTGATAAAAATCAGTTAAACCGTTTTTGTTCTCACCCCTTCAATTATAATCTATAATGCATATATAATAAGACTTGTAAAAGTACTATAAATAGCCTATCACACTAATATTATAAAGGCGAAAGTTTGTATGTGTGTATGCTTATTACTCCTTCACGCTCAAACGGCTGAAAAGATTTAGATGAAATTCGGTACCAAGACAGCTTGACACTGGATTAACACAGGCTACATTTTATCCCGGTAAAGTGAAATATTCCTGTGGTATGAGCAAATAATATTTTTTTTATTATCCGCCTGTGAAACCGCGGGGCGCAACTAGTTTTTAATAAAACCAATAAAAATTAGAGGTCATAATTGAAAGGGTGAGAATAAAAAGGGTTTAGCTGATTTTTTTCACAAAATGACTTATGGGTATCGTTGGATTTAGCGTGAAATTATCTACAATTATACATTCTCAAAATACCGAAATGAGGTTTAAATCTCGATATTTTAAGTCTAAAAACGGTTTATCTGTCACAGGAATACAGTTCGTTTAGCATAAAAACATTATTATATTTATTTTACTATATTATATTTTTACATTAATTGTATGAATTAGTACTTACTATATTTAGTATTTTAAAATAGAATTAAAACATTTTCAAGCAACTGAAACTTACATAAACCTTTTCTATTACCTTATAAGCACTCTACATTAAAATGAAGCCGTTGAAGTTTAAAGTCAATTTTCTCGAAACTGTCAATCTGACTGTTAAACCCTTTTTATTCTCAACCCTTCAATTAGAAATGACCATTAAAATTTGTATCCCAGGTAACAACTACATTCAAAGAAGCAGGCTCGGACACGGAAAATAGAACAGTATCGGAGCTTTGCCTTCGTGGATTACAACTCCTTTCATCTTGGTGTTCCGTGCTGACTGAACTGTGTTCTTGGAAGCTGTTACATCCTACAGACGCTGCCACCAATCCTAGATGCCCCCCGGAAGCAGAGGAGTATGAAAGAGTGAGTTGACTGGCCCGATAGCTCAGCCGGTAGTAACCCTGCCTTCTGAACTGTGGGTTGTGGCTTCGATTCCCACCCAGCACAAACATTTGTGTGATGAACATAGGTGTTTGTTCTGTGTCTGGGTGTCATATTGTATTCTATGTATGTATTTACAAACAAAAAGTATCTAAGTATTGTATCAGTTATCTGGTTCCCATAGTACAAGCTTTGCTTAGTTTGAGGCTAGATGGCGCTGTGTGAAATGTCCACAAATATTTATTTATTTATTTATAATCTTCACAAAACAGTAGCAAAAAACACGGTCAGCAAAAAAGTTCTGCAGATGACATGGTGCTGTTGAGTTCTTTTTGAAGTAAAACTTTTTTGCGTACGCTTTACTTCGGGAGTAAGTTGGCGAGACGAACAGAAGTTCACGTCGGATTCCATTGTCAACATAACAAAGATGAAAATTTGTATTATCATGTTGGTATGTCCGGTAAAATTACAATTTGGGGCCGTTCAAGTATTACGTAAGCAGATTTATTACAATTATTTACCCCCCCCATCCCCCTTGTTAGCAAAAGTAAGCAAAGCTCTTACCCCCTCCCCCCATGCTTACGTGTACAAAAAAGATGGGCGTTTCATTGCGTACACATACACACACACACACTAACACACGTGTATATGTGCGTACACTCACTCACTCTCACTCACTCACGCTCACTCACTCACTCTCACTCACTCACTCACACTCACTCACGCTCACTCACTCACTCTTACTCACTCTCACACACTCACTCTCACACACTCACTCACACTCACTCTCACGCACACACTGCACACTCGTTATTTTCACTGTTCCGTTAATTTCAATTTTTTAAGGCCACCCGTTACAACTACACCTCCGAAGAGAAGTTCGCCATGATCGAGGTCATAGCCATGATCAAGGGTCTGCAAGTACTCATGGCCCGTATGGAGACGGTGTTCGCTGATGCAGCAAGGCGATCTATTTACGCAGAGCTACAGGACTTTGTGCAAATGACTATGAGAGAACCTCTGAGGAAGGCTATTAAGAATAAGAAGGATCTTATAAGGAGGTATGTATAATAACCAAGGAGTGTCGGACGTACGACGCATGTGCGCTTTTTAATTGTTAATCTATTGTTATGCAAAAGGTATTAGATTGGATTTACTATGTAGAATGTAGATAAAGTATAGCTTATCCTAACTATCCAATTTATATGTGCGTCTAAATAATTCGGAAAATACTTAAGTAATTGCAAAATACTTTCTAAAATGTTATGTAAAATGCTTTGAAAATACTCCGTAAAATTACCTCACCTATCCAGTTTACGTGTACATATAAATAGCGAGCAAAATACTTAAGTAACTGCAAAATATTTTATAAATAGCTTTTAAATTTTTGATTTTGTAAACTTAGAGTTTCCTAGTTAGGGTCCAGGATCTATGTATGTGATCGTTGGGTGTAATTTATTGATTTAATAGTTAGCAAAATACCCAAATAACTGGAAAATACCCTGTAAAATGCTCTGAAAATACTCCGTAAAATTATCTCACCTATCCAATTTACATATATGTATATAAAATATTTAATTAACCGCAAAGTACTTTGTAAAATGCTACGAAAATACTAAAGTAAAATTATTCCTAAACTCCTTTTCTTCCTCCTTTTTTCTTGAAATGGTTTATAAAATACCTCTTATTGTCACAGTATCATAGTGTCAATAAGAGAGACGTGCGGTTCCACCCACCAAATTTACATGTACATGAATATAGTCAGGAAAATAATTAACTGCAAAATACCTTCTAAAATACTTGGTAAAATGCTTCGCAAAATACTAAGTAAAATTATTTATAAACTACTTCCTTCTTTTTCTTGAAGTGGTTTGTAAAATACGCCTTATTGTCATAGTGTCAATAAGAGAGACGTGCGGTTCCACCCTCCAAAACATGTACGTCAATATAGTCAGGAAAATACTTAATTATCTGCAAAATACCTTCTAAAATGCTTCGCAAAATACTAAGTAAAATTATTTTTAAACTCTATTTCTTCCTCCTGTTTTCTTGAAATGGATTGTAAAATACGTCTTATTGTCTTGTGTCAATAAGAGAGACGTACGGTTCCACCCTCCACAACATGTACATTAATATAGTCAGGAAAATACTTAATTAACTGCAAAATACCTTCTAAAATGCTTCGCAAAATACTAAGTAAAATTATTTTTAAACTCCATTTCTTCCTCCTTTTTTTTTGAAGTGGTTTGTAAAATATGCCTTATTGTCACAGTATCATAGTGTCAATAAGAGAGACGTGCGGCGACTGGGCGCGCGGTTGCGAACCGCAGCAGGATCCCGCACTGCGCGGGAAGAAGGACGCCGAGACCAACTTCACTATCAAAGTGCCGAGACGGAATGTTGGTGAGTGATGCGTCATAAAAACGAGTGTGCTTTAGACCACACGACTGAAGTAAACCTTTAGTTTAGCTCCATCTATCGGCTGGTATAACGTTGTTTTGGCTTTGTGCAATGTTAATGTCACCATCTTGACATTTTGTTAGATAAATAATTTTTTTATTTTCCGATCTACCTACCCACTTAGTACTACCTGTATTATTTTGCGATTTTACTGTTAACTATTAGTAGTCCTATATTTTAGTGTTGAACCTGGCGTAAGTAATATTGTTTTCTCCTTTTAGTTACCTACCTACCTCGAACCAAAAGTTTTCATGTATTTATTTTTTATGTAATAGTTACCTCGCTTACCTGTATATTATGTTCGAAGTACAAAATGTAGATTCAAAATGGCTTAAGGGCAACATAGCATGTAACAGTTTTATAGCGGAACGGATATAATAAGCTGTGAATCTTAGATTAATAAATAAATAAATAACGGCTAAACTCGAATTTTGGCGGGAAAGCGAAAAAGATTGCGTCACCGCATTGTATTATTTTCCAAAAATTGTGTTATTTTCAGTGTTAGTTACAGGCATGAGTGTAGGAAAATGGTATAATGATGGTGAAACGTTTCTTTTCGTGTTGTTTCCAAAACTCCATAGAAGCTTCAAGTAAAGTTGTCACCACTTTACTAGAAGTATGACTTTGACTAGACTATGACTTGATGACTTCAACTATGACTTGACACATATTTGCGTGAAATATCGATAACGTGATGAATTATAAATTACTTGACACTGGCTAAATACACAAAAGTGTGGAACCAAACCATAAAAAAAAACTAAATGTGTCATACGATAGTTTTCAAACTAAAGACATTTTGATAATTGTAAATTGTCATTGTCATTTTACACTACACTATCAAAATTCACGATTTTCTCACTTATGTACAGGGCCAATTTTCAGTACCTACCGTGTGTTATACAGGATGTATTAAGAAAGACTAACATCGCCATCAAAACTTTCGATTTTCACACTTATATACAGGACCAATTTTCCCTACCGAGTGTTATACAGGATGTATTAAGTAAGACTAACATCGCCATCAAAACTTTCGATTTTCACACTTATAAACAGGACCAATTTTCCCTACCGTTTGTTATACAGGATGTATTAAGTAAGACTAACATCGCCATCAAAACTTTCGATTTTCACACTTATATACAGGACCAATTTTTCCTACCGTGTGTTATACAGGGTGTATTAAGTAAGACTAACATCGCCATCAAAACTTTCGATTTTCACACTTATATACAGGACCAATTTTCCCTACCGTTTGTTATACAGGATGTATTAAGTAAGACTAACATCGCCATCAAAACTTTCGATTTTCACACTTATATACAGGACCAATTTTCCCTACCGTTTGTTATACAGGGTGTATTGAGTAAGACTAACATCGCCATCAAAACTTTCGATTTTCACACTTATATACAGGACCAGTTTTCCCTACCGTGTGTTATACAGGGTGTATTAAGTAAGACTAACATCGTCACCAAAAATTTCGATTTTCTCACTCTACTTATATACAGGGTGTGTTTTTGCCAGGTCCGTCTTCAACGCAATTATACATGGTGCGCACACAACTGGAGGCTCTGATATCGGACAAATGGGGTGGAAGGCGCACGTTACGGAAGGATTTAGACGCTACCACCTTACAGCAGATCGAAGTGTTCCATACGCAGAGCTTTTACTGGGCGTACCTGTTGAATCTATCCGGTAAGAATTATTATTATACAAGGTGTACAATATGACCAGACACAGAACAAACACCTATGTTCATCACACAAATGTTTGTCCTGAGTGGGAATCGAACCCACAGTTCAGAAGGCAGGGCTACTACCAACTGAGCTATGGGGCCAGTCAATAGTTACATAGATTGACCCTCGGAATCCGTCGGTTTCAGATTCCCTGTCGAAATGCTGCGATCTCTCACAGCTGTGGTACAGAGAATTTTACCTTGAGATGACTATGGGAAGGAAAGTTAACGTAAGTACTGTGGGAACAACTTCCCACAACTTATTTAGACAGCACAGAACCTATATCGCTCCTTCTCGCTCACATGTATCACCTTCTCTTTTTTTGCACTCGCACTCTGTTCACTCGCTCGCACTGTTCCTACTTTGTAATGCTCCTTAAATTAGCGCTAGTTGCCCTTACATTTTTTTTTAAGATATGGCTCCACACTTTTGTTGTATTTAGCCAGTGTCAAGTAATAGATAATTTATCAAGTTATCGATATTTCACGCAAATATGTGTCAAGTCACAGTCGAAGTCATCAAGTCAAGTCATAGTCTAGTCAAAGTCATACTCCTAGTAAAGTGGTGGCAACTATACTTGAAGCTTCTATGGAGTTTTGGAAACAACACGAAAAGAAACGTTTCACCATCATTATACCATTTTCCCACACTCACGCCTGTAATCCAGCACTTAACGAATAAAATGCCACCAATTTTTTGCACTAACACTGAAAATAACACAAGTTTTGGAAAATAATACAATGCGGTGACGCTATCCTTTTCGCTTTCCCGCCAAAACTCCGACTCACATTTTGTACTTTAATTATGCCAAAATAAAGATTCAATATCCAGACCTCCAGTATATTCTGAGTTTTATTGGCACCTTCATATATACCTTAGTGCCAAAGTATAAATATTTTAAACATATCCATACTAATATTATAAAGAGGAAATATTTGTATGTTTGTAACGAATTGGCGCAAAAAGTACTGGACCGATTTTAAAAATTCTTTCTCCATTTGAATGCTACATTATCACTGATTAATATAGGCTATTTTAACTGCAAGAAAAAATGTTAGTGCCAAAATGTTTAAAAAAGAAATGTACGCAAGTGCGAAGCCGGGACGGGCCGCTAGTTTATATATAAAGAAAGTCGTGTTAGTTACACTATTTATAATTCAAGAACGGCTGAACCGTTTTGGCTGAAAATTGGTGGGGAGGTGGCTTAGAACCAGGAGACATAGGATGCTTTTTGTCCCGTTCGACCGTGTTTTAATGATTCACCCGTGCGAATCCGGGGCGGGTCATCTAGTATTGATATAAACATTCGACAGCCTCTGTGGCGTGGTGGTTGAGCTTCGTCGGTCGGTCGGCTCATAATCCGGAGGCGGCGGGTTCGATTCCCGCGGCAGGACCAGTATTTGTGCACAGAAAAAAAGCGCAAATACTTGTTCTGATTCTTGGTGTTGTGGGAGCACGGTCCTCGTAGTTCCTGGGTCCCTAGACACAGGGAATCCTAGTTAGGGTCTGGGATCTATGTATGTGATCGTTGGGCGTTACTATTATTATTATTTGTTAATTTTTAATAGAACAAAAAAGTATCTAAGTATTGTATCAGTTATCTGGTTCCCATAGTATAAGCTTTGCTTAGTTTGGGGCTAGATGGCGTTGTGTGAAATGTTTACTAATATTTATTTATTACTAGTTGCGCCCCGTGTTTTTACCCGCGGATAAAAAGCATTTAAATTATTTGCTCATTCCACGAGAAAATTTCACTTTTCCGGGATAAAATGTAGCCTATATGTTAATCCAGTGTGTAAGCTATCTTGGTACCGAATTAAATCCAAATCCATTCAGCCGTTTGAGCGTGAAGGAGTAACAAACACACAAATACACATATATAGGTAGAAAAGGTTGTGTGTAGGTTGCAACCTATATAAATATAGGCCTTCAGCAAGCGCACCGGGTCGTGTCCGGCGCAAGAATGATCCGTAGTACACCGAGCGGTCCCTTTTTATAGCCAGATGGGTGGGGAAGCAATGATAGTTGCCGGTGTTGCCACTGTAATAAATTTAAATGCCACCACAGGGTAAATTACGGTACTGCCCGCTGCGCACAGAGTTTATATCTGGACGTAGCCGCCGTCACAAACAAACTTTCGCCTTTATAATATTAGTGTAATTAGTGTGATTTATTATTATTGTATTCTATCAACAGAAATGCACGGTACGTCACCAACACAACGAAGAATGCAACGATCTGATCACAATGGAGAAACGGATCCAGTTCCCGATCGAGATGTCAATGCCCTGGATCCTCACCGACCACATCCTGAAGACCAAGGAACCGGCCATGATGGAGTGAGCGCAATTCATATTAATAACTAGCTTCTGCCCGCCGCTTCGCCCGCGTGGTCTATAGGAAACGAAGAAGTAAATTTTTCATAGATAATTCAACCACCCACCCAGGAACTACGATCATGGTCTCACAACACTCAGACTGCAAGTCATAATAATTCAACTACCCATTTCACCTTTTTAGGGATGGAATTTCGAAAAATCCTTTCTTAGTAGATACCTATACTTTACAACGAACACAGCATTAGCTCGTAAAAAAAAAAATACCCTCCAAATTTCAAGTCTCTGGGACCCGCGGTTTAGGCTGTGCGTTGATAAATAAGTCAGTCAGTCAGGACTTTGAATTTTGTATAAAGTCAAAGTCAAAAGATTTATTGCAAATAGGCTAATTTTAGCACTTTTACAAGTCAAATTTATATTAGGTACTTAAAATTAAGTTATTTCACTAAGCATATAAAATTACAAATTCCTTATTATATTATATATATATTATATAAAGCGGTACCTACCTAGACGAACTTTGTAGAAAAGTACTACCACCTAGTAAAAACTACTTACCTTTTTATATATTTCAGATATGTGTTGTATCCTCTCGATCTATACAACGACTCCGCTCAGTACGCCCTCACAGTGTTCCGAAAACAGTTTCTGTATGACGAAGTGGAAGCGGAAGTCAACCTGTGCTTCGATCAATTCGTGTACAAGCTGTCCGAGCAGGTTTACGCTCATTACAAGCAGTTGGCGTCCAGGTGAGTGGGGGGGGAGGGGGAGTCATCAAAATCGGTCCGGTAGTTTTTGCGTGATGGAGTGTTCCAAAAATTTTGTAGATGGCGCTGTTTGGTTTTGTCAACGATAATGCATAGTTTCTATGGAATTTGAGGTACTTTATATGAAGTTCTGCGATTACGATATTTTCCGTGTGCTTAGCGGCAATATAGCAAAAATCTACTTGTGATCCATAATGAATTCGTTCCGAAGCGCGTACGATCTCTAATTTATTATATGTATTAGTACGAGATATTAAGGTCCTGTAACCTTAATTGCATGCTGAGTCGGGACCTACATCATGACGTCGCGCAACATTATATATTTTAGTTTCTCTATTTTTCGTGTGATTCGTTTTGTGTAAATGCCTATTTGTTAAAATGTATTGTTGTGTGATATCTTGAATAAATGTATTTTCTTTCTTTTTTATATTATCAATATTACTTGACACTGGCTAAATACACAAAAGTGTGGAGCCAAAACATGATAATTAAGTAGCGATCGTTGTGTCAGCATGCTGCTGGACAAGCGGTACCGCGCGGAGTGCGCGGCGCGCGGGGCGGCGGCGGGCGGCGGCGCCGGGCGCTACGCCTCGCTGCTGCGCCAGCGGCACGTCGCGCTGCTCGGCCGGCACGTCGACCTCAACGCGCTGGTTCGTATCCCCCGTTTATTTGAAAGGTTGTCTGGAAGAGAATTATTATTATTATTATTCATTTATTTATTTACAATCTTAAATTTAAGTTTTTTACAATATTTGTATAAAAATTAACATTACAAAAATACAATAATAAATTATTATTATTATCATTATTATTATTATATACCGAACGTGTGTGTAATTGACACGAAATATATAATATAATCATAATATAATATGTGTGGACACCTCACACAACGCCATCTAGCCCCAAACTAAGCAAACCTTGTACTATGGGAACCGGATAACTGATACAATACTTACATACTTTTTGTTTGTAATTACATACATAGAATACAATATAACACCCAGACACAGAACAAACATCGATGTTCATCACACAAATGTTTGTCCTAGGTGGGAATCGAACCCACAACCCGCAATTAAGAAGGCAGGGTTACTACCTACTGACCTATCGGGCCAGTCAGTCAGTAATTATTTTTATATTTATAACCTAGCGGCCCGTCCCGGCTTCGCTCGGGTGGACGTTTATTTATTAAACATTTTATAATATACGAAAAACAACGTATCACGCACCGGCGCCATCTACTTAAAATGTTGGTTTGTCCTGAATTTTTCCTGAATTTTCTTTGCTACAAACCTCACGGAGCCCGAGACCTTTCCAACGAATGCAAAACCGTGGAAATCGGTTCGTGCGTTCTGGAGTTATAGCGTCAGGAAGGAAAATCCGACTTATTTTTATATTTATAAATTTAGCCTATTATTACCATGACCATATATATAAGGGGCCGTTCAAGTATTACGTAAGCAGATTTATTAAAATTATTTACCCCTTACAAGGGGGATTGTCAGCTAAAGTAAGCAAAGCTCTTGCCCCCTCCCCCCATGCTTACGTAAACATTTTCAATGAATGTATTGTTTTTTTAAATATTATAATTATAATGTTTAGTGTTTCAAGCAAAGACAGTTTACCTTTTTACACTATTCGTGTAAAAAGGTAAATAACTACCGATGACGTAATCATCATCTAGACTCCCCTACCCCCCATGTCATCCAAAATAAGCAAAGCAACCCCCCCCCCCATAATGCTTATAAGTAATACTTGAACGGCTCCTTATGGTATGTTATCACTTGCAGGTAGCGCAACGAATCAACGCCGACATGCACCGCGCCTTAGACGCGGCCGTCGCTAAATTCGAAGCTGGGGACATCACCGGTGTAGTGGTGAGTATAACTTGGGTCTTTGATCCGATCCCAGCTTGTTATTTGTGACGATATTGTGTCGACGTGAATCTTTAACTTTGTTATGTTGACAATCTACGTCTATCTATCTATCTATCTAAGGAGATCTACATGAACCAACTTCAACTTCCATTCGCCTCGCATTCATCAGTCTACTCCCCAAGTCAAGCGCACGTAAAGAAGTTTTACTTCAGTCGTGTGGTCTAAAGCACACTCGTTTTTTTATAGGAACTGGAAGGTCTGATCGCAGTGAACCGTCTCTGCCACAAGCTGCTTAGTCGGTACCTGACCCTGGATGACTTTGAGGGGATCCTGAGGGAATCCGACCACGGGGTGCTCGCTCCGTAAGTATTTACTTAACACCTATTAGGGTATTGACAGCCTCAATGGTGGTTGAGCAGGTTGGCTCATATCTGGGACCCCCTCCAGGAACGCGGGTGCTTCTGGATGGGGTCCCGGTCCCGGTTGGGACCCAGATGAAATATCTGGGTCTCATCCTGGACGGGAAGTGGACTTTTGGGGCCCACTTCACTCAACTGGCCCCAAAAGTCCTAGGAGCGGCCGCCGCTCTAGGGAGGCTGCTGCCCAACGTGGGTGGCCCGAATGCCACGTGCCGCCGGCTGTACTCCGGAGTGATCCGGAGTATGGCCATGTACGGGGCACCGGTCTGGGTGGACGCCCTCAGTCGCAATAACAAGGCCCTGCTGCGACGTCCGCAGCGGGTCATTGCGACGAGGGCGATCCGCGGATACCGGACGGTGTCCTGGACGGCGGCATGTGTGCTGGCCAGTGATCCCCCCTGGGAGCTCGAAGCGGAGACCCTCGCCGAAGTTTACCACTTCGTGGCGGCGAGGAGGTCCCGTGGAGAGCCCCCAGTGTGGGGGGAGGTCAAGCGCCTGCGAAAGCAGGCGCGGGCTGCCCTGTTGCGGCGGTGGACGGAGGACCTGGCTCCACCGGTTCCTGGTCAGAGGACGGTGGAGGCCATCCGCCCGGTCCTCCGGGAGTGGGTGCAGCGGCCCTTTGGGTCGCTGACGTTCCGTTTGGTGCAGGTGCTTTCCGGACATGGATGTTTCGGAAAGTACCTGCATCAAATCGCGAGACGGGAGGCGACCCCGGCCTGCCACGAATGTGGGGCACCAGAGGACACGGCGCCCCACACGCTGGAGGTGTGCGCTGCTTGGGACTCCGAGCGGCGCACACTTTCAGCGGTCGTTGGCCGGGACCTCTCGCTGCCGAGCGTGGTGAAAGCCATGCTCGGCAGCGAGAGTGCGTGGCAGGCCACGGTCTCCTTCTGCGAGAGGGTGATGACGCAGAAGGAGGCCGCGGAACGGGTCAGGGAGGATAATACCAACTCTGACCCCCTCCGGCGCAGACGGGTGGGGAGACGGAGGAGGCGCTTCATTGAGCGCTTTCTCCATCCCCCGTAGTGGGGCCAGTGGCGGAGAGTCGGGGGACTCTCCGCTGCACTTACATGGCCCCACACGTCTGGTGGGCAACTGAGGTGAAAGGTTGCTCACCCACTGGCGCAGAGGCCCGGAAGGGCCTACCGCTGGGGCGAGATGGTTAATGCAGTGCGTCTCCATCTCGCCCCATCCCGGCGGCGATCGGATCACGGGGGGGTTTTAGTGGGTTCGAGTCCCACACACCCCCTGCCACCACCCCCGTGGTGGCAGGGAAGTGCGAGGGCATTTCCCCCCTCAAAAAAAAAAAAAAAAGGTTGGCTCATATCTCTTACATGGCCCCACACGTCTGGTGGGCAACTGAGGTGGAAGGTTGCCCACCCACTGGCGCAGAGGCACGGAAGGGCCACCCGCCGGGGCGAGATGGTTAATGCAGTGCGTCTCCATCTCGCCCCATCCCGGCGGCGGTCGGATCACGGGGGGTTTTAGTGGGTTCGAGTCCCACATACCCCCTGCCACCACCCCCGTGGTGGCAGGGAAGTGCGAAGGCATTTCCCCCCCTCACAAAAAAAAAAAGGTCGGCTCATATTCCGAAGGCGGCTGGTTCGATTCCCGCGATAGAACCAGTATTTGTGCACAGAAAAAAAAGTGCAAATACTTGTTCTGCATCTGGGTGTTGTAATACCACGGTCCTCGTAGTTCCTGGGTCCCTAGACACAGGGAATCCTAGTTAGGGTCCAGGATCTATGTACGTGATCGTTGGGTGTTATTATTATTATTTATTTCAGGTACGGTCGCATCACCTTACACGTGTTTTGGGAGCTGAACTACGATTTCCTACCGAACTATTGCTACAACGCCGCAACTGACAGGTAAATGTTAATGTAGTAACAAAAATATTATTTTTAATATTTGCACGCTTGCATGCAGGCTGAATGCACGTAACCACGACTTATACTATGTTACCTTGTGTCCATTTGTATATTGTGTATTCTTGCAAATAAACAAATGATTGATTGATTGATTGAATAAATAAAAGAAAATATATAGCTATACTTCTATACTAATATTATAAAGAGGAAATATTTGTATGTAAGTATGTTTGTAATGAATTGGCTCAAAAAGTACTGGACCGATTTTAAAAATTCTTTCACCAATTGAATGCTACATTATCACTGATTAATATAGGCTATTTTAATTGCAAGAATATAATAGGGATCCCTACTAAAACTACAATAATGTTACCAAAGGTGTAAAAAAAAATGCCTATAAAATATCTTTCATCGCATGCGCTGAGAAAACTATTGATGATAGAACAAAAATATGTGCCACGATATTAAAGAACATATCAATATCTACAAGAAATGTCGCGATAGCATGTGTCTAACTATTGTAGTTGTGTCACAATAACTACTTTTTAACATTTTAATAGAAATTTCGACCAAATTAAATTAAATTTACCATTAAATTTTTTAAATAGAAATTCCGACCAAAATTAGACTAAGTTATTTATACATTTGCCTTATTCCTCACCTAAATAAATGATTTCCCAAGCAAGGCTGTTTAAATTCGGTGAATGAATTTTTAAATTGTGACAAAAATGTTGGCATTTCATTTATTTTAGGAAGGTATTAGAGGATAAATTGATTTTTCTGTAAAAATAAATAACCATAAATTATGAGTGCTAATAATATTGACACTAAATTCAGAATTATTCAAACATTAACTGTAATATTGACATGCGTTTTAGGTTATTTTAGTTTTGTGATTTGTTTTTGACGTTTTAGCTTATTTTATCGAGTTTTATTTTTGTGATTGTTGTTTAATGCTGACAAGGGTCAGTATAATATTTGCATGCTGTGATAGCAAATAACATGTACGGAATACATTATTTAAGTACTTACCATCTGTATGAATCTTCGACAACCATGTTTTATTTGCAAATAAACGATTTGGATTAGGATAAATACCTGTAAATAACTTTCTTTTTTATGTTACGGAATGACTTGACAAGCTAGTATTATAATAAGCATTTATATACATACTCATTGCGTAGTATTTTTTATTTATTTATAGAGCTATTTCGCTTATGCAAAAAATCGCCCTCCCGGGAACGGCTCTTTAACTTACATCTGTTTAAAAAAAAAATCATTGTCAGCTCTTTAACACAAATTTAAAATTTTGCTGATTTTTTCCGACAATGGATGACCAAATACGTTTTTTTTTTAATCTAAATATTATATAAGTCAAAGGTGACTGACTGATTAAGTGACTGACTGATTAACTGACTGACATAGTGATCTATCAACGCACAGCCCAAACCAATGGACGGATCGGGCTGAAATTTGAAATGCAGTTAGATGTTATGGCGTAGGCATCCGCTAAGAAAGAATTTTAAGAGGGTGAATTGGGTGGTTGAATTATTTTCCCATAGCCCACGCCGCGGGCGAAGCTGCGGGCAGTAGCTCGTGTTAAATAAAAACATGACGAGCTAACCGTTCGCCTGATGTCATCGCGTATTCACCAGCTTGCTCCCCAAGTCTGGAGTGCGTAAAGAAGTTTAACTTTACACATTTGTAGGTTCGTGAAATGCCGCGGCATTCAGTTCGCGCCGGCCGTGCAGCGCGAGAAGGCGCAGCAGTACGGACACGCGCTACTGTGGGGCTCCAAGCAACTCACGCTCGCGTACTCCGCGCAGTACGCCCAGTACGCCGGTAAGTATGCTACGGACTCTACGTAGAGTTTTGGTGGTAAAGCGAAAAAGATTACGTCACCGCATTGTATTATTTTCTTAAACTTGTGTTATTTTCAGTGTTAGTGCACAACATTGGTGGCATTCTATTCGTTAAGTGCTGGATTACAGGCGTGAGTGTGGGAAAATGGTATAATGATGGTGAATTGTTTGTTTTCGTGTTGTTTCCAAAACTCCATAGAAGCTTCAAGTTGCAACCACTTTACTAGGAGTATGACTTTGACTAGACTATGACTTGACTTGATGACTTCGACTGTGACTTGACACACATTTGCGTGAAATATTATTAACTTGATAAATTATCAATTACTTGACACTGGCTAAATATACAAAAGTGTGGAGCCAAAACATAAAAAAAAATAATTCAAATCGAATAAACTTTAACTCGCTCGGCCCTGCTACCCTCGATCTAGGATAAAATATATAAAATATGTTGTTTTGGAAACAACACGAAAAGAAACGTTTCACCATCATTATACCACTTTCCCACACTCATGCCTGTAATCCAGCACTTAACGAATAGAATGCCACCAATGTTATGCACTAACACTGAAAATAACACAAGTTTTGTAAAATAATACAATGCGGTGACGCGATCGTTTCCGCGTTCCCGCCAAGACTCGGTTAGAACAGTGGGGTGTGACGGTGGGTCGCGCAGGGTTCGTGGGCCCGCAGCACCTGCACGCGCTGACGCGGCTGCTGGGCTACCAGGGCGTGGCCGTGGTGGCGGCCGAGCTGCTGGGCGTGGCGCGCGGCCTGCTGCACGGCGCGCTGGCGCAGTTCGTGCGCGCGCTGCACCGCGCCATGCCGCGCCACTGCAAGCTGCCGCGGTACGACTACGGCTCCAACGGTGGGTGGCTCCCTAGGGGGGGAGGGTGGCGCCGTAAACGATAGGTTTCATTGGTGGAACATTAATAATAATATCTGTGGACATCTCACACAACGCCATCTAGCCCCAAACTAAGCAAAGCTTGTATTATGGGAACCAGATAACTGATACAATACTTAGATACTTTTCGTTTGTAAATACATACATAGAATATAAACACCCAGACACAACAAACACATATGTTAATCACACAAATGTTTGTCCTGGGTGGGAATCGAACCCACAACCTACAGTTCAGAAGGCAGGGTCACTACCAACTGAGCTATCGGGCCATTCAGTGGCTTTCTAGCTGGGGAGATGTTTGCGCTGTAAACACTAGGCTTCTTACATACTTGTAAATTTCATTGGTGGAATATTAAATAGTTCTTCTATCTATATTGATATTGTGCCTGCCGTATCTTAATGTTGACAGCGTCTGTGGTGTGTTGGTTGATCAATTCGGCTCGTAACCCGAAATCGTCGGGTTCGAATCCCGCGACATTCGGTTCTGGTTCCCATAATACAAGCGTCTTTAGTTTGGGGTTAGATAGCGCTGTGTGTGCCACACACATTTTATTCTTTATGTGTGTTATTCCACGTCATTATTGTGTTTGTACACATATTACACAATTATCCTAATAAAGACAAATTAAGTATTAACTTGACATGCAGAAACGAGCGTATTCACATAACTGACGATATTAAATTTCTTGGTATCGTATTGGACAAGCACCTTAATTGGAAATCACATATAGAGCAGATGTGCAAGAAGCTGAATAGATTCGTCTTCGCTCTCAAAAGGCTAAGACGAACCTCAGGTCAGAATACAGCACTGACTGCATATCACGGGCATGTCGCTTCAGTTTTAAGGTATGGTCTCATCATTTGGGGTAACTCGACACATATAAAAAGAGCTTTCATTGTTCAAAAAAAGTGTGTTCGAGCTGTCTGTGGTCTAGGACCACTGGAATCCTATAAGCCTATTTTTAAGAAATTTAGTCTGTTATCTCTATCTGGTCTATATATTTTTCAGATAGGATGTTTTGTAAAGGAAAATCCAAATTTTTTTGGACTGCTTAAAGATGATATCAATTCTAGATTAAGATGTGCAGACCCAACAAAGCTAATGATGCCTTTACGTAAAACTGCCTTGTGTCATAAAAATTGTTTTATGATGTGTATCAAAGTTTTTAATAAAATACCAAAAGAAATCAGGGAATTGCCTACTCGACAATTTAAGACAAAACTGTTTAAGTGGCTGGTAGAGAAGTGTTTTTATGACCTCAAAGAGTTGTTGAGACAAATGTTTCTATTATTGCCAGTTAAATTATTTTTGTATATTTGTCATATTTATGATTATTAATTTCAATTTGACATATTAAAATTTTTAAGTTTATAAAAATATTGCATCCCCGTCACGGGCAAACTGTTGACTACATTGTGCTAATATTATAATTTTTAAGACCTATTTGTACACAGTTTCTGCAATAAATAATTCATTCATTCATTCACAGGTGTGCTTGGATATTACCACGCGCAGCTGACTGATATAGTTCAGTATCCGGAGGCGAGGACGGAACTGTTCCACGCGTTCAGAGAGCTCGGTAACATCATTCTCTTTTGTATGCTGATCGAACAGGTAATTGCATTTTTTTTATTATGTTTTGGCTCCACACCTCCGTGTATTTAGTCAGTGTCAAGTAATTGATAATTTATCAAGTTAATGATATTTCACGCAAATATGTGTCAAGTCATAGTCATCAAGTCAAGTCATAGTCAAGTCAAAGTCATACTCCTAGTAAAGTGGTGGCAACTTTACTTGAAGCTTCTATGGAGTTTTGGAAACAACACGAAAAGAAACGTTTCACCATCATTATACCATTTTCCCACAATCACGCCTGTAATCCAGCACTTAACGAATAGAATGCCACCAATTTTATGTACTAACACTGAAAATAATACAATGCGGTGACGCAATCTTAACTCCCAAAATTGCATATTTGGCTGCTATATAATAATAATAATATGTGTGGACATCTCACACAACGCCATCTAGCCCCAAACTAAGCAAAGCTTGTGCTATGGGAACCAGATAACTGATACAATACTTAGATACTTTTTGTTTGTAAATACATACATAGAATACAATATAACACCCAGACACAGAACAAACACCTATGTTCATCACACAAATGTTTGTCCTGGGTGGGAATCGAACCCACAACCACCACATAACCACTTACTTTTAATGCATAAATCTAAATATATATCGGCAGAAACGGGTTGTGGGTAGGTTGCAACCTATATAACTATAGGCCTTCAGCATGTCCACACCGCGCCGTGTCTGGAACAAGAATGATCCGTAGCACACCAATCGATCCCTTTATATAGCCAGACAGGTAGGGCCGCCATGACAGTTGCCGGTGCTGCCACTGTAATACATTTAATGCCACCACAGGGTAAATTACGGTGCTCGATCGCTGTGCATAGAGTTCATAACTGGACGTTGCCGCCGTCATATATATATAAGTCAAAGGTGACTGACTCACATAGTGATCTATCAACGCACAGCTCAAACCACTGGACGGATCGGGCTGAAATTTGGCATGCAGGTAGATGTTATGGCGTAGGCATCCGCTAAGAAAGGATTTTTCGAAATTCCACCCTTAAGATCGTGAAATGGGTGGTTGAATTATTTTCCCATAGGCTTCGCCGCGGGCGAAAAAAAACATGCAAAAACTAGACATGTGAAAACAAAAATGACAAAGTTACAGGCATTTTAAATGAAAGAGACAACTCAAACACGCAGTGACGTCAGTTTCCAGTCCTCACAGTAACTCATTACTAAGCTGTGGTACCTTTATGGTAGCTCTACATACAATCTCTTTGGCATGTGACGTCACAAGCTATGTCTTTAAAGTAGCCGTGAGGAAGCTCCACACGATATCTGTTTTGCAAGAAAGGGACAGGCGATGAAACTTTTTTTTTTTGTTTGGTTTTGGCTCCACACTTTTGTGTATTTAGCCAGTGTCAAGTAATTGATATATCTCAAGTTAATTAATATCATATAGTGTGTCAAGTCAAGTCACAGTCCAAGTCATTAAGTTAAGTCATAGTCGAGTCTAGTCAAGTCAGACTCCTAGTAAAGTGGTGGCAACTTTATCAGAAGCTTTTATGTAGTTTTGGAAACAACACGAAAAGCAACGTTTCACCATCATTATACCACTTTCCTACACTCATGCCTGCAATTCAGCACTTAGCGAATAAAATGCCACCAATTTTATGCACTAACACTAAAAATAACACAAGTTTTGGAAAATAATACAATGTGGCGACGCGATCTTTTTCGTTTTCCCGCCTAAACTCCACGCGATGAAACTTTGAAAGCATATTACAATATAATAATAATAACGCCCAACGATCACATACATACATCCCGAACCTTAACTAGGATTCCCTGTGTCTAGGGACCCAGGAACTACTAGTACCACGGTCTTACAACACCCAGACTCAGAACAAGTATTTGCGCTTTTTTCTGTGCACAAATACTGGTCTCGAACCCGCCCCCTCCGGGTTATGAGCCGACCTGCTCAAGCACCACACCACAGTCTGCCAAATGGTAATTGGTAATATTTGGTCACCGTTTTTGTTGCAGGCGTTGAGTCAAGAAGAAGTGACGGATTTGTTGCACGCAGCGCCGTTCCAAAACATTTTGCCGCGACCGTACGCCGCAGGTAAACACACGGCACACTACCGCCCGTATTCACTAAATTTATTTATTTATTTATTTATTCATATTAGGAAAACTTACAGCCAAAATACATATAAAAACGTAAACTTACAGTAAAAGAAACTAGGCCAGTTACAAGTTTCCACCTATAGAAACATTAGTATATAAAGAAATAAGCTCGTAGTAGGTAGCTAATGAAGTTAGCATGAGACCTATTTAGTAATGTTATTAAGTTTGAGAAACAAAAACTTCAGATGCCAATTTTTGCCTTATGGAACGCTCCCCGCCAAAGAAAATGTCATGAGCATTATTAATCTTTAAAAAGTCATTAAGAAATGAAGAGGTTCTCCAGAAGAAGGTATTTTGCTTGTAGTTTGTTCTCGCCAAAGGAACAGAAAGAAGCGGTGTATGCCGGAAATTAAATGTTGGAGTTCGAAGGGAAATTTTGCTGAGTAACTCGGCACTATCGACTTTATTATTTAAGATATTCAACTTAGTCGGACAGCGAAGTTAGCACTTATATCACTAGTCCCCGGTGTTGCGCACATCATCCTGAGACATCAGCACAGTCTGGTAATAAGATTACTCGACTGTGAGATCAGATTATAAAGTCTCATTTGCCCAGTAATTTCACTAGCTACAGCCCTTCAAACCGGAACACAGTAGTGCTTGCACACTACTGCTTGGCGGCAGAATCACTGCGGTGGTACCTACCTAGACGAACTTTGCAGAAAAGTTCTACCATCTAGTTGAGATGACACGAATTTTTAATATGACCCGGGGGAAAGTGTCGCTTAGCTAAGTTGTATTTTAATAGACTTCAGTGCAGACGGGCATAAGGCCCACTTGCGTGTTCAATTTTAACCCCGGCTTAACTGAATAAATAACTAATCCAGGATTAGTCATAATATAGATTTAAATTCAAGTTAAGAACATGAATCGCATTTTTCATTTTTCATAAATTTTTGGCATTCCGCCAAAAGTAAAAAGTTAAGTTAGCTAAGTAAAGTAAAGTTCTCCCCTCGCTGTTTCTTTAAAGCTAAAAATTATAATATTTAATAATACCTAATTAATTTTTTGTGACTATTTATGTTCTAAATATATTATTGAAACTACCAATTGTTACAAATATACTGCCTACCGAAGATTTTCATCTGTTCGAGCATTTCCCACTAACTACTTCGTTTTCTCGTCAGTGTCCTTTACTATAGAGCTGCTGGGAATAAGACGTGGGGGGACTTCCGGGAAAATATTAACCACTAATCCCGTGAAATTTTGACCCAGGCTTAATTTATAATAAGGCAATTTAAAGACCTCATTGCGTATGAAATTACGTTTTTCTAACGTGGAAATAAAGTCTAAAAACCGTTGGCACTAAACGTGCGAACGTATTTTACACTCTCGGTGGAAAGTTGAGTCTTATAGATTATACTTATTGGGCTTATTTTTGTTTGTAGAAGGTGAAAAACCGGAGACGAAACAGAAGCGACTCGAAGCGAAATACGCTTCGTTGCAAATCGGACAGAACGTGGAGAAATACGGAAACGCAAAGGTAAATATTATATATTCGAAAAGAGATAGAAACGCAGCCTCTGCGGTGTGGTGGCAGGTCGGCTCATAACCCGGAGGCGGCGGGTTCGATTCCCGCAGCAGGACAAGTATTTGTACACAGAAAAAAGTGCTAACACTTAATTTTGTGGTAATACGGTTAGATCTTTAAATCACAGTTCTTCAAACTTCTTTACGTGAAGTGAATGGAAGTTTACGTAGATCTCCATTGTCAACATAACAAACTTAATAATGCGTATTTCTTCAAAACTAGATTAAAACGCTGGCTTATCGAGCAAACTTTCTACAGTTTTGACGAGTTTATGACAATAAAATAATAATAATAACAAATTTAATTCATAATTTATAATATATACAATGTCTAATGTAGTTAATTTTATTAAAGCAACTTTCATATTTTATTTTATTTCTTCAAGTTATATGACTCAAAGTAGTTACTTATAGTTATTCGTTTTTATACACTATGTACGATATTTTTTATATTGTGTACCTAATGACTTGTAAACTTAGTTTACCAATAAATGAGTATTTGAGTATTATTATGTTGGTATGTCCGGTAAAATGATAATTTACAATGTGTCAAGATGGCGACATTAACATTAAACAAAGTTATACCGGCCGATAGATGGAGCTAAACTAAAGAAGTTTTACTTCAGTCGTGCGGTCTAAAGCACACTTGTTTTTTTTTGCGGTAAAACGAGAAAATTCGCGTCACTGCATTCTATTATTTTCGAAGACTTGTGCTATTTTCAGTGTTAATGCATAAAATTAAGTATTGGATTAAAGCATGAGTGTGGCAAAGTGGTATAATGATGGCGAAACATTTCTTTTCGTGTTGTTTCCAAAACTCCATAGAAGCTTCTAGTAAAGTTACCACCATTTTACTAGGAGTATGACTTGACTAGACTGACTTGACACAATATATATGAATTAACTTGACAAATTATCAATTACTTGACACTAAAGTACTACAAACAAAAACAAGTAAAGTAATAATACAAACAAAAAAAAGCATATGTCGGCAGAAAAGAGTTTGTGGGTAGGTTGCAACCTATATAACTATATGCCTTCAGCATGTCCACACCGCGCCGTGTCTGGAACAAGAATGATCCGTAGCACACCAATCGATCCCTTTATATAGCCAGACAGGTAGGGCCGCCATGACAGTTGCCGGTGCTCGATCGCTGTGCATAGAGTTTATAACTGGACGTAGCCGCCGTCACATACTCGCTTATAGCTCAGTTGGTAGTAGCCCTGCCTTTTGAACTGTGGGTTGTGGGTTCGATTCCCATTCAGGACAAACATTTGTTTGATGAACATAGGTGTGTGTTCTGTGTCTGGGTGTCATATTGTATTCTATGTATGTATTTACAAACAAAAAAGTATCTAAGTATTGTATCAATTATCTGGTTCTCATAATACAAGCTTTGCTTAGTTTGGGGCTAGATGGCGTTGTGTGAGATGTCCACACATATTATTATTATTATTTATTTATTTATTTTCAATCTTAAATCTAAGTTTTTTACAATATTTTTATAAAATTAATATTACAAAAATATAATAAAAAACCTAATATGTATGGGGATAATAAATAAATAAATAATAAATAACCACACCACAGAGGCCAACTAACTTCCTGACTTCGCACGGGTGGACATTTATATTTTTACACGTTGGGTAACATTATTGTAGTTTTAGTAGGGATCCTTACTTTTATTGCAATTAAAATAGCCTGTATTAATCAATGATAATTATTATTATTATCATCTCAAAAAATCTCCAATATGTTTTCTTTTTTTTTCTACCGCCAGCAAGCGCAGCTGGCCCGCGAGGGCGACCTGCTGACCCGCGAGAGGTTGTGCTGCGGCTTGTCTCTCTTCTCGGTGGTCCTGAAGCGTCTCCGCAGCTTCCTGTCGGCGCCGCAGTGGCCCTCGCCGCCCGCGCACCCGCACCCCGCGCCGCACAACCACGCCGACACCGCCGAGTTCCACAGGTCACTATAATATAGCTCGCGCAAAACTTTATGAGCTCTCGGAAGTTAGGCCCGAGTACCAAACTGCGCTACAGTTGAGTGCATTGCAAAGCGGCCATACAATAACTATAATGCTGACACCGCTGAGTTCCACAGGTCATTATAATATAGCTCGCGCAAAACTTTATGAGCTCTCGGAAGTTAGGCCCGAGTACCAAACTGCGCTACAGTTGAGTGCATTGCAAAGCGGCCATACAATAACTATAATGCTGACACCGCTGAGTTCCACAGGTCACTATAATATAGCTCGCGCAAAACTTTATGAGCTCTCGGAAGTTAGGCCCGAGTACCAAACTGCGCTACAGTTGAGTGCATTGCAAAGCGGCCATACAATAACTATAATGCTGACACCGCTGAGTTCCACAGGTCACTATAATATAGCTCGCGCAAAACTTTATGAGCTCTCGGAAGTTAGGCCCGAGTACCAAACTGCGCTACAGTTGAGTGCATTGCAAAGCGGCCATACAATAACTATAATGCTGACACCGCTGAGTTCCACAGGTCATTATAATATAGCTCGCGCAAAACTTTATGAGCTCTCGGAAGTTAGGCCCGAGTACCAAACTGCGCTACAGTTGAGTGCATTGCAAAGCGGCCATACAATAACTATAATGCTGACACCGCTGAGTTCCACAGGTCACTATAATATAGCTCGCGCAAAACTTTATGAGCTCTCGGAAGTTAGGCCCGAGTACCAAACTGCGCTACAGTTGAGTGCATTGCAAAGCGGCCATACAATAACTATAATGCTGACACCGCTGAGTTCCACAGGTCACTATAATATAGCTCGCGCAAAACTTTATGAGCTCTCGGAAGTTAGGCCCGAGTACCAAACTGCGCTACAGTTGAGTGCATTGCAAAGCGGCCATACAATAACTATAATGCTGACACCGCTGAGTTCCACAGGTCACTATAATATAGCTCGCGCAAAACTTTATGAGCTCTCGGAAGTTAGGCCCGAGTACCAAACTGCGCTACAGTTGAGTGCATTGCAAAGCGGCCATACAATAACTATAATGCTGACACCGCTGAGTTCCACAGGTCACTATAATATAGCTCGCGCAAAACTTTATGAGCTCTCGGAAGTTAGGCCCGAGTACCAAACTGCGCTACAGTTGAGTGCATTGCAAAGCGGCCATACAATAACTATAATGCTGACACCGCTGAGTTCCACAGGTCACTATAATATAGCTCGCGCAAAACTTTATGAGCTCTCGGAAGTTAGGCCCGAGTACCAAACTGCGCTACAGTTGAGTGCATTGCAAAGCGGCCATACAATAACTATAATGCTGACACCGCTGAGTTCCACAGGTCGCTGCAATAATAGTAACGCCCATACATAGATGTAGGGACGAGAAAAAGTAAAAACTAAATCGGGAATCTATTGAATCTATTCATTAAAATAATAATAATTACGTCCAACAATCACATACATAGATCCTGGACCCTAACTAGGATTCCCTGTGTCTATGGAGCCAGGAACTACAACCATGGTCCCACAACACTCAGACACAGAACAGGTATTTGCGCTTTTTTTTCTGTGCACAAATACTAATCGAACCCGCCGCCTCCGGATTATGAGCCGACCTGCTCAACTACCACACCACAGAGGCCAACTAGCGGCCCGTCCCGGCTTCGCACGGGTGGACATTTATATTTTTACACGTTGGGTAACATTATTGTAGTTTTAGTAGGAATCCTTATTCTTTTCTTGCAATAAAAATAGCCTATATTAATCAATGATAATGTAGCATTCAAATGGTGAAAGAATTTTTAATATCGGTCCAGTACTTTTTGAGTCAATTCGTTACAAACATACATACATACAAATCTTTCCTCTTTATAATAGTAGTATATAACTTAATAACAATCTTATGCTAGTGATTTATATTAGGTACAAACGATGTTAATCACTCCGTCTCTCCTGGATGGGAATCGAACCAACAACCAACAGTTCAGAAGGGTTACTACCAACTGAGCTACCAGGCCAGTCAATAATAAAGATAATTATGTTCCAGGCTATGGTCAGCACTGCAGTTCCTTTACTGCACACCAGTTGGCGACACGCAGTTCACCGTCGAGTGAGTATATGCACTTCAAAATAACAGCTTTGTTCAACGTTATCCCAACATCGTTCCCACAGCTGGGAAACCAGTGGTGACGACGTCCGGATTGAGAGAGAGGCTATGGTTGAGCGCATGAACCTGGCTTTGAAAGCCGTGTCCGATTGGGGCGATGCTAACTTGGTTAGGTTCAATGCTGCAAAAACACAGGCGTGTTTATTCACTGCTAAAAAGAGCCCACTCCATCTGGCTCCTTCATTCCGTGGTGTATCTGTAAGTTTAGGAAACCATCTTGAGCTTTTGGGTGTTGATCTCACGTCAAACCTAAACTTTGGATCCTACATCGAGTCCAAAGCCAAAGTAGCTTCAAAAAAACTCGGCATATTGTCCAAGGTAAGGCGGTACTTCACACCTCGACAGCTTCTAAATCTGTATCAAGCACAGGTCCGATAGTGTATGGAGTACTGCTGCCACCTGCGGGACGGGTCTGCCAAGTACCAGCTTGAGGCTCTGGACTCGATTGACGGCGTGCCAAAAGGCTCATTGACGATGATACTTTGGTTGGTGAAAGGCTCCAGAGCCTTGCACATCGACGTAAGGTGGCAAGTCTGTCGGTCTTTTACAGATTACACCTCGGTGAATGCGCTCAAGAACTGCATGACCTCATTCTCCCATCACCATTCCACTACCGGACTACTAGACGCTCGGCTAAGCGCCATCCTTTTGTGGTCGAAATACCACCCATTCGTACCAAGCGATTTGACTCAACGTTCTTAATTAGAACGGCTAAGGAATGGAATGCCAGCGTCTGTGTTTCCGGCGAAATATGACCCGGGCGTGTTCAAGAGAAGAGTGAATAGGTATTTACTTGGCTAGCATGCTACACCTTCGATCGCATCGTCACTTCCCATCAGGTGAGAGCGCGATCAAATGCTAGACAAGTTTGAAGTAAAAAAAAAAAAAAAAAAAAAAAAAAAAAACGGGTCTGTTCTCACGCGGAGAGTGTGGTACATAATCCACCTACGCTGGCCAAGTGCGGGTTGGTGGATGCGAATTTTGTTATATATTAACATGTCGGTTTGCTAACCATGATTTACTTCACCTATTTAAAAGTGTTAACCTTATATATATATATATTTCTATTTATTCTATATAAAATAACATTACTAATATACCGCATTTTAATTCTGACATGTTCTGAATTAATCACACTAATATTATAAAGGTAAAAGTTTGTATGTGTGTATGTTTGTTGCTCTTTCACGCTCAAATGAATGGATTTGTATGTATTTCGGTACCAAGATAGCTTATACACTGGATTAACATATAGGCTACATGTAATCCCGGAAAAGTGAAATTTTTCCCGTGGGATGAGCAAATAATTAAAAACTGAACAACTGCGGGGCGCAATTAGTTGATTATAATTGAGAATTGTAAAAATAAATAAAAATAAATATCTGTGGACATTTCACACAGCGCCATCAAAGTCAAAGTCAAAGTCAAAAGATTTATTGCAAATAGGCTAATTTTAGCACTTTTACAAGTCAAAATTATACTAGGTACTTAAAATTAAGTTATTTTACTAAGCATATAAAATTACAAAGTGCTTATTGTCAAATAATATAGCAAGCCCATTACAATATATGAGTTTGAAAAAAAAAAAGCAGTTCTCTTTCTCACTACTGGTGCAAGCAATCCGGCACAATGCAGAATTGAAAACTTTGATCCGAAGCTTCGATTACAACTGTAAAGAAGAAGCTACAAGAAACTTTACAGTGATGTATTTTTTTTTGTCTTCTTTCTACTGTCTTTTACAATGTATATAATTCATTACAGTTGAGATAATGAATATGTTACAAAAATAACCACCACGTCACACCGGTGCAAGAAAAATACCGTGATTATCTTATTATAAACATTACAAATAGAAACTGAATTTATAGATAGGAATAGGCAATAGGCAAAGTACCTAAGATTTCATACCGTTAAGCTTGGGATATTCAGGCCAAGCTTTTTTGTCCGACACATAATCATTTATTGTGTAATAGGCTTTTTTCATTAAGTTTGACTTTATGAATAATTTAAATTTACGCATTGACAATTGTTCGATACCGTCGGGCAACTTGTTATAAAAGCGTATACAGTTTCCCATAAATGAACCATTAACTTTCTGCAGTCTGAATCTTGGAACTTTCAATTTATTTTTGTTCCTAGTATTAAAGTTATGAATATCGCAATATCTGGGAAAAGAGCTAATGTTTTTGCGAGTGTACATCAAATTGTCGTAAATGTATTGACAAGCCACTGTAAGAATATTTATCTCCTTAAATCGTTCCCTGAGAGAGTCGCGGGATTTCATGTTATAAATGGAACGAATTGCTCTTTTCTGTAAGACAAAAATTGATTGTATGTCCGCGGCTTTACCCCACAGTAAGATGCCGTATGACATAATACTGTGGAAGTAACTAAAGTATACTAATCTTGCAGTGGCTTCATCAGTAAACTGTCTGATTTTACGCACAGCATATGCAGCAGAGCTCAATCTACCAGCAATGTTTGATATGTGAGGACCCCACTGTAATTTAGAGTCTATAGTTATGCCAAGGAACGTGACAGATTGTACTAAATCTAATGGCTCACCATTCAGTAATAAATTTGTAGGAGACTTAGGTAACGAAATTAGGTATTAGGTATTAGGTAACGAAAACTTAATACATTTAGTTTTCTTACTATTTAACAGTAGATTGTTTTTAGTAAACCAGTTCAAAACCAGTGAAATTGCCTTGTTAACGTCGTCAAAATCATTAATAGATCGGTCAACCTTAAAAATAAGAGACGTATCATCTGCGAACAAAACAATATCACATAGGTTCTTTACAAAAAATGGAAGATCGTTAATATAGGCCAAAAATAAGAATGGTCCTAGTATTGAACCCTGCGGGACCCCCATTTTAGTGATAGAACCAGATGATCTTGCTCCATTAACTTCAACTGTCTGAATTCTATTACCAAGATAAGAAGAGACAAGATCAAGAGCTTTCCCACAAACCCCGTAATGCTTTAATTTAAAAATTAAGGTTTCGTGACATACGCAATCAAATGCTTTGGATAAGTCACAAAAAATACCTATGGCATCCTGTGACTTCTCCCAAGCACCAAGTATATGTATAAAGAGTTCTACGCCTGCATCTGTAGTTGATCGTCCTTTTGTAAATCCAAACTGTTGACTGTGAAACAGTCCGTTAAGGTTAAAAAATGTTAACAACTGATTAAGAATTTCTTTTTCAAAAATTTTACTTATTGCAGGTAACACAGAAATTGGCCTATAGTTCGATGGATCATTCTTATTTCCAGACTTAAATAATGGAATCAATTTACTATTTTTCATTACGTTGGGAAAAACTCCTTCGTCTACACATTTATTAAATACTTCTGCTAAATATGGTGCGATTAATGTGACAATGCCACTTAAAACCCTGGTAGACATTCCCCAAAGATCCTCAGTATTCTTTATTTTAAGTGACCTAAAGGTCTTAACAATTATAGCCGAATTAATATGTCTAAATCTAAAAACTACTTCACATTTATCAACACACTCTGCAAGAATTGCACAAGACTCACTAGTCGATGAATTTAATGACTGAGTGGTAACTACAGGTATATTTACGAAAAAATCCTCAAATGCACCAGCAACTTCACTGTCTTTAGATATTAATCTGTTATTAATACTAAGAGTGAGTTTTCGGTGCCGAGGTTTAGTTTTGCCGGTCTCGGTATTAATTATTTTCCAGGTTGCTTTAATTTTGTCGTCCGCTCTATTGATTTTCTTACTCAAGTACAGAGACTTAGCTGTCTGGCAAACGCGTTTAAAAATTTTTGAATAAGATTTTAAATACTCAGTAAATTTACTGTCATAAATATTATCTGATTTCTGAGAATATAAATCATACAGCCTGTTTCTACTTTTATAAATGCCAGGTGAAGCCCAGTCACTCAATTCTGCTTTAACACCTCCTCTACACGTCTTTAACTTGAATATCTTGTTAAACTCTTTATCCATAACATCAAACAACACATTACAAAGATCATTAGGGTCATCAGTGAGTGGTAATAACACAAGTTTGTCATCTAGATTTTGAGCAAACTGTTCCAAGCGGTTGGTTGTAATAGGTCTGTAAGTAAACTCATAAGATTTTTTTTTCAGTATGCATGGAAATACAGCACTTTGACCACAATGATCTGAGCTAAGTTTATCAATAACTGACTTGCTTTGTGGTTCACAGTCACAGAATATATTGTCTAAGCAAGTAGCAGATGAGCTAGTAATTCTGGTTGGCTGATTGTAAAGATTTTTCAAGTTGAAGCACATAAACAAATTTAGTAAACTGTCAGTTAGCGAAGATTGGTCAAGAATATTCACATTAAAATCGCCACATACAATGAGATGTTTTGCGCTGTTTGAGATTTTTGTTAAAACTTCTTCCATAATAGACTCGAACACCTTAAAATCAGCCGAGGGAGGCCTGTATACGCAAACAATTATATGTTGCTCCAACTCTACACACGATAGTTCAACAACACGTTCAACAGATAATGCAACAATATCTTTCCTTTCTTTAAATTTACAATTATTAGATATACATATTAAAGAGCCACCGTGATTGGCTTTTTGCCTTTTGAATGAACTGGCCAATGCATAATTTTTAAATACAGGAAACAACATATCCTTCTTACACCAATGCTCAGTTAGGCACAATACATCAGCTTTTTCAAATTCTAAAAAAAGCTCTAATTCTAAAGCTTTGCTGGAAAGGCCCTGAATATTTTGATGTACAATATTTAGTTTACCAGGCCTCTCCATTGTCGTAGGATTCAGTTTAAATCAGCTGAAGATGACACCATACCTAAACCCTGGTTAGAAGTGTTACTACCCAGGGCCGAGTCAGAGTGACCTGTTATACTGTTGATAACAGGGTCATGTATATTAAATGCTAACAATTTAGCAATGGTCAGTTTTTCCTTTTTGCTGAGATACAATGTATTCTTTGTCAAAATAAATTTACTAATAAAATTATTAGATTCAAAATATAAAAAGTCACTATGACGATGAGTCAGATTATACAATGTCAAATTTAGATCATGTACATGATCATTTTGTGATTTAGTCATTGAATTTGAATAAGGAAATGAACAAGTAATAATCTTGCCTATACCTTTGCTCTGTATATCTAACAAAGTTTCATCATCATCTAGTCCCAAACTAAGCAAAGCTTGTACTATGGGAACCAGATAAATAATTTTTGTTTGTAAATACATACATAGAATACAATATAACACCCGGACACAGAACAAACACCGATGTTTCATCACACAAATGTTTGTCCTGGGTGGGAATCGAACCCACAACCCGCAGTCCAGGAGGCAGGGTTACTACCAACTGCGCTATCGGGCCATGTATTTTAGCTGTAATTAACAGTAATATATATTAACCAGGGAGTTGTTCGGAGAGGGTCTGCATTGGGCCGGGTGCGCCATCATCGCCCTGCTCGGGCAGCAGCGCCGGTTCGAGGCGCTCGACTTCTGCTACCACATCCTGCGCGTGCAGCGGGTGGACGGGAAAGATGAAGTCGTCAAGGGAATTGTGAGTGTTGCCCACTAAAAATCACTTAAAATTCACCTTTTTTTTAATGTTTTGGCTCCACACTTTTGTGTATTTAATGTGTCAAGTAATTGATAATTTATCAAGTTAATGATATTTCACGTAAATATGTGTTAAGTCACAGTCCAAGTCATCAAGTCAAGTCATAGTCTAGTCAAAGTCACACTCCTAGTAAAGTGGTGACAACTTTACTTGAAGCTTCTATGGAGTTTTGGAAACAACACGAAAAGAAACGTTTCACCATCATTATACCAATTTCCCACACTCACGCCTGTAATCCAGCACTTAACGAATAAAATGCCATCAATTTTATGCACTAACACAGAAAATAACACAATTTTTGGAAAATAATACAATGCGGTAACGCAAATCTTTTTTTGCTTTCCCGCCAAAAACTCCAAAAGTTACCTTTAATCACTCTCAAAAAATCTCGATTTTAGAGTCACTAGAAATAATTTACCTACGGCTAAGGCTACCAGAATGAATGAATGAATGAACGAAACGAACGGAATGAATGAAATGCAGTAGGTATGCCTACTGCATTTCATTCGTTCCGTTTTTTTCGTTTGATGACATATCATAGAGGGATCAGGAACTTGGGACCTGTTAAACTTTAGCACAGACGAGTTTCATGTTTAAAAAAGAATGTATTCACAAAAGTAGTAAATTTAATGCCTTCCAAAAATAACCAGTGCACTTTAGAAACTAATATCAACATTAAATAAGGATTTTTAATCTCATTCTTACAAAAATACTGATGGTCCTTAAAAGCATAAGCTAAGGAAACGAATAAGAATTTTTTTAATAGATAATTCAATCCCTCATTTTACCCTCTTAGAGGTGAAATTTTGAAAAACCCTTAGTACAAAGAACAAAACCTCCAAATTTCAAGTCTCTAGGACCAGCGGTTTAGGCTGTGCGTTGATATATAAGTCAGTCAGTCAGGACCTTGAATTTTATATGTATAGAAGACTAGATACTGAAATTAAGTATTTTGTCCCACAGCCGCTGAAACGCATGGTGGACAGAATCCGTCGGTTCCAAGTCCTGAACAGCCAGATATTCGGTGTAATCAGCCGCCACCTCTCCGCGGACGACGACGCGGCTCGAGTCGAACACGTGCGCTGCTTCCCTCCCCCCGCCGCACAACAACACCTTATCAACTAAACAATAGAGCTCAGCAGCACCATGTCATCTGCAGAACTTATTCTATAGAAACAGTACTACCTAAAAAGCTCTTAAATGTTATTTCTTTTCGAAGATGTTTTATAGACAAGATTTAGTAGCTAAATTCCTTGACTATTCCTTCGTGGATGAGTAGAAATTAATACTTTTTTTTATGTTAAGGAATGATATGACGAGCTAGCCGTTCGCCTGATGTTGAACGACACGGCTGCCCATATCAGCTGCAGCTAGCAGTGCACTAGAGTTTCGCGTGACACTGCACTGCGCACGTCATACTAAATTATTATTATTACTCTAAAGGCTTTTTGTCAGTTTAATTTGGCGTGATCATTCCATTGAACTTTATTTTTTTAGAGCTCAATAGCACCATGTCAACAGCTTAACTTGGTCTGTTTTTTCGAAAAAGAATAAATTTCACTCTCTCCTCTAAACTTGCATTTTCAGTTTTTTTTTAATGTTTATTTAATTCATGATTGAGACTTCATAATAAAATACGATATTTAAATAATGTAATAAAATTCAAGATAATATTAACGTTGATATGAATTATTTTATAATCAAGTTATTTTAGCCATAGTGTATATTAGAGATAATTATGTTTATTAATAAAATATAAAGTATGCATAATTGAAGGGGTGAGAAGGGTTTAACTGATTTTTTCACAAAATGATTATGGGTGTCGTTGGATTCAGCGTGAAATTATCTACAATAATAATAATAATACATTCTCAAAATACCGAAACGAGGCTTAAATCTCGAGATTTTGAGTCGAAAACGGTTTATCTGTCACAGGAATACAGTTCGCTTAGCATAAAAACACATATTTTTACAGTAATTGCATGAATTAGTACTATATTTAGTATTTTAAAATATAATTAAAACATTTTCAAGCAACTGAAACTTACATAAACTTATAAGCACTCTACATTAAAATGACGCCGTTGAAGTTTAAAGTCCGTTTTATCGAAACTATCAATTTAACAGTTAAACCCTTTTTATTCTCAAACCTTCAATTGCAAATAAGAAATCTAATGATTTGCCACATAAGAAGTATGATTTCGTACCTAGGTTCTAATATAATTTTATAGACAAGCTACATTTACGCCTATACAACGCATTTCACTATTATATTTGAATTATACATTTGTACTCCTTTGAAATAAAAATAATTATTGAAATATAAAAGCCAATTTTTATTATTGAAAATTTCTTTTTAGTATTTCACTAGGTGGTAGGACTTTACTGCAGTTCGTCTAGGTAGGTACCACCGCTTTGCCAGTTATTCTGCCGCCAAGCAGTAATGTGCAAGCACTACTGTGTTCCGGTCTGAAGGGCACTGTATGTAGTGAAATTACTGGGCAATTGAGACTATCATCTGGGGGGTGATTGCGAAAATCGATTGCAACTAATAGAAACACAAATTTGTATGGATTTGACAGTTTGAATACGCAGTTTATGTGCATAGTTAGTATGGAAATTTCTCCTGTTGCATTGCAATCAAAGTTTCATGATCACCCCCCCGATCTCTTAGTCTTATTACAAAACGTGGACTAAGTAGAGGTCTAAGCCTGGACCAACTAGTCCCAGTTTGTTACGGTACTTAGTAGTTAGACTTTATTACAAAACGGAGACTAATCGAAGACCAGCTGATACCAGAGATAGTCCATAGCTTAAATATTGACCATAGACTAAATACACATTTATTCACGTATTGTGTAACAAAGAAGGTTGATAACCCAACATTGGCGTTAGGAGAGTAGTTTTTAATCCTAAAAGTTTCATTTTTCCACCACCGTGGCGCTAGTTTCTTTCCTTTAGCGAGTTAGTACCATAGTTAAACTAGGGTCATCGGAGGACTAACTTTAGACCATGGACGATCCCCTTATCAGCGATAAACTCGTTTTTGTAATAAGGTTTTTAATTAGTCTAGGTTTAGTCCTAGTACTAACTTTAGTCCACGCTTAGTCTGCGTTTTGTAATAAGACGGTTACAATCAAGTAATCTTATTACCAGACTGTGCTGATGTCTCAGGATGAAGTGCGCAGTGCAGTGTCACGTGAAACTTAATGATTGTTCCGAGTGCCACTGTTCTGTTATGGGCGGCCGTGTCGCTTAACATCAGGTGAACGACTAGCTCGTCACAATTAACTAACATAAAAAAGACAGCTTATAAATAAGAAATGAAACAATAAACCAGCTATTAATATACATTTTACTTATACCGTAACATTACAACCGTTATCATTCTAAACAACGCTTCACGAGAACTATAACTATACTGATACAAATAATCATAGTGGCGCTTATAATACAATCAGCTTGGGGGACAACCCCGTCCGGTTCCGGTTTCACCTCAACCAGTTCCGGTATCAACTCGTCCGGTTTCAGTTACACCCTATACTCATCCGGTTTCATCCGATCAGGTTCAATATTGCATTTTGAACGGACTGAGATTTTTGTTACACGCAAGTGTAGAATTTCGATTTCAGCGGCATTGCCTGTCAAGTCATTTAGGCAAGAATTTTGATACTGTTTCTATATAAATAAATACGATACTCGTCTTATAAAAAGGGGGAAGTCTAATGCAATACACGGACGACCTATTAATACGACCGACCTTTTAATATATCTAAAGACAATTTTTTTTATGAAATCGAAATTCTACCCTTACCTCTACTAACATAGCTATCTAGCATTTATTTTGATACTACATTATTTTAGCACACGTAACAAGCAGTAGTCAAACTTCCAACGACCAGTCGGTGCATTCGAAGAAAATTCCCGCGACTAAAAAAAATCATGTCTGATACATGATATGTATATATATATATATATATAAGCGTGGTAAGTTGACATACTGTTTGCTTGTGTACTGTGTCAAGTCCAATTATAATTCTATATGTCACTGGCATCAAATATCATTTACGTCAAAGTTTCATCTAAAAAAATCTTTCGTCAATTCGCCACACACGCATTTAAAATAGATCTTAAAATAGAGATCATAATATTGCTGTCTCATTTCCACTACGCTTCGGCGTAACGGTGGAAGTGAGCAAACGATATTCTCCAGTTATCATCACAATCACTTTTAAAATGACGCGCGTTATACATACGTATTTTCACCAAAAAATTCTCCAAATTGTGAAAATCTCTAAATCGCTTAAATTTTCCCTTAATTCGGGAGACCCTTTTTGGTAAAACTTCTCAACTACAAACCCCATTTTCCAATTAAATACATACATATTACAAATCCAAAATTATATAAACACGATCTATATGTTATTTCTAAATAAGACACGCAATTTACAAAGTATAAAATTGCAAAATCCACATTTTTTTATAGTTCTAATTTTTAGAATACATTTCGCATATACACCCTTCATGTATCAAATTAGATGGCTACATTAGCAAGTTTTCCCACACCACGGTCTAATTTACTCACTAATTAATTAAAAACAATTATTTTTAAACAAAAAATAATTATCTCTATAAATTTGAAACTTCAACTCTTGACTTGTTAACTTTGTGAAGAGTTAACCACAATTTTGTCTAATATATTAGCACTTTTATTTCCATGTCCAAAAAAACCTATGACTAAGATATCATAGTATTCACGTCAATAATTTTGAAGTAAAACTTCTTTATTGAGGAGTAAACTGGTGAATGCGTCACGAAGTGAACGGATGTTGAGAGAGAGAGAGAGAGAGAGTGATATATATGTTAGTGAAGATAGAAAGAGTTACGTTTCATATATTACTGTAGGAGCAAGAGAGATGGAGCTAAAGAAGTTTTACTTCAGTCGTGTGGTCTGAAGCACACTCGTTTTTACTATTCTTAAAAACATTGAACAAACATCGATGCTCATCACACAAATTTCGTTCTCGGTGGGCATCGAATACACAACCTATAATTCAGAAAGCAGATCTACTAACTGAACTGTGAAGCACAGAGCAAAATAACAAACTATAAGATCGTTAATTCCACAGAGCAGGAAAAAAATACACACTGCAATAAAGTCGAAAGTAATAACAATATTGGGCCTAGTAATAAGCGCTTACTCATAACACGACTGGGTACATTTCAAGTAAATCTAAATGTTTTATTCTAAAATGTGACAAGTTTGCATGAAAAGTTTTGAGAGGTGTCTCTAACGGGGCACTAGCTTAATTTTCTCCATCAGGTTTAGTGTGAAAAGTCTTGAGAAAAACGTGTAGGAGAGCGTAATTTTTTCCTTCTCTATGGTTTATTAAAACATTCGAAATTTCGTCAATGTACTAATTTTGTATATGTCAATAATTGAAGGGTTGAGAATAAACAGGGTTTAACTGTCAAATGGATAGTTTCGAGACAATTGACTTTAACCTTCAACGGCGTCATTTTAATGTAGAGTGCTTATAAGGTAATAGAAAAGGTTTATGTAAGTTTCACTTGCTTGAAAATGTATTAATGCTATTATAAAATATAGTACAAATTCGTACAATTACTGTAAAAATATGATATAATATTATAAATATAAAGTATATAATAAATAGCAGACAAACCGTTTGTAGACTGACAATCTTAAGATTTAAGCCACGTTTCGGTATTTTTAGAATGTGTTATTGTAGATAATTTCACGCTGAATCCAACGATACCAATAAGTCATTTTGTGAAAAAAAAAGTTAAACCGTTTTGTTCTCACCCCTTCAATTATTATAACATACATGTGTCGTTTTATATCACAGGGTTGCCATCAAAGAAGGTGAGTTGGTGCCAAAAACAAAAAAAAAATGTAATAGTTCATTCATTAACCATATCGGGCACGCAAACTAAAATAAAAATAAAATAAACTACGTTTATTTATTTATATTATTTTTATGTTAATGAATGATGTAACGAAATAATTACACTACTATTATTATTGCAAGGCTACTTTTTATCCCGAAAAAACTTTTCCGCAATTTTACTTCAAACTGGGCTTTGACCACGCTCTCACCTGCTCTCTCTCTCTTTTAAGTTAAGTTACCTCTGCGTTAAAAGCAATCAATGAACACGACTATTCCATTTCCAAATACTCCAAATTCTGTGGCACCAACTTTTTGATAACTACCCTCATAAACGAAAGTTTGATGACTTTATTACTTGTGCGCGTGCGCCAGCGGATGCGTCCGTTTGTGCTGCGGCGCCGAGAAGAACCACTCGAAGCGTTTGAAAGATTCGATCTCTCGCTCGCACGCTTCCAACGACGACAGGTTCGTGAGAGTTGAATCCGCTAGGTACGGTCCAGATTCTGTAAAAGAAGATTAATTATAATTAAAAATTACAGAAGATGAATTATAGGTTGTGTATTCGATGCCCACCGAGAACGAAATTTGTGTGATGAACATCGATGTTTGTTCAATGTTTTTAAGAATAGTAAAAACGAGTGTGCTTCAGACCACACGACTGAAGTAAAACTTCTTTAGCTCCATCTCTCCTGCGCCTACAGTAATATACGAACTCAAGCAACTCTCTCTTTCTATGTTCACTTTCTTATATATATCACTCTCTCTCTCAACATTCGTTCGCTTCGTCACGCATTCACCAGTTTACTCCTCAATAAAGAAGTTTTACTTCAAAATTATTGACGTGAATACTATGATATCTTTGTCATAGGTTTTTTTTGGACATGGAAATAAAAGTGCTAATATATTAGACAAAATTGTGGTTAACTCTTCACAAAGTTAACAAGTCAAGAGTTGAAGTTTCAAATTTATAGAGATAATTATTTTTTGTTTAAAAATAATTGTTTTTAATTAATTGGTGAGTAATAGACCTTGGTGTGAGAAAACTTGTAATGTAGCCATCTAATTTGATACTTGATGGGTGTCTGCGAAATGTATTCTAAAAATTAGAATTATAAAAAAATGTATGTTTCATATTGGAGGTCTAAATTTTATATTACTACTGTAAATTCTCTGTAGGTAAATTTGTTAGTTAATTTTTTAAAGAAATAAACTCGAATCGAAAGATCGCGTCATAGTATTGTATTATTTTCCAAGACTTGTGTTATTTTTCAGTGTTAGTGCATAAAATTGGTGGCATTCTATTCGTTAAGTGCTGGATTACAGGCATGAGTGTGGGAAAATGGTATAATGATGGTGAAACGTTTCTTTTCGTGTTGTTTCCAAAACTCCATAGAAGCTTTCCGTAAAGTTGCCACCACTTTACTAGGAGTATGACTTGACTAGACTATGACTTGACGACTTGGACTGTGACTTGACTTGACACATATAATATATTAAACATTAATTTGAATGCCCCTCTTTATAATCACACTAATATTATAAAGGCGAAAGTTTGTATGTGTGTATGTTTGTTACTCCTTCACGCTCAAACGCCTGAATGGATTTGGATGAAATTCGGTACCAAGATGGCTTATACACAGGATTAACATATAGGCTACATTTTATCCCGGAAACATGACATTTTCCCGTGGGATGAGCAAATAATTAAAATACTGTAGTAGAAACTTTTATGTCATTACATATAAAGCTTCGTTTAACTAGGTATGTAATCAAGATATTTAAAATTATTCTTTAAAATTGTGTCAAACATCAATAAGAATAATATTGTTTGTAAAAATACTTCAAAATATACATTGGTGAAAATTCCGTTTAAATAATTTATTTATTTTTGTTCTTTTCGTCCCTACAAATACTTTCTATCCGCGGGTGAAACCGCGGGGCGCAACTAGTATTAGTATAAATTATTATTAGTATAAATTATTATTAGTATAAATTATTATTAGTATAAATTATTATTAGTATAAATTATTATAAGTATAAATTATTATTAGTATAAATTATTATTATTATAAATTATTATTAGTATGAATTATTATTATTATAAATTATTATTAGTATGAATTATTATTAGTATAAATTATTATTATTATAAATTATTATTAGTATGAATTATTATTAGTATAAATTATTATTAGTATAAATTATAATTAGTATAAATTATTATTAGTATAAATTATAATTATTATAAACAATGACCGTTATCGTTGTGGAGCCTGGTCCCGACGGCGCCGTGCGCGCCGCCCGAGCCGCTGGAGCACACCGACGAGCCGGTGGGGGAGCTGCGCCCCGACGGCAGGCCTGCGGTGACGGACCACGTTGTATCTCACACTCGACTCATGTTATAACAAAAATTTTTTTTTTTTTTATGCTACTGAGTGATGTGACGAGCTAGTCGTTCACCTGATGTTAAGCGACACGGCCGCCCATAACAGAACAGTATCACTCGGAACTCTAAAACAGAGTTACGAGTGACACTGCACTGCGCACATCATCCTGAGACATCAGCACAGCCTGGTAAAAAGATTACTCGACTGTGAGATCAGATCATAAAGTCTCAATTGCCCAGTAATTTCACTAGCTACAGTGCCCTTCAAACCGGAACACAGTAGTGCTTGCACACTACTGCTTGGCGGCAGAATAACTGGCAAAGCGGTGGTACCTACCTAGACGAACTTTGCAACAAAGTACTACCACCTAGTAAAAAAATAAAATAAAAAATAAAATAAAAATAACAGGTATAAGTAGCGGCACGAAACTCTAGCGCTGCGCTTCATTGCGCATAAGTCAAATGAGACTTTATGATCTGCATCCCTATAGCGTAACCGTTCTGGGAATCGGCTTCACCTTCCATCCTGCACGCGCCAATTAACAAGTCCACGAGTGTGAGCAAGAGAGAACACGATTACCATCTCCACCAGACTTACGCGGTAAGGCTCCTGATCGCACAGTCGAGTAATCTTATTACCAGTCTGTGCTGATGTCTCAGGATGATGTGCGCAGTGCAGTGTCGCTCGAAACTCTATGTTTTGGAGTTCCGAGTGACACTGTTATGTTATGGGCGGCCGTGGCGCTTAACATCGGGTGAACGACTAGCTCGTCACATCATTTAATAATATTTTTTTATTTATTTATTACCTACATTTCGCCACCTACCTCCACCTCGGTAACACCCCGTCGTCAACACCGTAGAAGATCGGGAAAAAAAATCGCGCTGTATTTTATTTCCCGATAGTACCACAATCTAGTAGTAATTTTAATTATATATAAATATATTCACATATATTATTATCTAAATAAATATAACTCAAAGGTGACTGACTGATTGACTGACTGACATAGTGATCTGTCAACGCACAGACCAAACCACTGGACGGATCGGGCTGAAATTTGGTATGCAGGTAGATGTTATGACGTAGGCATCCGCTTAGAAAGGATTCTTCGAAATTCTACCCCTAAGAGGGTAAAATGGGAGGTTAAATTATCTAGGAAAAAAAATCTTAATTAATACAACAATAATACTAAATTAAAAATTGCCCCCATAACTCAGTTGGTAGTAACCCTGCCTTCTGAACTGTTGGTTGTTGGTTCGATTCCCGCGGCAGGACAAGTGCACAGAAAGAACAATGCAAACTGAGTCCATCCCACAACACCCAGACTCAGTTACCTACAGTTACACCTCGTAGTTCCTGGGTCCCTAGACACAGGGAATCTTAGTTAGGGTTCAAGATCTATGTATGTGATCGTTGGGCGTTATTATTATTATTATTATTTACAAACAAATTAACCAGAATGTTTCCTCACTTTGTTTATTGTTGTGCGTCGTGTTGGCATGCGCGAGCGGCGCCGGGGGCGGCGGGTTGTACAGCGGCTCGGCCCACGCGTGGGCGAGTGGGCGGGAGAACAGCGAGTCGTGGGGCTCCGCGTGGGACAGCTCCGCGGGTGGGGGGCCTGGCTCCTGGAAACACAGACATCAAAGTCAAAGTCAAAAGATTTATTGCAAATAGGCTATTTTTAGCACTTTTACAAGTCAAAATAATTATATTAGGTACTTAAAATTAAGTTATTGTACTAGGCATGTAGAATTACAAAGTGCTTATTGTCAAATAATATATAGCAAGCCCATTACAATATATGAGTTTGAAAAAATAAAGCAGTTCTCTTCCCCACTACTGGTGCAAGCAATCCGGCACAATGCAGAACAGAAAACTCCGATCCGAAGCTTTGATTACAACTGTAAAGAAGAAGCTACAAGAAACTTAACAGTGGTAATTATTATTATCATTTATTAGTTAGGGTCCAGGATCTATGTATGTGATCGTTGGGAGTTATTATTATTATGTATATATGTTTTTATTATAATGTTCTCGAGCAAGTGGGAATAAAGTGTATAGAAAACAATTAAAGTCATAACAAAATTTATTTATTGTATTCTATGTATGTATTTACAAACAAAAAGTATCTAAGTATTGTATCAGTTATCTGGTTCCCATAGCACAAGCTTTGCTTAGTTTGGGGCTAGATGGCGTTGTGTGTCCACAGATATTATTATTATTATTATTCAGAACAACAATAAAAAATATATACATTGAAATTAATATATGTTTAAGAATGAAAAATGGACGTGGAAGTCGATAATACAAAATAAAAATACGATGTTTATTAAATTTTCCCAAAGTTATTCAGTTAATCAAAAATTGTTCGGTTAATCGAAAATTGATCAGTTAGTCAATAGTAATTCCGTTTACCAAAAGTGGTTTCAATCAGCCATAACCTGCCTAGTTTACCAAGAATTGTTCAGTTACCCAAAAGTAATTTCATTTACCAATATAATTCAGTAATTCAGTTCAACAAAACCTATCTCGTTTGTCAAAATATGTTCAGTTGACCAAGAGCAGTATGGTTTACCAAAAGCTATTCGGTTTAACAACAGCCGTTAAATTTACAAATATTTTACCAAAGCTGTGAAGTTAACCATAACTTCTCCAGTTTACCAAAATTTGTCCAGTTTACCAAAACTTGTTCGGTTTACCAAAACTAGTCTAGTTTACCAAAACTTGTTCAGTTTACCAAAACTTGTTCGGTTTACCAAAACTAGTCTAGTTTACCAAAACTTGTTCAGTTTACCTAAACTTGTCCAGTTTACCAAAACTTGTTCGGTATACCAAAACTAGTCTAGTTTACCAAAACTTGTCCAGTTTACCAAAACTTGTCCATTTTACCAAAACTTGTTCAGTTTACCAAAACTTGTCTAATTTACCAAAACTTGTCCACTTTACCAAAACTTGTTCAGTTTACCAAACCTTGTTTAATTTACTAACCTGTCTGTAATACTTGGAGTCCGTCACGTGATGTATAGACACTTCGCTATTAAGCTTCGAGCCAGCTCGCAACCTTTGAAAGTATGGAAGCGAATCGCCGTTGGCCAAATGCCGTGCGCCAATATCGTCGTATTTGCCAACGTTGGCGCCAACGTCAGACTTATCGTTGAATAATGCATTACGGAAGACGTTCCTGAAACAAACACCAATTATATGCCTTAATTACGTACTATCTACTACTTACATTCTTTTTTATTTTTTATTTTTTTTTGTCAATGTTGTGACGAGCTAGTCGTTCACCTGATGTTAAGCGACACGGCTGCCCATAACAGAACAGTATCACTCGGAACTCCAAAATATAAAGTTTCGCGCGACACTGCACTGCGCACATCATCCTGAGACATCAGCACAGTCTGGTAATAATATTACTCGACTGTGAGATCATAAAGTCTCATTTGCCCAATAATTTCACTAGCTACAGTGCCCTTTAAACCGGAATACAGTAGTGCTTGCACACTACTGCTTGGTGGCAGAATAACTGGCAAAGCGGTGGTACCTACCTAGACGAACTTTGCAGAAAAGTCCTACCACCTAGTACATACTACATATCAAGAAATATTTATATATTTATAAACGTCAATACAAGTATTTGTGCACAGAAAATACTTGTTCTAGTAGCTCTGCCTTCCGAACTGTAGATTGTGGGTTCGATTCCCACCCAGGACAAAGATTTGTGTGATAAACATCGATGTTTGTTCTGTGTCTGGGTGTTATATTGTATTCTATGTATGTATTTACAAACAATAAGTATCTAAGTATTGTATCAGTTATCCGGTTCCCATAGTACAAGCTTGGCTTAGTTTCAAAGCTTGTATTATGGAAACCGGATAATTGATACAATACTTGTTTGTAAATACATACATAGAATACAATATAACACCCAGACACAGAACAAACATCTTGTAAGATGCCAAATATTTGTATATTACCTATCCTCCTGTCCGAACGGTGTATACAATCCTGTGTAATCATTTTCGTCCCGTTTCAATGGAGTCCCAATAGGCTCCGGTCGTTGAACCGGATTGGAGAACAACGAAGAGTCAGATTCGAATCTGCTCGTCTCATTACTGGGCCTGGTTCCAATAGGGTTCGGTGACACTACAGGCTTGGGGCTGGAGTTGTCTGCGTAATACTCTGGTGATAGGAAGTTCCTCTGCTGGTTGTCTTCACTCGTTTTGAAGAGAGAGTACCCATCGTCATTCTTTTGTGTGAACGATGCCAGATTCATTATTCTGTAAAATTAAATAAGTTATTAATATCAAGAAAAATGCTAGCTTAATTGAAGGGTTGAGAATAAAAAGGATTTGACTGACAGTTTGTCAGTTTCGAGAAAATTGACTTTAAACGTTAATGGGGTCATTTTTATGTAGAGTGCTTATAAGGTAATAGAAAAGGTTTATGTAAGTTTCAGTTGCTTGAAAATGTTTTATTTCTATTTAAAATTACCAAATATAGTACTAATTCATACAATTACTGTAAAAATATAATATAATAAAAGAAATAAAGTAATGTTTTTATGCTAAGCGTACTGTATTCCGGTGACAGATAAACCATTTTTAGACTCAAAATCTCGAGATTTAAGCCTCATTTCGGTATTTTGAGAATGTATTATTGAAGATAATTTCACGCTGAATCCAACGATATCCATAAGTCATTTGGTCAAAAAAATCAGTTAAATCCTTTTTATTCTCACCCCTTCAATTGGTATCACAATGGTGTCGATTCTGTGTCGCATTCTCTAAAACTAAAGTAAACTCAAAGTATGGCGGTACTCTTCTGATAAAGGGGAAATGGATGAATGGATAGACGGAAATATGTTAATTTCGTTTAGCTTTAGAGTATGCGACACAGAATCGCACCACTATCACACTAATATTATAAAGTCAAAAGTTTGTATGTGTGTATGTTTGTTACTCCTTCACGCTCAAACGGCTGAATGGATTTGGATGAAATTTAGTACCAAGATAGCTTATACGCTAGATTAACATATAGGCTACATTTTATCTCGGAAAAGTGAAATTTTCCCGTGGGATGAGTAGATAATTAAATAACTTATCATCCGCGGGTGAAACCGCTGGGAGCAACTAGTTAAAAATAAAAGGTGACTGACACGACTGTGTGGTCTAAAACCACAACCTAAAGAGACTAGACACAACCTAAAGAGCTAAAGAAGTTTTACTTCAGTCGAAGTAAAACTTCTTTAGCTCCATCTATCGGCCGGTATAACTTTGTTTAATGTTAATGTCGCCATCTTGACATATGTAAATTGTCATTTTACCGGACATACAAACATAATAATTGTAGCAGATCGGCTCGTAAAACGGGGGCGGCGGGTTCGAATTCTGCGGCAGGACAATTATTTGTGCACTTTAAAAAAGCGTAAATTCTTGTTTTGAGTCTGGGTCTCCTATTCTCACACCGGGCCCACAAAACTAATCAGTTCTGATATTCCCATATTACCCGTTCTGATATTCCCATATTACCTGTTCCGATATACCCATATTACTCGTTCTGATATTCCCATATTACCCGTTCTGATATTCCCATATTACCTGCTCTGATATTCCCATATTACCCGTTCTGATATTCCCATATTACCCGTTCTGATATTCCATTACATGTTCTGATATTCCATTACATGTTCTGATATTCCATTACCTGTTCTGATATTCATCATTCTTCGGTGGTCCGGGCTGCTCAACCACATACTGATTTGTCGGATTGTATGTATTAGGGTTGACGTAATTGTACTGCGGCTGGTTGAATATCGGCACTTGTGGGGTTGGGGGTTGCATCCCCATCATGGTCTGCTGATGCATCATGGACATCAGCGGGTTCCGTATCGTGTACATTCCGTTGGACGTCGGCGTGATGGTCGCTTGGCAAGCGTTCGGCGGCATCGGGATTGGATCCGGTACGCGAATTTGTTCAGGTTTCTTTTGCACCGGGGCTGCTGATACCTGTGAAAGGTAAATATGTTTGATTCATTATTACTATATAAAAATAAGTCGGGTTTTCGTTCCTGACGCTATAACTCCAGAACGCACGACCCGATTTCCACGGTTTTGCATTCGTTGGAAAGGTCTCGGGCTCCGTGAGGTTTGTAGCAAAGTAAACGTCCGCTCGAGCGAAGCCGGGACGGGCCGCTAGTTTGTAAATATAAATAAATAAATTATTGACTGGCCCGAAAGCTCAGTTGGTAGTAACCCTGCCTTCTGAATTGTGGGTTATGGGTTCGATTTCCACCCAGGACAAACATTTGTGTGATGAACATCGATGTTTGTTCTGTGTCTGGGTGTTATATCATATACTATGTATGTATTTATAAACAAAAAGTATCTAAGTATTGTATCAGTTATCCGGTTCCCATAGTACAAGCTTTGCTTAGTTTGGGGCTAGATGGCGCTGTGTGAAATGTCCACACATATTATATTATGATTATATTATATATTTCGTCTCAATTACACACACGTTCGGTATATAATAATAATAATAATTATCTTCTTAAGATTGTCATCTTTCAAATAAACAACAGGAAATAACTTATCAGTAGTTTACAATGGGCGGTCTTATCGCTAAAAAGCGAACTCTTCCAGACAACCCTTCAAATAATCAACAGGAAATAACTATAGAATAGGTTACAATGGGCGGTCTTATCGCTAAAAAGCGATCTCTTCCAGACAACCCTTCAAATAAACAACAGGACATAACTTATGAATAGATTACAATGGGCGGTCTTATCGCTAAAAAGCAATCTCTTCCAGACAACCTTTAAAATATATTAATCAACTAGCGCCACATCCCGACTTCTAACGGATTTTAGCTATGACTGAAATAGCCTGTATTAATCAATGATAATGTAGCGTTCAAATGGTGAAAGAATTTTTAAAATCAGTCCAGTACTTTTTGAGCCAATTCGTTACAAACATACAAATCTTTCCTCTTTATAATATTAGTATAGAAGAGCCGAAGAAGAAGAAATATATTGTTCCGCAATCATACCTGTACCGGCGGTAGATTCGGATGGAACATTGGATTTCTCAGAGTGACCATCTTAGTGCCGTCCGGTTTGTTCGAGTCCGGGTTCGAGTCCGCGGCGGCCGCTTTTTTCGCCTTCTTTTTGGCCTTCTTGGACTTCCCCACCGGAACCGACGGCGGCGGCGGCGGCGGCGGCTCGGGTACTATTATGTGTTTTGGTTGTTCTGAAAGTGTATAATAATTTTTTTATACACTATAATAATACTTTATTTTATTATACATTATACATTTTTAACCAACTTCAATAAGTAGGAGGTTCTCAATTCCGTCTGTATTTTTTTAAATGTTTGTTACCTCAGAACTTTCAACTGGAAGAAACCGATTTTGATGATTATATTTTTATTTGAAAGCTGATGCTTCCCGTGTGGTCCCATACAAAATTTAAAAAAAAAACGACTGTGACTGAAGTAAAACTTCTGATAATAATAATAATAACGATAATAACGCCCAACGATCACATACCTAGATCCTGGACCCTAACTAGGATTCCCTGTGTCTAGGGACCCAGGAACTACGAGGACCATGGTCCCTCAACACCCAGACTCAGAACATATATTTGCGTTTTTTTTTCCGGGGACAAATACATGTCCTGTCGCGGGAATCGAACCCGCCACCTCCAGGCTATGAGCCGACCTGCTCAACCACCACACCACAGAGGCTGTCCTATACGAAACGTAACTCTCTCTCTCTCTTTCAATCTTAACTATCTTATCTCCCTCTCAACTACCGTTTTTTTTGCATGTTTTGGTTCCACACTTTTGTGTATTTAGCCAGTTGTTCAAGTTAATGATATTTACGCAAATATATATCAAGTCACAGTCGAAGTCATCAAGTCAAGTCATAGCCTAGTCAAGATCACGTCACCGCATTGTATTATTTGCCAAAACTTGTGTTATTTTCAGTGTTAGTGCATAAAATTGGTGGCATTCTATTCGTTAAGTGCTGGATTACAGGCGTGAGTGTGGGAAAATGGTATAATGATGGTGAAACGTTTCTTTTCGTGTTGTTTTCAAAACTCCATAGAAGCTTCAAGTAAAGTTGCCACCACTTTACTAGGAGTATGACTTTGACTAGACTTTGACTAGACTATAACTTGACTTGATGACTTCGACTGTGACTTGATACATATTTGCGTAAATATCATTAACTTGAAAAAATTTCAATTACTTGATACTGCCTAAATTTACAAAAGTATGGAGCCAAAACATAAAAAAAAAAGTGAGCAACAATGGGCGACATTATCACTAACAGCGATCTCTTCCTGGCAAACTTTGATGAAAGATGATGATGATGACACGTACCAGGCTGTGCGGTTGTGAACATCATCATGGATGGATCAGCATTGATGACGGGCGCCGGTCGGGCCACGGGCGTCGGCGTCGCCGGTAACTGATTGCATTTCCACAGGGGCTGGAGATCAACGCAACAATTTATAATTAAAAATCTTTACTTATAACAATAATAACGCCCAGCGATCACATTTTTTTATGTTAAGGAATGACGTGACGAACTGCCCGTTCGCCTGATGTAAAACGACACGGCGGCCCATATCAGCTGCACTGTCACTGCAGCTGATATGGGCAACCGTGCTGCACTGCGCACGTCATCCAGAGACATCAGCACAATCTAGTAATAAGATTACTAAACTGTGAGATCAGATCATAAAGTCTCATTTGCCCAGTAATTTCACTAGCTAGCAGTGCCCTTCAAACCGGAACACAGCAGTGCTTGCACACTACTGCTTGGTGACAGAATAACTGGCAAAGCGGTGGTACCTACCTAGACGAACTTTGCAGAAAAGTCCTACCACCTAGTGAAATAGGTAGTAGTAGATAATCACATACATAGATCCTGGACCCTAACTAGGATTCCCTGTGTCTGAGACCCAGGAACTACGAGGACCATGCTCCCGCAACACCAAGACACGGAACAAGTATTTGCGCTGTTTGTTTTTGTGCGCAATTAATTGTCCTGACGCGGGAATCGAACCCGCCGCCTCTGTGTTATGAGTCGACCTGCTCAACCACCACACCGCAGAGGCTGTGAAACGATGTTCATCACACAAATATCTCTCCTGGGTGGGAATCGAACCAACAACCAACAGTTCAGAAGGCAGGGTTACTACTGTCAACTGAGTTATCGGGGGGTAATTTTTAATTTAGTATTATTGTTGTATTAATTGAATCATAGAACATCAACCAACACACCACAGAGGCTGTCAAAAATAATAATAATGCCCAACGATCACATACATAGATCCTGGACCCTAACTAGGGACCCAGGAACTACGAGTACCATAGTTCATATCACTTCATAATTTAAATAAAATATAAATATGTGTGGACATTTCACACAGCGCCATCTAGCCCCAAACTAAGCAAAGCTTGTACTATGGGAACCAGATAACTGATACAATACTTAGATACTTTTTGTTTGTAAATTTATATTCTATTTATATTTATTTATTATAGCATTCTATATATATAGTTCTCTAATATGGACTTTAGTATTATTACTAAGGTCCATATTACAGAAGGATGCTCAGTCATTGATCGGTGCTCAAGCAGAGATTTCATTCACTAATTGATCACTTTATGAATAAAATCTCTGCTTGAGCACCGATCGATGACTGAACATTGTTCTGTAATACGGACCATAGAGTACAATACCAGGCACAGAATATCAATGTTCATCACACAAATGTTTGTTCTGAGTGGGAATCGAACCAAAAACCTACGGTTCAGAAGGCTACTACCTACTGAGCTATTAAATGAAAGTACAGTTCAGAAGGCAGAGGTATCAAATATCAAATGAAGGGTTGAGAATAAAAAGGGTTTAACTGTCAAATTGGTAGTTACGAGAAAATTGACTTTAAACTTCAACGGCTTCATTTTAATGTAGAGTGCTTATAAGGTAATAGAAAAGATTTATATAAGTTTCAGTTGCTTGAAAATGTTTTAATTCTATTTTAAAATACAAAATACTGTACTAATTCGTACAATTACTGTAAAAATGAAATATAATAAATATAATAATGTTTTTATGCCAAGCGAACTGTATTCCTGTGTCGGATAAACCATTGTTAGGTCCGTATTACAGAACGATGCTCAGTCATCGATCGGTGCTCAAGCAGAGATTTCATTCATAAAGTGATCAATTAGTGAATGAAATCCCTGCTTGAGCACTGATCGATGACTGAGCATCGTTCTGTAATACGGACCTTAGACTGACAATCTCGAGATTTAAGCCTCGTTTCGGTATTTTGAGAATGTATTATTGAAGATAATTTCACGCTGAATCCAACGATAACAATAAGTCATTTTGTCAAAAAAAAAATCAGTTAAACCCTTTTTGTTCTCACCCCTTCAATTGTTTGTCCTGTGTGGGAGTCGAACCCACAACCTACAGTTCGGAAGGCAGAGCTTCTACCAACTGAGCTATCAGACCAGTCCATGATTATAACGTAAATTTCTTATTCTTTTTTTCTTCGTTTAATGGCTTTCTATCGCTTTTAAGCGATAATTCTGCCAATGTCAAGCAAGGAAATTTTTAATGAAAAAAATCAGTTAAACCGTTTAGTTCCCTTCAAATGAGAGTACAGTTCAGAAGGCGGAGCTATATATATAAAGTATATATATATATATTATTATTACATTAATGTTATTAGATGAAATGCAAAGTAAACCCGCTATAATATTGTCTCAAAACCTCTCCGTTTTCACGTGCAACAAATTGTGCGGTAACTAATAGATATTAGATACCGCTACTATGACTCAAACCTTTAACTATAACACCTCTTTATACTTAAATTATCCAGATACTAATAAAATAACATCCTTGTCACGGCAACACATATTGTAACGCCCCCCTAAAAGAGCCCCTTCCCGTATCCTGGCACCTAACCGACCTAAGCTATTTGATCTATAAAGTCTATTAAAGTATATTATGACGTATATTAAAGTATAGTATATAGTATATAATATATATAGAGCTACTGCCGACTGAGTTTTTTTTTTTTTTTTTTTTTTTTTTTTTTTTTTTTTTTTTTTATGTTATTGAATGATGTGACGAGCTAGTCGTTCGCCTGGTGTTAAGCGCCACGGCCGCCCATAACAGAACAGTGTCACTCGGAACAATAACACAGAGTTTCGCGCGACACTGCACTGCGCACATCATTCTGAGACATCAGCACAGTCCAGTAATAAGATTACTCAACTGTGAGATCAGATCATAGTCTCAATTGCCCAGTAATTTCACTAGCTACAATGCCCTTCAAACCGGAACACAGTAGTGCTTGCACACTACTGCTTGGCGGCAGAATAACTGGCAAAGCGGTGGTACCTACCTAGACGAACTTTGCAACAAAGTCCTACCACCTAGTAAAATGAGAGTGTAAAACAACACTCACCACAGATTTGATAGTTGGCGGGTCCTTCTTCTCGTTCGGCTGCACTCTGGTGAGCGTGATCCCGGGAGGTAATCTCAAATCAGCCACCTGTTCAATGGAGGACTAATTATACAAAAATACATAAAACCACCAACTGCTGTGGGATGCTTCGCTCGCGTAGACTACAGCTTATGCTATAAAACAATATCCTATATGACTAACTAACCAGTTAACGGTACACAGGGAATCCTAGTTAGGGTCCAGGATCTATGTATGTGATCATTGGACGTTATTATTTTTATATTATTAAAGATCCTAGGGCAAAAAACTAACTGGGGCAACAAAACTACAACCAACTAAACTAATAGGTCTTTACCTATGAAATTGCCGAATTGCAGTACAGACTTTTCAAACAAAAAAAAGTTTTGATTGGCTATGAATTCTAAATTCAAATTAATTTTGTTTTAAAAATATGACATTCTATTTACAATATAAGTCTTTTGTTTATTGATTAGCGTTGTATTTTCATTACATTTCAACATTTTTCCTCATAATGGATACTTTGAAATTTCGTGTAATTATGGAATATGAGTTCCGTCGTGGCACCAACGCGGCACAAACGACACGTAACATCAACGACGTTTACGGAGAGAACTGTACAAACGAACGTACAACCCGTTATTGGTTTGCTCGGTTCCGTTCTGGGAATTTTGACTTGAAAAATGAACCTCGTGGTCGTCCGGAAACTTTGGTCAACAATGATGAATTAAAGGCGATTGTGGAAGCTGATGAATCTCAATCTACAGCTGAGCTGGCAGCAGCTTTTGATGTTAGCATCAAAACAATATTGGTCCATTTGCGACAGATTGGCAAGATAAAAAAGCTTGATAGTTGGGTGCCCCACGAACTTAATGATCGCCAGCGCAACGTACGCGTCGAGACTTGCCTTGCGCTGCTTAACAGGCACAGAAATGAAGGAATTTTGAACCGAATTGTTACGTGCGACGAAAAATGGATTCTTTTTGACAATCGAAAGCGCTCAGCAAGTTGGTTAGATCCTGGTTCGGTACCAAAGCAATGTGCAAAACGAAAAATGACCCCTAGAAAGGTGATGGTCACAGTTTGGTGGTCTAGTGCTGGTGTGATTCATCATAGCTTTTTACAAAACGGCGAGAGCATTACTGCAGATGTGTACATTGAAGAACTGACCACAATGATGGCAAAACTCGCACGTCTGCAACCAGCTTTGGTCAATCGGTCGTCTCCACTGCTACTTCACGACAACGCGCGACCCCATACTGAATAACAGACCGTCTCTAAGCTGCATGAGTTGGGTTTGGAAGCTCTCCCTCATCCGCCATACTCACCAGATCTTGCGCCTACCGACTATTACTTTTTCCAAAATTTGGACAACTTTTTAGCGGGAAAAAAATTCAATTCCCGAGAGGCAGTACAAAACGCCTTTGAAGAGTTTGTTGTCTCCCGTCCCGCTGATTTTTTCAAGAAGGGCATCCATAAACTGCCACAGCGTTGGCAAAGATGCATTGATTGCAGGGGTGATTACTTTGAATAAAAGAAATAAATAAGTTCGAAAAAAATATACTTTAAATTTTTTCAAACAAAACGGCAATTTCATAGGTAAAGACCTAATATTTAAAATCGTTCGTTCCGAATTCAACGTACTCCAGATTCGTCTTAATATAGAGTTTATTTATGCTGTAAATTTGGGAGAAATTTTCGCTAGTTCGATTTATAGTTTGTAAGTCAGTTAGGGTCCATTGACTGACTTTATTTATTTATACATTTATATATATATAGGCTCAGGGGTTACGCACCACGGATCATTCTTGCTCCGGACACGGCGCGGTGCGCATGCTTTAGGCCTATAGTTACATAGGTTGCAAACAACGCACAACCCGTAAGCCTATAAATGTATATCATAAATATATGTACTGGGTGAGAATCGAATCTACAACCCACAGTTCAGGGCAAGGCTACTAACAACTGACCTATCGTGCCAGTCAAGAATATAAACAACAAAATAGGCATTTACCTGAACGCCGCAACTCAATTGCTCCATTATACTACACGAGGCCGGCTTGTCGCCTTCTGCAGCACTTTGAACCTGGAAATAAATAATAATAATAATGTTATCTGTGGACATCTCACACAGCGCCATCTAGCCCCAAACTAAGCAAAGCTTGTACTATGGGAACCGGATAACTGATACAATATTTAGATACTTTTTGTTTGTAAATACATACATAGAATACAATATAACACCCAGACACGGAACAAACATCGATGTTCATCATGCAAATGTTTGTCCTGGGTGGGAATCGAACCCACAGTTCAGAAGGTTAACCAACTGAGCTATCGGGCCAGTCATAATAATAATAACGCCCATAGTACAATAGGTGGTAAGACTTTTCTGCAAAGTTCGTCTAGGTAGGTACCACCGCTTTGCCAGTTATTCTGCCGCCAAACAGTAGTGTGCGAGCACTACTGTGTTCCGGTTTGAAGGGCACTGTAGCTAGTGAAATCACTGGGCAAATGAGACTTTATCACCTAATCTCACAGTCTAGTAATCTTATTGCTAGACTGTGCTGATGTCTCAGAATGACGTTCGCAGTGCAGTGTCACGCGAAAATGTAGAGTTTCTAGTGTTGCCGCAACTGATATGGGCAACCGTGTCGCTTAACATCAGGTGAGCGACTAGCTCGTCACGTCATTCCTTAACATAAAAAAAATTCTTTAACATATAAAACAAGCTTTACTTAGTTTGGGGTAGATGGCGCTGTGTTAAATCCCAACAATTTTTTTAAAAAATAATGATCACACGTAACTAGGATACCCTGTGTCTAGGGACCCAAGAACTACGAGGACCATGGACCATATTACCAATCTAAATATATATAACTCAAAGGTGACTGACTGACATAGTGATCTATCAAAGCACAGCCCAAACCACTGGACGGATCGGGCTGAAATTTGGCAAGCAGGTAGATGTTATGACGTAGGCATCCGCTAAGAGAGGATTTTTCGAAATTCCACCCGTAATAGGGTGAAATGGGTGGTTGAATTATTTTCCCATAGGCCACGCCGCGGGCGAAGCTGCGGTCAGAAGCTCGTATATTATAGTTCCTCAAAATTTTAGCAACCAGCGGGATTCGAACCCGTGACCATCTCACCGAATTAGACGCATTCATTGTGTACATACATTTGTGTTCACCACTTCGATGGTGGTGTGCGGCGTGACGTTCACGACCTGTGGTGCCTTCGGTTGTTGTTGTTGTGGTTGTTCCTTCTTCTTCTCCTTTTTGTTGTTCTGCTGTTGACTTTGTTGTTGGTTCTGCTTCGTTTGTTTCGGCGTCGGGGTCGGCGTTGCTAGATATAAAATGTGCCCGTTTTAGGTTTTCAATGCGGTAACAAAGATTAACATGTGTGTCAAAGTACACAAAAACTTTCGCATTTATAATATAATTAGAATAGGAGAATTTTACTAATTAAAATCAAGAATACTAAGTAAATTATTTTACTAAGAAAAATTGTTTTTTTTATACGTTTAATAAACTTACTAAGAAAACCGATAAAACCAGACTTAAGTGAATTATTTTTCAAGATAAATAGCAAATTTATAAAATATTTATATTAAACTTGTATAATAACACCCATAAAACTAAATTATGTTTGTTTGGTGTTTTATTCCTCTATAAATTACAAAGCACTTCATGTCACATATAGCAAGCCCGTTATAATGAATGAAACAAAAAAGAAGTTCTCTTCCCCAATACTAGTGAAAGCAATCCGGCACAATGCAAAATTACAAAGTTAAAAATTACTTTAAATTATTATTATGTTGGTATGTCCGGTAAAATGACAATTTACGATTGTCAAGATGGCGACATCAACATTAAACAAAGCGGCCGATAGATGGAGCTAAACTAAAGAAGTTTCACTTCAGTCGTGTGGTCTAAAATAGACTCGTTTTTTTTTTAAATTGTGTTTTAGTATCAATTGCAGTTAAAGACTTAAACTACGTTTAAAAAGCACGGAAACTAGGTCATAACTCAATATAGACTCACCGTTTTTCTCTTGTCTATTTTCCTTCCCCTTCTTCTCCTTCTCCACTTTCTTCTCCTCTTTCTTAGCCTTGACCGGTTCTACTTTCTTAACCGGCTCCGGTTTCTTGTCCGATTTTTTAACCGGTTCCGGTTTGGGCGGCTCTGCAACTTTCTTGCCTTTTTTGCTTTTCGCCTCCTGCTGTTGTTGTTGTAGGAGCTCCTTCTCTTTCCTCTTCTCTTCTTCTTCTTCCGCCTACAAAAAGCACAAAATAATTGAAGGGTTGAGAACTGTTTTTTCACAACATGACTTATGGGTATCGTTGGATTCAGCGTGAAATTATCTACAATAATACATTCTCAAAATACCGAAATGAGGGTTAAATCTCGAGATTTTGAGTCTAAAAACGGTTTATCTGTCACAGGAATACAGTTCGCTTAGCATAAAAACATTATTATAATTATTTTATTATGTTATATTTTTACAGTAATTATATGAATTAGTACTATATTTAGTATTTTAAAATAGAATTAATACATTTTCAAGCAACTAAAACTTACATAAACCTTTACTATTACCTTATAAGCACTCTACATTAAAACGAAGCCGTTGAAATTTAAAGTCAATTTTCTCGAAACTATCAATTTGACAGTTAAACCCTTTTTATTCTCAACCCTTCAATTAAGACAAGGACAAAATATAGAGAACACAGACAGCTTCTGTGGTGTGATGCTTGAGAAGGTTGTCTCATAATCCGGAGGCGGTTCGATTCCCGCGGCAGGACCAGTATTTTTAAACAGATCAAAAGCGCAAATACTTGTTTTGAGTCTGAGTGTTGTGGGACCATGGTCCTCGTAGTTCCTGGGTCCCTAGACACAGGGAATCCTAGTTAGGGTCCAGGATCAATGTATGCGATCGTTGGGCGTTATTATTATAAATTCGGCGAGGCGTTTCCTTTGCCTTTGGCAAGCCTACGATTTCCGTCACCAGGGTCTTTCAAACTTCAATGAGGATTTCCATAACTTCAGTTTAAGACGTTGATAGCCAGTCGTGTGGTCTAAAACACACTGGTTTTTTTTGATGTTAAAGGGAGCAAGCAAGCATACGGCCCACCTGATGGGAAGCGGTCACCGTAGCCTATGGACATCTGTAACACCGGAGGAGGCGTCACCAATGCATTGCTTACCCTGGAGGACTCTTTTAACCCCCCTTTTAAAGAACTCCATGTTGTAACTCGTTGGAAAGACTGTGGCTTGTTTACTCTTAATATTACCCTTTTTAGCGTTTTGGTAATTTCATCTTATTTAATAGTTGCGCCCCGCAGTTTTACCCGCGGATAAAAGGTATTTTAATTATTTACTCATCCCATGGGAAAATTTCATTTTTCCGGGATAAAATGTAGCCTATATGTTAATCTAGTGTATAAGCTATCTTGGTACCGAATTTCATCCAAATCCATTCAGCCGTTTGAGCGTGAAGGAGTAACAAACATACACACATACAAACTTTCGCCTTTATAATAATAGGTCTTTACCTATGAAATTGCCGTATTGCAGTACAGACTTTTTCAAACAAAAAAAAGTTTTGATTGGCTATAGATTCTAAATTCAAATTAATTTTGTTTTAAAAATATGACATTCTATTTACAATATAAGTCTTTTGTTTATTGATTAGCGTTGTATTTTCATTACATTTCAACATTTTTCCTCATAATGGATACTTTGAAATTTCGTGTAATTATGGAATATGAGTTCCGTCGTGGCACCAACGCGGCACAAACGACACGTAACATCAACGACGTTTACGGAGAGAACTGTACAAACGAACGTACAACCCGTTATTGGTTTGCTCGGTTCCGTTCTGGGAATTTTGACTTGAAAAATGAACCTCGTGGTCGTCCGGAAAATTTGGTCAACAATGATGAATTAAAGGCGATTGTGGAAGCTGATGAATCTCAATCTACAGCTGAGCTGGCAGCAGCTTTTGATGTTAGCATCAAAACAATATTGGTCCATTTGTGACAGATTGGCAAGATAAAAAAGCTTGATAGATGGGTGCCCCACGAACTTAACGATCGCCAGCGCAACGTACGCGTCGAGACTTGCCTTGCGCTGCTTAACAGGCACAGAAATGAAGGAATTTTGAACCGAATTGTTACGTGCGACGAAAAATGGATTCTTTTTGACAATCGAAAGCGCTCAGCAAGTTGGTTAGATCCTGGTTCGGTACCAAAGCAATGTGCAAAACGAAAAATGACCCCTAGAAAGGTGATGGTCACAGTTTGTAGGGTTACCCCTACGCCATAGTGCTTAGTAGCACACTTTTCTTAATGAATAGTTTCAGTTTTTTTATGATATTTTTACGGTTTTTGGTTTTCATTTTATTTCTTCTGTAAAACATAATCTGAACGTTCCTTGCAGGCTCCTGAAATGTTCCAAAACACTTTAATAATACCTTTTTGTTTTCTTGGTTATTGTGAATAAAATGTTGTGCTCTAAAATTGTACTTAAAGCCTTTGGTATGGGTTATTTTGGCAGTGGATCGGTAGATATAGATCACAGGAACATCTTACGTGTTGTTTCCCTAAGTTTTTCCCTAAATTACGGGTGTTTCAGGAAGAAATAACTTTTTCATATTACCTCACAGATCTTCACCAAATTTACACTGGTGTTGAAGCTGATTTTATTATGGCTTTTCATTGCATTTTTGATTGTGATTCTTCCAGTAGGAGCACTAAAATAACGATTTTAATGTTTGTTTACATTTTGGACAAATGTCATCTATTGACTTTTCTAATTCCCTGAAAGAGATTCTCACCATAAGTTTTCATGAATTTACGACATTTTAAGGTTAGGTTGTTTAGGATTTTGTATTAGTCTTTGTTCATCGACCTATTTTAATGCTAGCTGATATTAAATTGTGACAGGATTTCAAAATTTAGTTCTCTCGATTTTCAAGGATTTTGTCTGTTGTTTTGGTGACGGCGTGAGGCTTGAAAAACTGAAAATAGCGACGCGAGGGCAGTCTTCCTCTGGACTTCACCACTAAATTATATTCTGTACATAACTATATTCTTTAATCTGAACAGTGTAACTGAAGTGTACTTGGTGCTGCCGTGCAAGTGGCACTCTGTGTGGCCACGGATAGGCAGTTTTCCGTCCTAAGTTCCTCTCCGCTTCGCCTATCTATTCGTGACGGTTGCGGACCACCCCTGTTTAAACCAGGCCTTAAGCGGTGGCAATCTCCGCCGGTGACGGCGGCCTGCAGTGGATTTGGCGTGAACAGTTGATAAGACCTTTTCATTAGCAGGTGGCTTTCTGTGACGGCTGCCCGCCGTGTTGCTAAGCTCGGCACAAGCAGCGGTCATTCGCTGCGCCTCTGGACGTCTCCCTGCGGCTACATCGACTCCAGGGTGTGCTTCGGGGCCATACTTTGCTTCATCATCTTCAACTTCAAGTCAAGTCAACTTCCTGTCATCGCTTCTTCATCTCCAACTCGGTTACGTTACATTATATATATATTTTAGGAATTTAATTTAAAATTCAGGGCATACCATAAATAGGGGCTTATGTAAATAAATGTATATAATCTATGTAAATAATAATGTTTTCTTTTAACTGTAGGCAACACTACAGTTTGGCGCCCTTCTGGCCGAGCCCACCCCCCCGCCCCTCAAAATTCTAAAACAAACTTACACAAGTCACGCTCTTTTCGGATTATCTTTTGGCCTCATTTTTTCTCTCTTTTTATTAATAAAGCTCTATCTTACAGACCTATCTTATATACTCTATAAATGCATATGTATACCAATTCTGTATCGTTCTGTATAATATGTTATACTCATCATGATGAAATGAATTCATAGATATATTTATTCTGTATAGCTATCGTTGAGTATGTATAAATATTAATACTTCTTGTATGTTATAGCCTGAACCTCTGAGGGTGCCTGGTTGCTAAGTTGCGAGGAGAACTTTTTGGTGTAGCGGCTCAACGCAGCTCAGTTTCAGCGCAGCTTGGAGATCGACACTTCGATCCAGTTTTACCGAGTAAGCCGCCAGCAGTCTGATATAGCAGTTATGTGTGCTGCTAGCAGTAAGTTTTTTTTTTCTTAAACTTTACCGAAATCATAACATGTCAAAAGTGCATGTTGTGTTTTCTCATCTTGTTTGCGCTGGCCTCGGGTTATTTACGCTAACAATATTGGACTGCTGGCATGAATTTCTGTCAAAGTCCAAGCTGCGTTGTATGCTGGTATACCAGACATCCTTATGGAAAATTTAATGTTGAAACAATAGATGTTCAAATGAAAAATGCACGTTAAAGATTTAAAACTGTAAATAATGTATTTTTTTGACATACGATAATAGTGTAAATATCACAATTTATGTTTTCGTATTTCTTTTTGGGATTGTTAATATTTCTAAATTTACATTTTGTTTTCATAACCTTATTTTAATGCTTGTAAATTAGTGTAATCTTTATGTTCAGTTCTTGTGCTAAATCTTAGATCTCTTCCAGACACTAGTTTTTATTGTTTAGCGGTTAGTCGTTGTAATGCAGGCGGTTTTGACATGAAAGGGTTGTAGTAGCCATTGATAGTGAGCTCTACCCCACTCTTAATCTGGGTGTGGAATGATGTAGGTTATAAAATATATATTAATAATTAATGTTCAATATAGGTATGTTAGGTTTAGCGTGATAGGGTAATTTGTGTCATTAACGTGTCATTTTCGATTTTTCCGTTTTCTTTAAAGCTGGGCTGTCTATAGATGTCTAATTCTGCTGCTGATCTGGAGACCATTCTAATGTTTTCTGGGTCATTACCTTTGTGATGCTGGATGTTATGATGATTTCATAATTGGACATAATGTTTATTGTTCAGTTCTAGGATACTGTTGTCCTAGTATATTATCCTTTGACTGTATGTCTTTGCTATTTGATTCTTTGTTGTTCAACATCATCTCTATATTGGGAAAACACTCTTTGAGTTTTGGTTATTTTCTCGATCGAAGAAACTTGTTTTCTTCTATTTTCTTATGTATATAATCTTAGCTATCTTTGTATGTTCTATAAAAATTAAAATACTTAGGTATTTTAATTTTTTCGGGGTTGTTGGGGAAATGTAGGGTTACCCCTACGCCATAGTGCTTAGTAGCACACTTTTCTTAATGAATAGTTTCAGTTTTTTTATGATATTTTTACGGTTTTTGGTTTTCATTTTATTTCTTCTGTAAAACATAATCTGAACGTTCCTTGCAGGCTCCTGAAATGTTCCAAAACACTTTAATAATACCTTTTTGTTTTCTTGGTTATTGTGAATAAAATGTTGTGCTCTAAAATTGTACTTAAAGCCTTTGGTATGGGTTATTTTGGCAGTGGATCGGTAGATATAGATCACAGGAACATCTTACGTGTTGTTTCCCTAAGTTTTTCCCTAAATTACGGGTGTTTCAGGAAGAAATAACTTTTTCATATTACCTCACAGATCTTCACCAAATTTACACTGGTGTTGAAGCTGATTTTATTATGGCTTTTCATTGCATTTTTGATTGTGATTCTTCCAGTAGGAGCACTAAAATAACGATTTTAATGTTTGTTTACATTTTGGACAAATGTCATCTATTGACTTTTCTAATTCCCTGAAAGAGATTCTCACCATAAGTTTTCATGAATTTACGACATTTTAAGGTTAGGTTGTTTAGGATTTTGTATTAGTCTTTGTTCATCGACCTATTTTAATGCTAGCTGATATTAAATTGTGACAGGATTTCAAAATTTAGTTCTCTCGATTTTCAAGGATTTTGTCTGTTGTTTTGGTGACGGCGTGAGGCTTGAAAAACTGAAAATAGCGACGCGAGGGCAGTCTTCCTCTGGACTTCACCACTAAATTATATTCTGTACATAACTATATTCTTTAATCTGAACAGTGTAACTGAAGTGTACTTGGTGCTGCCGTGCAAGTGGCACTCTGTGTGGCCACGGATAGGCAGTTTTCCGTCCTAAGTTCCTCTCCGCTTCGCCTATCTATTCGTGACGGTTGCGGACCACCCCTGTTTAAACCAGGCCTTAAGCGGTGGCAATCTCCGCCGGTGACGGCGGCCTGCAGTGGATTTGGCGTGAACAGTTGATAAGACCTTTTCATTAGCAGGTGGCTTTCTGTGACGGCTGCCCGCCGTGTTGCTAAGCTCGGCACAAGCAGCGGTCATTCGCTGCGCCTCTGGACGTCTCCCTGCGGCTACATCGACTCCAGGGTGTGCTTCGGGGCCATACTTTGCTTCATCATCTTCAACTTCAAGTCAAGTCAACTTCCTGTCATCGCTTCTTCATCTCCAACTCGGTTACGTTACATTATATATATATTTTAGGAATTTAATTTAAAATTCAGGGCATACCATAAATAGGGGCTTATGTAAATAAATGTATATAATCTATGTAAATAATAATGTTTTCTTTTAACTGTAGGCAACACTACAAGTTTGGTGGTCGAGTGCTGGTGTGATTCATCATAGCTTTTTACAAAACGGCGAGAGCATTACTGCAGATGTGTACATTGAAGAACTGACCACAATGATGGCGAAACTCGCACGTCTGCAACCAGCTTTGGTCAATCGGTCGTCTCCACTGCTACTTCACGACAACGCGCGACCCCATACTGCACAACAGACCGTCTCTAAGCTGCATGAGTTGGGTTTGGAAGCTCTCCCTCATCCGCCATACTCACCAGATCTTGCGCCTACCGACTATTACTTTTCCAAAATTTGGACAACTATTTAGCGGGAAAAAAATTCAATTCCCGAGAGGCAGTACAAAACGCCTTGAAGAGTTTGTTGTCTCCCGTCCTGCTGATTTTTTCAAGAAGGGCATCCATAAACTGCCACAGCGTTGGCAAAGATGCATTGATTGCAGGGGTGATTACTTTGAATAAAAGAAATAAATAAGTTCGAAAAAAAAATACTTTAACTTTTTTCAAACAACGCGGCAATTTCATAGGTAAAGACCTAATATTAGTGTGATTTAGGTAATCCAACAGCGTAAATACCACAGTATACAGTTTCAAATTACAAATTGCAAAGTTACAAATTTACATACTTAAAAGAAGGCCAAACGGAATTACACAAATTAACTATGTATTAATACACAACAACAACAAAAATTGTTTTACAAGCTTGTAGTAATTGACGGCGGCTACGTCCAGTTATAAACTCTATGCGCAGCGGGCAGTACCGTAATTTACTCTGTGGCAGCATTTAAATTTATTACAGTGGCAACACCGGCATTTGTCGTCGCTTCCTTAACCATCTGGCTATAAAAAGGGACCGCTCGGTGTACTACGGATCATTCTTGCTCCGGACACAGCGCGGTGTGGACATGCTGAAGGCCTATAGTTATATAGGTTGCAACCTACCCTCAACCCGTTCCTGCCTTCATATACACAAATACCATTAAGTGTTTGTGTGTATGTGCCTTTATAATATTAGTGTGATAATGGTGCCGATTCTGCGTCGCATTCTCTAAAACTAAAGTAAACTTAAAGTATGGCGGCACTCTTCTGGTAAAGGGGAAATGAAAAAGACGGAAATATGTTAATTTCGTTTAGCTTTAGAGTACATGTAACACAGAATCGACACCAATGTTTATTATAGGTTCGAACTGCCCGACAAAGAACCGAATTTTGAGCGTATGAATAAATATTTATTACATTCTATTCAGTTACATGCTGACGCTCGCGAAAGCCGCCGCGGCTTGCGTTAGTAACTGGCTCCCAGAAGAAGGACATCGAATATGTCCGAAACCTGGTCGGAGTAATTTCGACTTTTAATTGGCGTGAGTTTTAGCCGTTATTTATCTTACTAATAAATACAAACTGAATATTCATTGAAGCTTATTTTTTATTACGTGAAAACATAAAGTATGACAGACTTGACAATTGAAGGGGTGAGAACAAAAAGGGTTTAACTGATTTTTGTCACAAATTGACTTATGGGTATCGTTGGATTCAGCGTGAAATTATCTGCAATAATACATTCTCAACATACCGAAATGAGGCTTAAATATCGAGATTTTGAGTCTAAAAACAGTTTATCTGTCAAAGGAATACAGTTCTCTTAGTATAAAAACATTATTATATTTATTTTATTATATTATATTTTTACAGTAATTGTATGAATTAGTAGTATATTTAGTAATTTAAAATAGAATTAAAACATTTTCAAGCAACTGAAACTTACATAAACCTTTTTTATTACCTTATAAGCATTCTACATTAAAATGACGCCGTTGAAGTTTAAAGTAAATTTTCTCGAAACTATCAATTTGACAGTTAAACCCTTTTTATTCTGAACCCTTTAATTGACATGCATTAAATCTTTTAATAAATGTAACGAGGTATATATCACTTACAAAATATTCTATTCAGTGGAGTATTTTCCTATGTATCTATGTATGCAAGTTACGTTAGTTAAGTTGTATAGTAGTTCGCGAACGACCTAGTTCAAAAGAGCGCTCCTTTGTGCGAACTACGCGAACTAGGTATCGGTTGCGTCTGATTTTAGTTCGTTCGTTCTTTGACCGACCGACTTGCGGCGAGCGACGAGAGCCGCGCTCCGAGGCGCGTGTCGCGAGCGGGAGAGAGCGATGATCGTACATATCATTCTTACTTAGAATATATTAAATATCGATTCCATAAATGTTGATTAATTGAAAGACTTTTTTTTTCACTTTAATAAACATTAAGAATACCTACATAGTTTTATTAAATAGTTACTTATGTTCATCGAAATTAAGTACCTATATTATATTTTTAGTAATTACCTAGTTTAATATTTTTCTATCATTACCTGAGTAGAAGTAGTGAGTACCTATAGATACTAATAAAAAAACCCATTTTTCTTAAACACCATACAATGACATTAAATTAATAAATGAATTTATACAAAACAATTTATACACAAAAACAATTTATAAACAAAAGAGAGCATTATAGTAGATATAAGTACAGCTCTTTGGCTGCTGCGAACTAAATAAGTCGCTCTTACGGGACCAGGCAAGAGATCGGTGAGAGCAATCGTCTTCCCCGCTCTCGGTCCAGCCGCGAACTAGTGAACTAAAAGAACGACCTAGTTCACCAACGACCTGCGAACTAAAAGGAGCGCTCCCTGTCGCGAACTAAAACGCGCAAGGCTACAAGTTACCTGTTGCTTAGCCAGCATCTTCCTTTGTTTCTTGGACATCGGCTGCGGTTGCGGCTCCACGATGGCGGTCGGTTTGGTCGGCGGCTTCATCACCTTCGGCTCCGGTTTGGGAGGGGGCTGCACTAGCTTCTGCTTTTTCTGTGGAATTATCTACTTTAAGCTGTCACCGCAGTGTTCAAAATAAGATGAAAAATTTATAACAATTATGTGTTAATTTTAGCATTTTTACAAATCAAAATTAAAGGGTTGAGAATAAAATTTTGCTAAAAAAGATTTGCTTAGTTTGGGGCTAGATGGCGTTGTGTGAGATGTCCGCACATATTATTATTACATTATTATAATCAATCAATCAATAAAAAAAATCATTTATTGACATAAAAGGGTTTTATTCATGTTAACGAGTCCATAGACACCCGAACTAACTAATAATAAACTAACTCTATAATAATAATAATAACGCCCAACGATCACATAGATAAATAGATAAAACTCTTTATTGAAACACCACATTACAGGAACAATTTACTAGCACAAAATAAAGTGTCACAATGGGCGATCTTATCGCTTAAAGCGATCTCTTCCAGACAATCCAAACATCCAGACAACACATACATAGATCCTGGACCCTAACTATGATTTACTATGAACTTATGATATATGATTGTCAATTGAAGGGATGAAAACAACACAAAATGACTTATGGGTATCTTTGGATTCAGCGTGAAATTATCTACAATAACACATTCTAAAAATACCAAAATGAGGCTTAATCTCGAGATTTTGAGTCTAAACATGGTTTACCTGACACAGGAATACAGTTCACTTAGCATAAAAAAAACATTACTATATTTATTTTATTATATTATATTTTTACAGTAATTGTATGAATTAGTAGTATATTTAGTAATTTAAAATAGAACTAAAACATTTTCAAGCAACTGAAACTTACATAAACCATTTTCTATTACCTTATAAGCACTCTACATTAAAATGACGCCGTTGATGTTTAAAGTCGATTTTCTCGAAACTATCAATTTGACAGTTAAACCCTTTTTATTCTCAACCCTTCTATTGTTCCTATAATGTAGTGTTTCAATAACGAGTTTCATCCATCTATCTATTACAGATAAGAATATTAAAATATAAAAATTATGGAGTTAAAACTATAACATACCTTCTCCTTGTTTCCCTTCGCTAGTTGATTGATATGCGCAAGCGCCTGTTCCCAGGTTTGCTTGCGTTCCGCCGGTTTCTGCGGGGCGGGCTCGGACGTCGCGGTCATCACTAAATATAATAATAATAATAATAACGTTCAACGATAACATACATAGATCCTGGACCCTAACTAGGATTCCCTGTGTCAGGGACCCAGGAACTACGAAGACCACGGTCAACATGGTCATAGCAATGGCGATAGCGGTGGTAAGCTTCACCGACTTTCAAAACGGGTGATTATTGGGACCATATATTCAACAGTGGTCGTCAAAGATATATTCAACAGTGGTCATAGAAGATATATTCAGCAGTGGTCGTAGAAGTTATATTCAGCAGTGGTCGTCAAAGATATATTCAGCAGTGGTCGACAAAGATATATTCAGCAGTGGTCGTAGAAGTTATATTCAGCAGTGGTCGTCAAGGATATATTCAACAGTGGTCGTAAAAGATATATTCAGCAGTGGTCGTCAAAGATATATTCAACAGTGGTCGTAGAAGATATATTCAGCAGTGGTCGTCAAAGATATATTCAGCAGTGGTCGTCAAAGATATATTCAGCAGTGGTCGTCCAAAGATATATTCAGCAGTGGTCGTCAAAGATATATTCAGCAGTGGTCGTCAAAGATATATTCAGCAGTGGTCGTCAAAGATATATTCAGCATTGGTCGTAGAAGTTATATTCAGCAGTGGTCGTCAAAGATATATTCAATAGTGGTCGTAGATTATTAGATTATTATTATTTAGCAGGGGTCGTCAAAGATATATTCAGCAGTGGTCGTCAAAGATATATTCAGCAGTGGTCGTAGAAGGTATATTCAGCAGTGGTCGTCGAAGATATATTCAGCAGTGGTCGTCAAAGATATATTCAGCAGTGGTCGTAGAAGGTATATTCAGCAGTGGTCGTCAAAGATATATACAACAGTGGTCGTCAAAGATATATTCAGCAGTGGTCATAAAATATATATTCAACAGTGGTCGTCAAAGATATATTCAGAAGTGGTCGTAGAAGTTATATTCAGTAGTGGTCGTCAAAGATATATTCAATAGTGGTCGTAGATTATTATTATTTAGCAGGGGTCGTCAAAGATATATTCAGCAGTGGTCGTCAAAGATATATTCAGCAGTGGTCGTCAAAGATATATTCAGCAGTGGTCGTAGAAGATATATTTAGCAGTGGTCGTCAAAGATATATTCAACAGTGGTCGTAGAAGATATATTCAGCAGTGGTCGTCAAATATATATTCAGCAGTGGTCGTCGAAGATATATTCAACAGTGGTCGTAGAAGATATATTCAGTGTTTTTTTTTTTACTTCAAACTTGTCTAGCATTTGATCGCGCTCTCACCTGATGGGAAGTGACGATGCGATCGAAGGTGCATCATGCTAGCCAAGTAAATACCTATTCACTCTTCTCTTGAACACGCTTAGTGGTAGTATAAGGTACGCTTACAGTCGACGTGCGGGCGCGGATGTTGCGGCAGCGTCAGCGTGACGGCTCCGTGCGCCGCGCGACGCACCATCACCATCCCCGGGTGCGTCTCATCTGATCACATCATTTCTCATCATTTATCATCATCTATATATCTATCTATATAATCTATGTATGTATTTACAAGAAATATCCAAGTCAGGGATAGGCCCGATAGCTCAGTTGGTAGTAGGTTCTGGGTTCGAATCCCCCACCCAGGACAAATATTTCTGTGATAAACATCGATGTTTGTTCTGATTCTAACATAGACACAGATACATACAAAATACAATATATTATTATTATACTTCTTTATTGCACTAAAAAACAGTACAAACGGAGGACTTAATGCTAAAGCATTTTCTACCAGTCATCCATTCGTAGTTTGAGAAAGAGGAATGTAGGCGTGCATCAAAATTTGTATGAGTAGTATATGTAAAAAAATATATAAAAAAAAATTAAACAAAGTGATTATATACATAAAAAGAATAAATACATAAAATATCAAACACATATAATAAATAAAGAAATAAATAGTGACAAATGAGGTGTAACGACACCAGGTTAGAAAGGGTTATTATAATAGTGCTCCCGAATTAACTTTTTAAACACCTCTTTAGATGTGACTGTTCTTATTTTATATTATATTCTTCAAGTTAGTGGTCGTAGTTCATCTAGGTAGGTACCACCGCTTTGCCAGTTATTCTGCCGCCAAGCAGTAGTGCGCAAGCACTGCTGTGTTCCGGTTTGAAGGGCACTGTAGCTAGTGAAATTACTGGGCAAATGAGACTTTATGATCTGATCTCACAGTTTAGTAATCTTATTACTAGATTGTGCTGATGTCTCTGGATGACGTGCGCAGTGCAGTGTCACGCGAAGCTCTGTACTTTAGAGTTCCGAGTGACACTGCAGCTGATATGGGCAGCCGTGTCGTTTAACATCAGGCGAACGGCTAGCTCGTCACGTCTACCTTAACATAAAAAAAAAAAAAAAAAAAAAAAAAAAAAAAAAAAAAAATAGAATACAAAATATTGTACTAATTATATTGAACAATATATTGAACCAACTTCAACTTCCGTTCTTATTTATTACTCCCCAAGTCAAGAGTGCGTAAAGAAGTTTTACTTCAAAAACGAAAACAGTAAAATACTCACTAATAAAAATGTTCTGTTTCTGTTTCTCCATCTTCTGTTGTTCCATCATTTGCCGTTGCTGTTGCATTTGTTGCTGCTGCAACTGTTGTTGTTGCAACTGCTGTTGCTGCAACTGTTGTTGGTGTTGTAACTGTTGCTGTTGCATTTGTTGTTGTTTTAGCGCTTGTTGTTCAGCCTGGAATATATTTATCGATGTAAGTAATAGAGCTGAAGGTTGGCACATACCTCGGCCAACGAATCATCTTAGCTATTCAACGAGGGAATGTTGCCAGCTTTTTGGGTACGCTTCCCGCAGAAGGTGATCTAAATTCTGTGTTTTATTTATGAAGCATTCACAATCTCGCCCCGGCAAGGAAAAGTGCCCAAAACATAATCAGGGTTTTATGTGGCCAAACGCTACCTTTTCATCTTTTTTTTTTACTTCAAAACTTGTCTAGCATATGACCACGCTCTCACCTGATGGGAAGTGACGATGCGATCGAAGGTGTAGCATGCTAGCCAAGTAAATACCTATTCACTCTTCTCTTGAACGAACGCCCATTTCGCCGGAAACACAGACGCTGGCATTCCATTCCTTAGCCGTTCTAATTAAGAACGTTGAGTCAAATCTGACTGGCCTGATAGCTCAGTTGGTAGTATCCCTGCCTTCTGAACTGCAGGTCGTGGGTTCGATTCCTACCCAGGACAAACATTTGTGTGATGAACATTGATGTTTGTTCTGTGTCTGGGTGTTATATTGTATTCTATGTGTGTATTTACAAACAAAAAGTATCTAAGAATTGTATCAGTTATCCGGTTCCCATAGTACAAGCTTTGCTTAGTTTGGGGCTAGATGGCGCTGTGTGAAATGTCTACTAATATTTATTATTATTATTTAAAAAATCGCTTGGTACGAACGGGTGGTTTCGACCACGAAAGGATGGCGCTAAGTTGTTTAAGTTTATTATTTATTTTACTAATCTGAAGTTTACCTTTTGCTCCTTGCCGGTTATATTCCGACAGTCGTTGAGTTGCCTCTCGCAAACTTTCAACCGGTACGTCCACTCCGCCACCTGCCTCTCGGCGGCTTGCATTTCCTGTAATTTACATTGCATTTATTATTTTGACAGCCTCTGTGGTGTAGTGGTTGAGCAGGTCGTCTCATAACCTGGAGGTTGCGGGTTCGATTCCCGAGACAGGACCTGTATTTGTGCACAGAAAAAATAACGCTTGTTACTAATTACCGCAAAGGAGTTTTGGCGGGAAAACGAAAAAGCTTGCGTCACCGCATTAAATTATTTTCCAAAACTTGTGTTATTTTCAGTGTTAGTGCATAAAATTGGTGTCATTTTATTCGTCAAGTGCTGAATTACAGGCATGAGTGTGGGAAAGTGGTATAATGATGGTGAAACGTTTCTTTTCGTGTTGTTTCCAAAACTCCATAGAAGCTTCAAGTAAAGTTGCCACCACTTTACTAGGAGTATGACTTTGACCAGATTGACTTAACTTGATGACTTCGACTGTGACTTGACACATATTTGCGTAAAATATCGATAACTTGATAAATTATCAATTACTTGACACTGGCTAAATACACAAAATGTGGAGCCAAAAAAAAAGGAAGTAGATTACATACCTTAAGAGTAGTATTCATAAGTGAGGTGTATTCAGCAAGTTGGTCCGTCAGGATCTCTACTTTGGTGTGCTGAGATGATTTCTTTTTACCTGCAACATGTATACAAAGTGGAATTTAATTCGTATATTTCCTTTAATGTATGTATTCAGTCCGTGCTATAGAACGCTCCCATATAACTAAATAAAAAAGTACTTATGAAATAAAACTTAAATTTAGGTATTATAATAATAATAATATGTGTGGACATCTCACACAGCGCCATCTAGCCCCAAACTAAGCAAAGCTTGTACTATGGGAACTAGATAACTGATACAATACTTAGATACTTTTTGTTGGTAAATACATACATAGAACACTATATAAACACCCAGACACAGGACAAACATCGATGTTCATCACACAAATGTTTATCCTGGGTGGGAATCGTACACACAAATGTTTATCCTGGGTGGGAATCGAACCTACGATCTGCAGTTCAGAAGGCAGGGATACTACCAACTGAGCTATCGGGCCAGTTATTGGAGGATTAGTAGGAGTAGTATTGAAGGATAGTAGTTTCCCAATACCCCTGTCCCTTTCACTCACCCTTCTTGCCGGAGCACGCTTGCAGCGCGTGTCTTGTATCGTCTACCCTTCGTTTGGCAGCAACATGCGCCACTTGCAATGCCTCGGCCTCGCGCTTCAATCGAATCAACTCTCTACTAAGACTGGTGTATTCATCTTCCAAACGACCTTCCATCTGCGGATAGAAACATGCAATGTAAGGCAAAGTCAAAGTCAATGTCAAAATATTTGCAAATAGGCTATTTTTAGCACTTTTACAAGTCAAAATTGAAGGGTTGAGAATAAAAATGGTTTAACTGTCAAATTTATAGTTCCGTGAAAATTGACTTTAAACTTCAGCGGCTTCATTTTAATGTAGAGTGCTTATAAGGTAATAGAAAAGGTTTATGTAAGTTTCAGTTGCTTGAAAATGTTTCAATTCTATTTTAAATACTAAATAAATATAATAATGCTTTTATGCTAAGCGTACTGTATTCCTGTGTCAGATAAACCGTTTTTAGACTCAAAATCTCGAGATGTAAGCCTCATTTCGGTATTTTGAGAATGTATTATTGAAGATAATTTCACGCTGAATCCAACGATATTCATAAGTCATTTTGTGAAAAAAATCAGTTAAACCCTTTTTGTTCTCACCCCTTCAAATATTACACAGCAAGCCCATTACAGTATGAGTTTGGCGAAGAGTATACCACAAAAAGCTGGTCAAAAACTGTTGAAAAAAATCGGTCTTAGCGTCGTAGACTTAAACTAGGTGGTAAGACTTTTCTTTATTGTTCATCTAGGTATAGCTCGCGCAAAACTTTATGAGCTCTCGGAAGTTAGCGCGGATGGCTGCGCAGTACGCATGTTATAGTTACTGTATGGCCGCTTTTACAATGCACTCAACTGTACCATGTTTGGTACTCGGGCCTAACTTCCGAGAGCTCATAAAGTTTTGCGCGAGCTATAGGTACAGGCTTTGCCAGTTTTCTGCCGCCAAGCAGTACGTAGATAGAGAAATCTTTATTGTTAACTAGCGGCCCGCTCCGGCTTCGCTCGGGTATAAAATATATAGCCTATGTCATTCACTGAACCGACGCGCCGCAAACGCTACGTCCCGCTATTTTTAAATCTGTAATATCTTCGAAAATATTCATTTAAATCATTTTTTTTTAATTGTTATTGAATGATTTGACGAGCTAGTCGTTCACCTGATGTTAAGCGACACGGCCGCCCATAACAAAACAGTGTCATTTGGAACTCCAAAATATAAAGTTTCGCGTGACACTGTCAGTCTGGTAATAAGATTACTTGACTGTGAGATCAGATCACAAAGTCTCATTTGCCCAGTAATTTCACTAGAGACTTTACAGTGCCCTTCAAGCCGGAACACAGTAGTGCTTGCACACTACTGCTTGGCGGCAGAATAACTGGCAAAGCGGTGGTACCTACCTAGACGAACTTTGCAGGAAAATCGTACCACCTAGTAAATCATATGCTGTAAAGGGCCATATAGATATATATTACATCAACAATGTATTTAAGGTGTTTAATTAGATAATCATTAATGGTGTATTGGTTAAAATCGCTTCGAAAATTAGCCATTATTTGTCGAAAAAAGTAAATGACAAACAAATGTTATTGTGGGATATCCATAAGAGATGCACATATACCATAGCGGAGTTTTCTGTAGACCTTTTCAATGTGTACGACATTATTTTGATAAATCTCGTAGGGTTCAGCCTGCGTTTGCAATGTTAGCGGAAAAAATGTAATTATTTACGACATTACATTAGAAACCTCAAAAATAACATTTATCTCCACTATTTAATGTATGTTATACAAACATTACTCTTCAATCACTCTATCTATAAAAAAACCGCATCAAAATCCGTTGCGTAGTTTTAAAGATTTAAGCATACATAGGGACAGTGAAAGCGACTTTGTTTTATACTATGTAGTGATTTACAAGTATGATGGAAACTTTATAAACTGGTGTCACAATGGGCGGTCTTATCACTGACAGCGATCTCTTCCAGACAAACTTTGGATGGAGAGTATCAAACTCAAAAGAGCAATAGTGTGCAAGCACTAATGTGTTCCTGTTTGAAGGGCACTGAAGCTAGTGAAATTACTGGGCAAATGAGATTTTATGATCTGATCTCACAGTCGAGTAATCTTATTACTAGATTGTGCTGATGTCTAAGGATGATGTGCGCAGTGCAGTGTCATGCGAAACTCTATACTTCAGAGTTCAGAGTGACACTGCAACTGATATGGGCAATCATGTCGCTTAACATCAGGCGAACGACTAGCTCGTCATGTTACTATACTCGTCATATACTATACCATTAAAAAAATGAGTGTGCTTTAGACCACACGACTGAAGTAAAACTTCTTTAGCTCCATCTATCGGCCGGTATAACTTTGATTAATGTTTATTTCGCCATTTTGACAATTGTATTGTCATTTTACCGGACATACCAACAAAATGGTTGTAAAATTTAAATGTTGGTATGTTGACAATGGATGAAAATATATTTAATAAAGGCGAAAGTTTGTACGTGTGTTTGTGTGTATGTGTGTATGTTTGTTACGCCTTCACGCTCAAACGGCTGAATGGATTTGGATGAAATTCGGTAACAAGGTAGCTTATATACTGGATTAACATATAGGCTACATTTTATCCCGGAAAAGTGAAATTTTCCCGTGGGATGAGCAAATAATTAAAATACTTTTGGTCCGCGGGTGAAACCGCGGGGCGCAACTAGTATGTTATAATTGCAAATGCGTTCATATTATAAACTAGCAAACCCGGCGAACTCCGTTTCGCCACCAGATGGCTTCGTTTTATGTAACAGTAGCTGTCAAACAATGTATCACGCACCGGCGCCATCTACTTAAAATGTTGGTTTGTCCTGAATTTTTCCTGAATTTTCTTTGCTATAAACCTCACGGAGCCCGAGACCTTTCCAACGAATGCAAAACCGTGGAAATCGGGTCGTGCGTTCTGGAGTTATAGCATCGGGAAAGAAAACCCGACTTATTTTTATATAGTAGATAAATAAATAAAGTTATGCGTACCTTTTTAGCCTTCTGCCTCTGTTTTTTTGCCCGTTTCTTCCCTCGGTCGACATGTCTCGCGGGTCCCTCTATGTACTGCAACAGCGCGTCGAGGTCCCTCGGGTCTTCTGAGCGAGACCCGCGCCAACAAGACCCACTGAAATAGGAAACGGCCACTTACAGATTCTAACACGACTCGACAGCTAACATATGAGTGGTTACAAAAAATAATAATCACATCACACTAATATTATAAAGGCCAAAGTTTGTGTGTGTGTAAAAGTGTGTACTTTCAGCTTCCCGCTGTTTATACACATTTCACACGTTTATCTGAACTGTATCCATCACTATTGATCTAGATGTGTATCTAGATGTTTACTAGGTGGTAGGACTTTATTGCAAAGTTCGTCTAGGTAGGTACCACCGCTTTGCCAGTTATTCTGCCGGCAAGCAGTAGTGCGCAATCACTGCTGTGTTCCGGTTTGAAGGACACTGTAGCTAGTGAAATTACTGGGCAAATGAGACTTTATGATCTGATCTCACAGTTTAGTAATCTTATTACTAGATTGTGCTGATGTCTCTGGATGACGTGCGCAGTGCAGTGTCACGCGAACCTCTATACTTTAGAGTTCCGAGTGACACTGCAGCTGATATGGGCAGCCGTGTCGTTTAACATCAGGCGAACGGCTAGCTCGTCACGTCATTCCTTAATATAAGAAAACTTACAGATAGTTACACGTATAGAAAAGTAAACATATAAAGAAGGCCTATTACAAGTTTCCATAGATGGGTAAAAAATTAATAATAATAATAATAATAACGCCCAACGATCACATACATAGATCCTGGACCCTAACTAGGATTCCCTGTATCTAGGGACCCGGGAACTACAAGGACCATGCTCCCACAACACCCAGGCAAAGAACAAATATTTGCGCTTTTTTTAAAGTGGACAAATAGTTGTCCTGTCGCGGGAATCGAACCCGCCACCTCTTGATTATGCCGACACGCTCAACCACCAAACCACAGGAGCTGTTTATATTGTCTACTAGTTGCGCCCTGCGGTTTCACCCGCGGATAAAAAGTATTTTAATTATTTGCTCATCCCACGGGAAAATTTCTTTATTCCGGGATAAAATGTAGCCTATATGTTAATCCAGTGTATAAGCCATCTTGGTACCGAATTTCAACCAAATCCATTCAGCCGTATCGTGAAGGAGTAACAAACATACACACATACACACATAGAAACTTTCGCCATTATAATATTAGTTAATTAATCAATTAGTTTATTGAGCTTACCCAGAACAACCAGACGATGTGGAGAACACACTTGTATCTCGACTCGATAGCGACACACTATTCTGCTGTTGTTGTTGCGGCCTGCTCTGTCTCTGTTGTTGTTGTTGTTGCAACTGCTGTTGTTGTAATTGCTGCTGTTGCAGCTGCAACTGCTGCTGTTGCTGCAACTGTTTTTGTTGTGCAAGCTGCTGCTGTTGTATTTGTTGTTGCTGCTGCTGTTGAATTTGTTGTTGTTGTAACTGCTGTTGCTGTAGCTGTTGTTGTTGCTGCTGTTGTTGTAATTGCTGCTGTTGTTGTTGCAGCTGCTGCTGTTGTTGTAATTGTTGCTGTTGTTGTTGCTGCTGTTGCATCTGAAATTGCCAGTTGAATATTATATGCCAACGAACATGTTTTAAATCTGAAGAAAACTAATTCCTAGATTCAAATTTCCGATTATAATTTGCTGTCGAACCCATAGCTGTGTTACACATCAACTTGTTATCTGTTGTTACCTGCTGCTGTTGTTGTTGTTGCCGCAATTGTTGTTGTTGTGGCGTCGGTTTGTTGTGAATCGGCAGATCGTATATCGGCTCCGGTTTCTTTTGTTGTTGTTGTTGTTGCTGCTGCTGCTGTTGTTGTTGCTGCTGTTGCTGAGCAACAATCTGTTGTTTCTGTTGATAGTGCGCTAAATGTTGCTGTCGAAGTTGCTATGGAAAAATAGAAAAAAGGTATTAGATGAATAGACCGTAGGCTTACGAAATCACACTTACTATTTAACCACAAATACATAAACATGGCTTAAACAGACGTCAAACGCGTGTTTAACAATATAAACCAGCAGTTTAACACTGGTTTACTAATTGAAAATTTATAGAACAGTTCTGTTTGTCTCTTTATTACTCCATCACGCAAAAACTACCGAACCGATTTTGATGAAACTTATTATGGTAAATGTTTATTATCCCGGTCAACATTTAGGCTACTTTTTATTCCAAATATCATCCCTTAAAGTGGTGAGAAGAAGAAGAAGGGTTGGTAAAGTTTGTTTGGAAAGATTTTTTTAAAGCTTTTTTTATGAAATAGCAAATATATCCATATTTGTATGGAGAGATTTTTTTTGCAAAGCTTTTTTTATGAAACTGCAAATATTTGTATGGAGAGATTTTTTGCAAAGCTTTTTTTATGAAACTGCAAATATATCTATATTTGTATAGAGATTTTTTTTGCAAAGCTTTTTTGATGTAACTGCAAATTTATAAAAAAAAGATAAAAAACTACACGTTTCACAGTTTTTGAAAAGTCAAAGGGGGTGAAATGTGGTGTTAAAGTTTGTGTGAAGAAACATTTAATCAATTGGTTGTGGGTTCGATCCCCACCCAGGACAAACATTTTGTGTGATGAACATCGATGTTTGTTCTGTGTCTGGGTGTTATATTATATACTATGTATGTATTTACAAACAAAAAGTATCTAAGTATTGTATCAGTTATCTGGTTCCCATAGTACAAGCTTTGCTTAGTTTGGGGCTAGATGGCGCTGTGTGAAATGTCCACACATATTTATTTATTTTATTTTATTTTAATTTTGTTAGTACGTTAAGCAAATGGCTATGAAACGATTTTTTTCGTATTAAGTTTCGTTTTTAGTTTAGACATATTGAAGCTTTAACGATTATACACCACACACCGTTAATAATAATAATAATAATAACGCCCAACGATCACATACATAGATCCCGAACCCTAACTAGGATTCCGTGTCTAGGGACCCAGGAACTACGAGGACCATGGTCCCACAACACCCAGACATAGAACAAGTATTTGCGCTTTTTTTTCTATGTACAAATACTTGTCCGCGGGAATCGAACCCGCCGCCTCCGGGTTATGAGCCGACCTGGTCAACCACCACACCACAGAGGCTGTCAAACACTCCCACAGTTTCCTTACCTTTAATCTAATTTGCTCCATAGCGTTCGGGTTGACTTTGCCTTCCGCTTTCAGAGTCGGGGGAACGTTAACTTGTATTGGCACAGTCCTTAGCATTGCCTGAGAAACAATAAATAATAAATCTTCTATACATATTTAATAGTTGTCTAAACATATTTAATTTTTAATAGTTGTTGTCTACAATTTTTGATTGCTTATAATAGTTAGTTTTTTGTTTTTTTTTTTCTTTCCTTTTAGTTTAAATACTCTGGTTATTTAAAATAGTTTATATTCTCCAAGTTAAGTTCAAGTTTAGTTTATATTCTAAATTAATGTATAGTGTCTATATATATTTCTCATCTATATATTTATATGGTATTGTTTGTCAGCTGAGGTTATATCTCCTTGTCAATTCATACCCAGGCCCCCACGACACAGGCTGACCCTAGTGTGGGGGTCATTAGATAGCTTTGGGTATCTGATAAATAATCCTTCTGCATAAATCATAGGAAACAGTGAAATAAAGTGTATAAGTATGTTTAATTTATAAGTTTTTATGCAGCAAATAAATAATTTTTCATTTTCATTTTCAAAAATATAAAATTCAAAGTCCTGACTGACTTATATATCAACGAACAGAAAGAAAGTGTTTATTGAGCACATCAATACATTTAAAGTAGCAACAATAAAATCATTAATGTAAAAATAAGAGAAGCAAATGTTATTGACATGCACAAAAGGAGCAAGTTCAGCATAATGCTGCGAATACAAGCTTCGCAACGCTGGTTTTCAACTAACTCCTTTCTTATGCTAAATTTACCATAAACTAGAGTAGGTAGGCGCGACGTACTTACAATTAGTTTGTAATAAAATATACACTAGCTTTAATACACAATATAACATTTTTATGGACACCAGTATAATCATGTTGACTGTACTATAAGCATTAGGTAAGATTAGTCCAATTATTATACTTTTAAACAAGTGACTAGTAAGTGACAAGTGACACAGCCTAAACCGCTGCTCCTAGAGACTTGAAATTTGGAGGGTGTGTTCTTTGTAAAGTGTAGGTATCCACTAAGAAAGGGGTTTCCGAAATTCCATACCTAGTAGGGTGAAATGGATGGTTGAATTACCTATGAAAAAATTTCTTCTTCGTTTCCTATAGGCCACGCGGGCGAAGCCGCGGGCACAAGGTAGTATAAGTAATTTGAATTTGGATTGTGGTTATTGTTAGTAAAAGTTGCAATCACCAAAGAGGTGATAATAATAATAATAAAGCCCAACGATCACATACATAGATCCCTGGACCCTAACTAGGATTTCCTGTCTGAGACCCAGGAACTACAAGGACCATGCTCCCACAACACCCAGACTCAGAACAAGTATTTGAGCTTTTTTTCTGTGCACAAATACTTGTCCTGCCACGGGAATCGAACCCACCGCCTCCGGGTTATGGGCCGAGCTGCTGAACCACCGCACCACAGAGGCTGTCAAAGAGGTCAATCACGAATATGTTTTTTTTTTAATATTAATAGACGAGCTAGTCATTCACCTGAAGCGACACGGCTGCCCATAACAGAACAGTGTCACTCGGAACTCCAAAATATAGAGTTTCGCGCGACACTGCACTGCGCATATCATCCTGAGACATCAGCACAGTCTGGTAATAAGACTCCTCGACTGTGAGATCAGATCATAAAGTCTCAATTGCCCAGTAATTTCACTAGCTACAGTGCCCTTCAAACCGGCACACAGTAGAGCTTGCACACTACTGCTTGGCTGCAGAATAACAGAATAACTGCCAAAGCGGTGATACCTACCTAGACGGAACTTTGCAGAAAAGTCCTACCACCTAGTAGAGCACCTACTAGCTTTGCAGAAAAGTCCTACCACCTAGTAGAGCACCTAGCAGCTTTGCAGAAAAGTCCTACCACCTACTAGAGCACCTAGTAGCTTATGGGGTATAGTAACATACCTTGGGTTTGATCTCCGGTTTCTCCGAGACAACCAACTTGGCCATCTTATCCGCGAGCATCCGCTGATGGTTCTCCAGCACTTGGCGTTTCGCTTGCGCCGCCGCCGTCAGATTCGGCGGCAGGGTTTTAGGAAGCGCCTATAAATTAGAACTACGTTTAAATATTTCTTTTTAAATCAATTTTACTTTTAATAATTATAAAACTTTATCAGTCTTATTAATAAACGCGTATTGGTCTCGGAGTAGTTATTTCAGTTTTTGTCCTTTTTTTACTACTGGAATATTTAGCTGGATCGAAAGAGACAAAAGATGGTGTAACTAGTCTAAAGCTAGTTCGTGTTTATTAATAAAGCTGTATCAGTCTTATTAAAAAACGTGGACTAAGTAGAGGTTTCAGCCTGGACCAACTAGTCCTAGTTTGTTACGGTACTAAGTAGTTAGACTTTATTACAAAACGGTGACTAATCGAAGACCAGCTGATACCGGAGATAGTCCATAGCTTAAATATTGACCATAGACTAAATACGAAAAAAGTTTGTTCATTTGGACCACATGTATTCATATCCGCTTTTCACGTTTCATATATTTAGAATTTTTGTTTTCGTCTATAATATACGTGCGTTGGCCTTGGAAAGCTTATTGTTTGCATATTTTTTAATGAATAAATAATAAGATTCGTGAAAGTCAGCTTTGCTACAATGATTTTCAACTAATAAAACCATTAAGTTTTAATATTTACCAACGAGGCTTGCGAGAATCAGAACGTAAATATGGCATTGCTTAACGCGCGAAGATTGATATTTCTGTTTATTGTTGTTATTGCTAACTGCACTGCAATAAACATAAATATCGTAAAAATTGAGCAATAAAATATATTAATCGAACCGAGTAGATATATTTTTTCAAAAACCAAGACAACCTCAAAATCGTGTAACAAAGAAGGTTGATAACCCAACACTGACGATTAGCGCGCAAATAGTTTTTAAATCTTAAAAGTTTCATTTTTCCACCACCGTGGCGCTAGTTTCTTGCGTTTAGCGAGTAAGTACCATAGTTAAACTAGGGTCATCGGAGGACTAACTTTAGACCATGGACGATCCCCGGATCAGCGACAAACTTCTTTTTGTAATAAGGTTTTCAACTAGTCATGGCTTAAACCTAGTACTAACTTAATTCCACGCTTAGTCTACGTTTTGTAATAAGGTACGGTGTATGTGCAAATCGTAAAAACCGACCTCAGACTTATATGGTTTTCTAATGGATGCCATTGTCAGAACTAAACCAAATTGAAATGGGACCACACGGGAAGCACCAGCTTTCAAATATGAGAGAATCATCAAAATAGGTTCACCCAGTCAGAAGTTCTGAGGTAACAAACATTTTTTTTAAATACAGTCGAATAAAGAACCTTCTCCTTTTTTGAAGTCGGTTGGTTGAGTCAGTTTGGTTGTTTAGAAGAGATCGCTTTAAGCGATAAGACCACCCATTGTGACACTTAATTTTTAAGTAAGTGCGCTTGTAAATTGTTCCTGTAATGTGGTGTTTCAATAAAGAGTTTTATCTATCTATATATATATCTATCTGTCTATCGATCTATCTATTTAACTATCTATACAAGGTGGCATTTAATTCACTCGTTTCCTTAAATGTATGCACTCAGAGCATGCTATAGAATATTAGTACAAGGTCCAATTTAAAAAAAAGGTTGTGTTTTAGTATTTAGTGCCTCCTAAAATAACTGCATGACGCCGAAATGTCTATTTAACGGTACACACAGCGCGGGCACCGGCGGAGTGCTTTGTTAATGTTTCGTAGGGAATAAAACGCCTGCTTTGTTCAATGTCACAAGGCTTCTCTTTATAATTTAAATTGGATAATACCTAGATTTAAGTATAATTTCATAAGTACTTTTTTTATTTAGTTATATGGGAGCATTCTATAGCATGGACTGAATGAAAAAATGAATAATGAAAAATTATTTATTTGCTGCATAAAAACTTATAAATTAAACATACTTATACACTTTATTTCACTGTTTCCTATGATTTATGCAGAAGGATTATTTATCAGATACCCAAAGCTATCTAATGACCCCCACACTAGGGTCAGCCTGTGTCGTGGGGGCCTGGGTATGAATTGACAAGGAGATATAACCTCAGCTGACAAACAATACCATATAAATATATGTATGAGAATACATACATTAAAGGAAAAGAACGAATTACATTGCACCTTGTATATCTGTCTATCTATCTATCTATCTATCTATCTATCTTGAAAAGACTTACCGGCGGTTTAGGCTGCGGTGTTAACGGCTTAGCTTGCTTCGGCACCGGCCTCGGCTCGGCGGGCTGCGTTTGCACGCTCGCTGTTGCCTGCTTCTTCTCCGGTTGGACTTCTGGCTCGCCCTGCAAGAGATGCATCATTATCATGATCATTAAAATTATCATCATCACCATCATCATCGTCACCCTCGTCATCACCATCATCATTACCTTCACTGTCATCATCATCATCACCACCATCATCATCATCACCACCGTCATCATCATCATCACCATCGTCACCCTCGTCATCACCATCATCATTACCTTCACTGTCATCATCACCATCACTGCCATCATCAACATCACCATCACCGTCATCATCATCATCACTATCAACATCATCATCATCACCATCACCGTCATCATCATAAGAAAGAAAAAAATTCATTCAACATTCTCGATCGAATTTCTCAAGAGATTCTCGTGAATGACGTGACGAGCTAATCGTTCGCCTGATGTTAATCGACACGGTTGCCCATAGCGGTTGCGGTGTCACACGTCACACGGAACTTGCGCATATACCTAGCTATAGGCATGTTTCACATTGCTTCTAAAATTGCTACGTGTATCTATATATCTATGTACTATTAGGCTTAACTATTGATCTATTTATTTACTAGTTGCGCCTTGCGGTTTCTCCCGGGGGTTTAAAAAGTATTTTAATTATTTGCTCATCGAACGGGAAAATTTCACTTTTCCGGGATAAAATGTAGCCTATATGTATCGTTGGATTCAGCGTGAAATTATCTATAGTAATACATTCTCAAAATACCGAAATGAGGCTTAAATCTCGAGATTGTCAGTGTAAAAACGGTTTATCTGACACAGGAATACAGTTCGCTTAGCATAAAAACATTATATTATATTTTTACAGTAATTGTACGAATCAGTACTATATTTTGTATTTTAAAATAGAATTAAAACATTTTCAAGCAACTGAAACTCACATAAACCTTTTATATTACCTTATAAGCACTCTACATTAAAATGAAGTCGTTGAAGTTTAAAGTCAATTCTCGAAGCTATCAATTTGACAGTTAAACCCTTTTTGTTCTCATCCCTTCAATTGGTAGGTACTCACGTTTGCCGCTTTGCATTGTTGTTTCTTCTTGTTTAGTATCGACCGCAGCCTCTCTCGAGTCTCGTTAAAATTTCTAGGCACCGGCGTCGTCAGAGGTGGCTGTAAATGAGAATATATTTACCATACAAACCATTTACGATATGCTCATTTTCAAGAGGAAACCTTTAATTTTCAATAACACGTTTAATAAATAAATAAATATGTGTGGACATTTCACACAGCGCCATCTAGCTTCAAACTAAGCTAACTGTACTATGCGAACCGGATAACTGACACAATACTTAGATACTTTTTGTTTATAAATACGTAAATAGGATACAATATAACACCCAGACACAGAACAAACATCGATGTTCATCACACAAATGGGTCTGTCACACTGTCCTGGGTAGGGATCGAACCCACAACCCGCAGTTCAGAAGTTCCAACTGAGCTATCGGGCCAGTCTATATATAAAATATATGTCTTACTAAATTTTTTTTTTTACTTCAAACTTGTCTAGCATTTGACCACGCTCTCACCTGATGGGAAGTGACGATGCGATCGAAGGTGTAGCATGCTATGTATGTATGTATTATTGTATGCCAGTTTCTGGTGAAATATGATGAACTATTTTCATGTATAATTGTCATAATTTTGTACCATATTTCGAGCAAATAAATAATTTTCATTTTCATTTTCAGTCAGACAGGACTATGAATTTTATATGTATAGATTATTATATATGTAATGCAGTTATTGCGTACTCACCGCATGTCCAAATACAGTGCAGTAACAACAGGTACAGTGTTGGTCTGGACCGCCCTCGCCGGAACAAACGTTGCCGTTGTTATGCCCCACTGCAGACGTACAATTATATTAGATTATGGCAAATACACAACTCCTTAATAATATAAGCATTAGGTTGAGTTTTGACTGGAAAACGAAAAAGATTGCGCCATTGCATTATATTGTTTTTTAAAATATTTTCAGTGTTAGTGCATAAAATTGGTGGAAATTTATTCGTTAAGTGCTGGATTACAGGCGTGAGTGTGATATAATGGTATAATGATGGTGAAACGTTTCTTTTCGTGTAGTTTCCAAAACTCCATAGAAGCATCTGGTAAAGTTGCGACCACTTTACTAGGAGTATGACTTGACTTGATGATTTGACACATACAGGATTACAGGAAAAATCGTGCTAAATTCGTTAAAGGCGTGGAGTACTCATAACTTCTGCCTTATTCCACTATGAAACACTTTTTTTTTAAATATGGAAACAATAAGCTTTTCAAGGCATTGGCACGTATATTATTGACGAAAACAAAAATTATAAATATATGAAACGTGAAAAAAGGATCGTGTGAATAAATGTGGTCGAAATGAACAATCTTTTTTCGTATTTAGTCTATGGTCAATATTTAAGCCATGGACTATCTCCGGTATCAGCTGGTCTTCGATTAGTCACCGTTTTGTAATAAAGTCAAGGTCTAACTACTAAGTCCCGTAACAAACTAGGACTAGTTGGTCCAGGCTTAGACCTCTACTTAGTCCACGTTTTGTAATAAGACTGTACGAGTTCCGAGTGACACTGCAACTGATATGGGTAGCCGTGTCGCTTAACATCAGGCGAACGACTAGGTCGTTTATTAGGTGGTAGAACTAAGTTGCAAAGATCGTCTAGGTAGGTACCACCGCTTTGCCAGCTATTCTGCCGCCAAGCAGTAGTTTGCAAGCACTACTGTCTTCCGGTTTGAAGGGCACTGTAGCTAGTGAAATTACTGGGCAAATGAGACTTTATGATTTGATCTCACAGTCGAGTAATCTTATCACCAGACTGTGCTGATGTCTCAGGATGATGTGCGCAGTGCAGTGTCGTTGAAACTCTATGTTTTAGAGTTCCGAGTGACACTGTTCTGTCATGGGCAGCCGTGGCGCTTAACATCAGGTGAACGACTAACTCGTCACATCATTCACTAACATAAAAAAAATTGCTCATCATATCATTCTTTAATATAATAAACCCTCAGTGCATGAGGCCGATTGTTATTTGGGCGGTTTTTTGAAGTAAAACTTCTTAACGCACGCTTAAATTGGGGAGTAAACTGGTGAATGCGAAGCGAACGCAAGTTGAAGTTGTTCACGTAGATCTCCATTGTCAACATAACAAAGTTATAATGTTGGTACGTCCGGTAAAATGTCAATTTACAATTGTCAAGATGGCGACATTAACATTAAACAAAGTTATACCGGCCGATAGATGGAGCTAAACTAAAGAAGTTTTACTTCAGTCGTTTGGTCTAAAGCACACTCGTTTTTTTAAGATAAAATAGTAATAGAGTAGTAAAACCAACCTTTACAAACGTGTTGCTGATGCGTTGCATTCTCGCACGCCTTCGGAACCGGCTTCACTTGTTTCGCCGGCGTTTTCACCTTAGCAGCTTCTTTCTTCTTCAGCTCTAACACCGCCTTAATTCCGGCTTTGAAGCCAAACTCCATATCATTGGAAACGAAACTATCATTGTCCTTGCAGGAATTGCAGACGCAGTCGTTGGTCCATTTGCAGTCAGTTCTCGGAGTATCACACGCCTCGCTCTCGCTTTTGCTCTGACCGTTTCTAGCCATGTTTTTAAAAGCCACCGCGTTCAACGTCTGCTTCGCGTTGCGTAACGCTTGAGCGGAATACTTAGCTAGCTCTTCCGGATTCTGCGTAGTGATCGTTAAGACATTTTTATTTGACGCATCAGAATCATCGTCCTTTAAGCTTTCTTCCAAGTCTTCATCTAGCAACCTAGAGTCGATGCTAGAGCAAATCGATATAACGTGCTTTTTGTACGTTTCTGGTACTGGCAAACCTTGGGTGATGTAAGATTTTATTGTGTAGAAACTATCTAGAAGCGTCTTCTCGCCTTTGGAGGTTAAGATCGCTTCGCACTTAGCGAGCAACGCGTCGTTTTTGCACTTTTTCTTGTCTTCCTCGACGTTGGACGGCGATTTAGGTTTTTCATCTTTCTTCACAGTTTTCGGCTCTGGTTTCTTAGCAACCCTCACGTTTGATTTACCTATGATTTTACTGAGACCTTTAGCTGCTAATATTTCCGCTTCACTAGCGTTTTGTTTGTTCACGTCAATTTTAGGTTGCGGTGCTAATTTCACAATGCTCTCTTTGAGCATATCCTCTAATTGTTCTAGTCTAAAAAGCATTACAAGCCACTCGTCTCCCGTGAACGCCGCTTTAGGAATAGTTTCCATGTAATACCTATTTACATTTTTCAATTTATCTATGAAATAATCGCGTTTTTTCTCAACGCTCTGTGACGAAAAATCAGTTTTTTCTAATTTCGTTATAGGAAAATCCATTAGATCTTCTATTACGTTGATCGCTACGTCCGGGTTGGTTAGGATCCAGGTGTTTAGCTGCTGCGATTCGGAACAGCGTTTCAATACATCCACGTATTTGAAATGGAGGCTTTTGACGGTGGTTTTTTTGTCTTCCGACAGTTCGGGCATTTTCATTAGAAGCAGATCGAACGTGTTACCAGCCGATGTGCTGAGCAACTTAGTTATTTGTTTCAGTGACTCCCTGGACGAGGGGCAAATTTCCTCGGAATCATCGGGGTCGTTCAACTTCCTCAACTCAACCAACATCCCGCAATCCATAGCGCATTGCTTCCCAGCTAAATCTTGTATGTAGCTGTAAAATTTGTCTAGCATTGCTTCGATTTCATTCTCTAACAATTCTATAGGTATACTTTTAAACTTAGTCGCTACGTAATGCTTCCAAGAGTTGAACCTAGATTTGACGAGATCCCTCAAATCGTCCATACTAAGCGCATCTTTCACTGAATTGTCGAATAAAGTTGAAGCTTTGGAATACATTTCCGAGTTGATACTATTTTTGGGTATGGAGAACAGATCTTTGTCTTCTTCTAAACACTTAGCTAGCTCCGGACTTTTGTTTTGTTTTAGATATTCGAACACTTTGTTTATCACGACTTGAGCTGATAATGAGAAAAGTAAATCTTTAAAATCCTCTTTATTATTAGGTTTGTTTTTCATAAGCGCCTGTATCTCCTTCTCGTCTTTGAGCAGATCGGATATGTCTTTGCTGTCAAATTCAAAAGTCATTGTACCTATTATATCGTTTGTGTCAATGTTATTCTTAATCTTACGGCTAATTTTACGCTTGGCAGTATTCTTGGTTACCTTAACATTATCTCTAGTTTTACTTAGCTTAAGTTCTCTGATTTGTTTTAACGTTTCCGGCGTTAACTGCGCCTCGCTGTTAACGTCGGGCAAGCTGTTCATAATGGACGCAAATTCTGGCAGTTCAAAAGACGCGTTCGCGAATTCGGAAGCGATTTCCGGCATATTAGCTAGTATCTGAGGCATGTTTTCGACTAATTCAGCTAGCTTTGTGTTCGCAGAGTTTATATCAATTGGCTCATCTGTGTCCATCTTGTCTAGGAACTCAGCTGAATTCTTGTCTAAGCTCATCATGACCTCGCAAATTTGCTCCAAGGACAGCGGGCCTTCGGTGGTTTCACTCTCCCGTTCCTTCCCATCCCCCTTTTCCTTAATACTGTTGTAAGAATTTATTATATTCTGGCACTCTTCCATCGCTTTCTTGATTTCTAAACCGAAAGTCACGTATTTATATATGTTAGGATCCTTAGCAGTGTCGACGGTTAAATCGGAACCATCAGTGGATTCAACTTTAATATCTTTACCTATTTCGTCATTAACTAATACGGGTGTTCTTCTCGCGTTTAAAGGAACGTTTAATTCGGTCGCTACTTGCGTTGAAAAGTCTATTTTATCATCGGTTAAAAATTTATTGACTGAGAGCAGTCTTTGACTGGGTTTTGGTGTGTAAACGGGCATCGGTTCTGAACTGGTCGGCGACATTTCTTGCAGCGGTGGACTAACCGATTCCGGATACTTCTCAGCCGCTAACTCCTCATGCAAATTTTCCGGACTATTCAGCGCAAAGTTCGCAAACTTAGCAAGACACTCTTTCATATCTTTACAAAGCTCTCCAGTCTCTTTCTCGCCTACGATTGTCTCCGTATCGCTGTCGTTGTCTTCCTTTTCTACGGGGAAGGCGTCAGGCGGGGGGACCTCAGTTTTCATTTCATCGATGAGTAATCGAGTAGATTGCGCGGGCGCTTTGTGTTTTAACATTTGCAGTATCCTGTGCGGTTTGCTTAGTGACGGCGAGCCTGATTTTAGCTTGCGTTTGGACGCGGTAGACAGGCGCGGGACTTTTGGACTGTTTGTGCGACGTTTGCGACGGGGTAGATCCTCGAGTAATGTTACGTTGTTGTCTGGTAAGCTGTGGAGTTTATTTACATTAGAATTAAATTTAAATCGTAATGCGAATAATTTATATTATACTTTTTTAGTATGATGTGATGATAAATTACAACAAGTTCTAACTATCTCAATAATACCAAAATAGAAAATCGATTAATAAAGGTCAAATTAAATGGTGTGAGCAAAGCGAGCGAAAATATCTCAATCTTGTAAAAGGCATAATCATCATCAGCCTACTTAAGTCCAATGCTACCACGATATACAGCTCTTTTTGAAGTAAAACTTCTTTACGCTCGCTTGACTTGGGGAGTAAGGCTGGTGAATGCGAGGCGAACGGAAGTTGAAAGTTATTGGTTAATGTAGATCTCTATTGTCAACGTAACAAAGTAAAAAAAATATTATTATGTTGGTCAAGATGGCAACATTAACATTAAACAAAGCAAAAACAAAGTTACACCGGCCGATAGATGGAGCTAAACTAAAGAAGTTTTACTTCAGTCGTGTGGTCTAAAGCGCACTCGCATTGCATTCACACACACAACTATGCATTCTAAAAATTAACAGCGATGGCTTGTATTAGCAACCGTAAAGATCTTAACATAGTCATAAACAAAAAAAACATTATAAGAGAAGATAAATACTGTTTTAAACTAATAAATTAATCCATTGTCATGATTCATTTAAAGGCAGTAACGTCACAACTCGAGGGAAGTGAACGCAAAGTTTTCACTAACATCATCCTGAGCGAAGCGAGCGAATAAGTTCTACACGACAGATATCTCTCCCTTTCTTCCTAAAACAAATTATACCTGTCCTTTTCGGTCTGTAGCTGGTCTTCGAGCCACATCCTGAGTCGGTGGTAGTACAGTTGCTGATCCCTCATATGCATCACCTTACGTCGTACCTGTGCCAGAAGCTTCGAGATAATTACTCAGCCTGAACTTATTACGAAAAGGTTCTATGGATATACATATTTGTTCACGGTTGAAGGACTGCTTCATATTAACTGGCGTTTGCTTGACACTTGGTTCTCGAATTTAGTGGTCATCATTATTATCATCAGCATCCCCCCTTACGCCATAAAGAGAAAGAGAGAAAGAAAAATGTATTCGCGACAACGGAAAATAAATCAATTAACTATCCTAGGTAACAAATATAATTGAAGGGATGAAATTAAGAAGGGTTTAACTGATTTTTTTCACAAAATGACTTATGGATATCGTTTGATTCAGCGTGAAATAATCTACAATAGGTACATCTACAAGGGGTGAGATCGAAAAGGTTAACTGTCAAATTGATAGTTTCGAGAAAATTGATTTTAAACTTCAATAGCTTTATTTTAATGTAGAGTGCTTATTAAGATATATAGAAAAGGTTTATGTAAGTTTCAGTTGCTTGAAAATGTATTAATTATTTTAAGATACAAAATATAGTACAAATTCGTACAATTACCGTAAAAGCATAATATGATATAATATATATAATAATGTTTTTATGATAAGCGAACTGTATTCCTGTCAGATAAGCCGGTTTTAGACTGACAATCTCGAGATTTAAGCCTCATTTAGGTATTTTGAGAATGTATTATTGTAGATAATTTCACTGAATCCAACGATACCTATAAGTTATTTTGTGAAAAAAACCAGTTAAACCCTTCTTGATCTCATCCCTTCAATTAATAAAACAAGTACAAGTATGTACACAATGATAAGGTTTGTAACCAAAATATTTAGAAAAATAATAATAATTGTAAGTAAAAAGAAGATACCCTGCAAATGTCAATTCTCTAAGTCCAGCAGGCCTAGCACGGCCGGTGGACAACTTCTCCCCAGGGAGTAGATAACAAACTTATCCTCACTGTCACTTTATTCCACTCTGCGAGCACGGCCGCGACAGTGGAAAGCTTTATCCGGGGGATAAACGGCGGGAGTAGCGTTTTTAGATTTCTCTACCGTATTGTTGCCAGTACGAGAAAATGTAACTAAAATGACATTACATGCTTCAATATTTTGTTCAGTCCATCAAACCATCGATAATTGTTCGGCTAAATATACTGGGATTGAAGACAAAATATAAAAATTAAGAAAATATAAGGTTTTTGAGTCTGTGTCCCTGTGTTAATCAAAGAGTATGTAACGACTACTATGTATATGAGTGAGAGTAAGTGAGTAGTTTAAATTAAAATTTTATTTTGTTTGTAATATGAGCGGAAAAACGTGATTAATTATTGTGTAGTAGTTATATTTTAAATTTTTATATGTATATATTTTATAATAAAATATACTCAAAAAATATATGCATCATTTAAGTTAATTACGTAAATTAAATAATTTCCTTATTAAAACTAAACTAATAATTGTATTTTCACGAATATTTCGCTATGTATTTTTTTTTGTATTGAAACTCATTTCCCGGGATTTAGAAGGGATTACTCTTATTCCGAATGCTCCTCCCGGTGTAACTTTCGCTCCAAAATTCGAGTTCCCACGATTAAACATAGTTATAATAGGCACGCGACATTTTTGTGCCTATTAAAACACTTTGACTTCCTTATACCCACCTACAAGAGTCGAAGATAAATACTCTCTGCTTTATGTCAATTCAAGAGAATATTATCCACTTTGTTCCGAGTCCGTGCTCTGAAGCGGGGAGTAGCGGGATATAATGTCTACGATAATGTCAAAGGGAAATATTTCTTTCCTCTCCTCGTTGCCGTGCTACGTAAGGTGGAGAGGGGGATTATTTTAACTGACAGGTGGAAAAAACCGGGGGAAAGACAATTTCTCCACATGCCGTGCTAAGCCTGCAGGGGTTAGGGCTGTACTTTATCTGTCAGTCAGTCAGGACAAAGCGTTTCATTAACATACATAGAAGACAGATAGCTAAACATTAAACATATTAAATTAACAACCTAACTCAATAAACGATCTTTACATAGAATTTCGATCGATTAAAATCTACACCACTTTTTTTTTAAATGTTTTGGCTCCAGACTTTTGTGTATTTAGCCAGTGTCAAGTAATTGATAATTTATCAAGTTAATGATATTTCACGCAAATATGTGTCAAGTCACAGTCGAAGTCATCAAGTCAAGTCATAGTCAAGTCAAGTCAAAGTCATACTCCTAGTAAAGTGGTGGCAACTTTACTTGAAGCTTCTATGGAGTTTTGGAAACAACACGAAAAGAAACGTTTCACCATCATTATACCATTTTCCCACACTCATGCCTGTAATTCAGCACTTAACGAATAAAATGCCACCAATTTTATGCACTAACACTGAAAATAAACCAAGTTTTGGAAAATAATACAATGCGGTGACGCGATCTTTTTCATTTTCCCGCCAAAACTCCTACACCACTTTTGATTTGATTCCAAAATAAATTATTTAATAATAATAACGCCCAACGATCACATACATAGATCCTGGACCCTAACTAGGATTACCTGTGTCTAGAGACCCAGGAACAACAAAGATCATAGTCCGACAACACCCGGACTCAAGTATTTGCGCTTTTTCTTTTCCGTGCACAATTACTTGTCGTGCCGCGGGAATCTTACCATGGACTGTGACTTGACTTGACACAAATATATATTAATTAACTTGAAAAATTAATTACTTGACACTGGCTAAATACACAAAAGTGTGGAGCGTAAACCAAAACAAAAAAAAAGACCCCAGTAAAGATATCAGATTAGGTAATAGTCCCCCAATATCAATATGTACCTCATTGAGCCGTTGCAGGTGGTACTTGGTAGATGAAGGAGACGGAGACTGTTGGTTTCGATTCGGAACCTTTCCGGTGGGTTGAGAATCGGGCTGCAGATAAGGCAGACAACCAGTAATGTATATACCCAGTAAAGATGTCAGATAATGTAGACAATCAGTAATGTATATACCCCGTAAAGATATCAGATAAGGCAGACACCCAGTAATGTAGATACCCAGTAAAGATGTCAGATAAGGTAGACAACCAGTAATGTATATACCTAGTAAAGATGTCAGATTAGGTAGACAACCAGTAATGTATATGGCCAGTAAAGGTGTCAGATAAGGTAGACACCCAGTAATGCATATACCCAGTAAAGATGTCAGATAAGGCAGTCACCCAGTAATGTAGATACCCAGTAGAGATGTCAAATAAGGTAGACAACCAGTAATGTATATACCCAGTAAAGATGTCAGATAAGGTAGACAACCAGTAATGTATATACCTAGTAAATATGTCAGATAAGGTAGACAACCAGTAATGTATATACCCAGTAAAGATGTCAGATAAGGTAGACAACCAGTAATGTATATACCCAGTAAAGATGTCAGACAAGGTAGACAACCAGTAATGTATATACCCAGTAAAGGTGTCAGATAAGGTAGAATAGTATAGAAAGTATAGAAACCCAGTAATATATACCCAGTAAACATGTCAGATAAGGTAGACACCCAGTAATGTATATACCCAGTAAAGATATCAGATAAGGTAGACACCCAGTAATGTATATACCCAGTAAAGATATCAGATAAGGTAGACAACCAGTAATGTATATACCCAGTAAAGGTGTCAGATAAAATAGACACTAGATGCTCAGTTAAGTATATCACATCATAAGGCAAAATTGCAAATCATGGATGAATGAAAGAAGGAATCTCTGACTTTGACAGTAAGTATACCACTTCATTATCTAGACCTCCCCCAAATATCTATATATAGATAACCCAGTAAGGATATCAAACAAGGTACACATACAGAAAACATATCAGATAGGTAATTAGTAATAGTAACCGTTGCGGGTACTCAATGATAATGCAACAGAGATGACAGATAAGGTACATGTCAAAGATAAAGTAGTACATTAGACACCCAATAAAGACATCAAGCAAGTTATATCGCCCTTAAAATATACCCAGCACAAATGTCAAATAAATTGGTAACTACACGCCCCATAAAGATATGAAAGGTACACAGACTAGGTGTCAGATGGGTAACCAGTAAGTATGAATAGGTACCTCTTTGAACCGCTGCAGATGGTACTCGGGGCAGAGCGCCCGGCACGGCTGGTGGTGCGGCGCGGGCGGCGGGGAGCCCGGCGGCGGCGGCGGCGGCGCGGTGCCCCCCACCAGCTGCATGCACACCTGCGCGGAGTTGGTTTGGTGCTGGTTCACTGCTATTGATATACGGCCAAGTCCCTACATGTAAATCCTATCCTATCCTACTATGTTATTATTTTTTGTTTTCATTTTGGCTCCACACTTGTGTATTTAGTCAGTGTCAAGTATTTAATAATTTCTTAAGTTTAAAGTCAAGTCAAGTTCATAGTCTAGTCAAGTCATACTCCTAGTAAAATGGTGACAATTTTACCAGAAGCTTCTATGGAGTTTTGGAAACAACACGAAAAGAAACGTTTCACCATCATTATACCACTTTCCCACTCATGCCTGTAATTCAGCACTTAACGAATAAAACGCCACCAATTTTATGCACTAACACTGAAAATAATACAATGCGGTGACGCGATCTTTTTCGTTTTCCCGCCAAAAACTCCTATTAATATTGTAAACGCGAAAGTTTGTGAGTGTGGATGTATGGGTGAATGAGATAGATGAATGTTTGTTACTCTTTCAGGCAAAAACTGCTGAACGGATTTGAATGAAATTCGGAACACAGATAGTTTATCAACTGGATTAATAAATAGGATAAAGTATCCCTATTATTATGTTCCCGTGGGTTTGGATGAAATTTGGAACACAGATAGTTTATATGAATATATTTAGATGTTTAGACATTTTTAACGTTCCATACCAAAACAAAAGTAGGAAACTTTGGAATATCGATAGCTTATATGGTGGATTAACACAAAGGTTACTTTTCATCCGCGGATGAAACAGTGGGGCGCGGCTAGTAAATAATAAATAAATAAGTGTGAACGGCAAGTTGTTCCACACATTTAAATCTATACATATAAAATTCAAAGTCCTGACTGACTGACTGACTTATATATCAACGCAAACCGCTGGTCCTAGAGAACCTTGAAATTTGGAGGGTGTGTTCTTTGTAAAGTGGTATCCACTAAGAAAGGGTTTTTCGAAATTCTACCCCTAAGAGGGAAAAATGTGTGGTTGAATTATGTATGAAAAAATTTCTTCTCTATTTCCACGTTATAGGCCACGCGGACGAAGCCATGGACAGAAGCTAGTATTAAATAAAACTACTCACAGTGGAAAGTTTCTTCTGCTTCCGATAAACTTGAAGCTGCCTCCTATGAACCTCGGGCAGCCGCCGGTACATTGCCATCAGCTTCCTGTCCACTTCGTTCAGCCCCATATCAACGCGTTTCCTGAAACGGTGATGACCTGATCACCAGCTCCAAGGTCGGAGTACGAGCTTGCGATTTTGGCTGGAAGAGTTGCTTGGATGGAGATTCTTAGTGGTGAAGTTTGGTGATGTTCTGAGGAACTCGGTTAAAGAAACCAGTTGAGTGGACTTATTTAAGTAACTCGCAAGTCGTAGAATATTTGGTTTGTGAGGTTTCTTGCATGTGATATGTGATCAGTGAATCAGGACTCTTCAATAAATATGACATTTAAAAAGAAACCATTTAATAGTGAGTGAGAAAGAGAACTGTTTTTTTTCAAACTCATATAATGTAATATAATTGTAACGGGCTCGCTATATATTATTTGACAATAAGCACTTTGTAATTTTATATGCTTAGTGAGATAACTTAATTTTAAGTACCTAATATAATTTTGACTTGTTATCATGGTAAAGTTTCTTGGTTGTAAAAAGCTCCTTACAAAGTTTGATAATAATCTTTACATAAAGTTTGTAAAATAATAATATTAACAACGCCCAACGATCACATACATAGATCCTGGACCCTAACCAGGATTCCTGTATCTAGGAACCTGCGAGGACCATGGTCCCACAGCACCCAGACTCAGAACAAGTATTTGCGGTTTTTTTATCTATACACAAATACTTGTCCTGTCGCGGGAATCGAACCCGACACCTTCGGATTACGTGCTGACCTGCTCAATCACCACACCACAGAGGCTGTGAAATACACCGGTCAAACTTAAAAATATTACATACAAGATAACCAATATCAAAATGTACACTAAAAATACAACATCTCCTGAAGAAACCAGTCACCTGCTGGGCGATCACCTAACTCGTTTGCAGCCGATAGAAACACAAATTTGTATGGATTTGACAGTTTGAATACGCAGTTTATGTGCATAGTGTAGTAAAACTCTTGTTTCAAGGGCACACAAGTTTATTTTCTATCCGCTTGTTACAGGTATCTCACAATTGAAGGGTTGAGAATAAAAAGGATTTAACTGACAAATTGACAGTTTCGAGAAAATTGACTTTAAACGTCAACGGCGTCATTTTAATGTAGAGTGCTTATAAGGTAATAGAAAAGGTTTATGTAAGTTTCAATAGCTTGAAAATGTTTTAATTCTATTTTAAATACTAAATATAGTACTAATTCATACAATTACTGTAAAAATATAATATAATAAAATAAATATAATAATGTTTATATGCTAAGCGAGCTGTATTCCTGTGACAGATAAACCGTTTTTAGAGTCAAAATCTCGAGATTTAAGCCTCATTTCGGTATTTTGAGAATGTATTATTGAAGATAATTTCACGCTGAATCCAACGATACCCATAAGTCATTTTGTGAAAAAAATCAGTTACATCCTTTTTATTCTCACCCCTTCAATTCTTCTGCCTTGTACCGAATGCCCGCCCTCGCCGCCATCTTACATTTTTCTACTTTTTTCTTAGTGTTGCCACTTTATCCATCAAATTAATGCTAAATCCGAATAACCTTACAATAGTTAGTATGAAAATTTCTCCTGTTGTACAACAACCAAAGTTTAGTGTCGACTCCCCTGAACCAACTTACCTTGCTTCCACATCATTCCCTCTCGGCTTACTGGGCCAATCGTCACAATGCTTCAACACCCGGTCCATCAGCCGTTCTATAGACGCTATGCTCTTCATGAGGTGTCTAACAGTTCTGCACAGTTCTCCCGGACCGGTTTCACCATCGGACCCACCGGATTCCACCGCCGCTGCTGCAGCTAAGAGCAGTTCTGAAGCTGCGTCCAGTGAAGATGAGGTGGATAGGTCCAGGGATGCTGTGCCGGAATTCGCATCGGAGTCGGTTACGGTTAGGAATGAGCCTGAGGATGGGAAAATATGAAAAGATTTGTAATGTTTCCCGTTAATTTTACACAACCTTATATACAACCTTTCACGGTACAACTGGGCATTTTTTATTTTTAGCACACAACCGATCCCGCCCGACTTACATCACAGACTAAGCGCAAGTGTGGGCCAATCTGTGAATTTGGCTCATAATCGATGCACCTTGTAGCCTGTCAAAAGGCATACGAAGTAATATATATGTCAATGAATAAATGACTTGACCAGTAACGTTTTTATAGATAACTAGTTGCGCCCATCGGTTTTACTCGCAGATAAAATGTATTTTAATTATTTACCTATCCCACGGGAAAATTTCACTTTTCCGGGATAAAATGTAGCCTACATGTTAATCCAGTGTATAAGCTATCTTGGTACTGAATTTCATCCAAATCCATACAGCCGTTTGAGCGTGAAGGAGTAACAAACGTACACACATACAAACTTTCACCCATATAATACTAGTTGCGCCCCGCGGTTTCACCCGCGGATAAAAAGTATGTTAATTACTTACCTATCACACGGGAAAATTTCACTTTTCCCGGATAAAATGTAGCCTATATGTTAATCCAGTGTATAAGCTAACTTGGTACCGAATTTCATCCAAATCCATTCAGCCGTTTGAGCGTGAAGGAGTAACAAACACACACACATACACACAAACGCACATACAAACTTTCACCTTTATAATATTAGTGTGATACTCACTGTCATCAAGGTCCAAATTAGGGTCGCTATTGTGTTCGATTTCGACGGCATCCAGGGCCATGGCTGCGCCGCGGAACATTTCCCGCACCTCTGCCATTTCATCCACATCCGGTGGCCTGGAATCACGATTTACGCGTCATCATTTTGACATTTTGTACGTCTGAGTAAAATTCAACACTACCCGAGTAACAGAGACGACGTTATACAAATTCAATACTACCCGAATATGTCCCTCTAAGTAATAAAAATGACGCATTACATTCAATACTACCCGAGTATGTCCTTCTAAGTAATAAAGATGACGCATTACATTCAATACTACCAGAGTATATCTCCCTGAGTAACAGATATGACGCTCTACGAAGTCAATACTACCCGAGTATGTCCCTCTGAGAAATAAAGATGACGCTCTACATTCAATACTACCAGAGTATATCTCCCTGAGTAACAGATATGACGCTCTACGAAGTCAATACTACCCGATTTTGTCCCTCTGAGTAATAAAGATGACGCTCTACATTCTATACTACCAGAGTATGTCCCTCTGAATAACAAAGATGACGCTCTACATTCAATACTACCCGAGCATGTCCTTTTGAGTAACAGATGACGCTATACGAATTCAATACTACCCGAGTATGTCCCTCTGGGTAACAAAGATGACGCTCTACATTCAATACTACCCGAGTATGTCCCTCTGGGTAACAAAGATGACGCTCTACATTCAATACTACCCGAGTATGAACCTCTGAATAACAGAGATGCTGCCCTAAATTCAGTACTTCCCGAGTATGTAATAAACATGACGCATTACATTCAATAGTACCCGCGTATATCTCCCTCTGAGTAACAGAGATGACACTCTAATATCTCAAAATCTTTGTCCTAAGAAAATAAATACGGGCTTATAATAATAAACTCACTTTGCTCCAGTCCCATCGCCATCTTGAAGTTCCCCGCTTGCTGTTTCTGACTCGACATCGTTCGGTGGCTGTAACACACATAGTAATAAATATGTGTGGACATTTCACACAGCGCCATCTAGTCCCAAACTAAGCAAATCTTGTACTATGGGAACCAGATAACTGATACAACACTTGAATATTTTTTTGTTTGTAAATCAATTTAAAATACTGACACATCCATGTTCTTTATTTATTGTCGTTTCTATATTTCACAAACCCAAATAATATATATTATTTCTCGACGTTAAAAAGTACAAATCGGCGATACCGCATTTAGTTCCGATTTTGACCGCGCGCAGACTTATTATGCGCGGAATATTATTCGTAAGTATTATATTTGTTCCTGCTTGTATATTTCATTGGTGAGACAGAGTTTACTATATTCTTCTCTATCTAGATAGAGTTTACTATATACTTCTCTATCTAGATAGAGTTTATTATCTACTTCTTTATCTATCTTCTGCTTGTATATTTCATTGGTGAGACAGTTTACTATTTATTTATTTATTAGGTTTTAGAAGACTATCGACTATTATAAGCTATAATACACAATAAAATTAAGTAACAATAAAGCCATTAAAAAGTCTTCACTCGTAGAAATAAAATGAAAACTACAAAAATACTAAACTATATATCTTCTGCTTGTATATTTCATTGGTGAGACAGAGTTTACTATATACTTCTCTATCTATATAGAGTTTACTATCTACTTCTCTATCTAGATAGAGTTTACTATCTATTGCTCTATCTAGATATAGATAGAGATTACTATCTATTTCTCTATCTAGATGGAGTTTACCACCTATTTCTCTATCTAGATATAGATAGAATTTACTATCTACTTCTCTATCTATATAGAGTTTACTATCTATGTCTCTATTGTAACGTTGCGGCTAGCGCATAGCACTTATCTTATATTAATTAATTACTCTTGTTAAATAAAATTCTAAATTAAAAAAAAAAAAAAAACATTTTAAATATTTTAATAAAGCGGAACCCGCGCCGCGCCATGTTTTATGTGTACTCAGAAAATGGTTCCTTGAAACATCTCCTGCGCTCGAACGATCGGCACGGGCCCCTGAACTCAAAAACCTGTTCGGTGGAAGGCGCGGATACGATGCTAGCTTGCGCACCGACAGAACGCATTTCGCTAGTCCAGAGAGCGGTCATGCCGCTCTGATTGACATAATATACCTAAAATATTACGCAGGTGTCTCTAGGAATCCCTCTAGGGATTCTACCCTACGGAAGACACATTGAGCAGCGAACCTGAAAGCTACCCAATTTAACGGGAAGGCGAAGGTGTCCTGGAAGCTACTCAATTTATCGGGAAGGCGGATGCCACATTAGGGCCTTACATCTACCTACTACTAGGCCGCGGGTGCAAGGCCAGTGCCTATTTTTTTTCCTAATAAACCCAGTGCAGGCAGTGCGGCTGTATAGTGCGGCTGTATAACAAGAAGGTCTATGATTTCTCACCCCTGAGTACCCTACCTACCTGCGGGACGTCGGGGTGGCTGGCTACCCCGTACGCCGCACTATCTAGATAAGAGTTTACTATCTACTTTTCTATCTACATAGAGTTTACTATCTATTTTATCTAGATAGAGTTTACAATCTATTTATCTATCTAGATAGAGTGTACAGTTTACTATCTACTTCTCTATCTATCTTAATAGTATGTACCTTTTCACCGTCCGGACCGACGCCCGGCAACGTTCCATCGAATTCGTTGACCGCTTGCATCATGCCGAAAAACGAAATCCGAGAGTATATTGATCTGTAAAATAAAAATAATAAATATATGTGAACATTTCACACAGCGCCATATAGCCTCACGCTAAGCAAAGCTTGTACTATGGGAACCGGATAACTGATACAATTCTTAGATATTTTTGTTTGTTTGTAAATACATACATAGAATACAATATAACACCTGGACAAAGGACAAGCATTTATCCATCATTGACAGCCTCTGTGGTGTGGTGGTTGAGCAGGTCGGCTCATAACTTGGAGGCGGCGGGTTCGATTTCCACGACAGGACAAGTATTAGGAAAAAAATCGCAAATACTTGTTCTGTGTCTGGGTGTCGTAGTTCCTGGGTCCCTAGACACAGAGAATCCTAGTTAGGATCCAGGATCTATGTATGTGATCGTTGGGCATTATTATTATTATTGTTATTATACACATCAATGTTTATCACACAAATGTTTGTCATGAATGGGAATCGAAGTCACGGTATTATTATTATTTACTAGTTGCGCCCCGCGGTTTCACCCGCGGATAAAAGCTATTTTAATTATTTGCTCATCCAAGGGGAAAATTTCACTTTTCCGGGATAAAATGTAGCCTATGTTAATCCAGTGTATAAGCCATCTAGGTACCGAATTTAATTAAAATCCATTCATCCGTTTGAGCTTGAAGAAGTTACAAACATACATACAAACTTTCGCCTTTATAATATTAGTGTGATTGAATTTTTCATGTAATGGTAGGTAGGAAGTGTAATACTTACTTGAGCAGTTGTTTCCGTTGCTGGGCGCAAAGCGTTCGAGGCGTTAGGCAATCGCAGCGGTGCTTGTAGCCGGTCCAGGCGTTCACTGTTCCATACAAACATCATACATTACAGCCTCTGTGGTGTGGTGGTTGAGCAGGTCGGCTCAAAGCCCGGAGGCGGCGGGTTCGATTCCCGCGACAGGACAAGTATTTGTACACAGAAAAAAAGCGCAAACACTTGTTCTGAGTCTGGGTGTTGTGACCATGGTCCTCGTAGTTCCTGGGTCCCTAGACACAGGGAATGCTAATTAGGGTCCAATATTTTTTCTTTTGTTTTTTTAAAAACTTATAAATTTTGTAATTTGTAATTTTCGACTTTTCCGATTCAAAGTGTTGCCGACCCTAAGATCGGCCACCTTATATTCTCGGATATTCCCTTAGCCTTTGGGCTGCCCGCCTAGCATACTTGTCATCGATTGTGACGAAACTATGGTACACTTAGGTCCGTATTACAGAACGACGCTCAGTCATCGATCGCTGCTCAAGCAGAGATTTCATTCACTAATTGACCACTTTATGAATGAAATCTCTGCTTGAGCACCGATCGATGACCGAGCATCGTTCTGTGATACGGACCTTAAACCTTTAAGTGTGTCTCAGTAGGTAGCCTACCCAACATGCTAGCAGCATTGCCCCGTAGAATTGCAATGCTTATTCGAAAAAAAAAATGTAGATTTGATAATTAATTATATTTTTCTTGTAACACGTTGTAGAAGCTATGTATAAAATCCTGCGTGCTACATACGGTCGGAAGGGACGGTCCGTAGCGCCATGTCGGCGAGGCGGTCGCTGGTGCGGGCCAGCTGGTGCGGCGCCAGGTAGCGGGCCAGCCGGGCCGTGGCGCCGCGCACCCACGCGCCCGACCCGCGCCCCGGGACCATGTCCACCTGCAGGGGAGGTCGACACTTATTACTATAGGAGTAGCGTTCCAAATCCGGTGGAAGCAGGCACCTGTCCCGCACTCCAGGACCAGTTCCAACTGCAGGTGATGTGCACACTTATTACTATAGAAGTAGCGTTCCAAATCCGGTGGAAGCAGGCGCCTGCCCCGCGCTCCAGGACCAGTTCCAACTGCAGGTGATGTGCACACTTATTACTATAGAAGTAGCGTTCCAAATCCGGTGGAAGCAGGCACCTGCCCCGCACTCCAGGACCAGTTCCAACTGCAGGTGATGTGCACACTTATTACTATAGAAGTAGCGTTCCAAATCCGGTGGAAGCAGGCACCTGTCCCGCACTCCAGGACCAGTTCCAACTGCAGGTGATGTGCACACTTATTACTATAGAAGTAGCGTTCCAAATCCGGTGGAAGCAGGCACCTGCCCCGCACTCCAGGACCAGTTCCAACTGCAGGTGATGTGCACACTTATTACTATAGAAGTAGCGTTCCAAATCCGGTGGAAGCAGGCACCTGCCCCGCACTCCAGGACCAGTTCCAACTGCAGGTGATGTGCACACTTATTACTATAGAAGTAGCGTTCCAAATCCGGTGGAAGCAGGCGCCTGCCCCGCGCTCCAGGACCAGTTCCAACTGCAGGGGAGTTGGACACTCATTACTATAGGAGTAGGGTTCGAAATCAAGCGGGTTTGTCTCTTGGCCACCTGCAGGGGAGTTGGACATTATTACTATAGGAGTAGCGTTCGAAATCCGGTGGAAACAAGCGCCTGCCCCGCACTCCAGGACCAGTTCCAACTGCAGGGGAGTTGGACACTCATTACTATAGGAGTAGGGTTCGAAATCAAGCGGGTTTGTCTCTTGGCCACCTGCAGGGGAGTTGGACATTATTACTATAGGAGTAGCGTTCGAAATCCGGTGGAAACAAGCGCCTGCCCCGCACTCCAGGACCAGTTCCAACTGCAGGGGAGTTGGACACTCATTACTATAGAAGTAGCGTTCCAAATCCGGTGGAAGCAGGTGCCTGCCCCGCGCTCCAGGACCAATTCCAACTGCAGGGGAGTTGGACACTCATTACTATAGGAGTAGGGTTCGAAATCAAGCTGGTTTGTCTCTTGGCCACCTGCAGGGGAGTTGGACACTTATTACTATAGGAGTAACGTTCCAAATCCGGTGGAACCAAGCACCTGCCCCGCGCTCCAGGACCAGTTCCAACTGCAGGGAAGTTGGACACTCATTACTATAGGAGTACGGTTCGAAATCCGGTGGAAACAAGCGCCTGCCCCGCACTCCAGGACCAGTCCCAACTGCAGGGAAGTTGGACACTCATTACTATAGGAGTACGGTTCGAAATCCGGTGGAAACAAGCGCCTGCCCCGCACTCCAGGACCAGTCCCAACTGCAGGGAAGTTGGACACTCATTACTATAGGAGTACGGTTCGAAATCCGGTGGAAACAAGCGCCTGCCCCGCACTCCAGGACCAGTCCCAACTGCAGGGAAGTTGGACACTCATTACTATAGGAGTAGGGTTCGAAATCAAGCTGGTTTGTCTCTTGGCCACCTGCAGGGGAGTTGGACACTTATTACTATAGGAGTAACGTTCCAAATCCGGTGGAACCAAGCGCCTGTTCCGCGGCCTGAGACAATGTTCACCAGCAGGTGAGGTGGACACTTTTTACTATAGGAGTAGCGTTCGAAATCAATGTTCCGAGATACGGCCTGTGGACGAAGTGCACACTTATTACTATAAGAATAAGTTTTGAATTCCCAGATTTCCTGGGATAAAACCTGTATGTAATGGGGAAAGCCTATGTTGAACCCAGTAAACTTCCAGCTGATAATGTTTGTGTATGTCGAAATTGATACCGTGGTCAAAAATACAAAAAAAACTGATTTTTAACCGATTTCCCAAAAGGAGGTACTATGTTCATATGTAAAAAGGAGGATGTATTATGTTCATATGGAAAAAGGAGACGGTACTATATTCATCTGTAAAAAGGAGAAGGTACTATATTCATCTGTAAAAAGGAGAAGGTACTATATTCATCTGTAAAAGGAGAAGGTACTATATTCATCTGTAAAAAGGAGAAGGTACTATATTCATCTGGAAAAAGGAGAAGGTACTATATTCATCTGTAAAAAGGAGAAGGTACTATGTTCATCTGGAAAAAGGAGAAGGTACTATGTTCATCTGTAAAAAGGAGGAGGTACTATGTTCATCTGGAAAAAGGAGAAGGTACTGTGTTCATATGGAAAAAGGAAAAGGTACTATATTCATCTGTAAAAAGGAGGAGGTACTATGTTCATTTATGAAATGGAGGAGGTACTTATGTTCGTCTGTATATATTTTAATTTTTTTGTGTTAATTTTTGTGAAGCCCATATTATGAACACCCAGCCATAGATTGTCGCTAAAGTAGAGATTTTATTCACTATTTGATCATTTTCTGAATGAAAGCTCTTGAGCAGAGATTCACGATTAAGCGTAGTTCTGTAATACGGGCCTGAGAATCGAATATAACTACTGGTTGTCAGTAGCTATATACTGGACTATTTATGGTTATTTACGAAACTTTTATCAACTGAATATGCAGAATGAATTTTGAATGTGCAGAATGAATTTTATGCAGAATTTTTTAAGCTGAATTTTTACCCTGCAGTCAAATTTGATAAAATTCTATTCAATATTTTCCTATTATATAATCGCTTCGATCATTTTTAGTGGAATTACACTATTAATAATTCTTATTTCATTTTGTATCTATTATATAAGTTTTATTTACTAAAATTTTTGGACATTCAAGAAAAGCAGTGAAAATGTATATATTTATAAACATTTCAACATAAGCGAAGCGGTTAAACAGCGCTACAAAAAAAAGTGTGCACACGACTGAAGTAAAACTTCTTTAGTTTAGCTCCATCTATCGGCCGGTATAACTTTGTTTAAGTCGCCATTTTGACAATTGTAAATTGTCATTTTACCGGACATACCAACATAATAACACAAATTTTTAACTTTGATATATTGACACCATTAAACATGTTTCAACTTTCAACTTTTGTTCGCCTCACCAGCTTACTCCCCAAGTCAAGCGTGCGTTAAGAAGTTAAGTCAAAAATAGCTGACCTTCACCACGAGAACACTAATAAAAATTAAAAACTTGCCTTGAAAGTAATCACCGATGCAGCCTTGAAGTTCTCCATGATTTTGCAGAATCGATCGATTGCGTACCTGAAAGGAAAACTCAATAAATTAAACTGCTCGCTTCGCTTACGCCCACTACCACCAAATCTGCACTAGCACGCTCAATTCACACGCACGTCATCCTGAGACTTCAACACAGTCTGGTAATAAGATTACTCGACTGTGAGATCAGATTATAGTCTCATTCGCCCAGTAACTTCACTAGCTACGGTGCCCTTCAAACCGGAACACAGTAATGCTTGCACACTACTGCTTGGCGGCAGAATAAGTAGCAAAGCGGTGGTACCTACCTAGACGAACTTTGCAGAAAATTCCTACCACCTAGTATGTGTTGCAAGTGTTTCATTTTTTTTTTTTTAAATACCCATCTTACAAACTAAGCAAAGCTTGTACTATGGGAACCAGATAACTGATACAATACTCACTTTTTGTTTGTAAATACATACATAGAATACAATATAACACCCAGACACAGAACAAACATCTATGTTCATCACACAAATGTTTGTCCTGGGTGGGGATCGAACACACAACCTGCAGTTCAGAATGCAGGGATACTACCAACTGAGCTATCTGGCCAGTCGAGGGATTAAGAGAGATTAAGTTGGATGGTACTCACTGCGGGTCCATTGGCCTGTTGTATTGTCTACACATACAGATCTTCCTCACTATGCGCTCACTCATTTCGCCCCGCTCCGCCACTCGCGTTAGCTGCTCGTGAATTATTGAGACCGCACCTGGGGAAATAACATATTCTTCTAAATATATATCCAGCCTCTGTGGTGTGGTGGTTTAGCAAGTCAGCTCATAACTCGGAGGCGGCGGGTTCGATTCCCGCGGCAGGACAAGTATTTATGCACCGAAAAAAAAACACAAATACTTGATCTGAGTCTGGGTGTTGTGGAACCATGGTCCTCGTAGTTCCTGGATCTCTAGACACAGGGAATCCTAGTTGGGTCCAGGATCTGTGTGTGATCGTTGGGCGTTATTATTATTATTATATTGTTACAAAATACTTCACTTCGGGAGCTGATGCAAGCGGCGTAGTATATATACGAGCGACGGAGAAGGCTCGGACTCACTTTTCGGGCAGCGCTCAGAGGCGACGGACGTTTTATAAAATCACACTGTTAATTATTGTCGGTTCTTAGTAAATCTTAATAAATATTCGTAGCTTGATTGTAAACTTATTTTTTTTTAAACTAAAACCACTTAGGATTTCCAACATCAGAAGCGGGATCTAACTCAATTCTGACTTGGTTATTCTGATTTCAAATATTGTTTTGATTTTGCTGTTGTGATTTTAAAGATTTTCCGCTTAACATATTTGTAGCTATGTCTGAGACTAGTAAACGTAAAAGTCGTAAGCGAAATCGATCGTCTATTCTTGGTTTAGAAGCCCAGCTTCAAACTTTCATAAGCCGCTTAGGTGTTTTGGAAGATTCCAGGACACGCAGTGCATGTGTTGTTGCAAGTACATCGCGCACCATGTCGGCGCCTGCACCGGATGCTCCGGCACGCCAGCCGCGTCGTGCGAGCCGTCTGCCCGCTGACTGCGCCGTCTAGACTGCCCTGCCAGTCTAGACCTGTCCGTGCCGTGTACAAGCACGCCTCCGCCCACCGCGGATATGGTTATAAGTGAAGTAACCGAAAACCTCGTTAATGCTATGATGCCATGCCGGTAAGATCGAACCATGTATTTATGTCAAATTTCGATCTGTCTTTGCATGATTTTGATTCGTTGTGTGGTCAAATTGATCATGTGCGCAAACTAAATAGATGGGACGACAGTGAGTGTTTAGCACGTATAGGTAATTGTCTGAAAGGTGACGCGAGGTCGTGGCTATACGATTGGGTTAGTAATGATCGTAGTTGGCCAAATTTCAAATGTGAATTTAAGGCATTGTGCCCTATACGAGTAAATATCGCGAACATTTTATTTGATGTTATGAAAACTGATTCTGATAACTACCCCACGTATGCAGAATACGCTAGACGTTTGTTGTTGCGTTACGCATTGTTAACGATTTGAGTGATGAGTTCATTGTGGCGATAGTTACGCGCAACTGCTATGAATTTAGCGAATTTTCTGTCCATTTATGTGAAACCTCATCAAATTACACCCGTTCGAGCTCGTGGTGTTTTTCGCAAAGGTTATGTTCAACAAAACAAGCGAAAACGCGAGTATAGTGATTCTAAAGACTTTGACTGAGGCAGGATTTTCCATCAACGTTAAGAAATGTGAATTTCTTACAACTGAAATAGATTACTAAGGTCAAATGATTACTAATGGTCAGGTGAGACCGAGCGAGCATAAGGTAGAAGCTTCTGTTAAAACGTAAGTGCCAAGCAATGTCTAAAGAGGTTAGACATTTTTAATGCTACTAAGTTAGTTTTTGTTACTTTAGACGGTACATCCCCGGTTATTCATTCAAAACAAAACTCGCAATGGTGTACCGTTAAGATGCGGTGACGAATAATACTGCGTCCACACTACCTGACGCTGACCAGCAACTCCAAGACGCTTATGTCAACAAGGGTCGTCAGCAGTCACAAACCTTCACCGTTGGCAATTTTGTGTTCGTGAACAGGTCGTCACAATCTACGGGAAAGCTGAACTCTGGCATGCGGGGGCCCTACAAGGTCCTGCATGTGCTGCCACCCACCGCTGTAGCTCGAAACTTCGCGGCGGGTCTTATGGCAAGACAACGCAAGCGGCCGCCGATCACATGGTGTTTTGGCGGGGCGAATGGACGCTGGAGGCTTGTTCTGCGTTCTCCACTGCGGATATCTGTCTCACCAATGTGACTCAGCGATGACTGCACTTTGTGTGGCGTCGTTTGCAATGTGTGATCATTTCGCACAGTTGCCTTCTCTCTATTTGCAATGTGTGAGGTGGCCTATGCCTCTTCATGCAGTTGCCTTTTGCAATATGTGACGAGATTATTCTCTCCACATAGTTGCCGTTTTTGCAATGTATGACGTGGTTTGTGAGTGCCATGTCATACAGTTGCCGTTTTTGCAAAGTATGACGTTATTTATGAATGTTATCTTATACAGTTACCGTTTTTGCAATGTGTGACGTGGTTTGTGAGTGCCATGTCATACAGTTGCCGTTTATGCTATTTATGACGTGATTTGTGAGTATTACATTATACAGTTACCGTTTTTGCAATGTGTGACGTGGTTTGTGAGTGCCATGTCATACAGTTGCCGTTTATGCTATTTATGACGTGATTTGTGAGTATTACATTATACAGTTGCCGTTTTTGCAATGTGTGACGTGGTTTGTGAGTGCCATGTCATACAGTTGCCGTTTATGCTATTTATGACGTGATTTGTGAGTATTACATTATACAGTTGCCGTTTTTGCAATGTGTGACGTGGTTTGTGAGTGCCATGTCATACAGTTGCCCTTTTTTCAATGTATTACGTTATTTGTGAGTGTTATGTCATACAGTTTCCGTTTTTGCAATGCATGACGTGATTTGTGAGTGTCACGTCATACAGTTGCCATTTTTGCAATGTGTGACGTGGTTTGTGAGTGCCATGTCATACAGTTACCGTTGTTGAAATGTATGACGTGTTAATGAGTGTCATATCATACAATTGCCGTTTTCTATTACAATGTGTGGCGAAGTTTAGAAGTCCGGAATTCTGAAATTCGCAATACATTTATTTTTCTTTATTTACAACGCGAACATGCGCCTGTAACCATTACTTGTTCTTACAAATTTTCATAAAATTATTATGTGAGACCTGTGTTGGTTGTACTTGAGTGCACGCTTGTGCTTCTAACACAGTTGTTTTGCAGTCTCCGTTTTCAATGTTTATTACAAGTACCTGTTGAATTTCTCTAAATTGAAATTTCTTTGAATTGAGCAACAACTTCATTTTAATTTTGAAATGGTTTCAGTTACCAACGTTATGCCTGTACATCAGGTCCTAAAATCATGTTTTGTTGTGTTATAGAAGACACAACGGTCGAGGTCAAAGAAAATGTGCCGCTTGAAAATGAAGCAGCTGTTGAGGACAACACGCAAGCAGGAACGGCCGTGTTACAAAATACTTCACTTCGGGAGCTGATGCAAGCGGCGTAGTATATATACGAGCGACGGAGAAGGCTCGGACTCACTTTTCGGGCAGCGCTCAGAGGCGACGGACGTTTTATAAAATCACACTGTTAATTATTGTCGGTTCTTAGTAAATCTTAATAAATATTCGTAGCTTGATTGTAAACTTATTTTTTTTTAAACTAAAACCACTTAGGATTTCCAACAATATATAACTCAAAGGTGGACTGACATAGTGATCTATCAACGCACAGCCCAAACCACTGGACGGATCGGGCTGAAATTTGGCATGCAGGTAGATGTTATGACGTAGGCATCCGCTAAGAAAGGATTTTTCGAAATTCCAACCTTAAGAGGGTGAAATGGGTGGTTGAATTATTTTCCCATAGGCCACGCTGCGGGCGAAGCTGCGGGCAGAAGCTCGTAATAATAATACCGCCCAATGATCACACACATAGATCCTGGACCCTAACTAGGATTCCCTGTGTCTAGGGACCCAGGAACTACGAGGACCATGGTCCCACAACACCCGGACTCCAATTCGGTTTCCCTTTCATTACTCTTATTATGTACTCCTAGCTAGGTAGTATTAATTTCACTAGGTGGTAGGACTTTTCTGCAAAGTTCGCCTAGGTAGGTACCACCGCTTTGCCTGTTATTCTGCCGGCAAACGGTAGCGTGCAAGTAATATTGTTTCGATTTGAAGGGCACTGTATCTAGTGAAATTACTGGGCAATTGAGACTTTATGACCTGCTGGGCGATCACGTAATTCGATTGCAACCAATAGAAACACAAATTTGTATGGATTTGACAGTTTGAATACGCAGTTTATAAGCATAGTTAGTATGGAAATTTCTCCTGTTGCATTGCAATCAAAGTTTCGTGAAGTAATTGATAATATTTCAAGTTAAAGATATTTACGCAAATATGTGTCAAGTCACAGTCGAAGTCATCAAGTCAAGTCATAGTCAAGTCATAGTCTAGTCAAAGTCATACTCCTAGTAAAGTGGTGGCAACTTTACTTGAAGCTTCTATGAAGTTTTGGAAACAACACGAATAAAAACGTTTCACCATCATTATACCATTTTCCCACACTCACGCCTGTAATCCAGCACTCAACGAATAGAATGCCACCAATTTTATGCACTAACACTGAAAATAACACAAGTTTTGGAAAATAATACAATGCGGCAACGCGATCTTTTTTGTTTTCCCGCCAAAAAACCAGGCGAAAGTTTGTATGTGTGTTCGTGTGTACGTGTGTATGTTTGTGACTCCTTCACGCTCAAACGGCTGAATGGATTTGGATGAAATTCGGTACCAAGATAGCTTATACACTGGATTAACATATAGGCTACATTTCACCCCGGAAAAGTGAAATGTTCCCGTGGGATGAGCAAATAACTAAAATACTTTTTAAACGCGGGTGAAACCGCGGGGCGCAATTAGTAAATTATAGAACAGTTGCGTTGCCTTTAAATAGTGCCAAATAGAGTTACAATAAACAACAGCGAAGTGATCAACTCTTTTATTTATAGATAAGGATACCTGTATAGGGAAAATCCTAAACATTTGGTCCTTCGAGCCGGATTTGAACCAGCAACCTATGGATAGATAGATAGATAAAACTCTTTATAAAAACACCACATTGTAGAAACAATTTACAGGCACAAACTTCAGAATTAAGTGTCGTAATGGGCGGTCTTATCGTTTAAAGCGATCTCTTCCAGACAACCCAAAAATGTAAGGGGGAAAAAACAGTAAAAATAAGGGCGGTGGTTTTTAGATACAAGAAAAGCTACAGTCCATAGTCGTTGAATATACCTTCATCAGCCGTCAGTATCCGCCTCAGCCGCGGTATGTCCCAGTCTGAAGGCGAGGCCGGCGCTTCGCCCCCCAACTGGAGCGCCCGCATTATGTGCGCCGCCGTAGGAACCGTGCTCCCGCCTGCTGGCCGGAAACACAACTATGTTAGACAATCACACTGATATTATACAGGCTAAAGTTTGTATGTGTGTATGTATGTTACTCCTTCACGGCTGGACGGGTTTGGATGAGATTTGGAATATAAATAGCTTATCATCACAGAAAGTGATGACGAGATCTATGTTAGAACATGTTTGCCTACGTTTCACTCTTGATTTGTTCACTCAATCACTCACTAGTTCACTCAGTCCCGCACTAGTTTACCCAGTCACTCACTAGTTCACTCAGTCCCGCACTAGTTTACCCAGTCACTCACTAGTTCACTCAGACCCGTACTGGTTTACCCAGTCACTCACTAGTTCACTCAGTCCCGCACTAGTTTACCCAGTCACTCACTAGTTCACTCAGACCCGTACTGGTTTACCCAGTCACTCACTAGTTCACTCAGTCCCGCACTAGTTTACCCAGTCACTCACTAGTTCACTCAGACCCGTACTGGTTTACCCAGTCACTCACTAGTTCACTCAGACCCGTACTGGTTTACCCAGTCACTCACTAGTTCACTCAGTCCCGCACTAGTTTACCCAGTCACTCACTAGTTCACTCAGACCCGTACTGGTTTACCCAGTCACTCACTAGTTCACTCAGACCCGCACTGGTTTACCCAGTCACTCACTAGTTCACTCAGTCCCGCACTAGTTTACCCAGTCACTCACTAGTTCACTCAGACCCGTACTGGTTTACCCAGTCACTCACTAGTTCACTCAGACCCGTACTGGTTTACCCAGTCACTCACTAGTTCACTCAGACCCGTACTGGTTTACCCAGTCACTCACTAGTTCACTCAGTCCCGCACTAGTTTACCCAGTCACTCACTAGTTCACTCAGACCCGTACTGGTTTACCCAGTCACTCACTAGTTCACTCAGACCCGTACTGGTTTACCCAGTCACTCACTAGTTCACTCAGACCCGTACTGGTTTACCCAGTCACTCACTAGTTCACTCAGTCCCGCACTAGTTTACCCAGTCACTCACTAGTTCACTCAGACCCGTACTGGTTTACCCAGTCACTCACTAGTTCACTCAGTCCCGCACTAGTTTACCCAGTCACTCACTAGTTCACTCAGACCCGTACTGGTTTACCCAGTCACTCACTAGTTCACTCAGACCCGTACTGGTTTACCCAGTCACTCACTAGTTCACTCAGTCCCGCACTAGTTTACCCAGTCACTCACTAGTTCACTCAGTCTCGCACTAGTTTACCCAGTCACTCACTAGTTCACTCAGACCCGTACTGGTTTACCCAGTCACTCACTAGTTCACTCAGTCCCGCACTAGTTTACCCAGTCACTCACTAGTTCACTCAGTCCCGCACTAGTTTACCCAGTCACTCACTAGTTCACTCAGACCCGCACTGGTTTACCCAGTCACTCACTAGTTCACTCAGACCCGTACTGGTTTACCCAGTCACTCACTAGTTCACTCAGACCCGTACTGGTTTACCCAGTCACTCACTAGTTCACTCAGTCCCGCACTAGTTTACCCAGTCACTCACTAGTTCACTCAGTCCCGCACTAGTTTACCCAGTCACTCACTAGTTCACTCAGTCCCGCACTAGTTTACCCAGTCACTCACTAGTTCACTCAGTCCCGCACTAGTTTACCCAGTCACTCACTAGTTCACTCAGTCCCGCACTAGTTTACCCAGTCACTCACTAGTTCACTCAGACCCGTACTGGTTTACCCAGTCACTCACTAGTTCACTCAGACCCGTACTGGTTTACCCAGTCACTCACTAGTTCACTCAGTCCCGCACTAGTTTACCCAGTCACTCACTAGTTCACTCAGACCCGTACTGGTTTACCCAGTCACTCACTAGTTCACTCAGTCCCGCACTAGTTTACCCAGTCACTCACTAGTTCACTCAGACCCGTACTGGTTTACCCAGTCACTCACTAGTTCACTCAGTCCCGCACTAGTTTACCCAGTCACTCACTAGTTCACTCAGTCCCGCACTAGTTTACCCAGTCACTCACTAGTTCACTCAGACCCGCACTGGTTTACCCAGTCACTCACTAGTTCACTCAGACCCGTACTGGTTTACCCAGTCACTCACTAGTTCACTCAGTCCCGCACTAGTTTACCCAGTCACTCACTAGTTCACTCAGTCCCGCACTAGTTTACCCAGTCACTCACTAGTTCACTCAGTCCCGCACTAGTTTACCCAGTCACTCACTAGTTCACTCAGTCCCGCACTAGTTTACCCAGTCACTCACTAGTTCACTCAGACCCGCACTGGTTTACCCAGTCACTCACTAGTTCACTCAGACCCGTACTGGTTTACCCAGTCACTCACTAGTTCACTCAGACCCGTACTGGTTTACCCAGTCACTCACTAGTTCACTCAGTCCCGCACTAGTTTACCCAGTCACTCACTAGTTCACTCAGTCCCGCACTAGTTTACCCAGTCACTCACTAGTTCACTCAGTCCCGCACTAGTTTACCCAGTCACTCACTAGTTCACTCAGTCCCGCACTAGTTTACCCAGTCACTCACTAGTTCACTCAGACCTGTACTGGTTTACCCAGTCACTCACTAGTTCACTCAGTCCCGCACTAGTTTACCCAGTCACTCACTAGTTCACTCAGACCCGTACTAGTTTACCCAGTCACTCACTAGTTCACTCAGACCCGTACTGGTTTACCCAGTCACTCACTAGTTCACTCAGTCCCGCACTAGTTTACCCAGTCACTCACTAGTTCACTCAGACCCGTACTGGTTTACCCAGTCACTCACTAGTTCACTCAGTCCCGCACTAGTTTACCCAGTCACTCACTAGTTCACTCAGACCCGCACTAGTTTACCCAGTCACTCACTAGTTCACTCAGTCCCGCACTAGTTTACCCAGTCACTCACTAGTTCACTCAGACCCGTACTGGTTTACCCAGTCACTCACTAGTTCACTCAGTCCCGCACTAGTTTACCCAGTCACTCACTAGTTCACTCAGACCCGTACTGGTTTACCCAGTCACTCACTAGTTCACTCAGACCCGTACTGGTTTACCCAGTCACTCACTAGTTCACTCAGACCCGTACTGGTTTACCCAGTCACTCACTAGTTCACTCAGTCCCGCACTAGTTTACCCAGTCACTCACTAGTTCACTCAGACCCGTACTGGTTTACCCAGTCACTCACTAGTTCACTCAGTCCTGCACTGGTTCACTCATTCACTCACTATTTCACTCACATTTCACTCACTAACTAGTATCACTTATTTATTAATATGCTCGTATTTGTCGCAGTTAAGTTGGTTGATTTGTTTATTCTGGTTGGCAACACAGACTGGCAAATTTGATTGATAGAAACACAAACTTGTATGTATTTGACAGTTTCAATACGTAGTTTATGTGCATAGTTACTTGGAAATATTCAAATTAGGAACGAAATTTCTGCTGCTGCATAGCAATCAATGATCTATGATCAACCCACAGATGTCTAACAGTTGATCCTGGTTTTATTTACAACACTAGTTCACTCAATCTTTCACCCTTTCATTTAGTCACTCTCCCGCTCATTGGGTCACTCACCCGTTCATTTAATCACTCACCCATTCATTTAATTTTTCACCCGTTCATTTAGTCACTCACCCGTTCATTCGGTCACTCACCTGTTCATTCAGTCACTCACCGTGTGCTAGTGCCCAAACGACGTCTCTCAAAAGCGCATGTAACGCTGGAGCGGCACACGCGAGGCATAAGCAGAGTCGACAGTGGCACCCGAACCGGGCGCGGTACACCCAGTCCTCGGTCACCATCTCTACGCTCCTGGGAATATGGGAGAGATTTCTCTGGCAAAGTGGCAAGTGCAAAAAACATCGTAATAAGAAAGTAGTGAATACAAAGAAATAGTACCAAAAACTATCTCTACGAACCTGGGAAATATATACACAACAATACTTAACATAATACCAAAAATCATCTCTATAAGCTTTGGAATAGGGAAGAAATTGCTGTAACTGAACTCTATTTACAAAAATCATTTCTATTCTCTTGGGAACGGAAAAGATAATTCTATAACAAAATTGTATTTATATAAACTAAAAATAATACAAAAATCATCTTTATGAGCCTTGGAATAAGTAAGAGATTGCTATTACTAAGTTAAGAATTTAGAAAAAATCAATAATAATAAATTAGTTAATACAATGAAATGGTACAAAAAACGATATCTACTCTTCTATTTTTTTCTTCTATATACGGTTATCAGGATGTGTGGGTGATTGATGTACTAACAGGAAAGTTATTGGCCTCTACCGAACTTTACAGCATCATTACTCACATGTCTGTCCCAATGAGAGTGTACATGAGAGCTGAGATCTCGCACCAAGAATGGTACACGCCGAGCAACCACTCAGCCACGGGAGCGAACGTCGGCTGCGTATCGACGGTACGAGAGCCACCTGCAAAAAAATCTATTGTCACATACCTCAGCCAACGAATCAGCTTAACCATTTATTAGTTTCTATTTGTAATGTTTATTAAGATAATCACGGTATTTTTCTTGTACCGGTGTGACGTGGTGGTTACTTTTGTAACATATTCATTATCTCAACTGTAATGAATTATATACATTGTAAAAGACAGTAGAAAGAAGAAAAAAAAATACATCACTGTAAAGTTTCTTGTAGCTTCTTCTTTACAGTTGTAATCGAAGCTTCGGATCAAAGTTTTCCGTTCTGCATTGTGCCGGATTGCTTGCACTAGTAGTGAGAAAGAGAACTGCTTTTTTTCAAACTCATATATTGTAATGGGCTTGTTATATATTGTTTGACAATAAGCACTTTGTAATTTTATATGCTTAGTGAAATAACTTAATTTTAAGTACCTAATATAATTTTGTCTTGTAAAAGTGCTAAAATTAGCCTATTTGCAATAAAATCTTTTGACTTTGACTTTGACTATTCAACGACGGAATACCAATCAATCTCGATGTGCAAGAAAAAAAATGGTAGCGGTGCAACAAAATTGATGAAAATGAAAAAAAAAATGAAAAATGATTTATTTGCTGCATAAAAACTTATAAATTAAACATACTTATACACTTTATTTCACTGTTTCCTATGATTTATGCAGAAGGATTATTTATCAGATACCCAAAGCTATCTAATGACCCCACATTAGGCTCAGCCTGTGTCGTGGGGGCCTGGGTATGAATTGACAAGGAGATATAGCCTCAGCTGACAAACAATACCATATAAATATATAGATGAGAAAATCAAAGATAGTCAAGATGGATCAAAGATTATAGATAGTGATATAAGAATAAAATACGTAAAAAGGAATAATTATAATAATTAAAAATATTACATATAATATTTTACTTAATTATAAAAATAATATAATATGCACCTACTAACACAATTGAAGGGATGAGATCAAAAAGGGTTTAACTGATTTTTTTTCACAATATGACTTATGGGTATCGTTGGATTTAGCGTGAAATTATCTACAATAATACATTCTCAAAATACCGAAATAAAGCATAAATCTCGAGATTTTCAGTCTAAAAACGGCTTCGCTTAGCATAAACGCATTATTATATTTATTTTATTATATTTTTACAGTAATTGTATGAATTAATACTATATTTAGTATTTTCAAATAGAATTAAAACATTTTCAAGGAACTGAAACTTACATAAACCTTTTCTATTATTTTATAAGCACTCTACATTAAAATGACGCCATTGAAATTTAAAGTCAATTTTCTCGAAACTATCAATTTGACAGTTAAACCCTTTTTATTCTCACACCTTCAATTATAATGGATACAATAGCTTACATAAAAAAAACTTATCATTCATATATAGCGTCGAGATTAAAGAGTTTGCTATATATATTATACACGGTGGAATTTAATTCGTTCTTTTCCTTAAATGTAATGTACTCAGTGTATAGAACGCTCCTATATAATCAAAACCCAAAAGTACTTATGAAATAAAACTCAAATCTAGGTATTATCAAATTACTGCGAATTCAATTCTAAATAAAAGCCTTGCGATCAAAGGTGACTGACTGACTGACTGACATAGTGATCTATCAACGCACAGCCCAAACCACTGGACGGATCGGGCTGAAATTTGGCATGCAGGTAGATGTTATGACGTAGGCATCCGCTAAGAAAGGATTTTTCGAAATTCCACCCTTAAAAGGGTGAAATGGGTGGTTGAATTATTTCCCATAGGCCACGCCGCGGGCGAAGCTGCGGGCAGAAGCTCGTTCTAAATAAAAGCGTTGCGACATTGAACAAAGCATGTGTTTTACTACCTACGAATCATTTACAAAGCTCTCAGCCGGTGCCCGCGCTGTGTGTAGTAAAATAGGCATATCGGCTGTTATCCCGTAACTTTAAAAGAGGCTTTTTTTTAAATTGCTCCTTACGTACGACTATTCTATAGCATGGTCTGAGTACATATATTCAATAAAAAGAACGAATTAAATTCCACCGTGTATATATATATATGACGGCGGCTACGTCCAGTTATAAACTCTATGCGCAGCGGGCAGTACCGTAATTTACCCTGTGGCAGCATTTAAATGTATTACAGTGGCAACACCGGCAACTGTCGTCGCTGCCCCACCCATCTGGCTATATAAAGGGATCGATTGGTGTGCTACGGATCATTCTTGTTCCAGACACGGCGCGGTGTGGACATGCTGAAGGCCTATAGTTATATAGGTTGCAACCTACGCACTACCCGTTCCTGCCTACATATATACAATTATAGTATAATAAAATATATATGTATATATAATACCATATGTATATTTAGAAAAATTACGCACCACAGACATAGTGCAGCAATGCGGCCTCCTCTTCAGGTGTGACAGGTGGCTCTTCATATACATACATGTTGTCTGTAGACAGCCTAAAACAATGCACCACAATATTATGCACCACAATATTAGTTTGAAAACTATCGTGAGTGTGACACATTGTGTAAGATAAATAACGGCTAAAACTCACGTCAATTAAAAGTCGAAATTACTCCGACCAGGTTTCGGACATATTCGATGTCCTTCTTCTGGGAGCGAGTTGCTAACACTAAAAGTGTTAGTAACTGGCTCCCAAATTTATCTTACAAAATGCACCACAATATGTTAAGCGTTTCATAACGTTCTCGGCCCAATTTCCCATTGCTGGGATACGGACTTAGGACTTTTCTGCAAAGTTCGTCTAGGTAGGTACCACCGCTTTGCCAGTTATTCTGCCGCCAAGCAGTAATGCGCAAGGACTACTGTGTTCCGGTTTGAAGGGCACTGTAGCTAGTGAAATTACTGAGCAAATGAGACTTTATGACCTGATCTCACAGTCTAGTAATCTTGTTACTAGATTGTGTTGATGTCTCAGGATGACGTGCGCAGGGCAGTGTCATGCGAAACTCTATACTTTAGAGTTCCGAGTGACACTGCAACTGATATGGGCAGCCGTGTCGCTTAACATCAGGCGAACGGTTAGCTCGTCGGGCCATCTCTCACAGGGAGAAAGTATAGGACACAATCTAGCCACGCTGGCCAAATGCGGGTTGGTGATTGAAACATGATCACAAATTTTATGTTTCTTCATGAAATCATCATGTAGTTTCTTTACCGTTGTTTATATTCTTTGAAAAATCCATCTATTACACAATAAAACATTAACAAACTAACGGCTAGAATACTTAATTAATATTAATTATAATAATTAATTGACTGGCCTAATAGCTCAGTTGGTAGTAACCCTGCCTTCTGAGCTGTTAGGTTTTGGATTCGATTTCCACACAGTACAAACAGTTGTGCGATGAACATTGTTTGTTCTGTGTCTGGGTGTTATATTGTATTCTATGCATATCACAAAAAAAATTGTATCAGTAATCCATTTCCCATAGTACAGTAGTAGTAGCTACGCTTGGTTTGGAACTAGATGGCGCTGTTGATACGTCCACACATCTTTATTATTATCAACAAGTTGACCCGCCCCGGCTTCGCACGGGTGAATTAGTAAAACGCGGGATAAAAATGTCCTATGTCCATCTCCTGGTTCTAAGCTACCTCTCCACCAATTTTCTGCCTAATCGGCTCAGCCGTTCTTGTGTTATAAACAGTGTAACTAACACGACTTTCTTATGTATATACAGATATTTATCGGTGAAAGTAAGTCACCCCGTCGTCGCCGCCCGAGACACGTGTAGAGCGACCCGGATGATCCTATAGCAGCCGTAGTATCGGCTGCGCTAGGATCACCGGACCCTAGCCCTTCTGGCTCAGGTACCGTCCGGCACCGGTATAGGATACCAGCGTAACACAATCAGACACCGACCCCGCCGGCGAGGTCGACGTACCCCCCGTAGGTTAGCTAGAACGGTCGCGACTTTCAATAGGGTCCACTCTTCCAGTGGACGTAGTCTTCTCGATCCCCTTATCCCGGCAACGGCCCAAGCCGAGGCTCGCACCCCAGGGGGGCCTGCCAGTTGCCTCCCACTTTTGACGGCTGGGCGCCTTAAGCGAAGGTGACGCTGTAAAGGTCGTTAGAGACCAACAGCATTAGCTCGTTAAAAAATAAATCGGTGAAAGTATTTTCTGAATCAATAGTTTCAGAGATTACCTCGTACATACATATAAATAACTACCACCGTACACACAGTATGTATATTTTATTTGAGTATATAATACTCACAGATGTTCCGCAGTTCCTTCGTCCTCGGGGAACTCTTCGCGCGCACTCTCCTCAGCCGATGCAAGAAGCTGCAAGAACAAACAATTAAAAAAAGTCACCATTATATAAAAAAATATTTTAAATTACAGTTAAAATTATATCACCCATAATGTCTAGAGATCATAATAATAATATCAACAATAATAATAATAATAATAACGCCATGTGGAATGTTGACTCAACGAGCATTGTTCCGATAGTCGTTTCGGCGAACGGCCTTGTAGCGAAGAGCCTCGACCAACACCTCGAGAGGCTCTCGTTAGACGGTTGGATCAAGGGTCAGATCCAGAAGGCAGTACTCCTTGACACGGCACGTATTGTCAGGAGGTTCCTCACTCTGCAGCCCTAACCGCCGGGAGCTCGGGCCTTGCCCCGCTGCTGGCGGCACACTAGGTTTAGGTTTTTTTTATATTTTTGTAATACTCATTTTATAAAAATATTGTTAAAAACTTAGATTTAAGATTGAAAATAAATAAATAATAATAATAATAATGACAAAATAATAATCTTAATTAATTTAACATTAATAATAATAACTCCTTCAAAAGAAGAGTGAATAGGTCGCATCGTCACTTCCCATCAGGTGAGAGCGTGGGCAAATGCTAGACAAGTTTGACTTAAAAAAAATATATATATATATAACAACGACGACAATATAGAAAATTAAAACAAACCCTGTATACACATAACATAATAAGCAATAATAACCTGTAGAATGTCCTCGTGACGGATCATGAACTGATCCGGTTCGGGCGCGTCGTTCAGCAGAGGAAGCAGGAACTGGCCGAGGGCAGGAGCATCGGCCTCCTAGGAAAAAAATCATAGACGACTAGAAGTTGCCATGTGATCGCGACGACAACGCCCAACGATCACATACATAGATCATGGACCCTAACTAGGATTCCCTGTGTCTAGGGTCACAAACTACGAGAACCATGGTCCCACAACACCCAGACTCAGACCAAATAATAATAATAACGCCCAACGATCACATACATAGATCCTGAACCCTAACTAGGATTCCCTGTGTCTAGATATCCAGGAACTACGAGGACCATGCTCCCATAACACCCAGACTCAGAACAAGTAATAATAATAATAATAACGCCCAACGATCACATACATAGATCCTGAACCCTAACTAGGATTCCCTGTGTCTAGGGACCCAGGAACTACGAGGACCTTGCTCCCACAACACCCAGACTCAGAACAAGTAATAATAATAATAATAACGCCCAACGATCACATACATAGATCATGGACCCTAACTAGGATTCCCTGTGTCTAGATACCCAGGAACTACGAGGACCTTGCTCCCACAACACCCAGACTCAGACCAAATAATAATAATAACGCCCAACGATCACATACATAGATCCTGAACCCTAACTAGGATTCCCTGTGTCTAGATATCCAGGAACTACGAGGACCATGCTCCCATAACACCCAGACTCAGAACAAGTAATAATAATAATAATAACGCCCAACGATCACATACATAGATCCTGAACCCTAACTAGGATTCCCTGTGTCTAGGGACCCAGGAACTACGAGGACCTTGCTCCCACAACACCCAGACTCAGAACAAGTAATAATAATAATAATAACGCCCAACGATCACATACATAGATCATGGACCCTAACTAGGATTCCCTGTGTCTAGATACCCAGGAACTACGAGGACCTTGCTCCCACAACACCCAGACTCAGAACAAATAATAATAATAACGCCCAACGATCACATACATAGATCATGGACCCTAACTAGGATTCCCTGTGTCTAGATACCCAGGAACTACGAGGACCTTGCTCCCACAACACCCAGACTCAGAACAAATAATAATAATAACGCCCAACGATCACATACATAGATCATGGACCCTAACTAGGATTCCCTGTGTCTAGGGACACAAACTACGAGAACCATGCTCCCACAACACCCAGACACAGAACAAGTAATAATAATAAGAATAATAACGCCCAACGATCACATACATAGATCCTGGACCCTAACTAGGATTCCCTGTGTCTAGGGACCCAGGAACTACGAGGACCTTGCTCCCACAACACCCAGACTCAGAACAAGTAATAATAATAAGAATAATAACGCCCAACGATCACATACATAGATCCTGGACCCTAACTAGGATTCCCTGTGTCTAGGGACCCAGGAACTACGAGGACCTTGCTCCCACAACACCCAGACACAGAACAAGTAATAATAATAAGAATAATAACGCCCAACGATCACATACATAGATCCTGGACCCTAACTAGGATTCCCTGTGTCTAGGGTCACAAACTACGAGAACCATGGTCCCACAACACCCAGACTCAGAACAAGTATTTGCGCTTTTTTTTCTTCTGTGCACAAATACTTGTCCTGACGCGGAATCGAACCCACCGCCTCCGGGTCATGTAGAATCTGTATACCATATTTCGATAAGAGTACTTGAAAAAAAAAATACAGTTTTTACTCTAGAATGTACCGGACAGTTGAGAGAAAATTTAGACTTGAAGCAGATATACCTCGCTCGCTCGCTACCGCCGGGGCGAGATAATAATAATAATAATATGTGTGGACATCTCACACAACGCCATCTAGCCCCAAACTAAGCAAAGCTTGTACTATGGGAACCAGGTAACTGATACAATACTTAAATACTTTTTGTTTGTAAATTCATACATATATACATATTATACAATATAACACCCAGACACAGAACAAACACCTATGTTCATCACACAAATCTCGCCCCACCCCGGCGGCGGTCGGATCACGGGGGATTTTAGTGTGTTCGAGTCCCACATACCCCCTGCCACCACCCCCGTGGTGGCAGGGAAGTGCGAGGGCATATCCCCCCCCTAAAAAAAAAGATATAGCTCACTCGATCAGGACTCACTGGCTCTTTGTTCTCATAGTGGCAGGCGACATCGCCACCGGTAGCTGTTTCTTTCAGCGATGCGGAGCTATCTGAACTGCCGGCTGAAACAAACAGATGATTGAAGAGGTGAGAACAAAAAGGATTTAACTGTCAAATTGATAGTTTCGAAAAAATTTACTTTAAATTTCAACGGCTTCATTTTAATGTAGAGTGCTTATTAAATAATAGAAAAGGTTTATAAGTTTTAGCTGCTTGAAAATGTATTAATTCTATTTTAAAATACAAAATATAGCACTAATTCGTTCAATTACTGTAAAAATATAATAAATATAATTATGTTTTTTATGCTAATCAAACTGTATTCCTGTGTCAGATTAACGGTTTTTAGACTGAAAATCTCGAGATTTAAGCCTCATTTCGGTATTTTGAGAATGTATTATTGTAGATGATTTCACGCTTAATCAAACAAAATCATATACATGTCATTTTGTGAAAAAAAAAAAAACAGTTAAACCCTCTCATCCCTTCAATTGTTAAAAATAGTTGTACACATGTTATGTACGATTTTATTATAACTAGCTACGCCCTGCGGTTTCACCCGCGGATAAAAAGTAGCAGTAGTAGTAGAAAAAGGTTTGTGTTAATCCACTGTATAAGCTATCTTGGTACCGAATTTCATCCAAATCCATTCAGCCGTTTGAGCGTGAAGGAGTAACAAACATACACACATATAAACTTTCGCCTTTATAATATTAGTGTGAAGGGCAAGAGGGATGGTGCTAAAGAAGTTTTACTTCGTGTGGTCTAAGCAAACTCGCAAAGAACTTTTTATTTGTACTCACAAGCGTCATCGAGCTCCGTCCATTGATCGTCGGAGTCGGAATCGGCGCCGACATCGGACGCGTCGGACACGACTTCGACGCGACGCACTCGCATGCAAGCGGCGCGACGGGCCGCGGCGCTTCGACGACGAGATATCTACGAGTAAGATACATAACAATTTTTTTTTATGTCTGATGGCTTGCGTTTGACCACTATCGCACCTGATGGTAAGTAACGATGCGGTCTAGGATGTAACACGCTTGCCTAGAAGATACCTGTTCACTCTCGATTTGAAGACTCCCAGGTTGTGGTTATCGGGAAATACGGACGCCGGTAAAGCGTTCCACTCTTTGGCTGTTCGCGTGATAAATGTCGAACCAAATCACTTTGTCCGCACATGTGGGGTATTAACCATGTAACATCATCAGTTGGAAGGCGTAAACTGGTTACACTCCGTCGTCGCCGCCCGAGACACGTGTAGAGCGACCCGGATGATCCTATAGCAGCCGTAGTATCGGCTGCGCTAGGATCACTGGACCAGTCTAGCCCTTCTGGCTCAGGTACCGGCACCGGTATAGGATACCAGCGTAACACAATCAGACACCGACCCCGCCGGCGAGGACGACGTACCCCCGTAGGATAGCTAGAACAGTCTTTCAATAGGGTCCACTCTTCCAGTGGACGTAGTCTTCTCGATCCCCTTATCCCGGCAACGGCCCAAGCCGAGGCTCGCACCCCAGGGGTGCCCGCCAGCTAGTTGCCTCCCACTTTTGACGGCTGGGCGCCTTAAGCGCCCGCCCTCCCTCCCGGTGACACTGTAAAGGTCGGTAGAGACCAACAGCAAAATAGCTCGTTCAAAAAAAAAAGTCGTCCAATGGTGAACACAGGTCTCTCCCTTAAAACAGTGTTGTAAAAAATTTCTCCTGTTGCATTGTAATCAAAGTTCCAAGAACACCACCTGATGAAAACCGCGAAGTGCTGTTGGATGCAGGAAGCAAGCAGCTCTAAGTGGCGCTCTGTATCAGCGATGGACGTCTTCAGGCTGTTGATGATGATGGGTAGAACTTACGTCTTTCCCTTTGGCGATGGGCCTGCGCCGCGGAGCGCGTTGCGGCCTCGATTGTCGTCGTGGCCTTGCGCCCCTGCCACCGGACCAGGACGACGACGTGGAAGAACCACTGCCGGATTCACGGTGACCCATCTGCGCATTATCCATAACAATTATTTGGTGAATTTATTAATATGTTCCTTTTTGTCGAAAATAATTTGGGGATTTATTTCTGTTATGGTTGGCAACACTGGTTTGCATGTAATTAAACGAGACCGTTACTCGGCAAGAATAAAAAAACGAGTGTGCTTTAAAACTACAACCATTACACCGACCGACCGACCGGTGTTCGGGCAATAAAGATGCCCATCCTCAAGGAGTACGCGCGGCGGCGGTGGCGGCTCGGCGCTGACTGAGTGTGCTTTAGACCACACGACTGAAGTAAAACTTCTTTAGCTTCATCTATCGGCCGGTATAACTTTGTTTTTGCTTTGTGTAATGTTAATGCTATCTTGACAATTGTAAATTTAATACTAACATAATAATACAAATTTTAAACTTTTTTATGTTAACCAACAACTTTAAATTTCCGTTCGACTCGCCAACTTACTACTCAAGACAAGCGTGCGCAAAGAAGTTTCACTTCAAAAAATCGATGGAAAACGATCAGTCGTTGGTTTACAGACCCCTAATACGAAACGAAATGGTCAATTTAAGTGGCCCAATGTACTGGATTGAAGAAATACAAGGCAAAAATGTTGACACAAAGCAGTGTCTTCGATTTCCAGTAATACATTTTAAATAGTAAATTTGGAAAGGTTATTAGGCATTAGTTGACAGATTTCAAAAATCCTAAAACCGTTGCTGTCCTTGTCAAATATATGGTAATGTAAAAGATGGCTTTATTTTTAGTAAGGACTGTGAATTAAAAGCGTTCAAAATTGGACCTATACTCTATGGCTGAACTAATTGCGATTTTTATTTTATTTATTGTTTTGGACCTATGTAAAATTCTGTGCCAACCGAACACTAGGACCGATTCAGTCGCCAACAGTGCCTTACTTTCGGCCAGTGTTCGAAAGGATAATTATCGTGATGACTACAGATGGATAATTATATATTAATAACAAAAAAATGCGTTGTGAAAGTGAACTGTATTCGAAGGTGTATTTCCACACTTGGGTATATCCGAACGCACTAAGTGTCAACGTGCCGCGCCGCGCCGCCGCGGGGATTCCCCTTACCATAAAAATTCAGTTCGGATTTATGCTAAGTTGAATACGAGCTCATTGGTTTGTTAAGTATATTGTTTATTGCGTTAAAATCCAATATGGTCAATTGATCATACTTTATTTGTACACAAAAAAAATAGTGGGATAATTATCAACAAGCATATAATATTGCAATATTGCATAGCAATATTGTTTACAAAATCAAATATGCGCTTTATTAATTTAGTTTAGTTCAGTCTTTTTTTGAAAATGTTAGATTTTATAGATACTGTCTGTTTCTATATGTGATGCTACATATTATAGTTTTTAGTGTCAAGTAGATACAATTAGTTTTAAGTATACGATAAAATAGAAATTAGTTTCATGTCATGTATTTCTCATATATATGAATAATATTCTTTTGAGAAATAAAGTTCTTAAACCAGAATTATCTTGATAATTTCGAACCCTGCTTTCAGCAGATGTTTGTTACACTAACTCACACTTGGTGTTTAATTAATGAGTTAATCATACATTGCCTAGTTTCATCTAAGTCAAATTATCTAACACACAACCCGAGAATCATTGTATATTTACTTCTTCATTATCATTGACATTGCAACCCATTATATCATGCACAATTAATTAGATTGATGACTGATTGATCTGTAATTAATAAATAGTTCTTATCACTTTATTGCACATAAAATACAATAGATAAATATGGCCGATAACTAAAACACCAAGTTTATGAATTGGCCTTAGATGCTACTGTTGGCTGAAACTGGCCTGTGTTAAAATGATTTCATCATCATCATTATCATCACCATCATCATCATCATCAGCTTATATCGACTTTGACTATATTAGTCCACTGCTGGACATAAGGTTCACATTACACTTCAGGTATTCACTAATAATACCTCATTCTACAACCCTTTAGTAAGGATATGTCGTCAGTATAACGACATCTTGAAGGAACACCACAGCTCAGTTGATATCTTTGACCAAGAACTACCAAAATTTAAAAGAGACATTTTAGCTATCATTTCTGAGCTTTGAATGTTTAATTTGATTTTGCATTTAGATACAAATCGATACCATGAAAACATATTTAATTTTTTACTAACTACTTATTTTATTGTTTTGTTAATCATGATGTGTACACATGTTTTGGGATGTAACCTAGCTCAAAATGTTTGAAAACTTTTATTTTTTTGTTCTTTTGTTGGTTATATTCTGTTTTGTGTGCCAAATGAATAAATAAATAAATAAATAAGCCTCTCCCAAGGCATGCCACTGAGCCCAGTCTTCGGCTCTATTTGATGATTTCATAATTTTATTGATTAACATCTAGTGATTTGTTTTAAATGATATAAATCAATGCATTTTTACTGGAACCAAATTAATCAACAATTTTATTCATTAATGAGCTTCTGCCCGCAGCTTCGCCCGCGACGTGGCCTATGGGAAAATAATTCAACCACCCATTTCACCCTCTTAAGGGTAGAATTTCGAAAAATCCTTTCTTAACGGATGCCTACGTCATAACATCTACCTGCATGCCAAATTTCAGCCCGATCTGTCCAGTGGTTTGATAGTGTGCGTTGATAGATCACTATGTCAGTCAGTCAGTCAGTCAGTCACCTTTGAGTTATATATATTTAGGTTTTAAGTCCTATTTCTTTTCCTTGCAATTTTTTTGATATATATGATAAAAAAATTATTATTAAGACTGGTTACGAAGCTTAGTATAGGTGGTCCTATCACTGTATCACACTTTCCTGTATATATACTGTACTCTCTATCATGCCCCTAGCAAGAACTGTATATAACTAAGGATTTCACAAATATTTTAGAATACTTAGGTGCACTTTTTCAATAATGAGATAAAAGCTATTCATTGGATAAAACAAAATGCAGTGAAAATAAAAGAATAATGTTGTATAGAATAACATTTATCCAGTCATTAAAAACCACACCTTAAAAAAATATGCTTGTAATCACACTAATATTATAAAGGCGAAAGTTTGTATGTGTGTATGTTTGTTACTCCTTCACACTCAAACGGCTGAATGGATTTGGATGAAATTTGGTACCAAGATAGCTTATACACTGGATTAACACATAGGCTACATTTTATCACGGAAAGGTGAAACGTTCCCATAGGACAAGCAAATAATTAAAATACTTTTGCAATTTACAAATGCAACTAGTAGGGGTATAAGTTAGTGTATAGTTATAGTCAATATGTCAGCATAGACATCAACTATCATGAAAATTGATAGCAAACAACAGAAACACAAATTTGTATTGATATGACAGTTTCAATACATAAGTTATGTATAACCGTACAAAATTCCTCACTTGACATTGGCGGAATTATCGCTAAAAAGCGATAGCAGGTCATTAAATAAAGAGAAGAAGAAGTAGTTTTACTATGACTTGTCGCTTTAAATAGGGGTGAGATATTAAAACTGAAAGTTTATGTTTTGTTATTGTTATGATTAAGAAGTATTATGCTTTAATTCATTAAAATTGACTTCATTTTTCTGTGACTTATCAACTTTAAAGCCTTCCAAAACCTTTTTGGAAGTGGTCACCGTAGCCTATGGACATCTGTAACACCAGAGGAGCCATCACCAATGCATTGCTTACCCTGTAAAACTTTACTTAACTAACTTGCATGTAGTGATTTGATAGCTTTCGATGCAATGCCTATGCACTTGATTTCTATAGAATAATAGTGAAGCTGAAATGAATTTATTGTCATTTTAATAAACTATGATGGTGTATTTAATTTTAAACTTTTTTGATTCATAGCAGTATCACCTGATCAGCGTAATCATCCAATTAACAATAAATAATGTGAAGGAAAAATCACAATTGGCACAGTTATTTTGTCTACGGAGACAATGAAATCGCTGAAACAGTTTTTTTTTTTATTATGGTGTAATAGATTTATAACTTTAGCATAATACAACTGTTCTCAGAATTTCATCTAATTATAAACAACAACAATCAACCAATGGCATGATAGCTTTCTTTCCAAAACAATGTCACAACTGGTTTTCACTGCATACAATTATTGATGCATCATCAAGACATTTTGATAGATGTGAATTGAACATTCTATCTTTGTTTATGCCCTGCTGAGTGTCTACATTTCCGTCACATGTTCGGATTATAAAATTGGCAAGTACAAAAGGTCAATGACTCGTTTCAAGTAGTGAAAATAGGTAAATATTAGCAATAGGGCGAAAAAGACGGGCGCAGTCAGCCATGTTGAGTACTCACGGCGATCTCGAAGAGCGATGGGAAGTCGGGCTGCGACTGGCTGTCTGCGAGGCCAGCTAGTAGACCAAGCTCTGCGCTCAAGTCAGCCAATTCCGCGCCTATTCGATCCGCGCGGTCTGCATCCCCGAGCTCATCCTTCAGAATGTCTCCAATCTCGTCTGACGCTGCCGCCACCGCCGAAGCCACCTCGTCCGAAGGCACGCCTTCCTTCCCATGACCCTCGCCGCCGCCGGCGAAGATACCTGCTTCATCCGCAGTGCCAGTCCCATTTCGACCCAAGCATTTCTCCATCGAAAACATCATTTGCGAACAGAATAACACAACTCACAGCGCGAACGGAACATCTAAAGTCACAGGTGATTGTTTTCGATCACTCAATTAACTCTAATTTGGAAATATTAGGGCGAGATACCATTTTTTCATCGGCTCTGATATACCCCGAACTTTTTGACAATACCAATATGGCGACGATATTTTTAGGTATTTTATGACCAGTTGCGGGCGTATACATAACAATTATTAAATCTGGCAACATAAATAAAACTCTATTTAATAAAGTTAGTAGACTATCCAAGGAATAGAAATGGCAATTTATCACATTTTAATTTAGGTGAGTTATAAGTTAACAATTCATGATTTCATTTGTTTTTGAACTTAAATATAAAATGCTGTTTTTTTAAATTAATTAATCTCATGGCAATTTTTTTATGATTTTGCAAATGGCAATAATAAAAATGTTAATTGTTGATTAAATGTCACTTAATTTATGCTATAAGCTTGACATTGGCTCAATGTATTAATCGTGTGAAGCTAAACATATAAAAAAAAAATCATTCTATATAGTTTCAAAATTGCTAGCTACTCATCAGCAGATGGCGCTAATACAAATAATATCTGGCGCATTTTTTATTTTTTAAGACTAGCAACATTTACCTGGTAATGCCAAGTGTCAGTTTTAATTTGTCAATTTTGACATTTAAAGGGTAGAGAGGAATGCACAACCAAAGTATCGCACAGCCCGTATTATACGGCCTGGAATGTACGGCCTGGTTTGGTGTTCAACTGTTCATAGCTTCTACATGTCGGGCTATGCAAAACGCATCGAACAATAACTGCCTGCACTAAAGTAGTACATTCAATAATGCACGACTGGATTCTAAAGCCTGGAATCTATTCCCATCAAGGGTTTTTCTACAATAGAAGTCGTACAGAACTGGCCGCGTATTATTTGGTCGCGCATTCCTGCCTATACAAAATAGTGACTGTTTCTCATCTGATTCTGCGGCTGCGCGAAACGTAAATTCTTTCATGATCTAATTATATTATAATTCCTATACGAAAACCTATAATGCAGGTAAAATACCGCAGTGTGTTGCACGTGAAAACATGCACGCTTTATTTTATGAACGGTAGACCAGCTCGGGTAATTCAATTAGTGTCTTAATTAGCTTTCAAACTTCGACATAGTTTTTGATATTTTGATAAAGCGTTTTTACCAAGTTTAGCGTTGAAAAGTGAGCCATTGAAAGTTTTTATGGTAGGCTATACATGCGATAACCTAATAATTAGGTTGGGAGTGAGATAATGGCTGTGCAAAATAAAGTTTTATACGCTTTCCGAGGATGGATAGCTTTTGTAGCTTTCATGGATTTAGGCACTGCTGGACGTTCATATATAGAAAGAAGATCATTTCTGAGCCATAGTAATGGTGAAACAGAACATTTAGATGGTAAGAACCTAAATATAAAACTTTTAAATAACACTTCTAAATTATTTATAAGCATTATTTTTGACACATTACTTTTTCAAAACTAACAAAACATTGCTCAGATATCCTTATTATAGTATGAAAAAAATACTTTGAGCCTTTTTGAGCAAAAACCTAAAAGTGCAAAAAATACCCTATTTGCAATAAAATCCTGTGACCATTATAGAACAATTATTGTGTCACCCACTAATAGTGGATTAAATCTGCACTTGGTTAGCTTGCTAGATTATAGCCTACAGTATTTCTGTTAGCGGACTGCATTCCAGAAGGAACATATTGGGCAGATAGTCCATGAATTACTAGTTGCGCCCCGCGGTTTCACCCGCGGATAAAAAGTATTTTAATTATTTGCCCATCCCATGGGAACATTTCACTTTTCCGGGATAAAATGTAGCCTATATGTTAATCCAGTGTATACACTGCACTACACAAGCTTAATAGTTAATCCAGTGTATACACTGGATTAACTTATAAGCTATTAAGCTTTATAAGCTATCTTGGTACCAAATTTCATCCAAATCCATTCAGCCGTTTCAGCGTGAAGGAGTAACAAACATACACACATACAAACTTTCGCCTTTATAATATTATAATGTCAAAATGTATTTATTCATTAATTTTGTATATTTACGAAAGATGTAAAAAAACTTTTTAATTTAAATCACAGTATTCACCCTATTTGCATAGGTCTCTATGATTTAAATGCACTTGATAATAATGTAGGCTATATTAAATTGTAAGAATTATTTTGACTTGTGAATTGACATTTTATGAATAAATTGATTATGATTATGATTATTGGTGTGATGTGATACTGTACATTTTCTACATTGTGATGTAACGTGGCGTAAAGCCTGAAATAACATTCTTTTCTTTCTTTCAGTATGTATTTAATTTATGTTATAATTATCATTTTCAGGTGATTTTACTATATCAAGGATGCTTGGAATGTATTCTGTTTTAAAAGCATTAGCATTGATACACTGTACACTCTACATACATTACAGGCCGTAAGTACTTTTATGTAGTAATTTTTTTTACTTATCTATACATATAAAATAAAGATGTGTTAGTCACACTAACACATCTTATACTACTCTTATACTAAGTGGTAGGACTTTACTGCAAAGTTCGTCTAGGTAGGTACCACCGCTTTGCCAGTTATTCTGCCGCCAAGCAGTAGTGCGCAAGCACTGCTATGTTCCGGTTTGAAGGGCACTGTAGCTAGTGAAATTACTGGGCAAATGAGACTTTATGATCTGATCTCACAGTATAGTAATCTTATTACTAGATTGTGCTGATGTCTCTGGATGACATGCGCAGTGCAGTGTCACGCAAACCTCTATACTTTAGAGTTCCGAGTGACACTGCAACTGATATGGGCAGCCGTGTCGCTTAACATCAGGCGAACGGCTAGCTCGTCACGTCATTCCTTAACATAAAAAAAAAAAAAAAACTTTATAACTCAACAATGGCTTAACTGATTTGGCTGAAAAAATGTGGGAAAGTAGCTTAGAACCAGGAGACTGATAGGATATTTTTTATCCTGTTTGACCATGTTTTACCAGTTCACCCATGCAAAGCTGGCGCGGTAAAACTAGTTCCAAGTCCATCAGTACCAGGATTAACAATTACAATCTAAAAAAAAATCTACAATTACAAATCTAACACTATCTCAGGATCAGATGAACTAAAGATAGGCCACGGTTTTAAATATTAGTCACAGATTTTTAATTAAAATGGCAACCATTCATTCATTCAGGCTTAAAACACACCTTCAATGCATAAATAATTACAGCAAAACATCCCAAATGATTGTTTGTGTAGGTTTCAATCTAATCAACCAGCATTACTCTATTAGCATCCGTATTTTCCGATAACTACAACCTGGGAATCAAATCGAGAGTGAACAGGTATCTTCTAGGCAAGCATGTTACATCCTAGACCGCATCATTACTTACCATCAGGTGCGATAGTGGTCAAACGCAAGCCTATCAAACAATTAAAAAAAAAGACTAATCTAGTAATCACACAGCCTCTGTGATGGGGTGGTTGAGCAGGTCGGCTCATAACCCGGAGGCGGAGGGTTCGATTCCCGCGACAGGACAAGTATTTGTGTACAGATAACCGCATTGTTTTTTTTGTATGGGCTAATACTGTTGTTCTCTATAGACCCTTACAGCATCACCAGGTGGGGGTCCTCTTAGTTCCTGGGTCCCTAGACACAGAATCCTAGTTAGGGTTGTTGGGCGCTATTTATTTCCTTTTTTATATATCTTTTACAGGGTGGTTTCAATGGGATATTGGTCTTTGATGCTAACAATTATATTGTACTTTACCGAGGCATTCTATTTTCATTCAACAAACCTGAACTTCTATGTGGTCTTTCCGTGCATACTGAATAGTAAGTATAGATAGTAAGTAAGTATAGATTAGATAGGCAACATTAACATTAAACAAAGTTATAGCGGCCAATAGAAAGAGCTAAACAAGTTTTACTTTAGTTGTGTGGTCTAAAGCACACTCGTTTATTTTTATTTTATTTCAGTAATAACACTACTAGGGCTGATCTACCTACCATCCAAGCTGAAGCTCTTCGGGTCCATTCCAGGCTCTTCAGGGATGGACAGAGACATAGATGATGAAAACACACAGATATTACGTTCAATGGGAAATTTTAAAAGACGCAAGACCGGACATATTGTTAAGAACAAGCATGTCTGATGTTTATCTATATTCTGGCAACTTCGGCTATGAAGGTAAACAGAGAACATCATGTACCTTTTTTGATCCCAAGGGGTCATGCATAAATTACGTCACGCGTTAAGGGGAAGGGAGGGGGTCGATGAAGTGTGACAAGGGGGGGAGCGGGGCCCCAAATTTTGTAACATCACATTTCTTTTACAAAATATCTAAAAAAACACTGTAGTATTTATAAAAAAAAACTGTAGTTTTTTGTGTTGTAATACCATAGATATAATAATATTTTGACAAAGTTGCAATTATTTTTATTCTTTAGTAGGTACATACCTACCTATGTTATTCTTTAAATATAATTGCAACTCTGTCTGCATGGCTATAACTTCAAACTTCAAACTTCAAATCGTTTATTTGCAAATAAAACATGGTTGTCGAAGATTCATACAGATGGTAAGTACTTAAATAATGTATTCCGTACATGTTTTTTGCTATCACAGCATGCAAATCTTATACTGACCCTAGTCAGCATGAAACTACAATCACAATAATAAAATTCGATAAAATAAACTAAAACGTCAATAACAAATCACAAAACTAAAATAACCTAAAACGCATGTCAATATTACAGTAAAAAATGTGAATAATTCAGAATTTAGTGTCAATATTAACACAATATAAGGTTTAATTTGTATAGTTGGGTACGTCACACGTGAAGGGGGAGGGAGGGGGTCGACGAAGTGTGACGTTGTGTGACAAGGGGCGGAGTGGGGCCCCAAATTTTGTAACATCACTTTTTTCAAAATATTATATCTAAGTATACACACACAAATACTACATACCTACTAAAGAATAACGTAAAAATAGTTGCAACTCTGTCTACATTGACTATAAGGTTTAATTTTGTTGACAAATTTGCACTCACATTAGTCTTGTAGTAGTGACACCTACTTATATTGGTGCATAGGAGATCCGATAGGTGCAAGCCGAACAATTAAACTGCGTGGTGCGGCGAACAATACTTTTATTTAATAAAAGTAGCACACAAAAAATATTGTGCATATAATATTCCGTACAGGCAAGGCAACATTTGTAAGAATAATTATTGACATATTTATGATGATTAACTCGAAATATTAATAGATTTAAATTTGGACGGACACAGTACACAAGTAGACGACACAACGGTAAGGGGGAGAGAGAGAGAGCAACAACGGAAATAGAACCATATTAGAAAACCATAGTGTAAGTAGTGTTACCACTACAATATACAGGATTGTGGAGATTACAGACTATCTAACAATTACTACTGTCACGAGCCAGCCGCCTTTGAGAAATGCAGCTACGCGTTGCCGTGAAAAATGAAATAATTTCGGAACACCATTGTTTTAATTTCATAAATTTCTAAATGTAACGTTGCAAAATATGTGACATTCGAGTTTTGGCGGGAAAACGAAAAAGAACGCGTCGCCGCATTGTAATATTTTCCAAAACTTGTGTTATTTTCAGTGATAGTGCATAAAATTGGTCGTATTTTATTCGTTAAGTGCTGGATTACAGGCTTATTAGTGTAGGAAAGTGGTATAATGATGATGAAACGTTGCTTTTCGTGTTGTTTCCAAAACTCCATAGAAGCTTCTGGTAAAGTTGCCACCACTTTACTAGGAGTATGACTTAACTAGACTATGACTTGACAAACACACATATACAAGGTGGAATTTTCCTTTAATGTATGTATTCAGTCCATGCTATAGAATGCTCCCATATAACTAAATAAAAAAGTACTTATGAAATAAAACTTAAATCTAGGTATTATCAAATTTAAATAGGTACTAAAGAAAAGCCTTGTGACATTGAACAAAGCCGGTGTTTTATTGCCTACGAAACATTTACAAAGCACTCAGCTGGTGCCCGCACTGTGTGTACCGTTAAATAGATATTTCGGCTGTCATGCAGTTATTTTAAAAGGCACTAAATACTAAAACAAAATCGTTTTTTTTTTTATTTGGACCTTGTACTAATATTCTATAGCATGGTATAGAGTTACATTTAAGGAAAAGAGTGCATTAAATGCCACCTTGTATATAAATATAATAACGAATTAACTTCGGAAATGATCAATTACTTGACACTGGCTAAATACACAAAAGTGAGGAGTCAAGACAAAAACAAAAAAAAAATCCTACCCACATTTAAATTCAGGCGTTTATAAGTAAAGCTGCCTGGCTTGTTCTTAATTAAATTATACTAAAAAAATCTAGTCACTGAAAAATTTTTAACTGCTATTACTGTGTGTAAATTTTTATTAAGTTATTTTTTAATTAGGATTTAAGCTCGATGAAGAATAGAATCACTCGTTCTATGGACCATGACAGAATAAATACTCTACCTCATGATGTTGTAAAAGTTGATTCTTAATTACCGTTGATAATAGGCTATACTATTAAAATGAACAAGTAAATATTATTTTCACAATGAAGCTTAAAAATGAATGTAATAATCTAAATATATATAACTCAAAGGTGACTGACTGACTGACTGACTGACATAGTGATCTATCAACGCACAGCCCAAACCACTAGACGGATCGGGCTGAAATTTGGCATGCAGGTTATGACGTAGGCATCCGTTAAGAAAGGATTTTTCGAAATTCCACCCTTAAGAGGGTGAAATGGGTGGTTGAATTATTTTCCCATAGACCACGCTGCGGGCGGGCAGAAGCTCGTTGAAAATATAAGTAAAGCCGGTAAATAACTTACGGAGTAGTACGCTTTTAAAGTCTCATCGCCTGTCCCTTTCTCGCGAAAGAGATCGTGTAGCCCCTCACAGCTACTTAACTGTTGTGATACATCCCAAAGCTACCATAGAGATACCACAGCTTAGTAATGAGTTACTATGAGGACTGGTAACTGACGTCACTGCGTGTTTAGCCGTCTCTTTCACTCTTGTATTTTAAAATGCCTGTAACTTAGTAATTTTTAGAGGTAATTAATTTTGGTTTTCACGATTGCCTATTTTTTAAAATATATTATTTATTTATGAAATAAAAATATAGCAGTCAAATAGCCTACCACCAATACGTTAAACGTGTCAATGTTGACTTTATTGGTATAATTTATATATCTTGTTCATCAAAAAGCTGCATAATAATAACGCCTAATTATTATGTCATTATCATTATTTTTTTATTTTGATTTATTTATCTTTCCTTATTCATGAAAAGGTTGCATAAAACTGGTAATAAGTGCCAATCTACATAGTTCAATTACATTTAAATTGTTTTACCGGTAGAGCAGCGCAAGGTCGATAGCGACCATAACACAGTAGGACTCTATTGTGTCTATGAACCTGCTGCTTCATAGATTAAGGGGCAAACAAGTTACTTCTGGCTGTGTAATAGCAAAAAATCATAAGGTATTAATAAAATAGTATAAAAAACTGAAATATTGTTTGTAAGTTCAGGTTTTCACGCCTAAATGGTTGAACCGATTTCGATGAAATTTTGTACAGTGATTGCTTACAATTCCGAGATTATTATAATAGAATACATTTTTGAAGTGAAATTTCTTTACGCACGCTTGACTGGAACATAACAAAGTATTTTTTTTTATATTATTATTATGTTGGTATGTATGTCCGGTAAAATGACAATTCACAATTTATTGTTAAGCTGGCAACATTAAACAAAGCTATATTACTGCACGTGTCACGTTTTGGTGTTTCGTCTGACTTCAACTTGTTTGGCCCGTAATATAGCAACTAAAAAAGTTATTCCAATTTCTTTAATATAATAAATAATTGGACACGTTTTAGTCAATTAGAAGCCATATCTTAAATATTGATGTCAATTCTGAAAACTAATTTGACATTAATTTAATGTTGTCGGTATCTTTTTCATATTAATGGAAAAAACAAGGTCTAATTTTATAAATGTCAAATTAAAATTCATACTACTACTATTATAGGACTCGATTCACGATTTCATTAGTAATAAATCAATGTCAAAACACGAAATAATGTTGCCACACCTAGACGAATAGTTTTAGCTACAGTTCAAATTAAAATGTGAAATGTGTATCAATCAATCAGTCATAGTTACGATTTCCGGAAATTATGTTTTCCAATTATAACAATGTTTTAAAGGTTTAACAGTGACAATGATATATCAATCACCTAAAATATCTAAATTTACTTTACCAGATAAAACACAAAAGTTAATCAAATCTTATTAAAAGTTTTTATTCGTTTTGTATGACATTACTAATGTCGTAGTAATGTTCGATTGCTCTTTTCATTGTGATTTTAATCAAATATGATTTAGTCTAGTCTACTAATGTTATTTAATTATGTTTTGTAAGGATATTTTCTTATTGTAATGTTGCCTGTGTGAATACAATAGCATGATTTTGGAAAAAATGAGGTGGTCCGATAATGGTGTAAATATTGGGTCTCAATTATTACATTTGTCTCGGTCCTGTAAAGTTTTATTCTTTCAAATCATACTTATATTAATTTGAGTAAAACCAGCTAGACGATTAAGGAACATGATTGCAACCACTAGAAAAAAAATTGTATAGATTTGACAGTATCAATACGTTTTTATTGTGCATATAATGAAAAAAAAAAAGAAATTTTTAAATTAGGAATGATATTTCTCATTGCAGTGCTATCAAGGTTCCTTGATTACGACCCAGGAGCAACTCTTAAATTCCCGTTTATTACTGACAATCAATGACATGACATTTAAGAATGTTATTTCTAGTAAATTAGAGGAAAAACATGTTAATTGTTGAAGAGTTTTATTTTGATTGACTAATAGAAATAGAACGTCATTCTTTTAAATAATCTAAACATTATATATATAAAGAGATTTAATTAAAATATGCGTAAATAGTTTCATACTATTACAACACCCGCCCTCAATTAAAGCTCTAAAAATAAAACAAACAATAAGTATAAAAGAAAAGTAACTATGCTAATCCTAAACCTAACCCAGTAACACACTTCATATGCGCAACTCGTCCTAAAGGTTTTGTCAACATATCGGCATAGTTGTTGTCTGATCTTACGTAATCATATATAGTATAGTTTCATACTATTACAACAAAGAAAAATAATAAATAGTAATAATAACGTCCACCGATCACATACATAGATCCTGGACCCTAACTAGGATTCCTTGTTCCTAGGGACCCAGGAACTACGAGGACTTAATCCCACAACACCCAGACTCAGAAAACCATCAAATATACTTATTATTTTTGACAGCCTCTGTGGTGCGGTGGTTGAGCAGGTCAGCTCTTTGTAAAATTTGGGATACAGGTTCTATATAACCCATTGCGGCGGGTTCGATTATTATTATTATAATTCTTTATTGCACTAAAAACGGTACAAACGGAGGACTTAATGATAAAGCATTTTCTACCAGTCATCCACTCGTAGTTTGAGAAAGAGGGATGTAGGCGTGCATCAAACTTTATTTTATTATGATTACTGCGGCAGGATAAGTGCACAGAAAAAAGCCGCAAATACTTGTTCTGTGTCCGGGTGTTGTGTGTGTGTGTATGGTTCTCGTCCTCGCTCGGTGACGCTGTAAAGGTCGGAAGAGACCAACAGCATTAGCCCGTTGAAAAAATAAAAAAAAACTATGGTTCTCATAGTTCCTGAGATACAGGAAATCCTAGTTAGGGTCCAAGATCTATGTATGTGATCGTTAGGCGTTTATGATTACAATTTTTACAGAAAACAAAAGATCTTTTATGACAAACCCTTAATCTAAGAGTTTTTTAAATCTTTGATAAGCTTATATTAGATGGTGTAATGACAACTTAAGCAACGACGTGACGACGACGGCGCCATTACACGCATTATAGGTGGCGCCACAAAACTAGCGCTGCGCGTCATTGCGCAGACGTCAAAATCTAGCGCAGCGCGTCATTGAGCAGAAGTATTTAATTTGTGACTTCTGCGCTAGAGTTTCGTGCCGCTACTTATACCTATCCTATATTATCCTATACTTGAGTGATTCCTCTTAATTCACTTTGTTATGGACCACATTGTATTTTTTTAATGAAGTGTGTATGGTATGTTTGAAATATTGTTATTTGTTGCTGCGTGTGTTATATTATAAAAATAGTTGTAAGTAATTAAAGCAATAAGCTCAAAACGAAGTGCTTTTGGTAGTGATTTTATGGTTAATAATATAGCTAGATAATTATTGTATGTACAAACGAAATGAACGCTTTACTGGTTTAAACAAGAATTAAAATTTATATAATTTTTGGTTAGTTTTAGCACTTTTACAAGTCAAAATCAGGCAAGTTAAAATATGTAGCAGCGCTAAGTTTTTTTTTAAGTTTGCTTGACCACTTAAATAACCTAGTAAGATTTTTTAAAATCAAAAGCGTTTATTTCCTCCAAAATTAAACACAGAATTTTGTATGACGTTATGGGAAAAGCCAAAATTTTGTTATGTGCATTAATTTTGTCACGATATATTATGACTTGAGAACTTTTTTGATGTGCGAATATTTTTATTGTGGATAGTGTTCGTAATAATGGTAACCCTGAAGAACGCGAGAAACAAAAAAGGCGCGAATAAAAAATCTACTGACGAAATTTCACGAGTAACTTCTTTAGATTGATAAAAATTCAGCTTTTTTTTTGGCGCGAAAATAAAATACCTATCTACAATATTTCACGAGTAACCTCTTTAGAGTTGATAAAAATTTTGCTTTTTCTCATAAAGTTTAAGATAAATAGTTAAATTAGAATTATAAAATACCTAACTTATTATAGTGAACGGACCACACATTACCAGTGCCATATCATAATATTGTTACATTTGGAAAAATAAACCACACTTTTAAAATATATCAAGTTATTTTATTGCCGATTAGCGTTATATACTCTTTGATTGCCGACTAGAAGAAAAACATTTGGGGGACTTCTAGATTTACTGTAAGTACTCTGTAGTTTTGGCGGGAAAACGAAAAAGATCGTGTCGCCGCATTGTATTATTTTCCAAAACTTGTGTTATTTTCAGTGTTAGTGCATAAAATTGGTGGCATTTTATTCGTTAAGTGCTGAATTACAGGCATGAGTGTGGGAAAGTGGTATAACGATGGTGAAAAGCTTCTTTACGTGTTGTTTCCAAAACTCCATAGAAGCGTTTGGTAAAGTTGCCACCACTTTACTAGTAGTATGACTTGACTTGACTAGACTATGACTTAACTTGGACTGTGACTTGACACGTTATATAATAGGTATTAATTAACTTGAGAAATTATCAATTATTTGATACTGGCTAAATGCACAAAAGTGTGGAGCCAAAACAAAACAAAAAAAAGTACTCTGTAAATTCACTCCAAGCACGGTCAATAGCATGGACCTACATCGGAATCGACAGAGCATATTCAATAAATGGGTGTCCATTTTGATTGGTGTGAGTATCCAAAACTGCATTAGTGTGCGTGAGTAGGGAAGTGACCCCTATTACACAATGTATCGATATATACTAAACCTAGCCAAACAGTTTTGCAGAAAATAATAAGACGAAAGGATTTTCTGAGTACTTTATTACAAATACAGTCTTTTTTATTTAACAATGAGCAGTAATGATTTTAAAAACTTATGAGCAGTAATGATTTTAATAACTTATGAGCAGTAATGATTCTAATAACTTAAGAGCAGTAATGATTTTAATAAAATGTGATGTAAGGTCCTTGGTCAACAGCCTATCAATACACACTAATAGAAGTGCCAATTTCTTAAAACTGTACGAACTAACGAGTATCTGCCCGCAGCTTCGCACGCGGCGTGGCCTGTGGGAAAATAATTCAACCACCCATTTCACCCTCTTAAGGGTGGAATTTTGAAAAATCCTTTCTTAGCGGATGCCTACGCCATAACATCTACCTGCATGCCAAACAGTCCGATCCGTCCAGTGGTTTGGGCTGTGCGTTGAAAGATCACTATGTCAGTCAGTCACCTTTGAGTTATATATATTTAATAGATATAGTATTATATTATCTATGCTTATATGTGTGTGTACACCACTAATAGTACTAACGCTTCTGATGCAGGCGAAATGAAAAGGATGCGAGATATTTTTAGTTCGTTTAGCATTAGATAATGCGAAATATATAAATCGCTATTATTACCACCGTAATAATGCCAAGGTACGACTGACCTCAGCTCAGTTGGTATATTAGCTTCCAAATTATAGGTTGCGTGTTTGATTCTCACCCAGGACAAACATTTGTGTGATGAACATAGTTGTTTGTTCTGTTTCTGGGTGTTATATGTACGTAATTTACAAACAAAAAGTATCTAAGTATTGTATCAGTTATCTGGTTCCCATAGTACAAGCTTTGCTTAGTTTGGAGCTAGATGGCGCTGTGTGAAATGCCCACATATATTTATCTATTACCAGGTTTATTAATGTATTAGTTTGTCTGTTCAAATTTAAAAAAACCAGTGTCGTTATAAATCAAATCCCATAGTGTGAGGCTACGATTGCACAACATAAGGACGAAAAAAATTAGACAAAAACAGTAAATAGTAAAATATGTTTATTGATACTTTATTAAACTCAAATTAAGTACATCATTTTAATTTTACCGTACACCAATATATTAATAAATTCTCAAGTTATAAAATAATTTACACTAAATTAAATAAATTAAGAAAAGTGAAAAACACAATGTAAAATAATGGTTTCTTAAATTTATGGAATGCAATATAAATTTATATTTATACTAATACATAAAAGTAAATAGTTCGTAGTTCCATTTTGTCAAGTTTTTAGCGTGAACATAATCACTAAAGCCCGTATTACCACGTCCACGCGTTAAATACGTTGTCGTAAATCTCTGCTCAAGACGAGATTTCATTCACAAAATGATCAAATAGTAAATAAAATCTCTACTTAAGAATCAATAATTAGTACGGGCCTTAGGCAAAATATTTCTCATAGGGAAACAAAAATCATGAAGATGTAGCACATGGAGTCCACACTTCATATACTTCTTCTTCTCTTCGTTTAATGGCCTGCTATTGCTGTTTAGCGATCATTCTGCCAATGTCAATTGAGGAATTTTATACGAAATTTATGCCACAATAAAATGGTGGATATTTTACTGAAGGCTCTAGGAAGCCTTGAAGTGAACGAAAAGGTATGGTTTTAAAACTTGGAACCACATGCCAACACTCATGCGCGTTCACGAACACTTAACGGATAATAATAATCCACCCTTATCACACATTAATATTCAAAAATACACAGGTTATAGAAAAAAGTTCAAAATTCATAACCGCCATTTTAGTATTTTTTTAACGACCCGAATTCACATGCATTAAGAATCTTCGTTTGATGTGCATCATTCTACGTGACATTGGCAACATTGTGGTAACCTCTCCACAAAGGCCTTAACCAAGCGTTGAAGTTGTCAATACCGTACACTAGTAGTGGTCGTTGAATAAACGAACAGTTTTTTTCAACTGTTTCTCTGCCGTGAACGAATATACTAGTTTATAGTTCACTGATAAACATGTTTACGCATATCTATTGGTTCGCTCGTCCGTCGCATAAACCGTCGTAGACGCTTAGAAGTCCTGTCTAAGCGTCTACGACATAAAGTAGTCGAATATTGAACTGTTTTATCAACTAGTCTATGGTTGACGATAAACGGTCTCGTTGCGTCGACTGTAAAGGCGTCAACGACCCACCACTACCGTACACCATTTAAGAAAGGGAGATAGATATGAACCGAGTGAAACGGCAATATAGTTCGAGATGAACCAGTATTTATGTACGTCCGGACTGCACGTTGGCCGTGTGGTCACGGCATTATGAGAATAGGATACCCAATCTCTCCTCTAAGAGGCGGGATAAGAGAATATCCGGAGAATGAGCATCGGCAACATTCTCTACGGTAAATTAAAATCTGCAATATGACAGTTAATTTGTTGTGTTCACGACGCCATCTAGTTGTAGATTCGGTACTAATTTATAAAATTAACCCCTATAGGATTTTTGGTTTTGTCATTTGGACCCCTGTTTTTCACGTTTCTACACCCTTTTTCCAGCTGTTTTAGTAATAATCTGGAACCGGAGCACATGCGATCTTTACAAAGTCTTCGTACCTCACAGTTCCAGCGTTAGTCACGTTAGCTTCGCGGAAAATATTGTCCACCTGGAAACAATAATATTTATTAATGGAAACAGACTTCTCGTGGCACAAGCAATACTGTGTTCCGGTTTGATGGGCATTGTAGCTTTTTTTTGTACCCTGCTACTTGGCAATCTCACAGAACAAAGTAAAAAGTGGAAAGTTAGCCTATATCTTTTGTAAGTTGGCTAAATCTAAGAAGTTAACGCATGTCTGTACTATCAATTTTTATATCCCACTAAGTTCCTGCTCGGTCAACTGGGTTTTAATTCTTTAGCAGTGAGAAGATTGTTAGATCAACTCACTATGTGCTGTAAAGTTCTAAGAGGCTTAGTCGATTTCCGTGATTTAGGCGACCGAGTGTGCAACTTGTTTGTCCCGGACAAATATGTGCGACACAGGCCCAGTAACGACACACGCTGTTTGCTGTCCCAGGTTCCCGTACTGTGGCCCGAGCCGAGTCTCCCTTATACCGGTCCCTGCGGAACTTAAATGCACTCCTCGACGCCAACCCTGATTTTGATATCTTTTTTGACAATTGGAAAACTGTTTTATATGTGTGTTTGATCTATTGCGAAAATGTTTGATCTGTATGTGCTTATTTGAATTTGATTTATGACATTTCATTTTAAATATATTATAATTAACAATTTAGTAGTAAGTGTAATTGGTCAGAAACCGTTCTTATTACAATAAATAAATAAAAATAAATAAATAAACGTCATGGGACCCGAAGTATACAATCGACTGCCAGAAAACGTCACAGAGGTGGACATAAGCCTTAATTGGTTTAAACTGCGACTGAAACGCTGGCTCATCGAGCAAACCTTCTATAACTTTGATGAATTTGTAGCATTAGGCCTCATTAAATAATACTATATTATACTTAAATTTTATTACATTTAATTTCTAATGTTAACAATTTTTAACAAGTTTTATTTTCTTTTTATGTTATTAAAACGAATGTAGAAAATACATTTATAATATGTACCTACGAGTACTTACAAATTTGACCTGTATTTCTATATACCAATAAATGACTAGGTGGTAGGACTTTTCTGCAAAGATCATCTAGGTAGGTACCACCGCTTTGCCAGTTATTCCGCCGCAAAACTACTGTGTTCCGGTTTGAAGGGCAATGTAGCTAGTGAAATTACTGGGCAAATGAGACTATGATCTGATCTCACAGTCAAATAATCTTATTACCAGACTGTGCTGATGTTTGAGGATGATGTGCGCAGTGCAGTGTCACGCGGTACTTTATATTTTAGAGTTCCGAGTGACACTGTTCTGTTATGGGTGGCCGTGACGCTTAACATCAGGCGAACGACTACGTCATTCATTAATATAAATAAAAACATATTTACTTTTATTTTGCTTATTACCCGATAGTAGTGATCACACTAATATTATAAAGGCGAAAGTTTGTATGTGTGTACGTTTGTATGTTTGTTACTCCTTCACACTCAAACGGCTGAATGGATTTGGATGAAATTCGGTACCGAGATAGCTTATACACTGGTTTAACATATAGGCGTTTTATACCAGAAAAGTGAAATTTTCCCGTGGGATGAGCAATTAAAATATGTCATAGGACAACGGGTGTTATTTCAGCATGTGCTGTGTTCACAGGACATGAACCACATACCTCCCTAGCGGAGAGCCCTTCGCCCCAGTTCTGTAGCAGATTACGCAGCTGTCGCGCAGAGATTACACCTCTTTTATCTTTGTCGGCGGCTTTAAATGCATTTACCACCTGAAAATAAAAATTTGTGGACATTTCTTTTTTTCGTTAGTATTAAAACTCACCGTGTATCACCAGGTAGAATGAGGTTAAAAATGAAAAAAAAAAAAAAAAACATCCGTCTTATTTCAATAATATAAACCTGGACTAAGCGTGGACTAAAGATAGTAGGTACTATTACAAAAACAAGTTAGTCCTTCGATGACGATTTTTTGAGGGGGCGAAATGCCCTCGCACTTATGTATGTGGGACTCGAGAAGGGGTCGCGACTGCAGTCCAGCCAACTCGGGGATCGTCCATGGTCTAAAGTTAGTCCTCCGATGATCCTAGTTTAACTATGGTACTAACTCCCTAAACGAAAGAAACTAGCGCCACGGTGGTTGAAAAATGAAACTTTTAATATTTAAAACTATTTACGCGATAAACGTCAATGTTGGGTTATCAACCTTCTTTGTTACACAATTTTGAGGTTGTCTTGGTCTTTGATAAAATATATCTACTCGGTTCAGTTTTTATATTTTGTTGCTCCATTTTTACGATATTTATTATAATTACAGTTAGTTATAACAGCAATAAACAGAAATATCAATTTTCGCGCGTTAAGCAACGTCTTATTTACGTCTTGATTCTCGCAAGCCTCATTGGTAACTATTAAAACTTAATAGATTTATTAGTTTAAAAACATTGTAGCAAAACTGACTTTCACGAATCTGATTATTTATTCATTAAAATTATTTAGAATTTTAAAATTCTAAATATATGAAACATGAAAAGCGGAATGTGAATAAATGTGGTTCAAATGAACAAACTTTTTTCGTATTTAATCTATGGTCAATATTTAAACCATATACTATCTCTGGTATCAGCTGGTCTTCGATTAGTCACCGTTTTGTAATAAAGTCAAGGTCTAACTACTTAGTACCGTAACAAACTAGGACTACTTAGTCCAGGTTTAAACCTCCACTTAGTCCACATTTTGCAATAAGACTGAATGTGATTAATGAATGGCCCCTTATTAATTAACTGTAACTTACCTCTGTCGGCAGATTCTCTGCTCGAGAGTGTATATGCATGACCTCCAAGAAATCAGCAAAAGACATCTTACCACCTTTGCCTTTTAGATAACCTGGAAAATCAAAAAATTCAGTGATGCAATCCGGTCTCAATATTTCTAGCAGTCACATTAAAACCCAGGTTCATATGTCACGGGTACAGTAAATAAATTTAAAAAGCCTTTTAATTAATAATGGATTAATATTTTTGAAATAATAGGTTATTATTGTATTTTTATCTCTTCTCTCTATTTTAATTTTTTCCTTGCTCCACTGCTGATTCCTCCACTTTTAAATCACGGAGCTATTTACGGGTAAGCTCCTCCATAGAGACTCAGTTTTCTCTGTCTTCTGCTTCCTGAATCCAATAAATTTAGCACTATTACTTGCTTTGCCTTTCCCAAATGGCCCTTTCCATTTTGTAATTGTATGTCCTGCTTCTGTCCTTAATTCTTGCCACATGGGCTGCCCATTTCCATTATATTTTCCTTTTATTTTTTTATTTGCATAATACTACAAACATGTTTATTTACAAAATGTGAATGTGCTCTGATACAGTATTGTATTAGTGAGAAGTAGTACAAATACACAAACCTGCGAGTTCTTGTATAGTTGGGCTCATTCCCAAGGATCTCATGACAACCGTCAGCTCATCCAATGAAGTGATCTGCCCAGAACGGGCAAATAGATAGAAGCATTCACGGAACTCTGAAACATATCGCTATCCTTCTCTAACATGCACTAAACTTACCTAGAAACCATACTCAGTCTTTATTTATCTTTTATAAGGATTTCTGTTTGGGGAAGGGAAGTGACAAGTTCCTTTTTGCTAGTTCATTCATAATTCAAACAGCTGAGTGGAATTCTCTTTCAGCTTCCTTGTTTACTACAAATTACTATCTCTTCAAATCAAGATTAAATAATCACCTTATGGGAAAACAAGCTCCAGTATAGACCGCATCATCACTTTCATTAAGAGAGATGTTAAATGAAAGGGGCATAAAAAAAATTAGTCATATTTTACTACGTTTAGTACTTCCGTTTTGTTATATACACAGCTGTATAGACACAGCAACGCATTGTGACAGTGTTTTCTAACTAAATAACATTTTTCTGAGTCATAAAGAAAGATTTCAACAGACATAATCAGTAAGAAAGTTCCACGTACCATCAATGTCCTGTTCTTTGAAGTAACGCGCCTGAAATGAGTGAATAAATGATTAGAGTTATGAGTGTTATTTTTGAAGAAAATAGTCATCAATATTAACTTACCATTGCGACTGTCCTACTATAAAATATATAAAAATACTACAAACGTAAACAGTACATAAGTAACCAATTCAGAATCAAAGAGTATTATAATCAATCCTCTACTTAGTCTGTGATTATAATATAATCACAAACTAGATAGAGATACAGTAGAATATGTACTTTTTTTTTGGCTCCACACATTTGTGTATTTAGTCAGTGTCAAGTAGTTAATAATTTTTCATGATAGTTTATATTATATAATGTGTCAAGTCAAGTCACAGTTAGAGTCATCAAGTTAAGTCATAGTCTAGTCTAGTCAAGTTATACTTGTAATAAAGTGGTGGCAACTTTACCAGAAACTTCTATGGAGTTTTGAAAACAACACGAAAAGAAACGTTTCACCATCATTATACCACTTTCCCACACACATGCATGTAATCCAGCACTTAAATGTGGCATAAAATGCCACCAAATTTATGCACTTACTCTGAAAATAACACAAGTTTTGGAAAATAATACAATGCGGTGACGCGATAATTTTCGTATTCCCGCCAAAACTCCGACAGTATAATAACTGATGAAATTCGAACTTCAAAAAAAACTTCCTTTTTTAGCGGAAAATGCACAGACAACTAATTCTGCAATGTGAAGTAATCAGCCATGTTTTAACCGTCAAAATGCACTGCCTTTCAATTTGACATATGTTTCATCGCCTGAGTTGCTAATCCTATACCATAACTTTTAATACATAAAAGTATATTAAAAGTTATTGATAAACTTAGTTTTACATGCGTCTGTCTCATATTTTTTACATCCTTTATACTTGAATCATAATCTTTTTGGGATGGTTCACCTTTGCACTATAAGAAACTTATATTAGATATTTGATAATAATTACATTTGTTGTGATACAAAATAAATTATTTTACAGTACTTTAAAGCAAAAATAACTATATGCCACAATTTTCCTGCTATCATAAGTGTGAAAGTAATGATGGCACACAATAAAAACACATATGCCTACAAAAACCGATCCAACTAAATGTTATGTCTGAGTACAACTACTGCGCATGTAATATAGTCAGATTCTACCCAATTAAGAGCTACGCGTTAAGCTGAAACTACCACCAGTAGTGAGTTGATGTAATGAGAACTTCTATTTATTCAAACTCACAGTCTTATTATGTTTCATATTAAGAACAATAACTTAATTGTAAGTACCTAATCACTAGTGAAGTGCTACAAATATCCTATTTGTAACAAAATCTTTTGACTTTGACAATTCTCGTATATTAAAATTCTACTAAAAATATGTTTCACAATCACCAATCAAACAAATGCCTTATCTTACGTATATCTATGGGTATAATAATCGCCTGTCTATATCTATCCTTGACTATGGTAGAAAAACCCATAAACAAAACCAGACATTGTAAAAACTAAAAATGTCAAATAAAAATAGCCTATGATGAAAATGGCCGCCCAATCAGCTGACAGATGCGAAGGATTATTTTTCCATGGTGTAATTATCTAAATTGAGCAAATTATTACATAAAACATTTTACTATCTCCTGTTCAGTGCGCTACGTGCTGCTTATTGTGTTTTTCTTGAGTTTTTAGCAATGGGAATCGATTGTAAACGTCTGTAAGTAACAGTCATAGATTTTTTTCACTGTCGATTTTCAGGTTAAATTTACATGTAACCTTGTACTTGCCATTGATAAAGGTTTAGAAAATATGTTCTACGACCTTCGTAGGCGCTAAAAATACACGACAACACGGAAGTCATTTTTAAGATAATGTGGTATCGATTAGTGAAAATTCATTTGGTTGCTTGCTCTTCTGAACATCAATTAATCAGAATATTATCATCATTGTCTAGGTTTATCTTATCCTAGTCGGCTTTACGCGTAAACTGCCTATAATTTAGTCAGTCTCGTAATATTTGACAGCAATTTTTCTGTTACATAAAAGTTGACTTACATTACCAATTATTAATTGAAAACTTCGCTTACTTTGGGTAGTTAAGGTATTATTTAATTAATTATGCAAGACTAAATAATGCGATGTACATCAAAATACATGTGATACATCTGAACACATTTAATTTAAGGAAGGTAAATATTTGATAAAGTAGTTTAAATTTTTTTAATAAACCAACACACATCAGCTTTGAGTCTGATGAAATGTACTGTAATATAAACTATACAATATTTATTATAATAACTATACAATTGAATTGAATCTTAGTTAGTGGCTTCTGCAGCAACTTCACTAAAATTTCGCCAATATCATGTACTAAGATAGATTATCAAACAAAAGACATTTTTCGGTAATTTAAGTAATTTGGCCGGTGAAAATGATTACTGTGATATACTCTCTACTCTATACTGTAATCCTACATTATATAAACAATATAATATAGAATTAGAATAAGACTTAACAAAATGCCTTAAGTTTTGTGGCAGAGAATGCCTTTAGTGGTAAGATATTGTCTTTTAAAGATGGAGCACCAACCTCAGTTTTATTTAATACAAGCTTCTGCCCGCAGCTTCGCCCGCGGCATGGCCTATGGGAACATAATTCAACCACCCATTTCACTCTCTTAGGGGTGGAATTTTGAAAAACCCTTTCTTAGTGGAGACCTACGCTTTACAAAGAACACACTCTCCAAATTTCAAGTTTCTAGGAGCAGCGGTTTAGACTGTGCGTTGATATATAAGTCAGTCATTCAGGACTTTGAATTTTAAATGTGTAATGAATTTTTTCCTGAACTATATTAAGTTTGATCCTCATTACTTTTGGATCAAACTTGAAATAATAAAAACGTAATAATTGATCCAATGTAAATAAATAATAATAAATTTTTATTGTCTTTTTTCAGCTTCATCACAGAGAATACCTACATTCTCTGAAACCTTTGTGAATCATGGACGAACCTATAAAAGAAGAAAAAATATATCTCAATACAAAAAACACTTAGTGTAACCAAGTAACAATATTAATATTAAATAGAAAGAGATCTAGTCTCATTGTTGATAATAGTAAATAATTTAACGGAATATCTTTATTATTATAGTATTTATTTATCGTTATAATAGTAAATAATCACTAAATCAATATTTAAAAAATATATAATTCCAATTTTATTTTGTATGTAATACAAATAAGTTTATAAAACTTCGATAATAGTTACCAAAGAGTTATAAAAGGTATAGAAGTGGAGGAGCTCAATAATAGATGTTGTTGAATTTATGGAACCCGACAGAAAAAAAAGTAGAGGAAAAGTTAGACAGGGACAGCAAGACAGAAAGAAACATGGCCGCCACAATGGTAGAAACACCCCCACCACAGCTAATAACCACTATTGAATGGAGTATGATGGATAAGAGTAAATTCTTTCCATTGTACACGCTAAGTAGTTTCACAGGTAAGTTATTAATTTACTCATGCCCAAACAAAATGCCAAAGTCACCTCCTGTGCTGCCAGCAGACTTTTGCAAAATCTATCAGAATGTGTATTTTTTTATTTGGCACACAAAACAATACAATCAACACAATAGCAAAACTAAATTTTTACAAACACTTTAAGCTCGGTTACATCCCAAAACATGTATACATTGAAATTATAAAATAATTAGTTAGTTAAAAATTAAATGTGTTTTTATGGTTACGATTTGCATCTTAAATGCAAAATAATCAAACACTAGATATTATATTATATACTAGACACTCCTATATAAGACCTTTTACAAAAATCGCCATTTATGTCTTTGCGAAGATGTTCTTCTATACAGGGGCCTTACCTAAGTCTGGTGGAGATCGTAATCTTGTTCTCTCTTGCTCGCATTTGTGGACTTGTTAATTGGCGCGTGCGAGATGGCAGGCGAAGCCGATTCCCAGAACGCTTACGCGGTAGGGGTACAGATCACATCATTAGCTGGAAGATGTCCACAGAGTTTTGGCGGGAATGCGAAAAAGATTGCGTCACCGCATTGTATTATTTTCCAAAACTTGTGTTTTTTTCAGTATTAGCGCATAAAATTGGTAGCATTCTATTCGTTAAGTGCTGGATTATAGGCGTGAGTGTGGGAAAATGGTATAATGATGGTGAAACGTTTATTTTCGTGTTGTTTCCAAAACTCCATAGAAGCTTCAAGTAAAGTTGCCGCCACTTTACTAGGAGTATGACTTTGACGTGATGACTTCGACTGTGACTTGACACATATTTACGTGAAATATCATTAACTTGATAATATATTAATTACTTGACACTGGCTAAATAGACAAAGTGTGGAGCCAAAACATTTAAAAAAAAAATGTCCACAGCTGACCACAGACCTCTATAAAACGCCACTTTGGAGGTTTATTATAGGAGGGTTGCCATAATCAGGCACCTTGGCGATTGCAGTAGATTATAATGTACAGAATACTGCTGGTCATTCAGTGAAAATTTCCCTCTCTCTTACATACGATGGAAACTTATGAAACGGTCCTATTTTTATGCTAGGACCGAATGATTCTTCTGTATGTAGTTCTTTTATTAAATTTGTTTTCAGTAAGATGCGCACTATATCCGCTTACATTGGTAAAAACCCAAATCCAGATACAGCGGAAAAAAGAAGCTTACAGTGGCATCACCGATGCCATATCCAAGATATACCGGAATGAGGGGGTTTCCGGACTTTATAGAGGCTTCTGGCTATCCAGTGTAAGTAAATATAAAAAAAAAATATAAATCCGTAAAAAAAAAAATATGTATAAATCCGTATTACAGAATGATGCTCAGTCATCGATCGATGCTCAGTCATCGATCATGATAGTTCATTAAAATGAGTTAATTAATGAATCACTCATTCAGTTTTAATGTTATGAGACTTTGATCACCGTCCTTTAGATAGATAGATAGATAGATGAACTCTTTATTGTACACACCTAATAATAAAAAATACAAAGAAAAGAAAACAATCAATTATATAAAGTGTAACAATGGGCGACCTTATCGCTAAAAGCGATCTCTTCCAGGCAACCTTTGGATGGAGAGAATTTGACAAAGTGGTAAAGGACGGGGTGCACATAACTATTTCGTTCATATAAAGGACATAATTATAATCATAATACATAACTTCTTAAAATATAGAAGAGATATATATAAATATAGATACATATATATATGTAACATATATATACATACACACATTCTAAACAATACAATAAATAAATACATACAAACGTACATAAAATAGAATCCTTTAGAAAATCCTTTAGAATCACACTAATATTATAAAGGCGAAAGTTTGTATGTGTGTTTGTGTGTATGTGTATGTTTGTTACTCCTTCACGCTCAAACGACTGAATGGATTTGGAAGATAGTTTATACACTGGATTAACATATAGGCTACATTTTTACCGGTAAAGTGAAATTTTCCCGTGGGATGAGCAAATAATTAAAATACCTTTTATCCGCGGGTGAAATTGCGGGGCGCAACTAGTTATTGTTATATTAGAAAATCTTTCAGGAATCTTATACTACGGCTTAACACTAGATACATTAATGTCTTGGCGTCGCTGTAAGTGTGCTTGCATTTAAGAATAAATAAATAGACTTATGAGTGGTAGATTTAGCGTAGTATGTGTGAAACACTCACTAATATTTGTTTATCTCTTGAACAGTTTCAGATAATCTCAGGTGTTTTCTACATCTCGACATATGAAGGAGTAAGACATGAGTTGGGAAAACATGACGTCAGTCCTAGAATGAAGGTAAAAATTCCTTTAATTTTCTTCTTCTGTAGTTCAACTACGCTCTACATGCTATGTTTAAAGTTGAAAATCTAACTATGTTTAAAGAAAACTAGACTATTTTTAAAGTTGAAAATCTAATTGAAGGGTTGAGAATAAAAAGGGTTTAACTGTCAAATTGACAGTTTCGAGAAAATTGACTTTAAACTTCAACGGCGTCATTTTAATGTAGAGTGCTTATAAGGTAATAGAAAAGGTTTATGTAAGTTTCAGTTGCTTGAACATGTTTTAATTCTATTTTAAAATACTAAATATAGTACTAATTCATATAATTACTGTAAAAATAATATAATAAAATAAATATAATAATGTTTTTATGCTGTATTCCTGTGACAGATAAACCGTTTTTAGACTCAAAATCTCGAGATTTAAGCCTTATTTCGGCATTTTGAGAATGTATTACTGTAGATAATTTCACGTTGAATCCAACGATACCCATAAGTCATTTTGTGAAAAAAATCAGTTAAACCCTTTTTATTCTCACCCCTTCAATTACGTTTAAAGAAAACTAGGCTTTGTTTAAAGTTGAAAATCTAACTATGTTTAAAGAAAACTAGGCTTTGTTTAAAGTTGAAAATCTAACTATGTTTAAAGAAAACTAAGCTATATTTAAAGTTGAAAATCGCAGGTCACATTTGATGTCAAACTAGGTTTGCGTTTGAAAATGTGTTAATTTGGCCGGTTTTAAGTGGATTAACGGCCGTTTTCAATAAGCTATCTATCCACGGTTTACCCTTACTAAAGTATAAAAATCTATCCATGGACACATTTTTACGTTTCTATATAGCAACGACAGATAGCAATTCCTAACTTCAGTAGCTATCTATCCTTGGGAGGGGTTACTGATAACCAAAGATAGCTTTTTGTAGGAAATACCGCTAGAATGCTTTTCAATATAGTTTTGGCAGCTATCTGTCAGTATGTCAAATAACCAAAGATAGAATTTTGGCCTATCTGTCATTTTCTACGGATAACCTCTGTTCATTATTGATATTATTTTGAATTAAGATTGGTCACACTTTGCCAAATAGTTTAAATTTTGTATGTTTGCACTGGCAACTCCTAACTTCATTTTTCCCACCTAAATTTTGACACTTGTCGTTCGTCAACCGTCCTCTCGCTATCGGAATTTGTCGCTCCGCGGGTGTTCCCGTGGAATTCTATCGTTTACCCGCAAGATCTAATCCCAGCATCACCGACGATCCTGTGGTAAGGAAAAGGGAAGTGTTGGAAAAGGCCGAAGTACTTCATTTCTACTTGCCCCCATAGGTAGTAGGTGAAATTCTAATCACAAGCTGAGTTGGTGAGTTTTTTCGTCCATTTTTAACTATCGTTTCTTTCGTATTTTTCATGTCTAAACTACAGTCCGCTTAATAACATAACATTATTTTTGGTCCTTCGAGCCGGATTCTTTGTTGAACAGTGCTATTTTCGTCCTATTGTAGGATATTTCTTGTTAATTTTATCGATTTTGCATATTCATTTTATAAATTTTGTGGGGTATATAATAAAAAAGATACCCTTACACAGTCATCAAGTAACGTTCCGATTCACTTTAATAATTATCATTTTGTTTAACTTTCGTTGATTTCGTTCGTTCAAGTGTCAAAAGTTATATAGTCTACGGTTACGTACCATACTTACTCTGCGGTGTATAGTAGTTTTGTTCACGTTCACCCGATCTCGTTCCTTGTTATTGTAAACAAAACTGAAGAATATTTGTATATTTTCGGTTTTCGTTGTTATTCTTTTGTTAAACTTAAAGTTTTGTTTAAATAAAATACAATGGAAAGTGTTTGTGGTGAAACCGATAATGTGGACATGAACCGAACTGCTCGGGATTACGCGGTAATGCGAATTGAATACTATGCCGAGTGTGACTTCTTAATTTTATCATTGCAAGATGTTTGCGAAATTGAGAAGCAGTTTCACGATGCTCAAATCAAAGTGTTAAACAGCGTAGATAAACTCTCGCGAAAGGATGAAATGGCTATAACATTTTCGTTCGACGAGCTGGTAAGTAAACTCAAGTCTCGTTGTGTGAATTTTACTAGTGATACCAAACAAATCAAAGATGCAGAATCGGTTCAAGCGCGTCTACCAAAAGTTTCTATAGCAAAGTTTAATGGTACGTTAGAAAACTGGGTATCGTTTATCGGACTTTTTGACTCTTTAATACACAAACGGAATATTAGCAATGTGGAAAAATTGCATTATTTGCTGTCGAGTGTGGAAGGTAAGGCATATGATTTGATTAAAAATTTTCCCCTTACTGATGCTAATTATATAGATGCATATGAGCTGTTACATAAACATTATGACAAGAAGAGGCAAATTGCAACTCATTATTATGATAAGTTAATTAGTTGTGAACCAATTAAAACTAAATCTGCTACTGAACTTGAGAGATTGCATAGGACATTTACAGAAAACTTATCAGTACTAGAAAAGTATGCACTTCCAGACAAAAACTTCATGCTTTTCCATTTATTGTGGACAAAGTTAGACAGAGCCTCCCGGGAAGCTTTTCATCTTGATTTTATAGGTGATGAAATTCCTAAGTACTCTCAATTGCAAGATTTTATTGAAAAGCAGTATAGAGCTTTAGAGATGTCTTATGTAATAGCACCTAAACCTGTCGTTGTTTTGAAAAATAACCAAAATAAACCAAAAGCATCTTTAGTGGTTTCAAATGCAACATGTGTCTTTTGTTCTCGCCCACAACACAGTCTCACAAGCTGCGAGGGATTTCTAAAATTGGATCCCCACTCACGTTTTAAATTTATTAAAGAAAAGGGACTCTGTGTTTTGTGTTTTTCGAATTCACAACGAGTGAAATCTTGTCCTTCATCGGTCCGTTGTGGTTCCTGTAATTACTCCCACAACACATTACTTCATTTTGGTAAACAAACGCAGACCACACCCCCGCAGGCATGTGATACAAATAATGAAAATAATAAATCAGTTGTTTTGACCTCGGTGACTGCCAGTAACACAGTGCTTTTTTCGACTGCTAGAGTTTTAGTTCGTGATAGCTCTGGTAACTTTCAGCCAGTGAGAGCTCTACTGGACTCTGCAAGTGCATGCAATTTTATATCGCAAGATTGTGCAACTAGGTTAGGACTTAGGGTCAATCAACATGATCATTCTGTTAGTGGAATTGGCCATTCTACTACTGAACTTCTCGGCTCACTGTCATGTGAGATGAAACCTGTTAATAGAAATCTGTCGTCAAATTTAAAATTTGAAGCTCTCGTTTTGTCGTCGATTTGTGTAGACCAACCCTCTCGCTTTATCGACTCCTCGAATTGGTCTCACATAAAAAATCTGGATCTTGCTGACCCAACCTTCGCACATCCAGGACCAGTGGATATGTTGCTCGATGCAAGCATTTTTGTTTCGTGCTTGTTACCTGGGATCAAACGTGGTTCTCCGGGACAACCTCTTGCATTGAACACCCAACTGGGATGGATTTTGATGGGTGCTTGTGATAATAATGTATCACTAATTTCTCGATTTCGTAGCACTCCAAAAAATTGTCTTTTCGTTTCCAATGCTACATTGGACAATTCCCTCAAGAAATTCTGGGAAATTGAAGAAGTTAGTCCTAAATCTAAAAATTTATCGAAAGAGGACGAGCTTTGTGAAAAATCTTTTGTCGAAAATTATTCTCGAACTGAAGAAGGTAGGTTTGTCGTACCTCTACCTTTTGTCGACTTGCAAAATAAACCAACATTTAGTAACTCTCGTGACATTGCGCTTCGGAGATTTTCATCTATCGAACGCAAATTGCAAATGAATCCTGAATATAAAAAGGCGTATGTTGCCTTCATGGAAGATTACGAAGCACGTGGTCACCTTGAAAAGGTAGAGCCCCCCGCTACCAAAGATGGGAAATTTTATTATATTCCGCATCATGGAATTTTAAGATCTGACTCAGTAAGTACCCCGCTGCGCGTAGTGTTCGATGCCAGCGCTAAGGATGCTTCAGGAGTATCGTTGAATGATGCTCTCCTTTCGGGGCCAAAGTTGCAAACAAACATCTTTGATCTGTTGTTGCGCTTTCGTTGGCACGCTGTAGTTTTTACCGGTGACGTGCAACAGATGTATAGGCAAATTTTGGTTTCGGTTGAAGATGCAGAATATCAGCGCATTGTCTGGCGCCCCTGTCCTACTGAACCCGTCTGTGACTATCGGCTCAAGACCGTGACCTACGGAGTTTCTTCCGCTCCTTACCAAGCTCTACGCACCATGGCTCAGCTGTCGATAGATGCTGCTGAAGAATACCCAGCTGCCTCTACCGTACTGGCTAGAGACCTCTATGTGGATGATGTCGTTACAGGTGCGGACTCTACCGAGAGTGCTCTACGACTCGGATTGGAGCTATCCAGAATATTGTCGTTTGGTGGCTTTCATCTGAGAAAGTGGACCTCTAACTGTCAGGATTTCCTTCAAAATCTCCCTCCTTCGGACCTGTACTCGGAGAGTTTTAAAAGTTTCGAAGATCTAGGAGATGTCTCTCTTAAAATATTGGGACTTCTTTGGCAACCTCAGTCCGACACCTTTGGTTTCAGAGTTGCAGATAACGGTGATCATCGTTGCACAAAGCGCATCATACTGTCGGAGATCGCGCGCATTTACGACCCTTTAGGGTTTTTAGCGCCGATCACGTTTTATGCAAAATACCTCGTGCAACTTCTTTGGACTTCGGGTGTCGCGTGGGATGAGGATGTGCCTGAGGGGATCGCCTCAGAATGGTCGCGCTATAATAAATCAAAAACCACATGGCAAATAATTAACAACACTAGACTCAATGTTCCCCGTGACTCTATTACAAGAATTAGGGTAAATGATGAATTTATTACTGACCCAACTGACATAGCAAATGCATTTAATAATTTTTTTGTGGATAAAATAATACCTATATCTGGATCTGAAAATAATGCGACATCCCAACTATTACATAATATGGCTAACTCTATGTTTATGGCACCTAGCATCCCTATTGACATTATAAAAATTATAAATGGACTTAAAAATACAAATAGTGTAGGCTATGATGACATATCTACCAAAGTGGTAAAATCAGTATCTATTTTAATTTGTGGACATTTGAGTTATATACTAAATTTATGCATTTCTAGAGGCGTGTTCCCAGATGATTTAAAGACATCCATACTAAAACCACTGTTCAAAAAAGAAGATAAGGAACAAATGCAGTATTACAGGCCTATAGCTTTGATTCCTATCTTTTCAAAAATTTTCGAAAAATATATCTATAAAGAATTAAATGGTTTCTTAGAACACAACAATATTTTATGCACGGAACAAAAAGGATTTAGACAAAATAAAACAATAAATATGGCAATCTATGATTTCTACAATACGGTGCTGACAAACGTAGATAATAGAACTCCCACATGTGCCATATTTTGTGACATGACGCAAGCATTCGATTATGTTGACCACCGGATACTTATTCATAAGCTAGAGTCGTATGGTATCAGAGGTAACATTGTAGAGCTATTAAAATCATATTTATCTAATAGAATACAAGTAACTGAAATTTGTAGAGTCAATATTAATACAAAACGTGAAGAAACCCACAGATCAGCCGCACGGTCTGTTATGTATGGTGTGCCACAAGGTAGTGTGCTAGGTCCTCTTTTATTCTTGGTTTACATAAACGATTTGCCCAAAGTCACTAGTCATCCCATGTCACTTTTTGCCGATGACAGCACCGTGACAATTGCTTGTAAAACAAAAGAGCTCTACGAATCAGATATAAATAATACACTGGCATCAATAATCACGTGGCTGAACAGTAATAATTTAAAGATAAATCTAACTAAAACTCAACTCATGCATTTCAGTCAAAGGCCGCAAACATGTGACATGCAAATACATTACCAAAATGTTTTCGTACATGAAATGGACTCTACTAAGTTTCTAGGTTTAGTCTTTGACAAGCAATTAAATTGGAAGGCTCATATAGCGGAATTGTGTAAGAAAGTAAGCAGTTCAGCATATGCACTTTTCAAAATAGCCCCAATAGTGAATATAGATACATTGCTCACAGCCTATCATGGTCTAGCAGCTTCTGTTCTGCGGTATGGAATTATCTTTTGGGGTAACTCAACAGATAAAGAATTAGCTTTTAAAGCACAGAAGCGCTGCATTAGATCTATGTTTAGGTTGCAAATAACAGACAGCTGCAAACCATACTTTAGCAAATATAGAATCCTACCACTTCCGTCGCTCTACATTTTTGAAGTAGCTCTTTTTGTAAAAAGTAGCCCTGGCCTATTCCCATGGTTATCCGATATTGTATGGCGAAATAGACGCCACAATGAACTGTGCTTACACCGCGCCAAGACAACATTGATGCGTAAAAGTGTTTTATGCATGGCTCCTATTATATATAATAAAATACCTAAATATATAAAAGATATGAACACAGTACTGTTTAAAAGGACTTTGAAAACATTATTAATTGATAAATGCTATTACTCAATACAGGATTTTCTGAATGACAAGTTTTAATTAGCTATGACAAAAAGTAACTATCTCTTGGACATAAATTGCTAGATAAATAGTTGATTGACCATTGTACACTTTTTTTTTAACCATTTCTAATACGCATGACATCATAATAGTGACATTATCAATTTCTTTTTAAAATTTAATTATGTACTTGCCTAAATTATATTATGTAATTCTTCTGACATTACTTACATAGTTATTTATTAATTAATGAATCTGCATGTATTTAATATTTTTTTCTCTAATCTATGATTTAAACTCATAAATATGTTTGTTATTTTAATGCATGGCCATTTTGACCAATGTTTTTTGTACGCCTAACCAGGCCAAACATGTGCGCTACTTTTATAAAATTTTACGACCTGCATTTTAAAAATAATGTACTTACCCATGTTTTACAATAAATGATCTTTATCTTTTATCTTTATCTTTATAAAAATCAGTTGTCGTCGCTAGCATCCATTTCGATTCCTCGTCGGCTTGTAAAATCCTTCGTCGTGCTGCAACTTCATGGTTTTTGTGATGCTTCGGAGCGTGGCTATTGCGCCGTAATATATTTTCGTGTCGTCGACGCAGACCGTGCTTGCTCCGTCCACTTTTGTTGCGCAAAAACCAGGGTTGCTCCTCTTCGCAAGCTGTCCATTCCAAGGATGGAACTTCAAGCAGCTGTTTTACTCGCTGACTTGATCAAAGCTGTCGTTCAGGCTTTCGAACCATTTTATCGCTTTGACAACATCTTCGCTTGGTCCGACTCTACCGTAGCTCTTTCGTGGATAAAGTCGTGTCCATCGAAGTGGAAAACTTTTGTAGCCAACCGAACTAGCCACATCCAAGAAATTGTAGCTCCAGATTGCTGGGGACACACTAGCACTCTGTCGATGCCTGCAGATGTCGGCTCTCGTGGCATGCTCCCTACTGAACTCGTCAACTGCGAGATGTGGTGGAGCGGTCCGTCGTGGCTTACGGAGACTGAAGATTATTGGAGTCGTTCGTTTTCAGCCTCTACATCTCTTCCTGATTCGGAAGGTCTGGAAGAGCAACGGATTTTTAGTCTTTTGACCACTATCGATGTCAACCCTGTTGACAAATTAATAAATGAATGCTCGTCACTTACTAAATTGAAGCGAGTTTTATCGTATTGCTTTCGTTTTTATCGCAATGTAAAGTTGCCTGCGAAAAAAGTTGTCGGTCCCTTAGAGGTGACAGAGATTCAAGACAGCTTCATGTTTTTAATCAAACATGCACAGCATGGCTCTTTTGCCTCGGAGATAGAGAAGCTGAAAAATGGCTCTCCTAATGACCTCCCCAAGAGTTTGCGCAAGCTTTCACCCTTTCTCGATGAAGCGGGTTTCCTCAGGGTGGGCGGTCGCCTGGCTCACGCCAAAGTCGACTTTAACGTGAAGCATCCGTTGTTGATGTCGCGTGATCATCGCTTGACTTCGCTGATCATTCAGGACTATCATGATCGCTTCATGCACCCAGGTGCTCAGACTCTACAAAATTTGCTTGCGCAGGATTTTTGGATCCTCTCGTCGAAAAGAGCCATTCGAAGCATCGTTTCTCGCTGCATCAGATGCTTTCGAGCCAATCCTCAACCGATCCCTGCTCCCCTCATGGGAAATTTGCCATCGTTTCGGGTAAACAAGATAAAACCTTTTTCGTGCTCTGTCGTTGATTATGGTGGACCCTTCAGTATTGCCTTAGGTCGTGGACGTGGTGTCAAGACCTACAAGGGATATATTTGCGTATTCGTGTGTACTTGCACTAAAGCAGTACATATTGAGTTAGCTTCGGATTTGTCGTCGGAGGCTTTTCTAGCCGCCCTTAAAAGATTTATCGCCCGCCGTGGTCGGTGTAGTCAAATCGTGTCCGACCAGGGTCGGAACTTTGTCGGTACCAGTAATTATCTCGACTCGCTCATGAAGCAGGCTGCCTGTTCACAGGAGATAAAGTTTTCGTTCAGCCCACCTGGGTCTCCCCATTTCAATGGATTGGCGGAAGCAGGTATTAAAGCGGTTAAGACCCATTTGTCTCGTGTGATAGGTAGTCAGCGATTGACTTTCGAAGAGTTCTATACAGTCCTCACCCAAGTGGAGGCAATGTTGAATTCTCGCCCCCTTACTCCAATTAGTTGCGATGCTAATGATTTTACGGCGCTGACACCAGGACATTTCCTTACTACAGAACCTTTGTCAGGTCTCCCAGAGGAAAACTTCGTGGATCAGCACATTAGTGTTCTTCATCGTTGGAAACTGATCCAAAAGATGCATCAAGACTTCTGGCGTAGGTGGCAGAACGAGTATATTCACACTCTGCAACAGCGCGCAAAATGGAATAAAAATAGCGAGAACATTGCTGTTGGCACATTGGTGTTGATTGTTAATGAACAAACTAGCCCTCTGAAGTGGAACTTAGGAAGGATTGTTGCTCTACATCCCGGAGCTGATAAAATTTGTAGAGTTGCAACTGTGAGAACTGCTTTCGGAGAGTACAAAAGACCTATCGTTAAACTCTGTCCTTTGCCTGTCGCACTCGACAGTAACTAGCATATTAAACCATAAATCGCATTACTATCGTTATCGTTAATTTTAAGTTTTTTTTTTTTTTGTCGTTTAATTATATGTTTAAGTTTATAAATTCATAACTTCATCGCAATCGTTATATACCATATCGTCTTTTCGTAAATACGTTGCATTTAGGTGGGCGGAATGTTCATTATTGATATTATTTTGAATTAAGATTGGTCACACTTTGCCAAATAGTTTAAATTTTGTATGTTTGCACTGGTAACTCCTAACTTCATTTTTCCCACCTAAATTTTGACACTTGTCGTTCGTCAACCGTCCTCTCGCTATCGGAATTTGTCGCTCCGCGGGTGTTCCCGTGGAATTCTATCGTTTACCCGCAAGATCTAATCCCAGCATCACCGACGATCCTGTGGTAAGGAAAAGGGAAGTGTTGGAAAAGGCCGAAGTACTTCATTTCTACTTGCCCCCATAGGTAGTAGGTGAAATTCTAATCACAAGCTGAGTTGGTGAGTTTTTTCGTCCATTTTTAACTATCGTTTCTTTCGTATTTTTCATGTCTAAACTACAGTCCGCTTAATAACATAACAACCTCCATTACCAGTTGTTTGTTTTTGTATGTTGTCATAAGTTTCAAGGAAAATTTCAGGTCAAATCTTCAAAAAATACAAATCTTCAAGTTCCAATTTAAATTTCAAAGATGTTTCTATAAAATATTATAAATGGCTAATTTTAGTAGTAGCAGTGAAAGTGATATAGAATTATTAGGAGTCCTCTCTGACTGGGATGATGAAGATCAACATATTATTCTACAAAGAAGACGTCGAATCTATAAACAGAGAATAAACTATATGGTGGAATTGGACGATTACGATTTTATGTATAGATTTAGATTAAGTAAAAGAATGGTATGTGATTTGTTGGTTGAAATACAGCCCAGTCTGAGAGTAACCTCCGCAAGGTAATTTATTATTCTTCGTCTACATCTTACGCTATGCAATGTGTATATAATATATGCCTAATATTAGTACCTATACCTTTACTCTTGTTTTAGGAATCATGGAATATCAACATTACATCAACCCCTTCTTACATTAGACAAAACAGTAAAACACTGTTAGGGCTGGGTTTTGCGATACTAAGTATATTTATTTTATATTATTTTAATACTTCTATAGATGTTTTATTCTTTATATGTAATTTGTGGTATTATTTGTTCTGAATATCGACACGATCACAGACCAAGTAAGGGATACTATGAACACGATAATAGAACGAAGGTGCCGGGTGGCCACAGACTACAACACGGTTGTCAAAAACGTTTTGTTTCCATTGTATTATTTACAAACAAAATTATTATTAAATTGGATCATGCCAAACATAACGTGAATTTATGGAAATCTATTATTGTATAGTACTAATTTATTAATTTTTGCTATTTTTATTATATTATATCACTGTAAATACTTCCGTAACCACTTATTTAATTATCAGAGTTCTGAGTGATTTTGCAATAACGAAACGCATGGGAGGGCACAGATAGGGCGGCTATCTATCGTTTTCTCCAAAAGGATAGCAGTTACTGGTGCTTGTGAAACGCAATCAAAGGATAGATCGAAAATTATTGCTTATCAGAGATAGCTATCTATCTGTTATCTTTAGTAGGTTATTGAAAACGGCCGTAAGTGAAGTAGGCATATCAAATAAAATGGTATGGTGATATCACCGGTATGGTGATATATTTAAACTACCATTCATAACGCTGAACATTTTAAGTGCTAAATTATTACCCTAGGGAAGAAAGTAACTTACTTATTTAGTACTCGCTACGCTCGGGCGCCAAAAATGCTAACTTTCAATCCGCTCAAGTAGTAAAATGTATTTTTTTGGGAAATCGTTTTGATAATTTCTTTTTTTAGTTTGGTAAAACCAAACTACTTAGTTAAGTTATATTCGGTCGCCATTCCATTTTTTTTAACTATTTATTTGTTAACGTCACACGCACTGGACTTTTTAAAAAATTGAAAAAAATTTGAAATCTGATTTTTAAGTGCCTATTTATTGTTTTAATAATATAAAGGTACCATAGTTTTGAATGATGTAACCTAATCACAATTGATCCTTATTTTACTAATTTTAATATATTTATCTTTAAACATATAACATAATATTATTTAATAAACATAAAACAATAAAAAGGGAACTTAATCAAACAAACCACTACCAGTAGGCAACGTGCCCAATATGCTGGCAGCATTGCCACGTTGAATGGCAAAACAAACCACTACCAGTAGGCAACGCGCCCATTATGCTGGCAGCATTGCCACGTTAAATGGCAATGCTCAATCTTGGGCCGAAGTAGAGGCCAGCATTTTGGTCACGCGTGGCTTCAACCAGACGTTTCGAAAGGTCTTTAAAAATTTGGTGAGCACTCGGTCCCCAAGGCCCCAGTGTCTCAACTGCAAAAGGCGCAAATATAAAACCGCTATCTATATATTATTGTTACAATATACTTCACTTTGGGCATGCAAGCGGCGTAGTATATATACGAGCGACGAAGAAGGCTCGGACTCTCTTTTCGGGCAGCGCTCAGAGGCGACGGACGTTTTATAAAATCACGCTATTAATTATTGTCGGTTCTTAGTAAATCTTAATAAATATTTTTATGTTGATTGTAAGGCTACTTTTTTTTAAAACGAAAACCACTTAGGATTTCCAACATTATATATACTATATATTTATTGTTTTGTGAAAAAAAAAACATTTTTTTCAGTCGTTTATCGGAGGCGGATGCGCTTCCATAGTGGGCCAGACAATAATAGTTCCTTTTGACGTGCTCAGCCAACATCTCATGGTACTTGGACTAGTGAAGAGTAGAGCGGGCGGCAGCAAAAACACTGTGAGTATTTTTTTATATTAAGGAATGACGTGACGAGCTAGCCGTTCGCCTGATGTTAAACGACACGGCTGCCCATATCAGCTGCAGTGTCACTCGGAACTCTAAAGTATAGAGGTTCGCGTGACACTGCACTGCGCACGTCATCCTGAGACATCAACACAATCTAGTAATAAGATTACTAAATTGTGAGATCAGATCATAAAGTCTCATTTGCTCAGTAAATTCACTAGCTACAGTGCCCTTCAAACCGGAACACAGCAGTGCTTGCGCACTACTGCTTGGCGGCAGAATAACTGGCAAAGCGGTGGTACCTACCTAGACGAACTTTGCAGAAAAGTCCTACCGCCTAGTAAATGTGTGAGTATTGTAATGTATGTAGGTAGGGTCTAAATCTATACTTCTATACTAATATTATAAAGAGGAAAGATTTGTTTGTAAGTATGTTTGTAACGAATTGGCTCAAAAAGTACGGGACCGATTTTAAAAATCTTTCGCCATTTGAATGCTACATTATCACTGATTGATATAGGCTATTTTAATTCGGGGGCGAGTTGGCTGGACTGCAGTCGCGACCCCTTCTCGCCCCGGTACGGTGGATGACAGCTCACGGGGGGGTTTTAGTGGGTTCGAGTCCCACATACCACGGGGTGGTGGCAGGGAAGTGCGAGGGCATTTCCCCCCCACAAAAAAAAGACGTATTTTAATTGCAAGAAAAAAACTTATATGCCAAAATATTTAAAAAATAAATAACCACCCGTGCGAAGCCAAGACGGCCCGCTAGTATAAGAATATTTAAGTAAGCCAACCATGTCGGTAGGTCTGAAATATTAGTCAGCATAAATGTGTGTTGCGTAGCTTAGCTTAGCTATATTATACTTTCTCCTATCCCGGCTGCATAACCTTTAAGTATTACAACAGCTTTAAGAGGGGTTGAGAATAAAAATGGTTTAACTGTCAAATTGATAGTTTCGAGAAAATTGACTTAAACTTCACCGGCTTCATTTTAATGTAGAGTGCATATAATGTAATAGAAAAGGTTTATGTAAGTTTCAGTTGCTTGAAAATGTTTTAATTCTATTTTAAAATACTAAATATAGTACTAATTTGTACAATTACTGTAAAAATATAATATGATAAAATAAATATAATGTTTTAATGCTAAGTGAACTGTATTCTTGTGACAGATAAACCATTTTTAGACTTAAAATCTCAAGATTTAAGCCTCATTTCGGTATTTTGAGAATGTATTACTGTAGATAATTTAACGCTGAATCCAACGATACCCATAAGTCATTTTGTGAAAAAAAATCAGTTAAACCCTTTTTGTTCTCACCCCTTCATTTAGGCAAATATCGACGTATCACTACCCAATAAATAAATAGATATCTATTTAATAATGTGCACTAGTAATAAATCCATAACTTTGTTATACCAATATTTTATTCTATGTATGTATTTACAAACAAAAAGTATCTAAGTATTGTATCAGTTATCTGGTTCAGATAGCACAAGCTTTGCTTAGTTTGGGGCTAGATGGCGCTGTGTGAAATGGCTACACATATATATTTATAACTAGCTATTATTGGCATGGCAGCCTCTGTGATGTAGTGGTCGAGCAGGGCGGCTCATAAACCGGCGGTGGCGGGTTTGATTCCCGCGGCAATATGGTATAAGATAATTAAGGGTAACAAAGAATAAAATCGTTTTTTTCCCGTTGCCATGAATAGCCTTAGTATGTTGTAATAGTGAAAGTATGAATTCAGTTTAACCCCCCTTTAATAAAATAATATAATATCTGTGGACATCTCACACAACGCCATCTAGCCCCAAACTAAGCAAAGCTTGTACTATGGGAACCGGATAACTGATACAATACTTAGATACTTTTTGTTTGTAAATACATACATAGAATACAATATAACACCCAGACACAGAACAAACATCGATGTTCACCACAAATGTTTGTCCTGGGTGGGAATCGAACCCACAACCCGCAGTTCAGAAGGCAGGGACACTACCAACTGAGCTATCGGGCCAGTCAAAAATGATATTAATTTTCTAGGAAAAAAAACTATAATAAACAAAAAAACAGTTTAAAAAAAACCTTTAGTACCGATCACCTTCTGTAGTCTTCTTTTGTAATATTTTAGTTTCATTCTTTGGTTGTTCGTAATAATTAATGATTCAATTAGTTTCTACATAAGTACTTATTTAGCGTACCTATGATTTTTTTTTAAATTTTAGTCCTAAAGTTTGTTTTTATTGTTGCCACTCACAAAATTATCTTTAGTTTACTGTGTTCCTCCATATTTATGTTAGGATAATTTACATCAGAGTCCCAAGATACAGGCTTCGTGCTTAGTTTGGGGCTCATAGTTAAGTATAGTTTGAAGGAAATGTATATTCTGCCACTGTGTTGAACAAATTGTAACATATAATTTTTTTGGCAATAAAAATTATCTTATCTTATCTAGTTATCTAACAGATAACTTTTAATAGTGATTCTGTATGAGTATAATCCAGTCAGCAGCCAAGATTTGACTGTCTTTTTACATTTATTTTTATCTTCTAGGTGATTAACCCTTTAGGGTTGGATTTGGACAAGCGGTTGTCGAAAGCGGCGCTCGCTAAAGAGGTGTTTACAAAGGTGTACCGGCTGCATGGAGCCCGGGGCTACTACCGAGGGTACTACGCCTCTCTCGCCGCCTACGTCCCCAACTCTGCCCTCTGGTGGGCGCTTTACACCGCTTACCAAGGTAAGGAAGAAAGCATGAAAAAAGGGGGAAAAAATGGTTCAGTCATCAAAGATTTATTGGAAGTGCCCCGCGGTTTTACACGCGGATTAAATATTTTAATTATTTACACACGGGAAAATTTTCTTTTCTGCGATAAAATGTAGCCTATATGTTAATCTACTTTATAAGCTATCTTGGTACCTAGTTTCATCTAAATCTATTCAGCCGTTTGAGCGTGAAGGAGTAACAAACATACACACATACGCACAAACAAACTTTGGCCTTTATAATATTAGCACATTTACAAGTCAAATTATCTTTTTTTTTTTTTACTTGTCTAGCATATGACCACGCTCTCACCTGATGGGAAGTGACGATGCGATCGAAGGTGTAGCATGCTAGCCAAGTAAATACCTATTCACTCTTCTCTTGAACACGCCCGGGTCATATTTCGCCGGAAACACAGACGCTGGCATTCCATTCCTTAGCCGTTCTAATTAAGAACGTGGAATTATATGTACTTAAAATTAAGTTATTGTACTAAGCATATAAAATTACAAAATGCTTATTGTCAAATATGTAGCAAGCCCATTACAATATATGAGTTTGAAAATAGGAAGTTCTCTTTCCCACTACTGGTGCAAGCAATCCGGCACAATGCAGAACGGAAAACTCCGATCCGAAGCTTCGATTACAACTGTAAAGAAGCTACAAGAAACTTAGTGATGGTATTTTTTTTACTGTGTTTTACAATATGTCGGTTTAATCCCAATTTAGTAGGTAGGATACCATTACTGCTTACAGTTTTATTTGCCTTGAAGGTGGGGTTGCCTACCGTACTATAATATACTAGCCTCTGCCCGCGGCTTCGCCTGTGTGCGTAGCCTAAAGAAAACGAAGAAGAATTTTTTTCATAGATAATTCAACCACCCACTTCAGCCTCTTAGGGATGGAATTTCGAAAAAACCTTTCAAAGTCAAAGTCAAAGTCAAAAGATTTTATTGCAAATAGGCTAATTTTAGCACTTTTACAAGTCAAAATTATACTAGGTACTTAAAATTAAGTTATTTCACTAAGCATATAAAATTACTAAGTGCTTGCAAATTTCTTAGTAGATACCTACACTTTACAAAGAACACACCCTCCAAATTTCAAGTCTCTAGGACCCGCGGTTTAGGCTGTGCGTTGATATATATCAAGGAATTTAAATGTATATGTATAGATAAAAATATATATTTATAGGCTGAGGGGTTTTGCATGGATTGAAAACTATAGAACTATAGGCCTTCAGCATGCGCACCGCGCCGTGTCCGGAGCAAGAATGATATGTAGTACTTTTTTTTTTTAACGAACTTATGCTGTTGGTCTCTAACGACCTTTACAGCGTCACCGGGCGGGAGGGCGGGCGCTTAAGGTGCCCAGCCGTCAAAAGTGGGAGGCAACTAGCTCAAGTGCCCTTGAACTAGTTGCCTCCCCTGTTCCTCCCCTGCTCCTAGTTCCCCTGGGGTGCGAGCCTCGGCTTGGGCCGTTGCCGGGATAAGAGGATCGAGAAGGCTACGTCCACTGGAAGAGTGGACCCTATTGAAAGTCGCGACCGTTCTAGCTAACCTACGGGGGGTACGTCGACCTCGCCGGCGGGGTCGGGGTCTGGTTGTGTCACGCTGGTATCCTATACCGGTGCCGGACGGTACCTGAGCCAGAAGGACTAGACTGGTCCGGTGATCCTAGCGCAGCCGATACTACGGCTGCTATAGGATCATCCGGGTCGCTCAAGACGTGTCTATAGCAGGATCATCCGGGTCGATCCGTACTACTCCGAGTGCTCCCTTTATATAGCCAGATGGGTGGGGGAGCGATGACAGTTGCCGGTGTTGCCACTGTAATAAATTTAAATGCTACCACAGGGTAATTTACGGTACTGCCCGCTGCGCATAGAATTTATCACTGGACGTTGCCGCCGTCATATTCTTATTATTTGACTGGTCCGATAGCTCAGTTGGTAGTGACTCTGCCTTCTGAACTGCGGGTTGTGGGTCCGATTCCCACCCAGGACAAACATTTGTGTGATGAACATCGATGTTTGTTCTGTGTCTGGGTGTCATATTGTATTCTATGTATGTATTTACAAACAAAAAGTATCTAAGTATTGTATCAGTTATCCGGTTCCATAGTACAAGCTTTGCTAAGTTTGGGGCTAGATGGCGTTGTGTGAAATGTTCACACATATTATTATTATTATTATTCTTAATTGTATTTTTCTATTTTTCCAGATGAGCTGGTTAAAATAGCGCCTCCGTACGTTTCGCACTTGCTAATACAGTGTATAGCGGGGACGCTCGGCGGGTTCACTACGACCATTTTAACTAATCCCTTGGACATAGTTCGGGCCCGATTACAGGTGAGATAAATATGTTGTTCTGGCGTATATCTATCTGGTTTATACGCAGCGGAACGATTAATACCTAAACTAATTTTTTTTTATGTTTTGGCTCCACACTTTTGTGTATTTAGCCAGTGTCAAGTAATTGATAATGTATCAAGTTAATGATATTTCACGCAAATATGTGTCAAGTTTTCTTTTCTTTTCTTTATTTGCTATGCCCTAGGGTTGTGTAACTTGTGTGATGTTATATGTATTTCCTTGTTACATAATGCAATAAATAAATAAATAAGTCATAGTCGAAGTCATCAAGTCAAGTCATAGTCTAGTCAAAGTCATACTCCTAGTAAAGTGGTGGCAACTTGCAGCTTCTATGGAGTTTTGGAAAGTACACGAAAAAAAAACGTTTCACCATCATTATACCATTTTCCCACACTCACGCCTGTAATCCAGCACTTAACGAATAGAATGCCACCAATTTTATGCACTAACACTGGATATAGCACAAGTTTTGGAAAATAATACAATGCGGCGACGCGATCTTTTTCGTTTTCCCGCCAAAAACCGTTTATACCAATTGGTAATGTTACGGCGAAATAAACTTACTTCTTATTCAAATAAATAAATCACACAGTCACACTAATATTATAAAGGCGAAAGTGTGTATGTGTGTTTTTGTGTATGTTTGTTACTCCTTCATGAATGTATTTGGATAATTCGGTACCAAGATAGCTTATACCCTAGATTAACATATAGGCTACATTTTATCACGGAAAAGTGAAATTTTGCCGTGGGATGAGCATATAATTAAAATACTTATTATTCGTAGGTGAAATCGCGAGGCGCTACTAGTTATTAAATATGTGTGGGCATTTCACACAGCGCCATCTTTTTTTGTGATGATGACGTGACGAGCTAACCGTTCGCCTGATGTTAAGCGACACGGCTGCCCATATCAGCTGCAGTGTCACTCGGAACTCTAAAGTATAGAGTTTCACGTGACACTGCACTGCGCACGTCATCCTGAGACATCAGCACAATCTAGTAATAAGATTACTAGACTGTGAGATCATAAAGTCTTATTGCCCAGTAATTTCACTAGCTACAGTGCCCTTCAAACCGGAACACAGTAATGCTTGCACACTACTGCTTGGCGGCAGAATAACTGGCAAAGCGGTGGTACCTACCTAGACGAATTTTGCAGAAAAGTCCTACCACCTAGTAATCTAGCTCCAAACTAAGCAAAGTTTGTACTATGGGAACCAGATAACTGATACAATACTTAGATACTTTTTGTTTGTAAATACATACATAGAATACAATATAACACCCAGACACAGAACAAACATCGATGTTATCACACAAATGTTGGTTCTGGGTGGGAATCGACCCCACAACCCACGGTTACTACCAGCTGAGCTATCGGGCCAGTTAACGACTGACTGACTTATATATCAACGCACAACCTAAACCGCTGGTCCTAGAGACTTGATATTTGGAGGGTGTGTTCTTTGTTAAGTGTAGGTATCCACTAAGAAAGGGTTTTTCGAAATTCCACCCCTAAGAGGTTGAAATGGGTGGTAGAATTATTTAGCTAGTGTAATATAAACTCTCTCTTTTTCAGGTGGAAGGTGTAGGCACTATGAAACAAGTATTCAAACAACTGTGGGCGGAGGAGGGTCTAACAGGGCTCTATGCGAAAGGTCTCTCAGCGCGGCTCGTACAATCAGCGTGTTTCTCATTCAGTATAATTCTCGGGTACGAAACTATCAAACGGGTAGCGATCAGCGAAGAATTCAGACCTATGGTGCGGTGGTGAACCAATAAACGTAAAATATACGTAACTTGTTGTTTTATTTGGGAATATATACAATCTATACATATAAAATTCAAAGTCCTAACTGACTGACATATATCAACGTACAGCCTAAACCGCTGGTCGTAGAAACTTGAAATTTGGAGGGTGTGTTCTTTGTAAATTGTAGGTATCCACTAAGAAAGGGTTTTTCGAAATTTCATCCCTTATATGAAATGGGTGGTTGAATCATGTATGAAAAATTTCTTCGTTTCCTATAGACCACGCAGGCAGAAGTTGTGTGGTGTGGTGTTTGAGCAGGTTGGTTCATAGCCCGGAGGTGGCGTGTTCGATTCCCGCGACAGGACAAGTATTTGTGCACAGAAAAAAGCGCAATTTTTTTTCCTTCAAACTTGCTTAGCACTTGACCACGCTCCCACCTGATGGGAAGTGACGATGCGATCGAAGGTGCAGCATGCTAGCCAAGTAAATACCTATTCACTCTTCTCTTGAACACGCCCGGGTCATATTTTGCCGGAAACACTACTTGTTCTGTATCTGGGTGTGTAAACCATAGTCCTCGTAGGACCTGTGTCCCTAGACACAGGGAATCCTAGTTAGGGTCCAGGATCTATGTATGTGATCGTTGGGCGTTATTATTTATTGCATATATGCAATAAAATGCAGTCTATAGAAAACCGCTACACTGGCTACTTAAGCTCTTTGATTTTAAAAATAATAACGGATTCGCCATCTTAAAATTTAAAAGGATTCTAAGAAGTAATGTTTTGAAACGGTTAACGGTTCCTAGGTAAGAAAGTTGATTTAAATTATAAAATTACTGTATTAGATTTTATCAAATACTAGGAAATTTATAGAATTACTTTGACTTTATCAAAATCAGCCGCGAAGTTCCTTTGAGCTTTTTTTTGTTTTAGATAGGTACCACATACTTTCTAATTCATCCATCCACGCCCAATCGAAAGAACCATTCCGCAGATCTCTGCCTATGGGTAGGTTTATCAGCAACGGCAAGAAAGTTGATTTTAAAAATTATAAAATTACTGTTTTAGACTATCAAAATTGTTCGCGAAGTTCCTTTGAGCCTTTTTTGTTGTGGGGTACCACATACTTTTTAATTTAGCTATCCACGCCCCATTGAAAGAACCATTCTGTATATCTCTGCCTATGGGTAGGTATATCAGCAACGGTAAGAAAGTTAATTTATAAGAATTATAAAATTACTGTTTTAGACTATATAAATCAGCCGCGAAGTTCCTTTGATCTTTTTTGTTGTAGGGTACCACATACTTTTTAATTTAGCCATCCACGCCCTATTGAAACAACCACTTTTTTTTCTTTTTTTTTTTCATTCTGTGTATTCTCTGGCTATGGGTAGATAGATAAATAGATAGATTAAACTCTTTACTGAAACACATTACAGGAATAATTTACAGGCACAAACTTAAAGTGTCACAATGGGCGGTCTTATCGCTTAAAGCGATCTCTTCCAGACAACCCAACAGGGTAGGTATATCAGCAAAGTACCTATATACATTTTTTTTAAGTTCCATGTTTAATGGGTGCAATAGATGGAACACTTGGCGATTACAGGTGCATAATTAGAAATAAGTACTTATGTTTTTGTTATTGGTTGTATTGTCCTTCCCGTATTGTATTTATAGGCTTGGGGTTAGCCTAGGAACTAGGCTTTTAGCATGCGCACCGGACCGTGTCCGGAGCAAGAATGATCCATAGTACACCGAGCGCTCTCTTTTTATAGCCAGATGGGTGGGGAGCGATGACAGCTACCGGTGTTGCCACTGTGATAAATTTAAATGCTACCACAGGGTAAATTACGGTACTGCCCGCCACGCATAGAGTTTACACCCGGACGTTGCATCATATTAATGTTCATGTTAATAATAAGCTAAAGTGATAAAATTAAAATAATTAAAAAAAAAGCACTAACACACAGGAGTCCGCGGTAATGCAGGTAGAAAAAAAAACTCTTGGCGATTAAAACACCATATCAAGAGGAATAGTTTTTAAAATGAGAACGAGTTTTGGGACAATGAGCTTATTTATTGGAAAACTAACAGTTTTTAATACCAAATTATTAATATGTAACTATAATTTCAGGTTCTTACGAATAGATCTAAGTATCACATTCATCTAAGTAAAATTAGATTTCCTTATATTTCCACATTATAATTATATATTCAACAGGTTTTTTTTTTCTTAAGCTTTAACATAGGCTGTTTTTGTTACAGAAATAATTTCGCTCTAAGGGAATAAAAGCACCAAACAAAATAAGTATCTACTATAAACTAACAATTTTGACAGAATAGTCAAATGTTTTACAAAAACTTGCGAACAAAGAAAAAAAAGTGTAACTACATTTAGTGTCACAAAAATAAAATAGAATAAAAACAGAATTGTATGCTCGCGGTCTAAAAATGGTACCTTAAGGTTGGTAATTGCATACACCAATCTAAGTCACAAGGTCGATAATATTATGTGATTTGATTAGACATAGGTGTCGATTCTGTGTCGCATTCTCTAAAACTAAACTTAAAGTATGGCGGTACTCTTCTGATAAAGGAGAAATAAAAAAGACGGAAATATGTTAATTTAGTTTAGCTTTAGAGTATGCGACACAGAATCGACACCATAGAGCATATTATTTAGATTATTTTATTACAACGAAAATCGGTCGCTCTCGATAGTCTCTAGGATAGGTAGACCTTTGTTTTGTAATATTTTTTTGATAAATTTTATCTATATTTTATTATAATAGAATATTATCTGGCAAGACGAGACAAAAATACAGATATTTACCCAAGCGAATGTGAGAACTTTAGTATTTTAGACTCTATTGCACACAGTTTGGTGAAGAATATAATTTGAAAACTGATAAACATTTTTAGACCCCGATAGTATATACCAAATATGATAATAACAGTAAATGTCTTTCTAAATAGTTTCAAGTGTGAAGAGTGGCTGATTTACCAGCAGGTTGAGTTGGCTGGAGCATAGGGCTGTAAATATGACTCCAATTTTTTTGCATTACAGAAAAAAAGTTATTATGTACTTGACTTGGACTGTGACTTGACTTACATATATATTACTTAACTCGAAAAATTATCAATTACTTGACATTGGCTAAATACACAAAAGTGTGGAGCCATACCAAAAAAAAAAGTGAAAGTTTAGTAACTTGTGACATATAGCTCATGGGAAGCGTGCGGTGACGATGACGCGAGTTCTATTATTTGTGTTCACCCAAAAAGTACTTAACGCGCCTAAAGATGTTGCCACATCAAAAACTCGGCTTTCAACCTTCTCAAGGATTTATTATTATTATAATCTGGCAATTCTTTATAGTCTTTTTATACGGCTGGACTTTATTTTATTTATATCTTTAAAAATAGGTAAGCATTTTACATCCAGACAAAAAGATAATTAAATAAATAAATATTTGTGGAAATTTCACACAGCGCCATCTAACTGTGCAAAGCTTGTACAATTGGAACCAGATAACTGATACAATACCTAGATACTCTTCGTTTGTAAATACATACATAGAATACAATATAACACCCAGACACTGAACAAACATCGATGTTCATCACACAAATGTTTGTCCTGGGTAGGAATCGAACCCACTACTTGCAGTTCAGAACGCAGGGTTACTACCTGTTACTACTGAGCTATCAGGCCAGTCGATTCGTAGTAAATTTACAATGAATTTGGATGAAATTCGGTACCAAAATAGCTTATACACTGGATTAACATATAGGCTATATTTTATCCCGGAAAAGTGAAATTTTCCCGTGGGATGGGCAAATAATTATAATACTTTTTATCCGCGGGTGAAACCGCGGGGCGCAACTAGTAGTAATATAAGTAGGTGCTATTAAAAATGTGTTAAATTACATTAAAAAGTGTACTTTTCAATTTCCTAACACCTATGTATGTACAACTTGTAATATGAATACAAAATGAAATTAGAATATCTAGTGAGATTCCGCTAAAAACAAACAAGATTGTCTATACACGCTGGAATTTCATTCGTTATTTTTCTTAAATGTATGTACTTGACGGCGGCAACGTCCAGTTATAAACTCTATGCGCAGCGGGCAGTACCGTAATTTACCCTGTGGTAGCATTTAAATTTATTACAGTGGCAACACCGGCAACTGTCATCGTTGCGCCACCCATCTGGATATATAAATGGAGCGCTCGGTGTACTACGATCATTCTTGCTGCGGACGCGGCCCGGTGCGCACGCTGAAGGCCTATAGTTATATAGGTTGCAACCTACGCACAACCCGTCATCCTATATACTCATACAATAATAATAATAATAATAACGCCCAACGATCACATACATAGATCCTGGACCCTAACTAGGATTCTGTGTCTAGGGACCCAGGAACTACGAGGACCATGGTCCTCCACAACACCCAGACTCGGAACAAGTATTACACTAAGATATTTTCGTTTCATTTTGTATTTAAGATGAACTTCCGTGACGTCACGCGGAGTCAATCACTTATAGCAATATGATCACAATATTTTATTAACAGATTCAAGATACACACAGATTTCTTTACGAAACGATTGGGTACGGTTGAATTTTTAAATGAACCAACCACGTGACGGATCCATAATAAGTAACATTTAATTTACGTAATTATTTAACTTTAACAATCACGACTGACTCTTAATTGTACACTTTACAAATTAATTAAATTGGCCTTGGAAATCCTCCACAAAAAAATTACCCTATTCATCCAATCACAACTATTTACAATAATCATTAAATACTTATATCTTCTTCTAAATATATATAACTCAAAGGTCTGACTGACTGACATAGTGATCTATCAAACAGCCTAAACCACGAGACGGATCGGGCTGAAATTTGGCATGCAGGTAGATGTTATGACGTAGGCATCCGCTAAAAAAGGATTTTTCGAAATTCCACCCTTAAGAGGGTGAAATGGGTGGTTGAATTATTTTGTCATACGCCGCAAGCGGAGCTCGTCTACCTACATAATATAAATCACGTATTAAGGGCTAGTTTCAGAATATGCTACTAAAGTTGCTAGTAGTTAACCAACACGTAAATTGGTGTCGATTCTGTGTCGCATTCTCTAAAATAGAGTGTGCGACACAGAATCGACACCAATATGTGGAAGATAAAACTTTCGGTTAGCTTATATCGCGTTTTACATTGCTTGTTTATCATCTGGCTACCTAATCTTATATTGATACAATATTCATATTACAATGGTGTCGATTCTGTGTCGCATTCTCTAAAACTAAGTAAACTTAAAGTATGGCGGCACTCTTCTGATAAAGGGGAATTGAAAAAGACGGAAATAGGTTAATTTCATTTAGCTTTAGAGAATGCGACACAGAATCCACACCAATGTTACAATACAAACACTTTAACAAGGTTTTCAGTTCTACTCATTATTTTTGTAACGAAAACTTATTACTATTACACATTTACAATGTACAATAAATAAATAAATATCTGTGGACATCTCACACAGCGCCATCTAGCCCCAAACTAAGCAAAGCTTGTACTATGGGAACCAGATAACTGATACAATACTTAGATACTTATTGTTTATATTTACATATATATAATACAATATAGACACAGAAAAAATACCTATGTTTATCACACAAATGTTTGTGGGAATCGAACCCCCAACCAACAGTTCAGAAGGCAGATCTACTACCACCTGAGCTATCAGGTCAGTCAAAGAGTGGGGATGAAAAACGAGTGTGCTTTAGACCACACGACTGAAGTAAAACTTCTTTAAATCCATCTATCGGCCGGTATAACTTTGTTTTTGCTTTGTTTAACGTTAATGTCGCCATCTTGACAATCGTAAATTGACATTTTACCGGACATACCAACATAATAATACAAATTTTTAACTTTGTTATATTGACAATGGAGATCTTTGTTAACCTAAGAACTTTAAACTTCCATTCACCAGCTTACTCCCAAGTCAAGCGTGCGTAAAGAAGTTTTACTTCAATTCAAGTAAAACAAATTCAAATACAAACATTAAATTAAGTCAAAATTAGAGGAAGACTTTGAGGGCTAAATATTACAATTTTACACTTTGTCTATGCCAAAAATTATGGCCTTGTTTGCGAACGCGCCTATTTTTTACATACAGCACTAGTTGACCCGGCTTCGCACGGGTGAATTAGTAAAACTCGGTAGAACGGGATAAAAAGTATCCTATGTCCGTCTCCTGGTTCCACCTCCCCACCAATTTTCAGCCAAATCAGTTCGGCCGTTCTTGATTTATAAATAGTGTAACTAACACGACTTTCTTTTATCTATACTAATACTAGCGGCCCGCCCCGGCTTCGCACGGGTATTTAATATATATCTATTATAGATTGAGATATAAACTATCCTATCTCTCAAGATGGATCGAACTGCACATGGTGTGCGAATTTTATTATAATCGGTTAAGTGGTTTAGGAGTCCATTGAGGACAAACATTGTGACACGAGATTTATATATATTAAGATTATAAAGAGGAAAGATTTGTAAGTATGTTTGTAACGAATTGGCTCAAAAAGTACTGGACCGATTTTGAAAATTCTCTAACCATTTAAATGCTACATTATCACTGATTAATATAGGCTATTTTAATTGCAAGAAAAAATAATCCTTACTAAAACTACAATAATGTTACCTAAGGTGTAAAAAAATGCCTATAAAATATCTTTCATCGCATGCGCTGCGAAAACTATTGATGATAGAACAAAAATATGTTCCACAATATTAAAGAACATATCAATATCTACAAAAAATGTCGCGATAGCATGTGTCTATTGTAGTTATGTCACTATGATTATTATTTAGGTATGTCTTGCATTTACTGTACGTCTATGCCAAATAGTTTAAAAAATAAATGTCCACACGTGCGAAGCCGGGACGGGCCGCTAGTATATATAATAGATTAAAACTCTATGGGTACTTCTAGCATAACTAGTTTATAACCACTAGATGTGACGCCATTTTTATCCGGCACTGTATACTCGTTTTGCACGACACCGTTTGACATAAATGTACTGTCGCACTCCCGCAACTCGACAACTGGAGCTGGAATGTCAAAGTCTACAGCATTGCTATAATCATAGTTGTCTTCAATATTCAAATCGTCGAAACCATTTTGAGTCGTATTTACGTTGTCAAAGAGTATTTCGGCTCTGGCATCGTCGAACGGCATCTCGGGGTGGTTCAGGCGTATGCACTTGTGAGATTTCAGGAGAGATGGCCAAACGAATGTCTCTTCGCACACTTTGCATCGCAGATTTTCGAAATCCTGATGCTGCGTTGCGATGTGGCGATTCATGCAGTACCTATTGTAGAAGTATTTTCCGCATGTCTGAAAATAGATATTTCGGGACGTTAGTGTTAAAAGAGGTTGCATACATAAATATTACAATCTATAAGTGTAGTAGAAACTTTTCTGACAATTATATATAAAGCTTCTTTTTTTTTGGAGTTTTGGCGGGAAAACAAAAAAAGATCGCGTCACCGCATTGTATTATTTTCCAAACTTGTGTTTTTTTCAGTGTTAGTGCATAAATTTGGTGACATTTTATTTGTTAAGTGGATTACATGCATGAGTATGGGAAAGTGGTATAATGATGGTGAAACGCTTTTTTTCGTATTAGGTATTGGGAGTATGACTTGACTAGACTAGACCATGACTTGACTGAATGACTTCGACTGTGACTTGACTCACATATGTATATTAATTAACTTGAGAAATTATCAAATACTTCACACTGGCTAAATACACAAAAGTGTGAAGCCAAACCAAAAACGAAAAAAGCTTTTTTTTAGGTTTTTTTTGGCGGGAAAATGAAAAAGATCGCGTCACCGCATTGTATTATTTTCAAAAACTTTTGTTATTTTCAGTGTTAGTGCAATAACATTGGTGGCGTTTTATTGTTTTATTCGTTGTGCTGGATTACAGGCATGAGTGAGGGAAAGTAGTATACTGATGGTGGAACGTTTCTTTTCGTGTTGTTTCCAAAACTACATAGAAGCTTCTGGTAAAGTTGCCACCACTTTACTAGGAGTATGACTTGACTAGACTACTACTACTGACTTGACTTGATGACTTGGACTATGACTTGACACATATCTTCGTGAAATATCATTAACTTGATAAATTATCAATTACTTGATACAGGCTTAATACAGAAAAGTGAGGAGACAAAACGTAAAAAAAACTGGCCGATACTTCTCAACACTGATTTATGATGAAGATGAAGAAGAGTTTTGGCGGGAAAACGAAAAAGATGGCGTCGCTGCATTGCATTATTTCCAAAACTTGTGTTAATTTCAGTGTTAGTGCATAAAATTGGTGGCATTTTATTCTTTAAGTGCTGGATTACAGGCATGAGTGTGGGAAAGTGGTATAATGATAGTGAAACGTCTCTTTTCGTGTTATTTCCAAAACTACATAGAAGCTTCTGGTAAAGTTGCCACCACTTTGCTAGTAGTATGACTGGACTAGACTAGACTATGATTTAACTTGATGACTTGGACTGTGACTTGACACTGGCTAAGTACACAAAAGTGAGGAGCCAAAACAAGAAAAAAGATGAAGAAAATAAGAAAATTTCAAGGCTGAATAAATGAAAATGGAGAATACAACTTCTTTGAATAGTTAAAGATATTAATTTGAGTATTTAAAGATATTTATATTAAGAATTTTAAGATTCTTTGTAGGTACTAAAAAATACAACCTCACCACATATCAGAGGGGTGCAAATGCTTAAAAGACGTAATTGGACGGCCCTTTTGATGATAACTTAAGAATGATTACAACAGGAGTTGTTTTTAAAGGGGAACAATTAGGTTAGTGTAAGGGTTTTTATTCGTAGTGCAGCTGACACACCCTGCAGTGTCCATTTTTACATGCTGTAACACCCTTTCTTAGTAAACCCCTAATCTAGTCTATACTATATTAGGATCAAAATATCTTGCCTTGAGATTCAAAATTAAAACTAATATATATACTTGCTAGCTATGTGAGAAGATAGGTGTTCCTTTTTACATTCTGTAACATCTTTTTCTTAGTAAACCCCTGATCCAGTCTATACTATAATAGGATCAATAGGTGTTTCTTTGTACATTCTGTAACATACTTTTCTTAGTAAACCCCTAATCTAGTCTATACTATAATAGGATCAAAAATATCTTGTCTTGAGATTCAAAATGAAAACTAATATATATATACTTGCCAGCTACATAAGAAGATAACTAAAATGCAAATACATAATAATTATGTATTTCGCTTCAATTGCAACCAGCGAAATCATCTGTTTCATAATGTTCTATAGTAACACATACTAAAATTGTATACTAAATGTCATATGTATAACTTGTCAGTACATTGAATGATATATATGCTTAGTGAAATAACTTAATTTTAAGTACCTAATATAATTTTGACTTGTAAAAGTGCTAAAATTAGCCTATTTGCAATAAAATCTTTTGACTTTGACTTATGATGTTTTGAGGGTACTTCTCTACTTTGTTTTAATAATAAGGTGGATTCAGTGGGTACATGCAGATAGTTGATATATAATAGATTTACTCTTTGTACTGGCTGCCTAGGCTAATACACTATTTATAATTCAAATGTGTTTTAATTAATATCTGAACATATTACTAAGCTTTGATGATATTAGGATTAGATGATGCTGTGTGAAAATCCACAAAAAAACTGTCAAATTTCTTTGTGATTCTATAGGTTACAGGGTCAATTATGCAATACATAAGGGTTGATTGATTGATAAACAAGCATGTATACAATGTGCAATGTTAAAAAGCAAAAGAAATGGTTATTTGATGTGACAAAAATATGAAATGAACATAATTAATAGTTCATTGGCACCAGCAAATTATAAACTTAATAAGTAAGAAAGCACAGACCACATGAACCAAATGAAATGACATATCATGTACAAGTACTGGCAGGAAACAATGGACATCGAGATATTTGGTTAGTGGATTTGTAGTGTTGTCTCTGTCACTCGGAGGGAGATAATCGGATAGTGTCGCCTTTATAGAGCACAGTCCCTCATTAGCTTGATGTGCATTATTTACTGCTGGTGAATAAGTGAAAATGAATAAGTGCAGTTGATTTCGTTGTGTGTAATCATAAACTAAATTTAACTTGACAGTTCTAAAAACATTGCAGTCCCATTTTTATATCTTCAAATGTCATTTGTACCATAATGGTATGCTTTTAAATGTTTATCTATTAGTATGCAATTTAGTGGCATCTAAATGGTTAGAGTCATAATGACTACGATACAAATAGTTTTAGGATTGTCTAATTAATTTTAGTACATACAAAAGAACTGACATAAACCATAGCAGCAAGCAATATACTATTTATGCCTTCTGTGCAGTATGACAATTGCAAATGCAAAAATTAACCGAAATTTTAAAAGCATTCCATATAAAGATTAATAAAGTTTAAGGCTAAGTAGTGCCTTAATATCTTTCTTTTTTAAATAATAAAGTAAATTAATATGATATGGGCCTTGCTTGCCTCTGCTTTAGCTCTTAATCTACAGAGTGATTGGTTTTGTAGGTTGTATCTTTTTAGGATATGTTTAAACATGTCTTGGGTATCTTTTTATTGTTAGTTACATTAAGTGATTTCAATATTTGTGAAAATTGAAAATTAATTTATTTTGGGCTTTAATCACCACTTTCGGATAATATGCGATTTACTTACTTAAAAGACAGCTCAATGAATCTAACGACTCCTAAGTTTAATCATGATTAATCATAATTTATTCACAAAACAGAAAAGTGACCGTAAATTCTTTGAAATTGTTCAAAGAATTCTTGGTGACTTCTCTATCAAACCTTTGGCATAAAAGTTGATTAATTTCAAAATATGTAATTTTTTTCTGTTATTAACGAGAGATTAATGAACTCTAAATATATGAGCATAAAATCCACAATTCTTGTAGTTTATAAATCATTATGATTTTTAAATGTCAGCACATTAGGGTGACTTTTAAGTAAACAAAATAAAAAGGTTGTTAGTTATAACTCATAATTTCGGCAATCAGCAATTCAAAGTTGAAAATGGGGACATTTTCAATATTCACTTAGATAATGTGAAAATATACATTTTTAGCTAATGTAACACTATAGCCCAAGATCTTTGTAAACATGGCCTGAATGAATACAACTCTAAAAACGAATCACTTTAAAGTCACATAATTATTTGTTACGAACCTCGCACTGGTGTTTAGATACAATAGTCTTTTTGCTTTTAGGGTCAACTATTGGCTTCTTCAACAAATTTATATTTACGGTGTTAGATTGGAAGTCGCTTACTTTTACTAATTCAACATATTGCACAGGATATAGATCATCAACCTTTTCTAGCAATACGGACGGTTTGAATGTATCTGGTATCTCTTCGTAAATGTTGTATGTGGTCTTAACGTCGGAATTGCGTTTGTTTAAGATGCTTTTAGGCCGAGTTTGTGAATTGTCGCTTGTTTTCAGAAAGTGTGTCCATTTATGCTGTAGCATATCAGTTTCTGTATCAAACTGTTTCATGCAGTGATCACAAAAGTAGTAGTCTTTATAGCCAGTGGTTGCTTTATTAGTCAAGTCTGGGAGTTTTTGAATGTGAGTTTCGATTACACTGCGCTCAACAGAGCTTTCATCGCAGAACTTGCAAAGGTACAACCTCTCAGTGCCCATTTTACGCATTATGAACAGCTCTTTCGGGCGTTTCTTTTTTGAATGGAGGAATGAGTGGTGGTGGGCAATAGCACATTTAGTGTGAAACTGTTCTTTACAAATATCACACACATAGCAAAGGTCCATATGATCAAAGTTGTGATCTTTTAAGTCCATTACTTTGAAGAATGATTCCTCACAAATCTTGCATTTGTGCAGTTTGTAGACTCTGCATACATCACGTCTGTGTACGAGGTACAAAGATTTTGTTGGAAATAGCTTACCACACAAATCACAATGCAGTTTTATATGAAGTTTAAAAAACATTCGATCGGCAAATTTTTTATTGCAATAGTTGCAAATGTAGCATTTGCGCTTCTTATGCCATTGTCTCATATGAAGCTTCAAAGATTTATAATTTTCAAATATTTTTGGACACTTACGACATTTGTGGTACTCATTCAATTCGTGAATTATCACGTAATCGGAGAACGACACTCTCTTCTGCGACTTCGTTTTCTGAGTTTTGTAGATTATGTGCTTATTCTGTTGGTGTTTCAGCAGTTTTTTCTCACTGTTGTAACTTTTGTCACAAATCTTGCACTTTATAGCCATATCTGTATTTGAAATGTCCGAGTCGGAATCTGATGATGTAGCCTCCAACCTTCGTTGGAAGGCAGCCTTCAGCTCAACCAGGTCGTCTCTTTTGAGCTCTACACTACATTTCTGTGATAATCTCTTCTCGTGAGCGACACCATATTTACCGCGCTTTTTTTTTATCTTTCTATGTGTAGCCGGTCGGTTGTTTCCATTTAGGTACGGAGTTATGTCGTAACGCTGCAAACACACGTGGGGCTCTGGTAAGATGGTTTGGAACGCGAAATTCGTCCTTTGAGATAGCCTTTCAGGGTTGGGGAATTCAACCGCTTCCACTGTCCACTTTTCTTGTTGAATATTAACGCCATTGCACTTTTTGAACATGAGAGACAAAAATATTATTAAAAAATAATTAAAAAATACAAAAAATTAGATTTTTTCACAAATCACTACATATATGTAGTATATGACAACATATCATATCAACAACGGTTGCTGCATACACTATGTCAAAGAGTAAACTTAAACTTCAACTCTTGGTTAAGGCCTTTGTGGAGAGGTTACCACAATTTTGCCAATGTCACGTAGAATGATAGCACATCAACCGAAGATTCTTCAGTGAGAAATGTTGGCATCTTCGAGCAATATTATACTCTTAACTTGCACATGTTTCGCTGCGCCCTCCATATAATATACATCCCAAAGCAATCTATGAAGAAATGCTATCAACAAATATAACACTAAGTAAATAATAATACCATATAAATGGGGGGTGTCACGACATGGTGGAGATGCTGGGATATTTTTGTGCCTTCACCTTCCTGTACCTTATTATATGATAATGCTGTCAAAATACTGTGAGTATTTTGACAGCATTATCAATAAAAAAGAAAATGCTTGTTTGTAATTTGTATCAGAGTAATACATGAAAAATCTTATAATACTGGAGCCCAATTCTCGAAAACTCGATATATTAGGTCTTTACCTATGAAATTGCCGTTTTGTTTGAAAAAAGTTAAAGTATTTTTTTTTTCGAACTTATTTATTTCTTTTATTCAAAGTAATCACCCCTGCAATCAATGCATCTTTGCCAATGCTGTGGCAGTTTATGGATGCCCTTCTTGAAAAAATCAGCAGGACGGGAGACAAAAAACTCTTCAAAGGCGTTTTGTACTGCCTCTCGGGAATTGAATTTTTTTCCCGCTAAAACGTTGTCCAAATTTTGGAAAAAGTAATAGTCGGTAAGTGCAAGATCTGGTGAGTATGGCGGATGAGGGAGAGCTTCCAAACCCAACTCATGCAGCTTAGAGACGTTCTGTTGTGCAGTATGGGGTCGCGCGTTGTCGTGAAGTAGCAGTGGAGACGACCGATTGACCAAAGCTGGTTGCAGACGTGCGAGTTTCGCCATCGTTGTGGTCAGTTCTTCAATGTACACATCTGCAGTAATGCTCTTGCCGTTTTGTAAAAAGCTATGATGAATCACACCAGCACTAGACCACCAAACTGTGACCATCACCTTTCTAGGGGTAATTTTTCGTTTTGCACATTACTTTGGTACCAAACCAGGATCTAACCAACTTGCTGAGCGCTTTCGATTGTCAAAGAGAATCCATTTTCGTCGCACGTAACAATTCGGTTCAAAATTCCTTCATTTCTGTGCCTGTTAAGCAGCGCAAGGCAAGTCTCGACGCGTACGTTGCGCTGGCGATCGTTAAGTTCGTGGGGCACCCATCTATCAAGCTTTTTTATCTTGCCAATCTGTCGCAAATGGACCAATATTGTTTTGATGCTAACATCAAAAGCTGCTGCCAGCTCAGCTGTAGATTGAGATTCATCAGCTTCCACAATCGCCTTTAAATCATCATTGTTGACCAAAGTTTCCGGACGACCACGAGGTTCATTTTTCAAGTCAAAATTCCCAGAACGGAACCGAGCAAACCAATAACGGGTTGTACGTTCGTTTGTACAGTTCTCTTCGTAAACGTCGTTGATGTTACGTGTCGTTTGTGCCGCGTTGGTGCCACGACGGAACTCATATTCCATAATTACACGAAATTTCAAAGTATCCATTATGAGGAAAAATGTTGAAATGTAATGAAAATACAACGCTAATCAATAAACAAAAGACTTATATTGTAAATAGAACGTCATACTTTTAAAACAAAATTAATTTGAATTTAGAATTCATAGCCAATCAAAACTTTTTTTTTGTTTGAAAAAGTCTGTACTGCAATACGGCAATTTCATAGGTAAAGACCTATTATATCGAGTTTTAAATTTATCTACTCGAAATAATATCTACTCCTATGTCTATGAAAATGTCTACTTCCGCCAATTTATGTATTCTCGAGCACAATCGATATTTTGGTACTAGATACAGATTGTCAGGGTGTTCATTCAAATGAAGTACACAGATTAAATGAGTTTTGTCTTGCTTCAAAAACGTTTCGTTTTATCGACTGCGTTTAAGCAAAATCGAAAACATCACATATTTAACTTTTTCTTCTCAATTAACAGCATTCTGATAGTTTCCGTGATCAATTTGTTAATTAATTGTCATTTGACAGTTTTGTCTATACATAATTAGATCTAAATTGAAGTAATAAATTAATTCAAATATGAATAGAATATTATGCACATACATTTTGTGAAATGGAACGGAAAACAATGGCATTGAAGTCAAGACAGTTATTATACTCTTTGTAGTAGATAAAATGGCACAGTAGACTTATGTCACGCACGAGACCTGTCAAAATATCTATGAAACGCCTGTTTCCGTATTCTCGTGAAATCACGGTAGATAAATATCGACCGAAAACCAGTAGACATGCAACGAGTGGTCCGGAGCACTCGATATTGAAATATCTATTAAAATATCGAACGCGACGGTGTCAAGCAAGCGTAGCTTTATATACTCTTTGGTGTCAAGTTGATCAATGTAACAAAGAGAAATTGTAAATAAACAGAAAATTTAAGGTTACACAATTACTACACAGATTTTCCGGCTGTATTCAGTATCTTGAACAAATCTCGAGTTAGTCGAAATCTTCTCTTTTGTATTTGTAATCAAATAATTTCGACAAAATATATAATAGTTCATTTTCGTAACACAGCTTCGTACCTAATCTACAAAAAATATGTAGGATGAGTTTATTGGCGCCTTTATGGCCGATATTTTATTAGAAGAGGCTGACCGGTTAGCAACAGCACCTCGACGGCGAGCCCTATGGAGAGGAGATCCGTAGGAGCTACGCGAAACTGAATTTAGAAAAAAATTTCACTTGACCAGAGATCTTGCAGTGACAATCACTGCTTGAGCCTTTTATAAACAAAAAGACCATTGATGTGAAGACAAAGGTAAGACCCTTGCCTCAATGGCGATACCTCCTAAATAGTACATACTATCCCTGTCAATCATTGTGCTCATCATCTCAAATCATTTACCATATACACATTGAAATATTTGGGTATTTGTATCATATACCCAGCTATATAAACCTAAAGTTGGTAGGTGTTGAATTGCTTGCATCAGTAGGTAGAGGAAAATGATTTCTTCTTTTTCGAATTTACATGTTGTAATAGGCTTACCTATACATATGTAATATTTTACATTAAGCACTTTGTAATTTTATATGTTTAGTACAATAACTATGCAAGTGTTTTAGGTATTAGTAACCCAACCAAATTTTGACTTTTTAAAAATAGCCTATTTGCAATCAAATTTATTGCATTGAAAAATGAATCAGAATGAAAGATCTGCATTGAGTATAAATGAAGGTTGAATAATTAGGATTTTTTTTTTTACTTTAGACTTGTATAGAATTTGACCACACTCTTACTTGATGGAAAGTGATGATGCGATTATAGGTGTAGCATACTAGCCAAGTAAATACCTACTCACTCTTCTCTTGAACACGCCTGGGTCATGTTTCACCAGAAACACTGAAACTGAAACCAGCAGGACATTCCATTCTTTAGCCGTTCTTATAAATGTGTAATCTAATCACTTGGTTCGAATGTATCATTCAAATTACAAAACCTTCTTAATTATTTCAGATCTGCGATGCACATGCACAAAAATATTTACAGGGATGCAGTTTTGCCATGGCTTAAAAAAGCCAAAAGGTCGAAGATATAATATCGAAGAGAAGGTGATGGCATTATCCCTTTATAAAAGAAGTCCAAGGGCATACTCTTTATTTTATAAATATTTTAAGATGCCATCTGCCAAATCATTGAAAAATCTGCTGAAGGAGATAAAATTAACTCCAGGCATAAATAAATCAATATTTGAAAAAATAAAAGAAACTGTCGAAGGACTACCGGAGGAAGATCAACTGTGCACTTTGATATTTGACGAGATGTCAATAGAGCCACATGTCATGTATGAATCTGCGAACAATCAAGTGAAAGGTTTTGTAAGCCACGGGGAAAATAATAAACTTGCCAACCATGCCCTAGTATTCATGGTTAAAGGAATAAAAAGGAATTTCAAACAGCCAGTTGCTTACTATTTCACACAATCATTAAGGATGCCTGAATTAAAACAAATTTTAAAAGATGTTATACGATACGTGCATGATACTGGGCTACGTATTTTATGCACAGTTTGCGACCAAGGAGCGTCAAATGTCAGCACCATCAAAAGTTTAGTAGCAGATACGAAAGAGAAATTTTTGAGGGATGGAAAGGAGTGGAGGCATGAAATATTTTCTGTTGATGGCAAAAAAATTATACCATTGTACGATGTGCCACACCTAATTAAAGGCTTAAGAAACAATTTACTAGAGAAAGATTTAAAATTTATTGATTATAAAGATGGAAATAAAGAAAAAATTGTCAAGTGGAAACATTTTGAAATGGTTTACGAAGCAGACAAAACCTGCGGAGAACTCAGGTGCGGTATTGCAATAATTCGATATTGGATAACTTCATTGCTTTAAGAATTAGTATTTTTCATGCCTGGCCCTTCCCATATAGCGTGTATAGCATAGAGTGGTGCCCCTAATACTTAAGTACATTACACCATGTTTAGTGACAATATGTGAGAAGGTGGCGTCACTCTATACTTAGATTGGGAACTAGCTCTCAAACAAGGATGCCGGATGACGCTATTAAATGCTTGGCGACATATTCTTCGGGTTATAGTTAACTAGATAGGCAATTTCATTAATCATTTTCTTCTTTTTAATTTATTACATATTTAGTTACAAATTATGATACAGGCTGTTGTAATTATGTTCAATAGTAAATCAATTTATTTTGTGATTACTTAATGGTCAATTATGTATTTTCAGATGCCTGCACAAGCTTACCGACGAGCATGTGTATAAAAATAAATTAAAGAAAATGCGAGTAAAGTTAGCTACTCAGCTTTTTAGCCACAGTGTGGCAGTAACAGCAGACCACCTGACCGCACGGAAAATATTACCTGAAGAGTGCAGACAATTAATACCAATGGTGCTAATGATCGACAAACTGTTCGACAGCTTAAACGCCGGGACATTTCATATACCCAATGGGAAAATATATAGAGGAGCTGTACGTAAAAGTTCACCTCACCACAAATTATGGCAAGATGCCATACAATTTTTGAAAAGCGTAAAATTTATAGCTACAAAAAAAATTGATAGTGATAATGTCCAGTTAATAGAGTCATGTGCACCATCTGTAAAAAACTTTATTAAAACGATAGAAGGAATGCAGTTATTGTGGGATATTTTGAACAAAAGGTATTCTTTGGATTGTATGCTCACCAGAAATTTTAACCAAGACCCAGTGGAGAATTTTTTTGGCAGCATTCGCAGTTTAGGAGTCAGAAATATATCACCAAACTGCCAAGGGTTTGAGGGTGCCTTCAAAACACTATTGCTGAATAATTTTAGCTGTCAGCAAGCCATAAATGCCAATTGTGAAGATTTTAATTCTTGCTATTAATATAGTGAACTGATACATACCTGTCTATATATTATTGGTAAGGATGTATAGGTATGTATACCTACCTATAGGTATATAATTTTAGTCAGCAAAATACGCTTGGAGCGCTAGTGTAGTCGTAGATCCTAATTTTCACGCCAGACGGCTCTCTTTTCTAAGACAGTTATTATACTCTTTGGTCGTAGCATTACATACTCTTTGTTGAAGAGCGGTGTCCATCTATATCTATCTACAACTCAATACTTTAGTTTTTAAAATTGCTGCAGAAGGCACTAATATTAAATTCAATTTAGTTTTAAATATTAAAAAATTCAACAGGTACCTTTTTATGTCGTTAGATCACATAAACAGATCCTAGACCCTAACTAGGGTCCTCTGTATCTAGGGACCCAAGAACTACGAGGACCATAGTCTCACAACACCCAGACACAACAAGTATTTGTGCTAATGGAACAAAATAATAGGTCTTTACCTATGAAATTGCCGTATTGCAGTACAGACTTTTTCAAACAAAAAAAAGTTTTGATTGGCTATGAATTCTAAATTCAAATTAATTTTGTTTTAAAAATATGACATTCTTTTTACAATATAAGTCTTTTGTTTATTGATTAGCGTTGTATTTTCATTACATTTCAACATTTTTCCTCATAATGGATACTTTGAAATTTCGTGTAATTATGGAATATGAGTTCCGTCGTGGCACCAACGCGGCACAAACGACACGTAACATCAACGACGTTTACGGAGAGAACTGTACAAACGAACGTACAACCCGTTATTGGTTTGCTCGGTTCCGTTCTGGGAATTTTGACTTGAAAAATGAACCTCGTGGTCGTCCGGAAACTTTGGTCAACAATGATGAATTAAAGGCGATTGTGGAAGCTGATGAATCTCAATCTACAGCTGAGCTGGCAGCAGCTTTTGATGTTAGCATCAAAACAATATTGGTCCATTTGCGACAGATTGGCAAGATAAAAAAGCTTGATAGATGGGTGCCCCACGAACTTAACGATCGCCAGCGCAACGTACGCGTCGAGACTTGCCTTGCGCTGCTTAACAGGCAAAGAAATGAAGGAATTTTGAACCGAATTGTTACGTGCGACGAAAAATGTATTCTTTTTGACAATCGAAAGCGCTCAGCAAGTTGGTTAGATCCTGGTTCGGTACCAAAGCAATGTGCAAAACGAAAAATGACCCCTAGAAAGTTGATGGTCACAGTTTGGTGGTCTAGTGCTGGTGTGATTCATCATAGCTTTTTACAAAACGGCGAGAGCATTACTGCAGATGTGTACATTGAAGAACTGACCACAATGATGGCGAAACTCGCACGTCTGCAACCAGCTTTGGTCAATCGGTCGTCTCCACTGCTACTTCACGACAACGCGCGACCCCATACTGCACAACAGACCGTCTCTAAGCTGCATGAGTTGGGTTTGGAAGCTCTCCCTCATCCGCCATACTCACCAGATCTTGCGCCTAGCGACTATTACTTTTTCCAAATTTTGGACAACTTTTTAGCGGGGAAAAAATTCAATTCCCGAGAGGCAGTACAAAACGCCTTTGAAGAGTTTGTTGTCTCCCGTCCTGCTGATTTTTTCAAGAAGGGCATCCATAAACTGCCACAACGTTGGCAAAGATGCATTGATTGCAGGGGTGATTACTTTGAATAGAAGAAATAAATAAGTTCGAAAAAAAATACTTTTAACTTTTTTCAAACAAAACGGCAATTTCATAGGTAAAGACCTAATATACTTGTTTTTTTTTCAATGCACAACTTGTTCTGCAACGGGAATCGAACCCACCGCCTCTGGACTATAAGCTAACCTGCTCAACCACCACATCAAAGACGCGCATTGCTAGATTTTTGAAGATATTAAAAAAATGAATTTACTTAGGAAAACTCTGGCTAAACTATGTTCTCATGAATAAACAAAACCAAAATGTATTAATCCTAAAAAGTTTTCATATAAAAAACGGTATAAAGAAGAAAAAAAACTTTGATCCCGTGGTATTTATGGAATCTTGTTTTGATTTACATGTTTATTTGTTTAACATTTGTAATGTTATTCATGAGATTATAGTTAAGCCAGATTTATCATAAGTAAATTCAGTTATAAAATATATCAATGTGCGAGCATATAGTGGATCCGCATTTATAACAGACATAATCCAATATATAAACCATCTACATTCAAAATTTAATTGAAATTTGTTTGTAAGTTACCGAGATAGAAGGCAATAAACATTCACGTTTATAATGTTACAGGATAGTACAGGATACATAATGTGTTGAAGACTGTAGTTAGTAAAGAAAACATAGAATATTATAACTAAGCATTTAATAATCAAAATTATTACTAAGGGTTTAAAGTCTATAGGCCAAAAAACATGGCAGATTGTACCAGATGAATGGCTCACAGTACTATAATTGGAGACCTTCTAAACTTGCACCTTGTAAATCGGCTGTTAACATTCGTAATGGCTAGATGAGCATCGCAGATCTGAAATAATTAAGAAGGTTTTGTAATTTGAATGATACATTCGAACCAAGCAATTTGATTACACATTTATAATTTGAACGGCTAAAGAATGGAATGTCCTGCTGGTTTCAGTTTCAGTGTTTCTGGTGAAACATGACCCAGGTGTGTTCAAGAGAAGAGTGAGTAGGTATTTACTTGGCTAGTATGCTACACCTATAATCGCATCATCACTTTCCATCAAGTAAGAGTGTGGTCAAATTCTATACAAGTCTAAAGTAAAAAAAAAACCCTAATTATTCAACCTTCATTTATACTCAATGCAGATCTTTCATTCTGATTCATTTTTCAATGCAATAAATTTGATTGCAAATAGGCTATTTTTAAAAAGTCAAAATTTGGTTGGGTTACTACCTAAAACACTTGCATAGTTATTGTACTAAGCATATAAAATTAAAGTGCTTAATGTAAAATATTACATATATATAGCTAAGCCTATTACAACATGTAAATTCGAAAAAGAAGAAATCATTTTCCACTACCTACTGATGCAAGCAATTCAACACCGACCACCTACCAGCTTTAGGTTTATATAGCTGGGTATATGATACAAATACCCAAATATTTCAATGTGTATATGGTAAATGATTTGAGATGATGAGCACAATGATTGACAGGGATAGTATGTACTATTTAGGAGGTATCGCCATTGAGGCAAGGGTCTTACCTTTGTCTTCACATCATAAAAGGCTCAAGCAATGATTGTCACTGCAAGATCTCTGGTCAAATGAAATTTTTTTCTAAATTCAGTTTCGCGTAGCTCCTACGGATCTCCTCTCCATAGGGCTCGCCGTCGAGGTGCTGTTGCTAACCGGTCAGCCTCTTCTAATAAAATATCGGCCATAAAGGCGCCAATAAACTCATCCTACATATTTTTTGTAGATTAGGTACGAAGCTGTGTTACGAAAATGAACTATTATATATTTTGTCGAAATTATTTGATTACAAATACAAAAGAGAAGATTTCGACTAACTCGAGATTTGTTGAAAATACTGAATACAGCCGGAAAATCTGTGTAGTAATTGTGTAACCTTAAATTTTCTGTTTATTTACAATTTCTCTTTGTTACATTGATCAACTTGACACCAAAGAGTATATAAAGCTACGCTTGCTTGACACCGTCGCGTTCGATATTTTAATAGATATTTCAATATCGAGTGCTCCGGACCACTCGTTGCATGTCTACTGGTTTTTGGTCGATATTTATCTACCGTGATATCACGAGAATACGGAAACAGGCGTTTCATAGATATTTTGACAGGTCTCGTGACATAAGTCTACTGTGCCATTTTATCTACTACGCGAGAATTAGGCCCCTGGTCTAGTGCATGGAAGAGTTGCCTAACTGAAAACATAGATGGCGCTAAGTGCCACGTTTGCAAAATTGAGACTGATAATATGTTTTATTTGACAATAGTTACGACAATATTTTCATCTGTGTGCTTTATATGTAATCTAAAATTAATTAAAGCCAGCAAGGATTCCGAGAATTGGCTGTAGTAGAGTCAGTTGTAGCAGCGACCAAAGAAGGAGGTACGAAACAAGAAAATTGTCGCTTGTTACTGGATTCGGGTTCACAAAGATCCTACATATGTAAAAGACTTGCGAAAAAATTATGCTTACCAATTATAGAAGAAAATTTGCTTAACGTTTTCACATTTGGTGCGAAAACCCCCCAAGAAATAGAAAGCCCTTTGGTAAAACTTCAACTAAAGACACGAACGAAAGAATATGTTACACCCGCAAACTGTGTGGAATCAATAACAAATGGTATATCATTCCATAAACTAAACCAAGAGATTTCAGATCATGACTTCATTATAGCTGATGATGGGTCGTTAAATGATCAAGTAGACATACTTATCGGAAACGATTATTATTTCTCATTGATCTCTGATGAAAAGAAGAAGATAGGGCACAAACTATACCTAGTGAAGTCTAAATTTGGATGGATTCTAAGTGGCCAATTGGATTCTAAAAAAAGCCCAACAAGGAGAACTATCGGTTGTAACATATTTTCAAACCAGTTTGAATATTGGATTGAGTCAACCCGACTTACCTTTAGACTATGGAAGCATAAAGAGTCTAAGGGAATTGGAGTCCATTGGCATCGTCGACTCTCCAAAGGTCACTAAAGAGGAAGAAGCAATCCACAGCTTCAATGAGACTACCAAGTAAATAAATGGCAGATACACTGTAAACTGGCCATGGAAAGAATATCCACCTAATTTCGATGCGCCCTCCATATAATATACATCCCAAAGCAATCTATGAAGAAATGCTATCAACAAATATAACACTAAGTAAATAATAATACCATATAAATGGGGGGTGTCACGACACTACAATCATCACTATGACAAGAGAAAAGCTTTTAGAGTGTGTAAAAAGGGATATTCTGTTTCTTTCGCTTAGATTCCTAGTCATAATGGTATAAAAAGGAACCAAAAAGCTGACCAGCTTGCAAATGAAACCATAGAGTGCGGAGACAAATTCCCATTTAAAAATTACACTCAAGACCTTGCTGCTCTTCCTAAACTTTACCTCCAACAGACTTGGAGTAAAGCGTGGAATAATAGCGCTCAGCATAAGGGTAAACACTATTATTCAATCCAGTCTGAAATTCTTACCAAACCTTGGTTTTTTTAAAGCAAGACTAGGCAAGAGAGCCACATCTGTGCTCATACGTATGCGATTGGGTCACATGTGTAATCCATTATACCTTGCTCGACTTCGCATTGTTGACTCTCCGTTATGTCAATGCGGTGAAGATATCGGTGACATTAATCATATTATTTTAAAATGCTCCTTATATGACCACACCCCTTTATATGATAATTTGATATACCTCAAAGTTTCACTTCCCACTAATATGCATTGTTTATTTATATATAATACCATCCCTATCTATAAAGTCTTGGCTTCATTCATTGAAGCTAATGACATTAAGTTATGAATCTTATATAATTATTTTTATCCTCGCTCCTTTGACCATATTCCTTTCCTTTTCCAAATTCCGTTTTATTGTAAATACTGTAAATAAATAAACCGTTTCCCCGTTTTATAAAAAAATAAAATAAAATAAATGTCCGACCTGTACTCTCTACTTTGATTTATTGAAGATGTCTTGAAGAAAATACAAGTCTGAAACAATGAAAACGAAGAAACTTCTATGAATAAAACAGACTGGCAAATGCACAAGACGTGCGACGCCATTTCTCCTCAAAAGAGGAAAAAAAAAGCTTTAAAATATATGTTCCACATTTCCTTGATCCATACTACATTCACAGAGAGAATAGGCATGACGAAAGATTTTGAAATCCTCTTCCGTAATGTGGGTATACATTTACTATTTACGAAAAAACCTTTATTTCGGTAGTAGACTTAATTTCAACCAAGATTAAAGCCATTTTCATAATATTTTTTAAATGCGTCGCGAAAACAGCTCGAGGTGTCATGGCGTCGGCTCTGACGTCACTCCTAGGTGTTTACCTACACAATGACATGTTGAAAACATGTCACTGCACTACTACACACGTAGAAAAAGAATTCAAAATAACAAAATCAATCCAAATGCGTATATTCACAACAGCAAAAATCTACGTGTGACGTCATGCGCTGTGATTGGCGTTTCAGTCAAAATGGCCGATCGCAGTATTTTAATGTATTATTTTATTGAAAATCTAAGTAATCTTAATATTTTTAATAAAACTAAACCAGTGTTTCACGATGTATTTTTTTTTTTTTTCTATTTATTTTATTTATTTATTTATTTATTTACAAGCACACATACAAGATACATATTTATGAATGATGTATTAAGTACATTGTATAACTTAAGTATAATATTACATTTTACGGAGCCCTAGATCCCACACTAGGCGTACCTGTGTCGCAGGATCTAGCCTCTTACGTTCCTTTCATAAATCTGTGGAAGGTTATTGTATTAAAACTGAGTGACTGAGTGTTGCAGATATGGAGGTGTGTGTAAATGTGTGTCTGTGACGTGAGGCTGTGTTAGTGTAAATGAGTGAATGTGTGTATATTCCCACTACATTACTAATACATATGTAGAAGTGAAACATTACCAATTGTTGAAATGTTTGAATGTGAAGCTTACTCGTCAATACAGATGAACCGATTTGGATGAAAATTTGGTTACGGATTGAGATTATTACCGGGGAGTTCTGATCTGATGTAATCACGAAAGTCCAGCTTGCAACGAGAAATGTTACTCCAATCAAAGCTCTATGGCACGAGCAATGGCACCTATTAGACTGCATTTGCCAAGTAGAATTTCAGGGTTTTATGGGCCTGGGTCACCATTGCGCTTAGAAGTAAAAAGGCTGGTGCAAGAACTACCTTATTCAGTAAGCAATTACAGTCCAATGTAGACAGCAGGTGAACCAGGCCCGCATGGTCATTTTTTTACGTTTATGAGATTCTCGGTTGCCTGATACCCCAGGGTTCTGAGAAAAGAGCAGATTTTTCGTTTGCAGGCACTTCGAGAATCATTGATGATGTGCAATGACCTGTCAAGGTTCTCATACATGAATGCACTCTTAAATGCGAAAGATCGTTGAGCAAATACGGACTTAACCAGAGGAGCCTTCCATTTATTGCGACGAGATGACTTCAGTGGTTCGGTGATGGAGGTATGCGCCGTTTTATGGAACCTTAAGGTAGTGGCCATTATATAAAGTTGTCGCACACTCAGGTGATTACTATCTGAGTATAGCTTATCAGTAGAATATCTGTACGGCTTTCGATATGCTACCTTTAGTACTGCTCGCTGTGCTCGTTCGAGTTTCAGTAACAGGGTCTTGGCAGCAGCTCCCCAACACACAATGCCATATGTAAGAATGGATTGGCAAAGAGCTAAATAAACAACCCTTACGGTTTTGGTATCGGAAACCGCTCCAAGTCTTTTAAAAATGTGGAGCATCTTCCTTAGGCGGCCGTAAAGAGCGTCGATTTGATAGGTCCATGTAAGGTGTTGGTCTATCATATCAATAATCAATGCGGTATCATCAGCAAATGCTACAATTTTTGATTGACTCACATTAAGATTACATAGGTCGTTGATATAGGTCAAAAATAGGGTAGGACCTAAAACGCTGCCTTGTGGTACGCCAAATTCAACACTTGCGTAGTCACTAAACATATCACCAATGCGAACTCTCTGCCTTTCAACGTTATTTAATATAAATTTTACCCTAAAAACATTAAATCGACCATTTTTTGACACTGTCGTCATGCCTATTATCCCTAATCTTAAGTTTATCAAGGAAAACCGGAGTACCAGAGTGGTTCAAGCGTAAACGACAAACAACTGAAGAGATCAATTTGTCTGCCTTTTTAAAAGAAATGTAAAAAATGCACACTTTTGTGTATTTAGCCAGTGTCAAGTAATTGATAATTCATCAAGTTAATGATATTTCACGCAAATATATGTCAAGTCACAGTCGAAGTCATCAAGTCAAGTCATAGTCTAGTCAAAGTCATACTCCTAGTAAAGAGGTGGCAACTTTACTTGAAGCTTCTATGGAGCTATGGAAACAACATGAAAAGAAACGTTTCACCATCATTATACAATTTTCCCACACTCACGCCTGTAATCCAGCACTTAACGAATAGAATGCCACCAATTTTATGCACTAACACTGAAAATAACACAAGTTTAGGAAAATAATACAATGTGGTGACGCAATCTTTTTCGCTTTCCCGCCAAAACTCCATCTCCGGCCTCCGCCCGTTGTAACTTGTACCATCCCCTAAATAGACAAAGAGTATATCATAACTTGTAGATAGTATACTCTTTGGTGCATACACTTTGACATACAGAATAATTTTAGTTTTTATCTGTGAGTTGACTTTATTTCTTTTCTCATAGATTCCTGCTAGATTTCAAGATAAACAAATTTATTTTTAAAACTGTTAGTGGTGGTAGTGGAGTGTGAAAATGTTTCCGCCGACGCGTATTCGGAGTTGCCTTCCAGTGATCAACCCGCTTTTTAAGCAGCGGCTACGTCCACATCGCCCTTTCCGGCAAACATCTACCATCCATAACGCACAAACAAAGAATTCTCTAAATAATCAGTTGCAAAAGACGAAATGGATGAATATCCGTGCTATTTTCACTCGCTGGATGCCTCTAGGCAGCGTTATATACGTCGGATGGTGCTACATACGCGCTAGCATTGACTACGAAGTGTCGAAAGTTGAAATACGCTTCTACGAAATGTTTCCTTTCCGGATAACGAGTCGGTTGTGGGGGCGTTTGGCGGCATGCGAGCTACCTGTCTCTCTACGTAGCTTGGTATACGGTACGTACGTGAGAATGTTTAACGTCAATCTTAATGATGCGGCTGTACCCGACCTTACATATTACAAAAGTCTTTCAGCTTTCTTCACCCGCCCGTTACGCGAAGGAGCTCGGTACATATCCCCGTCCTCTTGTGTATCTCCATGCGATGGAGTTGTGATAAACTGCGGTCCAGCTGATACAGACAAAATCGAGCAAGTTAAAGGGGTGACTTACAGTCTAGAAGAGTTCCTTGGTGAAAACAAATGGTCCAAGAAAAAGGGGGATGACTATTATAGCTCCTTGCTTACTAATAAAGACAACATACTCCACCAGTGTATTATTTACTTGGCTCCCGGAGACTACCATCGGTTTCACACCCCATGTGACTGGACAGCAACTTTCCGTAGACATTTTTGTGGTAAACTTTTATCCGTAAACCCATGGCTGGCACGACTCATACCAGGATTGTTTGCAATTAACGAGCGAGCTGTATATGTTGGGGAGTGGCAACACGGCTTCTTCAGTATGACAGCAGTTGGAGCTACCAATGTTGGTTCCATTGAGATATTCGATGATCCGGAACTACGAACAAACACGAAAGGCAGACGAAACAGAATCAACGAATTGGAATTAGGGCAGGTTAACTTAAAAAAAGGTGACTTATTTGGACAGTTCAACATGGGGAGTACAATCATTCTGTTGTTTGAAGCGCCAAAAGATTTCAAATTTGACATGTCGGCTGGTGACAGAGTGCTAGTTGGCCAGGCGATGTTAGCAACTTCAAAACAGCAGCGAAGATGACAAGTTTTTGATGGACTGGTGGAATTTGTGCGCATCATGTTGATTTTATATGTTGTCTCCATACTATGAGCTTAAATATAAGGCTTATAGATGACCAACTTTGGTCCACAGAAAAACTTATGCCATTTTTGCCCTGATTTCATAAGTTTTTGTAAGTGCAGCTTTCCACTGTACCATGTATGTGTGATAATGGTGCTGCTGTTCTATCGTGCAAAACCTGTAAGGCGTATTTAATAATGTAATAATAACTAGTATTTGCCCTATGCCCGTGTCTTTGTCACCCTGTTTAAAAGAGACCAATACTCATTTGAACCTTGAATTTCGCATGTACTAACTCGGAAACGACTTTTTTGTTTAGTAGCAACAAAAAATTAATGGTCACGTCATGTCATGGTCAATGGCCATCTTTAAAAATGGCAGTAACCTAATTTTTCTACAAACATGGAATTGGCGCCAAAAACCCTGATGCAATAACTCAGCCCGATTGGACAAATTTTGAAAATTACGACCATCATCGAATTTCTTGACCACCATCGGGATAAGCCCCATCCTCTGACAATTGGTCAAAGAGATCAATTCTGTAAATCACCATAAGTGAGTAGATCGGTGGGTGTTTATATGTTATGATGACATTGGCAAAATTGTGGTTACCTCTCCACAAAGGCCATTAACCAAGAGTAGAAGTTGAGATAGACATGTCTTATTTATTTCAGACAACTAGCTTAAACAGGCCCAAAACAGAGATTTAACAAAAATATTAGGAATTAATATCTTTTTAAATATACCAAACAATCCATTCCACAAGGACATTGGTAGCCAAAGATTTATCTCAGACAGTGATATATACATTCTGTAAATAATTTCTATTGTAATTCAGGTTTATCATGTTTTGGTTCCCATAACATCTTACATTAGGGCCCAGTACATGATGCACTGTGATTAAAGAAAGAAAAATAAAGGAATCTTTTGTGAATTTTTTCATATATTTGTTATATCAAAAATAACTATTATAATGCAATTAAAAAATCAAATGTATTAACAATGACCATTGACATATATATTACTTTGTAAAGACATTGTATGACAGAGCATACATTTCAAATTTTGAGTGCTACAGATTATCCCATATTTGTGCTTAGTCTGTGATGTAAGGCAGATGAGTTTGGTCGAGTGCTACAAAGAAAACATGCCTAGCTGTACCATAAAAGGTTGTACGAACTGCTCCCTGAACCTTTTATGAACTGAATAGTTAATACAAAAAGGTATTTCTTGCCCTAATTTAGTTAATTTTTTTGTAACAATATAATCTAATTTATATTTGGAATATACTAATAATAATAACGCCCAACAATCACATACATAGATCCGGGACTCTAACTAGGATTCCCTGTGTCAGGGACCCAGGAACTACAGACCATGGTCCCACAACACCCGAATTCAGAACAAGTATTTGCATTCCTTTTTCTGTGCACAAATAATTGTCCTGCCGCGGGAACCGAACCTGCCTCCTCTGGGATATGAGTCGAGATACTCAACCACTACACCACAGAGGCTATCAAATAATTATTGAATTGAATGTTGAATTGTAAAACAATAACGGATGCCATGGCAGCTATCAGCGTAGTTCATGAGAAATATAAAAGATGGCGTTGACTTTTCCACATGGCTAATTTGACAACATAATTATAGTTTCAGGCATATCTTATGTATTTATGACATAAAATTGAAGTTTGAACATAATTAGAAAATAACAAGAATGGTGATTTTGTACAAAGCAATTAGCACCATTATGTGTATACATATATTTTATGGGCGACCAGGCTTTTAATCTTAATTCTCATATATTGAAACTTCTGTCTTGCTTATTAATATATGTTTCGGAATGGGAGCGAAAAAGACAGGTTTTTAATTACAAAGAATTGGTTTTTTCACATGCAGTATTGATATGCCTTTGCTATTAATATCTTTGTCTGTCTTATTTACAGATAACTTTTAAATTTGGAATTGTAAGCATTGCAAATATTTTTGTTGCATGCCAAGGTTCCCAGTGTTGCACCAAAAGGTGACTTGTAATTCAAATCTTTATTGAAAATTTAAAACAAAGAAAAACATATAACCTTAATGAATGTGGTCAATTTCAGGTTTTTATTTTCAAATTACATTAATATTTCATGTTAGATGTACATATACCCCTTTATTATATTATTGTAATAAGAAGATTGTTAAAAACAAACTAATTTATTGTAAAAGATTTGTCACAAAAGCAAGTATTATATAAATAAACGTTTCTACATGACTATTGAAAGTTTTTTTTTTATAGCAACTAAAACTAATTTTATCACAGAGCAGAGTAAAAATTATACTCGTGCTTCGATAGACGAGTGCATACACTAATGTAATACATTCAGCCGTATTACAGAACGATGCTTAATCAGCGATCAGTGCTTAAGCAGAGATTTTATTCATAAAGTGATCAATTTGTGAATGAAATCTCTGCTTAAGCATCGTTCTGTAATAAGGACCTCAAAGTCAAAGGATAAAATGTATTTATTGCAGAGGCAATTCTTAGCAGAGCTCAAGCAAGGCAGCATCTTCAATTATTGAGATATTTTGAAGTAAAACTTTTTTAAGCACGCTTGACTTGGAGTTAAGTTGGTGAGGTTGTTGGTTTACGTAGATCTCCATTGTCAACATAACAAAGTTAAAAATTTATATTATTATGTTGGTATCACCTGATATGTCTGGCTAAATGACGATTTATAATTGTCAAGATGGTGACATTAACATAATCAAAGTTATACCGGCCGATAGATGGAGCTAAAGAAGTTTACTTCAGTCGTGTGGTCTAAATCACACTCGTTTTTTTCCCTTCGTGCTGTCGACGTATCATATATCTCCTGCAATACTGTACTAATGAAATTGGCTAATCACTATTTTGTACATTTTGATCCATCAGCATTTAAGTTAGCAAGTTAACACATTCATCTCATTTACTTGCTGCCGTGCTGTTAGGCTTACAAAGCGAAAGTTCGTAGCCAATGCTAATTTATTCGTAATTTAATCTCGATACAAAGGAAACAGAAAAGTTCCAACATACATTATTCATCACCTATGGAGGCAGGGCAGTAGCTAGAGTCGAATTTGAGGTAGGGCGGAAGTATAAAAATATTATGATTGATCTGCCATCAAAGCACGAGCTCCTAAATCACAAATGATTTCTGTGACAGAACATGAGCTAAGATTTAAGTCTAAATTTTTTAATCTCAAACTATGAACAAGCAATTTCTATGATAATTTATATTAGTTTTAGGCAATGTGATTCCAAGGTCACGGCCGCAGCTAGGTGGGCAATGCCCTCCCGTGACATGGCTCGTGAGTTTATTTTGAGCTAAATTACAAATAGTACCTAAATACCTACGCTTCCCGGACACAATTTCAGACGTTTGATTGCAAATCTAAAAGTCACGGCCGCTACGCACGGGTCAAACATCTCGCCACCTAAAGGCCGCGTTATATTTACACATTTTTATTCAAATTGTAGATAGGAACTATGATAAGAATGTTGCTTTATCAGCCGAGAAACCTTGACCTGATTTGACACCTTGCCCATGCAGTGGAATTTGCGACACGATTTAGTGGCAACACCAAGCTCGCGTATCATAATCGCAGCATGTTCTGCGATCCTATGCTGTATGGAAAAAAGTATCCTAATGAGTAATGATAAACCATTTCGACCGATATCATAAAATACAGTGGGTTATTTTACCTTTAGCGGGTTCGATCTGCGGTCGCGACCGTAGTAAAAAAATCACAATGCCCTACCTTAAAAATACCAAAAACTGAGATAAATTGTTTATTTATTTATTTATTATTGTTAAATTTATAATAATTAGTTCACAGTTTATGACCAAAACGCTATTTTAATGATCACTTACGTGTAAATTTAAAGTTATTACAAATAGTCCTTATGTTATCGTAATATATAATTATAATTAAATTGTTTGTTTACAGTTTGAGTTACGGCTTACGGCCCTTACTATTACTTATGATACCTATGAAATCTGACCAAGCATTATTATATGTAAATAAAATATTATTATTTTCTTGAAACATCATTAGAATATAGTTGTGCAAATTTTCATATATGTAGTTATTGTATAAATATTATAACTTTGGAAGTTATACGGCTGTAAAAGTTTAATTACGAACTTTGATGATAAGTATGACTGTATTCGTACTGTACTGTGTAATTCTATGAAATAAATTAACTTCGGAATCATGGTCGTAACATCATAACACGACCTTGTTCGAAATCCTAAAAATAGCCTGTTTCATCAAAAAGAGCGCCATCTATATATTTCCATGGGTATTTTTTCATATTTACAGTTTGTAAGGTTATACCATAGTCCTTGTATCGAAGGCCAATGAGTTATTCGGATTTAATGCTAAATCCGAACAACCCATGGGCAACAATTTGTTAAATAAATAAATAAAATTGATGGATTAGTCTAATAGTAGTATTAATGGAATAGTCGTTTTTTTTTGTGTTTTTGTTTTGGCTTCACACTTTTGTGTATTTAGCCAGTGTCAAGTATTTGATAATTTCTCAAGTTTAGTCAAAAGTCAAGTCAAGGCACAGTCCAAGTCAAGCTAAGTCTAGTCTTAGAGATTTCACTCACTAATTGATCACTTTATGACTGAAATCTCTGCTTGAGCACCGATCGATGACTGAGCATCGTTCTGTAATACGGACCATAGTAGACTATGGTCCGTGTTGTATGGCTTGACTAGAGTCAAGTCTTACTCCAAGTAAAATGGTGGCATTTTTACAAGAAACTTCTATGGAGTTTTGGAAACAACACGAAAAGAAACGATTCACCATCATTATACCACTTTCCCACACTCATGCCTGTAATCCAGCACTTAACGAATAATATGCCACCAATTTTATGCACAGTTCAGCGAGATTGCGGCGTGAACTCACCTCCTGAGGAAGAGCATCGGATATTCTTGAAACCTGGTCGAGAAATCGACATACTATTCGTGAGTAACAGTCGGGAATATATTAATTTTAAATGAAATATGAACTTGATCAAATTTTCAATTACTTGACACTGGCTAAATACACATAAGTGTGGAGCCAAAACCAAAAAAGTACGTAAATAATTTGAATAATTAATTTTGGAGTTTAGGCGGGAAAACGAAAAAGATCGCTTTGCCGCATTGTAATTATTTTCCAAAACTTGTGTTATTTTCAGTGTTAGTGCATAAAATTGGTGGCATTTTATTTGTTAAGTGCTGAATTACAGGCATGAGTGTGGGAAAGTGGTATAATGATGGTGAAACGTTTCTTTTCGTGTTGGTTCTGGCACTTTACTGGGAGTTTGACTTGACTAGACTATGACTTAACTTGATGACTTGGACTTGGACTGTGACTTGACTTGACACATTATACGATAATTATTAACTTGAGATATTATCAATTACTTGACACTGGCTAAATACACAAAAGTGTGGAGCCAAAACCAAACAAAAAAAATATTATTTAATTGTAACATGTTTATCAAACAATAATGATGAAACTGTTTTATTAAGTGATCCCACTCCTTTTCTGTTTCGTTTCAGACAAATTTAAGCTGAACCATGTCAGAGTGTTGCGATATTCCGACACATTTGTGTCGCTTGCCTACCGAACTACTGATCACAATTATACAGCTTTTACCAGCAAAAAACCTAATCATTTGCCGTCGAGTGTGCAAAAGGTGGAAAGAAGTGATCGATCACGTGTCCTGCGACGACAAAATGTGGGAGAAGTACTGTGAAAAAGACTACAAAATGCTTTATATAGAGGCAAAGAAAAAGGCGAACTCTTGCCAGCTTTATTTCGATTTATATCGCTCTTTATCGTTATGGGGACGTCTTTCGGACGCTGTAGAGTTCCAAGAAGAGTTCTGCCAGTCGCCAGTCATCGCCGACGAGATTCAAAACGCGGTTTTCCTCGGCAATGGCAAGCTATCAGTACACAAATGTGGGTTAGTTGTATATTATGACTTAGCATCGCTAGACGTGTTAGGGTACAACGCAGCTTATGGAGAATTTAGTAGATTATCCAAGCATGATGACACTATAATCATCCTAGGTAATCACTCACACCTTCGTATCATAAGGAAGTTGAAGCGAGAAATGATCAATGAGACTGACCCTAGCACTGTTGAAGAATTAAAACAAGAAGAAGAATCAATATTTTACAACGTAAAGTACTTTTTAACAGTCGAGAGAGATATCTACTTTGTCAAAATTAACAATGATATATTCTACTATAATATTGACAAAAAAAATACTGTGAAGCGATTACCTCGAAACTACACAGACAATATAGTCGCTTTGAGCTTTTACAATGGATGTCTTCATGTGTTAACAGTAGAATGGAATGTTTATTCATACCAATACAATAATTTTGTAAGACTTTTCAATTTAGAATCTAAGAAAAGTAACATCTTCGATTGCTTATGGGAATACCGGTTTTTAGAAAATATTGACTGGCAATTGTTTTACACATGGGTCATTAGCCTGGGAATAAAGATTCCAGAAGGGCCATTGAGAGATATATGTATGATGAGAATATATGGGGATGTATTTTTCATTGGCTGCAAAAATGGAGCTCTTATTATTTACTACAAGCCTTATGTAAACGGACATTTAGACTTCTTAAGTCACTCTCCAATCAAACAATACAGGTTTACTGAAAAGTACAATATCTTCTATTCAAACCTGATTTTGAATGTAGATGTAATAGAAATCAAAACAGGTCACAAAATTTTAGTTGTTATGCCGAAGAAAGTCATTATGATTACTTATGTACATAACTAATAAAATCAAAGGTCATTGTAACATGTGTACATTATGAACTACTGTAATGTTGATTTATTAAGTACCAAATTAATATCAGTGAAAAACCAGCTTTAGATAAATTACATAGTACCAAGTACCTAGCTTAGTAATTCCAAAATAAATGCAGGAGTTTTGGCGGGAACGCGAAAAAGATTGCGTCACCGCTTTGTATTATTTTCCAAAACTTGTGTTATTTTTAGTGTTAGTGCATAAAATTGGTGGCATTCTATTCGTTAATTGCTGGATTACAGGCGTGAGTGTGGGAAAATGGTGTAATGATGGTGAAACGTTTCTTTTCGTGTTGTTTCCAAAACTCCGTAGAAGCTTCAAGTAAAGTTGCCACCACTTTACTAGGAGTATGACTTTGACTAGACTATGACTTCGACTGTGACTTGATACATGTTTGCGTGAAATATCATTAACTTGATAAATTATTAATTACTTGACACTGGCTAAATAAACAATAGTGTGGAGACAAAACATAAAAAAAATTATGAAAGTAGTTTATTGAAGTAAAACTTCTTTACATATGCTTGACTTGGGGTTAAGTTGGTGAGCCGAACGGAAGTTGAGAGAGAGATATAATTATAATATATCTCCCTCTCTACGTGCAGATAGAAAGAGTTACGTTTCATATATTACTGTAGGGGCAAGAGAGATGAAGCTAAAGAAGTTTTACTTCAGTCGCGTGGTCTAAAGCACACTGGTTTTGTAGTAGACGATCTTCTGCCCGCAACTTCGCCCGCGGCGTAGCCTATGGGAAAATAATTGAACCACCCATTTCACCCTGTCAAGGGTGGAATTTCGAAAAATCCTTTCTTAGCGGATGCCTACGTCATAACATCTAACTGCATTCTAAATTTCAGCCCGATCCGTCCAGTGGTTTGGCTGTGCGTTGATAGATCACTATATTAGTCAGTCAATCAGTCGGTCACCTTTGAGTTATATATATTTAGATAATTTACTTAGTTAAGAACGTAATCAAAGAGATCTAATTCCATACATATCAATTGTTTTAATAGAGAACATGACTTGACGTTTTCAAAACAATGCATTTTAAATTCAATGACCAGTTGCGACTTAGACATTTTCGGATTGCTCTGAATGATTCTCTCGATGGCGTATGACTTCCACGGCCAAAAGAAGCTTTTGCATAATCGAGTCATATGTCAAGTCCTGCTCGCTTATAGATGGGGACAATTCATAACCGTCATATCGTTGGTGTAACCTGCTTCTACGTCGGCTCTGCTTATCATAATCAACGTTCAAGACTTCCAACGAATGATGCGACGGCTCGTCATCTGACGACTCAACTTTCGGAAACCTTCTCTTACTATTAACAAACTCTGAAGTTCTTGGAGACATTGCGCGTGGCTTGCGCGCATCATCAATTTGCTTTGGTCTCAATTTTGTAACAGGAGATAAAACTTTACGACTCTTAAACGTGCATTCTTCATTGTGATCTATTTTAGCTGAGTTATCGAATCGAATATTCTTTTGTGATTTGTGTTTGGTTTTCGCCATCACTTTTAGAGCTTCGTAAAGATTTTGTGGCTCGAACGGACAGTTGTCGATCTTCAATTGTTCTTTGAGCATGTTCAGTAGCACTTTTTTGCTGTTCTTCTTGTATGTCTTTTTTCGCGTGATCACATCACTTTGGGAATATGGTGGTTTGTGCTTCGTTAGAGCAAAGTCCGATTTCATTGGCCTCTTTTTTGAGGAAGTTCTCACTGCTGAGCCTCGTAACGATCTTCTACAACGTATGGGAGATTTGTACGCTTCAAAGTTGTCTGGTAGTTGCTTATTTTTCAATTCTTGTCCGTCGTTGGAAAGATAGCGTGTCTTTGCAGGCTGAACGACCTCTGCAGGATTAGGTTCGCAACTAACAGAATTTAGTCTGTTTGCGACAGATTCATCTATTTCAAATGCTACTTTAGATGATATAGCGCTAGGGATGGGTGGCAAAGCATTGTACTCAGCATTTACATTGTAAACACTAAATGTAGTCTCGAGAAGGTCGACGAAAAAATTGTACAGTCCTGCATCAGTATCTGAAACTAAAGTGAGCGGTTCTTCTCCTTCAATCTTAAAATTTCTTTTCTCTGGCATCATTCTGCCTTCCGTCACTTCTCTCAGCAATTGGCTTAACTTCTTCTCTTTTTCTATTTTATTTTCATCTTCGTCTGGTTTTACAATTCTTGGCAGAAAATCTGACCATTTGATATTGTCAAACTCTTCTTCACTGACGTCGCAATCAGACGGAGTTTGTGTGTTTCTTCTCGTTTGTATTACTTTAAAGTCGTTTTCTTCATCATATCTGCTATTGAGTACTCTGGATCTGAATTTCTTCTTCTTTATTTTATCAACTAGAGTTGTAATTTCCTTCCCTCTACTTGTCGATGTCGTATCGATTATTTTGTTTGTAGTTTTGTTTAAAGTTAACATTTTATCATTAACGATGTCAGGGTGTTGCGTGCCAGCTGAGGATTTGGATAGAAGTGTGAACACTGTTGATAGGAAACGCTTTTGACCTCGATCAGGTTTCCGTGGTCTTTCTTTTTGTGTTGCTACGTTCACTGTAACAAAAATGAAAAAAATCTTGAGTATATTTAACGTGCTATTTTTCATTGATAATCTCACTACCGGAATGGGATAAACAAAAGTTTTATTTGTTACTTATCACCACATAATTATATTAAAAATAGCAATAGTAAAAGCAATATTAAAAAGAAAGATTAAAAAGTGTTACACATGTGGCATTGGCCGCGGTCACGAGGAGACTGGAGTAGCCAGTGTCAGCAATTTCCCGCCAAAAAAAACCGAAATTATTGTTTATTCAGTGTTAAGTTGGTCACTCACTCTTTCAGAATGCTATGAATTGACTTGATGAGTTCGACTGTGACTTGACACATATTTGCGTGAAATATCATTAACTTGATAAATTATCAATTACTTGACACTGGCTAAATACACAAAAGTGTGGAGCTAAAACTTAAAAAACAAAGTTCAAAATGTTTAAGGATCCTAGTACTGCGTAATGAAATATTACCTTTATGTCCCCTATCACCCAAAGACTCTTCAGAGGGTTTCCTATCCACATAGACGCCTCGCTTTTTCGTTACGATAGTTTGCAATACCCCGTTACTTCTACAACTTTTTTTGTTCTTCTGGTTTGTTTTGGCCAAAGTAACGTTCGACGACTTAGACTTGGTCAATTTTGATGATCTTGGGTTGTCCATATCATTTGATTATGCATGGAAAAGTTAGTAAGAAGAGGAAGTCGATTATGAGAATGTTATATTTTTTTCCGTCATTTTAGGATTTTGATTGTCAATATGTGGATGGCGTAGCTGGTAAGTAGCTGCGCATCTGCGCATGTTCAATATCTAAGGAAACTTAGTGGTTATATGCTCTTTTTTTTTTTGTTTTGTCTCCACACTTTTGTGTATTTAGCCAGTATCAAGTAATAAATTTTTCAAGTTAATTTATATTATACATATGTATGTTGTTTGTGTCAAGTCAAGTCACAGTCCAAATCATCAAGTCAAGTCATAGTCTAGTCTAGTAAAGTCATACTCCTAGTAAAGTGGTGGCAACTTTACCAGAAGCTTCTATGGAGTTTTGGAAACAACACGAAAAGAAACGTTTCACCATCATTATACCACTTTCCCACACTCATGCCTGTAATCCAGCACTTAACGAATAAAATGCCACCAATTTTATGCACTAACACTGAAAATAACACAAGTTTTGGAAAATAATACAATGCGGTGACACGAACTTTTTCGTTTTCCCGCCAAAAAAACTATGCTCTTTGATATAAGGTGCCGAACCAAGAAGGTTACATTACATCCTCAGTCTATTATTGTTTCTGTTTTGGTTCCACACTTTTGTGTATTTAGCCAGTGTCAAGTAATTGAAAATTTCTTAAGTTAATTTTTTTTTAATAACATAAACAAGCAGACAGCCCGCCTGATGGTAAGCAGTCACCGTTCGCATATAAACATCTGCAACGCCGGGGGCGCTGCCAATGCGTTGCCTACCTTTAAGACTTTATTCACCTAACGTTTGAAGTGCCCCATGTTGTAGCTCAGCGGAAATACCTCAGATGGTAGCTCATTCCACAACTTGCACAACTCATTCCTAATTAATATATATACCTATGTGTAAAGTCAAGCCAGTCCAAGTCGTCAAGTCAAGTCATAGTCTAGTCCAGTCAAGTCATACTCCTAGTAGACAAGTGGCAACTTCACCAAAAGCTTCTATGTAGTTTTGGAAACAACACGAAAAGAAACGTTTCACCATCATTATACCTATGAAGGCAAGGTTTTAGGTATTTTAGTGGAATTCTGAATGTTATTAATTATTATACTTAGGATCGAACGTCCCCAAATACTACATTGACTAAAACAATACAATATAAGTGTAGAAACTGCTAATAATATGCAAAACAACACAAATATGCTCTTTAACTCTTTGTAATGAGTTTTTTTTAATGTTTTGGCTCCACACTATTGTGTATTTAGCCAGTGTCAAGTAATTGATAATTTATCAAGTTAATGATATTTCACGCAAATATGTGTCAAGTCACAGTCAAAATCACCAAGTCAAGTCATAGTCTAGTCAAAGTCATACTCCTAGTAAAGTGGTGGCAACTTTACTTGAAGCTTCCATGGAGTTTTGGAAACAACACGAAAAGAAACGTTTCACCATCATTATACCATTTTCCAACACTCACGCCTGTAATCCAGCACTTAACGAATAGAATGCCACCAAGTTTATGCACTAACACTGAAAATAACACAAGTTTTGGAAAACTAAGACGATGCGGTGACGCAATCTTTTTCGCGTTCCCGCCAAAACTCCGTAATGAGTTGGTACAAAAAATTGAGGATGTAACCTTTTTGCTTTGGTGTTATATATTTTTTTTATAATTCAAAAAGTTCCGACCTAAAATCAAGTATGTTTGGACTGTCATTGTTCATGTAATTTTCAGGATGTTTTCGTGATAATTGCTTTCGAAATTTTTAGTTAAATTCAACTATAAAATTTATTTCAAGCAAAATGGATAAAAAGCACATGAAATCTGATGACAAAAAAGTAGATCGAGTTTCTAGGGACAGGGGAGATCTGAATAAAAGTTTTCATACTAAAGCTTTCCAAGATTTGGGAAACAACAACAACAAGGACTCGATCACTGTTCGAGACTGTGGTGATTCTATAAAAACGAATGTACCAAGAAATATACGTATTACAAATAGCTCTGAAAGATCGGAATCTAATCTTAAAGTTATCAGACCTTGTGTAAAAAAGAAGGTACTCAATGAATTTACTCCAAGCCCTAGTCCAGCTGCAGATACAAAAGATACTGAAAAAATTGCTAACGACAGCGGTGAAGATATTACCAACTCGGTAAGAAGAGACAAAAGTACAAAAGTCCCACCGAAAGCCGTAGAAAATGTTAAAGTGACACCAAAAGTTGTAGAAAGTGTAAAAGTTGCATCTAAAGCTGTTGAAAATATGAAATTTTCGCCTAGAGTTATAGCAAAGAAAAAAACTGAAGAAGTCAAGGCAAAAATAATACATATCCTGACAGAGAAGAACGAGAAAGATGCTCTAGACAAAATCAAAGATTTCAATGACGCAAAACATAATACGAAATCTAACGTTATTGAATCTAGTAATACAAATGATTTGCACGATGGATCGAAAGAATTGCTTAAGCCGTTCATTCTCGATATTTTGAATGGGAAAAAAGATGATGGGGCTAAAAGAAAAAATGTTACGATACCACCTCGAAAGGACTTTAGATCTGATAGAATTGAAGTTCAGAGCAGGCCATATTATCTTGATCTTGAAGGAAGAAAACGTCTCAGAGAAAAATACACGTTAAAACTTAGGAATAATGTTCAAGATGCCAAAGATAGTCTTAAGGGGACCTTTAAAAATGGTACGTATAAACTAGTTAAGTACAAGTCTCATGTCTAAATTTATCCTTCACATTTAAGAACCCAATTACGGGGATTTTAATGAAATATACAAAATAATATGATGAATCACATCAATTATTTGTTTATTATTAATTAATTATTATTCAAAAAATCAAAATTAAACTGTTTTACAGACGAGCGAGAAAGCAAAAAGCAGACAGACGTTGAAGCAAAATCAACTGAACCAGCAAAAGACGTCCAAAATGATGCTATGAAAACGGCAAAAAAATCTAAGCCTCGTTCCTCTGAATCGATACTTGTTCAGAGAAAGCCCATCATCAAAACAATCAGACTTAGCAACGACAACCGAGTTTACAAAGCAGTTACGTTCATAGATCAGAAGGAATCGACACCATTGCAAATTAAAATGCCGAATTTAAAAAAGAAAACCCAAGAGGTTGTTAAGTTTAAAAGAGTTAAGCCGGTCGTGAGCAAACAGTCAATGCAGATGAAACTGGCGAAGAAAAGGAAAGAGAAGAGTCGAATAAAAGAGAGGGTACTATCTCCGATGACAGTCAAAAGCGGGTCACCTTCTACAGAGGTTGCTAAATGGGCGCCATCTTGTATAAGTCGACATACTAAGCCGTACTATGAAGCCTGGGTAGATACAACTCTAGCTGCGTACAACAAATGTTCAGAGAATGACAAATTGTACATTGAGAAGCATAATGTTATAAAGACATTCAAAAGGGCTTTGGAAATAGACGAGACACCCGGAACACCGGATTTGGTATATGAAAAATTCAACGATGAACGCTACACGGGAAGAATAAGAGTAAGGCAAAATAAAGCGAAGGAATCAGCTGTGAAAAATAAAAATGTACCTCTAAGTTAAATGAAAGTCCAAGATGCAAAACATGTTTTTGATGTTTGGTGGTTTTTTGCGTCTGACTGTTTGTTCGTTGGGAAATAGATGCAGGGAATCTGAGTTGCTGTGGTTTCATTATCTGTGTTTTTTAACGGGCTAGTGTTGTTGGTCTCTACCGACTTTTATAGCGTCATAGGGCGGGAGGGTAGGTGCTTAAGGCACCCAGCCGTCAAAAGTGGGAGGCAACTAGCTCAAGGGCACCACTGGAGTGCGAGCCTCGGCTTGGGCCGTCGCCAGGTTAAGAGGATCGATAAGACTACGTCCACTGGAAGAGTGGACCCTATTGAAAGTCTCGACCGTTCTAGCTAACCTACGGGGGTACGTCGACCTCGCCGGCGGTCGGTGTCTGGCTGTGTGACGCTGGTATCCTATACCGGTGCCGGACGGTACCTGAGCCAGAAGGGCTAGGGTCCGGTGATCCTAGCGCAGCCCATACTACGGCTGCTATAGGATCATCCGCGTGTCTCGGGCAACGACGACGGGGTGAAATTAAGTCAAGATTCGTTCAAAATACGACCTGTACGTACATTAAGACAGATAAAAGCTAATTTCGTGAGTTACAGCAGAGACTTGCTTACTTTGGTATGTTCACGTTAATCCTGATAATATATTTTCCTTGTATTATATATAGCATATATTAAAATAAAACCAGTTTACAGTTTAGTGCTCTAATACGCTGTGAGAGGTGAAGACGTCATGTTTTTGTTCAGGTTTTTGATTCTTTGTTTTGTTTTTGTGAATGGTGAATGTGTAGCGAACGGGTCCATGCATGAAGTTCTATTCTGGAATCAAATTGGATATGATTTTGATGGTGTGAAATGTAAGTATCCATTCTAAGCTATTACACATAATTGGCGTAGTGTAGTGGTTAGTTGGCTGGACTGCAGTCGCGACCCCTTCTCGCCCCGGTACGGCGGACGAGGGCTCACGGGGGGGTTTTAGTGGGTTCGAGTCCCACGTACCCCCTGCCACCACCACCGTGGTGGCAGGGAAGTGCGAGGGCATTTCCCCCTCTAAAAAAAAAAGTATCGTGGGTTATATGGTGAATGCTGGCGCAACCCCATCTCGCAAAACAAACAAAAAAAAATTACTCTGTAAAAAAAATGGGGCAGTCTTTGGGGACTGTCGATAGAAGTGAAAACTAAGTAACTTGTGACATATAGCTCATGGGAAGCGTGCGGTGACGATGACGCGAGTTTCACGCTTTTTGTTCACGCAAAATGTACTCATATATATACAGTATACACATAGCTCATGGGAAGCGTTCGGTGACGATGACGCGAGTTTCGCGCTTTTTGTTCACGCAAAATGTACTCATATATATACAGTATACACATAGCTCATGGGAAGCGTGCGGTGACGATGACGCGAGTTTCACGCTTTTTGTTCACGCAAAATGTACTCATATATATACAGTATACACATAGCTCATGGGAAGCGTGCGGTGACGATGACGCGAGTTTCACGCTTTTTGTTCACGCAAAATGTACTCATATATATACAGTATACACATAGCTCATGGGAAGCGTTCGGTGACGATGACGCGAGTTTCGCGCTTTTTGTTCACACAAAATATACACATATTATAATATATACACAGTATTCATGTAGCTCATGGGAAGCGTTCGGTGACGATGACGCGAGTTCAATGATTTTTGTTCACCCAAAAAGTGCTCAGAGCGCCTAAAAAGTTTTCACCTCAAATAGTAATGTGTAGTGAGTAGTTCATTCCATTTTAATCAGGTGAATTTAATTTTTTCCATTTTTTATTGTTGTATATTAACAGTTAATCTGTGTAATCCTGTTCAGCATTCTTTTAAGTATGTAAATTTGTTACTGTACTGTGTTATTCACGCTGTTGGATTACCTAAATAAATATAATATAAATAAAATAAAATGTCATTAGACCCGTGTTTTCAAAATACTCCCCAAAAAAGAGGGGGCTCTCAATTCAGAGTCTTTCTATGTTTATTACCTCAACGCATATGATGAATTAAGTAATCCCAGTGACATGTTTTCATGTAGTTTTGCATCCTTCAAACTTGCTATCAATAATTTAATTAAGTAATTAAGTAACTAATATTGTGTAAATTTACTTGTATTTAGAATAATAGTCTATTAAAAATTATTTATTTATATAGTGTCAAAGATTTCTTAGTTTAAGTTGTGTACCTACGGTTATAATTGGACTTTAGGTTTATATAGCTGTATCAATGTTGATTTTATACTAATGTATGTAATGGGTTATTGTCTGTTACCGAACCTATTACAATAAAATAAAATAAAATAAACTAGGCAATCAAGGGGATGATCACGAAACTTTGATTGCAATGCAACAGGAGAAATTTCCATACTAACTATGCACATAAACTGCGTATTCAAACTGTCAAATCCATACAAATTTGTGTTTCTATTGGTTGCAATCGAGTTACGTGATCGCCCGGCAGGTAAATTTGCAATCAATAGAAACACAAATTTGTATGGATTCGACAGTTTCAATATGCAGCTTATGTGCATAATTACTATGGAAATGTACAATTTAAGAATAAAATTTCTACCTTTGCATTGCAATTTAAGGTCCATGGTCATCTACCTATCTCCAGCTGGGCGATCACGTAACTCAATTGCAACCAATAGAAACACATTTTTTATGGATTTGACTGTTTGTATACGCAGTTTATGTGCATAGTTAGTATGGAAATTTCTCCTGTTGCATTGCAATCAAAGTTTCGTGATCACCTCCCAGATCTCAGCAACGAAAAGTAACGAATCTACTGCACTCTGTAATTATGCACTTCAACTTTTTATTATGGCTTCTGCGGGGTTACTGCAATTTTGCCAATGTCGCATTGGTAGAAAGAAAATAAACGACGGCTCTGTTATGCACAAGGATAAATAACATTCAAGTCCTTTAGGACTTGGAGTCAGCTTTAATTATACGGATCGGCTGAGGTCACAGACCTTTAAGGAAATAATAACCATAAAATTTGCCATTTGTCATATTAAATAACTTAATAAACGAGGATATTTATTTTAAATTCCTTTTGGACTTGAGAGTCGACTTTAATGATACGGGGTCAATTGATGTCATACAGCCAGTTTGACAGCCTTGTCCGGTAAAATGACAATTTACAATAGGCATGACGAAAGATTTTGAAATCCTCTTCCGTAATGTGGGTATACATTTACTATTTACGAAAAAACCTTTATTTCGGTAATAAACTTAATTTTAACCAAGATTAAAGCCATTTTCATAATATTTTTTAAATGCGGCGCGAAAACAGCTCGAGGTGTCATGGCGTCGGCTCTGACGTCACTCTAGGTGTTTACCTACACAATGACATGTTTATGTCATTGTGTCTACGCGTAGCGAAGAAAGTATAGCTTGGCAAAATAGAGTAGAAATTAATAGGGGCGCCACTATCGCTAATGAGTCTAAACGCTAGCAACCCCGATACTACGACAGCGTAATTTTGATACTTATAAAATAATAGTAAGAATAAGATTTTTTTAATTTGTTCAACTAAATACCTTTTAGCCGTTAACAAGAATAAACCCAAAAGCTTTACTTGTATAAATATAACAGTAATGTTTATTGACTACTGTACAATTATCAATTTTGTGTATAAAACTGGTTCGCTTTTGTTGTCGTGAGTATGAACAACAAACAACACTGGTTTATATGAATAAACTAGTTGCGCCCCGTGGTTTCACCCGTGGATAAAAAGTATTTTGATTATTTGCTCATCCAACGGGGAAATTTCACTTTTCCGGGATAAAATGTAGGCCATATGTTAATCCAGTGTATAAGCTATCTTGGTACCGAATTTCATCCAAATCCATTCAGCCGTTTGAGCATGAAGGAATTACAAACATACACACAAACACACATACAAACTTTCGCCTTTATAATATTAGTGTGATAGGAAATCACATAAATCAAGACAAACTAAATATCCAGTGTATCATAACTAGCACATGATTGTAGTGAATAAAAACAGATGGTTTCAAATATTTTTATTCGGTAAATAAATATTCATCTAAATAATCAATTCCTGAAAAGTCTCCTTCCATTTCTTAATGTGAACCGGCCGCAATATCATTTTCAGATTTAAATGTTTCTGCTTCATCACTGCTATTATAGTTTTATATATTTATTACAAGGCGATCACTGTTATCATACAACGTAATGCGTCTCTCGTAATACTCATTTTCTATTTAAATAACATGGTTGCATAAAGTTTTCCAATCATTTGCAGAAACATCTTGAAATGCTCGTTCTGCTGCTTCCTAAAACAGAGGAACAATACGCATCATTACTACGAAAAACATCACAATAAATAAACGTATACTTATACATAATTCTATCATTCATTATATACCTTCATGTCAATCAACCCAACATTTTGTGAAGCTATCTTGTGCTTGGCAATTCCCGAAATCAGCTCTATTGGATTCGAGTCACAGTGGCATGGATGCCATGGGCATCCAAAATTTCGTCAATAAAAAAACCATATGAAATAAGGATCATATCCTATATGCGCGTAGTATTACAAACATTGTTGTAATGCAATACACGCGTTATATTAAATAAAATAGTTTATTTGCTAATAGACTTAATAAAGGCCTTTTAGTCTGTAAGTCACATTACTAAGCTATTTGACTGTGTCTTATTACGATAAATATTGATGTAAAAAAGATATTTTAAAAACCAAAACAAACAAACAATACACAAGTATTTACGTAGATTATGATCATAATATACATAAATACTTAAAGACCAAATAACGAATAATCCATCCAAGATTGGTTTTAAATATTTTTATGACGTCAAGTATCAATTTAGTTTATGTACACTATGCGCACTTTGTCAACTTAACCTATATTGTTTACTGAGGCAAATATTACGAAAACATCGTAAGTAAGACCGTTATAACACTTTACAATAATCAACAGACAAATTATTCGATCAAAAAAAGCAGAATACATTACAACAAACCTGTCATATCGGTGGTTCTTCGGTAAACGTCGTCGAGTTTCGACAATATAGTTTGAGCCTCCAATTCAGAGACAAATCGCTGGTAAACTTTATAAATCACTGTTCGTGTGGTACTGCGGATAGTTTTGTTCATAATTAATTACGTTTGACCTATTTCAGACACTTGCATAGCTGCGAAAAATAGAATTTACGTAACTAAAATAACTTTGTTTACAATCTTCAACAAATAGACCATAGACAAGATAGAATACACGAACATATTGCCAGAGAAAAAAAAATTAGTTCCGTTTCAAGACTTTTTTGCCAAGCTATAAATAACAAAATCAATCCAAATGCGTATATTTACAACAGCAAAAATCTACGTGTGACGTCATGCGCTGTGATTGGCGTTTCAGTCAAAATGGCCGATCGCAGTATTTTAATGTTTTATTTTATTGAAAATCTAAGTAATCTCAATATTTTTAATAAAACTAAACCAGTGTTTCAACGTTATTTAATATAAATTTTACCCTAAAAACATTAAATCGACCATTTTTTGATACTGTCGTCATGCCTATTGTCAAGATGCGACATTAACATTAAACAAAGCAAAAGGTTTTTGGCGGGAACGCGAAAAAGATTGCGTCACCGCATTGTATTATTTTCCAAAACTTGGGTTATTTTCAGTGTTAGTGCATAAAATTTGTGGCATTCTATTCGTTAAGTGTTGGATTACAGGCGTGAGTGTTGGAAAATGGTATAATGATGGTGAAACGTTCCTTTTCGTGTTGTTTCCAAAACTCCATAGAAGCTTCAAGTAAAGTTGCCGCCACTTTACTAGGAGTATGACTTTGACTAGACTATGACTTGACTTGATGACTTCGACCACGACTTGACACATATTTGCGTGAAATATCATTAACTTGATAAATTATCAATTACTTGACACTGGCTAAATACATAAAAGTATGGAGCCAAAACATAAAAAAAAACAAAGCAAAAACAAAGTTATAACGGCCGATAGATGGAGCTAAAGAAGTTTTACTTCTAAAGCACACTCGTTTTTTTATGTATTTATGTAGTAACCACATGGCGAGCTAGTCGTTTGCCTGATGTTAAGCGACATGGCTGGAAATATCAGTTGCAGTTTCACACGGAACTAAGTAAAGAGTTTCGCGTGACATTGCACTGCGCTATTCATCCTGAGACATCAGTACAGTCTAGTAAAGTCTTATTTGCCCAGTAATTTCACTTAATAATTTACGTGATAAATAAGATAAAACTTTTAGAATCAATGGTTTTAATTGACAAAATTTAATTGACAAAATCTGTTTGTCATTAAAATAGCAATACTAAAATAAAATGGGGAGAGTTTTGGCGGGAAAACGAAAAAGATCGCGTCACCGCATTGTATTACTTTCGTAAACTTGTGTTATTTTCAGTGCTAGCGCACAAACTTGGTGGCATTTTAATCGTTAAGTGCTGGATTACAGGCACGAGTGTGGGAAAGTGGTATAATGATGGTGAAACGTTTCTTTTCGTGTTGTTTCCAAAACTCCACCAGAAGCTTCTGTAAGACTTGACTATGACTGGAGTTGATGACTTGGACTGTGACTTGACACATATCTGCGTGAAATATTATTAAATTGAGAATTTTTATTATTGGTTTGGCTCCACACTTTTGTGTATTTAGCCAGTATCAATATAACTGTGCAGTGCAAATAATTAAATTGAGAAATTATCAATTACTTGACACTGGCCAAATACACAAGTGTGGAGCCAAAACATGCAAAAAAAAAACAATTACTTGACACTGGCCAAACACAAAAGTGTGGAGACAAAACAAAAACAAAAAATAAACTAAAAAGTTTCTATATCGCCGCATTATTGTTTCAGATACGAAAGATTCTATATACAACAGAGACCCAACCGTGCTGCATTTTGAGGAAGAAGTTGAAGACAACGATAGGTTCTTCGTTCAGTACAACAATGTACCGATCGGTCTAGAAGTGTATGGGACCACCGTCTTCGTTACAGTACCTAGGAGAAGATATGGTAAGTATACGTCGCAGGCAACTAGCTTAGTTATAATAATATTTATTATTATCTGTGGACATTTCACACAGCGCCATCTAACCCAAACTAAGCAAAGCTTGTACTATAAAGATAGAGAAAATGTGGTAAATTTTTAAATTAGGAATGAATAGATATAAAGATAGATAGATAAACTCTTTTTTTATGTTTTGGCTCCACACTTTTGTGTATTTAGCCAGTGTCATTAAGTAATTGATAATTTATCAAGTTAATGATATTTCACGCAAATATGTGTCAAGTCATAGTCGAAGTTATCAAGTCAAGTCATAGTCAAGTCATAGTCTAGTCAAAGTCAAACTCCTAGTAAAGTGGTGGCAACTTTACTTGAAGCTTCTATGGAGTTTTGCAAACAACACGAAAAGAAACGTTTCATTATACCATTTTCCCACACTCACGCCTGTAATCCAGCACTTAACGAATATAATGCCACCAATTTTATGCACTAACACTGGAACTAACACAAGTTTTGAAAAATAATACAATGCGGTGACGCAATCTTTTTCGCTTTCCCCCAAAACTCCGATTAAATAGTTTCGCAACATCATGCTTTCTTATTTTCCAGGTATTCCATCGACGTTAAACTTTGTAGACACGGCAAGTTCGTCTGCACTTCTGAAGCCGTATCCTAATACAAAAAGCGTGAATAACTTAGTCTCGGTATATCGACCGCGAGTAGATGTCTGTGATAGACTGTGGATGGTCGATACTGGACTGATAGAAGTTCCTGGTAAGTACTCATATCCCGGAGGTTCCAAATAAATATATGTGCCCTTTTTTTTAGAGGGGGAAATGCCCTTGCACTTCCACCCCCGTGGTGGCAGGGGGTATGTGGCACTCGAACCCACTAAAACCCCCCCATGAGCACCTCGTCCGCCGTACCGGGGGCGAGTAGGGGTCGCGACTGCAGTCCAGCCAACTCGCCCGCCAAAATATATGTGCCCTTTTTTTTATTTTTGAGGGGGGAAGTGCCCTCGCACTTCCCTGCCACCACGGGGGTGGTGGCAGGGGGTATGTGGCACTCGAACCCACTAAAACCCCCCCGTGAGCCCTCGTCCGCCGTACCGGGGCGAGTAGGGGTCGCGACTGCAGTCCAGCCAACTCGCCCCCCAAAATATATGTGCCTTCCGCTAGCTTCCGGTAATTTTTTTTTGTTTCAATTTTTTTTTGTAAATAAATTTTTATTAAATTCGAAAAATTATACCTTTAGTTATTTATTTCTCCCACTAAATTAGGTAGGTAGAATATTTTTAAAGGGCAAACGGCACAACCTTATTCCCGGTAGCTCAATAAGGGAATGTTCACGGGAGCAAAATGTAGTAGTGAGGAATGCAGGAACTATTAAATAGTAATAATAAATAAATAATAAATATGTGTGGACATTTCACACAACGCCATCTAGCCCCAAACTAAGCAAAGCTTGTACTATGGGAACTAGATAACTGATGCAATACTTAGATACTTTTTGTTTGTAAATACATACATAGAATACAATATAACACCCAGACACAGAACAAACATCGATGTTCATCACACAAATGTTTGTCCTGGGCGGGAATAGAAACCCAAAACCCGCAGTTCAGAAGACAGGGATACTACCAACTGAGCTAACGGGCCGGTCAATACATAATACTAATTGCGCGCCGCGGTTTCACCCGTGGATAAAAAGTATTTTAATTATTTGCTCATCCCACGGCAACATTTAATTTTTCTGGGATAAAATGTAGCCTATATGTTAATCCAGTGTATAAGCTATTTTAGTACTGAATTTCATCCAAATCCATTTCGCCGTTTGAGCGTGAAGGAGTAACAAACATACACACGTACAAACTTTCGCCTTTATAGTATTAGTGTGATGTAGATATAATAGATAGATAGATAAACTCTTTATTGACACCAAGGCAAATACAAAAACAGGAAATAACTAATGAGTAGGTAACAATGGGCGGTCTTATCGCTAAAAAGCGATCTCTTCCAGACACCCTTTGGATGAACAGAGATAGATCAACGAGCAAGGACGGTGGTGCTAAAAAGTTACTGTGTACATACATACTAAGACAAATATAAAATTATATACTACTTAAAATACAATACTACTATACATAAACATACACAAATAATACATAATATACAAATACTAAGGAAACAATGAAGGTTTATTTCGAAGTCAAACTAAAGAGATAGAAGTGCTTAATTTGAGTCTTAAAAGCAGTGAGGGATTGAGCCTGATAGATAGTTAATTCCACAAGCGTATAATAATAGGTCTTTACCTATGAAATTGCCGTATTGGAATACAGACTTTTTCAAACTAAAAAAAGTTTTGATTGGCTATGAATTCTAAATTCAAATTAATTTTGTTTTAAAAATATGACATTCTATTTACAATATAAGTCTTTTGTTTATTGATTAGCGTTGTATTTTCATTACATTTCAACATTTTTCCTCATAATGGATACTTTGAAATTTCGTGTAATTATGGAATATGAGTTCCGTCGTGGCACCAACGCGGCACAAACGACACGTAACATCAACGACGTTTACGGAGAGAACTGTACAAACGAACGTACATCCCGTTATTGGTTTGATCGGTTCCGTTCTGGGAATTTTGACTTGAAAAATGAACCTCGTGGTCGCCCGGAAACTTTGGTCAACAATGATGAATTAAAGGCGATTGTGGAAGCTGATGAATCTCAATCTACAGCTGAGCTGGCAGCAGCTTTTGATGTTAGCATCAAAACAATATTGGTCCATTTGCGACAGATTGGCAAGATAAAAAAGCTTGATAGATGGATGCCCCACGAACTTAACGATCGCCAGCACAACGTACGCGTCGAGACTTGCCTTGCGCTGCTTAACAGGCACAGAAATGAAGGAATTTTGAACCGAATTGTTACGTGCGGCGAAAAATGGATTCTTTTTGACAATCGAAAGCGCTCAGCAAGTTGGTTAGATCCTGGTTCGGTACCAAAGCAATGTGCAAAACGAAAAATGACCCCTAGAAAGGTGATGGTCACAGTTTGGTGGTCTAGTGCTGGTGTGATTCATCATAGCTTTTTACAAAACGGCGAGAGCATTACTGCAGATGTGTACATTGAAGAACTGACCACAATGATGGCGAAACTCGCACGTCTGCAACCAGCTTTGGTCAATCGGTCGTCTCCACTGCTACTTCACGACAACGCGCGACCCCATACTGCACAACAGACCGTCTCTAAGCTGCATGAGTTGGGTTTGGAAGCTCTCCCTCATCCGCCATACTCACCAGATCTTGCGCCTACCGACTATTACTTTTTCCAAAATTTGGACAACTTTTTAGCGGGAAAAAAATTCAATTCCCGAGAGGCAGTACAAAACGCCTTTGAAGAGTTTGTTGTCTCCCGTCCTGCTGATTTTTTCAAGAAGGGCATCCATAAACTGCCACAGCGTTGGCAAAGATGCATTGATTGCAGGGGTGATTACTTTGAATAAAAGAAATAAATAAGTACGAAAAAAAAATACTTTAACTTTTTTCAAACAAAACGGCAATTTCATAGGTAAAGACCTAATATATAGTAATTAATTGAAGGGGTGAGAACAAAAAGGATTTAACTGATTTTTTTCACAAAATGACTTATGGGTATCGTTGGATTCAGCGTGAAATTATCTTCAATAATACATTCTCAAAATACCGAAATGAGGCTTAAATCTCGAGTTTTTGAGTCTAAAAACGGTTTATCTGTCACAGGAATACAGTTCGCTTAGCATATAAAAATTATTATATTTATTTTATTATATTATATTTTTACAGTAATTGTATGAATTAGTACTATATTTAGTATTTAAAATAGAATTAAAACATTTTCAAGCTACTGAAACTTACATAAACCTTTTCTATTACCTTATAAGCACTCTACATTAAAATGACGCCGTTGACGTTTAAAGTCAATTTTCTCGAAACTGTCAATTTGTCAGTTAAATCCTTTTTATTCTCAACCCTTCAATTATAATATATAGTATATCGCCAAAAATATATGGAAAATTATCACTGATTGAAATTGTAACTTTCAGGTGCAAGAAAACAGGTCCAAGCGCCTTCCATCGTCATCTTCGACTTGAAGACCAATCAACAGATCCTGCGGTACTGGCTGAAGACTACGGACCTCGTCAACGACAGGACCAGCGGAGGTGCCTATAGACTTTTTAGTATATAGACTTATAGTGTTTTTTTTCTTTTTCTCTTTGTAAGGAATAACGCGACGAGCTAACTGTTGGCCTGATGTTAAGCGACACAGCTGCCCATATCAGTTGCAGTGTCACTCGGAACTCTAAAGTACGAGTTTCGCGTGACACTACACTGCGCATGTCATTCTGAGACATCAGCGCAATCTAGTAATAAGATTACTAGACCGTGAGATCACGTCATAAGTCTCACTTGCCCAGTGATTTCACTAGCTACAGTGCCTTTCAAACCGGAACGCAGCTGTGCTTGCGCACTACTGCTTGGCGGTAGAATAACTGGCAAAGCGGTGGTACCTACCTAGACGAACTTTGCAGAAAAGCCCTACCACCTAGTAATGAGTGGTAGTGTGTTAAAGAATAACGGATACAATCAAATAAATAATAAATATTTGTGGACATTTCACACAGCGCCATCTAGCCCCAAACTAAGCAAAACATGTACTATGGGAACCAGATAACTGATACAATACTTAGATACTTTTTGTTTGTTCGACAGCCTCTGTGGTGTGGTGGTTGAGCAGGTCGGCTCATAACCCGGAGGCGGCGGGTTCGATTCCCACGGCAGGTTCATGCATAGAAAAAAAGCGCAAATACTTGTGTAATTACAAGTGTTTGTTCACAAAAAAGCGATAATACTTGTTCTGAGTCTGGGTGTTGTGGGAGCATGGTCCTCGTAGTTCCTGGGTCCCTAGACACAGGGAATCCTAGTTAGGGTCCAGGATCTATGTATGTGATCGTTGGGCGTTATTATTATTTTTCAATAAATAATAAATATGTGTGGACATTTCACACAGCACCATCTAGCCCCAAACTAAGCAAAGCTTGTGCTATGGGAACCAGATAACTGATACAACACTTAGATACTTTTTGTTTGTAAATACATACATAGAATACCTACAATATAACAACCAGACACAGTTCATCAAATAAATTTTTGTCCTGGGTGGGAATCGAACCCCATGCAGCTCAGAAAACGTGCAGAAACCGTGTTCCGGTTTGAAGGGCACTGTAGCTAGTGAAACTGCTGCAAATGAGACTTTCTAACCTGGTTCTAGACTAGACAAGACTGCGCTGATGTCTAAGGATGACGTGCGCAGTGCAGTGTCACGCGAAACTATATTTTAGAGTTCTGAGTGACACTGCAACTGATATGGGCAGCCGTGTCGCTTATCAGTTGAACGACTTGATCGTCAAGTCATTCCTAAACAAAAAAAAATAAACACTTTTATTTAAATAGTCTTTGAAGTCTGTTTTTTTTAAATCTGCATTTCCACAGACACCTGGGTCCGTGCTTTTGTTAAATTACTTTTATATTTATTAATTAAGCCTATTATTAACATGAACATATATATAATACAGGGCGGACAATACAGCCAATAACACATAAACATAAGTAGTTATTTCTAATTGTGCATACACCACGAGCAAACCAGCTCCCGCAAGCAGCACCCGTTCACGAGCTTGACGCATGTGCCAGCCATCGCCCTCCTCGACCGTATTTGAGGGAAGAGGACGACCCGACACACGACGCCGCCGCAAGAATTCTGTTTGATTTCTGTTTTGCAGGTCTTACCTCAATAACAGTAGATGTGGACCACTCATCCTGTGCAGACGCCTACGCTTACATCACAGATTTGGCCACGCCAGGTCTGGTCGTGTATTCGCTGAAAGCCAACGACAGTTGGAGAGTGGGTGATCCTAGTTTCATGTACGATGAGGCACAACTCAATTTTACTGTTGCAGGTAATCTAATGATAAAACCACAGACCAAGTAGAGGATACTATGTATCAGACAGGAATCTTAGAACAGCCAATAAACGACGTATCACAACCCACATGACATTTCTTTTTTTTTAATTTACCTGCTATATTGGCTTATGCCATAAATAGTATTACGCTCCGTGGCAGAAAAAAAATGCCTTTTAAATACATCCTATATATTATGTAATTATCATAATTACTATAATAATGAAAGGTTCAATAAAAAATAAAACAAATGTGATTTTATTTGTTATATTTTTCGGAATGAAAATTTATAAAACAGGTCACCAATAGCGAGCGGAAAATTTGTTTAAATGAATGGCAACTCGGATCATTGTTTCGAAAACCATACACTCTCATCTGCCCTGAAAAAAATTCCACAGGATCGGAATTAAAGTATCGTGGCTGTAATACTTAATATCCCTTTTTTGGAAAAAATGCGCAAAAGGTTCTTTAACATGGTGATAAAATTATTTTGCGAAGGCACCCTGGACTATTTACCCGTTTTATATATGAATCTCATTTCTTCCAAATTTTTGATGGCGTTCTTCCAAAATTGATTGTGCGGCGACGTTCTTGTAAACGCTTGTTGTAGTGGTTTTCTTTGGTTTCTCTTTTTAGTTTAGCCTCAATACAAGAATCAAAGCAACAGCTGTCTTCCCAGTATCGATTAGTGATGGGCTCAATTTTTCTCCGTTGTTATAGCAAGCTACAAAATAAATATATATATTTTTATTAATGTTTAGTGACTATCTGTAAAACTTACAAAAAATGTCAAAAATGTTAAAGTAAGTAAGAATTCAACCAGTTAGCAAATAGTTAGTAATCGCATGAAATTGGTGTACTTACTTTAACACTTAGTACATAGTAGGTAATATAACATAGGCCTATGTTCAGCGGTGGACGTCTTCAGTCTTTTGGTGATGATGATGATATAGTAATATAATATAATGTGTTTGTAGGCAATAATCGGTTAAAAATGTGATCCGTACGCGAGTGTGTACATCCAGACAGATAAAAGCAAAGGCGAGTTGAAGCAGACTTTCGCTCACTTTGTAACAATAACAGTGAATGTAAATAATCGTTTTGTACATAAAACAAAAAATACTTGCCAGAATCATCGTGTGCTGGTGCTGCAGAATCTCAGCAGTAAACAAGGTGGGATACGCAGATACGTGCAGGCGATCTTTGGTAGTAGCAATTTTTTGAAATGTTTGTCGCAAACAAAACGTTTGCGTAAGTCTTGCGAACTTAGCTCATTTAATTTAGGACAATTAATTTTTTGTAACCAATTTTTTCTGTCTTCTGACTGCTCTCATATTTTGCAAAGATATGAAATTTAATATTTTGCCCGTTTGCTTTCACAATTCGGAGCGCAGCAATGGTTCCGCATGGTAATGGGCACAAACTAATACAATAAACGGTCGTCGATCATACAATTATATAAACAAATTCCTTTTTTATTTTAATTAAACCATTAGACCACGATGTAACAAACAATACAATCACAGACTACTTTGTTATGAATCAAAACGTAGTGTTTATATGCTCTTTGATGAATCAGTCATAGTGAATGAACTAAAGTCAGAGCACAATATTTCATGTTTGTTCATTGTTCATCTATCTCGTTCTAGTTGTTCACTTTCTATTTGTTAGGCCTTGTCTATGGACAAAAGAACGGGCTAGATCTTCTCTATGAAGATTCAGAGCAGTGGATAAAACTTTGAAAGAAAGAAACAAAAAGGAGTTTTGGAGTTTTGGCAGGAAAACGAAAAAGATCATGTCGCCGCATTGTATTATTTTCCAAAAATGTGCTATTTTCAGTGTTAGTGCATACAATTGGTGGCGTTTTATTCGTTAAGTGCTGGATTACAGGCGTGAGTGTGGGGAAATGGTATAATGATGGTGAAACGTTTTTTTTCGTGTTGTTTCCAAAACTCCATAGAAGCTTCAAGTAAAGTTGCGACCACTTTGCACCACACACTAGGAGTATGACTTTGACTAGACTATGACTTGACTTCGACTGTGACTTGACACATATTTGCGGAAATATCATTAACTTGAGAAATTATCAATTACTTGACACTGGCTAAATACACAAAAGTGTGGAGCCAAAACATAAAAAAAGAAACAAAAATCATTCATGACAACTCAATAAACTATTCTAAGAAACAATTATGTGGCAGTTGCCACGAACCGGTCCCAACTCAGCATAATGCTGGTCGTACGACCAGTGCTGATCTTCCCTTGAGGCCGTTTTGAGTGAAAGAGTGAAGGGATCAAAGGTTGGACTATGTATGATGGAAGGATGAAAGGTTGTAGTATGTATTATGGAAGGATGGAATGATGAAAGGTTTTAGTATGTATAGAGGAAGGATAGAATGATGGAAGGATGATTATGAAAGATTGTAGTATGTATGGTGGAAGGATAGAATGATGGAAGGATGAAAAGCTGTAGTATGTGCGATGGAAGGATAGAACGATGGAAGGATGAAAGGTTGAATTATGTATGAGGAAGGATAGAATGATGGAAGGATGAAATGATGGAAGGTTAGAATATGAAGTATGGAAAGAAGAAATCAAGGTTGTAAGGAGAGATGAGGATAGATAGATAGAAGTAAATAAAGACGACAGAGTGAATTATCATTGCTCAAAAAATTAAAGGTTAGTGTGAAAGAAAACAAGGATGATAAGTAGAAATAATGAAAGAAAAATCGCAAGGATTGTGAAATGCAAATAATAATTTTTAATTGAAATTACAAAAGAGATGGAAGTATGAAAAAAGAGTAGAAGAGTGAAAAGATGGAAGGATGAAATAATAAAAGTATGCAAGAAAGGGATAAAAGAAAATGTTCATAATTTGCTGTTCCAGGGTACACAATACCGTGGCGAGACAGTGTGTTCAGCTTGGCGATCGGAGACGATGAGAACGGAAACCGGAAGGCTTTCTACCATCCTATGGTGTCAATCCAGGAGTTCTCTATCAGTACTGATGACCTGAAGAGCAAAAACCAACTGTCGTTCATTGTAAGTTTCTCTTTAATAGTTCGGGGGAAAGTTTCAAAGTATTTTTTAAAAGAGCTCTAGAATATATAGATAGAGAGCTCTTTATTGTTCCACCAAAGAAATATAAAAGAATCAAAAAAACCTTATTTATTTATTTATTTTATTCTTGGAAGACCAACAGCTGTTATAATTACAATAGACACACGTTTACAAAAAAAGAAGCCAATTAAAGGTCCTCACGGATAGACAAAAAAGAGTATAATTTAAATGAAGTGAACACCTAAGAGCATTACCTACATACGCACTGCATGGTATTACTTACTAAGTTATAGAATAGCTATGCACAATAAGCAGATAAATAATTAAGGTAGCAGCTAGCCTAGTAACTAAAAATATTACAGTTAATTATTGGTAATTAATTAGTTAAAAAATTCACTGCTCAACCGCTGCCTGGCCGACGCTACGCTTGTACAGAATAGGTCAAAGTTAAGACGCTTATCAAGTAATAAGATAGTGTTACAATAGGCGGTCTTATCGCTGACAGCGATCTCTTCTAGACAACCTTCGGATGGACAGTATCAAATGCAAAAGAGTAGACGGTGGTGAACGACCATTTAAAAGAAATCTAATACTTTTACTAGGTGGTAGGACTTTTCTGCAAAGTTCGTCTAGGTAGGTACCACTGTTTTGCCAGTTATTCTGCCGCCAAGCAGTAGTGTGCAAGCACTACTGTGCTCCGGTTTGAAGGGCACTATAGCTAGTGAAATTACTGGGCAAATGAGACTTTATGACCTAATCTCGCAGTCTAGTAATCTTATTGCTAGACTGTGATGATGTCTCAGAATAGCGTGCGCAGTGCAGTGTCACGCGAAACTATACTTTAGAGTTTCAAGTGTCACTGCAACTGATATGGGCAGTCGTGTTGCTAATACTTGTTCTGAGTCTGAGTGTTGTGGGAGCATGGTCCTCGTAGTTCCTGGGTCCCTAGACACAGGGAATCCTAGTTAGGGTCCAGGATCTATGTATGTGATATCGTAGGGCGTTATTATTATTTTTCAATAAATAATTAATATTTGTGGACATTTCACACAGCACCATCTAGCCCCAAACTAAGCAAAGCTTGTGCTATGGGAACCAGATAACTGATACAATACTTAGATACTTTTTGTTTGTAAATACATACATAGAATACAATATAACAACCAGACTCAGTTCATCAAATAAATTTTTGTCCTGGGTGGGAATCGAACCCCATACAGCTCAGAAAACGTGCAGAAACCGTGTTCCGGTTTGAAGGGCACTGTAACTAGTGAAACTGCTGCAAATGAGACTTTCTAACCTGGTTCGCGACAAGGAGGCGAGCGACAAGCTTGTCATGTCATTTCTTAACATAAAAAAAAATAATAATAATCTAATAACGATGATTAAATAACAAATACTTAATTTTTTGGCAACAAATATACCTACATACTAATACTTATATAATCATAATATTATAATAAACTGATACATTACTTCTATATTACTTATGAAGCAGATCATGAAATAGCGTAATGAATTACTAACATAATTAATTATTTAATTATTAGAATGTACGGAACTAGCTACAAATGATGACGAAAAATGTGAAAAATGTCTAAAGCACACTCAGTGCTTTAGACCACACAACTGAAGTAAAACTTCTTTAGTTTAGCTCCATCTATCGGCCGGTAACTTTGTTTAATGTTAATGTCGCCATCTTGACACATAGTAAAACGTAATTTTACCGGACGTACCAACAAAATACAAAATTTTTAACTGTGTTATGTTGATAATGGAGATCTTGTGAACCAATTTCAACTTCCGTTCGCCTCGCATTTTTTCTTTTCTTGTGCACAAGAACTGCATGATCTCATTCTCCCATCACCATTCCACCACCGGACTACTAGACGCTCGGCTAAGCGCCATCCTTTCGTGGTCGAAATACCACCCAATTCATACCAAGTGATTTGATTCAACGTTCTTAATTAGAACGGCTAAGGAATGCCAACGTCTGTGTTTCCGGCGAAATATGACCCGGGCGTGTTCAAGAGAAGAGTGAATAGGTATTTACTTGGCTAGCATGCTACACCTTCGATCGCATCGTCACTTCCCATCAGGTGAGAGCGTGGTGAAATGCTAGACAAGTTTGAAGTAAAAAAACTTACTTCCCAAGTCAAGCGTATTATTAATAAAAAACAACTGCAAAAGTCACAGCGCGTGTGCAAACTTGCATGCTAACGCCATCTAGTAACAAATGATGGAACTGGCTTTTTACAAACTTAAATGACGGCATTTTGACGTACTCGTATGCGACGAGGTCCGTAACGAACCTAAAATGATCTTAAAATTGTGTGTTTTACTACCTTTACCTACACCTTGTGTATATATGTCACATATTTACCTTAATCTTTGCCGTTGTCTGGAGGAAATTGAATTGAACGAAAAGACTGCCCATTATTACAAGTTTGTTTATTTAGCTTTTATTATTTTGTGGTATTATAAAGATTTTATGTATTATTATATTTTTGATTTTTTGTCCGATAGCTCAGTTGGTAGTAGCCCTGCCTTCTGAACTGTGGGTTGTGGGTTTGAATCCCACTCAGGATAAACATTTGTGTGATGAACATAGGTGTTTGTTCTGTGTCTGGGTGTTATATTGTATTCTATGTATGTATTTACAAACAAAAAAGTATATATGTATTGTATCAGTTATCCGGTTCCCATAGCACAAGCTTTGCTTAGTTTGGGGCTAGATGGCGTTGTGTGAGATGTCCACACATATTATTATTATTATTTTGTACGTAAAGAAGTTTTACTACAAAATTACTTTGACTTAGCGACTTTTTTTTTTCTTTTCAGACCGAAGGCACCCGTGGTCCGAAAACTCAGAGTGGGTCACATGCCTTCCACAATGGTACAAGGACAATACTCTTCGCAAACATAGCACAAGACGCCATTTTGTGCTGGAACGTAGACACTCCGCTGACGCAGGAATACATAGCTATAGTCGCGCAAGATCATAATAAACTGGTTTACATATCGGGTGAGTACCGATGACCAGTTAAGGCTGATATATCCGTTGGACAACTCCAAGCAAAGATAAACTCAAACAGCCTTATTAATAAACACGAACTAGCTTTAGACTAGTTACACCATCTTTTGTCTCTTTCGATCCAGCTAAATATTCCAGTAGCAAAAAAAGGACAAAAGCTGAAGTAAAGTAAGGAAGTAAGTAATCCGAGACTAATACCAGTTTATTAATAAGGCTGAAAGTCTCGAAAATGTAGATAAAAAATGACCCATGAGTGTATTTAGAGCACTGAATTTTTTAATTAAAAACTTCATTACGCACGCTTGGTTTAGGAAGTAAGCTGGTGAATGCGAGGTGAACGGAAGTTGAAGTTGGTTCACGTAGATCTCCATTGTCAACATAAGAAACTTAAAAATTACTTAAAATTTGTATTTAAGTCAAAGTCAAAAGAATTATTGCAAATAGGCTATTTTAGCACTTTTACAAGTCAAAATTTAGGTTTTTATATTAGGTACTTAAAATTAAGTTATTGTACTAAGCATATAGAATTACAAAGTTCTTATTGTCAAATAATATATAGCAAGCCCATTACAATATATGAGTTTGAAAAAAAATTAAGTTCTCTTTCTCACTACTGGTGCAAGTAATCCGGCACAATGCAGAACGGAAAACTCCGATCCGAAGCTTCGATTAAATATTATGTAAAAAAGAAGCTACAAGAAACTTTACAGTGATATATTTTACTAGTTGCGCCCCGCGGTTTCACCCGTGGATAAAAAGTATTTTAATTATTTGCTCATCCCAAGGGAAAACTTCATTTTTCGGGGATAAAATTTAGCCTAAGTATATGTTAATCCTGTTGCGGCGTACGGGGTAGCTAGCCACCCCGACGTCCCGCAGGTAGGTAGGTACTCAGGGGTGAGAAATGATAGACCTTCTTGTTATACAGCCGCACTGCCTGCACTGGGTTTATTCAGGAAAAAAATGGTCACTGGCCTTGCACCCGCGGCCTAGTAGTAGGTAGATGTAAGGCCCTAATGTGGCATCCGCCTTCCCGTTAAATTGGGTAGCTTCCAGGACACCTTCGCCTTCCCGTTAAATTGGGTAGCTTTCAGGTTCGCTGCTCAATGTGTCTTCCGTAGGGTAGAATCCTGGAAGAGAGCCAGGTGTTAAGCTCTTTACATGGGCTAACCATTCTGCCAAGTCTTTATGACAACGGTCGCGCGAGTACAAGCACCGCCCAGTGACAGCGGTAGTAAAAATAATTAAATAACTAAGTTAGCCGGGTGAAGTTGGAAAGCGAGGCAGAACAGCTTTACAGTTGGAATAGGCGCAGAGAACACGACTAGCGTAACTAGAAAATTGGCAACTCACCCTAGAGGGATTCCTAGAGACACCTGCGTAATATTTTAGGTATATTATGTCAATCAGAGCGGCATGACCGCTCTCTGGACTAGCGAAATGCGTTCTGTCGGTGCGCAAGCTAGCATCGTATCCGCGCCTTCCACCGAACAGGTTTTTGAGTTCAGGGGCCCGTGCCGATCGTTCGAGCGCAGGAGATGTTTCAAGGAACCATTTTCTGAGTACACATAAAACATGGCGCGGCGCGGGTTCCGCTTTATTAAAATATTTAAAATGTTTTTTTTTTTTTTTTTAATTTAGAATTTTATTTAACAAGAGTAATAAATGAATATAGGATGAGTGCTATGCGCTAGCCGCAACGTTACAGTACCCCGCGAGAAAGCATAGGATTTTTCCTATTATGAAAAATCCGACTAGCTACAGTAAAGTCCCATAGTACTGTCCTACTTCCATGCTCATTCATTCCTACATCTTTGCATACATTCATCACTGCCACTCATCTTCTGCCAACTGTTCACTCATCTTCTATTATACATTCCATCCAAAGTAGTCTACAGTCACTTAGAGGTGCCAAAAGACCCTTACATACAGAGTTAACTTGCATTGTAGAACATGCTAACTCAAAACAGTAATATTGTTGTTTTACAACTATTGGTAGCATAGGTATTATAGTGAGCAGAGTACTTCACGTTACAATTTCAATAAGTATATAGGTATAATTTCATTAAAATTCTAATATAAATAAGTAGTATAATTATTTTAAAATAAAATAAATACAATTTGATTAAAATATAATTGCATTCCTTATTAAAATTAGAAAATTGTGATTTTTCTTTTAGAAGAAAAAATGTACAATTTAATATAAATATATCATTAGATTAATTTTAACTCATTTGATAGGTAAATGTAATTTAAGTAAAAATTTACAATCATACAATAAATATATTTCATTAGTTTAAAAATATTAAAATAATAGTGTTATTCTTTATAATTTATTAGTTTAATGTCCTTAACATGCCAAGTTCCCAGAAAATTACCGCTCATATCAGCAAGATCGTAGACTAGTGGTGATTTTTTAGCAATCACCTTACATTTTATATACTTAGGTGCAAGTTTTTTATTGAAGTACTTATCTTTGTCGCTTTGGTAAAATGTTTTTCGCCACACCACATCACCTATCTGAAATTCCGCAGATTTCTTTCGAAGGTTGTACGTCTTGCAATTTCTACTGTGGGCTTGTAATAAGGCTAATTGAACTTTATCAAATATGGTAGATAGCGTGCCTATGTTTTCAGCGTACTGATCCCTTGGTTGGAAAATTAAATTGTCGATATCAGTAGGTTCGGTGTTAGTGTAGTGCGAACCGCAGCTAACCAACTCACGACCATACACTAAGAATGACGGTGTGTAGCCTGTCACTTCATTCACAGAATTGTTGATCGCAAACTGGATTTTAGGTAATAGAGTGTCCCAGATACGCTGATCATTTGTAATGAACGTAGAAACTGCAGTCATAATTGTTTTATTATATCTTTCGACCGTATTTACGTGCGGCGTATATTTGGGTGTATAGTGAACGTGAGGAACTTTATATTTCGACAACATTAGTTTTAGAGTAGTACTGACAAATTGTTTTCCATTGTCCAAGACCAAAGTAGAAGGAACTCCGTGGACCAAAAATACATCTTCCTCTAAAATTTTAGTGACGATTTCTGCAGTAGCACGCCTAATTGGAAACAATAAGCAGTATTTACTGAAACAACAAGTAACCACTAGTATAAAGGTGTTTTGTTTTCTGGACACGGGAAGGGGTCCTACCAGATCAACACTCAAAACCTGGAATGGCCTGGAACAGTTTTTTGGCCTACCCATCTCACCTAAAGTCGCATGGTTCTGATGCTTATGAGCAATACAGGTATCACAAGAAGTACCAATTCTTACTACATCAGCATGCATCCCAGGCCAGTAGTATTTTAAGGCTAAACGTTTATATGTTTTAAATATACCCAAGTGTCCAGCAATAATTTCTGCGTGATTTTCTGTAATTATATCTTCCCTAGCTTCAAGAGGTACAACTTCTTTCCAGTCAAATTCTTTAGTTAGCGTGCATTTGCCTTTCATGAGACGATAGAGCCTGTCATTCTTTACAAGGTAATTAGGAAATGAAGTGGGAGAATTTTGACATCCATGGTAAATATTTAGGTACCACTCGTCGGTTGTATTAGTAGCCTTAGGGGATGTATCTATGGCAGAAATCGGACAAGCACGTGATAATGCATCTGGTATGACATTATCAATGCCACGACGGTGCTTAATTTCAAAATTGAAAGACGACAGTCTAACACCCCAGCGAGCAAGACGACCAGTAGGGTTATTGAGGTTTAGAAACCATTTAAGTGCAGAGTGATCGGTATAAACTATGAATTTTAAACCATTTTCTAGATAGCATCTCCAGTGTTCAAGTGCTAGTAAAACGGCTAGAGCTTCCCTTTCGGTGATGCTATAGTTTCTTTCCTGAGCGGAAAGAGATTTACTCATATAGGCTATAGGATGTTCTATGCCATCGACAGTCTGCGTGAGCAAACCACCTACACCGTAATCACTGGCGTCAGTGTGAACTTCAAAAGGTAAGTCAAAGTTAGGGCAAGATAGGATGGGAGCAGATACCAGACATTCCTTAAGTTTATAAAAAGAGTCATCTGCTTCCTTGGTCCATGCAAAAGATTTAGCTTTTTTGCCAGTAGAAGTTAAATTATTTAAGGGAGCAGCAATTGTAGTTTCTGATTGGTAGGTTTGCTAGAACTCGGTTTATTATAATATGTTTGGCTCGGCCCAGCTGTAGCATTCCGATGATAATTATTATAATTAAATTTGTTAGGATAATAACTCTGTTTATTATAGTTTTTATAGTTTACTTCCTGTGGTTTCGAAAACGCTAGGTCAGGAGCTAGAGTTTCCGTGGTTGCTCTTGGTGGTTCACGAAATTGGGCAGATAAAGCCTGGATCCTCTCGAAATTACGACACAGTGATCTGAGAGTATCTATCGAATCAATATTGGTGCCATGCGAAGCTAAAACATTCGCATAACAGGGCCTAATGTTGTGAAGAAGTATTTCTAATTTTTCCGCTTCAGAAACTGGTTTACCCATCCTAGAAAAAAGTTCTGACATTATTGCTAGGTAGATTACGATATTTTCAGATTCACCCTGTGTACGGCTACGAATCTCTGACATGAGTCGGTAGTCATAATCAAACTGGCCAAAGTCGGCAATGAGTTGTTTTGTTAGATCATTCCAACTACTGATATCATTTCTTATACTGCGGTACCAATGTAATGCGTGATCGGTGAAAATTTCCGTAGCATAGGACAATATTCTTGTATGTGAAATATTCCTAGATATGCAAAAATCATTCACCTTCTGTATAAACACATGCACACAGGACCTCCCATTAAACTTTAGCTTCTGCAAGTCGGATATGTGATGACGCTCACAGCTAAGTGAATCACCTGATGCAGCAGTAACAAATATCGGCTGGGCAGGGTTAGTAGGCTCCGCCGGCATTGTATAGCTTGAGCTAGTTTGAGCAATTTTAGATAGTAATGCGTACTGAATATTAAACTCTTTTTGTAGCTTAGTAACTTTTTCCGCAATATCAGTTTTATCAATACGGCTTAATCGATAGTACATGTGATTTGCCAAAGCTTTAGTGCGCTCGAAAAGGTTTGCGTCGAATTTATCTTGGAGTAATTTAACACGCGAAGATAACTCTTTGAACGATAGGAACACGCCATCAAAATCTGTCTCGGAATCAATGCCTGATTCCTGTATGTCATTAGAAGGTATCTTATCAGTTAATTTATTAATTTGGTTTCTTAGCTTTAAAACAGTTGAAGCAGGTTCTTCGCCTCTAATGAGAACTTCATAGGAAAGCTCGTTTTTATTTAATAGTAGGAATTTTATAGGGTGAGTTTCCATTATGCATTATAATCAGCCAAAGCAGGTATGAAAAATAATAATACAATGAAAATAACAGTAATAATTAAGCGATGATTTACTAAAATACAATAATGACTAAATACAAAACCTGTTTTTATATAATATGTGGGGGCTGCAACTGCTGCGCTTCAGAATAAATTTACAGCTGTCTGTTACAAAATTAATTTAACTACGAATTGGTGAATGGATGAAAAATGTAAAATGCGTGCAAAATCACTGTGAAATAAATTGCGAACTGTTACGTGAAAAAAATAACGTTTTAAAGATAGATGAAAGTAGTAAGTACAAGATTTTTTATTTTATTAGGTAGATTTTATTATTTTATAACTATACAAATTTAATTATGTACGTAACAGTTTACATAAAATTGATTGATATTTATGAACTAAGCAACGTTATTGCTACACTAGAAAATATTACAATTAAAGGGTACATACCAGTTCGCCGGATCACCGCTTCGTTCACACGTTTGAAAACTTCCCGACGGCTGTATCCTAGTTATTTAATAAAAGTGCAGACAGATAGGCTGTGTAACTTTCCACGTTAAAGAGGGCGCCACTGCGGCGTACGGGGTAGCTAGCCACCCCGACGTCCCGCAGGTAGGTAGGTACTCAGGGGTGAGAAATGATAGACCTTCTTGTTATACAGCCGCACTGCCTGCACTGGGTTTATTCAGGAAAAAAATGGTCACTGGCCTTGCACCCGCGGCCTAGTAGTAGGTAGATGTAAGGCCCTAATGTGGCATCCGCCTTCCCGTTAAATTGGGTAGCTTCCAGGACACCTTCGCCTTCCCGTTAAATTGGGTAGCTTTCAGGTTCGCTGCTCAATGTGTCTTCCGTAGGGTAGAATCCTGGAAGAGAGCCAGGTGTTAAGCTCTTTACATGGGCTAACCATTCTGCCAAGTCTTTATGACAACGGTCGCGCGAGTACAAGCACCGCCCAGTGACAGCGGTAGTAAAAATAATTAAATAACTAAGTTAGCCGGGTGAAGTTGGAAAGCGAGGCAGAACAGCTTTACAGTTGGAATAGGCGCAGAGAACACGACTAGCGTAACTAGAAAATTGGCAACTCACCCTAGAGGGATTCCTAGAGACACCTGCGTAATATTTTAGGTATATTATGTCAATCAGAGCGGCATGACCGCTCTCTGGACTAGCGAAATGCGTTCTGTCGGTGCGCAAGCTAGCATCGTATCCGCGCCTTCCACCGAACAGGTTTTTGAGTTCAGGGGCCCGTGCCGATCGTTCGAGCGCAGGAGATGTTTCAAGGAACCATTTTCTGAGTACACATAAAACATGGCGCGGCGCGGGTTCCGCTTTATTAAAATATTTAAAATGTTTTTTTTTTTTTTTTTTAATTTAGAATTTTATTTAACAAGAGTAATAAATGAATATAGGATGAGTGCTATGCGCTAGCCGCAACGTTACACTGTGTATAAGCTATCTTGGTACCGAATTTTATCCAAATCCATTCAGCTGTTTGAGCGTGAAGGAGTAACAAGCATACACACATCACACATACAAACTTTCACTTTTATAATATCAGTGTGATATATTTTATTATTATTTTAGTTTGAAAACTATCGTCACATATTGGGTAAACTGTTAACGGCTAAACGTCAATTAAAAAGTGAGTTTAGCCGTTATTAATTTTACAAATTTGTATAATTACTTTAGTATGTCAGAAATGACAATTTACAATTGTCAAGATGGCAACATTAACATTAAACAAAGTTATACCGGCCGATAGATGGAGCTAAACTAAAGCAGCCTTATTAATAAACGGGTATTAGTCTCGGATTAGTTACTTCAGCTTTTGTCCTTTTTTTGCTACTGGAATATTTAGCTGGATCGAAAGAGACAAAAGATGGTAACTAGTCTAAAGCTAGTTCGTGTTTATTAATAAGGCTGAAGAAGTTTTACTTCAGTCGTGTGGTTTAACACTAGAGTACACGCGCCCCTTTTTTTTTACTTGAGTACACGCGTGGCCTACTATATTAGGCCATTTTAAAATGTCAATAAATTGTATATACATAAATATTTGATGAAAATAATAAATGGAACGGTAAAGTTATTTATATTACTTAGTATTACTACATTACAATTTAAATATATTATTTAAAATAGTGATATTTTAGCAATTTAGTAAATATCTAAGAAAAAGTAACAAAAATCGTACTTCTGGTAACAACGTGATTTTTTTTAAAGTAACACCAAACTTAATTACTATTTTCTTTATTTTAGTAGTATTCAGGATACATTACTGCTTGGTGATCGGGACGAATCCTTTTGTAGCAAGTATTGCACTACTTTTTTATCGATCGAATTCGGGCTCTCGACTATAGTGCACATGAACCAACTCGTCCTGTATTTAGTGTCAAATCGTATTGAGACTTTTGGGATTCTTGAGCTGTGCTGCCCAAAAGTCGATGGCGATGATATATATTTGAGCCAAATAGTTACGGTCGCCGATTTGTAGACTGGACCAAGGCTTCTGGATGCTAGTAGAGAGAGTGGAGCGTCATTTGAATCGGATGCTTCGTCAGATTCACTCAACCTTTCCTTTTCATTTTCCTGGAGCTCTGACTCACGAACTAGGGGCTGTAAGTCTGGTTCTGGCTCAGCTTCATCATCTTCACTTTCAATCACATCTTCATCAGTATCTAGTTCATGTAGCTACTTTTCCACTTGTGCATCATTCATAAAAAAAATCAAAATAATATACATTTAATAATTTTAAAATAAAAATAATTTAATAAACATGCAAATATACATACATATTATAACTGGAAAACATTATTTTAGCGTCATTAATCAATAATACATGAAAAGCTACTTACCTTATTTTGATACACCAATACACGCGCGGACTACTTTAGTATAGGCCCGCGCTTTTGGCGCCAAATATCTCGAAAGTGCATTCGCGCGGGGATCGCACGGGGTCCTGAGGTTGCGACAAATATACCAAACGAGGCTTACCTGGAATCGCTAGTTTCTACCGAGCAAAACTAAAAAGTTACCGCAAAAAAAGTGACCCTGGTCTACTATAGTAGGCCACGCGTGTACTCTAGTGTTAAAGAACACTCGTTTTTTTTACGTTTTAGTGGAACTATTTCGAATTTCCAGGTTATAGACAAATCAGTCAATTTCGTGACCTAACCGGCAAAACTAAATACTTCTCTTTCTTACAGATCTAAATTTCCAGGTTATAGACAAATCAGTCAATTTCGTGACCTAACCGGCAAAACTAAATCCTTCTCTTTCTTACAGATCTCAAAGTCGTTAACGATGAAGTGTGGGTGCTAGTCAACCAGATGCCAGTGTTTGTGTTTTCTTCGCTAAACAAGAATGTGCCAAACTTCTTTATTCATAAGTAAGTAGTGTTGAGTTCTTTTGGCGGGAAAACGAAAAAGATCGCGTCACCGCATTGTATTATTTTCCAAAACTTTTGTTATTTTCAGCGTTAGTGCATAAAATTGGTGGCATTTTATTCATTAAGTGCTGGATTGCTGACATAAGTGTGGGAAAGTGGTATAATGATGGTGAAACGTTTCTTTTTGTGTTGTTTCCAAAACTCCATAGAAGGTTCTGGTAAAGTTGCCACCACTTTACTAGAAGTGACTTGACTTGATGACCTGGACTGTGACTTGACTTGACACATATATAATACTAGTTGCGCCCCGCGGTTTCCCCCGCGGATAAAAAGTATTTTAATTATTCCCTCATCCCACGAGAAAATTTCACTGTTCCGGGATAAAATGTAGCCTATATGTTAATCCAGTGTATAAGCTATCTCGGTACCGAATTTCATCCAAATCCATTCAGCCTTTTGAGCGTGAAGGAGTAACAAACATACACACAAACACACATACGAACTTTCGCCTTTTTAATATTAGTGTGATAAGTGTGATGTGATTAATTAACTTGAGAATTTATCAATTACTTGGTAAATACACAAAAGTGTGGAGCCAAAACAATACAAAAAAAAAAAACGATTTTTTTATATTTCCAGAGCCAGAATAGAAGACCTGATTAAAGAAACTCCATGTAATAAAGACGTCGATGAACGCCTGGGAGCTGGACGTCGCAGAAGCCGAAAGGAAGACTGAATTGCTGATTGATATAGAATAGAGAAAAATATATTCAAAGTCTAATTTAAATCATTTATTTTGTGATACACAGGTCATAAAACAGATGTTACAATAAAAATATGAAGTCCATACTGCGATCAGCCGCAACGGCATACAAACATATAATAGGTCTTTACCTATGAAATTGCCGTATTGCAGTACAGACTTTTTCAAACAAAAAAAAGTTTTGATTGGCTATGAATTCTAAATTCAAATTAATTTTGTTTTAAAAATATGACATTCTATTTACAATATAAGTCTTTTGTTTATTGATTAGCGTTGTATTTTCATTACATTTCAACATTTTTCCTCATAATGGATACTTTGAAATTTCGTGTAATTGTGGAATATGAGTTCCGTCGTGGCAGCAACGCGGCACAAACGACACGTAACATCAACGATGTTTACGGAGAGAACTGTACAAACGAACGTACAACCCGTTATTGGTTTGCTCGGTTCCGTTCTGGGAATTTTGACTTGAAAAATTAACCTCGTGGTCGTCCGGAAACTTTGGTCAACAATGATGAATTAAAGGCGATTGTGGAAGCTGATGAATCTCAATCTACAGCTGAGCTGGCAGCAGCTTTTGATGTTAGCATCAAAACAATATTGGTCCATTTGCGACAGATTGGCAAGATAAAAAAGCTTGATAGATGGGTGCCCCACGAACTTAACGATCGCCAGCGCAACGTACGCGTCGAGACTTGCCTTGCGCTGCTTAACAGTCACAGAAATGAAGGAATTTTGAACCGAATTCTTACGTGCGACGAAAAATGGATTCTTTTTGACAATCGAAAGCGCTCAGCAAGTTGGTTAGATCCTGGTTCGGTAAAGCAATGTGCAAAACGAAAAATGACCCCTAGAGAGGTGATGGTCACAGTTTGGTGGTCTAGTGCTGGTGTGATTCATCATAGCTTTTTACAAAACGGCGAGAGCATTACTGCAGATGTGTACATTGAAGAACTGACCACAATGATGGCGAAACTCGCACGTCTGCAACCAGCTTTGGTCAATCGGTCGTCTCCACTGCTACTTCACGACAACGCGCGACCCCATACTGCACAACAGACCGTCTCTAAGCTGCATGAGTTGGGTTTGGAAGCTCTCCCTCATCCGCCATACTCACCAGATCTTGCGCCTACCGACTATTACTTTTTCCAAAATTTGGACAACTTTTTTGCGGGAAAAAAATTCAATACCCGAGAGGCAGTACAAAACGCCTTTGAAGAGTTTGTTGTCTCCCGTCCTGCTGATTTTTTTCAAGAAGGGCATCCATAAACTGCCACAGCGTTGGCAAAGATGCATTGATTGCAGGGGTGATTACTTTGAATAAAAGAAATAAATAAGTTCGAAAAAAAAAACTTTAACTTTTTTCAAACAAAACGGCAATTTCATAGGTAAAGACCTAATATTTATCATAATCTTCAATAGATACATATAAAATTCAAAGTCCTGACTGACTGACTTATATATCAATGCACAGCTTAAACCGCTGAGCCTAAAGACTTGACGGTGTTATCTTTGTAAAATGTAGGTATCCACTAAGAAAGGGTTATTCAAAATTCCACCCCTAAGAGGGTGAAATTGGTTGTTGAATTATCTGTAAAAAATCGTCTTCGTTTCCTATATGTTTCGGGCGAAGCCGCGGGCAGAAGCTAGTAGATAAATAAAACAAAAAATAATAAAAAGGAAACAATCTAACAGACTACTACCAGTAGGCAACGTACCCAACATGCTGGCAGCATTGCCACGTTGAATGGCAATGCCCATATCTTTGGCCGAAGTTGAGGCCAGCATTTCGGTCATGTGTTGCTTTGACCAGTGTTATTCGATATGTGAATAAAATAAAATAAAACGAGTGTGCCTTACACCACACGACTGAAGTAAAACTTCTTTAGCTCCATCTCTCTTAGGCCCGTATTACAGAACGATGCTCAGTCATCGATCGGTGCTCAAGCAGAGATTTCATTCATAAAGTGATCAATTAGTGAGTGTAATCTCTGCTTGAGCACCGATCGATGACTGAGCATCGTTCTGTAATATGGACCTGAGCTCTACTCTACAGTCAAATGTAAGAAACGGAACTCTTTCTTTCTATCCTCACGTAGAGAGGTATATAAGTATATCTCCGTCTCAACTTCCGATCGCCTCACTAGGTGGTAGGACTTTTCTGCAAAGTTCGTCTAGGTAGGTACCACCGCTTTACCAGTTATTCTGCCGCCAAGCAGCACTGCTGTGTTCCGGTTTGAAGGGCAATGTAGCTAATGAAATTACTGGGCAAATGAGACTTTATGACCTAATCTCACAGTCTAGTAATCTTATTGCTAGACTGTGCTGATGTCTCAGAATGGCAGTGCAGTGTTATGTTACGCGAAACTCTACTTTAGAGTTTCCAGTGTAACTGCAACTGATATAGGCAGTCGTGTTGCTTAACATCAGGCGAGCGACTAGCTCGTCACGTCATTTAGTAACATAAAAAAAAGCTTACCCCCAAGTCAAGCTTGCGTAAATAAGTTTTACTTCAAAACTAGGTACTACATCATGCAATTCGAATAAGCGTCATAAAGATTTGCAATGATAAACAAAATTATGTCATGTAAGTTCACCATTAATCTTTGCCTAAGTAAATAAACATAAATATCAGATATTAATAATTTATTGCTATGGCCATGAACAAATATACTCATTCATGATGAAATTATGGTTAGTTTTATTTTAATTCATTATTATTAACTAGATTATGAGTTACATGCCTTAAAAAATTTCTTGCGTGAAATATCTTTTTTTTATGTTTTGGCTCCACGCTTTTGTGTATTTAGCCAGTGTCAAGTTATTAATAATTTGTCAAGTTAATGATATTTCACGCAAATATGTGTCAAGTCACAGTCGAAGTCATCAAGTCGAGTCAAAGTCATCTAGTAAAGTGGTGGCAACTTTACTTGAAGCTTCTATGGAGTTTTGGAAACAACACGAAAAGAAACGTTTTACCATCAGTATACCATTTTCCCACACTCACGCCTGTAATCCAGCACTTAACGAATAGAATGCCACCAATTTTATGCACTATAACTGAAAATAACACAAGTTTTGGAAAATAATACAGTGCGGTGTTTATGCGGGCGATCTTTTTCGCATTCCCGCCAAAACTCTGAAATATCCTTAACTTTAGCAATTATCAATTACTTGACATTGGCTAATTACATAAAGTGCCAATATACACAAAAAAACTGTCATTACAAAGTTATACGTTATGGCTTAGTAACTCAACAAATATCTAAAAAATCTTATGATAAATCATTCTTCGTTTTTCCACGCAATACTAAGTTTAGGTACGCTTAGAATTACTATACGCGAATAGCGGAATAAATGATGAACGAATCTATTACCCAGTTAGCAATTGTTGTTCTACAACGACACGGTATTCAAGCTTATGTCATATCAACTCGCTTTTGTCGTATTATAATGTAGGAAAGTAATTGACAAAATACATGGTCGGACGTCTTTTTTTATCTTTGTCTATTTTGAATTAAAATATTCTCGGAATAACTCTGTTATTCCACCAAAAACGGTAGTATAGTAATAATACTCGAATAGACTTGCTACGAATAACTTGCTACAATTCTAAGAATTGTAGATGGTAAAATGAAATTGATTTACTCTCGAACAAATGGCGATTTATTCTAAGAATAAAATTCACTCTCGTTTGGTCGAATCCACCCTTAGTGTTAATTGTTTTCTAATAAACGCTATTATAATACAATAAAGTTTATTTATGTCCCGCTATAACGAAAACATTAAATGGTTACGTTAGGTATACAATCACTATCCAGTCCTCCCGATAGAAACGCGATAGTTGAAACAAACAACGAATTCCGTTGTATCAGCTTTTAGTCGTGGATTAGAAATCGATAGAGGAAGTTGCGGTCTCTAAAAAATAACAATAACAAAAATTAAACTATGAATATTTTTAAAGATATAACTTAAATAATCGATGTACAATTAAAAAAAATATTTAAAAAAAACTTAATTATTTTTAATAAAGACAGATGCTTTATTGATTTAATCGTTAAAAAATAAATCTCTAATTGTTTTGATTTTTCTTATGAAAATAGTTGTATTTGTAATTATTATTAATTTCTTTTAATATCGTGATTTTAGCTCATCATAAAGGTTTTGATAATTTTGGCCGTGGTCGCGAGTTACGGCAATTGTTTTTTTGATATTTTTTTGTGCGTGAATAGATCCGTTTTAACTTTATAATATTAATCATTACATTGTGTGTTTTTGTACCATCTTTTTGTATTCAAATCCGGTTCTTATTAAAAAAGACGTTATAAAATTTACTTGACACTTACTTGACTATCATATTTGTTAATTCTTTTATATTAACCATTTAATTATTATTAAAAAAAAACATAGTGTACTAATCGATTTTTAATTTATGTGGAATATTATTTAGTATTTTTTTTCAAGTGTACTTTTTCAAGTCATAATATAAGATAGTGTAATCGATTTTTAATTTAAGTTTTTTTTTTTTTCAAGTTTCAATAATATAAGAAATACGTGAAAAATGAAGGTTTTTGTTCTACAAGTGTTTTTTTCCTTGTGTATATGCACATATGCACAAGATATGCAAGTGGGGAAATTTAGAGAATTGTATGCATGGAAACAAATAACTTTCAACATCAATGGAAACATATGTAAGTATTTATTTATTTATTTATACTTTAGCACAAAACAATGTACAAGTAGGACTTAATGCTATGAAGCATTATCTACCAGTCCACCTGGATGTGAAAAGAAATAATATGTATGAATTTTTTAATTTCTGTGTTTAATTTTTTAACCTGGATCTTGCTGAATTATTTTTAATGTTAGTTAATGATGTGACGAGCTAGTCGTTCACCTGATGTTAAGCGACACGGCCGCCCATAACAGAACAGCGTCACTCGGAACTCCAAAATATAGTTTCGCACTGCGTACATCATCCTGAGACATCAGCACAGTCTGGTAATAAGATTACTATTCTACAGCATGAAATTAAGGCAAATAATAATAATAATAACAATAACACTCCCAACGATCACTTAGGTATATAGATCCTGGACCGTAACTAGGACTCCCTGTGTCTAGGGACCCAGGAACTACGAGGACTATGGTCCCACAACACCCAGACTCAGAACAAGTATTAACGCTATTTTGTGAACAAATACTTGTCATGCCGCGGGAATCGAACCCGCCTCCACGGTTAAGAGCCGACCTGTTCAACCACCACACCACAGAGGCTGTCAAAGAAGTGGCATGAAGTCAGCTTAACCCGTTTTTAAAGGAAATTATTAATCTCAGGGTGTGATCACGAAACTTAGATTGCAAAGCAACAAGAGAAATTTCCATACTAACTATGCACATAAATTGCGTATTCAAACTGTCAAATCCATACGAATTTGTGTTTCTATCCGATATATTAATCCGATACTGACCTGATAGCTTAGTTGGTAGTAACCTTGCCTTCTGAACTGTGGGTTGTGGGTTCGATTCACACCCAGGACAAACATTTGTGTGATGAACATAGGTGTTTTGTGTCGGGGTGTTATATTGTATTCTATGTATGTATTTACAACCAAAAAGTATTGTATCAGTTATCTGGTTCCCATAGTACAAGCTTTGCTTAGTTTGGGGCTAGATGGCGTTGTGTGAGATGTCCACACATGGGGGGCGAGTTGGCAGTCGCGACCCCTCTCGCCCCGGTACGGCGGACGAGGGCTCACGGGGGGTTTTAGTGGGTTCGAGTCCCACATACCCCCTGCCACAACCCCCGTGGTGGCAGGGAAGTGCGAGGGCATTTCCCCCCTCAAAAAAAAGATGTCTACACATATTATTATTATCATTAGTTACGTGATCGCCTAGCTACTCAAGTCAGCAATATCTAATGAACATTCATTTATAACGAGTGGAAATATACTGATTGAATCACTTATCTATTATGACAAGTTATTTTAACCGGCCTTCAACTTCACCAAACATTAATTTAATTGTTTTCGACTTCACTGTTTTTATTGGCTGAACAATAATAGCCTGTTATATACAATTTTTTTTATAGATTTATTAAACAAACGAATACCACAGCTCTTAAAATTAAACATAAATATATCTTAATTAAAAAAACTTACAAATATGGTTTTACATTTTTTAAATACACAATTGTACATACAACACAATCATATGTACCTACATATGATTGTACATATAACTCAATTATATGTACCTATGGTTGAGTTGTATGTACAATCATATGATTGTGCATACAACTCAATCATATGTACCTATGATTATGTTGTATGTACAATCATATGATTGTACATACAACACAATCATATGTACTTACATATGATTGTACATACAACACAATCATATGTACCTACATAATATGATTGTGGTGGTAGGACTTTTCTACAAAGTTCGTTTAGGTAGGTACCACCGCTTTGCCAGTTATTCTGCCGCCAAGCAGTGTAGTGCGCAAGTACTACTGTGTTCCGGTTTGAAGGGCACTGTAGCTAGTGAAATTACTGGGCAAATGAGACTTTATGATCTGATCTCACAGTCGTGTAATCTTATTACCAGACTGTGATGTCTCAGGATGATGTGCGCAGTGCAGCAGTCATGCGAAACTTTACATGTTGGAGTTCCGAGTGATCCTAAAGTCTCATGACTTTAGGATCTGCTGGGCGATCACGTGACTCGATTGCAACCAATAGAAACACAAATTTGTATGGATTTGACAGTTTGAATACGCAGTTTATGTGCATAGTTAGTATGGAAATTTCTCCTGTTGCATTGCAATCAAAGTTTCGTGATCACCCCCCCTGATCTCACAAACTAGTTATCTTATTACTGGACGTTTCCAGTGGACGTAGTCTTCTCTTTCTAGTGGACGTAGTCTTCTCTTTCCAGCGAACGTAGTCTTCTCTTTCCAGCGAACGTAGTCTTCTCTTTCCAGTAGACGTAGTCTTCTCGTTCCTGTGGACGTAGTCTTCTCTTTTCAGTAGACGTAGTCTTCACTTTCCAGTGGACGTAGTCTTCTTTCCAGTACACGTAGTCTTCTCTTTCCAGTGGACGTAGTCTTCTCTTTCCAGCGAACGTAGTCTTCTCTTTCCAGTAGACGTAGTCTTCTCGTTCCAGTGGACGTAGTCTTCTCTTTTCAGTAGACGTAGTCTTCTCTTTCCAGTGGACGTAGTCTTCTCTTTCCAGTGGACGTAGTCTTCTCTTTCCAGTAGACGTAGTCTTCTTTCGACGACCAGTGACGCTTTCAAGGTCGGTAGAGACCAACAGTATATTGGCAAACTCACACTCTAAAGAAAGTGGAAGTATCCCTATGTTGTGATGAAAGAACATCACTTTGCGACTTTTCTCTAGTAGTAATAATCTTCCCTTTCCAGTAGACGTAGTCTTCTCTTTCCAGTAGACGTAGTCTTCTCTTTCCAGTAGACGTAGTCTTCTCTTTCCAGTGGACGTAGTCTTCTCGACTTCTTTCATATTAGGCTGAAGACGTGACTTGATTCAAATAAAATTTTTGAATAAGACAGTTAAAAAGTATTTTAATTATTCACTCATCCCTGGGATAATTTCACTTTTCCGGGATAAAATGTAGCCTATATGTTAATCTAGTGTATAAGCTATCTTGGTACCGAATTACATCCAAATCCATTCAGCCGTTTGAGCGTGAAGGAGTAACAAACATACACACAAACACACATACAAACTTTCACCTTTATAATATTAGCGAGATGTGATAATGTGATTTATGTTATCTAAAGAATTCTGAGGGACGCAGTTATAAAAAAAAAAATATCATTTTATTATATAAAAATCAAAATACTGAAATGAGGCATAAATCTCGAGATTTTGAGTCTAAAAACGGTTTATCTGTCACAGGAATACAGTTCGGTTAGCATAAAAACATTATTATAATTATTTTATCGTATATTATTTTTACAGTAATTATATGAATTAGTACTATATTTAGTAATTTTAAATAGAATTAAAACATTTTCAAGCAACTGAAACTTACATAAACCTTTTCTATTACCTTATAAGCCCTCTACATTAAAATGACGCTGTTGAAGTTTAAATTCAATTTTCTCGAAACTATCAATTTGACAGTTAAACCCTTCTTATTCTCAACCCTTCAATTATTTAAATTCATCGTCTTGTCGTGATACATTCAAGGTTACGGACACGATCGTTAAAGTGAGATAATCATCTCATACATTGTGTTTCACCAGCTTTTTGCTTGCACTTCCGTCTGTGGATGAAGTTACGTATTAAGTTTTTGTTAAGGCATATAAATAATAATGATAAATAAATAGTTGTGGACATTTCACACAGCACCATCTAGCCCCAAACTAAGCAAAGCTTGTACTATGGGAACCAGATAACTGATACAATACTTAGATACTTTTTGTTTGTAAATACATACATAGAATACAATATAACACCCAGACACAGAACAAACATCGATGTTCATTGCACAAATGTTTGTCCTGGGTGAAGATCGAACCCACAACCTCCAGCTCAGAAGGCAGTGTTACTACCAACTGAGCTATCAGGCCAGACACGATATATACGGTGGAATTGAATTCGCTCTTTTCCTTAAATGTTGTACACATATCATGCTATAGAATATTCGTACAAGGTCCAATTTAAAAAAAATGGTTTTGTTTTAGAATTTAGTGCCTCGTAAAATAACTGCATGTCAGCGGAAAGGTCTATGTAACGGTACACACAGCGCTGGCACCGGCTGAGTGCTTTGTAAATGTTTCGTAGGCAATAAAACACGTGCTCTGTTCAATGTCACAAGGCTTTTCTTTAGAATTTAATTTTATAATACCTAGATTTAAGTTTTATTTCATAAGTACTTTTTATTTAGTTATATGGGAGCGTTCTATAGCATGGACTGAATACATACATTAAAGGAAAATAACGAATTAAATTCCACCTTGTATATCATGCGTACACTATTTATTTAGGTATATTTAACCTCTGTGTGGGGGTTGATCAGATCGGCTCATGCAGGTTTGATTCCCGCGGCAGGATAAGTATTTGTAACGATCACATGCTCAGCCTCTGTGGTGTAGTGGTTGAGCAGATCGGCTCATAATATGCGGCGGGTTTGATTCCCGCGGCAGGACCAGTATTTGTGCACAGAAAAAAAAGCCCAAATACTTTTTCTGTGTCTAGGTGTTGTGGGAGCATGGTCCTCGTAGTTCCTGGGTCCCTAGACAGGAAATCCTAGTTAGGGTCCAGGATCTATGCATGTGATCGTTGGGCGTTATTACTATTATTATTATTGATCCCGGACCCTAACTAAGATTCCCTGTAAATAGAACACACAGGAACTACGAGGACCATGGCCCCGCAACACACAGACACAGAACAAGTATTTGCGTATTTTTTGTGCACAAATACTTTGTAGCAGGAATCGAACCCATCACCTCTAAATATAAAGAGATATTCTATTATTTTTTTCAATTACATGCTATTGTATTACTAGGTGATAGGACACATACTACTAGGTAGTAAGACTTGTTGCAAAGTTCGTCTAGGTAGGTACCACCGCTTTGCCAGTTATTCTGCCGCCAAACAGTAGTGTGCAAGCACTACTGTGTTCCGGTTTGAAGGGCACTGTAGCTAGTGAAATTACTGGCAATTGAGACTTTATGATCTGATCTCACAGTCGAGTAATCTATTACCAGACTGTGCTGATGTCTCAGGATGATGTGCGCAGTGCAGTGTCGTTGAAACTATATGTTTTGGGGTTCCGAGAGACACTGTTCTGTTATGGGCAGCCGTGGCGCTTAGCATCAGGTGAACGACTAGCTCGTCACAACATTTACTAACATAAAAAAAAATCGTCTGTATTTATATCAAGATATTAAAAATATATTGATAAAATAAATTTCCTGGGAAAAAAAACATTTTTCAACTACCTATTCTTTATTTTTCTCCACAAGTTAAGCGTGCGTAAAGAAGTTTTACTTCAAAAACTCAATAATTTTTAATGCCGTTTCGTAACGCGTTACCTTAACGTAACTTAACGCGTTAACTTAATATATGTAGACGGTCCTTACGTTAGTCGTGAATCTAGCTAATTGCTAACAATGTTTTTCTTGACTTGTAAAACAAGTTACGGTCAAGGCGTATTATTAATCCTTAGATAAACATAATTCTATAAACTAGTTGAATAGCTACATTTATTTATACGGTTACGGCTGCGGTATTCCTATTATTACTTCTGAGAAAATCTTATGGCTTTAAGAATACGTTACCCAAGCGGATGCAAAAAAGGGGACAAAAAATAGATTTAAAGCTATTAAATTAGCAATTTTGTCTTCGATAGTTTGAGAAGTGTAAAATATCTACCAACTGTCAAAATATATGTCATAATGATCCCGCCACTTCTGATATATAACCAATATTAAGGGTTTTTGGCGGGAAAACGAAAAAGATCGCTTCGCCGCATTGTATTATTTTCCAAAACTTGTATTATTTTCAGTGTTAGTGAATAAAATTGGTGGCATTCTATTCGTTAAGTGCTGAATTACAGGTATGAGTGTGGGAAAGTGGTATAATGATAATGATAATGATAATTTATTTGACAAAAAACAATACATCAGATAAAATAGGTACATAGAATGTTGGTACAGTAAAAGAGGGTATGATAACTTTGAAACTCTGAATCCCACACTAGGGCAACCTGTGTCGTGGGATTTAGCGTCTTCCACTATTAATAATTACATAATAAAGAATAAACAAGAAGAAGTTAACAAATTATGGCTATGTAAGTACCTGGTTAAATACATTCTGTGAAATAGAAATAACAAGACCTAAAAATTAAACAAACAAAGAAAGGCAAACATCACAGTTTTCTCGTGTGTTTTGTGTGAAAGGGTGTGTTGGGTGACTGCGAAACGAAAGGTAGTTACATATATTATTCATGTATGCAGTTATGAAAGATTAATGAATGTTATTAAGGCTTGAGTGTGTGTTTGTGTGTGTGTGTGTGTGTATGTGTGTGTGTGTGTATATATATATATATATATCACTCTACGTGAAAAGGTTCCTAATGTTTGAGTTGTGTACATGGATATGTATATGTATGGCAACAATAAATATATAAGGCGTACATGTATGTGTGCTTGGTGACTCTGGAAATAATGATAAGGTGGTATCTGAATTGGAACCTAAAAAAGGGGGCTCATTAAAAGTTCAACGAAAAGGTTTTATGAAAATAAGTGGCTGAACAGGAAAGAGTGGGGTCTGGTCTCCCAAATCATATCGACAGTAATTCTTGGCGTGAAGAATTTCGACAAAAGGTGAAAAAGAAAAAACAGTAAGACGACTTTCAATAAAAAATAAATACACTTGGACAACGAGATGGTAGTAATATAATCAGTGCCAAGAAACTAACCGACGACTGGTGAGAGAGCAGACCCCATAGTGTTAGGTTTTTGATTTTTATAATACTCTCAGTGTCGTTATAACTCAGGCTAGTTAACCAACTTACAATCTTTTTTTTGATAATTGTAAAATTTGTAAAGATCTGTCCACGCGCTGGTATAAGAACGGCCCTTTAAATGAGTAAGCGCGCTGTGCTAGTACAGTCTTTGTGCGCGGAGCTTTCCAGGCATTGTGCCGTATAGATCTTGCAGACGGCGCAATCGTCTCTTTGGCTGTTTTATGGAAACGCATTGCTGTAGCCAGGATATACAACTGCCGAACTCTGAGGTACTTTGTGTCTTCATAAAGTTGATCTGTAGGGTATCTGAATGACTTTTTGTATGCAACTTTAAGCAGAGTTCTTTGCGCTCGTTCTATTTTTAGTAATAGGGTTTTGGTTGCAGAGCCCCAGCACACTATACAGTAGGTAAGGATGGTTTGACATAAGGCTTGATATACTATTTTTAGTGTTGTTTTATCAGCCAGAGAGCCCAATTTCTTAAACATGTAAGTCATCTTGCGGAGACGCCCACATAGAGAGTGTATTTGTTTTTCCCAAGATAGATGGTGATCTATTTCAACGCCAAGGTACTTTACATTGTCAACACACTCTAACTCTGGACAGGTACATGTATGGTCATTTTTAGAGGCACATGAGTGGAGCTTTAGACTCATTGAACTTGGTTGGGATCGTTGGGAGATACGAAAAGCCAAATACTTTGTTTTGGCTGTATTTAAAGTGAGCAAATTATTTTGCAGCCAATGCGCTACCTGTGCCAGCCCCCGCTGGGCTACGTCAATGACCTCACACCAATTGGCTCCTTGAAAGATTACAGCAGTGTCATCGGCAAATGTGAATATGTTGGCTTGGTTGAGCTCGAGCTGGCAGAGATCATTAATATAGGCCAGAAAGAGAGTGGGCCCGAGCACACTTCCTTGAGGGACGCCATATGAGACGGATGCATAGTCACTGCACTGGTTGGAGATGCTGACTCTTTGTTTTCGGTCAGATAAATATGAGCGAAACCAGTTCAGCGACGATCCCCGAACTCCAAGAAGTTCAAGCTTCCTGAGTAAAATCGGCCAAGACACTGTATCAAATGCCTTGGCCAAGTCTAGGAATACTCCTATGCACTTCCGTCCTGAGTCAAGATTTACAGACACCTTGTCCACCAGAGAAACAACAGCGTCCTCAGTAGACTTATTTGCTCTAAATCCAAATTGGTTAGGAGACAATATGTTATTCTTTTCCAGATACCCTAGTAATCGCTTGTTTACTACCTTTTCAAGTATTTTGGACATAGAGGGTAAAAGGGAAATGGGACGATAGTTAGACATATCCGAGGCGCTACCAGATTTGAGCACTGGGCAAATATCCGCAGATTTAAAGCATGTTGGGACCACACCTTGCAGCATGCTCAGGTTACATATGTGTGCAATGGGAGATGCCAGTATATGTCTAGCTCGTTTCAGTAGTGCATTGCTTATCTGATCGCTTCCTGGAGCAGACGCAGATTTCAAGCCTGCAATTATTTTATCAATTTCATGTCCATCCGTAGGGGCCAAGAAAAGCGAGTTAAGTGGGCTACAGTCGACACTGGTGGCAGTAGCTAACTGTAACTCCGTTTTGTTCAGCTGCATAAGAATGATGGTGAAACGTTTTTTTTCATGTTGTTTCCAATACTCCATAGAAGCTTTAAGTAAAGTTGCCACCACTTTACTAGGAGTATGACTTTGACTAGACTATGACTTGACTTGACGACTTCGACTGTGACTTGACACATATTTGCAAAAATATCATTAACTCGAAAAATCAGCAATTACTTGACACTGGCTAAATACACAAAAGTATGAAGCCAGTGTCAAGTAATTGCTAATTAAATATAATTGCTAATATAATATTAATATGCATTTGGGTTTGTTGAAAAGAATTCGAAAATGGCGGTAGTGAATTTTGAATTATTTTCCATAACCCGTGTATTTTTTCATATTAACGTTTTAACGTGTAATAAGGGTGGATTATTATCCGTTAAGTGTTCGTGAACGTGCACGAGTGTTGGCAAATGATTCCAAGTTTTAATACAATGCCTTTTAATTTTCTCTTCAAGGCTGCTTAGAGCCATCAGTAAAATATCCACCATTTTACTGTGGCATTCTGACTGTCAAAATAAGACTTTGACATGACATAACCGTACATGCCTCACTTGACATTAACAGAATTATCGCTAAAAAGCGATAGTAAGCCATTAAAGGAAGAAGAAGAAAAACACGCATTTTTATAATTCCTGTAAAGGATATTACATTTTGACAAAATTACATTCAAGTTAGGTTGATTGGGGAGTGTTCTTGCTCATAAAAACGAGTGTGCTTTACGACCATACGACTGAAATAAAACTTCTTTAGTTTAGCTCCATCTATCGGCCGGTATAACTTTGTTTAATGTTAATGTCGCCATCTTGACAATTGTAAATCGTCATTTTACCGGACATACCAAATTAATACAATTTTTTTTGCTTTGTTATGTTGACAATGGAGATCGCTCGATCGATTTCGCTCGCTCCACTAGCTTACTCCCCAAGTCAAGCGTGCGTAAATAAGTTTAACTTAAAAAAGTTTTCCTTTAATTTCCAGTGATGCGTGATCGCGCTACTTCTGAGGGTCTCGACAGGGGGCGGTTCAAGCGGCAACAGTACGACTCCGTTTACTTCGCAGACAACGACGACCGAAGCCAAAAAAACTGGAATCAGAGTAAGTAACTTTTTTACGCGTGAATTTATTAAGTTTTGGAACGAAGTTCCTTATCGCGCGTTGCGAAAGGGAGGTAGACGAGTTTTGACGGGAAAGCGAAAAAGATTGCGTCACCGCATTGTATTATTTTCCAAAACTTGTGTTATTTTCAGTGTTGGTGCATAAAATTGGTGGCATTCTATTCGTTAAGTGCTGGATTACAGGCGTGAGTGTAGGAAAATGGTATAATGATGGTGAAACGTTTCTTTTCGTGTTGTTTCCAAAACTCCATAAAAGCTTCAAGTAAAGTTGCCACCACTTTACTAGGAGTATGACTTTGACTTGACTTGATGACTTCGACTATGACACATATATGCGTGAAATATCATTATCTTGATATATTATCAATTACTTGACACTGGCTAAATACACAAAAGTGTGGAGGCAAAATATAAAAAAGGGAGCTAGACGGAAAAAATTAAGACCAAAAGTTGTAACCGCCACCGTTGCCGTGAAAAATAAAATTAAATGATTTTTTTTCAGGATACCCAACACCTTCTTACAATGATGCGTCTTCAACGAGGTTCAACTTTACTACCGATAGAATAGACACTCCGGCTTTTACACCAAACCAAAATGGTTAGTGGAATTCTTCACACATCACCATAACTCCAAAACCTAACAACAGTAATAATTTTGACTGGCCTGATAGCTCAGTTGGTGCTAACCCTGCCTTCTGAACTGTGGGTTGTGGGTTCGATTCCCACGATTCGATGTTTGTTCTGTATCTGGGTGTTATATTGTATTCTATGTATGTATTCACAAACAAAAAAACGAGTGTGCTTTAGACCACACGACTGAAGTAAAACTTCTTTAGCTCCATCTATCGGCCGGTATAACTTTGTTTTTGCTTTGTTTTATGTTTATGTCGCCATCTTGACAATTATAAATTTTTATTTTACCGGACAAAAGTACTAACATAAAAATTTAAATTTTAAGTAATTTTGAACATTGTTATGTTGACAAAGGAGATCTACGTGAACAAACAAATTTCAACTTCCGTTGCCTCGTTACACATTCACCAGCTTATTCTCTCAAGCATGCGTAAAGAACTTTCACTTCAAAAGTATCTAAGTATTGTATCAGTTATCTGCTGGGCGATCACGTAACGTAACATTTACGTGAACACGTCACATTTAGTTATTTTATTTATACACCTAAGTCCTCTTTCCAGATGATCCGTCCAGTTTCTACATTCAGTATAACAACGTGCCGATGGGCGCCGAGAAAGTCGGCCGAAGGTTGTTCATTACAATACCTAGAAGACGTTATGGTGAGAATACGGTTCATTACAATACATAGAAGACGTTATGGTGAGAATACGGTTCATTACAATACCTAGAAGACGTTATGGTGAGAATACGGTTCATTACAATACATAGAAGACGTTATGGTGAGAATACGGTCATTAAAATACCTAGAAGACGTTATGGTAAGAATACGGTTCATTACAATACCTAGAAGACGTTATGGTGAGAATACGGTTCATTACAATACCTAGAAGACGTTATGGTGAGAATACGGTTCATTACAATACCTAGAAGACGTTATGGTGAGAATACGGTTCATTACAATACATAGAAGACGTTATGGTGAGAATACGGTTCATTACAATACCTAGAAGACGTTATGGTGAGAATACGGTTCATTACAATACATAGAAGACGTTATGGTGAGAATACGGTCATTAAAATACCTAGAAGACGTTATGGTAAGAATACGGTTCATTACAATACCTAGAAGACGTTATGGTGAGAATACGGTTCATTATAATACCTAGAAGACGTTATGGTGAGAATACGGTTCATTACAATACCTAGAAGACGTTATGGTGAGAATACGGTTCATTACAATACATAGAAGACGTTATGGTGAGAATACGGTCATTAAAATACCTAGAAGACGTTATGGTAAGAATACGGTTCATTACAATACCTAGAAGACGTTATGGTGAGAATACGGTTCATTACAATACCTAGAAGACGTTATGGTGAGAATACGGTTCATTACAATACCTAGAAGACGTTATGGTGTAGTACGGTTTACTCGCATTCGGTACCGCTTGCAAATTGTCACGATGTCGCGAAATGTCCCTTTTGGCGACAAAATGTTTATTGACATAAATATTATTATATTAGCCTCTGCGTGGTTGAGCAGGTCGGCTCATAACCCGGAGGCGGTGGGTTCGATTCCCGTGACATGAAAAGTATTTGTGCACAGAAAAAAAGCGCATATACTTGTTCTGAATCTGGGTGTTGTGGGACCAAAGTTCTCGTAGTTCCTGGGTCCCTAGACACAGGGAATCCTAGTTAGGATCCAGGATCTATGTATGCAATCGTTGGGCGTTATTATTATTATTTTAATGAATAGATTCCATAGATTCCCGAACTAGTTTTTATTTTTTCTCCCTTTTTCTTTTTTTGTGACATAGATAAAATTGTATTATTATCTATGTCACAAAAAAGAGATCAAAGAGTAAAATCTAGAATGAACTAAAACTTAGGTATAGAAATAAATAAAAAACGAGTGTGCTTTGGACCACACGACTGAAGTAAAACTTCTTTAGTTTAGCTCCATCTATCGGCCGGTATAACTTTGTTTTTGCTTTGTTCAATGTTAATGTCGCCATCTTGACGATTGTAAATGGTCATTTTACCGGAGATACCAACATAATAATACAAAATTATGGCTTTGTTATGTTGACAATGGAGATCTACGTGAACCAACTTCAACTTCCCTTGTTCAACGCTTGTTTAATTGTGCTAAATAAGTGCCAGCATTTTGGTCACGCGTAGCATCGACCAGGCACTCTGATAAACTTTTGATAACGCGATGAGCTCCCGGCCCCCACGGACCCAGGGTCAACATCAAACGACTCAAATATCTACCGAGTACTACTACCCGCTACCGAGATTACTTATATTATTGTAAATATTTAAAATATACTGACTGACTGGCCCGATAGCTCAGTTGGTAGTAACCCTGCCTTCTGAACTGTGGGTTGTGGGTTCGATTCCCACCCAGGACAAACATTTGTGTGATGAACATAGGTGTTTGTTCTGTGTCTGGGTGTTATATTGTATTCTATGTATGTATTTACAAACAAAAAGTATCTAAGTAATTGTATCAGTTATCCGGTTCCCATAATACAAGCTTTGCTTAGTTTGGGGCTAGATGGCGCTGTGTGAGATGTCCACATATATTAATAATAATAATTAATTAATACATTTACAATCTAATACCATCGTACGCTTTGATCTCCATGCCACCAATCTTTCAGTCTCTCTAATTACTCCTATTCACATTTGAAATGGCTCCGGAAAATTTTAAACCGGTTTTTTTTTTAATTTTCCAGGCATACCCTCAACTCTAAACTATGTAGACCTGAAAGAGGACACGGAGAGGTCGCCCAGCCTCAGACCTTACCCATCGTTGATGGAATCCAGGTCCCTTACTTCGGTTTACAGGCAAGCAGTTTTTTTGTCTCCACACTTTTGTGTATATACCCAGTGTCGATTAATTGATAATTTCTCAAGTTAATTAATATTATATAGTGTCAAGTCAAGTCACAGTCCAAGTCATCAAGTTAAGTCATAGTCTAGTTAAGTCAAGTCATAACCCTAGTGGTGGCAACTTTACCCGAAAATTCTATGGAGTTTTGGAAACAACACGAAAAGAAACGTATCACTATAATTATACCATTTTCCCACACTCACGCCTGTAATCCAGCACTTAACGAATAGAATGCCACCAATTTTATGCACTAACACTGAAAATTAGTTTTTTAGAAAAATTTTACTAGACGCTCGGCTAAGCGCCATCCTTTCGTGGTCGAAATACCACCTATTCGTACCAAGCTATTTGATTCTACGTTCTTAATTAGAACGGCTAAGGAATGGAATGCCAGAGTCTGTGTTTCCGGCGAAACATGACCCGAGCGTGTTCAAGAGAAGAGTGAATAGGTATTTACTTGGCTAGCATGCTACACCTTCGATCGCATCGTCACTTCCCATCAGGTGAGAGCGTGATCAAATGCTAGACAAGTTTGAAGTAAAAAAAATATAAAAAAAATAACACAAGTTTTGGAAAATAATACGATACGCGGCGACGCGAACTTTTTAGTTTTCCCGCTAGAACTCCAAGCAGTTTGTTACAAATATTTATTAGAAAGCATAAAATACAAATCAAAAAATTAGAAAGCATAAAATACCTATTTTATAATATTGTTCTAAGGATATACAATTTTAAAGTGCTTATATTCTATACTAATATTATAAAGATGAAAGATTTGTATGTAAGTATGTTTGTAACGAATTGGCACAAAAAGTACAGGACCGATTTTAAAAAATCTTTCACCACTTGAACGCTACATTATCACTGATTAATAAAGGCTATTTTAATTGCTAGGAAAAAATGTTTATGCCAAAATGTTTAAAAAATAAATGCGAAGCCGGGGCGGGCCGCTAGTTGTAAAATAAAGCAAGCTTATTTAAAAAAAAGTAATTATTTAATTTATGAAATCCTTCTACAGGACACGAGCTGACGACTGCGGGCGACTTTGGATGGTGGACACAGGATTGTTAGAAATTCCCGGTAAGTAATGAACGCCATCTATTGATGCAACTGATAAACTCACTCAGTCTTGACATAATATTAATAATAACGTCCAACGATCACATACATAAATCCTAGACCCTAACTAAGATTCCGTGTCTAGGGACCCAGGAACTACGAGGACCATGGTCTTACAATACCCAGACTCTGAACAAGTATTTGCGCTTTTTTCTGTGCACAAATACTTGTCCTGTCGCGTCTGACTGAAGCCGCTACCTCCAGGTTATGAGCCGACCTGCTCAACCACCACACCACAGAGCCTGTCAGTGTTAATTTAAGAAACATAATGACATTGTCTTTTTTAAATTTGCAGATATATTTTCATATAACCATTATATGATTTTCTATTCACTTTTTTATGTCCGTTTTATAAAAATGAGGTTTGAGGTTTTGTAAATTTCTTATTATGCCTTTAATCTGTAAACTATTAACATTCAATGGCTGACTTTATGTTCTTCTTCTTTGTTTAATGGCTTGCTATCGCGTTTTAGCGATAATTCTGCCAATGTCAAATAAGGAATGTATGGTTATGTCATGTCAGTTTTATTTTGTCAGTCAAAATACCAGTAAAATGGTGGATATTTTACTGAAGGCTCTAGGAAGCCTTGAAGAGAAAACGAAAAGGCATGGTTTTAAAACTTGGAACCATTTGCCAACACTCATGCAGGTTCACGAACACTTAACGGATAATAATAATCCACCCTTATCACACATTAATGTTCAAAAATACACAGGTTATGGAAAAAAGTTCAAAATTCATTACCGCCATTTCGAATTCTATTCAACGACCCAACTTCACATTTATTAAGAATCTTCGTTTGATGTGCTATCATTCTACGTGACATTGGCAAAATTGTGGAAACCTCTCCACAAAGGCCTTAACCAAGAGTTGAAGTTGAAGGTTTTTGTCTGCGTCAAGCATGACTTCATATATGAGGCCATGAGAGCAAAAGTGGCCTAACTGCATTTTTTTCTATTTTCATATTTTTATTGGAGTCTGCTCTAAATGGTAAAAGCTATAGCGCAATAAATAAATCCATCTATAAAAGGCTTCCCATAAATAGGGATTAAAATAGGATGAAAGAATAAGTGAGATGGATCCTCCCTTTATTATAATGTACATAGAATACAATATAATAAAGGTATTTAAAAATGCAGTTAGGCCACTTTGGCTCTCGTGGCCTCATATATATAGCATACTTTAATATAAATCGGTAATATTTTACGATACCTTTTCATTAATTGAAATAAGCGCCATCTATCATCCAGTATCAGTAAACTTTCCATTTGTTTTGCAGATGCCCCACGGCAAGTTCAGCCACCAGCGATCGTAGTCTATGACCTGAGTAACGATAGACAGTTACTAAGGTATCAGTTGAAGGAATCTGATCTGCCAGCCAACGATACTCCAACAGGTAAAAAACGGGTTTGCCTTACTGAAGTAAAACTTTTAAGTTTAGCGCCATCTATCGGCCGGTATAACTTTGTTTAATAATAATGTCGCCATCTTGACAATTGTAAATTGTGATTTTACCGGACATACCAACAGAATAACATAATTTTACTAGGTGGTAGGACTTTACTGCAAAGTTCGTCTAGGTAGGTAGATAGATAGATAGATAGATAAAACTCTTTATTGAAACACCACATTGTAGTAACAATTTACAGGCACAAACTTAAGAATTAAGTGTCACAATGGGCGGTCTTATCGCTTAAAGCGATCTCTTCCAGACAACCCAAAAATGTAGGAAAAACAATAAAAATAAAAATAAGGATGGTGGTTTTTAGATACAGGAAAAGCTATACAAACTATACTTAATGCTAATAACAATAATAACAAAATATATATATATATACATATATAAATTAACATATACTTATACATATACAGATATATAGGTACATAAATATATACACAAATACATACATACATACATAATAATAGTAGGAGACATTACAAAAGTAATAAGTACCAACATTAAAACAACAGTAGATACTAAATGCGTCGTAGGTTAGAAGCTATAGCGCGAGATAGTGAGCTTTGACTTTATCTTTAAAAACGTTCAGTGAAGGTGCACGTTTAATATCTAAAGGAAGCGCGTTCCATAGACGAACCGCTTCGACAGTAAAAGAAGAATCATAAAAAGAGGTTCTATGGATCGGCATTTTTAACATAAAGTACTCTGATGACCGCAAAGAACGGGTGTTAGAAACGTGACGAAATTCGAAACGTTCCTGAAGATAGCGCGGGGAGGAAGGATGAAACAATACACTGTACAAAAGGGACAATATATGAGCATTCCGACGAAGTCTTATGGGAAGCCACTTGAGCCGAGTACGAAAAGCAGAGACATGGTCAAATTTGCGCAAGCCGAATATAAACCTTATACAGAAATTCTGGAGACGCTCAAGTTTATTTAGCTGGTCCTGCGTAATGTCGAGATAACAGACGTCAGCATAGTCAAGGATAGGGAGCAAAAGAGACTGTGCAAGCGCAATCTTAGTGGTAGTTGGAAGAAAATTACGTAGTTTACGCAACGAGCCCGCAGAAGCAAACATCTTGCGGCTTGTGTGAGCAAGTTGCGGACCCCAGGTAAGGCACTTGTCAATGGTTATACCGAGGTTCTTCACTGTATCACTAAAAGGAATTGTGACTCCGTCAAACACAACTTTGGGCAAAAGGTTCCAGTTAATCTTACAGATGGTACGAGAGCTGCCTACAATAATAACTTGCGTTTTAAGTGGATTTACCTTTAGTCCATAAGCTTTGCTCCACATAGCTGTTATGTCCAAGTCCTTATTTGTAGATAGTACTGCCTCAGATAGCTGAATCAGAGGAGCTTGTTGATAGAGTTGTAGGTCATCTGCATAGAGGTGGTAGGAAGATGAAATATTTTGAGAGATAGAGTTAATAAATATAGAAAATAGAAGAGGAGATAAGACGCCTCCTTGTGGCACGCCAGCTGACGTGCTCCTCCACGAAGATAGAGAATCTTCGAGACGAACCCGCTGTCGGCGACCGAACAAGTAGCTACGAAACCAGTCAATCACCATTGGAGATATGTTAATAGAGCGAAGAAGTTCTAGGAGAATATCGAAGTCAACAGTATTAAAAGCGTTGCTGAAATCTAAAAGTGTTAGCACAGTTAACTGACTGTTTTCCATCCCCAGACGTATGTCATCAGTGATTTTGACAAGTGCAGTTAACGTACTGTGATTAGGTCGAAAACCAGATTGAAAGGGATTCAGGAGATTGTTACGAGTAAGGAAGATGTTGATCTGATTATGAACCAGACGTTCTAGAACTTTGGACAAGAAGGGAAGAATAGATATAAGACGATACTCGGAAAAGGATTTAGGATTGGCTTTTTTAGGTAGAGGGATAATTTGGGCATCCTTCCAAATGGCAGGAAAGACGCCATTAGATATAGAAAAATTAAGTATGAAGCAGAGGATGGGAAGAATGGAATCAAGGATAGGAATCAACATGTTACGACTAATGCCATCGACTCCAACAGCATTAGATGTAATGGACATTATGCTCTTCTTAACATCACAAGGGCTAAATTGACTTATGACAAACGGAGAAACCACCGCTTTGCCAGTTATTCTGCCGCCAAGCAGTAGTGCACAAGCACTGTTGTGTTCCGGTTTGAAGGGCACTGTAGCTAGTGAAATTACTGGGCAAATGAGACTTTATGATCTGATATCACAGTTTAGTAATCTTATTACTAGATTGTGCTGATGTCTCAGGATGACGTGCGCAGTGCAGTGTCACGCGACACTCTATACTTTAGAGTTCCGAGTAACACTGCAGCTGATATGGGCAGCCGTGTCGTTTAACATCAGGCGAACGGCTAGCTCGTCACATCATTACTTAACATAAAAAAAAAAAAAAATTGGTGGCATTTTATTCGTTAAGTGCTGGATTACAGGCGTGAGTGTGGGAAAGTGGTATAATGATCGTGAAACATTTCTTTTCGTGTTGTTTCCAAAACTCTATAGAAGCTTCTGGTAAAGTTGCCACCACTTTACTAGGCCTATGACTTGACTAGACTAGACTATGACTTAACTTGATGACTTGGACTATTACTAGACTTGACACATTATATGATATTCATTAACTTGAATATTATCAATTACTTGACACTGGCTAAATACACAAAAGTGTGGAGCCAAAACCAAACAAAAAAATTGTTTGTATGTGTATACGAACACAAGTTAAATTGTACCTACTTATAAGAGAAAACATCAGTCAAACATTGCCGTTCTTGTCAATAAAATCCTGTACAGAGTAAAAACACTCTTCCAGCAAAAGTCTTTTCAGTCTTATTTAAGAGATAAATAAAAAATAAAACTGGACATTTCACACAGCGCCATCTAGTCCCAAACTAAGCAAAGCTTGTACTATGGGAACCAGATAACTGATACAATACTTAGATACTTTTTGTTTCTAAATACATACGTAGATTACAATATAACACCCAGACACAGAACAAACATTTATATTCATCACTTAAATGTTTGTCCTGGGAATTGAACCCACAACCTGCAGTTGAGAAGGCAGGGTTACTACCAACTGAGCTATCGGGCCAGATAGAGAGATCGATCGATTATATTCATATTCATTTATTTGCATTCATGTACAATTTATATATTATGTCATGTCTTAACAACTAGTTTAGTAGGTACATGAACCCTGTAAGGGCGCTTACAACCGAGTGCGATTAAAAAATAAATTTATTGATTTCAATTACATAATAGGTATATCGTCAAAATTTAATAATATATATATTTTTTATGTTAAGGAATGACGCGACGAGCTAGCTGATCGCCTGATGTTAAACGAAACGGCTGCCCATATCAGCTGCAGTGTCACTCGGAACTCTAAAGTATAGAGTTTCCCGTGACACTGCACTGCGCACGTCATTCTGAGACATCAGCACAATCTAGCAATAAGATTACTAAACTGTGAGATCAGATCATAAAGTCTCATTTGCCCAGTAATTTCACTAGCTACAGTGCCCTTCAAACCGGAACACAGCAGTGCTTGCGCACTACTGCTTGGCGGCAGAATAACTGGCAAAGCGGTGGTACCTACCTAGACGAACTTTGCAGTAAAGTCCTACCACCTAGTAATATAATATTTTCAAGCATTTCATTATTTAATTATTTCATTATTCAATTAATTACCTATTGAAGATGGCAACTCAATAGGTAATATGCAATTAATCTAATCAATCAATTTATTTTAGTCTTTCTTTGCTACTACCCACTCTTTACAAAAATAAAAATAAATCCCACTGGTTCAACGTAGATAAGGCAAACAAGCACAATGCACTGGATAGGTAGGTACACAACACATGGTGGGCCGGTTTATAACTGGACAAATTTTATGTTTATTTATTGTTATGAAACTCTTCGACTGAATAATAACATTTTTTTAATAGGTAGCTTTTTAACTTACTGGCAAAAATTTCGTCTTTTACAACTTCTTTTATTTCGTTGGGGATTCTATTATAGAACGAATCTAAAGTTAGGATTTATATTTTTTAGCGATTATATTTCCATTGGCAAACTTCTATGCGATTATAGCTTCTTATCTCTTTTACAGGCTTAGCATCCATTACTGTAGACACCACCAACGGGTGTCATAACACGTTTGCCTACATACCAGATCTGACGACGTTTGGCATTGTGGTGTACTCGCTCCGGGAAAATGACAGTTGGAGGGTCACACATAACTACATGCACTTCAACCCGCTAGCTACGAACCTTAACATTGCCGGTGAGAAATTATTACAGCGCCATCTGTTGGGCGAAAGTTGGAACTAAAGCGTGAAATTGCTACAAAATAGCCGAATAAAACTTACAAATAATATCCTGCAGATCTTGATCAAATTGAAATGGGGCTACACGGGAAGTACCAGTTTTCATATAAAAAATAATCATCAAAATCGGTTCACCCAGACGAAAGTACTGAGGTAACAAACATAAAACAAGATTGTGCTTTAGACTACTGAAGTAAGAGTTCCTTAGTTTAGCTCCATCTATCGGCCGGTATAACTTTGTATTTGCTTTGTTTAATGTTAATGTCGCCATCTTGACTCCAACCCTGACTCCAGGCCAGCGGTTCCAGTGGAGCGATGGCATCTTCAGCATCACCCTGGGTGGAGGCCGCTGCAGAACTGCCTTCTTCCACCCCCTCATCAGCACTCAGGAGTTCTCAGTTTCCACCTGCATCTTAAACAATAGAACAGCATCCACCGATAGCGAGTACTGGATGAAATACTCTGTGAGTATTGTAAATAAAATTAGGTACATCTCTTAAACTACCGCTTACTGACAGGCTCTGTGCGGTGGTTCAGCAGGTCGGTTCATAACCCGGAGGCGGCGGGTTCGATCCCCGCGACAGGACAAGTATTTGTGCATAGAAAAAAAAAGCGCAAATACTCGTTCTGTGTCTGGGTCTTGTGGGACCATGGTCCTCGTAGTTCCTGGGTCCCTAGACACAGGGAATCCTAGTTAGGATCTAGGACCTATGTATGTAATCGTTGGGCGTTATTTATTTATTCTTAATTCAATATGATAATGATCACTAATAAACCCAAGTACTGACCATATTTCTTTTTGTTTGGTTTTGGCTCCACTCTTTTGTGTATTTAGCCAGTGTCAAGTAATTGATAATTGATCAAGTTAATGATATTTCACGCAAATATGTGTCAAGTCATAGTCCAGTCAGTCTAGTCAAAGTCATACTCCTAGTAAAGTGGTGGCAACTTTACTTGAAGCTTCTATGGAGTTTTGGAAACCACACGAAAAGAAACGTTTCACCACCATTATACCATTTTTCCACACTCACGCCTGTAATCCAGCACTTAACGAATATAATGCCACCAAATTTATGCACTAACACTGAAAATAACACAAGTTTTGGAAAATAATACAATGCGGTGACTTGTGGCGCGAAATCGGTGTATTCTTCCCGGCCCCAACGCAGAAAAATCATATATTAAACTGCATTTTGTTCAACAGATCGTAGGCGAAAGGGGCGATAACACCCAATCTTCAATGCACGACATACATCCACCCACGGGAGTCATATTCTATGCAGAAGTAGGAAGAGATGCGGTCTCCTGCTGGAATAGTAATAAAGCGCTGGACCCTAGAAACGTTGAAGTACTAGCCAGGGACCAGACTAGGATGAGCTATCCAGCAGGTCAGAATAAACTTAATAACTTAGACAAAAGAATAAAAAATATATATATTTATAATACAGTTGTTATGTTTAAGTATAAGTATACATACATACCTGGGTCAAACTGTTAAATCGTCCAAATAACATGAATAACTGAACACTTATTTATTTATTTTTTTTTTTATTTATATATAAAACATAACATTACAGAATGTTCTAATGCGTTACATTTTATCACAATTTAAAAAAGGAAAATATTTATAACCTTATTATTCTACAATTATTATTTACACTTAAACTATGGAATCAATATAAATATAAAAACTTTAACCTATAGTATACATACATATGTATAAAACAAAACAAAACATAAAATATTAACAAAAACTTCTGAATAACAAAATACCTAACAGGTAACACTTATAATAATAATAACACTTATCCAATATCTATAAACTAATCAGTCCTATTCACAATAGTTAAGGCACATTGCTTCAACTGCCTTCCATTCATCCGCAAATATATCTAAGTATGGACGTTATTAGCGTACCTATAGTAGCGATCTGCAGTGGATTAAGTGAAGCACAAAATCAACATGCACTGTTTCTTTAATTTAGTTTTCACATTTTCAGGATTACGTGTATTTTTTTTGTGTTTTGGCTCCACACATTTGTGTATTTAGCCAGTGTCAAGTAATTGATAATTTATCAAGATGATATTTCACGTAAATAATGTGTCATGTCACAGTCAAAGTCATCAAGTCAAGTCAGAGTCAAGTCATAGTCAAGTCTAGTCAAGTCATACTCCTAGTAAAGTGGTGGCAACTTTCCCATAAGCTTCTATGGAGTTTTGGAAACAACACGAAAAAAAACCGTTTCACCATCATTATACCACTTTCTCACACTCATGCCTGTAATCCAGCACTTAACGAATAAAATGCCACCAATTTTATGCACTAACACTGAAAATAACACAAGTTTTGGAAAATAATATAATGCGGTAACGTGATCTTTTTCGTTTTCCCGCCAAAAACCCAGGATTACGTGTATACAGAGACCGAGCCTTCTATTAGACAACTTCAAAGAACACATTACTAACGATAATAGACTAGAGCAGTGTTACCATAGCTAATAATAACCTTTTTGTAACTGACATTTGTTGCCAAATAAAGTTATTCAAATTCTTTAAAAAAAATAATAATAATAAGAATGGTCTGAAAACTCCCTTGGTTGCTCTTGGTTGCCTTCTGAATTAATAATAATATATGGGTGTCGATTCTGTGTCACATACTCTAAAGCTAAATTAACATATTTCCGTCTTTTTCATATCCCCTTTATCAGAAGAGTACCGCCATACTTTAAGTTTACTTTAGTTTTAGAGAATGCGACACATAATCAACACCATTATGTGTAGACATTTCACACAGCACCATCTAGCCCCAAACGAAGCAGTTTATATTATGGGAACCAGATAACTGATACAACACTTAGATACGTTATTGTTTGTAAATACATACATAGCATACAATATCATATTATGTGCTGTATGTCAACATAGCAAAGTTTTTTTTACCTTTTGGGTCCACACTCTTTTATTTAGCCAGTGTTAAGTAATTGATAATTTATTAAGTCAATGATATTTCACGCGTGGACTGTGACTTGATATGTGTCAAGTCACAGTCCAAGCCATCAAGTCAAGTCATAGTCTAGTCATACTCCTAGTAAAGTGATGGCAACTTTACTAGAAGCTTCTATGGAGTTTTGGAAACAACACGAAAAAAAAACGTTTCACCATCATTATACCATTTTCCTACACTCACGCCTGTAATCCAGCACTTAACGAATAGAATGCCACCAATTTTATGCACTAACACTGAAAATAACACAAGTTTTGGAAAATAATACAATGCGGCGACGCGATATTTTTCGTTTTTCCGCCAAAAACCTCTTATTATGTTGGTATGTCCGGTAAAATGACAATTTACAATTGTCAAGATGGCGACATTAACATTAAACAAAGTTGTACCGGCCGATAGATGGAGCTAAACTAAAGAAGTTTTACTTCAGTCGTGTGGTCTAAAGCACACTCGTTTTATTAAATCAGATTTATTAATTTCAGATTTGCACGTGACGGGTGATGAAGTTTGGGTGATAGCCAACGCTTTGCCGAGGTTCTCATACGCAAGCTTGGACGTGAATGATTACAACTTCTTCGTTTACGTGTAAGTTATTTAACGTAACTAAAGGTGGCACAAGGTGGACTTCTTCTTTGTTTTTATTTTGGCTCCACATTTATGTGTATTTAGCCAGTGTCAAGTAATTGATAATTTCTCTTGTGTTATTTTCAGTGTTAGTGCATAAAATTGGGGGTAGTTTATTCGTTAAGTGCTGGATTACAGGCACGAGTGTGGTAAAGTGGAATAATGATGGTGAAACGATTCTTTTCGTGTTGTTTCCAAAACTCCATAGAAGCATCTGGTAAAGTTGCCACCACTTTACTAAAAGTATGACTTGACTAGACTAGACCATGACTTAACTTGATGACTTGGACTGTGACTTGACACATTATAAGATATTAATCAACTTTAAATATTATCAATTACTTGACACTGGCTAAATACAAAAAAGTGTAGAACAAAAACAAACAAAAAAAACATTTTCGAATACATAATTAACAGGTGATGATTTTAAGATTAACCTAATGAGATCTTATCTTCGTTTCAGAGGCGACGTCCAAGACTTGATTTCAAACACTGTGTGTTCTGTAAGACCGCAAACGACATCATCTAATTTTTACAATAATAACAAATACAATAAATAATATAGGTAATTAATAAATATTTACCTATGTATTGTATCCGTTCTTTTTTAATTTTTACCATATTATTATGAGGTGGTAGAATTTTTCTGCCAAGTTCGTCCACCGCTTAGCCAGTTATTTTGCCGCCAAGCAGTAGTGCGCAAGTTCTTCTATGTTTTAGTTTGATGGGCTGTAGGCCTGTAGTTAGAAAAGTTACTGGACAAACGACACTATGACCTGATCTTAGGTCCGTATTACAGAACGATGCTCAAGCAGAGATTTCATTCACTAATTGATCACTTTATGAATGAAATCTCTGCTTAAGCACCGATTGATGACCAAGTATCATTCTGTTATACGGACCTAAGTCTAGTCTCATATCTAAGGATGCCGGGCGCAGTGCAGTGCCACTCGTAACATAATTGGAGTTCCGAGTGACACTGCAACTAATATGGGCAGCCGTGTCGCTTAACATCAGGCGAGCGGCTATATCGTCATGTTATTCCCTAACATAAAAAATATACTTTCAATGCCGCCAGCATTTTGGGCACTTTGTCTACTGATGGTGGTGGTGGTAGGTGACAAAAAACAAGTATATAAAAACGAATTTAATTAATTTAATTGTAGTTTTTGACCATTTTGATCAATTATTATCTTCAGGCTTAGGCAATGGTTTGGCAAAGGCGAAACCAATACAGCTGCAATATCATTTAACAACATACTTTAGGCATAGTTGTAATAAGGTCTATTCTACTTTTTTATAAGTCCATTTGAGCGTTAACAACACATTTGTACAACTTATTAACACTTTTTTATTCGGCTATTCTTCAATGTGTTTTTTTAATGTTGTTTTAAAGTACTCGCTCTTATGTATCTACGATCACATATATCACATTTAAAAGGCTTCTTTCTAGTGTGTGTTCTGATATGTTTTTTTAAACTGCTCGCATTATCATATCTGTAATTACAAGTACTGCATTCAAATGGCTTTTCTCCTGCATGTACTTTCATGTGAAGTTTTAAATGAAATGCTTGTACACATCTATAATCACACTGTCCGCATTCGTACGGTTTCTCTCCAGTGTGCACTTTCAAATGACGTTTTAGAGAATTTGCAAGCACAGATTTGTAATCACATATACTACATATATGTATTTTCTCTCCAGTGTGCATTTTCATATGTTGCTTTAAAGCATTTGCTTGTACGGATCTGTAATCACATTGACTACATTTATGTGGTTTCTCTCCCGTGTGTACTTTCATTATATGTAGTTTTAAAGTAAATGGTTGTACGCATCTATAATCACAAGAGCTACACATATATGGTTTTTCTCCGGTGTGTACTTTCATGTGACGTTTTAAAGCATTCAACAGAACGGTTTTATAATCGCAAATATTGCACTTGTGGGGCTTTTCTCCGGTGTGAACTTTCATAACGTGCAGTTTAAAAGTATAAGCTTGTACACAGCTATAGTCACACTGACTACATTTATATGGTTTTTCTCCTGTGTGTATTTTCATATGCCGTTGCAAAGCGTTTTTAAGTACAGATTTGTAATCGCATATACAACATTTGTACGGCTTATCCCCTGTATGTACCTTCATATGTCGTTTTAGAGCATTTGCTTGTACGGTCTTGTAATCACACAGGCTACATCCGTGTGGTCTCTCTCCCGTGTGTACATTCATTATGTGTAATTTTAGAGTAAATGATTGTACACATTTATAATCACATAGATTACATTTATATGGCTTTTCTCCTGTATGTATTTTCATGTGTCTCTTTAATGCATTGGATTGTACACATTTGTAATCGCATATACTGCACTTGTGTGATGTTTCGCCTGTGTGTACCTTCATTATATGTAGTCTTAAACTTATTGCTTGTACACATTTATAATCACATAGACTACATGCATATGGTCTCTCTCCAGTGTGTTGCATTTCATGTCGTTTTAAATTACGCGAGCTTACAGTCATAAAGTCACACTCATTGCATTTATATGGCTTCGCGTTCTCTCCATCATGTGCCTCCATCATGAATACTAAATTGATATGAAGTGTGCAGAACAGCAGATATATCACTTACCACTTACAAGTATACCAACTGTGGTAAAGTGTGCAAAAATGTATTGCAGTGCTTAGTGTGTACTGTTTATTAAATGTTTCATTGGCACATTTACAAAGTTATAACAGAATACTTTATTATGACCACAACATTACTCCACCAAAACATCAAAACTGATTCTTCAATTCTCAATCTTATGTATTCATTTAGCATTAGTTAACAAACTAGTAGATGAAGTTTTGATTTGTTCTCCAATGTTTTTGGGTTTGTTGTTTTTACTTGTATTTACTATTATTAAACAGAGAGAGTTAAAATATATACCAACTTTTAACTTTTTTTTTATGTTTTGGCTCCACACTTTTATGTATTTAGCCAGTGTCAAGTAATTGATAATTTATCAAATTAATGATATTTCACGCAAATATGTGTCAAGTCACAGTCGAAGTCATAAAGTCAAGTCAGTCTAGTCAAAGTCATACTCCTAGTAAAGTGGTGGCAACTTTACTAGAAGCTTCTATGGAGTTTTGGAAACAACACGAAAAGAAACGTTTCACCATCATTATACGATTTTCCCACACTCACGCCTGTAATCCAGCACTTAACGAATAAAATGCCACCAATTTTATGCACTAACACTGAAAATAACACAAGTTTTGGAAAATAATACAATGCGGTGACACGATCTTTTTTGCTTTCCCGCCAAAACTATAACTTTTAACTTTGCATTCGACGATTAATAGTTTGACAGCTAAGTTTTTTTTTTATTTATTGGCTCCACTCTTTTGTGTATTTCGCCAGTGTCAAGTAATTGATAATTTATCAAGTTAATGATATTTCACGCAGATGTGTCACGCACGTCACAGTCCAAACTAAATGATAGTATAGTTAGTAGTTAGAAAGTTAGTTAGTAGATATAAAAAAACTAGATGATAGTCAAGTCATAGTATATTCATACTCCTAGTATAGTGGTGGAAACTTTACTAGAAGCTTCTATGGAGTTTTGGAAACAACACGGAAAGATATGTTTCACCATCATTATACCACTTTCCCACACTCACGCCTGTAATCCAGCACTTAACGAATAAAACGCCACCAAGTTTATGCACTAACACTGAAAATAACACAAGTTTTGGAAAATAATACAAAGTGGTGATGCGATCGATCTTTCTCGTTTCGTTGCCAAGCAAGTTTTCGCCAAGCAGTAGTGTGCAAGCACTACTGTGTTCCGGTTTGAAGGGTACTGTAGCTAGTGAAATTACTGGGCAAATGAGACTTTATGATCTGATATCCTTATTACCAGACTGTGCTGATGTCTCAGGATGATGTGCGCAGTGCAGTGTCACGTCAAACTTTATATTTTAGAGTTCCGAGTGACACTGTTCTGTTATGGACAGCCGTGTCGCTTAACATCAGGTGAACGACTAGCTCGTCAAATCATTCACTAACATAAAAAAAATCACTCAAAGATAGAAAAAAAGGAAGAGGAGGGGTTTTATATAAGGTTTCGAAACCCTAGAGTCAGCACTAACGTGTTTCATACTTCTGATGTCTCTTCATCAACGATATTATTTTTAACGCGGTTCTGCCCGCAGCTTCGCCCGCGGCGTGGCCTATGGGAAATAATTCAACCACCCATTTCACCCTGTTAAGGGTGGAATTTCGAAAATTCCTTTCTTAGCGGATACCTACGTCATAACATCTACCTGCATGCCAAATTTCAGCCCGATCCGTCCAGTGGTTTGGGCTGTGCGTTGATAGATCACTATATATGTCACTCAAAGGTGACTGACTGACTAGTCAGTCACCTTTGAGTGACATAAATATAGCATAAGCATCTTAATATATATAACTCAAAGGTGACTGACTGACTAGTATGTCACCTTTGAGTTATATATATTAAGATTACCTATTTTAATCAAAAAATTATTACAGAAATAATAAAATTTATTTAGGTTGTTAAGGTACAGGTAATTACGGGTACTTACACAAACAAAATTGTATATCTGTTACACAAAGAATATAAAATAAATGGCACTAATATACATTATACAATACTAATTTTAAAAGTTGTACTTATTTTAGTTTATTGTCATGGCAATTCCGTAGTTTTGTATAACCTGAAAAAAAAACAAATCTACGTTACAATACATACTATTACTGTATTTTGAAATTGGCAATTTAAAATTTGTAACTTGAAATTTGAATTTGTAAATTGAAATTTGAAAGAATAAAATCTACGTTAATGTAAGAATTTGATTTTATAAGGGAGTATTTATTTAAGAACAAATATATAAGATGTTATGTAAAAACTAGTTGAGCCCCGCGGTTTCACCCGCGGATAAAAAGTATTTTAGTTATTTGCTCATCCCACAGGAAAATTTCACTTTTCCGGGAATAAATGTAGCCTATACGTTAATCCAGTGTATGAGCTATCTTGGTACAAATTTTCATTCAAATCCATTCAGCCGTTTGAGCGTGAAGGAGTAACAAACATACACATACACACATACAAACTTTCGCCTTTATAATATTAGTGTGATGTGCTGCGCTTACCATCATTAGACGAGCCTGGAGTGCGACATGCCGCTATCGCGCCACGTAAAGAAGTACTGCTTGAAGATAGCTGATTCCGTGTTCTGGAGCACCTTCTCAACGTGCACCTGTAAATTGGTAACAGGTGGTTTTCATTCAGAATCGGGAAATCTATTCATTATAAATTTGCAATTCTACGGGTGGTAGGACTTTTCCGCTAAGTTCGTCTAGAGGTATAAGTAGAGGCACGAAACTCTAGGGTTGAGCGTCATTGCTTAGAAGTCAAAAATGAGGTATCACATGGGGCTAGAGGGACGCAGGTGCGCGTGCGTAGCGCCGGTTGGCTGCCAGCCGTACTCCGTCCCCCGCCACATGCGACGCTCCGCTGACTTCTGACTGTACACTCGCGTTCTAAGGTGTATTGTTATTGCCATTCATTGTTATTATTTTTTTGTTAAGTCTGAGTACATTTGTTATTGTTGGTTTATTATTAGTGTACTAGTTTCGCCCCGCAGTTTCACCCGCGGATATAAAGTATTTTAATTATTTCCTCATCTCTCGGGAAAAAGTCACTTCCGAAATGAAATGTGGCCTATATGTTAATCTAGTGTATAAGCTATCTTGGTACCGAATTTCATCCAAATCTATTTAGCCGTTTGAGCGAGAATGAGTAACAAACATACACACATACACACAAACACAGATACAAACTTTCACCTTTATAATATTAGTATGATTTTTAGTAGATAGTGAATATGTCTAGAAGAAATACTGTTTTGACAAGCACGAAAAATGGAGTCACGCTAAACTACACTTTAGAATTCCGAGTAATACTGCAACTGATATAGGCAGCCGTGTCACTTATCATCGGGTGAACGACTGGCTCGTCATGTCATTCCTTAACAGCCTCTGTGGTGTGGTGGTTGGAAGTCGGCTCATACCCCGGAAGTGGCGGGTTCGATTCCCGCATCAGGACAAGTATTTGTGCACAGGATAAAAGCGCAAATACTTTTCCTGTGTCTGGGTGTTATGGGACCATGGTTCTTGTAGTTCCTGGTTCCAGATAATCCTAGTTAGTGTCCAGGTTCTATGTATGTGATCGTTGGGAGTTATTATTATCTAAATATAAATAACTCAAAGGTGACTGACTGATTCACTGACTAATATAGTGATCTATCAACGCACAGCCTAAACCACTAGACGGATCGGGCTGAAATTTGGAATGCAGTTAGATGTTATGACGTAGGCATCCGCTAAGAAAGGATTTTTCGAAATTCCAACCTTAAGAAGGTGAAATGGGTGGTTCAATTATTTTTCCATAGGCCACGCCGCTTGCAAAGCTGCGGGCAGAAGCTCGTTATTAACATAAAAAGACAAACCTCTGCGAGGTTTAGGTACCTGGTTCTTATAAATGTAGGAAAGCTTGTTATGAAATTATAAAATAATCCTTTTATTTGATTTATCATGTGTGTTAAAAGTGTTGCACTCAACTGTACCATGCGCCGTTTGGTACTCGGGCCTAACTTCCGAGAGCTCATAAAGTTTTGCGCGAGCTATAAACTTACCCAGGCTGGGTATTTTTTGGATGCCAGGTACTCCTGGGCCTTGGCCATGGCCTCAGTTTTTTCCTAAAACAAAAATAATACCTCAAATATTTTGAAAGACCCTCACTTTAAAGATTTTTTTTTTTAATTCATTTTTGTAGACATTTCACACAGCGCCATCAAGCTCCAAACTTCAAATCAAATCATCAAGAACCATCCAGCCTCTGTGGTTGAGCAGGTCGGCTCATAACCCGGAGGCGGCGGGTTCGATTCCCGCGGCAGGACAAGTATTTGTACACAGAAAAAAGCGCAAATACTTGTTCAGTGTCTGGGTGTTGCGGGAACACAGGGAATCCTAGTTAGGGTCCAGGATCTATGTATGTGATCGTTGGGCGTTATTATTATTATTATTTTTAAATACATTTGTTTGGGTTTAAATTTGTAATTCGTTCATGCATTTGGGAACTACAGGCTGTCGCAAAAATCATAAATATTTTTCAGATTTTGGTAATCATAATAAATAAATAATAAATAACAGGTCTTTACCTCTGAAATTGCCGTATTGCAGTACAGACTCTTTCAAACAAAAAAAGTTTTGATTGGCTATGAATTCTAAATTCAAATTAATTTTGTTTTAAAAATATGACATTCTATTTACAATATAAGTCTTTTGTTTATTGATTAGCGTTGTATTTTCATTACATTTCAACATTTTTTCTCATAATGGATACTTTGAAATTTCGTGTAATTATGGAATATGAGTTCCGTCGTGGCACCAACGCGGCACAAACGACACGTAACATCAACGACGTTTACGGAGAGAACTGTACAAACGAACGTACAACCCGTTATTGGTTTGCTCGGTTCCGTTCTGGGAATTTTGACTTGAAAAATGAACCTCGTGGTCGTCCGGAAACTTTGGTCAACAATGATGAATTAAAGGCGATTGTGGAAGCTGATGAATCTCAATCTACAGCTGAGCTGGCAGCAGCTTTTGATGTTAGCATCAAAGCAATATTGGTCCATTTGCGACAGATTGGCAAGATAAAAAAGCTTGATAGATGGGTGCCCCACGAACTTAACGATCGCCAGCGCAACGTACGCGTCGAGACTTGCCTTGCGCTGCTTAACAGGCACAGAAATGAAGGAATTTTGAACCGAATTGTTACGTGCGACGAAAAATGGATTCTTTTTGACAATCGAAAGCGCTCAGCAAGTTGGTTAGATCCTGGTTCGGTACCAAAGCAATGTGCAAAACGAAAAATGACCCCTAGAAAGGTGATGGTCACAGTTTGGTGGTCTAGTGCTGGTGGGATTCATCATAGCTTTTTACAAAACGGCGAGAGCATTACTGCAGATGTGTACATTGAAGAACTGACCACAATGATCGCGAAACTCGCACGTCTGCAACCAGCTTTGGTCAATCGGTCGTCTCCACTGCTACTTCACGACAACGCGCGACCCCATACTACACAACAGACCGTCTCTAAGCTGCATGAGTTGGGTTTGGAAGCTCTTCCTCATCCGCCATACTCACCAGATCTTGCGCCTACCAACTATTACTTTTTCCAAAATTTGGACAACTTTTTAGCGGGAAAATAATTCAATTCCCGAGAGGCAGTACAAAACGCCTTTGAAGAGTTTGTTGTCTCCCGTCCTGCTGATTTTTTCAAGAAGGACATCCATAAACTGCCGCAGCGTTGGCAAAGATGCATTGATTGCAGGGGTGATTACTTTGAATAAAAGAAATAAATATTTTCGAAAAAAATATACTTTAACTTTTTTCAAACAAAACGGCAATTTCATAGGTAAAGACCTAATATTTGTGGCCATTTCACACAACGCAATCTAGTCCCAAACTAAGCAAAGCTTGTACTATGGAAACCAGGTAGCTGATACAATACTAAGGTCCGTATTACAGAACGATGCTCAGTCTTCAATCGGTGCTCAAGCAGAGATTTCATTCATAAAGTGATCAATTAGTGAATGAAATCTCTGCTTGAGCACCGATCGATGACTGAGCATCTTTCTGTAATACGGACCTTAGATACTTTTTGTTGTAAATACATACATAGAATACAATAATATAACACCCAGACACAGAACAAACACCAACACCAATGTTTGTTCTGGGTGGGAATCGAACCCACAACCTACAGTTTAGAAGGCAGAGCCACTACTAACTGAGCTATCAGGCCAGTCTAATAGATCGTAGAAAAACTTTAAAGTTACCTTTTCAGAAGATTGCTTCCCAATCCAAACGTAAATACTTCCGCTTACGGTGTCCAAAATGTAACTGTCCTATAAAATACAATTTGTTACTATTGTTGTTGGCACAAAAAAGTATTATTGGTCCATACCAATAATACTTTTTTGTGCCGACAACTTACTTAATTTACTTAACTATTTCTTGGCATGTTTCACCTTCAATCGCATCGTCAAAATGTATTAATTTATAAATCAAAGTTTCTTGTAGCTTCTTTACAGTTGTAATCGAAGCTTCGGATCGGAGTTTTCTGTTCTGCATTGTGCCGGATTGCTTGCACCAGTAGTGAGAAAGAGAACTGCTTTTTTTTTTCAAACTCATATATTGTAATGGGCTTGCTATATAATGTTTGACAATAAGCACTTTGTAATTCTATATGCTTAGTACAATAACTTAATTTTACCAAATATAATTTTGCCTAGTGCTAAAAATAACCTATTTGCAATAAAATATTTTTTACTTTGACTTTGATTTTGACTATTACATTTACACACAAGTTTATTTGTAGTAAACTTTTTTACGCACGCTTGACTTGGGGAATAAGCTGGCGAGGTGAACGGAAGTTGAAAGTTATTAGTTAACGTAGATCTCCATTATCAACATAGCAATATTAAAAATCGTATTATGTTGGTATGTCCGGAAAATTAACAATTTACAACCGTCAAGATGGCGACATTAACATTAAACAAAGTTATACCGGCCGATAGATGGAGCTAAACTAAAGAAGTTTTACTTCAGTCGTGTGGTCTCAAACTCGTTTTTTTTTCATTATGCTTCATACCTGAGGTTTCAGTTGCTCCTGCTTGTAAGGTCTAGTTAGAGGAGTGACCTTAACTTTTCCACCTGCTTCAGAGACTTCCGATAGAATAGGGGTCTGTTCTTCTTTCTTCTCGAATGCCTACACGAAGGATAACCATATATATATAACTGATACAATACTTAGATTTTTTTTAAATGTTATGGCTCCACACTTAATGTGTATTTAGCCAGTGTCAAGTAATTGATAATTTATCAAGTTAATGATATTTCACGCAAATATCTGTCAAGTCGTCAAGTCACAGTCGAAGTCATCAAGTCAAGTCATACTCCTAGTAAAGTGGTGGCAACTTTACTTGAAGCTTCTATGGAGTTTTGGAAACAACATGAAAAGAAACGTTTCACCATCATTATACCATTTTCCCACACTCACGCCTGTAATCCAGCACTTAACGAATAGAATGCCACCAATTTTATGCACTAACACTGAAAATAACACAAGTTTAGGAAAATAATACAATGCGGTGACGCAATCTTTTTCGCTTTCCCGCCAAAACTCTACTTTTTGTTTTGAATTAGAATACAATATAACACCACGGCCGTAGTTAGAGGGGGGGGGGGGGCAGCAATGCTCTACCATGAAATCACAATACCCAACCTTAAAAATACCAAAAACTAAAGCTTCGAGGGCAGATCAATTCTGATAATTTTTTTACTTCCACCCTACCAATGCTGCCGTACCTTAAATTCGACTCTAGCTACATATACCTATAATCCTATATAATAGAAATAGTATATATACTCTAGCTATATCCTATATAATCCTTCTATAACACTCAGACACGTGTGTGTGAAGTTAGCCCCGCACTTTTTGAAATCTGGATTTTTTTTTGTTGTGCTGAATTGTTCTAGGTTTGTTCTATATTGTTCCAGCACAACATTGAAAATTGAGATTATCACAAAATGGGGGGCTGCCATACAAAAGTTTTTTTTGAATTTCTGGCCTCAATTTTTTCTCTGGAAGATTTTTATTTTGTGGAACAATGTAGAACAAACTTAGAACAATCTGGAACAACATAAAAATTTTGGAAATTCCAAAAGTGCGGGGCTACCACGAAAAATTTTTCTTATTTTCCGACTTTAGTTTTCATTCTAGGATCGTTATATTTTAGAACAATTGAGAACAAACCTAGAACAATCCAGCACAACAAAGAAAAAAAGGGTTTATAAAACTTGGGGGGGCTACGGTGAAAATTTGTTTTTCGGGTTTTCCAGCCATAATTTTCACAGTAGACTTTTTTATTTTGGAATAATATAGAACAAACCTAGAACAATTCAGCACAACAAAAAAAAATCCAGATTTCAAAAAGTGCGGGGCTAACTTCACACACACCTCAGACACGGAACAAACATCGATGTTCATCACACAAATGTTTGTACTAGGTGGGAATCGAACCGACAACCTACAGCTCAGAAGGCAGGGTTACTACCAATTAAGCTATCGGGGCAGTCAATAAAAAAATAAAAAATATATTAGTGTACATTTCACACAACGTCATCTAGCCCCATAAGATTTAAAGTATATCAACAAGTGAAAATTTGTTTTTCGTGTTTTTCTACCCACAATTGTCACGCTATACTTTTTTATTTTAGAACAAACCTAGAACAATTTATGTAGAACAAACCGAGAACAATTCAGCACAAAAAAACTAGATTTTAAAAAGTGCGGGGCTTTTTTTTTTCTTTTTTTTTATGTATGGACATCTCACACAACGCCATCTAACCCCAAACTAAGCAAAGCTTGTACTATGGGAACCGGATAACTGATACAATACTTAGATACTTTTTGTTTGTAAATACATACACAGAATACAATATGACACTCAGACACAGAACAAACACCTATGTTCATCACACGAATGTTTGTCCTGAGTGGGAATCGAACCCACAACCCACAGTTCAGAAGGCAGGGCTACTACCAACTGAGCTATCGGGCCAGTCAAAACTTCAGTGCTTAACTTCACACATACCAGAATTATAATATACTTTGAATTGACTGAAGCCGTACCTGGTCATCTCCTCCCGCACTGTTTTCAGGTACAAGATCTTTGGTGCCAGAGCCGAGCGATGTGAAAAACTTCTGGATGTCCACATCGCTTGAATATTGGTCTGGAATAGAATTATAACGGCACGTTAAGCCCAACTTGGGGGCCGGGAGCTCATCGCGTTTTCAAAAGTTTATCAGAGCGTCTGGTCGACGCGACGCATGACCAAAATGCTGGCATTTATTTGGCACAACGAATAAGCATTGCAAATCAACGGGGCAATGCTGCCAGCATGTTGGGTACGCTACCTACTGGTAGCGGGCTTGAGCATTTGGACTGTCTATAGGTCATCGCGGCCAGTATATTGTCCAAATGTTTCTTTTTTTTGTAGTAGGTACTTTTTAGTATTAGTTATTAAATCATTGTAGTATTTAGAAAATAAAGGCAATTTGCCGTGTTAAAAAAATAACAACAAAAAAAAGCCCTACTCATAAATTCAACGCAATTTTTTGACGTCACCAATATGACGGCAAGTTTCAAAATCACACTAATAATATAAGGCGAAAGTTTGTATGTGTGTATGTTTGTTACTCCTTTACGCTCAAATGGCTGAATGGATTTGGATGAAATTCGGTACCAAGATAGCTTACACACTAGATTAACATATTATCCCGGAAAAGTGAAATGCTCCCGTAGGATGAGCAAATAAAAAAAATACATTTATCCGCAGGTGAAACCGCGGGGCGCAACAAGTAATCATATGAAAATTATTGTGTATATAGAAAATAAAACGAAAAATAGGAATGACCTAACATTTCTTATTGTACGTCGCTATACTCGCTACATAGATCCTGGACCCTAACTAGGATTCCCTGTGTCTAGGGACCCAGGAACTACGAGGACCATGGTCCCACAACACCCGAGCACAGAACAAGTATATGCGCATATTGCGTGCACAAATACTTGTCCTGTCGCGGGAATCGAACCCGCCACTTCCGTATGAGCCGACCTGCTCAACCACCACACCACAGAGGTTGTCAGACTATTAAAACATTTTTGCAAAAGAATATTTATTTGAAAATTTAATTACAGTAATTATCGTTAACTTATACAAAATTCCTTTTTCGTGCTTAAGCGGTCAATCAGTTGAAATAACCTTATCATCATCATCATCATCACCACCGTCATCATCATCATCATCATCATCATCACCATCGACATCATCATCACCATTACCATAACCATCATGGCCATCATCATCATGACCATCACCATCATCATCTTCATCATCATCATCATCATCATCTTCATCATCAGCCTACACTAGTCCACTGTTGGACATAGGCCTCTCTCAAAGCACGCCACTGAGCCCGGTCTTCGGCTCTACTCTTCCAGGTTCTACCAGCTACCTTGCGTATATCATCGCTCCATCTTGCCGCAGGGCGTCCTACACTACGTCTGCCGATCCATGGTCTCTCTCTCCAGAACACGTCTACCCCTCGGTTCATCATCATCGGTTCTTCGGCAGAACCTTATGGAGCTGGTTAAATGCAGTTTATGATAATAAAGATCAACGAAACTCACCTAAAATTTCCACCCTAGCGCGGCCATTATGATCCTGATCTCTAATTTGGTTCGCGAATGAAACAGCCTTCAACTTCTCAACGTTCTTAGCCGCTTCACCGACGTAGACGTAAACATCATGGTTAATGTCGAGAACGAAACAATCGCCCTTGTTCATTGAAGAGATTAGTGGGTCCACCTAGAAAATAAATAGATTTTTAATCACCCCTGAGCCGATAGTTTTTTTTTTTTTATGTTACGGAATGACTTGACGAGCTAGCCGTTCGCCTGATGTTAAACGGCACGGCTGCCCATATCAGCTGCAGTGTCACTCGAAACTCTAAAGTATAGAAGTTCGCGTGACACTGCACTGCGCACGTCATCCAGAGACATCAGCACAATCTAGTAATAAGATTACTAAACTGCGAGATCAGATCATAAAGTCTCATTTGCCCAGTAATTTCACTAGCTACAGTGCCCTTCAAACCGGAACACAGAAGTGCTTGCGCACTACTGCTTGGCGGCAGAATAACTGGCAAAGCGGTGGTACCTATCTAGACGAACTTTGCAGTAAAGTCCTACCACCTAGTAAAACTAGCACAGTAGTAGATGGAGCTAAAGAAGTTTTACTTCAGTCGTGTGGTCTAAAGCACACTCGTTTTTTTTCATACCTGACGTACTCGGACGTTCCTCTTTCCTTTAACCTGGAAAAGTCGCTTTGTCGCGCCAGCATTCGTCACTACATGATTGAATCCAGACCCCACGCCACCAGCTAAGTATTGAAGTGCTGTGGACAAAAACCTTATTGATAAAAAGGATAAGTATGGAAGTGCTGTGGAAAAAAATCTTATTGATAAAAAGGATAAGTATTGAAGTGATGTGGACCAAAATCCTATGATAAAAAGGATAAGTATTGAAGTGCTGTGGACAAAAATCTTATTAATAAAAAGGTTAAGTATTGAAGTGATGTGGACAAAATTTTTATTGATAAATAAGATAAGTATATAAGTGCTGTGGACAAAATCTTATTGATAAAAAGAATAAGTATTGAAGTGCTGTGGACAAAATCTTATTGATAAAAAGAATACGTATTGAAGTGTTGTGGACAAAAATCTTATTGATAAAAAGGATAAGTATTGAAGTAATGTGGAAAAATCTCAGTGATAAAATATATTTGATATACTTTTATATAATTATAATTGATACATCAATAAGATTTTTGTCCACTTGAAACTGGAAAATATAGAAAAAAAGATCTGATCGAAATGAATAAAAATATGAATCAAAATTTTGATTGTCATAAAGTCTCATTTGCCCAGTAATTTCCCTAGATACACACATACACAAATACCTTCAAACCGGAACACAGTATTGCTTGCGCACTACTGCTTGGCGGCAGAACAACTGGCAAAGCGGTGGTACCTACCTAGACAAACTTTGCAGAAAAGTACTACTAGAGGTATTAACTAAAAATAACAAAACATTTTTTTTTACTATGATGTCCCTACCTCCATTTCTTCAAAGTTTCGCGTGTTGAATCGAACCCACAACCTAAAGCTCAGAAGGCAGAATTACTACCAACTGAGCTATCAGGCTCTACTTTACTGTACTTTAGACATCGTCAGAATTCTCTTAATCAACAGGAAAATTATAGACAACAACATAATTGTCGTAATTAGAACAAGAATTGTTGATTGTCCGTTGAATCATCAATGATCCACCGTGAGCTTGACTGAAGGTCAATTAAAGTAGGGTTGCCAGCATTTATTCAGCGAAATACAATATTTTTAAATGTAAGCTATAAAAAATTATGTAGACTAAAAATTCACACTATTTTTTATTTTTTATGTTAGTGAATGATGTGACGAGCTAGTCGTTCGCCTGGTGTTAAGCGCCACGGCCGCCCATAACAGAACAGTGCCACTCGGAACAATAACACAGAGTTTCGCGCGACACTGCACTGCGCACATCATTCTGAGACATCAGCACAGTCTAGTAATAAGTTTACTCAACTGTGAGATCAGATCATAAAGTCTCAACTGCCCAGTAATTTCACTAGCTACAATGCCCTTCAAACCGGAAGCCCACAGACCTACTTCAAGCAGTAGTGTGCTTCGTGAGTAACAGTCAGGAATATATTAATTTAAAATGAATCACACTCATGAGAATTTTAATACTAAAATTTCTTTCGGTGTTGAAAATGTAGTCATTTTGCTTACTATATATTCATCGTCGCATTGAATTATTTTCCAAAACTTGTGTTATTTTCAGTGTTAGTGCATAAAATTGGCGACATTCTATTCGTTAAGTGCTGGATTACAGGCATGAGTGTGGGAAAATGGTATAATGATGGTGAAACGTTCCTTTTCGTGTTGTTTCCAAAACTCCATAGAAGCTTCTGGTTAAGTGGCCACACTTTACTAGGAGTATGACTTGACTAGACTATGACTTAACTTGATGACTTGGACTGTGACTTGACTTGACACATTATATGATATTAATTAACTTGAGATATTATTATCAATCACTTGACACTGGCTAAATACACAAAAGTGTGGAGCGAAAACATAAAAAAAATAATAGCTATGCTTTTTTTATTATGTTTTGGCTCCTATGTAAGCTTACCAGCTGGGAAGTAGCCAAGGAATTGTGAGCTTTCATAGCCTTCAGTTTCTCTGTGTTGTATGGCAGCACCGTTGAATTTGTCATCTAGGCCAACAGTCAAGATGGCGGCCGCACCAGACTCGTCCTGTGTCGACTGGCTCCCAATCCAGTAGTGGATATCCCAAGATAGGTTTTTCTTTTTATCCGATGTTGTCTACAAAGATAAAACGAGTGTGCTTTAGACCACAAGACTGCAGTAAAACCTCTTTAGCTCCATCTATCGGCCGGTATAACTTTGTTTAATGTTAATGTCGCCATCTTTATTGTAAACTAGTTGCGCCCCGCGGTTTCGCGGGATATAAAGTATTTTAATTATTTGCTCATCCCACGGAAAATTTTAACTTTTCCAGGATAAAATGTAGCCTATATGTTAAACCAGTGTATAAGTAATCTTGGTACCTTTCATCCAAATCCATTCAGCCGTTTGAGCGTGAAGGAGTAACAAACATACACACATACAAACAAACATACACACAAACTTTCGTCTTTATAATATTAGTGTGATTGTGATTTTAACGGAAATAACAATATAATATTTTTTTTTTTAATTACTTAATGATTTGACGAGCTAGCCGTTCACCTGATGTTAAGCGCCACGGCTGCCCATAACAGAACAGTGTCAATCGGAACCCCAAAATAGAGTTTCGAGCAACACTGCACTGCGCACATCATCCTGAGACATCAGCACAGTCTGGTAATAAGATTACTCGACTGTGAGATCAGATCATAAAGTCTCAATTGCCCAGTAATTTCACTAGCTACAGTGCCCTTCAAACCGGAACACAGTAGTGCTTGCGCACTACTGCTTGGCGGCAGAATAACTGGCAAAGCGGTGGTACCTACCTAGACGAAATTTGCAACAAAGTCCTACCACCTAGTAAAATATAATAAATAAATATTTGCCCGAAACCTGGTCGGAGTGATTTCTTCTTTTTAATGGACGTGAGTTTAGCCGTTATTTATCTTACAAAATGTGTCATACTCACGATAGTTTTCAAAATAAAAATATAAAAATACAAATTTGGTACTTTATTATGTTGATAATAATAATAACGCCCAACGATCGCATATATACACAATGGTGTCGATTCTGTGTCGCATTCTCTAAAACTAAAGTAAACTTAAAGTATGGCGATACTCTTCTGATAAAGGGGAAATGAAAAAGACGGAAATATGTTAATTTAGTTTAGCTTTAGAGTATGTGACACAGAATCGACACCTATAGCTCATGGAAAGCGTTCGGTGACGATGACGCGAGTTCCATGATTTTTGTTCACCAAAAAAGTGCTCAATGCGCCTAAAGAAGTTTTCTTCTCCAAAAAAGATGAAAGATTGTTTTATGAAAATCACTTCATCCAAAAACTTTTATATGGAAGTGAGTAAGTGCGAGCTTAAATAACGAAATCTTACCTTCAGAACAATATAAGAGTCGCCTTTGTAGAACTTTCCAAAGTCACTCTGCGCCACCGGGACAGGCTCGAAGTTCTATAAAACAAAAACGTAAATATTTCGATATTTTTTCAAACAAAACGAGCGTGCGAATTTTGGCGGAAAAGCGAAAAAGATTGCGTCACCGCATTGTATTATTTTCCAAAACTTGTGTTATTTTCAGTGTTAGTGCATAAAATTGGTGGCATTTTATTCGTTAAGTGCTGGATTACAGGCGTGAGTGTGGGAAAGTGGTATAATGATGGTGAAACGTTTCTTTTCGTGTTGTTTCCAAAACTCCATAGAAGCTTCAAGTAAAGTTGCCACCACTTTACTAGGAGTTTGACTAGACTGACTTGATTATGACTTGACTTGATGACTTCGACTGTGACTTGACACATATTTGCGTGAAATATCGATAACTTGATAAATTATCATAAACTTGACACTGGCTAAATACACAAAAGTGTGGAGACAAATCTAAAAAAAAAAAGAAATTTAACTGTAAACGGGAGTTCAACTTTTGATTTCGATATTCTCTGGTTACACCGTGGTCTTCTCTTTTCTCTATGACTCTGCTAGGGTTTGTTTACCTGTATTCTCCATATCTCGACGCCAGCCTGTCTGCCTGCATTTGCGAATGCAGTGTGCACTCTGGCCTTAATTCTTGCATCCTGAAATTTAAGTACAGCATTACTTTAAAACTTCTTTACGCGCGCTTGACTTGGGGAGTAAGCTGGTGAATGCGAGCCGATCGTAAGTTGATTTACGTAGATCTCCATTGTCAACATAATAAAATTAAAAATTTGACTTTTCAAATAACACACCGAAGTCTCTAGGAGCAGCGGTTTAGGCTGTGCGTTGATATATAAGTCAGTCAGTCAGGACTTTGAATTTTAAATGTATGTCCTGTCAAAACCTGCAGTTCAGAAGGCCGGGATACTACCAACTGAGCTATTGGACGCTAGCTATTTGACGATCAATTAAGGCAAACTATCGGTCCATTAGATTACCTTGTCAGTTAGAGAAGTGATGGGTCCGGTTACAGATTGCTGTCTGACTGTAGTCCGAGCGAACACACACGCTACACATGCCAGTACCAGGAGAATACGCATGCTGTGGACAAAAACATTTAAATGTTATACTTCTTTCTTTTTCTTTTTTCTTTTTTTTTTTCTAAAAAAAAAAAGCAAGTACGAGCGGGATCATTGATGAGCTCAAAGGAGCCTGTCAATATCCCGCTCGTATGAATAAAATAGTAATAAGAGTATTTTAATTAGATTGTAAATTGTGCGTACACCCGGAGCACTCACGCTCACTAAAAAGCTTCTTCTTGCGGCGGCGTCGTGTGTCGGTCGGCCTCTTCCCTCCAATATGGTCGAGGAGGGCGATGGCTGGAACATGCGTCAAGCTCGTGAACGGGTGCTGCTTGCGGGAGCTGGTTTGCTCGTGGTGTATGCACAATTAGAAATAACTACTTATGTTTATGTGTTATTGGCTGTATTGTCCTCCGTGTATTATATATATGTTCATGTTAAATTAATAAATATAAAAAATAATCTAACAAAAAGCACGGAACCAGGTGTCTGTGGAAATGCAGTATAATAAAAAAGAATGTTATACGAGTTGCGCCCCGCGCTCAGTTATCTGGTTCCCATAGTACAAGCTTTGCTAAGTTTGGGGCTAGATGGCGCTGTGTGAAATGTCCACATTTATTTATTACTAGTTGCTCCCCGCGGTTTCACCCGCGGATAGAAAGTATTTTAATTATTTGGTCATCCCACGGGAGATTCACTTTTCCGGGATATAATGTAGCCTGTATGTTAAGCCAGTGTATAAGTTATCCTGATATCGAATTTTATCCAAATCCATTCAACCGTTTGAGCGTGAAGGAGTAACAAACATACACACGTACACACATACAAACTTTCGCCTTTATAATATTAGTGTGATTTAACAGATTTTTACGTGCTATGGTGCATTGATAATGTCACTACCGTAATGGGATCAATAAAAGTTTAATTATTGCTTTTCACCACATATTTTACTAGGTGGTAGGATTTTTCTGCAAAGTTCGTCTAGGTAGGTACCACCGCTTTGCCAGTTATTCTGCCGCCAAGCAATAGTGCGCAAGCACTGCTGTGTTCCGGTTTGAAGGGCACTGTAGCTAGTGAAATTACTGGGCAAATGAGACTTATGACCTGATCTCATAGTCTAGTAATCTTGTTACTAGATTGTGTTGATGTCTCAGGATGACGTGCGCAGTGCAGTGTCACGCGAAACTCTATACTTTAGAGTTCCGAGTGACACTGCAAATGATATGGGCAGCCGTGTCGCTTAACATCAGGCGAACGACTAGCTCGTCACGTCATCCCTTAACATAAAAAAAATCACACTAATATTATAAAGGCGAAAGTTTGTATGTGTGTATGTTTGTTACTCATGCACGCTCAAACGGCTGAATAGATTTGGATGAAATTCGGCACCGAGATAGCTTATACACTAGATTAACATATAGGCTACATTTTATCTCGGAAAAGATTTTTTTTCCCGTGGGATGAGTAAATAATTAAAATACTTTTTATCCGCGGGTGTAACCGCGGGGCGCAACTAGTATATTATAATATATTGTTCTCGCGAACCGAACATATTATAATTGTATAGTATGTATGTGTGTGACATTTCACACAGCGCCATCTAGCCCCAAACTAAGCAAAACTTTTACTAGGTGGTAGGATTTTTCTGCAAAGTTCGTCTAGGTAGGTACCACCGCTTTGCCAGCTTCTGCCGCCAAGAAGTAGTGTGCAAGCACTACTGTGTTCAGGTTTTAAGGCACTGTAGCTAGTGAAATTACTGGGTAATTGAGACTTTATAACGTGATCTCACAGACGAGTAATCTTATTACCGGACTGTGCTGATGTCTCAGGATGATGTGCGCAGTGCAGTGTCACGCGAAACTTTATATTTTAGAGTTCTGTCTAAGTGGCACTATTATAATGGGCGGCCGTGTCGCTTAACATCAGGTGAACGACTAGCTCGTCACATCATTCACTACCATAAAAAAGCTTGTACTATGGGAACCGGATAACTGATACAATACTTAGATACTTTTTGTTTGTAAATACATACATAGAATACAATATAAACACCCAGACACTGTTATGTGTCTGGGTGTTTATATTGTATTCATCGATGTTCATCACACAAATGTTTGTCCTGGGTGGGAATCGAACCCACAACCCAAAGTTCAGAAGGCAGGGTTACTACCAACTAAGCTATCGGGTCAGCCAAATTCAAAATTCACAATATAAAATGAGTAAGCCCGGGGTATGAGGACACGCGTCTCTCAAGGCTTACTACTCTTATGCAACGCTTTTTTTTTATTTTAAGATTTGGCTCCACACTTTTGTGTATTTAGCCAGTGTCAAGTAATTGATAATTTTTCAAGTTATCGATATTTCACGCAAATATGTGTCAAGTCACAGTCGAAGTCATAGTAAAGTCAGTCTAGTCAAAGTCATACTCCTAGTAAAGTGGTGGAAACTTTACTTGAAGCTTCTATGGAGTTTTGGAAACAACACGAAAAGAAACGTTTCACCATCATTATACCATTTTCCCACACTCACGCCTGTAATCCAGCACTTAATGAATAAAATGCCACCAATTTTATGCACTAACACTGAAAAAAACACAAGTTTTGGAAAATAATACGATGCGGTGACGCAATCTTTTTCGCTTTCCCGCCAAAACTCTGCAACTCTTTTATTACTAAGTCTCGCACCTCTTATATAGGTCGGCGTTAGCGACGTCAAGAACGTAAACAAACATGTCCCTACAGATTAATTTGCTATTTTACAGACTTTGTGGTGTGGTGGTTGAAAAGTTTGGCTCATAGCCCGGAGGGTGCGTGTTCGATTCCAAACAGGACAAGTATTTACGCACAGAAAAAAAAGCGCAAATAATTGTTCTGAGTCTGGGTGTTGTGGGACCATGGTCCTCGTAGTTCCTGGGTCCCTATACACAGGGAATCCTAGTTAGGGTCCAGAATCTATGTATGTGATCGTTGGACGCTATTATTATTATAAAGCGAATCAAGACTAAAACAGAAGTGTTATTGATCGTAATCTTTTTTACTCATTTTGTTTTTGTCTGGCATTCTTTCCTACAATAAAATAACTTTATAGCGTGAGAAATTATTATTTAAATTTTACAGGAAAAAACAACTACAATGTACAATGACTACGTACGCATATAAATAAGATTTTTCTTTAATAATCTCGTATTAGCTTCCACTTCCTTATAAGAAGACCGTAGAATAAAAATATAGATAAAGAAATGTATATGTCAAAACGAACAAAGAGGTATTATGTACATCTTTATACAACAAATATTAGTAGCTTTTGGCGGGAACACGAAAAAGGTTGCGTAACCGCATTGTATTATTTTCCAAAACTTGTGTTATTCAGTGTTAGTGCATAAAATTGGTGGCATTTTATTCGTTAAGTGCTGGATTACAGGCGTGAGTGTAGGAAAATGGTATAATGATGGTGAAACGTTTCTTTTCGTGTTGTTTCCAAAACTCCATAGAAGCTTCAAGTAAAGTTGCCACCACTTTACTAGGAGTATGACTTGACTAGACTATGACTTGGTTATGACTTGACTTCGACTTCGACTGTGACTAGGAACTTCGTTCTATCCGGGTGTCCCTTGACAAATTTTTGTAGTAGCAGGTAGTATTGAGTATTAGTGTAGACTGCAGTGATATAATAACTAATACTAAATACTACCACTAAACTATACTACTACTAAAAAAAAGCATTTGGACTATATACTAGCTAGTTCTATCTATTTTTCGTTTCACAGAATCATCGGTTCAAACAAAGTTGATATTTTGATAAGCTATTTACCACGAATATACTATCAGTTTATATAAACACATATAACCTTTGCCATTCGTTTTGCAATTACAGATAAAACCTTACAAAACACTGCGTCACAATTATTAATGAATGCTGATTACAAAATTGGTTACCACATTTCATTCCGCGGGCGTCTTAAGATCCGGCTAAGGTCTTAAGATCCGGCTAAGGTCTTAAGATCTGGCTAAGGTCTTAAGATCCGGCTAAGGTCTTAAGATCTGGCTAAGGTCTTAAGATCCGGCTAAGGTCTTAAGATCTGGCTAAGGTCTTAAGATCCGGCTAAGGTCTTAAGATCTGGCTAAGGTCTTAATATCCGGCTAAGGTCTTAAGATCTGGCTAAGGTCTTAAGATCCGGCTAAGGTCTTAAGATCTGGCTAAGGTCTTAAGATCCGGCTAAGGTCTTAAGATCTGGCTAAGGTCTTAAGATCCGGCTAAGGTCTTAAGATCTGGCTAAGGTCTTAAGATCCGGCTAAGGTCTTAAGATCTGGCTAAGGTCTTAAGATCCGGCTAAGGTCTTAAGATCTGGCTAAGGTCTTAATATCCGGCTAAGGGATTCAGGGAACGAGCTTAGCTCCATCTATCCGGTTTGTTTTTTTTAACTTTGTTTTTTTTCCGTTTTGGCTCCACACTTTTGTGTATTTAGCCAGTGTCAAGTAATTGATAATTTATCAAGTTATCGATATTTCACGAAAATATGTGTCAAGTCACAGTCAAAGTCATCAAGTCAAGTCATAGTCAAGTCAGTCTAGTCAGTCATTCTCCTAGTAAAGTGTTTCACTAGCTAGTGCCCTTCAAACCGGAACACAGTATTGCGCACTACTGCTTGGCGGCAGAATAACTAGCAAAGCAGTGGTACCTACCTAGGCGAACTTTGTAGTAAAGTGCTACCACTTATGTGTGAAACAAAGAAATCATTCAGACAAAATGATCATCCTAGTAGCACGTACGGTTAAACTACGTCACGTCTTTTATTACATTTAGTCTAAGCTTGCACGTTTCCGTATTAAGCACCTAACTATTACATATTTCCTGGTACAGTTATACAAAAAAAAACAACAAATATTTTTTATATCAATTTTACATATTATAATAATGCATATAAATTTAGAAAATTTTAAAAAGCGCGCTTAACAAACACCGACTTGTCACTCGATTAGGTCGGTGGTCTTGGATTTTGGTCGTATAATGCGTGAAGTGCTTTGCCTTTATGTACGGTCAGCTATACAACGGTTTGCGTCCCTAAGGTTGAACGTCGTGCAGGTTAGAGGACAACTTTTAAGGCCGACCGTAACACATAATTAGCCTAGCGTCCTCATAATTAGCCTAGGGCGGTCAGAACTCTTGATCAGTCGCTGCCTGGACCCTGTGTTCCCTATTTCTAGGGACCCATGCAGGAGCTACGAGGACCATGGTGCCACAACACCCAGACTTAACAATTATTTGCGTTGTTTTATCCTCTGCACAAATACTTGTCACCATAGAATCTGTTCGCCTTTGGAACAATTTGCCGGTGCCGATTCGGCACTCTGAGGTCCGTATTACAGAACGATGCTCAGTCATCGATCGGTGCTCAAGCAGAGATTTCATTCATAAAGTGATCAATTAGTGAATGAAATCTCTGCTTGAGCACCGATCGATGACTGAGCATCGTTCTGTAATACGGTCCTGAGTCTCTGCAAGTTTTTAAAAATAAAGTTTAAAACTTTTATTTCAAATTAAATTAAATTTTCTGGTAGTTGGTACAACTCCAATGATATTTTATTTTATTTTTATTATATAGTATGTATATTTGTTTATATGTTTAGATATTATTAGTATATATATTTTAGTTAATATTGTAGGACAACTTATTGTAATCGTTTTTAGTTCATTTTATTTTACCTGTACACCAAAACCCAAAATTCTAAGCTACAGATTCCTCCAATTCAAAGGTTGTCTGGTAGAGATCGCTCTAAGCGATAAGACCGCCTATTGTACTACTACTAGTTTATTATGTAAGTTTTTCTTTTTGTAAATTTTTTTCTTTTTTACGGTGTACAATAAAGTGTTGATCTATCTATCTATCTACCTATCTTGTCCTGCCGCGGGAATCGATCGCCTCCAGGTTATAAACCGACCTGCTCAACCACCACACCACAGAAGCTGTCAAACATATACCTAAAACAATCATTTAAACTGTTTCAATGTAGACCTTATTGTTTGTTTTTAGCGGATTTACATTGGATATTCTAGTTTCATTTTGTATTTAAGATGAATTTTCCCGAGGTCATGCCTGAGTCAATCAATTACCAATACCATTCACGTCAACTTCCTTTGTATTATATCTTTATATCTATTCCTCTTAATCTAAAACCTCAAATTCATCCTAACAAAAACTTTATGCCAACAAACAAGAAAAAACTAGATTTCGTTTCATTTATGAAAAGTTATCTAACTCATTAATTATGAAGTAACTTTTAATAATGGTAACTCATGCCTTTATGTTGAATTTGAAGTTACATCTAATTAATTTCTTTGTCCTTTATAAATTGTCTAAGCAGTTAATAAAAATGTACTCACGTGAAATCTTTACACAGAAATTAAGAACTAGAATAAAAACAAACGCGTGCGCAGGTTGACTGCGCAGTGTCAACTGACAGCTCCGAGCGGTGAGGTCAATATATTGGTCATTGTGACTCATTAGTGGTCAGTTCAGATTATGGTCTGGCGATTTTACACGGTATTAAAATCCTCGATTGTACTTTGAAAACTTTTAAACTTATACAGTTAAAAAGAGAAAGTAAAGATATATGTAATAGAAACATTTATAACATGTGCAAATCTAAACATATAAAAAAAGTCCTGAATGACTGACTTATATATCAACGCACAGCCTAAACCGCTGGTCCTAGAGACTTGAAATTTGGAGGGTGTGTTCTTTGCAAAATGAAGATATCTACTAAGAAAGGGTTTTTCGAAATTTCATCCCTAAGAGGGTGAAATGGGTGGCTGAATTATCTATCTATACATATAAAATTTAAAGTCCTGACTGACTGACTGACTTATATATCCACGCACAGCCTAAACCGCTGGTCCTAGAGACTTGAAATTTGGAGGGTGTGTTCTTTGTAAAGTGTAGATATCTACTAAGAAAGGGTTTTTCGAAATTTCATCCCTAAGAGCTAAGGTTGAATTATCTATGAAAAATATTCTTCTTCGTTTCCTATAGGCCACGCGGGTGAAGTTTAAAGTAATTTTCTCGAAACTATCAATTTGACAGTTAAACCCTTTTTATTCTCAACCCTTCAATTACAATACTTTTATACGCGGGTGAAACCGCGGGGTGCAACCAGTCATATATAAGCCGATTTGGATAATTCTTTTTAAAAAGTAAAACTTCTTTACGCACGCTCGAGAGTATGCGTGACGAGAGCGCTACGGAAACTGATCGGGCTAGGCGAACGGAAGATGAGAGGGAGATATAAGTTACTGAAGATAGAAAGAAAGAGAATTACGTTTCGTATAGATGGGCCGAAGTAGAGGCTAGCATTTTGGTCACGTGTTGCTTCGACCAGACGTTTTAGAAAGGTCTTTAAAAATTAGGTGAGTACTGGTGTCGACTCTCTATCGCATTCTCTAAAACTAAACTAAACTTAAAGTATGGCGGTACTCTTCTGATAAAGGGGAAATGAAGAAGATGGAAATATGTTAATTTCGTTTAGCTTTAGAGTATGCGACACAGAATCGACACCACTTGACAATTGCTTATAATATATTAAGAGGTTTTTTTTTTGTTTTTGTTTTGGCTGCACACTTGTTTATTTAGCCAGTGTCCAGTGATTGATAATTTTTCAAGTTAAAAGGTTTAAGATATATGTGTTTAGTCAAGTAACAGTCCAAGTCAACAAGTCAAGTCATAGTCTAGTCAAAGTCATACTCCTAGTAAAGTGGTGGCAACTTTACCAGAAGCTTCTATGAAGTTTTGGAAACAACACGAAAAGAAACGTTTCACCATCATTATACCACTTTCCCACACTCATGCCTGTAATTCAGCACTTAACAAATATAATGCCACCAATGTTATGCATTAACACTGAAAATAACACAAGTTTAGAAAAGTAATACAATGCGTTGACGCGATCTTTTTCGTTTTACCCCCAAAACTAAAGAGGTTTAATATTTTTAATGATCATCGTAAATTGAGCAGAAACTTACAGAAGTCACCAGCTGTTTTTTAGGTATTAATAATTAAAAATCAGTCATTAATTCCTTGAATGAATGATTGCTAATACGTTTATCAATTTTCCTGAGAAGCAGTAAATATAAATGTTTGTATTTCCCTTTATATTCTGAGTAAGGAATCAAAGTTTGTTGTGGTTTTGTTTTTGTTTATAATTGTCCAACATTTAAAAACAGCTCGATGTTATCGCGTTTGGCGCCTAAGGTCAATATACTGGACTAATAATGTATATATACTATGTAATATATTGGACTATATACTGGCCGCGATGAGCTATAGACAGTCCAAATGCTCCAGCCGACTACCAGTAGGTAGCGTACCCAACATGCTGGCAGCATTGCCCCGTTGAATTGCAATGCTTATGCGTTGTGCCAAATAAGTGCCAGCATTTGGGTCACGCGTCGCGTCGACCAGACGCTCTGATAAACTTTTGAAAACGCGATGAGCTCGCGGCCCCCAAATAATAATAATAATAATATGTGTAGACACATTTTTTTTTATTTTTTTTTTTGATGGGGTCGAATGCCCTCGCACTTCCCTGCCACCACGGGGGTGGTGGCAGGGGGTATGTGGGACTAGAACCCACTAAAACCCCCCCGTGAGCCCTCGTCCGCCGTACTGGGGCGAGAAGGGGTCGCGACTGCAGTCCAGCCAACTCGCCTCCCATGTGTGGACACCTCACACAACGCCATCTAGCCCCAAACTAAGCGAAGCTTTATGGGAACCAGATGGAGATATACGTAAACAAACATCAACTTCCATTCGCCTCGCATTCACCACACAAGTCAAGCGTGCGTAAATAAGTTTTACTTCAAAAATCAAATTACCTACTTTAAGGTTTTATTTAAAAGTTACCGACTTGAGAACCTACTCGTTTATTAAAGTATATTTAAAATGTTTAAACAAAATTTTTATTTATCCGCCATGCAAGGTAGATATGAACATTATAGTGTCTCCCGGCTGCACTTGGTATTCAAGCTCTCCGCACAGTTCCCAGTCCGCGTCGTTTACTAGTACTAGTATGCCGGGACGAACCGACTCGCCCTGAAAAAGAAAATTATGAAGTAAAACTTCTTTACGCACGCTTGACTTAGGGAGTAAGCTGGTGAACGCGACGCGAATGGAAGCTGAAGTTGGTTCACGTAGATCTCTATTGTCAACAATAAATAATAATAATAACACCCAACGATCACATACATAGATCCTGGACCCTAACTTTCCGTGTCTAGGGACCCAGGAACTACGAGGACCAGACTACAACACCCAGACTCAGAAAAATTATTTACGCTTTTTTTCCTGTGCATAAATACTTGTCCTGCCACGAGAATCGAACCCGCCGCCTCCGGGTTATGAGCCGACCTGCTCAACCACCACACCACAGAGGCTGTCAAAAGACAATTTGCTTTTAAAATGACAATTTACAATTGTCAAGATGGCGACATTAACATTAAACAAAGTAAAACTTCTTAAGCGCCATCTATCGGCCGGTGTAACTTTGTTTAATGTTAATGTCGCCATCTTGACAATTGTAAATTGTCATTTTACCGGACATGCCAACATAATAATACACATTTTAAGTTATTTTTTAACTTTATATTGACCAACAACTTTTAACTTCCGTTTGCCTTATCACGCATTCACCAGATTACTCCCAAGTCAAGCGTGTGTAAAGAAGTTTTATTTCCATAAATCATTTCTAAATCCGTTCATAACTTACCTGCAAAAAGAGCTCCGGTCGCTCCCTTAGTAAATTCTCCTTTATCCACACAAGGAGTTCACGTATCGTCCAATAATCGGTGCCCGCGTCGGGTAAATATTTCCCCAATGGTGGCAACTCAATTTCCCGCTTTTTTATTTTGTCGAACAGAAGCTCCGCGCCGCCGCCAAAATGCAAGTTTATTTTTACGGACATTTTGCCACCTGAAAGCGAAACAAGATTCATAGTTTATAATTGGATAAATTATTGTGCTTTGCAATGTGGCGGCGACGCGACGCGGCAATTCTCATCGTTATTGAGTACATATTTAAGCTTAAAATGCCGTTTCGTTTTCGCTTGGGACATTTATGTCAGTCTATACTCAAGTTAGAAAGCTCCTAAATTCGCACGTTTTTGTTTTGGCTCCATATTTCTGTGTATTTAGCCAGAGTCAAGTAATTGCTAATTTCTCAAGTTTCTATCTAAATATATATAACTCATAGTTGACTGACTGATATAGTGATCTATCAACGCACAGCCCAAACCACTGGACGGATCGGGCTGAAATTTTGCATGCGGGTAGATGTTATGACGTATCCGCAAGAAAGGATTTTTCGAAATTCCACCCTTAAGAGGGTGAAATGGGTGGTTAAATTATTTTCCCATAGGCCACGCCGCGGGCGAAGCTGCGTTGATATAAAAAGAAGCTCGTTGATATAAAAATGTGTCAAGTCACAGTCCGAGTCTAGTCTAGTCAAGTCATACTCCTAGTAAAGTGGTGGCAACTTTACCAGAAGCTTCTATGGAGTTTTGAAAACAACTTTAAAATAATCGGTTCACTATCATGTATCACTTCCCCACACTCACGCCTATAATCCAGTATTTACGAATAAAATGCCACCAATTTTATGCACTAACACTGAAAATAACACAAGTTTTTGAAAATAATACAATGCGGTGACGCGATCGCCAAAACTCCAAGTTCACACTTATTTCTGTGACATACCCAAATGCATTGCAGTTTTCAATCAATCAATCAATTTATTTGCTTGTGAAATAGGTCAAACAATAATTTGTGGTCTTTAAAGTAACACAGTGGTATCTCTACTTCCGTCGTCGTGACATACAAGCTTTTCAGAATTCGTCGTTTGATATTCACAATTCTTTATAAACAAATAATACAATTAATGCAAAATGTCAACATGGGATAAAATAGATAATACATAGATTCTCAAATCTAAGGATGAAAATTACAATTATTACTTAAGATCTTTATCATTTAAAAATTCATCGATGGTATAATAGGCTTTGTCCAGTAGCAACTTATTGAGTATTTTTTTTTTAAACCACGCCATTCTCATCACGGGTTCTAGAAGGAATTTTGTTAAATATAATAGGTGCCATACAGAACAACACTGGTACGCAAGAGGTGAGTTCGACATACTTTATATCGCAGTTCTCCTTGTCGCCGACTACCTACCGCATACTTTTCAAATAAGTCGTGGTTTTTTACAAATAAGCCTATCTCCCTAATATATAACGATGGCGTTGTGAGAACCTTAAGCGTTTTGAAATGCTTTTTACATGAATCTACCTGTTTTAATCCTAGCATTGCACACATCTCTTCTGAGCCCTAAATACGCGTAATTTGTCCGTCGAGTTTCCCCAGAATAAAATTCCGTAACTCAAAACGGAAGCAACATGTGCATGATGCGACACAAGTAAAGTTTGTATGTTAACTACCCTACCAAGTTTATACAGAGCATATGATGCTTTATGTAATTTTTTACAAATTAGGTCAATTTGAGGTTTCCATGATAGCTTGTTGTCAATAATTATTCCCAAAAATTTACCAGAGTCGATTTCATTAACTGGACTGCCTAAATAATTAATTGCAGTATCAGATGATCCAAGATGTCGCTGTTTAAAATTCGTTATATTCGTTTTGTCCAAATGTATCTTTAAATTATTCATATTCAACCATTCAATTAGAAATGTCAGTGTTTTATTGATGACATCATAGAAATCATTTTATTTATAATAATTACATGTACGCAAATGAATTAACAATAACTAAACTAGACCTAAAAAACTAAACTATACCTAAGAACTTAAAATAAATAAAAACTAAAAATTTAAAATAAACCGTTGGTAGAGGGGAAGGTTCCCAGAATGCTGGCAGCATTACCAAATAGAATATAAATTATTTTTATTATTGTCAACGAATAATACTGTTGACAGTACACGCTACACACTGCAGACACAGTAAACGCCGCAAACGAAGTCATATGATTTTACGTAACATTTGGAAAGTCATTACACATTCAATCAATACATTGCATTGGTCAAAACGCTTTATCACTAGGTGGTAGGACTTTACTGCAAAGTCCGTCTAGGTAGGTACCACCGCTTTGCCAGTTATTCTGCCGCCAAGCAGTAGTGTGCAAGCACTGCTGTGTTCAGGTTTGAAGGGCACTGTAGCTAGTGAAATTACTGGGCAAATGAGACTTTATGATCTGATCTCACAGTTTAGTAATCTTATTACTAGATTGTGCTGATGTCTCTGGATGACGTGCGCAGTGCAGTGTCACGCGAACCTCTATACTTTAGAGTTCCGAGTGACACTGCAGCTGATATGGGTAGCCGTGTCGTTTAATATCAGGCGAACGGCTAGCTCGTCACGTCATTCCTTAACATAAAAAAAAAATGTATGGCTGTATTTCCTTTGCTAAGCTTTGGGGATTTATTTTGTCCATAATTCACAATTACTTAGTTTGTAGAAGTACTCTTGTGAACTCTATATCTCAATTAAATAATATAAAAATGCAAAGTTTAGTTAAGTGGCATTCACGCCAAAACCAATGTGGGTGAAATTGTGCGTATAGATTGCTAATACCACCGAAATCAACATAGAATATTTTTTAATTCCGGTACGTAAACAACTGCCACTGAAAGTAGGATGATTTTAGTAGGGTTTAGTTTTTGGAGGGGGAAAACGCGTCTCGTTAAATAGAAATATAAATAGTGAAAAATTCGTTAATTATGTCTATGTGTAATTATTATTATTATTTTATTTTTTTTATATGAGTGAATGATGTGACGAGCTAGTCGTTTACCTGATGTTAAGCGACACGGCCGCCCATAACAGAACAGTGTCACTCGGAACCCCAAAAGATAGTTTCGCGCGACACTGCACTGCGCACATCATCCTGAGACATCAGCACAGACTGGTAATAAAATTACTCGACTGTGAGATCAGATCATAAAGTCTCATTTGCCCAGTAATTTCGCTAGCTACAGTGCCCTTCAAGCCGGAACACAGTAGTGCCTGCGCACTACTGCATGGCAGCAGAATAACTGGCAAAGCTTTGGTACCTACCTAGACGAACTTTCCAGAAAAGTCCTACCTAGGAAATTGACTTTGCAATTATAAAATCTATTAACAACTAAACAAGGTGATCGCAAACTAATAAAAGCAAATGTTATTCAAATATTCACCCGCGTATGCGACAGAAGTGTAGGAAGGTTAATTAGTTGTTCTGGAGCAATGTGCTTGCACACTACTGCTTGGCGGCAGAATAACTGGCAAAGCGGTGGTACCTACCTAGACGAACTTTGCAACAAAGTCCTACCACCTAGTAAAATTCTATGTTAAATGTTTAAACACACTTTTAATCCTTAACCCTTACAATGCTAACTTATGCCCGTGTGTACTATAGTTTTACAGCTGCTAAGTTCACACTTGTCACTTAATGAAGTACCTACTGAAATACATGTATGTGACAGGATAAGAATCTCAATTAGCTGTCAAACTGTGACACTGACAGACTATTTACAGAGTTATTGATCCATAAAAATTATCACATAGTGTGATGTTCAAAAATTGTAATTTACATCGGGGAAACGTTCTTTCCCTTAAATTTTTTTTAACACGGCAAATTGCCTTTATTTTCTAAATACTACAATGATTTAATAACTAATACTAAAAACTACCTACTACTACTACAAAAAAAAATTTGGACTATATACTGGCCGCGATGACCTATAGACAGTCCAAATGCTCCAGCCCTTTTTTTTCCTTAAATGTATGTACTCAGACCATGTTATAGAATAATAATAGGTACAAGGTGCAGTTTTTTTATTGCACCAGAGTAATCATAAAAGGTGCAATAATTTTTTTTTTAAATTGTACCAGATGAATCGTACAAGGCGCAATATATTTTTTAATTGCACTAGCATAAACGTACAAGATGCAATTAAAAAAAATTAATGGCATCTAAAATCATTGGATAACATGCGAAATGTCTATTTAACGCTACACACAGCGCGGGCACCGGCTGAGCGCTTTGTAAATGTTTCGTAGGCAATAAAACACCTGCTTTGTTCAATTTCGCATGTCTTTTCTTTAGAATTTGAATTTGCAGTATTTTGATAATACCTAGATTTAAGTTTTATTTCATAAGTACTTTTAGTATTTAGCTATATAGGAGCATTCTATAGCATGGACTGAGTACATACATTTAAGGAAAAGAACTAATTAAATTCCACCGTTTATATTGTTTTTTTCTCCCATGATATACAAATAATGATAAGCAGACAATGTTAATAATGTTCAATATTATTATTCCTATATTAAATATTTACATTCATATAATGAAAAAATTGTTTCTACATTATAAAACATCTAAAATTACAATTGAGATAAATACAGATTTAAATAAATATTGGTAATTAAATAAAGTATCATAATTATTTCATAAAAAATATTATTATGCAAAACATCAGCAAGGTCATATACTGAAATACATTTTTTTTTAAATAGGCATATTAATGCCCATGGGCACTAAGATTTGAACTATTCCTAAGTTAGCACTTATCCGTCTATGACATACCTACAGGCACATTTGAGTATGCCCTACAGAAATGAGTGCAAACTTACCTGCCAAACTTAAGTCTTTAGGCATAAAAATTTGCCAAGCCACTTTTTTCATTTGTGCTTTTGAGTAAAAATAAATCAAAGTGAAACCCCAAAATGTAACCCAATCTTCCCACATTTTACAAAGATTATCAACCTTATTTTTAAGCTAGTTGCAAATTGCATGCAACTTGAAGAAAACCTGCATACAAACTAACATGTATGCAAATGTGACATCATACTTGCATACAAGACTCGCCTCAAGAACCCCCTACATTGTTTAATTACGGTAAAACGTCACATTAAATTATATTTTACATGGTAACATTATACATACTGACAGAGACTAAGCCAAATTTTTGCTGTTTACTATACTTCGTCAAATAAGGGATCAGAATGAATTTCTTTCTTGATTTCAATGAATTCCAGATTATTATTTGTTGTTGGCAGAACATTTGGTTTAATTTCTATTTCACTGATTGGCTCATATTCTATTACATACTCATTATCCATCAAATTTCTCATATTAACTAAAGTGATCTCTTGCTGATTTTGTATAGATAGCTGTTCCGAATGGCTGTTGTTAGCTGTTACATCTGTTTGTATAGATGTTTGTTCCGAGTGACTGTACTCAACTGGTACATTTTTATTTTCCAATACTTTTCTTCTTGAAGATTCCATTGTTTGCTTTTTATTTTTTCTGCCTCTTTTCCTCTTCGGACGCTTGAGCTTTGAATGATTTGTTGAAGTAATATGACGAACCAAGTTACCTTTTTTTGCAAACTTTAAGTCACAGTCATCGCATGCGTAAGCTTTTTTCATGGGTTTAGGAGGTATGTAGTCAGGGTTGTGGACAATGTTCTCATGCCGGCGTAGCCATTGCAACCGTCTAAAGGCACAATCACATTTGTCACAAGTATATGGTTTCTCATCAGTGTGCGTTAACATATGATTATCTATAGTTTGTTTACGAGTCGTACTGTAATAGCAGAACTTACATTTAAATTTCTTATCCCCAACATGACTTTTATTATGTGTTTGTAAAGAGTATTTATCCGTAAATACTTCATCGCACCAGCTGCATTGCACTGGATCGATGTCCTCATGTTTATTTTGCATGTGTTGCCGCAGTTCTATGGTACGTGAAAACTTTTTTGGGCATTTCTGACAGCTGTATCTCACCTTATTAGTATCTAAGTGTATATTTTTGATATGAGTTTTCATTGTGTTCGCTTGAGTGAACCTGGCTCCGCATATTTCGCAGTGGTATGGACGCTCACCAGTGTGAGTGCGAAGGTGACGTTTCAGTTTGAATGTGTCTGGAGATGCATATGTGCAATGTGGACATTGGTACGGCCGCTCTCCAGTATGACAAGTCATGTGACGACGTAGCTTCGACAGTTCCACAGATGCATAATCACACTCCATACACTTATGTGGTTTCTCATGTGTGTGTATGTATCGTATATGACGGACTAGTGCCCCGCTGGAAGCGAAACTACTGTCACATTCAGTACACTCAAATGGTTTAAGGCCGGTATGCATTCTACTATGATTCTCGAGAGATGCGGCAGTTGCATAGTTTCGTTCACAAACTAAGCATGTGTGCCGGCGTTTTTCCGAATGAACCCTTGTGTGGCGTAGAAGTAAGAGTCTCTTGTTCGTCGTGTATTCACATTTTTGGCAACTAAATGTGTCGGTGGTGTGGACCTTAAGTCTAGATTTGATCTTCTTTTCGTCATTATTTTTCCGAGTTTTGCTTTTCGACCTCGGCTCCTTTGGTTTTCGGGATTTAACAACAAACTCGATGCGCGTATTTTGGGTTGTGTGACACTTTGTTGAATCTGGTGGCATTTTTATCACAGATTTCTGGCACAGAGCTGGGTGGTCTCTCTCAATCAAATAAATAAATTATTAGACAGGCAGGACATAGCGTGAAGTTAAAGCTTTCTTTCTAATTTAATACAAAAACACTCACTTCGTACGGCGAAATTCGATGTTTCCTACTCCAACTCGCTTTTTGTGCTTTTTACGGAATATCACCAATTTTTGAAAATATTATTATGTACCTACGTATGTACTACGTAGTTACGTACATATGTATTAAAAATAACTATAAGTGTTTGATTTTTGATTGTCGAGTCTCGTTGCTTCAATGTACTTTGTGTCTCGTTGGTCTGTGTTATTTTTTTTGTTTTGGTATGGCTCCACACTTTTGTGTATTTAGCCAGTGTCAAGTAATTGATAATTTTTTGAGTTAAGTAATATATATATGTATGTCAAGTCAAGTCAAGTCACAGTCCAAGTCATCAAGTCAAGTCACAGTCCAAGTCATCAAGTTAAGTCATAGGTCCGTATTACAAAACGATGCTCAGTCATCGATCGGTGCTCAAGCAGAGATTTCATTCACTAATTGATCACTTTATGAATGAAATCTCTGCTTGAGCACTGATCGATGACTGCGCATCGTTCTGTAATACGGACCCTAGTCTAGTCTAGTCAAGTCATACTCCTAGTAAAGAGGCCACTTTACCAGAAGCTTCTATGGAGTTTTGGAAACAACACGAAAGATACGTTTAACCATCACTATACCACTTTCCCACACTCATGCCTGTAATCCAGCACTTAACGAATAAAATGCCATCAATTTTATGCACTAACACTGAAAATAACACAAGTTTTGGAAAATAATACAATGCGGTGACACGATCTTTTGCGTTTTCCCGCCAAAAAAAAACCTACGGGTGGAGTTTCTAGTTTCTAATTGTTGACATTGACTTGACATTTTGTGGTCGAGCAAGCGATTAACCAAAAAGTATATAGCCACTACGTCACAGGCCAAGAAGAAATCCGTGCACTACGTTGACGATTAGGGTTGATAGAGATTAGTAAAATGTTAGACCAAAGCTCTGTAACCAGTCATGAAACAGCACTATTACCATAAAGTTTCTACAATTCATTGCGTATCTAGGAGAAATCATTAAATTACACGGGAGCTTTGTCATAAGAAATGCGAAGCCTACTCCTGCTATTAATTCTTCATGTGAATATTGATATTACCATATATATAATTATGTTGATTGCTACTTACACTAAGTGGACATATAAACGAAAATCATTGTATAGATTACAATAAGGCTCAAAATGAAACACACCAAATTTTCACCTATCCACATGTTTTATGTGTGTTACATGTTAAAGCTAAGAATGGATAAGAAACTCATAGGCATAATATCAAAATTCTTGCATAAAATATGTAGTTAACTTGCGTCCTTGAACCCAAGAAACCGCGTGGTCTGTGCAAGAAACTATAGTAGAGTAGCTCCTTGTTCCTTGCTTGAACTAATTAAGATATACTCTTTGGTTGGAACTTTGTAGTCTGTGCACGTGCCCATATAGAATTTAATATTATGTACGGAAGACTAGGCGGTATGGTCTCACGACTTTAGCCGGCCCAAAGGGGCGAAAAAAAAATTCGGTACTTGGTTATTAATATTCTCCTAGCTACATTAATTCATCTGTGACATTCTCTGAAACGTATTTCTTTGGACATAAGTGCAACTTTAGCAAATTGTGTCATTTATTCTGTAGTACATTATGTAAGCAGCTTAAGCTATTATGTCTCTACCTAAGATTTGTCGTATTTGTTTACGCACCAATATCGACCTAAGGGAGTTAAAAGACAACTTGTCGGATTTTTACGAAGTACTATGTGACTACGCTGTAAGTATTCAAAGTTATTAAAATTGGTCTTCAACGTTATTTAAAAGCTTTTAAAGCCGTAAACGCGTTCTACTGAAGTAAGTTTCATTCATAATTTTAATAAAAGCGTTTTAGTTGTAAGAAATCGATCAATATAGAACGGCCATTAGCGACTAGTGTTTCTACACAAGAGCTACTCACGTTCATATAAAGAGTCACTCACAATATTTTAATTAACACGCTATATTTATAGCTGCATAATACATTATGTAGTGTTTTTGTTTCTATTCGATTTTTCTTTTATTCGTTTAAAAAGATATTTCATAACTGTCAGTCTATTTAAAAATGGATTAAGTTCTCGAAAAGATCCTACACAAATTCAATGCCCCAGTTCACATTCATTTCATGTTAATTACATTTTCTTTGTTAATGAAATTGCAGTATTATCTATCTTATCATCATCATTCAGCTTTCACTACTAAAATAATTATTGTTATTTTCGAGACTTTTCCGTTTTTTTTTTTTTTTTGTTTCTTTTTTATGTTATTGAATGATGTGACAAGCTAGTCGTTCACCTGACGTTAAGTGACACGGCCGCCCATAACAGAACAGTGTCACTCGGAACTCCAACATATAAAGTTTCGCATGACTGCTGCTGCGCACATCATCCTGAGACATCAGCACAGTCTGGTAATAAGATTACACGACTGTGAGATCAGATCATAAAGTCTAAATTGCCCAGTAATTTCACTAGCTACAGTGCCCTTCAAACCGGAACACAGCAGTGCTTGCGCAATACTGCATGGCGGCAGAATAACTGGCAAAGCGGTGGTACCTACCTAGACGAACTTTGCAGAAAAGTCCTACCACCTAGTAAAATAATAATGTATTATATAATAATGTGTCCGTGTATATAATAATGTTTTATTTTCAACCGACTTCATAAAAGGTGGAGGTTCTCAATTCGACTGTTTTTTAATGTTCAGAACTTTCGACTGTGTGAATATGAACCGACTTTTAATGGTTTACTTTAAAAGCGTACTACTCCGTGATTAATTTACCGATATTACCATTTTTAATTCTAGTCAAATAGCCTATTACTTGACCAGCTACAAGTTCACGAAACTTTGATTGCAATGCAACAAAATTTCCATACTTACACATATATACATACATAAGGGGCCGTTCAAGTATTACGTAAGCAGATTTATTACAATTATTAACCCCCCATCCCCCTTGTCAGCAAAAGTAAGCAAAGCTCTTACCCCCTCCCCCCATGCTTACGTAAACATTTTTCAATTAATGTATTGTTTTTTAAATATTATAATAGGCTATTTGACTACTATTAAAAATGAACAAGTAAATATTATTTTCATAAAGTAGGTTAAAAATGAATGTAATCATTGTAAAAATAAGTAAAATCGGTAAATATATCACGGAGTAGTACGCTTTTAAAGTTTCATCGCCTGTCCCTTTCTCGCAAAACAGAGATCGTGTGGAGCTTCCTCACAGCTACTATGAAGGCATGGCTTGTGACGTCACATGCCAAAGAGATTGTATGTAGAGCTACCACAGCTTAGTAATGAGTTACTGTGATGACTGGTAACTGACGTCACTGCGTGTTTGAGTTGTCTCTTTCTATTTCTGTATTTTAAAATGCCCGAAACTCAGTAATTTTTTGAGATATTCAAGTTTTGTTTTCACAGTTATCTATTTTTTTTAGGTATATTTTTATTGTATGTAATAAAAATATAGTAGTCAAATAGCCTATTATAATGTTTAGTGTTTCAAGTAAAGACAATGTGAGGGTTGCTATTCGTGTAAAAAGGTAAATAACTACCGATGACGTAATCATTATCTAGACTCCCCCACCTTCATGTCATCCAAAATAAGCGAAGCAAAGACCCCCGCCCCCCCATAGTGCTTACGTGATATTTGAACGGCCCCTAACTATGCACACAAGCTGCGTCTTGAAACTGTCAAATCCATACAAATTTGTGTTTCCAACGGTTGCAATCGAGCAGTGCTGATGTTAAGTGGCACGGTTGCCCATACTGATGCGGTGCTTCTTGGAACTCCAAAATATAAAGTTTAGCATGACACTGCATTGCACACATCAAGTCTACCCGGTAGATTTTTTTTTAATGTTAAGAAATGACATGACGAGCTAGTCGCTCGCCTGATGTTAAGCGACACAACTGCCCATATCAGTTGCAGTGACACTTGAAACTAAGGTATGATTTCGCGTGACACTGCACTGCGCACGTCATTCTGAGACATCAGCACAGTCTAGCAATAAGATTACTAGACTGTGAGATTAGGTTATAAAGTCTCATTTGCCCAGTAATTTCACTAGATACAGTGCCCTTCAAACCGAAACACAGTAGTGATTGCGCACTACAGAATAACTGGCAAAGCGGACCTACCTAGACGAAATTTGCAGAAAAGTCCTACCACCTAGTAAAAGTATGGAAGAGTCATAAATAAAAACAACCTACGGTTTTGCTTTTGATGTGATATATAGCGTCTTATATCGAAGAAACGTGCACGCTAGAAAATTGACGTTCCACCTGAGCCGAGCGTGCGAGCGAGAGCGCGGAACAAGCGATAGAGAGGCACAATCAGCCTGACGTTATCACGAAATTTTTCGTCCATAAACCGACTACGACAAAATGTTTAGGATTTTCTCTATATACGTATCATTATCTATAAATGAAAGAGCACCACTTCACTGATTGTTTATTTATTGTAACACAATTTGGCACTATTTACAGGCAACGCAACCGTTTCATAATTTATTTGATTAAATAGAACGGAAGAGAGAGAAATGGATATGTCGGGGGAGTGAGACAGATAATGTAGTATTAATGAATACTAAACAACAGACAACCATTTTTTTTTCTCAAATAATTAAATATGGTTTAGTTTTATTAAATAATAATAATAATTATAATCAAAAACATGAAGGTTTCAACAAGAGTTTTATTCAAATTTCAGACCGAAAACACCGCATTTTTTAGCTGTTCCGCGTGCGAGCAAAATATAAAGAAATGCTATAACTTCAAGAAACACTGTTGTAAAGCAGAAAAAATACTACGAAACTGGAAAAAATATAAATTACACGTAATGTATTAATCTATTTATATTCTATTATTTAAGTCACTTGATAAGTTTTAAATATGTTTTTTTTTAAATAATTCGATCTAGAGACAGAGTAGGTAGTACAAATTGTGCGATCGACAAAAACGGTATTTACAGTGCAGGTTTATTATATTCCAAATGTGGGAAAAAATTTCACTAGTTCGATTTATAGTTTGTATCGGTGCTCAAGCTTACCATTCCACTACCGGACTACTAGACGCTCGGCTAAGCGCCATCCTTTCGTGGTCGCAATACCACCCATTTTTCTTAATTAGAACGGCTAAGGAATGGAATGCCAGCGTCTGTGTTTCCGAAATATGACCCGGGCGTGTTCAAGAGAAGAGTGAATAGGTATTTACTTGGCTAGCATGCTACACCTTCGATCGCATCGTCACTTCCCATCAGGTGAGAGCGCGGTCAAATGCTAGACAAGTTTGAAGTAAAAAAATAAAAAAGATTTCATTCATAAAATGATCAATTAATGAATGAAATCTCTGCTTGAGCAACGATCGATGATTGAGCATCGTTTTATAATACGGACCTAAGAACCCGAGGGTCCCTTGAGCTTGGGGAAATACCGTTTTTGTCGATCGCACAGTTTTTTTCGTTTGGCTCCACATTTTTGTATATTTAGCCAGTGTCAAGTAATTAATGATTTCTCAAGTTAATTAATATATGTTGTGTCAAGTCACAGTCCAAGCTATCAAGTCAAGTCATAGTCTAGTCAAAGTCATACTCCTAGTCAAGTGGTGGTAACTTTACCAGAAGTTTCTATGGAGTTTTGGAAACGACACGAAAAACAAAGTTTCACCATCATTATGCCATTTTCCCACACTCACGCCTGTAATCCAGCACTTAACGAATAAAATACCACTAAATAACACAAGTTTTAGTAAATAATACAATGCGGTGACGCGATATTTTTCGTTTTTCCGCCAAAACTCACCTACAAACATATTATTGCATAAAATAAAATAAAAAAAACCAACTAACTAACTAAAATATCAAAAATGTTTCACCATACAATAATGCATTGTGAGGTGGTATAATGATACCACCTCAGAATATTAGAATTAATCCTAACTTATTATCTAATCTACCTAATACTAAAATATTACATTTAGTTTTTTTTTATTTTATAACATTAGTCTTACTTTTGCTTTACGTTAAACCTTTGATAGCTTTAGAAGGGTAAAATATCTAACAACTGTCAAATATAGCATATTATGACTGTTATTTTCGAAAAAAGGTTGCGATATAAGTGGACTGTATTCAAAGAAATGGGGAAAAAGAAAACGAGAAAAGTTACGATCTGTGCAACTCACCTGGATATTCGTTCAGGTGGATTTGGGCTGGTGTTTCGGTACATTCCACTAAACTTTGGTTCGCTAGCTTAACTCCGAATGAGCTTGGGTTACCTGACCAGTATGGCGCCTGCGCCGGGAGATGATTTGGGTTTTGCACAGCCTTGGATGGGTGCGGGTGGTCGCACACGCGATATTTCACTAGTTGGTTTAACAATAACGACAAGTAGGGCTTAGCCCTCGACAAATTGCTAGTAAAGCACGAAAAAGAAACATTATATGTTAATAAAGATTTACAATAAAATACCTAAAAACATCGTAACCGAAACTAAAGACACAATTTTCCATAGTAAACTGAAAAAATTATTAATTTACAAATCTTACTACTCTTTAGATGATTATTTTAATGACAAAATACTTAAATACCTTTAGCTTACTTCATAAGTTACTGTTTGCCTTAACAAATTGCAACACTCTTGTCAGAGTATATATTTTAGGTTACTTTAAGTGTATACTTAAGCACCAAATATATTTAAGCAATAAATAAATAAATAAATAAAATATATTTTACGGCATAACCGAACCGCCTTCGACGGATGGCGAGAAACGACATGAAAGAAAGAAGCGTGTTGCTAGTTAAAAACTACTAAGTTAGGGATACCAGGTTATTTTCATAGACGTAAATACGAAAAGTGAACAATGACATAATCTATAAGTCCTATTATAAGGGGAGAAGCCATGGCTCCTGCAGGCCTAGCACGGCCGGTGGACAACTTCTCCCCAGGGAGTAGATAACAAACTTATCCTCACTGTCACTTTATTCCACTCTGCGAGCACGGCCGCGACAGTGGAAAGCTTTATCCGGGGGATAAACGGCGGGAGTAGCGTTTTTAGATTTCTCTACCGTATTGTTGCCAGTACGAGAAAATTTAACTAAAATGACATTACATGCTTCAATATTTTGTTCAGTCCATCAAACCATCGATAATTGTTCGGCTAAATATACTGGGATTGAAGACAAAATATAAATTTGATTGAAGAGAAAATATAAGGTTTTTGAGTCTGTGTCCCTGTGTTAATCAAAGAGTATGTAACGACTACTATGTATATGAGTGAGAGTAAGTGAGTAGTTTAAATTAAAATTTTATTTTGTTTGTAATATGAGCGGAACAACGTGATTAATTATTGTGTAGTAGTTATATTTTAAATTTTTATATGTATATATTTTATAATAAAATATACTCAAAAAATATATGCATCATTTAAGTTAATTACGTAAATTAAATAATTTCCTTATTAAAACTAAACTAATAATTGTATTTTCACGAATATTTCGCTATGTATTTTTTTTTTTGTATTGAAACTCATTTCCTGGAATTTAGAAGGGATTACTTGTATTCCGAATGCTTCTCCCGGTGTAACTTTCGCTCCAAAATTCGAGTTCCCGCGATTAAACATAGTTATAATAGGCACGCGACATTTTTGTGCCTATTAAAACACTTTGACTTCCTTATACCCATCTACAAGAGTCGAAGGTAAATACTCTCTGCTTTATGTCAATTCAAGAGAATATTATCCACTTTCTTCCGAGTCCGTGCTCTGAAGCGGGGAGTAGCGGGATATAATGTCTACGATAATGTCAAAGGGAAATATTTCTTTCCTCTCCTCGTTGCCGTGCTACGTAAGGTGGATAGGGGGATTAACTTAAACTGACAGGTGGAAAAAACCGGGGGAAAGACAATTTCTCCACATGCCGTGCTAAGCCTGCTGAAATACAGTGATAAACTAAGAGTCAATGGAATCTTCAATAAATGTAAATCTTTTATGTCAATAAAATATTATCTGATTTTTGATTGATTTAATACTTAACTTATATTGGGATTAATAAATGGACAAAAAACGTATAATATTTATTAACCTAAAATACTTCACTATAGCTATATACAACATAAATAATAATAATAATATGTGTGGACATCTCACACAACGCCATCTAGCCCCAAACTAAGCAAAGCTCGTGCTATGGGAACCAGATAACTGATACAATACTTAGATACTTTTTGTTTGTAAATACATATATAGAATACAATATGACACACAGACACAGAACAAACACCTATGTTTGTCCTGAGTGGGAATCGAACCCACAACCCACAGTTCAGAAGGCAGGGCTACTACCAACTGAGCTATCGGGCCATTCAAATTATTTAAGATGTGGTGTTTTAATAAAGAGTTTATCTATCTATCTATATACAACATAAAATATATACATAAAATAAAGTGCGTGGGCGTGTCACTACAAGCCCGTCTAGGCATCCGGTAGCTAGCCACTGCTGTCCATATACATTTGGTGTGTGTAATTTATTTATCAATGCTTTTAGGATAAGCCTCCAGTTCACGAGCTACATGAACAGCTGACACCTTTAGACTTCTTGGGCAATCACAAAACTTCGACCAAATCTGAAGACACTGGCGTTGAAGATGACATGAAAATCGAAATTCCCATTTTCGAACATCAAATCGAAGCCAAATCCGAGGATGATACGAAATATAATGACGAATACGATCATGATATTGATCGTAACGATCATATAATTAATGATGATAATATGGTTAATAGTAATTATGATCACGTTAACATTAATGATGATCAAAATGAACACAGTGATCAAAACGATGATGATGATGACAAGTGTCTCAGTGAACTTGTAAATGTTATTAAAATTGACAAACTAAAACGTAAAATTAAAAAGAAAACTCCATTGAAATGGATTGATACCGGTGAGAATGTAGAAAAGGGGAATAAAGGTGCGTTACATTTAATCAAAATTTATAATAAAGACGCCCAACGATCACATGCATAGATCCTAGACCCTAACTAGGATTCCCTGGAACCAGGAACTATGAAAACCATGGTCCCACAACACCCAGACTCAGAATAAGTATTGGCGCTTTTTTTGTACACAAATACTTGTTCTGTCGCGGGAATCGAACCAGTCGCCTCCGGGTTATGAGCTGACCTGCTCAACCACCACACCATAGAGGCTGTTAAAAACCGCTTTCCTATAAAACACGAGGCTGCTTTAGACCACACGACTGAAGTAAAACATCTTTAGCTCCATCTATCGGCTGGTATAACTTTGTTTTTGCTTTGATTAATGTCGCCATCTTGAAAACTGTAAACCGTCATTTTAAAAAGTGTGTATGTGTGTGTGTGTGTCTCAAGCATACTCGTTTTTTTTTATTGTTGACTGACCCGATAGCTCAGTTGGTATTAACCCTGCCTTCTGAACTGTAGGTTGTGGGTTCGATTCCCATCCAGGACAAACATTTGCGTGATGAACATCGATGTTTGTTCTGTGTCTGGGTGTTATATTGTATTCTATGTATGTATTTACAAACATAAAGTATCTAAGTATTGTATCAGTTATCTGGTTCCCATAGTTTTGCTAAGTTTGGGGCTAGATGGCGCTGTGTGAAATGTCCACATATATTTATCACTAGTTGCTGCCCGCGGTTTCACCCGCGGATAAAAAGTATTTTAATTATTTGCTCGGGAAAATTTCACTTTTCCCGGATAAATTGTAGCCTATATGTTAATCCAGTGTATACGCTATCTTGGTACCGAATTTCATCCAAATCCATTGAACCTTTTGAGAGTGAAGGAGTAACAAACATACACACAAACACACATACAAACTTTCGCCTTTATAATATTAGTGTGATTATTATAATTATTTATTACAGATCAGCCTAAATTAACTCGGCGTCGCGCGCGTAAACCTTTAACAAATCAAAAAGAATACGAAACTGTATTCGATATACAGTTATTTCAAACGGAAGAGGACGTTTTAAAAGAGTTCGAACAGAGAAAGTCGTTGGAGAGATATATTACTGCGCCGTACAAGTGTACGATATGTTTTACAGTTTATAAATGTCAGAAGTTATTGGATTTTCACATGAAATGGCATGACGTGAGTTGAAAATAGATTTATTTACTCTTTTTTCAACTTTTACGTGGAGTTTAGGCGGGAAAGCGAAAAAGATTGTGTCACCGCATTGTATTATTTTCCAAAACTTGTGTTATATATGTTAGAATGCCACCAATTTTATGCACTAAACACTGAAAATAACACAAGTTTTGGAAAATAATATAATGCGGTGACGCAATCTTTTTCGCTTTCCCGCCTAAACACGAAAATAGATTTGTTTACTCTTTTTTAACTTTTACGCGTGAAGCTTACATAAAACACTGGAGAATGCGTTGCGAACAACATCGTTTGATAGTAATTCTTAGTAATTATTTCTTCTTCTTCTCTTCGTTTAATGGCTTTCTATCGCTTTTTAGCGATAATTCTGCCAATGTCATGTACGTAATTTTTGTTCGGTTATGTCATGTCAAAGTCTTATTTTCACACAGCGCCATCTAGCCCCAAACTAAGCAAAGCTTGTACTATGGGAACCGGATAACTGATACAATACTTAGATACTTTTTTATTTGTAAATACACACATAGAATTCAATATAACACCCAGACACAGAACAAACATCGACGTTCATCACACAAATATTTGTTCTGTGTGGGAATCGAACCCACAACCAACAGCTCAGAAGGCAGGGTAACTACCAAATGAGCCATCGGCCATCATTTAGTGAAAATCTTTCAAGTTCTTTTTTCCAACTTTCCAGCCTTCAGCCGGTGATTTCATGTGTTCAGTGTGTCACATGCGGTTCAAAAAGTATACGTCGGTACAAAAACACAATAACGATGTACATTTCGGGCTGTACAAGTGCAAGCGATGTCCGCTTATAACGTATCATAGGTAAGGTTTAGTAAACAGATTAATTTTTACGTCCAAAAAAACGAGTGTGCTTTAGACCATACGACTGAAGTAAAACTTCTTTAGCTCCATCTATCGGCCGGTATAACTTTGTTTTTGACTTGTTTACTGTTAATGTCGCCATCTTGGTAATTGTACTTTGTCATTTTACCGGAAATACCAACATATTAATATAAATTTTAAGCAATTTTAAACTTTTTTCTGTTGATAATCTAAAATGAGTAAGCTGTTGAATGCGTACCGAGGCGAACTGAAGTTCGTTAACGTAAAGATCTCCATTGCCAACATAACAAAGTTAAAAATTACTTAAAATTTGTATATTTATGTTGGTATGTCCGGTAAAATATTAATTTACAATTGTCAAAATGGCAACATTAACATTAAACAAAGATATACCGGCCGATAGATGGAGCTAAACTAAAGAAGTTTTACTTCAGTCGTGTGGTCTAAAGCAGACTAATTTATTTCTTATTTTTACATTAAAATTCTCTATTCACTCTATTGATTACTTGAGACTAAAGTCCGTATTAAAGAACGATGATCAGTCATCTATCGGCGCTCAAGCAGAGATTGCATTCATAAAGTGATCAATGAGTGAATGAAATCTCTGCTTGAGCACCGATCGATGACTGAGCATCGTTCTGTAATACGGACCTAAATGATTGATTACACTGATTTAAAGTAAGCAGTATTGCCATGCTGCTATAAATCATTTAAATCTTTTAACGAAATTAATTTTTCAGAATGGTAATGATTCACCATTACCAAAAGCATCGGGGAGTAGAATTCAAATGCAAACATTGCAACGGTGTTTACAGGTAATATTGTATGATCCTTTTATTTTAATCTACTTCTAATCTACATACAGGTTGTGGGTTCGATTCCCACCCAGGACAAACATTTGTGTGATGAACATCGATGTTTGTTCGGTGTCTGGGTGTTATATTGTATTCTATGTATGTATTTACAAACAAAAAGTATCTAAGTATTGTATCAGTTATCCGGTTCCCATAGTACAAGCTTGGCTTAGTTTGGGGCTAGATGGCGCTGTGTGAAATGTACACAAATATTTATTTATTATTTATTTATTATAACGGCCGATAGATGGAGCTAAACTAAAGTTTTACTTCAGTCGTGTGGTCTAAAGCACACTCGTTTTTGTTTTTTTTTTTCAGACATAAGTCCACGTATATGACACATTTACGCACACGACACAAATCTGAGCATGTGTGCGTGACATGTGCGCGCACTTTCGTCTCTGACATCGGCCTTATGGTTCATCGGAATAAAGTTCACAAGGTAAGATTACAATAAGAATAAGTTTATTTCGCAACAAACGTCAATTTTAAACGTTAATTTTACTAGGTGGTAGGTCTTTACTGCAAAGTTCGTCTAGGTAGGTACCACCGCTTTGCCAGTTATTCTGCCGCCAAGCAGTAGTGTGCAAGCACTGCTGTGTTCCGGTTTGAAGGGCACTGTAGCTAGTGAAATTACTGGGCAATTGAGACTTTATGATCTGATCTCACAGTTTAGTAATCTTATTACTAGATTGTGCTGATGTCTCAGGATGACGTGCGCAGTGCAGTGTCACGCGAACCTCTATACTTTAGAGTTCCGAGTGACACTGCAGCTGATATGGGTAGCCGTGTCGTTTAACATCAGGCGAAGGGCTAGCTCGTCACGTCATTCCTTTACATAAAAAAAATTACAAAAGGTTATTAAAGTTATGATCAAGTAAAACTTCTTTACGCAAGCTTGAATTGAGGAGTAATGCGTGATGAGGCGAACGGAAGTTGAGAGGGAGTTAGAACTTTGTGAAGATAGAAAGAGAGTATTATTTTCGTATATTACTGTAGGGGCATGAGAGAGGTGGGTTGTACTGGTTTACGTAGATCTTGATTGTCAACATAACAATGTTAAAAATACTTAAAATTTGTATTATCATGTTGGTATGTTCGGTGAAATGACAATTTACAATTGGCGACATTAACATTAAACAAAGTTATACCGGCCGATAGATGGCGCTAAACTAAAGAATGTTTACTTCAGTCGTGTGGTCTAAAGCACATTCGTTTTTTTTAATGTATTTTTGTACGTGGTAGCGTTTGACCACATTGACACATAAATGTACGTATTTCAGACAACGTCGAAGTACGACAGTGATGGAACAGCGTTGTGTAACGATTGTAATATTACATTTGCTACACACGCTGTGTACATAGTACACGTTTTGACTACCCCAAAGCATAAGGATTTGGCTGCCACTATGTAAGTACTTTTTTTTTTGTTTGTTTTTTGCTCCACACTTTTGTGTATTTATCCAGTGTCAAGTAATTGATAATATCTCAAGTTAATGAATATCATATAATGTGTCAAGTCGAGTCATACATCCGTATTAGAGAACGATGCTCAGTCATCAATCGGTGCTCAAGCAGAGATTTCATTCACTAATTAATCACTTTATGAATGAAATCTCTGCTTGAGCACCGATCGATGACTGAGCATCCTTTTGTAATACGGACCATAGTCTCGTCTAGTCAAGTCATACTCCTAGTAAAGTGGTGGCAACTTTACCAGAAGCTTCTATGGAGTTTTGGAAACAACACGAAAATAAACGTTTCAGGTAGATGTCATGACGAGGCATCCGCTAAGAAAGGATTTTTCGAAATTCCACTCTTAAGAGGATTAAATAGGTGGTTGAATTATATTCCATAGGTCACGCCGCGGGCGAAGCTGCGGGCAGAAGCTCGTAAATTAATACTCAATACTCAATAATTTATTGCAAACATTATTGGTTACATGCAGGTGTTAACAATAGCATATTTAAGTATGTTATATAATGACCCAGCTTGGGTATAGCAATATTGTGCGGAGCGAATCGATCTAGTCTATAATAGTTAACTTGTCCGAAAAGAATTCGTCTAACGTATAATAACTTTTAGTCAGTAGTACATTTTTTAAGACTACGGTAAATTTTTTCTCTTCTTCTATTTCTTTTAGATGGAGAGGTAGTTTATTAAATACTTTTATAGCTATTGAACGCGGGCCGGAACTGTGCATTGCTAATTTTGGTGTTGGTATAACTAAATCGAATTTATAGTTATTATTAATATAATTATTATTTATGTCACAGCATAGGTTGCCCAGAATGCGGTGAAGAGTTTAAGGATAAACTACAAGTACGGGCTCATAGAAGAAAACATCATCCTGGGTATAACTACTCAGCTATGAAATATGCAGAAAGGAACGTCCTTAATGGGAGGCATGCAGATGATCGGGTTCTGGAATGCACTTTGGTAAGAGATGTTCCGGGGACAAAGATAATAAAGCCACTTGATAACTCGTGAACATAATTTCTCCTACAAACACGACTCACTACCGGGGGCAGAGGGCGAGGTAACAGCAGAGTACTACATATTACTTTTTTTGTGTTTTGGCTCCACACTTTTGTGTATTTAGCCAGTGTCAAGTCATTGATAATTTAGCAAGTTAATGATATTTCACGTAAATAATGTGTCAGGTCACAGTCGAAGTCATCAAGTCGAGTCTAGTCAAGTCATACTCCTAGTAAAGTGGTGGCAACTTTACCAGAAGCTTCTATGGAGTTTTGGAAACAACACGAAAATAAACGTTTCACCATCATTATACCACTTTCCCACACTCATGCTTGTAATCCAGCACTTAACGAATAAAATGCCACCAATTTTATGCACTAACACTGAAAATAACACAAGTTTTGGAAAATAATATAATGCGGTGACGTGATCTTTTCCGTTTTCCCGCCAAAACTCCCTACATATTACTTATTCTGTAGGCATTTTCTATGCTTGCGATTTGCTGATCACGATAATGACGCAAGAGCAAGGATAAAACGAGACAGTCATACGAAATCACAAAGAACAGAGTAGGACGGAGCAAAAGACATCAACGGGTTCCCACTTCTTCTTCATAATGTTCATTTTTAATTTCAAAATAGATGTACTAAGTTTTCTCAAATTACAATATGAAAATTGCTTACTTGTGGAATGATATGCCGTCCTTTGCACAGGCAGACGTCTTGCTATTCTCCCCGCACAATTTCACTGAGCAATAACTAGTTTTTCTAATATTCTGTGATTTTTTTCGTTAGCTGTTTCTCCGCGGAAATCCAAAACGAAACTGACGTACTCGCTAAGGCTAGTAGTGGAAATCAACTGCTATTTTTTTTATGAGGGGAAGTTGTTATAGCTTTATAGATAGATAGATAGATAGAAAATGCTTTATTGCACAAATAACAAATGTAGGTACAAAGGCGAACTTAATGCTAGAGAGCATTATCTTCCAGTTAACCTGGGTGTAACATGGAAATTTTTGCAGGGCAGTGCAACGCAGCAATATAGATTGTCTAGATAACATATAAAAACACTAACATACATTTAATTTTCTTGTATCCCTATTCACATAGAATTACACACATATTTCACATACATAGCTACTTAATTACTATTAATTTAACACATATAAACTAGGAGTTATATATATATATATATATACACTACACATTATATATAACATAAATATTAATAATGTATATAATTTATATATTATTAATATTTATAATATTATTAATAATATTTGGAGTGCAAGATAATGGTTATATACCTTATTTTTAAATACACTCAATGACGATGCCTGACGAATTTCAGGAGGAAGGCTACTCCATAGACGTATAGCTGTAGCTTTAGTGGTTTTTCTATGAGATAATTGACAGCCATAGCTCATAGCCGTTGCGGGTTCGATTCCCGCGACAGGACAAGTATTTGTGCACAGAAAATGCGCATATACTTGTTCTGTGTTCGGGTGTTGTGGGGGCATGGTCCTCGTAGTTCCTGGGTCCCTAGACACAGGGAATCCTAGTTAGGGTCCAGGATCTATGTATGTGATCATTGGACGTTATTATTATTATTATTAATTATTAAACATAATAAACTAGGGATGCATTAATGCAGTCGCGACCCCATCTCGCCCCATTCCGGCAGCGGATGGATCACGGGAGGTTTTAGTGGGTTCGATTCCCACATACCCCCTGTATAAGCCTCTAAAAAGGGATGCATTTACCCGTTTTCCTATGGAAACTAAATTTTCCGGAATAAAAATATCTCATGGTTGATCTCGGCAATGTAAACTTTCAGTTAAGCCGGTTCAGCTATTTTGAAAGTCAAGCAAAAATAGGTTTTCCGTTTTACATAATAGTGTGAATTAGTCGTAACCCCCAAATATCTTCACTCAAAAACAAACCTTATCCCATTTTGATAGTGCGGTAAATCGGGTACACACAACACGTGGCTGTACCGTCATTACTGCGCGGAACATCCGGCGGCGCCTTACGAGCATATATACAACGACAAGCGAAAGCATTTGTGCGATGAATGTGGAAGAAGCTTCTTTGTAAGTATTTTATAAATAAAAATTTCTTAAACTTACCACTTAACTTAATATTGAAGTAAAACTTCTTTACTCACGCTTGCCTTGGGGAGTAAGCTGGTGAATGCGAGGCAGGCGGTAGTTGAAAATTGTTGGTTAACGTAGATCTCCATAGTCAACGTAACAAATTTAAAAAAAATTATTATTATGTTGGTATGTCTGTTAAAATGACAATTTACAATTATTAAGATGGCGACATTAACATTAAACAAAGTTATACCGGCCGATAGATGGAGCTAAAGAAGTTTTAGTTCAGTCGTGTGGTCTAAAACACACACGTTTTTTTTAAGTAGTTTAAATAAAGGTGGTAAAAAAGCATTATATTTTCAGACAATAACGGCCCTGCGTGAACATAAAAATCTCCACACTGGGGCGAAGCCCTACACATGCGATAAATGTCCAGCGAAGTTCCGCAGAAAGAGCAGTTTGAATATGCATCTAGAGCGTCACTTGCCACCGACTAGGGAGTGCCAACATTGCGGCAAAAAATTCGCCAGTGCATCCAACCTTAGCAATCATAAGAGGGTAGGTTGGTTTTTTTTGTTTTAGTTTTGACTCCACACTTTTGTGTATTTAATTTGCGAGGCAGCCTTTGGGGACTGCCGATAGCAGCAGCTGTGACACCTAAGTAGCTTGTGACATATAGCTCATGGAAAACGTTCGGTGACGATGACGTGAACTCCATGATTTTTGTTCACCCTAAAAGTGCTCAACGCGCTTAAAGAAGTTTTCACTTCAAAAATGGCAACTGTCAAACAAGCAGACCTTTTTTTGAAGATTTGGCTCTACTCTTTTGTGTATTTAGCCAGCGTCAAGTAATTGATAATTTCTCAAGTGAATTAAGTCAAGTCACAGTCCAAGTCACCATAGTCTATTCAAGTCATAGACTTCTAGTAAAGTGGTGGCAACATTACCAGAAGTTTCTATGGAGTTTTGGAAACAACACGAAAAGAAACGTTTCGCCATCATTATACCACTTTCCCACACTCATGCCTGTATTTCAGCACTTAACGAATAAAACGCCACCAATTTTATGCACTAACACTGAAAATAACACAAGTTTTGAAAAATAATACAATGCGGTCTTTCTCGTTTTCCCGCCAAAAAAAACTATAGTTATAGACGGTCGTGTCGCTTAACATCAGGTGAACGACTAGCTCGTCTCATCATTAAACATAAAAAAGTACGTAAATGTTAAATAACTTGTTATGTTTGTTGACAGTCGCACATAGGAGACCGTCGCTACAAATGCGAGATTTGTTCCAAAGGATTCCTTCACAGCGCCGCTTTAAGGGAACATGTGAGAGGAGTTCATCATCATATCAGACGGCCCAGGAAACTGCCCCTAAAGTGCATGATAGAATAGACTATACAAGTTGTTACAAAGCTACCCGTAAAGCCTAAAGGTCAAATGGGGCCTTACAACGAGTTCATTCACAATATTTAAGTACCGTAGTGACGCTGTATAATATAACCCAAAAAAAAAACATTTTTCACTGAATCAAACCCTATTTCAGTCAAATTAAAGAGTAAACTATGCAGAATGTACCTACATTTCTACCTAATACGCGGAACGACAAACATTTTAAAAGACCTTTTCTTTGTGAGGGGGGGAAATGCCGTTGCACTTCCCTGCCACCACCCCCGTGGTGGTATGTGGGCCTCGAACCCACTAAAACCCCCCCGTGAGCCCTCGTCCGCCGTACCGGGGGCGAGAAGGGGTCGCGACTGCAGTCCAGCCGACTCGCCCCCGATTTTAAAAGACCTAACCTAACGCACACTTACTTTTTCATAATAAACGTCAAATTTATAGAAATTTTAAGTAAAAGAAAAAAATAAAGTAGTAGAGCGTAGTCTCTTTTACACAAAGCACTACGTCACATAACATGTACGGAGTGACAGAGACGACGCTCTACAAAGCGTTATTTATCTTACAAAATGTGTCATACTCACGATAGTTTTCAAACTAAAATAGAATGAGAATGGTGATAAAACGTAAGCGGGCGAGGCGGATGGATGAAAGTTGTTGGTTAACGTAGATCTCCATTGTCAACATAAGTTAGGAATTTGTATTATTATGTTGGTATGTCCAGTAAAATGACAATTTATTATTGTCAAGATGGCGACATTGACATTAAACAAAGTTGTTTTTTTTTGTTTTGTTTTGACTCCACACTTTTGTGTATTTAGCCAGTGTCAAGTAATTGATAATTTCTCAAGTTAATATTATATAATGTGTTAAGTCAAGTCACAGTCCAAGTCATCAAGTTAAGTCATAGTCTAGTCAAGTCATACTCCTAGTAAAGTGGTGGCAACTTTACCAAAAGCTTCTATGGAGTTATGGAAACAACACGAAAAGAAACGTTTCACCATCATTACTGTAATTCAGCACTTAATGAATAAAATGACACCAATTTTATGCACTAACACTGAAAATATCACCAGTTTTGGAAAATAATACAATGCGGCGACACGATCTTTTTCGTTTTCCCGCTAAAACTCCTAAACAAAGTTATACTAGCCGATAGATGGAGCTAAACTAAGAAGTTTTACTTCAGTCGTGTGGTCTAAAACACGTTTTTGCAATAAATATGCATTTCACTCGCAACTACTCTCAGGTCCGTATTACAGAATGATGTTCAACCATCGATCGGTGCTCAAGCAGAGATTTCATTCATAAAGTGATAAATTAGTGAATGAAATCTCTGCTTGAGCATCGATCGATGACAGAGCATCGTTCTGTAATATGGACTTCAGGATAGCTCAACAATCCGTCGCGACCCCACTTGCTACGTTGAATTTGTCCTACATTTTTCAAGAGACAGGTCATCTGGATGTCTGGAACACTTGACGGATTTGAAAATAATACAATATTTAAAATAAATGATTTATTTATAATAAATATAGACGGATTTACCATACTACCAATCTTAATTGAAATTATCACAAAAATTAACAAAAAATAATATCATTCGATCTTGACCCTTATTTCTAGGGGTTGCACATTAACCATGTTTTTAGCAATTTTTTTATCCCCCCTGGTGATACGCGGTGAGGATTTCGATTAACCCACTATCCTTTATACAAAATCACATGTAATTGTATATCTAATTTAATTCTGGAAAATTCAGGTGCGGAAATTGTTGCCTGGGTATACAGGCACGGTCATACACATTTTTTGTTTAGAAATCATGCAACCAAAAAGTCTCACTACACCCTACTCCCCCAACGTGATGTTTCATGATGTTTTCTGAACCCCCTCCTTTCGAGCCTCATAAACAATCATCTATTGAAGTATACACAACACTTGTACATTTTAATACTCTACAAAATGCTTATAATTGGTCCAAAATTGAACAAATGGGACAAAAACCAAAGTAGACTTGGAGACAATTGCACTTTGTCCCACCCACCTGTGGGAACAATTGGTGGGAGAGTTTACATTTTGGATAATGTAAGGCATATCCTCATCTTCACTAAAAATTTACAGCTCTTAAGTTCGTGCTTATATCTCTAGGACATACCTAAATGCAAGGTACGTCATAGAGGGATAAATACGAACTTAGGAACAAACTTTAGTGCAAACAGCCATTAATGTGCGTATTTTACATATTGTTATGGAATTATTTGGAAGAAAATTTTAAAGCTCTCACTGCATCCTTTGCTTTTTTAGCTGCTTCTTCTTTCAACCTATGCCGTTTCTCTTTTTCTGCTAAACCTACAATTTCGTCGTGTTGTAAAGCATTCTTGACAGATGACTTGGCGAATAGTTTACTCAGTACATAATCATCATCATTGTTTTTGTCTTTTTCTCTCTTGCGTTTCTTTCTTTTAACCTTTTTGATAGCAACCAAGTTCTCTACTTCGGTTTCTGATATGGAGTGTCTTCTTTTCTTCGCCTTTTTTGTTTTCTTTTTGGAATGTTCTAGAGCTTCATTCTCTTGAGTCATCTGTAGATTGTTTTCTTCGCTTTCAATTGTATTATTATTGTGTGTCTGATCATCGGGTAATTCTCCATCTTCCAATTCCTGTTCTTGATTTTTAAGTAAATCTTTTAGTAAATTCTCTTCATAATCTTTCTTCACATGTTTTTTGATAATATCAAGTTCGGATAAAACATTGTCAAATGGAACATCAGTCACTTTGTCATCAACTACATTTATTTCAGGTACTTCAACTTTAGGTGGGTTTATTAACATCTCTCTTTTCTTCTTGTATTCTTCTCTGGGGTCCTTTTTTTCTTCTTTCTGCTTATCTAGATTAGATATCTTCTTACTTATTGCTTTTGCCATTCTTTTCATGGCTTCAATTTTCTTTTTGTGATCAATTTTCATCTGATTTAGGTTAGGTTTTTTATTACAATCATTCATATTCACTTTTGTGTGCTTAAAAAGTGATGCAGTTTCTGTATCACCATCACAATTTGGTTCATCATAATGGAACAAGCCTTGTAGTGTACTTGTAGTTAAAACATTCTTTTGGTTAGGATCCACAAGTATTTTATTACTTAGGAAATGTTTGAAAATTTGTCTTTGATATATTTTCTCTTCAATTGTGCCAGCGGAAAGGAGTCTGTATACAGTTACTGTTCTTTCCTGGCCAATTCTCCATGCTCTTTCTTTAGCTTGATCATCAGTAGCGGGGTTCCAATCTGGATCATAAATGATTACTCTGTCTGCGCCAGTTAAATTAACGCCTAACCCTCCTACTCTAGTTGTGGCTAGAAAGACTAAATATTCCGAGTTTTCATTGAAAGTCTTGATCAAACTTTGTCTGTGACTGACCAACACAGATCCATCCATTTTCAAGTATTTGAAGTTTTGATTTTGTAAGTACTGTTCCAATACACATAACATAGCTCTAGATTGAGAAAATATCAAAGCTCTATGTCCCTGTTTTTGCCAAATCTTAAGCAGGGAGTTAACTACAATCATTTTGCCTGATCTTTTCCAATGTCCAAATTTTTCTTCATCAATTTCTTCCAGATCTTCGTGTGCCTCGTAAAGATACAGATCTGGATGATTACATATTTTTCTTAGGGTTGTTAGTGCAACTAACATTCTTGCCCTCAATGGATCTCCAAATCTATTTTCCTTGTCTAAAATGCTTCTTACTGTGCCACCAGTGAGGTAACCCATATACAGATCTCTTTGCTCTCTTGTCAGTGCACAGAACAGTACTTGTTCATTTTTTTCTGGCAGTTTAATATGCTCCTGAACTTCGGCTTTGGTTCGCCTCAGCATATACGGAGTGATGATGTATTTCAAAGCTTTTGCTATCTCTAAAGCCGTAGCTTCTTGGAACTCGGTAGCATTAGCATAACCTCCCTGTGTGATGGGCAGGGCAAAGTGCTCCATAAATGCATTGTATGTTCCTAATAATCCTGGTCGCATAAAATCAAATAGAGACCATAGTTCCTGTAGGCTATTCTGCATCGGTGATCCAGTTATAAGTAGCTTATGAGGTGTATCAAACTTCTTAACAAGCTTACTGACTTGAGTATCTGGGTTTCTTATTTTATGGCCTTCATCTAAAATGATGTAATGCCATTTCCGAGACTGCAGATCTTTTGAGTATTTTACAATACCAGCATATGTGATGAGAAGTATGCCATGAGATTTGTGTAGGTCTCGGATCAGTTTATTGTGGTTCCCGGCATGCGATCCAGAATTATGAAGTACTGCAACTCTTAAATGAGGGCACCAGAAGTGAAAGTGAGAGACCCACTGATATATAACAGTGGCAGGTGAAACAATAATGCATGGGCCGAGTCCACCCCAAGTCCCAATATTTGAGCTAGCGAGTCCAGCAAGAAATGCAATTACTTGTATCGTTTTCCCCAATCCCATCTCGTCACCAAGCAAACCGCCTGCTTGCACTTGATGGAGCTCCCATAGCCACTTCACTCCGGTCCTCTGAAACTTGTACAGTTGTTTCCAAATATATATAGGTATACATAAACCGTTTTGTAGCTCATGTTTCTCATCAGGGTTTTCATTGCCTTCTAATAAATACTGTATGTCCGATGTTAAAATTGGTCCATTATATTTTCCTGGAGTAGCAACCGCTAAGCTACCCCGCCAAGATTTTATTCTTTCATCATACAATTCCGAATCGCCGTCATCGACTATTTTCTTGACGTTTTGTTTGGATCGTGATGTTGAAGGCAGGATTGGATGGATATCCGGTCCATCTTCATCATCTGAGGGCAGGTACTCAAAGTCGTCATCAGAAACAGCGGAAGTACTAGCATTCTCTTTTTCTTTCGGAGACCCTTTTTTATTGAATAAACCTTTATCTTGCTTTTTTGAAACCAGTTCCGCCGCGGTCTTACTTTTTTGAGACACTCCGTCGTTTTTGGTTTTGTGCTCCCTTTGCTTAGCTAACGCTAGTTGGCTTTCGAGGTACTTGTTAATATCAACCATTGTCGCTAAGATGAGATAAGATCCATTTATTTTGTAATAAATGTATATTTAAACATGTATCTTCAACTTCAACTTCAACTCTTTGTAAATGGCCTTTGTGGAGAGGTTATCACAATTTTGCCAATATCACGTAGAAAGATAGCACATCAAACGAAAAACATGTATCTAATGAAAAACATATTTCTTCTATCAAATTAAAGTGATTAAACCAATATCAACAACAACACCACAGTCACAACCAAAGAGTATAATAACTGGTCACAACCATAGGCTAAGAGAGAGGAATCACAGACTAAGTAGAGGATACTATGAGATGAGAGGAATAGAGGATACACAGCTAAGAGAATAGGATACTAGTATACCACAGACTGCTACCTAGTATAGGTATTATATTTATACACTGGACATAGGAGAAGAGAAAAAGCACAGCTCAGGAATATACGAGTAATATGTCATCATCATCAGCAGCCTGAAAAGACTCGCTGCTTGCCTCCTGTATCTGGATATGTAGGCCACCCGCACAGCGCGCTACTTGAGTGGCTGCTTGCCACTTCCACCCATTCGCTCCCCGTGGCTTTGGCCATTGTCCATCCACCTAGAGCTTATGCTTTCTTATTTTTTCCGTCTTTCTTCCGTCCATCTCTTGTCAGTTCTATAATGACATTTTTCTCATGCCGTAGTCTCCGTACCTCAAACACATCACGGCGGACGGTGGTATAATATACGTAGTATCCTCTCCTTAATAGGTGGTTGTTTTTTTTTAATATTTGTTTATAACTAATCTGTGGTTAATTTTAGTATCCAAAGAGTATAATAACTGTCTAAAAGGTAGTATCTCTACCTAATCTGTGGTGTTCAGTGTTCCTCGGGAGAAGTAATAGTATTCTGTGGTGGTGTTTACAAGAAATCAATATTTTCCTAATAATCCCGAAATATATCGTGAAAAATTGTGAAAAATAAAGGAAATGTTAGCGATCTGCCAAATTTGCTTACGGACTGATAAAAAACTCGAAGTAGTAGAAAGTTCTTTGGCCAATTGGCATGATGAGCTCTGTGATTTTGGTGTAAGTTTTAGTAGCTACTTCTTGGCTAGTTAGAAGCTGGAGCTCAACTGCAACTGGAAGAGACCTCAATAAAATTCAAGCCCGCTTATTTTTTCTCTAAAGTGGCACTTGTTTCCCCTACTCTAAAAAAGTAAAAAAGATTTGCTTTCAGGTTGAAGACTATGTTCAATTCTGCTCAGAATGTTCTTATTTACTGAAAAAGTTTCTTGACTTCAAGAAACAATGTATTTTAGCCACAAAAGTTCTGAACAATTGGAAGAAGCAAAAAGTGGTGGTGAGCCAAAAGTTTTTCTGTCATTCTAACTGCATGTTGGTTCTCTCTGCATAGTAAATACACAAGTACAGTGTAAACTCCATGTAACGTCACTCGATTTAACGAAAACTCCCTAAAGTGTCGAAATCACTTGGTTGGCTTAACTTGCCTTCCATACAGTCTATATAGCATTACACCCACTCTCAATAACAGCAACAAAATGTACCTTTTCGGTTGCCAAAATTAGTAAAAACTGCACAGCTTTATACATTCTTTTGTTGCTTTATCATCCTTGCCCATAATAAACTCAAAAATTTCGCAAATTCAGCTCCTGCCTGTAGTTAAATGAGATTCTCCTACTAGTTGCCACTCTTTCGAAAGATTAGCCTTATTAACTATTTATTATTATTATACTACTATTAACTATTATTATTATTGTTAACTTATACTTTCACATATGACATATGACAACTCACAAGAAAGTATGCCATTAAAAAAATGTAAATTAATGATGTGACAAGTAATTCGCCCGGTGTTAAGGGTCATGGTAACCCATTACCGTTTGCCAATGTACTTATAGCATTGTACCTAAAGTGACAGCTTTCATATTTGCACTTATCCTTCTAGTCTATAACATACCTACACACAGCCTCTGCCTCTGTGGCGTGGTGGTTGAGCAGGTCGGCTCAAATTCAGAGGTGGCGGGTTGGATTCCCTCGTACAAGTATGTGTGCACAGAAAAAAAGCACAAATACTTTTTCTGTCTGGGTGTTGTGGGACCATGGTCCTGGGTCCCTAGGTACAGGGAATCCTAGTTTGGTTCCAGGATCTATGTATGTGATTATTGGGTTTATTATTATTATTATTACCTACTTATACACATTCGGTTACATCCTAGAGAGATAGGTGAACTTGAGCTGTCAAACTTTGGTGCAAATGAGCATAGATTATGTTTTTCAGGGTAAGAAGCCACTTAACCAGCTTCACAACCAACTACCAACTCATCCATGTTTAAGCCTCAGCAATAAAAATAACCAAAAGATGTTCCGCTATCAGTTAGATGAAATACCTACCTTAATGTCTGTGGAAAATGACTCAAAATACCCGCATATTATAATGATCAGCATTACAAACGATCATGTTAAAACGAATCAGCATGAATTTGATAATGAAGTTGATAAAAGTACTATAAAAGAGCTGGAAGTAAAACAAGAGTTTGAATTCCAACCGGATATAGTTGTCGCTGATTTGGAAACCGTAGTATTTGATTTCAAAAATGATATAGAAAGTGACCACAAAGATCATGATGTAGTTACAAGTGATAATGATAGCGAATTCAGTGAATTTGACCTGGAAAAACTACTTAAAGACACTACATATTCCGATGTGGACTCCAGTGACGATGAAATTATAAAGCCAAAGAAACCTAAGAGATCTGTTGCCGATCTTGTCAAAGAAGAAAAAGTGGATGGTATGAAACCAGCAAAGAAAAAGAAGGTGAGGAGTAAAAAACCTCCGAATTTAGAAGCATTGAAGCATTTACTGTTAACGAAGTTTGCTAATCACGGAGAGGTTAAAGATGCTGAAGGAAATGTTATAGAAAAGAATTGTATAGTGAATAGTTTGGATAAAATGCACATTTATACATTGAATCAAGTCAAAAACCGAATTTCAGGTAATAAAATTAAATAAAAATATGTTACTTGCAGAATGTTTAAATTAGCATAATGTCTATCTGTTGCAAAATGACCAATTTCCGAAATTTACTTTTCTCAATAAATATTGTGTAGTAGAAGAGTATATTTTTGTTTATTTATAATCTATCTTCCTATACAAGGTGGAATTTAATTCACTCTTTTCCTTAAATATATGTAGTCACACCATGCTATAGAATGTTCGTACAAGGACCATTTAAAAAAAAGGTTTTGTTATAGTATTAAGTGCCTCCTAAAATAACTGCATGACAGCCGAAATGTCTATTTGACGGTACACACAGCGCGGGCACCAGCTGAGTGCTTTGTAAATGTTTTGTAGGCAATAAAACACCTGCAAAAATTTTATAATACCTAGATTTTAGTTTTATTTCATAAGTACTTTTTTATTTAGTTATATGGGAACGTTCTATGGACTTAATACATACATTAAAGGAAAATAACGAATTAAATTCCACATTGTATATAAAAGAAAGTCATCGAAGACTATTTATAACTCAAGAACGGCTGAACCGATTTGGCTGAAAATTGGTGGGGAGGTAGCTTAGAACAAGGAGATGGACGTAAGATACTTTTTATCCCGTTTTTCTTCTTTTAACAAACCTATGAACCAAAATACATAAACAATAAAGAATCATTAAAATACCGAATTTTTAATTCGTATTTAATAAAAAAAATTACTTTATAAAATCCAAAATCTGATTGATAAAAAAACCAACATAATTGCCTCTAAGGCAGAAAGGATTAGTTTTTTTTTGGAATATATATAGCTTATAGGCTACTTTTAACGGGTGAAACCGTGGGGAGCGGCTAGTAATATAATAAATAAATATATGTTAAAATGGCTTGTACTATAGGTAAAAAGATAGGGTAAATAAAAATATTGAAATTTATGGATGGCCACGTTCAAATGACAAAACGTCTCTTTAGCAAAATGACTAATTTCGCAATTTTTTTGCATAATGTCCAAAAATAATTTCAGGGTCATCAAAGCTGACTCCAGAAGCAATAGAAGTATTATCGCGGGTCCAAAAGAAGTATGGTAATCAGTATTCAAGTGTGTTTACGATAGAGCATTTGCCTACGAAGGAACAAATTCTGGCTGAGTTTGCTAAACGCAAAGACTACGAAGTGTATGTAACCGCTGAGCATAAATGTGAATTGTGCTACCGAGGATTCAAGTATAGAAAGCAGTTAGATTATCATGTGAAGGTGTTTCATGATGTAAGTACATACAATAATTTGATTTGATTTTATTTTATTTTATTTGATTTTATTTTATTTTATTTTATTTTATTTTATTGCATTGCATTTTATTTTATTTTATGTTTTAAAATAACATAGTGAATAACACGAATGCACTCTGCTTGATTCAAAACAATGATAATTACATACCTATCATAAAAGCAGTTAGATTATCATGTGAAGGTGTTTCATGATGTAAGTACATACAATTATTTTATTTTATTTTATTATATATTTTTTATTGTATTTTATTTTATGTTTTAAAATAACATAGTGAATAATTATATAATACAATCACAAATACACTCTGCTTGATTCAAAACATTGATAATTACATACCTATCATAAAAAAAAGAAACTTGTATCATGTAACTTGTCATTTTTATCTTTAATATGATGCCTCTTTCACCATAGAATCTGTTCGCCTTTGGAACAATTTACCGGTGTCGATTCGGCACTCTGAGTCTGCAAAGTTTTAAAGATAAAGTTAAAAACTTTTATTCGTCGCAAGTCGGTGTGAAGTAATTTACTGGTAGTTGGTACAACTCCAATTAATTTTATATTAATCAATTTTTGTTAAAGAAGGTATATATAAATATGTAATCAATCGGTATATGTATATATATATATATATATATTTAATTATATATATTTATATTATATAGTATGTATATTTGTTTGTATGTTTAGATATTATTTGTATATATATTTTAGTATTGTAGGACAACTTATTGAAATAGTTTTAGTTCATTTTGTTTTTACCTGTACATCAAAGCCCAAAATTCTAAGCTACAGATTCATCCAATTCAAAGGTTGTCTGGATGAGATCGCTCTAAGCGATAAGACCGCCTGTTGTGCTAGTACTAGTTTATTGTGTAAATTTTTCTTTTTGTAAATTGTTTTCTTTTTTACGGTGTACAATAAAGTGTTGATCTATCTATCTATCTATCTTGTTTGCAAAAGTCAGGATACAAAATTGTATGAATTTCACGCAGTTTATGTGCATAGTTGGTATGGAAATTTCTCCTGTTGCATTGCAATCAAAGTTTCGTGATCACCCCACTGATCTATGTGCGCTTTGGTAGTTATTTAATTCCATTTCCAGCCGGACTTACCGCACTATTGCGCCGTCTGCCAGATGCGCTTCAAAAGCCGGCACGCGCTATTAAAGCACCGAGCTGGCCACCGGGCCGTGTACAAATGTAAACTTTGTCCTTTAGTCACTAACTATAGGTATGATTTAGTTTTAATTAAATAATAAATAAATAAATAATATGACATCTCACACAGCGCCATCTAGCCCCAAACTAAGCTAAGCTTGTGCTATGGAAACCAGATAACTGATACAATACTTAGATACTTTTTGTTTGTAAATACATACATCACACAAATATTATAAAGGCGAAAGTTTGTATGTGTGTATGTTTGTATGTTTAATACTCCTTCACGCTCAAACGGCTGAATGGATTTGGATGAAATTTGGTACCTAGATAGCTTATACACTGGATTAACATATAGGCTACATTTTATCCCGGAAAAGTGAAATTTTGCCGTGGGATGAGCAAATAATTAAAATACTTTTTTTACCGCGGGGCGCAACTAGTAGAATATAATATAACACCTAAACACAGAACAAACTTCGATGTTCATCACACAAATGTTTGTCCTGGGTGGGAATCGAACCCACAATCCACAGTTCAGAAGGCAGGGTTACCACCAACTGAGCTAACGGGTCAGTCAATTTGTACATGTATGTTGCGTTTTCTTTTATGTAAGGAATTATATGACGAGCTATTCGTTCGCCTGATGTTAAGCGACACGGCTGCCCATATTATATGCACTCAGAACTCTATAGAGTTTGACAGCCTCTGTGGCGTGGTGGTTGAGCAGGTCGGCGGCGGGTTCGATTCCCGCGGCAGGACAAGTATTTGTGCACAGAAAAAAAAACCGCAAATACTTGAGTCTGGGTGTTGTGGGACCATGGTCGTCGTAGTTCCTGGGTCCCTAGACACAGGGAATCCTAGTTAGGGTCCAGGATCTATCTATGTGATCGTTGGGCGTTATTATTATTATATTTGTACGAGCTTCTGCCCGCAGCTTCGCCCGCGGCGTGGCCTATGGGAAAATAATTCAACCACCCATTTCGCCCTCTTAAGGGTGGAATTTCGTAAAATCCTTTCTTAGCGGATGCCTACGTCATAACATCTACCTGCATGCCAAATTTCAGCCCGATCCGTCCAGTGGTTTGGGCTGTGCTTTGATAGACCACTATGTCAGTCAGTCAGTCAGTCAGTCACCTTTGAGTTATATATATTTAGACTAATCTTTTTTTAAATATTCCATTAACTCATGGTACATTTCGACAAGTTCCAAAACGCCCACAATGTCATTTCAGAACTGCGATGGTGAATCACTACCATCAACACAAAGGAGTGGTTTACAGGTGTGAACTGTGCGTGGGCATATTCAAGTGAGTAGCAATAAAGAATGAGCTAGTCATTCGCCTGATCTTAAGCGACACGGCTGCCTAGTTCTGTTGCAGTGTCACTCGGAACTCTAAAGTATAGAGTTTCGCGTAACACTGCACTGCGCACATCATCCTGAGACATCAGCACAGTCTGGTAATAAGATTACTCGACTGTGAGATCAGATCATAAAGTCTCAATTGCCCAGTAATTTCACTAGCTACAGTGCCCTTCAAGCCGGAACACAGCTTACTGCTTGGCGGCAGAATAACTGGCAAAGCGGTGGTTCCTACTTAGACGAACTTTGCAGAAAAGTCCTACCACCTAGTAGTAATATAATAATTGAAGGGTTGAGAATAAAAAGAGTTTAACTGTCAAATTGACAGTTTCGAGAAAATTGACTTTAAACGTCAACGGCGTCATTTTAATGTAGAGTGCTTCTAAGGTAATAGAAAAGGTTTACGTAAGTTTCAGTTGCTTGAAAATGTTTTAATTCTATTTAAAATTACTAAATATAGTACTAATTCATACAATCAATGTAAAAATATAATATAATAAAATAAATATAGTAATGTTTTTATGCTAAGCGAACTGTATTCCTGTGACAGATAAACCGTTTTTAGACTCAAAATCTCTAGATTTAAGCCTCATTTCGGTATTTTGAGAATGTATTATTGTAGATAATTTCACGCTAAATCCAACGATACAAATAAGTCATTTTGTGAAAAAAATCAGTTAAACCCTTTTTGTTCTCACCCCTTCAATTAACAAGTGAAACTTTGCACACAGGAGTAAGTCTTGTTTGAGTGCTCACATGAACTACATGCATCAGTCGCAGTATATCTGTGGAATGTGTGCGCGAACTTTCGCTTCGGACGCGGGGCTCCGCCAGCACAGGATACGGACGCATGACGTATGTAATTTACATATAATAAAGTCAAAGTCAAAAGATTTATTGCAAATAGGCTAATTTTAGCACTTTTACAAGTCAACATTATATTAGGTACTTCAAATTAAGTTATTTCACTAAGCATATAAAATTAAAAAGTGCTTATTGTCAAATAATATATAGCCTCCTGATAGATCCTGTATTATATATAAGTTCATGTTAATAATAGGCTTAATTCATAAATATAAAAAATTATCTAACAAAAAGCACGGTCCCAGGTGTCTGTGGAAATGCAGATTAATAAAAAAAAATAATAATAATATATAGCAAGCCCATTACAATGTATGAGTTTGAAAAAAAAGCAGTTCTCTTTCTCACTGGTGCAAGCAATCCGGCACAATGCAGAATTGAAAACTTTGATCCGAAAGAAGAAGCTACAAGAAACTTTACAGTGATGTATTTTTTTTCCTTCTTTCTACTGTCTTTTACAATGTATATAATTCATTACAGTTGAGATAATGAATATGTTACAAAAGTAACCACCACGTCACACCGGTGCAAGAAAAATACTAATAATAATAATAACACCCAACGATCACATACTTCCTGGACCCTAACTAGGATTCCCTGTGTCTAGGGACACGAAAACTACGAGGACCATGGTTCCACCCAGACACAGAACAAGTTAAACTTTTTTTTCTGTGCACAAATACTTGTTTTGCTACGAGCGGGAATCGAACCCGCCGTCTTCAGGCTATGAGCCGACCTGTTTAACCACCACACCACAGATGTCTATGATGTTTGTGCTACGAATAAATGTAGTGTTTTCTTTCTTTAATTTATTGGCCGTTCTAATTAGAAGTGGTCATTTGGAGAAGACATTATTTCGAAAAATGGTCATTTTGAGAAATGAACATTTCTAGAAGTGGTCATTTTGTGATAGAATATTTTGAGAAGTGGACATTTATAGAAGTGGTCATTTCGAGGTGTGGTCATTTTCAGAAGTGATCATAATGAGAATTGGTCGTTTCGAAAATTGGCTATTTTGATAATGGGTCATTTTGAGAAGTGGTCTTTCTGCAACTAGTCTTTTTATACATTCAGAATCAAGTGGTAACTGAAAGTCCGGAGACGCGATCGTGCGTGAAATGCAACGTGCTGTTTGTCTCGGAGGAAGTGTACCAGAAACATTTGCACAAGTCGCACGCTGAAGACAACAGCGGGTACTACGTGTACAAGAAAAGGAAGCGTGTCGCGCCTAGAACTAAGCCTAATTTCGTTTGTCGCGTGGTAAGTGGAACACAATTACAATAAATTTATCATGATCATCATTTATCATGATCATCATTTATCATGATCATCCATTATCATCATTTATCATGGTCATTGTTTATCATTATCATCGTTTATCGTTATCATAATTTATCATTATCATCATTATTAATTAGCACATTTACGTTCGCAGATAATTCACTTTGTCAAAATGTAGTCAAAATGTATAAATTCTATAGACAAAGTACATAAATAGGAAATATTGGATTTTTTCCTATTTTTATTTTGTTATTGCTGAAAATTTGGAGAAGTACGTTTATAGAGTTATAACTTATTAGTCATTAAAACTATTTTATTTTAGAAAAACTAATGTAATTTCAAAAAAATACTTTACGCACGCTTGACTTGTAGCGTAAGCTGGTGAATGTGTAACGAGGTGAACGGAAGTTGTTGGTTAACGTAGATCTACATTGTCAAATAATAAAGAAAAAAAATTACTTAAAATTTTTATTATTCTTATTATTACACCGGCCGATAGATGGAGCTAAACTAAAGAAATTTTTACTTCAGTCGTGTGGTACTAAAGCACACTCGTTTTTTTATTTACACTATTTTACATATGATTATTTTGACGTCACTTTCATGTCATAATACGCGATTTTACGCAACGCCTTCACATATATGCGTTCTACTGTTTCTAATCTTGCTGAATTTCTTCAGTTTGTCCTGAGCGGTATGGAGCGAGGGGGACAGGTTGACGTGATCTACACTGATTTCGAAAAAGCCTTCGATCGGGTAGACCACGTCATCCTGTTGGCCAAATTAGAAAGGTTAGGTATCCACGGGGACTTGCTACGGTGGATAAAATCCTACCTGTCAAACAGATCCCAGGCAGTTGTGGTCGGGGGGTACAGGTCTGACTTCATCAGCATACCTTCAGGAATTCCGCAGGGCTCACATCTCGGTCCTCTTCTCTACAACGCTTATATTTACGATATATATACCTGTTTTGACTCTGTTAAATATCTTTTATATGCAGACGACAAAAAGATTTTTTTATAAAATAAATAATGTCCAAGATTGTACCTACCTTCAAAACACCCTTAATAAGCTCTCCCATTATTACTCCATCAACAAGATAACTGTGAATGTACAAAAATGCCAGCAAATCTCGTTTACTCGCAAGCGATATCCCATTGACTTTACATACACGATTAATAATGTTGCTCTCGATAAAGTAGAAGTAGTACGCGATTTAGGTGTTATTCTTGATAAAAAACTAACTATGACGGAACATATTGACGCCATTGTGGACAAGGCCTACAAAAACCTTGGGTTCGTACTTCGTAACTGTAAACCTTTTTCTAACCTGAATTGCGTCAAAAGCGTCTATTATGCATATGTCCGAAGTGTCCTTGAGTATGCGCGTAGTATCTGGTCTCCTTATTATATAACGTATATACAACGTATAGAAAAAATTCAAGCCAAATTTATTAAACACCTGAATTACAGAGTTCATACCTATTCTGATTATAGCATAGGCTGCACTCGTCACAAAATTATGCCTTTAGTAGATAGACGTACATTACTGGACGTAATGTTGTTGTATAACATAGTTAACGGTCACCTGGATGCTCCGGTTTTATTATCTAATTTATTTATTTATTTATTTATTTGTTAAATACACAGTGAACTTACAGCTACGCCAAAACATTCACATTGTTACACTAAGTTCTTATATGGACTAAGCAATATATATTTATAAAGGCGACTAATGGGGTCAGTATGTATGTCAGCATCTTGGACTTCGCTTATGAAGCGGTTGATAACAGCTACAGCCCTTGCCGTTGGTGCATTATGAGCGTGCCACGTGCGTAAGGCAGGAGGCGCAGCAAACAGCTGGTGGCGACGTCTTTGACCCGCGCGGATGTAGTTTTGCGGTACAAAGTAGTGTAATCTGCTTAGCACTGAAGGATTGTCTACCTCGTTACGCATCAATAGGCAGTAATGTATAATTAATAATAGTTTACGTCGAAGCTCCAACGTTACAAGACCCACCATTCCCGATACAAATAGTGAAGGAAAAAGAAAGGGATAGTATCCATACGCTCTTTTATAGAGATACCTTGCGAACTTTCGCTGCACTCTTTCGATCATGACGGTATATTTTTTAGTCCTCGGATCCCAAACAATAGCCCCAAATTCGAGTGCGCTACGGACATATGCGTTGTACAGCATAATGGGAATGTTCATATCCTGAAATTGGGCAGAACTTCGAGTTATAAAACCCAGGGTTCTATTGGCCTTTTTACATATACTTGTAATATGTTCGCTAAAATTAAGCCTATTATCCATAGTGACGCCTAAGTCACGGATTGAGTCAACCCGCTCCAATACGTTTTGATCAAGGGTATACGGATATCTAACCGGTACAAGCGATCTCGAATAAGTGACTACTTTACACTTGGACACATTAAAATTTAAGTTGTTTAATTCTGCCCATTTAGCAACTGCATCTATATCGTGCTGGAGGTTTGTACAATCAGAATATTAATATTAATGTCCCCAGAAAGCGTACACAGCATACAACATTGTTTTTACCCCCTTTTCAAAATACGAAATATGCAAGCAACGCCCCTATTTCACGTATCAGCTCAACATACAATAAGAAATTTTCGGATCTCGATATCTTTAAACTTCCAAAAATACCTTCAAAAACAAGGTATTCCAACAGTTACTGGGTACGGAATAAGTTATTTCCTATCTATATAATTATACAAAACACACACACACACACAAACACACACAAATAAACACACACACACACACAAACACACACAAATAAACACACACACACACACAAACAAACACACACACACACACACACACACACACACACACACACACACACCCAGACACGCGTGCATAAATTACCTATTATTAATTAATTAAACTTTAATACTAATAATCATACACCTAACCCTACAACCTTAGCACACACTCATTATCGCTCTTTAAAACATGCGTAATGCAGTGCGAGCTGTGTCTCTTTGATTATAAAACTTGTGTTACTATCGAGACCCATTATTGGCTACATTAATATTCTGATTTTATGTAATTACTATCAATATTATCCTAATGCTGTTGGTCTTTTAATAAATAAATAAATAATATAATAATATATAGTATACAATAATAAATAGTATATATACAATAGTATAATATACAATAATAAATAGTATAAATAATATATATATATATATACATATATATATATATATGTATATATAGGAGGAACGGGTTGTGCGTAGGTTGCAACCTATATAACTATAGGCATTCAGCATGCGCACCGGGTCGTGTCCTGCGCAAGAAATTATCCGTAGTACACCGAGCGCTCCCTTTATATAGCCAATGGGTGGGGGAGCGATGATAGTTGCCGGTGTTGCCACTGTAATAAATTTAAATGCTGCCACAGGGTAAATTACGGTACTGCCCGCTGCGGACAGAGTTTATTACTGGACGTTGCCACCGTCATATATATAAGTTAAGTAAAGCCCTGCCTTCTGAACTAACTGGCCCGATAACTCAGTTGGTAGTAGCTCTGCCTTCTGAACTGTGGGTTCGATTCCCACTCAGGACAAACATTTGTGTGATGAACATAGATGTTTGTTCTGTGTCTGGGTCCAATAGCAATAGCGTCCAATAGCTCAGTTGGTAGTATCCCTGCCTTCTGAACTGCAGGTAGTAGGTTCGATTCCCAGGTGATGAACATCGATGTTTGTACTGTGTCTGGGTGTTTATATTGTATTCTATGTATGTATTTACAAACAAAAAAGTATCTAAGTATTGTATCAGTTATCTGGTTCCCATAGCACAAGCTTTGTTTATTTTGGGGCTAGATGGCGTTTTGTGAGATGTCCACACATATTATTATTATTATTATTAAAGTTGTAAGTTGTATAATATATATATATATATATATATATATATATATATATATATGTTGTATATATATATATATATATATATATATAAACTTTGTTATGATTGCAGTGCAAGAAAGTGGAACACAGCTTCGGCCGCTTGCAGTGGCATTTTAAATGCGAACACCCGACTGAAAACTACGAAGTGTTGTACAGCGACCTGCACAAACACTTGTGCCACGTCTGTGGGAAGGGATACGCTGTAAGTGTCAACATCCTCATCATTATACAATTATTGTCAAAAACTCATTGAAAATATTCAAAAATATCACCATTATTATTAATCATCATTATCACCTAATCATTGAAAATGAAAAATAATCATTATTGTGATAATGGTGATTTTGGTGATCCAAATCATTGAAAATTTTAAATAATCAATATTATCACTAACTTATTGAAAACTTTAAAAAAACATCATCATTAATCGTTATTATCACTAACTCATTGACATTTTTGAATTTGAAAAAAATTATCATCGTCATTAAGCATTACTATTACCAACTCATTGAAAACTATTAAATATCACCATCATCTTCTTCTTCTAAATATATATAACTCAAAGGTGACTGACTGACTGACTGACTGACATGGTGATCTATCAACGCACAGCCCAAACCACTGGACGGATCGGGCTGAAATTCGGCATGCAGGTAGATGTTATGACGTAGGCATCCGCTAAGAAAGGGATTTTTCGAAATTCCACCCTTAAGAGGGTGAAATGGGTGGTTGAAATATTTTCCCATAGGCCACGCCGCGGGCGAAGCTGCGGGCAGAAGATTGTCATTAATAATTATTATCAGCGAAATCTTTGAAAAAATCATCTTTATCATTAATTATTATTATTCACAATTTTTTTTCCTGAAACAATTGTCATTTTTACCGGACCAAATTAGCTCCCAAACGGATGAACCCGTTTTGACTTTGTTTTGTTTGAAAGGTGACCTTTACTAGGTGGTAGGACTTTTCTGCAAAGTTCGTCTAGGTAGGTACCACCGCTTTGCCAGTTATTCTGCCGCCAAGCAGTAGTGAGCAAGCACTACTGTGTTCCGGTTTGAAGGACACTGTAGCTAGCGAAATGACTGGGCAAATGAGACTTTATGATCTGATCTCACAGTCGAGTAATCTTATTACGACTGTGCTGATGTCTCAGGATGATGTGCGCAGTGCAGTGTCACGCGACGCTTTACCTATATTTTAGAGTTCCGAGTGACACTGTTCTGTTATAGGCAGCCGTGTCGCTTAACATCAGGTGAACGGCTAGCTCGTCACGTCATTCATTAACATAAAAAAAGGAAAAATTACATAATTATTATATTACTTTTTTTTTTTATTTTATTTATTCATCAACAGAATTGTAGCATCATTACAGATAAATACCCAATGCGATGTTACAACTTATAATAAATATTATTATTACAATATGTATTTGTAGTTAAGATATACTATTAATTTCTATATATCTTAGAGCTACTTCTGTGAAGTTCGACAGGCTGCAGTTGAAAATCCTCTCAGATATTAAATTAATCCAACGTATGGCGCACGTAATATAATCTTATCATCGCATATATACATTTAAGTAAGTAATCAATTTTGTTGCTTTCTCCAGAACATAACGGATTTGACCGAACACAAGCATCTTCATACCGGCGCGAGGCCGTACGCATGCGATAAATGTCCCAAAGCATTCCATAGGAAACTAAACTTAAGGAACCATCTCGAGAGACATTTACCCCCTGCAAGGGAGTGCCAACAATGCGGCAAGAAATTCGTCAGTGCTGCCAATCTAAACAACCATATGAAGGTTGGTAAAAGTTAAGTTATAATAGGAATTGACTTGACTTGACTGGCCCGATAGCTCAGTTGGTAGTATCCCTGCCTTCTGAACTGCAGGTCGTGGGTTCGATTCCCACTCAGGACAAACATTTGTGTGATGAACATCGATGTTTGTTCTGTGTCTGGGTGTTATATTGTATTCTATGTATGTATTTACAAACAAAGTATCTAAGTATTGTATCAGTTATCCGGTTCCCATAGTACAAGCTTTGCTTAGTTTGGGGCTAGATGGCGTTGTGTGAGATGTCCGCACATATTATTATATTATATTTTGGCGGGAAAACGAAAAAGTTCGCGTCGCCGCATTGTATTATATTCCAAAATTTGTGTTATTTTCAGTGTTAGTGCATAAAATTGGTGGCATTTTATTCGTTAAGTGCTGAATTATAAGCATGAGTGTGGGAAAATGGTATAATGATGGTGAAACGTTTCTTTTCGTGTTGTTTCCAAAACTCCATAGAAGCTTCAAGTAAAGTTGCCACCACTTTACTAGGAGTATGACTTATGACTTGACACATATTTGCGTGAAATATCATTAACTCGATAAATGATCAACTTGACACTGGCTAAATACACAAAAGTGTGGAGGCAAAACTTAAAAAAAAACACCGGTGTTTTTATTTTAATGAATCTTCTCTCCAACAGATGCATATCGGCGCTCGACATTTCGTATGCGAGATATGCGCCAAAACATTCCTACATCGTTGTTCCCTGAACGCGCACATTCGCGGGGTTCATCATCACATCAGAAGAGTCAGGAAGAATGTCAAACCTATAGATTAACTAATTTATTTATTCAAAGTCAAAGTCAAAAAATTTATTGCAAATAGGCTAATTTTAGCACATTTACAAGTCAAAATTATATTAGGTACTTAAAATTAAGTTATTTCACTAACCATATAAAATTACAAAGTGCTTATTGTCAAATAATATATAGCAAGCCCATTAAAATATATGAGTTTGAAAAAAAGCAGTTCTCTTTCTCACTACTGGTGCAAGCAATCCGGCACAATGGATCCGTGGAATGGAATTTAAAAAGGATCCGTGGTACTACAAATACTTAAACAAGACTTACTCCAAAGGTTGTCTGGAAGAGATCGTTCTTACCGATAAGACCGCCCATTGTACTTATTATGTAATTCTCTTTTCTACATGTTTATTTTAGGTGTCTTAAGCGTTTTGTATTGTGTGTACTCTAGTATATATATGAATCAGTTATATTTAATTTATTGATTTTATTTATTAAACGTATCTATATTATCTCTATTATTATTATTTTTTTCATAAATTTCATTATTCTCAATTTTACTCAATTCGTTTACACCACCGACTTCTATCTCTCTAACAATTCTTTCCATCCAAAGGTTGACTGGAAGAGATCGCTTTCAGCGATAAGTCCGCCCATTGTACTATAGCTTTAAGTTTCATCATCTGGAACTGTTTTTTCTTCTGATAAAGAATTTTTGTATTGTATTGTATTGTACTTAAATCAGCTGGGCGATCGCGTAACTCGATTGCAAACTATAGAAACACAAACTTGTGTGGATTTGACAGTTTGAATACGCAGTTTATGTGCATAGTTTGACAGCCTTGTGGTGTGGTGGTTTAGCATGTCGGCCCATGACCCGGAGGCGGCGGGTTCGATTCCCGCGACAGTGCATGTTTTAGTGCACAGAAAAAAGCGCAAATACTTGTTCTGAGTCTGGGTGTTGTGGGAGCATGGTCCTCGTAGTTCCTGGGTCCCTAGACACAGGGAATCCTAGTTAGGGTCCAGGATCTATGTATGTGATCGTTGGGCGTTATTATTATTATTATTATAATTAATCGGAAGTCCAAAATATAAAGTTTCGCGTGACACTGCACTGCGCACATCATCCTGAGACATCAGCACAGTCTGGTAATAAGATTACTCGACTGTGAGATCAGATTATAAAGTCTCAATTGCCCAGTAATTTCACTAGCTACAGTGCCCTTCAAACCGGAACATAGTGCTTACACACTACTGCTTGCAGAATAACTGGCAAAGCGGTGGTACCTACCTAGACGAACTTTGCAGAAAAGTCCTACCACCTAGTATACCTGAATACGCAGTTTATGTACATAGTATGGAATCAGCTGTTGCATTGTAATCAACTTTTTGTGACAGGGGTCGGTAACCTTTAGAGTCGGAATATCTAAAAAATCGGAAATGACATTAAAAAATTTTTAAACAAAAAAATTCTTTACAACGAATGGTACTTGTTTAAATGTGTTTTTTATAAATAAAATAATATTTGCGTATGGAACTAAAAAGCCCCAGTTTCACATATAAGCCGCAGGTTACCCACCCCTGATCCATCAAACGTGTGTTTAATAATACAAAACAGCAGTTTAATCGTAGTTTAAGGCTTGTTTAAATATTTTGTGGTATTACGGTATATGTTTAAGTAATATATTTATATAGCTTCACTGTTGTTTGTTTTATTTTGAAGCGATTACTATATCACCTTTCACAATAGATATGAGATATTTGTAAAGAGTTAGTAGCAACAGAAAAATATTGAAATAAATTGAAGGGTTGAGAATAAAAAGGGTTTAACTGTCAAATTGATAGTTTCGAGAAAATTTGCTAAACGTCAACTGCGTCATTTTAATGTAGAGTGCTTATAAGGTAATAGAAAAGGTTCATGTAAGTTTCAGTTGCTTGAAAATGTATTAATTCTATTTTAAAATACAAAATATAGTACTAATTCATACAATTATTGTAAAAAATAATAAAATAAATATAATAATGTTTTTATGCTAAGCGAACTGTATTCCTATGTCAGATAAACCGTTTTTAGACTAACAATCTCGATATTTAAGCCTCATTTCGATATTTTGAGAATATATTTTGTAGATAATTTCACGCTGAATCCAACGATAAGTCATAAGTCATTTTGGGAAAAATATCAGTTCAACCCTTTTTGTTCTCAGCCCTTCAATTGATTGATTTAATGAATTGCATAATACATATTGAGTACTTGCCTGCTTCAATAGGTAATTAATTAAATAAATGCTTGAAATCTATATCTAATCTGACAGCCTCTATGGTGTGGTGGTTGAGCAGGTCGGCTCATAACCCGGAGGCGGCGGGTTCGATTCCCGCGGCATGACAAGTATTAGTACACAGAAAATAAAACCCAAATACTTTTTCTTTGGGTGTTGTGGGTCCCTAGTTGGGGTCCCCATTTGTAATATTGACAATGGTGTCGATTCTGTGTCGCATACTCTAAAGCTAAACGAAATTAACATATTTGCGTCTTTTTCATTTCCCCTTTATCAGAAGAGTACCGCCATACTTTAAGTTTACTTTAGTTTTAGAGAATGCGACACAGAATCAACACCAATGGCGATCAACGAGAACTATTTTCAACTTCCGTTCGCATTCACCAGCTTACTCCCCAAGTCAAGCGTGCGTAAAGAAGTTTTACTTCAAAAACCTTCATATAAAGGTAAAATAAAACAAGATGGCGTTTTCAAATTTTAATTTATTCAATAAGCTAGTCTGTAGGTTCGCGCGGTTTCCTAGTTCGCCGGATGTGTTGGTGAACTCCTCGCACGTGGGCGGTAAGCGACGACGCGTGGAGGAAACTTTTGGAGCAGATGTCGCAAACGTGGAGCTTCGCGCCAATGTGACACTACGGACATAGGAAACAGGGTTTAGAATACTCTGCCTGATGTACTGGAGATACAACCTACGGACATAGGAAACAGGGTTTAGAATACTCTGCCTGATGTACTGGAGATACAACCTACGGACATAGGAAACAGGGTTTTGAATACTCTGTCTGATGATGTACTGGAGATACAACCTACGGACATAGGAAACAGGGTTTAGAATACTCTGTCTGATGATGTACTGCAGATACAACCTACGGACATAGGAAACAGGGTTTAGAATACTCTGTCTGATGATGTACTGGAGATATAACCTATGGACATAGTTAACAGGGTTTAAAATACTTTGTCAGTTGATGTATTGGAGATACAACCTACGGACATAGGAAACAGGGTTTAGAATACTCTATCTGTTGATGTACTGGAGATATAACCTACGGATATAGGAAACTGGGTTTAAAATACTCTGTAGATACAAACTATAGACACAGGAAACAGAGTTTATAATACTCTGTTGATGTACTGGAAATACAACCTACGGACATAGGAAACAGGGTTTAGAATACTCTATCTGTAGATACAACCTACGGATATAGGAAACAGGGTTTAGAATACTCTACCTGTAGATACAACCTCCGAACATAGGAAACAGGGTTTAAAATACTTTGTCAGTTGATGTACTGTAGATATAACCTACGGACATAGGAAACAGGGTTTAAAATACTCTATCTGTTTATGTACTGGAGATATAACCTACGGACATAGGTAACAGGGTTTAAAATACTCTGTCTGTAGATGTACTGGAGATACATCCTACGGTCATAGGAAACAGGGTTTAGAATACTCTGTCAGTTGATGTACTGTAGATACAACCTACGGACATAGGAAACAGGGTTTAGACACCTCACCACAGAGGCTAAATTACCTTGATATGACAGCTAAGGTTGGCCGAGCTGGAGAACCGTTTCCCGCAGTGTTTGCACTCGCGCCGTTTGGGGAGATGTCGCTCCATATGGCATTTAAGGTTGATTTTCCGGTGGAATGTTTTATTACACTGGTCGCACGCGTACGGTCGGGCTCCAGTATGGACGTGCTCATGCTCGTTGTACTGGGTTATATTCTGTAGGAGGGAAACGGCTTTCTCTAAATAAATCTAAATATATATAACTCAAAGGTGACTGACTGACATAGTGATCTATCAACGCACAGCCCAAACCACTGGACGGATCGGGCTGAAATTTGGCAGGTAGATGTTATGACGTAGGCATCCGCTAAGGATTTTTCGAAATTCCACCCATAAGAGGGTGAAATGGGTGGTTGAATTATTTTCCCATAGGACACGCCGCGGGCGAAGCTGCGGGCTGAAACTCGTTATATAATAACTGCCCGCGGCTTCGCCCGCGTAGTCTATAGCAAACGAAGATTTTTTTTATAAATAATTCAACCACTTTCCTTATATGCACGCCTAATCAAATTGTTTCTCTGCACGCCTTGGTTGACTGATAGAAAATGCTGTTAGCATTAATTCCTCTTTTGTACTTATTATGTGCATAAAGTATTAAATAAATAAATAAACCGCCCATTTCACCCTCTTAGGGGTGGAATTTCGAAAAACCCTTTCTTAGTGGATACTATAATACGATAATATATGATAATTGGTACTTACACGAAATCCTTTCCCACACAAATGACAGAGATGGTTAACGTGATCTTGGTACATCGGTGTGTCAGGATGTACAGTCTTGAAATGCCAAAACAACGCACCGTAACTATGCTCCGTTTTATTACACTGAAAAAGAAAATAAAAAATAATGGTGCAAAAGATGGTGTAGAACTGGAGATAGTGTACAAGATGTGGTGTAGAAATGTAGATAGTGTACAAGGGATGATGTAGAAATGTAGATAATGTACAAGAAATGGTGTAGAAATGTAGATAGTGTACAAGACATGGTGTAGAAATGTAGATAGTGTACAAGAGATGGTGTAGAAATGTAGATAGTGTACAAGAGACGGTGTAGAAATGTCAATAGTGTACAAGAGATGGAGTAGAAATGTAGATAGTGTACAAGAGATGGTGTAGAAATGTAGATAGTGTACAAGATATGGTGTAGAAATGTCAATAGTGTACAAGACATGGTGTAGAAATGTAGATAGTGTACAAGAGATGTAGTAGAAATGTAGATAGTGTACAAGAGATGTAGTAGAAATGTAGATAGTGTACAAGAGATGTAGTAGAAATGTAGATAGTGTACAAGAGACGGTGTAGAAATGTAGATAGTGTACAAGAGATGATGTAGAAATGTAGATAGTGTACAAGAGATGTAGTAGAAATGTAGATAGTGTACAAGACATGGTGTAGAAATGTAGATAGTGTACAAGAGATGGTGTAGAAATGTAGATAGTGTACAAGAGATGGTGTAGAAATGTAGATAGTGTACAAGACATGGTGTAGAAATGTAGATAGTGTACAAGACATGGTGTAGAAATGTAGATAGTGTACAAGACATGGTGTAGAAATGTAGATAGTGTACAAGAGATGTAGTAGAAATGTAGATAGTGTACAAGAGATGTAGTAGAAATGTAGATAGTGTACAAGAGATGTAGTAGAAATGTAGATAGTGTACAAGAGACGGTGTAGAAATGTCAATAGTGTACAAGACATGGTGTAGAAATGTAGATAGTGTACAAGAGATGGTGTAGAAATGTAGATAGTGTACAAGAGATGGTGTAGAAATGTAGATAGTGTACAAGATATGGTGTAGAAATGTAGATAGTGTACAAGAGATGGTGTAGAAATGTAGATAGTGTACAAGAGATGTAGTAGAAATGTAGATAGTGTACAAGAGATGTAGTAGAAATGTAGATAGTGTACAAGAGATGTAGTAGAAATGTAGATAGTGTACAAGAGACGGTGTAGAAATGTCAATAGTGTACAAGAGATGGAGTAGAAATGTAGATAGTGTACAAGAGATGGTGTAGAAATGTAGATAGTGTACAAGATATGGTGTAGAAATGTCAATAGTGTACAAGAGATGGAGTAGAAATGTAGATAGTGTACAAGAGATGGTGTAGAAATGTAGATAGTGTACAAGAGATGTAGTAGAAATGTAGATAGTGTACAAGAGATGTAGTAGAAATGTAGATAGTGTACAAGAGATGTAGTAGAAATGTAGATAGTGTACAAGAGATGGTGTAGAAATGTAGATAGTGTACAAGAGATGGTGTAGAAATGTAGATAGTGTACAAGACATGGTGTAGAAATGTAGATAGTGTACAAGAGATGTAGTAGAAATGTAGATAGTGTACAAGAGATGTAGTAGAAATGTAGATAGTGTACAAGAGATGTAGTAGAAATGTAGATAGTGTACAAGAGACGGTGTAGAAATGTCAATAGTGTACAAGACATGGTGTAGAAATGTAGATAGTGTACAAGAGATGGTGTAGAAATGTAGATAGTGTACAAGAGATGGTGTAGAAATGTAGATAGTGTACAAGATATGGTGTAGAAATGTAGATAGTGTACAAGAGATGGTGTAGAAATGTAGATAGTGTACAAGAGATGGTGTAGAAATGTAGATAGTGTACAAGAGATGTAGTAGAAATGTAGATAGTGTACAAGAGATGTAGTAGAAATGTAGATAGTGTACAAGAGACGGTGTAGAAATGTCAATAGTGTACAAGACATGGTGTAGAAATGTAGATAGTGTACAAGAGATGGTGTTGAAATGTAGATAGTGTACAAGAGATGGTGTAGTAATTTAGTCTACAAGTGTAGATATAATAAGTGGAAAAATAGTCCTTATTCTTACATACCACAGAGCACACATAGTTCGGCAGTTTCAGGAACTTCCGCGTCCGAGTCTTGAACACGCCGACTCCGTTGCTGTCCGTATACCGAGGCCTGCCGTGTATCGAAACGAGATGTTGCTTTATAGCGTAATCCGATGTAAACGTCGCATCACATATATCACATTTTTTTATTTCGATATTCCTAAATACTTTACCCACGCCCTGAAATAAAAGGTTAGAATATGATAAAGTCAAAGTCAAAAGATTTATTGCACATAGGCTAATTTTAGCACTTTTACAAGTCAAAATTATATTAGGTACTTAAAATTAAGTTATTTCACTAAGCATACAAAATTACAAAGTGCTTATTGTTAAATAATATATAGCAAGCCCATTACAATATATGAGTTTGAAAAAAAAGCAGTTCTCTTTCTCACTACTGGTGCAAGCAATCCGGCACAATGCAGAATTGAAAACTTTGATCCGAAGCTTCGATTACAACTGTAAAGAAGAAGCTACAAGAAACTTTACAGTGATGTATTTTTTTTCTTCTTTCTACTGTCTTTTACTTGTCTTTGTTAGTAAAGTTGCCACCACTTTACTAGGAGAATGACTTTGACTAGACTATGACTTGATTTGATGACTTCGACTATGACTTGACACATATTTGCGTGAAATATCATTAACTTGATAAATAATCAATTACTTGACACTGCCTAAATACACAAAAGTGTGGAGCCAAAACATAAAAAAGTACTTATTTCTAATTGTGCATACACCACGAGCAAACCAGCTTCCGCAAGCAGCACCCGTTCACGAGCTTTGTCTTAATATTCTTTATGTTCTATTAATAATAATAATATGTGTGGACATCTCACACAGCGCCATCTAGCCCCAAACTAAGCAAAGCTTGTACTATGGGAACCAGATAACTGATACAATACTTTTTGTTTGTAAATACATATGACGGCGGCAACGTCCAGTTATAAACTCTATGCGCAGCGGGCAGTACCGTAATTTACCCTGTGGTAGCATTTAAATTTATTAAAGTGTGTGGGGGATGATGTGTTCTGTCTGGTCTCCCATTGTCAGGCGTGTTCTTATCTATGGTGCGGGGAATACCGAGGGAAACTAGGGTTCACTGAATAAATATATATATTTCGAGTCGGTACACATTATAAGTTAAACTACAACTTGACGCGGTATGGTGGAGAGACGACTGAGGAGGCCAGAGCGGCGCGGTCGCCGCGTGCAATAATTTCTGCCGCGTTAGCATTCTGTACCCCTACACAGTGGCAACATCGGCAACTATCATTGCTCCCCCAACCATCTGGCTATAAAAAGGGACCGCTCGGTGTACTACGGATCATTCTTGTTCCAGACACGGCCCAGTGCACTTGCAGAAGGCCTATAGTTATATAGGTTGCAACCTACGCACAACCCGTTTCTGCCGATACATACATAAAATACAATATAACACCCAGACACAGAACAAGCACCTATGTTCTTCACACAAATGTTTGTCCCGGGTGGGAATCGAACCCACAACCCGCAGTTCAGTAGGCAGGGTTACTACCAACTATCGGGCCAGTCTATGAAGTAATATGATGTAACTCACATTATCAGAGGGATGTTTCCGACTGCGATGCAGCTGCAGTCCAGCTTCGTTGGCAAAGTTCCGACCGCAAGCGTTGCAAACGTGACTTGTCGGATGCGCGGTTATACGATGGAGGGAAAGACCTGACCTACACCTAACAAAAAAACGAGTGTGCTTTACACCACACGACTGAAGTAAAACTTCTTTAGCTCCATCTATCGGCCGGTATAACTTTGTTTAATGTTAATGTCGCCATCTTGACAATTGAAGGAGTGAGATCAAAAAGAGTTTAACTGTTGTAAAAAAATTGATAGTTTCGAGAAAATTGACTTTAAACTTCAACGGCTTCATTTTAATGTAGAGTGCTCATAAGGTAATAGAAAAGGTTCATGTAAGACCTAATAGACATATAGACCTAATTCCTACAATTACTGTAAAAATATAATATAATGAATATAATAATGTTTTTATGCTAAGCGAACTGTATTCCTGTGTCAGATAAACCGTTTTTAAGCCTCAATTCGGTATTTTAAAAATGTATTATTGTAGATAATTTCACGCTGAATCCAACGATCCATAAGTCATTTTGTGAAAAAAGTCAGCTAAACCCTTTTGATCTCACCCCTTCAATTGTAAATTGTCATTTTACTGGAAATGCCAACATAATATACATATAATATTTATACCGCTGTTTTTAAAGGAACCAGTTGACCCGCCTCGGCTTCGCACGAGTGAATTAATAAAACCGATCGCGTTTTACTAATTCACTCGTGCGAAGCCGGGGGATAAAAGGGGAACGAACGGAACGGGATAAAAAGTATCCTATGCCCGTCTCCTGGTTCTAAGCTACCTCCTCACCAATATTCAGCCAAATCGGTTCAGCCGTTCTTGAGTTATAAATAGTGTAACTAACACGACTTTCTTTTATATATATATAGATTAGCAATTTTACAAGTCATAGATATATGTACTGAAAATAATTTAATAAACATCGAATGTTAAACATTTTAAATTTAAATAAAATTTAAATGTAGCAACCAATAACAATTGATTACTTAGCATAAACAAATTGTGATTCAAATTATTCTATAACAAAATACCTTTTTATACCTCATAGTCAATTAATAATAATAACGCCCAACGATCACATACATTGATCCTGGACCCTAACTAGGATTCTCTGGAACCATTAGCTACGAGGACCATGGCCACAACACCCAGACTCAGAACAAGTATTTGGGCTTTTTTCTGTGCACAAATACTTGTCCTGCCGCGGGAATCGAACCAGCAGCCTCCGGGTAATGAGCCGACCTGCTCAACCACCACACCACAGAGGCTAGCTATGCCTATAAGTACGTAAATCACACTAATATTATAAAGGCGAAAGTTTGTATGTGTGTATGTTTGTTACTCCTTCACGCTCAAACGGCTGAATGGATTTGGATACAAATCGGTACCAAGAGAGCTTATACACTAGAAAAATGCGTGAATACACGCATTTTTTTGTGTACAAATACTTGTCCTGCTGAATCGAATCCGCCGCTTCCGGATTATGAACCGACCTGCTCAACCACCATACCACAGAGGCTCACTAACACTAATTCACCTTTGAAACAAAAAAAAAATCGAATTCTGTTCGGGAACTACGATACCACAGACAGACAAACACACAAACGTCAAACTTTCACACCCTGTCAGTTTTACGTGGGTGTTTTTTTTGTGCATTTAGCCAGTGTCAAGTAACTGATAATTTCTCAAGTTAATATTAGGTACATTTGTGTCAAGTCAAGTCACAGTCCAAGTCATCAAGTCATAGTCTAGTCTAGTCAAGTCATACTCCTAGTAAAGTGGTGGCAACTTTACCAGAATCTTCTTTGGAGTTTTGGAAACAACACGAAAAGAAACGTTTCACCATCATTATACCACTTTCCCACACTCACGCCTGTAATCCAGCACTTAACGAATAAAATGCCACCATTGTTATGCACTAACACTGAAAATAACAAGTTTTGGAAAATAATACAATTCGGCGACGCGATCTTTTTCTTTTTCCCGTCAAAACTCCACGTCGGATGTTAAAAACTAAGAAATATTTTAAATCGCGCACGCGTCATCCCTTCGCTGTCGATCCCACAAACTTAGCGTGTTTGTGGGATACCGAATCTCTCGTAACCACTCCGTTGCTCTGCGCAAGTACTTTCATTGCGCTACTATATACAGGTTTACAAGAAAAATCGCGCTAAATCCGTTAAGGGCGTGGAGTACCCATTATTTCTGACTTATTTCACTATGAAACACCCTAGCCTAAACTTAGCCCTTTTCGAGATATTCGACTTTTAATTTTTTTATTGAAAATTGCCGATTTTTAGGCTACAAAATTTAATTATGTTTATTTTGTTAGGGGGCGAGTTGGCTGGACTGCAGTCGCGACCCCTTCTCGTCCCGGTACGGCGGACGAGTGCTCACGGGAGGGTTTTAGTGGGTTCGAGTCCCACATACCCCCTGGCAGGGAAGTGCAAGGGCATTTCCCCCACAAAAAAAGGTGTTTAATAGTGAAATAAGTCAGAAATGATGGGTAATCCACGCCCTTAACGGATCTAGCACGATTTTTCCTGTAACCCTGTATATTGTAGGCTCTGTGGTGTGGTAGTTGAGCAGGTCGGCTCATAACCCGGAGGCGGCGGGTTCGATTCAGCAGGACAAGTATTTGTGCACGGAAAAAACAGCGCAAATACTTGTTCTGAGTCCGGTGTGTGGGACCATTGTTTTCGTAGTTCCTGGTTCTAGAGAATTCTAGTTAGGATCCAGGATCTATGTATGTGATCGTTGGCCGTTATTATTATTATCATTATTATCATCATCATTATTATCATGATTATTATCATCATCATCATCATTATTATCATGATTATTATCATCATTATCATTATCATTATTATTTTATTATTATTATCACTCACTTAAACGTCGCGTCGCATTTATCGCAGGTGTACTTTTTCCCAGTGTGACTTCGAGAGTGGTCCACCATAACAGACCTGTAAAAAACATATGTGTAATGTAAACTTCAATGTTTGTTCTGTGTCCGGGTGTTATATTGTATTCTATGTATGCGACGGCGGCAACGTCCAGTTATAAACTCTATGCGCAGCGGGCAGTACCGTAATTTACCCTGTGGTAGCATTTAAATTTATTACAGTGGCAACACCGTCAGCTGTCATCGCTGCCCCACCCATCTGTCTATATAAAAGGAGCGCTCGGTGACTACGATCATTCTTGTTCCGGTCACGGCGCGGTGCACATGCTGGAGGCCTATAGTTTTATAGTTTGCCCGCCATGCCTAATTCATGCGGAGCCTATATTTTTTTTTTTTTTTTTTTTTTTTTTTGTTATGGTATGACGTGACGAGCTAGCCGTTCGCCTGATGTTAAACGACACGGCTGCCCATATCAGCCCGCAGTGTCACTCGGAACTCTAAAGTATAGAGTTTCGCGTGACACTGCACTGCGCACGTCATCCTGAGACATCAGCACAATCTAGTAATAAGATTACTAAACTGTGAGATCAGATCATAAAGTCTCATTTGCCCAGTAATTTCACTAGCTACAGTGCCCTTCAAACCGGAACACAGCAATGCTTGCGCACTACTGCTTGGCGGCAGAATAACTGGCAAAGCGGTGGTACCTACCTAGACGAACTTTGCAGTAAAGTCCTACCACCTAGTAAAATTAATAATATATGTATTTACTAACAAAAAGTATCTCAGTTATCTGGTTCCCATAATACAAGCTTTGCTAAGTTTGTGGCTAGATGGCGCTGTGTGAGATGTCCACACATATTATTATTATTATTGTAAAATTAACTTTTTTTTTATATTAGCGAATGATGTGACGAGCTAGTCGTTTACCTGATGTTAAGCAACACGGCCGCCCATAACAGAACAGTGTCACTCGGAACCCCAAAAGATAGTTTCACGCAACACTGCACTGCGCACATCATCCTGAGACATCAGCACAGACTGGTAATAAAATTACTCGACTGTGAGATCAGATCATAAAATCTCATTTGCCCAGTAATTTCGCTAGCTACAGTGCCCTTCAAACTTGAACACAGTAGTGCTTGCACACTACTGCTTGGCGGCAGAATAACTGGCAAAGCGGTGGTACGTACCTAGACGAACTTTGCAACAAAGTCCTACCACCTAGTAATCTACTATATAAAAATAAGTCGGGTTTTCCTTCCCGACGCTATAACTCCAGAACGCACGAACCGATTTCCACGGTTTTGCATTCGTTGGAAAGGTCTCGGGCTCCGTGAGGTTTGTAGCAAAGAAAATTCAGGAAAAATTCAGGACAAACCAACATTTTAAGTAGATGGCGCCGGTGCTTGATACATTGTTTTTCGTATATTATAAAATGTTTCATAAATAAACGTCCATCCGAGCGAAGCCGGGACGGGCTGCTAGTTATTTATGGTTAAACTTACTTATGGTTCGTGATCAAGGGACACAGTTTACATTTGAAGACTGTGTGATGTATCAACGTGTGGTTGCCCAACCTCCTTTCGGTGGCGAAACGCATCTTACATACAGAGCAGCTAAATGGACGATATTCCTGCAAAAATCGTAAAGTGGAGTAAGTAAAGTGGAAAAGAGATTTCTGCAAAAATTGTTAAGTGGAGTAAGTAAAGTGGAAAAGAGATTTCTGCAAAAATTGTAAATTGGAGTAAGTAAAGTGGAAAAAAGATTCCTGCAAAAATTGTCAGGTGGAGTAAGTGGAAAAGAGATTCCTGCAAAAATTGTAAAGTGGAAAATAGATTTCTGCAAAAATTGTAATGTGGAGTAAAGTGGAGTAAGTAAAGTGGAGGAAGTAAAGTTGAGAAAGTAAAGTGGAGAAAGTAAAGTGGAGAAAGTAAAGTGGAGGAAGTAAAGTGGAGGAAGTAAAGTGGGGTAAGTAAAGTGGAGTAAGTAAAGTGGAGTAAGTAAAGTGGAGTAAGTAAAGTGGAGTAGATAAAGTAAGTAAAGAGAAGCAGAATAAAATATAAACTGACCTGGATTAACACATAGGATACTTTTTATCCCGATAGTATATTACCATGGGATGCTAAATACTACTGAACAAATTTGGATGAAATTCAGAACACAGATAGTTTATATTAACATCGTGCAACAACAACATGGGAAAACGAATTTGATCGCGTCACTTGTATTATTTTCCAAAACTTGTGTTATTCTCAGTGTTAGTGCATAGAATTGGTGGCATTTTATTCGTTAAGTGCTGGATTACAGGCGTGAGTGTGGGAAAGTGGTATAACAATGGTGAAACGTTTCTATTCGTGTTGTTTCCAAAACTCCATAGAAGCTTCTAGTATAATTGCCACCATTTTATTAGGAGCATGACTTGACTAGACTATGGTTCGTATTACAGAACGATGCTCAGTCATCGATCAGTGCTCAAGCAGAGATTTCATTCATAAAGTGATCAATTAGTGAATGAAATCTCTGCTTGAGCAGCAATCGATGACTGAGCATCGTTCTGTAATACGGACCTATGACCTGGCTTGATGACTCAGACTGTGACTTGACTTGAGAAATTATCACTAGCTAAATACAAAAAAGTGTGGAGCCAAAGCATAAACAAAAAAATTCCTCGTAGGTCATTTTTTAATAAAATTACTTACATTATGCGCTGTCTGCACATGATAATCCAACATCTTGCTAAACTTGAACCCGGTGTAGCATAACTCACACTTAAACTGTGAGATTAAATATTTCTCGTAATATTGGCGTTTTGCGAACTCCGCCGCAATCTGCTCCGTCGATGTTAGATACTCTATGTTAAATAGGTTTGGGAACTCGTTTCGATACCTCTTTTGTAGTTGCGACAGCAGTTTTATACCCTCTTTGCTTATGGTTTTAGGGTATACTGAAATGGGTAGAAGAAAATTAAGGCCTTGTAACCTGATCCTTTATCACGCTAGTGAGTTGAAACGTTAAAAAAAGTGTGCTTTTAGACCACAAAACTGAAGTAAACACAAAACTTCTTTAGTTTAGCGCCATCTATCGGCCGGTATAACTTTGTTTAATGTTAACGTCGCCATTTTGACAATTGTAAATTGTCATTTTACCGGACATACCAACATATTTGAAGCGGTGAAAACAAAAACGGTTTAACTGATATTTTTCACAAAATGACTCGTTGGATTCAGCCTGAAATTATCTACAATAATACATTCTCAAAATACCGAAATGAGGCTTAAATCTCGAGATTTTGAGCCTAAAAACGGCTTATCTGTCACAGAAATACAGTTCGCTTGGCATAAAAGCATTATTATATTTATTTTATTATATTATATTTTTACAGTAATTGTATGAATTAGTACTATACCTATTTAGTATTTTAAAATAGAATTAAAACATTTTCAAGCAACTGAAACTTACATAAACCTTTTCTATTACCTTATAAGCACTGTACATTAAAATGACGCCGTTGAAATTTAAAGTCAATTTTCTCGAAACTATCAATTTGACAGTTAAACCCTTTTTATTCTCAAACCTCCATTTGACTGTGTTATGTTGACACTGGAGATCTTAACCAACAACTTTCAATTTCCGTTCGCCTCGTCACGCATGCAGCAGCTTACTCCCCAAGTCAAGCGTGCGTAAAGAAGTTTTACATCAAAAATTTAACGACTTAATTTTATTTACGAAATCTCGCTAAACTAGGCTTTTAAGAATAACATTACAAATGTTTAACAAAAATTGAATATCAATCCAAACCAGTTTTCATACGTAAAAACCGGATCAAAGTTTATTTCTTTCTATCCTTATTTTATTTGAATGGCCCGTTAGCTCAGTGGGTAGTATCCCTGCCTCCTGATCTGCAGGTTGTGGGTTCGATCCCCACCCAGGGCAAACATTTGTGTGATGAACATCGATGTTTGTCCTGTGTCTGGGTGTTATATTGTATTCTATGTATGTATTTACAAACAAAAAGTATCTAAGTATTGTATCAGTCATCTCGTTCCCATAGTACAAGCTTTGCTTAGTTTGGGGCTAGATGGCGCTGTGTGAAATGTCCACAGATATTTATTATTTATTTATGACCTACAGATTAAGTTGAAAATAAAAATTTGAATCACCAACGGGATTAGGAACTGGCGTTTTGAACGGCTTTCGGACATCAAATATGTCGGAAACCTGGTCTGAGTAATTTCGACTTTTTAACTGACGTGAGTTTAGCCGTTATTTATCTTACAAAATGTGTCATACTCACAATAGTTATCAAACTAAAATATTCTCATAAAGGTAGATACATCTCGCGCAAAACCTTATGAGCTCTCGGAAGTTAGCGCGGATGGCTGCGCAGCACGCATATTATAGTTATTGTATGGCCGCTCTTACAATGCATGCACTCAACTGTACCATGCGCCGTTTGGTACTCGGGCCTAACTTCCGTGAGCTCATAAATTTTGCACGAGCTATACATGTTAGCTCCAAAAATCAAAGAACCTTGCTCCAGAACGACTAATTAACCTTTCTACACTTCTGTCGCATACGCGGGTGAATGTTTGAATACAATTTGCTTTTATTAGTTAGCGATCACCTTGTTTAATTGTTAATAGATTTTGTAATTTCAAAGTCAATTTACTAGGTAGGACTTTTCTGCAAAGTTCGTCTAGGTAGGTACCAACGCTTTGCCAATTATTCTGCTGCCATGCAGTAGTGCGCAGGCACTACTGTGTTCAGGTTTGAAGGGCATTGTAGCTAGTGAAATTACTGAGTAATTGAGGCTTTATGATCTGATCTCACAGTCGAGTAATCTTATTACCAGACTGTGCTGATGTCTCAGGATGACGTGCGCAGTGCAGTGTCACGAGACGCTTTACCTATATTTTAGAGTACCGAGTGACACTGTTCTGTTATGGGCAGCCTTGTCGCTTAGCATCTGGTGAACGACTAGCTCGTCACATCAATCACTAAAATAAAAAAGGCTAGTAATCTTATTACCAGACTGTGCTGATGTCTCTGGATGACGTGCGCAGTGCAGTGTCACGCGAACCTCTATACTTTAGAGTTCCGAGTGACACTGCAGCTGATATGGGCAGCCGTGTCGTTTAACATCAGGCGAACGGCTAGCTCGTCACGTCATTCCGTAACATAAAAAAAGGGGATTAATCAAGTGTCACATCGTTGGCGAAGATACTTCAATAAAAAATAAAATATTTGGGGAGTAAGCTGGCGACGCAAACTCACGGTAAACCATATTAAAAAAAAAGTCAATATCATAGGTAAATACCGAACATGATCTATGTTATACCTAAAGTTATTATTATTTCTTCGACCTGTAAATTATTAATTTTCTACCAATTAAAATTCACTAGGTGGTAGGACTTTTCTGCAAACTTCGTCTAGGTCGGTATCACCGCATTGCCATTCTGCCGCCAAGCAGTAGTGTGCAAGCTTGAAGTTTGAAGGGCACTGTACCAGTCGAATAATCTTATTAGCAGACTGTGCTGATGTCTCAGGATGACGTGCGCAGTGCAGTGTCACGCGACACTATATTTTAGAGTTCCGAGTGACACTATTCTGTTATCCGTCGCTTAACTTTAGGTGAACGACTAGCTCGTCACATCATTTAGTAACATAAATAAAATAAAAATCAATATATTTACCTACACGTTTCCTGACTTGTTTCAAAGCGTATTTTGTCATAACATCCAAATTATTCAGTATAAACTCCTTGTCTATAACCTCTCCCGTTTCATCGGTCAAATCTCCACAATTCTCAAATTTAGCAGCAACTCTGTTCCGAATGGCTTCAACACTCGGTGGTTCTTTTTCTTTTGTCGACTTTTCTTCACCTTCACTCTCCGAATGTATGTTCATTTCCGCTAATTCAGATAACGTTAGCTTCTTTTTACGGGTTACCGGTTTCCTTTGTCGTTTAATTGGCTTTTTCGATTTATGTGTTTCATTATCGCTTGTATTAAGATCTATGTCAAATTGAGGTTTAGAATCATCGTTGGCGCTGCTAGCGTCATCGTTGAGATCGTCTTCAAAATCTTTGACATCGCTTTCAGAATCTTTGACAGCGTTTATGTAATCTTTGACATCGTTTATGCAACCTTTGACTTCGTTTATGCAATCTTTGACTTCGTTTATGCAATTTTTGTCATCTTTTTCCCGAATATTGATGTTTTCGTCATGAATGTAAGCATCACTTTCACAAACTTTTGAATCGCTTTGACAATCTACATTTTCAGTACCAATTAACGACTCTACGTTGATTTCATTGGAAGCAATCATATCTAAATCATCTAAATTGTCCCATTCATCATTATCATTTTCCGATTTGATCTCGGCTTCATCGATTAAATCGTTTTCGATTATTCTATAATCGAATGGTTTTAGTACGAGTGTGTTAGTCTGATCTCCTTTGGGTATATTTATAGTGATTATATGCTTTAAATTTGTCGAGACTGGTGTTTCTATCGGTGCGGATGAGTGTAATTTAGAAGCTTGGTAAAAATATACTTTGAAATTCTTGCTGTTGCTCAGACTTAATGATGATAGTTGCACTTTTGAGGCGACTAGTTCTAGTGGCTTTCTTACCTGAAAATTGTGTTATATTAACGTGCACAGTTTATAATATACACGCTGTGGTTTCAAACTGGTTTAATACTGTTTTATTTTTTAAATCTGTTTTTCCACAGACACCTGGGTCCATGCTTTTTGTCAAATTATTTTTATAATAGGTCTTTACCTATGAAATTGCCGTATTGCAGTACAGACTTTTTCAAACAAAAAAAAGTTTTGATTGGCTATGAATTCTAAATTCAAATTAATTTTGTTTTAAAAATATGACATTCTATTTACAATATAAGTCTTTTGTTTATTGATTAGCGTTGTATTTTCATTACATTTCAACATTTTTCCTCATAATGGATACTTTGAAATTTCGTGTAATTATGGAATATGAGTTCCGTCGTGGCACCAACGCGGCACAAACGACACGTAACATCAACGACGTTTACGGAGAGAACTGTACAAACGAACGTACAACCCGTTATTGGTTTGCTCGGTTCCGTTCTGGGAATTTTGACTTGAAAAATGAACCTCGTGGTCGTCCGGAAACTTTGGTCAACAATGATGAATTAAAGGTGATTGTGGAAGCTGATGAATCTCAATCTACAGCTGAGCTGGCAGCAGCTTTTGATGTTAGCATCAAAACAATATTGGTCCATTTGCGACAGATTGGCAAGATAAAAAAGCTTGATAGATGGGTGCCCCACGAACTTAACGATCGCCAGCGCAACGTACGCGTCGAGACTTGCCTTGCGCTGCTTAACAGGCACAGAAATGAAGGAATTTTGAACCGAATTGTCACGTGCGACGAAAAATGGATTCTTTTTGACAATCGAAAGCGCTCAGCAAGTTGGTTAGATCCTGGTTCGGTACCAAAGCAATGTGCAAAACGAAAAATGACCCCTAGAAAGGTGATGGTCACAGTTTGGTGGTCTAGTGCTGGTGTGATTCATCATAGCTTTTTACAAAACGGCGAGAGCATTACTGCAGATGTGTACATTGAAGAACTGACCACAATGATGGCGAAACTCGCACGTCTGCAACCAGCTTTGGTCAATCGGTCGTCTCCACTGCTACTTCACGACAACGCGCGACCCCATACTGCACAACAGACCGTCTCTAAGCTGCATGAGTTGGGTTTGGAAGCTCTCCCTCATCCGCCATACTCACCAGATCTTGCGCCTACCGACTATTACTTTTTCCAAAATTTGGATAACTTTTTAGCGGGAAAAAAATTCAATTCCCGAGAGGCAGTACAAAACGCCTTTGAAGAGTTTGTTGTCTCCCGTCCTGCTGATTTTTTCAAGAAGGGCATCCATAAACTGCCACAGCGTTGGCAAAGATGCATTGATTGCAGGGGTGATTACTTTGAATAAAAGAAATAAATAAGTTCGAAAAAAAAAATACTTTAACTTTTTTCCAACAAAACAGCAATTTCATAGGTAAAGACCTAATATTTATAAATATACAAAGGCGAAAGTTTGTATATGTGTATGTGTGTTGGTGTGTATGTTTGTTACTCCTTCACGCTCAAACGGCTGAATGGATTTGGATGAAATTCGGTACCAAGATAGCTTATACACTAGATTAACATAGAGGCTACATTTTATCCCGGAAAAGTGAAATTTTCCCGTGGGATGAGCAAATAATTAAAATACTTTTTATCCGCGGGTGAAACCGCGGGGCGCAACTAGTATACAATACAGGAAGGACAATACAGCCAATAACAAAAACATAAGTAGTTATTTCTAATTGTGCGTACACCACCGAGCAAACCAGCTCCCGCAAGCAGCACCCGTTCACGAGCTTGACGCATGTTCGAGCCATCGCCCTCCTCCAACATATTTGAGGGAAGAGGACGACCCGACACACGACGCCCGGGTGTACGCACAATTTTCAATACTGTTTGTGTCGTAAGTTTTATCTAGGGACAGTTGCTTACAAATCAACTGAATAATTAAGTAATGATATTTCAATGTTTTCTTTTTATTTAGCTAATGCTCTACCGACCTTGACTGCGTCACAGGTTGGGAGCGGTTATTCAATTTAAAACAAAATACGCTCTTTAGTTTCAGAATAAACAAAGCACATTGCTATGACCTCGCCGCTGTAGATTACCTAAACGTTGCTCGAGCGTGCGAGCGCGATAGACATATGCCCGCGACTTTTTGAACAGAAAATGTGAATTTTTCGTTTATGATTTTTTGTGGATTCATGTTCTGTATTGTTATCTACGTCTTTAAATATTGAACCCGTTCAAACCCACACTGCCTTTGTATTTGAAATACTTGTTTATAATTGAGTTAATAACAATTTTAGTTTGTGCCAAATATCATAAAAATCGGCGGGTAAATAGTGTCGCAGCAAACTATATAAATAAGAGCTTCTGCCCGCAGCTTCGCCCGCGGCGTGGCCTATGGGAAAATAATTCAACCACCCATTTCACCCTATTAAGGGTGGAATTTCGAAAAATCCTTTCTTAGCGGATGCCTACGTCATAACATCTACCTGCATGCCAAATTACAGCCCCATCCGTCCAATGGTTTGGGCTGTGCGTTGATAGATCACTATGTCAGTCAGTCAATCAGTCAGTCGCCTTTGAGTTATATACACTAGGTGGTAGAACTTTACTGCAAAGTTCGTCTAGGTAGGTACCACCGCTTTGCCAGTTATTCTGCCGCCAAGCAGTAGTGCGCAAGCACTGCTGTGTTCCGGTTTGAAGGGCACTGTAGCTAGTGAAATTACTGGGCAAATGAGACTTTATGATCTGATCAGTTAGTAATCTTAGTACTAGATTGTGCTGATGTCTCTGGATGACGTGCGCAGTGCAATGTCACGCGAACTCTATACTTTAGAGTTCCGAGTGACACTGCAGCTGATATGGGCAGCCGTGTCGTTTAACATCAGGCGAACGGCTAGCTCGTCACGTCATTCCTTAACATAAAAAAAAAATTCATAAACTAATTCTATGAAACAGAAACCGGATACCAAGTTTCATAAAGATCAGCTGAAAAGTACAGCCTGTATGCGATTACCAACACATATCCGGACAGATTAAAGCAAAAGTCGCGATTTGATGCAGAAGCTTCGCTTGCATAATCAACTAAGACCCTTATTACAGAACCACACTCATTCATATATCTCTGCTCAAGACAAGATTTCAGTAACAAAATGATGAAATTGTGAACGAAATATTACTTGAGCATCAATCAATGACTGAGCATAACGTAAGATTAGAAAGTAAAATGATTCAGTTGCACAGTAATTTTACAAGCTTGCACACTCGTGCATCAGGCAAAGCAGTGTTACCTACTTAGGGGAAACTTGGAGTCTTCAAATCGAGAGTGAACAGGTATCTTCTAGGCAAGCGTGTTACATCCTAGACCGCATCGTCACTTACCATCAGGTGTGATAGTGGTCAAATGCAAGCCTATCTTATTTAGAAACTAGTGTTTTAGTGATTTTATCAATTTCAATAGCCGTTTCTTAGTAAAAGAGACAGACCGAGACTTAAATAGAGACCACAAAGTGATCCTATAAGCCTATAAGGACTATAAAAAAACAGGATTTTCTGTTATCTCCTTTTTCCAGATTTTGACAATTTTCAGATCATGGGATAAACCATAATGGGATGATAACTAAGTTTATAATGCTACTTACCGCTGCTTTCTCCTTTTTCCAAACCTTAACAATTTTCGCAGCTAACTGGCATCTCATTTTGAAATCATGGAACTTCTTTAGCATATACTCGCATTCATAACAAAACTTTGTTTCACCCTAAAATTTACATACATATTTGTGTTGATTCTGTGTCACATTCTTTAAAACTAAAGTAAACTTAAAGTATGGCGGTACTCATCTGATAAAGGGGAAATGAAAGAGACAAATATGTTAATTTCGTTTAGCTTAAGAGTATGCAACACAGAATCAACACCATTGTATTATTACTATGCTATGCTGCATGGGGCTTTGCACATGTGTACCACAGTTTTTTTACATTAATACAATAATTTCTGAGTATCAACTTCCAACTTGGTTATGACAATGGAAAGAATTTCAGGTGGGATCCTACCAGGACTCTACGTGTCACCCCTGAATATTGGTGTATAACCTCCCTTGAGTTTCTAGCTCCTAAGCTGTTTTAAACACTCTAGAGTTACAACAAGGAGTAAACAAGGATGATCAGAGGTGCTTTTTTAACAAACAATTTTATAATTTCAATGCAGCTATGTCAGGTAGAATTGCATAGGACATTGAGATGAGCCCTCATGACCCTCCAAATGACAGATGGACTCCTCAAATATAGGTGACTTGCTATTGGTCCCAGTGTGCGAATAGGCCCATCTCATCTCTCCACACGGGTGCCGTATAGCCGTCTAAGGGAATATTCAGGGAATGGGCAGCAGCAATCTCTTGTCTTCATTATAATCTACTGAAGTCACCAAGCCGCCTTATATGGGACCTCCATTATTATGGCTGCCCCTATGATAATCGTCATGTTGCGTTTTATAGGGAGGTCCATATTCAGCAGTGGACGTTTTCCAGCTGTTGATGTGATTTGATGTGTGTTATAAGGCAACCAATAACCAAATTTATTACTAGTTGTTCAACTTCAACTCTTTGTAAATGGCCATTGTGGAAAGGTTACCACAATTTTGCCAATTTCACGTAGAAAGATAGCACATCAAACGAAGATTTTTACTTACTACGATACCAAAGTCGCAGAGTTCATCGTGTAAGTCACACAGTGCCTCGGCTATTTCTCTCAGCTTTCGGTCAGTCCGTAAACAAACTTGACAAAACGACAACATTTTCAACTTATTTAGTAATTTTAATTATAGTATATAATTATATCACATATGAAACCGAAGAAAAATAATAAATAATTATAGGTTTTTTGAATTGCAATTACAACATCTATAAACATTGAAATCAAAGGAAATAATGAAATTAGCGGCACAGGCTAGATTGGCGGTGACGACAACCAAAGAGTATGTAACGCTACGAGCTGTGGCCACAGAATACTATGTGGCTACAAGTATAACAACGGGAGTTTTGGCGGGAATGCGATAAAGATTGCGTCACCGCATTGTATTATTTTCCTAAACTTGTGTTATTTTCAGTGTTAGTGCATAAAATTGGTGGCATTCTATTCGTTAAATACTGGATTACAGGCGTGGGTGTGGGAATATGGTATAATGATGGTGAAACGTTTCTTTTCGTGTTGTTTCCAAAACTCTATAGAAGCTTCAAGTAAAGTTGCCACCACTTTACTAGAAGTATGACTTTGACTGGACTATGGCTTGACTTGATGACTTCGACTGTGACTTGACACACATTTGCGGCAATATCATAACTTGATAAATTATTAATTACTTGACACTGGCTAAATACATAAAAGTGTGGAGCCAAAGCATAAAAAAAACAAGTATAACAACGGGGTTTTGGCGGGAAAACGAAAAAGATCGCGTCGCCACATTGTATTATTTTCCAAAACTTGTGTTATTTTCAGTGTTAGTGCATAAAATTGGTGGCATTTTATTCGTTAAGTGCGGAATTACAGGCATGAGTGTGAGAAAGTGGTATAATGATGGTGAAACGTTTTTTTTTGTGTTGTTTCGAAAACTCCATAGAAGCTTCAAGTAAAGTTGCCACCACATTACTAGGTGTATGACTTGACTAGACTAGACTATGACTTGGACTGTGTCTTGACTTGACATACATAATATATTACATAACTCGAAAAATTATCAATTGACACTGGCTAAATACACAAGTGTGGAGCTATACCAAAACAAAAAAAAAACAATCTCCTCTATGCCATACTTTGACACTGACATTTTCATCGACTGTCACATATTATTTTGTCATCTAAATCTGGCTTAACGCGATAGCATATTTAGCCAGCAACCTTAAGTTGTTCCCAATGTATAGATGGGATTATACTTAGATTATTAGATACTAGATGGCGTAGTGTGAAATGTCCACAAATATTTCAATCATTGTCAGTGCGAAGTACAATAATACCTTTTGCCACTCTGCACATTCAATTTACTATTCCACAAAACAGTTGGCTTTTACATTACACGCAGCGACAGATACACCCGCGAGTGGGGGAATCGGCTAAACTATAAAAGCTGTTATTCTTTGTATCTATTAAAACTTAACTCAAAACTTTTACTATTTTACCATTAAAGTGTTGTGTACCACAACTGGGACGCAACAGTCAGAACGAATTAATACACCATTTTGCACACTGTACTGAATACTGTTACTCCTAGCAGAGATCTTGCAACCTACCTCCACAAACTATTATTATATCTGTTCGTTACTGCCTTGTTTTGTTTTTGTGTGTATATCTAATTATATATGTCTTGTGCTGTCGTATTCCTTTCAGATAAAACTCAGATCGAATAACCGGCCAAATTTTACACCCACCGATCAGTCTCCATCGTGTGTTTTCTACTCTATCAACGAGACATTGGCGTAATTGTAGCAACACCGCTGAAGCCATAATAATAAGAAGTTGAAGTTGAGATCTCGCAAGTGGTGGTTTAGAATTGAAGGGTTGAGAATAAAAAGGGTTTAACTGTCAAATTGATAGTTTCGAGAAAATTGACTTTAAACTTCGCTGCCCCTATGATAATCGCAAACGTGCGTGGCGTCAATTTCATGTAGAGTGCTTGTAATGTAATAGAAAAGGTTTATGTAAGTTTCAGTTGCTTGAAAATGTTTTAATTCTGTTTTACAATACTAAATATAGTACTAATTCATACAATTACTATAAAAATATAATATAATAAAATAAATACAATAATATTTTGATGCTATGCGAACTGTATTCCTGTGACAGATAAGCCGTTTTTAGACTCAAAATCTCGTGATTTAAGCCTTATTTCGATATTTTGAGAATGTATATGTAGATAATTTCACGCTGAATCCAACGATACCCATTGTTCTCACCCTTTCAATTAGTAACTGGTTACACTGGAAATCTTTGTCGCAGGCTTCTCAAAACTTAGTAGGTATTTTACAGCTATTCAGCTGCCAGCCACTTTTCGTCCCTCCTTTTCCTTTTATTTACTCAAAACCTCCCTTTTGTAGACGGTAAATAAACAGCACAATAAAAGACATACATTATATTAAATAATTACACAATAAGTTAATAAATAAGCGCTATGAGAGAAGAGACGGATGCTTCTGTATGACTTCTCTGACTTCTGGCTGCATGGTGGCAAGTTTGCTTGTAATGAAAAATCTGGAAAAAACACATAAAACATTACACACAAAAAATTTCTATTATCTTATATACCTGGCCGCTAACTAGGTGGTAGGACTTTTTTGCAAATTTCATCTAGGTATAGCTCGCATTGGGGGCAAGTTGGCTGGACTGCAGTCGCGACCCCTTCTCGGCCCGGTACAGCGGAAGAGGGCTCACGGGGCTTTTTTTTTTTTTTTTTTTTTTTTTATTAATCTGCATTTCCACAGACACCTGGGTCCGTGCTTTTTGTTAGATAATTTTTTATATTTATGAATTAAGCCTATTATTAACATGAACTTATATATAATGGAGGGGTTTTAGTGGGTTCGAGTTTCACACACCCCCTGCCACCACCCCCGTGGTGGGAGGGAATTGCGAGGGCATTTCCCCCACTCAAAAAAATAAAATAAATAAAGGTATAGCTCGCGCAAAACTTTATGAGCTCTCGGGAGTTAGCGCGGATGGCTGCGCAGTACACATATTATAGTTATTGTATGGCCGCTTTTACAATGCACTCAATTGTACCATGTTTGGTACTCGGGTCTTACTTCCGAGAGCTCATAAAGTATTGCGCGAGCTATAGGTACCACCGCTTTGCCAGTTATTCTACCCCCAAACAGTGCGCAAGCACTACAGTGTTCCAGTTTAAAGGGCACTATACCTAGTGAAATTACTGGGCAAATGAGACTTTATGACCTATTGTGCTGATGTCTCAGTGAAGTGCGCAGTGCAGTGTCACGCGAAACTCCGCATATGGGCAGCCATGTCGTTTAACATCAGGCGAACGACTAGTGAGTTTGAAATGGCCTTACCATTTCAAACTTGATAGAGAAAACAAAAAACAAAGTTATTCATCCGCTACTGTGTTATAATGAAGGTATGCAACGCGCTCGCGCTTTTAAAACATTGTTGAAAATATTTAATGACTGAATGTTGAAAGATTCTGAGCCACGCTCACTCTTCCGAGTCACACTCACTTTTCTGAGCCACACTCGCTTCGAATCCACAATCACTCTTCCGAATCACACTCACTCGTCTGAGCCACACTCGCTCTTTTGAGCCGCACTCACTCTTCTAAGCCACACTCATTCTTCTGAGCCACTCACTCTTCTGAGCCACACTCACTTTTTTGAGCCACACTCACTTTTCTGAGCTACACTCATTCTTCTAAGCCACACTCGCTCTTCCATGGTATAGTTTACCTTAAAGTTTCCCTCAATGCGGTGGGAAATGTTGGTTCATTTATGACCAACGCCAACGCGGCGTAACACTCGGGCAAGGACCATCGGATCTTATAGTTCTTGTTCTCCGACTGTGGACAATAAACACCGTTGAAGTAAAACTTCTTTACGCAAGCTCGACTTGGGGAGTAAACGGTGCTAATGCGAGGCAAACGAAAGTTGAAGTTGGTACACAAAACGCTTTATGACGAGTAAAGTAATGTAATCCACTCTAACAAGCGCTCTATGACGAGTAATGTAAATAAATCTACTATAACAAACGGTTTATCACACTAATATTATAAATAGTTTGTATGTGTGTATGTTTGTTACTCCTTGACGCCCAAACGGCTGAATGGATTCGGATGAAATCCGGTATCAAGATAGCTTATACACCGGATTAACATATAGGCTACATTTTATCCCGGAAAAGTGAAATGCTTCCGTAGGATTAGCTAATAATTAAAATACTTGCGGGTGAAACCGCGGGGCGTAACTAGTGAAGAGTGATGTAAAATGGATCTTATTCCGTGTTGGGAAGGGTTAACTACAACTATTACACGGCTAACACTCACGAGATACAGTCGAATAACTCGACCGGTGTTCGGGCAATATAGATGCTATATATAGGATGGGCATCTATATTGCCCGAACATTGCCACAGAACCACATTGAACAGAGCCGTGTAATAGTTTTTTTTAGTGTTTTGGCTCCACACTTTTGTGTATTTAGCCAGTGTCAAGTAAGTGATACAAGTTAATGACATTTCACGTAAATAATGTGTCAGGTCACAGTCGAAGTCATCAAGTCAAGTCAGAGTCAAGTCATAGTAAAGTGGTGGCAACTTTACCAGAAGCTTCTATGGAGTTTTGGAAACAACACGAAAAAAAACGTTTCACCATCATTATACCACTTTCCCACACTCACGCCTGTAATCCAGCACTTAACGAATAAAATGCCACCAATTTTATACACTAAAACTGAAAATAACACAAGTTTTGGAAAATAATACAATGCGGTGACGCGATCTTTTTCGTTTTTCCGCCAAAACTCGTGTAATAGTTGTAGTTATGAGTACTGCTCACGTCAGTTTCTATAGTATTATGGGGATGGTTAGTGAAGTGACTCGCCTTGATGAGCGCGAGCCCGGCCAGCAGGGCGTCCGCCGTGGGCCAGCGCAGGGCGGAGGCCGGCGCCGCCGCCAGCCGCGCCAGCAGCCGCGCGCCGCGCTCCGGCGCCAGCCCGCTCGCCAGCAGCGCCGCCTCCGCGTACGCCGCGCTGTACGCCGCGGGCTCGCTCACCGACTGAACAGGAACAGGATTCCCCCATCACCATTCCACTACCGGACCACTACACGCTCGGCTAAGCGCCTAATTCGTGGTCGAAATACCACCAATTTTTTTTATTTTTTTTATTAATCTGCATTTCCACAGACACCTTGGTCCGTGCTTTTTGTTAGGGGCTCGCTCACCGACTGCATAGATACGGGGTTCTCCCATCACCATTCCACTACCGGACCACTACACGCTCGGCTAAGCGCCTAATTCGTGGTCGAAATACCACCAATTTTTTTTATTTTGTTTTATTAATCTGCATTTCCACAGACACCTTGGTCCGTGCTTTTTGTTAGGGGCTCGCTCACCGACTGCATACAAACGGGATTCCCCCATCACCATTCCACTAGCGCACTACTAGACGCTCGGCTAAGCGCCTAATTCGTGGTCGAAATACCACCAATTTTTTTTATTTTTTTTTTATTAATCTGCATTTCCACAGACACCTTGGTCCGTGCTTTTTGTTAGGGGCTCGCTCACCGACTGCATACAAACGGGATTCCCATCACCATTGCACTACCGGACTACTACACGCTCAGCTAAGCGCCTAATTCGTGGTCGAAATACCACCAATTTTTTTTATTTTTTTTTATTAATCTGCATTTCCACAGACACCTTGGTCCGTGCTTTTTGTTAGGGGCTCGCTCACCGACTGCATACAAACGGGATTCCCATCACCATTCCACTACCGCACTACTAGACGCTCGGCTAAGCGCCTAATTCGTGGTCGAAATACCACCAATTTTTTTTATTTTTTTTATTAATCTGCATTTCCACAGACACCTTGGTCCGTGCTTTTTGTTAGGGGCTCGCTCACCGACTGCATAGATACGGGGTTCTCCCATCACCATTCCACTACCGGACCACTACACGCTCGGCTAAGCGCCTAATTCGTGGTCGAAATACCACCAATTTTTTTTATTTTGTTTTATTGCATACAAACGGGATTCCCATCACCATTGCACTACCGGACTACTAGACGCTCGGCTAAGCGCCTAATTCGTAGTCGAAATACCATTTTTTTTATTTTTTTTTATTAATCTGCATTTCCACAGACACCTTGGTCCGTGCTTTTTGTTAGGGGCTCGCTCACCGACTGCATACAAACGGGATTCCCATCACCATTGCACTACCGGACTACTACACGCTCGGCTAAGCGCCTAATTCGTGGTCGAAATACCACCAATTTTTTTTATTTTTTTTTTATTAATCTGCATTTCCAGACACCTTGGTCCGTGCTTTTTAACATTATATTTAGTTTTTTTTAGCCTTTATTATTAACATGAACATATATATAATACAGGAAGGATATAATGTAATAATAATACCACCCATTCGCACCAAGCGATTTAATTCCACGTTCTTAATTAGAACGGCTAAGGAATGGAATGCCAGCGTCTGTGTTTCCGAAATATGACCCGGGCGTGTTCAAGAGAAGAGTGAATAGGTATTTACTTGGCTAGCATGCTACACCTTCGATCGCATCGTCACTTCCCATCAGGTGAGAGCGCGGTCAAATGCTAGACAAGTTTGAAGTAAAAAAAAAATATTGATTCAGTCATTATTATTATCTTAATAATAATAATAATACGTGTGGACATCTCACACAGCGCCATCTAGCCCCAAACTAAGCAAAGCTTGTACTATGGGAACCGGATAACTGATACAATACTTCGATACTTTTTTTTTTGTAAATACACACATAGAATACAATATAACACCCAGACACAGGACAAACATCGATGTTAATCACACAAATGTTTGTCCTGGGTGGGAATCGAACCCACAACCCGCAGTTCAGAAGGCAGGGTCACTACCAACTGAGCTATTGGGTCAGTCTTATCTCTCTTCTCTTATCTTAATATATAAAAATTAATCTCTAATTCCCTTGGTCATTGCATCACGCGTAAACGGATACATAATGATTTGCTATTTTTTTTTTATTGTGTGTTTTATTTTCAGGAGAAGATTCTTATGAAAGAAAAAGTTAAGTATGGAAATTTTTCACCATGTGGGTGAAACCACGGGGCACAGCTAGTCTTAAATATATATAACTCAAAGGTGACTGACTTACTGACTGACATATATAGTGATCTATCAACGCACAGTCCAAACCACTGGACGGATCGGGCTGAAATTTGGCATGCAGGTAGATGTTATGACGTAGGCATCTGCTAAGAAAGGATTTTTCGAAATTCCACCTTTAAGAAAGTGAAATGGGTGGTTGAATTATTTTCCAATAGGCCACGCCGCGAGCGAAGCTGCGGGCAGAAGCTCGTTTGAATCTTTTGACTTTGACTTTAGAGATAAAAATAATTAAAGGGTGGAAACTTAAGGGTGGAATTTCGAAAAATCCTTTCTTAGCGGATGCCTTCGTCATAACATCTACCTGCATGCCAAATTTCAGCCCGATCCGTCCAGTGGTTTGGGCTGTGCGTTGATAGATCACTATGTCAGTCAGTCAGTCACCTTTGAGTTATATATAATAGGTCTTTGCCTATGAAATTGCCGTATTGCAGTACAGACTTTTTTAAACAAAAAAAAGTTTTGATTGGCTATGAATTCTTAATTCCAATTAATTTTGTTTTAAAAATATGACATTCTATTTACAATATAAGTCTTTTGTTTATTGATTAGCGTTGTATTTTCATTACATTTCAACATTTTTCCTCATAATGGATACTTTAAAATTTCGTGTAATTATGGAATATGACTTCCGTCGTGGCAGCAACGCGGCACAAACGACACGTAACATCAACGACGTTTACGGAGAGAACTGTACAAACGAACGTACAACCCGTTATTGGTTTGCTCGGTTCCGTTCTGGGAATTTTGACTTGAAAAATGAACCTCGTGGTCGTCCGGAAACTTTGGTCAACAATGATGAATTAAAGGCGATTGTGGAAGCTGATGAATCTCAATCTACAGCTGAGCTGGCAGCAGCTTTTGATGTTAGCATCAAAACAATATTGGTCCATTTGCGACAGATTGGCAAGATAAAAAAGCTTGATAGATGGGTGCCCCACGAACTTAACGATCGCCAGCGCAACGTACGCGTCGAGACTTGCCTTGCGCTGCTTAACAGGCACAGAAATGAACGAATTTTGAACCGAATTGTTACGTACGATGAAAAATGGATTCTTTTTGACAATCGAAAGCGCTCAGCAAGTTGGTTAGATCCTGGTTCGGTACCAAAGCAATGTGCAAAACGAAAAATGACCCCTAGAAAGGTGATGGTCACAGTTTGGTGGTCTAGTGCTGGTGTGATTCATCATAGCTTTTTACAAAACGGCGAGAGCATTACTGCAGATGTGTACATTGAAGAACTGACCACAATGATGGCGAAACTCGCACGTCTGCTACCAGCTTTGGTCAATCGGTCGTCTCCACTGCTACTTCACGACAACGCGCGACCCCATACTGCACAACAGACCGTCTCTAAGCTGCATGAGTTGGGTTTGGAAGCTCTCCCTCATCCGCCATACTCACCAGATCTTGCGCCTACCGACTATTACTTTTTCCAAAATTTGGACAACTTTTTAGCGGGAAAAAAATTCAATTCCCGAGAGGCAGTACAAAACGCCTTTGAAGAGTTTGTTGTCTCCCGTCGTGCTGTTCTTTTTTCAAGAAGGGCATCCATAAACTGCTACAGCGTTAGCAAAGATGCATTGATTGCAGGGGTGATTACTTTGAATAAAAGAAATAAATAAGTTCGAAAAAAAAATACTTTAACTTTTTTCAAACAAAACGGCAATTTCATAGGTAAAGACCTAATATTTAGATTACCTGTAAATGTGTGTCGATCACATCAGCTACGTTCGGGCCAAGTTTGTTGAAGTTCTCTAACGTGGGATATTTTAGAAAGATCTTCACTTCTGATTCCACTTCTTCTACATCTGTAACAGAAAATAAAAATTGTTTTATTTTTGATAATAAGGTAGGTAATAATAATAATAATAGAGGCTCTCGTTAGACGGTTGGATCAAGGGTCAGATCCAGAAGGCAGTACTCCTTGACGCGGCACGTATTGTTCGGAGGTTCCTCAGTCTGCAGCCCTAACCGCCGGGAGCTCGGGCCTTGCCCCGCTGCTGGCGGCACACTAGGTTTAGGTTGTTTATTATATTTTTGTAATGTTACTTTTATAAAAATATTGTAAAAAACTTACGATTTAATATTGAAAATAAATAAATAAATAATAATATAATAATAACGCCCAACGATCACATACATATATCCTGGACCCTAACTAGGATTCCCTGTGTCTAGGGACCCAGGAACTACGAGGACCATGGCCCCACAACACCCAGACTCAGAACAAGTATTTGCGCTTTTTTTTGCGCACAAATATATATACTTTTTTCTGAGCTTGTCGCTCGCCTGATATTAAGCGACACGATTGCCCATATCAGTTGCAGTGACACTTGAAACTCTAAAGTATAGTTTCACGTGACACTGAACTGCGCACGTCATCCTGAGACATCAACACTAACACATTACTCGACTGTGAGATTAGGTCGTAAAGTCTCATTTGCCCAGTAATTTCACTGGCTACAGTGACCTTCAAACCGGGACACGATCCGCGGGAATCGAACTCACCGTAGTAAGTCCCCTGGTACTTTTTTTTTTGTTTTGGCTCCACACTTTTGTGTATTTAGCCAGTGTCAAGTAATTGATAATTTCTCAAGTTAATTAATATTACATAATGTCAAGTCAAGTCACAGTCCAAGTCATCAAGTCAAGTCATAGTCTAGTCTAGTCTAGTCAAGTCATACTCCTAGTAAAGTGGTGGCAACTTTACCAGAAGTATGACTTCTATTTAGTTTTGGAAACAACACGAAAAGAAACGTTTCACCATCATTATACCACTTTCCCACACTTATGCCTGTAATCCAGCACTTAACGAATAAAATACCACCAATTTAATGCACTTACACTGAAAATAACACAAGTTTTGGAAAATAATACAATGCGTCGACGCGATCTTTTTCGTTTTCCCGTCAAAAAACCCCCCTGGGTACTTACTAGTGGTATCCAGGGATATATCGCTGCCGCCGACGATGGTGTCGGCGTACCGGGCGTCTTCTGTAGCGCTATCTTCAGAGTCACCTGTCTGCTCATCCTCCGACTCAGAGTGCTCTGACTCAGAATCTGATACATCTGTGAAGAGAAAACGAGTGTGCTTAAGACTGAAGTAAAACTTCTTTAGTTTAGCTCCATCTATCGTCCGGTATAACTTTGTTTAATGTTAATGTCGCCATCTTGACAATTGAAGGGGTGAGAACAAATAGGGTTTATCTGATTTTTTTCACAAAATGACTTATGGGTATCGTTGGATTGAGCGTGAAATTATCTTCAATAATACATTCTGAAAATACCGAAATGTGGCTTAAATCTCGAGATGTTGAGTCTAAAAACGGTTTATCTGACACAGGAATACTGTTCGCTTAGCATATAAACATTATTATATTTATTTTATTATATTATATTTTTACAGTAATTGTATGAATTAGTACTATATTTAGTAATTTTAAATAGAATTAAAACATTTTCAAGCAACTGAAACTTACATAAACCTTTTCTATTACCTTATAAGCAGTCTACATTAAAATGACGCCGTTGACGTTTAAAGTCAATTTTCTCGAAACTGTCAATTTGTCAGTTAAATCCTTTTTATTCTCAACCCTTCAATTGTAAATTGTCATTTCTCCGGACATAGCATATGATACAAATCTTTAACTTTGTTATGTTGACAAAATAAAATTTTAATGCATATGTCGGCGGCAACGTCCAGTTATAAACTCTATGCGCAACGGGCAGTAACGTAATTTACTTTGTGGCATCATTTAAATTTATTACAGTGGCAGCACTGGCATTTGTCATCGCTTCCCCACCCATCTGGCTATAAAAAGGGGCCGCTCGGTGTGCTACGGATCATTCTTGTTCCAGACACGGCGCGGTGTGGACATGCTGAAGGCCTATGGTTATATAGGTTGCAACCGACGCAGAAACCCGTTCCTGCTTACACATACAACCATAAGACTTACATTCGTCGTCGTTGCCATCCTCGTCGCTAAGCTCTGCCGAGGCGCCCAACTTTTCCCTCATCGCCTGCTTATTGCTAGCTCCACCCAGACTATTACCTGCATTATGGGAAAAAAATATACCTTTTTATACTTGTAAGATAAATAACGGCTATATACTTATATTTAGATCCTTTTTTCACGTTTCATATATTTAGATTTTTGTTTTCGTCTATAGTATACGTGCGTTGGCCTTGGAAAGCTTATTGTTTGCATATTTTTTAATGAATAAATAATCAGATTAATAAAAGTCAGCTTTGCTACAATGATTTTCAACTAATAAAACTATTAAGTTTTAATAGTTACCAACGAGGCTTGCGAGGATCAGAACGTAAATATGGCATTGCTTAACGCGCGAAAATTGATATTTCTATTAATTGTTGTCATAACTAATTGTAACTATAATAAATATCGTAAAAATGGAGCAACAAAATATAAAAACTGAACCGAGTAGATATGAAAAATGTTTACGTAAGCATGGGGGGAGGGGATAAGAGCTTAGCTTACTTTAACTGACGAGGGGGATGGGAGGGGGTAAATAATTGTAATAAATCTGCTTACGTAATACTTGAACGGGCCCTAATAAAAAACCAACAATAACAAACGAACTCAAACTTAACAAAAAACAATAACAATGAATGGCAATAAAAATCCACCTTAGATCGTGAGTGTACAGTCAGACCCCGCGGGGCGTCGTATGTGGCGGGGGGACGGGGGCGGTCCCCCGGCGCTCCGCACGCGCCCCGCGTCCCCCGCACCCCCGGCAATACCAAGTTTTTGACTACTGCGCAATGATGCGCAGCGCTAGTTTCGTGCCGTTACTTTTTCTTTTGTTTGACTCCACACTTTTGTGTATTTAGGCAGTATTTGATAATTTCTCAAGTTAATTTATATGTGAGTCAAGTCAAGTCATACTCCTAGTAAAGTGGTGGCAACTTTACCAGAAGCTTCTATGGAGTTTTGGAAACAAAACGAAAAGAAACGTTTCACAATCATTATACCACTTTCCCACACTCACGCCTGTAATCCAGCACTTGACGATAATAATAATAATAATAATATAATATGTGTGGACATTTCACACAGCGCCATCTAGCCCCGAACTAAGCAAAGCTTGTACTATGGGAACCAGATAACTGATACAATACTTAGATAATTTTTGTTTGTAAATACATACATAGAATACAATATGACACCCAGACGCAGAACAAACATCGATGTTCATCACACTAATGTTTGTCCTGGGTGGGAATCGAAACCACAACCAACTGAGCTAACGGGCCAGTCGAATAAAATGCCACCAAATTTATGCACTAGCACTGAAAATAACACAAGTTTTGCAAAATAATACAATGCGGCGACGCGACCTTTTTCGTTTTCCGGCCAAAACTCTGCCGCTGCTTATTAAAGAGCTTACCGGCTAAAACGACCCGCGTGAGCCGGTCTTGATATTGTGGCTGCGAGGTCAAAGCATCCACTATAGACAAGCAAGCGTCGCGACCGATCTCATTGTGGGATAAGTCGACACACTGAAATTTTAAAACATTTAATGTAATTAACATAATTTTAATATTCGATTACCGTTATACACTCATCAGCTTAGCAAGCGTAAAGAAGTTTCACCACAAATACTTTCCCTCTATTGGTGCAATCATCCGACCCAATACAGAATAGAAAACTCCAATTTGAAGCTTCGATTACAATTGTAAAGAAGAAGCTACAAGAAACATTACAGTGAAGCTATTTATCTTTAAAAAATTTCAAAATGACATATTATTTCTTGAAAATTTTCAAAATGACTTGGGATTTCTTTAAAAAAAATTCAAAATGACATATTTCTTTAAAAATTTTCAATATCACATGGTATTTCTTTAAATAAATTCAAAATGATATTTTTAAAAAAATATAAAAATGACATGGTATTTCTTTAAAAAATTACAAAATGGTATAGTATTTCTTTAAAAAAATTCAATATGATGTGGTATTTCTTTACAAAATTTCAAAATTATGTTTTAAAAAAAAATCAAAATGACGTGGTATTTCTTTAAAAAATTTCAAAATGACATGTTATATCTTTTAAAAATTCAATATATCATGGTATTTCTTTAAAAATTTCAAAATGATATGGTATTTTTTCAAAAATTTATATGACATAATTCTTTAAAAAAATTTCAAAATATATGGTGTTTTTTAAAAAAGTTCAAAATGATGTGGTATTTCTTTAAAAAAATTCAAAAGGACATGGCATTTCTTTAAATAAATTCAAAAAGATATGGTTTTTTAAAAAAATTGCAAAATGACATGTTCTTTGAAAAAATTCAAAATGATATGGTGTTCTTTCAAAAAAATTTCAAAATGACATGGTATTTCTTTAAAAAATTTCAGAATGATATGGAATTTTTTTCTAAATTTCAAAATGACATGTTATTCCTTACCTCAACCAGTAAAGCATTGTCTTTGAATGCTTTCGCTAATGCTGTCGCACCTTTACTTTTCAACAAGCAGTCACCAAAGTTGATTGATTTCAGGTTTCTCAATCTGGAAATAAATAATAATAATAACATACCGCCATGCGGAATGTTGACTCAACGAGCATTGTTCCGAGTTGTTTCGGCTAACGGCCTTATAGCGAAGAGCATCGACCAACACCTCGAGAGGCTCTCGTTAGACGGTTGGATCAAGGGTCAGATTCAGAAGGCAGCACTCCTTGACGCGGCACGTATTGTCAGGAGGTTCCTCAGTCTGCAGCCCTAACCGCCGGGAGCTCGGGCCTTGCCCCGCTGCTGGCGGCACACTAGGTTTAGGTTGTTTATTATATTTTTGTAATGTTACTTTTATAAAAATATTGTAAAAAACTTACATTTAAGATTGTAAATAAATAATAATAATAAACGAGTGTGCATTTTTTTAATGTTAAGGAATGACATGACGAGTTTAATTTAGTTTTATTTTAGTTTCCTATTGGGCCTTGCCCCGCTGCTGGTGGTACACTAGATTTAGGTTTTTTATTTTATTTTTGTAATATTGCTTTTATAAATATTTTTATAAATATATTACGAAAAATTACTAGTTACGCCCCGCAGTTTCACCAGCGGATAAAATGTATTTTAATTATTTGCTCTATTCACGGGAAATTTCACTTTTCCGAGATAAAATGTAGCCTATATGTTAATCCAGTGTATAAGCTATCTTGGTACCAAATATCATTCAAATCCATTCAGACGTTTGAGCGTGAAGTAGTAACAAACATACACACATACAAACTTTCGCCTTTATAATATTAGTGTGACTATAGGCGTTTTTTGTGTCTACAAAGATATAAAGTTGAGAATAAAAAGGGTTTAACTGTCAAACTGATAGTTTCGAGAAAATTGAGTTTAAACTTCAACGGCGTCATTTTAATGTAGAGTGCTTATAAGGTAATAGAAAAGGTTTATGTAAGTTTCAGTTGCTTGAAAATGTTTTAATTCTATTTTATAATACTAAATATAGCACTAATTCATACAATTACTGTAAAAATATAATATAATAAAATAAATATAATAATGTTTTTTATGCTAAGCGAACTGTATTCCTGTGACAGATAAACCGTTTTTAGACTCAAAATCTCGAGATTTAAGCTTCATTTCGGTATTTTGAGAATGTACTATTGTAGATAATTTCACGCTGAATCCAACGATACCCATTAGTCATTTTGTGAGAAAAATCAGTTAAACCCTTTTTGTTCTCACCCCTTCAATTATTACTAATACCTGGGTAAAGCGTCGGCGATGGCCTGCGCCCCTTTCACCCCAACCGTGTTATCGTTTAGATTGAGTCGTTCTAGTCGAGGGTTGTGTTTGAATGCAGTGGACAAAGCTAGAACACCCACATGGTATATACCATTCTGAGGCATCGCCACCTCTTCCAGAGTCCCCATAGTCTGAAACAAGTAACATTATTGCATTATTGCAGCGATTTTTAATCTGTAAGTAAGTGAATCGATTCTGATTCGAGTTTTGGGTTATCTGTGCTAGTGACATTGTATGACAGAATATTAGGCGGGATAGCGTCTGGTTTTTTTTTTAAATTAATGTTTTGGCTCCACACTATTGTGTATTTAGCTAGTGTCAAGTAATTAATAATTTATCAAGTTAATGATATTTCACGCAAATATGTGTCAAGTCACAGTCGAAGTCATCAAGTGAAGTCATAGTCAAGTCATAGTCTAGTCAAAGTCATACTCCTAGTAAAGTGGTGGCAACTTTACTTGAAGCTTCTATGGAGTTTTGGAAACAACACGAAAAGAAACGTTTCGCCATCACTATACCATTTTCCCACACTCACGCCTGTAATTCAGCACTTAACGAATAGAATGCCACCAATTTCATGCACTAACACTGAAAATAACACAAGTTTTGGAAAATAATACAATGCGGTGACGCAATCTTTTTCGCGTTCCCGCCATAACTCCGCCTGGGTTTTATGATGAAGAAAAAAGAACGAAGCAGGTACGATGTAAAAACCAAGTTCAGTGAGAGAAAATTTGGTATTACGATGGAAAACATCGACGAGACCATAATACTAGAGGTAAAGGCCATTCCCGGCGATGCTGGGTAAGTGCTTATGATTATATGTGATGTGAGTGTTATTGAAAGGGAAATAAAGAGGAATAAGTGTTTTGCTCGGTGGTATGGGCGGGTCATTTGGGGAAGGCTGGTGGACCCTCTTCGGGACCTTCGGGTCCTGAAGGATTAAGGTGAGAGGAGTAATTTCACAGCTGATAATAACTTCACTCGTTGGTGAGAGGATCCAACCACGTCGATGTGGCTCTCGGGTGATTTCATGGTATCAAAGGCGATTCTCACGTTGAAATAAATAAAATAAGAATTGTGACCACTATTCCTTTCAATGATTCTCAATAAGAATTCATTTGTGGCGTATATTATGTCTAACCTTAAATTGAACCTCGGGCATGACAACGTAGAAGAATACGTGTCGTGTACAACTTCGCCACATATGGAGTTTACTGCAAAGTTCGCCTAGGTAGGTACCACCGCTTTGCTGGTTATTCTGCCGCCAAGCAGTAGTTAGCAAGCACTACTGTGTTCCGGTTTGAAGGGCACTGTAGCTAGTGAAATTACTGGGCAAATGAGACTTTATGATCTGATCTCACAGTCGAGTAATGTTATTACCAGACTGTGTTGATGTCTCAGGATGATGTGCGCAGTGCAGTGTCACGCGAAACTATACTTTAGAGTTTGAAGTGTCACTGCAACTGATATGGGCAGTCGCGTCGCTTAACATCAGGCGAGCTACTAGGACGTCATGTAATTTTGTAACATACGCAAAATATGTTTCTATACACAGTTTGTGCATAATTAGTATGGAATCTCCTGTTGCATTGCAATCAATGTTTCGTGATCACCTCCACTGTGAACGAGCAAAGTTTTTTTTTTTATTGTTTGATAGGCTCGCGTTTGACCACTATCGCACCTGATGGTAAGTAACGATGCTGTCTAGGATGTAACACGCTTGCCTAGAAGATACCTGTTCACTCTCGATTTGAAGACTCCCAGGTTGTAGTTATCGGGAAATACGGACGCCGGTAAAGCGTTCCACTCTTTGGTTGTTCGCATGATAAATGTGGAGCCAAATCGCTTTGTCCGCACATGTGGGATATTGACCATGACAACGGCGGCGTTTTTTCGTACATCTGGTTGTCCGGTGGTGGAAAGGTGAAGACGGAATCAGGTTATGCAACTCCAATGCGCACTCGATAGAAAACCGATAAACTGGCAACTTTGCGTCTATGGTCGAGGCTTTGCAGTCGGAATCAACTCTATTTTTACCACATAAAATACTGACCTGGAAAACCTTCGCTAGCGCTGTAGCGCCATCGTTTTCTAGCCGATTTCGTCCCGCTATGAAAGTTTTGAGTCGTCGCGGTCTCGCCCCTAACGCCGATGCTAGCAAACGCCCTCCTGTTATACCCAGTCCATTGTTGTTTAGACGAAGCTCCTGGAAATAATAAGTTATCCATGTTATCATTGGAAAACAGTTTTCTACAGCGGAATTGTAACAAGTGTCTCCTCCAGTTAGCGTTACACGTTGTAAAAAGTGTTTTTTTTATAACATAGACAAACAAACTGACAGCGCGCCTGATGGTAAGCAGTTACCGTCGCCTATAGGCACCTGCAACACCGGGGGCACTGCCAGTGCGTTGCCTGCATTTTAAGACTCTATTTAAAAGAAGTGCCCCATGTTTTAGCTCAGCGGAAATACCTCAGATGGTAGCTCATTCCACAACTTGCAGGTGTGTGGCAGGAACTATCTCGAGAAACGGATTGTGCGAGATTTCCACGGGTCTACAAGGTGTGGATGAGCTTTCTCACGGTGACGAGCTGTGCCATTATAACCGCGACAGTACTTCAGAGCATTCCCCGTTAAAGATTTTGTAGAACACACAGATAGAACCGATATCTCGGCGTAAACTCGGTCAGTCTTATTCTAGTGGTTCTAAATCTTTGGTGAGCTCAGGATCGTCGGTTATTGTCGATCTTATTGACGGTTTTGTCGGTCGGGAAGTGTTTGCTACAATTTTATTTTTATTTTATTTTATTTGGGGGAGCTATCATAAAAAACGAAATAATGACATAACTTTGAAGAGCCAATTAAAAGCCTCCACAACTAATTATAAAAATAGAAGAACATGCAATAGCCTAACATGCAATTATAACTACTTAAATAAAAGATTTACAAATTGTCGAACGACGAAGGCGAGACACAATCCTTAAGGGAAAGTGCCTTGCTCACTGACGCTGTGCTACTTGTGAATAAGTCTATGGTCGAAAGATCAGACTTCAAGAGTTTGTTGAAAGCTGTGCAAGATCGCAAAATATAAGAGTTCTGGCGATGAACAGTGCGTGCAAATGGGACGTGAAGCAAGTTTTTAGGACGAGAGTGACGATGTGGAACGTTAAGAGAAATCTTAGACACTAGTTCGGGGCAGTCTACCTTAGACTGTGCTAATTTCAGCAAACATCTTATATCTTATTAGCGGAATCGTAAAGAATTATTCCTACACTTAAGTAAGACCGAGTCTAACTCAGCATTAGCTCATGCTAATGCTACTTTCAATCCTTACACACCATGACACCATGGTTAGAATGAAACATGGAGTATGTTTACTTTTAAATATTAATTTTTTTTTCTACCCCAAACTTGTCTAGCATTTGACCACGCTCTCATCTGATGGGAAGTGACGATGCGATCGAAGGTGTAGCATGCTAGCCAAGTAAATACCTATTCACTCTTCTCTTGAACACGCCCGGGTCATATTTCGCCGGAAACACAGACGCTGGCAGGGCATTCCTTAGCCATTTTAATTAGATTAACTATAAGTAGGTTTTTTTGGTGGCAAAGCGAAAAAGATCGCGTCACCGCATTGTATTATTTTCCAAAATTTGTGTTATTTTCAGTGTTAGTGCATAAAATTGGTGGCATTATATTCGTTAAGTGCTGGATTACAGGCCTGAGTGTGGGAAAATAGTATAATGATGGTGAAACGTTTCTTTTCGTGTTGTTTCCAAAACTCCATAGAAGCTTCAAGTAAAGTTGCCACCACTTTACTAGGAGTATGACTTTGACTAGACTATGACTTGACTTGATGACTTCAACTGTGACTTGCCACACATTTGCATGAAATATCATTAACCTGATTAATTATCAATTACTTGACACTGGCTAAATACACAAAAGTGTGGAGCCAAAACATTAAAAAAAAATTAAGTAGAATATTCGAATTAGAAAAGACAGGAAACAATAACACATGCATTAAAATAAAGATAAGAGCTAATAATATTAACATTTCTATTGCTGTCTCACTCCCAGTGCACTATTACATAATGGTGGAAGAGGGAAAACTATATTCTCTAGCTTTCATCAGCATTACACATACCTCTAGTTCGCTACAAACATCACTCTGCAACAACTTCGCTAAACCTTCAACTCCGATGGGTCCAAACGCGTTGTCACTTAGATCCAGTACTGAGAGACGAGCACCAGCCGCAATCATGCCATCCCCTAGAGCGCTCTGTGGGTGAAAAGTAAGTTAAATAAAATAATAGCGCCTAACAATCAGATGCATAGATCATGGACCCTAACCATGATTCCCTGTATCGAGGGATCCCAGAACTACAAAGCCGATAGCTCAGTTGGTAGTAGCCCTGCCTTCTGAACTGTGGGTTGTGGGTTCGATTCCCACTCAGGACAAACATTTGTGTGATGAACATAGGTGTTTGTTCTGTATCTGGGTGTCATATTGTGTTCTATGTATGTATTTACAAACAAAAAAGTATCTAAGTATTGTATCAGTTATCCGGTTCCCATAGCACAAGCTTTGCTTAGTTTGGGGCTAGATGGCGTTGTGTGAGATGTCCACACGTATTATTATTATTATTATACAGACAATGCTCCCACAACACCCAGATACTGAACAAGTATTTGTGCTTTTTTGCTGTGCACAAATATTTGTCCCGTTGCAGGATTTTTGCAAACTGCTCAACTACCACACCATATCATGGAAGCTGTCAAAAATAAGCCCTCTAAAAAAGGAGTAGATATTTTCCAAACAAATGATGATGATGATGGTGGTGGTGATAGATAGATAGATAGATAACTTTTTATTGCCTCACCAATGAAATTTACATAATACAGGAATGAATGAATCTTACGTACTAGTGTAACAATGGGCGGTCTTATCGCAAATAGCAATCTCTTCCTTACCTTTGGATGGAAAGTATCAAAAGATAAAAATAATACACGGTGGTGCAAAACAATTTAAAATTAAAATAAATACAGATAAATAGAAACTATTACCAATAACTTGGTGATGTAAGCGGTTAATGGTGGAGTTTTAGCGGGAAAACGAAAAAGATTGCGTCGCCACATTGTATTATGTTCCAAAACTTGTGTTATTTTCAGTGTTAGTGCATAAAATTGGTGGCATTTTTATTCGTTAAGTGCTGACTGATTACAGGCGTGAGTGTGGGAATGTGGTATAATGATGGTGAAAAGTTTATTTTCATGTAGTTTCCAAAACTCCATAGAAGCTTCTGGTAAAGTTGCCTCCACTTTACCAGGAGTATGACTTGACTGGACTAGACTACGACGCAACTTGATGACTTGGACTGTGACTTGACACATTATATAATAGTAGTTAACTTGTGAAATTATCAATTACTTGACACTGGCTAAATACACAAAAGTGTGGAGCCAAAACCGTCACAAAAAAAAAAACTGGTTAAAGATTAATACTTACCAAAGCCGGAGGTATCTCAGTTTTCATTCTCCCAGTGAACATATCGGAGAAACGAGCTACTTTAAGCTCAGGATGTTGGGCTAGTGCCGTCGAGATTGCTTCGGCAGCCTCCACGCCCAGCGTATTTCCAGTGAGGGTAAGGTATTGGAGGTTCGGGCAGGAATTAATAGAGTCCACAATTGGTTGCGCTGGAATGGATTTAAAATTAAATATACAAACAAACACTATTTACAATATGTGACCAAATGATGATGTGACAATGATGTGATGAAATGGCCTATAAGTGCTGCAAAAACACATTTGATACTGTATATATTAAAAACGTAAAAGTTGCTATGATCATTGTCTATATAAGTGAGTAATAATGCGAGAGTTTATATGGGTGAAACTGCGAGGCGCACTCAGTATGGACAACATTCAGCAAAAATAATATAATACAACTAATAATATTACGCCCAATCATCACATACATAGATCCTGGACCCTAACTAGGTCTAGGGACCCAGGAACTACACAACACCCAGACTCAAAACATGTATTCACGCTATTTTTTTCTGTGCACAAATACTTGCCCTGCTGCGGGAATCAAACCTGCTGCCTTCGGGTTACGAGCCGACCTACTCAACCACCACACCACAGAGGCTGTCATAATATCGAATAGATGTGTTCATATTATAGGTTATGTTTGTTTACAAAATAGATATATTATTCTAGTAACAAATATAACTTGATCAACTTGTACGATTTAAGCACACTATTTAAAACAATGTCTGATCGTAAGCATAACTGCGAAATGTGTCAACATAAACAAGCTAACTCACCATCTTTTGCAGTGTTTAGTTTCAAAGATTTTCCAGAGAAATCTACACCAGTGATGATTTCACCTGAGTTTTCTAATGCAGAGTGTAATGTGTCTAAATCGAAAGTAGTCATTGTTAGTTGTTTATCGTTTAGATAAATAACTAAAACACGAAAAAAAAACACAGTCAAGCCGACGATCGACAACGGATATTTTTTAATTTTTTTTATATTGATTATTTCTGGCCTGACTTGACACTGACAAAACTAAAAACACTAGAGAATATATGCCGTCAAGTGTCAGTGTTATCATGTGTCAGCTTATCATTAACTTTTCACTTGCCTAACTGTCAAATGCGTAGCGAGTACGCTTCCGTTGGTTGGTGACGTTATTTTTATTTTCTATCGCTATTTCTCGATTTATTTCGAGGATAAAATCGTAAATATCGGCTGCACTAGTGCTACGTGACTTTCTGAGAACTCACCATGGCGGGTATGTAAAATTATTTGAGTATAACTGGGTTAGGAAAGTTTTTCGTAAACTACTGTGTGGTTTCGCTTTATCACAGAAACACAGTTAAAAGTAATGTTCAAGGCATAAATCAGATTTTTTTAAGCATTTGCTGCAATCGTCGGCCACGTATGTCTTCACGTGTGATCTGGGACATGTTTTAGTTAATTAATTCACGTCAAACCGCGGCCGGTTCACCTTTGAACTTGTTCCGAATGTATCATTTGTTTACTTAATCGTCGACATAATTATTCCCCATATCTAGAAAGATTAAGTAATAAAACCATACCATCCTATCTTTGGGCCACGTTCGGTTGTATTTTGGATTAATCCATAGTAATTAATAAAACAAATCAATTACTTCATTAAAATGTAAACATTACAGAGTAGTCCTAAAAAATAGCTTGGTGCACAAAAGCGGTACTCTAATAACTGGCATTAAAGTTTATAAACAATGGTAGTAAGGTACAGGAGCCAAAGAAGGCCCACTTAATTTCAAAACCTCGTGAAATCTTGCAGATAAATAAAGTATAGAAAAAACATAATGGAAGTTGTAATAATAATAATTAAAACACACTTGCATTATTGTCTATGGTACTAGTAGCATAAACCCGCGAAATTTAAAATGTTTCGTTTAATCATAACTGTATTTTTTTAAAGTGGGCTATCCTAGGAGCCGGGCCATCTTCGGCGACACTACCTTACTTATTGCTGATTTTAAATAGTCTACATTCAGAATTACTAACATAGAACTGTTAATGAAGTTCATTATATATATATAAGAATGTGTCAATAAAACACTATTACATAAAACACAAAATGAAATAGGATATCTAGTGTGATACCTATTTAATTTTGTATTTAAGATGAACTTTCGCGAAGTCATGCCTGATTCTATTAATTGCACTAATACACTGCTGGTTAAATATAAAATAAGTATGGATGCGGGTACATTGAAAAACATTTTTGTATCACTGAATTCATGTGCATGCGATGCTGTGAGTTTTATGTAATGTTTTTAAACCTTTTAATTAAAACAATAATATGCAACTAAGTTAGGTTTTGATGGAGCTGGCATACCATTTACAAATATGAATGAAAATAAATAAAGAATATTCTGTTTATTTTATGTTTTATTTATAAATAAAAAAATTAGAATGAATTGTTTTAAAGTATCGTAAGTATTTTAAAATCAAATTTGTTTACATGCTTTCACTAGAAAAATAAACTAATTAAGGTCTTGGAATGTTATTCGTATTATGGAAGTTGTAAATTTTTTTATAATTTATCTCTGCTATCATTGTTTATATTTCATGCAAATTAATGGTATCTGATGGGTTTATATGTAAAATGTATAAACATTGTAATTCAATATCTAAATCATAACAACATGTCATTGATAAAAGTTTTATCTTTGACATGACATTGAATAAATATCCAAAACTGTTGAATTTGTATCCCATGTACGGTTAACAAGTATATAAGTCGGTGATCTGGGGGGCATGTTATGAACAACTCAAAAAGTATTTATAAATATGGCTATATGAAGTTAGATACTAAATTCATGCTTATATCATCCATATAGCATTCCCGTCCAATACTAAAGCATTAGACGGGGATGCTTGTGTTCCTGATGCATCAAATTGCAAAGAATTTAATATAGATTTGTTATTAATAAATATGTGTGGACATTTCACACAGCGCCATCTAGCCTCAAACTAAGCAAAGCTTGTACTATGGGAACCAGATAACTGATACAATACTCAGATACTTTTTGTTTGTAAATACATACATAGAATACAATATGACACCCAGACACAGAACAAACATCGATGTTCATCACACAAATATTTGTCCTGGGTGGGAATCATACCCACAACCCGCAGTTCAGTAGGCAGGGTTACTACGAACTGAGCTATCGGGCCAGTAATTCAAATTGATAATTTGTGCTTGGCATTTATAGTAATTAATAATAATGATGATTCTACTAATATAAGCTGTAATTCTTATTGTTACTAACAAAGTGAATTGATGAAATTTATTATTATTATATCCCTACCCTCCGGTTTCTCATACATTTGTCAAACTTGTGTAAAGCCAACATGCTGTAGGAGTTTTGGCGGGAAAACGAAACGGAACCGCGTCGCCGCATTGTATTATTTTCCAAAACTTGTTTTATTTTCAATGCCACCAATTTTATGCACTAACACTGCAAATAACACAAGTTTTGGAAAATAATACAATGCGACGCGATCTTTTTCGTTTTCCCGCCAAAACTCCTTATAAAATATTATAGATAAGTAATCATTTGTTTACAGCCTCCAGAAATCCATTTGACAGCTTGCTGAAAACAATTGAAATCAATGGAAAGTCATACAAATACTACGATCTGGCTGCTCTTGGACCTAAATATGGTGAGATCATCTGTTCATCACACTAATATTATAAAGGCGAAAGTTTATCTGTGTTTGTTTCTTTTTTTTTTTTTTTGTATCCTGCTACTTGGCAATCTGTTCATAGAACAATAATCCAATTCGCTGGCTGTTTCAAACCGATCATAGTTTGCGTTGTATGGAGAGAGGTGCGTCCAGTGAGTTATCTCTCATTCTGTGTCTGCGAACCTGTGCGCTAGGTTGTGTATACTATGTCGCTTTAGTCTGGAGAATTGAAGACTGCCCATCTGTGTTTGTGTGTATCTGTGTATGTTTGTTACTCCTTCACGCTCAAACGGCTGAATCGATTTGGATGAAATTCAGTACCAAGATAGCTTATAACCTGGATTAACGTATAGGCTGCATTTTATCCCGGAAAGTGAAATTTTCCTGTGGGATGAGCAAATCATTAAAATACTTTTTGTCTGCCGGTGAAACCACGGGGCGCAACTAGTTAATAATAATAATAACGCTTAACAATCACATACATAGATCCTGGACCCTAACTAGGATTCCCTGTGTCTAGGGACCCAGGAACTACGAGGACCATGCTCCCACAACACCCAGACTCAGAATAAGTATTTGCGCTTTTTTTTCTGTTCACAAATACTTGTCCTAGACCACATTTGTTTTATTTTATTTACTAAAACCACAGCTTTATAAATTAAACATAAATACATATTAATTAACAAAACTTACAGCCAAATACGGTCTTACATTATTCGTACCTGGGTAATCTTTATACGAATAAATCAATCTTGGTCAATCTATTTATAATTTATTTTTATTAAATACTCGTGCTAAGCCGGAGCTAGTAAACAATAAAAAAGTAATCTCTACGAATAAAAACTACCATATAATTTAGGGTTGGAAGAGTTCAATTAGAATAGAATAGAATAGAAAAACTCTTTATTGCGTATACCAACATAAAATAAAACTAGATATTACAGTACTAGAAGAGGTAGCACAATGGGCGGCCTTATCACTGAAAGTGATCTCTTCCAGGCAACCTTTGGATGCATAGTATCATAAAAGAAGTCAGTAGTGCGCAATATGAACAAAAAAATACTTATTTTGAATACTAATAGTATACTATTAGATATAATTGTACAAACATATACACATTAGACAGTAAATATGTAGGTATAATAAATAAAATACATAGATATACTTATATGAATAGATACTAGATACATAGCACATAAATAAATATATATTGATACAAATATACCAATATATAATTACATAGCAGCGTACAATTAGCACTGGTTGCTGACATTTTTAGTAACTAATTGGTACCTACTTGGTGCGCGATCGTTTTGAATTAAATCCTTTTTACGCACTCTTGACTTGGGGACTAAATCTGGTGAATGCGTGGCGAACGAAACTTGAAGTTGGTTCATGTAGATCTCCATCAGTCGCGACCCCTTCTCGCCCCGGTACGGCAAACGAGGGCTCACGGGGGGTTTTAGTGGGTTCGAGTCCCACATACCCTGTAGGGAAGTGCGAAAGCTTCCCCCTCTCAAAAAAAAATTCTCCATCAACATAACAAAATTAAAAAGTTGTTTTATGTAAGTACTATTTATTGGTGGCAAGACAACATTTTGTGGCTCTTTCAAAGCTTTGAAATTGTACAAATTGTAATCATTGACTTTTCCGACTTAAAAGGTATCCGTTCCCTGGCCCTGTATGCATTGTATTCAGTCGGTCAGGTGTATCACATTTTCAACGATTTATTGTGACATTGGAATTATTTTGATAAGACGTCTTAGTACATTACTTATCGTCGAAAACCACAGAAAAACTGTTAAAGATTTGTGCAATCTAAATATATATAACTCAAAGGTGACTGACTGACATAGTGATCTATCAAAGCACAGCCCAAACCACTGGACGGATCGGGCTGAAATTTGGCATGCAGGTAGATGTTATGACGTAGGCATCCGCTAAGAAAGGATTTTTCGAAATTCCACCTTTAAGAGGGTGAAATGGGTGGTTGAATTATTTTCCCATAGGCCACGCCGCGGGCAGAAGTTCTATCGTCATATGAGGGGAGAGTAAGGGCGAGCGTAGCTCAGCGGTGGCTCGTGGGCCTTTTAAACCAACTGGTTCAAATCACTGAAATGACGTTACAAGTTACAACTGGTAAACTGCTAGCCTATCAATACTATAATAATAATAACGCCCAACGATCACATACATAGATTCTGGACCATAGCTAGGATACCCTGTGTCCAGGAACTACGAGGACCATGGTCCCACAACACCAATAAAATTACTTCGCCGAGTGAATCTTCAGTACCGTTATTATTACCTCATAATTTTCGACTGGGTGAATCGATTTTGATGATTCTTTTTTATATACAAGCTGGTGATTCCCGTGATTACTTGACACTGGTTAAATACACACTAGTGTGGAGCCAAAAAAGCCAGCATTCTCATTCTTAAATTATTGATATTAAATATTACTGTTGCATTGAAGTCAAGATTGTGAGAAGTTACATGAAATTTTAAACCTAATTCATTGTTCATTTATTTTTATTATATTAGGTCTTTACCTATGAAATTGCCGTTTTGTTTGAAAAAAGTTAAAGTATTTTTTTTTCGAACTTATTTATTTCTTTTATTCAAAGTAATCAACCCTGCAATCAATGCATCTTTGCCAACGCTGTGGCAGTTTATGGATGCCCTTCTTGAAAAAATCAGCAGGACGGGAGACAACAAACTCTTCAAAGGCGTTTTGTACTGCCTCTCGGGAATTGAATTTTTTTCCCACTAAAAAGTTGTCCAAATTTTGGAAAAAGTAATAGTCGGTAGGCGCAAGATCTGGTGAGTATGGCGGATGAGGGAGAGCTTCCAAACCCAACTCATGCAGCTTAGAGACGGTCTGTTGTGCAGTATGGGGTCGCGCGTTGTCGTGAAGTAGCAGTGGAGACGACCGATTGACCAAAGCTGGTTGCAGACGTGCGAGTTTCGCCATCATTGTGGTCAGTTCTTCAATGTACACATCTGCAGTAATGCTCTCGCCGTTTTGTAAAAAGCTATGATGAATCACACCAGCACTAGACCACCAAACTGTGACCATCACCTTTCTAGGGGTCATTTTTCGTTTTGCACATTGCTTTGGTACCGAACCAGGATCTAACCAACTTGCTGAGCGCTTTCGATTGTCAAAAAGAATCCATTTTTCGTCGCACGTAACAATTCGGTTCAAAATTCCTTCATTTCTGTGCCCGTTAAGCAGCGCAAGGCAAGTCTCGAAGCGTACGTTGCGCTGGCGATCGTTAAGTTCGTGGGGCACCCATCTATCAAGCTTTTTTATCTTGCCAATCTGTCGCAAATGGACCAATATTGTTTTGATGCTAACATCAAAAGCTGCTGCCAGCTCAGCTGTAGATTGAGATTCATCAGCTTCCACAATCGCCTTTAATTCATCATTGTTGACCAAAGTTTCCGGACGACCACGAGGTTCATTTATCAAGTCAAAATTCCCAGAACGGAACCGAGCAAACCAATAACGGGTTGTACGTTCGTTTGTACAGTTCTCTCCGTAAACGTCGTTGATGTTACGTGTCGTTTGTGCCGCGTTGGTGCGACGACGGAACTCATATTCCATAATTACACGAAATTTCAAAGTCTCCATTATGAGGAAAAATGTTGAAATGTAATGAAAATACCACGCTAATCAATAAACAAAAGACTTATATTGTAAATAGAATGTCATATTTTTAAAACAAAATTTATTTGAATTTAGAAAACATAGCCAATCAAAACTTTTTTTTGTTTGAAAAAGTCTGTACTGCAATACGGCAATTTCATAGGTAAAGACCTATTATTTCTTGTTTTTAAGGGTACCTACTATATTAAATATATAGGCTGAAGGGTTGTGCGTAGGTTGCAACCTATATAACTATAAGCCTGCATGCGCACCGGACCATGTCCGGAGCAAGAATGATCGTAGTACACCGAGCGCTCCATTTATATAGCCAGATGGGTGCGGCAGCGATGACAGTTGCCGGTGTTGCCACTGTAATAAATTGAAATGCCACCACAGGTCAATTACGGTACTGCCCGCTGCGCATAGAGTTTATAACGACGTTGCCGCCCTCAAATAAATATAATTTAATCTACCCTTATTCTTAAATTTTTTACATAATTTGGAAGATACTGAATCCCACGACACAGGTCATCCTAGTGTAGGATCTAGGGATCAACCCTATACTATGTTTCTTTTTTACTGCTTGAATAAATAAATTATTTTTATTTATTTATTTATTTAATACTTTATGCACATAAAAAGTACAAAGGAGGACTTAATGCTAACAGCATTTTCTACCAGTCAACCAAGGCGTGCAGAGAAACAATTTGATTAGGCGTGCATATGAGGAAATTAGCATAATTTTGAGCATTCATTTTGATCATCAAATAAATTTAAAAAAAAACTATAACAACGATACAACTATTAAGGTATAAAAATACATATTTTACAAATTTAATAAAATACAAATATTAATGAATACTACAATATAGATAATATATACATAATTAAATAAAATACAGACTACATAATAATAAATATTATTGTTAAATAACACCTTAAATTAATTCAATTAAATTCTTGTGACGCTTAAGTTTTTTTTTTTTTTTTATGTTAAGGAATGACGTGACGAGCTAGCCTTTCGCCTGATGTTAAACGATACGGCTGCCCATATCAGCTGCAGTGTCACTCGGAACTCTAAAGTATAGAGGTTCGCGTGACACTGCACTGCGCACGTCATCCAGAGACATCAGCACAATCTAGTAATAAGATTACTAAACTGTGAGATCAGATCATAAAGACTCATTTGCCCAGTAATTTCACTAGCTACAGTGCCCTTCAAACCGGAACACAGCAGTGCTTGCGCACTACTGCTTGGCGGCAGAATAACTGGCAAAGCGGTGGTACCTACCTAGACGAACTTTGCAGTAAAGTCCTACCACCTAGTAAACAGTTACAAATTAAAAACAACTACAAGGCCGGTAACCTCAATACGTAAGACACTAAGTACATATGTAAATTTTAACGGATGTTTAAATAATTTATTTCCGTAGGTATTTATTGTAATTTTACGTAAGTAATGTGTAGTTTTGCAGTAACACTTAAAACAAAAAGTAACACTAAACTTGATATTTTTCGAGTGTGACCTAAACGTATTTTGATCTTCACAACCAAATTTGTTTTAATATAAAAAAAAATACTGTCGAATTGAGAACCTCCTCAGTCAGTTCAAGTCAGTTAATAAAACGAGAGAAAACACTTGAGTAGCTTTTCCACTCCCTCAATCGGGGTTTTTTCTCGGTTTTATTTTTTAAATGTTTTTACCTCAACTTTCCGTCATTTATGAACCGATTTGGAAAATTCTTTTTTTTTTAAATTTAAATAAATAAATAAATAATATAATAATAACGCCCAACGATCACACACATAGATCCTGGACCCTAGGATTCCCTGTGTTTAAGGACCGAGGAACTACGAGGACCATGGTCCCACAACACCCAGACAGAACAAGTATTTGCACTTTTTTTTTCTGTGCACAAATACTTATCCTGCCGCGGGAATCGAACCCACCGTTTCGGGTTATGAGCCGGACTGCTCAACCACCACACCACAGAGGCTTTCAAAGGTTATTTCAGTGTAGTCCCGTAGAAATTAAATTTTGATATAATAATTAAAGTTATCAAAATCGATTTAGTTATATAGTTTAGTTCCCAAATCAATATTACTGAAAATAATATAAGGTTGATAATAATTAAATAAATTAATAAAAAATTGTGAACGTTTCATACAGTACATGTATTTACAAACAAAAAAGGATCTAAGTATTGTATCAGTTATCCGGTTCCCATAGTACAAGCTTTGCTCAGTTTGGGGCTAGATGGCGCTGTGTTATATGTCCACACATATTTATTTATTATTTTTATTTAAGTACTTGTACTGGCAAACTAGATCAACACACGATTCGTAATTAAAATGTGGTATAATGAATATCTGGATACATCAATAGAATCACCACAGATTAACTATCTATCATATAAAATTCTATACATATAAAATTCAAAGTCCTGACTGACTTATATATCAACGTACAGCCTAAACCGCTGGTCCTAGAGACTTGAAATTTGGAGGGTGTGTTCTTTGTAAAGTGTGGGTATCCACTAAGAAAGGGGTTTTCCTAATTCCACCTCTAAGAGCGTGTAATAGGGGGTTGAATTATATATAAAAAAATCTTCCTCGCTTACTATATAGGCCACGCGGGCAGAAGCTAGTTAAAGATAGTTTTTTTTATGTGAGAGAATGATGTGACGAGCTAGTCGTTCACCTGATGTTAGCGACACGACCGCCCATAACAGAACAGTGTCACTCGGAAGTTTCGCGTGACACTACACTACGCAAATCATCCTGAGACATCAGCACAGTCTGGTAATAAGATTACTCGACTGTGATATCAGATCATAAAGTTTCAATTGCCCAGTAATTTCACTAGCTACAGTGCTCTTCAAACCGGAACACAGCAGTGCTTACGCACTACTGCTTGGCGGCAGAATAACTGGCAAAGCGGTGGTACCTACCTAGACGAACTTTGCAGAAAAGTCCTACCACCTAGTTTATTTAATTATATACAGTTTTCCCCCAGATCGTCTTCCGTACTCCATCCGCGTGCTGCTCGAGTCGTGCGTGCGCAACTGCGACAACTTTCAAGTGCTCGAGAAGGATGTACAGAACGTTCTAGATTGGGAGGGGAACCAATCCGTGGAGGGGGGAGTCGAGATCGCATTCAAACCCGCCAGGGTGATACTTCAGGTAAATATTTGAAGTATTATTTTTTTACTAGGTGGTAGGACTTTTCTGCAAAGTTCGTCTAGGTAGGTACCACCGCTTTGCCGGTTATTCTGCCGCCAAGCAGTAGTGCGCGGGCGCTGCTGTGTTCCGGTTTGAAGGGCGCTGTAGATAGTGAAATTACTGGGCAAATGAGACTATGACCTAATCTCACAGTCTAGTAATCTTATTAGACTGTGCTGATGTCTCAGAATGCGCAGTGCAGTGTCACGCGAAACTATACTTTTGAGTTTCAAGTGTCACTGCAACTGATATGGGCAGTCGTGTCGCTTAACATCAGGCGATAACGTCATGTTATTTAGTAACATAAAAAAAAAGTAAAACTTCTTAATGCGCGCTTGGCTTGGGGAGTAACCTAGTGAATGCGTCATGACGCTAATGGAAGTTGAAAGTAGTTGGTTAACGTAGTTCCATTGTCAACATAACAAAGTTAAAAATTACTTTAAATTTGTATTATTATGTTGGTATGTTCGGTGAAATGACAATTTACAAATGTCAAGATGGCAGCATTAATATTAAACAAAGCAAAAACAAGGTTATATCGGCCGATAGATGGAGCTAAACTAAAGCAGTCTTATTACAAAACGTGGACTAAGTAGAGGTTTAAACCTGGACTAACTAGTCCTAGTTTGTTGCGGTACTCAGTAGTTTTTTTTTTGTTTTGGCTCCACATTTTTGTGTATTTAGCCAGTGTCAAGTAATTGATAATTTATCAAGTTAATGATATTTCACGCAAATATGTGTCAAGTCACAGTCGACGTCATCAAGTCAAGTCATAGTCTAGTCAAAGTCATGAAGCTTCTATGGAGTTTTGGAAACAACACGAAAAGAAACGTTTCACCATCATTATACCATTTTCCCACACTCACGCCTGTAATCCAGCACTTCACAATAGAATGCCACCAATTTTATGCACTAACACTGAAAATAACACAAGTTTTGGAAAATAATACAATGCGGTGACGCAATCTTTTTCGCGTTCCCGCCAAAACCTACTCAGTAGTTAGACCTTGAATTTATTACAAAACGCCGACTAAACGAAGATTAGCTGATACCAAAGATAGTCTGGTTTAAATATTGACCATAGACTAAATACGAAAAAAGTTCGTTCATTTGTACCACTCGACGCGCGAAATTTGATATTTCTGTTTATTGTTGTTATTGCTAACTGCACCGCAATAAACATGAATATCGTAAAAATGGAACAACAAAATATAAAAGCCGAACCGAGTAGATATATTTTTTCAAAGACCAAGACAACCTCAAAATTGAAGGGGTGAGAATAAAAAGGGTTTAACTGATTTTATTCACAAAATGACTTATGGGTATCGTTGGATTCAACGTGAAATTATCTACAATAATACATTCTCAAAATACCGAAATGATGTTTAAATCTCGAGATTTTGAGTCTAAAATTGGTTTATCTGTCACAGGAATACAGTTCGCTTAGCATAAAAACATTATTATATTTATTTTATTATATTATATTTTTACAGTAATTGTATGAATTAGTACTATATTTAGTATTTTAAAATAGAATTAAAACATTTTCAAGCAACTGAAACTTACATAAACCTTTTCTATTAAATTATAAGCACTATAGATTAAAATGACGCCGTTAAAGTTTAGTCAATTTTCTCGAAACTATCAATTTGTCAGTTAAACCCTTTTTATTCTCAACCCTTCAATTGTGTAACAATCAAATGTTGACAACCCAACTAATATAAAATTTGAATTTTTAAAATTATATTATTATATTATCTTTATTATATTATAATTTATATTATTATTATAGTTAGTATGGAAATTTTTCCTGTTGCATTGCAATCAATGTCCCTGTAATCCCATAATCTTCCAGGATCTAACGGGCGTGCCGGCTGTGGTAGATTTCGCGGCGATGCGCGACGCGGTCAAAAACTTGGGCGGCGATCCGGATAAAATAAATCCTATTTGTCCAGCGGATTTAGTCATAGACCATTCGGTGCAAGTGGACTTCGCTAGAGTGTAAGTACACATAAGCGCTAGTTGGGAGAAAACTGTAAAACCTTAAACATAGACGTAATGTGGCGTGTATGGCTGTATTTTACAGAATTTATTTTGGCTTTGAATGAAGAGAGAATGTGCCCAGGAGCTTCTTAAGCCTTATCCCACCGTCTCCATTCCACTACAGGACCCCACGGCGAGGACAGAGTTACCATCCTTACGTTGTTGATTTACCTTTTGTTCGCACGAAACGCTTTGCAGATTCTTTTGTTGTGCGTACGGCTAGGGAATGGATCTCACTCCCGTCGTCGGTGTTTCCATCCACATGCAACTTGGGTGTCTTTAAGTCAAGAGTAAATAGGTTATTTTCACAACCTAATCGTCACTTACCATCAGGTGACGTGTAGTCAAACGCAAACCCATCGACAGTAAAATAAAAATAATAATATTCGCATTCATATTCGTTATTCGGTCGCGAATCTTTATGAGCTCTCGGAAGTTAGGCCCGAGTACCAAACTGCGCATGGTACAGAGTGCATTGTAGCAGCGGCCATACAATAACTATAATATGCGTACTGCGCAGCCATCCGCGCTAACTTCCGAGAGCTCATAAAGTTTTGCGCGAGCTATGCAAAATTATTATTACAAGCTAACATAATGAGTACATTACGTAATGTATTCGCCGAGAGTTGAATGAGTACATTACGTAATGTATTCACCGAGAGTTGAATGAGTACATTACGTAATGTATTCACCGAGAGTTGAATGAGTACATTACGTAATGTATTCACCGAGAGGTAATGAGTACATTACGTATTGTACTCAATCAACTCTCGGTAAAAGTACATGTGTACTTAGCCGCTTTTTGATGTAAAAGTTCTTTACGCACGCTTAACTTGGAGAGTAAGGTGGTGAATGCGTGACAAGGCGAACGGAAGTTGAGAGGGAGATATAAGTTGTAAGTGAAGATAGAAAGAGAGAGAGTTACGTTTCGTATATTACTTTAGAGGCAAGAGCTCTCTCTTAGAGAGGCGGGTTGTACTGGTTCACGTAGATCTCCATTGTCAATTACAAAGTTAAAAATTACTACTAAAATTTTGTATTATTATGTTGGTATGTCCGGTAAAATGACAATTTACAATTGAAGGGTTGAGAATAAAAAGGATTTAACTGACAAATTGACAGTTTCTTGAAAATTGACTTTAAACGTCAACGGCATCATTTTAATGTAGAGTGCTTATAAGGTAATAGAAAAGGTTTATGTAAGTTTCAGTTGCTTGAAAATGCATTAATTCTATTTTAACAAAATATAGTTTTTTTTACAAAATATAGTACTAATTCGTACAATTACAGTAAAAATATAATATAATAAAATAAATATAATAATGCTTTTATGCCAAGCGTACTGTATTCCTGTGACAGATAAACCATTTTTAGACTCAAAATCTAAGCCTCATTTTGGTATTTTGAGGATGTAATATTGAAGATAATTTCACGCTGAATCCAACGATACCCATAAGTCATTTTGTGAAAAAAATCAGTTAAATCCTTTTTGTTCTCACCCCTTCAATTGTCAAGATGGCGACATTAACATTAAACAAAGTTATACCGGCTGATAGATGGAGCTAAACTAAAGAAGTTTTACTTCAGTCGTGTGGTGTAAATCTAAAGCACAGTCGTTTTTTGTTTTATTAAATGTTATATTTATCAATTATCAATATATTTGATTGCATCTGTTACAGCCCCGACGCGTTGAACAAAAATCAAGAGTTGGAATTTGTGAGAAATAAGGAAAGATTCCAGTTTCTAAAGGTAAACACAATATTACACAACCACCCATATTGACCCCGTGCAATCCTTACTTATGAAACTTGGAATATTCATATTCATATTCATTTATTTGCATTCATGTACAATTAATATATTATGTCAGGTCTTAACAACTAGTTTAGTAGGTACATGGACCCTGTAAGGGCGCTTGCAACTGAGTGCGATTAAAAATAAATTTATTGATTTCAATTACATAATAGATATATCGTCAATATTTAATAATATAATATTTTCAAGCATTTCATTACTTAATTATTTGATTATTCAATTAATTACCTATTAAATATGGCAACTCAATAGGTAATATTCAACTAATCTAATCAATCAATTTATTTTAGTCTTTTTCTGCTACTACCCACTCTTTACAAAAATAAAAATAAATCCCACTGGTTCAACGTAGATAAGGCAAACAAGCATAACTGGATAGGTAGGTATACAACACATGGTGGGCCGGTTTATAACAGGACAAATTTTATGTTTATTTATTGTTATGAAACTCTTCGACCGAATAATAACATTTTTTTAATAGGTAGCTTTTTAACTTACTGGCAAAAATTTCGTCTTTTACAACTTCTTTTATTTCGTTGGGGATTCTATTATAGACGTTCACGAATCTAAAGTTAGGACTTTTTCCAAATATATGTAATTTTGCAGTTGGAAGGACAAGATTGTGTTGGTGAATATAGGTAGCTTAGGGGTTGTACATTAATCACGTGATCATTACCCTATATAAAACAGTGTTCTTTTTACTATATAATTAAAAATAAATTTAGATATCTGCATTTAAAGATATATTATAGAAACTGACGTGAGTAGTACTCATAACTACAACTATTACACGGCTAACACTCACGAGATACAGTCGATTAACTCGACCTCTATATTGCCCGAACACCGGTCGAGTTATTCGACTGTATCTCGTGAATTTTAGCCGTGTAATAGTTGTAGTTAAAGATATATTCTAAAAAAAATTATGATTGTTTGTAGAAAAAAAAAATCACGTTATTTTGAGTGGAGGGGGGGTATTCTTAAACCTCACCACGTATCACCAGGGGGGTAGCCGCCAGGCCGCCAAACCGCACTACGTATCACGAAGGGGGGTTTAAGTCAAACAGCACCACGTATCACGAAGGGGGGGTTTAAGTCAAACAGCACCACGTATCACGAAGGGGGGGTTTAAGTCAAACAGCACCACGTATCACGAAGGGGGGTTTAAGTCAAACAGCACCACGTATCACGAAGGGGGGTTTAAGTCAAACCGCACCACGTACCACCAGGGGGGTGAGGGGGGGAGAAGTCTTAAAACTCACCACGTAAATGTATATTTTGTTTTCCAGTGGGGTGCCAATGCATTCGACAATATGCTGATCGTCCCGCCAGGCTCTGGTATTGTGCATCAGGTACTTACGACATTTCACAGAATACTTAGTACACGTACAGAAGATCCACTTCGCGAAGTCACTCAAATAGCGACTCTAGTGACAACACAATAAGGTTTAGTTCAGCTCGCACAGCGGTACAAGCTTACCCTGAAGTTGCTTCTCGCTCTATCGTTATAGCGGTGCTCTTCTAACGCGTGACGTACCGACCCGGTAAGTCGGGCCGGTTCTATGTACTTGTAGCGAGCTACCTAAAAGAAGGAGTGATCTAGGCCTAGACATTTTTGTCATGGTCATGTGTCAATGTCATGCCTAGACAGTTTTGACACCAAACCGATGTGAAAGCATTTTCAACCGACTTCAAAAAGAGTAGGTTCTCAATTTGATTATTATTTATGTTTGTTAGCTTAGTTCTCTTGTGATGAATTTCTTTATAGTTATAGTAAGTGAGGGTGAGTGAGTTTGCATCGAAATGAAAGAAAATTAGTTTCAAAATTTCAAAACCTCCTGTATTGATATATTGAAACTAATCGAGAGTGAACAGGTATTTTCTAGGCAAGCGTGTCACATCCTAGACCGCATCGTCACTTACCATCAGGTGCGATAGTGGTCAAACGCAAGCCTATCAAACAATAAAAAAAAGAATGACCTAAAAATAAAAGGTTAATTTAGAGAGTGAAATACATATTCCTCCAAAACGTTCTCTCTTGCTCGCACTCGTGGATTTGTTAATTGGTGCGTACAGGATGGCAGGCGAAGCTGATTCCAAGAACAACAGAACCCAGAGACCCAGCAGCCAAGAACCCAGCGTAACTGTTCTGGGAATCTGCTTCGCCTGCCATCCTGTACGCGCCAATTAACAAGTCCACGAGTGCGAGCAAGAGAAAACACGATTACCATCTCCACCAGACTTATGCGGTAAGCGAGGACGATCCATGTAAGGTATCATTTGGCAGCCGGTTCCCTCAAAGTTTTGCGTGACACTACATTAAGCCAAGTTGTTACTTATCTGCCATCTTTTTACTAGGTGGTAGGACTTTTCTGCCAAGTTCGTCTAGGTAGGTACCACCGCTTTGCCAGTTCAAGCAGTAGTGTGAAGGCACTACTGTGTTCCCGTTTGAAGGGCACTGTAGCTAGTGAAGTTACTGGGCAAATAAGACTTTATAGCCTGATCTCACAGTCGAGTAATCTTATTACCAGACTGTGCTGATGTCTCAGGATGATATACATTGTATACAGTGTATTGTATACATTGTATACTTTCGTGAACATATAATGTCTGTGTGTAAAAGCGCTAATAAGACCTTAGGCTTTATTATGAGAACTGCCTCACAGTTCCAGGATGTTAGAGTGGCTATAATGCTATACAATGCTTTTGTTCGTAGCAAACTAGAGTTCAGCGCTATCGTCTGGGATCCGCGTGAGGCTAAGTACGCTGTGATGATAGAGAGAGTGCAACGGAAGTTTGCTAGATACATCTATAAAAGAATGTATGGGTTTTATCCTTACCTCTACCCGTCTCTATTTGTCTCAGGAATGATTGGACTAGACACATTGGAATACAGGCGTAAACTACTGCTTGTGATCCATTATTGCTCAATACTGCATGGCATAATTAATAATTCGGATGTATTAGCTTCCATGAATCTGTACGTTCCTAACAATTCTTTGCGAACATGACGTCGTCGGCATCAATTGTTTGCTTGTCCAGTACCACGGACTCACCGCTGCAATAACTCACCCACGCTGCGGGCACTGGCCCTACTTAATGCGTTCACTCATGAGTGCCAGCATGTCGACATATTTAACGATAACATAAGGACTATTTGTAATAACTTTAAATTTACACGTAAATAATCATTAAAATAGTTAGCGTTTTGGTCATAAACTGTGAGCTAATTATTATAAATTGAACAATAATAAATAATAAATAAATTGTACTGTATACTAGAGTTCACAGTGACACTGCAACTGATATAAGCAGTCGTTTCGCTTAACATCAGGCGAATGGTTAGCTCGTCACGTCACGTCATTTTGACCCTAATCGCCGTTAAAATACGGTTCCATTTCAGGTGAACTTGGAATATCTGGCCCGTGTGGTGTTTAATGGGGAAGTGCTACATCCCGACTCGGTGGTGGGCACCGATAGCCACACGACCATGATCAACGGACTGGGCGTCGTCGGATGGGGCGTTGGAGGTAAACGCCACTGTTTTATATACTCACTAGCTTCTGCCCACGGCTTCTCCCGTGTGGCCTATAGGAAATTGAAGGGGTGAGAATAAAAAGGATTTAACTGATTTTTTTGACCAAATGACTTATGGGTATCGTTGGATTCAGAGTGAAATTATCTTCGATAATACATTCTCAAAGTACCGAAATGAGGCTTAAATCTCGAGATTTTGAGTCTAAAAATGGTTTATATGTCACAGGAATACAGCTCGCTTACCATATAAACATTATTATATTTATTTTATTATATTATATTTTTACAGTAATTGTATGCATTAGTACTATATTTAGTAATTTTAAATAGAATTAAAACATTTTCAAGCAACTGAAACTTACGTAAACCTTTTCTATTACCTTAGAAGCACTCTACATAAAAATGACGCCGTTGACGTTTAAAGTCAATTTTCTCGAAACTGTCAATTTGTCAGTTAAATCCTTTTTATTCTCAACCCTTCAATTAATTCAACCACCCATTTCACCTTCTTAGGGGTGGAATTTCGAAAAATCCTTTCTTAGTGGATAATTTACACTTTACAAAGAACACACTCTCCAAATTTCAAATCTCTAGGACCAGCGGTTTAGGCTGTGCGTTGATATATAAGTCAGTCAGGACTTTGAATTTTAGATGTATAGATTCTTTTTGAAGTAAAAATTCTTTAATCTTCTTTAAAGTTCAAATTTAATTTTAATAGACTTATGTTTTTAGTATTTTATTTATTTTATTTTATTTTGTATTTTTGTATTTTAAGCACAATATGGGTTATCTTGCATATATATAGCATATCTGAAGTAAAGACATTTTTTTTATTGTTATTTATTTTCTTTCTTATCTTATGCGAACAAATAAATTTATTATTATTATTTATTTACGCACGCTAAACTTACTAGGCGGTAGGACTTTTCTGCTAAGTTCGTCTTGGTAGGTACCGGCTGATAATCCGGAGGCTGCGGGTTTGATTCCCGCTGCAGGACAAGTATTTGTGCTTCTGCTAAAGTTGCCACCACGTTACTAGGAGTATGACTTGACTAGACTAGACTATGACTTGATGACTTAGACTGTGACTTGATTTGACACTATATTAATTAACTTGAGAAATTATCAATTACTTAACACTGGCTAAACACACAAAAGCGTGGAACCAAATGAAAAAAAAAGACTACATAATAAATAAAGTTACGTATACATATTAGTATATCTATACTAATATTATGAAGAGGAAATATTTGTATGTAAGTATGTTTGTAACGAATTGGCTCAAAAAGTACTGGACCGATTTTAAAAATTCTCTCACCATTTGATTGCTACATTATCGCTGATTAATATAGGTTACTAGTTGCGCCCCGCGGTTTAACCCGCGGATAAAAAGTATTTTAATTATTTACTCATCCTACGGGAACATTTCATTTTCCCGGGATAAAATGTAGCCTATATGTTAATCCAGGGTATAAGCTATCTTGGTACCGAATTTCATCCAAATCCATTCAGCCGTTTGAGCGTGAAGGAGTAACAAACATACACACATACAAACATTCGCCTATATAATATAAATAAATAAATATCTGTGGACATTTTACAGAGCGCCATCTAGTCCCAAACTAAGTATAGCTTGTACTATGGGAACCGGATAACTGATACAATACTTAGATACTTTTTGTTTGTAAATACATACATAGAATACAATATAACACCCGGACACAGAACAAACACCTATGTTCATCACACAAATGTTTGTCCTGGGTGGGAATCGAACCCACAACCCGCAGTCCAGAAGGCAGGGTTACTACCAACTGAGCTATCGGGCCAGTCAATATTAGTGTGAAGTGTGATTTTAATTTCAAGAAAAAATTTTGTTTATTCCGAAATGTTTTAAAAATAAATGTAAACTCATGCAAAGCCGGGACGGGCCAGTCACAAGGCCATGAGAGCCGAAGTGGCCTAACTGCATATTTTTTCAATTTTCATATCTTTATTGGAGTCTGCTCTAAATGGTAAAAGCTATAGCGCAATAAATAAATCCACCAATATTAAATCCAATAAATAGGGATTAAAATAGTATGAAAGAAGAAGTGAGAAAATGGCTCCTCCCCTTTATTATAATGCACATAGAGTACAATATGTTGTACAATATGTTACAACAATATGTCCAAGGACATTGACTTGGACCTATTTAATACGGCAGTATCTAAACTCAAACGAATTGTTAGTGATAATTTCTTTTTATAAAGCGTTGTAGAATAATCATTTTATCGCATGTATTCAAATATCTAAACTTCTTATTATTGTTATATCAAACACGAACTTAATTAATTAATTGCAAATAGGTAAATTTTAGCACACTTACAAATCCAAAATCAGAAACCATTAAATATTTAACTTATGATATTGTTCTGAGCATTTAAAATTAATTGTCAACTAATACTAAAACTTTCTAATTGTCAACTAATAAGTAAGACTATTGTAATAAATGTTTAAAAAAAAAAAAGAAATTACTATAGTTCTACACGCTAAATTTAAATGTTAACTTTGTTTGTGCACATCCGTCTTTCTACTGTTCTATGTTGTATTCTTTATAAAATATTTGTGAAAACTTTTAAGTAGCTTTCCGTACCTATTAGTGTGTTATTTATGTGTATGTATAACTAGCTGTAAGTTTTCCTTTGAGAATAAAATAAAATATAATAAAGGTATTTAAAAATGCAAATATACATAACAATACATATTGTTTTCAGGCATAGAAGCTGAGGCCGTGATGTTGGGCCAAGCCATAAGCATGCTGCTTCCTAAAGTTGTCGGATACAAACTCATTGGGGAATTGAACCCGCTTGCAACATCCACTGACCTAGTGCTCACCATCACTAAGGTAAGTTTTAAAAGACCATCGGAGGAGTTTTGGCGGGAACGCGAAAAAGATTGCGTCACCGTATTGTATTGTTTTCCAAAACTTGTGTTATTTTCAGTGTTAGTGCATAAAATTGGTGGCATCCTATTCGTTAAGTGCTGGATTACAGGCATGAGTGTGGGAAAATGGTATAATGATGGTGAAACGTTTCTTTTCGTGTTGTTTCCAAAACTCCATAGAAGCTTCAAGTAAAGTTGCCACCACTTTACTAGGAGTATGATTTTGACTAGACTATAACTTGACTTGATGACTTCGACTGTGACTTGACACATGTTTGCGTGAAATATCATTAACTTATAATAATAAATATATAAATTATAATTACTTGACACTGGCTAAATACACAAAAGTGTGGAGCCAAAACATAAAAAAAAGACCCTCGTATTCTTATACTACACGAGCTTCTGCCCGCAGCTTCGCCCGCGTGGCCTATGGGATAATAATTCAGCCACCCATTTCCTCTTAAGGGTATAATTTCGAAAAATCCTTTCTTAGCGGATGCCTACGTCATAACATCTACCTGCATGCCAAATTTCAGCCCGATCCGTCCAGTGGTTTGGGCTGTGCGTTGATAGATCACTATGTCAGTCAGTCACCTTTGAGTTGTATATTACTACATTTTTTTCTTTTTATTACTAACTAGCTTCTGCCTGCGGCTTCACCCGCGTGGCATATGTTAAATGATTTTTTTAAAAGAGATAATTCAACCACCCATTTCACCATCTTAGGGGTGGAATTTCGAAAAACCCTTTCTTAGCGTATACCTACACTTTACAAAGAACACACCCTCCCAATTTCAAATCTCTAGGACCAGCGGTTTAGGCTGTGCGTTGATATATAAGTCAGTCAGTCAGTCAGTTTGAATTTTGTATGTATAGAAGATAATAATAATAATAATGCCCAACGATCACATACATAGATCTTGGACCCTAACTAGGATTCCCTGTGTCTAGGGACCCAGGAACTACGAGGACCATGCTCCCACAACACCCGGACTCAGAACAAGTATTAGCGCATTTTCTCAGTGCACAAATACTTGTCTGCCGCGGGAATCAAACCCTCCCGATGATGATTTATGAGCCGACCTGCTCAACCACCACACCACAGAGTATCACCATAAAATATCTCTTTCCAGCACCTGCGCTCCTTAGGCGTAGTGGGTAAATTCGTAGAGTTCTTCGGTCCTGGGACGCCGGCTCTCAGCATAGCGGACCGCGCTACCATCGCCAACATGTGTCCGGAGTTCGGCGCGACCGTCGCACACTTCCCTGTCGACAACCGATCGCTGGGATATCTCACACAAACTAGTAAGTGACGTCTAGCTTCGTAGTGGGGCATAATGGGTAGTGAAGTAACTTGGTAGTGGGGCATAATGGGTAGTGAAGTAAGTTGGCAGTGGGGCATAATGGGTAGTGAAGTAAGTTGGTAGTGGGGCATAATGGGTAGTGAAGTAACTTGGTAGTAGGGCATAATGGGTAGTGAAGTAACTTGGTAGTGGGGCATAATGGGTAGTGAAGTAACTTGGTAGCGGGGTAGATTGGGTAGTGAAATTGTATTGAGTAGAAGGTTTTTTCTTTGTGTGCATCCATCTTTCTATGTGTATTTATTTGTTATTTTTTTACGTATCTATGGAAACTTTTTATTGGCCTTCTTTATATGTTTACTTTTCTATGCGTGTACCTAGCTGTAAGTTTTCTTAAAAACTTAAAATAAAATAAAATAAAGTCTCATTTGCCCAGTAATTTAACTAGCTACACTTGGCGGCAGAATAACTGGTAAATCGGTGGTACCTACCCAGACGAACTTTGCAGAATAATCCTAGCACCTAGTAAAATTATAATTGGGACGTCCTAGAGAGATAGGGGTGAACTTAAAAGCTGTCTAACTTAAGTGCAGGCGTGTATAAGACACTGGTCCGTATTACAGAAAGTTCATCGGTGCTCAAGCATAGATTTCATTCATAAAGTGATAAATTAGTGAATGAAATCTCTGCTTGAGCACCGATCAATGACTGAGCATCGTTCTGTAATAAGGACCTAAGACCCGGCTAAGGGAATATCTTCACGTCTTGAGCGACCCGGATGATCCTATAACAGCCGTAGTATCGGCTGCGCTAGGATCACCGGACCCTAGCCCTTCTGGCTCAGGTACCGGCACCGGTATAGAATACCAGCGTGACACAATCAGACCCCGACCCCGCCGGCGAGGTCGACGTACCCCCCGTAGGTTAGCTAGAACGGTCGCGACTTTCAATAGGGTCCACTCTTCCAGTGGACGTAGTCTTTTCGATCCCCTTATCCCGGCAACGGCCCAAGCCGAGGCTCGCACCCCAGGGGGGCGCGCCCTCCCGCCCGGTGACGCTGTAAAGGTCGATAGAGACTAACAGCATTAGCTCGTTCAAAAAAAAATCGTTCTGTTATACGGACCTTAGTTTGTAAATATACAAATATGTTATCGTTTTGCTTTCAGACCGTGCCCGGGAAAACATAGAGATTATCGAAGCTTACCTTCGAGCCACCAAACAATTTCGAGACTACAGCGATCCAACGGAGGACCCTATTTTCTCAGAGGTAACTATCAATTTGACTGGCCCGATAGCTCAGTTGGTAGTAACCCTGCCTTCTGAACTGTGAGTTGTGGGTTCGATTCCCAACCAGGACAAACATTTGTGATGAACATAGGCGTTTGTTCTGTGTCTGGGTGTTATATCGTATTATATGTATATATTTACAAACAAAAAGTATTTAAGTATTGTATCAGTTATCCGGTTCCCATAGTACAAGCTTTGCTTAGTTTGGGGCTAGATGGCGTTGTGTGAGATGTCCGCACATATTATTATTATTATATTATTATTCTTATTATATTAATTTCGCATAGCATTTTAACAAGACTTGTAACTGTATGCGTTTGCCCATGTCATAATCCGTCGTCGTCAAAATCAGTATTTTACTATCTGGGTGAAAGTTATTTTTCGACTATACAATATAAACATAATACCGGTTTCACCCGCGGATAAAAAGTATTTTAACTATTTGCTCATCCCACGGGAGCCTTTCACTTTTCCGAGATAAATTGTAGCCTATATGTTAATCCAGTGTATAAGCTTGGTACCGAATTTCATCCAAATCCATTCAGCCGTTGGAGCGTGAAGGAGTAACAAACATACACACATACAAACTTTCGCCTTTACAGTATTAGTAAACTATATCTATGAACTTAAAATAGATCAAAATAAAACTAAGTCGTTGGTTGAGAGAAACTTGACCAGTATGCTGGCAACATTGCCACGTTGGATGGCAATGCTTACTTTTTGTGAAAAATAAAAGCTAACATTTTGATCACTAGAATATGTAGATGTGACCTAGAATGCTGGCAACATTTTGATCACTAGAACATGTAGATGTGACCTAGAATGCTGGCAACATTTTGATCACTAGAACATGTAGATGTGACCTAGAATGCTGGCAACATTTTGGTCACTAGAATATGTAGATGTGACCTAGAATGCTGGCAACATTTTGGTCACTAGAATATGTAGATGTGACCTAGAATGCTGGCAACATTTTGGTCACTAGAATATGTAGATATGACCTAGAATGCTGGCAACATTTCGGTCACTCGAATATGTAGATGCGACCTAAAATGCTGGCAACATTTTGGTCACTAGAATATGTAGATGTGACCTAGAATGCTGGCAACATTTTGGTCACTTGAATATGTAGATGCGACTAGAATGCTGGCAACATTTTGGTCACTAGAATATGTAGATGCGACTAGAATGCTGGCAACATTTCGGTCACTAGAATATGTTGATGCGACTAGAATGCTGGCAACATTTTGGTCACTAGAATATGTAGATGCGACTAGAATGCTGGCAACATTTCGGTCACTAGAATATGTAGATGCGACTAGAATGCTGGCAACATTTTGGTCACTAGAATATGTAGATGCGACTAGAATGCTGGCAACATTTTGGTCACTAGAATATGTAGATGCGACTAGAATGCTGGCAACATTTCGGTCACTAGAATATGTTGATGCGACTAGAATGCTGGCAACATTTCGGTCACTAGAATATGTTGATGCGACTAGAATGCTGGCAACATTTTGGTCACTAGAATATGTAGATGCGACTAGAATGCTGGCAACATTTTGGTCACTTGAATATGTAGATGCGACTAGAATGCTGGCAACATTTTGGTCACTAGAATATGTAGATGCGACTAGAATGCTGGCAACATTTCGGTCACTAGAATATGTAGATGTGACCTAGAATGCTGGCAACATTTTGGTCACTTGAATATGTAGATGCGACTAGAATGCTGGCAACATTTTGGTCACTAGAATATGTAGATGCGACTAGAATGCTGGCAACATTTTGGTCACTAGAATATGTAGATGCGACTAGAATGCTGGCAACATTTTGGTCACTTGAATATGTAGATGCGACTAGAATGCTGGCAACATTTTGGTCACTAGAATATGTAGATGCGACTAGAATGCTGGCAACATTTCGGTCACTAGAATATGTAGATGTGACCTAGAATGCTGGCAACATTTTGGTCACTTGAATATGTAGATGCGACTAGAATGCTGGCAACATTTTGGTCACTAGAATATGTAGATGCGACTAGAATGCTGGCAACATTTTGGTCACTAGAATATGTAGATGCGACTAGAATGCTGGCAACATTTCGGTCACTAGAATATGTTGATGCGACTAGAATGCTGGCAACATTTTGGTCACTAGAATATGTAGATGCGACTAGAATGCTGGCAACATTTTGGTCACTTGAATATGTAGATGCGACTAGAATGCTGGCAACATTTTGGTCACTAGAATATGTAGATGCGACTAGAATGCTGGCAACATTTCGGTCACTAGAATATGTAGATGTGACCTAGAATGCTGGCAACATTTCGGTCACTAGAATATGTTGATGCGACTAGAATGCTGGCAACATTTTGGTCACTAGAATATGTAGATGCGACTAGAATGCTGGCAACATTTTGGTCACTAGAATATGTAGATGCGACTAGAATGCTGGCAACATTTTGGTCACTAGAATATGTAGATGCGACTAGAATGCTGGCAACATTTTGGTCACTAGAATATGTAGATGCGACTAGAATGCTGGCAACATTTTGGTCACTAGAATATGTAGATGCGACTAGAATGCTGGCAACATTTTGGTCACTAGAATATGTAGATGCGACTAGAATGCTGGCAACATTTTGGTCACTAGAATATGTAGATGCGACTAGAATACTGGCAACATTTTGGTCACTAGAATATGTAGATGCGACTAGAATGCTGGCAACATTTTGGTCACTAGAATATGTAGATGCGACTAGAATGCTGGCAACATTTGGGTCACTAGAATATGTAGATGCGACTAGAATGCTGGCAACATTTGGGTCACTAGAATATGTAGATGCGACTAGAATGCTGGCAACATTTGGGTCACTAGAATATGTAGATGCGACTAGAATGCTGGCAACATTTGGGTCACTAGAATATGTAGATGCGACTAGAATGCTGGCAACATTTGGGTCACTAGAATATGTAGATGCGACTAGAATGCTGGCAACATTTGGGTCACTAGAATATGTAGATGCGAATAGAATGCTGGCAACATTTGGGTCACTAGAATATGTAGATGCGACTAGAATGCTGGCAACATTTTGGTCACTAGAATATGTAGATGCGACTAGAATGCTGGCAACATTTCGGTCACTACTACGCGAAACAAGCTTTCTTCCCGCTCTATGGGAAAAACAAATAAGCGAAATAATAATATAACTTAATAAAAAAAAGCTTAATAAAATTTGTACAATTTTTTTGAAGTAAAACTTTTTTACACATGCCTGATTTGGGGAGTAAGCTGGTGAATGTACGACGAGAGCGTTACGGAAATTTCATATAGATCTCCATTGTCCACTACACAAAGTTAAAAATTACTTAATTTTTTTATTATTATTATGTTGGTATGTCCGGTAAAATGACAATTTACAATAATTAATGGATGAGATCAAGAAAGGTTTCACTGATTTTTTTCATAAAATGACTTATGTATCGTTTGATTCAGCGAAATTATCTACTATAATATATTCTCAAAATACCGAAATGAGGCTTAAATCTCGAGATTGTCAGTAAAAATGGTTTATCTGTCACAGGAATACAGTTCGCTTAGCATAAAAACATTATTATGTTATATTATATTTTTATAGTAATTGTACGTTATAGTACTATATTTTGTATTTTAAAATAGAATTAACACATTTTCAAGCAACTGAAACTTACATAAACCTTTTCAATTATTTAATAAGCACTCTACATTAAAATGAAGCCGTTGAAGTTTAAAGTCAATTTTCTCGAAACCATCAATTTGACAGTTAAACCCATTTTTAATCTTACCTCTTGAATTGTCAAGATGGCGACATTAAGCAAAGCAAAAAAAAAGTAATACCGGCCGATAGATGGAGCTAAACTAAAGCAGCCTTATTAATAAACGGGTATTAGTCTCGGATTAGTTACTTCAGCTTTTGTCCTTTTTTTGCTTTTGGAATATTTAGCTGGATCGAAAGAGACAAAAGATGGTGTAACTAGTCTAAAGCTAGTTCGTGTTTATTAATAAGGCTGAAGAAGTTTTACTTCAGTCGTGTGGTTTAAAGCACACTCGTTTTTTATTCCAGGTAGTAGAGTTGGACCTGGCGACAGTGGTGACATCTGTGAGCGGCCCGAAACGGCCCCAAGACCGAGTCTCTGTGTCGGTGATGAAGCAAGACTTTCAGGAGTGTCTCACCAATAAGGTAAGCAAACTCGAATGAATGAATATCGTTTTCAACTGACAGCTGTCAAATTATAAAAACTTATTAAATGCATTTTTTTACTTGCCACTTGTGTAAACGAAATAACAAACAATTTTACCTCGACTCGCTGGTTTCTCTTGTTTTGTTTTTGACCATTTTAAATTTGATAGAAAGAATCAAAACACTAAACAATTTCTACTAGTAACGGTTTACTAGTACAAGAAATAAGACAGGTGTTCTTCGTTTTTTCTTTGTGCTTATTTGTCTTCTTAAGGTCGATGAAAATGTCCATTACATATAATTATCACACACCCAGTGACAGAAAGTCAAACTGTCTACTAGAGGGGTGACAGCTACAAGAAGTTAGACATATGTTCTTCGTTCTTCTTGTCTTCTTTGTCGCGATGAAAGAGTCTGCTAGATGTAACTATCACACACCCAGTGACAAAATGTTAAACTGTCTACTAGAGGGGTGACAGCTACAAGAAATCAGGCAAGTCTTCTTCGTTTCTTCTTTGTACTTATTAGTCTTCTCGATGACGACGAAAGTGTCCACTACATATAACTATCACACACCCAGTGACAGAATGTCAAACTGTCTACTAGAGTGGTGACAGCTACAAGAAGTTAGACATATGCTCTTCGTTCTTCTGGTCTTCTTTGTCGCGATGAAAGTGTCTACTACATAAATGATTGATTGATTGATTGATTAAAACTATCGCACACCCAGTGACAGAAAGTCAAACTGTCTACTAGAGTGGTGACAGCTACAAGAAGTTAGACATATGTTCTTCGTTCTTCTTGTCTTCTTTGTCAAGACGAAAGTGTCTACTAAGTGTCTCCAAGTCAAGGCAGAGAAACCTAAACCTTATTTTATTACATACAGGCCTTTAAAAAATATAATATTGGAGCTTTTCAATAAGGATTTAACCTCAATAAATTGGCAAAGCATAGAGTACTTACATAACGTAAATGATATGGTCTCTTATTTTAATTCACATATTTTATACCTTTTTGACCTACATTCTCCTAAAAAAACCGTTCTTATAAAAAGCAATTCATATCCTTGGATCACAGACACTATTCGAGAAATGATGCACATACGTAACCATTATCATAGACAATATGCTAAATCTAAGACTGACTCTCTTAAACAATCATACAAGGACATGAAACATATAGTTATTAATGCTATGTATCAGGAGAAGAAAGTATATTTTGATAACCATATAAACAAAAATTTAACTAATCCCAAAAAATTATGGAAAAACCTCAAGTCAACAATAGTACCCAATAGTAAGAATAGCTTTGAAATACCTTCTTCTTGTAACTATCCTGATTTAATAAATGCACATTTCCTAAATGTACCAGGAAATGACTATGTATCTATCTCAGATCTTACCTACCTCGAATATCACAGACTCAGTACATCAATATTTAAATTGGAGCCCGTTAGTGAAGACATTGTCTTAAATAATATAAAGAGACTATCTTCTAATGCTGAGGGTATAGACCAAATCACATTACAAATGATAATATTAACCTTACCAGATACCCTATCTTTCATAACAAAATTAGTCAATTTATCTATTTCGACTGGTATATTTCCCGACCTGTGGAAAGTTTCCCTTATAAAACCGATACCTAAAAAAGCGAATGTAACATCAATAAACGACCTGCGCCCCATAAGTATTTTACCCTGTTTATCAAAAATATTAGAAAAGATTGTTTCTTATCAGTTGATAAAATACCTCGAAAATGAAGAAATTTTGCCAAAAGCTCAGTCAGGTTTCCGCAAGAAGCACAGTACTGCAACTGCTCTGCTTGATGTAGTTGACAACATACTAGCAGCTCAGGATAGGGGTATGGGTACTGTGCTGGTACTGCTGGATTTTTCACGTGCATTTGATTCAATAAATATTGCTCTGTTGCTATCCAAAATGTCATTCTATGGTTTTGAAACAAAAACTATACAATGGTTTCACAGTTACTTGAATTTGAGGTCTCAAATTGTTGAAGTCTCTGGTATTGATGGAAAAATAGCATCTTCAGCCTGTGAGTATAATCTAAGAGGGGTCCCGCAGGGCTCAATACTTGGACCAATCCTGTTCATTCTATATAGTGCAGACATCATAGATTGTATAAAAAATTGCCAATACCATATTTACGCGGATGACCTACAAGTTTACATGCACTTCCATCCGAAAGATACAGATCTTGCAGTGACTAAAATTAATGATGACTTGGATCGTTTAGCATTATGGTCTGAAAGGAATTGTATGGTGCTAAATCCAACTAAATCCAAGTATATGGTGATGGGATCTAAAAGGCAGATAGCAGATATTTTGCTTCATAACCCTCAGGTTGCTATCCTCAATGAACCTATACAATGTGTTACTGAAGCTCGCAACCTGGGGTTGATAATGGATAATCAACTACGTTTTGAGCATCATGTTCAAGAGGCTGTACGCAACTGCTTATATAGGCTTAAAGTTCTATATAGGGCTAGGCCTTATCTGAGTGTTGATATTAGGGTGTCACTTTGTGAATCCCTTATTCTTTCCAAGCTGAACTATGCTGATGTTGTGTATGGCCCATGCCTATTATCTAGAACTGAACGGCTACTTCAAAGAGTGCAAAATGCATGTGCTCGTTTTTGCTTCAAGGTTCCTCCTCGTTCACATATTACTCCATTTCTAAATCAGGCAAATTTAATGAAAATGTCAGCTCGTAGAAAGCTTCACCTGGCAACTTTGCTATTTGGTGTTATCAAAAACTGCAAGCCTGAGTATCTTTTTAAAAAACTGGTTTGGGCTCAGGAGACTCGCAGGTATGAAGCAAGATCAACAACATTTGTACTCAAGACACATCAACACAGGTCTGCAGCCTTTAGGGGGAGTTTCAGATTTGCTGCAACCAGCTGCTGGAACTGTCTTGATCCTCCATTCCGTGGCCTGAAAACAGTTCAAATCTTTAGTAGGCTTTTGAAGTGGCACCTAATGAATAACCAGAGGGCTTAAGGGGGAATGTAACAGTATTTTTTTATAAAAAACACATTAAGATTATTTCCTTTTACTTCCCTGGCATATCTTGGGTGTTTATTTCTTTCTATTTTTTATTATTTTTTTGGTATTTATAATAGTTAATATGTATCTACTTACGTGTTAGGTATGCTCGAAAAACCAAATGCAAGTCTGGGACCACTTAGTTTTTAGTTTTATGATTAACCATCATTATTTGCACTTTCCAGTTGTTATATAGTCCTTATGATCGCTTTGTTTTGTCATGTCACGTACTTTTCTTCTTCTCTATCCTTCAATTATTTTCTATTATTTACTGTTTAACGTTTAGTGATTGGATATATAATTGGAAACACCATTTGAATATTGTTTTCCGAGCAGTAGCAGTACTACCAATGAATGAAATAGGAGCAGTCCTATTTTAATCTTTGTATTTAATTTAACACGATACCACGAAATACTTTTCTTCACACGATACTGAATATGACGTGGCAGATGGAAAACGATTATTCCAAATGCATATCCAAATTACAGACTAAGTATAAGTGTCAATGTGTTTGTCACTACTTTTGTCACAGATAAGGTAGTGGATACCTGTATGAAATACGATAAGGTAATACATACTTTAGCGTATTTAGCCAATGATTGTTGTTGTTTTTGTGCCGTTATGCCTTTGTATTATATTATTTTTATTTAGTGATTTATATATTGTATGTGTTTGTATTACATTTCTTGTTTGTGTTTCAAAAATCTTATAAAAGATATATAAAAATTGTTTAAATTCTCTGATGTTCGTGATGTCATGACTACGGGTTCCGCCTGAAAATCAGTTTTTTAAGGTCACGCGTTGACCTTAATCTCATGCTGAGTCGGGACCTGGTCATGACATCACACAACGTTACATTTGTTTATTTATCTGTTCTTTGTTTCTAAATTATACTCCATTCTCTTATAATGTAATGTTGTGTGGTGTCCTGAATAAATGTCTTTTCTTTCTTTCTTTACTAGATATAACTATCACACACCCAGTGACAGAAAGTCAAACTGTCTACTAGAGTGGTGACAGCTACAAGAAGTTAGACATATGTTCTTCGTTCTTCTTGTCTTCTTTGTCAAGACGAAAGTGTCTACTAGATATAACTATCACACACCCAGTGACAGAAAGTCAAACTGTCTACTAGAGTGGTGACAGCTACAAGAAGTTAGACATATGTTCTTCGTTCTTCTTGTCTTCTTTGTCAAGACGAAAGTGTCTACTAGATATAACTATCACACACCCAGTGACAGAAAGTCAAACTGTCTACTAGAGTGGTGACAGCTACAAGAAGTTAGACATATGTTCTTCGTTCTTCTTGTCTTCTTTGTCAAGACGAAAGTGTCTACTAGATATAACTATCACACACCCAGTGACAGAAAGTCAAACTGTCTACTAGAGTGGTGACAGCTACAAGAAGTTAGACATATGTTCTTCGTTCTTCTTGTCTTCTTTGTCAAGACGAAAGTGTCTACTAGAAATAACTATCACACACCCAGTGACAGAATGTTAAACTGTCTACTAGAGTGGTGACAGCTACAAGAAGTTAGACATATGTTCTTCGTTCTTCTTGTCTTCTTTGTCAAGATGAAAGTGTCTACTAGAAATAACTATCACACACCCAGTGACAGAAATTCAAACTGTCTACTAGAGTGGTGACAGCTACAAGAAGATAGACATATATTCTTCGTTCTTCTTGTCTTCTTTGTCAAGACGAAAGTGTCTACTAGATATAACTATCACACACCCAGTGACAGAAAGTCAAACTGTCTACTAGAGTGGTGACAGCTACAAGAAGTTAGACATATGTTCTTCGTTCTTCTTGTCTTCTTTGTCAAGACGAAAGTGTCTACTAGATATAACTATCACACACCCAGTGACAGAAAGTCAAACTGTCTACTAGAGTGGTGACAGCTACAAGAAGTTAGACATATGTTCTTCGTTCTTCTTGTCTTCTTTGTCAAGACGAAAGTGTCTACTAGAAATAACTATCACACACCCAGTGACAGAATGTTAAACTGTCTACTAGAGTGGTGACAGCTACAAGAAGTTAGACATATGTTCTTCGTTCTTCTTGTCTTCTTTGTCAAGATGAAAGTGTCTACTACACATAACTATCACACACCCAGTGACAGAATGTCAAACTGCCTACTAGAGTGGTGACAGCTACAAGAAGTTAGACATGTTCTTCGTTCTTCTTGTCTTCTTTGTCGCGATGAAAAAGTCTGCTAGATGTAACTATCACACACCCAGTGACAGAAAGTCAAACTGTCTACTAGAGTGGTGACAGCTACAAGAAGTTAGACAAATGTTCTTCGTTCTTCTTGTCTTCTTTGTCGCGATGAAAGAGTCTGCTAGATGTAACTATCACACACCCAGTGACAGAATGTTAAACTGTCTACTAGAGGGGTGACAGCTACAAGAAATCAGGAAAGTCTTCTTCGTTTCTTCTTTGTTCTTATTAGTCTTCTCGATGACGACGAAAGTGTCTACTACATATAACTATCACACACCCAGTGACAGAAAGTCAAACTGTCTACTAGAGGGGTGACAGCTACAAGAAGTTAGACATATATTCTTCGTTCTTCTGGTCTTCTTTGTCGCGATGAAAGTGTCTACTAGATAAATGATTGATTGATTGATTGATTAAAACTATCACACACCCAGTGACAGAAAGTCAAACTGTCTACTAGAGTGGTGACAGCTACAAGAAGTTAGACAAATGCTCTTCGTTCTTCTTGTCTTCTTTGTCAAGATGAAAGTGTCTACTAGAAATAACTATCACACACCCAGTGACAGAAAGTCAAACTGTCTACTAGAGTGGTGACAGCTACAAGAAGTTAGACAGATGTTCTTCGTTCTTCTTCTCTTCTTTGTCAAGATGAAAGTGTCTACTAGATATAACTATCACACACCCAGTGAGAGAAAGTCAAACTGTCTACTAGAGGGGTGACAGTTACAAGAAGTTAGACATAAATTCTTCGTTCTTCTTGTCTACTTTGTCAAGATGAAAGAGTCTGCTAGATGTAACTATCACACACCCAGTGACAGAATGAAAAACATGTCTACTGAGATAGTGACTGCTATATCCAACAGACAATTTTTGAGGAGTCGTGATGCTGTAACCTTTTTAAGACACTCATGTCAAACACAACTTAAGCACAGCAACAACAGCTAAAACTGACAAATAAAATGCAAAACGTAACACCCTTCTGGCTGTGTATCTTTTTGACTTCCATACTTGTGTAATAGTGAATTAATCTGATAGAAGTAACTATCACACACCCAGTGACAGAATGAGAAACATGTCTACTGAAGTAGTGACAGCTACAACTAACAGATAATGATTAATATTAAAACTTCAATAGTGTTAAATGCAACACAGCACATACAGCCAAACTGACAAATAAAATGCAACACATGCGCTCTTCTGGCTGCGCATCTTCTTGACTTCCGTAATGGTGAACTAATCTGATAGACGTAACTATCACACACCCAGTGACAGAATGTGAAAACATGTCTACTGAGAGGGTGACGGCTAAATCTAACAAACAATTTTGAAAAATATTTTTTTTTCTGTAACCTTTTCAAGACACTCATGTCAAACACAACTTAAGCACAGCACAAACAGCTAAAACTGACAAATGACAATAATAATAATAAAAATAAAAATGAAATATAACGCTCTTCTGGCTGTGTATCTTCTTGACTTCCGTAATAGTGAAATAATCTGATAGACGTAACTATCACACACCCAGTGACAGAATGCGAAACATGTCTACTGAAGTAGTGACAGCTACAACTAACAGATAATGATTAATATTAAAACTGCAATAGTTTTCCAAAGCTGTGATGAATGTTTCTGACAGAAGTAACTATCACACACCCAGTGACAGAATGCGAAACATGTCTACTGAAGTAGTGACAGCTACAACTAACAGATAATGGTTAATATAAAACTTCAATAGTTCTCCAAAGCTGTGATGAATGTTTCTGACAGATGTAACTATCACACACCCAGTGACAGAATGAGGAACATGTCTACTGAAGTAGTGACAGCTACAACTAACAGATAATGGTTAATATAAAACTTCAATAGTTCTCCAAAGCTGTGATGAATGTTTCTGACAGATGTAACTATCACACACCCAGTGACAGAATGAGGAACATGTCTACTGAAGTAGTGACAGCTACAACTAACAGATAATGGTTAATATTAAAACTTCAATAGTTCTCCAAAGCTGTGATGAATGTTTCTGACAGATGTAACTATCACACACCCAGTGACAGAATGAGGAACATGTCTACTGAAGTAGTGACAGCTACAACTAACAGATAATGAATTGTAACGAAACTAACAGTCAAGCTACAAGCAGTGAACTTTGAATGGGTAAAATTTCAGTTTTAAGTATTGCATCTAAACAATTGTCTATGCAATGTTATAACTAATATTCTTCATTGAACCAATTAAAACACAAATAAGCCTAAAATGCAGTCATAAAAAAAATAACATCAAGACAAAGGCGTTGAGTTAACATTTTAATTCAGCCAATTGCAATACAGTTTTAAGTATTGCATCAAAACAATTGTCTATGCAATGTTTCAACTAACTTGCCATTGAATCAATTAAAACACAAATCAAACTTTCAAAATGAGAGTCAAAAATCATGTCCATTTTAAATGGTAATAAATTAGATGAAATTAATTACTTACGTTCAATATTTCAATCCAATAATTCCATATGTTTTCGAATGTCTCACAACACAATACAGTCATAACACAGTCTTAAAAACTCACAATGTAATTTAAATATAACAAAAGAGAAAAAAACCGTGTGTCAGTTTTACCATGGCGTAACAAATATTCGACATCTATTTTAGAATATATATTTTTAATCTAACGCCAATTAAGAAAGAAGATAAATGAACAATATTTTCTCGAATTAAATAAACACTGAAACCGTTGTCATCATAACAGAAATTCTCACGAATTCACTACATTACTTCACAGCACAGTATTATTATAATTATCAAAAATCCCTCAATATTTCAAAGAGATGTACCATTCCCGAATGCCGAATCAATACTAAATATAAAACGTCCTTTAAAATCCTTTTATACCGATTTTCTACATGACAAAGTAATCAAATTAAAGCCTAATTAAAAAGAATAGTCATTTATTAAGGATTAAAAAGAATAGTCATTTAGTAATTGATAAAATTTAACTTTAATTAGGTAATTAGAGATAGGATTAGGGATTTTTACCTGAATATTAAGGTTGTTTACCCATTTTTGTTGACAGCTATCTATATTAGAAAACTAGTGTCATCCATACTCGTCCATTCATATGTTATCTATGGTTACCATCTCTAAAAGCTATAATAAAAGTGATTTAATAATTAGACAGCCTCTGTGGTGTGGTGGTTGAGCAGGTCGGTTCATAACCCGGAGGCGGCGGGTTCTATTCCCGCGGCAGGATAACTATTTGTGCACAGAAAAAGCGCAAATACTTGTCCTCGTAGTTCCTGGGTCTCTACACACAGGGAATCCTAGTTAGGGTCCAGGATCTATGTATGTGATCGTTGGGCGATATTAATAATAATAATAAAAAAATAATAATATGAAGGATAGGAGATGAGCGTCTGATTTTAGAGTAATTGTTGAGTACTAGCTTATGCTCGCGGCTTCGCCCGCGTGGCCTATAGGAAACGAAGAAGAACATTTTTCATAGATAATTTAACCACCCATTTCACCCTCTTAGGGGTGAAATTTCGAAAAAACCCTTTCTTAGAGGATACCTACACTTTACAAAGAACGCACCCTCCAAATTTCAATTCTCTAGGACCAGCGGTTTAGGCTGTGCGTTGATATATAAGTCAGTCAAGACTTTGAATTTTATATGTATAGATTACTCTAAAATTAGACGCTGATCTCCTGTCCTTTTTAGGCTTTAGGAAAGTGAAAAGGATGGAACTATTATCAATATAATAGGTCTTTACCTATGAAATTGCCGTATTGCAGTACAGACTTTTTCAAACAAAAAAAAGTTTTGATTGGCTATGAATTCTAAATTCAAATTAATTTTGTGTTAAAAATATGACATTCTATTTACAATATAAGTCTTTTGTTTATTGATTAGCGTTGTATTTTCGTTACATTTCAACATTTTTCCTCATAATGGATACTTTGAAATTTCGTGTAATTATGGAATATGAGTTCCGTCGTGGCACCAACGCGGCACAAACGACACGTAACATCAACGACGTTTACGGACAGAACTGTACAAACGAATGTACAACCCGTTATTGGTTTGCTCGGTTCCGTTCTGGGAATTTTGACTTGAAAAATGAACCTCGTGGTCGTCCGGAAACTTTGGTCAACAATGATGAATTAAAGGCGATTGTGCAAGCTGATGAATCTCAATCTACAGCTGAGCTGGCAGCAGCTTTTGATGTTAGCATCAAAACAATATTGGTCCATTTGCGACAGATTGGCAAGATAAAAAAGCTTGATAGATGGGTGCCCCACGAACTTAACGATCGCCAGCGCAACGTACGCGTCGAGACTTGCCTTGCGCTGCTTAACAGGCACAGAAATGAAGGAATTTTGAACCGAATTGTTACGTGCGACGAAAAATGGATTCTTTTTGACAATCGAAAGCGCTCAGCAAGTTGGTTAGATCCTGGTTCGGTACCAAAGCAATGTGCAAAACGAAGAATGACCCCTAGAAAGGTGATGGTCACAGTTTGGTGGTCTAGTGCTGGTGTGATTCATCATAGCTTTTTACAAAACGGCGAGAGCATTACTGTAGATGTGTACATTGAAGAACTGACCACAATGATGGTGAAACTCGCACGTCTGCAACCAGCTTTGGTCAATCGGTCGTCTCCACTGCTACTTCACGACAACGCGCGACCCCATACTGCACAACAGACCGTCTCTAAGCTGCATGAGTTGGGTCTGGAAGCTCTCCTTCATCCGCCATACTCACCAGATCTTGCGCTTACCGACTATTACTTTTTCCAAAATTTTGACAACTTTTTAGCGGGAAAAAAATTCAATTCCCGAGAGGCAGTACAAAACGCCTTTGAAGAGTTTGTTGTCTCCCGTCCTGCTGATTTTTTCAAGAAGGGCATCCATAAACTGCCACAGCGTTGGCAAAGATGCATTGATTGCAGGGGTGATTACTTTGAATAAAATAAATAAATAACTTCGAAAAAAAAATACTTTAACTTTTTTCAAACAAAACGGCAATTTCATAGGTAAAGACCTAATATTATAGAGATATATAATCGACGTCGTTATCGAACGACAATAGCGGCTAACCGCAGTTCTATCAGATATTATATGGTCATTACATTTCCTATTATATTATACCTCCAGCATCTGTGGTGTGGTGGTTGAGCAGGTCGGCTCATATCCCAAAGGCGGCGGGTTCGATTCCCGCGGCAGGACAAGTATTTGTCCACAAAAAAGCGTAAATACTTGTTCCGTGTCTGGATGTTGTGGGAGCATAATGCTCGTAGTTCCTGGGTCCCTAGACACAGGGAATCCTAGTTAGGGTCCAGGATCTATGTATGTGATCGTTGGGCGTTATTATTATTATTATATATAATAAAATAAAATATTTCCTTGACTGGCCTAATAGTTCATTTGCCAATACCCCAATAGTAAACCTGTCTTTTGAGCTGTAGGTTGTGGGTTCGATTCCCACCCAGTTCAAGCATTTGATTTTGTGTGATGATCATCTATGTTTGCTCTATATCTGGGTGTTATATTGTATTCTATGTATGTATTTACAAACAAAAAGTATCTAAGTATTGTATCAGTTATCCGGTTCCCATAGCACAAGCTTAGCTTAGTTTGGGGCTAGATGGCGCTGTGTGAAATGTCCACACATATTTATTTATTTATTAGCTATTATTCGATTATATATTACTTTTAGGGTTCCATTTGGAACCTTTATTAGCGGGGGGGTCAGCAGTTTAAGCGGAGTCCGTTTTGCATTTGTTTTTATCGATGTCAAAAGAAACTTTTCGGATTGTTCGTTACATAATAATAATAATGACGCCCAACGATCACATACATAGATCCTGGACCCTAACTAAGATTCCCTGTGTCTAGGGACCCAGGAACTACAAGGACCGTGCTCCCACAACGCCAAGACTCAGACCCACAAAGATAATACAAAGGGCTGTCAACATAGATAGAAAATGCCTTTATTGCACAAACAATATATAAATAAATAATAAATAAATATGTGCGGACATCTCACACAACGCCATCTAGCCCCAAACTAAGCAAAGCTCGTACTATGTGAACCGGATAACTGATACAATACTTAAATACTTTTTGTTTGTAAATATATACATATAATACAATATAACACCCAGATACAGAACAAACACCTATGTTCATCACACAAATGTTTGTCCTGGGTGGGAATCGAACCCACAACCCACAGTTCAGAAGGCAGGGTTACTACCAACTGAGCTATCGGGCCAGTCAACAGTCAATACATGTAGGTGAATAAGTACATATGTAAGGTGAACTTAATGCTTGAGTGCATTATTTTCCAATTAACCCGGGTGTAAAGTGGAAAGTTTTGTAGCAGGTCGCGGAGGGCAAGGTCGCGGCGAAGGCTATATTAAAATATTATATAACAACTAGTTGCGCCCCGCGGTTTCTATATAATTCTTGGGCATGGGTTGAGCACGATTCAGATCGATTAAAAACAACTGTATTTCTCACTTTCTTAATTTATTTATAATTGATACAGACAATGCGACAACTCGCATACAGGCACCGGATACGACAGTTCTTTTTCTTATTTTTTAATTCATAGACTAATTGACAAATATTTTACATATCAAACCATAGAGTAAGATATCTAAGAATACTACAGTTTCATCCGCGAATAATTTTTTTTTATGTTACTGAATGATTTGACGAGCTAGCCGTCCACCTGATGTTAAGCGCCACGGCTGCCCATAACAGAACAGTGTCAATCGGAACCCCAAAATAGAGTTTCGAGCAACACTGCACTGCGCACATCATCCTGAGACATCAGCACAGTCTGGTTATAAGATTACTCGACTGTGAGATCAGATCATAAAGTCTCAATTGCCCAGTAATTTCACTAGCTACAGTGCCCTTCAAACCGGAACACAGTAGTGCTTGCGCACTACTTTTTGTATTTTAATTATTTGCTCATCCCACGGGAAAATTTCACTTTTCTGGGAGAAAATGTAGACTATATGTTAATCCAGTGTATAAGCTATCTTGGTACCGAATTTCGTCCAAATCTATTCAGCTGTTTGAGCGTGAAGGAGCAACAAACATACACACATACAAACTTTCGCTTTTATAATATTAGTGTGATACTAGCGGCTTCGCATGGGTGGAATTTTTTTTAAACGTTTTGGCATAATAGCATTCAAATGGTGAAAGAATTTTTGAAATCTGTCCAGTAATTTTTGAGACAATTCGTTACAAACATACTTACATACAAATCTTTCCTCTTTATAATATTAGTATAGATAAATCAATATTTGTGGACATATCACACAGCGCCATCTAGCCCTGAACTAAACAAAGTTCTTCTTATACCGCTTCTTTACAGCTTCTTCTTTACGGCTTCTCCTTTACAGCTTCTTCTTTACACATTCTTCTTTATACATTCTTCTTTACACATTCTTCTTTACAGCATCTTCTTGTATCTGTTGTTATGACTCGGTAATGACATTTAGTGAGATAGCTTTATGATGATAGCAAATTCATAAGCTAAATCACCAAATGACACCGCTGAGTACGAATCACTGACTTTTCTTTATTCTTCTTGACAGTTCTTCAAAACTCGCAGCAATTGTCAAGCTGACATTGACGTTTTGATTAAACCCGTTTCAATAAAGACACGGTTTTTTGGCGGGAAAACGAAAATGTTCTCGTCGCCCGCATTGTATTATTTTCCAAAACTTGTGTTATTTTTAGTGTTAGTGCATACAATTGGTGGCATTTTATTCGTTAACCGCTGGATTACAGGCGTGAGTGTGGGAAAGTTGTATAATGATTGTGAAACGTATCTTTTCATTTTGTTACCAAAACTCCATAAAAACTTCTGGTAAAGTTGCCACCACTTAACTAAGGAGTATGACTTGACTAGACTATGACTTGACTTCGTTGACTTGGACTGTGACTTGACTTGATATATATATTAATTAACTCAAGAAATTACGAATTACTTGACACTGGCTAAATAAAAAAAAGTGTGGAGCCAAACCAAAAAAAAAATAAAGACACTTTACTTCTCAGACGTAATGACAGCCTCTGTGGTGTGATGGTTGAGCAGGTCGGCTCATAACACAGAGGCGGCGGGTTCGATTCCCGCGACAGGACAAGCATTTGTGCACAGGAAACTCATAATGAGTAATACTTGCAATTTTATTATAGAAACTGACGTGAGTAGTACTCATAACTACAACTATTACACGGCTAACACTCACGAGATATAGTTACGGAATACCCCGCGTCACCAATAAAAAAAATCTATATTTATTTAAACTAATGAGCGTTACGTAACGATCTTGGTGGAAGAAGGAAAATCGATGATAATTCAATAACAAGATATCACAACACAAAACAAATTGACACCAATTTTTTAAAACTTTTAGCTTGTAACGTTTTTAGAAAATGTCCTTCACTAAATATGTTTTTTATATTATTTTTAAATTAAAATCTTTACCAATAAACGTCGTTCAATCACGCATAACTAGCCATAATGTAACGCGTCGCAACTATATGTATACTCGCCATGGGAATTAAAACTAACATTACATTTGTGGTCAAATACATACCTCGTAAAGTATGATATCATAATATCAATTTGTGGTTTTGGTATCTATTTTACAAGCACCTATTTGTGTGTTTTTGGTATCAATTTTATCGTGTGTTTTGTGAAAAGCTTGATTTGATAAAATAGCCTCGATTTTCTGTCACATTTTAACATGGGAGAGGGGGATCGTTTCGTACCTACAACCAACTTCTTAAAATAAGGTTCTAGGTTCGGTTGTGTGTTCCCGATAACTACAACCTTGGAGTCTTCAAATCGAGATTGAATAGGTATCTTCTAGGCAAGCGTGTTACATCCTAGACCGCATCGTCACTTACCATCAGGTGCAATAGTGGTCAAACGCGAGCCTATTCAACAATAAAAAAAAAATCATAAACCGATATCAAAAATTCTGTTTTCATAATAATAATAACGCCTAACGATCACATACATAGATCCTGGAACCTAAATAGGATTCCTTGTGTCTAGGGACCCAGGAGTTACGAGGATCGTGCTCCCATAACACTTAGACTCAGAACAAGTATTTGCGCTTTTACTTCTGTGCACAAATACTTGTTCCGTCGCGGGTAACGAACCCGCCACCTCCGGGTTATGAGCTGACCTGCTCAATCACCACACCACAGAGGCTGTTAAGTTATTTGTATGCTGTGATAGCAAAAAACATGTACGGAACAAAATATTTTAAGGAATTACCATCTTTAAGCATTTTCGACTACCATCTTTTACCATCTAAATATATATTTTAAATATATATAACTCAAAGGTGACTGACTGACTGAAATAGTGATCTATCAACGCACAGCCCAAACCACAAAATACAAGCACACAAAGTACAAGCATTGCTTAGTTTAGGCTAGACGGCGCTGTGTGAAATGTTCACATATATTTACTTTTATTTTATTTTAAAATACAGGAATAGAAAGAGAGCTCAAACACGCAGTGACGTCAGTTACCAGTCCTCCATAGTACCTCTTTACTAAGTTGTGGTACCTCTATAGTAGCTCTACATACAATCTTTTTGACATATGACGTCACAAATTATGCCTTCATAGTAGCTGTGAGGAAGCTAGCTATTAGTTCCACACGATCTTTGTTTTGTGAGAATGGGACAGGCAATCCAGAAACTTTAAAAGCGTACTATTCCGTGATTTATTTACCGATTTTACTTGTTTTTTTCAATTATTACAATCATTTTTAAGCTACTTTAAAAATAATAAGAATAATAATAATATGTGTGGAATTTCACACAGCGCCATCTAGCCCCAAACTAAGCAAAGCTTGTACTATGGGAACCAGATAACTGATACAATACTTAGATACTTTTCGTTTGTAAATACATACATAGAATACAATATAACACCCAGACACAGAACAAACATCGAAGTTCATCACACAAATTTTTGTCCTGGGTGATAATCGAATCCACAACCCACAGTTCAGAAGGCAGGGGTACTACCAACTGAGCTATCGGGTCAGTTTATGAAATAATATTTACTATTATTTACTTATTCATTTTCAATTGTAGTCATATAGACTATTCCGTTAAAAACAAAGAAATGTCTACTCATTAAAAAAGTTATTTATAGGGATTGTGATATTTAATGCAATCGCTGATTATAGGTATCTATAACAGGTATCTTCTTGGCTAGCGTGTTACATCCTAGACCGCATCGTTACTTACCATCAGGTGCGGTAGTGGTCAAACGTAAGCCTATCAAACAATAAAAAAAATACAAAAAATTATAGGCGTACGCTTATTCAGAAATGCATTACTAGTCATCATAAATGTTAATGATTAATTTATTAATCACCTCGAATTAACTAATTACATGTCATTTAAAAGCGCGTAATTATTATGTAATTAAGCAAATAAATTGATATGTGGTATTTTTTTTTTCTTCAAACTTGTCTAGCATTTGACCACGCTTACCTAATGAAGTGACGATGCGATCGAAAGTGTAGCATGCTAGCCAAGTAAATACACTTCCTCTGTGGTGTGGTGGTTGAGCAGGTCGGCTCATAACCCGGAGGCGGCGGGTTCGATTCCCGCGGCAGGACAAGTATTTGTGCACAGATAAAAAAGCGCAAATACTTGGTCTGAGTCTGGGTATTGTGGGAGCATGGTCCTCGTAGTTCCTGGGTCCCTAGACACAGGGAATCCTAGTTAGGGTCCAGGATCTATGTATGTGATCGTTGGGCGTTATTATTATTATTATTATTAAATACTTATTCACTCTTCTCTTGAACACGCCCGGGTCATATTTCGCCGGAAACAGACGCTGGCACAGCGTTCCATTCCTTAGCCGTATTTATAAGTTAACGATGACGCCAATAATCAATGTTAATATATCATAACCCGGAGGCGGTGGGTTCGATTCCCGCGTCAGGACAAGTATTTGTGCACAGAGAAAAAAAACAGCCCAAATACTTATTCTGAGTCTGAGGTCCGTATTACAGAACAATGCTCAGTCATCGATCAGTGTTCAAGCAGAGATTTCATTCATACAGCGGTCAATTAGTGAATGAAATCTTTTTTTTTTTTTACTTCAAACTTGTCTAGCATTTGACCACGCTCTCACCTGATGGGAAGTGACGATGCGATCGAAGGTGTAGCATGCTAGCCAAGTATAATAATCTATGCTTGAGCACCGATCGATGACTGAGCATCGTTCTGTAATACGGACCTGAGTGTTATGGGAGCACGGTCCTCGTAGTTCCTGGGTCCCTAGACACAGGGAATCCTAGTTAGGGTCCAGGATCTATGTATGTGATCGTTGGGCGTTATTATTATTATTCATCACATTTACAGTAATATAGATTTTTTTAATATAAATAAAAGTTAAGTACTTACAATTTACAACGGCGGAGTCTCGATCCCAATCACTAATTATATTCAATACTCAAAATCAATTTGAATTAATTGAAAATATAAATGCACTCAGTTAAAAAAATAACAATTAAGTAAACTTATGTTATCCTACGTAGACCGATGAGTTATTGAATTTGGAATCTAATTGAAGGGGTAAGAACAAAAACGGTTTAACTGTTTTTTTTTTTACAAAATGACTTATGGGTATCGTTGGATTCAGCGTGAAATTATCTACAATAATACATTCTCAAAATACCGAAATGAGGCTTAAATCTCGAGATTTTGAGTCTAAAAACGGTTTATCTGTCACAGGAATACAGTTCGCTTAGCATAAAAACATTATTATATTTATTTTATTATATTATATTTTTACAGTAATTGTATGAATTAGTACTATATTTAGTATTTTAAAATATAATTAAAAACATTTTCAAGCAACTGAAACTTACATAAACCTTTTCTATTACCTTATAAGCACTCTACATTAAAATAACGCCGTTGAAGTTCAAAGTCGATTTTCTTGAAACTATCATATTGACAGTTAAACCCTTTTTATTCTCAACCCTTCAATTGTAAACGGAATAAAAGTCACTACACAAGAATTGGATGGAATTATACTCAAAATTAAAATCACTAACACACGTCCCAGATTATCTGAACTAAGTCATATTTGATGTGATCATTACAATATATCACAAAACGCAATTCATACTCAGCGTTTTTCTTTACTTCCTTGTTTTCTCTATATCTTTACATATAAAGTCTGTTTGTCAGACTGACTGAATTGATAATAATAATAATAATAACGCCCCCAACGATCACATACATAGATCTTGGACCGTAACTAGGATTCCCTGTGTCTAGGGACCCAGGAACTACGAGGACCATGCTCCCACAACACCTAGTATTTTCGCTTTTTTTCTGTACACAAATACTTGTCCTGTCGCGGGAATCGAACCCGCCGCCTCCGGGTTATAGCCAACTTGCTCAACCACCACACCACAGAGGCTGTCAAATTTTCACAATTTTGAAGTAAAACTTCTTTACGCATGTTTGACTTGAAGAGTAAGCTGGAGAAGCGAACGGAAGGTAAAAGTTGTTGGTTAACGTAGATCTCCATTGTCAATATTACAAAGTTAATTTTTGTATTTTCTTTTGTTGGTATGTCCGGTAAAATGACAATTTTCGATTCACAAGATGCACGAGATGAAACAAAGCTAAAACAAAGTTATACCGGCCGATAGATGGAGCTATACTAAAGAAGTTTTACTTCAGTCGTGTGGTCTAAAGCACACTCGTTTAGTTATGTTCTAATCTACCTTAGTAATTCTTTGCTTTTGGATACCTAATTACCTTTTTACTTTTCTACAATTTTTACCATAAGGGAAGACACTGCCCCCAGCAACACAGTTCCTACTAAAGCAAAGATCAGGGTTGTAACTTATATGTGTAATGTATATTGAAACAATAAATACATTTGAATTTGAACAGGATTGTTTCACCCCATTTGACTCCTTTTGGACGACTTTGGGACGAATTTTCAATAACCCCTTAATATATAAGGTAAAGGAGCCAATGAAGGCCCACTTAATTTCAAAACCTCGTGAAATCTTGCAGATAAATAAAGTATAGAAAAAACATAATGGAAGTTGTAATAATAATAATTAAACACACTTGCATTATTGTCTATGGTACTAGTAGCATAAACCCGCAAAATTTAAAATGTTTCGTTTAATCATAACTGTATTTTTTTTAAAGTGGGCTATCCTAGGAGCCGGGCCATCTTCGGCGACACTACCTTATACTTGTAATTTTTAACCAGACTAGGAAGAGCACGAGGTTCTAAACACGATTGTATTTATTTGTTTATAAAAAAAGAAGGCATTGTTGTAACTTATTATAAAGTGTAATGTACATTGAAACAATAAATAACTTTGAATTTGAACAGGATTGTTTCACCCCATTTGACTTCCTTAGGGGACGAATTTTCAAAAACACTTAAGTACTTATTTACGTTATATTTTCAATGAACTTCAGGAAGAGGACATGTTTCTAAATCCGATTTCTTTCGTTTTATTTTTAATGTTCATAAAAGTATTTTCCAAATTGTTTGATAAATGACGCATTACTAAGTTTAAAATAATAACAACCGTATTGAAAATCTCCTCCTTTTGTTGAAAGTCAACTAAAAAAAATTTGTTAAATACGCAGGCAAATTTTACGATGAAACGCGGGTAAAATCGCGGGCAAAACATTACTACATAACTTACTAAAATACTTTAAGAAAGCCCTGTACTAAGCATTCCAAATAATTCCTTGTTTACTCATATAAAATCTGTGTTGTTGTTTGTTTGTCTGTTGACATAATTATTGTAACAAACATGTTTTTCTAATCTTAATTGGGATTTTTTTTATATATTATTGAACATTTTCAAGGATACGTTAACAATGGATTAGTAAAGTATGGGATTAGGAAAAGGATTTGTACCTAATTATTTTGTTTTGATGTTTATTTGAAGTAAAACCTTTACGCACGCTTGACTTAGGGGCTAAGTAAACTGGGGGCGAGTTGGCTGGACTGCAGTCGCGACCCGTTCTCGCCCCGGTACGGTGGACGAGGGCTTACGGGGGGGTGTTAGTGGGTTCTAGTCCCACATATGACTGGCCATTCATTTGACTGGCCCGATAGCTCAGTTGGTAGTAGCCCTGCCTTCTGAACTGTGGGTTGTGGGTTCGATTCCCACTCAGGACAAACATTTGTGTCATGAACATAGGTGTTTGTTCTGTATCTGGGTGTCATATTGTATTCTATGTATGTATTTAAAAACAAAAAGTATCTAAGTATTGTATCAGTTATCTGGTTCCCATAGCACAAGCTTTGCTTAGTTTGGGGCTAGATGGCGTTGTGTGAGATGTCCACACATATTATTATTATTATTATACCCCCTGCCACCACCCCCGTGGTGGCAGGGAAGTGAGAAGGCATTTACCCCTCAAAAAAAGGGGCTTAAGTAAGCTGGTGAATGCGAGGCGAACGGAAGTTGAAAGTTGTTCAATTAACGTAGACCACCATTATCATCGTTCGTCTCGCATTCACCAGCTCACTCCCCAAGTCGCGCGCGTATAGAAGTTTTACAATAATAATAACGCCCAACGATCACATACATAGATCCTGGACCCTAACTAGGATTCCCTGTGTCTAGGGACCCGGGAACTACGAGGACCATGCTCCCACAACACACAAACACAGATTGTGTATTAAGCCAATGTCAAGTAATTAATAATTTCATGCAGATATGTCTCAGGTTACAGTCCGAGTCAAAGTCTAAGTCATACTCATAGTAAAGTGGTGGCAACTTTACCAGAAGCTTCTATGGAGTTTTGGAAACAACACGAAAACAAACGTTTCACCATCATTATACCACTTTCACACACTCATGCCTGTAATCCAACACTTAACGAATAAAACACCATCAAGTTTAAGCCTTGACGGCTGGGCGCTTTTGACGGCTGGGTGCCTTGACGGCTGGGCGCCTTAAGCGCCCGCCCTCCCGCCCGGTGACGCTGTAAAGGTCGATAGAGACCAACAGCATTAGCTCGTTAAAAAAAAGCCATCTAGTTTATGCACTAACACTGAAAATAACACAAGTTTTGGAAAATATTACAATGGGGCAACCAGAACAAGTATTTGCGCTTATTTTTTCTGTACAGAAATACTAGTCCTGTCCCGGGAATTGAACCCGCCGCCTTTGAGATATGAGCCGACCTGCTCAACTAACACACCACAGAGGCTGTCAAACACACAGTTAAAATGCAGTTACAATATCACAAGTATTAGGTTTAGGTTTAAAGAAATTTATTCTCCAATAAGACAATAAAGTAACTTCCAATGGGGAGTGTTCTGAAAGGCTATTCAACCTGATTCCGGCATCGCGTTTCTACCATCGCTCCTCCCGCCACCGCAAAAAAGCTCATCCACATATTATTGAGTCATGGAAATCTCACACGACTCGATTCATGCGTTCGTTCTTGCCGTACACCTGCAAAATGTGGAATGAGCTCCCGCCAGCGGTCTTTCCAACGAGTTACAACATGGAGTTCTTTAAAAGGGGGGTTAAAAGAGTCCTACAGGGTAAGCAATGCATTGGTGACGCCTCCTCCGGTGTTACAGATGTCCACAAGCTACGGTGACCGCTTCCCATCAGGTGGGCCGTAAGCTTGTTTGCTCCCTTTAACATCAAAAAAAAATCCATGAGAACATAGACTTAAAAAATTCAATACAAGTACATTCGTCGTCACTTTAAATAATGTAGGTATATACCGGTATATATGTATACGGTAGTATAGTAACGTAAATATAAATAAAGTGCTAAGTAACATTACATTTCAACAAGAATTTTATTACAAGGAAATCCACAGTAAAAACATATAGCGTCAAACGTACAGCGAAAGACTTTCTGCTCGCCACGCGAGTTAGTACTCCATTGTCTTACAATGCGGAAATTCATTATCTGTGTCAATGTCAGTTTTCATACAAAACGTGCAATTTTGAACTTTACCTTTGTAAACACGAAGGCTGGCTTCATTTGCACGTGTTTACTTCAAATTTATTGATTTCACGTAAGCATTGCTAAGCAGTTTTGGACTTTATTATTTTTGGCATAGAAAACATAAAATTTTTATTGTAATGGTAGATTTGAAGATTGGAAAGGAACGTGAAAATATGTTAGAGTTGTATTTTCTGTAATATACTAGATGCGCTCGCAGATCTTTTAATATAATAATAATAATAACGCCGTGCAGTGCTCGTTGACATCGCTATTCCACATGACGAGAACCTCGTGAAAGCTGAGAAGGACAAACTCAGCAAGTACCTTGACTTAGCTCACGAGGTAACCGCCATGTGGAGTGTTGACTCAACGAGCATTGTTCCGATAGTTGTTTCGGCGAACGGCCTTATAGCGAAGAGCCTCGACCAACACCTCGAGAGGCTCTCGTTAGACGGTTGGATCAAGGGTCAGATTCAGAAGGCAGCACTCCTTGACGCGGCACGTATTGTCAGGAGGTTCCTCAGTCTGCAGCCCTAACCGCCGGGAGCTCGGGCCTTGCCCCGCTGCTGGCGGCACACTAGGTTTAGGTTTTTTTATTGTATTTTTGTAATGTTACTTTTATAGAAATATTGTAATAAACTTAAATTTAAGATTGTAAATAAATAAATGAATAATAATAATAATTTATTATCCAAAAAGAAATAATGATTATACAATAATAACAAGATTATTAATATTTCCATAGCTATATTATAAGCGATGGAATAACATTTATCATAATATAATAACTATACTACCTACGGGCCCCAAACTAGGCCTCTAGGTATATTTACCCGACTTCCAAAAATTACGAGGTACTATGTTTGTCTGTATGTATTTAACACAACATAAAAAGTAGATAGCTTAGTACTTTCAGATTTCACAAGAGAGTCAACATTTTCTGGCTGATTTTGATAATACTTGTCAATAACATTTGATACGCAATTCTAAAAAAACATTCGACAGCTTCTATGGTGTGATGGTTGCGCAGGTCAGCTCATAACCTGGAGGTGGCGGTTTTAATTCCCGTGACAGGACAAGTATTTGTGCACACATGAAAAAACTTAAACACTTATTCTGTGTCTGGGTGTTGTGGGACCATGGTCCTCGTAGTTCCTGGGTCCCTAGACACAGGGAATCCTAGTTAGGGTCCAGGATCTATGTATGTGATCGTTGGGCGTTATTGTCATTATTATTTCAAATCGGTTAAGATAAAAAAAACAAGTGTGTTTTAAGACCACACGACTGAAGTAAAATTGCTATGCAAACGTAACTGCCTCTTTTCTATCTTCACCAATTTATATCTCCCTCTCAATTTCCGTTCGCCTCGCTCGATCAATTTCCGTAATGCTCTCGTCACGCATTTACCAGTTTACTCACCAAGTGAAGCGTGCGTAAAGAAGTTTTACTTCAAAAAGGTCGTTTACAAAAATGTCGCGGGTTCTGCTGTTCGCAAAACTACTAGTTTTTATATATAAAGACTAGCTTCTGCCCGCGGCTTCGCCCGCGTGGCCTACAAGAAACGAAGAAGATAGAGAAGATTTTTTGAGATAATTAAACCACCCATTTCACCCTCTTAGGGGTGGAATTTCAAAGAACCCCTTTCTTAGTGGATACCTACATTTTACAAAGAACACACTCTCCAAATTTCAAGTCTCTAGGACCAGCGGTTTAGGCTGTGCGTTTATATATAAGTCATTGAGTCAGGACTATGAATTTTATATGTATTGATTACTCTAAAATCAGACGCTGATCTCTTGTCCTTTTTAAGCTTTAGGAAAGTGAAAAGGATGGAACTATTATATTATCAATTTATTATAAGGACATATAATCGACGTCGTTATCGAACGACAATAGCGTATAGATTTTGTAAGATTTGTATTGTTTTGCCCACAGGTGGGCTTCAAAGGCTACGGCATATCCCCTGCCCAGCTATCGACAGCTGGCAGCTTCACGTACAGCGATGGGGCAACGTATACGATCACTCATGGCAGTGTAATCATAGCTGCCATCACTTCGTGCACCAATACATCCAACCCCAGCGTTATGCTCGGCGCCGGTAAGTTTAATTTTCTAACGCATGAAGTGCCTTAATCTAAACAAGCTTCGCCCGCGGCGTGGCCTATGGGAAAATAATACAACCACCCGTTTCATCCTCTTAAAAGTGGAATTTTGAAAAATCCTTTCTTAGCAGATGCCTACGTCACATCTACCTGAAGGTCAAATTTCAGCCTGATCCGTCCAGTGGTTTGGGCTGTGCGTTGATAGATCACTGTCAGTCAGTCAGTCACCTTTGAGTTATATATATTTAGACTAGCGGCCCGTCCCGGCTTCGCACGGGTATTACATATACGGTGGAATGTAAATCACTCCTTTTCCATAAATGTATGTACTCAGACCATGCTATAGAATATTCGTACAAGGTCCCATTTAAATAAAATAGGTTTTGTTGTATTTAGTGCCTCCTAAAATAACTGCATGTCAGCCAAAATGCCATTTAACGGTACACACAGCGCGGGCACCGGCTGAGTGCTTTGTTAATATTTCGTAGGCAATAAAACACCTGCCTAGTTCGATGCCACAAGGCTTTTCTTTGGAATTTAAATTTGATAATACCTAGATTTAAGTTTTATTTCATAAGTACTTTTTTATTTAGTTATATTGGAGCGTTCTATAGCATGACTGAATACATACATTAAAGGAAAAGAACGAATTAAATTCCACCTTGTATATTATATATTATTATATATATGTGTATATATTGTCAATAGGTACAGGTTTTCCTAGTTTGGTTACCAATATTTTCCAACCAGGAGTAAACAAATTTTGATTTTTCATATGAACCCTTTGCTTTCATGTTTAAACCGATATTTGTTAATATTCTATAAACATTTTATTAAATTGTTATAATTTGTATTTGTGAAAAGGTATAAAATATTTACTCATAAGTTTTTAAATAATAAATCTAATAAGCGCTAGCAGTAGGCAACATGACCAAAATAAATAAATAATAATAAACTATTTTATTTCATCTATGTTCTACTAGCTTCTGCCCATGGCTTCGTCCGCGTGGCCTATAGGAAACAAAGAAGATTTTTAAAATGGATAATTTAACCACCCATTTCACCTTCTTTGAGGTGGAATTTCGAAAAACCCTTTCTTAGTGGATACCTACACTTTACAAAGAACACACCCTCCAAGTTTCAAGTCTCTAAGACCCTTAGGCTTTGCGTTGATAGAAATAGAAATAGAAATATTTATTGGCCTTATAACACATTGTCATACTGGGCAAGTCATTTTACATAATAAAAATATTATTTATGGAAATTCATTGTGAACATATTAGGTCTTTACCTATGAAATTGCCGTTTTGTTTGAAAAAAGTTAAAGTATTTTTTTTTCGAACTTTGTTATTTCTTTTATTCAAAGTAATCACCCCTGCAATCAATGCATCTTTGCCAACGCTGTGGCAGTTTATGGATGCCCTTCTTGAAAAAATCAGCAGGACGGGAGACAACAAACTCTTCAAAGGCGTTTTGTACTGCCTCTCGGGAATTGAATTTTTTTCCCGCTAAAAAGTTGTCCAAATTTTGGAAAAAGTAATTGTCGGTAGGCGCAAGGTCTGGTGAGTATGGCGGATGAGGGAGAGCTTCCAAACCCAACTCATGCAGCTTAGAGACGGTCTGTTGTGCAGTATGGGGTCGCGCGTTGTCGTGAAGTAGCAGTGGTGTAACGTAGCGTTCCTTAAACGTCAAATATATCATTTAAATAATTAGCTAATAGTAAAAACTCTAATTAATTAATATTATAAGTTCTAAAGTTTATTACATTGAGTTGATATTTCATAAAATAACAATATTTACAATTAACCATAATTTTAAAATAAATTCAAATAAAACATTAAATATACACAATTACAGACACAGTTTATATAGATAAATTCACAGCTGACGAGTCTATTGTTCGACGATACCGTTCGTTCACCCGCGCTAGTGCCGGCCGGCCCGCGCGTCAGCTGCTTCAGTACTCGCCTGCCTTGGAAGCGAGTGCACGTCGCCTTGTTGCGCACACGCAAATACATCTTCTTTGCGTCTTAAGATTATAAAAATTATTTCTATTTAGTAATATTTAAAAAGTGAATTACTGTGTTCCCATACTGGGTAAGTTGTGCAAATAACTTCTATGCTTTCTTAATGCTTTGTGACTGTGTTCTTTCTCAGTTAATTTGAATGATGACGCGCCCGTTTGAAATATGACCGTTACGTCGTTATAATCTTATTGTTTCTTTTTATATTTAGCTCAATGACCTACTATGCTTTTAATTGACTGTACTTAGATATCATCTAGCTTTGGGCCGTCTCAACTGTTCATGCATAACTTAAATTATTATTATAATATCATATATTTTGTTAGAAGCCGCCTAGCCGTTCTGAATATTTAAAACTGCCACCTTCAGTCTTTTCTCCTTGAGCTAGCTAGCTTAGTACATCTGGTTGCCACATAATCCATAGGTCCCCTAAAATCGTTCCCCTACAAGATCATGACTCGAATATTATAATACAATTCCAGGAACACAGTCTGGATTATAATTTCTCTCGAAAGAGACCCAGAGCTTACCATCCGGAGCTGAGTGGGCCCTGACCCTGACGAGGAGACTGATTGGGAGCGTACTGCCTGAATATCGGGAAGACTGAGGAGAGTGCGGTATTCTGGAACTGAGACAGTGCCGCGAATTGTGACCGGGCTACTCGACCCAACGACCCCTAAACCGTTTTTTTTTTATTTTTATTTTTTTATATAAACTTATAACTTTACTTGCCGTATTTTATTCATCCCTAGGGATAAATGCGACAATGGCGCCCATATACGTGGTCAAAAGGTCATAATTCGTACTGTCTTGGGTACTATTTGCTTTAGCTTAGTATCTTGGTGTTGGATTAGATTGGTGTGCTTATATTGTAAAAAACGATTGTGTACCTCAACTGATGTGCCTGCTATGCCACTTATTGTAGTTGTATTGAATTTATATTTTTATTAAAGTATATTATATTGTTTTATGTAGCTTGTACAAAGCTTAGGCACATTAGTTGAATTAATTTAATTAACTACTAGTTTCACTTGGATTTACTTGCTTATTTTTTTTTCACACATCTTTTCTATTAGTATTAGAACATTTGCGAAACGCTATCGTTTCGGGAACAAAAAGCTGATTACTTGTAACAGAACGGAATAGGTACCGGCTATATAAATTCACGTACTAGTTTATTAGGTATTTTGAAACGTTTTGTAATCATTTTTGCTATTATTTGCACAACATACCTAGATAGTAATTTACTGCGAGATATTTTGGAAAAATGTCTTTCCCAATAAAATACTTGCTTTTACAAAAGTCTGAATTAACCTATGAGGTTGCTATTCGAGGTGAGATACCGTCAGAAATCGTTGAGGGTTTGCGACGACAGGTTACAAAACTGACTCAGTTGTATCCTGCTGATGAAGTTCTTGATTCCGTTTATGACTACAATGAAGACGTCAAAGGCTGTAACGCTACGTTAGACAAAATAAAGACTAATGTAGAATCACTTATTACTGCGTACAATGAATCGCTCTATGTTAGAACTAGGACCTTGGTGAATCATTTGCATCACAGAATTCAAAGAATAGAAAATCCAGGGGATTCTAAAGACCCTACCCTCTTAACAAAGATTAAAAAATCCTTTGAAAGCTACAACGCAGTTTTGATAGGATTGTCAAAAGACGGCACTGCTACCGATCCTAAAGCTTCCACTTCGACTTCTGAAACTGAAGAAACTACAGTGGACAAACCAAATTTTTCCGGTTTGAACATATCGGTTAGTTGTGACCGTGGAGCAACAAGTGACCTCGCGAAATTAAAGTATGACGGCAAATCATGTGTCCGGGCTTTCGTTCAAAAAATAGAAGAATTTCGTGTTTCCAAAGATGTTACTGACAGTAAGATGCTAACTTCGGCAATTGACATATTTAGTGGAGACGCACTGCATTGGTATCGTAGTGTTAAAGGTCAGTGCAATGATTGGTCAACTTTAATTTCGCGTCTTAAAGATGATTTTGACATCCCAGACTACGACTATCGCATGTCATCAGAAATTCGAGATCGTACCCAAGGGGATGATGAGAGCATCACGGTTTATTTGTCTATAATGGAGGGGATGTTTTCTAGGTTGAGTAAATCTATGTCAGATGAAGATAAACTTGATATTATACTACATAATATACATCCCTGCTATTCCACTATCATTGCTGCTACCCCACATATAAAGTCAATCGAAGACCTTCGAACAGTTTGCAAGAACTACGAACGTATAAAAATTCGTTCAGATAATTACAGAGAACCTCCGTCTCTTAATTCTAGATTACTAGCCCCTGAATTTTGCTATCAATCACAAAAGCGCAAAGAAAACAGTAAAAGCTTTTATAGTAATTATAACAACTCAAATCAATCCAGATCTTTAAAAAATGATACTCAGTTTAAAACTTCAGAATATAAAACTTCTGAAGTTTCTGCGATTTACTGTTTTCGCTGTCGCGATAATACCCATTCTATGAAAAACTGCACGGCTGAGCGAACCATTTTCTGTTTTGGTTGTGGCGAAAAGGGCGTCCGCAAACCTGATTGCCCAAAATGTAAAAAAGCTAATGAAGGTAAAGGTCATCCAAAAAACTAAATTCTGAAAATTGTAGAAAAACATTACCAAACAATTTTGATAGCTCGGATTGGAATAATTGGTTGTTGTTTCTCAAAAATTTTTTTTCTACTTGTAACGCTCCTGTTTCTGCAATTTTCAATTCAAGACCGAGTAAAGATCCCCGTCCTTACGTCAAAATCAGAATTAATAATGATTTAAGTATGTATGGCTTGCTTGATTCCGGTTCTGCCGTCACTATTCTAGGCAATAACTCTCATAAATGCCTTTTTCAGTACGATTTAAATATGTGCACTGATGATCAAATTATAGTAACTGCAGCAGGTGGGCAAAAGATCACTTCTATCGGTTACATTCTTTTGCCAATAAATTTTGAAGATAAATTTTCAATCATTAAAGCTCATGTAATTCCGGAGATTGAAACCACATTGATTTTAGGGATCGACTTCTGGAATATGTTTGAGATCTGTCCGAAATATCTGACAAACGTTGAGAATTTGTTTACAAAGGATCCAGGGCTATCTGAAATACTGAATTGCTCTGAAGTGTACTTGCACTCTTACGAAAACTTAAATGAATCTCAGAAGATGATAGCTGATGACATTATCGATAACTATCGTAATATATCCTTTACTGAAAAGGGACTGGGCAGAACGCATCTGATAAAGCACCGCATCAATACTGGTAGTGCTGAGCCAATTAGACAGCGGTACTATCGAATGTCCCCCGAAAAACAAAGAATCATCACAGAGCAAATTGATGAAATGCTTAGCCTAGATGTCATCGAACCCTGTGAAAGCCCATGGTCTTCTCCAGTCCTGGTTGTCGGCAAGAAAGATGGTAATCCACGCTTTTGCTTGGATAGCCGCAAACTAAATTCTGTGACGAAAAAAGATGCGTATAGCTTACCATACGTATCTGAAATATTAGATAACTTAAAGGATGCTAGGTTTCTATCTAGCATCGACTTATCTAAAGCGTTTTGGCAGATATTAATTGACGAACCAGACAGAGAGAAGACCGCATTTTATGTACCCGGAAGGGGCACATTTATGTTCAAGACGACTGCTTTTGGACTTACCAATGCTCCAGCTACACAACAACGGTTAGTGGATCTTCTGTTTGGGCCTGAATTTGAGTGTAAAGTCTTTGCCTATCTTGATGACGCCATCATCATCAGTAAGTCTTTCGAAGAGCACGTCAGCCTACTGCGTCGTGTACTGGAGAAACTTCGGTCAGCAAATCTCACGATCAATCTCGAGAAAAGTAATTTCTTTAGGAACAAACTTCGCTATCTGGGTTATGTTATTGACGCCCAGGGCTTGCGAACTGATCCAGATAAGGTAAAGGTCATTTTGGACTATCCTACTCCTACAAATAAAAAAGAAGTGAAGCGCTTCCTTGGTACCGCATCTTGGTACCGGCGTTTCATACCTCATTTTAGTACTGTTGCGGGTCCTCTGAACAGGCTTACGTCGAGTAAAAAGAGTTCTCCACCCTTTCAGTGGACAACGGAAGCCGACAAAGCTTTTCTAGAATTGAAGTCTAGACTTGTACAAGCACCTGTGTTAGCTTGTCCCAACTTTGAGCACCCGTTCGAAGTGCATACTGATGCCAGTAATTTTGGTGTTGGTGCAATGCTCGCGCAGACTATTGACGGTGTGGAACACCCAATAGCATACATGAGCAGATCACTGACAAAGCCAGAACAAAATTACAGCACAACAGAACGGGAAGCTCTTGCTGTGTTGACAGCTCTTGAACAATGGCGTTGTTACCTCGAAAATGGTAAGACCTTCAAGGTTTTCACAGATCATTCAGCTCTCAAATGGTTCATGTCTCTTTCAAACCCAACTGGCCGACTTGCAAGGTGGGGTGTCCGTCTTTCCTCATTTAATTTTGAGATCGAACATCGACGCGGGAAAGATATGGTAATTCCTGATGCCCTGTCTAGGTGTGTACATGTTGATGCTCTTATCAACAGTGTATTGGATATTTCCTCTGCTCCTGATACGCAAGACACATGGTATCTTAATATTTTCAATGGCTGTCAGGATGCACCCATTAGTTATCCAAATTATAAAGTTGAAAACGGATGTCTATTTAGGTATATGAAGAACAAAAATATTCTCACTGCTGAGTTTGACTGGAAAGAGGTAGTTCCAGAAGAACAACGAGAACGAGTTCTTACTATTTCACATTCAGAGCCAACAGCAGGCCATTTTGGAGTGTTCAAGACTTACAAGCGGTTGACACTTCGGTTCTATTGGCCTGGCATGTATGGTGATGTGGTGGACTTTGTAACACGCTGTGATGTTTGCCTTGCATATAAGCTACCTACCCATGGTACTCTCGGCAAAATGGGTAGGCCTAAGAATGTCTCACGACCCTTTCAAGTACTGTCGATGGACTTGATTGGGCCATTACCGAACACGAGAAGACAGAACAATTATATTTTTGTAGTCACTTGCTGCTTTTCAAAGTATTGTTTGCTATTCCCTCTTCGTAGAGCTACTGCAGAACTTGTGTCTAAGCACTTGGAAAACGACGTTATACTGGTACACGGAGTTCCACAAGTCGTAATTTTAGATAACGGCTGTCAATTTGTTAGTCACGAGCTAGATAGACTGTTTAAAAAGTATAAAGTGCCTAGAATACACTTCACTCCTAAATATACTCCTCAAATTAATACTGTAGAAAGGTATAACAAAACCATCGTTACGGCTATTTCTACCTTTTTTAATAACGATCATCGCTCTTGGGATCTGAATTTACCTCAGATACAATTTGCAGTAAACAACTCAGTTAACGAAACCACTGGCTTTACTCCCGCATTTCTAGTACATGGCAGGGAGTTGGTTACATGTGGGTCACACTACATAGAAAACGATGACTCAAACGACCTTGTTTTCCTGCCAAGAGACAGTTATGCTGAAAATTTGGGACAATTATCTAAAGTTTTCGATAAAGTTCAAGCGGCACTCTGGCACGCTCACGTAAAAAACACACAACGATATAACTTGCGCAGAAAAGAGCACGAATTTAATGTAGGTGACGTAGTTTGGAAGCGCTGCTATTTTCAAAGTGACAAAGAAGCGCACTTTAGTAAAAAGTTAGCGCCGAAATTCCAAAAATGTCGTATAAAATCAAAGCGTTCCCCGCTTGTTTACGTTATGGAAGATATGAATGGGCGTGATCTGGGTGTCTGGCACATTAAAGATCTTAAAATTTTGGGTTCTAATCATAATCAATAAATATTATGTTACATATTTCCCATTAACATTTTTTTTTCTTATTAAAGTTTTCGGATTTCTTTAGGAAAAAATCCTTTTCTATGGGAGGGGGTGGTGTAACGTAGCGTTCCTTAAACGTCAAATATATCATTTAAATAATTAGCTAATAGTAAAAACTCTAATTAATTAATATTATAAGTTCTAAAGTTTATTACATTGAGTTGATATTTCATAAAATAACAATATTTACAATTAACCATAATTTTAAAATAAATTCAAATAAAACATTAAATATACACAATTACAGACACACTTAGTTTATATAGATAAATTCACAGCTGACGAGTCTATTGTTCGACGATACCGTTCGTTCACCCGCGCTAGTGCGCCGGCCGGCCCGCGCGTCAGCTGCTTCAGTACTCGCCTGCCTTGGAAGCGAGTGCACGTCGCCTTGTTGCGCACACGCAAATACATCTTCTTTGCGTCTTAAGATTATAAAAATTATTTCTATTTAGTAATATTTAAAAAGTGAATTACTGTGTTCCCATACTGGGTAAGTTGTGCAAATAACTTCTATGCTTTCTTAATGCTTTGTGACTGTGTTCTTTCTCAGTTAATTTGAATGATGACGCGCCCGTTTGAAATATGACCGTTACGTCGTTATAATCTTATTGTTTCTTTTTATATTTAGCTCAATGACCTACTATGCTTTTAATTGACTGTACTTAGATATCATCTAGCTTTGGGCCGTCTCAACTGTTCATGCATAACTTAAATTATTATTATAATATCATATATTTTGTTAGAAGCCGCCTAGCCGTTCTGAATATTTAAAACTGCCACCTTCAGTCTTTTCTCCTTGAGCTAGCTAGCTTAGTACATCTGGTTGCCACATAATCCATAGGTCCCCTAAAATCGTTCCCCTACAAGATCATGACTCGAATATTATAATACAATTCCAGGAACACAGTCTGGATTATAATTTCTCTCGAAAGAGACCCAGAGCTTACCATCCGGAGCTGAGTGGGCCCTGACCCTGACGAGGAGACTGATTGGGAGCGTACTGCCTGAATATCGGGAAGACTGAGGAGAGTGCGGTATTCTGGAACTGAGACAGTGCCGCGAATTGTGACCGGGCTACTCGACCCAACGACCCCTAAACCGTTTTTTTTTTATTTTTATTTTTTTATATAAACTTATAACTTTACTTGCCGTATTTTATTCATCCCTAGGGATAAATGCGACAGTGGAGACGACCGATTGACCAAAGCTGGTTGCAGACGTGCGAGTTTCGCCATCATTGTGGTCAGTTCTTCAATGTACACATCTGCAGTAATGCTCTCGCCGTTTTGTAAAAAGCTATGATGAATCACACCAGCACTAGACCACCAAACTGTGACCATCACCTTTCTAGGGGTTATTTTTCGTTTTGCACATTGCTTTGGTACCGAACCAGGATCTAACCAACTTGCTGAGCGCTTTCGATTGTCAAAAAGAATCCATTTTTCGTCGCACGTAACAATTCGGTTCAAAATTCCTTCATTTCTGTGCCTGTTAAGCAGCGCAAGGCAAGTCTCGACGCGTACGTTGCGCTGGCGATCGTTAAGTTCGTGGGGCACCCATCTATCAAGCTTTTTTATCTTGCCAATCTGTCGCAAATGGACCAATATTGTTTTGATGCTAACATCAAAAGCTGCTGCCAGCTCAGCTGTAGATTGAGATTCATCAGCTTCCACAATCGCCTTTAATTCATCATTGTTGACCAAAGCTTCCGGACGACCACGAGGTTCATTTTTCAAGTCAAAATTCCCAGAACGGAACCGAGCAAACCAATAACGGGTTGTACGTTCGTTTGTACAGTTCTCTCCGTAAACGTCGTTGATGTTACGTGTCGTTTGTGCCGCGTTGGTGCCACGACGGAACTCATATTCCATAATTATACGAAATTTCAAAGTATCCATTATGAGGAACAATGTTGAAATGTAATGAAAATACAACGCTAATCAATAAACAAAAGACTTATATTGTAAATAGAATGTCATATTTTTAAAACAAAATTAATTTGAATTTAGAATTCATAGCCAATCAAAACTTTTTTTTGTTTGAAAAAGTCTGTACTGCAATACGGCAATTTCATAGGTAAAGACCTATTATAAACATATGGCAAAGAAAATTAAAATATTACAGAAATACCATTCAAACTATTAAACCTGCTGTAAAAGAGCAATAAAATAAGATAAAATGAACTAATTGAAATAATGATAAATTATAAAAATTAAAATTGAATAAAATTGAATCAAAATCTAACAAATAAAATATAATAATATTAAACATTATACTAGGAATATTCCGCATCCTGCAAGAATGAAGATTCTGTTAGACGCTGATTCATAAACTCATTCAATGAATAAAATGGATTTTCTTCGCAGAACTGTTTTATCCTTCTTTTAAAGTCAGTTGCATGTAGGTTTATCAAGCTATGCGGTAATTTATTAAACATGCAGATCTTGTTGTATATTCCTTGCTTTTGTACCTGTCAGTCAGTCAGGACTTTGAATTTTATATAATATAATAATAATATGTGTGGACATCTCACACAACGCCATCTAGCCCCAAACTAAGCAAAGCTTGTACTATGGGAACCAGATAACTGATACAATACTTAGATACCTTTTTTTTTGCAAATACATACATAGAATACAATATAACACCCAGACTCAGAACAAACACCTATGTTAATCACACAAATGTTTGTCCTGGGTGGGAATCGAACCTACAACCCATAGTTCAGAAGGCAGCGTTACTACCAACTGAGCTATCGGGCCAGTCGAATGTGTATAGATGATAGGCAGACTCCAAATATCTTACAATTCCTAACATGCGTTATTATGGCGGATCGATCGTAATTGATTGCATATTTTTCAGGTATGTTGGCGAAGAAAGCTGTGGAAAACGGTCTTAGAGTGTTGCCTTATATAAAGACATCCCTCTCGCCAGGCTCGGGCGTTGTCACCTACTATTTGAGGGTAGGTACTGACAATGCATCACACTAATTAGTGCTCAAACTTTTAAAACACGGTTAAAAATAAATTTACTGGTTCGGCAGAAGCATAATTTTGAAGCAACCTTCAAAATACAGGGCAGACAAACGTGACATACACAAACTCACACATAACACACATACACCCCCTTACGCACACCTCACACATAACTCTCACGAACAACTTACCTTACACAACACATACAAATACACACAGGGAATACACACAAACAGAGCACACAGTTACACTCCTCTTAAATACATTATACAATTTTATTATATAATAATATAGTCAAACTTATTTTTTCAAATTTTTTTTTTTACTGGTATATCAAGATACAAATGCTGCTGTTCTCGCTATAATATTTATTATGTTGATTCTTATTTGTGTTGTGTTCTTATTGTTTATATTTATGAAATAGAAAACCGCTTTGTTTCTTACTTTCTTGGCGAAAATCTGTCCAAGCATAGGGGTAACTAGAAAAACAGCGCTGTGTTCACATGTCGGGTGAACACAGCACATGCTGAAGTTACCCCCGTTGCCCTGTGACATGAATATTATATTGTACTATTTAAGTCTTATTTTTCTATTATTATTTGTGTCTGTAGTGGCAATAAATTGATTTTTATTTTTATTTTTATTTTTTAATATTAAAAAGGCGAAAGTTTGTATGTGTGTGTGTTTGTTACTCCTTCACGCTCAAACGGCTGAATAGATTTGGATGAAATTCAGTACCGAGATAGCTTATACACTGGATTAACATATAGGCTACATTTTATCCCGGTAAAGTGAAATTTACCCGTGGGATGAGCAAATAATTAAAATACTTTTTATCTGCGGGTGAAACCGCGGGGCGCAACTAGTTACAAATAGTTTTAGCTAGTCTTAGGAAGTAGCTAGTCTATCTAAATAGTTTAGCTAGTCGTAGTACCTGGGTCCCTAGATATACTAGGTGGTAAGACTTTTCTGCAAAGTTCGTCTAGGTAGGTACCACCGCTTTGCCAGTTATTCTGTCGCCAAGCAAGTGTGCAAGCACTACTGTGTTCCGGTTTGAAGGGCACTGTAGCTAGTGAAATTACTGGGCAATTGAGACTTTATGATCTGATCTCACAGTCGAGTAATCTTATTACCAGACTGTGCTGATGTCTCAGGATGATGTGCGCAGTGCAATGTCACGCGAAACTTTATATTTTGGAGTTCCGAGTGACACTGTTCTGTTATGGGCGGCCGTGTCGCTTAACATCAGGTGAACGACTAGCTCAAAAAATTATAGGGAATCCTAGTTAGGGGTCCAGAAATACAAGTTTTGCTTAGTTCGGAGACGAGGATCGCCGTAAGATACTGCGATGGCCTAAGCTGTGTCTCGTGGTCCGTTGTGTGTCTGTATAACGGTATGAAAATTAGCGTCCATTAGTGTTAACATAGTTACAATGCTTCTACAACTTACAATTACGAATACACTTACAAATACGGCTCGAAGGACCATATGTTGATTCGTATAAGGTTCAAAGTATATTCGAGATTTTGGAGAATGAATAGAAAGACGTGTGTGTCGTTACAAGTGTATTTTGCGACTGACTGGTAACTACAGATGTTATAAACAACAGTAACCATTTCTGAATAAATATATTGATTGATTGATTGAAAGAATCCATGTATGATGATCGTATAGCGTTATTATTTAATTTTTAATATGTAAGTAGTGATTCTCATATTACTCTCCCCCAATTAATTTTTCGTATGTTTATTTCAGGAATCAGGGGTAGTTCTGTACCTAGAAAAACTAGGTTTTGACATTGTTGGCTACGGATGTATGACGTGCATCGGTAACTCTGGACCAATAGACGATAACATCGCCAACACCATTGAAAAGGTAATCTCCTACTCACATCTGATTCCCTGGTACTAGTTTCCTGGTACTTTTGTGAATTACTCATATACTAGTTGCCTGGTACTTTTGTGAACTTATACATTACTCATATACTAGTTGCCTGGTACTTTTGTGAACTTATACATTACTCATATACTAGTTGCCTGGTACTTTTGTGAACTTATAGATCAGGCACATACTAGTTTTCTGATACGTTTGTGAATTTATTACATTAGGCGTATACTAGTTGTCTGGTACTTTTGTGAACTTATACATTACTCATATACTAGTTGCCTGGTACTTTTATGAACTTATACATTACTCATATACTAGTTGCCTGGTACTTTTGTGAACTTATACATTACTCATATACTAGTTGCCTGGTACTTTTAACTTATACATTACTCATATACTACTTTCCTCGTACTTTTGTGAACTTATACATTACTCATATACTAGTTGCCTGGTACTTTTGTGAACTTATACATTACTCATATACTAGTTGCCTGGTACTTTTGTGAACTTATACATTACTCATATACTAGTTGCCTGGTACTTTTGTGAACTTATACATTACTCATATACTAGTTGCCTGGTACTTTTATGAACTTATACATTACTCATATACTAGTTGCCTGGTACTTTTGTGAACTCATACATTACTCATATACTAGTTGCCTGGTACTTTTAACTTATACATTACTCATATACTACTTTCCTCGTACTTTTGTGAACTTATACATTACTCATATACTAGTTGCCTGGTACTTTTGTGAACTTATACATTACTCATATACTAGTTGCCTGGTACTTTTGTGAACTTATACATTACTCATATACTAGTTGCCTGGTACTTTTGTGAACTTATACATTACTCATATACTAGTTGCCTGGTACTTTTGTGAACTTATACATTACTCATATACTAGTTGCCTGGTACTTTTGTGAACTTATACATTACTCATATACTAGTTGCCTGGTACTTTTAACTTATACATTACTCATATACTAGTTGCCTGGTACTTTTGTGAACTTATACATTACTCATATACTAGTTGCCTGGTACTTTTGTGAACTTATACATTACTCATATACTAGTTGCCTGGTACTTTTGTGAACTTATACATTACTCATATACTAGTTGCCTGGTACTTTTATGAACTTATACATTACTCATATACTAGTTGCCTGGTACTTTTGTGAACTTATACATTACTCATATACTAGTTGCCTGGTACTTTTAACTTATACATTACTCATATACTACTTTCCTCGTACTTTTGTGAACTTATACATTACTCATATACTAGTTGCCTGGTACTTTTGTGAACTTATACATTACTCATATACTAGTTGCCTGGTACTTTTGTGAACTTATACATTACTCATATACTAGTTGCCTGGTACTTTTGTGAACTTATACATTACTCATATACTAGTTGCCTGGTACTTTTGTGAACTTATACATTACTCATATACTAGTTGCCTGGTACTTTTGTGAACTTATACATTACTCATATACTAGTTGCCTGGTACTTTTAACTTATACATTACTCATATACTACTTTCCTGGTACTTTTGTGAACTTATACATTACTCATATACTAGTTGCCTGGTACTTTTGTGAACTTATACATTACTCATATACTAGTTGCCTGGTACTTTTGTGAACTTATACATTACTCATATACTAGTTGCCTGGTACTTTTGTGAACTTATACATTACTCATATACTAGTTGCCTGGTACTTTTGTGAACTTATACATTACTCATATACTAGTTGCCTGGTACTTTTGTGAACTTATACATTACTCATATACTAGTTGCCTGGTACTTTTAACTTATACATTACTCATATACTACTTTCCTCGTACTTTTGTGAACTTATACATTACTCATATACTAGTTGCCTGGTACTTTTAACTTATACATTACTCATATACTAGTTGCCTGGTACTTTTGTGAACTTATACATTACTCATATACTAGTTGCCTGGTACTTTTGTGAACTTATACATTACTCATATACTAGTTGCCTGGTACTTTTGTGAACTTATACATTACTCATATACTAGTTGCCTGGTACTTTTGTGAACTTATACATTACTCATATACTAGTTGCCTGGTACTTTTGTGAACTTATACATTACTCATATACTAGTTGCCTGGTACTTTTGTGAACTTATACATTACTCATATACTAGTTGCCTGGTACTTTTAACTTATACATTACTCATATACTACTTTCCTGGTACTTTTGTGAACTTATACATTACTCATATACTAGTTGCCTGGTACTTTTGTGAACTTATACATTACTCATATACTAGTTGCCTGGTACTTTTGTGAACTTATACATTACTCATATACTAGTTGCCTGGTACTTTTGTGAACTTATACATTACTCATATACTAGTTGCCTGGTACTTTTAACTTATACATTACTTTCCTGGTACATTTGTGAACTTATACATTACTCATATACTAGTTGCCTGGTACTTTTGTGAACTTATACATTACTCATATACTAGTTGCCTGGTACTTTTGTGAACTTATACATTACTCATATACTAGTTGCCTGGTACTTTTGTGAACTTATACATTACTCATATACTAGTTGCCTGGTACTTTTGTGAACTTATACATTACTCATATACTAGTTGCCTGGTACTTTTAACTTATACATTACTCATATACTACTTTCCTCGTACTTTTGTGAACTTATACATTACTCATATACTAGTTGCCTGGTACTTTTAACTTATACATTACTCATATACTACTTTCCTCGTACTTTTGTGAACTTATACATTACTCATATACTAGTTGCCTGGTACTTTTAACTTATACATTACTCATATACTACTTTCCTCGTACTTTTGTGAACTTATACATTACTCATATACTACTTTCCTCGTACTTTTGTGAACTTATACATTACTCATATACTAGTGTCCTGGTACTTTTGCGTTATAAGTTATCCACAGGTACCAATATCGTCAATATCGTGAAGTCAAAAGCTTAGAACGTAACCTCTTGCCTATTTCTGATACCCTGGTACTTACAGTGATACATTAGGCAAATATCAGTTTCCTGTTAAATTTTTAAGCGTTTAAATGATCATTTAGAACATCTCTTTTGCTTATAGGTGAACGACTAGCTCGTTACATCATTCACTAACATAAAAAAGACAGTATTATCCTCTTCGTTTTCTGTTCTCCTGGTACTTCTGTAGTCCGGAAAAATCTATTAAGCTTATTTTAAATATTAATATTAATTTCCAGAGCGAGTTTTGGCGGGAAAGCGAAAAAGATTGCGTCACCGCATTGTATTATTTTCCAAAACTCGTGTTATTTTCAGTGTTAGTGCATAAAATTGGTGGCATTTTATTCGTTAAGTGCTGGATTACAGGCGTGAGTGTGGGAAAATGGTATAATGATGGTGAAACGTTTCTTTTCGTGTTGCTTCCAAAACTCCATAGAAGCTTCAAGTATAGTTGCCACCACTTTACTAGGAGTGACTTTGACTTGACTATGACTTGACTTGATGACTTCGACTGTGACTTGACACATATTTGCGTGAAATATCGATAACTTGATAAATTATCAATTACTTGACACTGGCTAAATACTCAAAAAAGTGGAGCCAAAATTAAAAAAAAATAATAATTTCCAGAACGAGTTAGTATGCTGCGGGGTGTTATCAGGCAACCGCAACTTCGAGGGTAGAATCCACCCCAACACCCGCGCTAACTATCTCGCCTCGCCCCTGCTCGTCATCGCCTACGCGTTAGCGGGTACAGTGAACATAGACTTCGAGAAAGAACCTCTCGGTGAGTTATGGGAGCCTGGGGGTCATTGAACATTGATTACAATGGAACAGGGGAAATTACTAGGTGGTAGGACTTTACTGCAAAGTTCGTCTAGGTAGGTACCACCGCTTTGCCAGTTATTCTGCCGCCAAGCAGTAGTGCGCAGGCACTGCTGTGTTCCGGTTCGAAAGGCACTAGCTACTGAAATTACTGGGCAAATGAAACTGATCTAATCTCACAGTTTAGTAATCTTATTACTAGATTGTGCTGATGTCTCTGGATGACGTGCGCAGTGCAGTGTCACGCGAACCTCTATACTTTAGAGTTCCGAGTGACACTGCAGCTGATATGGGCAGCCGTGTCGTTTAACATCAGGCGAACGGCTAGCTCGTCACGACATTCTTTAACATAAAAAAAAACAGGAGAAATTACATTCCAAAAAAATACCTGTAAGGTTTCCTACAGGAGGCGTAACAAATAAAATATGATGTACGGGAACTCGGTATACACGGTGGAATTTAACTCGTTCTTTTCCTTAAATGTATGTACTCAGACCATGCTATAGAGTGCTCTTACACCAAAAGTACTTATGAAATATTACTTAAATCTAGGCATTATCAAATTCTAAAGAAAAGCCTTGTGACATTGAACACAGAAGGTATTTTATTCCCTACGAAACATTAACAAAGCACTCAGCCGGTGCCCGCGCTGTGTGTACCGTTAAATAGACATTTTGTCCAGCTATTTTAGGAGTCATTTTTTTTTTTATTTCACCATGTACGGATTATTCTATGGCATGGTCTGAGTACATACATTTAAGGAAAAGAACGAATTAAATTCCACCGTGTATATTTAGAATGACATTTAAAAACTTATGTAATTACCCTAGCCTAAAAATCTTACTTGCTAACTACCTACTATTTATACAATATTATTAATTTAAATAATAGGTCTTTACCTATGAAATTGCCGTATTGCAGTACAGACTTTTTCAAACAAAAAAACGTTTTGATTGGGTATGAATTCTAAATTCAAATTAATTTTGTTTTAAAAATATGACATTCTATTTACAATATAAGTCTTTTGTTTATTGATTAGCGTTGTATTTTCATTACATTTCAACATTTTTCCTCATAATGGATACTTTGAAATTTCGTGTAATTATGGTATATGAGTTCCGTCGTGGCACCAACACGGCACAAACGACACGTAACATCAACGACGTTTACGGAGAGAACTGTACAAACGAACGTACAACCCGTTATTGGTTTGCTCGGTTCCGTTCTGGGAATTTTGACTTGAAAAATGAACCTCGTGGTCGTCCGGAAACTTTGGTCAACAATGATGAATTAAAGGCGATCGTGGAAGCTGATGAATCTCAATCTACAGCTGAGCTGGCAGCAGCTTTTGATGTTAGCATCAAAACAATATTGGTCCATTTGCGACAGATTGGCAAGATAAAAAAGCTTGATAGATGGGTGCCCCACGAACTTAACGATCGCCAGCGCAACGTACGCGTCGAGACTTGCCTTGCGCTGCTTAACAGGCACAGAAATGAAGGAATTTTGAACCGAATTGTTACGTGCGATGAAAAATGGATTCTTTTTGACAATCGAAAGCGCTCAGCAAGTTGGTTAGATCCTGGTTCGGTACCAAAGCAATGTGCAAAACGAAAAATGACCCCTAGAAAGGGGTGATGGTCACAGTTTGGTGGTCTAGTGCTGGTGTGATTCATCATAGCTTTTTACAAAACGGTGAGAGCATTACTGCAGATGTGTACATTGAAGAACTGACCACAATGATGGCGAAACTCGCACGTCTGCAACCAGCTTTGGTCAATCGGTCGTCTCCACTGCTACTTCACGACAACGCGCGACCCCATACTGCACAACAGACCGTCTCTAAGCTGCATGAGTTGGGTTTGGAAGCTCTCCCTCATCCGCCATACTCACCAGATCTTGCGCCTACCGACTATTACTTTTTCCAAAATTTGGACAACTTTTTAGCGGGAAAAAAATTCAATTCCCGAGAGGCAGTACAAAACGCCTTTGAAGAGTTTGTTGTCTCCCGTCCTGCTGATTTTTTCAAGAAGGGCATCCATAAACTGCCACAGCGTTGGCAAAGATGCATTGATTGCAGGGGTGATTACTATGAATAAAAGAAATAAATAAGTTCGAAAAAAAAATACTTGAACTTTTTTCAAACAAAACGCCAATTTCATAGGTAAAGACCTAATATATATAACTCAAAGGTGACTGACTGCCAAATTTCAGCCCGATCCGTCCAGTGGTTTGGGCTGTGCGTTGATAGATCACTATGTCAGTCAGTCAATCTGTCAGTCACTTTTGAGTTATATATGTTATATTATATATTTAAGATTTACCGATTTTACTTTTTACAATTATTGTATACTAGTTTTTAAGGTACGTTATAAAAATATAATCATTTACTGGTTCAGGTAAACGCGCCGATGGGTCCAGCGTGTTTCTCCGCGACATTTGGCCGACTCGATCGGAAATCCAAGCTGTTGAAGACCGATTCGTAATACCAGGCATGTTCAGAGAGGTATGGAAACTTCTGGTTGCTCAATTGGTATGGTAGTTATGCCTTCTGAACTGCAGGTTGTGGGTTCTATTCCCACCCAGGACATACATTTGTGCGATGAATATGGATGTTTTTTCTGCATCTAAGTTATATTGTATTCTATGTATTTACAAAATTTTTACTGGCATAGCTCAGTTGGTAGTAGCTCTGCCTTCTGAATTGCAACTTGTGGGTTTGATTCCCGCGCAGGTCAAAAAATTTCTTGATGACAAAAACTTTGATATTATTATTACGTCAAACTTGTCTAGCATTTGCCCACACTCTCACTTGATGGGAAGTGACGATGCGATCGAAGGTGTAGCATGCTAGCCAAGTAAATACATATTCACTCTTCTCTTGAACACGCCCGGGTCATATTTCGCCGGAAACACAGACGCTGGCATTCCATTCCTTAGCCGTTCTAATTAAGAACGTGGAATCAAATCGTTTGGTACGAATGGGTGGTATTTCGACCACGAAAGGATGGCGCTTAGCCGAGCGTCTAGTAGTCCGGTAGTGGAATGGTGATGGGAGAATGAGATCATGCAGTTCTTGAGCGCATTCACCGTGGTGTAATCTGTAAAAGACCGACAGACTTGCCACCTTACGTCGATGTGCTAGGCTTTGTTTGTAAATACATACATTGAATATAATATAACACCCAGACACAAACAAACATCGATGTTCATCACACAAATATTTGTCCGGGGTGGGAATCAAACCCACAACCTACAACTCAGAAGGTAAGGGTACTACCAACTGAGGTATCGGGTCAGTCTAAGTCGGGCAATGTCTGCAAAAGAAGAGGGAGTGGGACAACAGTAGAAATATCTACTCTTTTCGGACATTTACTATACACATACAAGCTTTGCTTAGTTTGGGGCTAGATGGCGTTGTGTGAGATGTCCACACATATTATTATTATTTCCGCTAATGGAGCGTCTATTAAAAGTAATTAATTTTTTTAGTTTGAAAACTATCGTGAGTATGACACATTTAAGTAACTGGCTCCCAGAAGGACATCGAATATGTCCGAAACCTGGTCGGAGTAATTTCGACTTTTAATTGAATTGACGTGAGTCTAGCCGTTATTTATCTTACAAAATGTAATCAATTTTGTTTCTTCACAGGTTTATGAAAAGATCAAGGTAGGCTCGTCTTCCTGGCAATCTCTGGACGTACCGTTAGGGAAGCTGTACGGATGGGATCCAGACAGCACCTACATCAAGCGACCACCATTCTTCGACAACATGACAAGGGTTAAATATCCACAATTCATTTTTTTTTTTTTTTTTTTTTTTTTTTATATATTATTGAATGATGTAACGAGCTAGTCGTTTACCTGATGCTAAGTGACACGGCCGCCCTTAACAGAACAGTGTCACTCGGAACTCCAACATCTAAAGTTTCGCATGACACTGCACTGCGCACATCATCCTGAGACATCAACACAGTCTGGTAATAAGATTACTCGACTGTGAGATCAGATCATAAAGTCTCAATTTCCCAGTAATTAATTTCACTAGCTACAGTGCCCTTCAAACCGGAACACAGCAGTGCTTGCACACTACTGCTTGGCGGCAGAATAACTGGCAAAGCGGTGGTACCTACCTAGACGAACTTTGCAACAAAGTCCTACCACCTAGTAAAATAATAAAATGGATAAAATCAAAATAATAAATAGTATTATTTTGTTTTTGTTGTAAGAAGCCTTTTCGTAATAATCTATATTACTGGCACTTTTATAATAGTTTATATTTTTGTAATGACATTCGTTGTTTATCTTGACTACTAATATACAAGCCAAAGAAGCAACATCTTTTTATTGAAATTTTATTTTATCCACTGCCTACGAGCCCCGTATATAATAAAAGTTTTCCAGGAGCTGCCTCAAATAAAGAGTATAGTGAACGCCCGCGTGCTTCTCTACCTCGGGGACTCCGTCACCACCGACCACATATCGCCGGCGGGGTCCATCGCGAGGAACTCTCCCGCCGCGCGGTACCTCGCCGCCAGGGGGTGGGTAGTTTGTTTTGCGCCAGGGGGTGGGTTGTTTGTTTTGCGCCAGGGGGTGGGTTGTTTGTTTTGCGCCAGGGGGTGGGTTGTTTGTTTTGCGCCAGGGGGTGGGTTGTTTGTTTTGCGCCAGGGGGTGGGTTGTTTGTTTTGCGCCAGGGGGTGGGTAGTTTGTTTTGCGCCAGGGGGTGGGTTGTTTGTTTTGCGCCAGGGGGTGGGTAGTTTGTTTTGCGCCAGGGGGTGGGTTGTTTGTTTTGCGCCAGGGGGTGGGTTGTTTGTTTTGCGCCAGGGGGTGGGTTGTTTGTTTTGCGTCAGGGGGTGGGTTGTTTGTTTTGCGCCAGGGGGTGGGTTGTTTGTTTTGGTATGCCTCCACACTTTTGTGTATTTAGCCAGTGTTAAGTAATTGATAATTTTTCGAGTTAAGTAATATATATGTGTGTTAAGTCAAGTCATAGTCTAGTCTAGTCATACTCCTAGTAAAGTGGTGGCAACTTGAAGCTTCTATGGAGTTTTGGAAACAACACGAAAAGATACGTTTCGCCATCATTATACCATTTTCCCACACCCACGCCTGTAATCCAGCAATCAACGAATAAATGACACCAATTTTACACACTAACACTGAAAATAACACAAGTTTTGGAAAATAATACAATGCGGTGACGCGATCTTTTTCGTTTTCCCGTCAAAACTCCCAGGGGGTGAGTTTGACCTCGTGACGATTTGGGGAAGTAAAACTTCTTTAAGGGAGTTTCGATGGGAAAACGAAAAAGATCGCGTGACCACATTGTATTACCCGATAGCTCAGTTGGTAGTCACCCTGCCTTCTGAACTGTGAGTTGTGGGTTCGATTTCCACCCAGGACAAACATTTGTGTGATGAACATCGATGTTTGTTCTGTGTCTGGGTGTTTATATTGTATTCTATGTATGTATTTACAAACAAAAAGTATCTAAGTATTGTATCAGTTATCTGGTTCCCATAGTACAAGCTTTGCTTAGTTTGAGGCTAGATGGTGCTGTGTGAGATGCCCACTCATATTTTATTATTATTTTCCAAAACTTGTGTTATTTTCAGTGTTAGTGCATAAACTTGGTGGCATTTTATTCGTTAAGTGCTGGATTACAGGCGTGAGTGTGGGAAAATGGTATAATGATGGTGAAACGTTTCTTTTCGTGTTGTTTCCAAAACTCCATAGAAGCTTCTGGTAAAGTTGCCACCACTTTACTAGGAGTATGACTTGATGATTTTACTTGATGACTTGAACTGTGACTTGACACATCATCATCATCATCAGCCTGTGTTAGTCCACTGCTGGACATAGGCCTCTCCCAAGGTACGCCATTGAGCCCGGTCTTCGGCTCTTCTCATCCAATGACTGCCAGCCACTCGGCGCAAGTCGTCGCTCCACCTAGTCAGACTTGACACATATATGCGTGAAATATTATTAACTTGAGAAATTATCAATTACTTGACACTGGCTACATACACAAAAGTGTGATTAAGTAGGTATCAATGTACGCATTTTCTCGTTTAAATAATAATAAATTAATAATTTAATCTACTATGTTGGCCATGCAATATTATATATATGAACGAGCTTCGCCCGCGGCGTGGCCTATGGGAAAATAATTCAACCACCCATTTCACCCTCTTAAGGATAGAATTTCGAAAAATCCTTTCTTAGCGGATGCCTACGTCATAACACCTACCTGCATGCCAAATTTCAGCCCGATCCGTCCAGTGGTTTGGGCTGTGCGTTGATAGATCACTATGTCAGTCAGTCACCTTTGAGTTATATATAGTTAGATTAAGTAGGTATCAATGTATTTTCTCGTTTCAGTCTAACGCCTCGCGAATTCAACTCGTACGGGTCCCGCAGAGGGAATGACGCGGTGATGTCGCGCGGAACGTTCGCGAACATTCGTCTCGTGAACAAGCTGTCGCCCACCGCTGGGCCGCGCACCTCCCACAGTCCCAGCGGTGACGTCATGGATATATTCGACGCCGCGGAGAGGTAACACTGGCTGGATAAGGGGCCATCTTTTAATTAACTGTCAAATTGATAGTTTCGAGAAAATTGACTTAAATTCCACGGTTTCATTTTAATCTAGAGTGGTTTACCAGGTGGTAGGACTTTTCTGCAAAGTTCGTCTAGGTAGGTACCACCGCTTTGCCAGTTATTCTGCTGCCAAGCAGTAGTGCGCAAGCACTGATGTGTTCCGGATTGAAGGGCACTGTAGCTGGTGAAATTACTGGGCAAATGAGACGTTATGACCTGATCTCACAGTCTAGTAATTTTATTACTAGATTGTGCTTATGTCTCAGGATGACGTGCGCAGTGCAGTGTCACGCGAAACTATACTTTAGAAGAGTGACACTGCAACTGGTATGGGCAGCCGTATCGCTTAACATCAGGCGTACTGATAGCTTGTCACGTCATTCCTTAACATATAACGTAATAGAAAAGGTTTATGTAAGTTTCAGTTGCTTGAAAATGTATTAATTCTATTTTAAAATACTAAATATAGTACTAATTCATAAAATTACTGTAAAAATATAATATAATAAAATAAATACAATAATGTTTTTATGCTAAGCGAACTGTATTCCTGTGACAGATAAAACGTTTTAGTCGTTTAGTAACTCAAAATGTCGAGATTTATGCCTCATTTCGGTATTTCGAGAATGTATTATTGTAGATAATTTCACGCTGAATCCAACGATACCCATAACTCGTGAAAAAAATCAATTAAACCCTTTTTGTTCTCACCCCTTCAATCACGTCTCACGTTAAGGGGAGGGGGGGTTGACGAATGTGACATTGGGTGACGAGAGAGGGGCTGTGTGAAGAGAGGGGGGGAGGCAAAGACGATGTGCTTAGGACATCTAGATCTGTACGAACAAATACGATTGCTGAGCTTTGAACGACAGTAAAATAAAATTGGGTTTAGTAGACAAACCACTAGCCCTATGGATCAGTTGATAATAACCTTGCCTTCTGCAGGTTGTGGGTTCGGTCCCCATCCAGGACAAACATGTGTGTGATGAACATCGATGTTTGTTCTGGCCTGGTGTTTGTATTCTATGTATACAAGGTGGAATTTAATTCGTTCTTTTCCTTTAATGTATGTATTCAGTTCATGCTATAGAATGCTCCCATATAACTAAATAAAAAAAGGACTTGTGAAATAAAACTTAAATCTAGGTGTTATCAAATTTAAATACTAAAGAAAGCCTTGCGACATTGAACAAAGCAGGTGTTTTATTACCTACGAAACATTTACAAAGCGCTCAGCCGGTGCCCGCGCTGTGTGTACCGTTACATAGACATTTCCGCTGTCATGCAGTTATTTTAGGAGGCACTAAATACTAAAACAAAACCTATTTTTTTTAAATTGGACCTTGTACGTATATTCCATAGCATGGACTGAGTACATACATTTAAGGAAAAAAGTTAATTAAATGCCACCGTATATATTTACAAACAAAAAGTATCCAAGTATCTTGTTTCCATAGTACAAGCTTTGCTTCGTTTGGGGCTAGATGGCGCTGTGAATGTTTGTGGACATTTCACACAGATGTCCACAGATGTGTGTTTATCACACTAATATTATAAGGCAAAAGTTTGTATGTGGGTTTTTGTGTATGTTTGTTACTCCTTCACGCTCAAACGGCTGAATGGATTTCGATGAAATTCGGTACCAAGATAGCATATATACTGGATTAACATATAGGCTACATTTTATTCCGAAAAGTGAAATTTTCCTGTGGGATGATCATATTGCATTGCTTGCGCACTACTGCTTGGCGGCAGAATAACTGGCAAAGCGGTGGTACCTACCTAGACGAACTTTGCAGAAAAGTCCTACCACCTAGTGAAAGTTCTGATGTCTCAGAATGACGTGCGCAGTGCAGTGTCACGCGAAACTATACTTTAGAGTTTCAAGTGTCACTGCAACTGATATGGGCAGTCGTGTCGCTTAACATCAGGCGAGTGACTAGCTCGATATGTCATTTCCTAACTTATAAAAAAAATCTTAAGAAAAAAAAGTGTGTATAAGCATGTTTAATTAATAAGTTTTTATGCAGCAAATAAATATTTTCATTTATTTTACAGATACGCCGAAGAAAACGTGCCTCTAATAGCGTTGGTTGGGAAAGACTACGGATCGGGGTCAAGTCGTGATTGGGCAGCCAAAGGACCTTATCTCCTGGTTAGTGAATCATCATTACCCCCCATTGACTGGCCCTATAGCTCAGTTGGTAGTGCGTTTTGAACTGTAGGCTATGGGTTCGATTCCCTCCCAGGGCAAAAAATTTTTAGATGGACATCGATGTTCGATCGATGATGTTTTATGATATTTTTTAACCATCTAATACAATACAATACAATACAAAACTCTTTATTGCATACCACATGCTTAAATTAATTTTACATAATAACTTATAGTTGGTAATACAATGGGCGGCCTTATCACTAAAAGCGATCTCTTCCAGGCAACCTTTGGATGGACAGTATTTGATTATAATGGAAGCAGACAGTGGTGAACCATGAAATATTTTTTATTTTATCTTACCACCAATTACGTAGTCGTAATAGGCAATAAAACAAAAATAATTAAAATAATTTTAATTACAATAATTACAAATTACAATACTACTCTACAATTTTACACAATGCAAAGAAATATAAAGTGGCGGCACAAACAATTTTTGCCGTAGCAATATGGTAGTTTATAATTCCAGTGTTCTACCCATACTGCCTTTCAGAGATCTCCAACTCCGAACTAAGTGTAAACTTGTATTTCAGAGTACAGAGAACTGTTTATATTTATTTGCATTATTTGAAACGTTACACATTGTACTACCGACTTCATAAAATGATTCTCAGTTTGATTGCATTTCATTTCGTCGTGATCGTAGAACAACGGCGGATCTCATATTATTCCTTAACATAGAAAGTTTCGTTAATGAACGTACCGTACCAATTTTCTTGCGGACTGAAAGGGGAAAGGAACAAGAAAATTTTTCTTGTAGCTTAACCTTTCAGTCCGCAAGAAAATTGGTACGGTACGTTCATTAACGAAACTTTCTATGTTAAGGAATAATATGAGATCCGCCGTTGTTCTACGATCACGACGATTTTAATCTTAGGTCCGTATTACAGAAAGTTGTTCAGTCATCGATCGGTGCTCAAGCAGAGATTTCATTCATAAAGTGATCGATTAGTGAATGAAATCTCTGCTTGAGCAACGATCGATGACTGAGCATCGTTCTGTAATACGGACCTTAGCGAGGTACCTCAGAACTCGGTCGTTTATTAAGCGATTTTTTTATAATACTTAATTTAAGTTATTGTACTTTTTTTTAAACTAAAATTATAAAGAGGAAAGTTTTGATTGTTTGTTTGAATTGAATAGGATCTGAAATATATATAAAATTTCATCAAAATGGATTCAGCCGTTTGTGAGGAGTATGTTAACAAACACTGACACGAAATGTAAATATATAATGTATATATCTAAGCTATCTCTATACATTATATATTTACATTTCGTGTCTCCTCACAAAATAATGAATAAATATATATATGACGGCGTTTACGTCCAGTTATAAACTCTATGCGCAGCGGGCAGTACCGTAATTTACCCTGTGGTAGCATTTAAATTTATTATAGTGGCAACACCGGCAACTGTCATCGCTCCCCCACCCATCTGGCTATATAAAGGGATCGATTGGTGCGCTACGGATCATTCTTGCTCCGGACACGGCGCGGTGCACATGCTGTAGGCCTATAGTTATATAGGTTGCAATCTACGCATAACCTGTTTCTGCCTACATGTATATATATATATGTATATATATATATATATATATATATATATATATATATATATATATATATATATACATATATATATACATGTAGGCAGAAACAATTAAATATATATATATATATATATATATAAACATATATATATACCATACTCCTCACAAACGGCTGAACCGATTTTGATGAAATTTTATATTCACACTTGGTAGGCCTGAGAATAGGTTGTTATCTAGTTTTCATCATCATCACCACCGTTTCTCATCACCACATGAGGTGCAGCTAGTATATATATCCGGGCTTGCTCATTATATGTTTATTAATATCGTGATTTTGTTTCTCCAACAGGGAATCAAAGCTGTGATAGCGGAGTCGTTCGAACGCATCCACCGGTCCAACCTGGTCGGCATGGGCATCATCCCGCTGCAGTTCCTGCCGGGACAATCGGCCGAGTCCCTCGGTCTCACCGGCAAGGAGCAGTATACCATCAACTTGCCTGAGCACGTGGTGCCGCGCCAGATGATGACTGTGCAGGTTAGTTCGCCATATCGGATCATAGATGGCGCTGATATAAACTTTTATTCAAAACTGCTTACAACTAATGGGAAGGGTTTTTTTGGTGGGACAACGAAAAAGATCGCGTCACCGCATTACATTGTGTTATTTTCAATGTTAGTGTATAAAATTGGTGGCATTTTATTCGTTAAGTGCTTGATTACAGGCGTGAGTGTGGAAAAGTGGTATAATGATGGTGAATCGTTTGTTTTCGTGTTGTTTCCAAAACTCCATAGAAGCTTCTGGTAAAGTTGCCACCACTTCACTAGGAGTATGACTTGACTAGACTATGACGCAACTTGATGACTTGAACTGTGACTTGATTTGACTTGACACATAATATAAATAACATTAATTAACTTGAAAAATTATCAATTACTCCCTGGTGATTTGATTGCAAAATTCCAACATACAAGTGGCATTAAAATAGGATGAATTAAAGAATATCCGAATTTGATAATTTCTCATGCGCTCTGGGCATGAAATAGTTAAAGGAGTAATTCGTTTCTCTTGTTCCCAGGTCGACACGGGCGCGTCATTCGACGTGATAGTGCGTTTCGACACCGACGTAGACCTCACTTACTTTAAGAATGGAGGCATTCTTAACTACATGATTAGGAAAATGCTGTAATATGAGAAGTTTGAAGCTTACTAGGTGGTAGGACTTTACTGCAAAGTTTGTCTAGGTTTACCACCGCTTTGCCAGTTATTCTGCCGCCAAGCAGTAGTGCGCAATCACTGCTGTGTTCCGGTTTGAAGGGCACTGTAGCTAGTGAAATTACTGGGCAAATGAGACTTTATGATCTGATCTCACAGTTTAGTAATCTTATTACTAGATTGTGCTGATGTCTCTGGATGACGTGCGCAGTGCAGTGTCATGCGAACCTCTATACTTTAGAGTTCCGAGTGACACTGCAGCTGATATGGGCAGCCGTGTCGTTTAACATCAGGCGAACGGGTAGCTCGTCACGTCATTCGTTAAAATAAAAAAGTTTGGTCTTAATGTGTGTGATTTGGACCCACGTTTTGTTTGGGGTCCAATTGTGACGTTTCGATCTACGATGATTTTAAAGTACACACTGTTATGTGACGTTCGAATTTTTTGTACAGTTAATTGCAAAGCTTATAAAAGCTGTGGTTGTAAACAGATTCAATACTTTTCCTGCTGTAATCTAATATATATAAAACTCAAAGGTGACTGACTGACATAGTGATCTATCAACGCACAGCCCAAACCACTGGACGGATCGGGCTGAAATTTGGCATGCAGGTAGATGTTATGACGTAGGCATCCGCTAAGAAAGGATTTTTCCTTAAGAGGGTGAAATGGGTGGTTGAATTATTTTCCCATAGGCCACGCCGCGGGCGAAGCTGCCGGCAGAAGCTCGTTTATATATAAAGACAGTTGCATACGCATATAAAAAAAAATTTTTAGATTAATATCGACTAAATAATTAAGTAATGATTTTTCAATGTAAAACGGAATACTCCTCTAGTTACAGAATATATATTATTTCTTACGTTAGTGCATGATGTGACGAGCGAGTCATTCACCTGATGTTATGCGACACGGCCGGCCTTAACAGAACAGTGTCACTCGGAACTCTAAAACATAAAGTTTCGAGCAACACTGCACTGCGCACATCATCCTGAGACATCAGCACAGTCTGGTAATAAGATTACTCGACTGTGAGATCAGATCATAAAGTCTTAATTGTCCAGTAATTTCACTAGCTACAGTGCCCTTCAAACCGGAACACAGTAGTGCTTGCGCACTACTGCTTGGCGGCAGAATAACTGGCATAGCGGTGGTACCTACCTGGACGAACTTTGCAGTAAAGTCCTACCACCTAGTAAAGTAGACCAGTCTGGACCAGTCGAGTTCAGTGTAAGCAATATATCCAAGCCCGCGTTTCTTGTTCGATAATTGTCCCACAGGAACATACTATCGGGATAAAAAGTATCCTATATGTTAATCCAGGTTATAAACTATGTGTGTTCCAAATTTCATTCAAATCCGTTGAGTAGTTTTTGCGTGAAAGTAACAAACATACATCCATATTCACAAACTTTCGCATTTATAATATAAAAAATGTAATATTTAAACCGTTTAAAACCACAGCTTATTTAAGGATTTTACAACATGAATGTATTTAATCTTTTATAGCTATAATTTTTTGTATTAGTTTATAATTTATGCAGAAATCTATGGCGTCTATTTAACTCTTTTAATATTTTTAAGAAGGTAAAATATTTTTGCAACTGACTGTACTTACGGTTTAGGGAATTATATTTAATATTTTATTTAATATATTGTATTTTAACGGGAATCGTTTAGTTTTAAGATGGTAAAATGTATTTTTATTACAATAAATATTATGGTGCATGTATTGTGTATACATAAATTCTAAATACGTGATGGTTGTAAAATAAATAAATAATAGCACCCAATGATCACATACATAGATCCTGGACCCTAACTTGGATTCCCTGTGTCTAGGGACCCAGGAACTACGAGGAGTATGGTCCCACAACACCCAGACACAGAACAAGTATTTGCGCTTTTTTTTCGGTACACAAACACTTGTCCTGTCGCGGGAATCGAACCCGCCACCTCCGGTTTATGAGCCGTCCTGCTCAACCACCACACCACAGGTTGTAAAAGGTGAAGGATTTTTGGAAATAGATCGTTTGTCATGGCTTAAGGCGGGGTCTGATCACAAAATCAACAAAAAGTACTTGTTTTGTAAGTCCAGTGCGAATAAAACGAAAATTATCATATGAAAAAGACGAGTGTGCTTTAGACCACACGACTGAAGTAAAACTTCTTTAGTTTAGCTCCATCTATCGGTCGGTATAACTTTGTTTAATGTTAATGTCGCCATCTTGATAATTGTAAATTGTCTTACCGGACATACCAACATAATAATACAGTGGTGTCGATTCTGTGTCGCATACTCTAAAGCTAAACTAAATTAACATATTTCCGTCTTTTTCACTTCCCCTTTATCAGAAGAGTATCGCCATACTTTGAGTTTATTTTTAGAGAATGCGACACAGAATCGACACCATTAACTTTGTTATGTTGATATTGGAAATCTACTTGAACCAACTTCAACTTCCGTTCGCCTCGCATTCACCAGCTTACTCTCTAAGTCAAGCGGGCGTAAAGAAATTTTACTTCAAAACCCAGTTGATTATGCGCACACAGAAATGTCCACTAAACGCCACTTAGGCCGCGGGGTATGGTAAACAATTGAAGGGTTGAAAATAAAAAGGGTTTAACTGACAAATTGAAAGTTTCGAGAAAATTGACTTTAAACTTCAACGGCGTCACTTTAATGTACAGTGCTTATAAGGTAATAGAAAAGGTTTATGTAAGTTTCAGTTGCTTGAAAATGTATTAATTCTATTTTAAAATACTAAATATAGTACTAATTCATACAATTACTGTAAAAATATAATATAATAATGTTTTTATGCTAAGCGAACTGTATTCCTGTGACAGACAAACCGTTTTTAGACTCAAAAACTCGAGTTTTAAGCCTCATTTCGGTATTTTGAGAATGTTTTATTGTAGATAATTTCACACTGAATCCAACGATACCCATAAGTAATTTTGTGAAAAAAATCAGTTAAACCCTTTTTATTCTCACCCCTTCAATTGCGATTGGACGTCCAGAAATTCAAAAAGAAATAAGCGTTTTCCGATTGGTTACTTTAAATTCGTGCTTGGATTTCGTCCAATCGTAGAAAGCAAATGAGTATTCTGATAACGGATACTGTTATGCGCGTATTAGCGATTTACGCGCGATTAAACGGTGTTTTGGTACCTATGTTTAGTTTAGTTGTAAGAATAAAATGTTGCTATATTGTTTCTGTTTGTTTTAATTTCGTCATATTATAAATATATAGGCTCAAGATTATACATGGGTTGCTAACTAGAAATATAGGCCTTCAGCATGCGCACCGGGCCGTGTCCGGAGCAAGAATGATCCGTAGTACACAGAGCCCTCCCTTTTTATAGCCAGATGGGTGGAGGAGCGATGACAGTTACCGGTGTTGCCACTGTAATAAATTTAAATGCTATTTATTTAATACTTTATGCACATAAAAAGTATAAAGGAGGACTTAAGGCTAACAGCATTTTCTACCAGTCAACCAAGGCGTGCAGAGAAACAATTTGATTAGGCGTGCATATAAGGAAATGAGCAAAATGCTACCACAGGGTAAAATACAAAAAATGTAAAATTCAAATTTGTCAAATACAAAAGTTGTGTGCGTGCGTGCTTGTGTGTGTGTGCGCGTGCGTGCGAGCTTGTGTGTGTGTGCGCGTGCGTGCGTGCTTGTGTGTGTGCGCGTGCGTGCGTGCTTGTGTGTGTGTGCGCGCGTGCGTGCGTGCTTGTGTGTATGTGTAAATACCTTAAATTAAGTATACACTACAAACTTACGAGAAACTGGGGGTTAGAGACAAGTGTGATCCTAGGAGCTGCTAAACATACAGGCATAAGTATTCTTATTTGACTTGTTGATTTATTGGGGACGAAAGAAAATGGGCCTAGCTGATGCGACTTCGTCCACGTCTATATCAGTCTTATTAATAAACGGGTATTAGTCTCGGGTTAGTTACTTCAGCTTTTGTCCTTTTTTTGCTACTGGAATATTTAGCTGGATCGAAAGAGACAAAAGATGGTGTAACTAGTCTAAAGCTAGTTCTTGTTTATTAATAAAGCTGTATGAGTCCACGATACGCTTGGTTGTAGTCACGTTTTTTTATGTTAGTTAATGATGTGACGAGCTAGTCGTTCACCTGATGTTAAGTGACACGGCTGCCCATAACAGAACAGTGTCACTGGGAACTCCAAAATGTAAAGTTTCACGCGACACTGCGCACATCATCCTGAGACATCAGCACAATCTGGTAATAAGTTTACTCGACTGTGAGATCAGAAGTCATTATTATTGTTATGCCAGCTATGAATACATGTTTGTATTTGTTTTAAGATGTATTGTATCTGATATCATAATGGAATGTCGTTTCAAGTATCATAAACAATAAATTATTATTTAATACCAAAGCGGTATTTATAAGCGGTTAGAAAATACTTGTGCCTATTGAGTTTTGTACGCCTTTATTGCCGAGCATTTAAAATAGATTTTTTGAATTCGGGACGTTTTTTGAAGGTACCGAAATTCGTTAACCGTTACGAAATAATCCAATGAATATGTTTTTTATATTCAGTACCTATTTCACAAAAATGTAAAGAAAAAAAAATACAAAAAAAGGGTACAACACCAAACTGTTTTTCTTCTATTTCTCGCTTCTAGATAAAATCTTAAATTAGCTTCTTTTTTTAAAATAAATTCTGCAAATTTAACAAAAGCTTTTAAACTGGTCGGTTTACTAGCAGGCTGAGTAAGCTGGAGGAGCCTAGGGCGGCAAATTTGAGTACTTAATTTCTTTCTTACAAACAAAATCATTTTATGCACGAAGAAAAGTCCCGGAACTTCAATGTTTTAGTAGTGAAAGCTGATCATAATGATGACGATAGAGACACGGTAGATGGTAGTAGGTAGATGACACGGTAATTTCATTGACAAACGAAATGTAATTAAATTAATATGATTGTGAACTAGGGTGTTGAATTGCGTGGGTTAATTAGGCGAAATAGCCTACGGACAGCAAATGTGTAAATCCGCCATTGCTTTCAAATTAAATAAACACATGAATAAATCCGTGTTTGTTAATTTTCAATCTTTTTTATAGAACAAATAAAAATTAGGGTCCAATTGTCCATTCTGTTATTACAGTTAATGTACATTCGAACAAATCTATCTTTCAAGTTATAAAATGAAACTATTAGAATATGACTTCGTAAGTGCGATGGGTTTTCTACTAATTCTGACGTTATCGAGTAAAGTGCGGTGCTTAGATCCGGTCACTTTAGACCTTCTGACTCCTATGCGGGACTTGGGTGAAGCTTGCGGATATGAGGTAAGAGGATATTTCTATAATGCCCGTTTTCACCAATGAATCCTTAACTGCTACGTAACTAAGGTTCCCTTAAGCTAAGGGGTCTCTTAGAACAGTCACTTACCTAAATCCATTTTCACTAAGCTAAGGGATACCTAAGTAAGGGCCACTACGTAAGTATCCAAAAGTAGAGATTCAATAAACGTATATTTACCGATTAAGTTATTTTATTAATATTTTGGAATAACACATGAAGATTATTGAATAATTTGCTTTATTCTAGGTAAAACATAGTTATTTTTTACCAAGATTGCGTTGTAAATACTAAATACTAATACATAAAATTATAGCTGCTGAATACCATTGCTAAAAAAAATTACGTGATGATAATGACAATGGACAGCAAATTTTTTGGTTAATTTTGCATGTGATTATTTTCTATTATTATTAATAATAGAAAATAATTAACATAAATAATATTTTTTATAATTATTTATAGAAATAATAATCATTATTATTAATAATATAATAATAATAATAATTAACTATTAATTAATTGTAAATAATAATCATTATTATTAATAATATTTATTATTGATAATAATAATAACGCCCAACGATCTCATAGATATACATATTATAGGAACCTATAGTACTGATGCTAACTAAATCAAATTATTGATTCTATTAATTATTCTATTTATTGATTTTATTATTATTATTATTGTAGGTAAGTACGTAATAGTAGTAAGTAGTATTTAATTTTGATTGATATATGATATAGGTACATACCTACTTATCTATACTTATCTATAGCATACATTCATACAAGGTATATTTTTTTCCATTTCACACGAGATTACAAATATTATGTATGCATATACAATAACTGTCACTTAGCACTAAGGGGCCGAAATTCGGCCCCCTAATAATAGGGGATCCCTTAGGACCTTAGGTGTCCCTTAGATGTTGGTGAAAACAAAACTACTGACAGGTGTCCCTTAAAATGTCTTAGGGGCTACCTAAAATTTAGGGATTGTCGGTGAAAACGGCCAGACTAGCTGTCCGATATATACTACAGGGCTTCCCGAAACACAACGTGACTGAGTGAAAACTTTGTCATACCAGATCCGGCAAAAATAAAAGAGGTTTTTTGTGTTATGGAATGACGTGACGAGCTAATGGTTTGCCTGATGTTAGCAACACACGACATACATTAAAGGAAAAGAACGAATTAAATTCCACCTTGTATATAGTTTTAAAATGATTGTCTGTCTAAGAGAGAAAATTCATTAAAAATTTACCATTGGATGATGGCTGTAATGTATTCTTTGGAGTTCTGAGAAGTTATTTATTACATTTATGTTATCAAAATCGGTTTATCCAATAAGCAGTTAGAAACATTTCGACACAACTATACCACCAGAAGATTAATAAAAATAATAACGCCCAACGATCACAAACTTAGATCCTGGACCCTAACTAGGAATCCCTGTGTCTAGGGACCCAGGAAACGTAGACGATGCTCCCACAACACCCAAACAGAACAAGTATTTACGCTTTTTTCTGTGCACAAATAGTTGCCCTGTCGCGGGAATCGAACCCGTCGCCTCGTATATGAGCCGACCTGCTCAACCACCGCACCACAGAGGATGTCAAATGTATTTATTATTACATGCCTTCATACAATGTCATTACAGTCTAACTAATCTATACAGTACTTAGTTCCCAATATTACATTGTATGAGCCCTGTGAGGGCGTTGCACTTTAGAGCATACATTGCCTAACTCTCGTCACATTACAATAATATTCAGGTCGAAGGAAATTATGGTTACTGTCACTTGAATATTTAGGTTAATTGTCAATATTGGATCATTATTCGTTTTAAATATTTATAGTATATACATGATTTATAAGCCGCGACAAATATATGTAAGTATACATGGTTGGGAGTTATCCAACATAATTATACTTTTCCACTTCGACAATGAGTAGGTAAGTAGGCACGAAATGATTTTCGAACTACACGTTTGTTCGTTCGTCATTCTACATTAAAGTATCAATGTTGCTCCTCAGGGATGTCCGTTTACAAAAGAAGGAATGCTCAACGTCCATATAATACCTCACACTCACGCTGAAGTTGGTCAAACAAGGACGTTCGAAAATCACTACACGGGACGTGAGTACATTTACTTATTTATTTAATACTTTATGCACATAAAAAGTGCAAAGAAGAACTTAATGCTAACAACATTTTCTACCAGTCAACCAAGGCGTGCAGAGAAACAATTCGATTAGGCGTGAATATAAGGAAATGAGCATAATTTTTGAACATTAATTTTTGATGATTATGAATTAAAATAAAACGATAACAACGATACAATAACGATTAATGTACAAATAACATATAGGCTCAGGGTTTTTGCATGGGTTGCAAAATATAGAAATACGAGCTTCTGCCCGCAGCTTTGCCCGCGGCGTGGCCTATGGGAAAATAATTCAACCACCCATTTCACCCTCTTAAGGGTGGAATTTCGAAAAATCGTTTCTTAGCGGATGCCTACGTCATAACATCTACCTGCACGCCAAATTTCAACCCGATCCGTCCAGTGGTTTGGGCTGTGCGTTGATAGATCACTATGTCAGTCAGTCAGTCACTTTTGAGTTATATATATTTAGACTAGCGGCCCGTCCCGGCTTCGCACGGGTATTACATATGCCTACGGTGGAATGTAAATCACTCCTTTTCCTTAAATGTATGTACTCAGACCATGCTATAGAATATTCGTACAAGATCCAATTTAAATAAAATAGGTTTTGTTGTATTTAGTGCCTCCTAAAATAACTGCATGACAGCCGAAATGTCTATTTAACGGTACACACAGCGCGGGCACCGGCTGAGTGCTTTGTAAATGTTTCGTAGGCAATAAAACACCTGCTTTGTTCAAAGTCGCAAGTATCTAGGTAGACCTAAGTCGCTTAAGTCTACCTAGATTTAAGTTTTATTTCATAGGTAATTTTTTATTTAGTTATATGGGAGCGTTCTATAGCATAGATAGATCACTATGTCAGTCAATCAGTCAGTCACCTTTGAGTTATATATATATATGATGATGATGATGATTATGAAACCAAGCGCTCCTTTTTTATAGCCAGATGGGTGGGGGAGCGATGACAGCTACCGGTGTTGCCACTGTAATAAATTTAAATGCTACCACAGGGTAAATTACGGTACTGCCCGCTGTGCATAGAGTTTACAACCGGACGTTGCCGCCGTCATACACATTTTTACAAATTTAACAAATATTAATGAATAGTCTTACTATATAGATAAAATTACATAATTGAATTAAATACAAACTACATAATAATAATAAATATACACAATTTTATAGAAGTAAAACTTCTTTACGGACGTTTGACTTCGGGAGTAAAGCTGCGGAGGCGAATGGAAGTTAAACGTTGTTGATTAACGTAGATCTCCATTGTCAACTTAACAACGTTAATTTTTTTTATTATTATATTGGTATGTAGGTAAAATGACAGTTTACAATTATCAAGATTAAACAAAGCAAAAACTAAGTTACATCGGCCGATAGATGGAGCTAAAGAAGGTTTACTTCAGTCGTGTGGTCTAAGGCACTATTCTTTTCCAGATGATAATTTTTATGATAAAAGCAACATAAATATGAAGAGAATCTTGGACTACACTATCAGTGAACTTTGGTCCTCGGATAAACGGAAGTAAGTTAATGCTTTATCCATTTCATGCGAACAGCCAAAGAGTGGAACGCTTTACCCGCGTCCGTATTTTCCGATAACTACAACCTTGGAGTCTGCAAATCGAGAGTGAACAGGTATCTTCTAGGCAAGCGTGTTACATCCTAGACCGCATCGTCTTTTACCATCAGGTGCGATAGTGGTCAAACGCAAGCCTATAACATACTATACAATAAAAAAAGCAGGGATGTAACGGAGGTGGTTGTATCAGCACCAGAGGGAGGTGATAACAGAAATTGAAAGCTATAGATCTCTAAAGTCAGTAAGTACGACAGCATCTGTGTGTTGTGGTTGACCAGGTCAGCTCATAACCCGGAGGCGGCAGTTTGATTCCCGCGGCAGGACAAGTATTTGTGCACAGAAAAAAAACGCAAATACTTGTACTGAGTCTGGGTGTTGTGGGTCCATGTCCATGGTCCTCGTAGTTCCTGGGGCCCTAGACACAGGGAATCCTAGTTAGGGTCCAGGATCTATGTATGTGATCGTTGGGCGTTATTATAGAAGTTATTATATAGGGCGTTATTATTAACTTTAAGCAAGCTTGACTTGGGGAGTAAGCTAGCGAGGCGAATTGAAAGTTAGGTCTCCATTGTCAACATAACAAAGTTAAAAATGTGATTATTATGTTGGTATGTCCGGTAAAATGATAATTTACAATTGTCAAGACGGCGACATTAACATTAAACAAAGTTATACCGGCCGATAGATGGAGCTAAACTGAAGACGTTTTACTTCAGTCGTGTGGTCTAAAACATACTCGTTTTTTATAATGCGATATTCTATCATCCCAACCAAAGAGTGGTGTCGTTTTTCTCAGCTTTATGAAAGGTTTTTATAAGATATTAGATTATATACCAAAGTATTAATTTTATTTATTTCAGATTCACTCTAGCGGATATGCCACACTTTTTTCACTGGTGGTCAAATCGGGATGAAACAGGTAATTTAAATGTTTTCTCAACGGAATAAGACTGGAAATGGCATAGCGGCTAGCTTTAACGCGCAGTCAAATGTCACGCAAAGTATCGACAAGGCTCAATCAAAGTAAGGAAAGTCGTGTATATATATAATAACTTGTGTACGCGTCGTATTTCACCCCGTCGTCGCCGCCCGAGACACGTCTTGAGCGACCCGGATGATCCTATAGCAGCCGTGTCGGCTGCGCTAGGATCACCGGACCCTAGCCCTTCTGGCTCAGGTACCGCGCCCGGCACCGGTATAGGATACCAGCGTGACACAATCAGACACCGACCGCCGGCGAGGTCGACGTACCCCCCGTAGGTTAGCTAGAACGGTCGCGACTTTCAATAGGGTCCACTCTTCCAGTGGACGTAGTCTTCTCGATCCCCTTATCCCGGCAACGGCTCAAGCCGAGGCTCGCCCCCCAGGGGTGCCCGCCAGCTAGTTGCATCCCACTTTTGACGGCTGGGCGCCTTAAGCGCCCGCCCTCCCACCCGGTGACGCTGTAAAGGTCGATAGAGACCAACAGCATTAGCTCGTACAAAAAGGAAAGTCGTGTGAGTTACACTATTTATAAAGAACGGCTGAACTGATTTGGCTGAAAATTGGTGGGGAGGTAGCTTAGAACCAGGAGACAGACATAGGATACTTTTTATCCCGTTCGACCGCGTTTTAATAGTTCACCCGTGGGAAGCCGGAGCGGGTCATGTAGTAAACAAATAAATATAAATATGTGTGGACATTTCACATAGCGCCATCTAGCTCCAAACTAAGCAAAGCTTGTACTATAGAACCACATAACTGATACAATACTTAGATACGTGTTGGTAAATACATACATAGAATACAATATAACACCCAGACAATACAAGCATCGATGTTCATCACACAAATGTTGGTCCTGGGTGGAAATCGAACCCACAACCTACAGTTCAGCAGGCAGGGTTACAACCAACTGAGCTATCGGCCCAGTGCTAGCTCAGATTATTTCCATGGCATTTTTCCAATAACCATGTATTATGTGTGCGGTAGTGCGTCGCATGGTGTACCAGTTGATTCGTCAGGGTCGGCTGCATTTAGTCGGCGGTGGCTGGGGAATGGTGGACGAGGCTTGTACCAGCTACCACGGCATCATCGATCAGTACTCGTACTCATTACGGTACGTAACTTTTATAAATATTTGTTGATTGTTTTGGAGGGAAAACGAAATAGATCGCGTTACCGCATTGTATTATTTTCCAAAACTTGTACAATTTTCAATGTTGGTGCATAAACTTGGTGGGGTTTTATTCGTTAAGTGCTGGATTACAGGCGTGAGTGTGGGAAAGTGGTATAATGATGGTTTCGCATTTATAATATTAAAAAGCATTGTGTGATTAAAAATAGGAATTACCGTATAAAGCTTAATTTTTTATAAAACAAAATATACTAATGACCCCCAAAAAATGTTGACAATTGAGATTTACTAGGTGGTAGGACTTTGTGGCAAAGTTCGTCTAGGTAGGTTATCACCGCATTGCCAGTTATTCTGCCGTCAAGCAGTACTGTGTTCCGGTTTGAAGGGCAATGGTAGCCAGTGAAATTACTGGGCAATTAGACTTTATGATCTGATTTCACAGTCGAGTAATCTTATACCAGACTGTGCTGATGTCTCAGGATGATGTGCGCAGTGCAGTGTCACGCAAAACTCTATCAGCCTTATTAATAAACACGAACTACCTTAGGCTACTTGCACCATCTTTTGTCTCTTCCGATCTAGCTAAATATTCCAGTAGCAAAAAGAAGACAAAAGCTGAAGTAACTAATCCGAGACTAATACCCGTTTATTAATAAGGCTGTATGTGTTAGAGTTCCGAGTGACACTGTTCTGTTATGGGCGACCGTGGCGCTTAGCATCAGTTGAACGACTGGCTCGTCACATAAGTCACTAAAATAAAATAAAAAAACTGAAACAACCTCAACTTCCGCCCACATTCACCAGCTTACTCCCCAAGTCAAGCGAGCGTAAAGAAGTTTTACTTCAAAAAATGAAACCCTAAACATGAACATTCATTGCCTGTTGGACTTAACGAAGTGGGCCGGGTCAATTCTTAGAGAAATAGAGAGAGTGTGCGCATGCCCTTCATCAACTCATTCCTTCATCTCCCTTCCATCATAGAACTACAAGACTTGGTGATTCGTCACACCCTTACGTTGTTAGTCTACCCCAAGTCCGCACTAAGCGTTTTGCTGACTCATTTATAGTCCGAACGGCCACGGAATGGAATGCTCTCCCAAAAACAGTGTTTCCTTCAAGGTATAACCTGGGTCTTTTTAAGTCAAGAGTGAATGGGCATCTCATGGGCAAGCGTGCTCCACCTTAGACAACTTCGTCACTTACCATCAGGTGAGTTGTTGTCAAACGCATGTCCATTTTACCATTAAAAAAATGCTTGAAGGTGAGCTAGTTACTAAAGTTTACTGTATGAAAACTTTTAATTAAATTTATTTAATTTACACAACAATACACAAAAAAGGTTACTTATATGAAATTAGGAAAAAGAAAAAAAAAACTAAACTGATTAACTGACTAACTATTATTATGTGATAGAGGAATATGTATATGTATTTTTATTTATTATGTAGTTAATATTATATTATGGTAAATTATCTCATTATGTGCTGTAGTTAAGTGCACCCCGTCTATACGACTGTAATAAATCCTCTCCGTCCAAAGGTTGCCTGGAAGAGATCGCTTTTAGCGATAAGGTCGCCCATTGTTCCCCACTACTTGTGTTTCATTGTATTATTTGATATTTTTGTTATTATGTGTTGTGTAGAATAAAGAGTTTATCTATCTATCTAAACTATACATAAGAACTTAAAATAAATAATAATTGAAGAAAAAGTAATATTGTAGGTAAAAAGAGGGTCATAAATAAAACACAGAATTTAGATCACCTTCAGCAGGAAGCGTTCCCAAAAAGCTGGCAACATTTCCTCGTTGAATAGCTAGGCTAATTCTAAAGATTTTTTTTCTTTTTTTTGGTATGGCTCCACACTTTTGTGTATTTAGCCAGTGTCAAGTAATTGATAATTTTTCGAGTTAAGTAATATATATGTATGTCAAGTCAAGTCAAGTCACAGTCCAAGTCATCAAGTCAAGTCATAGTCTAATCTAGTCAAGTCATACTCCTAGTAAAGTGGTGGCGACTTTACCAGAAGCTTCTATGGAGTTTTGGAAACAACACGAAAAGATACGTTTCACCATCACTTTACCACTTTCCCACACTCATGCCTGTGATCCAGCACTTAACGAATAAAATGCCACCAATTTTACGCACTAACACTGAAAATAACACAAGTTTTGGAAACTAATACAATGCGATGACACGATCTTTTTCGTTTTCCCGCCAAAACTCATTCTAAAGTTTATGATTACTTTCCAGAAAATTAAATGCCACATTTTGGCACTGCGGTCGGCCGCTAGTGGCGTGGCAATCGGATGTCTTCGGACACTCCCGAGAGTTTGCCTCTCTTTCTGCGCAGATGGGATTTGACGCGCTCTTCCTGAACCCGATCAGTTACGAGGACGAACTACGGCGCATGCGCACCAAAGAGCTGGAAATGCTTTGGCGAGGAAGCGATGATCTGGGTTTGTATTCCGCATAAGTTACAAGAGATAGGGTGGATTCGACCAAACGAGAGTAAATTTTATTCTTGAAATAAATCGCCATTTGTTCGAGAGTCAATTCACATTTTAATCAATTTTACAGAGATTTTAATCAATTTTTTTTTTAAAGAGAAATCAATTTCACATTTTACCATCTACAATTCTAAGATTAGCAAGTCTATTCGAGTATTATTACTATACTACCGTTTTGGTGGAATAACAGAGTTATTCCGAGAATATTTTAATTCAAAATAGACAAAGATAAAAAAAGACGTCCGACCATGTATTTTGTCATTTATTTTCCTACACTATAATACGACAAAAGCGAGTTGATATGACATAAGCTTGAATACCGTGTCGCTGTAGAACAACAATTGTTAACGGGGTAATAGATTCGTTCATCATTTATTCCGCTATTCGCGTATAGAAATTCTAAGCGAAGCTAAACTTAGTATTGCGTGGAAAAACGAAGAATGAATTACTCGAGTATAATATCGTGGAATAGATTTATTCTGGTATAGTTACTCGGGTATAAATCCAAGTTTGGTCGAATCCACCCTAAATAGTATAATAATATAATATTATATAATAGTCGTAGTAGATCCCGGTTGTTTGTTTGTTTGTTTGTGTTCACCGCCCGAGACACGAGTTGAGTGACTCGGATAATAACTAGTTGCGCCCCTCGGTTTCACCCGTGGATAAAAAGTTTTTAATTATTTACTCATCATATTTACATATCACTTTTCCGGGATAAAATGTACCGTACATGTTAATCCAGTGTGTATACCGCTAGACGTGAGGACCTAAAATTGACTTTCAATGCATAACATGATTCTACAATGTAAGAAAAGCTGTTGGTCTTCCCAAAAATAAATAAATAAATAAGCTATCTTGGTACCAAATTTCATCCAAATCCATTCAGCCGTTTGAGCGTTCACGCTGAAACGCTCCTTCAGGAGTAACAGAAATACAAACATACACACATACAAGCTTTCGCCTGTATAATATTAGTGTGATTTTGAAGACGCTCAAGTTTATTCAGCGACTAGTTACGCCCCGTGGTTTCACCCGCGGATAAATAGTATTTTAATTATTTACTCATTCCACGGGAACATTTCACTTTTCCGAGATAAAATGGAGCATATATGTTAATCCAGTGTATAAGCTATTTTGGTACCGAATTTCATCCAAATCCATTCCGCCGTTTGAGCGTGAAGGAGTAACAAACATACACACAAACACAAACTTTCGCCTTTATAATATTAGTGTGAAGTGTGAAGTGTGATAGTGTGATGTGATGTGATAGTGTGATGTGATGTGATGTGATAGTGTGATGTGATGTGATATGATAGTGTGATGTGATGTAATAGTGTGATAGTGTGATGTGATGTGATGTGATAGTGTGATGTGATGTGATAGTGTGATGTGATGTGATGTGATGTGATAGTGTGATGTGATGTGATATGATAGTGTGATGTGATGTAATAGTGTGATAGTGTGATGTGATGTGATGTGATAGTGTGATGTGATGTGATAGTGTGATGTGATGTGATAGTGTGATGTGATGTGATGTGATAGTGTGATGTGATGTGATAGTGTGATGTGATAGTGTGATGTGATGTGATGTGATAGTGTGATGTGATTTTGAAGACGCTCAAGTTATTTAGCCATACGTAAAATTATTGTTTTTTTAGGTCCTGTATCAGACATTTTTACACACAAGCTATTCGACGGGTATTGGTCGCCTCCTGGGTTTTGTTTCGGTGGCCTTTGCAATGATCCTCTTATTGTTACTTCGGACTCAAATTTCAACAACGTCGCTGAACGGGTGAGTGGATATGGTATGCCGGTACTCTTCTGATAAAGGGGAAATGAAAAAGACGGAAATATGTTAATTTCGTTTAACTTTAGAGTATGCGACACCAGTATATTCCCACTGTTTATTAATGTTAATAAATGTGACGAGCTAGTCGTTCGCCTGATGTTAAGCGACACGCCCGCTTATTACAGATGCAGTGTCACTCGGAACTCTAAGCGTAGTCCGGTAATAAGATTACTTGAATGTGAGATCAGATCATAAAGTCTCATTTGCCCAGTAATTTCACTAGCTACAGTGCCCTTCAAACCGGAACACAGTAGTGCTTGCACACTACTGCTTGGTGGCAGAATAACTGGCAAAGCGGTGGTACCTACCTAGACGAACTTTGCAGAAAAGTCCTACCACCTAGTAAAAGTTCCCACTTATAAACAAATTCAAAAAGACAGTTCTTAATTATTGGCATGACGCAAAGAAATGACTGGCTCGATAACTCAGTTGGTAGTAGCCCTGCCTTCTGAGCTGTAAGTTGTGGGTTCGATCCCCACCCAGGACAAACATTTGTGCGATGAACATCGATGTTTGTTCTGTGTCTGGGTGTTATATTGTATTCTATGTATGTATTTACAAACAAAAATCATCTAAGTATTGTGTCAGTTATCTAGTTCCCATAGTACAAGCTTTGTTTAGTTTGGGGCTAGATAGCGATGTGTGAATGTGTTTGTAGGAGAAACGGGCTGTGCGTAGGTTGCAACCTATAAAACTATAGGCCTTCTGCAAGTGCACCGGGCCGTGTCTGGAACAAGAATGATCCGTAGTACACCGAGCGGTCCCTTTTTATAGCCAGATGGTTGGGGGAGCAATGATAGTTGCCGATGTTGCCACTGTAATAAATTTAAATGCCACCATAGGGTAAATTACGGTACTGCCCGCTGCGCATAGAGTTTATAACTGGACGTAGCCGCCGTCATGTTTATATTTATTTATTTATTTTGAAATGCCTAATACCTTTCTAAGTGTGTCTGTACCGCGACACAATGTATAGAATATCTGCCCTGAAATGGCCATTGGTTTTAAAGGTGTATTTTGAACCAGTAGTTAGTAGTTTCCTTGCACCAGTAGTGAGAAAGAGAACTGCTTTTGTTTTTCAAACTCATATATTGTAATGGGCTTGCTATATATTATTTGACAATAAGCACTTTGTAATTTTACATGCTTAGTGAAATAACTTAATTTTAAGTAACTAATATAATTTTGACTTGTAAAAGTGCTAAAATTAGCCTATTTGCAATAAATCTTTTGACTTTGACTTTGAAATGCCCAATATTCCCCTGCTATTTTTAATCTGCAGGTTGAGAAGTTTATTGAAGCCATTAAAACCAGACAAGGGCCGAGCTATGCGTCGAGCCACGTCATGGTAATCATGGGGAAACGCTTCGGATACCATGACGCCCCAAGATGGTTCGGGAATATTGATAAACTAATTCAGTGAGTATGTCTTTGTAATTTTTGAAGTAAAACTTCTTTACTCACGCTTGACTTTGGGAGTAAGCTGGTGAATGCGAGGCGAACAGTTGAAGTTGGTTTCCGTAGATCTATATGACTGGTCTGATAGCTCAGTTGGTAGTAACCCTGCCTTCTGAACTGTGGGTTGTGGGTTCGATTCCCACCCAGGACAAACATTTGTGTGATGAACATAGGTGTTTGTTCTGTGTCTGGGTGTTATATTGTATTCTATGTATATATTACAAACAAAAAGTATCTAAGTATTGTATCAGTTATCCGGTTCCCATAGTACAAGCTTTTCTTAGTTTGGGGCTAGATGGCGCTGTGTGAGATGTCCACATATATTATTATTATTATATTCTTAACATAAATTTTTATTTTGTTTTATTATTATGTTGGTATTTCCTATAGTTCAAGTTTTGCTTAGTTTGGGGCTAGATGGCGCTGAAGTGCTCACACATATATATCTCTTTCAGTTCAGTTAACGAGAAGAGTCACAGTTCAGGTGCAAACGTGTCTCTTATGTATTCTGCACCGGCTTGCTATCTGAAAGCAATTCACGAATCCAAGTAAGTTAAGAATTCATAGAGAAACAAATTCATAGAGGATCAGTATTTGAGTGTCGTTTTTTTTTTAAATTTGGCTCCACACTTTTGTTTATTTAGCCAGTGTCAAGTAATTGATAATGTATCAAGTTAATAATATTTCACGCAAATATGTGCCACAGTCGAAGTCATCAAGTCAAGTCATAGTCTAGTCAAAGTCATACCTAAGTAAGTAAAAATTTATTCTTTATATGACTTAATTAAAGTAAAACTTCTTTAGTCTTTCTAGTGGGTTAGAGTCCCACATTTCTATAAGTGCGAAGACATTTCCCCACCTCAAAAAAAAACTCCATTTACAAAACCACAAATTTAAAAATTTGTATTATGGTATGCCCGGTAAAATGGCAAGATGACGCCATTAAAATTAAACCTAGCAAAAGAGTTTTGGCGAGAAATCGAGAAAGAACACTTCACCGCATATTTTCTAAAACTTGTGTTATTTTCAATGTTAGTGCACAAAATTGGTGGCATTTTATTCGTTAAGTGCTGGTATACAGGCATGAGTGTGGGAAACCGGTAGTAGTACTTCTAGTAAAGTTACCACCACTTTACAAAGAGTAGGTATGACTTAGACTAGATTATGACTTGACTTGATGACTTGGACTCTGACTTGACACATTTATCTGCGTAAATATCATTAACTTGATAAATTGTCAATTACTTGACACTGGCTAAATACACAAAACGAACAAAAAAACAAGCAAAAAAAGTTATACCGGCCGACAGAAGGAGCTAAAGAAGTTTTACTTCAGTCGTGTGGTCTAATTTAAAGCACACTCGGTTTTTATTTAAAGTCTTTACTTGACATTTTCCAGCTTGGCGTTGCCGATAAAGCAGGACGACTTTATGCCAGTAGCGTACGATAAATACTCACATTTCACTGGATTGTTCACGTCGAGACCTACCATCAAATATATGGTTAGAGAAGGACACATATATCTACAGGTAATTTGTTTTCGTTTTGTATTGACTCCACACTTTTTTGTATTTGGCCAGTGTGATGTAATTGATAAATTCTCAAGTTAATTAATTTTATATATATTATGTGTCAAGTCACAGTCCAAGTCATCAAGTTAAGTCATAGTCTAGTCTAGTCAAGTAAAGTGGTGGCCACTTTACCAGAAACTTCTATCTAGTTTTGGAAACAACACGAAAAGAAACGTTTTACCATCATTATACCACTTTCCCACACTCACGCCTGTAATCCAGCACTTAACGAATGGAATGCCACTAATTTTATGCACTAAAACTGAAAATAACACAAGTTTTGGAAAATAATACAATGCAGTGACGCGATCTTTTTCGTTTTCCCGCCAAAAAACTCTTTTTCAAATATTGTATCAGTTATCTGGTTCCATAGTACAAGCTTTGCTTACTTTGGGGCTAGATGGCGCTGTGTGAGATGTTCACGTTCAAAAAGCGGTACAAGTTACGCTTCTCTTATTTCCAGATGATAAAGCAGTTGCAAGTTCTTGCCGGAATTCGATACAATGCCAAAATATTTGAAGAAATGAACTGGATTATGGGTAAATGGTTCATTTTACTATTTGTGAACATTTCGAGAATTGTACATTCCGCAAATTGTATTCTATGAAAGCTAAACATTTTTGAGGTAAAATTTCTTTACGCACGCTTGACCTGGGGAGTGAGCTGGTGAATGCGAGGCGAATGGAAGCTGAAGTTGGTTTACGTAGATCTCCATTGTCAACATAACAAAGTTAAAAATTTGTGTTATTATGTTGGTATGTCCGTTAAAATGACAATTTACAATAATCAAGATGGCGACATTAACATTAAACAAAGTTATACCGGCCGATAGATGGAGCTAAACTAAAGAAGTTTTACCTCAGTCGTGTGGTCTAAAGCACTCGTTTTTAGTCGAGTTATGGTTTTGATTTGTTACAGGTGTAATGCAAGACCACAATGTTATAACAGGCGCAATGAGAGCTCACGTCAAGAATTATTACACACACAAAATGTACTGCGCCGTACAAAAAAGTTCTATCATATTGAAAGAGGCATTCAAGTATGTAAAACTGATATACATATTCTATTTCGTTTCTTTTTCGTTTCAATTTTCGTTCGCGGCGCTGTGAATCTTCTTTTCCACCCAAAATGTCACTTGAAAACGAAACAAATGAAATGAAAATGAAAACAAATGAAACACGGGAAAACGAAAAAGATCGCGTGACCGCATTATATTATTTTCCAGAACTTGTGTTATTTTCAGTGTTGGTGCATAAAATTGGTGGCATTTTATTCATTAAGTGCTGGATTACATGCGTGAGTGTGGGAAAATGGTATAATGATGGTGAAACGTTTCTTTTCGTGTTGTTTCCAAAACTCCATAGAAGCTTCAAGTAAAGTTGCCGCCACTTTACTAGGAGTATGACACATATGTATATATATTAAATAACACAAGTTTTGGAAAATAATACAATGCGGTGACGCGATCTTTTTCGTTTTCCCGCCAAAACTCAACTATGCATTTTTAGCTTTGTAATTGGTACTTGGTTTCAAGGAATACAATGATTTACAAAAAGTGACAAATTTCTAAAAGCGAACGCTTCTTTAAAAAAAAAATTAATATGTTAATTTATTTTATAAAGGGGCTCCCAAGATACAGGCTATGCCTAGTTTGGGGCCCGTAGGTAATTGAGTTATCATACTACGACAAATGTTATGCCATTACTTAAGATTATTAATTATTATTATTATTTCCTGCATAACGTTTTATGAATAAGACCGTTATAGTATATAAGCTACGGAAATATTATTTATTTAAATTTATTATTGTATGTATAACTCATAAATTTTTTTTTGTGGATAATAAATTTATCTTTTATCTTTTATCTTTACCTTTTATCGTTTATCCTTTATCTTTTATCTTTACCTTTATCTTTTATTTTTTATATAAAAAGTAAAATACTTTAATATTTTTTAGTAAACTCCGCCGTAGTCCGGCCGACACAATGTATTACAGATGTTCCTTTAACATTTCAAGCTGTAGGAACACAAATAGTGATAGATCATTTGTAAGTATCTACATATCTATAAAGTTTAAGTCAACAGCGTTACTCTATGAGACGCTATTTTTCTATTTCCATAGCAAATTTCAACAACATCCACTCAACCGTTTTTTTTTTAATGAGCTAATGCTTTTGGTCTCTGCTGGCCTTTACAGCGTTACCGTGTGGGTGGGTAGGCGCTTAAGGCGCCCAGTTGTCAAATGTGGGAGGCAACTAGCTCTATGGTGTAACATGTGTAACATGTAAATGGGTGTAATGTAATGGGTGTAATGTAAATGGGTACAATGTAAATGGGTGTGATGTAAATGGGTGTAATGTAAATGGGTGTAATGTAAATGGGTACAATGTAAATGGGTGTGATGTAAATGGGTGTAATGTAAATGGGTGCCATGTAATGGGTGTAATGTAAATGGGTACAATGTAAATGGGTGTAATGTAAATGGGTACAATGTAAATGGGTGTGATGTAAATGGGTGTAATGTAAATGGGTGTAATGTAAGTGGGTGTGATGTAAATGGGTGTAATGTAAATGGGTGTGATGTAAATGGGTGTAATGTAAATGGGTGTGATGTAAATGGGTGTTATGTAAATGGGTGTAATGTAAATGGGTACAATTTAAATGGGTGTGATGTAAATGGGTACAATGTAAATGGGTGTGATGTAAATGGGTGTAATGTAAATGGGTGTGATGTAAATGGGTACAATGTAAATGGGTGTGATGTAAATGGGTGTAATGTAAATGGGTGTGATGTAAATGGGTGCCATGTAATGGGTGTAATGTAAATGGGTACAATGTAAATGGGTGTAATGTAAATGGGTGTAATGTAAATGGGTGTAATGTAAATGGGTACAATGTAAATGGGTGTGATGTAAATGGGTGTAATGTAAATGGGTGTGATGTAAATGGGTGCCATGTAATGGGTGTAATGTAAATGGGTACAATGTAATGGGTGTAATGTAAATGGGTGTAATGTAATGAAATGGGTGTACTGGGTGTAATGTAGCGATTGAGTCGATGATGTAATCTTTTTTCAGATACTAATATACAATCCCCTGGCTTGGCCTGTGACTATGCCGGTCCGGCTTCCCATATCGCACAATAGATATGTCATACACAAACCTAACTGTAAGTACCCATAGCTTTTGCACCCCGTCGTCGCCGCCCGAGACACGTCTTGAGCGAATGCGAGACACATCTTGATGACCAATAAAGGTATTATATATAATATAATATTATATTATTATATATTATTTAAATATTATATATTATATTATATTAAAAAATATTGCGGCCCTTGCGATTTTGATCCATAAAATGTTTTCGTCTTTTTCTAAAACATTTTATATGAAAAAGACGGCAACATTTTGTGAATACCTATGTAAATAAGGTGAATTTTGTGATTGGAGCAGATTTCTCTTGCTTCGCTCGCTCGGTATATTAGTAAGAATACTGCAGTCCTTATGATTTTGATCCATAAAATTTTGTCGTTCTTTTCTGATACATTTTATATGAAAGAGACGGCAACATTTTGGGATGACCTATGTAAATAAGGTGAATTCTATGATTGAAGCAGACACTTCACTCGCTTCGCTCCCTCGGTCAATTAGGAGGGATATTGCGGCCCTTGTGCTTTTGATCCATAAAATTTGGCGTCCTTTTCTTTTTGATTTATATGAAAGAGACGGCAACATTTTGGGATGACCTATGTAAATAAGGTGAATTCTATGATTGAAGCAGACACTTCACTCGCTTCGCTCCCTCGGTCAATTAGGAGGGATATTGCGGCCCTTGTGCTTTTGATCCATAAAATTTGGCGTCCTTTTCTTTTTGATTTATATGAAAGAGACGGCAACATTTTGGGATGACCTATGTAAATAAGGTGAATTCTATGATTGAAGCAGACACTTCACTCGCTTCGCTCCCTCGGTCAATTAGGAGGGATATTGCGGCCCTTGTGCTTTTGATCCATAAAATTTGGCGTCCTTTTCTTTTTGATTTATATGAAAGAGACAGCAACATTTTGTGATGACTTATGTAAATAAGGCGAATTCTATGATTGAAGCAGACACTTCTCTACGCTTAGTAAATTAGTAGGGATATTGCGGCCCTTGCGATTTTGATCCATAAAATGTTTCCGTCCTTTTCATATACATTTTATATGAAAGAGACATTGTTACATTTACGATTATGCCCCGAATCGTCGACGATCTATGATTTTCATTACAGTGGAACCAGTTCCCGCTGTTGTGATAAAAATGCCCGAAGTTGTTGTGAATATACCGCACAGGGAAACTATAGCAGATCACGAGCTGGTCTTCATAGCTGAGGATCTACCGCCCATGGGATATCGGTCATACTACGTCGAACGTAGCCTCAGACATAGGGTGGGTTGAAGTCACAAAATCACAATATTATACTACTAGTTGCGCCCCGCAGTTTCACCCGCGGATAAAAAGTATTTAAGTTATTTGCTCATCATATATGGTAATCCAGTGTATAAGCTATCTTGGTACCGAATTTCATCCGAATCCATTCAGCCGTTTGAGCGTGAAGGAGTAACAAACATACACACATACATACTTTCAACTTTATATTATTAGTGTGATATGATGTTTCAATGTGTCAAGTCACAGTCGAAGTCATCAAGGTAAGTCATAGTCTAGTCAAAGTCATACTCCTAGTAAAGTGGTGGCAACTTTACTTGAATACTCATATATAATACCCATACTCACGCCTGTAAACCAGCACTTAACGAATAGAATGCCACCAATTTTATGCACTAACACTGAAAATAACACAAGTTTAGGAAAATAATACAATGCAGTGACGCAATCTTTTTCGCTCTCCCGCCAAAACTCCGACATTAGCATTAAACAAATTTATACCGGCCGATAGATGGCGCTAAACAAAAAAGTTTTACTTCAGTCGTGTGGTCTAAAGCGATTTTTATTTTTTATATATTCAGAAACGTCGCGACGTAACCCCGAACAAACGATCGATCATAAAGAAGTTAAACAAAAACAACAACAAGAAATATTTAACGCGTCAAACGAACACAATGCGGATTGATGACAAATCATTGCTGCACACGCATGATTATGATTACTACGACGAAAGCACTCTAGCGCCGACAATGGCCAACATTTCTGCAGAATTGGACAATGATAACGAGTTGGAACTGGAAATCCCCATCTCCCCTACGACTAGAAAGCCTGTAAAACAAGGTTTGGAAGCAGGTGACGAAATAACAAAGTTTAATTATACACGGTGGAATTTAATTCGTTCATTCCTTAAATGTAATAAATCAACCCATGCTATAGAAGTATAGAATTTTTTTTTTGTTTGGTCTTGGCTCAACACTTTTGTGTATTTAGCCAGTGTCAAGTAATTAATTTTTCAAGTTAATTTATATTATACATATGTATGTTGTATGTGTCAAGTCAAGTCACAGTTCAAGTCATCAAGTCAAGTCATAGTCTAGTCAAGTCATACTCCTAGTAAAGTGGCAACTTTACCAGAAGCTTCTATTGAGTTTTGGAAACAACACGAAAATAAACTTTTCACCATCGTTATACCACTTTCCCACACTCATGCCTATAATTCAGCACTTAACGAATAAAATGTTACCAATTTTATGCACCTACACTGAAAATAACACCAGTTTTGGAAAATAATTTCCCGCCAAAACTCCAAGTATAGAATTATAGAACGCTCATATATTATAGCTAAATTTTGATTTATTTAATTTTTATATATTCCTGATTCAGCCACCAACTTTCCACCATCGAACAACATGTACGAAAAACGCCACCATTACATGGTCAATAGCCCCCATGTGCGAACAAAGAGATTTGGCTCCACATTAATCATGCGAACAGCCAAAGAGTGGAACGCTTTACCGGCGTCCGTATTTCCCGATAACTACAACCTTGGAGTCTGCAAATCGAGAGTGAACAGGTATCTTCTAGGCAAGCGTGTTACATCCTAGACCGCATCGTCACTTACCATCAGGTGCGATAGTGGTCAAACGCAAGCCTATCTAACAATAAAAAAATTACAAAATGGTAATACCTACATTTAAGTTTTGTTTCATATACTTATGAAATATTATTAAATAGTATTATCAAATTACTGCGAATTCAAATTCTAAAGAAAAGCCTTGTGACATTGAACAAAGCAAGTGTTTTATTGCCTACGAAATATTTACAAAGCACTCAGCTGGTGCCCGCGCTGTGTGTACCGTTAAATAGACATTTCGGCTATTATACAATTTATTAAGGAGGCATTTAATAAAAAAAGAATTAACTGCTATTTTTTCGATTATTCTATAGTTTTATATAGTGAGTCTGTACATTTAAGGAAAAGAACGAATTAATTTCCACAGTGTATTATTATTTTTATCATCATTATTATTTTACTAGGTGGTAGGACTTTTCTGCAAAGTTCGTCTAGGTAAGTACCACCGCTTTGCCAATTATTCTGCCGCCAAGCAGTAGTGTGCAAGCACTACTGTGTTCGGGTTTGAAGGGCAATGTAGCTAGTGAAATTACTGGGTAAATGAGACTTTATAATCTGATCTCACAGTCGAATAATCTTATTACCAGACTGTGCTGATGTCTCAGGATGATGTGCGCAGTGCAGTGTCGCGTGAAACTTTATATTTTAGAGTTCTGAGTGACACTGTTCTATTATGGGCGGCCGTGTCGCTTAACATCAGGTGAACTACTAGCTCGTCACATCATTCATTAACATTTAAAAAAATCCATGATGCCCCATTCATATTTTACTGACCCGATACCTTAAAAACATTTCCCTTTTTTATTTTATAGAAATGTTATCTCCTGAAAGTAAAGACTACGGGTCTGATATTGAAGAAGAGTCAGAAATTAAAGCCACAACTGAAAAAGTAGTAGAACAAACATTTTATGATTTTTCCAAATATGGCTACCGTACTTCAAACGATAAACAAATAGGCAATAAGGTACTGTTGGTTTAATGGTGCTTAATATTGGTACATATCACTTTTTTTTGTTTATTTTTAAGGATCAATGAACAGTATCACATACATTATTTAAGTTATCGGTATAAGTAAAAATTTTAACAGACGTGCTACCAGCATTAATGACCACAAATTGCTAAATAAAAACATTAGATACCTACTTATATTGAGACAAGATACTGTACTTACACTTTTGAAATGTCTCCTATTATTATTATTTATGTATGTCTTTATGTATATATTTATATATATGACGGCAGCAACGTCCAGTTGTGAACTTTATGCGCAGCGGGCAGTATCATAATTTAAACTGTGGTAGCATTTAAATTTATTACAGTGGCAATACCGGTAACTGTCATCGCTCCCCCACCCATCTGGCTACAAAAAGAGAGCGCTCGGTGTAATACGGATCATTCTTGCGCCTGACACGGCCCGGTGCGCAAGCTAAAGGCATATAGTTTTATAGTTTGCCGCAATGCCTAACCCTATTAATATATATATATTAATAGTAACCCTGCCTTCTGAACTGTGGGTTGTGGGTTCGATTCCCACCCAGGACAAACATTTGTGTGATGAACATCGATGTTTGTTCTGTGTCTGGGTGTTATATTGTATTCTATGTATGTATTTACAAACAAAAAGTATATAAGTATTGTATCAGTTATCTGGTTCCCATAGTACAAGCTTTGCTTAGATTGGGGCTAGATGGCGTTACGTGAGATGTCCACACACACACGCACACATATATATATATTAATACATTATAATTTATATATTTATTTTGTTATTATTGTAATTAGCTTTAAGTATATAGTTTGTATAGCTTTTCCTGTATCTAAAAACCACCGTCCTGTTTTTTGGTTGTCTGGAAGAGATCGCTTTAACAATTATTTGCTAAAAAAACAATTTATTACAACCGTAGACACAAATGATAATACAAAAAAAGGCTTAAAATTGTACTACATAATATTCATGCCATAGGACAACGTAACAAAGTAAGCAAATACGTTGTTCTGTGTTGTGGGAGCATGGTCCTCGTAGTTCCTGGGTCCCTAGACACGGAATCCTAGTTAGGGTCCAGGATCTATGTATGTGATTTGGAGTTATTATTATTTTTTTAAACACATATCTATTATATTAAAACTGTAGCCAACCTAAAATCCGTACATTTTGTGGTAGACTCCAAAAATATAGATTTTATAATTTTTGTCCGCCAGTAAGAAAATTATCACGCAAAAACGACTGGAGGGATTTTGATCATGTTTATAGTTTTAAATTCTCAGGATTCAGTGTTCACGAAACATTGATTGCAATGCAATAGGAGAAATTTCATACCTAATTTGAAATTTCCATACTAACTATGGACATAAACTGCTTATTGGCAGCCTCTGTGGTGTGGTGGTTGAGCAGGTCGGCTCATAACCCAGAGGCAGCGGGTTCGATACCCGCAGCAGCACAAGTATTTGTGCGAAGAAAAAAAAGCGCAAATACTTGTTCTGAGGCTGGGTGTTGTGGGAGCATGGTCCTCGTAGTTCCTGGGTCCCTAGACACGGAATCTTATTTAGGGTCCAGGATCTATGTATGTGATCGTTGGGCGTTATTGTTATTTATTATTATTGGAACTTTTAAATTCATAGAATTTTGGTTTCTATTGGTTGCAATTAAGTTACCTATAGGATCTGAGCAGATTCTTACGTTTGTTTCATTAAAATCCGGTTTTAAAAAAGGAGATTTAAATACATTTTTGGACAATGGGGTCCGCACTTCATTCCCGTCAAATGGACGACAATACACATACAAAAAAAGAGTGTGCTTTAGACCACACGACTGAAGTAAAACTTCCTTAGCTCCATCTATCGGCCGGTATAACTTTGTTTGTGATTTGTTTAATGTTAATGTCGCCATCTTGAAAATTGTAAATTGTGATTTTACCGCACATACCAACATAATAATTAAAATTTTCCACTTTATTATGTTAACAATGGAGATTTACGTTTACCAACTTAAACTTCTGTTCGCCTCGCATTCACCAGCTTACTCCCCAAGGCAAGCGTGCGTAAAGAAGTTTTACTTCAAAAATGGCCCTTATTTTCCAGTATATAAACGTGACACTTGACAGCAGCAACCAAGTGTCATCTGTCAAACTGTCAAACGGTGTTCAGATCGCTCTAAACATAAACGTTTACTACTACGCCTCAGACGATCCGATCAAGTTCGATAGAGAGGAGAAAAATCCAGGGGCATACATTTTCAGAACCATGGACCCTATTCCAATTATGATAAAGAAGAATTTTAAAAGTGCAGGTATTGTCGTATTTTATTATTAAGTATACAAAGAACATTATTACAATAAAAAAATCAATTAACATAAAGTTACAACTAAAAAATCTAAAAATATTATTTACAATATAAATACGACATTTTTGGCTTTGCCATTTATTCTGCCGCCAAGCAGTAGTGTGCAAGCACTATTGTGTTCCGGTTTGAAGGGCAGTATACTGCCCTGCTACTGGCTTCCAGTAGCAGTAGCTACTACAACTACTAGTCTACTGGCTAGTGAAATTACTGGACAAATCAGACTTTATTACCTAATATTACTGTCTATCAATCTTATTACTAGACTACTGTCAATGGAATGTCAATGTCAAAGGATTTATGGCAAATAAGCTATTTTTAGTACTTTTACAAGTCAAAATTGTATACTTGAAATTAAGTTATTGTACCAAGAATATATGATGACGTGCATTGTGCAGTGTCACGCGAAACTATACTTTATAGTTCCGAATGACAATGCAACTGATAAAAAGATAAGTGTCTAAATATATTGTTATATATCATCTACTTGCATCACTCCACCCACCATTATTATAACTCAGTGTTTTACTGAATTATTACTGAAATAAAACTTCTTTACGCACGCTTGACTTAGGGAGTAAGCTGGTGAATGCGTGGTGAATAGAAGTTGATTCACGTAGATCTCCATTGTCAACATAACGAGGTTAAAAATTGTATTATTACGTTGGTATGTCCGGTAAAATGACAATTTACAATTGTCAAGATGACGACATTAACATTAAACATAGCAAAAACAAAGTTATACCGGCCGATAGATGGCGCTAAACTAAAGAAGTTTTACTTCAGCCGTGTGGTCTAAAGCGCATTCGTTTTTTACAGTATACAAAACAAGTTTGGTAGAAGAAGTTCACTATAAATACGACACTTGGTGCGGATTTTCAGTGAAGGTGTACAAAGACAGACCGGTCATAGAAATTGACTGGGTGGTAGGGCCTATCCCGACAGATGACGATATAGGTATGTACAGATAATAGAGGTCACATCTCTAAACGGTAATTAGACATAACTGTAGTTGGACATAACTGTAATTAGACATAACTGTAATTACACATAGCTGTTATTAGACATAGGTGAAATCAGACATAACTGTTATTAGACATAGGTGAAATCAGACATAACTGTAATCAGACATAACTGTAATTAGACATAACTGTAATTACACATAGCTGTTATTAGACATAGGTGAAATCAGACATAACTGTTATTAGACATAGGTGAAATCAGACATAACTGTAATCAGGCATAACTGTAATTAGACATAACTGTAATTACACATAGCTGTTATTAGACATAGGTGAAATCAGACATAACTGTTATTAGACATAGGTGAAATCAGACATAACTGTAATCAGACATAACTGTAATTAGACATAACTGTAATTACACATAGCTGTTATTAGACATAGGTGAAATCAGACATAACTGTTATTAGACATAGGTGAAATCAGACATAACTGTAATCAGACATAACTGTAATTAGACATAACTGTAATTACACATAGCTGTTATTAGACATAGGTGAAATCAGACATAACTGTTATTAGACATAGGTGAAATCAGACATAACTGTAATCAGACATAACTGTAATTAGACCTAACCGTAATCAGACATAACAGTAATTAGACAACTGTAATTAGACATAACCGTAATCAGACATAACTGTAATTAAGACATAACTGAATGTTGAAACATGATGCTATTGAGCTAAACACACAAATGTGGATAATTTGAGCGGCGAAAGGCATTTGAAACGGCGCAAGCCGGACATGTAGTTATGATATAGACTTGAGGTAAAACTAAATACAAAATACAAAAATGTTTATTGACATAAATATTATTACATTATATATAATGAATCCATAGATTCCCGAACTAGTTTTTAAACTGTATTTCAGGAATCAGTGGCTTCTCCCAATATTTTAAAAAGTTATTATTATGCCACACAAAAAAACATTACCTTATTATAGTGTAGAAGTTACAAAAAATTAACAAAAATAAAAGTGAATTTACACTACAACACTCATCGGTGTCAACGTGTGTGTGTGTGTGTGTGTGTGTGTGTGTGTGTGTGTGTGTGTGTGTGTGTGTGTGTGTGTGTGTATGTGTGTGTGTGTGTGACCGTGTGTGTGTGTGTATGTATGTATAGGAAAGTGTTTGTTGGTGTGTGTATAAATATGTTTATGTGTGTGTGTTTGTATATTAATGTGAACGAATAGAATGTAGAATATAGTTATGAGAGTAATGAATTATAGGTACATAATGGAATTTCGAAAAATCTTAGCGGATGCCTACGTCATAACATCTACCTGCATGCCAAATTTCAGCCCGATCCGTCCAGTGGTTTGGGCTGTGCGTTGATAGATCACTATGTCAGTCAGTCACCTTTGAGTTATATATTTAGATAATTAATAACGGCTAAACTCACGTCTGTCAAAAAGTCAAAATTACTCCGACCAGGTTTCGGACATATTCGATGTCTTTCTGGGAGCCAGTTACTAACGCAAGCCGCGGCGGCTTTCGCGAGCGTCAGCACTTAATTTTACAAAATGTGTCATACTCACGATTGTCAAACTAAAATTTACTGTATAGATTTATAAATACGGGTCGGAGTTTAGGCGGGAAAACGAAAAAGATCGCGTCACTGCATTGTATTAATTTCCAAAATTTGTGTTATTTTCAGTGTTAGTGCATAAATTTGGTGGCATTTTATTCGTTAAGTGCTGGATGACAGGCGTGAGTGTGGGAAAATGGTATAATGATGGTGAAACGTTTCTTTTCGTGTTGTTTCCTAAACTACATAGAAGCTTCAAGTAAAGTTGCCACCACTTTACAAGGAGTATTACTTGACTAGATTATGACTTGACTTGATGACTTCGACTGTGACTTGACACAGATATCGTACCTTATAATACATTTTAACTTGAAAAATTATCAATTACTTGACACTGGCTAAATACACAAAAGTGTGGAGCCAAAACAAAAAAAAATACGGGTCTTTCTGTGACAGGTAAAGACGTGTTCATAAGATACAGTACGGACTTGAGCAACGATGGTGTATTCTTTACGGACTCTAACGGACGGCAGACGGTGAAAAGGATAAGAAACGATAGACCAATGTACGAAGCTGTCAACCCTGGCATACCTGGTAAGCATCATCACGAAAACTACCGAAGTATAACTAATTAAAAAAAAATAACATCACTGAAGTAAAACTTCTTTACGCACGCTCGACTTGGGGAGTAAGCTGGCGTGACGAACGAAATTTGATTCATGTAGTCCATTGTCAACATAACAAAGTAAAAAATTGTTAATATTTGTATTATTTTGTTGATAGGTAGGTCCGATAGATAATTGAAGGGTTGAGAATAAAAAGGGTTTAACTGTCAAATTGATAGTTTCGAGAAAATTGACTTTAAACTTCAACGGCGTCATTTTAATGTAGAGTGCTTATAAGGTAATAGAAAAGTTTTATGTAAGTTTCAGTTGCTTGAAAATGTATTAATTCTATTTTAAAATACTAAATATAGTACTAATTCATACAATTACTGTAAAAATATTATATAATTAAATATATATAATAATGTTTTTATGCTAAGCGAACTGTATTCCTGTGACAGATAAACCCTTTTTAGACTCAAAATCTCGAGATTTAAGCCTCATTTTGGTATTTTGAAAATGTAGATTGTGTGTGTGTATTGTAGATAATTTCACGCTGAATCCAACGATACCCATAAGTCATTTTGTGAAAAAAATCAGTTAAACCTTTTTTGGGATGAGATTAAGAAGGGATGAGATTAAGAAGGGTTTGACTGTTTTTTTTTACAAACTGACTTATGGGTATCGTTGGATTCAGCGTGAAATTGTAATACATTCTCAAAATACCGAAATGAGGCTTAAATCTCGAGGTCAGTCTAAAAACGGTTTATCTGACACAGGAATACAGTTCGCTTAGCATAAAAACATTATTACTTATATTTATTATATTATATTATACCCACCCCGTCTATACGACTTTGTAATAAATCCTCTCCGCCCAAAGGTTGCCTGGAAGAGATCGCTTTTAGCGATAAGGTCGCCCATTGTTCCCCACTACTTGTGTTTCATTGTATTATTTGATATTTTTGTTATTATGTGGTGTGTGCAATAAAGAGTTCATCTATCTATTATATTTTTACAGTAATTGTACGAATTAGTAGCTATATTTTGTAGTTTAAAATAGAATGAATACATTTCAACTGAAACTTGCATAAACTTTTTCTATGACTTAATAAGCACTACGTTAAAATGAAGCCGTTGAAGTGAAATTCAATTTTCTCGAAACACACATTACCTACATATACCCGTTCCGTGGTTTTGAAGTACCTAGTTTTTATTAACTTCATTATTTACAGGAAACTTTTACCCGGTGACATCAAAAATCTACATAGAAGATGTAAACAAAAATATCCGTTTCTCTGTGTTTAACGACAGAGCTCAAGGAGGTACCTCTTTAAACGACGGCCAAGTGGACCTTATGGTCCACAGGAGGATCCTGACGGACGACGATGGCATTCAAACATTTCTAAACGAGACCGAATACGGGAAAGGCATAGTCGTTAGAGGGAAGCACTATCTTTACATTTCCAAAGCAGATTACAAACCAAATAAGATATTTGAAAAGAAATTAGCTAAAGAGATCGAATTAGCACCTCAAGTGTTCGCGTCTAAAGACGACGCTTACGAAAACTTTAAAAAAGTTTGGAGAGGACATGTAAATGAATATACGGGTATCAATGCAAAATTGCCTTTAGGTATTCACGTTTTAACTTTGGAAGGATGGAATGATAACCGTTTGTTGGTAAGATTGGAGAATTATCTAGAGAAAGCGGATGTAGTTAAAACGGGAGTTAAAACGGTGTTTTTTAAGGATTTGTTCAATAAAATCACTATTATTGACGCGCGGGAAACGACGCTGGCCGCTAATATCTGGTTGAAAGATTGGGCGCCATTGCAGTGGAATGGGAAAACGAGGTTTTTGAAGAGTTTCAACGAATTTTATAGAGGTAAAGAAAGGTTAAACTCACGTTAATTAACAATAATAATATAATAACGCCCAACGATCAGATACATAGATCCAACCCTAACTAGGATTCCCTGTGTCTACGGCCCCAGGAACTACAAGGACCATGGTCCCAGACTCAGAACAAGTATTTGCGCTTAAACAGCCGGGTATTAGTCTCGGATTAGTTACTTCAGCTTTTGTCCTTTTTTTGCTACTGGAATATTTAGCGGAATCGAAAGAGACAAAAGATGGTGTAACTAGTTTAAAGCTAGTTCGTGTTTATTAATAAGGCTATAAAAGTCGAAATTACTCCTACCAGGTTTTGGACATATTTGATGACTAGAGAGCCTGTTTCTAACGCAATCCGCGGCGTAAGATTAGAAGAGTTAGAAGTACTTTTAGCAAATAATAATCACGGATATACTGACGTCCATTAAAAGTCTAAAAACCGAAATTATTCCGATCAGGTTTTGGCCATATTCGATGTCATTTGGGAGCCATTTACTAATGCAAGCCGCGGCGGGTTACTCATCAGCACGTAACTAACGATGTGATATATATACGATTATGTTCTAAACTCTTCCTGTAAACTGTTGACTGGCCCGATAGCTCAGTTGGTAGTATCCCTGCCTTCTGAACTGCAGGTCATGGGTTCGATTCCCACCCAGGACAAACATTTGTGTGATGAACGATGTTTGTTCTGTGTCTGGGTGTTTATATTGTATTCTATGTATGTATTTACAAACAAAAAGTATCTAAGTATTGTATCAGTTATCTGGTTCGCATAGTACAAGCTTTGCTTAGTTTGGGGCTAGATGGCGCTGTGTGAAATGTCCACACATATTTATTTATTTATTTATTTGTAAAAGAAGGCCCCTTATTATCTCAACTATGGGAACGTAACCAATGTTCTCAATGTTCGGGCCTTCTTGATGACGATTTAGAAGGTTCTTTCTTCCCACAGGAAATGGCAGTGTTGTCTACAGCGACGACCACGTCAAAGGATACGAAGAAGTTGTAATTGAAAAGGGAATTCAACTATCACCGCAGCAAATAAGAACTTTCGTTGTTGGCTTTCAATATCATAATTAAAGACATTTTTAATACTCATTTCTGTTTATTTTACACGAAATAAAAACGAGTGTGCTTTAGACCACACGACTGAAGTATAACTTCTTTAGTTTAGCTCCATCTATCGGCTGGTATAACTTTGTTTAATGTTAATGTCGCCATCTTGGTATTTTACCGGACATACCAACATATTAATGCAAATTTTTTTTTTTTTTATACCATAATTTTTTTTATTTATATCACAAAAATGATTAGATTAATGATATAGGTAGTATAGATGGTAGATTCTATACATTTTTTTTAGTAATTCCATTTATAAACCAAACTAAGAGGTAAGACTTCTGCAAAGTTTGTCTAGGTAGGTACCGCCGGAGAAGCAGCCGTGTCGCTTAACATCAGGCGAACGTCTAGCTCGCCGTGGAATTCCTTAACTTAGCAAAGTACTTAAGTTTTTTTAAGGTATTAAGTAGTTAATTTTCTTTTTTTATGTTATTGAATGATGTAACGAGCTAGTCTTTTACCTGATGTTAAGTGACACGGCCGCCCATAACAGAACAGTGTCACTCGGAACTCCAACATGTAAAGTTTCACGTGACACTGCACTGCGCACATCATCCTGAGACATCAACACAGTCTGGTAATAAGATTACTCGACTGTGAGATCGGGTCATAAAGTATCATTTGCCCAGTAATTTCACTAGCTACAGTGCCCTTCAAACCGGAACACAGTAGCTTACAGCAGTAGTGTGCAAGCACTACTGTGTTCCGCAGCAGAATAACTGGCAAAGCGGTGGCACCTACATTGTTTTTTTTTTATTGAGGGGGGGAAATGCCCTCGCACTTCCCTGCCACCACGGGGGTGGGGTATGTGGGACTCGAACCCACTAAAACCCCCCCGTGAGCCCTCGTCCGCCGTACTGGGGCGAGAAGGGGTCGCGATGGGCCTCTCCGCGCCAATGGATGGGTGACCTTGCTCACCAAGGTCACCCACCAGACGTGTGGGGCCGTGCAAGCCGGCGGAGAGTCCCCAGACTCTCCACCAGTGGCCCCACTACGGCCACAGGAGGAGGCGTTACGCGCACCTCCGCCCTCCACTCGTCTGCGCCGGAGCGGGTCAGCTCCAGCGGCCTCCTCTCTGACCCGCTCCGCGGTCTCCTTCTGCGAGGTGGCACCTACCTAGACGAACTTTGCAGAAAAGTCCTACCACCTAGTGAATACAAAAAAAAAATTACTAAAAGAAACAACATTTCATATGTTTTAAAAAATATATATTATTTGGTTCACAATCTTCTACAATTACAGTAAAGATTTATTTAAATAAGTATATTAGTATATTTCTACATGATTAATAATTAATAATATACATATAAGACACTAACATAAAATAAAAAAATCGTGACATAAATGCAGCTTATTATGGCAATGAGGAAAATTTATCCTCCTTGGCTGAATCAATTTGGCAACTTTGGACACGAGGAAAGACCCATCTAGGTTTAGGTTTAAAGAAAATTATTCTCAAATAAGACAAAAAAGTCACTTCCATAAGAACATAGACTTAAAGAATTCTATACAAGTACATTCGTCGTCACTTTAAATAATGTAGGTGTACCCTTACAGCCTTATTAATAACCACGAACTAGCTTTAGACTAGTTACACCATCTTTTGTCTCTTTCGATCCAGCTAAATATTCCAGTAGCAAAAAAAGGAAAGCTGAAGTAACTAATCCGAGACTAATACCCGTTTATTAATAAGGCTGTTAGGGCGTAGGGTGTAGGGCATATAAGGTAGATGTTTAAATTTTTACTTCCTACTCACCAAGGCGGCTACAATTATATATAGAGAACTTTTCAATGTCTCACCATGAAATATACAAGTTTAAAAGAAACTTTATAATACGACGAGCTTCTGCCCGCAGCTTCGCCCGCGGTGTGGCCTATGGGAAAATAATTCAACCACCCATTTCACCCTCTTAAAGGTGGAATTTCGAAAAATCCTTTCTTCGCGGGTGCCTACGTCATAATATCTACCTGCATGCCAAATTTCCGATCCGTCCAGTAGTTTGGGCTGTGCGTTGATAGATCACTATGTCATTCAGTCACCTTTGAGTTATATATATTTAGATAGGGGTCTAGTTGAAGACGGAAGGGGTCTAGTAGTAGTCTTTTCGGATTATAGGTCTCATGTAAAAATTTTATGATAAAAAATTGTTAACAATGTGTCTTAATCACTAGGCTTCATCCAGACTTGATTGATAAACCTTAGAGAATTGACGTCTCATTTATTGGAAGGTACAGAAATTGAAAACCATTTCGACATTATCGTCTAAAGAGCTCATATTAAAAATATTAAAAACATTTTATTATATTCAGTATTTCTACAATTATTATTAATAATAATATATGTGTGGACATCTCACACAACGCCATCTAGCCCCAAACTAAGCAAAGCTTGTACTATGGGAACCGGATAACTGATACAATACTTAGATACTTTTCGTTTGTAAATACATGCATAGAATACAATATACCCAGAGTCTGGGTATATGCTAAGTATTGTATCAGTTATCTGGTTCCATAGTACAAGCTTTGCTTAGCTTGGGGCTAGATGGCGTTGTGTGACACAGAACAAACATCGATGTTCATCACACAAATGTTTGTCCTGCGTGGGAATCGAACCCACAACCCGCAGTTCAGAAGGCAGGGTCACTACCAACTGAGCTATCGGGTCGGTCGATCTTAAAAAACATAATAACGAATTGCGAGATGGTAGAACTTTGAAGACCCAAAGAAGACAAAACCAACAAGTTTTTTCTGTGTTATAGCTGAAAGATAAGTTAAATTAAAGTGTGTTTAAAATTATAAATGGAGTTTCATATAACTTTTTTATTGTATAACTTTATTTTAATAATTTTATTAAACCTACGATTAAAAGTACCAACTTGATTGTTTATCCATAACACGCTAAAGTTCTGAAACGAGTAGCCATTTTTATTTCCGTTCCACTCCATTATTAACGCAAAGCTTGGTGTGGGAAAATAAAACCCTTTCGTTTTCAAATCAAATCAAATGTTCTTTCTAACCCCGTAACCTTTTATTCTTCTTTATTTTCTTTATTTCCTATTAATATTTAGCTTTAATTGCAGATAATTCAAATGCAAATCATCTACGGATAATATTCGTAGTCAACAACGAAAGTTCTGATTTGCTTCGCCGCCATCTTAACTTTCAATCCATCATCGGAAACAATCACATTTTCTCCAGCCTTCTCAGTTCCATTCACCGCTCCGTAATCCGTGTTGAATCTCTCTGCAAAATCGTTCGCTTGCTTCCACTCCCATTTCTTTCTCTCTTCCACCCATTCGTTACCTGATAGTACGGTCTCTTTCACACCTTTCACTTTTATATTCTGCAGTACAGTCTCCAAGTCTACTTCCTTAGTAGAATCGTCAGATTTCGTCAAATAATTTTCAAGGCGTAGCAAAATTTTATCACCCCAAGGTTCTAAAGTTAGAAGATGTATTCCATCAGGCAAAGGACTTTTCAGCCAAGAAAAGCAGTTGGATTTTAATAACCAATCGTCAACACTCAAATCTGTCTTAGAAACAAACGTTATAGGTGTCATATCTAACTCTATTACATGAGCCCTTTCGGTCGCATCGTTTTTAGAAGTTAGTAGTACCCTATGATTGCCTCTAACTACAAGACCTTTGCCGTTAAGAACTTCATTCAGAGCTTCATCGACGCCAAACGCATCATCGTGAAGTAGCTTCCTATGTAGCATTAATTCTATAACGCCTTCTACTAAAGAAGACCCTCCTTGAGACCTATCAGTCATAACAACCAATCGTTCACTATTATCTTCAATATATATTTCATTGGTAACAGGATAATAATTGCCAGCAATTTCTTCATTTAATTTCACCAAATATTGCGGACGTTTATCCAATTTACGCTTCAAAACCTGCCTGCCATTTGAATCCGTGTAAAATTCACCATTATTTATTAAATTCGTCTCGTATCTTACCACGTACTCTTTACCTTTGTCATCTTCTGTGTTGATAGGACCTACGACCCATTCAATATCTAAATAGTCTAAGCCATTATACATTCTAGCCACAGAGAATACGTTATTAGACCAAACTGTTCGCAGTTCTTTAACGACCTTCCCACTGATCACTTTAAAGTCTACAATATCCAATGCCTTAGCTTGGTCAGCTGATGCAGCGTCAGGTCGGAATATATAAGCACCTGAAGACCTGTTTGCAGCGATTTCGTTATTGCCTACTTTTGCTACATAATAAAAGAAGTTAACGGTTAAATTTATGGTGTTGCCATCAGGGAAGGTAACTGATTTGATCGCGCCTGACGTGTTGTCGATGTGCAGCTTCATGTTCTGGAAAAAAATTTAAATTTTGAATACTATGTAAGTCACGGTATCATTTGAAATCACATAATTCGTTAAACGAGGAATCGTATAACAATAATAAAGTAATGTTTGTCTTCAAGAGATCGTCTTTTTTTATTGTTAAAACAACGTCTGTCACGAGTGAAATAGTGCAAGTAACCTGAAGATTTTTAGATTGTTCATGAAAACAACAACCTTTTAGTAACATCACTTTTTAAACTCAGATTAATGCTTAAATGCTTTTTTCACCCGTCAAGTGACAATATGGACGAAATTGCCAAACATTCAGTAAAATTATTAAAATGCCATGTCATAGTATTATCGAAACGTCCATACATTCTAGAGAGTAATTGATTTTAAATGTAAGACACAAAAGTATTAATTACATACCCCGTTCTCCAAAACAAAGAAATCTTCCAGTTTCTCCATTACTGCAGGATCATCAGACAGCATTCTCATCTCTGCATCATTCAAATCAGGGTACATGTTGATAGCATCCCTGTTTCTTTTAACCCCTTCAACCTTCTTCTTTCCCTCTTCGATAATCCTTTCCAAATCCTTTACATCATCATCGATTTGCTCATCTTTACAATCTTTCAACATGTCAAGATCAATTTTCTTTATATCAGCTGTTTTTAATAGAACAGGCTCTTCGGGAATTCTTTCATTGTTACTGCTACCTTCCAGATTATTTTCTTCGAGATTTTTGATTTCGATTAAAGATTCATCTTTTATGTCTTTCCAGTAATCGTTGACGTTTTCATATACATCCTTCGCTCTTTTCGGTGTGATTACTTGAACGTCTCGTTTTGTTCTTGTTACTTTCTTTACATAGAATGATTTGTAGAACAATGGTTTGAGATACGCAATGAAAATTAACTCGTGTGTGGCGCCGGCTTTTCTAGTGGGAATTTCTATCACTTGTTTTGGTATGTCTACTAATTGAGAATCTATTTTGTCTCCTGAAAATAAAATCACACCAATATTATAAAGGCGAAAGCTTGTATGTGTGTATGTGTGTATGTTTGTTACTCCTTCACGCTCAAACGGCTGAATGGATTTGGATGAAATTCGGTACCAGGATAGTTTATACACTGGATTAAAATATAGGCTACATTTTATCCCGGAAAAGTGAAACACTCCCGTGGGATGAGCAAATAATTAAAAAACTTTTTTTCGCGGGGCGCAACTAGTAATAAATAAATGTTTGTAGAAATTTCATTCAGCGCCATCTAGCCCCAAACTAAGATGGGAGCCGGCTAGATGATCACAAAACTTTATCGCAACAAATAGAAACGGAAATTTGTAAGGATTTGACAGTTTCAATACGTGTAAATAGTTACAATTCGAAAGAGAATTAAGAATGAAATATCTCCTGTTGCATTTCATACAAAGTTTCGTGATAACCCCCTTGATCACTAATAGAATACTTAGACAGGCCCGATAGCTCAGTTGGTAGTGACCCTGCCTGCTGAACTGCGTATTGTGGGTTCGATTCTCACCCAGGACAAACATTTGTGTGATGAACATAGGTGTTTGTTCTGTGTCTAGGTGTTATATTGTATTATATGTATGTATTTACAAACAAAAAAGTATTTAAGTATTGTATCAGTTATCTGGTTCCCATAATACGAGCTTTGCTTAGTTTGAGGCTAGATGGCGTTGTGTGAGATGTCTAACACATATTATTATTATATTATTTTGATTTATAAACAAAAATAATTAACAGAGATTGAAAAAATTAAAGTGTGTACTTACAAAAACAAAAAGAAGTTTCTAATTATAAATAACAAAGATATGAGGTAGCAAACATAAAAATGCAGAATAGACAAACTTTTTTGTAGTCCATTCATTCCTTAGTTTGTAGTAGGTTAATAAACCTACTACAAAAAAAGAGGTTCTCAATTCTGCATATTTATGTTTTTTATTTATTAAAGATATGTCAGGCGAAACGTGATCACAAACTCAACACTTACCATTAGGCGCATACACTTCATAATTAGCGTCCATTACAGGTACTCTGACTGGCACATTTACTTTCCACGCCACCGGGTTGTATAAAGTAACCTAGAAAAATGATCAACGAATTAGACGCGAACTCCTTTTTTTTAGGTCGGTTAAGATGTACTGGAAAATGGATAACGGCTAAACTCACGTCAATCAAAAGTCGAAATTACTCCGACCAGGTTTCGGACATATTCGATGTGAAAATAATTCAACCTCCCATTTCACCCTCTTAGGGGTGGAATTTCGAAAAACCCTTTCTTAGCGGATACCTACACTTTACAAAGAACACAGCCTCCAAATTTCAAGTCTCTAGGACCAGCGGTATAGGCTGTGCGTTGATATATAAGTCAGTCAGTCAGGACTTTAAATTTTATATGTATAGACGAGCTTCTGCCCGCAGCTTCGCCCGCTGCGTGGCCTATGGGAAAATAATTCAAACACCCATTTCACCCTCTTGAGGGTGGAATTTCGAAAAATCCTTTCTTAGCGGATGCCTACGTCATAACATCTACCTGCGTACCAAATTTCAGCCCGATCCGTCTAGTGGTTTGGGCTGTGCGTTGATAGATCACTATGTCAGTCAGTCAATCAGTCAGTCACCTTTGAGTTATATATATTTAGATTGTGTTAAATTACTTACAACAAATTGATCGTTTTGTTCAGAAGTGAAACAACTGGACTCATTGAGGCGACATCTGTCGAACGAGAAAAGAGGCGGTTCCGAAATACTGCCCTGCATCATTTTACTGTAACAAAAAAAACGAGTGTGCTTTAGACCACACGACTGAAGTAAAACTTCTTTAGCTCCATCTATCGGCCGGTATAACTTTGTTTAATGTTAATGTCGCCATCTTGACAATTGAAGGGTTGAGAATAAAAAGGGTTTAACTGTCAAATTGATAGTTTCGAGGAAATTGCCTTTAAACTTCAAAGACGTCATTTTGATGTAGAGTGCTTATAAGGTAATAGAAATGTTTATGTAAGTTTCAGTTGCTTGAAAATGTATTAATTCTATTTTAAAATACAAAATATATTACTAATTCGTACAATTACTGTAAAAATATGGTACAATAAAATAAATATAATAATGTTTTTATGCTAAGCGAACTGTATTCCTGTGACAGATAAACCGTTTTTAGACTCAAAATCTCGAGATTTAAGCCTCATTTCGGTAATTTGAGAATGAATTGTTGTAGATAATTTCACGCTGAATCCAACGATACCCATAAGTCATTTTGTGAAAAAAATCATTTAAACCCTTTTTGTTCTCACCCCTTCAATTGTAAATTGTCTTTTCACCGGACATACCAACATAATAATAACAAATTTTTAACTTTGTTATGTTGACATTGGAGATCTACGTGAACCAACTTCCATTCACCACGCATTCACCAGCTTACTCCCCAAGTCAAGCGTGCGTAAAGAAGTTTTATTTCAGTAATCATTCAGAAAACCCCTGATTTATAATAATGGTGGGTGGACAGCGATGCGAGCAGATGATATATAATAATATATTTAGAAACCAGGTTTTTTATCAGTTGCAGTGTCACTCTGAACTCTAAAGTATAGTTTCGCGTGACACTGCACCGTGCATCATATATTCTTAGTACAATAACTTAATTTTAAGTACCTATTGGTGTCGATTCTGTGTCTCATACTCTAAAGCTAAACGAAATTAACACATTTCCGTCTTTTTCACTTCCCCTTGATCAGAAGAGTACCGCCATACTTTAAGTTTACTTTAGTTTTCGAGAATACAACTCAGAACGGACACCATTATAATTTATTGAAAACAGGCTATATTTAGTACTTTTACAAGTTGACTTTTTTTGGTATGGCTCCACACTTTTTTGTATTTAGCCAGTGTCAAGTAATTGATAATTTTTTGAGTTAAGTTAATATATGTGTATGTCAAGTCAAATCACAGTCCAAGTCATCAAGTCAAGTCATAGTCTAGTCTAGTCAAGTCATACTCCTAGTAAAGTGGTGGCAACTTTACCAGAAGCTTTTATGGAGTATTGGAAACAACACGAAAAGAAACGTTTCACCATCATTATACCACTTTCCCACACTCATGTAATCCAGCACTTAACGAATAAAATGCAATTTCATGCACCAACACTGAAAATAACACAAGTTTTGAAAAATAATACAATGCAGTGACACGATCTCTTTCGCATTCCCGCCAAAACTCCTCACAAGTTGACTTGTAAAAGTGCTAAAAATAGCCTGTTTGCAATAAATCCTTGCTTAATAAATCAAGCGTGCGTAAGGTATGTATGCACTATGCAAACCAAGTATATTATAGGAATTTTGGCGGGAAAGCGAAAAAGATTGCGTTACCGCATTGTATTATTTTCCAAAACTTGTGTTATTTTCAGTGTTAGTGCATAAAATTGGTGGCATTCTATTCGTTAAGTGCTGGATTACAGGCGTGAGTGTGGGAAAATGGCATAATGATGGTGAAACGTTTATTTTCGTGTTGTTTCCAAAACTCCATAGAAGCTTCAAGTAAAGTTGCCACCACTTTACTAGGAGTATGACTTTGACTAGACTATGACTTGACTTGATGACTTCGACTGTGACTTGACCCATATTTGCGTGAAACTGGCTAAATACACAAAAGTGTGGAGACAAAACATAAAAAAAAAAAAAAAAAAACGTGCGTAAAGGATTTTTACTAAAAAAAGTGGATTTTCACTCACTTGAGAGCCTGCCTCGGAACCAATAGGGAGTCCTCGATCGCCTGATCCAAGATCCTCTCGTAATCATGGGTCACGTGCTGCTTTTCCGTACCGGTTATAGCGTCATGGTGTTGCATTATACCTACGGATCATACACCGGTATATTACCGGTTTTTTTTTTTTATGTTAAGGAATGACGTGACGAGCTACCCCTTCGCCTGATGTTAAACGACACGGCTGCCCATATCAGCTGCAGTGTCACTCGGAACTCTAAAGTGTAGCTTCGCGTGACACTGCACTGCGCACGTCATCCAGAGACATCAGCACAATCTAGTAATAAGATTACTAAACTATGAGATTAGATCATAAAGTTTCATTTGCCCAGTAATTTCACTAGCTACAGTGCCCTTCAAACCGGAACACAGCAGTGCTTGCGCACTACTGCTTGGCGGCAGAATAACTGGCAAAGCGGTGGTACCTACCTAGACGAACTTTGCAGTAAAGTCCTACCACCTAGTAAACAACCTAAATAAACCATTAGCAGCCTTATTAATAAACGGGTATTAGTCTCGGATTAGTTACTTCAGCTTTTGTCCTTTTTTGCTACTGGAATATTTAGCTGGCTCGATAGAGACAAAAGATGGTGTAACTAGTCTAAAGCTAGTTCGTGTTTATTAATATATATCAAGTTACTAATTGACAGCCTCTGTGGTGTGGTGGTTGAGCAGGTCGGCTGATAACCTGGAGGCGGCGGGTTCGATTCCCGCGACAGGACAAGTGTTTGTGTACAGAAAAAAAAGCGCAAATACTTGTTCTGAGTCGGGGTGTTGTGGGAGCATGGTCCTCGTAGTTCCTGGGTCCCTAGACACAGGGAATCCTAGTTAGGGTCCAGGATCTATGTCTATCTATCATACTATTCTTACACTTATTCACAGATAATTTGATAATAATTATATAATAGTAACATCAACGACGTTTACGGAGAGAACTGTACAAACGAACGTACAACCCGTTATTGGTTTGCTCGGTTCCGTTCTGGGAATTTTGACTTGAAAAATGAACCTCGTGGTCGTCCGGTCTTTGGTCAACAATGATGTATTAAAGGCGATTGTGGAAGCTGATGAATCTCAATCTACAGCTGAGCTGGCAGCAGCTTTTGATGTTAGCATCAAAACAATATTGGGCCATTTGCGACAGATTGGCAAGATAAAAAAGCTTGATAGATGGGTGCCCCACGAACTTAACGATCGCCAGCGCAACGTACGCGTCGAGACTTGCCTTGCGCTGCTTAACAGGCACAGAAATGAAGGAATTTTGAACCGATTGTTACGTGCGACAAAAAATGGATTCTTTTTGACAATCGAAAGCGCTCAGCAAGTTGGTTAGATCCTGGTTCGGTACCAAAGCAATGTGCAAAACGAAAAATGACCCCTAGAAAGGTGATGGTCACAGTTTGGTGGTCTAGTGCTGGTGTGATTCATCATAGCTTTTTACAAAACGGCGAGAGCATTATTGCAGATGTGTACATTGAAGAACTGACCACAATGATGGCGAAACTCGCACGTCTGCAACCAGCTTTGGTCAATCGGTCGTCTCCACTGCTACTTCACGACAACGCGCGACCCCATACTGCACAACAGACCGTCTCTAAGCTGCATGAGTTGGGTTTGGAAGCTCTCCCTCATCCGCCATACTCACCAGATCTTGCGCCTACCGACTATTACTTTTTCCAAAATTTGGACAACTTTTTAGCGGGAAAAAAATTCAATTCCCGAGAGGCAGTACAAAACGCCTTTGAAGAGTTTGTTGTCTCCCGTCCTGCTGAATTTTTCAAGAAGGGCATGCATAATCTGCCACAGCGTTGGCAAAGATGCATTGATTGCATGGGTGATTACTTTGAATAAAAGAAATAAATAAGTTTGAAAAAAAAATACTTTAACTTTTTTCAAACAAAACGGCAATTTCATAGGTAAAGACCTAATATAATAATTAAACTATATATTCTATACAGGCCCTTCCCAAGGGGGGACCCTTTCCCCTCCCCTCATCTAAGCATAGTTTTGTTAAAATATATTCTCATATTATAATCATGTTGTGTAGCTTTAGTCTCTTAAAAAAATAAAACTCGAAATACATATTTATATTTTGTTATAAATTATATTTATGATACACAGTTACATTATCTGGAAGTGCCTGTACCCTGTAAAACAGTTTTATACTAGTACAGGGTACACGGACTCAATACTTAAGTTGGATAAGACTAGTTGTATTAATTAATTATGGAAAATATGTTTAATTATAAGTTATTCTACTTAAGAAATCATGTAACCCAAAGGTATAATGATTTTTTTTTTAATTTGATGTATATGATCGTTGTGCGTTATTATAATTATTATTATTAGTAACATGATCACCTAACTGGCCAATTCAAGATTCAGTTGAGTAATTTGGTTGAGCAGAGGGGAGGAATCAAAACATGGACATACCCATTGCACTCTTGAGTCCGTTGATTACATATTCGTTGTGTTTTTCCAAAGCAGCGAAAACCTGGAGTTGTTTTGCCATCTGAAACAGTAGACAAACGAAATATGATTATTTATATCAAGTAAGTAAATTACACAGACATTGGTGTCGATTCTGTGTCGCATTCTCTAAAATTAAACTCAAACTATGGCGGTACTCTTCTGATAAAGGGGAAATGAAAGACGGAAATATGTTAATTTCAATCAATCAATCAATCAAGTTTTTATTTCAGAAAAGTATTTATAGGCAGGGCCGACGCACTAGTGGGCAATAATATATACAGCAGATATAAATTGAGCAAGAGAACAAGAGACTGCAGCCAGACGCATTTCCGCACACATCCGCTTCCCAAGTGAAGTGTCGGGCCTCGATCTAAGAATTAACTTGTATCTCAGGGTGCGGGACCCCACTCCGAATCGCAGGTTTGGATGGATGCCCCTGTCTGCAGTCACCCGTTTCGTTTAGCTTTGGAGTAGACACAGAATCGACACCATTAGCACCGAAAATACCTGTCTGGAAAACGTCCACTGCTAACTTCCCCCATATAACGCTATTTTAGACGCCTATTACAGGAGAAGAGAGGAGGGTTTGCCAAAATCACTACGCTTTGGAAGCGGTTTGGTGATTGCAGGTTTTAATGTAGGTACCGAAGGAGAATTAGGCCGCGATCTCTCGCTGTCAAGCATGGCGTTAACCACGTTCGGCAGCGGAGATCGCGGCCTAATTCTCCTTGGTAACTACATTAAAGATCGTGGCAGGCGGTGGTCTCCTTCTTCGCAGAAGGCGAATTCAGAAAGAGACCGCGGAGTGGGTCTAATTAGAGGCCGTGGGAGCTGATCCACTTCCATACCAGACTTCCATACTTCCAGACGTATGGGAGGGATTAGGAGGCGTTACGCGCAACTCCTCCCTCCTTCGTAGTGAGGTCACTGGTGGAAGGTCGGACTCTCCGCCGGTTTGCACGGCCCTACAAGTCTGATGGGTGGCCTTGCCACTGGAGCGAGATGTCTGGACTGCTAACGAGACCCCTTCTCGCACCGATACGGTGGAAGACATGAAGACATGCGGACAAAGCGATTTGGCTCCACATTTATCATGCGAGCAGCCAATGAGTGGAACGCTTTACCGGCGTCCGTATTTCCCGATAACTACAACCTTGGAGTCTTCAAATCGAGAGTGAACAGGTATCTTCTAGGCAAGCGTGTTACATCCTAGACCACATCGTCACTTACCATCAGGTCAAACGTAAACCTATTAAACAATAAAAAATACGGCTCACGGGGGGTTTTAGTGGGTTCGACTCCCACATACCCACTGCCCCCGTGTTGGCAGGAAAGTGCGAGAGCATTTCCCCCCTCTAAAAATAGGTGAAGGCCGCTGCCCATTCCTTGGATTCCCTATTAAGTGTCCTCGAGTTTTGGTGGGAAAACGAAAAAGATAGTGTCACCGCATTGTATTATTTTCCAAAACTTGTGCTATTTTCAGTGTTAATGCATAAAATTGGTGGCATTTTATTCATTAAGTGCTGGATTACAGGCGTGAGTGTGGGAAAGGGGTATAATGATGGTAAAACGTATCTTTTCGTGTTGTTTCCAAAACTCCATAGAAGCTTCTGGTAAAGTGGCCACCACTTTAGGAGTATGACTTGACTAGACTAGACTATGACTTGACTTGATGACTTGGACTGTGACTTGACTTATACACATATATATTACTGAACTCGAAATTTATCAATTACTTGACGCTGGCTAAATACACAAAAGTGTGGAGACATAACAAAACAAAAAAGAGTGTCCTCTGTAATAACCTGCAGATCGTTACCTGTAAATATACGTTCCCACGCCTCTCGAAGTACTTGGTAGTGGGTCGGGAAGTGAAGTACCCGGTCCAATAAGAGTGAGCATCGCTTGCGTACGGGAAATAATCATCTTGCTTAGTCGGCAGGGTTGGGCTGTTAACAATTCAAGGGGTGAGAACAAAAAGGATTTTACTGTCAAATCGATAGTTTCATTAAAATTGACTTCAACTTCTTCATTTTAATGTAGAGTGCGTATTAAGTTATACAAAAAGTTTAAAAGTTTTAGTTTCTTGAAATTGTATTAATTCTATTTCAAAATACAAAATATAGTACTACTTCGTACTTCGTAGATCAAGGAAATGTGGACCATATATTTTTAGTTGTTCCAAATTACAGTTTTCATTGTATGATGTTATTCCAAACCCTATATCCCTCGTCCCACTTCCCTCAAATGTTTATTATGTCTGGTTTTTTCTCCGTTTATAGGTATTTTATGTAAATTTATTAAAATGAATAAAATTAAGTTGTAAGTAGGTATTTATATTAGAAGTTGTAAGTATTTATGTTATGTTGTGTACTTAAATATTAGTTTTAGATTATTTATTATATCATTATCAATATTATTACTTGTTGTAAATATAGTATTCTTTTGTTTTGTTTCAGCATTTTAGATTCATCCAGTACATTCATTATCCACATGTACCAAAATTTCTCACTGAAAAATCTTCGTTTGATGTGCTATCTTTCTACGTGATATTGGCAAAATTGTGGTAACCTCTCCACAAAGGCCATTTACAAAGAGTTGAAGTTGACATTCATGATTTTGTTTTTGTGATTCATCATTTCATCAATCATCCTTATCAAATGTCAAAATGGAGTCAGACTCGCTAGGGCCAGATCGATGGCAAAAATATCAAATGAAAGATAAATACTACGAACTATTAATGAAACTCTCTAGAAATAAACAATCGAAGGTATGTACATACTACTTGTCTTTATTTTAATGGTGCCATGTGTGAATTAAATATTTATCAACTTTAAGGTTATGTTGTTCAATGAAAACAACAATAAATTTGTTAAGAGAAATACTGCAAAAATAATATTATAATAATATATTTGAGATGATAACGCAATATAGTGTCTATTAGTAAGTATACTAATTCACAAGAACTGGTTAAATCGCCTACAAATACAATGTTTTTGAGTAAATTCATTCGCTAGTGCATCATATTTACACTTTTTTGCTTTTAATTTAAAAATGAACAAATACAACCTCCTAATTTTGTGTACCACATGATCTACTATTTATATATTTTCAATAGGAAACATCCCACATTTTAGTGTCCTATTTAGCAAACAAACATTTAACACATTCAGTCAATACCTACAAACATAAAGGTTGTATTTCAGTTGTTTAGTTGTGTTTCATAATGATCAATTATTTTTAAGTTATTGTCAGAAGCAGCGGGCAGGGCAAGTACTTCTGCACAGGGAAAAAAGCGCAAATAGTTGTGCTGAGGCTGATTGTTGTGGGACCATGGTCCTCTTTGTTAGAGAAAAACTATGTTTGTGATCAGTGAGCGTTATTATTATTATGACCATCATTGTTCTTGACAAATATAAAAATAGTGATTGACCCAAGTTAACCTGAGCTAACTTCATAATTTTTTTAATATAAAACTATCTTTGGTGACTGATTGATTGACTGATGGAAAACACAGCTCAAACCGCTGGGCCTAGAGACTTCATATTTAATGGGTATGGGTAACCTCAAACATTTGTGATTGTCTGACTGTCTAACAGACTACTTAAGAGCCCAAACCACACACATATAGAAGCAAGCCTACTTTTATGGTGTTTTGATTATATATATGTATCTAGTCAATACTTATTTTTGCCAGTATTTCTCAGTTTGCTAATGTACTTACCAGCATTATACCAAAGGCCATGGTATCTTAATAAATAAATATATGCTGTAGGGTTGTACTAAGAAAGGGTTTAAAGACACTTGCATATTTGCACTAAAGTTTGACAGCTTAAGTCACTCACTTATCCCTATATCTCTATGGCGTACCTACTGCAATGTGTTTGGGTATGTCCTAGAGAGATAGGTGCAAATTAAAGAGCTCCCAAACTTTAGTCCAGACGGACATTACACTGTCAAACGGGATGTTAAAAATTGTACAGTGAAACAGGTAAAATTGTTGAGTACCTTTAGTTCAGTTATTATTTCAATTTCAATTTATATTTGCATTCCACAATGTTGTACAGGTGTAGGTAGTTAAATAACAGTTCATTGTGGACCCTGTCGGGCACGCAAAATTAGAAGAGAGGAAGACAAAATTAAATTTTATTAGATTAGAAAGAGGAGCGGTTACTTATTTTATACTAAAATTAAATGAATTATTATTTTATATAATATGCTTAAATTTTATCATTTAGATTTTCATCTATAGTATTATTAATTTTTAAAATTTATTTTTAAATTTATTTTTATTTTATTTTTTTTATTTATTTTTTTAAATTTGATTGTTTTATTATTTTCAGGCTTTAATGAGAAACCGATGGGTAAACATGATGATAGAGAGAATCCAATCTGCTCAGTTAATTGTAGCAGGTGATGAGAGAGAGAAATTGCATAGTGTTGTAAAACAGGCATTGAACGAATATGAAATTTCATACTTAAAATCACAAGAGCAGCATATACTGCTTAAAAAATCCCACATAAAATCAAAGCCTTCAGCAATTGTATTCCCGTTGGAGAAATCTTTTGAAGTGACATTAGAAGCGCATATATTTACTAATCATGGTGAACTTAAAGCAATGGAGAAATGGTTATGCAACTCGAATTACATTGTTTCAGCTATTTGTCTAAGAGCGCTGATAAGTGTATGTCAGAATTGCACAAGGGGCCTTGATTATCATCCAGAAAGCGTGCACAATTACAAATCATACTCTGTAGTTAACATTTTGGATATGTCATCGCAAGCGGACAACTCATTCCAGTTTTTACTGGTTTATATAGATTTTAATTCGAACTTCGTCCAGTTGAGACCTATAACCGCTGGTGATATGGTCAACGAAATATCAATGGAACTATTAAGGCTGATAAGTGATTTTGTTGTTCCTCCGTGCATAGTGGTCCAGAAAGATTGGAATGAGATATTCCAGATGGTATTGCAAAGGATCAATGCAATTGGTTTTGAGGAAATTCAATTGGAAACTGATGAAAACGATCATCACCTGACTTCAGAAGTAGCATATAAAGTTAACGAATGGATGTTCCAGAATGGTCACCAGTGGTCCATAGGGTGTCAATTTGTGCAATGGGAAATGAACAAACTGAAAAAATTTGATGGCAGTCCGTATCAGAAGTTCTTCAGACTTGGACCTAAATACTACAAAGCTAATACAAGTGATACAAAAAAGGGTGATAATTTAAATTCAGTTGTAACATCTGAAGAAGCTAAACTGATTCCTAATGTAATCACAGTTTCTGACGATGAAACTGAGTCGGAAACATCAAGTAATAGTTCACATTTAAAAACGCCAGTGCGGTCGAAAGTTCCAAGTTCCATTCCAAATACAGCAAAACGCAAAGTTTCAGATAAATCCAATCTTATAGAATCCAAAAAAAGTATTAATTTAAAAAACGTAGTTAGTGAAAAAACGTCAAGTGTAAATCTAAGTACCACAAAACGTTGTAAAGTTCTAGATATATCCAAGCCAATTGAGTTCAATATATCAGAATTTAGCTCTCAACTAGATAGTTTGGAATCAAGTTCCCTTCCGAATGCCCCAAAACTAAAAATCATAGATATATCCAAGCCAATTAATTTTAAAAAATCAGGAGATCCATCAAATTCTGTTTTAAGTAATCGCTGCAAAATTCTTGATATATCCAAACCTTCATGCTCTAAAGTTTCCGATCCGAATCAAGAAGTGATCCGGAGTAAGAATGGTTCTGAATTAGATGAAAGGGAAACACATATGTGCTTTACGTGTGAAAGAGAGATGCCAGCTAAGGAGGCGTATTTTTGTTGTGTTTGTAGCAACAGTTTACATTTATACTGCGGCGCGAGGCGGCAAGGAGATAATAATGTTGAATGTATATGTTTCATGTGTCTGAACCGGTAATTTATAATTTTTAAATCAACAATAAGACAACAATTCATATATAAAATATGTTTTATTTTTCCATGGGTAGTACAACCTAGTACGTCGACCTAGCCCTCCCGCTGACTAGGTCGACGTACTAGGTTAGCTAGAACGGCCGCCACTTTCCATAGAGTCCACTCTTCCATTGACGTAGTCTTCTCGATCCTCTTATCCCGGCAACGGTCCGAGCCGAGGCTCGCACCCCAGGGTTGCCATTGAGCTAGCTGCCTCCCACTTTTGATGGCTGGGCGCCTTAAGCGCCTGCCCTGCCCTCACGCAACAGCATTAGCCCGTTCATAAAAAATAAACGACCCTAAGCTTAATATAGAAGAGTTTTGGCGGGAAAACGAAACAGATCGCGTCACCGCATTGCATTATTTTCCAAAACTTCTGTTATTTTTAGTGTTAGTGCATAAAATTGGTGGCATTTTATTCGTTAAGTGGACTACAGGCATAAGTGTGGGAAAGTGGCATAATGATGGTGAAACGTTTCTTTTCGTGTTGTTTCCAAAATTCCATAGAAGCTTCTGGTAAAGTTGCCACCACTTTACTACGAGTATGACTAGACTAGACTATGACTTAACTTGATGACTTGGCTTGACTTGACACATTACTTATATGATGTTAATTAACTTGAGATATTATCAATTACTTGACTCTGGCTAAATACACAAAAGTGTGGAGACAAAACAAAAAAAGTAATAGGCAGATAAAACAAGGTGACCCTATAAAGTTTTCGTTTTTTTAAAACGCGTAGGGAACGTAGGTCCGTATTACAGAACGATGCTGAGTCATCAATCGCTGCTCAAGCAGAGATTTCTTTCACTAATTGATCAATTTGTGAAACTAGGTGGTAGGACTTTTCTGCAAAGTTCGTCTAGGTAGGTACCACCGCTTTGCCAATTATTCTACCGCCAAGCAGTAGTGTGCAAGCGTTACTGTGTTCCGGTTTGAAGGGCACTGTAGCTAGAGAAATTACAATTGAGGCAATTGAGACTTCAAGATCTGATCTCACAGTCGAGTAATCTTATTACCAAACTGTGCTGATGTCTCAGGATTATGTGCGCAGTGCAGTGTCGCTCGTAACTTTGTTTTGGGGTTCCGAGTGACACTGTTCTGTTATGGGCAGCCGTGTCGCTTAACATCAGGTGAACGACTAGCTCGTCACATCATTCACTAACATAAAAAAAAATTTATAAATTAAAGCTGCTTGAGCAATCGTTCTGTAATACGAACCTAACATCCTTATTAATAAACGGGTATTAGTCTCGGGTTAATTACTTCAGCTTTTGTCCTTTTTTTGCTACTGGAATATTTAGCTGGATCGAAAGAGACAAAAGCTGGTGTAACTAATCTAAAGCTAGTTCCTGTTTATTAATAGGGCTGTTAGAGTTTTAAACGCATTACTTACTTAGCATCCTTTACTGCTTTCAAGTAACAATTCGGCGTAGAGTAAAACAGTTTTATATCGGAACCATTTTTGGCAGCTGCGAGATTCGCGTATCTGAAATAATAAATACAGAATTAACAAGTGCAACAGGTGAATTAACCTGAAAAAAGGCCCAAAACTCAAAAGGTTTTTAAAAAAAATTAGGCATCTGTTGGCAGCCGTTGTTAACCATAATAGTAAGGAGAAAGTATGCAGTTTGCAGATACAATAGTGAAACATGAATATGTTAATGTGTGGGTTTGTAAGTAAAAAAACGAGTGTGTTTTAAACAACACGACTTAAGTAAAACTTCTTTAGCTTAGCTCTATCGGATATCGGCTCTATATTCGGTATAACTTTCTTTCTAGCTTTGTTTTTTTTGTTTTTGGTTTGGCTTCACATTTTTGTGTATTTAGCCAGTGTCAAGTATTTGTAAATTTCTCAAGTTAATTATTATATTATGTGTCACAGTCGAAGTCAAAGTCTAGTCTAGTCAAGTCATACTCCTAATAAAGTGGTGACAACTTTACCAGAAGCTTCTATGGAGTTTTGAAAACAACACGAAAAGAACGTTTCACCATCATTATACCACTTTACCACACTCATGCATGTAATCCAGCAATTATCGAATAAAATGCCACCAAATGTATGCACTAACACTGAAAATAACACAAGGTTTGGAAAATAATACAATGCGGTGACGCGATCTTTTTTGTTTTCCCGCCAAAACTCCTCTTGCTTTGTTTATTTTATTTTATTTTTTATTATTTGGCTCCACACTTTTGTGTATTTAGCCAGAGTCAAGTAATTGATAATTTATCAAGTTAATGATATTTCAAGCAAAAATGTGTCAAGTCGAAGTCATCAAGTCAAGTCGTAGTCAAGTCATAGTCTAGTCAGTCATACTCCTAGTAAAGTGGAGGCAACTTTACCAGAAGCTTCTATGGAGTTTTGGAAGCAACAGGAAAAAAAACGTTTCACCATCATTATACCACTTTTATACACTCATGCCTATAATTCAGCACTTAACGAATAAAATGCCACCAATTTTATGCACTAACACTGAAAATAACACAATGCGGCAATGCAGCATAATACAATGCAGCGACGCGATCTTTTTCGTTTTCCCGCCAAAACTCCTTGCTTTGTTTAATGTTAATGTCGCCATCTTGACAATTTGTAAATTGTCATTTCACCGGACATACCAACATAATAATATAAATTTTTAACTTGATTATGTTGACAATGGAGATGTACGTGAACCAACTTCAACTTTAGTCTTGCATTTACCAAGTCAAGCGTGCGTAAAGTAGTTTTACTTTTAACAACTCACTGTATCAGTTTATCAAGGTTGTGGTACCACATCGCAGCGTCCTGGTAAGTGAAATCGCCCCCCATTGTAACTATCACGTTGTCAGTTCGGTAATTTTCAGCTTGTTTCTTGACGTAGCGTATAAATTCAGCGACCTGCAGACAAAAGTCTGCTGAGCATAGCGGCTTCACTGAGGTTGACCCTAGAGGGCCGTCAAAGACTATCATAGACGTCATTTGAAGTATTCTTTTTATTTATTTATTTCACAAAATCCACAGATCTTACGCCAAGAAATAGTTTCACTTAATATTAGAACTTACATCCAATTACGGATTTACTTTATTTTATAAAATTCCATATTGAAAATAGAGAGCAGAAAGTATAAACTTTAGTAGGTTATATTGACAAGAAGGAAATGGAAGAGGAAGGTAATAACTTAATAAACATACTAAGACATAATAGCACACGATACAATACAATATCTAACTGACTTAAATTTTATTTAAAGTTAAATTAATTACAGAGCTCTTAAACTTTTTACATGTTTTTTTTTTTATGTTAACGTATGACGTGACCAGCTAACCGTTCGCCTGATGTTAAGCGACACAGCTGCCCATATCAGTTGCAGTATCACTCGGAACTCTATATACAGTTTCGCGTGACACTGCGCAACGCACGTCATCCTGAGACATCAACACAATCTAGTAATAGTTACTAGACTGTGAGATCAGGTCAGAAAGTCTCATTTGCCCAGTAATTTCACTAGCTACAGTGCACTTCAAACCGAAACACAGTAGTGCTTGCACACTACTGCTTGGCGGCAGAATAACTGGCAAAGCAGTGGTACCTACCTAGACGAGCTTTGCAGAAAAGTCCTACCACCTAGATGTCTTATGATTTCTTTTGGTCACAAAATGATAATAATAATTACGCCCAACAACGCATACATAGATCATGGACCCTAACTAGGATTCCCAGTGTCTAGGGACCCAGGAACTACGAGGACCGTGGTCCCACAACACCCAGACACAGAACAAGTATTTGCGCTTTTTTTTCCTGCGCACAAATACTTGTCCTGCCGCGGGAATCGAACCTGCCGTCGGGTTATGAGCCGAAAATACCTAATATTTTCCATTACTAGAAATAAATAAAAGGCTTGGATTTGAATTTAAGATTTTATTTTTGTTGGATTTGTTTAGGATTTTTATTTTGGGATTCACTAAAATAAATAGTGGCAAGAGTTTGTGAACGAACCAAAAGTTTATTACGTTTTAAACATCGATATTGCAGGATGTGGTACAAAAACTTGAACAAATGATATTTATTTCACTAAAATTACTATTTTACTTAATAACTTGGATTGTATATGTGTGCTTTATATGCTTTTTTATGTTTTGGCTCCACACTTTTGTGTATTTAGCCAGTGTCAAGTAATTGATAATTTATCAAGTTAATGATATTTCACGTAAATATGTGTCAAGTCATAGTCGAAGTCATCAAATCAAGTCATAGTCTAGTCAAATCATACTCCTAGTAAAGTGGTGGCAAATTTACCAGAAGCTTCTATGGAGTTTTGGAAACAACACGAAAAGAAACGTTTCACCATCATTATACCACTTCACACTCATGCCTGTAATCCAACATTTAACGAATAGAATGCCACCAATTTTATGCACTAACACTGAAAATAACACAATTTTCGGAAAATAATACAATGCGGTGACACAATCTTTTTCGCTTTCCCGCCAAAAAGCCCCCATATGCTTTTGTAACAATATATATGTATGTATATGTGTGTATGTGTGTGTGTTTGTTCATGTGTGTGTATGGGTGTGCGTGTGTTTGTGTGAAGGTACGTGTGTGAAAATGTCATTCACCATACCAACACCGCAACATGCAAATCCGAACGACGATTTAGCGACAGTAAATAAAACAGGGACAGTCATGAATTTAATTCACATGCACATGCAGTAACGAATTAAAACAGACTTACTCAATTAGTTTATCTAGGTTTTTGTACCACATATAAGCATCTTGATACTGAAAATCATCTCCCATGGTTACTAAGATGTTATTCGTCGAATAAACTTTAGACATGTTCTTGCAAACGTCTAAGAATCGCGCCACCTTTGAAAAAGATTGTCCGTTTTGGGCGATAGATGGCGATAATATAAAGATTGCTTGTTGTTACAATAGGCTATTTGACTGCTGTATTTTTATTGCATACACAATTAATATACAATAAAAAAAATTGTTAATCGTGAAAACAAAAATTAAACATCACAAAAAATTACAAAGTTACTGGCATTTTAAAATGCAGGAATAGAAAGTGAGCTCTAACACGCAGTGACGTCACCTCTATGGTAGCTCTACATACAATCTCTTTGGAATGAGACGTCACAAGGTATACCTTATATATATATATAGCTTATATTATATAGCTGCGAGGAAGCTCTACACGAGATCTGTTTTGTGAGAAAGGGACAGGCGATGAAACTTTAAAAGTGTACTACCCTGTATTAATTTAGCAATTTTTCTTATTTTTTAAATATTACATTCAGTTTTAAGCTACATTTATGAAAATAATATAAACTCGTTCATTTTTAATAGTAGTCAATAATAATAATAATATTTTAATAATAGTCTAGTTTAGTTATTGTTAATTCATTTGATATAGTCAATAAATTTACTTTTTGCAGATAAAGTAAAATAAAATAGTAGTCAAATAGCCTATTAACTAAAAGATGGCGCTGTTATCAAATATCTATCATGTCAAGTCAAACGTGCATAAATGTACCAAGCATTGCATGTCCCATCCCAATCCAGGCGTAGTGTGACGTCATATTCGGCCATATCGTTACATCACGTGATATTTATATATACGCTATCGAATCCGATATTTATATATACGCTATCGAATCCGATATTTATATGTAAGCTATCGAATCCGATATTTATATGTCCGCTATCGAATCCGATATTTATATGTACGCTATCGAATCCGATATTTATATGTACGCTATCAAATCCGATATTTATATGTACGCTATCGAATCCGATATTTATATGTACGCTATCGAATCCGATATGTATATGTACGCTATCGAATCCGATATTTATATGTATGCTATCGAGTCCGATGTTTAAGCTTCGCAGTGCATGCCACTTACTGAATGAGCTTGTCTAAGTTCTGATACCACATCGCTGCATCTTGATATTGGAAATCTTCTCCCATAGTCACGAGTATATTATTCGTAGAGTACCCTTTTGACATGTTCCTGGCTATTTCTATGAACGTCTTGACCTTTGATGTGTAAAAATTATTGTAAGTAGCGCCATCTCTTAGGGAAATCGAAACAACTTTTGATACCGGGAGTTATACTCTAGTCCTATGATTACCTACATGACATGTATCATAGCTCTGATCATAGATCACTAGAGCTATAATCATAGCTCTAGGCTATGATGACTGATCTAAATATCATTATATATACACGGTGGAATTGAATTCACTCTTTTCCTTAAATGTATGTACTCAGACCATGCTATACAATATTCTTACAAGGTCCAATAAAAAAAAAATAGGTTTTTTTGTATTTAGTGCCTCTTAAAATAACTGCATGACAGCCGAAATGTCTATTTAACGGTACACACAGCGCGGGCACCGGCTGAGTGCTTTGTAAATGTTTTTTGTAGGCAATAAAATACCTGCTTTGTTCAATGTCACAAGGCTTTTCTTTAGAATTTAAATTTGCAGTAATTTGATAATACCTAGATTTAAGTTTTATTTCATAAGTACTTTTTTTATTTAGTTATATGGGAGCATTCTATAGCATTGACTGAATACATACGCTAAAGGAAAAGAACGAATTAAATTCCACTTTGTATATTTGACAATAAGCACTTTGTAATTCTATATGCTTAGTACAATAACTTAATTTTAAGCATCTAATATAATTTTGACTTGAAAAAGCGCTAAAAATAGCCTATTTGCAATAAAATCTTTTGACTTTGACTTTTAGTAATAGCGCCATCTGTTATCAAAAATTGTGCAACTTTACCTTGTTATCGACATTGAACATGGGTGAGTCGGGATCGTCTATAATGGGTTCGTCATTGCACAAAACATCAAAGCAGAATCCGGGAGGCGGCGAATATGTATTGTACAATACACCAGTGAATATATCAGACGGTTTGCCTGGAAGAGATTTTCATAAAATTAAGGCCAGCTGAGTGAAGGTTTCATTTGAAGGGGTGAGAACAAAAAAGGTTTAATTGATTTTATTCACAAAATGACTTATGAGTATCGTTGGATTCAGCGTCAAATTATCTACAATAATACATTCTCAAATTACCGAAATGAAGCTTAAATCACGAGATTTTGAGTCTAAAAACGGTTTATCTGTCACAGGAATACAGTTCGCTTAGCATAAAAACATTATTATATTTATTTTATTATATTATATTTTTACAGTAATTGTATGCATTAGTACTATATTTAGTATTTATAATAAAATTAAAACATTTTCAAGCAACTGAAACTTACATAAACCTCCTTATAAGCACTATACATTAAAATGACGCCGTTGAAGTGTAAAGTCAATTTTATCGAAACTATCAATTTGACAGTTAAACCTTTTTTATTCTCAACCCTTCATTTGTTATGTGTAAAATTGAAAGTGTTATGGGGACCTATCTTGGTATCAGAAAGTTGATTAATTTATTGACAACACAGCCTATATTTATACAAAAATTAAAATTCGCGTATAGTTCTCTCTCGCTCACGTCATATCGTGCTTCCTACTCGCACACTATAAATATACGCGCGGGCACTGCGCACAAATTAGTCACCACGTCACACACCCACCCCGTCGTCGCCGCCCGAGACACGTCTTGAGCGACCCGGATGATCCTATAGCAGCCGTAGTATCGGCTGCGCTAGGATCACCGGACCCTAGCCCTTCTGGCTCAGGTACCGGCACCGGTATAGGATACCAGCGTGACACAATCAGACACCGACCCCGCCGGCGAGGTCGACGTACCCCCCGTAGGTTAGCTAGAACGGTCGCGACTTTCAATAGGGTCCACTCTTCCAGTGGACGTAGTCTTCTCGATCCCCTTATCCCGGCAACGGCCCAAGCCGAGGCTCGCCCCCCAGGGGTGCCCGCCAGTTGCCTCCCACTTGTGACGACTGGGCGCCTTAAGCGAATGTGACGCTGTAAAGGTCGTTAGAGACCAACAGCATTAGCTCGTTCAAAAAAAAAAATGCGCACAAATTAGTCACCGCGCGCAATGCGCGCTAGATGTGCGCGCGCGTGCACGATGCTCCCACAGTGTAAACTGTTACTGACTTTACGCAAACGTGCAACATTGTTTACCGCATTATACCTAATATCAGGCGAATATTATTAATAAAACCCGGAGGCAGCGGGTTCGATTCCCGCGGCAGGACAAGTATTTGTGCACAGAAAAAAAAATGCAAGTATTTTGTTGTGGGACCATAGTCCTCGTAGTTCCTGGGTCCCTAGACACAGGGAATCCTAGTTAGGGTCCAGGATGTATGTATGTGATCGGTGAGCGTTTATTTTATTATTGAAGTAAAACTTCTTTACGCGCGCTTGACTTGGGGAGTAAGCAGGTGAATGCGAGGCGAACGGAAGTTAAAGTTGGTTCAGGTAAATCTCCATTATCACGGGGGCCGAGTTGGCTGGACTGCAGTCGCGACTTCTTCTCGCCCCGGAACGGCGGACGAGGGCTCACGGGGGGGTTTTAGTGGGTTCGAGTTCCACATACCCTCTGCCACCACACCCATGGTGGCAGGGAAATGCGAGGGCATTTCCCCCCATCACAAAAAAAAGATCTTCATTATCAACATAACAAGGTCAAAAATTTGTATTATTATGTTGGTATGTCCGGTAAAATGACAATTTACAATTGTCAAGATGGCGACATTAACATTAAACAAAGTTATACCGGCCGATATTTTTGTAACATATTTATTATCTCAACTGTAATGTATTATATACATTGTAAAAGACAGTAGAAAGAAGAAAAAAAAAATACATCACTGTAAAGTTTCTTCTAGCTTCTTCTTTACAGTTGTAATCGAAGCTTCGGATCAAAGTTTTCAATTCTGCATTGTGCCGGATTGCTTGCACCAGTAGTGAGAAAGAGAACTGCTTTTTTTTCAAACTCATATATTGTAATGGGCTTGCTATATATTATTTGACAATAAGCACTTTGTAATTTTATATGCTTAGTGAAATAACTTAATTTTAAGTACCTAATATAATTTTGACTTGTAAAAGTGCTAAAATTAGCCTATTTGCAATAAAATCTTTTGACTTTGACTTTGATAGATGGAGCTAAACTAAAGAAGTTTTACTTCAGTCAGGCGCTCTAAAGCACGCTGTTTTTTTTATTTATCTTGTAATATGGCTAATGCTTACCAAGATCGTCGTCTCCCCTCCACAGAGTTTCCATAGTCTTCGCCTTGAGTCTGGCCAGCTTGTCCTGGTAATCGATCCGGCCGAGGAATAAGCCATCGTAACCCATCCCGGAAAGCAATGAAGCGAACTCCCGGGAATGACCGAACGGGTCGATTTGCCAACCAACACGGGGCAATGCGCACGGCCCGAAAGTTTTGTTAATTTTACTGGAAATAATGAACAAATACATTTTTGATGGAGGAAATTCAAGGGTTGAGATCAAAAAGGGTTAAGGGGATTTACTAAACTTCAACGGCTTCATTTTAATGTAGAGTGCTTATTGAGTAATAGAAAAGGTTTATGTGAGTTTCAGTTGCTTGAAACTATTAATTATATACTAGGTGGTAGGACTTTGTTGCAAAGTTCGTCTAGGTAGGTACCACCGCTTTGCCAGTTATTCTGCCGCCAAGCAGTAGTGTGCAAGCACTACTGTGTTCCGGTTTGAAGGGCACTGTAGCTAGCGAAATTACTGGGCAAATGAGACTATGATCTGATGTCACAGTCGAGTAATTTTATTACCAGTCTGTGCTGATGTCTCAGGATGATGTGCGCAGTGCAGTGTCGCGTGAAACTCTATCTTTTGGGGTTCCGAGTGACACTGTTCTGTTATGGGCGGCCGTGTTGCTTAACATCAGGTAAACGACTAGCTCGTCACATCATTCACAGATATAAAAAAAAAAAAAAAAAAAAAAAAAAAAAAAAAAAAAAAAAAAAAAAAAAAAAATTAATTATTGTAAAAATTTTGTATTTTCAAATACAAAATATAATACTAATTCGTACAATAACTGTATAAATATAATAAATATAATAATGTTTTTATGCTAAGCGAACTGTATTCCTGTGTCAGATAAACCGATTGTAGACTGACAATCTCGAGATTTAAGCCTCATTTCGGTATTTTGAGAATGTATTATTGTAGATAATTTCACGCTGAATCCAACGATACCCATAAGTCATTTTGTGAAAAAAATCTGTTAAACCCTTATTGATCTCATCACTTCATTACTGGGATGCATTCAGTAAAAACTTTTTTTTTACTTCAAACTTGTCTAGCATTTGACCGCGCTCTCACCTGATGGGAAGTGACGATGCGATCGAAGGTGTAGCATGCTAGCCAAGTAAATACCTATATAAAATTAAATTTAAATCTTTACGTTATTAAAACTTGTATACATTTGAATCTTTAACAGTTTACATATAGATGACTAGCTTCTGCGCGTGGCTGATATGAAACGAAGAAGACATTTTTTCATAGATAATTCAACCACCCATTTCACCTTCTTAGGAGTGGAATTTCAAAAAACCTTTTCTTAGTGGATACCTACACTTTACAAAGAACACGCCCTCCAAATTTCAAGTCACTAGGACCAGCGGCTTAGGCTATGCGTTGATATATAAGTCAGTCAATCAGGACTGAATTTTATATGTATAGGTGATAGTATGGGTGTTGTGGATCCATGGTCCTAGTAGTTCCTGGGTCCCTAGAAACAGGGAATCCTAGTCAGGGTCTAGGATCTATGTATGTGATCGTTGGGCGTTATTATTATATGTATAGGTGATAGTATGGGTGTTGTGGATCCATGGTCCTAGTAGTTCCTGGGTCCCTAGAAACAGGGAATCCTAGTCAGGGTCTAGGATCTATGTATGTGATCGTTGGGCGTTATTATTATATGTATAGGTGATAGTATGGGTGTTGTGGATCCATGGTCCTCGTAGTTCCCGGGTCCCTAGACACAGGGAATCCTAGTTAGGGTCCAGGATCTATGTATGTGATCGTTGGGCGTTATTATTATATGTACAGGTGATAGTATGGGTGTTGTGGATCCATGGTCCTAGTAGTTCCTGGGTCCCTAGAAACAGGGAATCCTAGTCAGGGTCTAGGATCTATGTATGTGATCGTTGGGCGTTATTATTATATGTATAGGTGATAGTATGGGTGTTGTGGATCCATGGTCCTAGTAGTTCCTGGGTCCCTAGAAACAGGGAATCCTAGTCAGGGTCTAGGATCTATGTATGTGATCGTTGGGCGTTATTATTATATGTATAGGTGATAGTATGGGTGTTGTGGATCCATGGTCCTCGTAGTTCCCGGGTCCCTAGACACAGGGAATCCTAGTTAGGGTCCAGGATCTATGTATGTGATCGTTGGGCGTTATTATTATATGTACAGGTGATAGTATGGGTGTTGTGGATCCATGGTCCTAGTAGTTCCTGGGTCCCTAGAAACAGGGAATCCTAGTCAGGGTCTAGGATCTATGTATGTGATCGTTGGGCGTTATTATTATATGTATAGGTGATAGTATGGGTGTTGTGGATCCATGGTCCTAGTAGTTCCTGGGTCCCTAGAAACAGGGAATCCTAGTCAGGGTCTAGGATCTATGTATGTGATCGTTGGGCGTTATTATTATATGTATAGGTGATAGTATGGGTGTTGTGGATCCATGGTCCTCGTAGTTCCCGGGTCCCTAGACACAGGGAATCCTAGTTAGGGTCCAGGATCTATGTATGTGATCGTTGGGCGTTATTATTATATGTACAGGTGATAGTATGGGTGTTGTGGATCCATGGTCCTAGTAGTTCCTGGGTCCCTAGAAACAGGGAATCCTAGTCAGGGTCTAGGATCTATGTATGTGATCGTTGGGCGTTATTATTATATGTATAGGTGATAGTATGGGTGTTGTGGATCCATGGTCCTAGTAGTTCCTGGGTCCCTAGAAACAGGGAATCCTAGTCAGGGTCTAGGATCTATGTATGTGATCGTTGGGCGTTATTATTATATGTATAGGTGATAGTATGGGTGTTGTGGATCCATGGTCCTAGTAGTTCCTGGGTCCCTAGAAACAGGGAATCCTAGTCAGGGTCTAGGATCTATGTATGTGATCGTTGGGCGTTATTATTATATGTATAGGTGATAGTATGGGTGTTGTGGATCCATGGTCCTAGTAGTTCCTGGGTCCCTAGAAACAGGGAATCCTAGTCAGGGTCCAGGATCTATGTATGTGATCGTTGGGCGTTATTATTATATGTACAGGTGATAGTATGGGTGTTGTGGATCCATGGTCCTCGTAGTTCCTGGGTCCCTAGACACAGGGAATCCTAGTCAGGGTCCAGGATCTATATATGTGATCGTTGGGCGTTATTATTATTATTATTTACCTCAATCCCCATGTGAACTGGTCGATTGTACTGTGGTAGTGTGAGGCTGCTTCATCGTTCATACTCCACGCCCCGCCCACAAACTGTAACCTACCCTCGAGGACTAGCGTGTGAACCTAGAATAAAAACAAGTGTGCTTTAGACCACACGACTGAAGTAAAACTTCTTTAGTTTAGCTCCATCTATCGGCCGGTGTAACTTTGTTTAATGTTAATGTCGAGTTTTGGTGGGAAAGCGAAAGAGATTGCGTCACCGCATCGTATTATTTTCCAAAACTTGTGTTATTTTCAGTATTAGTGCATAAAATTGGTGGCATTTTATTCGTTAAGTGCTGGATTACAGGCGTGAGTGTGGGAAAATGGTATAATGATGGTGAATCGTTTCTTTTCGTGTTGTTTCCAAAACTCCATAGAAGCTTCAAGTAAAGTTGCCACCACTTTACTAGGAGTATGACTTTGACTAGACTATGACTTGACTTGATGACTTCGACTGTGACTTGACACATATTTGCGTGAAATATCATTAACTTGACACATTATCAATTACTTGACACTGGCTAAATACACGGAGGCGTGGAGCCAAAACAATTAAAAAAATAACTAAACAGGCATTTTTTCTCACTGTCAAAACATAACGTTCTTAAAAAACTAAATATAAAAAGCAACCAAAAGAGGCCTTATGCTTTTTTCTCCGTGTCGCTTACACCGTGTAACTAATATAATATCATTCACAGTTTTTAATAATTACCTTTTGCTGAATGGATTCCGGCTGGCGAACCCACCATTTCCAGAAAAATGCTGTTTCCACGTAAATGAACCTGGAAATCCAAAGCGTACAAACATTGACATCTTATATTGCTTCGTAAGAACAGGCCTGATGACAGGGTAGCGTATAACTTTACTCCCGGTAACACTGTAAAGGTCGGTAGAGAACAACAACCAACAGCATTATCCCGTTAATAAAAGGGTACAACATCGCCGTCGCTTTAAATTGTAAGCTGTATTCACAGATTGGCCTACATTTGCACTTAGGTCCGTATTACAGAACAATGCTCAGACATCGATCGGTGCTCAAGTAGAGATTTCATTCATAAAGTGATCAATTCGGAATGAAATCTCTGCTTGAGCAGTGATCGATGACTGAGCATCGTTCTGTAATACGGACCTTAGTCTGTGATGTACGTCAAAGAGATCTGTCGAGAAAACATGCCCAGTTGTGCTGTGAAAGGTTGTACGAAGAGTGTAATTAAAAAAGGCAGCATTTCTTACCATTAAGTTAATGTTTTGAATATTGTACTTCATTTTGTAACACAATAATCTATATTCTATTTGGAAAATCATTGTAAACGTAAACAATGGCGTCACGGCTTCGTCACGCGTCACCTTGGCAACGTATTTCCAACGCAAAGTGGTTCATGAAAAATCGCCAAGATGGCTTTTTTTTCCATCTTTTTGGCAAAAAAATGTTATGTTGGGGATATCCTCAGATATAAATCTATTTGTACAAAACAAACTTATACTATTAAAAGAACAATATTTATAGACTAATTGCTCTAAAAAACACAAGCCAAAAAGAGGAATTTGGGTACAAAATCGTACCATTCTTCGATGCAACGATGGCACATATAATACATATAACACGCTTTATGTCTAGTCTAAGGATTAGATAGACGCTCCCGATTATGGATAATATTTAAAGTGAACGTAATTAAAAAAAATTGTAGCGTAATTATGTGTACGTACTTTCTTTTCGGATCCGCCCACAGTTCTTTGATGACGGAATCCAAAATATATTGCACACCAGCTTTCTGGATATTGTTTCGGCCTGTAAAATAATAATTTCAGTCCATATTTGACGGCGGCAACTTCCAGTTATAAACTCTATTTGCAGCGGGCAGTACCGTAATTTACCCTGTGGTGGCATTTAAATTTATTACAGTGGCAGCACCGGCTACTGTCATCGCTCCCCCAACCATCTGGCTATATAAAGAGAGCGCTCGGTGTACTACGAAGCATTCTTGCTCCGGACACGGCACGGTGTGGACATGCTGAAGGCCTATTGTACATCGTCCTAAAAAATGCTCCGAAATTGAAATCAAATTCGGTTTGCGAGGGAAAAGCTCATTTATTAATTCACTTGGTAATACAGCAAGATATCGTGCACCAAACGCTTGCGTGTTTTAGTGGTGTACAACGCCATCTAGTTTTGTTCTTACGCACTAAACATATTTATAATATTGGGCCTAAACATTCCGCCCGCCATGGACGGACAGTCCATTAAATAAGAACAATAGAAATGGAAACAATGTTATAACATTTATAAGCAAACAAAAACTAATACTTTCTTCAAAAAAAAACGTGTACACAAATTTACTATCTCCCAAGTGCAACAGATTTTGATAAATTATAACAATACGAACTCAAAAATAATCTAACTAAAAATTCACAACGAAAAACACAATAGCTTCTATAACAAAAATAAACTTCAACATAGAACAGTGGACTGTATAAGTAATTCTTATCCGTATTATCTTAAGTAACAGGTAACACAATTAATTTCGACAAAGGTCGTTTTATAACGCTATTTTTACATTTTACGCTCACCACACGCGTAAGTTTGTCCGAACCAGTATGCTTCTCTGTGACAACTCCAAACAGCCATTTAGCTGGTGGGAGCTCATCTTCCTTGATTAACACGACGTCGCCTATATTTGGCTCAAGAACTACATCCTTCCATTTATAACGATGTTGCATTTGAGTGAGGTACTCCTTCGACCACTTGCGCCAGAAATCTTGACACATTCTTTGTACTAGGTGCCATCTACTCAAAGAAGAAGTACTGCTATTTACATAATTCCTATCAGGGGCTACAACTAGTGGTTCACCTACTAAAAAGTGACCAGGGGTGAGAGGATACGGTTCGTCTGGGTAAGTTGGTAGCTGAGAAATCGGCCTTGAATTAAGGCACGCCTCAATTTGTGATAGCAGAGTGGTCATCTCCTCAAAAGTCAGAGTACTGTTGCCAATGATTCTCTTAAGATGGTGCTTAGTTGATCGCACTCCTGCCTCCCACAATCCTCCAAAATTTGGAGAATGCGGAGGTATGAAGTGCCAATTCGTACCATTAACTGCAACCCAATCAGCAATCTCAGGTGCTAGACCGGACCTTTCTGCATCGAACAACGCCTTCAACTCCTTAGCACCGCCAACAAATGTGGTTCCATTATCACTCCATACTTCGGCTACATGACCACGCCGGGCTACGAAGCGTTTGAAGGCAGCTATGAAACTTTGAGCTGTCATATCGCTAACTACCTCCAAATGAATGGCTTTCGTAGCCATGCAGATAAATAAACATATGTAGCCCTTAGTGGAGTGATGGCCACGACCCTTAGTAGAGCGGATACTAATTGGACCTGCGTAGTCGACGCCACTTCGAAGGAAAGGTCGGCTAGCAGTTACTCGTGCCTCAGGTAACTGGCCCATCATTTGTTGCTTAGTTTTTGCTGAGTGACGAACGCAAACCACGCATTTTCTAAAACATTGCCGAACGAGACTCTTTGCATTTAAAATCCAAAAATTGGTTCTCAAATAATTTATCATTAATTGAGGCCCCCCATGCAAAGTTCTCTGATGAGCGTCAGCAACCAACAACTTCGTGAAGTTTGAACCGTGTGGTATCAAAATTGGATGTTTCGTGCTATCTACGAGTTCAGTCTTCTGCAAACGTCCGCCAACCCTCAAGATGTCATCTGCGTCAAGGAAAGGATTCAACGAGGTAAGTTTACTTTTCTTGTTTACGTTACCATTCTTCGTTAAACTGTCTATCTCGTCGTGAAACCAGTGCTTTTGACACATTTTGATGCAACTATTTAAAGCTGATTTTACTTCTTCTGCAGTTAGAGCACCGTTGATTCTGGGACTCAAAAATCTCTTACAGTACGCAATAACCCTGGTAAGTCGTTTCAACGAAGAAAACTTCATGAACAGCTCATCTTCTGCATCACTACAGGTAATAGTGTAAGTTTTCAAATTCTTTTCTTCTATTTGTGTGTCTATTTCTTCATGTCTATAATCTATCTTTTTATGTTTCAGCCACTCTGGACCTTGCTGCCACAACTGGATATGAGCGCATTCAGATGGGTTCACGCCCCTAGATGCGCAGTCTGCGGGATTCTGCTTCGACGGTACGTGCGACCACTGGTTTCCATCCATAACGGTAAGTATCTCTGCCACTCTATTCGCTATAAATGTCTTCCATCGGCTGGGATGGCTCCTCAACCAGGCTAAAACGACCAACGAATCTGTCCATGCGTGCAGGTGTAATTTAGGTACATTCAAAACATCTGAAACCTCCAGAAGCAGTTTTGCCAGCAGCACGGCTCCACACAACTCAAGCCTGGGGATCGACACCTGCTTTATTGGAGCCACCTTTGTTTTGGACGTAATCAAATTCACGTGGACTAACCTATTTTTGTCAATCACACGAGCATACACAACAGCAGCATATGCAACACTTGAAGCGTCAGCAAATCCATGCAATTCAATGCATTTATCTTCGGCGGATGATTCAATCCATCGGGGTATCCGAAAGTTGGTAAGTTGACATAAATCTTTTCTAAAACTCAACCACTCTTTCAGTAATGATGGTGGCAGTTCCTGGTCCCATTCGATCCCTGAGAGCCAAATTTTCTGAATAAACACTTTCGCTGTTATTATTGCCGGAGCAATCCAGCCGAGGGGATCAAAAAGTTTAGCTATATCTGAAACTACTCTACGCTTGGTAACAGGTGTTTCCAGTGGAGGGAGCTGTACGGTATATTCAAACTCGTCGGATATTCTGTTCCAGGTAAGTCCTAATATTTTAGTTTTATCGGTTTTCAATTCCAGATTTTCCTCTAATACTTCCCAGCCTTTTTTTATGTGTTCCAGCAAATCACTGCTATTAGTGGCCCACTTCTGAAGCTGGAAACCTCCACGACCAAGCAACTCATTCATCTCTCGATAGATGTCAGCTCCTTCTGCTACAGTCTGGCACCCTGTCATCAAGTCGTCCATATAAAAATCTCTCAGCACGCGACTCGATGCCAGCGGAAACATTGTTCCTTCATCGAGTGCGACTTGCTGTAACGACTTGACGGCCAAATGTGGTGCACAAGATGTACCAAAAGTGACTCGTAAAAGTCGAAGATGTTGTAGCTCGTCATCAGGATTCTCTCGCCATAACAGACGCTGAAAATCTACATCATCTTCAGCCACTTTTACTTGTCTGTACATCTTGATGACGTCAGCTACTAGACATATTGGAAAGCAGCGCCACCGCATCAAAATATGTCGCAGCTCTGACTGGAGAGTTGGACCGACCATCAGGTCTTGGTTCAACGACACCCCGTTCTTACCTTGGCATGATGCGTCGAAAACCACCCTTACCTTTGTCGTCAGTTTGTCATTCCTGACGACCGCGTGATGTGGCAAATATACCGCATCTGATTTATTTTGGTCTTCGACGACCTCCATGTGGCCAAGTCTCAAATATTCATTAATAACCCCAACATACTCTTTTTTCAGTTCAGGGCTCTTCAGCAACCGTTTCTCTAACAGAAGAAACCTTTTACGGGCGATTAGCTGAGAGTCACCATACTTACACTGAGGATCTTGTGTGCGAAAGGGCAATCTCACTACATAACGACCTGATTCGTCCCTCTGGGTGGTTTTCGCAAACAACCGTTCACACTGCTGCTCTTCTTCAGTAAAATATTTCTTCTCATTAGAATAATGATCTGACTCTAGCTCCCAAAATCTTTTCAAAAGCTCATTCTCCTCTGAATGAGCTGAATGCATGCTGACTACTACATTATGGCATGCATTTGGCTCGTTACTTACCGCGTCTACCTCACCAGAGAGGATCCAGCCAAGCGTAGTATTCTGCGCAATAGGAGAGCCTGGCGGACCTTTGATAAGACCACTCAACAAAATCTGGCTGTAGACCTCCGCTCCTAACAATAAATCAATTTTATTGGGTGTATCAAACGATGGATCGGCTAAGTCTACAGTTGGCAACGCGGGCAACTCTTGAACGACAACCTTTCTTTCAGGAAGGAGTGTGGTAAGTTTGTTCATAACATAAACTTTGACTGGAATGACAAAGCTGGGATCGTGGCGGGATTGAATTTTGATGTAAACCATCGACCTACAAGCTAACGAAGCTTGTGAATCGCCGCCTAGACCTGATATAAAAGTCTTAATAGGACTTTTCTTTAAAGCCAGCAACTGGACTGCGGACTCCGTGATGAACGAAGCCTGAGACCCCTGATCTAGCAAGGATCTTAAACAAACAGAAGTCCCAGTTCTTGACTCGACATTAACCAAGGCAGTGGCTAACAGTACCTGACTGCCAGCCTTTGCAAAACACGAAATGGCCTTGGTGGACTCTCCCTTCGAGGACGATGACGCTTCTGACGTCACAACGTCCTTACCATTAGACTGATCCGAATTTACTTCCTCAACCGAGGTCGGTGCATTTTTAGGATGGAGAAGTGAGTGATGCTTCCTTTTGCATAGATGACACCTTGTAGACTGACGACATGCATACACCAAATGATTCGCGTTCAAACAGTTAAAACATAGCCTACTGGTTTGGGCGAACTTACGTCGTTTGTCTACATCTTCCTTAGCAAAACCTTTGCAGTTACATAATTTGTGATTTTTGTCGGAACAAAAAACACAACCTAAATTTGTGGTGGTTACATGTAATGCCATAGCATTTTTATTCTTAATATTACTTTGTTTAGTACACTGTGAACCCAAACATTCTAGCGCTCGGAACCGGTTTCCTAAAAACTGTTTAAATTGACAAAGCTCAGGCAATTCCCCAGAACACTCATTATTCTTAGTCTCCCATAAGCGTCTAGACTCAGAATCTAATTTTTGACTGACAATATAAATCACTATTATGTCCCATGACTTAACATCAATCCCCAAATTTTCAAGCGCATGCAAACATTCATTTGTCACATCTAACAACTCTTTAATGGCGCTTGATGATACAACATTAACATTCTTTTGGTTCATGAACCGTTGCAGGATACAATTTGCAAGATACTTTTTATTATTGTACCTGTCTTCTAACTGGGACCAACAATTTTTATAATTATCATCAGTAATAGGGATGTGCCGTAAAAGCTGCTCTGCCTCTCCCTGTAGGTGACCCTTCAGGTAGTGCAGTTTTTGAACGTCATCCAGGTTCTTATTGTTGTGTATGAGCGACACAAACAAATCTTTAAAGCTAGTCCATTCAACGTATTTGCCTGAAAAAGTAGGTATTGTAATCTTTGGTAATTGCACGCTCAAAGTTTTATTCGGTGAAAACTCTTGCATTGAGTCTTGAGTTGGCTTCACTACTGCTTTAAACTTTGACATTGACTCTTTTAATTTTGATTTATAATCTACATAAATTTCTTCTACTTGTTCAAACAAATCTTTTTTATAATAATCTGTCGCTTCTAGCTCCACACTTTCGCTCTCCATCACGATTTTCTCATTATTCGAAGTAAATAACGTCCAAAAACTATCCAACGTTTCCAAGCGCGTCTCTAAATATGTAACAGTAATTTTATCTTTTGACTGTTTACCAAAATTAATCTTTGCCTTTGCTATTCTTTCTTTAAGATTTTCTTGTGATCTGATTAACTTATCCATAATTACAATTATTCAAAACTTATGTCGATCAAAAACACTACAACAAAATCACAAGTTCCAATAATAACTCCAGGCAAAATATTTTATAAGTGTTTAACAACTTCCACGAATTATTCTAAGTCAATGAAAATACAAGCAGAAATTTTCTAAGTGTTTGAGAATCAGTTTAAGTCTAAGTGAAATCGGGCATAGGTTCCCCGTCGGTTCACTTTTTCTTAAACTATTCTAAGTCCATGCAAACACTTGTAAAATTCTACAAAGTTAACTACAGCAAATATTCTAAGTCAATATTAAATTACAACAAATTATTCTAAGTCGATGAGAAATTTCTTGAAATTTGCACTATGTCCAGTTTTACTCGAAATTAGTTAAAGTCAAACAATTCTAGGTAATAAGGTTCAAATTGTACTCACAGTTGCAATCCGTAACTCACTCACACTCATAAGGCTCGTAACTGATATCCAAGGGTGTCCAAGGGGGTGCTCCCCCCGATGCTCAACTTCCCCCTGCTCCTGCCAATACTGCTGGTTCGGCTCCGCACTTGGGTTTGGCTCCAATTCCGACTTCCCGCTCTTGCCAGTAGTTAGTGCGGCCTATCCGCACTAACTAGTACACCTTCTGTGGCTATTGCCACTACCACTGGCTTCACTAGTACTGACGCTGCTAGTATGAATTGCTCAGTACTAACTGCTGCCGATACTGTGGCCAGCTAACCGCGATCTTGATTGTCTTTTCGGAAGACTCGGGAGTGGACCACGTACAAGTACGCCAACAAATCCCAAGTGCCAAACAAATTATTCGGCTACGAGAGGAACATGTACATCGTCCTAAAAAATGCTCCGAAATTGAAATCAAATTCGGTTTGCGAGGGAAAAGCTCATTTATTAATTCACTTGGTAATACAGCAAGATATCGTGCACCAAACGCTTGCGTGTTTTAGTGGTGTACAACGCCATCTAGTTTTGTTCTTACGCACTAAACATATTTATAATATTGGGCCTAAACACCTATAGTTATATAGGTTTGCAACCCGTGCACGACCCGTCAGCCTATATATTCAATTACATGTACTACTATAAAATTATTAACATGTTATAATTATAATATAATATTACCGCCCAACGATCTACTTCATTCTAGTCCCTTACTAGGATTCCCTGTGTCTAGAGACCCAGGAACAACGAGGACCATACTCCCACAACACCCAGACACAGAACAAGTATTTGCGCTTTTTTTACTGTGCATAAATACTTGTCCTGTCGTGAGAATCGAATCCACCGTGTCCGGGATGTGAGCCGAACAGCTCAGCCACCACGCCAAAGATACTGTTTTGCACGATTTTAAATAAAATTAATTTTCAACATTGGTTTTTTTTTTACTTACTTCCATAATAGTATTGGTCAACAGTCTTTAACCAGCCGACGTCATCGTGTGTGTGAGCTACTATATGTACATTCAAAACGCCATTCTCAGTTTTAGGGCAACCCTGAAAGAAAAAGTAAGTAGTACACTTTGACTAATACATGATCTAGGGTAGTAGAGAATGACAAGGATCATAACAAAAAATACGAGTGTGCTTTCACACGACTGAAGTAAAACTTTAGCTCCATCACTTTAAGTTAACGTCACCATCTTGATAATTTTAAATTGTCATTTTACCGGACATACCAACATAGTAACACAAATTTTTAACTTTGTTATGTTGACAATGGAGATTTACGTGAACCAACTTCAACTTCGGGAGTTTTGGCGGGAAAACGAAAAAGATCGTGTCACCGCATTGTATTATTTTCCAAAACTTGTGTTATTTTCAGTGTTAGTGCATAAAATTGGTGGCATTTTATTCGTTAAGAGCTGGATTACATGCATGAGTGTGGGAAAGGGGTAATATATGTAATAATGATGGTGAAACGTATCTTTTCGTGTTGTTTCCAAAACTCCATAGAAGCTTCTGGTAAAGTTGCCACCACTTTACTAGGAGTATGGCTTGACTAGACTAGACTATGACTTGACTTGATGACTTGAACTGTGACTTGACTTGACATATATACATATATATTACTTAACTCGAAAAATTATCAATTACTTGAAACTGGCTAAATACACAAAAGTGCGGAGCCATAACAAAACAAAAAAAAACTTCAACTTCAGTTCGCCTCGCATTCACCAGCTTCCTCCCCAAGTCAAGCGCGCGTAAAGATGTTTTACGTCAAAAATTTTACAAATGTCAATGTCCGAATACATTTATCATGATACTTGGAGTACCTAATTACTACAAACTATTCTACAGTTATCAAACAAATGAGTGTGACCTTTGGCATGTAAAATTATCGAGATATCTTAAACAAATATGGATAATATAATGTAAGTGTAGAAACTACTCACTAGCCCAGCCAAAGTTTTACTTCAGTCGTGTGGTCTAAAGCACATTCGATCTTTTTTTAATCAAAAAACTGCTGCTTTTTCGATTTTGTTGTACAAAATAAACTTCTAAAACTGTGTATGTAGAGGCCATGAGAGCCAAAGTTTGACTGGCCCGATAGCTCAGTTGGTAGTGACACTGCCTGCTGAACTGCGGGTCGTGGGTTCGATTCCCACCCAGGACAAACATTTGTGTGATGAACATCGATGTTTGTTCTGTGTCTGGGTGTTATATTGTATTCTATGTATGTATTTACAAACAAAAAGTATCTAAGTATTGTATCAGTTATCTGGTTCCCATAATACAAGCTTTGCTTAGTTTGGGGCTAGATGGCGATGTGTACGAAAAAAAAAATGGCCTAACTGCATTTTTAAATACCTTTATTATATTGTACTCTATGTACATTATAATAAAGGAGAGGAGCCATTTTCTCACTTCTTCTTTCATCCTATTTTAATCGCTATTTATTGGAAGCCTTTTATTGGTGGGTTTATTAATTGCGCTGTAGCTTTTACTATTTAGATCAGACTCCAATAAAAATATGAAAATTGAAAAAATATGCAGTTAGACCACTTTGGCTCTCATGGCCTCATATATGCTTAGTACAGTAACTTGATTTTAAGTAGGTACCTTTTTTATGTTAACGTATGACCTGACGAGCTAGCCGTTCGCCTGATGTTAAGCGACACGGCTGCCCATATCAGTTGCAGCATCACTCGGAACTCTATATACAGTTTCGCGTGACACTGCACTGCGCACGTCATCCTGAGACATCAACACAATCTAGTAATAAGATTACTAGACCGTGAGATCAGGTCATAAAGTCTCATTTGCCCAGTAATGTCACTTGCTACAGTGCCCGTCAAACTGGAACACAGTAGTGCTTGCACACTACTGCTTGGCGGCAGAATAACTGGCAAAGCGGTGGTACCTACCTAGACGAACTTTGCAAAAAAGTCCTACCACCTAGTAAAAAGTAGTACCTAATATCATTTTGACTTTCAAAGGCGCTAAAAATAACATATGTGCAATAAAACCTTTTGATTTTGCCAGTAAGGAGTAACTATACAACAAGTTTTGCTTAGTTTGGGGCTAGATGGCGTTGTGTGAGATGTCCACACATATTATTATTATAATACAAAGGAGGAAAACATTTTTAAAACTGTTAAATTTTCAATGTTTATTTAGTAATGACAGCGATCTCTTCCAGACAACCTTCGGATGGACGGACACTGGCTAAATACACAAAAGTGAGGAGCCATAAAAAATGTACCTCATATCCACAGTTTTGTCGGCTTGTAGCACCCGGTACGGGTACCGCAATGACAGCGGCTAGGGCGCAAAGCGCCCACATATATTTCAGCATTGCGATCTGAAATCATAATAAGCTTAAGTTTTTTAATGATATAACTAATACTGAACACTACCTACTACTAAAAAAAATACATTGTGACTATATACTGGCCGCGACGACCTATAGACAGTCCAAATGCAGCCCACTACCAGTAGGTAGCGTACCCAACATGCTGGCAGCATTTCCCCGTTGAATTGCAATGCTTATTCGTTGTGCCAAATAAGTGCCAGCATTTTGGTCACGCGTCGCGTCGACCAGACGCTCTGATAAACTTTTGAAAACGCGATGACCTCCCGGCCCCCAAGGACCCAGAAAAAAAAGCGCAAATACTTGTTGGGTGTTGGGCACCCAGGTACTGGGTGTTGTGGGACCATGGTCCTCGTAGTTCCTGGGTCCCTAGACACAGGGAATCCTAGTTAGGGTCCAGGATATATGTGTGTGATCGTTGGGCGTTATTATTAGTAAACACAGTCGAATTGAGAACCTCCTCCTTTTGAAGTCGGTTGAAATATTTAAAAACTCGTCGTTTGATTTCGAAAATTCGTCGTTTTCAAAAATTTGTCGTTTTGTTTTACCCTTAAATGTTTTTCATTTGCGTGTTACACTTTTGCAGTAACCGTGTTAGCTAATAAACAATGCTTTTTCCTAATCGGCTAACTAATTAGTGCATTAACCGTAGATTAACGACCATTAGTTAATCGCTAACCGATGATTAGCGAAGTGTATCAGTGGGTCAATGAACTATAATAGCTGTTAAAGTAGAATGGTCATATCACATACTAGCTTCTGCCCGCGGCTTCACCCGCATGGCCTATAGGAATTGAAGAAGATTTTCATAGATAATTCAAACACCCATATCACCCTCTTAGGGGTGGAATTTGAAAAAACCCTTTCTTAGTGGATACCTACACTTTACAAAGAACACACTCTCCAAATTTCAAGTCTCTAGGACCAGCGGTTTAGGCTGTGCGTTGATATATAAGTCAGTCAGGACTTTGATATAGATAACTTTTCTAGCAGTTGTTATATTATTGTAAAACTTATTTAGTTGAAAGATTGAAGACACAAAATAAAATAAAATAATAAATAATAACGCCCACCGATCACACACATATATCCTGGACCATACTAGGATTCCCTGTGTCTAGGGACCCAGGAACTACGAGGACCATGCTCCCACAACACCCACACACAGAAAAAGCATCTGCGCTTTTTTAATGCACAAATAATTGTTAATTGTCCTGTCGCGGGAATCGAACCCGCACCTCCGGGTTACGAGCCAACCTACTCAACCACCACACCACAGGGGCTGTCGTATATAACATTGACAAAGTTATCTTTAATCTTGAAATCATCTTGAGATAACCTCATTTAGGATTAATATTGCATAAATTGATAAATACAATTGATATGATAGAAAAACAAATTGATTTTCGTAACGGTCATGTGTACAAAGTAGTTGTTACCCAATGGCGGGTATTTCCTGTGACTTTCAAACTGACTCACGCTTTTTTTTAGGACATCTCACACAACGCCATCTAGCCCCAAACTAAGCAAAGCTCGTATTATGGGAACCAGATAACTGATACAATACTTAAATACTTTTTGTTTGTAAATACATACATATTATACAAGATAACACCCAGACACAGAACAAACACCTATGTTTATCACACAAATGTTTGTTCTGGGTGGGAATCGAACCCACAACCCACAGTTCAGAAGGCAGGGTTACTACCAACTGAGCTATCGGGCCAGTCTAGCTTTGTTCAAGTAAAACTTTACGCACGCTTGACTTGGGGAGTTCTTATATAGAGGGAGGGGAGACCTTTATACCTTTTACAGCTTTTATCCGCGGGTGAAACCGCGGGGCGCAACTAGTCCTTAATAATGCGTTAAGATTTCGACTATACGTTGTTGATGTTCTTTTTTTTTTTACTGAATGATTTGACGATCTACAGAACAGAACAGTGTCAATCGGAACCCCAAAATAGAGTTTCGAGCAACACTGCACTGCGCACATCATCCTGAGACATCAGCACAGTCTGGTAATAAGATTACTCGACTGTGAGATCAGATCATAAAGTCTCAATTGCCCAGTAATTTCACTAGCTACAGTGCCCTTCAAACCGGAACACAGTAGTGCTTGCGCACTACTGCTTGGCGGCAGAATAACTGGCAAAGCGGTGGTACCTACCTAGACGAACTTTGCGACAAAGTCCTACCACCTAGTAAAATTGGGATTGAAGTCGATTAAAACCCTTGTTAAAGGGAATTATAATAAATAATTAATATAAAGGGAAGTATCATTTTACGCCTTTTCGCTTGTCACTTAAAGCTCACAGAAATCTAAATATATACAACTCAAAGGTGACTGACTGACTGACTGACATAGTGATCTATCAACGCCCAGCCCAAACCACTGGACGGATCGGGTTGAAATTTGGCATGCAGGTAGATGTTATGACGTAGGCATCCGCTAAGTATGGATTTTTCGAAATTCCACCCTTAAGAGGGTGAAATGGGTGGTTGAATTATTTTCCCATAGGCCACGCCGCGGGCGAAGCTGCGGGCAGAAGCTCGTCTCTAATAAAGTCACATGTACCAGGATATCATAGAATGAAACTGGTTGTCGCGCCAACTATCTGGCACACATTTTTTGCCACAAATAACTACTGTGGCAACGGGCATTGCGTTTTCCTGCAACCTGATTTTCCACAATTGAGATTGCAATGATTTCTTGTTCGCGTGTTACTGTTAATTTCTTTGAGAATACGGTTTGATATTTTTTTTATTGTTAGATAGGCTCGCGTTTGACCACTATCGCACCTGATGGTAAGTGACGATGCGGTCTAGGATGTAGCACGTTTGCCTAGAAGATGCCTGTTCACTCTCGATTTGAAGGTCCCAAGGTTGTAGTTATCGGGAAATACGGATGCCGGTAAAGCGTTCCACTCTTTGGCTGTTCGCATGATAAATGTGGAGCCAAATCACTTTGTTCACATATGGGGGATATTGACCATGTAACGGTGGCGTTTTTTCGTACATGTTGTTCGATGGTGGAAAGGTGATGGCGGAATCAGGTCATGCAACTCCAATGCGCACTCTCCAATATGCACTCGATAGAAAACCGATAAACGGGCAACTTTTCGTCTATGGTCAAGGCTTTGTAGTCGGGCCTCAAACAAGTCGCTACCTATGAGCCTCTTAGCACGCCTTTCGATAGAGTCTAAGACTTCCACCATTTTCAACCAACTTTAAAAATCTCCTTTTAAACCTAACCTACCCCTTTTGAAAAAGGGATTTGACCTACTTCAATCCCATTTTGTAAGGATAAATAACTAAACTCACGTCAATCGAAAAGTCGAAATTATTCCGACAAGCACCCCTACCGCGTAACCGTTCTGGGAATCGGCTTCGCCTTCCATCCTGCACGCGCCAATTGACAAATCCACGAGTGCGAGCAATAGAGAACACGATTACGATCTCCACCAGACTTACGCGGTAAGGCCCCTGGTTTCGGACACATTCGATGTCCTTCTGGGAGCCAGTTACTAACGCAACAAAACCTGGCTTTCGCGAGCGTCAGCACGTAACTACAGTTACGTGTCATACTCACGAAAGTTTTAAAACTAAAATACTTCAACCCCAACGAGTACATCATCACATTTCATTTGATAGCCTCTGTGGTGTGGTGGTTGCCCAGGTCAGCTCATAGGAGGCGGTGGGTTCAATTCCCGCGGCAGGACAAGTATTTGTGCACAGAAATAAAAGCGCAAATACTTATTCTGAGTCTGGGTGTTGTGGGACCATGGTCCTCGTAGTTCTTGTGTCTCTAGACACAGGGAATCCTAATTAGGGTCCAAGATCTATGTATGTGATCGTTGGGCGTTATTATTATTGTAGTTGAAATTGAAATTCGCTTTATTAAAGATAACTCAAAAACTATTTATCAGATCTTGATCAAATTTAAATGGGATTACACGGGAAGCACCAGCTTTCAAACATAAAAATAACATCAATTTAGATTCACCCATTCGAAAGTTCTGAGGTAACAAACATTAAAATAAAATACAGCCGAATTGAGAACTTCTTTCTTTATTGCAGTCGGTTGTAAATAGAAGATGACCCTGCCTTCTTAACTGGGGTTATGGGTTCGATTCCCACGGAGGACAAACATTTGAGTGATGAACATCAGTGTTTGTTCTGTGTCTGGATGTTATATTGTATTCTATGTATGTATTTACGAACAAAAAGTATCTAAGTATTGTATCAGTTATCTGGTTCCCATAGTACAAGCTTTGCTTAGTTTGGGGCTAGATGGCGCTGTGTGAAATGTTCACAAATATTTATTATTATAATTTTATTTCTCAGTATGAAAATAAAGACGATAAAACCTTTTTTTAAAGGATCATTTAATTCCTTTTTTGAGTTTAGGTTGTAAATAACAATGTAGGTATTATAATTTTCCTCAAAGTCTAGACAGGTCAAGGCTAATGAACTACGACACTCACGAAATCTTTTAAATATAATATATATCTAATAAAAATAAAAATAAATAAATTAATTAAAAAATACTAAAAAATAAATAAAATAAAAATTAAAAATTAATTTCCCAAACGTTTTATGAATATTCAATGAACAAAACATGTTTATATAACAAAAAAAAAATTAATAATCATAAACCTTTATAAATCTAAATGGATCTTTATAGGAATTTTATTTCATAGTTTTTAGCTACAAAGTGCCTATTCTCAAATAACAAACACTTCTAAATCTTGTGCTCCATAAAATGTAGATAATATTATACTTAAGCTGCACTTCAATCCTTCTTAAATAAATAATAGTACGGCAGTAATTGAAATATGTAGATATAAATATTAAACAGTAGAATACTTTTATTTGTCCCAGCGCACACACATTTATCCTGTTTACGTCTCAGTACGAATAATAAGATAATCAGTTATAGCTCCGGCTCTGAGGCACGGATGAAAAATATTTATCAATAACTTACCCAGTGCTGCTTGGCGACTGCATTAATGCTTACTCGCGGAAAAAAGAAAATCACGTATATAAAAATAATTTAGCAAAAACAACCGTCCCGGTTCGGTTCAAAAACTCAACTGAGTTAATCTGACTTTTTGTTGTTTCATTTCATTAAATCGAGCTTTATGTAGATCTTCATAGAAATGCCATTGTCATTCGTTCATGTCAGTGAACTAGGTTCATGACCTCCTCTCAGCAAGATGATAAGATATTGATAGTATGTTATTTCTTTATGTAAGTACATGTTCCTTCGAAGCGGTAAAGGAAAATAAAACATACATTAAATGGATCGATTGTTGTACGAAAAACTTCACTAATTTTTATTTTTTCACATGGCAGCACCACACAATGTCAACTTGAAATTATATTGCCATTGTGATTTTTTTTCCAACATGGCTGGACTTTTGTAAGACTTTAGTTCCGATACGTGATTGTATTGTAACATTCAACTGGGAGTTTTGGCGGGAAAGCGAAAAAGATTCCGTCACCACATTGTATTATTTTCCAATACTTGTGTTATTTTCAGTGTTAGTGTATAAAATTGGTGGCATTCTATTCGTTAAGTGCTGGATTACACGCGTGAGTGTGGGAAAATGGTATAATGATGGTGAAACGCTTCTTTTCGTGTTGTTTCCAAAACTCCATAGAATATTCAAGTAAAGTTGTCACCACTTTACTAGGAGTATGACTGGACTAGACTAGACTATGACTTAACTTGATGACTTGGACTGTGACTTGACTTGACACACTATGATATTAATTAACTTGAGATATATCAATTACTTGACACTGGCTAAATACACAAAAGTGTGGAGCCAAAACCAAACAAAAAAAAAACATTCAATTGCTCTCCTTGCTCTTCCTTTAGCTTGATCAATGTTACAATATCATCACTGTTATGTAACTCTCTCTAAGAGAATAGAGAAACGGTGTTAAAAAATACCGAGGTGGCGTATTCAAAATGGCGCCCGATGTAAAATTAGATTCAGCTGATATTTTAAACTGTGGGGTTTTATGAGATGCTGATAACAAATTTATTTAGACACTTTGAATGATGCCTTATTTGTCAAATTTTAATAAGTAGTTTACATGGTATGAACATACATACATCAAAATCATAACCCTTCGTTTTGCTTTGCCGTAGTCAAGTAAAATTGCAGAAAAATGATGTCAGATAAGCACGGTGGTAAAAAAAAAAGTCATTGGTAATATGTTAAGACATGAAATCAATTACTTTCCTCAGTATAATTTTAAGGGAAAATGTATTTATTATCTGGCAACTGTGTTTGTTATTGTTGTTTTTTATGTTTGTTTGAAGTTTTTGTACTTGTTTTATATTATTACAAAGCTAAGAAGAAAAGTACAAATGTCACATATATGGACATTTTCTCCATCATCAGAACCATTTCTCAAAAGATGTATAGCCGCAGCCTTACTACAAGAAACTGATAACAAGTGGACTCGGAACTTCGGTCGTCCAAACGCGAAACTATTAACTGAAAATCCTGAGAAGGAGACAGCTACTGAGGTCTTTAAAATAGCACCGTCGCCTGAGGAACAGGAAAAAAAACATGTATCTGTGAACTACGAGAGTTTTTTTGATAGCATTGAAAACGGAGTTCGCTTGGATGATATAGTTAAGAATTGCTTGGAAAACCCCGATTTAATACTTCAAATGGCAGAACGCCTTTCTTCAAACACTGTAGAGAAGCTATTCAGACAAGTGTTCACTAACACACATGTAGAAATTGGTTTTCTTACTGCCTTAATCCATACATTCTTGCCTGCCTATATAAAAAAGCAATATTCATGGCTTTGCATTGATTTATTAACCAAAACAAACGAGTTATACGCTCATATGTTTCCAAAACTATTAAATATACTATTGGAAGACACAGAAATACCTAATCAAGTTCTCCACAACTATGTGACAACATTGAGTGAAGAGAAAAATGCAAACTTTTTAAATTACTTATCGAACATTGAGTTATCAGCGGCAAGTTTCACACATAACATATTAACCATATACACAGCATATAAAGACTCTACAAAGAATTCTAAAATACAGGACTACATAAAAACAGTTTTGTTGAAATATAGCAGAAGTTGTACTGCCGATAGAAACTATGGTAAATTGTTCTTAGCATATTTACAAAGTGAGAGATCTATGGAACGCACAGTGCAAGTTAAACAGTTGGAAGAGTGTCTAGAAATGCATAGGTCACCTTTCAAAAGACCATGCTGTATGTTGTTAAAGGAATTTGTTGATGAATAAAGTTTTTATTTCTTGATTTTGATGTTTTCTTCAGTCCCTAGTGTAAGCTAATACAGGGTTGTCCATAAATTATGTTACATGAATTTCATGATTTTTTACCCCTGTCCTTGTCACAGCTGGACACATTTGTGAGATATACCTCCCCCCCTACCTAGTGTGATGTCACATATTTTGCAATTTTAGAATTTTATGAAATTAATCAATTTGTGTTGTAATACTTACACATAAAAAAATAAATTTTGAAAAATTTTGATGTCACAAAATTTAGGTCCCCCCACCATGTCACACTTCGTCGACCCTCTCCCTCCCCCTTAACGTGTGACGTAATTTATGGATGGCCAGTGACAGTGACAGTGTCAGTGTGGGTTTGTGTCAATTTTGGATTTAAAAAATCCACCTTATTTGAAAGCTCTTTCACTAAAAGGAACTTGCACTATGTTTAGTGTTATCACAGACCAAAGTGTTATAGAAACAATCATATTCTTTTAATAACGGGGATTACATTTTAATATTACATATATTTTTCCAGTTATTTTGATTTACAAAGCAAACTTACACTGATTTTGACAAAATTTTCATGGAAGTATATTGATCCATCGATCTGAAAGTTTATTGATCCATCCATCTGAAAGTATATTGATTCAAAGGATTTTCCAAATTGGTTAATAAATGGTGGAGTTCTGAGGTTAGAACATGGACCATTTAAAATATTTAATAGTCTTTGGTATAGAGGTACCCACATAGTCAGGTTTTTCAAAATCAATTTTTTGAGGCGTTAAATGTTCATCTTCATGAATTCCTATTATTATTTTCTTGTTACATAAAGAACATTATCAAGTCAAATCATAGTCTAAACTAGTCAAGTCATACTCCTAGTATAGTGGTGGCAGAGCAAGCACTTAAATGCTTATAATATTATATTTCGTTCATAAAGAAACATAAATAAAACAAAAAATATGGTAAAAAGGTACAAAATTTAATCAGTCGAAAACCGGTTCAATTTCATCATTTATGTAAACACTGAAAAATAAAAAACTTTTTGTACTATAATTTTGTAGACACAGCAGCCAAATTTACATAATATGTATGAAATTTTTATTTGATAATTTTACGTGATAACGTCGTAAGAAAACACGCTGATCTTGCCTCTCTATCGCTTGTTCCACGCTCTCGCTTACGCTCACGCTCGGCTCAGGCTTATTTTTACCAAGCCATTTTTTAAGAAATTTTGGGTCCTTCAGTACGTTAAAAAATAGTTTTTCTGGCGTTTTAACAAAATTGTTTTTACATTTCGGCACCATAAAATATTTATACATAGTTAATAAGGTGAATTAAACACAAATTGCACACTAATTTGTATCAAAGTTACAATTAACCAAAAAAAAAACACTGCGCGCCTTACCGCTGCCAACGGCTGTCACAGTGACGTCACGACTACCGCGGCCGCTACTCAGTGAAATCGGCTAGTAATTTGATCAGAACATCGTAAATTTTTGTCGTAGAACAAAAATATTTGCACTGTATGTTAAGGATTTCTTAGCTCTATAAATCTGCAATCTCAACTAAAAACGTTACGGATCGTTCGTGCGTGCAGCCGGCGTTCATCAATTTAATGCACCGGTTAAAAGTTAATAATTAAATTAAGGTGGAATTTGATCACTAAATCAACTAAAGGCATTATTTTAAAAGCACGTTGCGACGTGTCGGTACAAAATAATCAGACGAAAAAAATGCTGTAACTAGGAGATAAAACGAAGAAGAACCTTGACCGAATAAAATTTAACCAAGTAATTCGAAATTTTCCACTAACTGGTCTTTTAAACATGTCACCAGTATTTTTGTAATTTGATATTCCTATTTCACTAGCCCTAAAAAACCCGATAAAGTAACATGCGCACCTAGTTTGACATCAAATATGATCAAGGAATTTCAACTATAAAAACAAAGCCCACTAGAGCCCTCGACAAACACAATCGATGTGCTTGGACTTCGCCTTAATCAAATTTTATTACTATGCTAAAAAGTTGCAAGGTTTTTCATTTGGTGGTTTTTATTAGGTTATGACACAGCAACATTGATAAACACTAATAAAGGTACCCAAAGATTTATTAAAACGCATTCACTTGAACTACTATAGACCGGGTTCGGTACTTACAACGTAAATGGACGGTCAAGTGCGAATCGGACTCGCACACAGAGGGTCCCGTAGCGTAATAACTTTCAGTACGCGAGTCCGATTTGCACTTGGGTCAACTCCAAAGGTTTGTTTGCAGCATGGTGCGACCATAATTACTGGTGTCGATTCTATATCGTATTCTATAAAGCGAATCTAAAAAAGTATCGCGGCACTCTTCTAATAAAGAGAAAATGACGGAGATAAGATATATTTCAGAATTGTGTCTACAAAATTATATGAACAAAAAATACAATAATGATATGAACACAATTTAATAATCATAATCACAGATATTTTACAACAGTTGGTGATTCTGCCACTTGTAAATACCCACCTATTCGGATTTGAAATTTTTCTTTTCATTTCGAAATATAGAATTTTCTTTATATTTTTGAAAAAAATAAGTAGAATGGTAATAAATTCAAACATTTATAAAATCAAAAGAAAGTAGAATGTGTAGTTAAGTTTAAAATTATACTAATACCTAGTTAGGTAAAGTAACTATCAAATATTAAGTTGAAAGAAAAAATACATTAAAACAAAGTTTGAGTAATTTCTATCAAAAAAGACACTCAAAAAGTAATATATAACAGTAAAAAAAATGAAAAAAATCCAACACAAAATAATAACAAAACGTAGCAGGTTTTTAAAAGTAGCAGAATTTCAATTTTTATATTAAATCTATCTATTTTAACAACAATTTGGATTTTCCTACAACAACAACACTAATCACAGATGTGTATTTTTTATAAATCAGCCTCTTTTACAATATCAGTTTTGATGACACGTTTTCGAAACAAATAGATAAATAGAGAAACGGTATAAAGTAATTAAAATTTTACAATATGAAATTAATGTGAACTTTTTCAATTTACTTGTAAGTTCGCGCATTTTATGTCAACATTATTACAAAATAAAATGTAACGTGTAAGAATTTAAATTGACGGGTACGTATTAAATAGCTACGGAACCCTATAAATGACTAAGACAAGAACGCACCAAAATCAATAGGCATAAAACTCATTTTCAACAATTACACGTTAATTCACAATTTAGATAATATGTAATTATAAAAAACTTACCAAATAAGGATAAGCTACAGAGTTTATGCATACTTACTATTTTTAATAATAAGCGAAGACAATGGATGACTATTTTAAAATTGATTACATGACTTTTTTCTTTTTTTTTGGTCATCCACATCTTCCTTAACATATTAACGATTACCTAAATGCAATACAGGCTGTGCCGAAACGTCAAACAAGCTATGGGCAAGGGGTCCTTGAAAATAAAATAAAAATTCCGGGAAATCTACACGATAATGACCTCATATACCATCCATCATCCATCCATCATATTCACTATTTTAGTGTTTTTTTTCATTAAAGTGGCCTTTTAAAATTTTCAATTAAATGCAGTGCATAGATGAATGTATTTATGCAGTGACAAATCCATCAAAAAAAGGTTGCTAGGTATGTTAAAGCCTAAGGTACTAAATGTAGTTTCTTTGAGTCGTAGTAGAAAAAAAACATACCATCATTGCCAGTTACAACTTAATTGATATGGAATTTTTCTTTTATTTCTCCCACCCGTGCCCGCTTGTTATCCAGTTTCGGGACATTGTGTAGGTATAGCTAATGTATTTATTAGTTACTACATTAATTACTTATGACTATTTGATTCAGGTAGAGAAGATAATTATTAAAAATCCAATAATTATTGCTTATTTCCAACAACCCCCAACCAAACGTCATAATTACAAATTCGAACAATAGTGGATGTAGGTAACGGAATGTGAATGTTAAAAGTTTCGTTGAAGAAACACTGCACTTTATGGCGGTGTCACTATTTCGAAAATCCACCCAGTGACGCTGTAAAGGTAGATAAAGACCAACAGTATTAGCCCGTTCAAAAAACCCATTTCAAAGTTTGATGACGCGATTTGGTTCTGTTTTGTATGAATTGAAAAAACAATTTTTATTAAATGACGTATTTTCAATAAAGTATTTTTGTATTTTATTCCATTATACACTTTACAAATACTGATGGATACGAGAAAACAGTATTGTCAACAAAGATTTGTGCCAGTATAAAATTAGGCATTTCATATCGCACATAATTATGCTATTGCTGTTGAACGTATTGAACAAAATTGAACATCTTTCAACTCGTTGAATGTTATGAACACATTTGAACATCTTTCAACTCTGTACTATGTTGAACATTTTCAACCAAGAAATTAATATTTTAAGGCTGATTTACAATGCCATAAGTTCAGTGATGTCAAACCTTTGCCACTCTGAATGAATACTTTTCTTAAAACTAATTTTAATTTTGAGTATAGACTTTCACGTTAAAATACTGTGCCATCGTTACCATTCAAAATTAAGATATAACTTATGCGAAATAAACGTAAATGGGGGCCGGTTGGAAATATTTTTAGACAGGTATGGAAACCTGCGTTGAAGTTCATGAACATGAATATTTGAGATACTTTTACCCTTTAGTGCATAGTTTATCCGTTATCACTTCAGTTTTCAGTGCAAATTACCTTAATTACTATTAAATACACGTATGAATTATACCCTAGTTTAATATAACTTGTAAAATTGCAATCGCCGGATGTAATAAGCCAAAGGGTTTATTAAAAAAAACTTTAAAACTTACTAATATGGTATATCAACATCTTTTATTTTGAGCATGTCGCAGTTTTTATCACAGATTGTTTAAAAAATTAAAATCTTTTCGTTCCTAAATAACTCATTTAAAATTGAAATTCAAAATTTCGGAAATGGCTTCAAATGATCAGTCTTGTAATTTTGAGTTGTGAGATCGTGTTTTTTTTTCATTTTTTTCTTACGTACTATATTATACAAAACAATATGCGTTAAGTTAGTAGTTAGTCGGTTAAAATGTTATTCGAAAGCTAGAGGTAGGTGTAAATAAAGAGTTTTGGAAGAAATAATAAAACCCGATACTGGCAAATGCACTAAACGTGCGAGGCCAAAACCTCCAAGAAAGAAAAAAAATTGTTAGTATATTTGTTTACGAACTTGATTTTTTATGAGAGAGCTTCCCTTACCTTGATCCAATAAAAGTACTTATTACACAAATTTCGTTCGAAATCAATAATTTTAAAAATATACGCGACGAATGAATTTTTCTTCTTTTTCTATTTCGGATTCGGTTGAAATATTATAACAGCAAATGGTTTCAAAATTAAGAAGGTATATGAATCTCTTAACATATTTTGGCTCCATGAATATTTCTTTCAGTCGTATACAGTTTTTTTATATTGGTCAGAACAATAAAGAAAAGATTTTGTCTAGAAGACATACATAGTTATTAAGATAATGTCAGGACTAAAGAAATTATCTACTTAGAATAAACGGTACTAACTAGAAATAGGTATCACAAGCTCAAGGAGTATTATAAAAACCTGGACATGTTATAAAAACCCTGTTTTTTGAAGATACAACAACGGTAGGTATTCGCTTTCCCACCATTTTTGCATAACATTTTCGTTTTTTTTTTTTAGTAATCACAGACTAATTTTTACGAAAATGAATATATTTTTGTTTCTAATTTTATTAGACTTTAATTGACTGCACTGTAACCCACAACCACAGACGGGTGAGAAAGCGAATTTATTTCTTAATTTACAAATTTTTGTTACAATTGACTAACTTGGTCTTGGACAGAATTTTTTTTTTTCTATGAACACTTTTTTGTGGCACTTGAATTCTGTAGAAATCACCTAATAATTTTGGTCACTTTGAACAAAATAAAAAAGGACTTTCGATATACATAACAGTAATTTTACCAACTTTATTTCAGTCGTGTGAATTGAAATATATTCTATGCATACTATCTATGGCAAAAAATAATTTTGTATGATAGTCATAAAAAAAAATAGGTGAGTTTTGGCGGGAACGCGAAAAAGATTGCGTCACCGCATTGTATTATTTTCCAAAACTTGTTTTATTTTCAGTGTTAGTGCATAAAATTGGTGGCATTCTATTCGTTAAGTGCTGGATTACAGGCGTGAGTGTGGGAAAATGGTATAATGATGGTGAAACATTTCTTTTCGTGTTGTTTCCAAAACTCCATAGAAGCTTCAAGTAAAGTTGCCACCACTTTACTGAGGAGTATGACTTCGACTAGACTATGACTTGATGACTTCGACTGTGACTTGACACATATTTGCGTGAAATATCATTAACTTGATACATTATCAATTACTTGACACTGGCTAAATACACGGAGGTGTGGAGCCAAAACAATTAAAAAAAAAGTAACTATCATACAAAATGTACCACACCACGACCAAAATAAAACTGGTGCACCATAGTTAAGATACAACAAGATACCTAAAGCAGTAAAGAGAAGATAATCTTAATTAATACATAATTATATCAACGTGTACATCCTTAATCTAGTTCTAGATCTAGACTAATTATTAATTAATCATAGTTAATATAGATGAGAATTTAATTATTGCTGTTATTATAAGTAATTTTAATTAATTCATATTTTTTTAAACTAAATTACTTGCATGAGAGTAGGAATTTTATCGTTTTTTACATGGTGCTTTGTGTATTTTAAATAATAAATAAACGTCCAATGGCCACAAACAAACATCCTGGACCATAAGGATTTCCCGTATCTAGGTACCCAGAAACTACGAGAACCATGCTCCCACAACACCCAGACACGCATTTTTTCTGTGCATAAATACTTGTCCTGTTGCGGGAATCGAACCCGCCGCCTCCATGCTATGAGCCGACCTGCTCAACCACAGAGGCTGTCGAAATAAAAACAAAGCACCGTGTAAAGTTATAATCGCGCTAAAGTATATAAAAGTAGCACTAAATGCTATTATTACAATATTAATACATACATATATGAATCCAGCACCAAAAAAAAGTAATGAAACTAAAGAAAGAATAAAAATAGCTAAAAATGTCGGATTAATATCAAGTATAACATAAGACTAATTTAAAAAAAAAACAAATGCCAAAAGCAACCAAAATATGTTTGCATCAGAATCAATTAAAATACCTTAGAAATGTTTAGGCAATTTCATGTCAATCATAGTTACTTCCAAAATGTAATTAAGAAATTAGTCTATGGTGCAGTTTTTAATAATCAGATAAAAACTATTCATTGAATAAAAACAAACAGAGTGAAAATAAAAGAATAATTTCATTTAGTGAACACTGCAGTAATAATGGTACTTAATAATGGTTTATTTAAGTGGTGGATTATAATTTGTTAGTTGAATAACATTTATCCAGCTATTGAAAAATCGCACCTTAATTTAAACAAAGGAAACAATATAATTACTGCATATTTTTAACATTAAATATGAGCTTTATAAATTTTAATATGGTTACATATATTCAACTCAATTTTAAATGCCCGTTATTAAAAATTGTGTTGAAAATATGAATTAGAATACATTGCAATTATTGTAAAACATGCAAACTTAAAAAAAAATCATGTAAATTATACATACCAAAAAATTCATTACCATTTGCAGTACTCAAGAAATTGATTTGGAACTTAGTGATCATGTAACATTGATTGAAACCGATTGAAACTAAAATGCATATTCGTTACAAAATTTTTGAAATTCATTTCAATTTATAATAAATTTCCATTAGCAGCTTTGTGCATAGTTACCATGGAAAAAATTAAAATAAGATAATCTCTAATAAAGTAAGTTCTGAAGAGTTACTTTAATCCAGAGACACAAGTTACGTAGCATCTATGTAATAACCCCCAAGACTATCAAATGACTTGCGTTCCTGAGCATATTGCATATTACTCAAAAATATCTGCCAACATTTCGCGTCTGCTAATATGATCTTCTTCAGCGCAATGCGACATTAGAATAGACTCCCCAATGATGAGATTTTCAAAGCACAAAGAACAAGCATAGATTGCATCACCAAAGCAGACAATCTTGTTATCATCGCGGTACATTGTCATCGGATTCAAAACTGTACTAGGCTGTATCTCCTTACCTGCACTTATGCATTTCTTCACATATGCAGTCTTGTAAAGGAAATGAATCTTCTCGCAGTGACTTGGACTCAAGATATGCTTTAATAGACCGTTCTCTTCATACTCAGTGATCTTGCAGGTTGGACAGTGGAACGTAATGACATTTTTCGACTCAAAGTCTGTTTCGTTCGGCTCACATTTTAACTGAATGCTGTGGACCTGAATGTAGAAGGTGATGCGTTCAATTGTTGCCTTTTGCAGCAGTGTGTTGTAAAGGCTAGCATTTGTGTCGTTAAAACTGTTGTAGCTCACGATCTGGTCAATAGATTCCGAATATGCTGACAAAGTAGTTGAGTCTAGAGTAAAGTTTCCAATAGATGAAGTGATGGAATGGTTGGATGTTTCTTGATCTAATTTTGTGATTTCGGGTTCACACGAATGACAATGACACGAGCATTTAGAACATTCAGTGTTATCAACATCACTATGTGTGGCATTGTAGTCTTCTGCAGAAAAAAGATTGATCATTGCGTCACGGAGATCAGGAAAATCATAATGTTTTAACTTTTTTTTATTGCTCATGCGAGTTGGTTTGTGATGACGCTTGCCTTTATGTAAATCAAAGGTTATGCCTCTATTCTGTCTACACAGCTTCGGCTTGTGATCTTGTAGATACATATCAATGAAATTGTCAATAGAGTTTCTGATAGTTAGCAGCTGGTTTTTCAGTTTGTTTTTTGTATTAGAGTCTTCTTTTTCCATAATAATGTTCCAACCGGCAGGGCTGATGCCTCTTTGAATGTTATCAATGTAAGTGACATCTCCTAATGTTTTCGGAATGTTGGCAACGTCAGTACCAGGTAAAGCAGTAACTATAGACTTGCAATTGAATATTTTCGATACTTCAATGTGGAATTGAAACTCTGTAAAAAGTTTTTTAAGTAAGCATTCAATCTTTTCCAATTTCATTTGATAGTTAAGTAGTATTGTAATTCTATTTTCTTCGTTTTTGTCGACTTCAACATCAGCAAATGACTCCGGTGTCACTGAGGGTAACAGTTCTATCTGTGATTGGTGATCAACTTTTCGGCACATTTTTATATCAGTCTTATCATTCTCTACAGATATATCTGTGTCCGAATGTTCTGACAGGGAATCAATATCCATTTCATCTTCATATGATGATGCAATGGATGCTGCATCTGATACATCAAAGGATTGGTTGAAATTAAATCCCTTGAACAAGTCATCACTTTTGCAGTCAAGGAGTTTATGTTTTGGAGTGTTTTCCACATTGAGGGAACTGTTTTCGGAATAAACTGAATCGTTCATCGATTGACTTGCCTTTTTTATGTCTACTTTTAGCTTCCGGCATTTTTTCCTATCCTGTTCGTTAGTAGCATCATATTTGATGTTCAGGAGGTCGGTATCTGATAACGAAGCCTTTTTTGATGCGAATTTTTTAATAGATTCCGGAAGTTTAAGGCTTGTGGCACTTATGGAAGTAGAATCTGCTTCAACATGATCGAAATCTATATTTTCTGATAGTAGATGCGTGGGGAAACAATCCTGGGGGCAATTCTCTCCTGCATTGTCAATACGGTTCTGAATTTCCGAGTTTTCTTCGTCCCCTGGCTTAGAAAAGTAAGTGATATTTGATAGCATTTTTCGCAGCGAAAACGCCATTTTCTAGGACGTGATTCAGCTACAAATCAGGAATACTGCTATTATTGCTTCTGAACCTCTTAAAATCCAGTTGAATTAACACTGGGGAGCAAAATGTTGAAGTTTTGACCAAATGAAACTTTTGTAACAAAGAATTGTTGAGGTTTATGGTTAATAAATCCAATATAGTTACCTTTATCGCTGTTGTGACGATTGTCGACAGTAATGAACTGTTATCGTGTCATTTTCCTGCACAAAAAACGTTCAGAAATACCCTCAAAGTAAAATAATTTATAAAAACATTAATAAAAACGCAACAACAGCCATCACTAACAGGCACAATCAGCCATGAGCCACAGCTAGGGATGTACGATAAATCGCATCAATGATCGATGTTTGCAAATCGGATAGATAATAATTCATTCCACACATACTCTACTCTCCTATTCTATACTATTCGATAGGTGCACTATCCGAGAACGTTCATTAAAAAAATATGCACACTAGCACGTAAAATTAAAAAAAAAAATTGTAATCCATCCCGCACTTTGATAAAAAACGGTCGAAAATAGTGGAACATATCAACATACTGCAGCACGTCCACTCGCCAACGAAGCCAAGGGGAAATTGAATCAGCACTACTCGCGTCGCTATTTATAAGGGCTGTCCCGTCCACTCCGCTTAGGATGCCTAGACCTCTAACAATATAATTATATACATACGAGTATGTATTCTTTTTAACATGCAAAGGTGCCTTTATCCTTTTAACTTACTAGAAGTTTTACATCAGAAATAAAAACATTTGGACTATTACAAGCCACGATGACCTACAAAAAGTCAAATGCTTAGGCCCACTACCAGCAGGTAGCGTACCCTGTGTTTAGCTCGTGCAAAACTTTATCAGCTCTCGGAAGTTAGCGCGGATGGCTGCGCAGTACGCATATTATGGATGTGGTATGGCCGCTTTTAGAACGCTCTCAACTGTACTATGCGCAGTTTGGTACTCGGGCCTAACTTCCGAGAGCTCATAAAGTTTTGCGCGAGCTGTACCATGTTGAGCCAACATTCTGGGCTGATTCTTTGTGCAAAATAAGAGCTAGTATTTTCACACAGTAAGATCACTTGTCACATCGGCCGGTATCATCAATATCATCAGACCATATTTAATAGTGAATGTTTCTACTTGAGCATAAATCGATAATAAGAATCATCAATCAAACATCGATGTTTTAAGATCGATCTAGCATCCCTAGCTACAGTAACATTGATTGTTGACTTGACAGCAGAGTTCATTGTTCTTAGTAGCCTTGCGCATTTTAGTTCGCGACAGGGAGCGCTCCTTTTAGTTCGCAGGTCGTCGGTGAACTAGGTCGTTCTTCTAATTCACTAGTTCGCGGCAGGACCGAGAGCGGGTAAGACGATTGCTCTCAGCGATCTCTTGCCTGGTCCCGCAAGAGCGACCTACTTAGTACGCAACAGCCAAAGAGCTGTAGTTATATCTACTACTATGCTCTATTTTGTTAATAAATTGTTATAGCTTCTGTTGTAATAACTACTAAATAGGTACAATTGCATATTAATTTAATGCCATTGCATGGTATTTAAGAAAAAAACATTTTTTTATTAGTACCTATAGGTACTCAGTCTACTTAGGTAATGATATAAAAATATTATACTAGGTAAGTACCTACTAAAAATATGATATACCTAGGTACTTAGTTTCGATGAACATATTAAGTAAGTATTTATTAAAACTATGTAGGTATTCTTAATGTTTGTTAAAGAAAAAAAGACTTTAAAATTAACCATCATTTATGTAATCAATATTTAAAATATTCTAAGTAAGAATGATATGTACGATCATCGCTCTCTCCCGCTCGCGACACGCGCCTCGGAGCGCGGCGCGCTGGGGAGCGCGGCTCTCTCGCCGCCGCTCGCCGCAAGTCGGTCGGTCAAAGAACGAACGAACTAAAATCAGACGCGACCGATACCTAGTTTGCGTCGTTCGCTCAAAGGAGCGCTCTTTTGAACTAGGTCGTTCGCGACCTACACAAGGCTAGTTCTTAGCATCTAGCTACATATTATTTGTATCTGTGCTTAGCATTGCATTTGTAGTGCAATGTTATTAAATATTGCACCCTTTTGGTAATGTTATTCAAATCGTTTTCATATATATATTATTATATTAATGGCATTTATTTCCAACAATTACCGCCAAATTAAATGTTTCAATTTACATATAAAATATATATCATTAAGTTGAAAATTATCACTGGCTAAATACACAAAGTGCGGAGCCAGAACAAATTAAAAAAACGATCAATCAATTTGACATTGCTAGCTAAATTTTAAAAAATATTTACTACTGCGCTGCGTGCTGCTGTATAAATCATCTGTAAATAAATGCCTCAAGCTGCACACACTTTCAAAGTTACTTATCACCATGAAACCTGTAGACGTTGACGCACTGCGTACAGAACACGAATCTGATGAGCAATGGGAGGTGAGGAAAAGCTTCATGCTCGAACACCGAAAGGATTTTCCGGAGCAAGAGCTGATAACGTTGGCGCAGCTGTTTACTAACATCGAGTTCCTAGGATGCAGGTCGGTTGAATCGATTCTTACTTAATAACAATATAATATACCGTTGATTTTCAATTTTTCATGATCAACACACATAACACGTAAATAAAATAGCCTGTAGCAGGTTTTATTTCGTATATTCAGATAATTCTCTTTACATTAGCCAACTATGCCAATTTTACAGATACCCACCAGCCACAATGAAAAGGATAGCCACACTCGCTGACAAGGTATCTGCAAAATATAAAGAGAGTCGCAAGAACAAACTCAAAAGAACATTTGTGGAAGCCAGTGATGCTGCTGAACAAAAGGCTAAGAGGACCTTCAAATGATGTTATACTGATTTGGTTTAAAATATGAATAAAATCTCATACATTTTTGTAAGGATTTAAAAATCACAACTGAAGCCAAAATATATTAAAAAGTAAAATTATGAAAATTTAGACGCATGCACCTCCAAGTTTAGCCCATATAGCCATTTTTGATCAAAACATACTATCCATAGAAAATAATAATATGTGTGGACATCTTACTCAACGCCATCTAGCTCCAAACTAAGCAAAGCTTGTGGCTATGGGAGCTAGATAACAGATTCAGTACTTAGATACTTTTTGTTTGTAAGTACATACATAGAATACAATATAACACCCAGAGACAGAAATTGAAATATTACCATAATATTATTAAATATTACCCAGATATAGAAATTGTAGTGTGGGGCTGAAGTATTCTTTCTGGTCTCCATTGTCAGGTGTGTTCCTCTCTATGGTGCGGGGGACTCCAAGGAAAACTAGGGTTCACTGAATAAATATATATATTTCGAGTTGGTACACATAATAGAGTTAAACGACAACATGACGCATGGCGCGGTCGCCGCGTGAGCATTCTGTACCCCTACAGTAGACATCAATGTAAAAATCCCTGCTGAGATTTATTATAAGCAGAGTTAGTATATTTATTAATTTCAAGGATGCCTTAAAACAGCCAATATTTTATGAACTTGGGAAAAGGTAGTTTGGAAAATCTCCAGATCCACTTGGAATGACGATTCTGTTGGCCGCTTTTCAAATTTTTTTCTCATTTGTTGATGAGCCAATGGCAAATACATGTAATGGACTATTGAAACTAAATTAAATAAAGAGGAAAGATTTGATTGTTTATATTGAGTAGGCTCTGAAACTACTGGACAAATTTGCAAAATTCATTCACCATTAAAATCACACACACAATTACATTTGCCGTGATGAACATAGGTAAAAGATATATATTAAATATCAATGTGGGCTGCAAGTATATTATAGTGACAAAATTAATGTAATCCAGCACTTCATTGTTTTTGGATTATTGGCAACAATTTAGGATATTCCCTAACGCTTCCCCTTTGAAGCTACCATTAGTTCGCTCCTTGACCCCACTTTTTCATTTGGGGCATAACTAATTATATAGTCCCCCACCAAGATATTAAGGTAATTTCTTTGATTTCCAGATGTCTAATAATAATATCAGTTAAACATAAATCACAACCCAATTTTTCTATTCATTTAACATTTTCTTTTTAAGTAGTTTTGTAATACCACTGTTCTAATAAAGTTGATAACTAAAATAACTGAATAATTTACTGTAATTTAATTATATGTAGTATAAAGAATGTATAGTGGGAGAATAAGAGAAATAAAATTATTTTGTATTTTTATTTAAAATTTGATAGTTGCTGTTTACAAAAATACTCTTTGTTCGCTTGTACAATGGTAATCAATGTTTACGAAACGACATATATATGTATAATAATTTATCATAAGAAAAGGTTTTATGATTATGCCTATATCTATGATTTAGTAATGGTTAGCCCGAGGAATAATGAAGACAATGGGAAAAATGAGCATTGTCCCTTTACTGAGTCAGTGCAGTGGGGACAGTGGTAAAAACCAAGACCTTTGTCCCCAATCAATGTGACTAAATCAAATGGTGGAGACAATAGTAAAAAAGAGTGTGCTTTAGACCACACAACTGAAGTAAAACTTTAGTTTATCTATTGGCCGGTATAACTTGATTAATGTTATGTCGCCATCTTGACATATTGTAATTTTACCGGACATACCAACATAATATTTTTTTTTTACTTTGTTATACTGACAATGGAGATCTACGTTAATCAACAACTTTCAACTTCCGTTCGCATCGCCAGCTTACTCCCCAAGTCAAGCGTGCGTAAAGAAGTTTTACGTCAATCAAGAGCATCGTATTGTCCCCTTTAATGTGTCAGGACAATAGACGGCAACGGGAAAATAAAGATCATCTCCTTGTCCCCATAAATGCGGGACTTCAATAGTTAGGGTGGTTTGGTTTCATGTCCAAATCGATTATATCCACAAGTCCCGCGTTCTTATCTAAATAAGTACTTAAAAATAGCTAAAAAGAAAAAATATACACACCAAAACAAATAATTTAATATTTAAAAAATCATTTAGCATGGTATTTTAGTATACCACACACAATCTTTTTAGAGAACTATTATACATTTTTCCCTAAAGAAGCATTTCAATAACCTCCAAAAAGTTTATATATTTTATCTAAACATATATAATTACATTTACATTCATTTAAAGATAAAACTATACTGATAAAGATTCTGAAAAATAGTTCAGTATTGAAAAGTATTTTTTGTTTGTTTTAGCTCTACACTTTTGTGTATTTAGCCAGTGTCAAAATTGATAATTTATCAAGATATTTTGTGCAGATGTGTCAAGTCATAGTCTAGTCATACTCCTAGTAAAGTGGAGGTAACTTTACCAGAAGCTTCTATAGAGTTTTGAAAACACGAAAAGAAACGTTTCACCATCATTATACCACTTTCCTACACTCATGCCTGTAATCCAGCACTGAATAAATAAAACACCACCACTTTTATGCATTAACTGGGCTTGTATGGGTAATGATATTAATATAAATATGTGTGGACATTTCACACAGCGCCATCTAGCCCCAAACTAAGCAAAGCTTGTACTATGGGAACCGGATAACTGATACAATACTTAGATACTTTTTTTTTCTAAATACATAGAATACAATATAACACCCAGACACAGAACAAACACACCAAATGTTCATCACACAAATGTTTGTCCTAGGTGGGAATCGAACCCACAGCCTACAGTTCAGAAGGCAGAGCTACAACCAACTGAGCTATCAGGCCTGTCCGTATAATGTTTTGTATAATGATCTTAAAAATAAAAACTAATTTGGTTTATAAATATCAACATAAATGCATCAAATCTTACATTTTAATTAATAAATTATATACAAATAACACTGATGGTACCTACTTATATAATAGAGCGAAATTAAATTTCCCAACACTATTTTTTTACGGTCATGTTAGTCTAATAGTGCTGAGAAGTTCTCGATATTACATTTATAAGTGACAATAATATCGATAGTTTTGCTAATTATTGCATTTAAATTACATCTCTAACCTGTATTTTCAATTTAAAAACAACAAATTACAAAACTGAAAATAAACTGACAAAAATCTATCGATCCTTTTTGCAATTTATTTATCGATACCGTCATATTTTTTACATCGATGCCTACATCCCTAAAGCGAAGTTCATTACCGTTAGGTTATTTTGTAATTATTTACAGTTTTCACACGTCCTAAAATAAGTGGTGTCGATTCTGGGTCACCTAAACTAAATGTATTTCCGTACTCCTTTGATAAACAGGAATCGAAGAAGACAGAGATATTTTGATTTCGTCTAGCTTTGGAGAACGGACACCAGTTTTGTATTTATTATCTGTGATCAGTCTCTGGTTCTCAGTCCCCATATCGATGTTCTTCTTGGACCAACGGTTGGCCGAGCGATGGCACTGTAAGCAAAAAAAAATACAACAAATGCCTACCCATTTTTCCACGCAAGATATTAAACCTAAGTAAGGGAAGCGAAGGTAATACGGACCACTTAAGGAAAAATCAATGTAAATCAAAAAATAATATCTTTATAATATAATATAATATGTGTGGACATCTCACACAACGCCATCTAGCCCCAAACTAAGCAAAGCTTGTGCTATGGGAACCAGATAACTGATACAATACTTAGATACTTTTTGTTTGTAAATATATACGTATAATACAATATAACGCCCAGACACAGAACAAACATCGATGTTCATCACACAAATGTTTGTCCTGGGTGGGAATCGAACCCACAACCCGCAGTTCAGAAGGCAGGGTTACTACCAACTGAGCTATCGGGCCAGTCTTTTTAATTAGACAATGGTGTCGATTCTGTGTCGCATTCTCTAAAACTAAAGTGAACTTTAAGTATGGCGGTACTCTTCTGATAAAGGGGAAATGAAAAAGACGGAAATATGTTAATTTCGTTTAGCTTTAGAGTATGCGACACAGAATCGACACTATTTTGTGTTCAACCTGCATGCAAGTGTGCAAATATTAAATAATATTTTTGTTACAGTACATTTGGAATTCCTTAACACTATAAAATGCGTGTTGTAACAACCAGTCATACAAAGTTTTATTAAATAGTTTGCCCTTTAAAATGTTTATGTCATCAACAGGAGAAATTTCCATACTAACTATGCACATAAACTGCGTAATCAAACTGTCAAATCCATACAAATTTGTGTTTCTATTGGTTGCAATCGGGTTTTTTTTTATGTTAAGGTATGACGTGACGATCTAGCCGTTCGCCAGATGTTAAACGACACGGCTGCCCATATCAGCTGCAGTGTCACTCGGAACTCTAAAGTATAGAGGTTCGCGTGACACTGCACTGCGCACGTCATCCAGAGACATCAGCACAATCTAGTAATAAGATTACTAAACTGTGAGATCAGATTATAAAGTCTCATTTGCCCAGTAATTTCACTAGCTACAGTGCCCTTCAAACCGGAACACAGCAGTGCTTGCGCACTACTGCTTGACGGTAGAATAACTGGCAAAGTGGTGGTACCTACCTAGACGAACTTTGCAGTAAAGTCCTACCACCTAGTAAAAGTATGTGATCACCCAGCTGGTCTCCAGCTGAACCGTCCCAGGAACATACCTGAACATAAACTGGTTGATCTGGACAGCTGGTAAAGTGGCTCGAAGTGTTGCCACAGATTGTGATTGCAGCATTCCCCACACTTCCAGGTATTGTAGGGACACCATACCGTTCAGTTTCCTGTAAAACACATTCTATTATCATCTTTAAGGTCCTATTATGCACATTTTCCTCAAACTGCATTTTTGTGAACTGTGGAAATTCCATCATACATACTTAGAAGCATATGAAATTATTAGTCGTCTAAATATATACAACTCAAAGGTGACTGACTGACATAGTGATCTATCAACGCACAGCCCAAACTACTGGACGGATCGGGCTGAAATTTGGCATTCAGGTAGGTGTTATGACGTAGGCACACGCGGGCGAAGCTGCGGGCAGAAGCTCGTTAAAATATATAATAATTTGACTGGCCCGTTAGCTCATTTGGTAGTAACACTGCCTTCTGAACTGCAGGTTGTGGGTTCGATTCCCACCCAGGACAAACATTTGTGTGATGACCATCGATGTTTGTTCTGTGTCTGGGTGTTATATTGTATTCTATGTATGTATTTACATACAAAAAGTATCTAAGTATTGTATCAGTTATCCGGTTCCCATAGTACAAGCTTTGCTTAGTTTGGGGCTAGATGGCGCTGCTGAAGTATAATACTTCAAATTTATTTATAACAGCTCTTGTTGAACCAGTCCGCCCCTTATTCCTCTCCCAGAAAAAAATCCTCATATCACATATCCAGGCCTTTCAGCACCAACTAATACAACGAAATCAGAGGTCTACTTACGCTAGCGTAGCTGCTGGTAGCAAATAACATCTGCTTAGTGCCAAATGTTCCAGTCTTGTTAGAGCCAGAACACTTGACACCGTTCCAGTGGAAAGCCGCGAGCAATCTGACAGGTCAAGTTCCAGTAGCCGCGGACATCGGACGACTAGCGCTTCCACCACTGGAATAGAGTGAACGAAGCATGATTATTACCTGAATTGCGTTGCATTGTCTAATTTTTGAAGTAAAACTTTTTTGGCTTTGGGAGTAAGCTGGTGGATTCGAGGGGATAAGTTCAATTCAATTCAATTCTTTATTTGCATGATGATGGGTACTATATAGATGATAACAATAATAGTATGTTTCTCCATGTTCTGCCGGAATGGCATGCAAAATTTTTTACAATTATTACACATTTCACTAGGTGGTAGGACTTTACTGCAAAGTTCGTCTAGGTAGGTACCACCGCTTTGCCAGTTATTCTGCCGCCAAGCATTAGTGCTTAAGCACTGCTGTGTTCCGGTTTGAAGGGCACTGTAGCTAGTGAAATTACTGGGCAAATGAGACTTTATGATCTGATCTCACAGTTTAGTAATCTTATTACTAGATTGTGCTGATGTCTCTGGATGACGTGCGCAGTGCAGTGTCACGCGAACCTCTATACTTTAGAGTTCCGAGAGACACTGCAGCTGATATGGGCAGCCGTGTCGTTTAACATCTGGCGAACGGCTAGATCGTCACGTCATACCTTAACAACAACAAAAAAAAACATAGAAATAAAACTAAAATAAAAATGATGTAAATTAAGCATTACTTAAACACTACAGTAGGTATTATTACAATATGCCAAATGAAACATTCTAACCATACTTAATGATTCCCAGAATTATATAAATTGAAATTACAGTTGTTTATCATTTAAATATTCATCAACTTTGTAATAGGCTTTTGTCACTAAAAAATTTAAACAGTTTAGTTTTAAATATTAATACACTCTCCGAATCCAATATTGGCTTTGGCAAATGGTTATAAATTCTTGGCGCCATACTAAATATGCTTTTGTCAAACTGTGCTATCCTGTGAGATGGCATGCATTTTTTTTTGTTATGTCTAACACTTCTCAGGTAATCTTGCATCTTTAAATTATTTCTAGTATTTTTTTTTTTATTGTTTGAGATGCTTGCGTTTGACCACTATCACCCCTGATGGTAAGTAACGATGCGGTCTAGGATGTAACACGCTTGCCTAGAAGATACCTGTTCATTATTAATTAACGCTACTTCGTAAATGTACAATGATGGAACAGTCAGGCTTTCAATTTTATAAAATGTGGTTTGCAAAGTTGAAGTTGGTTCACATAGATCTCCATTGGTGTCGATTCTGTGTCGCATTCTCTAAATCCAAACGAAATTAACATATTTCCGTCTTTTTCATTTCCCCTTTATCAGAAGAGTACCGCTATACTTTAAGTTTATTTTAGTTTTAGAGAATGCGACACAGAATCGACACCATTGTCAACATAACAGAGTTAAAAATTTGTGTTTTTTTTTACGTTTTGGCTCCACACTCTTGTGTATTTAGCCAGTGTCAAGTAATTGATAATTTATCAAGTTATTGATATTTCACACAAATGTGTCAAGTCACAGTCGAAGTCATCAAGTTGCGTCATAGTCTAGTCTAGTCAAGTCATACTCCTAGTAAAGTGATGGCAACTTTACTTGAAGCTTCTATGGAGTTTTGGAAACAACACGAAAATAAACGTTTCGCCATCATTATACCATTTTCCCACACACACGCCTGTAATCCAGCACTTAACGAATAAAATGCCACCAATTTTATGCACTAACACTGAAAATAACACAAGTTTTGGAAAATAATACAATTCGGTGACGCAATCTCATCAACGAATTCCAATGACAATTTCGACATTAACATCAAACAAAGTTATACCGGCCGATAGATGGAGCTAAACTAAAGAAGGTTTACTTCAGTCGTTTTTTAATTATTACAGTAATTTTTAAGCTACTTTATAATCATATATAGATTTTCGATTCGACAGCCTCTGTGGTGTGGTGGTTGAGCAGGATGGCTCATAACCCGGACGTGGCGGGTTCGATTCCCGCGGCAGGACATGTATTTGTACACATAAAAAAAACGCAAATACTTGTTCTGAGTCTGGGTGTTGTGGGACCATGGTCCTCGTAGTTCCTGGGTCGCTAGACACAGGGATCTTAGGGTCCAGGATCTATGTATGTGATCGTTGGGCGTTATTGTTATTATCAATAATAATATTAATAGCAAGCAATTAATAGCAATATTAATAGCATTATTATTATTAATAATATAATAATAATAACAATAATATGTGTGGACATCTCACACAACGCCATCTAGTCCCAAACTAAGCAAAGCTTGTACTATGGGAACCAGATAACTGATACAATACTTAGATACTTTTTGTTTGTAAATAAATACATAGAATACAATATGACACCCAGACACAGAACAAACACGTATGTTCATCACACAAATGTTTGTCCTGAGTGGGAATCGAACCCACAACCCACAGTTCAGAAGGCAGGGCTACTACCAACTGAGCTATCGGGCCAGTCATATATAATAGCAATTTGAATTTAAATTAATTTATATAAATATTGGCACGCCTGCTTGCGGGCCGGGTGCAGTGTATGTGACATTAACTTTAATCTGAAATGTTTTTGATGTGTGTATCCTAGCAAATAAATGATTGATTATAATTATTTATATGATACGTACTGTCATCGGTCATCTGCCGAGCGCCTCCAAGGTTGAGCCGCTGCAACCTCGACGGTAGTCCCTCCGCTAAAGTAACTAGTGTACTTTCGCTCAAACCGCACCAAGATATGTTCAGGGATTGTAAACTGGAAAAGGGAACAACTTTATTAACGAATATTAAAAAAATGCATTTTTTTTAAACATAAATATTTGTTACTACCTCACATGAACAACTATAATTAACACAAGTCAAAAAAGAAAATGTATCTTTTTAATTAAAATGTTTGTTACCACCTCACACTAACAATTAATTTAACACAATTTAAAAAAAAAGCATTTTTTTTAAATTAAAATGTTTGTTACTACCTCACACAAATAACTATATTAAAACAATTCAAAAAAGAAAATGCATATTTTTCAATTAAAATGTTTGTTACCACCTCACACTAACAATTAATTTAACCCAATTTAAAAAAAAGCATTTTTTTTAAATTAAAATGTTTGTTACTACCTCACACAAACACTTTATTTAAAACAATTCAAAAAAGAAAATGCATATTTTTCAATTAAAATGTTTATTACCACCTCACACTAACAATTGAAGGGTTGAGAATAAAAAGGATTTAACTGACAAATTGACAGTTTCGAGAAAATTGACTTTAAACGTCAACGGCGTCATTTTAATGTAGAGTGTTTAGAAGGTAATAGAAAAGGTTTATGTAAGTTTCAGTAGCTTGAAAATGTTTTAATTCTATTTTAAATACTAAATATAGTACTAATTCATACAATTACTGTAAAAATATAATATAATAAAAATAATAATGTTTATATGCTAAGCGAGCTGTATTCCTGTGACAGATAAACCGTTTTTAGACTCAAAATCTCGAGATTTAAGCCTCATTTCGGTATTTTGAGAATGTATTATTGAAGATAATTTCACGCTGAATCCAATGATACCCATAAGTCATTATGTGAAAAAAATCAGTTAAATCCTTTATGTTCTCACCCCTTCAATTATATTACCACAATTAAAAAAAGAATATGCATTTTTTTTTAAGTTAAAATGTTTGTTACTACCTCACACTTATAGTCAACCGTATTATTATTATTAGTTTATCTTCCTATTATTAACTCATCAATACATATAAAATTCAAAGTCCTGCAGGCCTAGCACGGCCGGTGGACAACTTCTCCCCAGGGAGTAGATAACAAACTTATCCTCACTGTCACTTTATTCCACTCTGCGAGCACGGCCGCGACAGTGGAAAGCTTTATCCGGGGGATAAACGGCGGGAGTAGCGTTTTTAGATTTCTCTACCGTATTGTTGCCAGTACGAGATAATTTAACTAAAATGACATTGCATGCTTCAATATTTTGTTCAGTCCATCAAACCATCGATAATTGTTCGGCTAAATATACTGGGATTGAAGACAAAATATAAAAATTAAGAAAATATAAGGTTTTTGAGTCTGTGTCCTTGTGTTAATCAAAGAGTATGTAACGACTACTATGTATATGAGTGAGAGTAAGTGAGTAGTTTATATTAAAATTTTATTTTGTTTGTAATATGAGCGGAAAAACGTGATTAATTATTGTGTAGTAGTTATATTTTAATTTTTTATATGTATATATTTTATAATAAAATATACTCAAAAAATATATGCATCATTTAAGTTAATTACGTAAATTAAATAATTTCCTTATTAAAACTAAACTAATAATTGTATTTTCACGAATATTTCGCTATGTATTTTTTTTGTATTGAAACTCATTTCCCGGGATTTAGAAGGGATTACTTGTATTCCGAATGCTCCTCCCGGTGTAACTTTCGCTCCAAAATTCGAGTTCCCGCGATTAAACATAGTTATAATAGGCACGCGACATTTTTGTGCCTATTAAAACACTTTGACTTCCTTATACCCACCTACAAGAGTCGAAGATAAATACTCTCTGCTTTATGTCAATTCAAGAGAATATTATCCACTTTCTTCCGAGTCCGTGCTCTGAAGCTGGGAGTAGCGGGATATAATGTCTATGATAATGTCAAAGGGAAATATTTCTTTCCTCTCCTCGTTGCCGTGCTACGTTAGGTGGAGAGGAGGATTATTTTAACTGACAGGTGGAAAAAACCGGGGGAAAGACAATTTCTCCACATGCCGTGCTAAGCCTGCTGATTGACTTACATATCAACGCACAGCCTAAACCACTGGTCCTAGAGACTTGAAATTTGGAGGGTGTGTTCTTTGTAAAGTGTAGGTATCCACTAAGAAAGGGTTTTTCGAAATTTCACCCCTAAGAGGGTGAAATGGGTGGATGAATTATCTATGAAAAAAATTCTTCTTTGTTTTTTATAGGCCACGAGGGCGACTCCGCGGGCAAAAGCTAGTTAATTATATTTTCTCAGATTTAAGTTTTTCTTTGTACAATATTTCTATAAAAATAAATTACAAAAACACTATTAAAGAAAACGCAAATACTTGTTCTCAAGTTCCTGGGTCCCTAGACACTTCTAGGGAATCCTAGTTAGGATCCAGGATCTATGTATGTGATCGTTGGGCGTTATTATTATAAAATTTTCATAGATTTAGGTTTTTTACAATATTTCTATAAAAATAAATTACAAAAATACTATTAAAAAAACCCCTAAGCCTAGATAGAAAACTCTTTATTGTCACACCAATGAAGTACATAAAAAGGAATAAATAGATATTTAAACAATGGGCGGTCTCATCGCTATCGGCGATCTCTTCCAGACAACCTTTGGATGGACAGTAACAGAGAAGAATAAAGAGTAGAGTGCCATTATTATTATTATTACCTTGTGCAACCGTTCAGTATGTAAGTGAGTCCTTCCGTTGTGATTCCTTGTCCCATCGTCAGATTTAGTGTTTCAATGTTGCTACATTTACCTGAAAATTGCATAATAATTTATAATTAACACCATAAAATTAATAAATATGTGTGGACATAAACACCCAGACACAGAACAATATATATAATACCTATGTTCATCACGCAAACGTTTGTCCTGGGTGGGAATCGAACCCACAACCCATACTTCAGAAGGCAGGGTTACTACCAACTAAGCTATCGGGTCAGTCAGTTAGGACTTTGAATTTTATATGTATAGATTAATTAACTCACTGATTGGAGTTTTGGCGGGAAAACGAAAAAGATCACGTTACCGCATTCCATTATTTTCCAAAACTTGTGTTATTTTCAGTGTTAGTGCATAAAATTGGTGTCATTTTATTCGTTAAGTGCTGGATTACATGCATGAGTGTGAGAAAGTGGTATAATGATGGTGAAACGTTTTTTTTCGTGTTGTTTCCAAAACTCCATAGAAGCTTCTGATAAAGTTGCCACCACTTTACTAGGATTATGACTTTGACTAGACTATGACTTGACTTGATGACTTCGACTGTGACCTGACACATTATTTACGTGAAATATCATTAACTTGATAAATTATCAATTACTTGACACTGGCTAAATACACAAAAGTGTGGAGATAAAACACAAAAAAATAAAACTCACCGATAAGTTCACAAGTGCTTTCTTCCATTTGTAAATTCTCCAAGCTTAGTTTCTTTAACAAAGGACATCTTTCTAATAGATTGTTCAGTGTGGTCGTATCTATAGTCGCCATGCTAAGGTCCAAGAATTGTATACGTGACGGCTCGCAAAACGAAGGCCTCCATTCTGAAATCTGAAATATTTATATATTTATTATATAACGAGCTTATGCCCGCAGCTTCGCGTGGTTTAATTATTATTTTCCCATAGGCCACGCGGGGCCTATGGGAAAATAATTAAACCACCCATTTCACCCTCTTAAGGGTGGAATTTCCAAAAATCCAAAAATAAAAAGGACATCGAATATGTCCGAAACTTGGGGCCTTACCGCGTAAGTCTGGTGGAGATGGTAATCGTGTTCTCTCTTGCTCGCACCCGTGGACTTGTTAATTGGCGTGTGCGAGATGGAAGGCGAAGCCGATTCCCAGAACAGTTACGCGGTAGGGGTGCTTGTCGGGGTAATTTCGACTTTTGAACTAACGTGAGTTTAGACGTTATTTATCTCACATAATAATAATATGTGTAGACATCTCACACAACGCCATCTAGCCCGAAACTATGCAAAGCTTGTACTATGGGAACCGGATAACTGATACAATACTTAGATACTTTTTGTTTGTAAATACATACATAGAATACAATATAACACCCAGACAGAACAAACATCGATGTTTATCACACAAATGTGTGTCCTGGGTGGGAATCGAAGGCACAACCCACAGTTCAGAAGGCAGGGCAGAAGCAGGCAAACCAAAATGAATTAAACTCCACCGTGTATTTCAATTATGTGATAAGTCAAAGTCAAAAGATTTATTGCAAATAGGCTAATTTTAGCACTTTTACAAGTCAAAATTATATTAGGTACTTAAAACTAAGTTATTGTACTAAGCATATAAAATTACAAAGTGCTTATTGTCAAATAATATATAGCAAGCCCATTACAATATATGAGTTTGAAAAAAAAAGCAGTTCTCTTCCCCACTACTGGTGCAAGCAATCCGGCACAATGCAGAATTGAAAACTTTGATCCGAAGCTTCGATTACAACTGTAAAGAAGAAGCTACAAGAAATTTTACAGTGATGTATTTTTTTTTCTTACTGTCTTTCACAATGTATATAATTCATTACAGTTGAGATAATGAATATGTTACAAAAGTAACCACCACGTCACACCGGTGCAAGAAAAATACCGTGATTATCTTAATAAACATTACAAATAGAAACTGAATTTATGGATAGGAACAGGCAATAGGCAAAGTACCTAAGATTTCATACCGTTAAGCTTGGGATATTCAGGCCAAGCTTTTTTGTCCGACACATAATCATTTATTGTGTAATAGGCTTTTTCATTGAGTTTGACTTTATGAATAATTTGAATTTACGCATTGACAATTGAAGGGTTGAGAATAAAAAGGGTTTAACTACCAAATTGACAGTTTCGAGAAAATTGACTTTGAACTTCAACGGCGTCATTTTAATGTAGAGTGCTTATAAGGTAATAGAATAGGTTTATGTAAGTTTCAGTTGCTTGAAAATGTTTTAATTCTATTTTGAAATACTAAATATAGTACTAATTCATACAAATACTGTAAAAATATAATATAATAATGTTTTTATGCTAAGCGAACTGTATTCCTGTGACAGATAAACCGTTTTTAGACTCAAAATATCGAGATTTAAGCCTCATTTCGGTATTTTGAGAATGTATTATTGTAAATAATTTCACGCTGAATCCAACGATACCCATAAGTCATTTTGTGAAAAAAATCAGTTAAACCCTTTTTGTTCTCACCCCTTCAATTGTTCGATACCGTCAGGCAACTTGTTATAAAAGCGTGATATGTGAATCAAAATCAAACGACTTACCTCCGAGCTGGCCAGCCTGACGATCGTAGGTTTCCTGGACAGTATCCTGCCGACTGCATCTTTTGATAGCGTCTTGTTACCTAAATCCAATCTCTGCCATAGTGTTTCATCGCACGCCACCCTGTACCATCTGAAATCATATATTATTCAAATATATATCAAACTAGCTTCTCGAGTTTTTTTGGGGGGAACGCGAAAAAGATTGCATCACCGCATTGTATTATTTTCCAAAACTTGTGTTATTTTCAGTGTTAGTGCATAAAATTGGTGGCATTCTATTCGTTAGGTGCTGAATTACAGGCATGAGTGTGGGAAAATGGTATAATGATGGTGAAACGTTTCTTTTCGTGATGTTTCCAAAACTCCATAGAAGCTTCAAGTAAAGTTGCCATCACTTTACTAGGAGTATGACTTCGACTAGACTATGACTTGACACATGTTTGCGTGAAATATCATTAACTTGATAAATTATCAATTACTTGACACTGGCTAAATATGTGGAGGCAAAACATAAAAAAAGACTGTTTTGTTTTTGCTATGTGTGTGCTAAGTATAAGTAATATAATATTAGTATAAGTCTAACTTTACTATCTTGATCCCTGTGTTTTTGTCCAAAACCCTTCAATAAAGTCTCAATTGCCCAATAATTTCACTAGCTACATTGCCCTTCAAGCCGAAACACAGTAGTGCTTGCACACTACTGCTTGGCGGCAGAATAACTGGCAAACCTGTAACCAATGCTGCCTACCTCAAATTCGAGCTACAGCCCTTCTGTTATACCCTACCAGGGTATGATAAAAGCTTAGACTGACCTCTTGCAGACCATCATGCAATGAGCCAGGGTTCGTTTGGGCAGCCACCGGAACACACTCAGCATCACTTCATCGGAGAGTGACCTGAAGGAGTCAGCACCTGCCGGCTCCCATTTCTGACGTTTGATGAAGATATGTTCCTCTTCTTGTCCCAATGCTGTGGATAAATAGAACAAATATTAATATACGCTTTATTAAGTTAATAATAACGCCCAACGATTAGATACATAGATCTTGCACCAGTAGTGAGAAAGGGAACTGCTTTTTTTTTCAAACTTATATATCTCGATAGCTCAGTTGGTAGTAACCCTGCCTTCTGAACTGTGGGTTGTGGGTTCGATTCCCATGTCAAACGTTTGTGTGATGAACATCGATGTTTGTTCTGTGTCTAGGTGTTATATTGTATTCTATGTATGTATTTACAAACAAAAAGTATCTAAGTATTGTATCAGTTATCTGGTTCCCATAGTACAAGCTTGACTTAGTTTCTCACTATGTGATATCGTATGACCGTCGATAGGCGATATTATTATTAGAGCCTATAAATAAATAAATGAATTTATATGACAGCGGGTAGTACCGTAATTTACCCTGTGGTAGCATTTAAATTTATTACAGTGGCAACACCGTAGCTGTCATCGCTCCCCCACCCATCTGGCTATAAAAAGGGAGCACTCGGTGTACTACGGATCATTCTTGCTCCGGACACGGCCGGTGCACATGCTGAAGGCCTATAGTTATATAGAAAGAAAGAAAGAAAGAAATTAGGTTGATATATAATATATAAATATAGGTTGCAACCTATGCACAACCCGTTATCCTATATATGAAAATAAATAAAATAAATATTTGTGGACATTTCACACAGCGCCATCTAGCCCCAAACTAAGCAAAGCTTGTACTATGGGAACCGAATAACTGATACAATACTTAGATACTTTTTTGTTTGTAAATACATACATAGAATACAATATAAACACCCTAATATATATATACATATTACTTACGAGTGTAACTCCCTTTCCTCTTAGCAGCATGGCCCATAGGGTAATAGTGAGCGCTAACTGACTGCCCTAAAGGGGTTTCTTCATCAATCAAGTAGTCAGAGGTCAGCGTAGTCTCTAGCAATTGTATCTCTGTTAACGTTTTAGCTGAAATAAAAAACAAACGTGCTTTAGACCACACGTCTGAAGTAAAACTTCTTTAGTTTAGCGACATCTATCGGCCGGTATAACTTTGTTCAATGTTAATGTCGCCATCTTGACAAATGAAAGGATGCGACCAAGAACGGTTTAACTGATTTTTTTCACAAGATGACTTATGGGTATCGTTGGATTCAACGTGAAATTATCTACAATAATACATTCTCAAAATACCGAAATGAGGCTTAAATCTCGAGATTGTCAGTCTAAAAACGGTTTATCTGACACAGGAATACAGTTCTCTTAACATAAATCAGTTTTATATTTATTATATTATATGTTTTACAGTACATTACAGTAAGTCGCGGCTTTCTCGAGCGTCAGCACATAACAGAAAAAAATATATACCGACATTGCTGATACAAGCTCATTGAAAAATTACATTTTGCAATGTTTCATAATGCTTAATCATGGTTCGTTTGACACAGATTTCAAGTCTGCTTACTTCGAATATTGCTTTAATTTTAACATAATGTTACGAACTTTTGCTGATTTTACTAATGATGAGGAAGATTACAATTTGACCTGATTTTTTTTTAGTTTTGGTTCCACACTTTTGTGTATTTAGCCAGTGTCAGTAATTATCATTGATCGAGTTAATGATATTTCACGCAAATATGTGTCAAGTCACAGTCGAAGTCATCAAGTCAAGTCATAGTCTAGTCAAAGTCATACTCCTAGTAAAGTGGTGGCAACTTTACTTGAAGCTTCTATGGAGTTATGGAAACAACACGAAAAGAAACGTTGCACCATCATTGTATAATTTTCCCACACTCATGCCTGTAATCCAGCACTTAACGAATAGAATGCCACCAATTTTATGCACTAACACTGAAAATAACACAAGTTTTGGAAAACAATACAATGCGGTGACGCAATCTTCTTCGTGTTCCCGCCAAAACTCCCGACCTGATTTTCATTTTTTAATTTCCACGTTCTTAATTAGAACGGCTAAGGAATGGAATGCCAGCGTCTGTGTTTCCGGCGAAATATGACCCGGGTGTGTTCAAGAGAAGAGTGAATAGGTATTTACTTGGCTAGCATGCTACACCTTCGATCGCATCGTCACTTCCCATCAGGTGAGAGCGCGGTCAAATGCTAGACAAGTTTGAAATAAAAAAAAAAGATATACTTACATTTCTCACAGCTCCTAGGGCTTCGCCCTTTCGAGGGTCCTGCGCTAGGGCTGCAAGGCTTCCGTCCGCTGTGCTTCCTTGGAGACAGGCACACATTCGGGCTCACATTCTCTATATTGTGTTTCCTTTTGAAGGGAGGACGATATTGATGCTGCAAACAAAAATATACCTTATTTATTTCCGAAAGGTATGTAATAGTAATAAAAACATAAAACAAATTGTTTCTGCGCTCTCTCTCCAATCCTAAGAAGAAGTTGCTTTAAACCAATAATAATAATAGCGCCCAACGATCACATACATAGATCCTGAACCTTAACTAGGATTCCCCGTGTCTAGGGACCCAGGAACTACGAGGACCATGCTCCCACAACACCCAGACACAGACCAAGTATTTGCGCTTTTTTTCTGTGCACAAATACTTGTCCTGCCGCGGGAATTGAACCCGCCACCTCCGGGTTATGGAGCCGACCTGATCAACCACCAAACCACAGAGGCTGTCAAATAAATATAATAATAATAACCTTAAATTAATAATATTAATAACGCCCAACGATCACATACTAGGGCCTGCAGTTTCATAGATTTTCAGTTTCGAAATTGGCCTATGAAATTAGTGTCATGAGTTTCGAAATTTCGAAATTTCGAAACTCATTACACTAAAGCAATTCTGTAGTACAAATTGCACTTCTTGCTATATCGTTTTGCTCTGAGGATAGTTTTGGAAATGGGCCATTCAAGAAGTGGACCAAACCGACCAGAGGGCTTTATGATTTAGTCTTAAATTAAAGTGTAAAAATGTATGAGTGTGCCTAGGAAAAAATAAAACACATTTTTATTCATTGATGATCAATGATCCAACTCATCGTCGTCATCATCATCATCAGCCTATATTAGTCCAATGCTGGACATAAACCTCTCCCAAGGCACTCAGCCTGGTTTTCGGCGCTACTCTTCCAGGTTCTGCCGCTACGTCTGCCGATTGCGGTCTCCACTCTAGACATATCTACCCCAACGGTTATCGGTTCTTCGTCAGATATGACCAGCCCACTGCCACTTCAGATTGCTGATTCGCTGATTCGAGCTATGTCGGTAACCTTAGTTCTGACGAATAATTTTGTTTCGGATTCAATCCCGTGAAAATACCCCTAACATAGCACTTTCCATAGCTCGCTGAGCGACCTTGAATTGAGTGAGAGTACTGTGAGTGTCCACGTTTTTTTATACTGCGTTTCCACAGACACCTGGGTCCGTGCGTTTTGTTAGATTATTTTTTATATTTATTAATTAAGCCTATTATTGACATGAACATATATATAATAGTCCACATTTCGGCCCCGCAGGTCATGACCGGTAAGACGCACTGCTCAAAGACTTTGCGGCATGAGCGATGAGAAGTTTCGGTGAAGCTTCTCAAATGCTACCTAGCCCAGCTATATCCTTCTTTTGGCTTCACTCTCGATATTATTTTCCTAGTTGAAGCGTCTGCTCTAGGTAAACGTACTTCCTAACAACTTCAAGAGCTACTCCATTTATAGTAATCGGTCTCAGAACAACATGCTCGTTGAACATGACCTTGGTTTTATCCAGTGCATCCGTACACTGATGCGTAGAGAAGAATCAGCTAGGTCGTTCAGCATTCGTTGTAGGTCCTTCAGCGATTCAGCCATTATGAAGATGTCGTCTGCGAATCACATGTGAGAAATGTACTAGTCATTTACGTTGATACCACAACTCTTCCAGTCCAGCGTCTTAAACATTTCGTCCAAAGCGATTATGAATAATTTCGGGGATATAACATGTCCCTTGTCTCACTCCGCGACGCAGTTGGATATGTTCAGATGGCTGGTTTTGTCACTGGACTGTCGCCGTTGCGGCATCATACAGGTATTTCAGCACCTCGTTGTATCGCAAATCAACTTGGCGTCCCTCCCTATAAGGAGTCAAGAACAAGCCAGGTTTCAATTGAGTCAAAATCCTTCTTATAGTCTACAAACGCTAAGCACAGGGGTCGATTGTACTCTTCGGTCTTCTATACAATCTGCTGCACTGGTCTATGGTGCTAGATCCGCTAAAAACTCGGCCTGTTCTGGAGACTCGTCAAGCCTTCGCGCTAGACAATTCGTGATGACACTGGAAAACAGCATGTAGACATGGCTCAGAAGCGATATGGGCGATAATTCTTCAAAGGGTTTTTATCATCCTTTTTTAAGAACAAAACGACCATGCTTCTATTCCTTTGGAGTTCGGCCAGTAAAGAAGACAGAGTCAAAAAATGCCTGTAGCTCACTGAGTACTGGAGCCCCTCCAGCTTTCAAGAGCTCAGTCGTTACTCCGTCCTCACCTGAGGCTTTTCCATTTTTGGGTTGTTTAAGGGCCATCACGATCTCATCCTGGCGGAATTCAGGCAGCTCTTCTGTGTAGTGGCATGTTAAAGTGGCTCTTCAGTCCTCTGAATTTGGGTCAGATTAAGAAGCACGGGATGTGAAAAGTTGGCCATGAAAATCTTCAACTTCCGAAAGGATCTCGAGCTTTGAAGAGACAAATTTCCCTGTTGACGTGGTCATTTTCGTCAGGTGGCTTCTTTCAAGTTGCTGACGGAGGAACACTTTTGACCCCCGATTCTGCTCTATAGGTCTTTCAATTTCGAGCGTATAGGAGAATCGGAGGTCACGTCGTACCAGCTTTTTAATTGACTTGTTGAGTGCCTGCTAGTATTCTGAAGAAGTAGATTGGGGTTTACACGTCGTTTCTATATAAGCTTCATAGTAACTATTGAAAGCTTAGATTTTCTGTCAGTACGCTGCTTTGCACTTCGCGCTTTCTTCACTGAGGACATCCACCACTTAGCCGAGCTTCTTGTCCACATCATCTGTGGTTTCCAAGGCCGCGAATTGATTTTCCAGTTTTAGCTGGAATGTTTCAGACTCTTGATGATCCTTGATTCCATGATTTGGACCATGCTCGGTCGAAGCTTGGATTTCATTAAACGAGCTCGTTCCAGCTTAAAGTGGATATTCAGAGTGCCTCCTGCCTGGGATCACTTCGGGTGTTAACCTTGTGATCACTGAGACATTTCTAAATCTACGCCGTTTTCCGCTGAGATCGACTACGTTATGTAGACTCATTTTTTTAATGCAATAAAGGTTCTGCCACGTCCACTTTCTTTGACCTAGCAACAACCTACGGTACGCGGTGGCTATAAACAACAGCAATGCTACTTTAACTATACCGTTATCGAAATAAAAGTAAATTTCGAAATTTCGAAACTTAAGGTATCAATTTCGAAATTACAGAACATGAAAAAATGGTCCGAAATTTCGAAACTATGAAATTTCGAAATTTCGAAATGCATGCCCTATCACATACATAGATCCTGGACCGTAATTAGGATTCTCAGAGGTTGTAAAAATAAGTTAAAAATTGTAACAAATTTTTTTTTTTTCGGTAAATAAAATTATTATTATTATTATTGTTATTATATTATCTTACCATTGGAGTATCAATATTGGTTTCTCCATCATCTGGTTCCAGTAAGCTGACCCCCATCTCTTGAAGTACCTGAAAGTTGAAACATATGATGGAAAATATATATATAATAAATATCTGTGGACATTTCACACAGCTCCATCTAGTCCCAAACTAAGCAAAGCTTGTACTATGGGAACCAGACAACTGATACAGTACTTAGATACTTTTTGTTTGTAAATACATACATAGAATACAATATAACACCTAGACACAACAAACATCGATGTTCATCACACAAACGTTTGTCCTTTTGTGAATCGAACCCACAACCCACAGTTCAGAAGGCAGGGCTACTACCAACTGAGCTAACGGGTCAGTCAGACAACAATATGATAAAATAAAAAGGTGTCACATTGTAATAATAATAATAATAATATATTATATTAATTAGTATTAATAATATAATAATTATTATTATTAATACTCTCCATTCCTACTGCAACACATTTTGTAAATAATTGTTTTTCTTTTTGTTATTATTTTTACATATTTCTCTATCATGCAAAGTCACTTTTCAGTTTATTTATTTTTGACTGGCCTGATAGCTCAGTTGGTAGTAGCCCTGCCTTCTGAACTGTGGGTTGTGGGTTCGATTCCCACCCAGGACAAACATTTGTGTGATGAACATAGGTGTTTGTTCTGTGTCTGGGTGTTATATTGTATTCTATGTATATATTTACAAACAAAAAGTATCTAAAATATCATAGTATCAAAAAGTATATTCTATACATTCACAATAATATACAAACACACACATAAACATATTTATACACACACCAAACAAACACCTTCCAATACATAAACTCATACATAATTACACACACACACACAGATTTTTGTATTTATATTACAGAACTATGTTCAGTTGTGAATCGATGCTCAAGTGATTCACCAAATGATCAATTTGTGAATGAAATCTCAACTTGGAGCAGTAATTGATGACTGTTCTGTAATTTGGGCAATAATTAATTTGTAAAAGCGCTAAAATTAACAAATTTGCAATAATAATAATGCACATAATCACATACAAAGATCTTGGACCCTAACTAGGATTCCCTGTGTCTAGGAACCCAGGAACCACAAGGACTATGGTCCCACCACACCCTGACTCAGAACAAGTAATTGTACTTTTTTTCTGTGCACAATTATTGTCCTGTCAAGGGAATTAAACCCACCACCTCCAGTTTATGAGACAACCTGCTCCATCACGACACCTGGACTTTGACTGTATGTAATTAAATAAATCAAGTAAGTCATAGTGGTAAACATGCCTCCATCCAGTTGGATCCCCTTAAAATAATCAATTTATTTAAATTAGAACATAAACAAATTGTTATTGAAATTTGCTGCTTTCATCTAATTTTTATTGTAAAGATGATAAACAGCTTATACATTCACCACCTTATTAATAAACATTGTGAAGTGGAAAAATAGTTATTATATGTTTTGATTTTCTCTATTAAATTTAAAGATAAACCCCTGAGTAGCTATTTCCCTTTTATACAGTGTTTATTAGTAATTGTATAAATAACAATAACTTATGTATTTAAGTTATCTGAAAATAGGGACTAAAAAATTAACTACCTAATTGTACATTTTAGTTTTGTACTAAATAGTCAAATGATTGCCTTGAGTGTGGGAATAGGGGTTTGTGAGTGGGGAGGCGTTCTGTATATTTATTTTATTATTTGTGTGGATTGTGGTCACAATAGGGCTGATCTTTCAATCACAGAACAAATTTAAAAAATCTCTTGAATTAGCAACACTAACTGATAACAGCCTATACAAAATTATAGTTGGTAGGTTCTTAAGTAAGTTTACATTAACTACTCTAGCTTAGGTTGGTGAAAAAGAAGACATGTCAGATCAATGAACTCATTTTAGACTTTAATAAATAGCTTGATTACTTTGCTCATCATTCAGAATGTGTAACAACATTATCAGCAGTGAATGTCACACTAATGCATACTTGAAGTTAAAACGGAAAGTGAAGTAAATCCAGCATTTGCTTAAACTCTGATTATTGTGAAATCAGTATAATGAAGGAATAATGGTAACTAAGCACTTACAACATGAAGAGGCTACATTTTCAACAGTTTAAAAGTGATATCACCAATTTATAGCCGAAAACAGGGGGGAAAATACCACGACATCACATACAAAGTTACGAGGGAAAATGTGAGGGATTTGAGATGACGCTATTCCATTTTAATCGCGGATAGCTAGATTTAAGTGTTAGCTTAAGCTTCTTTTATGTTTTTAGGAGCATCTACATGATTTGAAACATTGTAAACGTCGACAAAATGATCTAAATTTAATACCTAACCAAAAAGGGTGCGAAAAAAGAGCGGGAATATAACGTCATGTTTCCTACCTCATGATCAGTTCTTCGGTCCATTAAACTCCAACTCTTCCGTGCAGAATTATCCAAGCGAGAACGTTTCCTGCAAAAACACCACCTATTTTTATATTTCAGAAGTATTTTGATAGGAAACCGTGATGTTTCGTGGAAGCAGTTTGGCGCCTTTTAACTTTCCCGCTAAGCGATCAGCTGTCATCAGGTAAAGTCATGAACCGCAAGTTTTGCATTTTTAGTAGTTAGCACATCATTTACCGTGGACTATCCACTTCTTCTGTGCTTCTTGCTGATGTATATTCTTCTTCACAATTATCTATATTCATCATGTATCGAAATTAATTAAAATTATTTTATTTCTACGCGGTCACTGAACTAACGTCACCGCTATCAATCAATCTTTTTTTTATTTTTAATGACAATTTCTTTTATTGACATCTAAACTAAATTTTGACTTCTGACATTAATGACAGTCGTGCATCTTTCACTGTGCTACTCAATTATAGAGGGTGCTACATACTTCCGGGTTATAACGTAATGTATTTTTTGTTTGGCTCCACACTTTTGTGTATTTAGCCGCTCTGAAGTTACATTTAATATTATATAATGGAAGTAACAGTCCAAATCATAATCTAGTCTAGTCAAGTCAACTCTTAGTAAAGTGGTGGTAACTTGACCAGAAACTTCCATTAAGTACTATGGTGTTTGGAAACAACACGAAAAGAAACGTTTCACCATCATTATACCACTTTCCCACATTCATGCCTTAATCCAGCACTTAACAAATAAAATGCCACCAATTTTATGCACTAACACTGAAAACAACACAAGTTTTGGAAAATAATAAAATGCGGTGACGGGATCTTTTTCGTTTTCCCTCTAAAACTCCTAACGTAATGTTTGTATGTTATTTGGATACCACTGTGGCACCGTCCAAACTTAGGACAATGAATCAGAATTGATTCATCGTCCTAGGTCCAACCCATCTAAGCCATTGCACAAAAAAAGAAGTGGGTAAACTTGAGCTTTGTGCAGTATAACGAGCACAGAATTCATCCTATTTACGTAGGTCGTAACGAGACATAGGGTTACTATCTTATCGTTACTCTGTTACTTTTGCATAGTCATATTTCATATATGGTGTGACATCGTCTCGTCCTACCTTGATTTCAACACTAAATACCAATACGTACCTAGCTGCGTATAGCGCATTTAGAACTTTATTTAAATAGTCTTAAGTAAACCATAATTTACGTTGATTTAATAAGTAAATTGGTTGGTACAAGTAAACTAATAACTTCAAAATAACAATACTTTAATCATCGTACCTATGCACTAAATAATAAGACCAAAACAAAAATGGATATCAGCAAACCGTTTCAATTCACGCAGTACATGCGCATACTAAAACAGTTGTATTTGTTCGTATGTCAAATCAAACAGACTTCATCAGTGTGATAATGTGAGTTACGAATAAAGCGGAACGTTTCGTTCTCAGTCAAGTGAAGTACTCGTTACTCAGTAACAAATAGGCACATGAGTTTTGGCGGGAAAACGAAAAAGATCACGTTACCGCATTATATTATTTTCCATAACTTGTGTTATTTTCAGTGTTAGTGCATAAAATTGGTGGCATTTTATTCGTTAAGTGCTGGATTACATTATGAGTGTGGGAAAGTGGTATAATGATGCCGAAACGTTTCTTAATTTTCGTGTTGTTTCCAAAACTCCATAGAAGCTTCTGGTAAAGTTGCCACCACTTTACTAGGAGTATGACTTGACTAGACTAGACTATGACTTGATAACTTAGACTGACTTGACTTGACACATTATATGATATTAATTATTTAACTTGAGATATGATCAATTACTTGACACTGGCTAAATACACAAAAGTGTGGAGCCAAAACAAAAAAAAAATATATATTTGTTGTTATGCAAAAAGAAACCTATATTTCAACAATTTATTTAAATTTAATTATTTCTTGACACAAAATATTATTTACATCGAAAATTTCATAATAATTAGATATCATAACATACATACAAATGTATGTCAACTATAAATCAATACAATTTTGTTTCAACTAAGTTTAGTTGGATAGCTTCTCTTATTTTAATTTCATAATCAACAAATAAAAATTTTAACACGACACTTAAACAATATTTTTTTATACCCAAAAATATTATAATAATTAGATATCATAATATACATACATATGTAAGTCATCTATAAATACAATAATTTTTGTTTCAATTAGGTTTAGTTAGATAGTTTTTCTTATTTTAATTTCATAATCAACAAATACAATTTTTAATTCTCACTTATACAATATAATTTATACCCAAAAATATTATAATAATTAGATATCATAACATACATACATATGTAAGTCATCTATAAATACAATAATTTTTGTTTCAATTAGGTTTAGTTAGATAGCTTCTCTTATTTTAATTTCATAATCAACAAATACAATTTTTAATTGTCACTTATACAATATAATTTACATCCAATTTTTTATAATAATTAGATATCATAATATACTCGTAAATACACTTTTATGTCAACTATGAATCAATACAATTTTGTTTACAATAAATTTAGTTAGATAGTTTCTCTTATTTCAATTTAATAATCAACAAATACCAACAATAAATCAATCAATCTAGATGACAGAACAGCTTTTTCTAATTTCTTTTAACTTTTAACTATTGTTTTAAATTAAAAAAAAAAAATATTGTGTCACATATTAAACGCGGTCTTAAAATATATTATGTACCGCCCGCTTGTGTGTTACCAAGTATCTATTTTTAATGCATATATATTCACAAATATCACATTTGATCACATTTTTCATCCCGTGCACTGCTTTATGATATTCCATCGTAGCTCTACTAGGAACTTTATAATTGCAGAACTCGCAAACTTGTGCATTTTCGTGTACCTTCAGGTGACGTTGTAAGCCATGTTCATAATTTGTTGCATACATGCAAATTTTACATTTGAATTCGTATTTTCCTGCATGCACCCGTAAGTGTCTATTAAATGAATATTTGAAGTTAGTCTTGTAGTCACACTTCGCACAGTTGTATGTCTTTATTTTGCTGTGGATTAATTTATGTTTTCTCAAAGATGTTTTACTGGTTAATATTTTTTGGCAATCGTTGCATTGCCATATAGCTTTACCAGTATCAATTATTACAATTTTAGTAAAGTTTGTTTGTTCAGTTTTGACACTGGTTTCAATTTTGGCCGTGAAGTCTTCAGTAGTGGATGTATCATAGATATATTGAAAGTTGTCCACTATTTCACACTCTGGTATTTCATTCTTCACGTATACGTCAGCTGATGCTATTTCTATAATAGTAGTGGTGACTTCTTCACAGTTTAACTTATCTAAATCGTTTGATTTGATACTTGTGTTTCCAGTAATTGTTTTTGGGATGCTATCTAAATGAATTGAATGCAATCCTGAAATATAATGAAAAAAATAGTTATCAATATTTTTGATAACTAACAATTTCTTTTTATGTCAAAATGAATCTCTCTTTCTCTCTCTCTCTCTGATTCCAACCATGGTTTTCAATGACAGTTTTATGTAACTTGCTCAAGCAAAAATAAATTTTGATGCAATTGAAGTAAACCTTATATGGTACACGTCTATCCTTACCAAAAGTAATACCACGGGCAATAACGTATTTAAAATTAAAATTTATTTTATTTCATTTTATAGAAGCACATAATAGATCACAGAAAATACCAAGCAGCATGATTTAAAAAGTACACAACGAACAATTCCATGATCCAATCGTGTAACTGGATCAAGGAATTGGATCATGAACTCGGCCTGATAGAAAACGGCGATGATTACATACATATCATAAAAACGAAAAAAATCGAACGGATAATGAAAAAGTAAGGCAAACGAGCGTAATTTAAATAATGTAATTAAACTTAAATGGAAATTAATCAGAATAATAATACAATAATACATAGACATTATGTGAAATAAATACTTATAAATACAATACACAATTATGTATTAGGTAAAACAAGCAGAAAAGTAAAAGATTCATACCTATTGCTTCAAGATAATGGTCCTTGGAGTTATATATCCGAAGGTCTATGTTCAAAGAGCTGGCAAAATTGCGGCCGTAGAACACTAATAGCTCCGCACAACGAGGTATTATTTTGATTGTCCTGTAATCGAAAGATTTTCTTACACTGTTCCATTACACTGATAAGAGGCGTAAACACTTATTTTGTATCTGAGTGTTGTGGGAAAATGGTACTCGTGGTTCCTGGATCCTAGATACAGTGAATCCTAGTTACGGACCAGGATCTATGTATGTGATCCTTGGTTATTATTATTTTTAAAAAATATTTGCACTTGGTTATCCTTTGAATAAACACGATGATGTTAGAGTTCAAGATCTATGTGTGCAATCGTTGGGCGTTATTATTATTATTAAACAAATGCGGTGGTAAATTATCATTCTGAATCAATGTTCAAAAAAACTCTCGATTTACACAAATACAACCTTTAATACCAACAAAATAAAACCTTATCACAGCACTTAACCTTATAACACCAAATCACAGTTCAGTCTTTCCAGCATTCTTGTGCCAGGCTCTAAACGCCTTTACAGCCTTGAAGATATCATCAGCAAACACTTGCGGAAGCTCTAACGCGAGGAAATGTCCCCCATCGTCTAGCACGGTCACATCGATCAGGTTGGGGAACTTGAAGCGAAGGATACTTATGAGGCTGGGACTTGCTCCTTCAGACACAGCAGCTACTGCCACTGCCGCTACATCTATTACATGTATTGCAACAAATGCCATGCCCTCTGCATCGACACCAGCCTCATCCGTTGCACCACCCATACTGTCACCTTGCACACCATCTCCACATATGCCACCCACGCTAGTTTCATCTGCGTCTACATCCCTTTCATCTTCCACTTCATCTCCCGTATCATCTACAGCTTCACCATCTATATCACCCACATTTCCATCTCCAATTTTTGCTACACCAAAAAGCTCCGTCGCAGCAGCGTCAGGGCCGACCTCCACGGCGCTTGATTGATGAGATCTAAATCTAAATGGGGAGGAATGTTATAACCTCAACCTAAGAGTATAAGTAATACTGTTTGTCTGTTTGTTGATTGGCCCGATAGCTCAGTTGGTAGTGACCCTGACTTCTGAACTGCGGGTTGTGGGTTTGATTTCCACCCAGGACAAACATTTGTGTGATGAACATCGATGTTTGTTCTGTGTCTGGGTGTTATATTGTATTCTATGTATGTATTTACAAACAAAAAGTATCCAAGTATTGTATCAGTTATCCGGTTCCCATAGTACAAGCTTTGCTTAGTTTGGGGCTAGATGGCGTTGTGTGAGATGTCCACACATATTATTATTTATTATTGTTTGAGTATTTTCAGTTTGATTTGTTTTGTCATATTATAATATTTACTTCAACTATGTGGTTTATTTTAGATACTTATAAGAAAATAAAGATGAGTGTACTTAATATTTCACTTGCCAGAGGGCGCGTTAAACTGTCCGTTCCAGCTGTTTTCATAAGACAATAGTCGTTAAGCCAAGTCAAAAACCTATGGGTGGTCTAAAAACTTCTGTCCTTTAAGGCTAACCACTTTGTCTGCACATAAAGAAGCACTTGGGAGTTTTTGGAGGGAATGCGAAAAAGATTGCGTCACCGCATTGTATTATTTTCTAAAACTTGTGTTATTTTCAGTGTTAGTGCATAAAATTGGTGGCATTCTATTCGTTAAGTGCTGGATTACAGGCGTGAGTGTGGGAAAATGGTATAATGATGGTGAAACGTTTCTTTTCGTGTTGTTTCCAAAACTCCATAGAAGCTTCAAGTAAAGTTGCCACCACTTTACTAGGAGTATGACTTTGACTTGACTATGACGACTTGATGACTTCGACTGTGACTTGACTCATATTTGCGTGAAATATCATTAACTTGAAAAATTATCAATAATAATAATAATAATATGTGTGGACATCTCACACAACGCCATCTAGCCCCAAACTAAGCAAAGCTTGTGCTATGGGAACCAGATAACTGATACAATACTTAGATACTTTTTTGTTTGTTAATACATACATAGAATACAATATGACACCCAGACACAGAACAAACACCTATGTTCATCACACAAATGTTTGTCCTGAGTGGGAATCGAACCCACAACCCACAGTTCAGAAGGCAGGGCTACTACCAACTGAGCTGTCGGGCCAGTCAAACTTGACACTGGCTAAATACACGGAGGTGTGGAGCCAAAACATTAAAAAAAAAGAAGCACTTGCCTGTAATATAAATCTCCTTGATACTGGTAAGCAACTAAGTTTTGCTCCCTGTAGTGCCGCGAGCAGTTCACATATCGCATCCAGTTGGACCGAGTGGGGTCTTCGCCATCAATCGCGTGGGACGGCTTATTGTTGGCATCGTATATCTATTCATACAGAAAACTAAAGTTAATAAAAAACGAGTCCACACGACTGAAGTAAAACTTCTTTAGCTCCATCTATCAGCCGCTATAACTTTGTTTTTGGTTTGTTCAATGTTAATGTCGCCATCTTGACAATTGTAAATTGTCATTTTACCGGATATACCCGCATAATAATAAATGTTTTTTTGTAACTTTGTTGTGTTGATAATGGATATCTACGTGAACCAGTACAGCCCACCTCTTGCCCTACAGAACGAATAAGAAACGAAACTCTCTCTTTCTATCTTCAGTAACCTATATCTCCCTCTCAACTTTTGTTCGCCTCGCCACGCATTCACCAACTTACTCCCCAAGTCAAGCGAGCGTAAAGTTTACTTCAAAAACGAAGCAATAGGTAAGAGATCACTACAACCAACCATTAATTTGGTTGTCTGTTCGTCTGTACAAGAACAGCGCACACCGATTCATCTGTTAAGGTATATTTTTCGCCATCTCTTTCTAACAGTGCAGATAATGAGAGCCCCCCTGCTTGGGCCGTTGCCGGGATAAGAGGATCGAGAAAAGTCCACTAAAGAGAGTTTTGGCGGGAAAGCGAAAAAGATAACCTCACGCATTGTATTATTTTCCAAAACTTGTGTTATTTTCAGTGTTAGTGCATAAAATCGGTGGCATTCTATTCGTTAAGTGCTGGATTACAGGCGTGAGTGTGGGAAAATGGTATAATGATGGTGAAACGTTTCTTTTCGTGTTGTTTCCAAAACTCCATAGAAGCTTCAAGTAAAGTTGCCACCACTTTACTAGGAGTATGACTTTGACTAGACTATGACTTGACTTGATGACTTCGACTGTGAATTGACACATATTTGCGTGAAATATCATTAACTTGATAAATTACCAATTACTTGACACTGGTTCAATACACAAAAGTGGGAAGCCAAAACATAAAAAAGTTCACTAATAGAGTGGACATATTGAAAGTGAGGCAGTATGAATACGAATAAGACAAATAAAGATAAGAAATACTATAAAAAAACTTACCTGCCAACAATATGCCGAGTTAATTTCTTGCGTTTTTAATCCACGGTATGGGCCGAATCGAACGCCTCGTGGCAATGTGAGCGTCGCAAATACGCCCAAGCCAGCTCCTGTACAATCATGACTTTCGACAACTGAACAAGCACTAAGTAGAATGTCTATAAAATTTTACACTTTGCAATTGCAGTTAGTCGCTTCAAGAACCCGTGATTGACGATTTAACTGTTTTATTTGGGTATGTATGTATACTTGAATATAACAACTGTATTATAGCTATTTTAACAACGTTATAAATAATGTTTTATATATAAACTGTGTGTTCAAAATTAGACTGTATGTGGCGTTCTCCTTTGCGTCTCCATATTCGCTGTCTCCCATCGATCTGTTTTAAAAGAACTCTGCACTCATCAGTAAAGAGAACCTGCTGCCATTCGTTCAAATCCCAATGACGATGTTCTACTGCTTTTTTTGTGTTCCGCTAATTGTGCCGGTGTGTATATAAGAGATGCTGTTATTTTTTTATACTCTGCTAATTATTGGTTCTAAAATACTGGTAATATTGTTTAACAAACCCAATAGACTTCTGTTGGTACAACTAAGGTCCGTATTACAGAACGATGCTCAGTCATCGATCGGTGCTCAAGCAGAGATTTCATTCACTAATTGATCACTTTATGAATGAAATCTCTGCTTGAGCACCGATCGATGACTGAGCATCGCTCTGTAATACGGACTTAAGTAAACAACCATAGATACGTTGGATTGTTCCATGAAACAACTAAGTAAAAACTTTTTTGAATGCATCAAATGTAATTTTCAAACCTGGAATTTTAGATGTAGCGATGTGCAGAAACTCGGAAGGAATGGAAAGTGCTGCGGCAGGAATATTGGATGGGTTATTCTGATTTGAGGGAACCTGTTCATAACATATTGTTTATTAAACAGAGCAAATAATCGTGCACAGAAAAAGCGCAAACGCTTGTTCTATATCTGGGTGTTGTGGGAGCATGATCTTCGTAATTCCTGAGTCCCTAAGGTATCTAGATACAGAAAATTCTAATTAGGGTCCCGGATCTATGCACGTTTTTTTATTTATTTACTAGTCGATCCGGCTAGTAAATAATCCCTAAAATAATAATATCCCTGGCTTCGCACAGGTGAATTAGTAAAACGTGGCGAACCGGATAAAAAAGTATCCTATGTCCGTCTCCTGGTTCTAAGGTAACCCCCCCCCCCCTAATTTTCAGTCAAATCGGTTTAGCCATTCTTGAGCTATAAATAGTGTAACTAACACGACTTTCTTTTATATATATATATATTATGTATAAAATTGAAACAAAAATAATAGGCTCAAATATGCAGCTACTTCCGTAAATTCTATAGAATTCTCGAATAAAATAAGAATAAAATTTTCCCCTCCACCTAATATTTTCACATATAAGATTTAGTTTAGTTAATATATATAATACATATATATAACGGTTTTATCTTTGCGCCTTTTGCAGTTGAGACACTTGGGCCTTGAGGACCGAGTGCGCACCAAATTTTTAAAGACCTTTCGAAACGTCTGGTTGAAGCCACGCGTGACCAAAATGCTGGCCTCTACTTCGGTCAAAGATTGAGCATTGCCATTCAACGTGGCAATGCTGCCAGCATAATGGGCACGCTGCCTACTGGTACTGGTTTGTTAGATTAAGTTCCCTTTTTATTGTTTTATGTTTATTAAATAATATTATGTTGTATGTTTCAAAATAAAATAATTTATTGTTTAGTTAATACAAATTACCTTATCGTCAGGTATGACAAGAAGGGGTCCATGAATAGAGCAATATTCGTAAACATAGTCGCTGCACTCTTCACAATCTGAAAAATTTCATACTCAAATTATTCAACTAAATATTTAAGTATAAAAAATACAACATTTGGCTTATTAACTAATGTGTAATTAATTTTGCATAACGATGGGTTAAGAATAGCTGTAGAATAGTGAGTGCTTCATAAATGAGCGCTAAAAACGAGTCAGTTTTAAATCGTTATACTACCTTTTTTGCACTGTGGTAACAACATTCATGAAAACCGTTACCTTTAAATTTGTTACCACGGCACAGAATACTTTATAGTACTAACCAAAAGTTTTTTTAATGTTTTGGCTCCACACTTTTATGTATTTAGCCAGTGTCAAGTAATTGATAATTTTTCAAGTTAATGATATTTACGCAAATATGTCAAGTCACAGTCGAAGTCATCAAGTCAAGTCATAGTCGAGTCAAAGTCATACTCCTAGTAAAGTGGTATGGCAACTTTACTTGAAGCTTCTATGGAGTTTTGGAAACAACACGAAAAGAAACGTTTCACCATCATTATACCACTTTCCTACACTCATGCCTGTAATCCAGCACTTAACGAATAAAATGTCACCAATTTTATGCACTAAAACTGAAAATAACACAAGTTTTGGAAAATAATACAATGCGGCGACGCGATCTTTTTCGTTTTCCCGCCAAAACTCAAAACCAAAAGTTACTTTGTAAAGTTAGTTTGACATCCATATTTGCAGATTATAATTTCTACGTACACACATATTCATCGAAAGCGGGTTCCTCTAGTTCTTCGTAAGAAATCCGCGACCGCTGCCGTAACTGCCGATGATTGCGTCGTGACATTCTATACATCACATGCACACATACGTTTAGTAAAATAATTTGCTTTAATAATTGTAAATTAACGAAGAAATACGTTTAATTATTACTTTATTAAAATTGAAAATATCACGCGTATAGTTATGGTAGCTCCCGCCAAATTCTGAATATCACAGACTACTTAGGAGAGACTAGCTGAATATTCAGCCGAGTGCTCACTTGTTCGCATTTCTTTGTCTATGGCTTTTGTTCCTCATTTTTGTAAGCTTTACTATTGCTACTCGACACTAGATGGCAGAACTTTATCAAGTAAGACAAGAAGCTAAAGCCCACGCATACAATAAAGTTGTAACTATCGATTGATTCTTCCTCCAGTTATTATTACTGGTAACATTGCTTTTATACTAAACCAATCATAGCCCTGTTTTTAACAGTCATATCTATTATTGGCTAAAATATATCTGACGATATCCAATCAGCATATCAGCGGTTTGCATGCCTCCGGTCCTTTCATCCTTGCGGACGAAAATCAAAACACGACGCAAAACGAAAACAAAGGCGTTCTAGGCTGGTTTGTTCCTTGTTTATTTATTCCCTAAAAATTCGTTAAATATACTCAGGATTCTTCGCGAGTGAATAATCTAATATAAAGACAATCTCGTGTGTTGCTGATAAATCGAAGATGACGAGTCGAAAGCTGAATACCATCGAAGACCTATCGGGTGAGTAATAGCAATAGAATCAAAACAAAAACATTGAGAAACTTGATACCTACGTACTCATGTTCTTGATAGACCAGTTTTGATCAAGGATACGAGATATTTTGCAATCTTTCTATTTTATAATGCGCAGTTTGAATTTCTATGTGTTCCCTTTTCAGCTTACAAACAAGATAATATCCGATTTGATTTGCGTCATACTAAATGAAAATATTGATACTCGTGCCGTGCGTGGCCTACGTGAATGTCCGACAATAACCCTATCGCGTAGAATTTACGCATTTAGCAAAGCTATACCGTATAAACATTTACTTTTCAATTTACCAGTATTGTATATTGGTGAACATCCTGTCATATCATGCTACCCTGGTACTGCAACTAATCGATAGACGGACATTTTTGTTTACTTTCGTTTGTTTGTAAACAAGGACGGTCATACGAGGTTTCTGAACGATAAAGCATACTGATTTTGCGCCGTAAATAAAATACCCACCATAATAATGTAATTGTTAATGTTGGAACCTAAAGGTTGTCTTTTGCTTTATGTAAACCACCTTTGAATCTATATAATTTATATTTGAATAAACTACATTAAATAATAACATTTTCCCTCATAGACATTAGGACAACATAAAGTTCAGTTCAAATTGACATCAAAATAAAAAACCATAAATCATAGCCAAATACAAAACAAACATAAGACATATTTGCATAAGACAAAAGTGCAAATACTTGTTCTGTGTCTGGGTGTTGTGAGGGCATGATACTCGTAGTTCCTGGGTCCCTAGACACAGGGAATCCTAGTTACGGTCCAGGATCTATGTATGTAATCGTTGGGCTTTATTATTATTAATTTGCTGGCCAGAATGTATGTATAGGTTGATGGGCTGTGCGTAGGTTGCAATCTATAATAACTATAGAACTTCAGCATGCGCACTGGGCCGTGTCCGGAGCAAGAACGATCCGTAGTACACTGAGCGCTCCCTTTACACAGCCAAATGGGTGGGGGAGCGAAGACAGTTGCCGGTGTTGCCACTGTAATAAATTTAAATGCTACCACGGTAAATTACGGTACTGCCTGCTGCACATAGAGTTTATAACTGGATGTTGCCACCATCATATGTAATAAAATTACTTGTTTAGCCTTCGTGACACTACAAATCGTTATAACCAATTAAGTCTATACATTCAAGTTATCGGTAGTACTCATTACCTATATTACACTACAGAATTTTAATACAAAAAAGCCAAATGAAATCTGAAAAAAAAAACAAACTAATAATTTGGTAGAAAGTTGAATAAGACTAAACTGGCATCGCCTTCAGATGACTCATTCATACAGAACATTTCTGTCAATCAATCATCTTTAACCTTAAATTAATTAACTTAATTATAGAATTTATTCAGTAAGTTTTTTTTTTTATGTTATTGAATGATGTGACGAGGTAGTCGTTCACCTGATGTTAAGCGCCACGGCCGCCCATAACAGAACAGTGTCACTCGGAACCATAGAGTTTCAAGTGACACTGCACTGCGCACATCAGCACAGTCTGGTTATAAGATTACTCGACTGTGAGATCAGATCATAAAGTCTCAATTGCCCAGTAATTTCACTAGCTACAGTGCCCTTCAAACCGGAACGCAGTAGTGCTTGCACACTACTGCTTGGCGGCAGAATAACTGGCAAAGCGGTGGTACCTACCTAGACGAACTTTGTAACAAAGTTCTACCACCTAGTAAAAGTTTTAAAAGTTAATCAAAACTTCATAGACAGCTGGAAGACAGGCCCCATAAAATGCCAGTTATGGGTGCTTATCATGGAGGTTTGGAAACACTTGGTAGGTGACTTGTGATTGTAGAGGATTTTTATGTACCAAGGAGAATGATGCTACCATTTCCCTTATTTCATTTATTTATTCATAAACACAATTGTAGCATCATTACAGACATATTTCCAATGCAATGTTACTTACCTATATCTATACTACTATTCTAATATTACAAAGAGGAAAGATTTGTATGTATGTATGTTTGTAACGGATTGGCTCAAAAAGTACTGGACCAATTTTAAAAATTCTTTCACCATTTGTATGCTACATTATCACTGATTAATATAAGCTTTTTTATTTTACTAGGTGGTAGGACTTTGTTGCAAAGTTCGTCTAGGTAGGTACCACCGCTTTGCCAGTTATTCTGCCGCCAAGCAGTAGTGTGCAAGCACTACTGTGTTCCGGTTTGAAGGGCACTGTAGCTAGTGAAATTACTGGGCAATTGAGACTTTATGATCTGATCTCACAGTTGAGTAATCTTAACATCAGGTGAACGACTAGCACGTCACATTATTCAATAACTTTTGAAAAAAAAAGCTATTTTTAAAAGCAAGAAAAAATGTTTATGCCAAAATGTTTAAAAAATAAATGCCCACTCGTGCGAAGTCGGCACGGGCTGCTAGTATTAAATATTATTACGATATGTATAGATAGATATATAGTCAAGATATACTATTTTCACACTAATATTATAAAGTCGAAAGTTTGTATGAGTTTTTGTGTGTATGTTTGTTACTCCTTCACGCTCAAACGGCGTAATGGATTTGGGTGAAATTCGGTACCAAGATAGCTTATACACTGGATTAACATATAGGCTACATTTTATCCCGGAAAAGTGAAATTTTCCCGGCAAATAATTAAAATACTTTTTATCCACGGGTGAAACCGCGGGGCGCAACTAATTTTCTATATATCTTAGAGTTACTTCCATGATGGCACCCATGAGAAGAGCAGAAAGAGAAGAGAATAAAGCGAATAAATAATAATAATAGGTTTATTTTTGTAAAGAGTGGGTAGTAGCAGAAATGGAACTAAAATAAATTGATTGATTAGATTAATTGCATATTACCTAATGAGTTGCCATCTTCAATAGGTAATTAATTGAATAATCAAATAATGAAATGCTTGAAAACATATTATTAAATATTGACGATATATCTATTATGTAATTGAAATCAATAAATTTATTTTTTAATCGCACTCGTTTGCAAGCGCCCTTACAGGGTTCATGTACCTACTAAACTAGTTGTTAAGACCTGACATAATATATAAATTGTACATGAATGCAAATAAATGAATATGAATAATCTAAACAATCTAGAGTTTTGCTAAAATCTATAACTGTGTCACAGCTAGCCACACATGTTGATAACATACAAGGTTATATTTTTAATCAATATTTTGCTATCGCAAACTCGTGTTGCAATTTCATATTCAATCCTCTTGCATAAACACATGGGTTTAAAATATTTAAATGTATGAAAACCAATATCCGTCTTATTACAAAACGCAGACCAATCGTGGCCTAAAGTTAGTACTAGGTCTAAACCTAGACTATTTAAAAACCTTATTACAAAAACGAGTTTATTGCTGATATGTGGATCGTCCATGGTCTAAAGTTAGTCCTCCGATGACCCTAGTTTAACTATGGTACTAAGTACTAACTCGCTAAACGAAAGAAACTAGCGCCACGGTGGTGGGAAAATTTTTAGATTAAAAACTATTTACGCGCTAAACGCCAATGTTGGGTTATCAACCTTCTTTGTTACACGATTTTGAGATTGTCTTGGTCTTTGATAAAATATATCTACTCGGTTCAGTTTTTATATTTTGTTGCTCCATTTTTACGATATTTATTATAGTTAGTTATAACAACAAAAAAACATAAATATCAATTTTCGCGCGTTAAACAATGCCATATTTACGTTCTGATTCTCGAAAACCTCGTTGGTGACTATTAAAACTTGACAGTTTTATTAGTTGAAAATCATTGTAGCAAAGCTGACTTTTATGAATCTGATTATTTATTCATTAAAAAATATGCAAACAATAAGCTTTCCAAGGCCAATGCACGTATATTATAGACGAAAACAAAAAATCTAAATATATGAAACGTGAAAAAAGGACCGTGTGAATAAATGTGGTCCAAGGAACAAACTTTTTTCGTATTTAGTCTATGGTCAATATTTAAGCCATGGACTATCTCCGGTATCAGCTGGTCTTCGATTAGTCGCCGTTTTGTAATAAAGTCAAGGTCTAACTACTTAGTACCGTAACAAACTAGGACTAGTTGGTCCAGGCTTAGACCTCTACTTAGTCCACGTTTTGTAATAAGACTGTATGTGTTTAAAACGAATATATGTTTTTTCCTTCAATATGTAAATTTAACTTGTTATTTTGGTGACTTCCCCGTGTTACCACAATTTCGTCAATGTCGTAATGTAGAACGGAGAACAAGCAATGGAGATTCTGCAACTGAAATAGGACAACATAAAACACTCACAAGACGTCACATATAAAGCATATAGTGTACTAGCTTCTACCCGCGGTTTCGCCCGCGTGGCCTATAGGAAACGAAGAAGATTTTTTTTCATTCAAAGTCAAAGTCAAAAGATTTATTGCAAATAGGCTAATTTTAGCACTTATACAAGTCAAAATTATATTAGGTACTTAAAATGAAGTTATTTCACTAAGCATATAAAATTACAAAGTGCTTATTGTCAAATAATATATAGCAAGCCCATTACAATATATGAGTTTGAAAAAAAGCAGTTCTCTTTCTCACTACTGGTGCAAGCAATGATAATTCATCAAATTATATCATTATACATTTGCAATCATCAGCTGTGGCAACTGTTCTTAAAATATCTGGACATCCTCCGCAACAGATTCAAGAATATTTCAACAAATTGGCCTCAATCAAACTCAATGGACCGACAGGGCTCGTTAAATTTAAGAATGACGTGTTATTCAATTGCAATAACTGAGCAATTGGTTTATAGTTCAGAGACACTTGAGATAAATTCCGTTATGAATACGTCGGAAAATACGAAGACTTCCCGTCTTCGTATTTTCTATACATATAAAATTCAAAGTCCTGACTGACTGACTTATGTACACATGTTACAACGCACAGCCTAAACCGCGGGTCCTAGAGACTTGAAATTTGGAGGGTGTGTTCTTTGTAAAGTGGAGGCATCCACTAAGAAAAGGGTTTTTCGAAATTCCACCCCTAAGAGGGCGAAATGGGTGGTTGAATTATTTTCCTATAGGCCACGTGAGAGGAACGAAGCTGCGGACAGAAGCTAGTGTACGTATAAAATTTGTAATCGAACTTTTGAAGTAAAACTTCTTTACGCACGCTTGACTTGGGGAGTAAGCTGCCGAGGCGAAATTTGAAAGTTGTTGTTTAACGTAGATCTCCATTGTCAACATAAAAAAATTTGTATTATTATGTTGGTATTTCCGGTAAAATGGCAATTTACAATCGTCAAGATTGCGACATTAACAATAAAGAAAGCAAAAACAAAGTTATAATACCGGCCGATAGATGCAGTTTTACTTCAGTCGTGTGGTCTAAAGCACACTCATTTTTTACAATCAAGTAGGTATCTTATGTTACGCTTTGTTGACCACAAGTAACAGGATCTCAGGAAAAAAAACAGATCGCATTGTCTGTTTGCTGTGAACCCTATACTTAGACCAAGGTCAGTCGTACCCCAAACAAGTTATGCTCTTAGGTACTCGACGGGGTTGTGTCCAGCTCGCTCAAAACGGTAGCTACCGTTTTGAGCGAGCTACAAACGGTAGCTACCGTTTTGAGCGAGCTACAAACGGTAGCTACCGTTTTGAGCGAGCTACAAACGGTAGCTACCGTTTTGAGCGAGCTACAAACGGTAGCTACCGTTTTGAGCGAGCTACAAACGGTAGCTACCGTTTTGAGCGAGCTACAAACGGTAGCTACCGTTTTGAGCGAGCTACAAACGGTAGCTACCGTTTTGAGCGAGCTACAAACGGTAGCTACCGTTTTGAGCGAGCTACAAACGGTAGCTACCGTTTTGAGCGAGCTACAAACGGTAGCTACCGTTTTGAGCGAGCTACAAACGGTAGCTACCGTTTTGAGCGAGCTACAAACGGTAGCTACCGTTTTGAGCGAGCTGTTCACCACCCCGTCGTCGCCGCCCGAGACATGTCTTGAGCGACCCGGATGATTATAGCAGCCGTAGTATCGGCTGCGCTAGGATCACCGGACCAGTCTAGCCTCTTAGGTAGCGCTCCCGGCACCGGTATAGGATAACAGCGAAACACAACCAGATACCAACCCCGCCGGCGAGGTCGACGTACTCCCCGTAGGTTAGCTAGAAAAATTAATATAATTTCCTTAATTGTATGTACTTAGACCATGCTATAGAATATTAATACAAGGTCCAATTAAAAAAAAATTTGTATTTAGTACCTCTTAAAATAACTGCATGACAGCCGAAATGTCTATTTAACGCTACACACAGCGCGGGCACCAGCTGAGTGCTTTGTAAATGTTTCGTAGGCAATAAAATACCTGCCCAGTTCAATGTCACAAGGCTTTCCTTTAGAATTTAAATTTGATAATACCTAGATTTAAGTTTTATATCATAAGTGCTTTTTTTATTTAGTTATATGGGAGCGTTCTATATTAAATTCCACCTTGTATATATTACACGCACTTACCACTGTCGATGTCGTTAGTGTTATTGACCGGACGAGTTGGAAATTAGCCAACGCCGACAGCGTGTTGAGACCGCCGGTTATTTTAAATTTAATAATCTCTTCCGTGTATAGACTTCCTTCCTCTTCGCGTACACAAGTTTTGTTTTTTAAACGTGCTAATGCTGTTGGTCTCTATCGACCTTTACAGCGTCACCGGGTGAGAGGGCGGGCGTTTAAGGCGCCCAGCCGTCAAAAGTTGGAGGGAACTAGTTCAAGGGCACCCCTGGGGTGCGAACCTCGGCTTGGGCCGTTGCCGGGATAAGAGGATCGAAGATACAATGAAATAGTAGACCCTATTGAAAGTCGCGACCGTTCTAGCTAACCTACGGGGGGTACGTCGACCTCGCCGGCGGGGTCGGTGTCTGATTGTGTTACGCTAGTATCCTATACCGGTGCCGAAAGCAGTACCTGAGCCAGAAGGGCTAGACTGGTCCGGTGATCCTAGCGCAGCCGATACTACGGCTGTTATAGGATCATCCGGGTCGCTCAAGACGTGTCTCGGGCGGCGACGACGGGCTGAAATGCGACGCGTACACAAGTTATTAGCCGTGGTGTCAATACTCCTAAATTTCCTGATGGCTTTTGACCCTGCTGAACTTCTGTTGTTTTACATATGACGATAACTGGGCGTGAGGGCTTAACGTTAACTCATCTGTTAAAAACCGCTAGTTGAGTTTTTCGTTACTCTCGTTGTGACCAGAAGACATGTAAGACGTTCTTGTAAGCATGTAGTGAGCATTTGACAGCCTCTGTGGTAGTAGCAACATAGTGTTACATGGGATTGTCAATTTCGCCTCTGTGACCCAGTTCTTAAGATTTACATTTCCAGGAAATTCTCCGTCTGTTATTTCCTCAAATTTCAATCCAAACTTAAAAAACCATGAAATGTAAAACATCTACGCATTTCATTTACCTTATCTTATCGTTATTACGAAGGCCATAATATTGCCAAATATCTGCCGCATTCTTGGTATTTTCTAATCTATTCCATTGGGGGCCATTTGTTATTCTTCCTCGTAGATACTCACTACTGATTAAAGATAAAATTAATAAATAAGGCATTCTCCTTGATGGAACCTCTTTCGTTATTGCAACTTGCCAGAATCCGTCGTTTATGTCTGATATTCATAGCTTCCTGCAAGTGTTGCATCCTTTAGAAATCGAATTATTATTAATTCGAATTATTATTTATTGACAGCCACTGTGGTGTGGTGGTTGAGCAGGTTGGCTCATAACCCGGAGGTGGCGGGTTCGATTTCCGCGGCAGGACAAGTATTTGTGCACAGAAAAAAAAAGTGCAATTACTTGTTCTGAGTCTGGATGTTGTGGGACCATGGTCCTCGTAGTTCCTGGGTCCCTAGACACAGGGAATCCTAGTTAGGGTCCAGGATCTATGTATGTGATCGTTGGGCGTTATTATTATTATTATTAATTATTAATTATTAATTCTCTGGAGAATGCGTTTGATCAATAAAAAAAACAACTAGCATTTAAGCAATCAACGTCAAAATTTGTTCGGTGTCTGGCGCTATTATCGTATTCCATGCATGTATTTACAAACAAAAAGTATCGAAGTATTGTATCGGTTATCTTGGTTACATGGGCTAGATGGCGCTGTGCGAAATATTCACCAATATTATTATTATTGTATACAGGAATTCCATAGCGCGATTGTGTTTCGCTGTCATTCTATTTGTCGGTAAACAATGATAATTGATAGAATCAGGCGCGACTTCGCGGAAGTTCATCTTAGATACAAAATGAAATAATAATATCTAGTGTAATTCCGCTGAATTCAAGTACTTAGATTATCTATATTGGGTTAAAGGATTATTGTAGGTAAATTAATGAAAAAACCTGAAAAAACACTAAAAATCATGAAATTACTATAACAAATTTAAAAAATATAATTATTATGAAATTTATATTAATTATTATTATTATTTTTATTGATATAAAATTAATTATTACTATTATTATAATAAATAAAACTGAAATTTAAAATATAAAATTATATGAATATTGTACAATTAATTATTATTATTACAAATAAAAACCAATACAGATAACCCTCCCCTAACAATCCTGAAATTACAATAACAAATTTAAAAAATATTATTATTATTATGAAATTAATATTAATTATTATTATTTTTATCGATATAAAAGAACTAAGATGCGAAGTCACGCCTGATTCTATCAATTATCTTAAGTCAGCAAGTATAGCTGAACAGGCTAAACTTTACATTAGGTTGACTAAACTTCATCGTTTAGCTGCTCAGAATGTTTGGTTTAATCAACAGTGTAAAAGATTAAATGTCATACCAAATTACATTAATATTCGTACCAACACACATAGCCGAGCTAGCAAGGTTGCGTTAGCTAAAGCAAAAGCGACATGGTTAGATGAGGAGTCTAGACATTGGTTTTCAGTTAGAGATAATCTTAAACTTCATCTTAAAGTACTATACACAGAATTAAGTTACAGCTTACATAATGTTGAATTTGATTTATTGGATAGCAAAGCCAGGGATTTAGCCTCCAAGTTAGCTCACGACAAATTTATAACCCAGACTAAGAAATTAGAGCGATTAACAAACAGACAGACTCATAGTACTAATAATGATACCAACTTAGAGGATCAGAATTCTAATAATACCCATTTATTTTTGCCACGTGTTAAAAACTTGACCAATGTTCAATTTCCACCTTCAGAAATTTCTCTCTTAGAGAAAGGGTTAAAATATAATATTAATCCCGGATTATCACAAAAATCCCTTGAGTCGCTAGCGGTTGACTCTGAAATAGCTTGCGTAAAGGGTAAACAGGATGTGTCCGTAAAACATCAAGTTGCATCTCAAATAAAAGATGTACTAAATACCTCACATAACTCCCCATACATAGAATCACAAATTTGTAGATCATTGAGTGACCGTTTAAATCAAAATGATTTAGTACTTTCAAAAGTAGACAAAGGCAATTCTATTGTAATTTTAGACAAAGGTACTTATAATCAAAAAATTAATGATGTTATACAAGGGGAAGATTTTGAGCCCTTAAATTATGATCCTACAGCTAAATACATATTAGATTTAAAAAATGCAATTAAAACTACATCTTTTGTCTCCCCAGACTAGGGCATGCATTTCGAAATTTCGAAACTTCATAGTTTCGAAATTTCGGACCATTTTTTCATGTTCTGTAATTTCGAAACTGATACCTTAAGTTTCGAAATTTCGAAATTTATTTTTATTTCGATAACGGTCTAGTTAAAGTAGCGTTGCGGTTGCTTATAGCCGCCGCGTACCTTAGATTGTTGCTAGGTCAAAGGAAGTAGATGTGGCAGAGCTTAGATCGCATTACGAAAATGAGATCGACTCCATTATAGCGGACAAACGGCGTAGAAATGTCTCAGTGATCACTAGGTTAACACTCAAAGTGATCATAGGCAGGAGGCACTCTGAATATCGACTTTAAGCTGGAACGAGGTCGTTTAATGAAGTCCAAGCTCCGACCTAGCATGGTCCAAATCATGGAAGCATGGATCATCAAGTCTGAAACATTCCAGCTAAAACTGGAAAATCAATTTGCGGCCTTGGAAACCACAGATTATGTGAACAAGAAGCTCGACTAAGTGGTGGATGCCCTCATCGAAGAAGGCACGAAGTTTTGTGCAAAGCAGCATACTGGTAGAAAGTCTAAGCTTTCAAGAGTTACTATGAAGCTTATAGAAAAACGATGTGTAACTTCATCAGAATCCTAGCAGGCTCTCAACAAGTCAATTAAAAAGCTGGTACGACGTGACTTCCGACCCTAAAATACGCTCGAAATTAAAAGAGCAGAATCGGGGGTCAAAAGTGTTTGTCCATCAGCAACTTGAAAGAAGATATCTCTTCAAAGCTCGAGATCTCTTCGGAAGTTGAAAATTTGTATGGCCAACTTTTCGCATCACATGCTTCTTAATCTGACCCTAATTCAGAGGACTGTAGAGCCACTTTAACATGCACTATACAGAAGAGCTGCCTGAAGTCAGCCAGGACGAGATCCTGATGGCCCTTCAACAGCCCAAAAATGGAAAAGCCTTAGGTGAGGACGGAGTGACGACTGAGCTCTTGAAAGCTGGAGGGGCTCAGTGAGCTACAGGCATTTTTAACTCTGTCTTCTTTACTGGCCGAACTCCAAAAGCATGGAATAGAAGCATGGTCGTTTTTTTCTTAAATAAGGGTGGTAAAAAACTTTTGAAGAATTATCGACCCATATCGCTTCTGAGCCATGTCTACATACTGTTTTCCAGGGTCATCACGAATCGTCTAGCGCGAAGGCTTGACGAGTCTACAGAACAAGCCGGGATTTGTAGCGGATATAGCACCATAGACCAGTGTGGCAGATTGTGTAGAAGACCGCAGAGTACAATCGACCCCTGTGCTTAGCGTTTGTGGACTATAAGGCTTTTGACTCATTTGAAACCTGGCTTATTCTTGACTCCTTATAGCGACGCAAAGTTGATTGGCGATACAACGAGGTGCTGAAATATGATGTATGATGCCGCAATGGTGACAGTCCTGTTACAAAACCAGCTATCTGAAGATATCCAACTGCGTCGCGGAGTGAGACAAGGGGATGTTATATATATGGGAAATTATTCATAATCGCTTTGGACGAAATGTTTAAGACGCTGGACTGGAAGAGTTGTGGCATTAACATAAATGACGAGTACATTTCTCATGTGTGATTCGCAGACGACATCATCATAATGGCTGAATCGCTGAAAGACCTATAACGAATGCTGAACGAACTAGCTAATTCTTGTATACCGATGGTGTACGGATGAACTTGTATAAAACCAAGGTCATGGTCAACGAGCACGTTGTCCCAAGCAAGACCGATTACCATAAATGGAGTAGCTCTTGAAGTTGTTAGGAAGTACGTTTACATAGGGCAGACGCTTTAACTAGGGAAATAATTTCGAGAGTGAAGCCAAAAGAAGGATATAGCTGGGCTAGGTAGCATTTGGGAAGCTTCATCGAGTCCTCTCATCGCTCAAGCCGTAAAGTCTTAAGATGAAAGTCTTTAAGCAGTGCGTCTTACCGGTCTTGACCAACGGAGCCGAAATGTCGACACTCACAGTAGGACTTGTCCATCAATTCAAGGTCGCTTAGCGTCCACTCCTTGAATGGCCCTTTTCCAAAACTATTATACTATATCCTCAGAGCAAAACGATATAGAAAGAGGTGCAATTTTTACTACAGAATTGCTTTAGTGTCATGAGTTTCGAAATTTCGAAATTTCGAAACTCATGACCTTAATTTCATAGGCCAATTTCGAAACTGAAAATCTATGAAACTGCACGCCCTACCCCAGACACTTGTAAGCGTATAGTTCCAATGAATCCACGTCCACCTTTTTTATATGGGTTGCCTAAAATTCATAAAGAAAATGTTCCCATACGCCCCGTAGTTTCACACGTCGGTGCCCCCACCTATAACCTAGCTAAACATTTAAATATTTTGCTTAAGACTAAGTCATCTTTTATTCCTCAGTACAGTTTAAAAAACAGTTTAGATTTAATCGATAAAGTTAAAAATGTTCATATTCCTCCCACTGCCAGGTTAATGTCTTTAGACGTAAAAAGCTTATTTACTAATGTTCCTTATGAGGAGTCCTTGCAAATTTTAGGTGATCATTTTGAAAGACGTCGTTTACAACCTAGCGAGATAAATGAACTTTTAGACTTAACTAAAATTTGTATGGAACAAAATTATTTTAGTTTTAATAATCAGTTTTACCGTCAAAAATCAGGATTAGCGATGGGATCACCATTAAGTCCATTCATGGCAGAAATTTTTATGGACAATTTTGAGTGTAAACATATAGTGAACGAACCTAAAATCTTGTTTTATTACAGATACGTTGATGATGTCATAATATGTTGGACAGGTACACGACGACAAATTGATGTATTTCTTAATAAAATAAATAACGTACACCCCAAAATACAGTTTGAGTTAGAAATAGAGGATAATAAGACCCTTAACTTTTTAGATTTGTCCATAACTAGGGTTAATAACAGTTTAGATTTCCAAATTTACCATAAGCCCACGCATACTGACATAACTATACCATCTTCTTCATGTCACCCTTTTCAGCATAAACTAGCAGCGTTCCGTAGTTATGTACATAGATTAGTAACAATACCACTTTCTCCAGCAAACTACATCAAAGAACTTAATATAATATACCAAATTGCGGTTTCTAATGGTTACAATAAACAAATGATAGATAATCTTATTAAAAATAAACAAAAGAATAGGGTTCGTTCACTACTATGTGCATGCCCATCAAACAATACTAAAAAATATGTGGGTAGTTTAAGTTACATAGGTCCAATCTCAGATAAAATAGCTAGAGTGCTTAGGAAAAACCATGTACACGTTGCTTTTCGTACAACACAAAATATACGTCAACTATGTAACGGTAAAGATAGGTTAAATAAGTCTAAAAAATCCGGTGTTTACAGGTTAGTTTGTGACGATTGTAACGGAGTTTATATAGGACAAACTGGCCGTAACTTTGAAATTCGATATAAAGAACACATTTCTGCTTATAGGAATAACCACCCAGACAGGTCACATTTCGCGAAGCATCTAATTGATACAGGCCATTCTTTAGGCGACAATAATAAACTTGATGTTTTACACGTGTGTGATAAAAGTTTCAGATTATGTGTGTTAGAACAATTAGAAATCTTAAAATATAATAACCCATCTTATACACTGTTGAATGACCAAACTAATATTGTTTCGTCACCATTACTTCGCATTTTTAGTGGGGGTAGGGTACGAAATGGTATATAAAGCGCCTGACTTGCAACGCACAACGGACATCTCACACAACGCCATCTAGCCCCAAACTAAGCAAAGCTTGTACTATAGGAACTAGATAACTGATACAATACTTAGATACCTTTTTTTTGTAAATACTTCCATAGAATACAATATAACACCCAGACACAGAACAAACACCTATGTTAATCACACAAATGTTTGTCCTGGGTGGGAATCGAACCCACAACCCATAGTTCAGAAGACAGGGTTCCTACCAACTGAGCTATCGGGCCAGTCAATGTATCTTATATAATTTAATTACGATATTTTAGTTTGCAATCTTATTTACAATAAGGTATTATCAGAATATCAAATAACGGTAGCCCCATAAATGGGTATCGGAACATGCTTGACTCTCATTACAAAGTTGCACTACAATAGTTTTGATCGCATGGACTGAAACGAGGGAAAAGCCTTTACCCAGGGATGATTATAGCTGACAATAACGGTAAATTAAAATAGCTTTCAAAACGTACAAAACTGAAAACTTAACAGCAAGACGTTCCTCTTAAAAAAGAAACTTTTAGGATGGCAATATAACAGTGCCTCTGTAGTTTCCAGTGTCCTTACGAATCCCGCATACCATCAAGCAGGCCATCGCGTTACATTGCAAGGCAAATTTTCACTAAAATAAATTTAATACTTTTGCTGAAATCGTTGATCGCGTGTTCGTAGATAAAAACACTAACTAACTACATAGTATTATTGTGTTGTTCGATATAGTTATCTTATCGTTTCCATTGTATTGCTCTAGTATTGTACTTTTATCAATTTTTTTATCTATTAGGCCAATGTTCTATGTCTATACCTAAACGTGGGTTTCCAGTTTCAAGACTCGAGTCATTATCTTAAAGCAAGATAGCTTCACCAACAGTAAACGACGTAATAAGTTCAGGTGGGTGATTAGAAAACTTTGATTGCAATGCAACAGGAGAAATTTGATTCCTAATTTGAAAATTTCCTTCGTAACTATGCACATAAACTACGTATTAAAACAGCCTTACAGGTGAAAAGAAACAGGTTTTCTCGCAAATGTCAAAAATTTTAATAGCATATTGTCTTTTATCGAACCTATTGCTATAAAATAAATAGATACATTTATACGGTAGACGTTTGAAGCTTCGTCACATAATACTTATTATATGATAATACTTGGCTTAGCTACGTCTTGGAGACCTTGAACTTCTCGGTGTTACTCCTCGTAGCTAAAATATTAGGGTGGAAATCATGATCGCGCTCTGTTGTAGCAAGGGAATACAAATATCTCAATTCAGTAGTAGTCTACTATCATTCTAGACACTAGAAAAACTATATTGTTCTACTCCAGTTTGAGGGTCGTCCCACATTGAAGTGGTCTGAATCGAGACGTTCAAAACGGGCTTAATCCTAGCGATCAGAGTAAGCATTTGTTCCGGATAACTATGAATTGAGTGGTTGCGGGGTTAAGAATGAAATTCGCGATAGTTCCTCATTTGTCATCATTAGGTCAGGAAACAGGATCTACATGAGACAGTTCCCACTAGCAGTAGGAAATATTACGATGCTAAACATACATATTATTGATCCAGACACTCATACCGGAATAAGATAAATTCAAATAATATTCCAACTACGTGACTCTTCTCATGCACACGTCGATTTCATTTGGATCCAAGCCAAGTTCCACAATGATTTGCTAATTTATTTTGTGAAAGTAAGGCGGGAAAGACATTAAACACTGTACCAAATTAAAATTAAGAAAACAGGTTGCTCCAGAACAACGACGTCGCGATGATTTCCGCGTAGGACACCATTTCTTTATTCCAGCATATCCCTTCCTTATCATACCACCTATTTTTTTAAATTATATTAAATGGAGTGTAGCTGAGCCACTTCAAAGAATAGAAAATAAAATTTTCTGACGAACTTGTTTCTTTGATTTTCTGTAGGCATTAGTCTTTTGATAATAGTATAGCCAAATTATACTTAGCGTAAACTTTAGCTCATATTCTCATTGATAATTTAATTATCTTCAATGTGAGGTTGGTGGTGGTCTTCATAGTTATTAGTATCTTCATAGTTATAGACACCATTTCTTTATTCCAGCATATCCCTTCCTTATCATACCACCTATTTTTTTAAATTATATTAAATGGAGTGTGGCTGAGCCACTTCAAAGAATAGAAAATAAAATTTTCTGACGAACTTGTTTCTTTGATTTTTCTGTAGGCATTAGTCTTTTGATAATAGTATAGCCAAATTATACTACGCGTAAACTTTAGCTCATGATCTCATTGATAATTTAATCATCTTCAATGTGAAGATTTAGCTATATAATTAAGATCTATTTAAGACATTTTAATTTTAGCTGTTACTTGCTTTTTATAAGCAATAAGGCTGGGTTTCATCAGGGGTCATTGTTTGGCCCTGCATCTTAAGTATCACATTACCTATATTAACTGACCTTAGTATAACCTAAACTTTCTAAATGAAAATATTGTAGCCTTATTACGGTAAATGATGATTATTTAATGCCAACAACCTGTTACCACTAGGTTTTATAGAGTTGAACTTCCTGTCCTGATTTATTATTGTATTGCCACATGACAGGACAGGTCAGCGCTCTGCTATCAATACGTGCGTCTACACACACGTTCTTATCGGCTTGTCTGTCGCCTACACTTTTATTTGCAGCTATATTTGTTTCGCACGATTGATTGAAAGTCTTAGCTGGTTTTGAAACAAAACGGTTTTTCTCTCTTGAGGAGCTAAAGGTGTGTTCGTCTCTAGTGTCAGCCTCAGCTAGTAGTGTTTTGTATATGTCTAAAAGTGTTCAAAGATAAAAGGAAAGTTGTTGAATTGTCTTTGTATACCTCGATGATTTATTGATTTCTTCCAATGTCTTTTTTGGATTTTAACTTGCCTAGATTGTTCATAAGATATGGGCTGGTTGCGGACAAAAACGACTGGAATAGACTGTGCGTGCCTCTTTTTATTTTTCACATTGGCCCGTTGGCTCAGTTGGTAGTAACCCTGCCTTATGAACTGTGGGTTGTGGGTTCGATTCCCACTCAGGACAAACATTTGTTTGATGAACATAGGTATTTGTTCTGTATCTGGGTGTTATATTGTATTCTATGTATGTATTTACAAACAAAAAGTATCCAATTGTATCAGTTATCCGGTTCCCATAGTACAAGCTTTGCTTAGTTTGGGGCTAGATGACGCTGCGTAAAATATACGGTATACGCTATAAATAGTTTTTCTATTCTATAGTCATGGAGGTTCTAGAAAATAGAACTGTACGTTCACTACCAAACTCTTTTACGACGGTGAAAACTCATAAAAAGTGCTATCAAATTTCATCGCAAACGTAAACTTACAGAAATCTCAGTTGTTTACAAACTTGAAGGTCACCCAACCCTAGATCGCCTTTCCCAAAGTCAAGCCACCTAGCCGTCTGGGGCGCCTTGCCTTGTCAGAGCAACGACCTCGTCTGGTAAATAAAATCGAAACCACCTAGCGATTTCTGGGCGCCTGGTACTTATAGTGAAGCTGTATTGATTTTCTTAGACAAAATACTTCAGTTTCAAACTAAAATCACTGAGACTGTGTTATCTATATATATAAGAGAAAGTCGTGCTAGTTACACTATTTATAACTCAAGAACGGCTGAACCGATTTGGTTGAAAATTGGTGGGGAGGTAGCTTAGAATCAGAAGACGGACATAGAATACTTTTTATGTCGTTTTTTCCCCCTCTTTTTTCACAAACCTCTGCTTATATAGTGGATTAGCACATAGGCTTCTTTTTATCTTATAGTTTTAATAATGAAATCGCGAACTGAAAGCAATCCATCTATTTATTAGTATATATGTATGTATACATAATATGTACGATTGTGTGTAATTAATTTTATAATGAAGAAAAAATAAAAAATACATTCATGATACAACTGATAACAAATACATAACACCAAAAGATTTTAATGTTACGTGGTGTCGCGACTCAGCATACAATTAAGAACAAGACGAATTTCATGTATTTACTAGCTTCTGCCCGCGCCTTCGCCTGCGTGACTATAGGAAACGAAGACAATTTTTCATAGGTCATTCAACCACCCATTTCACGCTCTTAGAAGTGGAATTTCGAAAAAGCCTTTCTTAGTAGATACTTACACTTTATAAAGAACACAATCTCCAAATTTCAAGTCTCTAGGTCCAGCGGTTTAGGCTGTGCGTTGATACATAAGTCAGTCAGGACTGAATTTTATATGTGCAGATTATGGTATTATTTATACTCTCATCAGTTTAAACTTATAGTTAAGTTGTTGTTTTTCTTTTATTTTATGTCCCATCAATGCACTACGGAAGACAATGCTGTATAGCATTAAGTTCGCTTATGTACCTTCTATTGTTATTGTTTGTGCAATAACTAATCTACTATATAAAAATAAGTCGGGTTTTCCTTCCTGACGCTATAACTCCAGAACGCACAAACCGATTCCCACGGTTTTGCATTTGTTGGAAAGGTCTCGGGCTCCGTGAGGTTTATAGCAAAGAAAATTCAGGAAAAATTTAGGACAAACCAACATTTTAAGTAGATGGCGCCGGTGCGTGATACATTGTTTTTCGTATATTATAAAATGTTTAATAAATAAACGTCCACCCGAGCGAAGCCGGGACGGGCCGCTAGTTTTCTATATATCTATTTATGTTTGCATCAGTATTATTTAATTATGCATGCATTGCATTGCAGCCTGATTATCACGGGGCAAAGATCAATAAGAAATTTTAATTGTTTTCAACACAAACATGTCTCTACAAGTGACAAGGATATAAGTACTCAAGCTGTAATGTAACTTATGCGTTTCTGAAGTACTTTAATGTTTTTTGTTTGTAAATATAATTATACATAGAATACAAATACGAGGGGGCGTTTTTAAGTCCGCGGAATGGGGGATAAGGGGTGGAAATAAAAAAACCAATTATTTTTCCTTTTCAATATATTCACCTGCAAGACGAATACATTTTTCAGTTCTTTCAATTTATTTATTTATTATACCCTTATAAAAAAATGTTTTCTCTTTGTCTTAAAAATACGCCGAAACTGCCTCCTTGACTTCATCATCGGTGGTAAATTTTTTACCACGCAGCTCTTTTTTCATTTTTAGAAACGGGTAATAATCACTCGGGGCCAGGTCTGGGCTGTAGGGTGGGTGATTCAAAATATCGAAGCCCACCTTATGAAGGGCGGCCAACGCAACGCGGCTCTTGTGGACGGGCGCGTTGTCGTGCAAAAGCAGCACACCTTTCGTCAATTTTCCCCGTCTATTCTCTTTAATTAAAAACTAGAATACTAGAACTTGTTAGTAACTAGAACTTAATTTAACTCTTTAATTATTTTTTTTTTGAGGTACGTTATACAACAGCGTTACTACGGTTCTTAATTAATATTATGAATGGACTCGTTTAAAGCCCCATTTAAACTCCTTTCGGCTTTACGGGTAGTTTTGTAACGGTATTTAAAAAGCCACCTTATGTCAAAGGCAGTTAGTCATGTTGTCACCTTGAGAATGCAAAGATAAGTCGTAGGAGGCATAATGTGATGAAAGCGTAAACATGTTTTTGTAGTTTGAAAAAAGATTTCTGCGCATTTGAAAGACTCGTAAACAGTTTCCGTATCTTTTGTTTGTATAGAGTTTTGATTGATAGCCGTTTGCTTGATTTCGTGATTGTTCGAAAGAAAAAGGTATCACTATACAGGTTCTACCTAGTGTGAGGGACAGTGCTTCGACTGGGGTACATTATTTGTAAAGACACAACAACTTTACGCAAAAAAATGTTGCTACATTACAAGTTTATGTACCTTCCTTGCTACATGTGGGAACTATTTTTTTTTGTTCCTGGTGATGTGACGAGTCGTTCACCTGATGTTAAGTGCCACGGCCGCCCATGACAGAACAGTGTCATTCGGAACCCCAAAACAGAATTTCGCGGGACACTGCACTGCGCACATCATCCTGAGACATCAGCACAGTCTGGTAAGATTAATCGACTGTGAGATCAGCTGGCCGATTACGTAACTGGATCGCAACAGATAGAAACACAAATATGGATTTGACAGTTTCAATACGCAGTTTATGTGCATAGTTAGTATGGGAATTTCTCCTGTTGCATTGCAATCAAAGTTACGTGATCACCCCCCCTCATCATAAAGTCTCAATTGCCCAGTAATTTCACTAGCTACAGTGCCCTTCAAACCGGAACACAGTAGTGTGCAAGCAGCACACTACTGCTTGGCGGCAGAATAACTGGCACAGCGGTGGTTCCCAGGCGAACTTTGCAACAAAGTACTACCACCTAGTAAAGTTTTTTTTATTTTATTATTTAAGACGTTTATTACCACATAAACTTATTATTACCACATACACGTTGTAGAACATGTCGTTACTGATGTGCCGGTCAAAATCAGTTTTTATTTAATTTTTCAACATATAAATAACTTTTTTTTTTTTTTTTTTTTTTTTGTTAAGGAAGACGTGACGAGCTAGCCGTTCGCCTGATGTTAAACGACACGGCTGCCCATATCAGCTGCAGTGTCACTCGAAACTCTAAAGTATAGAGGTTCCCGTGACACTGCACTGCGCACGTCATCCAGAGACATCAGCACAATCTAGTAATAAGATTACTAAACTGTGAGATCAGATCATAAAGTCTCATTTGCCCAGTAATTTCACTAGCTACAGTGCCCTTCCAACCGAAACACAGCAGTGCTTGCGCACTACTGCTTGGCGGCAGAATAACTGGCAAAGCGGTGGTACCTACCTAGACGAACTTTGCAATAAAGTTCTACCACCTAGTAAACTAAACTAAACTAAACTAGACCTAAAAATCTAAACTATACCTGAGAGCTTAAAATAAATAAGAACTAAAAATTTAAAATAACCCGTTGGCGGAGGTGAATGTGCCCAGAATGCTGGCAGCATTACCACGTTGAATGGCAATGCTTATATTTTTGTGCAAAATAAAAGCCAGCATTCTGGTCACCTGATGCTTCCACCAAACGTTCGGCCAAGTCCCTATCAGCCTTATTAATAAACACGAACTAGCTTTAGACTAGTTACACCATCTTTTGTCTCTTTCGATCAGTAGCAAAAAAGGACAAAAGCTGAAGTAACTAATCCGAGACTAATACCCGTTTATTAATAAGGATGTAAAATTCTAATGCGCCTTTGTATTGAACTAAAAGATCATAGTGACTAACCGATCACATATTTGTCTCGTCTGTAGGAGTGTCAAGGACAAGATCTGGCATAATGACCCAATGGTCTATATTTGATATTTGGCCACGCTGCGTTGAATGGCTCACGTCCAAATACGAAGGCATTTAACCCAATTTTTCAATTATTGCTGTAACTATGCATATTCTTTTACTATACAAAAATAAGTCGGGTTTTCCTTCCTGACGCTATAACTCCAGAACGCACGAACCGATTTCCACGGTTTTGCATTCGTTGGAAAGGTCTCGGGCTCCGTGAGGTTTATAGCAAAGAAAATTTAGGAAAAATTCAGGACAAACCTACATTTTAAGTAGATGGCGCCGGTGCGTGATACATTGTTTTTCGTATATTACAAAATGTTTAATAAATAAACGTCCACCCGAGCGAAGCCGGGACGGGCCGCTAGTTATGTTATACTAGCTTAAAAAACTTCGCCCGCGTGGCCTATAAGAAACGAAGATTTTTTTTCATAGATAATTCAACCACCCATATCACCCTATTAGGGGTGGAATTTCGAAAAAACCTTTCTTAGTGGATACCTACACTTTACAAAGAACATACCCTCCGAATTTCAAAGACCAGCGGTTTAGGCTCTGCGTTGATATATAAGTCAGTCAGTCAGGACTTTGAATTTTATATGTATAGATGCTACTAATACGTTGTAGTGTGTGAACACGCCCGTCCTATATAGTTTAGCCAACGTAGCATATAAGTTAGTAATAAGTTGAGACAGTCATCATGTAGACGCCGACCAATACACTTGTGCACCGCAACACCATCTTTCATTACCAACATGGTGCACCATCAACCCCAAATATGAACCTTATTATTACAACGTGGTAGGAAAGCCATGTTACCAAGAGAAAATCAAAGTCAAATGATTTTTTTCAAACTAGTTTCACCCGCGGATAAAAAGTCTTTTAATTACTCATCCCGCCGGAAAATTTCACTTTTCCGGGATAATATTTAGCCTATATGTTAATCCAGTGTATAAGCTTTCTTGGTACTGAATTTCATCCAAATCCATTCAGCCGTTTGAGCGTGAAGGAGTAACAAACATACACATAAACTTTCGCCTTTATAATATTAGTGTCATAGGCTTTTTTAACACTTTTACAAGTAAAATTTATATGACGTAATTAATGAGATTACTAGACTGTGAGATCAGGTCATAAAGTCTCATTTGCCCAGTAATTTCACTAGTTTCAGTTTTATTATACGTACAGAGAAGATTAGGGGGAGATATCAATGCATGTGTAAGAAATTCTATTTTAATGCTATAAACTTGTATTCCTTCGTATAGACACAACATGAAAAAAAAAATTTAAGGTCCTCTGTCAACAAACTTAGGTCCGTATTACAGAACGATGCTCAGTCATCGATCGGCTCTCAAGCAGAGATTTCATTCACTAATTGATCACTATGAATGAAATCTCTGCTTGAGCAACGATCGATGACTGAACATCGTTCTGTAATACGGACCTTAGGAATGATACGATTTTATTTTTATAGGCCTAGGTGGGATACAGTAGTACGCATATATAAAATTCAACTACTATAAGAGAAAGGATTGCATTTCATCGAATTGCCAAAGAATTGCATAAATAGGTCTGTAGAAAAATTGCACTGCTAAATAATCAGGAAACACTTACATATCACAGAATAACTTATTTCCATCATCCTTGGGATGAAATGATCTTTAACACTTGGATACAAGATCGCGGCCACGAGAACAATGCCGCTTTTTTATGTTAGTGAATGACGTATGCAAAACTTTAACATTAACTATTTATTAATGTTTGCGCGCGCGACAGTACACATGCGCAGCTATCACTTCCACATTTCGCTCAGCGCTTAACTTTCGTGCCGCCACCTACAGCAATGTACGGCTATAGTGACGAGCTAGTCGTTCACCTGATGTTAAGCGACACGGCTGCCCATGACAGAACAGTGTCACTCGGAACTCCAAAATATAAAGTTTCGCGTGACACTGCACTGCGCACATCATCCTGAGACATCAGCACAGTCTGGTAATAAGATTACTCGACTGTGAGATCAGATCATAAAGTCTCATTTGCCTAGTAATTTCACTAGCTACAGTGCCCTTCAAACCGGAACACAGTAGTGATTCGCTTGACGTAGAAATGGTAATACACAATCGTTCGTGACCTAAGGTCACGATTCACGTTGCAAGGACAATCCTTTGTTTTCCATACAATACATAGCGTTTTCAGAAACATAATTTATTTCCTTGTAACATTTCTCAATTATGTTTTTCTAATACTATCGCGTTTCTATCATCGCACCTCTCGCCACCACAAAAAAGCACACATGTTTTTGAGTCGTGGATATCTCACACGACTCGATTCATGCGTTCGTTCTTGCCGTACACCTGCAAAATGTGGAATGAGCTCCCGCCAGCGGTCTTTCCACTGAGTTACAACATTGAGTTCTTTAAAGGGAGGGTTAAAAGAGTCCTACAGAAGCAATGCATTGGTGACGCCTCCTCCGGTGTTACAGATGTCCACAGGCTACGGTGACCGCTTCCCATCAGGTGGGCCGTATGCTTGTTTGCTCCCTTTAACATAAAAAAAACCTATATCTACTTAAAATTTCGCAGAAAGGATAGAGACATTATGCTGCTGTAGTTGATCATTTGTATTACCATTTAAGGGTACAGAAGCTTCGCTCCGCGAAGTCGCTTAAACGAATAGCGACTCTTGCCATAATGCTATAAAGTGTAGTTCAGCTTGCAGTGTATTTAAATAAGTGTACCCAAAAATGTAGCAGTCTCTTCATAGCACTTCTATCCCTAACAAGTTATCGAGACCGGTCCCATGTACTAGCTTCGTACCTAAAGTGAGAAGCGCGTCAGGCTCGGAACTACTATATATTCGACAGCCTCTGTGGCGTGGTGGTTGAGCAGGTTGGCTCATAACCTGGAGGTGGCGATTCCCGCGGCATGACAAGTATAAATAACAAGAAAAAAAAACCGCAAATACTTGTTCAGAGTCTGGGTGTTGTGGGACCAAGGTCCTCGTAGTTCCTGGGTCTCAGGGAATCCAGAGTTAGGGTCCAGGGTCTATGTATGTGATTATTTTGTGGTAGTCTTCCCTGAGAATCGTTACTGGAGCTCCTTTTACTGAGTTCATTGACTGATTGATCAGTGCATCCCGTCCGGAGGTCCCCCAGAGACAGGATGCAATAATCATTGCTGAACGGGATCGGGTTGGTCGTCAGGAGCGTGACCTCATAAATATAGCACTTTGTACAGAAAATGTACCGAATAAAAGCGAGTAGATCACGGTAGCCCGTGCGCCTTTCAAACCGATGCATCCTACTTGGAATCCTGCCCCGAATCAATAACTTTTAAGTGACGACGAATTTGCAATTTTGCACTCAATCTTACAACAGTAACCGAAAATATCGTGAGATAATAATAATAATAACTCCCAACGATCACATACATAGATCCTGGACCCTAACTGGGATTCCCTGTGTCTAGGGACCCAGGAACTACGAGGACCATGGTCCCACAACACCCAGACTCAGAACAAGTATTTGCGCTTTTTCTTTCTGTGCACAAATACTTGTCCTGCGGCGGGAATTGAACCCGCCGCTTTTCAAAATTCGAGGTCTTAATCTGTCAACCCCCATCTGCGTTTGTCCAGCTTGGATCATAAACTACTCTCCCTGTGAGAGAAGAATCGTGTCCCAGCAGTGGGGACGTATTAGGCTGACAACGATGGGCTGAAGATTTATGATATGAAAAAATAATACAGACAGACGAACATAGTACCTTCTCCTTTGAATCATGACTTTGTATTTGATTAATTCACATACCTACTTAAGTAAGGATGATATTGTTATCGTTGCTATTGTTTGCTGAAATAAATCTTATTCTTATTCTATTCTTTTTGGAAGTCGGTTAATAATTACTTTTTTTTTGTTTGGTTTTGGCTCCACACTTTTGTGTATTTAGCCAGTGTCAAGTAATTGATTTCTCAAGTTAATTAATATTATATAATGTGTCAAGTCACAGTCCAAGTCATCAAGTCAAGTCATAGTCTAGTCTAGACAAGTCATACTCCTAGTAAAGTGGTGGCAACTTTACCAGAAGCTTCTATGAAGTTTTGGAAACAACACGAAAAGAAACGTTTCACCATCATTATACCACTTTCCCACACTCATGCCTGTAATTCAGCACTTAACAAATAAAATGCCACCAATTTTAGGCACTAACACTGAAAATAACACAAGGTTTGGAAAATAATACAATGCGGCGACGCGTTCTTTTTCGTTTTCCCGCCAAAACTCTTCTTTTAATTACTTATTTTATTTTGACATTTTTCGATTAATTTATTTTGAAATCTTAATTTTTTTTTTATTGGTATACAATTTATTTGGGTAATTATAATGATAATAATATATTTCTAATAATAAGTTTATTTTCGTGTTGTTTCCAAAACTCCATAGAAGCTTCAAGTTGCTACCACTTTACTAGGAGTATGACTGACTAGACTATGACTTGACTTGATGACTTCGACTGTGACTTTACACCTATTTTCGTGAAATATCATTAAATAAATTATCAATTACTTGACACTGGCTATATACAAACAAGTGTGGAGCCACAACATAAAAAAAAGTGCACACTTGCTCAACGCATGTAATGAACGAATAATCACAATATTATGACATTAAACAGATTTGACGTAAATAACATCGTAAAAGATGACGCCGTCATAAGTTTGAACCCATTAACGTCGGATCGATCCCTATTATGGAAGCATATATGACTGTAATCACGTACGCTCTTTGTCTTGTAGATTACTACTAGTGTTAATTAATTCTTCGATGGACGTGATGATATAACCGTTTTCCACTATCTTAAGTAAGTATTAAGTTGTTCAAACAACAAAGCCCAATTTGGATAAATAAAATGATTCTAGACGAATATTAAATCCATTACACTTGTTTTTTTTTTTTTAAATGTTTTGTCTCCACACTTTTGTGTATTTAGCCAGTGTCATGTAATTGATAATTTATCAAGTTAATGATAATGATATTTCACGCAAGTGTCAAGTCACAGTCGAAGTCATCAAGTCAAGTCATAGTCTAGTCAAAGTCATACTGCTAATAAAGTGGTGGCAACTTTACTTGAAGCTTCTATGGAGTTTTGGAAACAACACGAAAAGAAACGTTTCGCTATCATTATATCATTTTCCCACACTCACGCCTGTAATCCAGCACTTATCGAATAGAATGCCACCAATTTTATGCACTAACACTGAAAATAACACAAGTTTTGGAAAATAATACAATGCGGTGACGCGGTCTTTTTCTTTGACTAGACTATGACTTGACTTGATGACTTCGACTGTGACTTGACACATATTTGCGTGAAATATCATTAACTTGATAAATTATCAATCACTTGACACTGGCTAAATACACGGAGGTGTGGAGCAAAAAAAAAAAAAAAAGTTACAAAAAGTTTAAAGTATCCCACGTTCAATACACTAGAACGGATTGAGAAAAACACGAAACGCCGTATCTAATACGAGAAATTCCAAACTATCGATACGCATTCTCATTGTCGTGTCGAGCCGGTATCTACTTGTACTCGGATCCCGTTCATGGCCGTTCATACACCTACAACGCTTCAATCTACATCTAACAACATTCATTTATCATCTACCTTCAAAACAAAACCATTAAAAGAAACAATTCTGAAATGTATATCACATCACAACTATCACACTAATAATATAAAGGCGAAAGTTTGTATGTGTTTGTTACTCTTTCACGTTCAAACGGCTGAATGGATTTAGATGAAATTCGGTACCAAGATAGCTTATACACTGGATTAACATATAGGCTACATTTTATCCCGGAAAAGTGAAATTTTCCCGTGGGATGGGCAAATAATTAAAATACTTCTTATCCGCGGGTGAAACCGCGGGGCGCAAGTTAAGCTATATTTGCAATCGGCTTCTCTTGTCGGTTGCATTTTTTTAAATGTAACAAGCATTCAGAGCTCCGTCATTTAAAAACCGATTTGGAATATTGATTTTTTATATAAAAGAACTTATTTTCAGATTTGTCTCATAGAAATCTCATGAAAATCAGTTCAGTGTATGATATTTATCATATGTAAACAAGCATAACGCCTCACCTATGTTGTTTGTCCCATACTGTGTTCCGGTTTGAAGGGCACTGTAGCTAGTGAAATTACTGGGCAATTGAGACTTTATCATCTGATCTCTCAGAGTAGTATCCTTATTACCCGACTGTGCTGATGTCTCAGGTGCAGTGTCACACGAATCTATATATTTTGAAGATCCGAGTGACACTGTTTTGTTATGGGCGGCGGTCGCTTAACATCAGGTGAACAACTAGCTCGCCACATCATTCATTAACATAAAAACCTGATAGAAAGCGAACGCCGTAGTCTATGGATATCTGTAACAGAGACTGGATGTGTCAATAATAAAGTAATGAATATCGTTCCAATTCTCACACGTTACCAGTAGGATCCTTTCTACCCTCCCTTTAAAGTCCTTCATATGGTACGAGTAGCTCTGCGGAAGTGCCCATGTAAAAATTTTGTATAAATTGTTAAGTTTAGGCCTAGATAAGAACTATGTAAGTCAAATAAAACGTGTATATTCTCAGAGGGCGATGTGGTCGCAAAGCGACAAAGCCCTTCAAATTTAAAAAATATATATATGGGCTACGCTGCTAGCGTGTTGGGCATGCTACCTCCTGGCAGTGGGCTGGATGATTTGGACTGTCCAATAGCGCTGCCAATAGTGCTAAAATATTGAATACCTATGACCAAATGTTTTGTGTAGCAGTCCATCCTATAGTTGCATTTACCTGTAGCTATGTACAATTTGTAGTGGTTTGTTTAGCGAATAAAAGTTCTTTGCCCGTTAAAAACATCATCCATGTACCAAAGTATTTATATCAGTGGCAGCAATTTTTCCCTCCAGAACATTGCAGAACTCATCAATCACGTCCAAGGAAAGTAAATTTTACCGCGCACAATCTCACATGTCTTCTGGCGCTGTTCCAATCGCAAACAAATGACTCCAGCCAGTCCTTATGCCAATGTAAATATGGTCGTAAATATGGCTGTGACGTAGATTTCGAAAGCCTAAATTGGACTGGGAGTCATCGTTCGAGGCATGAAAGGGAGAAAGATAAGGTGATGTGTAGCGACTAATGGGAGCTCGTAAATACTTTGAGAAAAATATATCACGTTATATCCATCAGCTGCTATTGGTGTTTTATGTTAAATGTTTATTGGTCCATTCTTCCAGTGGACGTTAGTATTCTCGATCCTTTGCTCCCGGTAGCGATGCTGAAGTTCACACCCCAGGGGTACCCGTGCGTTTGAGCTGATTGCCTCCCACTTTAAACGGTTTGAATGGCTTATGCGCTAGTCTCCTGGCTAGTCCTCCTAGATTCAGATTTTTTATTGACCTTATAACATTTGGCACGTCACTTACAATAATTAGCGAAAACTTATCGACACTTAAGAAATATAATAAAAAAACGTATTACCTACGACACTATGGTCGAATGTCAAATATAAGATTAGTATCATAATTTCATTACATACACAAAGGTCAAATATTAAAACAATTATAATTTAAATTAAACTTGTAAAACATCTTGGTAACAATGGTGACAATAATTAAATAACTTTGTACAGAAAAAAAAAGTTACTCAATATCCTCTAAAAAAGAGCGTTCAGTCAAATTCACTTTCATAGTAACGCTGAATCTAGTACCTAGTCTAGTACCTTGTAAAAAGGTTCATAGAGAATTTGAGACCAACAGCATTAACTCGTTCAATACAAAAAGTGTATTGTGTGTGTGGATTTGAATGTCGATGGAGCGATAGAGGTAGACTAAATTGAATTAGCATATCCTACTATCCTGTTTTCTCTAATGTAAAATACGGAAACCGCGCTTCTCGGACCTTATATATTTTGACGATGTTTTGCTTATGTCCTACGAACAATGTTCCAAAACACTAATGCGTAAAACCGATTCGTTAAAATGCTTATGCAAAGGAAAACGAATACTTACCATTGGGAGTGGGACCTTAATCATAAATCATCAGGCATCATTATTGAAATCGGAAGTAACCCAAGTACGTAATATACTTACCATACTCGTATTTGTACAATAGGTTTCCTCAAAGCACCGTGTGTAGCTGTAGATCGCTAAGGCCATGCATGTACACACACATTCTTGTATGTAGGCGTATGAACGACCATGACTCGAACTAAGTACATAATATACAGATAGACGGATGTGAAACGTGTGGCGAAGATGAAAGGGAAACATCTGTCCAATTTTGATCTATATTTACCAGTGGGTCTTGCGCTGTAGACCTTGCGAGCCTGTTTTTTCGTAGCTTAAAATTGAAACACAATTTTTTACGTGTCAAACACCCATGGCTTGGTCATTTTAGATATATTTCAAAATGGCTGAGCCGACATAAACATTTCGAACAGCCCGACAAGCGGTACGGAAATCTGAGATTCGCACACGCTCTGTCACATATACGTACTAAACAACAGAAGTTAAATAAGTGAAGGAGATGAAAAGGAAACATCTGTCCACATTAATCCATATTTATTTGTAGAGAAAGAATCCCAAGACAAATTTGGATTTCAAAATCATAAATTTTGAAAACCAAATTATTGTGAGTCGTATTTACATATTTACTGTATGTCAGGTTGAGTAAGGTTATTGGAAGAAGCCTAAATACTAAAAATCTTGGCACAAACTCATCGATCAAGTCACCTTTCAAATCATCCGTTTGGGAGCTTAGATATATGTAGATACATGCTTAGAGTTAGATACAATTACAGATTCGCAGAGGCCATAATCAAGAAGTCAAGTCCATTACATAGATGCACGCGTTAAACTTTCCATATGTGATATTGTTGACCTCTAACCGGCCTTTGCTGATTGAACTCATTATAAAAGAAAGCATGATGTACCAGGAGACCAGAAATACGTAGGACTGTCTAGTGTATAGCATTAGGACCCTCGCTTTGTCATTTTAATGTCACAGTGTCAAAGCAATCAAAACCCAGTTTTCCTCCTACAACATATAATATGGAGCAATTTGTTAATTATTTGAACAAGATTAGAGTCGCCAGAGGGTATAATGGACCAAAGACGTGCGACGGGTCACGTAAGCCAGACATCAGGCTATTTGAGAAAAAAATTGCTGTCATGGATTTCCCAAAGCGTCTTTTATGGTATCCTTTCATTTCGCCAGAATTGCATGCCGTGCCTGCTTCAGATCACGTGTGAATGTAGTCCTTTTCTTAAGTACTTACGGAGTTACTTTTGTTGAATCTGCAAAAGTACGTTTCGTAAGAATCTTTTTTTCGGTGTTTGTTTTTTTTTATATTAATGATGTGACGAGCTAATCGTTTACCTGATGTTAAACGACACGGCCGCCCATAACAGAACAGTGTTACACAGAACTCCAAAATTTAAAGTAAAATAAAAATATTCGTTTACGGTGATTGTAAATTAAGGTGTATTTAGCATCGACTCTGCACAAAACTTTTGGCAAACGATTACTTTAAATTCTACAAATTTACCGATGTATAAATTGTATCATCATCATCATCATCATCATCATCAGCCTGTGTTAGTCAACTGCTGGACATAGGCCTCTCCCAAGGTACGCCATTGAGCCCGGTCTTCAGCTCTTCTCATCCAATGACTGCCAGCCACTCGGCGCAAGTCGTCGCTCCACCTAGTCGGCGGGCGTCCTACACTACGTTTGCCAAGTCGCGGTCTCCACTCAAGGACACGCTTTCCCCAACGGTTGTCGGTTCTGCGGCAAATATGGCCAGCCCACTGCCACTTCAGTTTGCTAATTCGATAGGCTATGTCGGTGACATTAGTTCTCTGACGGATCACCTCATTTCTGATTCGATCCTTCAGAGAAACTCCAAGCATAGCCCTCTCCATAGCTCTCTGAGCGACTTTAAGTCGGTGGACTAGCCGCACTGTGAGTGTCCATGACTCGGCTCCGTATGTCATAACCGGTAGGACGCACTGGTTGAATACCTTTGTTTTTAGGCATTGAGGTATTCGCGACGAGAAGACTCGACGAAGCTTACCAAATGCTGCCCAGCCCAGCTGAATTCTTCTATTCACTTCTTTCTCGAAGTTGTTCTTACCTAGTTGGAGCGTTTGCCCTAGGTATACATATTCCTGAACAACTTCAAGCTTCAAGCCCAACATGATGATCATATGATGATCATCAGAGGAAATGAGATGTCAAAAGGAGTAAATTTAAATATAATCAGTAGATTAGTTCACATATCAGTTGTAGAATCCTTCCGTATATGTAATTTTGATGCGAATCACGGTTGTCTATTGTTTGCCATAATAAATCCAGTCAGCTGAGAGCCGAGCTGTCGATGATGGGAGTATCAATGAATTTAGCATCACATGGGATTAATTGATCTTTAGGATAAATAAATAATAAATAAATAAATAAAACTTTGTTGTTCACACAGGTAGCAAGGGAGATACATAAACTTATAGTATATTTGTTTTGCGTAAAATTATTGTGTATATACAATGTACCTCAGTCGAAAGCGCTGTCCCTCACACTAGGTAGAACCTGTATAGTGAGGTCACAGGAATCTCCTTTGGAGACAAAATTGTACACACATATAGCAACTGGTGTTGTTTCAAATATCACTTAAAAATAAAATAACATATCAGATTAGGATCAGATAAATGTTTATGGGAATTGAGATCGGTTTGGTGTGTTCCTTTAGGTCCTATTGTATGATTTATGATCATCGATCACCAGTTACCATCATGGCATTTATCATATTTTATCCTACGACTAAAACTGTTATGTCTACAAAGTGGAATTATGCGAACTTAGGAGCGTATCTTTGACTACACCAACTACACTACGCCACAGTTGATAGTCATACAAATTAACAAAAGTAAATAAATTCTACAATAGAAATTGTTGTATACCACAAGTTTTACGTAACAAATAGAACAATATCATTGTTATTTCATTTTCAAATTTGTCATCTGTATTCTTATCTTTGGTCGCTATTTTAAACAATTCAAGTGGTGCAAAGAACAAAGACGATGAAAATATCTCCGGTAAGAACGATGAATCCTCGTGTTTTGTTGAAAACCAAATTTCCGAATGTTTATTTTTAACCACGGCATTGGAGACCGTGTTTGTCGCAGCTTCCGGCTACGGGAAACCTTTCTTTATTCCATACGCAATAAACTTGCAGAAACCTGTGTTCTTATCTTTGTAACCACTTTACAGGCGTAGATTAGAAGCCATTCGGCCGGTAGCTTATACACCTGCAATTGTGTGTGTATGAATAATGTAAACAACGTGGCGTGGTGGCGTGGCTGTCTGCGCACACGCAATCGCACACGCCATTCGCTTGTTTACGCGAGTTCTATATTCGAATAGTTTCGTTCGCGTTCGATCGACCAGTTTCGATCAGACGCTCGGCGCGTGAGGACGCGCCGGCAATAGCTCCGCACAGAAACGCGATTAAAAAATACTTGCGCTCGGTTACAGTGATTGCTATTTGCGCAGTTTGTTTATTTGCGTGTGATTAATTGAACTGAAGGATAACTAAAGTGATAGTGTTGTGAATATGACGGAACAAAAGTGTTTGGCTCCCGTTGAGGATGATTTAGGTAGATATTTATTGTTTTTCTTTGTTTTTCACGTGTGTGCGCGTATCATAAGAGTTTTAATTTATGCCGTTATTTATGATATAATCACAATAAAAGTGGTTTGTTTATAAATTATCTAGTCGTTATGATTGTTTTGCCGGTACAAGCCGGTATTGCGTTATTTTTTTTTTATGTTAAGGAATGACGTGCGAGCTATCCGTTCGCCTGATGTTAAACGACACGGCTGCCCATATCAGCTGCAGTGTCACTCGGAACTCGTAAAGTATAGAGCTTCGCGTGACACTGCACTGCGCGCGTCATCCAGAGACATCAGCACAATCTAGTAATAAGATTACTAAACTGTGAAATCAGATCATAAAGTCTCATTTGCCCAGTAATTTCACTAGCTACAGTGCCCTTCAAACCGGAACACAGCAGTGCTTGCGCACTACTACTTGGTGGTAGAATAACTGGCAAAGCGGTGGTACCTACCTAGACGAACTCTGCAGTTAAGTCCTACCACCTAGTAATGTTAATGTTACATGAGCTTTGCATTTTTAGAGGACGCAATTTTATTTTTGGGACATATGTGGGGGATCAATAGACTCTTAACCTCAAGTTTGTGGGGTCGTCACCCTTGTCCCCGGCCGCCATCTTGGATAAAGGGGTGAAAACACTTTTTTCGCGATATCGATACACAAGTCCCAAAAATAAAATTACGTCCTCTAATAAATGCAATATTCGGTCCTTAAATTGTAACATTTCAATGGACTATTGAGACTATTGGTGTCTTTATTTGATTTTTCCGTATTTTTGGACCAATGCTTTTAAGAGTTTGAAGAGTTATAAATACTTGCAGTATATTTATATAATACATACATTTTAGTAGATTGCTTTTGACATTGTCTGACTGTCTGTCTGTCTGACCTTGGCTTTTGAACTACTTATAATTGAGGCCATGAGAGCCAAAGTGGCCTAACTGCATTATTGATTAACATGTAGGCTACATTTTATCGCGGAAAAGTGAAATTTTCCCGTAGGACGAGCAAATAATTAAAATACTTTTTATCCGCGGGTAGAACCGCGGGGCGTAACTAGTGAATTCATAAATCGACTGGCCCGATAGCTCAGTTGGTAGTACCCCTGTCTTCTGAACTGTGGGTTGTGGGTTCGATTCCCACCCAGGACCAACATTTGTGTGATGAACATCGATGTTTGTTCTGTGTCTGGGTGTTATATTTTATTTATATGCATGTATTTACAAACAAGAAGTATCTAAGTATTGTATCAGTTATCCGGTTATCATAGTACAAGCTTTGCTTAGTTTGGGGCTAGATGGCGTTGTGTGAGATGTCCACACATATTATTATCATAAAAAAACCTTATCTAACAATTATCCGCTTTCAACGCGTGACCTTCAGCTCTAAACGATCAAGGCAACTTCAATAGTTGCTCAAAACCGGTCCCATTCCATAGCGGGATTATAAATTACTGTCCGATGTGGGCCTGTATACTAAAGGTGCAAGTTTGTAGACGCCACGCACGCTTTGATTGGGCTTATGCTGTTAGTCAATATCGACCTTTACAGCGTCACCGGGCGGGAGGGCAGGCCCTTAAGGCGCCCAGCCGTCAAAAGTGGGAGGCAACTGACGGGCACCCCTGGGGTGCGAGCTTCAGCTTGAGCCGTAGCCGGGATAAGAGGATCAAGAAGACTACGTCCACTGGAAGAGTGGACCCTATGGACAGTCGCGACCGTTCTAGCTAACCTACGGGGGGTACGTCGACCTCGCCAGCGGGGTCGGTTCTGTGAAGAATTTTTTCATAGATAATTCAACCCCCAATTTCACACTCTTAGGGGTGGAAATTCGAAAAATCTTCACTTAGTGGATACCTACACTTTACAAAGAACACACCCTCCAAATTTCAAGTCTCTATCACCAGCGGTTTAGGCTGTGCGTTGATATATAAGTCAGACAGTCAGGACTTTGAATTTGAATTTTATATGTATACAGTCGCTATTTACCCTGGATTTTTTTAGTTTTTTTTTTTTTTTTACTTCAACCTTGTCTAGCATTTGATCGCGCTCTCACCTGATGGGAAGTGACGATGCGATCGAAGGTGTAGCATGCTATCCAAATAAATACCTATTCACTCTTCTCTTGAACACGCCCGGGTCATATTTCGCCGGAAACAGAAGCTGGCAGGACATTCCATTCCTTAGCCGTTCTAATTAAGAACGTGGAATCAAATCGCTTGGTACGAATGGATGGTATTTCGACCACGAAAGGATGGCGCTTAGCCGAGCGTCTAGTAGTCCGGTAGTGGAATGGTGATGGGAGAATGAGATCATGCAGTTCTTGAGCGCATTCGCCATGGTGTAATCTGTAAAAGAACGACAGACTTGCCACCTTACGTATATGTAAGCAACTGTCCCTTAGATAACACTAACAGAACGAACAGTTTTGAACCACAGCTCATACGTACTCCAATCTCCAAAGATGACTTCATGTGAGAAACAAACAAATTCATTATGCGTCCTATCTTTGCTTTGTGTATACAGTTTATTAACCCGGACGGTGTCAAGCGTGTGATGATAATAATAATATATAATAATATGTGTGGACATCTCACACAACGCCATCTAGCCTCAAACTAAGCAAAGCTTGTATTATGGGAACCAGATAACTGATACAATACTTAAACACTTTTTGTTTGTAAATACATACATAGAATACAACGCCCAGACACAGAACAAACATCGATGTGCATCACACAAATGTTTGTCCTGGGTGGGAATCGAACCCACAACCCACAGTTCAGAAGGCAGGGTTACTACCAACTGAGCTATTGGGCCAGTCAAAGGTGTGATAATAGCACATTATGATATGCCTTGAGCCTCTTTATAGTTATTGTCTGATAAGGATGACGGTACAGGTTGTCTGGAAGAGATCACTCTTAGAGATAAGACCGCCCATTGTACCTATCTTATTACATGATTCTATTTTTTTTTTGTGTTTTGGCTCCACACTTTTGTGTATTTAGCCAGTGTCAAGTAATTGATAATTTATTTAGTTAATGATATTTCACGCAAATATGTGTCAAGTCACAGTCGAAGACATCAAGTCAAGTCATAGTCTAGTCTAGTCATACTCCTAGTAAAGTGGTGGCAACTTTACCAGAAGCTTCTATGGAGTTTTGGAAACAACACGAAAAGAAACGTTTCACCATCATTATACCACTTTCCCACACTCGCGCCTGTAATTCAGCACTTGAATAAAATGCCACCAATTTTATGCACTAACACTGAAAATAACACAAGTTTTGGAAAATAATACAAAATTCCTCGTGATTCTATTTTCTATTTATTTTTGGTGTCAATAAAGCGTTTTGTATTGTATTGTACAGGAGCTTACATCTTTGCCTTTGATACATCTCGCGCAAAACTTTATGAGCTCTCGGAAGTTAGCGCGGATGGCTGCGCAGCACGCATATTATAGTTATTGTATGGCCGCTCTTACAATGCACTCTACTGTACCACGCGCAGTTTGGTACTCGGTAACTTCCGAGAGCTCATAAAGTTTTGCGCGAGCTATACGCAGGTCACGATCATGCGTGGACCACAGTTTTTTTTTTTTTTTTTTTGTTTTTTTATGTGTGGACATCTCACACAACGTCATCTAGCCCCAAACTAAGCAAAGCTTGTACTATGGGAACCGGATAACTGATACAATACTTAGATACTTTTTGTTTGTAAATATACATATAATACAATATAACACCCAGACACAGAACAAACACCTATGTTCATCACACAAATGTTTATCCTGTGTGGGAATCGAACCCACAACCCACAGTTCAGAAGGCAGGGTTACTACCAACTGAGCTATCGGGCCAGTGGACAGATCACACAGAGAACAGCCTCTGTTATGTTGTTGTTGAGCAGGTCGGCTCATAACCTGGAGACGGCGGGTTCGTTTCCCGCGGCAGCACAAGTATTTGTGCACAGAAAAAAAACTGCAAATACTTGTTTTGTGTCTGGGTGTTGTGGGACCATGGGGTCCTTGTAGTTCCTGGGTCCTTAGACACAGGGAATCCTAGTTAGGGTCCAGGATCTATGGATATGACGTGTGATAAATATGCATGGCTCTTTACATACATAACACTATCACACTAATATAAAGGCGAAAGTTTGTATGTGTGTATGTTTGTTACTCCTTCACGCTCAAACGGCTGAATGGATTTGGATGAAATTCGATACCAAGATAGCTTATAAACTGGATTAACATATAGGCTACATTTTATTACGGAAAAGTGAAATTTTCCCGTACGATGAGCAAATAATTAAAATACTCTTTATTTGCGGGTGAAACCGCGGGGCGCAACTAGTAATACATACAAAAGACACCTGTCAAGCTTGGTCATTATGATCCTATAGGGAAAAGCGTATGCTAAGCAGTGGACGCAAAAATGTTACAGCCTTAATTATAAACGGGTATTAGTCTCGGATTAGTTACATCAGCTTTTGTCCTTTTTTTGCTAGTGGAATATTTAGCTGGATCGAAAGAGACAAAAGATGGTGTAACTAGTCTAAAGCTAGTTCGTGTTTATTAATAAGGCTGTTAAGGTTTCATGTTTAATTAACGACACAACAAACAAAACAATATTTTGTTATGAAGTACAATTCTCGTATACTCAATTTCTTTGAAGGTCCTTTTGACCGTAATTAAAATAAGTACGAAAACAAAAAAAATCGTGTGATCTAAAATTGGGGTTCTTCGTAGTAAAAACCCCTAGAAAAGGGGTTTTTTTGCGGTTGAGCACACTGCAAATAAGGTAAAATTTCCGGAGATAATTAGAATTTATTTTTTGCTACCTACCCGGTTTCTTGACTTGCAAGTAAAGAAACCACAATACAAGAATTTAATTCGTTCTTTTCCTTAAATGTATGTACTTAAACCATACTATAGAATAATAGTATTATGGTGCAAATCATTTTTTTTTCGATCCCTCCTAAAATTATTAGATAACAGCCAAAATGTCTATGTAACGGTACACACAGCGCGGGCACCGGCTGAGTGCTTTGTAAATGTTTCGTAGGGAATAAAACACCTGCTTTGTTCAATGTTACAAGGCTTTTCTTTAAAATTTGAATTCGCAGTAATTTGATAATATCGAGATTTAATTTTTTTTGTGTTTTTTTTTATGTTCGTTAATGCCGTGGCAAGCTAACCGTCCGCCTGATGTTAAGCGACACGGCTGCCCATATCAGTTGCAGTGTCACTCGGAACTCTAAGTGTAGAGTTTCGCGTGACACTGCACTGCGCACGTCATCCAGAGACATTAGCACTATCCAGTAAGATTACTAGACTGTGAGATCGGGTCATAAAGTCTCATTTGCCCAGTAATTTCACTAGCTACAGTGCCCTTCAAACCGGAACACAGCAGTGCTTGCACACTACTGCTTGGCGGCAGAATAACTGGCAAAGCGGTGGTACCTACCTAGGCGAAGTTTGCAGAAAAGTCCAACCTAGTAAACTTTTAAATTTTATTTTAAAAGTACTTTTGGTATTCGGCGCTCTACGAAACCGACCAGTGAGAGACAGAGACAAAGCTCCACGAAGCCTGTCTATACCTATATCTATCTAAGAGAGACAGAGACGACAAGATCTACGTAGCCGACTATCTATCTAAGAGAGACAGAGACGACAAGCTCTACGTAGCCGACTATCTCCCTGCGAGTGACAGAGACGACACTTTACGAAGTCTGTTATCGCAATGTGTTATTTACCGCAGGCTGTATGCGCCTGTATGAATACGATCCGCGTGCTCTAATTTCATTATCGCATTGTATCTAACTTTCCACAAGTTTGCTTATTTCGTTAGTGAGTTAATTGAATCGGCAAAGCGTTCTTGCACGCAACTCTGTGTTGCCAGCGCGGAACTGTAAATTATCCGGAGTGATTAAAAAACAACACCACACACAATTTCCACAAGTTTTGTTTCTATAAATTGAAACGTATCTTATAGCCTTATTAATAAACACGAACTAGCTTTAGACTAGTTACACCATCTTTTGTCTCTTTCGATCCAGCTAAATATTCCAGTAGCAAAAAAGGACAAAAGCTGAAGTAACTAATCCGAGACTAATATCCGTTTATTATTAATAATAATAATAATATGTGTGGACATCTCACACAACGCCATCTAGCCCCAAACTAAGCAAAGCTTGTGCTATGGGAACCAGATAACTGATACAATACTTAGATACTTTTTTGTTTGTAAATACATACATAGAAAACAATATGACACTCAGACACAGAACCAACACCTATGTTCATCATACAAATGTTTGTCCTGAGTGGGAATCGAACCCACAACCCACAGTTCAGAAGGCAGGGTTACTTCCAACTGAGCTATCGGGCCAGCCCATAAGGCTGTATGTGTACTGTCCGTAGGAACGTTGTTTTATTATGAGTAGAAAACATGACAATCATGCCACATTGGCTGTACAAAAGTGCATTATCACAGAGTGGTATGTGAGTATTAAGCATGTAGCAACTTGCTTAGGGTGTACTTAGTTCGGGACCTTTTTTTTAAAATCCAATCATAAAACTTGACTCTTGTCAAGTTTTAAATTTTTTTTTAAATCTTGAGAATTTTTAGAAATTGATTTTTTTCACCGGAATAACAATAATAATAACGCCCAACAAACACATACATAGATCCAGGACCCTAACTAGGATTCCCTGTGTCTAGGGACTCAGAAACTACGATGACCATGGTCCCACAACACCCAGACTCAGAACAAGTATTTGCGCTTTTTTTCTGTGCTCAAATATTTGTCCAGCCGCGGGAATCGAACCCGCCGCCTCCTGTTTATTAGCCGAACTACCACACCACAACACCACAACTTGTCAATTTGTTGGTGTTTGGAATAACACCAACTTTGGGGCTAATCCCTTAAACTGGCAACTTGATAATTTCCTTGTAACAATCAAGCATTGTTTTCACACGGTTCGTTTTGTATTAAGCAAATCTAATTTACATTTATCGCGAAGTTAACAACTGCGATACGGTAAACGATATTTTTTTATATAGTAAAATTCAAATTCAAATTCTTTATTGCAAAACACTTAATTAGATTACATGATAAAGTGAGCTCTGCCTTTTGCTTTAGTTATTAAACTGTGTTGCAAAAGGCGGGGTCTTCCCGTTAATGATCTAAAGGTTTTACAATAGTAGACTACGGTATTTATAACCTAATCATAAAAAAGTAAATAATTAAAAGCTTACAATTTACAATTTAGTAGTAGTAGTAGAAGTTACGATAATAAAAAAAAAATGAATCAACATTTTTAATTTACATTAAAAAAGCGTTTTGGAGGTTGTTCTATTGGGGGACTTATGGCGATTAATTAAGCATTAACTTAATTTACTAATAACTAACGTTTATAAATAACTAGCGGCCAGTCCCGGCTTCGCACGGGTGGACATTTATTTTTTACATTTTGGGTAACATTGTAGTTTTAGTAGGGATCCTTTCTTTCTTGCAATTAAAATATCCTATATTAATCAATGATAATGTAGCATACAAATGGTGAAAGAATTTTTAAAATCGGTCCAGTACTTTTTGTTTTTATTCGCTACAAACATACTGACATACAAATCTTTCCTCTTTATAATACACGAGCTTCTGCCCGCAGCTTCGCCCGCGGCGTGGCCTATGGGAAAATAATTCAACCACCCATTTCACCTTCTTAAGGATGGAATTTCGTAAAATCCTTTCTTAGCGGATGCCTACGTCATAACATCTACCTACATGCCAAATTTCAGCCCGATCCGTCCAGTGGTTTGGGCTGTGCGTTGATAGATCACTATGTGTCAGTCAGTCACCTTTGAGCTATATATATTTGGAAGAAAGATATCTAAATATTAGTATAGACTAGTTAGAAGTATAGATTAACACAGTTTTATACGCAGACGCAGTTTGACATCGAATTTGATCTGCAATTTTCAACTTTAATCAAAGTCCCGTAGAGACCGCCTCAAAAACTTTTCCTTGGACGCCGCCTTAATGTATATTTTGTAATTGTTACAGAATCATGGGTGGAATTAAACAACGGCGGCGGACTGGCCGCCGTCGAGAACGAGTACATCCGGCTGCTGAGGGAGGCTCAGCGTGAAAGCAGAGACTCATCCGTGCGTCACTCTCGGGCTTCTAGCGTCAAAGGCAGGTGAGGATCGAATGGATCAGTGGGACAGGGGAAACTACACTATATTGCAAAGGGGTTCGGTCGAAAATAACACTTCACTTTTTTTTTATGTTAAGGAATGACGTGACGAGCTAGCCGTTCGCCTGGTGTTAAACGATACGGCTGCCCATATCAGCTGCAGTGTCACTCGGAACTCTAAAGTATAGAGGTTCGCGTGACACTGCACTGCGCACGTCATCCAGAGACATCAGCACAATCTAGTAATAAGATTACTAAACTGTGAGATCAGATCATAAAGTCTCATTTGCCCAGTGATTTTACTAGCTACAGTGCCCTTCAAACCGGAACACAGCAGTGCTTGCGCACTACTGCTTGGCGGCAGAATAACTGGCAAAGCGGTGGTACCTACCTAGACGAACTTTGCAGTAAAGTCCTACCACCTAGTAAAACGAATCACTATTACTTACATTTACTCGGCTAGCATACTACACCTTCGATCGCATCGTCACTTCCCATCAGGTGAGAGCGAGGTCAAATGCTAAAAAAGTTTAAAGTAAAAAAAAACTATTTATTCAGCAACTTTGCACAGTCATCAATATCAGCAATTATATTGTCTTTACCTATGAAATTGCCGTTTTGTTTGAAAAAAGTTAAAGTTTTTTTTTTCCGAACTTATTTATTTCTTTTATTCAAAGTAATCACCCCTGCAATCAATGCATCTTTGCCAACGCTGTGGCAGTTTATGGATGCCCTTCTTGAAAAAATCAGCAGGACGGGAGACAACAAACTCTTCAAAGGCGTTTTGTACTGCCTCTCGGGAATTGAATTTTTTTCCCCCTAAAAAGTTGTCCAAATTTTGGAAAAAGTAATAGTCGGTAGGCGCAAGATCTGGTGAGGGTGATTGGATGAGGGAGAGCTTCCAAACCCAACTCATGCAGCTTAGAGACGGTCTGTTGTGCAGTATGGGGTCGCGCGTTGTCGTGAAGTAGCAGTGGAGACGACCGATTGACCAAATCTGGTTGCGGACGTGCGAGTTTCGCCATCATTTTGGTCAGTTCTTCAATGTACACATCTGCAGTAATGCTCTCGCCGTTTTGTAAAAAGCTGTGATGAATCACACCAGCACTAGACCACCAAACTGTGACCATCACCTTTCTAGGGGTCATTTTTCGTTTTGCACATTGCTTTGGTACCGAACCAGGATCTAACCAACTTGCTCAGCGCTTTCGATTGTCAAAAAGAATCCATTTTTCGTCGCACGTAACAATTCGGTTCAAAATTCCTTCATTTCTGTGCCTGTTAAGCAGCGCAAGGCAAGTCTCGACGCGTACGTTGCGCTGGCGATCGTTAAGTTCGTGGGGCACCCATCTATCAAGCTTTTTTATCTTGCCAATCTGTCTCAAATGGACCAATATTGTTTTGATGCTAACATCAAAAGCTGCTGCCAGCTCAGCTGTAGATTGAGATTCATCAGCTTCCACAATCGCCTTTAATTCATCTTTGTTGACCAAAGTTTCCGGACGACCACGAGGTTCATTTTTCAAGTCAAAATTCCCAGAACGGAACCGAGCAAACCAATAACGGGTTGTACGTTCGTTTGTACAGTTCTCTCCGTAAACGTCGTTGATGTTACGTGTCGTTTGTGCCGCGTTGGTGCCACGACGGAACTCATATTCCATAATTACACGAAATTTCAAAGTATCCATTATGAGGAAAAATGTTGAAATGTAATGAAAATACAACGCTAATCAATAAACAAAAGACTTATATTGTAAATAGAATGTCATATTTTTAAAACAAAATTAATTTGAATTTAGAATTCATAGCCAATCAAAACTTTTTTTTGTTTGAAAAAGTCTGTACTGCAATACGGCAATTTCATAGGTAAAGACCTATTATTTTTTTAAAATACATTTTGCATTAGCTTCTCTTTTCGCTTGATCACCCTTTGAGTGCTAATAACCAAGCATCGCCCGCGTGGCCTATAGGAAACAAAAAATATTTTTTTTTCATAGATAATTCAACCACCAATTTCACCCTCTTAAGGGTGGAATTCCGAAAAACCCTTTCTTAGTAGATACCTACACTTTACAAAGAACACACCCTCCAAATTTCAAGTCTCTAGGACCAGCGGTTTAGGCTGTGCGTTGATATATAAGTCAGTCAGGACTTTGAATTTTATATTTATAGAACATTGCAATATCACGCATCGAACTAAAATAATATAATTTTCCGCTTGTAAATTGAATTCTAACGTACTGAAAATATAAATTGAAATGCAACCCTCACCGGTTTAAACAAAGCAAAAGAGTCAATATTTCAAAGGGTTAGTCATCCCCACGCTTCATGTAAAGACCTCCCTTTGTCCAATTTTTCACTCACACAAAGAAGTTTCGTGATTCATTCATTCGTGCCGACAACCTTCAACTGTAGTATGTTCTCCTGGTACTTTATTCTAAAACGCAGACGTAGGCCTATGTCTTCGCAGACTATTAATTTAAAAAATGTTTTATGGACATTCGTTACAAAATTGAAGTATTTCTCCAGCCTCTGTGGTGTGGTGGTTGAGCAGGTCGGCTCATAACCCGGAGGTGGCGGGTTCGATTCCCGCGGCAGGACAATATTTGAGTACAGAAAAAAAGCGCTTGTTCTGAGTCTGGGTGTTGTGGGAGCATGGTCCTCGTAGTTCCTGGGTCCTTAGACACAGGGAATCCTAGTATGGTCCATGATCTATGCGTGTGATCGTTTGGCGTTAGTATGTATTATTATTGTTACAAGTATAGAAAATACCAGTGTCGTGTAGTCGTTTATAATAATGATTATGAATTTGGTATCTTTATATCGCGGTTAATTAAGACTCGATAATTAATTTATCGTTTAGCCAAATGACCTGCTCACTTTAGAGTGCGTGATCTTATTATAAATCAAGTCCACGTTCTATATCGGATTGAAAAAAAAGTTCATAGGAATATGGGCGGCTGCATATGTTAGGTTTCCGCTCGGTTTTCCTTATACGGAAACCTACTAAAGGTTTCCGTGTCAGGAAAACCGAGCGCATCGGTTAACTTTCCATAGGGTATAGGATACCAGCGTAACACAATCAGACACCGACCCCGCCGGCGAGGTCGACGTACCCCCCGTAGGTTAGCTAGAACGGTCGCGATTTTCCATAGGGTCCACCCTTCCAGTGGACGTAGTCTTCTCGATCGTCTTATCCCGACAACGGCCCAAGCAGGCTCGCACCCCAGGGGTATTGACCCTAGTTGCCTTATTTTTGATGGCTGAGCGCTTTATGCGCCTGCCCTCCCGGTGACGCTGTAAAGGTCGATTGAGACCAATAGCCCGTCAAAAAAAGAGCACGGGTCAAAGAGCCTAACAAAAGACTATTAAAATCTACTTAGCTAACCAACATTTTTTCCCGTGTTTTCTCTTAGGTACGTTTGTTAAATTCATGTCAACTTGGCAGATCTAATGTGATATACTGAATTACTGAACGTTAATTGGCTGTCTGTTGATCATCGACTGTGTTTAATCAATGTTTTTCTTTTTATTTTCTACTAGTTGCTCCGCCCCGGCTTCGCACGGGTGAATTACTAAAGCGCGGTCGAAAGGGATAAAAAGCATCCTATGTCCATCTCCTGGCTCTAAGCTACCTCCCCACCATTTTTCAGCCAAATCAGTTCAGCCGTTCTTGAGTTATAAATAGTGTAACTAACACGACTTTCTTTTATATATACCCTCTGTAAACTGGCCTGACTCTGCCTTGAACGGTTAGAAAACCTCATTAACCTATCCCTTGGTTCTACAAACTCTCAAGGTATGAACAGCCAGTTTAAGCTAAACCTTGTGCACCAAAGGCCTGGTGTATATTTTAGAGCACAACTTATAGTGGTCCTAAACTAAACATAACACCACATTTTACTCCCTTAAGTGTTGATATTTCAAAAACTGTGAAGTGTATAAGTATTGTTGACTGGCCCGATAGCTCAATTGGTAGTAACTCTGCCTTCTGAACTGTGGGTTGTGGGTTCGATTCCCACCCAGGGCAAACATTTGTGTGATGAACATAGGTGTTTGTTCTGTGTCTGGGTGTGATATTGTATTCTATGTATGTATTTACAAACAAAAAGTATCGTAAGTATTGTATCAGTTATCTGGTTCCCATAGCACAAGCTTTGCTTAGTTTGGGGCTAGATGGCGTTGTGTGAGATGTCCTCACGTTATTATTATTATTATTATTATTGTATCGGTTATCTGGTTCCCATAGTACAAGCTTTACTTAGTTTGTGGCTAGATGGCGCTGTGTGAAATGTCCACAAATATTTATTTATTGTGAAAATCATTTTTTTTATTTAACGCTTGAAAGCATATTAATATTAAATTTAACGCTCGCTGGTACCAGGCGCACAGTCCTAAGAGGAGATTGTCTTCAATCACCTTCTCACAAAAAGTGAAAACATTAATGAAATCAATGTACCAGACTGTTATAAACGCGCGGATAACCCTGAACGTGCCCCAGCTTAATGTCAAGCGCGAACTCGGGGCTATATTCCCGGAGGTGGTGGGTTCGATTCCCGCGGCAGGACAAGTTGTGCATAGAAAAAAGCGCAAATACTTGTTCTGAGTGTTGTGGGAGCATGGTCTTCGTAGTTCCTGGGTCCCTAGACACTGAGAATCCTAGTTAGGGTCCGGGGTCTATGTACGTGATCGTTGGGCGTTATTTATTATATTATGCGTATTTTATTGTGAAAGCATGTTAATATTAAATTTAACGCTCGTTGGTACCAGGCGCACAGTCCTAAGAGGAGATTTTACTAGGTGGTAGGACTTTATTGCAAAGTTCGTCTAGATAGGTACCACCGCTTTGCCAGTTATTCTGCCGCCAAGCAGTAGTGCGCAAGCACTGCTGTGTTCCGGTTTGAAGAGCACTGTAGCTAGTGAAATTACTGGGCAAAAGAGACTATGATCTGATCTCACAGTTTAGTAATCTTATTACTAGATTGTGCGGATGTCTCAGGATGACGTGCGCAGTGCAGTGTCACGCGAACCTCTATACTTTAGAGTTCCGAGTGACACTGCAGCTGATATGGGCAGCCGTGTCGTTTAACATCAGGCGAACGGCTAGCTCGTCACGTCATTCCTTAACATAAAAAAAAGGATTGTCTTTAATCACCTCAGTGAAAACATTCATAAAATCAATGTACCAGGTTTGTTATAAACGCGCGGATAACCCTGAACGCGCCCCAGTTTCATGACAAGCGCGAACTCGGGGTTATATAATAATTATACAAACAAAACGTTATAAAGATAAGGGTATCATAAAGTGATACAAGTTTATTTTTAGTTTTGAAAGCTGCATTTGATCGCATGTACTATGCGTCCGCGCATGCAAACTTATTATAGTTATACGGGGCCTGTACGCAGTGAATTAAATAAATATTTCAAATAAAGAGATGATGCTTCGTAAAGTTGTATATTGGTTGTAAAGGTAAACAACTAATGTCATAGTAAAAATATAAACAACGAGCTTCTGCCCGCAGCTTCGCCCGCGGCGTGGCCTATGGGAAAATAATTCAACCACCCATTTCACCCTCTTAAGGAAAAATCCTTTCTTAGCGGATGCCTACGTCATAACATCTACCTGCATGCCAAATTTCAGCCCGATCCGTCCAGTGGTTTGGGCTGTGCATTGATAGATCACTATGTCAGTCAGTCAATCAGTCAGTCACCTTTGAGTTATATATATTTAGAGATTATAAAAGTGCCAGTAATATAGATTACTACAAAACAGCTTTTTACAAAGAAAACGTTATTCTCCATTGCACCACACTACTGTCAAATTACTTTAAACGATAGGACGAATTCCATAAATGAACTTTCAACCAATCAGAAAGCGCGTGTATACACTTTGTTTCGGTACGTCCAATAGTTAGGGTCCAGGATTTATTTCTTTGTATCATTGGACGGTATTATTAACATCAGGTGAAATACTAGATCGTCACATCATTCATTAACATAAAAAATGTAGGGCTCGAACCCACTAAACCTCCTCCCCCCCTCTCCCCCCACCCCTGGATCCATCCGATGGGGCGAGACGGGGTCGCGCTAGCATAAACCATGTCGCCCCGGCGGCGACCCCTTTTTTTTGGCCCCTAAAAATCCTGGATTCCATCTGCCCTGGGTGGAACAGGTGGATATGTGGGAATTTCCGTCCAGAGTGGACGGCCTACACCCAAAAAAACCGGGGTCCTGCATCCTGCCGCATTACTAGTAGGACTGACGTGGTCGCCGCCGCATCCGGCTTCATCCTCACCGTCGAGACGTGACGTCGACGGGGACATCTCGGGGGCGCACTGAGGACTCGTGCGCCGTCCGGCTAGGGGATCTTATGCAAGCGGGCGAAGATTACCCACTCGTCGCCCGCTCAGATCCCATCACCGACGTCCCGGACCCGGGGCACTAGGCCCCGGATCAACGGACTTCGGCGCTTCTTTCGCCCGCGCCTCAGCAGACTGGCTAGGAGTCGAAGCGGCCTTACGGTCCGCCCTCGCTCCGCGCCTTCTCCCCCTCGGTTTGGGTGTCAGGGATATACACCCCTTCCCACCCATGCGGTGGTCGGCCTTGCGGCTCGCTGCGGCACAGAGCACACAGTGAGCCGCGGCCGAACACTCGCAGGCCACGTGGCGAGGCTTCCCGCAGCGATAACAAAGATCCGGCGGCGATCCCTGCTCTAGAGCATTTTCGCTTGTTTACATTATGCACGTCGGATGCTTGACTATATTATTCATTCTACGGCTAGAACGGCGCGACGCAAAACATCCCGTCAGACCGGGTGAACCGGTCCGACGGAAAGCTAGACAGTCGTACGATATTTACATTTGAATTTGATCATGTAGAATAAGTTTCCTTTTTCAACGTTTTTTACTTAAGTTGGCCTGTGTGTTTGTCAATCATAAATACGTAACGATTTACTATTTTTATACTCGAAAGTATATATCTACTTTCACATTTGTCCCATGGAAAATTCACTAAACCACGTCTGGTGGTATGGTTACTTTTCCTTAACAACAGCCTCTGTGGTGTTGTGGTTGAGCCGGTCGGCTCATGACCCGAACCAGACCCGGTGGCGGGTTAGATTCCCGCGGCAGGACAAGTATTTGTGCACAGAAAAAAAAAGCGCAAATACTTGTTCTGAGTCTGGGTGTTGTGGGACCATGGTCCTCGTAGTTTCTGGGTCCCTAGACACGGAATCCTAGTTAGGGTCTAGGATCTATGTATGAGATCGTTGGGCGTTATTATTATTATCTAATAAATATATATATAACTCAAAGGTGACTGACTGACTGACATAGTGATCTATCAACGCACAGCCCAAACACTGGACGGATCGGGTTGAAATTTGGCATGCAGGTAGATGTTATGACGTAGGCATCCGCAAAGAAAGGATTTTTCGAAATTCCACCCTTAAGAGGGTGAAATGGGTGGTTGAATTATTTTCCCATAGGCCACGCTGGTTAGAACTAGATGGCGTTGTGCACCACTAAAACACGTAACACGATAGTTCACGATATCTTGCTGTGCTACCAAGTGTATTAATGAAAGAGCTTTTCCCTCGCAATCCGAAGTTGTTTTATTTCGGAGCGCTTTTCAGGACGATGTGGTTGCTGGTTTTAGAGAAAGTTGTAACATAGTTCAATAGAAATGTGAAAATAGAACTAGTGTTTTTTTTTAAATTTGACAGCTGTCAGTTGGAGTCGATTCTCCATAAGGTTGAAAGGTAGTACTTTCTTTAGAACTACTTTCCGAGTATGAGTAATGAAAAGGAATTTTACAAATCGGTTTACAAACGACGGAAATCTGGGCTAACAAACATTTTAAAAAATGCAGCTCAATTGAAAGGAAAATTGCCTCCTTTTTTATGTGAAGACTTTTTTAAGGGCGGAAATACCCTCGCGAATCCTTGTCATCACTGGGGTGATGGCGGGACTTGAACCCACTCAAACCCCCCACCCCCGATCCGTCCGCCGCCGGAATGGGGCGAAATGGGGTCACGCTAGCATTCACCACCCATGTGATATAATCTTGACCAATCCATCTTAATGAATGTATTTTTTATTTGTTATTTCCAGCCCGAAATCTCCTCCCAACAGCCCCAACTTAGAGCCTTCGACAGAGGACGAACTGAAAGGAGTGTACATCAACTGCTGGAGAGTAAGTCTTTCCATATCTAAATATATAATAACGCCTTCCGATTACATACATAGATCCTGGACCCCCTAAAGATACCCTGTATCTAGGGGCCTAGGAACTACGTGGATTATGCTTCTACAACATCCAGACACAGGACAAGTATTTGCCCTTTTTCATGTAAGTCCTGCCACGGAATTTGAACCCGCCGCCTCCGGGTTATGAGCCTGAAGCACCAGATGCTGTCATTACAACAGCAATTTTGTTTGATTTAGTTTCATGCATTAATGAAGAAACATGTATTCTTAATCTAACCCGGTTTCCTCGCAATTTTACATACAAAATCTGCATGATATTATCCGAGACCCCCCTTTACCCTAAGTGAGATTGGTTGAGATTCGGCTCTCCCTTTAAACGTCTCACATAATTAATGGACGATCCCCTTTTATCCTACGTGAGATTGGTTAAGATTCGGCTTCCCCCTAAACATTAATTAATGGAGGCTCTCTAATCTCCCTTTATCTCACGCGAGATTGGTGGAGATTCATCTTCCCCCATAAACGCCTCACATAATTAATGGACGCTCTCTAATCCCCTTATAACCTACGTGGGTGGGAACGATTGTGTGGTATTTGGCTCGCCCCCTCCCCCCTAAACGCCTCACATAATTAATGGACGCTCTCTAATAGTCCTCCACCACTCATTTCTAAATGGTTTCGTTTCCAGGATGATTCCAACGACTGGGTATGGGAATGGAGCAGTCGGCCGGATCAGTTGCCGCCGAAGTGAGTACATATCACACTAATACATTTACATACTCGAAAATTTGTGTGTGTTTGTTCTATCTAAGCTGCAAGGGCTAAACGGATTTGAATGAAATTTGTAATAGGGATAGCTTATATGCTGGATTAACATATCGTATACTTTTTATACTTGGGTGATCTGTTCGTTGCGCAGGATTCGTTTATTATAAGCTTAGGTTGGGGATAAAGTTTTTGATGTAAAACTTCTTTACGCACACTTGACTTTGGTTCACGTAGAACTCCATTAAATTAAAAAGAAATTCATTGTCAACATAACAAAGTTAAATGGAAGTTTTGGCGGGAAAACAAAAAAGATCGTGTCACCGCATTGTATTATTTTCCAAAACTTGTGTTATTTTCAGTGTTAGTGCATAAAGTTGGTGGCATTTTATTCGATAAGTGCTGGATTACAGGCATGAGTGTAGGAAAGTGGTATAGTGATGGTGAAACGTATCTTTTCGTGTTGTTTCCAAAACTCCGTAGAAGCTTCTGGTAAAGTGGCCATCACTTTACAAGGAGTATGACTTGACTAGACTATGACTTGACTTGATGACTTGGACTGTGACTTGACATACATATATGTTACTTAACTCGAAAAAATATCAATTACTTGACACTGGCTAAATACACAAAAGTGTGGAGCCATACCAAAACAAAGAAAAATAAAGTTAAATATTACATTATGTTGGTATGTCCGGTAAAATGACAACTTACAATGTGTCAAGATGGCGACATTATCATTAAACAAAGCAAAAACAAAGTTATACCGGCCGATAGATGGAGCTGAAGAAGTTTTACTTCAGTCGAGTGGTCTACAGCACGCTTTTTTTTTTAAATTATTTTAAAATATAGTCTTTATCCCCAAGGGACTGGCGTTTCAAGCATCCGACGAATGCGCGCGGTCCGCCTTCGGCCACATCATCCATCGAAGTGTTGGAGCAACAACTCGTCGCGCCTGTAATGCAACAGGTGAGAATTAATATATATAGTATAATAAATATAATAAATATATTGTTCATGTCCTCTGTGATTCTGGTAGCCTAGTACTTTTATCCTATGTATCAGCCAGATGCTCGGTTCTTTGGTGATTCTTCCTATGTAGTTCTGGTAGCCTGGTACTTCTATCCTATGAGCAAGATACTCCATTATTTGTTGATCTCTACTGCAGTTCTGGTAACCCCCCCCCCCCCCCCCCCCCCATAGTGCTTACGTAATAGTTGAACGGCCCCTATATATTGATTATATATATTTATATATATTTATATATATAACAAGAGTCGTTGGTCCACAGAGCCACTGCCTCTCCGTCCGCCGCACTTGCCTGTTCAGTCGCGGCGCCATCGCCGCGGTGATTGTCACCAATATCGTTTCGCTACTACTCGGCGCTGGAATCGGGTTAGTATTTACTAGAGAGAGCAAGAACGACAGAGAGAGTAAGAAAGAGAGCGACAGAGAGAGAGAGAGTGAGAGAGAGAGAGCGACAGAGAGTGAGAGAGCGACAGAGAGAAAGAGAGCGAGAGAGAGAGCGACAGAGAGATAGAGAGAGAGAGAGAGAGAGAGAATGAATAAAATAATTAAAGAGAAATTATCCAGTCAAAGAGAGAAAATATCAAGTCAAATCCTGTTCAAATCAAGTAGTTCCTGGGTCCCTAGACAGGTTAGTTAGGGTCCAGGATCTATGTATGTGATCGTTGGGCGTTATTATAGAAGTTAAACTTTAAGCACGCTTGACTTGGGGAGTTAGCTAGCGAGGCGAATTGAAAGTTAGATCTCCATTGTTAAAATAAGAAAGTTAAAAATGTGTATTACTATGTCCGGTGAAATGACAAATTGTCAAGATGGCGACATTAACATTAAACAAAGTTATACCGGCCGATAGATGGAGCTAAACTAAAGAAGTTTCTTTTTTTAATTTTAAGATTTCGCTCCACACTTTTGTGTATTGAGCCAGTGTCAAGTAATTGATATTTTTTCAAGTTATCGATATTTCACGCAAATATGTGTCAAGTCATAGTCAAGTCAGTCTAGTCAAAGTCATACTCCTAGTAAAGTGGTGGCAACTTTACTTGAAGCTTCTATGGAGTTTTGGAAACAACACGAAAAGAAACGTTTCACCATCATTATACCATTTTTCCATACTCACGCCTGTAATCCAGCACTTAACGAATAGAATGCCACCAATTTTATGCACTAACACTGAAAATAAAACAAGTTTTGGAAAATAATACAATGCGGTGACGCAATCTTTTTCGCTTTCCCGCCAAAACTCAGTAGTTTTACTCAGTCGTGTGGTCTAAAGCACACTCGTTTTTTTTATTACATTTTTGTTTGTATTGTCCACAGAGTATGGTTGAGCAAGCGAGGCATGCTGCCGCCTAGACTGATTGCCATCAATTGAGCATTATGAGACTGATCGACCGGGGACCGTTGCGTGATAGAAGTTTCATTCGCACGCGTTCGCATATCCACAGTTATTCGATATCATTTAATTAATTTTATAAATACATCGATAACTGTACAAAAAACTTTAAAATTGAAAAAATGGTCATTTTGACACGTTCCGCCTGAGCCGAGCGTGTGAGCGAGAGCGCGGAACGAGCGGTAGAGAGGCACGATCGTCCTGACGTTATTAAAATGATCGTCCGTAAATCGACTTTACAGATTTATTTACTGATTTATTTTCAAATTGTCACGATTTTTTTCGCATTTGGATATATAATTGAATCTTTTTTCCAATTTTTTTTAATTTGTAGTTAATATATACTTGCGCTTAATTTGGGGAGTCAGCTGGTGAATGTGTGACGAGAGCGTTACGGAAATCGATCGGGAGAGGCGAACGAAAGTTCAACGGGAGAGAGTTTCGTATAGTTTCAAATTAATTCTTATGATCAAAAGCATAATGATTAAAAAAAAAAAACTGTATATTGATATGTTTTTGTAGGTGTAGCGCTACCATTTAGCCGACGACCTGTTCGACACAGCTGTCGTTCATATAAAAATTACCATTTTTTTTCAATTTTAAAGTGTTTTGTACAGTTATCGATTTATTTATAAAATTAATTAAATGATATCGAATGACAATTCGTATGTAGTAACAGACTGTCAGCGGAAGGGGATGAAATAGGGTTAAAAGTTAAATGAATATAATAAAAATTTGTATGTAGCATTAGATTTGTACCACTTTTGTATTTTTCTTACACACTAGTTCTCTATAGCCATTAATTTTTCTATGAAATAACCAATTTAGAAAATGGTTCCAAAAATCTCCGCTAGTGGCGGTATTGTGCTGAATTTCTCGGCGCGCTATTGGTTCGACAGCTGACTAAGATTCCACCAATCGGGAGTCGTGTATTTCATAACAACGCCATCTAGCCAGGCACACGGGAACTAATTGGTTTCAAGTTTTATAGAAAAATCCATGGCATTCTAAGCTTCAACTAGAAAGTAAATATTTTTATATAAAGAAAAGTTAGAATGTAAGTTTCAAATTTATTAAGAATTAGGGTTTGTGATCTTTTTTCTAAAAATATGCTTTTTTGTAAGCAAGCTGGGTGGAAATATTTTTAATTTTTATAACGACCAAACGGCCTAGTAACCATATTTTTGGTAACGCCACAGAATATGAGCAGAAATGTCAACGTTTGAACGACAAAACCATTTTAAAAACTAAAAACAGCTATCAACGCGATACATTGCGTGTTTCAATAGAAAGTATCATTACACGCGCGCAATTTAACAGCAATGTACGACGGTATATAATACACATCGCGATAGAGTCGGTTTCTTCTTTGGTAATGGCTTGCTATTGCTTCCCCCCCACGACAGCGGACGAGGGGGGGGGGGGAGGGACTTCTGGGCCCCCTTCGTAGATCGCTGTCACTCGTTCCTTTCATTAATTTTATATAGTTATTTACAATCATTCATACACCACTTACATTCATTTATTATTAGTCCTTACAATCACTAATACAGCTCTTACAATCATATACACTTACAGCTTTTACAATCATACAGTCCTTATAATCATTCATACTTACAGCGTTTACAATCACTCATACTGATCTTACAATCATACACACCTTAAGTTCTTTATACTTTACAATTCAATCCATAGACTTAGCCTCGGATCAATTATACAATTTCTACAACCATTCATAAAATTCTATAACTTCTCATTTCTGTTTCATTTACTACTTTTTTATCTGTAATTTAAACATTAAATCCTTTTTAACTGTTCAAATCCAACGAACACTATTGTAACGTCTCAAAAAATTAGAAAGAAAAGAAAGAAAAAACATTTATTCGTGACACACAACTGATAAAAAATACGTAACACAAAAACAATAAAACAATGCTACGTAGTGTCGCGAATGGGCTCCGACTCAGCATACAATTAAGGTCCTAAGACCCTAATAACTGATTTTCAGTCGGAACACATTTGTGACACCACGAACGTCAGGACATACTTAATTAATACAATAATTTTACTACATAAAAATTAAAAAAGTTTACATGCTGTAGACAAAAATACAATAAACAAGAACAAACATGAACAAGACATATAGGTATAATAATAATAATACTTTAATAAACATTAAAGTATTATTATTATTATATAATAAATATATTAATAATTAGAGAAATGTTTGTAAAACTGGCCTCCACAACACAGGGAATCCTAGTGTGGAGCCCGGGGCTCGAACAATAATATCTACTGTCAACTAAAATCATGACTTTGTATTTGATTAATTCACATACCTACTTAAGTAAGGATGATATTGTTATCGTTGCTATTGTTTGCTGAAATAAATCTAATTCTTAAATTCTTATGTCTCGCTCTAGTGTGACAGAGACGAAATTCTACAAAGACAACACTGTCTGATTGTTTTTCGAAGCTACCTATATGATACACTACCAGTACCTATATGATACGTTATCATAAATACGCTAAATAACATATATATGCTCTGTGGTAGGTATAAATATTAAAAATAATCCCACCCAGTTACTATTGTCTTTTAAAGCTAAATGTTTAGTCTCGCGTAGCATTTTCTACTCATATCTATTTTAATATGTATAGGTATAAAATAACTACAGAATTACTAAACTGTGCAGGTATAGAAGAATCACTCGGTGAAGTCACTTAAACAAATAGCGACTCTACTAGAACGCAATAAGGTTTAGTTCAGATCGCACAGCGATACAAGCCTACCTTGAACAGTTGCCTCTCGTTCTATCGCTGTAGCGCTGCTCTTCTTACGCGACTTAACGTAACGTTACTATGTAATTGTAGCGAGCTACCTAAAGCAAGGACTGAGCCGGGCCTTGGTATCACTTAATAAAAGCGAAGTAATACTAAAATTATAAAATTTTGAATAAAACTTCCTTACGCACGCTTGACTTGGGAAGTACACCAGTGAATGCGTAGCGAGGCGAACGGAAGTTGATTCATGTATATCCATTGCCAACATAAAAAACTTAAATATTTGTATTATATTATTATGTTAGTATGTCCGGTAAAATGTGAATTTACAATTGTCAAGCTGGCGACATTAACATTAAACAAAAACAAAGTTATACCGGCCGATAGATGGCGCTACACTAAAGAAGTTTTTCTTCAGTCGTGTGGTCTAAAGCACTTCCACAGTATTTGGAAGACATTTACGCTGCAATGATGGATCGATGGCTGTCTTTTTCTAATAATGTAGGAAATGCTCTCGTTAAAAAGAAATGGCAGATTATGATTTGGTGACACTCAAATGTTGCAAGTAACTTGTAGAAGTATAACGTGGGTTGTGAGTTGTTTGAGAGCCTCCACCTTTTTAGTAGTCGGTTAAAACGGATAGGATGGAGAATGTCTGTAAATATATTCAATATCTTGGTGTATGTAGAATTGTAGAACGTAATATATTGAGGTGCCACCAAATTTTTAACAAAAATTTTGCAAAATTGTTATAAAAATGTTAGTGCATCATTTTTGAAATATTCATGAAATGCAATCGTCAATATGTAGTGGTTTTAGATCTAACTAGAAAATTTTCACCCGCATGGTGAAAATTTTCCATACTAACTTTTTCTTTCACAAGAACCTTCTGAAAATAATAAATACAATAAAAAAAAAGAATTAGTGAGAATGTTCCATTCGTTAACGCGTAATGCGATGACCAAGGGAAATGGAGATTCATTTTTATATATACCTATCTAATTATAGTATTACTTTGTTCAAAAGTTTGGCGAAAAATAAATGTAAGCATTGTGGATTATTGCATAATATTAATGTGAAATGTTTGTCGATTTTGTTATAATGAGAAAAATGGGATAGTTTATATTTTTGTGGCATTGAAATTATTTAATAAGCTTCTTCTGATATTTGCGGGTTTATTCTCAAGGTTTTATTTTATAAAATTAAAAATAAATTTATTGCATGCATTGTGAAATTACTGGGCAATTGAGACTATGATCTGATCTCACAGTCGCGTTATCTTATTACCGGACTGTGCTGATGTCTCAGGATGATGTGCGCAGTGCAGTGTCACGCGAAACTTTCGAGTTCCAAGTGACACTGTTCTTTTATGGGCGGCCGTGTCGCTTAACATCGTGAACGACTGGTGAACGACTAGCTCGTCACATCATTCACTAAAATAAAATATATCCGTCTGTGACAAATGTGATATGGCACTTAATTTTTTTTATATGTATGTAAAAAATCGACAAACATTTTCTCGACATGAAATTTTAAAATTAAAATAAAAACGCATGTTTAAAATATCACGATATAAGAAATATCCGCTCTGTGATTTATCTATGTTTTTACCTTTATATTACGAATGATTAAATATTGTAAAATTTTGTTAAAAAGGATATTTGAAAGTTCTGTTTTCTTTTTTATGTCACGTTGACCTGTGGAAGTGAACCCAGTAATCTCTTATTTAATCCTGTAATGTTGCAGGAAAATAACTATTACCTTTCATTACTATTTCATAAAATTTCTACATTTTAAATGATTTTATAATTCTTTTTTAGTCTTCATCAATATTATATGAACTTACTTCATTAATTGCAACTACAGGTCGATGTGGAGATAAATAAAAAAATATTAGATTATTTTGTAGTGTAGGATTTTTAAGTTTAAATAAACAATATTTAAAGCTATTTTTGGTGTTTTTTTTGTTACCTAGCTTAAAGCAGGCAGTGAGGCAAGATTAATACATATATGGCAAGACTCGAACCTCCTTATCATTACCAAAGAGTATGTAACGCTACGCTAAGACCATTACTAATAAATACTGCGTGACCGTGCAATAGCTACTCAGGTCGATTTTGTCGGCTTCAAACTTGATAGAAACGAATACGATAACTATTCCGCTGTAAAGAACCAACTCATTATGTAATAAAATGCATCAAACTTTAAATACATTAAAAATATTACAATACATGTAGAAAGATTGGTCTTGTTTTTGTTTTGGCTCCACACTTTTGTGTATTTAGCCAGAGAAGCCTTGTTTCCGGTCTCAGGTCTTTTGGATCAAGGAAGGACCTATGGTTCTATTTATAAGGTGATGATATTTCAAAAATATGAGCTGTATTTAGCGACGATCTCAATTTTAGATGATTCTTGGTTTGCGTTTAAATTCACAGATTAAAGAAAAACTCCATAAAGGTTTATCTACACCACTGAGATGCTAAATAGCGCTACCTAGCGTCGAGTAGCATATTAAGCAAAGCATTTTGACAGCAGCTGTCTTGCCGTCTATGCCAAATCGCTAAATGTCAATGTCAAGATTGTCAAGTCCAAATTTGCTTTCAATGGCGGACGACCACACATCGTAACCAAAACAGTTTTATCATTTTATCACCTGAAATAACAACTTATTCGAATACATGCCATCGGCATTCGCGATCCGAGACTAAAACATGTCCACCGTCGTCTCCGACTGTTTCACTATCGGCAGTGTTGTCCGCACCAGGACGTGTTATAATGAAGACATAGAAGGCGAAGTTCTAGCTTTTGATCCTCAAACTAAGATGTTGATTTTGAAATGCCCGTCTTCTAGTGGTAATCCGAAGCGCCACGACGTGAACATCGTAAACCTTTCGTTGGTCAGCGACGTCCAAATCAAGAAAGAAGTGACCACAGTCCCAGAGCCACCGCAATCTCTCAATTTGCACAGATTGAACACAAGAGTTAGGAATTCAATAGAAAACAAAAGGAGATTGGTAAGTTTATGACCTTTTTTCGAATGCTAATTAACGCAAAAAGCTATGGGATAATTTTTGTGTAAGAATCATGTACTAAAATTTCATACTATTGCCTCATGTTGTGGTGTAGTTTCCATTTTGATACATTATTCTTTGTTCTCATTAGGCTACACATAATCCGTATATAATGATTGTTATTTTCTGTTGACTTAATAATGATAATAATTACTTTTCTAATTGGATCATTAAGCTGTCTTTGTACAGTAATATTTTTACTATTCTACATGCAATGTGCACAGATTTAATTTATAAATCCATTGCAATTCAGTTCTTAATTTGAGCTACCAATCCTTGGCTTTAGTTAACATCAACCATCATTAGGTGCAGATTGGGTATTAGAAAAAACCTGATCAAACCAAAAAACAGAAACAGGAAAATTATAAAAATGTACTTGAAGTCAAGTAATTTATTACAAGTATGTTAGCCATGTCCCTGCATTGTGAATATAATAGGACTAGGAAATATCCTGAAAATGGGTAGCAGCATTAAAATTTGCTAATAAGCAAATACAATTATAATAACACCCAATGATCACATACATAGATCCTTGACACTAACTAGGAATCCCTGTGTATAGGGACCCAGGAACTACAAGAACCATGCTCCCACAACATCCAGACTCAGAACAAGTATTCCCGCTTTTTTTCTGTGCACAAATACTTGTCATGCAGCGAGAATCAAACCCACTGCCTTATTAGCCGACCTGCTCAACCACCACTCCACAGAGTTACAGAAATTGATAGTCATGAGTGAGAACTCACTGAAATTCCACAAAATTCAGTGTGGTTCAAGTATGTTGTACAAGTTTTAGGCCCAAGTCACAGAACTACTCTGTCATGAATCGGCTCAAGACAAGATTTCATTGACATTATGATGGAATAGTGAATGAAATCTCTTCTTGAGCATTAATCAACCACTGAACATAGTTCTTCAATATGACTTTTCAATATCAGATATTGTATTATGCTTGCTATATTTAATATTAAGCACATTGTACACACAGACAGCCTCTGACAGCCACAGACAACATACTGGCTTTTTTTGGTGGGAAAATGAGAAAAATCATTTCAAAATAGTATTTCTTTCCAAAACTTGTGTTATCTTCAGTGCTAGTGCATAAAATTGGTGCTGGTGAAGCACTGGATTACAGTATGAGTGTGGGAAAGTGGTATAATGATGGTGAAACATTGTTTTCAAAACTCCATAGAAACTTCTGGTAAAGTTGCCACTACTTTACTAGGAGTATGATTTAAACTAGACTATGACTTGGACTGTGACTTGACTTAACTTAAGTATATAAATGAAATATCATAAACTTGAGAAATTGTGAAAAAAAAACCAGAACAAAGGTCCGGCCTGAATGCTAGATGACCGAATTATCAAAAACATTGCTTTTTACGACATACATACCTCATTAAACGACCAGACCACATTTGACTAATATTTTCGGAGAATTAGAATTTTAGAATGAACAGCCAAGCTGTATATTGTAAACAGTTTGAATAGGTGTCCACATTTGGCACAGTATAATAGTTATGTGGCTATTGAAATCGCAAAATTAAACAAATAAGTGTCATTCAATAATACTACTTGATAAAAAAAATATCGCGAAAGTATACTACTTGATAAAAAAAAGTATCGCGAAAACATCACCCGTTGTAACGAAATATGAGAAGTCAATTCGATGTTGGTGGACCTTTACTAGGTGGTAGGACTTTTCTGCAAAGTTTGTCTAAGTAGGTACCACCGCTTTCCCAGTTATTCTGCCGCCAAGCAGTAGTGCGCAAGCACTGCTGTGTTCCGGTTTGAAGGGCTTTCTACCTAGTGAAATGGGTAAAAGAGACTATGACCTGATCTCACAGTCTAGTAATCTTATTACTAGATTGTGCTGATGTCTCAGGATGACGTGCGCAGTGCAGTGTCACGTGAAACTCTATACTTTAGAGTTTCGAGTGACACTGCAACTGATATGGGCAGCCATGTCGCTTTACATCAGGCAAATGGTTAGCTCGTCACGTTATTCCATAACACAAAAAAAATGTCGTTATAACAGATTTAGAGATCTTTTTTTTACATCAAACTTGTCTAGCATTTGACCACGCTTTCACCTGATGGGAAGTGACGATGCGATCGAAGGTGTAGCATGCTAGCCAAGTAAATACCTATTCACTCTTCTCTTGAACACGCCCGGGTCATATTTCGGAAACACAGATGCCGGCATTCCATTCCTTAGCCGTTCTAATTAAGTACGTTGAATCAAATCGCTTGGTACGAATGGGTGGTATTTCGACCACGAAAGGATGGCGCTTAGCCGAGCGTCTAGTAGTCCGGTAGTGGAATGGTGATGGGAGAATGAGATCATGCAGTTCTTGTGCTCATTCACCGTGGTGTCATCTGTAATCTGTGTGTCTTCTTTTAAATATTATAGAATACTAGGTGGTAGGACTTTGTTGCAAAGTTCGTCTAGGTAGGTACCACCGCTTTGCCAGTTATTCTGCCGCCAAGCAGTAGTGTGCAAGCACTACTGTGTTCCGGTTTGAAGGGCACTGTAGCTAGTGAAATTACTGGGCAATTGAGACTTTATGATCTGATTTCACAGTTGAGTAATCTTATTACTAGACTGTGCTGATGTCTCAGAATGAACGCAGTGCAGTGTCGCGCGAAACTCTGTGTTTTAGTTCCGAGTGACACTGTTCTGTTATGGGCAACCGTGGCGCTTAACACCAGGCGAACGACTAGCTCGTCGCATCATTCACTAACATAAAAAAAAAAAATAATTTACAGGTATCCGCCCTCTCAGCGTGCTTAGATCCAGAAGGCCAGCGCTTGTTCCTGGCGATTGCCCGTGTCATTGATGAGGTTACATGGGTTGGGCAGAATATTAGAGTTTACAATGAAGTTCTCATTACACCACCATATAAGGTAACTATGCACTTTAACTGCCATATAAGGAACCAATTTGCTGTATAATATTGCTACTCGTACACTGAATAGTAGTAATGCCCAATGATCACACACATATCCTGGACCCTAACTAGGTTTCCCTGTATCTAGGGACCCATAATATTTCTATATTAAGTAATAACGCCCAATGATCACACACATATCCTGGACCCTAACTAGGTTTCCCTGTATCTAGGGACCCATAATATTTCTATATTAAGTAATAACGCCCAATGATCACATACACATATGCTGGACCCTAACTAGGATTCCCTGTATCTAGTCTGTAGACCCATAATATTTCTATATCAAATAATAATAATAATGCCCAACAATCACATACCTGGACCTTAAATAGGATTCCCTGTATCTAGGGACCCATAATATTTCTATATTAAATGATAATAATAACACCCAACAATCACAGACCTGAACCCTAAATTGGATTCCCTGTATCTAGGGATCCATAATATTTCTATATTAAATAATACTGATAACGCCCAATGATAACATACACCCTATCCTGGACCCTAACTAGGATTCCCTGTGTCTAGGGACTCAGGAACTACGAGGGCTTTTTCTGTGCACAAATATTTGACCTGTTGCTCCCTCTGGGTTATGATCCAACCTATGTATATGTATAATAGTTATTTCTTGCAAAAAGAAAAAATAGCAAGAAATATAGCAGAGTTGGGTACACTACCTAGTGGGCTGGAGCATTTGGACTGTCTATAGGTCATTGTGGCTAATATATAGCCCAAATTTTTCATTAGGTGGTGTAGCTATTAATATTTAGTAGTAGTTGATATACAATTGTAGTATTTAGTTACTTTAATAAATAAAGACTAATAAAATAAAAATATATAGCAGAAATCTGAATTTTTCAGAGTATAATAATAGGTCTTTACCTATGAAATTGCCGTATTGCAGTACAGACTTTTTCAAACAAAAAAAAGTTTTGATTGGCTATGAATTCTAAATTCAAATTAATTTTGTTTTAAAAATATGACATTCTATTTACAATATAAGTCTTTTGTTTATTGATTAGCGTTGTATTTTGATTATATTTCAAAATTTTTCCCCATAATGGATACTTTGAAATTTCGTGTAATTATGGAATATGAGTTCCGTCGTGGCACCAACGCGGCACAAACGACACGTAACATCAACGACGTTTACGGAGAGAACTGTACAAACGAACGTACAACCCGTTATTGGTTTGCTCGGTTCCGTTCTGGGAATTTTGACATGAAAAATGAACCTCGTGGTCGTCCGGAAACTTTGGTCAACAATGATGAATTAAAGGCGATTGTGGAAGCTGATGAATCTCAGTCTACAGCTGAGCTGGCAGCAGCTTTTGATGTTAGCATCAAAACAATATTGGTCCATTTGCGACAGATTGGCAAGATAAAAAAGCTTGATAGATGGGTGCCCCACGAACTTAACGATCGCCAGCGCAACGTACGCGTCAAGACTTGCCTTGCGCTGCTTAACAGGCACAGAAATGAAGGAATTTTGAACCGAATTGTTACGTGCGACGAAAAATGGATTCTTTTTGACAATCGAAAGCGCTCAGCAAGTTGGTTAGATCCTGGTTCGGTACCAAAGCAATGTGCAAAACGAAAAATGACCCCTAGAAAGGTGATGGTCACAGTTTGGTGGTCTAGTGCTGGTGTGATTCATCATAGCTTTTTACAAAACGGTGAGAACATTACTGCAGATGTGTACATTGAAGAACTGACCACAATGATGGCGAAACTCGCACGTCTGCAACCAGCTTTGGTCAATCGGTCGTCTCCACTGCTACTTCACGACAACGCGCGACCCCATACTGCACAACAGACCGTCTCTAAGCTGCATGAGTTGGGTTTGGAAGCTCTCCCTCATCCGCCATACTCACCAGATCTTGCGCCTACCGACTATTACTTTTTCCAAAATTTGGACAACTTTTTAGCGGGAAAAAAATTCAATTCCCGAGAGGCAGTACAAAACGCCTTTGAAGAGTTTGTTGTCTCCCGTCCTGCTGATTTTTTCAAGAAGGGCATCCATAAACTGCCACGGCGTTGGCAAAGATGCATTGATTGCAGGGGTGATTACTTTGAATAAAAGAAATAAATAAGTTCGAAAAAAAAATACTTTAAATTTTTCAAACAAAACGGCAATTTCATAGGTAAAGACCATATAATACCCTATGTTCTCTTCTATTTGGGAAGTTTCAGTGATCTAACCTAACCACATGTCTGAAGTAAAACTTGTTTAGTTTGGCTATCGGCCGGTATCACTTTGTTTAATTATAATGTCGCCAAGTCAAGCTTGCGTAAAGAAGTTTTACTTCGAAAATGGGACCAGCGGGAAGAGATATCCCATTCACCCACCGGGACACACGGTAGCCAGCTTATATTGACTGGTGATTGTTTGTGTTACAGGTAGACAACGTGCTGTGTGAGAAGGAGTCGAAGCCGTATAATTATATCCGCAAGTTCGTGGAGCGACACTGGCGCGAACACAACAACAGAGAGGCTCACAGACACCAGTAGGACGCGCACGTTAATAAACATATATCGTTATTGTATCACCATAATGTGTTTTATTTCCCGCCAAAACTCCATTAGAGGTTATTTTTTGTTTTTTTTTTTTGGCTCCACTCTTTTGTGTAAGCCAGTGTCAAGTAATTGATTTCTCAAGTTAATTAATATTATATAGTGTCAAGTCAAGTCACAGTCCAAGTTATCAAGTCATAGTCAAGTCATACTACTAGAAAAGTGGTGGCAACTTTACCAGAAGCTTCCATGTAGTTTTGAAAACAACACGAAAAGTAACGTTTCATCAACATTATACTACTTTCCACACTCATGCCTGTAATCCAGCAAGTAACGAATAAAACGCCACCAATTTTTTTGCACTAACACTGAAAATAACAAGTTTTTGGAAATAATACAATGCGGCGACGCAATCTTTTTCATTTTCCCGCCAAAAACCGACCTTTGGAGGTTATATTTGCAAGCTATCAAATTGAAAAATTTCTTTAAGCGCGCTTGACTTGGGAGTGGTGTTTTGCTAGTGAATGCGTGACTAGGCGAACGGAAGTCGAGGAGATATGTTTGATAGACGTAACTCTCCCTTTTTTGAAAGTTTTACTTCAGTTGTTTGGAACCTCCTTTTTTTTTTTTTTTTTTTTGAGGGGGGAAATGCCCTCGCACTTCCCCCCCTGCCACCACCCCCGTGGTGGCAGGGGGTATGTGGGACTCGAACCCACTAAAACCCCCCCGTGATCCGACCGCCGCCGGGATGGGGCGAGATGGAGACGCACTGCATTAGCCATCTCGCCCCGGCGGGTGGCCCTTCCGGGCCTCTGCGCCAGTGGGTGGGCAACCTTCCACCTCAGTTGCCCACCAGACGTGTGGGGCCATGTAAGTGCAGCGGAGAGTCCCCCGACTCTCCGCCACTGGCCCCACTACGGGGGATGGAGAAAGCGCTCAATGAAGCGCCTCCTCCGTCTCCCCACCCGTCTGCGCCGGAGGGGGTCAGAGTTGGTATTATCCTCCCTGACCCGCTCCGCGGCCTCCTTCTGCGTCATCACCCTCTCGCAGAAGGAGACCGTGGCCTGCCACGCACTCTCGCTGCCGAGCATGGCTTTCACCACGCTCGGCAGCGAGAGGTCCCGGCCAACGACCGCTGAAAGTGTGCGCCGCTCGGAGTCCCAAGCAGCGCACACCTCCAGCGTGTTATTTGGTACCTCCTTAGTTTAACTCCATCTATCGGCTGGTATAACTTTGTTTAATGATAATGTCGCCAACTTGACAATAAGACTTGACAGTAAATTGTCATGTTACCGGACATGCCAACATAATAATACGAATTCTTGACTTTGTTACGTTTACAATGGAGATCTACGTTAACCAAGAACTTACAACTTCCGTTCGTGTCACCATCTTACTCCCCAAGTAACGCGTGCATTAAGAAGTTTTACTTCAAAAATTGCGACGTGTTATTCCTTCATTGTTGCTACTTTTGTAAGATTTCCACTAAATACAACGTTCAGTCTTTAATATTGACTATGGTAACTCAGTTGGTGGTAGCTCTACCTTCCGAACTGCAGGTTGTGTGTTTGATTCCCGCACAGGACCAACATGTGTGATGAACATAAATGTTATACCATAGTAGTCGTCAGCAGTACATTAATCTCCCATTAATTGAACTAATGAAACTCGAAATTCCCATTAGTGTAATGGAACTAATAATTGAACTACTGGGAATGGACCATATGCTTAAAATTTCTTGGGGATCCAAATAAAAATAAATTTGTAAGCATCAACATTTATTTCTACAGAAACAGCTAAAGGATTTAATATTTAAACTATTCTAAATTAATTCTCAACATACAATGGCAACAAATAATTAAAATCAGTGACAACATTTGTACTACATTCTACAAAGGGAAAACTTCCCCTCCCTAAACAAATTTATTTCGTCTCGTTCTCGCATGTAACATTATACGTGCGCACGACGTTGACAAAACATTTATTTTTCCAACGAAGGCATAATATGCAAAGGTATTAATAGATAGAAATTCTGGGAATGATTACTGTCCAATTGAGACGAGAATTTTCGTAAAACTCTCGTCGTAATTTATGAAATTCTCGTTATTACTAAATTTAAATTAAATAATATAATTTAATTTAAGTGTAGTTTTTGAATTTATTAGTTACTCATTATAATAAAATAATAATAAGTCGGGGGGAAAAGTCTTCGTATATTGTACGAATACATTTTAAATAGAATTTCTTTAAGATTTTTCTGATTGACGAAAAAATTTTTCCCCCAACCTAAGTAATTTATACGAGAAATTATCTTCGCTATATAATGTTTAAATTCTCGCATATTCTCGACGAGAATAATATATATTTTATATGATCTAAACATGGGGAGTAATATAAGGTTGTGCTCATAAAACTATGTTTATGTATGTATTTAATATCTAATTGTTTTCGAATATATTTGTAGGTTATTTTGTAGACAGGCCTTACTCATAAGTCAATAAATTAGAAGAAAAAAACGAGTGTGCTTTATACCACACAACTGAAGTAAAACTTCTTTAGTTTAGCTCCATCTATCGGCCGGTACAACTTTGTTTAATGTTAATGTCGCCATCTTGACAATTGAAGGGCTGAGAATAAAAAGGGTTTTACTGATTTTTTTGACAAAATGACTTATGGGTATCGTTGGATTCAGCGTGAAATTATCTTCAATAAATAAAATAAATAAATAAAAATACATTCTCAAAATACCGAAATGAGTTTTAAATCTCGAGATTTTGAGTCTAAAAACGGTTTATCTGTCACAGTACTATATTTATTTTATTATATTTTTACAGTAATTGTATGAATTAGTACTATAATTGGTAATTTTAAATAGAAATAAAACATTTTCAAGCAACTGAAACTTACATAAACCTTTTCTATTACCTTATAAGCACTCTAAATTAAAATGACGCCGTTGAAGTTTAAAGTCAATTTTCTCGAAACTATCAATTTGACAGTTAAACCCTTTTTATTCTCAAACCTTCAATTGTAAATTAACCATACCAACATAATAATACAAATTTTCAGTAATAAATTTTTAATATTTTATGTTGACAATGGAGATCTACGTGCTCCAGTACAACCCATCTCTCTTGCACCTACACTAATACACGAAACGAAACTCTCTCTTTATATCTTCAGTAACCTATATCTCCCTCTCAACTTCCGTTCGCCTCGTCATGTATTCACCAGCTTACTCCCCAATTCAGCGTGCGTAAAGAAGTTTTACTAATTAATTATATTTTCTTATGTTAATTAATGATGTGACGAGCTAGTTGTTCACCTGATGTTAAGCGACACGGCCGCCCATACATTTGCAGTGTCACATGTAAACTTTTTATGAATAAGGCCCGTGTTTTCTATAAACTTGTGAATTAGTTTATTAATTGACAAGTTTTGTGACGTAGTTGCTTGGAAACAGGCCAGTCATGCCGCGAAGTTCGCCTGAAAACAAATAAAATAAATAAATATTTGGGTCTTTGAAGATATTTGTGAATTTTGTTATTTATTTATTTATTTATTTGAACACCGACATAACAAACACCGATTCATGCTTCGGTATTAAATTAATAATAATATATAGCTAAGTGTCGATATAATTATAGGTGTAGACAGCTTGCGAACTTTCTATTAGAAATAATTTTTTGATAATTTTTCCACAACTCGTGTATTTTTGAATTTTAATGTGTAATAAGGGTGGATTATTATCCGTTAAGTGTTCGTGAACGTGCACGAGTGTTGGCAAATGGTTGCAAGTTTTAAAACCATGCCTTTTCGAATTCTCTTCAAGGCTTCCTAGAGCCTTCAGTAAAATATCCACCATTTTACCACCACCGCTTTGCCAGTTATTCTGCCGCCAAGCAGTAGTGCGCAATCACTGCTGTGTTCCGGTTTGAAAGGCACTGTAGCTAGTGAAATTACTGGGCAAATGAGACTTTATGATCTGATCTCACAGTTTAGTAATCTTATTACTAGATTGTGCTGATGTCTCTGGATGACGTGCGCAGTGCAGTGTCACGCGAACCTCTATACTTTAGAGTTCCGAGTGACACTGCAGCTGGTATGGGCAGCCGTGTCATTTAACATCAGGCGAACGGCTAGCTCGTCACGTCATTCCTTAACATAAAAAAAAAATACTGTGGCATTCTGACTGACAAAATAAGACTTTGACATAACATAACCGTAAGAAAATTCCTCACTTGACATTGGCAGAATTATCGCTAATAAGCGATAGAAAGCTGTTAAACCAAGAGAAGAAGAAATAAATATCTGTGGACATCTCACACAGCGCCATCTAGCCCCAAACTAAGCAAAGCTTGTACTATGGGAACCAGATAACTGATACAATACTTAGATAATTTTTGTTTGTAAATACATACATAGAATACAATATAACACCCAGATACAGAACAAACATCGATGTTCGTCACACAAATGTTTGTCCTGGGTGGGAATCGAACCCACAACCCACAGTTCAGAAGGCAGGGTTACTACCAACTGAGCTATCGGGCTAGTAAATATAAAGGTAATTGTGTATACCTTGCCACCAGGCGGGGTCCTTGCTTCTATCGGTGACTGCAATTATATCATCCTTCTCAAAGCTCAGCTCGTCCGCGTTCTGAGCCGTGTATGGATACAAAGCAATTACCTGTAATATAATAATAATAACAATAATCTTATTATATTAGATACTAGCGGCCCGTCCCGGCTTCGCTCGGGTGGACGTTTATTTATTAAACATTTTATAATATACGAAAAACAATGTATCACGCACCGGCGCCATCTATTTAAAATGTTGGTTTGTCCTGAATTTTCTTTGCTATAAACCTCACGGAGCCCGAGACCTTTCCAACGAATGCAAAACCGTGGAAATCGGGTCGTGCGTTCTGGAGTTATAGCGTCGGGAAGGAAAACCCGACTTATTTTTATATAGTAGAAAGATTAATCGTTAATCTACGGTTAATGGACTAATTAGTTATTCGTTTAGGAAAAATCATTGTTTGTTAGTTAACACGGTTACTGCAAAAGTGTAACACGCAAATGAAAAACATTAAAGGGTAAAAAAAAACGACGAATTTTTGAAAACGACGAATTTTTTAAATCAAACGACGAGTTTTTAAATTTTCTACCGATTTCAAAAAATGAGGATGTTCTCAATTCGACTATGTTTACTAATAATAACGCCCAACGATCACATACATAGATCCTGGACCCTAACTAGGATTCCCTGTGTCTAGGGACCCAGGAACTACGAGGACCATGCTCCCACAACACCCAGACTCAGAACAAGTGTTTGCGCTTTTTTCTGTGCACAAATACTTGTCCTGTTGCGGGAATCGAACCCGCCACCTCCGGGTTGTGAGCCGACCTGCTCAACCACCACACCACAGAGGCTGTCAACAATCAATATAAACAAAACTGATTGACGAAGTCAACCGACTTTAAAAAAGGAGGAGGTTCTCAATTCGACTGTATATTTCTTTTTACAATTTTTTATCTTTCTATATATATAACTCAAAGGTGACTGACTGAAATAGTGATCTATCAAAGCACAGCCCAAACCACTGGACGGATCGGGCTGAAATTTGGCATGCAGGTAGATGTTATGACGTAGGCATCCGCTAAGAATCGATTTTTCGAAATTCCACCTTTAAGAGGTTGAAATGGGTGGTTGTATTATTTTCCCATAGGCCACGCTGCGGGCGAAGCTGCGGGCAGAAGCTCGTTCAGTATATAAAGAAAGTAAATACATTATTTATTTAAGACATCACACAACATTACATTTTTACAAATATGCACTTTGACTGGCCCGCTAGCTCAGTTGGTGGTAACCCTGCCTTTTGAACTATGGGTTGTGGGTTCGATTCCCACCCAGGACAAACATTTGTGTGATGAACATAGGTGTTTGTTTTGTGTCTGGGTGTTATATTGTATTCTATGTATGTATTTACAAACAAAAAGTATCTAAGTATTGTATCAGTTATCTGGTACCCATAATACGAGCTTTGCTTAGTTTGGGGCTAGATGGCGTTGTGTGAGATGTCCACACATATTATTATTATTATTATTATTACAAGACAATTGACACGAAAACAAGAGAGAAACTAAAAATATAATGTACCGTGACGTCATGGTATAGGCCCCGACTTAGCATGCAATTAAGGTCTTGAGACCTGCATAACTGATTTTCAGTCGGAACCCATATTTATTTATTCTTAATTATTTATTGTGATAAAAACTACAAAATCAATTACAATTACTAAACAAATTATTTCATACATTAAGAACAAACAAAACAGGATTATAATATAATAAAAGAGTCCAATATAGTATAACAATGTCAAATAAAATAATATAATGTCAGAGTTAATTTTTTTTTAATGTTATGGAATGACGTGACGAGCTAACCGTTCGCCTGATGTTAAGCGACACGGCTGCCCATAACAGTTGCAGTGTCATTCGGAACTCTAAAGTATAGAGTTTCCCGTGACACTGCACTGCGCACGCCCTTCTGAGACATCAGCACAGTCTAGCAATAAGATTACTCGACTGTGAGATCAGGTCATAAAGTCTCATTTGCCCAGTAATTTCACTAGCTACAGTACCCTTCAACAGTGCTTGCGCACTACTGCTTGGCGGCAGAATAACTGGCAAAGCGGTGGTACCTACCGAGACGAACTTTGCAGAAAATTCCTAACACCTAGTAAAAACTAAGTTAATTAGACAAAAATAAAAATATTCACTATCACTACTAATAATAATAATAATAATAACAATAATTACCTTATCAATCACTGTTTCCGAAGGAAGGTCCATCTTTGAAGACAACACAGGAGTAGTTCTACCGGAAGTGCGCCCCGAAGACTGAAGCACCTGAAATGAATAAATAAATAAATATTTGTTGACATTTTTAGATTTATTGTTTCAATGTTGCTACATTTACCTGAAAATTGCACAATAATTAGTAACGAAAACCTTAAAATTAATAAATATGTGTGGACATTTCACACAGCGCCATCTAGCCCCAAACTAAGCAAAGCTTGTACTATGGGAACCGGATAACTGATACAATACTTAGATACCTTTTGTTTGTTAATACATACATAGAATACAATATAACACCCAGACGCAGAACAAACACCTATGTTCATCACACAAATGTTTGTCCTGAGTGGGAATCGAACCCACAATCTATAGTTCGAAAGGCAAAGCTACTACCAACTGAGCTATCGGAAAGGAAAATTCCTAGTGAATGATGTGACGAGCTAGTCGTTCACCTGATGTTAAGCGACACGGCTCATAACAGAACAGTGTCACTCGGAACTCCAAAATATAAAGTTTCGCGTGACACTGCACTGCGTACATCATCCTGAGACATCAGCACAGTCTGGTAATAAGATTACTCGACTGTGAGATCAGATCATAAAGTCTCATTTGCTTAGTACTTTCATTAGCTACAGTGCCCTTTAAACTGGAACGCAGCAGCGCTTGCACACTACTGCTTGGGGGTAGAATAACTGGCAAAGCGGTGGTACCTACCTAGACGAATTTTGCAGAAAAGTCCAGCTAGTGAAACCTAGCAAATAGTGTATCATCCTTATTAATAAACGGGTATTAGTCTCGGATTAGTTATTTCAGCTTTTGTCTTTTTTTTGCTAGTGGAATATTTAGCTGGATCGAAAGAGACAAAAGATGGTGTAACTAGTCTAAAGCTAGTTCGTGTTTATTAATAAGGCTGTATAATATAATGTGGACATTTCACACAGCGCCATCTAGCCCCAAACTAAGCCAAGCTTGTACTATGGGAACCGGATAACTGATACAATACTTAGATACTTTTTGTTTGTAAATACATACATAGAATACAATATAACACCCAGACACAGAACAAACACCTATGTTCATCACACAAATGTTTGTCCTGTCGGAATCGAACCCACAACCCACAGTTCAGAAGGCAGGGCTTGTACCAAGTGAGCTATCGGGCCAGTCAATAATAGTATGTGTTACCTTGACGTAGCTGGCGGGGAACCACCCGACCTGCCGGGTGCGGCCCTTCGCTTGCAGCTCGCCCTCCCACCACCCGCTGTCCGCCTTCTTGCGGACCACCAGCAGCTGGCCTTTGGTCAGCGACAGCTGTTCCGCGCTGGAACAAACGGTATACAGCTGATAGATAGATGGTTAGAAAGATAGATAGATACATAAATATATAGATGGAAAGATAGATAGTTAGATTAGTTAGACAGATAGATACATAGATAGATAGATGGTTAGAAAGATAGATAGATACATAGTTAGATAGATGGAAAGATAGATAGTTAGATTAGTTAGACAGATATATACATAGATAGATAGATGGTTAGAAAGATAGATAGATACATAGTTAGATAGATGGAAAGATAGATAGTTAGATTAGTTAGACAGATATATACATAGATAGATAGATGGTTAGAAAGATAGATAGATACATAGATAGATAGATGGAAAGATAGATAGTTAGATTAGTTAGACAGATAGATACACAGATAGATAGATGGTTAGAAAGATAGATAGATACATAGATAGATAGATGGAAAGATAGATAGTTAGATTAGTTAGACAGATATATACATAGATAGATAGATGGTTAGAAAGATAGATAGATACATAGATAGATAGATGGTTAGAAAGATAGATAGATACATAGATAGATAGATGGAAAGATGGATAGTTAGAAAGATAGATAAAGAGAGAGATTAGTTAGATAGATAGATCAAAGATAGATAGATGGAAAGATAGATAGTTAGAAAGATAGATAAAGAGATAGATTAGTTAGTCAAATAGATGGTTAGAATGATAGATAGATACATAGATAGTAGTGTCAGAAATGTGACCCAGGTACGACAAGAACGGGAGAGGGGTTAAAAAATCATACAATTCAAGTGACGTATGACGTATGATGGATGGCCCCCAAGTACCAGGGTAGCATAGCCCTCACCTGGTGGCGGTGTAGGAGGCGAGCGCCTGCGCCACCTCGTGCTTCCTGCGCCCGGTGACGCTGTCGCGGCCCGAGTCGCGCCGCGCCGCCGACGCCGGACGAGTGTTCGAGGCACAAGCGTTAGCGTTAGCGTTTTCCGTTATCGACGCCACTTCTGACGATATCGGAGTGGAGGATTTCTGTTCCTAGAAACGAGAGGATGTCTCAATCAAACTTGTAATAATAAATTATACTAAAAAAAGCGTTTTCCGTTATCGACGCCACTTCTAACGATATCGGAGTGGAGGATTTCTGTTCCTTGAAACGATGGGATGTCTCAATCAAACTTGTAATAATAAATTATACTAAAAAAAGCGTTTTCCGTTATCGACGCCACTTCTAACGATATCGGAGTGGAGGATTTCTGTTCCTTGAAACGATGGGATGTCTCAATCAAACTTGTAATAATAAATTATACTAAAAAAAGCGTTTTCCGTTATCGACGCCACTTCTAACGATATCGGAGTGGAGGATTTCTGTTCCTTGAAACGATGGGATGTCTCAATCAAACTTGTAATAATAAATTATACTAAAAAAAGCGTTTTCCGTTATCGACGCCACTTCTAACGATATCGGAGTGGAGGATTTCTGTTCCTTGAAACGATGGGATGTCTCAATCAAACTTGTAATAATAAATTATACTAAAAAAAGCGTTTTCCGTTATCGACGCCACTTCTAACGATATCGGAGTGGAGGATTTCTGTTCCTAGAAACGAGAGGATGTCTCAATCAAACTTGTAATAATAAATTACTAGTTGCGCCCCGCGGTTTCACAAGCGGATAAAAAGTATTTTTAGTTATTTGCTCATCCCACAGGGAAATTTCACTTTTCCGGGATAATGTATCAAATGTATCGGGATAAAAGCTATTTTGGTGCCGAATATCATCCAAATCCATTCAGCCGTTTGAGCGTGAAGGAATAACAAATATACACACATACAAACTTTCGCCTTTATAATATTAGTGTGAACTAAAAAAAGCGTTTTCTGTTATCATATTATGTAATCAAACTTGTAATAAAAACTTGAGAGGTGTCAAGGGACCCTCGGATAGAACGAAGTTCCTTTCGATTAATTAGTGAAGGACTTGTAATAAAAATTGATTTTTTAAAAGTTATAATCATACTTTTTTTTATTATTAACCAAATATAATGTAATTAGAAATAATATTAATATGACGGCGGCTACGTCCAGTTATAAACTCTATGCGCAGCGGGCAGTACCGTAATTTACCCTGTGGTAGCATTGAAATTTATTACAGTGGCAACACCGGCAACTGTCGTCGCTGCCCCACCCATCTGGCTATATAAAGGGATCGATTGGTGTGCTACGGACATTCTTGTTCCAGACACGGCGCGGTGTGGACATGCTGTAAGCCTATAATTATATAGGTTGCAACCTAAGCACAAACCCATTTTGCCGACATACACAATAGTGGGGAGAATGCGAAATAGAAAGACGAAACGAAAATAACTGGCTTGCTTTCTATGAGACAGAGAGAGAGAGAAACACGCGCACGCCGCACGGCTTCAAAAAGTGTCGTTACAACTTTTGGTCTTAAATTTTTCCGTCTAGCCCCCTTTCGCAACGCGCGATAAGGAACTTCGTTCCAATAAATTATCTTTAAAAAGGCGTTTTCTGTTATCCTTGCCACTTCTGACGATATCGGAGTGGGGGATTTTTGTTCCTGGAGACGAGAGAATGTTTCAAACAAACTTATAATAATAAATTGTCCTAACAAACAAAAATCGAGTGTGCTTTAGACTACACGACTGAAGTAAAACTTCTATAGCTCCATCTATCGGCCGGTGTAACTTTGTTTAATGTTAATGTCGCCATCTTGACAATTGTAAATTGTCATTTTTGACATACCAACATAATAATACACATTTTTAACATTGTTATGATGACAATGGAGATCTAAGTTAACCAACAACTTTCAACTTCCGTTCGCTTTGCGGGCACGTTACTCTCCAAGTCAAACGTGCGTAAAGACTTTTTACTTCAAAAAAAAACCACAACCGAATTTAGTACCTCTTTATTTTTCCAGTCGTGGAGAAAAGAGAAATTTGTAAGAGTTTTAATCAAATCATATTATACCAAATTCTAAAACATTTTAACTAAATAAAATAAAAGTGTTGAATCCTGCGAATGCAGGAGAATTTCTAGAATTTATCGTGCCCAGATCACGTAACTAGACTGCAACCAATAGAAACAAAAGTTTGTATGGATTTGACAGTTTGAATACGCAGTTTATGTGCATAGTTAGTATGGAAGTTTCTCCTGTTGCATTGCAATCAAAGTTTCATGATCACCCCCCTCTCTTAAGGATGGTTACAGCAAATGTTTTTTTTTGTGTTTTGGATCCACACTTTTGTGTATTTAGCCAGTGTCAAGTAATTGATAATTTATCAAGTTAATGATATTTCACATAAATAATGTGTCAGGTCACAGTCGAAGTCATCAAGTCAAGTCATAGTCTAGTCAAGTCATACTCCTAGTAAAGTGGTGGCAACTTTACCAGAAGCTTCTATGGAATTTTGGAAACGACACGAAAAGAAACGTTTCACCATCATTATACCATTTTCCCACACTGACGCCTGTAATCCAGCACTTAACGAATAAAATGCCACCAATTTTATGCACAAACACTGAAAATAACACAAGTTTTGGAAAATAATATAATGCGGTGACGTGATCTTTTTCGTTTTCCCGCTATAACTCGCAGAAGTCTAGCAAATGTTTTCTACAATGTATCATGCCTCCATACCTGTTCAATGGGCGGCGGTTCGTGCGCAGGCGCAGCCGGTTCCGGTTCCCGCCGCTCCGGCTCCGGTTCCCGGACAGGTTCCGGTTCCGGTTCGGGCGCTTCCGGGATATCACCGGTTCCGGGCGCCGTCGTCGTGTCTTTCGTGACGTAGTTGGACGGGAATATACCGGTCCTGTAACATTCAGTAATCTATTGAAAAAAAAGACAACTCCGCTAATTGATTATTAAAATATTTAGAAAATACTTTTTTTTTGAACGAGCTAATGCTGTTGGTCTCTAACGACCTTTACTAGGTGTTAGGACTTTTCTGCAAAGTTCGTCTAGGTAGGTACCACCGCTTTGCCAGTTATTCTGCCGCCAAGCAGTAGTGTGCAAGCAGTACTGTGTTCCGGTTTGAAGGGCAATGAAGCTAGTGAAATTACTGGGCAAATGAGACTTTATGATCTGATCTCACAGTCGTGTACTCTTATTACCAGACTGTGTTGATGTCTCAGGATGATGTGCGCATTGCATCAGTCATGTGAAACTTTACATGTTGGAGTTCCGAGTGATACTGTTCTGTTATGGGCGGCCATGTCACTTAACATCAGGTGAACGACTAGCTCGTCACATCATTCAATAACATAAAAAAAAAAACTTTTACAGCGTCACCGGGCGGGAAGGCAGGCGCTTAAGGCGCCCAGCCGACAAAAGTGGGCAACTAGCTCAAGGACACCCCTGGGGTGCGAGCCTCGGCTTGGGCCGTTGCCGGGATAAGGGGATCGAGAAGACTACGTCCACTGGAAGAGTGGACCCTATTGAAGGTCGCGACCGTTCTAGCTAACCTACGGGGGGTACGTCGACCTCGCCGGCGGTCGGTGTCTGATTGTGTTACGCTGGTATCCTATACCGGTGCCGGACGGTACCTGAGCCAGAAGGGCTAGGGTCCGGTGATCCTAGCGCAGCCGATACTACGGCTGCTATAGGATCATCCGGGTCGCTCAAGACGTGTCTCGGGCGGCGACGACGGGGTGACAACGGGGTGGGTTTAGTAAATACTATTTATCCCGTAAAGAAGTCACCAAACACGTGTCTAATACAACCACTACAACGTACAAGTGTTGGGAAGATAAGAATAAGATAAGAATACCAGGAATAAATACCGGAATGTTCAAAACTTCGTCGCCGAGGTTTCACATTTCACAAAGATACACAACAACAAGACACACAAATGGAATATTGTTATGATAAATACACTTCAAAAAACCAATTAAAGCCGCTTTTATACATTATACACTACGGGAGAAATAGAATAAGTGATATCAACATTTTAAATCTGACTTGGAGGTGAAGTTAATTTATTTGCGATATACCCACATACGGTTAATTATAAAGTCACAACAACAAAATAAACTACAACTTAAGATAGCCGTATTTCGGCGGCCTACCAACAAATCATCTTAGCGCTGTTGGTTAGGTGCTGGGATTTAGTGAACAACGCCAAAGCTACACAACTTCAAATCCCATCTCGGGTTGAATTGTTTTGCTGCCAAGATTTTGATAATTACTATTTTTAAAGATGGACCACAGTTTTTAAAGCTTAAAGTAATGTCACAATGAGACCAAAAATGCTATTTAAGTCAAATTCCAATGACTCCGAACATAATTTATCCCTGCACTCTGTGGACTCCGAGCTACATTTTTTTTTTTTACTTCAAACTTGGGTCGAAGGTGTAGCATGCTAGCCAAGTAAATACCTATTCACTCTTCTCTTGAACACGCCCGGGTCATATTTCGCCGGAAACACAGACGCTGGCATTCTATTCCTTAGCCGTTCTAATTAAGAACGTTGAGTCAAATCGCTTGGTACGAATGGGTGGTATTTCGACCACGAAAGGATGGCGCTATGCGAAGTTTGGGATATTTAGACTTATCAACTGGACCCGACCAAGATTTTTTAGAAAGTCCAAAGCAGGAGAATATCATTATTAAATAAACTACAAAGCGCCAACAATGAAATAGATGACTTGGCATTAGACATAAACCAGTTACAGAATATTATTTCTCAACAAAACCATCAAATTGTCGCATTTAAAGAAATATGCAGAAGCCCAAGTTGTAGTTTACGAAGTAATGTATTGTCTAGCCGAAAAAATTAAAGAATGTTACTCAGAGATAGCTCCCGGTTTTCTACTCCAGATCACCAGCAAATTAATCAGAATAAACCAGAACTAACGGACAATCATGAAAATATCACGAAGGTTGGAGAAAAGTTAGGCCTGATCAGCACTGCAAATGAAGTAATTGACTCTAGGCACTGATAAAACTGAACGAATTAAGTAAGAATTGAAGGGTTGAGAATAAAAAGGGTTTAACTGTCAAATTGACAGTTTCGAGAAAATTGACTTTAAACTTCAACGGCGTCATTTTAATGTAGAGTGCTTATAAGGTAATAGAAAAGGTTTATGTAAGTTTCAGTTGCTTGAAAATGTTTTAATTCTATTTTAAAATACTAAATATAGTACTCATTCATACAATTACTGTAAAAATATAATATAATAAAACAAATATAATAATATTTTTATGCTAAGCAAACTGTATTCCTGTGACAGATAAACCGTTTTTAGACTCAAAATCTCCAGATTTAAGCCTCATATCGGTATTTTGAGAATGTATTATTGTAGATAATTTCACGCTGAATCCAACGATACCCATAAGTCATTTTGTGAAAAAATCAGATAAATCCTTTTTGTTCTCACCCCGTCAATTGTGACGTGAAGGTAAACAGTAGAAGTGAACAAGCCTAAGAGGATGTATTCTGGGGCTAAAAAAACATATCTACATTATTGGCGGCAGGCAGTGTCTAGGGCTTTCGAGTAAACTATATGAAATTAAAACGAATTAAAATTAATACTATTTCTTAACATAAAAAAAAAGTATAGATGTTTGAAAAGTGTACATATATGTGTACAGCCAGAGAATGCCACTGCGCGCGTAGTTGAAAACGTGAGCGCAGCTGTAGTCTGTCGCTCCTCGGCGAGGCACTATTCCTTATTACTTCTCTCCTGAGAAGAAGCATGTGGCGACGCCTGCAAGAGGTTTTGGTACGCCTCTTCTGTCGGAAACCCCTAAAATAGGAACTATTCCCCTCTATTTTAATAGAACTTCTCAAGAAAACTCGTCTAAAACATTTTTTCGTACCTAAAAGCACAGCAAGATTCAAAATCTTACACAAAAATATAGCAGGACTTCTTTCTAAAACGGATGTAAGAAACTTGAGATAGCTTTAACAGAACTGCACTTAAGCGATAAACTTCCTGATTGCTTGTGTTTTTCAGAAACATTTATAAAGATAAAATAAAGAATGGGAATGAACGTAACATTAATATAAACGGTTATGAACTAGGGTCTATTTATTGTAGAGAAAAGTCTAGAGGTGCAGTGTGTTTATTAAAAAAGGTATAAAATACAAAGATATGGTTGTTCTTAAAAATTCTTGTAACGGTGTATTTAAGTTTTTTTTTATGTTAAGGAATGACGTGACGAGCTAGCCGTTCGCCTGATGTTAAACGACACGGCTGCCCATACCAGCTGCAGTGTCACTCGGAACTCTAAAGTATAGAGGTTCGCGTGACACTGCACTGCGCACGTCATCCTGAGACATCAGCACAATCTAGTAATAAGATTACTAAACTGTGAGATCAGATCATAGTCTCATTTGCCCAGTAATTTCACTAGCTACAGTGCCCTTCAAACCGGAACACAGCAGTGCTTGCGCACTACTGCTTGACGGCAGAATAACTGGCAAAGCGGTGGTACCTACCTAGACGAACTTTGCAGTAAAGTCCTACCACCTAGTAAAAGTGCTGTGGTAAAAGTGTGCTAGTTGAGTGCTGTGGTATTGAAATTGTTGGTCTGAAGCTGTTATTAGTGTGTGTTTATCGAACCCCTTTATTTTCCAAAAGTTGTGTTAGTTTCAGTGTTAGTGCATAAAATTGGTGGCATTCTATTCGTTAAGTGCTGGATTACAGGCGTGAGTGTGGGAAAATGGTATAATGATGGTGAAACGTTTCTTTTCGTGATGTTTCCAAAACTCCATAGAAGCTTCAAGTAAAGTTGCCACCACTTTACTAGGAGTATGACTTGACTTGATGACTTCGACTGTGAATTGACACATATTTGCGGGAAATATCATTAACTTGATAAATTATCAATTACTTGACACTGGCTAAATACACAAAAGTGTGGAGCCAAAACATAAAAAAACTACAATAATTAAAAAAGAAATTGTAAAAAAATTAAATGTCCACCCGTAAGAAGCCGGGACGGGCCGCTAATATAAAAAAAAAAAAACAATTTTTTTTTTTACTTCAAACTTGTCTATCATTTGCCCACGCTCTCACCTGATGGGAAGTGACGATGCGATCGAAGGTGTAGCATGCTAGCCAAGTAAATACACTCTTAATAAATAAATATAATAATAATAATACATATTAATATAATATGTGTGGACATCTCACACAGCGCCATCTAGCCCCAAACTAAGCAAAGCTTGTGCTATGGGAACCGGATAACTGATACAATACTTAGATACTTTTTTGTTTGTAAATACATACATAGAATACAATATAACACCCAGACACAGAACAAACACCTATGTTCATCACACAAATGTTTGTCCTGAGTGGGAATCGAACCCACAACCCACAGTTCAGAAGGCAGGGCTACTACCAACTGAGCTATCGGGCCAGTCAAATATATCTATAAATAAATGTCTTCAGTATGATCATCACCTGATGCCGATGCGGCCGGTCCACCAGTCTCCATCGCGTCTCATCACCTCGATCCGTTCACCAGCTTCGAAGGTAAGGTCGCCAGGTTCCGCCGAGATATATGGATACGCCGCTATGTAGAAGTCACCGCCTTCTGAAAAATAAAGTTTACATTTAATTGGGCACAGCTCAGGGTTGTTCTATTTTTTTTTTTTATACTGCTTTTCCACAGACACCTGGGTCCGTGCTTTTTGTTAATTTTTTATATTTATTAATTAATCCTATTATTAACATGAACATATGTATAATACAGCCAATGGCTTATATAGTATTGTCAGGGTTGGATTTGGAACCTCAAAAAAATATTGTACGTAGAAAATAAAATTATACTATTTGTCCAAAACTATACCACGTTTGAGGTTTCCTGTTTTTTTATATCGTATGTTTCCATTATCGATATTAACGGCGTTTTTTTTGTGTTTGCGTGTATCCTTTGTGATATTTCGTTTTAATAACAAATATAATAATAATAATATGAGGACATTTCACACAGCGCCATCTAGCCCCAAACTAAGCAAAGCTTGTACTATGAGAACCGGATAACTGATACAATACTTAAACACCTTTTGTTTGTAAATACATACATAGAATACAATATAACACCCAGACACAGAACAAACATCGATGTTCATCACACAAATGTTTGTCCTGGGTGGGAATCGAACCCACAACCCACAGTTCAGAAGGCAGGGTTACTACCAACTGAGTTATCGAGCCAGTCCATATTCACGAAATCTTAAGGAAAATCAAATAAGAAATTCCCGAGATTGTAAGGTAAATATTAAAAAGTTAATGGGTTCAATGTTAATACAAGTCGGTCAACCTGAAGATAAAATTATGGTATTTTCTCGTAGTATAGTGGCATTACGATACTACATACTGCACACTATAAAATAATGGTACAAATAGTATAATTATACTACGAAATCCAACCCTGACGCCGCTGTATTAGCTTATTTAGCAAATGACAAGTTGTACAATTCTAGTCATCATAACTAAACGGAGGAAATTTTCTTCAAAAAGTTTTTAAACAATGAAACTAAAATAAAATTAAAAAATATGTATTAAAAAAACTTAACCTAAGAAGCCGCTGCTAGTAGGCAACGTACCCAAAATATTGGCGGCATTGCCCCGTTGTAAAATAAAGTTTTTTTTGCTGTTAATGCTGTTGGTCTCTGCCGACCTTTACAGCGTCAACGGGCAGGGAAAGTTTTTCTTTAATACGGTGCCACTTTTTTAAAGGAATGACGTGACGAGCTAGCCGTTCGCCTGATGTTAAACGACACGGCTGCCCATATCAGCTGCAGTGTCACTCGGAACTCTAAAGTATAGAGGTTCGCGTGACACTGCACTGCGCACGTCAACCAGAGACATCAGCACAATCTAGTAATAAGATTACTAAACTGTGAAATCAAATCATAAAGTCTCATTTGCCCAGTAATTTCACTAGCTACAGTGCCCTTTTAATATATTTATATAATAAATAAACGTCCACCCGAGCGAAGCCGGGACGGGCCGCTAGTACATACATAGAATACAATATAACACACAGACACAGAACAAACACCTATATTCATCACACAAATATTTGTCCTGGTAATCGAACCCACAATCTACAGTTCAGAAGACAGGGTTACTACCAACCGGGCCAGTCAAAATTATGACCAAGTAAGCCTAGTCACTGATAGTCAATAATCATAGTCACGGGAGGGATAATAGACATAAGGGATTTGTGTATTTTGATTAACTATACTAGGTGGTAGGACTTTTCTGCAAAGTTCGTCTAGGTAGGTACCACCGCTTTGCCAGTTATTCTGCCACCAAGCAGTAGTGCGCAAGCACTACTGTGTTCCGGTTCGAAGGGCACTGTAGCTAGTGAAATTACTGGGCAAATGAGACTTAATGATCTGATCTCACAGTCGAGTAATCTTATTGCTAGACTGTGCTGATGTCTCAGGATGACGTGCGCAGTGCAATGTCACGCGAGACTACACTTGAATTTCAAGTGTCACTGCAACTGATATGGGCAGTCGTGTCGCTTAACATCAGGCGAGCGACTAGCTCGTCATGTCATTTCGTAACATTAAAAAAAAAACTTACCTACTGGAGGCATCGCGCCTCCCAAATCGTTAGCAATCTCCGCCTCGGGAACTTCAGCTATGCCTGTAAAAAAAAATTAAATAAAAATTTTAATTTAATTTAATAAAACACGTTTAAATCAATCAACCTGAGCGAGAGTTATGCGAGAGCATGTTTTCCATACATAAAACTGGAATCGAGAAAAAAAACGAGTGTGCTTTAGACCACACGACTGAAGTAAAACTTCTTTAGTGTAGCTCCATCTATCGGCCGGTATAACTTTGTTTAATGTTAACGTCGCCATCTTGACAATTGATATGTCATTTTACCGGACATACCAACATAATAGCAAAAAATTAATGTAATTTTTAACTATGTTATGTTGACAATGAAAATCTACGTTAGCTAACAACTTTCAACTTCCGTTCGCTTCTCATTCACCAGTTTACTCCCCAAGTTAAGCGAGCATAAAGTTTCACTTGAAAAAAAAAGTTATATGTATAAAAACTTCCTACCTTCAAGTTGTGTCTTGACCTCCATGGGTTCGATGACCTCAGCAGCGTACAGGGATGATGGGGCGTTAATATCTTCGACATAAGACTCCGGGAACCACCCTTGTTGGCCTGCATTAGGAAAAATAGGATATCGCGGGTTAAGAACCAATAACATCTAACCCAAAAAACGACAGAGAAAAAAATAACAAAAGACAATATTGGCAGAATAATAAACGCCTTCTTTACGTAGGTGGCATTTCTATAGCGCATACATTAAGATTACCATGTATTTGGAGATAGGTGATAGAGCAGGCTGTGCGGAATTGAACTTTAAATCTATTGGCATTGAAATCTAAAAGCCGACAAAAATTGAGATAGATGGTATTGGTTCTCAACCGGCGATATAGTATCGATTGGTGTCGATTCTGTGTCGCATTCTCTAAAGCTAAACGAAATTAACCTATTTTTTTTTATGTTACTAAATAACATGACGAGCTAGTCGCTCGCCTGATGTTAAACGACACGGCTGCCCATATCAGCTGCAGTGTCACTCGGAACTCTAAAGTATAGAGGTTCGCGTGACACTGCACTGCGCACGTCATTCTGAGACATCAGCACAGTCTAATAAGATTACTAGACTGTGAGATTAGGTCATAAAGTCTCATTTGCCCAGTAATTTCACTAGCTACAGTGCCCTTCAAACCGGAACAGCAGTGCTTGCGCACTACTGCTTGGCGGCAGAATAACTGGCAAAGCGGTGGTACCTACCTAGACGAACTTTGCAGTAAAGTCCTACCACATAGTAAATATTTCTGTCTTTTTCATTTCCCCTTTATCAGAAGAGTACCGCCATACTTTAAGTTTACTTTAGTTTTAGAGAATACGACACAGAATCGACACCAATATTACACTTTTCACTAATATTATAAAGGCGAAAGTTTGTATGTGTGTTTGTGTGTATGTTTGTTACTCCTTCACGCTCAAACAGCCGTTTGAATTTGTTTGAAGTTTGAATGGATTTGGATGAAATTCGGTACCAAGATAGCTTATACACTGGATTAACATATAGGCTACATTTTATTCTGGAAAAGTTAAACTTTCCCGTGGGATGAGTAAATAATTAAAATACTTTTTAACCGCGGGCGAAACTGCGGGACGCAAATAGTAGTAATAATAATAACGCCCAACGATCACATACGTAAATAAATAAATCTATATATATAGAAGAAAGTCGTGTTAGTTACACTATTTATAATTAAATAACGGCTGATCCCATTTTGCTGAAAATTGGTAGGGAGGTAGCTTAGAACCAGGAGACAGACATATGATACTTTTTATCCCGTTCGACCGCGTTTTACTAATTCACCCGTGCGAAGCCAGGGCGGAGCAACTAGTAATAAATATGTGTTGACATCTCACACAGCGCCATCTAGCCCCAAACTAAGCAAAGCTTGTACTATGGGAACCAGATAACTGATACAATACTTAGATACTTTTTGTTTGTAAATACATACATAGAATACAATATAACACCCAGACACAGAACAAACATCGATGTTCATCACACAAATGTTTGTCCTGGGTGAGAATCGAACCCACAACCTAAAGTTTAAAAGGCAGGGGTACTACCAACTGAGCTATTGGGCCAGTCTAGAGGATCCTGGACACCAACTAGGATTCCCTGTGTCACAGAATAAGTACTTACGCTTTTTTTGTCGGTGCACAAATACTTCTTGCCGCGGGCATCGAACCCGCCACCTCCGGGTTATGAGCCGACCTGCTCAACCACCACACCATAGAGGCTGTCATATTGTATTCTATATATGTATTTACAAACAAAAAGTATCTAAGTATTGTATCAGTTATCCGGTTCCCATAATACAAGCTTTGCTTAGTTTGGGGCTAGATGGCGCTGTGTAAGATGTACACAAATATTATATTATTTTATTCGTCACCGCTAGGTGAAAGTAAGTAAGTATAAGTAAGCTATCTCTTTCTATTCTTGTATTGTAATAATCTCTACAAACAAATGTGAACTTAATTTCTATGAGCTTAACTACGCCTTTTTTTATATCAACGGTAGCTTCCAAATTCAATGTTATTCACTCTTAGTCATCTAAATACCAGCTAACCAAGACCCGTCCAACCGTGAAACCTGCAAATAAATGTTAACCTTATTTCTATGACGTTAAGTTCTAACCTCGTGCAGCACCCCACCGCCATCCGGGTTCAGGTTGCCGTGGCGGAGGCGCGGCGCTCACCACGTCACCCGGTTGTAGGGAGAGCTCGTCTCCACTTCTTGCCGAGAACTCGTATATGCAGCGCCATACTGCTTGGTTGGTTGTTGTGGGAACCGCTGAGGTTGACACCGGCTCTATCGCTGTGGGAATAGAGTTCATTTTAGCTTGGCAAAAACGTATAAAATAATTTTTATACAACTATTGCGGTTGATAGTGGTTTTATTTCCGTAGAAATAGAGTTCATTTTAGCTAGGAATAAACGTGTAAAATATTTTTTTATACAACTATTCCTACTGATAGTGGTTTTATTTCTGTAGGTATAGAGTTCATTTTAGCTTGGTAAAAACGTATAAAATATTTTTTATACAACTATTCCTACTGATAGTGGTTTTTTTTCAGTAGGAATAGAGTTCATTTTTACCTTGGTAAAAACGTATAAACTATTTTTTATACAACTATTCCTATTTATAGTGGTTTTATTTCTGTAGGAATAGAGTTCATTTTAGCTTGGCTAAAACGTAAACAATATTTTTTATAGAATTATTACTGTTGATAGTTGTTATATCGTAGGGTTACCCCTACGCCTTGGTAAACACCAACAGCCTTATTAATAAACGGGTATTAGTCTCGGATTAGTTACTTCAGCTTTTGTCCTTTTTTTGCTACTGGAATATTCAGCTGGATCGAAAGAGACAAAAGATGTTGTAACTAGTCTAAAGCTAGTTCGTGTTTATTAATAAGGCTGCAAATGTTTAGTAGCACACTTTTCTTGATGAAAAGTTTCTATGTTCTTTATTATATTTTTGTCGCTTTAGTTTTTCATTTTGTTTCTTCTGTAAAGCATAAATCTACTACGCACTAAGGCGTAGGGGTAACCCAACAATATTACTGTGGAAATAGAGTTAATTTTAGCTTGGCAAAAATGTATAATATATTTTTTTATAGAACTATTGCAGTTTATTACAACCAACCGCTTGGAACAGTTTGCTCAAAATCTAGATGACAAACTTGTGTTATTACCACTCACTGATGACCCTAATGATCTTTGTAATGTGTTGTTTGATGTTATGGATAAAGAGTTTAACAAGATATTCAAGTTAAAGACGTGTAGAGGAGGTGTTAAAGCAGAATTGAGTGACTGGGCTTCACCTGGCATTTATAAAAGTAGAAACAGGCTGTATGATTTATATTCTCAGAAATCAGATAATATTTATGACAGTAAATTTACTGAGTATTTAAAATCTTATTCAAAAATTTTTAAACGCGTTTGCCAGACAGCTATGTCTCTGTACTTGAGTAAGAAAATCAATAGAGCGGACGACAAAATTAAAGCAACCTGGAAAATAATTAATACCGAGACCGGCAAAATTAAACCTCGGCACCGAAAACTCACTCTTAGTATTAATAACAGATTAATATCTAAAGACAGTGAAGTTGCTGGTGCATTTGAGGATTTTTTCGTAAATATACCTGTAGTTACCACTCAGTCATTAAATTCATCGACTAGTGAGTCTTGTGCAATTCTTGCAGAGTGTGTTGATAAATGTGAAGTAGTTTTTAGATTTAGACATATTAATTCGGCTATAATTGTTAAGACCTTTAGGTCACTTAAAATAAAGAATACTGAGGATCTTTGGGGAATGTCTACCAGGGTTTTAAGTGGCATTGTCACATTAATCGCACCATATTTAGCAGAAGTATTTAATAAATGTGTAGACGAAGGAGTTTTTCCCAACGTAATGAAAAATAGTAAATTTGTGGCGTGCTAGCCCACGAAAAAGTTTACATATCAGTTTAATAGAGAACTTTTCCAGCTAGTTGCTAGGGGCAACGAATGTTGTTGATAGAGACTACATATTAGAGAAAATTTTATTTTCCGCTTTTTGGTTTTTGTAAATATCTTTTTAATTAATATATCGTATACAAAGTCAATCGGCATATCATTAATTCAGCAAACCCATGGACCTCCTTCTATTACAACAAAAGTGTATCGAACTTCGCTTTACTGGTGACCTGTTTTGAACCGAAAGTCCACGTTTGCAGTAAATGTGTGTGATTTTGATTTTGTTGCTGATTGCGATAATTCTGATACTGAATCGCATTAAGATGTCGCTCTCAACCGATAAGAACGAAGATGTTTGTCGTGTGGGCGTGCGAATTCCGCCGTTTTGGCCTGAAAAGCCGGCCATTTGGTTCGCGCAGATTGAGGGCCAATTCGCGATATCGAACATTACTACGGACAATACGAAGTTTTTCTACGTTATCGGCCAACTAGACCCGCAGTATGCTTCTGAGGTGGAAGATATAATCATCAACCCGCCCGACACCAACAGGTATGAAAAATTGAAGTCGGAACTTATCAAACGACTGTCCGCGTCACGAGAAAAGAAGGTCAAGCAATTACTTATGCACGCAGAACTTGGAGACCGTAAGCCATCTCAGTTTCTAAGACATTTGCAACATTTGGCTGGACCTGGAGTTCCCGAAGATTTTCTACGTACTATATGGACCAGTCGCCTACCAAGTAGCACGCAAACGATAATCGCTTCGCAGATGACGTCTTCACTGGAAGCGCTCGCAGATCTCGCTGACCGCATACATGACGTTGTTTCGCCTACAGCGCACGTAGCATCAACATCAAGTGCCATACCAGGAAGCTCTTTAGACGCCATGAACCAACAGATTGCTGAACTTACCAAACAAGTGCAAGCTCTAACTGCGCAGGTGAACCGGCATTCACGTGCACCGAATCGTTCAAACAAGAAAACGCGCGGTCGTTCTAGCTCCACACGATCACAGTCGAACTATAGAAAATTTCCTGTGTGCTGGTATCATAGTAAGTTCGGCAATGAAGCAAGTAAGTGCGTAAAACCATGCGACTACCATGCGGGAAACGCGAACAGCAGTCGGTAATGGCGACGACCGATTGCCAAACTTCCGGTCGCCTATTTGTCACGGACGGCGCTACGAAGATGCAGTTTCTCATCGATACTGGCAGTGACGTATGTGTCTTCCCCCGATCGGCACTCAAGGAACGTCGTGAGAAAACAAATTATGAGCTGTGTGCGGCAAACGGTACACCCATTTCTACTTACGGCTACGCTCATTTAGTGCTGAACCTAGGCTTGCGCCGCGACTTTACTTGGCGATTCATCGTAGCGGACGTTACAAAGGCCATAATAGGTGTAGATTTTTTATCATTTTACAACCTCATCGTGGATTGTCGAAATCAACGTTTAATCGACAACACTACAAGCCTTACGTCCCCAGCTTCACCTGCACAGTCAACTGGGAACATTTCATCGGTAAAAGTTATTTCTGGAAATTCCGTATATCACAACATACTAAGCGAATACCCTGAAATTACTCGACCTTCCGGTGTCCACCGTGTTCCGAAGCATAATACCATGCATCATATACAGACTACTGCAGGACCGCCAATTAGCAGCACACCACGAAGACTAGCACCGGATAAATTAAAAATCGCAAAAGACGAATTTGCAGATATGTTGAGGAACGGAACAGCCAGACCTTCAAAGTCACCATGGTCATCACCACTTCATCTTGCGCCTAAAAAAGATAACGGCTGGCGTCCATGCGGTGACTACAGAATGCTCAACGCTAGAACCGTACCAGACAGCTATCCCATTCGACACATACATGACTTTGCACATTGTCTCTCCGGCTGTCAAGTATACTCGGTTATCGATCTCGTAAAAGCTTATAATCAAATTCCTGTCTGCCCTGAGGATATTCCGAAGACCGCAATCACGACGCCGTTTGGTTTATACGAATTTCCGTTCATGACGTTCGGACTACGTAATGCCAGCCAAACGTTTCAACGATTTGTGGACGAGATGCTTAGGGGCCTTGAAGAGTTCTGCTTCCCGTTTCTGGACGATTTTTTGATCTTCTCACCTGATGAAGAATCACACAAGAAGCACCTTCATCTGCTCTTCAACAGACTCAAGGAATACGGCATGGTAATCAACACGAACAAGTGCATATTCGGTGTATCAGAGGTAACGTTTTTAGGACACAGCATCTCAGCAGCTGGCACTAAGCCGTTACCATCAAAGGTAGAAGCGGTTGCGAATTACCCACCACCAAAAACCGTCAGAGAACTGCGAAGATTCCTAGGAATGGTGAACTTTTACAGAAGGTTTATTCCTGACGCAGCGCGGCATCAAGCGCCTCTGAATGCACTGCTCACAGGATCAGTTAAAGGTTCACATCCCGTGCATTTATCAGAAGAAGCTACTAAAGCATTCATCGCCTGCAAGGAAAGTCTCTGCCAAGCAGCACTACTTGCTCATCCAGACTGCCAAGCGAAGCTCGCTATAGTCACTGATGCTTCAGACACAGCAATGGGCGCAGCTTTACAACAGCATAGAGACGGCCTGTGGGAACCTTTAGCATTTTTCTCTCGAAAACTTTCGCCATGTCAACAGAAATACTCGCCTTATGACAGGGAACTTCTCGCCATCTACGAAGCAATAAAATACTTTCGTCACATGGTGGAGGCGAGAGCCTTTATTATTTACACTGACCATAAGCCCATAACTTTCGCATTTCATTCACGAAAAGAAAAGTGCTCACCAAGACAGTTCAGACATCTGGATTTTATTTCACAGTTTTCTACAGATATCAGGCATATTTCAGGAAAGGATAACGTTGTGGCTGACAGTTTATCACGCATCGAAGAGATTACTCAGCCCATCGATCTATCCAAGCTTGCTCAAGCACAAAGCACAGATCCTGAACTAGAACAACTTTTGGATAGCGATACTTCTCTACGCTTGACAAAAATCAAACTGCCTGGATCTCACACAGAAATCTATTGTGACAAGAGCAGCAATGTGGCCAGACCTTATGTGACCAAAGACATGCGACGGCAAGTGTTCGAAAACTTGCATTCTTTTAGCCACCCTGGCATAAATGCGACGACGAAACTGATATCGGAACGCTATGTATGGCCTAGTATGCGAAAAGATTGTAGAGAGTGGACTCGTTCCTGCCTAGCATGCCAACGATCAAAAATAACACGTCATGTCTCATCTCCATTAGCATCATTCAACTTACCTCGAGCCAGATTCATGAAAATCCACATAGATTTGATCGGACCTTTACCTCTTTCGCAGGGGTATCGTTACTGTCTCACATGTGTAGATCGCTTCACACGATGGCCCGAGGCTATACCATTACAGGAGATAACAGCTGAAACAGTGGCAAAAGCTTTAGTTCACGGATGGATATCCAGATTCGGCTGCCCTGAAGATATCGTCACTGATCGTGGTCGACAGTTTGAATCAGAACTTTTTAAGCATCTGTCCCACATCATCGGATTTCAACGCAGACGAACTACAGCCTACCATCCAGCATGCAATGGACTTGTCGAAAGATTCCACAGACAGCTTAAAGCCGCTATTACATGTCATGCGACCAGCAGCTGGCTTGAAACACTTCCACTTGTACTACTGGGAATCCGGGCGGCATTTAAGGAAGACTTACAAGCGACTCCAGCTGAACTCGTATATGGAGAGACACTACGACTCCCAGGTGACATTTTTTGTCAATCGGCTGATGGTACAGAGGACTTGACAGTATACACTGAAAGACTGCGCACATTCGCCAAAAATTTGTTGCCATTACCAACTTCTCACCATGGGAATAACCGCTCCATATTCATTTTCAAAGATTTAGCAACAGCATCCCACGTCTTTCTAAGAGATGACACCTCGCACCCATCTTTTCAAGCAGCTTATACAGGCCCACATGAGGTGATAAAACGAGGGGATAAAGTTTTCAAGCTCCGCATAAAAGGCAAAGAAGTCACTGTCTCAGTGGACCGCATTAAACCTGCCTACATACTTCGTGAGTTGGACCATTCTCCCGTCGTGGCAGCACCTGAGACCCGAGACGCTCCAGTGACCACCACTCGATCAGGACGAACAGTGCGTTTTCCAGAATATTATCGCCCGTAGGACGGTCTCTGGAGGGGGGTGATGTGGCGTGCTAGCCCACGAAAAAGTTTACATATCAGTTTAATAGAGAACTTTTCCAGCTAGTTGCTAGGGGCAACGAATGTTGTTGATAGAGACTACATATTAGAGAAAATTTTATTTTCCGCTTTTTGGTTTTTGTAAATATCTTTTTAATTAATATATCGTATACAAAGTCAATCGGCATATCATTAATTCAGCAAACCCATGGACCTCCTTCTATTACAACAAAAGTGTATCGAACTTCGCTTTAAATTGATTCCATTATTTAAGTCTGGAAATAAGAATGATCCATCGAACTATAGGCCAATTTCTGTGTTACCTGCAATAAGTAAAATTTTTGAAAAAGAAATTCTTAATCAGTTGTTAACATTTTTTAACCTTAACGGACTGTTTCACAGTCAACAGTTTGGATTTACAAAAGGACGATCAACTACAGATGCAGGCGTAGAACTCTTTATACATATACTTGGTGCTTGGGAGAAGTCACAGGATGCCATAGGTATTTTTTGTGACTTATCCAAAGCATTTGATTGCGTATGTCACGAAACCCTAATTTTTAAATTAAAGCATTACGGGGTTTGTGGGAAAGCTCTTGATCTTGTCTCTTCTTATCTTGGTAATAGAATTCAGACAGTTGAAGTTAATGGAGCAAGATCATCTGGTTCTATCACTAAAATGGGGGTCCCGCAGGGTTCAATACTAGGACCATTCTTATTTTTGGCCTCTATTAACGATCTTCCATTTTTTGTAAAGAACCTATGTGATATTGTTTTGTTCGCAGATGATACGTCTCTTATTTTTAAGGTTGACCGATCTATTAATGATTTTGACGACGTTAACAAGGCAATTTCACTGGTTTTGAACTGGTTTACTAAAAACAATCTACTGTTAAATAGTAAGAAAACTAAATGTATTAAGTTTTCGTTACCTAATGTTAGGGGGTCTCCTACAAATTTATTACTGAATGGTGAGCCATTAGATTTAGTACAATCTGTCACGTTCCTTGGCATAACTATAGACTCTAAATTACAGTGGGGTCCTCACATATCAAACATTGCTGGTAGATTGAGCTCTGCTGCATATGCTGTGCGTAAAATCAGACAGTTTACTGATGAAGCCACTGCAAGATTAGTATACTTTAGTTACTTCCACAGTATTATGTCATACGGCATCTTACTGTGGGGTAAAGCCGCGGACATACAATCAATTTTTGTCTTACAGAAAAGAGCAATTCATTCCATTTATAACATGAAATCCCGCGACTCTCTCAGGGAACGATTTAAGGAGATAAATATTCTTACAGTGGCTTGTCAATACATTTACGACAATTTGATGTACACTCGCAAAAACATTAGCTCTTTCCCAGATATTGCGATATTCATAACTTTAATACTAGGAACAAAAATAAATTGAAAGTTCCAAGATTCAGACTGCAGAAAGTTAATGGTTCATTTATGGGAAACTGTATACGCTTTTATAACAAGTTGCCCGACGGTATCGAACAATTGTCAATGCGTAAATTTAAATTATTCATAAAGTCAAACTTAATGAAAAAAGCCTATTACACAATAAATGATTATGTGTCGGACAAAAAAGCTTGGCCTGAATATCCCAAGCTTAACGGTATGAAATCTTAGGTACTTTGCCTATTGCCTATTCCTATCTATAAATTCAGTTTCTATTTGTAATGTTTATAATAAGATAATCACGGTATTTTTCTTGCACCGGTGTGACGTGGTGGTTATTTTTGTAACATATTCATTATCTCAACTGTAATGAATTATATACATTGTAAAAGACAGTAGAAAGAAGACAAAAAAAAAATACATCACTGTAAAGTTTCTTGTAGCTTCTTCTTTACAGTTGTAATCGAAGCTTCGGATCAAAGTTTTCAATTCTGCATTGTGCCGGATTGCTTGCACCAGTAGTGAGAAAGAGAACTGCTTTTTTTTTTCAAACTCATATATTGTAATGGGCTTGCTATATTATTTGACAATAAGCACTTTGTAATTTTATATGCTTAGTGAAATAACTTAATTTTAAGTACCTAGTATAATTTTGACTTGTAAAAGTGCTAAAATTAGCCTATTTGCAATAAATCTTTTGACTTTGACTTTGATTTTATATTGCTGTTGAAATAGAGTTCATTATAGCTTGGCAATGATACTTAAAATATCTTTATAGACATATTGCGGTTAATAATGGTCCTTGTCTGTGGGAATAGAGTTAGATTTAGATTTTTTTTTTTTTTACTTCAAACTTGTACTAGCATTTGATCGCGCTCTCACCTGATGAGAAGTGACGATGCGATCGAAGGTGTAGCATTATTATTAAATTAATTAATCATTATTATTATTGATATTTTGTGAGTCCTATGACCCTAGATCGAATGTTTGATGTTTCTGTGATTACCATTAATTCCATTTATTTAGTTGACGATTTTTATTACTGATGAATATTTGATAATATGTTATAATTGCAAATGCGTTCATATTATTATAAATAAATAAAATAAAATAAAAATAAAATAAAAATGAAATAAAAATAAAATAAAAATAAAATAAAAATAAAATAAAAATAAAATAAAAATAAAATAAAATTAAATAAAATAAAATAAAATAAAATAAAATAAAAATAAAATAAAAATAAAATAAAAATAAAATAAAATAAAAATAAAAATAAAATAAAAATAAAATAAAAGTAAAATAAAAGTAAAATAAAAATAAAATAAAATAAAAATAAAATAAAATAAAAATAAAATAAAATAAAAATAAAATAAAAATAAAATAAAAATAAAATAAAAATAAAATAAAAATAAAATAAAAATAAAATAAAAATAAAATAAAAATAAAATAAAAATAAAATAAAAATAAAATAAAAATAAAATGAAAATAAAATAAAAATAAAATAAAAATAAAATAAAAATAAAATAAATTATTATTGTGTTGGATTTAAAATGAATCTTGTACGTTTTACCTGTGGTGGGGGGTGCGTCGACACCCCACGCGTCTTCGGCTGTTTCCGGTTCACCCCAAGCCTCATCCGTAGTACCCCACTCCGCTTCTGCAATACATTTGTCACTTTTAATGCATTTGTGTTCGCCTAGTACTATTTACATTGAAAAGATTTTTTTTTGTTTTGGCTCTACACTTTTGTGTATTTAGCCAGTGTTAAGTAATTGATAATTTATCAAGTTAATGATATTTCACGTAAATAATGTGTCAGGTCACAGTCGAAGTCATCAAGTCAAGTCAGAGTCAAGTCATACTCCTAGTAAAGTGGTGGCAAATTTACCAGAAGCTTCTGTGGAGTTTTGGAAACAACAAGAAACTTTTCACCATCATTATACCATTTTCCCACACTCACGCCTGTAATCCAACACTTAACGAATAAAATGCCACCAATTTTATGCACTAACTTATACTAGGTGGTAGGACTTTACTGCAAAGTTCGTCTAGGTAGGTACCACCGCTTTGCCAGTTATTCTGCCGCCAAGCAGTAGTGCGCAAGCACTGCTGTGTTCCGGTTTGAAGGGCACTGTAGCTAGTGAAATTACTGGGCAAATGAGACTTTATGGTCTGATCTCACAGTTTAGTAATCTTATTACTAGATTGTGCGGATGTCTCAGGATGACGTGCGCAGTGCAGTGTCACGCGAACCTCTATACTTTAGAGTTCCGAGTGACACTGCAGCTGATATGGGCAGCCGTGTCGTTTAACATCAGGCGAACGGTTAGCTCGTCACGTCATTGCTTAACATAAAAAACAAAAAAATGTATATATAGTATAGAAATGTAGACCACAACTCACCGGTGGCTGGCCAAGCGCTTTCAGCGGGCGCGGTGCTTCTCTCCAAATACTCCTGCCGTCTCTCTTCATACAGCTTCCAAACCGTTTGACACTTGTCACTGAGAGCTGTCACTTGAGCTGTCAACTCTGACAGCTGAGACTTGTTGTTGTCTAGATCGGACTTCTTGGTCTCAACGATCGCTTTGGCTGCTTCCACCTGTGAAGTTGGAACAACGAAAAATTATCTCCACAATAAATGTGTGGACGTTTCACACAGCGCCATCTAGCCCCAAACATAACTGATACAATACTTAGATACTTTTTGTTTGTAAATACATACATAGAATATGACGGCGGCAACGTCCAGTTGTAAACTCTATGCGCAGCGGGCAGTACCGTAATTTACCCTGTTTATTAGCCATTTAAATTTATTACAGTGGCAACACCGGCAACTGTCATCGCTCCCCACCCATCTGGCTATATAAACGGAGCACTCGGTGCACTATAGCCTTGCGCATTTTAGTTCGCGACAGGGAGCGCTCCTTTTAGTTCGCGGGTCGTTGGTGACCTAGGTCGTTCTTCTAGTTCACTAGTTCGCGACTGGACCGAGAGCGGGAAGACGATTGCTCTCAGCGATCTCTTGCCTGCCCTCGCAAGAGCGACCTATTTAGTTCGCAGCAGCCAAAGAGCTGAAGGAAGAGCTGTACTTATATTTTTTTTTTTTTTTTTTTTTTTTTTTTTTTTTTTTTTTTTTTTTTACTTCAAACTTGTCTAGCATTTGACCGCGCTCTCACCTGATGGGAAGTGACGATGCGATCGAAGATGTAGCATGCTAGCCAAGTAAATACCTATTCACTCTTCTCTTGAACACGCCCGGGTCATATTTCGCCGGAAACACAGACGCTGGCAGGGCATTCCATTCCTTAGCCGTTCTAATTAAAAACGTTGAGTCAAATCGCTTGGTACGAATGGGTGGTATTTCGACCACGAAAGGATGGCGCTTAGCCGAGCGTCTAGTAGTCCGGTAGTGGAATGGTGATGGGAGAATGAGATCATGCAGTTCTTGAGCGCATTCGCCGTGGTGTAATCTGTAGAAGACCGACAGACTTGCCACCTTACGTCGATGTGCAAGGCTCTGGAGCCTTTCACCAACCAAAGTGTCGTCGTCAATGAGCCTTTTGGCACGCCGTTCAATCGAGTCCAGAGCCTCAAGCTGGTACTTGGCAGACCCGTCCCACAGGTGGCAGCAGTACTCCATACACGATCGGACTTGTGCTTGATACAGATTTAGAAGCTGTCCAGGTGTGAAGTACCGCCTTACCTTGGACAATATGCCGAGTTTTTTTGAAGCTACTTTGGCTTTGGACTCGATGTAGGATCCAAAGTTTAGGTTTGACGTGAGATCAACACCCAAAAGCTCAAGATGGTTTCCTAAACTTACAGATACACCACGGAATGAAGGAGCCAGATGGAGTGGGCTCTTTTTAGCAGTGAATAAACACGCCTGTGTTTTTGCAGCATTGAACCTAACCAAGTTAGCATCGCCCCAATCGGACACGGCTTTCAAAGCCAGGTTCATGCGCTCAACCATAGCCTCTCTCTCAATCCGGACATCGTCACCACTGGCTCGGGCACTGGATGTGTATCTTTCAACAACAGTACTATCATCTGCATACCCAAAGGTACCGGGCTTTAGCAAATCATTGATGTGGAGTAAGAATAGTGTTGCTGAAAGAACTGACCCCTGAGGTACACCAGCATTAATAGCTAATTGATCGGAAGAGCAGCCATCAAGAACCACTCTAAGCGATCGTTCCCTCAAAAAGTCTGATATCCAAGTGCACAAACCAGCAGGTAGTCCGTAAGATGGAAGCTTATTCAGAAGACCGTCGTGCCAGACCCGATCAAATGCCTTAGAGACGTCTAGAGATACAGCAAGTGCCTCTCCATGCATCTCCAAGGCTTCGCTCAATATGTGCGTGGCGTATGCGAGAAGATCCCCAGTTGACCGGTTTCGGCGAAATCCGTATTGCCGGTCACTGAGGAGATCATTGACTTCAAGGTGTGCCAAGAGCTTGTTGTTGATTATACGCTCCATACTCTTACAGAGTATGGAGGTAATTGAGATGGGTCGGTAGTTGGCAGGATCAGCACGACTGCCCTTCTTAGGTACAGGTTGTACATTGGCTAGCTTCCAACTCTTAGGGACTATTCCGGTGTCTAGAGAGAGGCGAAATAGGCGTGTTTAAATGGGAGACAACTCAGGTGCACAGCTCTTAAGTACAATTGCTGGTATACCATCGGGACCACTGGCTTTGTTCACGTCTAGACTGCATAATGTTTTTAGTACCTCCTTCTGACGTATGCGTATTTCCGGCATGAAAGCACCGCAATGTGGAAGGCAGGGAGGTACCTCATTAGCAGTATCTAAACGCGAAGCTTCTGCAAAGAGAGTGGCAAACAAGTTTGCTTTTTCTTTTGCAGTGTGAGCCAGCGATCCGTCAGGTTTTAATAATGGAGGCAGTGAAGATCGACAGAAGTTCGCTTCAACCGATTTGGCTAGGGACCAAAAAGCCTTACTACCAGCTGGATAGGAAGCAAGTTTAGTCCCTATTCGACCAATATGATTGAAACGAGCCTTCCTTAATTCCTTCTTACAGGCCTTGGCGGCAACATTAAAGGCTTTCTTCTTAGCTCGAGTGTCCGATGCCTTGCGTTTTCGAGCGTCAGCCCATGCCAGATATGCCGCATGTTTCTGCGCTTCAGCGTGTGCACAGTCGGCTCCAAACCATGGGCTGGCTTTGCTGGTCATGGGTTTATCGGAAAATGGAATAAAATATTCCATAGCCCGACATACTACCTCAGTAACCGCATTCGCGCAAACCGTCGGATCTCCAGAAGAAAAACACGTTTGCCGCCAAGGATATGAGGCGAAGAAATGTCGCATCTCATCCCAGTCTGCTAAATTGTATCTCCAGACACGCCGAATGCTCTTAGGGCTTGGGTCAGGCGGGGAGTATACTGAAACGGACTTAACCAGACAGTGATCGGAGCTACCAATGGGTGAGGATACCGCCACAGAGTATCGGTCTGGTTCAGTCGTGAGCAGAAGGTCGAGGCAGTTAGCAGTGTGGCTATCAATGTCAGGCACTCGCGTTGGCTCTTGAACAATCTGCGTTAAATTGAGCGCCAAAGCGAGCTTACGCGTCTCTCTCCCAGCGTGGTCCGTGATCTGGTGTGGGACTAACCACTCCTGGTGGTGAGCATTGAAGTCCCCTAGAACAACAAGCTGAGCCGAAGGATAGCGTTGCTGAACTGAAAGCTTATATCTACTACTATGCTCTCTTTTGTTTATAAATTGTTATAGCTTCTGTTGTAATAATTACTAACTAGGTACATTTCCATATTTATTTATTAATTTAGTGCCATTGCATAGTATTTAAGAAAAAATGTTTTTTTATTAGTAGGTACCTATAGGTACTCAGTCTACTTAGGTAATAATAAAAAGATATTAAACTAGGTAAGTACTAAAAATATGAAATAGGTAGTTTCTATGGACATAAGTGAGTATTTATTAAAACTATGTAGGAAGGTATTCTTAATGTTCATTTAAGTGAAAAAAAATTTTTAATTTTAAGCAGCCTTTATGTAATCGATATTTGAAAAATTCTAAGTAAGAATGATATATATGATCATCGCTCTCTCTCCCGCTCGCGACTCGGCCTCTCTCGTCGCTCGCCGCAAGTCGGTCGGTCAAAGAACGAACGAACTAAAATCAGACGCAACCGATACCTAGTTCATGTAGTTCGCACAAAGGAGCGCTCTTTTGAACGAGGTCGTTCGCGAACTACACAAGGCTAGTGCACTACGGATCATTCTTGCTCCGGACACGGTCCGGTGCGCATGCTGAAGGCCTATAGTTACATAGGTTGCAACCTACGCACAACCCGTCAGCCTATAAATACAATATAACACCCAGACACAGAACAAACATCGATGTTCATCACACAAATATTTGTCCTGGGTGGGAATCGAATCTACAACCTACAGTTCAAAAGGCAGGATTGCTGTTGCTACTAACTGTGTTCAAACATTAATCTAAAAACTCAAAATATATGACGGCGGCAAACGTCCAGTTGTAAATGTAAACTCTATGCGCAGCGGGCAGCGATCGAGCACCGTAATTTACCCTGTGGTGGCATTAAATTTATTACAGTGGCAACACCGGCAACTGCCATGGCGCCCCTACCCGTCTGGCTATAAAAAGGGACCGCTCGGTGTACTACGGATCATTCTTGTTTCAGACACGGCGCGGTGTGGACATGCTGAAGGCCTATAGTTATATAGGTTGCAACCTACGCACAACCCGTTCCTGTCTACATATATAAAAGAGCTTTGGCTGATGCCACGGAGATCAACATTGGAACTTTTTGTCCCAGTCTAACACGTAACGCCAAACAGACCGGGAAATTATTAGAATTTCCACTACCACTACCGGACTACTAGACGCTCGGCTAATCGCCATCCTTTCGTGGTCGAAATACCACCCATTCGTACCAAGCAATTTGATTCCACGTTCTTAATTAGAACGGCTAAGGAATGGAATGCCAGCGTCTGTGTTTCTGAAATATGACCCGGGCGTGTTCAAGAGAAGAGTGAATAGGTATTTACTTGGCTAGCATGCTACACCTTCGATCGCATCGTCACTTCCCATCAGGTGAGAGCGCGGGCAAATGCTAGACAAGTTTGAAGTAAAAAACAAATTAGAATTTACGGTTTTGTTCTGCTTTTGACAATGTTTTGTAACTGTCAAATGCATTCTCTCAGGGAATGAAATGGGAATGTGGTAGTCCACAGGTGAAAAAAAAGCATTAGAGGATAGAGAAAGGAGAAATAAAAAAACACGAGTGTGCTTTAGACCACACGACTGAAGTAAGTCTTCTTTAGTTTAGCTCCATCTATCGGCCGGTATAACTTTGCTTAATGTTAACGTCGCCATCTTGACAATTGTAAATTGTCATTTTACCGGACATACCAACATAATAATACAAATTTCAAGTAGCTTTTAACTTCGTTATATTGACAATAGAGTTCTACGTGAACCAACTTCAACTTCCGTTCGCATCCACCAGCTTACTCCCCAAGTCAAGCGTGCGTAAAGAAGTATTATACATCATAAACACACATATATATACATCAAAAAAGTTTTTTACCTTATCTCGAAGTTGTTTCAATGTAACCTCCATCATATTCAGTTTGCCATCTTCATCAGATGCTTTGGCCTAAAAAATATTAATAAGTCACAATTAGACCTAAACTTTAAAGTCATATTTTAGACCTATAATAATAATATGTATATTTTATTTATTTATTTATTTACTTAGCTTTTAAACTATTACTAGACAACAAAGGTTCATAATTGAAGGGGTGAGAATAAAAAGGGGTTAACTGATTTTTTTCACAAAATGACTTATGAGTATCGTTGGATTCGGCGTGAAATTATCTACAATAATACATTCTCAAAATAACGAAATGAGACTTAAATCTCGAGATTTTTAGTCCAAAAACGGTTTATCTGTCACAGGAATACAGTTCGCTTAGCATAAAAAACATTATTATTACAGAAACAAATAATGATAGTTTTGAAATAATATAAGGCTTTTATTTTGGTTTTTAGATAAATTTTACATTCTTCTTAGGATTTTCTTGTATATTTTTTTTTAGTCTATTGTTTTTTTTACATATGGTGTCCGTAAAAAAGGTTTTACTTCTTGGTGCAAGGAGGCGCGAACATATTTCTTTATTATATTATATTTTTACACTAATCGTATGAATGAGTACTATATTTAGTATTTTAATATGGAATTAAAACATTTTCAAGCAACTGAAACTTACATAAACCTTTTCTATTACCTTATAAGCACTCTACATTAAAATGACGCCGTTGAAGTTTAAAGTCAATTTTCTCGAAACTGTCAATTTGGCAGTTAAACCCTTTTTATTCTCAACCCTTCAAATTTGTTCTCAACTAGCTAACCTAGTTTAATTTTGCATTGCTTTTCAACACCTACTTAACTTTTTAATGTTTCAATTTTGTATTGAAATTATTTGTACCATAAGGGAAGACACTGCCCCCTGCACCACAGTGTATACTAAAGCAGAGGGCAGGGTTGTAGCTTATTATATGTGTAATGAATTTTGAAACAATAAATACATTTGAATTTGAATAATTTAGACCTATAATAATAATAACAATAACACCCAACGATCACATACATAGATCCTGGACCGTAACTAGGATTCCCTGTGTCTAGGGACCCAGGAACTACGAGGACCATGGTCCCACAACACCCAGACTCAGAACAAGTTGCGCTTTTTTTTTTTCTGGGCACAAATACTTGTCCTGTCGCGGGAATCGAACCCGCCGCCTCCAGGTTATGAGCCGACCTCCCCAACCACTAAACTACAGAGGCTGTCAAAAACAAATATATATAATAGGATACTTTAATCCTAGCTAGCGCTAGTTAAGACCATATATTTTAAAAGGGCTTCTGCCCGCAGCCTCGCCCGCGGCATTGCCTATTGGATAATAATTCAACCACCCATTTCACCCTCTTAAGGGTGGAATTTCGATAAATCCTTTCTTAGCGGATGCCTACGTCATAATATCTACCTGCATGCCAAATTTCAGCCCGATCCGACCTGTGGTTTGGGCTGTGCGTTGATAGATCACTATGTCAGTCAGTCAATCCTTTGAGTATATATATTTTGATTTTGATGTCACATTTAGACCTAACCTTTCAAATAACAATAAATCACAATTTTAAGCAGTTTATCCATCTATTTCTTTCCATTATGTTTCGTTTTTATATTCACGGGTAGTTTTTGTTTTTCTTTATGTTCCTGAATGATTTGACGAGCTAGCCGTTCACCTGATGTTAAGCGCCACGGCTGTCCATAACAGAACAGTGTCAATCGGAACCCCAAAATAGAGTTTCGAGCAACACTGCACTGCGCACATCATCCTGAGACATCAGCACAGTCTGGTAATAAGATTACTCGACTGTGAGATCAGATCATAAAGTCTCAATTGCCCAGTAATTTCACTAGCTACAGTGCCCTTCAAACCGGAACACAGTAGCGCTTGCGCACTACTGCTTGGCGGCAGAATAACTGGCAAAGCGGTGGTACCTACCTAGACGAACTTTGCAACAAAGTCCTACCACCTAGTAGATTGCTTTTATCAAAGACTATTATGTTACCTTAGCATCTAACTCGGCCTTTTCCTTGTTCAATGAAATCTGCTTGGCGTTAAGCTCCTTAATTCTCGCCTTTAATTGTTGCATTTCAGCCATACTAGAGTCTCTTTCCGATCTGCGAACAATATAATAAAACTTCTTTATTTTTAAATTGTAACAAAAACGTTGGCATTTAATTTATTTTAGGAAGGTATTAGAGGATAAATTGATTTTTCTGTAAAAATAAATAACCATAAATTATGATTGTTAATAATATCAACACTAAATTCTGAATTATTCACATTTTAAACTGTAATATTGACATGAGTTTTAGGTTATTTTAGTTTTGTGATTTGTTATTCACGTTTTAGCTTATTTTATCGAGTTTTATTTTTGTGATTGTAGTTTGATGCTGACAAGGGTCAGTATAAGATTTGCATGCTGTGATAGCAAAAAACATGTACGGAATACATTATTTAAGTACTTACCATCTGTATGAATCTTTGACAACCATGTTTTATTTGCAAATAAACGATTTGATTTGATTTAATGTTTTATCTACTCGGTTGGTATGGTAGCCTGGTACCTCTAACTCGGATGTATACATTTTTTGAAGTAAAACTTCTTTACGCACGCTTGACTTGGGGAGTAAGCTGGTTAATGCGAGGCGAACGGAAGTTGAAGTTGGTTCACGTAGATCTCCATTGTCAACATAACAAAGTTAAAAATTACTTAAAATTTGTATTATTATGTCTGGTAAAATGACAATTTACAATTGTCAAGATGGCGACATTAACATTAAACAAAGTTATACCGGCCGATAGATGGAGCTAAACTAAATAAATTTTACTTCAGACGTGTGGTCTAAAGCACACTCGTTGTTTTAAGTCTTTTAACAAACTCGGTTGGTATCGGAAGCAAACAATGGAATAAAACATTTTTTAGAAACGGTAAATTCCTTAATATATCTCTCGATTTCTGCACATTTTATTTGTATGTTTCGGCTCCACACTTTTGTGTGTTTAGTGTTAATTGATAATTTATCAAATTAATATTTCACGCAGATGTGAATCAAGTCACAGTCCAAGTCATCAAGTCAAATCACAGTCTAGTCATCTAGTAAAGTGTTGGCAACTTTACCAGAAGCTTCTATGTAGTTTTGGAAACAACACGAAAAGCAACGTTTCACCATCATTATACCACTTTCCCACACTCACGCCTGTAATCCAGCACTTAAAGAATAAAACGCAACCAATTTTATGCAATAACACTGAAAATAAAACAAGTTTTGGAAAGTAATACAATGCGGTGACGCAATCTTTTCGCCAAAAAAAATTTCTGCATTTTTTATAGTGTTTCAGTGTGTGGTAGGTAAGGGTGTGGTCTGACCTCATAGCGTCGATGGCACACTTGTCCGCCGCGACGGCGGTGCGCGTGTCCCGTATGTCGGCGGCGAGCGAGCGAACTCTAGTCGCGGTTCCCTCCACAGACACGCTCAGAGCTTGACACTTGCTCTTCAAACTGAGGACCTTGGTTTGCTCTTCAGTGCGAAGGGCTTCCAGTTCCCGTGTTCTGGAAAGAAATAAAACGCCCAACGATCACATACATAGATCCTGGACACAAACTAGGATTCCCTGTGTCTAGGGACCCAGGAACTACTAGGACCATGCTCCCACAACATTCAGACACGGAACAAGTATTTGCTATTTTTTTTCTGTGCTGAAACACTTGGCCAGTTGCGGGAATCGAATCTGGAGGCTGGACCCTAACCAGGATCCCTTGTGTAGGAACTCAGGAACTACGAGGACCATGCTCCCACAACACCCGGACACAGAACAAGTAAATGCACTTTTTTCTGTGCACAAATACTTTTGACTGGCCCGTTAGCTCAGTTGCTAGTGTCCCTGCCTTCTGAACTGCAGGTTGTGGGTTCGATTCCCACCTAGGACCAACATATGTGTGATGAGCATCATCGATGTTTGTTCTGTGTCTGGGTGTTATATTGTATTCTACGTATGTATTTACAAACAAAAAGTATCTAAGTATTGTATCAGTTATCCGGTTCCCATAGTACAAGCTTTGCTTAGTTTGGGGCTAGATGGCGCTGTGTGAAATGTCCACACATATTTATTATTTATTTATTAATTTTATATTTATCCTGCGCAACTAGTTGTAATGATAAAAACAGATGATTACATATAAAATTCAAAGTCCTGACTGACTTATATATCAACGCACAGCCTAAACCACTGGTCCTAGAGAAATTTGGAAGGTGTGTTCTTTGTAAAGTGTAGGTATCCACTGAGAAAGGGTTTTTCGAAATTCCACCCCTAAGAGGGTGAAATGGGTGGTTGATTATCTACGAATTTTTTTTAAATGGTAAAATGGGCATGCCTTTGACAAAAACTCACCTGATGGTAAGTGACGAAGTTGTATAAGGTGGAGCACGCTTGCCCATGAGATGCCCATTCACTCCTGACTTAAAAAGACCTAGGTTATACCTTGAAGGAAAATTGTTTTCTGTTTCCTATAGGCCACGCGGGCGAAGCCGCGGGCAAAAGCTAGTAATATAGTGTATGATACCTCTTTTTTTCCCATTCGAGCTGGCACTGTCGTTCCATCTCTTTCCTCGCAGCTTCTCGTTTCTCCTACAGCAAAAAGTAAATTTTGTTATAACCCTCCTTTTTGTCCGACTACGGCAAAACAACCAGGAGGGTTTATATTTTGACCAGTATGTGTGTAAGTATGTATGTATTTTTGTATGTATTTATGTATGTAAGTAATATTTTCCTTTATTCCAGCTATCCTAAAATTTATGATTTAATTAGAACTGGATATTTATAAACTTTGTTAAATTTTATTAGCCTACAAAACAATTTACGTCTAAATATATAACTCAAAGGTGACTGACTGATTGACTGACTAATAGAATGATCTATCAACGCACAGCCCAAACCACTGGACGGATCGGGCTGAAATTTGGCATGCAGGTAGATGTTATGGCATAGGCGTCCGCTAAGAAAGGATTTTTCGATCTTCCACCCTTAAGAGGGTGAAATGGGTGGTTGAAATATTTTCCCATAGGCCACGCCGCGGGCGAAGCTGCGGACAGAAGTTCTTTCTCAGAATAAATTTGTAACTTAGAAAATAACTCGTAAGTCCTACAAAATAAGGTGTATTAAAAATCAATCAGATCCATTATAATTTTCGCGAAATCTCTTTATATTGTCAAAACATTTCTCAATCTTACTAGAAAATCATCAGGTATCTGCAAAAAGGTTTTGTTAAGAAAATTGTTAAGATAGAGATAGTGATATATATACCTGTTCCTCTTTCTGCTTCCTCATCAAATCCTCTTGCTCCCTCTTCTGAGCTTCCAATCGCAACTTCTCCCTCTTTTCCGCCTCTTCCCTCTCTTTCCTTTCCCTTTCCGCCTGTAAACACGTTAACAAATGTTAGTGCAAACTCAACTTATGGTCTCAATTGAAGGGAATAGAACAAAAAGGGTTTAACTGATTTTATTCACAAAATGACTTATGGGTATCGTGGGATTCAGCGTGAAATTGTCTACAATAATACATTCTCAAAATACCGAAATGAGGCTTAAATTTTGAGTCTAAAAACGGTTTATCTGTCACAGGAATACAGTCCGCTTAGCATAGATTTACGTGACTAGCTAGTTGCATTCATATGACTACTTGACCAGCTAATATACTATTTGTGTTTCTATGTCTAAAACGTGCAAGAAAACGCAAATTAAGAGAACACAATACCGATTGCTATCGGTCGCACGCGTCGTCGCTAGCATGCGACGACTGGCCGCCGCGCGCCGCCGTGCTATTTGCTATTGCTTTGCTAGATCCTTTGCGATGCGACTTACGATGCGCGATGAACAGAAAGAGTGCGAAATAAAGCAAATAGCAACAAGTAATAGCCACGATAGTATTTGCTATATGATATGTATAATAAGCACGTAGCTTTATGTTGCTATATGCTATATTAATCATATTATATTTAACCTGCATTCGACTTTAATAGTGGATTAAAGACGAATGCAGGTTAAAAATCGAACGTGATTCAAATTTTTACATTTACATTATAAATGAGTTTTAAATGTCACTACTTTTTATGATCTCCAATTACCTCTTCTTCCTGCAAGAATGACATGTAAAAGAAAACGCACGGTTAAAAAGCTGAAGCGTTGTAAAAGCATACTTATTTTTATGACAGTAACGCCCATTTGCAGCTGTCTAATTTTTAATGTATGACATGACGAGCCAGTCGTTCGTCTGATGTCAAGCGACCCGGCCATCCATCCGACCATCCGGTCAGTTGCAGTGTCACTCGTAACTAATGTATATAGTTTCGCGTGACACTGCACTGCGCACTTCACCCTGAGACATCAATGGCCAAAATAAAAATAAAAACAATTTCATACATAAGCCTTTCATTTAAAAGAAGCGATTTTGACTGAAAGCAAGACAATATTGCTTTCCCGCCTCCACCATTATGCCTACCTATGTGAAGTGGGAACGAGACAGCAATATACATTTCTCCTAGGTTCAGATATTTCCTTGGTTGAAACTCGTTATAAATATAACATATAAAATACACGTGTTATTTTTCAAATATTAATTAATTATTTTTTAATTGGTTCACGTAGATCGCCATTGTGAACAAAACAAAGTTATAAATTTATATTATTATGTTGGTATGTCCGGTATATATAAAATGACAATTTACAATTGTCAAGATGGCGACATTAACATTAAGCAAAGTTACACCGGCCGATAGATGGAGCTAAACTAAAGAAGTTTTACTTCAGTCGTTTTGTCTAAAGCACACTCATTTCTTTTAAATAAATTGGAATCTAATATTTTTAGATGCTCTTCATACAAACATCATCATCACGAACACACTGAAGTAAAAAAACACCAAAAATTTTATTAATTATTATTTTTTATTAATTGGCTCTACACTTTTGTGTATTTAGCCAGTGTCAAGTAATTGATAATATGTCAAATTAATGATATTTCACGCAGATATGTGTCGAGTCCAAGTCATCAAGTCAAATCATAGTCTAGTCATCTAGTAAAGTGTTGGCAATTTTACCAAAAGCTTCTATGGAGTTTCGAAAAGAAACGTTTCACCATCATTATACCACTTTCCCACACTCATGCCTGTAATCCAGCACTTAACGAATAAAATGCCACCAATTTTATGCAATAACACTGAAAATAACACAAGTTTTGAAAAATAATACAATGCGGTGACGCGATCTTTTTCGTTACCCACCAAAAAACTATTACAGCCTTATTAATAACCACGAACTAGCTTTAGACTAGTTACACCATCTTTCATCTCTTTCGATCCAGCTAAATATTCCAGTAGCAAAAAAAGGACAAAAGCTGAAGTAACTAATCCGAGACTAATAACCGTTTATAAATAAGGCTGTTAGACATTAGGGTGGTGACAAGCTGGAAAGGTACCAGGATACCATAAATACGTAGTAAACAAACACCTTCTCTCTCCCTTGCACCCGTTGCAGCTGGTCTCTCCGTCTCTCCAGCTCGGCCTGTCCTCGCGCCATATTTTCCCTCCTACGAGAAGAGAACGAAGTTCCGCTTCCTGTAGACGTCACCGATTCGCGTCTAGAAATAAGCATAAAAGTCTATGAAATGCGTCACCGCATTGTATTATTTTCCAAAACTTGTATTAATTTTAAGTGTTAGTGTTATTTTTATTATTATTATCTATACTAATATTATAAAGAATAAAAGATTTGTATGTGTGTTTGTAACGAATTGGCTCAAAAAGTACTGGACGAGTTTTGGCGGGAACGCGAAAAGAGTGCATCACCGCATTTTCTTATTTTCCAAAACTTGTGTTATTTTCAGTGTTAGTGCATAAAATTGGTGGCATTCTATTTGTTAAGTGCTGGATTACAGGCGTGAGTGTGGGAAAATGGTATAATGATGGTGGAACGTTTCTTTTCGTGTTGTTTCCAAAACTCCGTAGAAGCTTCTGGTAAAGTTGCCACCACTTTACTAGGAGTATTGACTGGCCCTATAGCTCAGTTGATAGTAACCCTGCTTTCTGTACTGTGGGTTGTAGGTTCGATCCCCACCCAGGACAAACGTTTGTGTGATGAACATCGATGTTTGTTCTGTGTCTGGGTGTTATATTGTATTCTATGTATGTATTTACAAACAAAAAGTATCTAAGTATTGTATCAGTTATCCGGTTCCCATAGTACAAGCTTTGCTTAGTTTGGGGCTAGATGACGCTGTGTGAAATGTCCACAGATATTTATTTATTTATTTAGTATGACTTGACTAGACTATGAATTGACTTGATGACTTAGACTGTGACTTGGATTGACACATATATATAATATTAATTAACTTGAGATTTTATCAATTACTTGAAACTGGATAAATACATAAAAATGTAGAGCCAAAACAAAAACAACTTTAAACTGTGTGAAATATTTTTTTTCGTATTTTGTATTATGCCAGGTTTTCACCTGGAAGTAGTGTCCAGCGAGTTTTCTTACAGAAAAGCCGGGAATCGAACCCGCCGACTCCGTTATGAGCCGACCTGCTCCACTACCACGCCGCAGGGGCTGTCTGGACATAATAAAGTTTCGTCATACCTGAATGTGGGAGGTATGAGCTCTACAGGAAGCTTGGCAGGCGTCGGTTCTCCTTGCGTTGCCTTCTCACACAGATACATAGCTAGCACAAACTCTTCGCAACCTGAGAACAAAACATATTAGGGAAAATTCAAAGCCTTGAGCACAGACGCAAGGTCGCCGGTCTGTCAGTCTTCTATAGGCTACATTTTGGAGTGTGCGCATGCCCTTCATCAACTCATTCCTTCATCCCCTTTCCATCAGAGAACTACAAGACTTGGTGATTCGTCACACCCTTACGTTGTTAGTGTACCCCAAGTCCTAAGCGTTTTGCTGACTCATTTATAGTCCGAACGGCCAAGGAATGGAATGCTCTCCCAAAAACAGTGTTTCCTTCAAGGTATAACCTGGGTCTTTTTAAGTCAAGAGTGAATGGGCATCTCATGGGCAAGCGTGCTCCACCTTAGACAACTTCGTCACTTACCATCAGGTGAGTTGTTGTTAAACGCATGCCCATTTTATCATAAAAAAAAAATATACGGAGTTAAACAAAACGAAAATATTTGGCACTTTAGGATGAGGCGGCAAATATGTAAACCCACCACTAAGTAGATAATGAATACTCAATCTTCTAAATATATATAACTCAAAGGTGACTGACTGACATAGTGATCTATCAACGCACAGCCCAAACCACTGGACGGATCGGGCTGAAATTTGGCATGCAGGTAGATGTTATGACGTAGGCATCCGCTAAGAAATGATTTTTCGAAATTCCACCCTTAAGAGGGTGAAATGGGTGGTTGAAATATTTTCCCATAGGCCACGCCGCGGGCGAAGCTGCGGGCAGAAGCTCGTATCCATATATATTTACAATTTTTACTTGTACCCAATTATCAATCTATAGGTACTAATATTATAAAGAGGAAAGATTTGTAACTATCTTTGTAACGAATTAGCTCAAAAAGTACTGGACCGATTTTAAAAATTCTTTCACCATTTGAATGCTACATTATCACTGATTAATATAGGCTATTTTAATTGCGAGAAAAAAATAAGGATCCCTGCTAAAACTACAATAATGTTACCCAAGGTGTGAAAAAATGAACTTAACTTACCCAACGTGCTGCCAGCATGTTGGGTAAGTTAAATTCATTTTTTTACGCTACGTACGCGTACGTTGCGTATAAAACTTCTAGCCGTATTATAATCTTTATTCTCTCGACAAAACATTGTAATGGGCACAACAATAATGCTTGGTCTAGTTGCCCTCTGCCTTAAGAGTTCTCTGTACTCTGAAATACAAGTTTGCACTTAGTTCGGAGTTGTAGGTCTCTGAAAGGCAGTATGGGTAGAACACTGGAATTATAAACTACCATATTGCTACGGCAAAAATTGTTTGTGCCGCCACTTATATTTCTTTGCATTGTGTAAATTTGTAGAGTAATATTGTAATATTTGTATAAAATTTACTACTATCACAATGTATTAGGCTAAGTTTTTGGCAAATAAATCAATCAATCAATCAAACGTTGTCCGCTACCTACTGGTAGTGGGCTGGAGCATTTGGACTGTCTATAGGTCACCGCAGCCAGTATATAGTCCAAATGTTTTTTTGTAGTAGTAGTAGGTAGTGTTTAGTATTAGCTGTTATAACACTGTAGTATTTCGTTTGAAAATAAAGGTATTGCCCCAAAAAATGAAAAAAAAAAAAGTGTCCACCAATGCGAAACCGCAGTACTTTCGCCTTTATAATATAAGTTTGATAGTGTGATTACTTTTGGTAGTAGTACTAGGTGGTAGAACTTTTCTGCAAAGTTCTCATCTAGGTAGGTACCACCGCTTTGCCAGTTATTCTGCCGCCAAGCAGTAGTACGCAAGCAGTACTGTGTTTCGGTATGAAGGGCACTGTAGCTAGTGAAATTACTGAGCAAATGAGACTTTATGACCTAATCTCACAGTCTAGTAATCTTATTACTTCTTACTCTCTTAGTTTGTTCTGTGTCTGGGTGTTATATTGAAATTATTGAAAAAGAACATGAGCCGTGTGTCGAGTGGTCGCTCACCCAGCTTCCCGTCGGAGTCCAGGTCGGCGAGCGCCCATATCTGCGCGAGCGCGTGCTGCGGCAGGCGCGACTGCAGCATGACGGCGCGCGCCTGCGCCCCCGACACGCAGCCCGCCTTCGCGCGGTCCGTCGCGTTGAACAGCTGAGTGTACCTGACGTTGACAATCAATATATGTCTGGACAATAGGCATGACGACAGTATCAAAAAATGGTCGATTTAATGTTTTTAGGGTAAAATTTATATTAAATAACGTTGAAACACTGGTTTAGTTTTATTAAAAATATTGAGATTACTTAGATTTTCAATAAAATAAAACATTAAAATACTGCGATCGGCCATTTTGACTGAAACGCCAATCACAGCGCATGACGTCACACGTAGATTTTTGCTGTTGTGAATATACGCATTTGGATTGATTTTGTTATTTTGTATTCTTTCGTATTCTGACATAAACATGTCATTGTGTAGTTAAACACCTAGGAGTGACGTCAGAGCCGACGCCATGACACCTCGAGCTGTTTTCGCGCCGCAAAAAAAAAATTATGAAAATGGCTTTAATCTTGGTTAAAATTAAGTTTATTACCGAAATAAAGGTTTTTTCGTAAATAGTAAATGTATACCCACATTACGGAAGAGGATTTCAAAATCTTTCGTCATGCCTATTCACACAGCGCCATCTAGCCCAAAACAAAGCTTGTACTATGGGAACCGGATAACTGGTACAATACTTAGATACTTTTTTGTTTGTAAATACATACATAGAATACCACATAACACCCAGACACAGACCAAACATCGATGTTCATCACACAAATGTTTGTGCTGGGTGGGAACGACCCCACAGTTCAGAAGGCAGGGTTACTACCAACTGAGCTATCTGGCCAGTCAAAAACATTGACAATAGGCTATATTTTTTATTTGTTTTGGTATGGCTCCACACTATTGTATATTTAGGTTGTGTCAAGTAATTGATAATTTATCATGTTATCGATATTTCAAGCAAATATGTGCCAAGTCACAGTCGAAGTCATCAGGTCAAGTCAGTCTAGTCAAAGTCATGCTCCTAGTAAAGTGGTGGCAACTTTAATTGAAGCTTCTATGGAGTTTTGGAAACAACACGAAAAGAAACGTTTCACCATCATTATACCACTTTCTCACACTCACGCCTGTAATCCAGCACTTAACGAATAAAATGACACCAACAGGCGTGAGTGTGGGAAAATAGTATAATGATGGTAAAACGCAAATGAAATGACAGCAATTTTATGCACTAACACTGAAAATAACACAAGTTTTGGAAAATAATACAATGCGGTGACGCGATCTTTTTCTTGTTGACGTTTCTTTTCGTGTTGTTTCCAAAACTCCATAGAAGATTCTGGTAAAGTTGCCACCACTTTACTAAGAGTATGACTGACTAGACTATGACAATGTATTATTAATTGGTGCATATTTTAATTTTATTTTAATTTGATTTTTGACATTTAATTTTAATTACATTATAATTAATAATTTAGTAGTAAGTGTAATTGATCTGAAATCGTTCTTATTGCAATAAATAAATGAATAAATGACTTGATTTGATGACTTGGACTGTGACTTGACTTGACTTATATTAACATATGTTAATTAAATCGAGAAATTACCAATTACTTGACACTGGCTAAAAACACAAGAATGTGGAGCCAAACCAAAACAAAAAAAAATACTCACTTCAGTTTCTGCGGTTGGGGTATTCCCCACTCAACAGGGGGCGGGCTCATCACCCCCATCGGCAATTCAGTCGGACTGGTCACAACAGACCCCGCTACAGAACCTAAAATTAAGCATAATAATAATAACGCCCAACGATCACATACATAGATCCTGGACCCTAACTAGGATTCCGTGTCTAGGGACCCAGGAACTACGAGGACCATGCTCCCACAACACCCAACAAGTATTTGCGCTTTTATTTCTGTGCACAAATACTTGTGTCGCGGGAATCGAACCCGCCGCCTCTGGGTTATGAGCCGACCTGCTCAACCACCACACCACAGGGGCTGTAATTATAACAATAATAAATATTAAATAGGCCCTGAGCACTGGAGCTTGGACCTTGCCCCGCTACCGGCGGCACTCTTGGATCATTGGTTTTTTATAGTATTTTAGTAATTTATTTTTATAGTTAAGCGAAATTAGATACACTTTTGTTGTAATAGAAGGAGGTCCATAGGTTTGCTGAATTAATGATATGCCGATTGACTTTGTATAAGATATATTAATTAAAAAGATATTTACAAAAACCAAAATGCGGAAAATAAAATTTTCTCTAATGTGAAGTCTATATCAACAACATTCGTTGCCCCTAGCAACTAGCTGGAAAAGTTCTCTATTAAACTGGTATGTAAACTTTTTCGTGGGCTAGCACACCACATCACCCCCCTCCAGAGACCGTCCTACGGGCGATAATATTCTGGAAAACGCACTGTTCGTCCTGATCGAGTGGTGGTCACTGGAGCGTCTCGGGTCTCAGGTGCTGCCACGGCGGGAGAATGGTCCAACTCACGAAGTATGTAGGCAGGTTTAATGCGGTCGACTGATACAGTGACTTCTTTGCCTTTTATGCGGAGCTTGAAAACTTTATCCCCTCGTTTTATCACCTCATGTGGGCCTGTATAAGCTGCTTGAAAAGATGGGTGCGAGGTGTCATCTCTTAGAAAGACGTGGGATGCTGTTGCTAAATCTTTGAAAATGAATATGGAGCGGTTATTCCCATGGTGAGAAGTTGGTAATGGCAACAAATTTTTGGCGAATGTGCGCAGTCTTTCAGTGTATACTGTCAAGTCCTCTGTACCATCAGCCGATTGACAAAAAATGTCACCTGGGAGTCGTAGTGTCTCTCCATATACGAGTTCAGCTGGAGTCGCTTGTAAGTCTTCCTTAAATGCCGCCCGGATTCCCAGTAGTACAAGTGGAAGTGTTTCAAGCCAGCTGCTGGTCGCATGACATGTAATGGCGGCTTTAAGCTGTCTGTGGAATCTTTCGACGAGTCCATTGCATGCTGGATGGTAGGCTGTAGTTCGTCTGCGTTGAAATCCGATGATGTGGGACAAATGCTTAAAAAGTTCTGATTCAAACTGTCGACCACGATCAGTGACGATATCTTCAGGGCAGCCGAATCTGGATATCCATCCGTGAACTAAAGCTTTTGCCACTGTTTCAGCTGTTATCTCCTGTAATGGTATAGCTTCGGGCCATCGTGTGAAGCGATCTACACATGTGAGACAGTAACGATACCCTTGTGAAAGAGGTAAAGGTCCGATCAAATCTATGTGGATTTTCATGAATCTGGCTCGAGGTAAGCTGAATGATGCTAATGGAGATGAGACATGACGTGTTATTTTTGATCGTTGGCATGCTAGGCAGGAACGAGTCCACTCTCTACAATCTTTTCGCATACTAGGCCATACATAGCGTTCCGATATCAGTTTCGTCGTCGCATTTATGCCAGGGTGGCTAAAAGAATGCAAGTTTTCGAACACTTGCCGTCGCATGTCTTTGGTCACATAAGGTCTGGCCACATTGCTGCTCTTGTCACAATAGATTTCTGTGTGAGATCCAGGCAGTTTGATTTTTGTCAAGCGCAGAGAAGTATCGCTATCCAAAAGTTGTTCTAGTTCAGGATCTGTGCTTTGTGCTTGAGCAAGCTTGGATAGATCGATGGGCTGAGTAATCTCTTCGATGCGTGATAAACTGTCAGCCACAACGTTATCCTTTCCTGAAATATGCCTGATATCTGTAGAAAACTGTGAAATAAAATCCAGATGTCTGAACTGTCTTGGTGAGCACTTTTCTTTTCGTGAATGAAATGCGAAAGTTATGGGCTTATGGTCAGTGTAAATAATAAAGTCTCTCGCCTCCACCATGTGACGAAAGTATTTTATTGCTTCGTAGATGGCGAGAAGTTCCCTATCGTAAGGCGAGTATTTCTGTTGACATGGTGAAAACTTTCGAGAGAAAAATGCTAAAGGTTCCCACATGCCGTCTTTATGCTGTTGTAAAGCTGCGCCCATTGCTGTGTCTGAAGCATCGGTGACTATAGCGAGCTTCGCTTGGCAGTCTGGATGAGCGAGTAGTGCTGCTTGGCAGAGACTTTCCTTGCAGGTGATGAATGCTTTAGTAGCTTCTTCTGATAAATGCACGGGATGTGAACCTTTAACTGATCCTGTGAGCAGTGCATTCAGAGGCGCTTGATGCCGCGCTGCATCAGGAATAAACCTTCTGTAAAAGTTCACCATTCCTAGGAATCTTCGCAGTTCTCTGACGGTTTTCGGTGGTGGGTAATTCGCAACCGCTTCTACCTTCGATGGTAATGGTTTAGTCCCAGCTGCTGAGATGCTGTGTCCTAAAAACGTTACCTCTGATACACCGAATATGCACTTGTTCGTGTTGATTACCATGCCGTATTCCTTGAGTCTGTTGAAGAGCAGATGAAGGTGCTTCTTGTGTGATTCCTGATCAGGTGAGAAGATCAAAAAATCGTCCAGAAACGGGAAGCAGAACTCTTCAAGGCCCCTAAGCATCTCGTCCACAAATCGTTGAAACGTTTGGCTGGCATTACGTAGTCCGAACGTCATGAACGGAAATTCGTATAAACCAAACGGCGTCGTGATTGCGGTCTTCGGAATATCCTCAGGGCAGACAGGAATTTGATTATAAGCTTTTACGAGATCGATAACCGAGTATACTTGACAGCCGGAGAGACAATGTGCAAAGTCATGTATGTGCCGAATGGGATAGCTGTCTGGTACGGTTCTAGCGTTGAGCATTCTGTAGTCACCGCATGGACGCCAGCCGTTATCTTTTTTAGGCGCAAGATGAAGTGGTGATGACCATGGTGACTTTGAAGGTCTGGCTGTTCCGTTCCTCAACATATCTGCAAACTCGTCTTTTGCAATTTTTAATTTATCCGGTGCTAGTCTTCGTGGTGTGCTGCTTATTGGCGGTCCTGCAGTAGTCTGTATATGATGCATGGTATTATGCTTCGGAACACGGTGGACACCGGAAGGTCGAGTAATCTCAGGGTATTCGCTTAGTATGTTATGATATACGGAATTTCCAGAAATAACTTTTACCGATGAAATGTTCCCAGTTGACTGTGCAGGTGAAGCTGGGGACGTAAGGCTTGTGGTGTTGTCGATTAAACGTTGATTTCGACAATCCACGATGAGGTTGTAAAATGATAAAAAATCTACACCTATTATGGCCTTTGTAACGTCCGCTACGATGAATCGCCAAGTGAAGTCACGGCGCAAGCCTAGGTTCAGCACTAAATGAGCGTAGCCGTAAGTAGAAATGGGTGTACCGTTTGCCGCACACAGCTCATAATTTGTTTTCTCACGACGTTCCTTGAGTGCCGATCGGGGGAAGACACATACGTCACTGCCAGTATCGATGAGAAACTGCATCTTCGTAGCGCCGTCCGTGACAAATAGGCGACCGGAAGTTTGGCAATCGGTCGTCGCCATTACCGACTGCTGTTCGCGTTTCCCGCATGGTAGTCGCACGGTTTTACGCACTTACTTGCTTCATTGCCGAACTTATTATGATACCAGCACACAGGAAATTTTCTATAGTTCGACTGTGATCGTGTGGAGCTAGAACGACCGCGCGTTTTCTTGTTTGAACGATTCGGTGCACGTGAATGCCGGTTCACCTGCGCAATTAGAGCTTGCACTTGTTTGGTAAGTTCAGCAATCTGTTGGTTCATGGCGTCTAAAGAGCTTCCTGGTATGGCACTTGATGTTGATGCTACGTGCGCTGTAGGCGAAACAACGTCATGGATGCGGTCAGCGAGATCTGCGAGCGCTTCCAGTGAAGACGTCATCTGCGAAGCGATTATCGTTTGCGTGCTACTTGGTAAGCGACTGGTCCAGATAGTACGTAGAAAATCTTCGGGAACTCCAGGTCCAGCCAAATGTTGCAAATGTCTTAGAAACTGAGATGGCTTACGGTCTCCAAGTTCTGCGTGCATAAGTAATTGCTTGACCTTCTTTTCTCGTGACGCGGACAGTCGTTTGATAAGTTCCGACTTCAATTTTTCATACCTGTTGGTGTCGGGCGGGTTGATGATTATATCTTCCACCTCAGAAGCATACTGCGGGTCTAGTTGGCCGATAACGTAGAAAAACTTCGTATTGTCCGTAGTAATGTTCGATATCGCGAATTGGCCCTCGATCTGCGCGAACCAAATGGCCGGCTTTTCAGGCCAAAACGGCGGAATTCGCACGCCCACACGACAAACATCTTCGTTCTTATCGGTTGAGAGCGACATTTTTATGTGAATCAGTATCAGAATTATCGCAATCAGCAACAAAATCAAAATCACACACATTTACTGCAAACGTGGACTTTCGGTTCAAAACAGGTCACCAGTAAAGCGAAGTTCGATACACTTTTGTTGTAATAGAAGGAGGTCCATAGGTTTGCTGAATTAATGATATGCCGATTGACTTTGTATAAGATATATTAATTAAAAAGATATTTACAAAAACCAAAATGCGGAAAATAAAATTTTCTCTAATGTGAAGTCTATATCAACAACATTCGTTGCCCCTAGCAACTAGCTGGAAAAGTTCTCTATTAAACTGGTATGTAAACTTTTTCGTGGGCTAGCACACCACAATAGTAATATTGTAAGAAATACTAAAATCTATTCATAATAATAACGCCCAACGATCACATTAAAATATTCTGGACCCTAACTAGGATTCCCTGTGTCTAGGGACCCAGAAATTTGAGAACAAATATTTGCGTTATTTTTTCAATAATAATTTAGTAATTCATTTTTGTACTAATATCGTAAAAAGAAAAACTTAAGTCTGAGAATATATAATAATAATAACGCCCAACGATCACACACATAGATCCTGGACCCTAACTAGGATTCCCTGTGTCTATGGACCGAGGACCTAGTGCCATTTTAACTGACAAAATAAGACTTTGACATAACCGTACAAAATTCCTCACTTGACATTGACAGAATGGTTAAAGAAGAGAAGAAGAAGCCACAGTAAAATATAATAACAATTCAAACTGTGTATTCGGAGTTTTGGCGGGAAAAGGAAAAAGATCGTGTCACCGCATTGTGTTATTTTCCTAAACTTGTGTTATTTTCAGTGTTAATGCATAAAATTGGTGGCATTCTATTCGTCAAGTGCTGGATTACCGGCGTGAGTGTGGGAAAATGGTATAATGATGGTGAAACGTTTCTTTTCGTGTTGTTTCCAAAACTCCATAGAAGCTTCAAGTTGCCACCACTTTACTAGGAGTATGACTTTGACCAGACTATGACTTGACTTGATGACTTCGACTGTGACTTGAATTAACGTGAAATATCATTATCTTTTTATCAATTACTTGACTTGACACTGGCTAAAAACACAAGAGTGTGGAGCCAAAACATAAAAAAAAACTGTGTATTGTAACTGTCAAACTGTCAAATTTACACTAATTTGTTTGTCTACAGGTTGCAATCAAATTACGTGAGTCTGCGAATGTGGTTTGGACGAGGGAGATGTGGACCATATATTCTTCAGCTGCCCAAGAACACAGATTTCTCTGTATGACATTATACCTCCTGACATCCCTCTTCCCACCTCCTTTAAATGCCTACTCTCCCTTGCTTTTACCCCATTTATAAAACTATTGTGTAAATATATTAGAGTTAACAAAATTAGATTGTAAATATAACAAAACAAGTATTTATTACACTTATTATACTACTGTAAATATTTTATATATTGTTTGTGTGTTTTTTAGGTAGTATAGACTGGTTTTGGCTTACACAAGGTGGAAAAAGGGAAGAACACCGGTGATTAATCTCCATTACACTGGCCAATACCTATTCTACACCGAACAACCTCCTTCGTTTGATGGTCTATCAGTAAAAACGTGACATTGGCGAAATTGTGGTGGCACCTCCACAAAAGCCACGAAACAAGAGTTGAAGTTGAAGTCAAATTACGTGATCTCTTAGCAGAAGTTATAAACAACTCAATGGATGATAAGCAAAACGCGTTGACATGGTTTACACAAGTTACTGGACATGTCCGACATAACATGACACACTAATGTGATTCCAATTGTACATATAAGCTTTACAAACAATATATATATGGTACAGTAAGCGACATAATTGAAGGGGTGAGAATAAAAAGGATTTAACTGATTTTTTTGACCAAATGACTTATGGGAATCGTTGGATTCAGCGTGAAATTATCTTCAATAAAACATTCTCAAAATACCGAAATGAGGCTTAAATCTCGAGATTTTGAGTCTAAAAATGGTTTATCTGTCACAGGAATACAGTACGCTTAGCATAAAAACATTACTTTATTTCTTTTATTATATTATATTTTTACAGTAATTGTATGAATTAGTACTATATTTGGTAATTTTAAATAGAAATAAAACATTTTCAAGCAACTGAAACTTACATAAACCTTTTCTATTACCTTATAAGCACTCTACATAAAAATGACGCCGTTGACGTTTAAAGTCAATTTTCTCGAAACTGTCAATTTGTCAGTTAAATCCTTCTTATTCTCAACCCTTCAATTAACTCAACATTTTTAAACAAAATAAATATTTGTGGACATTTCACACAGCGCCATCTGATCCCAAACAAAGCGAAGCTAGAACTATGGGAACCAGATAACTGATACAATACTTAGATAATGTTTGTTTGTAATAACATTAGAATACAATATAACACCCAGACACAGAACAAACATCGATGTTCAGCACACAAATGTTTGTCCTGTGTGGGAATTGAACCCACAACCACATTTCAGAAGTCAGGCATTTTCTTTCTTCTCATTTAGTTGTATTTTTTTAGTATTGTTCGTAAGCGTAGTACTGCTATTTGAATTTCTCTTTTAAAACTTTGTTAATAAACATTAACAGACTTTGAAAACTCTTTTTTGAAGTACAACTTCTTTACGCACGCTTGACTTGGGGAGTAAGCTGGTGAATGCGTGACGAGGCGAACGGAATTTAAAAGTTGTTGATTAACGTAGATCTCCATTGACAACATAGCAAAGTTAAAAATTACTTAAAAATTGTATTATTATGTTGGTATGTCCGGTAAAATGATAATTTACAATTGTCAAGATGGCGACATTAACATTAAACAAAGTTATACCGGCCGATAGATGGAGCTAAAGAAGTTTTACTTCAGTCATTCTTCGGTCTAAAGCACAATTTTTTTTATTTACCAGTATAAACTTACCTGGTTTCGAGATAGGATCACTTTTGACCGCCGTTATCGGGGTCGAAGTAACGGGCTGCCCGGTAATAGAACCCGCTACTGACGTCAACGGCTTAGGGGGGCTGGTAATTAATGAAGCTACCGTACTACCCGTGGGTATCTGAGGCTGCGACGACGGGATCAACGGGGTAGGACCCACTAACGGCTGGGCAGTACCTATAATGGGTTGGGTAGCACCCATAATCGGTTGGGTAGCCCCCATAATCGGTTGGGTAGCACCGATAATAGACTGGGAAGTTGGTAAAATGGGCTGGGAACTCATTATAGGCTGCGATGGAGGTATTAAAGGCTGAGCGCTCATGATTGGCTGGCTAGGCATGACTGTCTGAGACTGCAAAGCCGTTATTGGCTGAGTGGTAGACATAACAGGCTGTGACATAGACAAACCAACAGTAGAGCCACCAATCAGAGGCTGAGACGGAACCATTGGCTGCGACATCACACTTTGGTTCATCAACGGTTGAGCAAGAGGCTGGTTATCAATTAAAGAGGCTGGTTTTACGCCTGAAATTAAATCTGGTACGACAGGTTTCATCGGAGCAGTGCCCACCATTGACGGCATTATTGGCTGGGAAGGCGGGATAATGGGCTGGGTAGGAGCCATAATCGGTTGGGTAGGAGCCATAATCGGTTGGGTAGGTGGTATTAAAGGCTGGTTTGAGATAGGGGCGGTGTTTATAAGGGGTTGGCTGTTAAAATCGCCGAGCAATGATTGGCTAGTCATGGGCTGTGTTTGTGATAGCCCTGATATAAGCGGTTGCTGAGACGCCATTACGGGCATGGGAGGAATGGGGGGTTTCGATGGCTGCGCGAACTGCTGTTGCGGTTTTTGCGCGCCTGCGAACGAAAAATTAACTTTGTAGCTGGTATAATTTAGTGCCATTTTAGATTGAAAGGATAATAAAAATGATTTAAAACCCCACCCCATTTTAATGCAAGGAAAAATGGAGAAAATAGTATTGGGTTCTTCTGAAAAACGAAATCAAAGACAGTTAAAACAAACAATAAGCACAAAAAGCTGTGGCATCACCCGTGTAATTTTACCATTCCCAAACTTGGCAGCCAAACTGCCATGCTTTCATTCATCTTTCCATCATCATCCTTCACTCAAACTCAATAAACCGTTACAGTTTAAATGCTTTTGAATTAAGAATAAAACTGATAATAGCATATATTTTTATTTGTCTCTGACCCTTTGCATTAAGACATGATGGTGGAAATGAGAAAACGATATTTTCATGTTTTTCAATGATATGCTTTAGCATCACTGTAAAGTTTCTTATAGCTTCTTCTTTACAGGTGTAATTGAAGCTTCGGATCGCAGTTTTCTGTTCTGCATTGTGCCGGATTGCTTGCACCAGTAGTGGGGAAGGGAACTGCTTTTTCAAACTCATATATTGTAATGGGCTTGCTATGTAATATTTGACATTGAGCACTTTGTAATTTTATATGCTTAGTACAATAACTTAATTTTAAGTACCTAATATAATTTAGACTTGTAAAAGTGCTAAAAATAGCCTATTTGCAATAAATCTTTTGACTTTGATTTATTATAATTTTTTGTATCCATTATGAGCTCTATTACAAAGAATGGAAGACTGGTTTTTGACTTTCGACATCAGATTTGGCTGATGTGTAGATTACTAGATTACACCTGGTACTTACCAGTTGGGCTGAGAGATGATAACAGGGATGGTGGCAGAACTTTTGGAACTTCAATACCGTGGAGTTTCAAGTTTATTATCTGGAAATGGACATAGGATAATTAAATAAATAAATAAATATGTGTAAACTTGGTACCATGTTAATAAATATGTGTAAAGTGGTACCATGGTAATAAATATGTGTAAAGTTGGTACCATGGTAATAAATTTGTGTAAACTTGGTACCTCGGTAATAAACATGTGTAAACTTGGTACCATGTTAATAAATATGTGTAAACTTGATACCATGTTAATTCTAATGCATCAGAATAGACACGAGATTTATAGAGTGAAAGAGACGCAACTATTAGTTGAATATAATTGTAGCAGTAAGCATTGGACTTTATTGCATTGCACCTAGAGTTGCTACTCATGCAAATGTCACGGAGTGGTTCTTCTATACTGTGCTTGTCTTCCGTTCAGAACGGAGTTTAAAGTTGTAGTATTTTTGCTACATACCTTACAGGCAATGGAGAACTCTTTCAAGTCAAGTTTGCCATCTGCATTGGTGTCTGCGAGAGACCAGATATGACCGAGGATCGGAGGTGGAAGCTGGCTCTGAAATACGGTGTATTTTTATGTTGAAACATGAGATGGATCTAAGATCGTCACCATCATATTATATCATCATGATATGTCAAAAGATTAATATCATAGAGTAAGCAACACATTAGAGACAACATCTAGTCTTACAGATGTCCATAGGTTACATCATAGGTCACCTAGGTATAGTGACCTCTCCCTATCTAAAGGGTTGTACGCTTGTTGGCATAAAATAAAAAACTTGCCTGCAGCATAAACCTTTTCGCCTGCTCGCCAGTCAGCATCCCGTTTATAGGGCCAAGATTGCGGAAGTGCTCTGCGAACTTTGCATGTTCATGTGGCTGTATCACCCAGGGATCACCCGCCATCTTGGACGCTATAACGATACAAAAAGGGTAGACGCTGGTGGGGGAAATACACAAAATACTCCATGTATGTCAGTGCAGTCTGTCCTACCCACTCACATTAAATTAGAACAACAAAACCACATCAATATTTGTTGAATGAAATGAAATGAAATTTATTGGCAAAAAAATAGTTGTAACAATCATAAAGGGGCGGAGCACCTGTTTCCCGTACTAGGCACAAGACCCGTGGCACAGGAACCAGGACTCTTCCGTCGGAGACATATAATAAGTGTAACATTGATTAATAATTACAAAGGTGTTAAGTTAACATTGCCTAATATTTATCCTGTTATAACAGAAGTTAATACTTATATAATTAAAAATATGTATGCATACAACCCTTACACACCCCGAATGCCGACTGCAGAGAATGCAGAGAGGATGGTTGTAAACAGTGCACAGATAAGAAAACTATATGCTTGCCCATACTAGTTATGACTAACACTGTATGCTTTGTAACATTACAGCATAATCATGTGCAGCTCCTGATTGGACAAATTTCATGTATGAACCTTAAACAACCAATCAGGAAATGCATACTTGTGACGAATTTCAGGATGTCCAATTGCAGTGAAAATACTGGTGTAGACTGGTTTTAGCTAGGAGGGAAAAAAGGAAGAACACCGGTGATTAAACTTCATTGCACTGGCCAATATTTACTGGATTACCTCCTACATTGGCGAAATTAGTTGAACTGATTTTGGGTATGGTTTGTTCCTTGTACTGTACCCATCCCCCCAGCAGAATGAATTTAAATAAAATTTGGAGCCTTCTAAGCCTGTTTAATACTTTTTATTCATGGGGCATATGTAATGTTATATATTTGTCTAGCTTTTGCCCACGGCTTCGCTCGCGAGGCCTATAGGAAACGAAGAAATTTTTCATAGATAAATCAACCACCCATTTTACCCTCTTAAGGGCGGAATTTCGAAAAACCCTTTCTTAGTGGTTACCTATACTTTACAAAGCACACACCCTTCAAATTTCAAGTCTCTAGGACCAGCGGTTTAGGCTGTGCATTGATATATGTCAGTCCTTCAGTCCGTCAGTCAGGACTTTGAAATTTATATGTATAGATGAACAAATTTTGATGACAATTTGAATTAAGTAACTATAGTTCACCTAACACAAAATAAAGATTTATTTAACTCGGAAATAAAGAGATTCTAGTACTTAGAGGAGGCGTAACTGCAGTGCAAATCTCGAAGGAAGAAAATCTTAAATCGATAGCAGTACGCTGTGTGAAAGTACTATCTAATTATCGATACCCCCAGATTACCAAATATTAAATTAATAACATATTTAAGGAATTGAATAACAATTTAATCAGTAAAACATGATAATTCTAAGAACTTTCTATTCAATAGTTAAGTTGGTTTCAGTATATATGAACTTGATTAAGACTTACATGGTCAGATTATTGCAGTACAATCTAGGAAAGATAGGGTACAGTAACTCAATCTAATTAAATTACTGCACTACGCCTTTTCCTTTGGATAAGTTCTGAAAAATTCGCTGCTGAATCCTTAAAATCGGGTTTTATTTATTGATCGAACCAAAGAGTATAATCACCACAGACCAAGTAGAGGATACTATGTATAATCACAAATCAGTAATATGTAGCTAAGAGTATATAACGATATGCTAATAATCGAACCCACAGACTATTTTGATACGGAAAATCGAATTGACAGATTCAGGATTGCCAGTTAGTGAAAACAAAAATACTAGAAATATGGTTTTCCAGAAGGAAGAATTAAATGAATACGGTAGATTTATGGTGTTAATTTGTTATATTTTTTCCTTATGTTATACGCAGAAAACTAGCAAACGGCCCTACTGATGGGAAGAGGTCACCCTAGCTTATGGACTTCTGTAATACAAGACGACGTACGCAAATGCGTTGCTTACTCTGTGATAATACGCTTTTGAATATCCTTTTCAATTGCGGCGTAGTTTTGCCGGGAAAACAAAAAAGATCGAGTCGCCGCATTGTATTATTTTCCAAAACTTGTGTTATTTTCAGTGTTAGTGCATAAAATTGGTGGCATTTTATTCGTTAAGTGCTGAATTACAGGCATGAGTGTGGGAAAGTGGTATAATGATGGTGATACGTTTCTTTTCGTGTTGTTTCCAAAACTCCATAGAAACCTTTAGTAAAGTTGCCACCACTTTACTAGGAGTAGGACTTGACTTGACTAGACTATGACTTAACTCGATGACTTGGACTGTAACTTGACTTGACAAACTATATAATATTAATGAAATTGAGAAATTATCAATTACTTGACACTGGCTAAATACACAAAAGTGTGGAGCCAAAACAAAACAAAAAAAATTGCGGCATGCTCTAGCCCTGGGAAAGAGTCGCTGAAAGAAGGTTATTCCATATCTTACAGGCGTACGGTAAGAAAGTGCGCATAAATCGAGTCTTGTGTGGGTAATGTAATATCCACGAATCAATAATGTGTGGATGTGCTTTACAAAAATACGGTAAATATACAGTAACTACAGTGATTATGGCAGCACTGTGACAGAACACAGACTAAGTATAGGCCTAAATAACTATAACCAATTTTGAAAATAGTGAAAACATTGCAGTTTGCGACTCATTTCATAAAAACGGCAATACAAACTACAAGCAATTTTTTTTATATCACTATAATAGCGTTTGTATTTACCTATTTAGCCAGTTTATAATATTAAAAAAAAACAGTTTACTCTGAACCATTTACTTCACATAGCTCTTACCAAAGGAAGGAAGGAGCGACATGGACATGTAAATCTAAAACATGCAAAACACTCTTTAGCATTTTTGTTCACTATATTCAGTATGGAGGTGGTTATTCCTTGTGGCCAGTAGATTTTGAATTTGAAGCCTTCTGTTTTTTTTAAATCGGGGAGCATTAATGAGAGAGAATAAACATCTAAAATCTCAATATTATTTAATAACATAATTCAATAGTTGAGAAACTAGTATAAATAAAAAAGGCCTTGATAGTTTTAAAACTTAAATCAACACCATTGACAGTTATTTTTTAAATTTACTTTGACAATCTTAGGTCCATTTTACAGAACAATGCTCAGTCATTGATTGGGCTCAAGCAGAGATTTCATTCATAAAGTGATGAATTAGCGAATGAAATCTCTGCTTGACCACCGATCAATGACTGAGCATCATTCTATAATACGGACCTTATGCCCATACTAAAGTTTTCAGCACTTAATTTCTCATGTATTTCTTTGCAACATACCCCAACACACTATAGTAAATATATATAGAGATATAAGTGGTTAGTAGCTATATAGCTTTAGTACAGATGGGCACTACAGTATCACATAAAGATCTTATTTATATCCTAATACTAAAGGTTACACTACGGCAATACACTGATTTATAATCTGCACAAGGTTATTATTCTCTAAGGCTGCGGCAACCCTCTCCTTGTCGGCAAGCTGTTTGTTCACTGCATGCTCAGAAACATGAGTCCCTTCAGATACCTCTACGGTAACTTTGAAGCGAGACGGCAATGCACGTAGCAATTGCACACGGATGGAGAGACCTGGAGAACAAACGAGAGTTGGTATTCATATTAACTACATATAACAAGGACAACAATGCCAATTACACATTATTAAAAGTAACTACTAGTTATTAATTATCACAAATCATTAAGGGCAATTTTAAGCAGTATTTATATCACACTATCACACTTATAACACACTTATATTATAAAGGCAAAAGTTTGTATGTGGGTATGTTTGTTACTCCTTCACACTCAAATGGCTGAATGGATTTAGATGAAATTCGGCACCAAGATAGCTTATACACTGGATTAACATATAGGCTACATTTTATCTCGGAAAAGTGAAAAGTTTCCGTGGGATGAGCAAATAATTAAAATACTTTTTATCCGCAGGTGAAACCGCGGGGCGCAACTAGTATGCCAGTAAGGCTTAGGATAGATTGCATGGCAGACTAGATGAATGGATATGGCAGAAATAGATCTATTATGAAAGAAGAGTTAGAAAACTAAAAAGTTTTGTTTTGGTGATACAAACCTATGAGTGTCGCCATACTACAGTGCGGTATCGTTGGCGTGAAGTGAACAATAACTGTATTGTGCTTGTTATTAACCACTATGTTCCTCTCCTCGATCACTCGCAGCTCTTCAAGAGTAAGCGGGTGTTCCGGATCGTTAATATTACGGATCATATCGAATATCTCGCGCTCGTCAAAATCATCGACGACGTCTTCGTCGCGCTCTGTGGACGTTATAACGCGGTCTGAACCTTTATCGTAAACGTTTGGGTTTACATTATCAGCTGTTTTCGTCATTTTGGATTAAATCTACTGTTAAAATGCAAACCACGAAGAAAACAATTGCACAAATACAATGTAAAATCAAAACAATTTTTTCGAATCTTACGATTGATGTCAAATAAATCAATGACAGTGACACTTATTACCGTCACTTATTTATGTGACAGTTTTTTTTTCTTCCTCTCGCAAGTTTTGGCGTCGCACGTCTTGTGCATTTGCCAGTATCACGGTTTATTATTCCTTCAAATGTCTGCTGGCAAGCTTCTGTTTTGAAGGCTTCGAACTTATTGAATACTTAGGGTGGTATACATGCGACTTATTTTACCTACTATTAATAGCTCAAAAAGTAGGGAAACGTATGCGCAAATAATCGTTTAGTATATAAATAAATATTTTTCATTATTAAAATGCGCAAATACTTACAATAATGGTTCAGACATTTGCAACGGGTTTAACAAGTTTTTTGAAAGTGTCTTTGTGAACCCTTCCAGTAGTTATAACTTAAATAGTCTACACTTGCCAACGTGTGGTGATTCTGGCCTCATTAGTAAAATAACTGTAGATAAAAAATTTATATTAAAGCTTCTTAAACATACAGACGTCAATAAATCTGCTGGAACAGATAATATCCCCCCCATTTTCATACACAGCTGTGCCGAAAATCTGGTTATACCTTTAAAAATTATATTTGAAAGATCGTTACAAGAGTCTAAGTTTCCAACTAAATGGAAAGAGGCTAATGTGGTACCAGTCCATAAAAAATCTACTAAATCCAAAATAGAAAACTTCCGTCCTATATCAATTTTAAATACTTTTAGTAAAATCTTTGAAAAAATGGTTTATGACCAGATATATGGTACGGTTGTGAATGGCATAAGTGAAGCCCAGCATGGGTTTTTACGACGGCGTTCTACTGTTTCTAATCTTGCTGAATTTCTTCAGTTTGTCCTGAGCGGTATGGAGCGAGGGGGACAGGTTGACGTGATCTACACTGATTTCGAAAAAGCCTTCGATCGGGTATACCACGTCATCCTGTTGGCCAAATTAGAAAGGTTAGGTATCCACGGGGACTTGCTACGGTGGATAAAATCCTACCTGTCAAACAGATCCCAGGCAGTTGTGGTCGGGGGGTACAGGTCTGACTTCATCAGCATACCTTCAGGAATTCCGCAGGGCTCACATCTCGGTCCTCTTCTCTACAACGCTTATATTTACGATATATATACCTGTTTTGACTCTGTTAAATATCTTTTATATGCAGACGACAAAAAGATTTTTTATAAAATAAATAATGTCCAAGATTGTACCTACCTTCAAAACACCCTTAATAAGCTCTCCCATTATTACTCCATCAACAACATAACTGTGAATGTACAAAAATGCCAGCAAATCTCGTTTACTCGCAAGCGATATCCCATTGACTTTACATACACGATTAATAATGTTGCTCTCGATAAAGTAGAAGTAGTACGCGATTTAGGTGTTATTCTTGATAAAAAACTAACTATGACGGAACATATTGACGCCATTGTGGACAAGGCCTACAAAAACCTTGGGTTCGTACTTCGTAACTGTAAACCTTTTTCTAACCTGAATTGCGTCAAAAGCGTCTATTATGCATATGTCCGAAGTGTGCTTGAGTATGCGCGTAGTATCTGGTCTCCTTATTATATAACGTATATACAACGTATAGAAAAAATTCAAGCCAAATTTATTAAACACCTGAATTACAGAGTTCATACCTATTCTGATTATAGCATAGGCTGCACTCGTCACAAAATTATGCCTTTAGTAGATAGACGTACATTACTAGACGTAATGTTGTTGTATAACATAGTTAACGGTCACCTGGATGCTCCGGCTTTATTGTCTAATATTAATATTAATGTCCCCAGAAAGCGTACACGGCATACAACATTATTTTTACCCCCTTTTCAAAATACGAAATATGCAAGCAACGCCCCTATTTCACGTATCAGCTCAACATACAATAAGAAATTTTCGGATCTCGATATCTTTAATACTTCCAAAAATACCTTCAAAAACAAGGTATTCCAACAGTTACTGGGTACGGAATAAGTTATTTCCTATCTATATAATTATACAAAACACACACACACATACACACACAAACACACACACACAAACAAACACTCACACACACACACAGACAAACACACACACAAACAAACACACACACACACACACCCAGACACGCGTGCATAAATTACCTATTATTAATTAATCAAACGTTAATACTAATAATCATACACCTAACCCTACAACCTTAGCACACCCTCATTATCACTCTAAACATGCGTAATGCAGTGCGAGCTGTGTCTCTTTGATTATAAAACTTGTATTACTATCGAGACCTATTATTGGCTACATTAATATTCTGCTTTTATGTAATTACTATCTATATTATCCTAATGCTGTTGGTCTTTTAATAAATAAATAAACATACTAGTTGCGCCCCGCGGTTTCACCCGCGGATAAAAAGTATTTTAATTATTGGCAAATCCCACGGGAAAGTTTCACTTTTCCGAGATAAAATGTAGCCAATATGTTAATCTAGTGTATAAGTAAGCTATCTTGGTACCAATTTTCATCCAAATCCATTCAGCCGTTTGATCGTGAAGGAGTAATAAACATACACATAAACACACATACACATACACATATACAAACTTTCGCCTTTATAATATTAGTTAAGCTATCTTGGTGCCAAATTTCATCCAAATCCATTCAGCCGTTTGAGCGTGAAGGAGTAATAAACATACAAACATACACACATATACAAATTTTCCCTTTATAATATTAGTGTGATGATTGGGCATATCATGACCCACAGATTAAATGAAATAAACAATCGACTATCAAATTGGCCATGATTGGACAATACTTTTATATCCCACAGTTTTTATTTAAAGAATAATATGGCACTATGAGCTCTTTAAAGGATCATTTCAAAATTATATTTTTGGCACTTTGCAAGAAATTAAATGTTAAACATAAATCAATATTTTGATCGGTCCCTTGTCCCTATCCAACCGAGTACTACTACGGCGATGAGACTCCTAGGTCTTGGAAAAAATACTTAGCCATATTCAAATCCCAATTTCCCACCCAAGAAAAAGTGAACTCTCGCTTGCACGCTTGGCTCAGGCGGAACGTGACAATGAGTCATGCTGTTTCATGCTTACAGACGGCGTTATGTATATAAAAGGCTTTGTCCTTCCTGACTGACTGACAGACAACGCACAGCCCAAACCTAAGACGTTATCACGTCAAAATTTCCTCTATCTATAGTTGGTTTATACTTGATAATAAATATTAGACTCTTTTAAGACATTTATGCATAATAACACTTTTTATTACGTTGTTTAAACTGTTCTAAAAATGTAACAATTTATCTTAAGCATTAGTTTTCAACTCTTTTTCCCACCAGTTCTTGTCTTCCCAGCTTTCGAGTTTAGGTAGCTTCATTGTTCCGCTTGTAGCAACAAATTGTTCTTTCGTTGCTTTTGGATAATTACGATTATCATACTGATCGAATTCAGTTTTCTCCTTTTTCGTTGTCATTACGACTGCGCCGTTTCTTAATCCATTATACCCACTCGATTTGAAATCAAATCCAGGAGTTGCCTCATATTCTAACTTTTTATTATTTTCTTCATAGCTTGCTTCACTTGGCTTATCGCGGTTTTTATGTTTTTTGCTACTCGAACGCTTTTCCGCAGAGCTATTTTCATCAGCTCTCTTAGGCTCAGCTTTAGGAGGTCTATAAGTAGTCACAAAACGTGTTTTAGAGGTCGGTTTAAAAAGTTTGGTTTCATGAAACTCCATTTTAGTTAGGTCTTTTAAACCATAAGTTGTTTTATCGAGGTCTATATAATATTGTTTTGTATTATCTAGTTTATTTAACATGTAATTTTGTTGTTTCTGCTGTAATTCGTCATCGAATCTGTCATCAGTTAATTCATATTTGTCTTTCTGCCAATCATTAATCTTGCTTTGAATTATTCTACCTAATTTATTATTTGATATTTCGTTTTTATCTTTCTGCCAATTTTTCTTGGCTTCTGCAATTTTATTTATCTTTTCACTCAATAATTCGTTACTATCTCTTGGCAGATTTTGCATCTTTTTGTTATTTATTTCTTTCGATAAGACGTTGCTTTCCTTATGCCAATTCTTCAATGCAATTTTCATAGATTTATCCTTGCTTTTAATCTTGTAATCTTTCAATATTCGATCCTGTTTCTCCTCTCTATTACGGGCAATGTTGTTAAGTTTGTAGTTACTATTATCACCAGATATGTCCTGAAGGATTTCTTCGTCGGACATATTACTCATTTGTGTAGTCATCTGTTCTGTAGCTTTGACAATGAATTCAGCTATTTTATCAGCGAGAGAATCAGAAACAAACTTTCGCGCTAGTTTCCTTATGTCTTCCATGTTCGCTGTCAATAACACAAATGATTGAGCTGTATAAACCAAAAGTAGCATCTGCAATCCTGAAACCAGATATACATCATATTACTTTACTTTGTCTCCATTCATTACTTGACTGTGTCTTCAATTTCTTACCCCACTTATTACTTTCAAAACAACACGTGATCGAAATGCTGGACTCTAACAGCCTTATTAATAAACACGAACTAGCTTTAGACTAGTTACACCATCTTTTGTCTCTTTCGATCCAGCTAAATATTCCAGTAGCAAAAAAAGGACAAAAGCTGAAGTAACTAATCCGAGTCTGATACCCGTTTATTAATAAGGCTGTAATAGACCCAATGGCTAAACAGTGCATTGGTGTTAAGCCAAAATTCCCTCAGAGGGGAAAGGAAAAATAAACTGCAATGCCGCCAACATTTAAGGCGCGATGCTTACTGCGAGCGGATTTTTTAAATGTATTTATTGCGTAGTGGAAGAATAGTTATTTTGTGTTATGTTTTCTTATATCAAATTTGAAATATACCTATGTTTAAGATGAAATAAGAGAAAACACTGCTAGTTTTCATTCCACTGTTATGCAGTGTTTATTAGTAAGGGAGGTTGCCCGTATGTACTAAAGATTGATGATAGCCCCTAAATTCGCACTTATATCCCTAGCCTGCAGTTTCTATTATGTTTTTTTGTTTTCTTTTGGCTCCACACTTGTGTATTTAGTGTATAAATTGTGTGTGATAATAATAATACTAATACAATAAACGTGTCCATTTTTTTCCACAGGAATCAACAGCAAAGGAACAAGAGGCGGCCGGTAACTTTGTTAAGGGGAATAGATGGAAATCATAACCGTGGAGCAAGGGGAAGAGCCTGACGAGTTCTGGGATGCTTTAGGTACTAACTGTACTACTAATTATTCTGTAGGTACTCTACCATCAACAGTTGGAAGACGACGACCCCTGGGGTGCGAGCCTCGGCTTGGGCCGCTGCCGGGATAAGAGGATCGAGAAGACTACGTCCACTGGAAGAGTGGACTCTATTGAAAGTCGCGACCGTTCTAGCTAACCTACGGAGGGTACGTTGACCTCGCCGGCGGGGTCGGTGTCTGATTGTGTTACGCTAGTATCCTATACCTGAGCCAGAAGGGCTAGACTGGTCCGGTGATCCTAGCGCAGCCGATACTACGGCTGCTATAGGATCATCCGGGTCGCTCAAGACGTGTCTCGGGCGGCAACGACAGATCAACACAGGCCTTCCCCATAAAACGGTACTTAGACACGATTTTAATAGAGGGGTTACCATAATCACCTCGCTGGCTTGGTGATTGCAATAGATTTTAACCGTACTGAGGAGAATGCTGCTACTCATTCTTTGGACATCCCCTTAGCTGACTCTTACGGCACGCACGAGAAGCGAGCAAAGTCTCTGCATCAACTCGCGAAATTTGCTTTCATCTGTCCGAATGTACTACCTCCTTCAGCAATATTGAACCTTAACAAGTGATGGTCAAACAATTCTTGTGCACTTTTCTTTAACAAGTGAGAAGCGGAAGAGTTTTGGCGGGAAAGCGAAAAAGGTTACGTCACCGCATTGTATTATTTTACAAAACTTGTGTTATTTTCAGTGCTAGTGCATAAAATTGGTGGCATTCTATTCGTTTAGTGCTGGATTACAGGCGTGAGTGTAGGAAAATGGTATAATGATGGTGAAACGTTTCTTTTCGTGTTGTTTCCAAAACTCCATAGAAGCTTCAAGTAAAGTTGCCACCACTTTACTAGGAGTATGACTTTGACTAGACTATGACTTGACTTGATGGACTTCGACTGTAAATTATCAATTACTTGACACTGGCTAAATACAAAAAACTGTGGAACAAAAACATAAAAAAAGTATGCATTGCCACAGATTTTTAAATATTGCTTAGCAAAATAATTGTATTTTAATAGGCCTTAGTTCGTTCGCGCAAAACTTATGAGCTCTCGGAAGTTAGCGCGGATGGCTGCGCAGCACGCATATTATAGTTACTGTATGGCCGCTCTTACAATGCACTCAATTGTACCATGTTTGGTACTCGGGTCTTACTTCCGAGAGCTCATAAAGTTTTGTACGAGCGATACAGACAACAATCACCTAGCTTTGTTTTATAAAAAAAACTAGATTTAGGTTATTATAATGCGAGTGTTGAATACACAGAATTCATTTCTTACCAAAATAATAAACCTTGTACGGTTCCATTTTATCTACACACAAAATTATTATATTAAAATAAATTCAGTGCTGTTTTATTTCTTTTTTATTTTTCTTTTACGATTTCTGGAGCCTATAAACATTTACCTATACTACGGTTATTATAAGATATCGACTGGCCCGATAGCTCAGTTGGTAGTATCCCTGCCTTCTGAACTGCAGGTTCGATTCCCACCCAGGACAAACATTTGTGTGATGAACATCGATGTTTGTTCTGTGTCTGGGTGTTATATTGTATTCTATGTATGTATTTACAAACAAAATGTATCTAAGTATTGTATCAGTTATCTGGCTCCCATAGTACAAGCTTTGCTTAGTTTGGGGCTAGATGGCGCTGTGTGAAATGTCCACAGATATTTATATTTATTTTATTATTATTATTAATCGTGAAATTGTCGCAACAGCTGGGCGATCACGTAACTCGATTGCAACAAAGAGAAACACAAATTTGTATGGATTTAACAGTTTCAATACGCAGTTTATGTGCATTGTTAGTATGGAAATTTCTCCTGTTGCATTGCAATCAGTTTCGTGATCACGCCCCAGATCTAAATGTAAAAGTTTCTTGTTACATACCGATCTTTTCATAATATATTCAATTTTAATATTTAGTATGGGTACTGGTTGACAGATTTCGTAGTGTGGTAGTTGTGGTTGAGCAGGTCGGGTCATAATCCGGAGGCGGCGGGTTTAATGCCCGCGGCAGGACAAGTATTTGTGTAGTAAGTGTCTAGGTATATAAAGGTTGTATAAGATACATAATAATACACTTTTTTTGGACATGTTTTCTTTTATTAGAACCAACAAAATTAAATCTAAAGCTAAACTAAGCTATATTTAATTTTAAAAAGCCAAATTGTAGGTAGAAAGGGGTTATAAATAAAACACAGAATTTAGATCACCTTCTGCGGGAAGCGTACCCAAAAAGCTGGCAACATTCTTATAAAATGTACAATGGTGTCGATTCTGTGTCGCATACTCTAAAGCTAAACTCAATTAACATATTTCCGTCTTTTTCATTTCCCCTTTATCAGAAGAGTACCGCCATACTTTAAGTTTACTTTAGTTTTAGAGAATGCGACACAGAATCGACCCCAGTACCTAATTAAAAATAAATGACTTGTGTTAATTAGCTAAGTAGGTAGGTTCACACACAAAACTAGTGAATAAATATATACCCAATATTATAAAATTTATTACAGTCACTATAAAATAAATATAAATAAACTGGGTGAAAAAAAATGCTTATAAGTTTACTTAATAGAATATTGTGTTAGACACAGTAATTACTTCGAATTTGCGGCTTTGGTTTCATTTTTCATGTCTTCGTATGACGCTTGATTCTGGAACAGATAAAAAAGATAGTTAAAAAATTGTTTAAACAAATATACTTGTAATAGGCAGTGTAGATGAGAATAAAAACAATATTTCGTATCTTAATATATTATTTTTTATACATATGACGGCGGCAACGTCCAGTTATAAACTCTATGCGCAGCGGGCAGTACCGTAATTTACCCTGTGGTAGCATTTAAATTTATTACAGTGGCATCACCGGCAACTGTCATCGCTTTCCCACCCATCTGGCTATATAAAGGGAGCGCACAACCCGTTCCTCCTATACATATAATTTTACTTTTTTATGTCAATAAACATTTTTGTATTTGTATTTAGTAACAATTTACTCTGTGCTTAATTAGTCTTGCTCATTTGGCGTCGGTTATAATATAATATATAGTTCACTGATAAACATGTTTACGTATGAACGGCATCTCTATTGGTTCGCTCGCCGTCGCATTAACGAGAGCGAGATACAAACGCGTACGACTACGAACGAAGACTTCCGAAGTGGCCCGAAGTTTTTTTTTTAAATCAACATTTATTATAGAGGGTTTGGGTCTTTACAGATCATGTCATCTACATATCTACGCTTAATACCTAACTTAACTACACTGTACAGACATTTGGCTTCTTTTGACAAAGGTGCGGACAAAATACTATTAAATATTCCAACATCGTTCAGATTGAAATTAAATTTTAACATAAACAAAAATCTTTCAGCTTCGTTCCGGACACACTCCGCCAAAATATGAGTCACGTCTTCTATTACACCGCATTCTGTTCAATTGGGTGATTCGCATTTTTTCATTAAGAACGCAAAACTATTCAAGGGGATGTGTCCGGAGCGAAGTCTGAAGGCCGTCACCACATCGTTGCGATGCATATCTGCACCCACGTACCAGGGGAGGCGGGATAGACAAGGCTGAATGGTTCGGTACCAAATCCCCTTACTCAGTGAACTTTCATCGAAATATTCACGCCACAAATCCATGCACCGATCGCGGACGATGTAAATGAGATCGCTGGAGTTAGGTAAACATTCTAGAGGTATTCCATCTGTGACCGCTTCTCTCGCCAAACGATCAGCCTCTTCATTCCCATACAACCCAGTGTGAGATATACCCGAAGTTAGTTATCCAATATTCGCCACGCGCCACCTACCAACCTCAACAACCGAGCCGAGACTTAACGCATAGATATGGCATAGATTGAGTTTTGCATTATTCATTGAACTTCGCTACTATGCGATCGGATCATCACCGACATAAATGGTGAAACGGAAACACGACAACACTTCAATTTGGTCATCAAATTCCACTTACATCCCACATATCGGCGTCCCAGCTAGGGAACAGCTTGCGGAAGACGGAGGGCTCCTTCCCTTGCTTCACAGACACAACTATCGCAGACTCCGCCGTGCGCTCCAATCCATCATCTTCTATGTACTCCTGTGAAAGATAAATAAAGATTAGAGAGTTTTGGCGGGAACACGAAAAAGATCGCGGCGCCGCATTGTATTATTTTCCGTTTTGTGTTAAATATTTTCAGTGTTAGTGCATAAAAATGGTGGCATTTTATTCGTTAAGTGCTGGATTACAAGCATGAGTGTGGGAAAATGGTATAATGATGGTGAAACGTTTCTTTTCGTGTTGTTTTCAAAACTACATAGAAAGCTTCAAGTAAAGTTGCCTCCACTTTACTAGGAGTATGACTTTGACTAGACTATGACTTGACTTGATTACTTCGACTATGACTTGACACATATTTGCGTGAAATATCATTAACTTGATAAATTATCAATTACTTGACACTGGCTAAATACACAAAAGTGTGGAGCCAAAACATAAAAAATAAAATAAAGATTATTGAAGTAAAACTTCTTTACACACGTTTTGGGAGTAAGCTGGTGAATGTGAACGAAAGTTGAAGTTGGTTCACGCAGATCTCAATTGTCAACATTACAAAGATAAAAAATTGTGTTATTATGTTTGTATGTCCGGTAAAATGACATTTTACAATTATTGTCAAGATGGCGACATTAAACTTTAAACAGAGTAAAAACAAAGTTATACCGGCCGATAGATGGAGCTAAACTACAGAAGTTTTACTTCAGTCGTGTGGTCTAAAGCACACTCGTTTTTTTTTCTTTCATTCATTCATTCTTCATTCCCGCCCTCCCGCCTGGTGACGCTGTAATGGTCGATAGAGACCAACAGCATTAGCTCGTTCAAAAACAATGATACAATACTTAGATACTTTTTGTTTGTAAATACATACATAGCATACAATATAACACCCAGGCACAGAACAAACATCGAAGTTTATGACATAAATGTTTGTCCTGTGTGGGAATCCAACCCACAACCTACAGTTCAGAAGTTACTATACCAACTGAGCTATTGGACCAGTGAAATAATAAAAAAAATTAAAAAGCCAATCGTCCAACAGTGAGTCCAATTTGTACACAGCAGTGACGATCAGCTTATAACCCGGAGGCGGCGGGTTCGATTCCCGCGACAGGACAAGTATTTGTATAAGTATAGAAAAATAAAGTGCAAATACTTGTTCTGAGTCTGGGTGTTGTGGGAGCATGGTCCTCGTAGTTCCTGGGTCCCTAGACACAGGGAATCCTAGTTAGGATCCAAGATCTATGTTTGTAGCACACATACGGTCGACAAAAACTTGGAAGCTGTGATAAGATTGAATCTGCTACAGATTTAGCGGTATTAGAATAATAAAAGACAGTGCGGTTAAAATTACTAAAATACCGGTATTAAACTATTCCGTTTCATAACGGGATATCAAGTTTTTATTAAATTCAAGAGCCTTGAAGCTCATAACTCGATTGAAACCAATAGAAACACAAATTTGTATAGATTTGACAGTTTGAATACGCAGTTTATGTGCATAGTTAGTATGGAAATTTCTCCTGTTGCATTGCAATTAATTTCGTGATCACCCCTTCTAAAAAAAATCTTGTTTATTTATTCAAGCAGATATAATCGTTTTTAGGTACGACAATTACATATCCTTTTAATTTTGTGCAGGTCTGTAAGGCGTACAGAGCTTTGCTTAGTTTTAGCATAGATGGCGGTGTATGTAACGCCCACAAAATATTTATTTACCATTACCAAATAACTGAAAGAGAAAGAGTAAATATAAGCAGTAGCGAGGCATACCTTGATGACGCTACTCCTGGCAGCTTTCACTCTCTCCGGGATGTTCTTCCCTTGCCACAGATACAGTTCTTCACCAGTATCCAGGATATACATTCCATCGTCAGATAAGTCCTGGAAAATTATGAGTGTTTAATATCCAAACCGAATATGTATCCTACTAATATTATAAATATGTTTTGGCGGGAAAACGAAAAAGATCGTGTCACCGCATTGTATTATTTTCCAAAACTGGTGTTATTTTCAGTGTTAGTGCATAAAATTGGTGGCATTTTATTCGCTAAGTGCTGTTTTACAGGCCTGAGTGTGGAAAAGTGGTATAATGATGGTGGAACGTTTTTTTTTCGTGTTGTTTCCAAAACTCCATAGAATCTTCTGGTAAAGCCACCACTTTACTAGGCGTTTACTTGACTAGACTAGACTATGACTTAACTTGATGACTTGGACTGTGACTTGACTTGACACATTATATAACAATAATTAACTTGAGAATTTATAAATAACTTGACACTTGCTAAATACACGTAAGTGTGGAGCCAAAACAAAACAAAAAAATACATTATAAATGTGAAAGTTTGTGAGTATGGATGTATGGATGAATGTTTAGGAACACACATAGTTTATAACCTGGATTAACACATTGGATACCTTTTATCGCGGGTGAAACCACAGGGCGCAACTAGTAGGTACGTATTTCTGAAGGCGAACAGAGCAATAAGTAACGCACATATTAGCGTGGCTGGCTAAGTACCTGCTGCGTAAACTCTTCGTCCAAGTCTTCGAACACGATCTTGCCGGTGACTTTGACAGTGACAGCTGACAGGGTTTTAGGTGTTGTCACTCGCCGGTTCACGGTGAGACGCCACGCAGATGGATCCGCCTTCTCATCCGGAACGCCACCTAGAGAATAAAGCTTTAGTTAGTAAGCTGCGTTTTCACGGGACCCAAATATTTTGTTTATATTAGACTATAATAGCCTTATTAATAAACGGGTATTAGTCTTGGATTAGTTACTTCAGCTTTTGTCCTTTTTTTGCTACTGGAATATTTAGCTGGATCGAAAGAGACAAAAGATGGTGTAACTAGTCTAAAGCTAGTTCATGTTTATTAATAAGGCTGTAAGGTACTACGATACTATTATTTAACGATTAGCTTTGAAGGTAGTATAAATTATACAATTTCAAGATTGAAATTGAAAATGATACATTTCAAATATAATGTACTGTAATGTCAGATTTCAAATCGATTTAGAACCCTTAACTTTCTAACTCTAATATTCCTTTTTTTTAACGCCCAACGATCATACTTAGGTCTTGGACCCTAATTAGGATTCCCTGTGTCTAGGGACCCAGAAACTACGAAGACCATGGTCCCACAACACCCAGACTCAGAACAAGTATTTGCGCTTTTATTTCTGTGCACAAATACTTGTCCAGTCGCGGGAATCGAGTCCGCTGCCTCCGGGTTATGAGCCGACCTGCTCAACCACCACACCACAGAGGCCATCGTATCAGTTATTCACCGGACTCTAAAGCTTTTATTTATCGGCCCAATAAACTATCGCAACATCCTACTTAGATAAGTGTTTGACTATTAACAAGTGTTAAGGTTAAATTTTGCTGAAAGTGGCAGTACATACAGACAGATGAAAGAAAATTTCGCGAGTTGATGCAGAGACTTTGCTCTATTCGCTTCTCACTTTTATTTTTATGTTTTGGCTCCACACATTTGTGTATTTAGCCAGTGTCAAGTAATTGATAATTTATCAAGTTAATGATATTTCACGCATATATGTGTCAAGTCATAGTCGAAGTCATCAAGTTAAGTCATAGTCAAGTCATAGTCTAGTCAAAGTCATACTCCTAGAAAAGTGGTGGCAACTTTACTTGAAGCTTCTATGGAGTTTTGTAAACAACACGAAAAGTAACGTTTCACCATCATTATACCATTTTCCTACACTCACGCCTGTAATCCAGCACTAAACGAATAGAATGCCACCAATTTTATGCACTAACACTGAAAATAACACAAGTTTTGTAAAATAATACAATGCGGTGACGCAACCTTTTTCGCTTTCCCGCCAAAACTCTTCCGCTTCTCACTTGTTAAAGAAAAGTGCACAAGAATTGTTTGACCATCACTTGTTAAGTTTCAATATTGCTGAAGGAGGTAGTACATTTGAAGAGATGCTGACTCATTTATAGTCCGAACGGCCAAGGAATGGAATGCTCTCCCAAAAACAGTGTTTCCTTCAGGATATAACCTAGGTCTTTTTAAGTCAAGAGTGAATAGGCATCTCATGGGCAAGCGTGCTCCACCTTAGACAACTTCGTCACTTACCATCAGGTGAGTTGTTGTCAAACGCATGCCCATTTTATCATAAAAAAAAAAAAAAAAAAAAAAAAAAAAAAAAAAAAAAATGAAAGCCAATTTCACCTGTTGATGCAGAGAGTTTGCTCGCTTCTCGTGCGTGCCGTAAGAGTCAGCTAAGGGGATGTCCAAAGAATGAGTAGCAGCATCCTCCTCAGCATGGTTAAAATCTATTGCAATCACCAAGCCACCTACCAAGCGTGGTGATTATGGTAAGCCCTCTATGAAAATCGTGTCTAAGTAGTTTTATGGGGAAGGCCTGTGTTGATCCGTCGTCACCGCCCGAGACACGTCTTGAGCGACCTGGATGATCCTATAGCAGCTGTAGTATCAGCTGCGCTAGAATCACTGGACCAGTCTAGCCCTTCTGGCTCATGTATAGGATACCAGCGTAACACAATCAGACATCGACCCCGCCGGCGAGGTCGACGTACCCTCCGTAGGTTAGCTAGAACGGTCGTGACTTTCAATAGAGTCCACTCTTCCAGTGGACGTAGTCTTCTCGATCCTCTTATCCCGGCAGCGGCCCAAGGCGAGGCTCGCACCCCAGGGGTCATCGTCTTCCAACTGTTGATGGTAGAGTACCTACAGAATAATTAGTAGTACAATTAGTACCTAAAGCATCCCAGAACTCGTCAGGTTCTTCCCCTTGCTCCACGGTTATGATTTCCATCTCTTCCCCTATAATCATCTTAACAAAATTACCGGCCGCCTCTTGTTCCTTTGCTGTTGATTCCTGTGGAAAAAAATGGACACGTATTCAATATCCCACACTTGAGTTTTCAGTTCTGTGTTGTGCCGGATTGCTTGCACCAGTAGTAAGAAATAGAATTGCTTTTTTTTTCAAACTCATATATTGTAACGGGCTTGCTATGTTTTATTTGACAATAAGCACTTGGTAATTATATATGCTTAGTGAAATAACTTAATTTTAAGTATCTTATATAATTTTGACTTGTGAAAGTGCTACAAATAGCCTATTTGCAATAAATCTTTTGACTTTGACTTTGAAGTGGCCTTTTAAGGGAGAGTTTTTTTTTTTTATTTAGATTCAGCAGTGGACGTCTTCTGTATCATTTTGAATGATTCTTACCTTGCCGTGTCTGACGTATACAACACCCTGTGTTTCCAGCACGAAGACATCATCATCTTCCAGTACATCAGACTTCTCAGGCACCTGCACGCCTCGCATGTCCACGCCTAGTTCTGTACCTTCCACCTGGATTTTAGAAACAGTTTTTGATATTTATTTATTTAATACTTTATGCATAGAAAATGTACAAAGCAGGACTATGCTATCAGCATTTTCTACCAGTCAACCAAAGCGTGCATTCTCATTAATCCTCTACTTACTTAATTAAATATTTAGGTTATCCAGGGAGAATAATACAATATACAGTAACAAATTCATAACTTATCCTAGATAATATAATCCAGGAATCCAGGATCCGGGTTATTGTAATATATAGTCCTTATTATGGTGCCATACTGACAATATTGTAATTAAAACATTAGAAGCATTTCGGTTGTGAGACCAGGCAACACTTGATAATTAAGTCATTTACGATCTGTGTCGTCCTGGCTAATGGAGTAAAATTGTAATTTAAAAAATTCAAGTGTTTTTTTTTTTACCATAAAGATATATGATATTTCATTTCGAATTTCATAATATTGATCAAATCACATTTTACATATCGTTAATACAAAACTAAACTAGACCAAAAAAAAAACTCAACTTTATCTAAGAACTTAAAACTAAATAACTAAAAACTAAAAATTTAAAATAACCCGCTGGTGGAGGGGAAGGTTTCCAGAATGCTGGCAGCATTACCAAGTTCAATGGAAATGCTTAATTAAATATGTATTATATTCACTGATATTAACCGGTTTTAAAAATAACCGGAAGCTAAACTGAACTCATCCTGAATTCACTCCGTAGATAGGCGATCAAACCACCTAAAATAGGATTTAAGCCGATACGGTTTATAACTCTACTAGCAGCTCGCCCCGACTTCGCACGGGTATTATAGGTATATATTATATAGTCTATGTTCATCAGGGATAATGTAGGATTCTAATGGAGAAATAATTTTTCAAATCGGTCCAGTAGCTTCAGAGCCTATTCAATGCAAACAAACAATCAAACCTTTCCTCTTTATAATATTAGTTTAGATTGGTTATTGTATCAGAACATAGCTGGTTCCCGATATATATTCGCAGATGGAGCTACGGAAGGGGAGTAATATTTTTTTTTTTTAATTCACTCATTTGAATCATTTGGCGAACATATTTTTAGAATATTGGCTTTAGTATCACTGTGATTTTTTTTTTGTTTTTGGTATGGCTCCACACTATTGTGTATTTAGCCAGTGTCAAGTAATTGATAATTTTTCAAATTAAAAGGTATTAGATATATGTGTCAAGTCAAGTCACAGTCCAAGTCATCAAGTCAAGTCATAATCTAGTCTAGTCAAGTCATACTCCTAGTAAAGAGGTGGCAACATAAACCAGAAGCTTCTATGGAGTTTTGGAAATAACACGAAAATAAACGTTTCACCATCATTATACCACTTTCCCGCACTCATGCCTGTAATCCAGCACTTAACGAATAAAATACCACCAATTTTATGCACTAACACTGAAAATAACACAAGTTTTGGATAATAATAAATGCGGTGACGCGATCTTTTTCGTTTTCCCGCCAAAACTCCCACTGTGATTTTGGATGTGTTTACACAAAATTTAATACCCATTTAACTTTTTTCAGGAGACGTCCAAAGACTCCAAAGTCAATTAAACTAATTATAAACACGTACGTAACTAAGTATTCTAATAACGTAATTAAACCGTTTAGACCAAATGAAGAAGAGGTAATTTTTCTATCTGTATTTACTTACCCTAAAGAGACGAATTCTATCATCATCATAGGTTCCGTTGGCGTTTTCTGGTTTATATTCATTGTCCTTGCTTCCAAACACGATCGTCAGGTTTCCTGTAAGGTATTCAATATTAAATAAAAAATAAATTAAAAAAAAAACATAATAATAAATATAATAGGTGAAACGTTTCTTTTCGTGTTGTTTCCAAAACTCCATAGAAGCTTCTGGTAAAGTTGCCACCACTTTACTAGGATTATGACTTGACTAGACTATGACTTGACTTGATGACTTGGACTGTGACTTTACTTGACGCACATATTAAATAGATTAATGAACTTGAGAAATTATCAAATACTTGACACTGGCTAACTACATAAAACTGTGGAGCCAAACCAAAAAAATAACACTCCTTCCTGACTAATTTATCTTTCAAACAAAAAAGAAACAAATCGGTCTAACCTGTCGGGAGCCACGAAGCCACAGACAGTCACACACACATACTCACCGACTAGCCTACAATCAATGGGTCTCATATAAATGCCACCACGCCCTTTTTTTAAAGGGGGGGAAATGAGGGAGTGGTGGCAGGGAAAATGTGGTACTCGAACCCACTAAAACCTTGTGATCCTTCGGGATGGGACGAAATGGTGTCGCGATGAAATAATGGTGTTACGAAATGGTGTTCCATAACTACAACTTTTGGAATTTTGGCGGGAAAACGAAAAAGATCGCGTCGCCGCATTGTATTATTTTCCAAAACTTGTGTTATTTTCAGTGTCAGTGCATAAAATTGGTGGCATTTTATTCGTTAAGTGCTGCATTACCGGCGCGAGTGTGGGAAAGTGGTATAATGTTGGTGAAAACTTGAAAAGATTCTTCTCGTGTTGTTTCCAAAACTCCATAGAAGCTTCTGGTAAAGTTGCCACCACTTTACTAGGAGTATGACTTGACTATGATAAAATGCTTCCACGCCTTTGCCAACCTTTGTGTTCCTTACCTTTGAATATACTTAAGAAATGCATAGTTTCCTTCCCTTGAGGGACTTTAACCACGGTGACGTCATCTTCTTCTTGTTCTAGAGACGATATCATCTCCGCCGCTGACTCCTTGTCAGAGGACGATGCATCTGACCCCTAGAAACGTAAATAAATAAATAAATATCTGTGGACATTTCACACAGCGCCATCTAGCCCCAAACTAAGCAAAGCTTGTACTATGGGAACCGGATAACTGATACAATACTTAGATACTTTTTGTTTGTAAATACATACATAGAATCTAAATATATATATAACTCAAAGGTGACTGACTGACTGACATAGTGATCTATCAGCCCAAACCACTGGACGGATCGGGCTGAAATTTGGCATGCAGGTAGATGTTATGACGTAGGCATCCGCTAAGAAAGGATTTTTCGAAATTCCACCCTTAAGAGGGTGAAATGGGTGGTTGAATTATTTTCCCATAGGCCACGCAGCGGGCGAAGCTGCGGGCAGAAGCTCGTACAATATAAATAAGTGGGTAGGTATAAATAATTAATGTCATAATGACATTTATTTCAATAGGTACTAATAAATAAACAAAATAAGAACTTAGGTAAGTAGGATAATTATAAGAATTGTGATTCGTTAAGTCATATTTGCTTTATGTAACTACTAGTTGCGCACCGCGGTTTCACCCGCGGGTAAAAAGTATTTTAATTATTTGCCCATCCCACGGGAGCATTTCACTTTTCCGAGATAAAATGTAGCGTATATGTTAATCCAGTGTATAAGCTATCTTGGTACCGAAATTCATCCAAATCCATTCAGCCGTTTGAGCGTGAAGGAGTTACAAACATACACACATACAAACTTTCGCCTTTATAATATTAGTGTGATAGTGTGATATGGCTATTCTATATATTTCTCTGTGGTGTGGTGGTTGAGCAGGTCGGCTCATAACCCGGAGGTGGCGAGTTCGATTCCCGCGGCAGGACAAGTATTTGTGCACAGAAAAAGAGTGCAAATACTTGTTCTGAGTCTGAGTGTGGTCGGACCATAGTCCTTGTAGTTCCTGGGTCCCTAGACACAGGGAATCCTGGTTATGGTCCAGGATATATGTATGTGATCGTTGGGCGTTATTATTATTATTAATCAACTTATTTTTAGACTCAAAATGCTTCCTATTCCCTCCCTTCCCTGTCTCCCGTTAGCAATGTGGATAGCGTACTAGTATAGTATTATACAATCTGTGGTAGCATATAATGCCCAAAAACAGTACTTACGACCCACAAGTACAGCACGAATGCATCGCTTTCCTCGTTGTCGTATTTGTACGAGATTACGTACACTTCGCTCTGATACAACACGGGGACTCCCGCTAGTACAGACTCTGTTATATCTTCTTGATCGCCGCCCGCAAACCTGGGGATAAACCACTATTCGGAGTTTTGGCGGGAATGCAAAAAGATTGCGTCGCCGCATTGTATTATTTTCCAAAACTTGTGTAATTTTCAGTGTTAGTGCATAAAATTGGTGGCATTCTATTCGTTAAGTGCTGGATTACAGGCGTGAGTGTGGGAAAATGGTATAATGATGGTGAAACGTATCTTTTCGTGTTGTTTCCATAACTCCATAGAAGCTTCTGGTAAAGTTGCCACCACTTTACTAGGAGTATGACTAGACTATGACTGGACTATGACTTGACTTGATGACTTCGACTGTGACTTGACACATATTTGCGTGAAATATCATTAACTTGATAAATTATTAATTACTTGACACTGGCTAAATACACAATAGTGTGGAGCCAAAACATTTAAAAAAAAAAACACTATTCTAGTAAAACTTCTTTACGCACGTTTGACTTGCTGGTGCTGGTGAACGCGGTTTACATCCAGAAGGGAATATGTCCACCGCATTTTAGTAGTTCAGGTTAGTTTTTTAAAGAATCAAAGGTAACATATTCCCAGTATAACTTTCAATCTAAATATTAGGTCTTTACCTATGAAATTGCCGTTTTGTTTGAAAAAAGTTAAAGTATTTTTTTTTCGAACATATTTATTTCTTTTATTCAAAGTAATCACCCCTGCAATCAATGCATCTTTGCCAACGCTGTGGCAGTTTATGGATGCCCTTCTTGAAAAAATCAGCAGGACGGGAGACAACAAACTCTTCAAGGGCGTTTTGTACTGCCTCTCGGGAATTGAATTTTTTTCCCCGCTAAAAAGTTGTCCAAATTTTGGAAAAAGTAATAGTCGGTAGGCGCAAGATCTGGTGAGTATGGCGGATGAGGGAGAGCTTCCAACCCAACTCATGCAGCTTAGAGACGGTCTGTTGTGCAGTATGGGGTCGCGCGTTGTCGTGAAGTAGCAGTGGAGACGACCGATTGACCAAAGCTGGTTGCAGACGTGCGAGTTTCGCCATCATTGTGGTCAGTTCTTCAATGTACACATCTGCAGTAATGCTCACGCCGTTTTGTAAAAAGCTATGATGAATCACACCAGCACTAGACCACCAAACTGTGACCATCACCTTTCTAGGGGTCATTTTTCGTTTTGCACATTGCTTTGGTACCGAACCAGGATCTAACCAACTTGCTGAGCGCTTTCGATTGTCAAAAAGAATCCATTTTTCGTCGCACGTAACAATTCGGTTCAAAATTCCTTCATTTCTGTGCCTGTTAAGCAGCGCAAGGCAAGTCTCGACGCGTACGTTGCGCTGGCGATCGTTAAGTTCGTGGGGCACCCATCTATCAAGCTTTTTTATCTTGCCAATCTGTCGCAAATGGACCAATATTGTTTTGATGCTAACATCAAAAGCTGCTGCCAGCTCAGCTGTAGATTGAGATTCATCAGCTTCCACAATCGCCTTTAATTCATCATTGTTGACCAAAGTTTCCGGACGACCACGAGGTTCATTTTTCAAGTCAAAATTCCCAGAACGGAACCGAGCAAACCAATAACGGGTTGTACGTTCGTTTGTACAGTTCTCTCCGTAAACGTCGTTGATGTTACGTGTCGTTTGTGCCGCGTTGGTGCCACGACGGAACTCATATTCCATAATTACACGAAATTTCAAAGTATCCATTATGAGGAAAAATGTTGAAATGTAATGAAAATACAACGCTAATCAATAAACAAAAGACTTATATTGTAAATAGAATGTCATATTTTTAAAACAAAATTAATTTGTATTTAGAATTCATAGCCAATCAAAACTTTTTTTTTGAATGAAAAAGTCTGTACTGCAATACGGCAATTTCATAGGTAAAGACCTATTATATATAACTCAAAGGTAACTGACTGATTGACTGACTCACATAGTGATCTATCAACGCACAGCCCAAACCACTGGACGGATCGGGCTGAAATTTGGCATGCAGGTAGATGTTATGACGTAGGCATCCGCTAAGGATTTTTCGAAATTCCACCTTTAAGAGGGTGAAATGGGTACTGTGTTCCGGTTTGAAGGGCACTGTAGCTAGTGAAATTAATGGGCAATGGAGACTTTATGATCTGATCTCACAGTTTAGTAATCTTATTACCAGACTGTGCTGATGTCTCAGGATGATGTGCGCAGTGCAGTGTCGCTTGAAACTCTATGTTTTAGGGTTCCGAGTGACACTGTTCTGTTATGGGCGGCCGTGGCGCTTAATATCAGGTGAACGACTAGCTCGTCACATCATTCAATAACATTAAAAAAAAACTGATTAACACACCTAGTAACAACAAGACTTCCATCTCCATGGTCCGGCATGTACCCCCGAGCGGCTGCACTCTTGCCGATTAACTTGGCAGCTTCCGCAGACTCATCCACATCGCTCGAAAAATATCCGGCATCTGTAATTAGCACAATATCCAATAATTAATAGAAACCTTATTGAATTAAAACATGGGAGCAAGCTGGTGAATGCGTAAGGAAGCGAACGGAAGTTGAAAGTTGTTGGTTAAAATTAGAGTCAGTCATTAGAGTCGCCACCGCCGCCGCGCGTATTCCTCAAGGATGGGCATCTATATTGCCCGAACACCGAGTCGAGGTCGAGTTATTCGACTGTATCTCGTGAGTGTTAGCCGTGTACTAGTTGTAGTTATGAGTACTACTCACGCCAGTTTTTATAATACATTTATTACATTAAACATAAATATTTTATAATCGTTAATACAAAACTAAACTAGACCTAAAAAACTAAATTATACCTAAGAACTTAATATATAAAAAAATAAAACTAAAAAATTTAAAATAGCCCGTTGGTGGAGGGGAAAGTTCCCAGAATGCTGGCAGCATTACCACGTTGAATGGCAATGCTTATTTTTTGTGCACAATAAAAGCCAGCATTCTGGTCACCTGATGCTTCCACCAAACGTTTGGCCAAGTCCCTATTATGTTTCCATGGCAGCCGGCCCCCACGGACCCATTGTCTCCACCCCATTTCATATTTTTCATTTCATTTCTTCCATTCTATAATATTGTATTTTATGTACCAAAATAAATGAATATTATTAATCTATTATATAAAAGGCTTTGTCCTGACTGACTAACAGATAACGCACAGCCTAAACCGATGGACGTGTAGACTTGAAATTTGGAGGGTTACCTTTTATGACGTAAGCGCGTGCTTAGAAAGGATTTTTGAAAATTCACCCTTAAGTGTGTGAAAGGGGGAAAACGTTTGTATGAATAACCTACATTTCGTGACGTATCGTTTTGAAACTTAACATTACACAAACAAGTAAAAAAATAAAAGAAATAGTACTTTTTAGTTTTTTTAGAAATTCAATACTTAAACGGGTTATACAAATTGTTAAAGTTCGTATAGAAATTTCAAATAAAATTACCGTAGCATACTGAAATTAAGAATCTGAAAAGAACATCTAAATATACACTCAAAGGTGACTGACTGACATAGTGATCTATCAACGCACAGCCCAAACCACTGGACGGATCGGGCTGAAATTTGGCATGCAGGTAAATGTTATGACGTAGGCATCCGCTAAGAAAGGATTTTTTGAAATTCCACCCTTAATAGGGTGAAATGGGTGGTCGAATTATTTCCCATAGGCCACGCCGCGGGCGAAGCTGCGGGCAGAAACTTGTACGAAATAAATAGATACGGGTCGCGGTGATTTTTGAATAACATCCCCTGAAGGTTTTTTTTGGCAAGGTTTGATTAAAAGTGTCTGAGGGATAGCCCAGGCGCGCGGAGTCGTAGGCAGAAGTTAGTATTATATATGAGGACTCACCGATTTCAGAGACCAGCGCCCTGACTCCTGCAGAACCTGCCGTTGTCCAGTCGTGGAAATACTGTTTAAAGGTCGAGCTCTCCGCGCCTTCAGTCACCCTTGTAACGTTCACCTGGATAAATAATAAAAAGAAATAAAAATAACAGCCACAAAAATAAAATAAAATGTACTAGAATATACATACAACAAGAGAATACAATTAAATCGTGTATGGCTGCTGCCACCTGTGGGGCGGGTCTGCCAAGTACCAGCTTGAGGCTCTGGACTCGATTGAACGGCGTGCCAAAAGGCTCATGACGACGACACTTTAGTTGGTGAAAGGCTCCAGAGCCTAGCGCACCGAAGGTGGCAAGTCTGTCAGTCTTTTACAGATTACACCACGGTGAATGTGCACAAGAACTGCATGATCTCATTCTTCCACCATTCCACTACCGGACTACTAGACGCTCGGCTAAGCGCCATCCTTTCGTGGCCGAAATACCACCCATTCGTACCAAGCGATTTGACTCAACATTCTTAATTAAAACGACTAAGGAATGGAATGCCAGCGTCTGTGTTTCCGGCTAAATATGACCCGGGCGTGTTCAAGAGAAGAGTGAATAGGTATTTACTTGGCTAGCATGCTACACCTTCGATCGCATCGTCACTTCCCATCAGGTGAGAGCGTGGTCATGTGCTAGACAAGTTTGATATAAAAAAAAATATATATAAACAGTTAAGAGTATATACTTAATAAGAGAAATAGCACGGAAGCAGTGGTGTCGAAAAGGTGTACTACTGGGATAGGATTTTCCGGTACCTATCTGTGTACTTGTAGTGTCTTAACTATCACCCCGTCGTCGCCGCCCGAGACTCGTCTTGAGCGACCCGGATGATCCTATAACAGCCGTAGTATCGGCTGCGCTAGGATCACCGGACCCTAGCCCTTCTGGCTCAGGTACCGGCACCGGTATAGGATACCAGCGTCACATAACCTAACACCGACCCCGCCAGCAAGGTCGACGTACCCCCGTAGGTTAGCTAGAACCGTCGCAACATTCAATAGGGTCCAATCTTCCAGTGGACGTAGTCTTCTAGATCCTCTTATCCCGGCAACGGCCCAAACCGAGGCTCGCACCCCAGGGGTGCCCGCCAGCTAGTTGCCTCCCACTTTTGACGGCTGGGCGCCTTAAACACCAGCCCTCCCGCCCGGCGACGCTGTAAAGGTCGGTTGTGACCAACAGCACAATCCCGTTCAAAAAAAACCTGTTCTATATGACAAATGAGAGCGCAATCAAAAAATTACATTGATAAGTAAAATCATTTATAAGCAATTAAATTTGAAGGTTGTTTGCTGTTCTTCAATCGACTCCAAAAAAGGACAACTTTCTCGATTCGACTAAGTTTTTTTTAATTTTTTTACCTTGGAAATTTCGACTGTGTTAACCGATTTTGATGATTTTTCCTAATTTGAAAGCTGGTGATTCCCATGTGGTCTCATATAAATTTGATTAAAATCTGACGTGCAGATTTTGAGTTATCATTTACTAGTTGCGCCCCGCGTTTCACCCGCGGATAAAAAGTATTTTAATTATTCGCTCATTCCACGTAAAAATTTCACTTTTCCGAGATAAAATGTAGCCTATATGTTAATCCAGTGTATAAGCTATCTTGATACCAAAAATTATCCAAATCCATTCAGCCGTTTGAGCGTGAAGGAGTTACAAACATACACACATACAAACTTTCGCCTTTATAATATTAGTGTGACTAGAAAGGTAAATTCAGTGGTAGTTATTAGAGGTTAAAGTGTGTACGTACCCAAGAAGGGTATCCTTTAATATCGAGGTACTTCACAGCAAGGTCGTTGTAATTTTTCTTCACGTCCGCGTCCACTCCTGACCCGAGCCACACGTAGACGCCGGAGCATGGAGTGTCCAGAATATACACCTCCTGAATGTTGCCATTTAATTAAATAACTGGAGTTTTGGCGGAAAAACGAAAAAGATCGCATCACCGCATTGTATTATTTTCCAAAACTTGTGTTGTTTTCAGTGTTAGTGCACAAAATTGGTGGCGTTTTATTCGTTAAGTGCTGGATTACAGGCGTGAGTGTGGGAAAGTGGTATAATGATGGTGAAACGTTTCTTTTTGTGTTGTTTCTAAAACTCCACAGAAGTTTCTAGTAAAGTTACCACCACTTTATTAGGCGGCTACACTTGACTTGACTAGACTAGACTTGACTTGATGACTTGGACTGTGACTTGACTTGACACAAATATACATAATATTAATTAACTCGAGAAATTATCAATTACTTGACACTGGCTAAATACACAAAAGTGTGGAGCCAAACCAAAAAAATAAACAAAAAAGCTCTCCAATTTAACTAGATGACTGCCTCTGTGGTGTAGTGTTTGAGCAGGTCGGCTCATAATCCGGAGGCGGGTTCACAAGTATTTGTGCACAGGAAAAAAAAGTACAACTACTTGTTCTGAATCTGGGTGTTGTGTGAGCATGGTCCTCGTAGTTCCCGGGTCCCTAGACACATGGAATCCTAGTTAGGGTCCATGATCTATGTATGTGATCGTTGGGCGTTATTATTATTATTATTATTAACTACGCTATTTGGTACATACAGTAAAATTTTGTTTTAAATTAATTTAGTCAATCTTTCATTCTCTATTTGAATGTATAAGTATTTATCAAGGATTTAATCAAAATGATGTTATTAAGTGACACGGCCGCCCATAGCAGACGAAAATATAAAGTTTAGCGCTACACTGCACTGCGCACATCATCCTGGGACATTAGCACAATCTGGTAATAACATTACTCGACTGTGAGTTCAGATAATAAAATCTCAATTGCCCAGTAATTTCACTAGCTACAGTGCCCTTCAAACCGGAACACAGTAGTGCTTCACTTGGCTAGCAAGCTACACCTTCGATCGCATCGTCACTTCGCATCAGGTGAGAGCGCAGTCAAATGCTAGACAAGTTTGACGTAAAAAAAAACTGCTTGCCGGCAGAATAACTAGCAAAGCGGTGGTCTATAGACGAACTTTGCAGAAAAGTCCTACCACCTACTGAATGATAGATTTTTAAATTCCTTTATTGACATAAAATTACATTTTATTTTGTAGGACTTAGCGTTCGTTAGTGTCTAAGTTACAAATTTATTCTAAGAATATAAATTGTTTTGTAGGCTGAAGGCGCCTCTTAAAACTAATAACACTTAACAAAGTTTATAAATATATAGTTTTATTTAAATCATATGACGGCGGCTACGTCCAGTTATAAACTCTGTGCGCAGCGGGCAGTACCGTAATTTACCCTGTGGCAGCATTTAAATTTATTACAGTGGCAACACCGGCAACTGTCGTCGCTGCCCCACCCATCTGGCTATATAAAGGGATCGATTGGTGTGCTACGGAGCATTCTTGTTCCAGACACGGCGCGGTGTGGACATTCTGAAGGCCTATAGTTATATAGGTTGCAACCTACCCACAAACCGTTTGTGCCGATACATACATTTTAGGGTAGATGGAAAAAAAATGAAAATATTAACATTACGCATTACTTTGCTACTTCGTGCGTTTTTGGCATTATTAGACTACCACCTACTAACAATAGTAAATTACAAATTTTCTTTATCATAGATTCATAGATTTATTTACCTTATAACATCGCGTTACACTGGTACGTCAATTTACAACAAATATATAAAATCAACAAAATTTAAAATGAAATTACTAATGAAAAAATATAAATATGAGTCGTGAAACGTGACTTAAAAGTAAAATTACACTATTGAATTTCTTGGTCACCAATGAAGATTCTGCCAGAGGCAATCTCATATATTTGTTCATGGAATAAAATGGATGAACTTGGAAGAAATTTTTAATTTTATTTACTCACGTCAGGAGACAGCTGGGTCTGTTTGTAAGGTTTGCTGAGAGAGACGAGGTCAATATCATCTCCAAGCAGCACTCGGTACAGGTACACTGCCTGCATATCCTCGCGGACGTAGCTCTGGAGATAACAATATTACGCTATGTCAAAATCAATATTACAAAATGTAATAATAAATATTACAAAAGGTAATAATCATTATTACAAAATTTAATAATCAATATTACAACAGGTAATAATCAATATTACAAAATGTAATAATCAATATTACAAAAGGTAATAATCAATATTAAAAAAATTAAAAAATAAAAGTTACAACTAAAAAAACGAGTGCCTACTTTAGACCATACGACTGAGGTAAAACTTGTTTAATTTAGCTCCATCTATCGGCCGGTATAACTTTGTTTTTGTTTTGTTTAATGTTAATGACGCCATCTTGACAATTGTAAATTAAAAAAAAAAATTACCGGACATACCAACTTAATAATACATATATTTAGGTAGTTTGTTATGTTGACAATGGAGATCTATGTGAATATACTTCCTTGAGTTTTTGGCGGGAACGCGAAAAAGATTGCGTCACCGCATTGTATTATTTTCCAAAACTTATGTTAGTTTCAGTGTTAGTGCATAAAATTGGTGGCATTCTATTCTTTAAGTGGTGGATTACAGGCGTGAGTGTGGGAAAATAATATAATGATGGTGAAACGTTTCTTTTCGTGTTGTTTCCAAAACTCCATAGAATCTTCAAGTAAAGTTGCCACCACTTACACGGTATGACTTTGACTAGACTATGACTTGACTTGATGACTTCGACTGTGCATTGACACATATTTGCATGAAATATCATTAACTTGATAAATTATCAATTACTTGACACTGGCTAAGTACACAAGTGTGGAGCCAAAACATAAAAAAAAAATTCTTCCATTTCAGTTCGCTTCGCATTCATCACTTACCTACTCCCCAAGTCAAGCGTGCGTAAAGAATAAATATCTGTGGACATTTAACACAGCGCCATCTATCCCCAAACTAAGCAAAGCTTATACCGCACTATCTAGTTTCGAACTAAACAAACCTTGTACTATTGGAACCAAATTCTTATACTTAATACATACGGGGTCGGGTAGACGTTAAATAAAATGTAGCTTACGTCAGTGGAATCGTCACTGGACAAGTCGTCCTTGGATCCTGAACCGAGTGCTTCGAAGAAAAGACCGAAATCCTCATCGGATGAGAACTCATCTGGAAATTGAGAACTTACGGTGAAAACTGGCGAAGTTAAGTTAATCTTGGCATTATTTTACTTCAAACTTGTCTAGCATTTGACCACGCTCTCACCTGATGGGAAGTGACGATGTGATCGAAGGTGTAGCATGCTAGCCAAGTAAATACCTATTCACTCTTCTCTTGAACACACCCGGGTCATATTTCGCCGGAAACACGGACGCTGGCATTCCATTCCTTAGCCGTTCTAATTAAGAACGTGGAATCAAATCGCTTGGTACGAATGGGTGGTATTTCGACCACGAAAGGATGGCGCTTAGCCGAGCGTCTAGTAGTCCGGTAGTGGAATGGTGATGGGAGAATGAGATCATGCAGTTCTTGTGCCATAAAATAATAAGATGACTTTATAAATGCAAACTGCGTCATGTAATCATGAATGTTTGTTACCATAATGCACTGAAATGACGAAATAATAAAAAAAAATTAATAAATACTTATGGACATTTTACACAGCGCCATCTATCCCCAAACTAAGCAAAGCTTGTACCAAAGCCATTTAATGTCTTTGGCTCATACTATGGGAACCAGATAACTGATACAATACTTAGATACTTTTTGTTTGTAAATACATACATAGAATACAATATAACACCCGGACACAGAACAAACATCGATGTTCATCACACAAATGTTTGTCCTGGGTAGGAATTGAACCCACAACCTACAGCTCAGAAGGCAGAGTTACTATCAACTGAGCTGTCAGGCCAAACATTTGTACCTACTTATACCACAATAAAAAAACGAGTGTGCTTTACACCACACGACTGAAGTAAAACTTCTTTAGTTTAGCTCCATCTATCGGCCGGCATAACTTTGTTTAACGTTAATGTCGCCATCTTGACAATTGTAAATTGTCATTTTACCGGACATACCAACATAATAATACACATTTTGAGAATGGAGATCTACGTGAATCAACTTTAACTTCCTTTCGTCTCGCATTCACCAGCTTACTCCCCAAACCAAGCGTGCGTAAAGAAGTTTTAGTTCAAAAATGTTCTTATTACTTACCTATGATTTCTATAGTGGCTCTTCCATTATGATAATCATCTCTCAAAGTGTTCGCGACACTAATTATCTTTCTCCGCTGTGTCGCCTTCGCATCTTCCGGCATTAGAACGAAGATATCATGCTCCACCTCCAAGATGAAGCAGCGATCCTTGGTTAGGGAAGACGAGTCCGCTAGTACCTGGGGAAAAAAGATTCGAGGTGGGATAAATCTATACATATAAAATTCAAAGACTGACTGACATATATCAACGCACAGCCTAAACCGCTGGTCCTAGAGGCTTGAAATTTGGAGGGTGTGTTCTTTGGAATGTGTAGGTATCAACTAAGAAAGGGTTTTTCGAAATTCCACCCCTAAGAGGGTGAAATGGGTGGTTGAATTATCTGTGAAAAATTTCCTCTTCTTCCTAATTATCAATCACTTGTGTGTCACACCAAAAGTGTGGAGCCAAAACAAAAACAAAAAAAAGGATACAATACTTAGGCCCGTATTACAGAGCGATGCTCAGTCATCGATCGGTGCTCAAGCAGAGATTTCATTCATAAAGTCATCAATTAGCGAATGAAATCTCTGCTTGAGCACCGATCGATGACTGAGCATTGTTCTGTAATACGGACCTTAGATACTTTTTTAATAACATGTCGTTGTAAAAATGGGCTACGCTATAAAACGCCTTTCGATATTAAAAATTAATACAGTTGATTGTAAGTCAGTCAGGATAGAGCCTTTTTATTAATGAATTTGACCTTAATTCAATTAATCCAACGGGGCAATGCTGCCAGCATGTTGGGTACGCTACCTACTGGTAGTGGGCTGGAGCATTTGGACTGTCTATAGGTCATCGCGGCCAGTAGGTATATAGATGAATTTTTTTTTTGTAGTAGTAGTAGACAGATTTTAGTATAAGTTGTTATGTCATTGTAGTATTTAATTAAGCATGCTACAAATATAAATTGCTGTATAATAAAATAATCGATGAAATTCTCGGAAAATTATCAAAGATATTATCGAAATACAATCATAAAATGCAATCGCGGACGTTGTTGCTTATAATCAAAGTATGATTTTAACAAGATAAATTTTGGATAAGATTATAAAACAAATTACAATAAAGACCCCCGCTTCATTTTGTTATATTAGTTAAATATTTTTTAATTCAGTAGTTAAATGATAGTATGTCTGGTACATAATTATTATTTAGTTGACTTATATAATTTGCACGGAATTTGCATAAATTTATTATTTAGTATATTAGTCTATATATTGGTCTTTACCTATGAAATTGCCGTTTTGTTTGAAAAAAGTTAAAGTATTTTTTTTTTTTGAACTTATTTATTTCTTTTATTCAAAGTAATCACCCCTGCAATCAATGCATCTTTGCCAACGCTGTGGCAGTTTATGGATGCCCTTCTTGAAAAAATCAGCAGGACGGGAGACAACAAACTCTTCAAAGGCGTTTTGTACTGCATCTCGGGAATTGAATTTTTTTCCCGCTAAAAAGTTGTCCAAATTTTGGAAAAAGTAATAGTCGGTAGGCGCAAGATTTGGTGAGTATGGCGGATGAGGGAGAGCTTCCAAACCCAACTCATGCAGCTTAGAGACGGTCTGTTGTGCAGTATGGGGTCGCGCGTTGTCGTGAAGTAGCAGTGGAGACGACCGATTGACCAAAGCTGGTTGCAGACGTGCGAGTTTCGCCATCATTGTGGTCAGTTCTTCAATGTACACATCTGCAGTAATGCTCACGCCGTTTTGTAAAAAGCTATGATGATCACACCAGCACTAGACCACCAAACTGTGACCATCACCTTTCTAGGGGTCATTTTTCGTTTTGCACATTGCTTTGGTACCGAACCAGGATCTAACCAACTTGCTGAGCGCTTTCGATTGTCAAAAAGAATCCATTTTTCGTCGCACGTAACAATTCGGTTCAAAATTCCTTCATTTCTGTGCCTGTTAAGCAGCGCAAGGCAAGTCTCGACGCGTACGTTGCGCTGGCGATCGTTAAGTTCGTGGGGCACCCATCTATCAAGCTTTTTTATCTTGCCAATGTGTCGCAAATGGACCAATATTGTTTTGATGCTAACATCAAAAGCTGCTGCCAGCTCAGCTGTAGATTGAGATTCATCAGCTTCCACAATCGCCTTTAATTCATCATTGTTGACCAAAGTTTCCGGACGACCACGAGGTTCATTTTTCAAGTCAAAATTCCCAGGTCGGAACCGAGCAAATCAATAACGGGTTGTACGTTCGTTTGTACAGTTCTCTCCGTAAACGTCGTTGATGTTACGTGTCGTTTGTGCCGCGTTGGTGCCACGACGGAACTCATATTCCATAATTACACGAAATTTCAAAGTATCCATTATGAGGAAAAATGTTGAAATGTAATGAAAATACAACGCTAATCAATAAACAAAAGAATTATATTGTAAATAGAATGTCATATTTTTAAAACAAAATTAATTTGAATTTAGAATTCATAGCCAATCAAAACTTTTTTTGTTTGAAAAAGTCTGTACTGCAATACGGCAATTTCATAGGTAAAGACCTATTATTTCACTAGGTGGTAGGACTTTACTGCAAAGTTCGTCTAGGTAGGTTTGCCAGTTATTCTACCGCCAAGCAGTAGTGTGCAAGCGCTGCTGTGTTCCGGTTTGAAGGGCACTGTAGCAAGTGAAATTACTGGGCAAATGAGACTGTATTACCTGATCTAGTCTAGTAATCTTACTAGAATGTGCTGATGCCTCAGGATGACGAGCGCAGTATAGTGTCACGCGAAACTCTACTTTAGAGTTCCGAGTGACACTGCAACTGATATGGACAGCCGCGTCGCTTAACATCAGGCGAACGGCTAGCTCGTCACGTCATTCATTAAAATAAAAAAAATTGCGTAGCATTTACTGTAGTATTTCAGTATTTGAGTTGTGTATACGAAGCATTTTGCGTAGTATTTTTTGTAACAGCATTAATAAACACGAACTAGCTTTAGACTAGTTACACCATCTTTTGTCTCTTTCGATCCAGCTAAATATTCCACTAGCAAAAAAGGACAAAAGCTGAAGTAACTAATCCGAGACTAATACCCGTTTATTAATAAGGCTGTTAGTGTTAATGAAATGTTTCTGGTATCGTATATCGCGTACCTCTTCTATCCTCATGTTGTCGCAGCCGGAAAGTTTGAGCAGTCGCTTTTCGGCGCCTGCATTGGTTTCCACCTCGGTGAACCCTGATTCATTACCACCCTCCATGTATCTGATAGCTGGAAGGGAATCGCACTATCACATCACAACACACTAATATTATAAAGGCGAAAGTTTGTTTGTGTGTATGTGTGTATGTTTGTTACTCCTTCACGCTCAAACGGCTGAATGGATTTGGATGAAATTCGGTACCATGATAGCTTATACACTGGATTAACATGTTAATGTCAAAAAGTCAAAGTCAAAGTCAAAGTCAAAAGATTTATTGCAAATAGGCTAATTTTAGCACTTTTACAAGTCAAAATTATACTAGGTAATTAAAATTAAGTTATTTCACTAAGCATATAAAATTACAAAGTGCTTATTGTCAAATAATATAGCAAGCCCATTACAATAAATGAGTTTGAAAAAAAAGCAGTTCTTTTCTCACTACTGGTGCAAGCAATCCGGATGATGGAAACGGCTTCTTATTTCTTGAAGGTTTATTATTATAATTTACAATATATTAGGCAATAAAGTGGCGTTGCGGGCGCAGGCTTAGATGCGTTCACTCCGGTCGGTGATCGTTGGGGAATCTCCTTGCGGGGTGCGGGTAGCAAGGGGCTGGCTCGTCCCGCACCTCACTCTTCCGTGGCGATCACGTGTATTGCGCGTGATAAAACATATAGGCTACATTTTATCCCGGAAAAGTGAAATGCTCCCGTGGGATGAGCAAATAATTACTATTTATACGCGGGTGAAACCACGGGGCGTAACTGGTCTTATTTATTAAGAGCTAGCAAGTGAGTTACTAATATACTATACGAGCTTCTGCCAGCAGCTTCGCCCGCGGCGTGGCCTATGGGAAAATAATTCAACCACCTATTTCACCCTCTTAAGGGTGGAATTTCGAAAAATCCTTTCTTAGCGGATACCTACGTCATAACATCTACCTGCGTGCAAAATTTCAGCCCGATCCGTCCAGTGGTTTGGGCTGTGCGTTGATAGATCACTATGTCAGTCAGTCACCTTTGAGTTATATATATTTAGATATAGTACACTAATATACTAATACACTAACAGCCTTATTAATAAACACGAACTAGCTTTAGACTAGTTACACTATCTTTTGTCTCTTTCGATCCAGCTAAATATTCCGGTAGCAAAAAAAGGACAAAAGCTGAAGTATCTAATACTAACTAGGCTGGCACTAATACACTAATACATAATACACTAATTCACTAATACATAATACTTTTGTATACAATTTTTTGTTTACTTTAAATAAATAATAAATAAATATTTGTGGACATTTTACACAGCGCCATCTAGCCCCAAACTAAGCAAAGCTTGTACTATAGGAGCCAGATAACTGATACAATACTTAGATACTTTTTGTTTGTAAATACATACATAGAATACAATATAACACCCAGACACAGAACAAACATCAATGTTCATCACACAAATGTTTGTCCTGGGTGGGAATCGAACCCACAACCCACAGTTCAGAAGGCAGGCTTACTACCTACTGAGCTATCGGGCCAGTCAATACACTTACCAGGCTTGAAGTATCCCAAGAAGAGGCTGCTTTCATGGCTTTGCACTTCCCTGTGATGCACCGCCCTGCCTCCCAGCATGTCATCGAGCGTGACCGTCCATATCGCGGCCGAGCCTGTCTTGTCTTGCGTGGCCTTGCTACCCAGCCAGAAATGTGCATCGTAATGGAGCGTTGAGTTAGATTCGCCTGTGGTCTGCGGAGATATACCCAACAAAAACATAGGAAATTAATAATATTTCGGCTGTAGGATGCTATGAAAAACTACCAAGTCATGAGGCTGACAAAAAATGATAAAAATTTGTATTGTTTGCAAAAAATATTATTGCTTGACCTGTCCTAATGAAAAGCACCCATAAGTTGAAATTTAATTTAATTTAATTTAATTTTTATTTTCTTCGGAAAACTAATAGCTAAATATATTACAATACATATACACGTAATAAACTTATGGCTAATTAAAAGTTTTCACAATTAGGTAACTAAATTCATTTTATAAAATGCACAATCGACAGACACGAGATGAACCAAAACATATTAAAAAAAAACTATATATTTTTAAACGAGACTTATTTTAAGAGTTAAACAAGTTAAAAAAATACTTAATACTTAATCTAAATACTCGTATATATAAGGCAAAGGTGACTGACTGACTGACATAGTGATCTATCAACGCACAGCCCAAACCACTGGACGGATCGGGCTGAAATTAGGCATGCAGGTACATGTTACGACGTAGGCATCTGCTAAGAGAGGATTTTTCTAAATTCCACCCATAAGAGGGTTAAATGGGTGGTTGAATTATTTTCCCATAGGCCACGCTGCAGGCGAAGCTGCGGGCAGAAGCTCGTTATGAATATTATTATTACTACTTACTTACCTTTAATTAATAAATACCATTAAATAAAAACGATATTATTTCCCATCACTAAACTATACGTAAAACTGCCCTTTTTCAGTGCGGTACGAGGTGCATGAGACCCCACATTTTATTTTTCCTACAGAATCTAAACTAATTAACCTATCCACGGGCAGCGGCAGATTTAGGTTAATCAACTCATTGTTAATAATAATCGAGAAGAAAAAACCATAAATTGGTCTTATATGGCGCCAAATAAAGGATTTTAGTCTCCTACGGGCGGTGGGGTTTAATAAGCCTCGTGCCGCCATAATGTCTGGTTTAGGACAAGGTTTAAAACGCCCCGTAACGAAATAATGGATACATATAAAATGCCGCAGGCAACGTGTTAAGTAAAACTTCTTTTCTTCTCGATTATCTTGTGCATTATTTAGCCGGTACCTGACTGAGTATTGGCAGAATAAAAGTATTGTAACAGTACTATATATTAGTTTACACGGGTCTTATTACCCCGTCCTGGCCAGCTATTTTGGATAAGTTATTATATCTTACCTTCAGTACAATATAAGAATCTCCGTTGTAGAATTTACCATACATCTTCGAGTCAATCGCGACCGGTTCGAATTTCTGTAAATAAATAGATAGTAATAATGATAATGTGGCGTGCTAGCCCACGAAAAAGTTTCAATACCAGTCTAATAGAGAACTTTTCCAGCTAGTTGCTAGGGGCAACGAAGATTGTTGATAGAGACGCTACATTAGAGAAAATTTTATTTCCGCATTTGGTTTTTGTAAATACTTTTTAATTAATATATCGTATACAAAGTCAATCGGCATATCATTAATTCAGCAAACCCATGGACCTCCTTCCAATACAACAAATGTGTCTAACCACGCTTTAATAATAAAGACCAACGAATACATATAAAATTCAAAGTCCTGACTGACTTATATATCAACGCACAGCCTAAGCCACTGGTCCTAGAGACTTGAAATTTGGAGGGTGTGTTCTTTGTAAAGTGTAGGTATTCTCTAAGAAAGGGTTTTTTGAAATTCCACCACTAAGAGGGTGAAATGGGTGGGTGGTCAGTCAAAGTCAAGACTGAATTTTATATGTATAAATTATATACAGATACATATCAAAAGAAAAAAAAATATAAATAATAAATATATATAATATACATAATAAATATCTATAATATACAACGTATTATTTATTAAAAAAAAAATTTAAGAGTTTTCATTATGTAGGTTAGCAATAAAGATTCTATTGTCTGTGGCAACCTCTAAAATTCTCTTTGGAGTTTTGGCGGGAAAGCCAAAAAGATTGCGTCACCGCATTGTATTATTTTCCAAAACTTGTGTTGTTTTCAGTGTTAGTGCATAAAATTAGTGGCATTCTATTCGTTAAGTGCTGGATTACAGGCGTGAGTGTGGGAAAATGGTATAATGATGGTGAAACATTTCTTTTCGTGTTGTTTCCAAAACTCCATAGAAGCTTCAAGTAAAGTTGCCATCACTTTACTAGGAGTATGACTGACTAGACTATGACTTGACTTCGACTGTGACTTGACACATATTTGCGTAAAATATCAATTACTTGACACTGGCTATATACACAAAAGTGTGGAGCCAAAACATTAAAAAAAAATTCTTTTTGCCTAGTTGTCTAACATGTCTCAGAAAATACAGGGAAAGTGCCGGTCGCAAATAAATTAACTATTGCCTAATATTAAATGGTTTACTTCTCCCCATAAAACCCACTGCCATACTCAGCTACCAAGACGCTTAACCTAACAAAAACTAAAGTTATTTACCTCGATCGTCCATATTTCGATTCCCGGGCTCGCTCCAGCTGCTGAGAACGCCTCGTGCGTCATTATTACCGACACAATAACTAATGCAAGGATACTGCAAACAAAACCGATTCGGAATAACATGACTCACGCATAATCAGCTGGTATCTTATACAGCATGTTTTATTACCTTGATACTTGTGATAAGAATATATTAGGCGACTTACACAGACAGGAAAATAAGTTACGCCACAATAGAGACAAAATGATTAACACTTTTCATGCGTATTCAGTCAAATATTCTGCAATGTTATAATTAAATAATAATAATAATAACGCCCAACGATCACATACATAGATCCTGGACCCTAACTAGGATTACCTGTGTCTAGAGACCCAGGAACTACGAGAACCATGGTCCCACAACACCCAGACTCAGAACAAGTATTTGCACTTTTTTTTCTGTGCACAAATACTTGTCCTGCCGCGGGAATCGAACCCGCCGTCTGGGTTACGAGCCGACCTGCTCAACCACCACACTACAGAGGCTGTCAAAAATTTATGTGGAATGTATTAATAAAATTGTAAATAGTGTTAAATGAGAGACAAATTCAAAAATAGCTTATTTATTGTATTATCAATACAAGAATTTATAATAAAAAATAAAGTTTCTATGTTAATGACAAACAAGAGTCAATAAAAATGCTATGTCCACGATGATCGAGTTTGTTGAACATTGGTAGGCATTGTTGCCGCTTTTATGTTGTCCCTGTGAAAAGAAAAGAAATCTATAAACAGTGTACAATTTCCCAATTACCCTAAGTTTGATTCGTCAGGTGCCATTAATTGTCATGATAAAAAACGTGTGTGCTTTAGACCACACGACTGAAGTAAAACTTCTTTAGCTCCATCTATCGGCCGATATAACTTTGTTTTTTTTTTTTTTGTTATGTTTTGGCTCCACACTTTTGTGTATTTAGCCATTGTCAAGTAATTGATAACTTATCAAGTTAATGATATTTCACGCAAATATGGGTCAAGTCATAGTCGAAGTCATCAAGTCAAGTCATAGTCTAGTCAAAGTCATACTCCTAGTAAAGTGGTGGCAACTTTACCAGAAGATTCTATGGAGTTTTGGAAACAACACGAAAAGAAACGTTTCACCATCATTATACCATTTCCCCACACTCATGCCTGTAATCTAGTACTTAACGAATAGAATGCCACCAATTTTATGCACTAACACTGAAAATAACACAAGTTTTGGAAAATAATACAATGCGGTGACGCAATCTTTTTCGCGTTCCCGCCAAACTGTCTGTTTTTGCTTTGTTTAATATTAATGTCGCCATCTTGACAATAATTGTAATTTGTAATTTTACCGGGCATACCAACATAATAATACAAATTTTTTATTGTTAAGTTGTTGTTTTCTTATCTTTTATGTCCTATCATTATTGAACTACCGCATTAAGCCTTCCACAATACACTAAGGTAAATGAAAAAACTAAATGAGTTGCTACTGGACAAAGCCTATTATACCATCGATGAATTTTTGAATGATAAAGATCTTAAGTAAAAATTGTAATTTTCATCCTTAGATTTGAGAATCTATGTATCATCTATTTTATCCCATGTTGACATTTTGTATTAATTATATTATTTGTTTATAAAGGATTGTAAATATGAAACGACGAATTCTGAGAAAGCTTGTATGTCACGACGACGGAAGTAGAGATACCACTGTGTTACCTTTAAGACCACAAATTATTGTTTGACCTATTTCACAAGCAAATAAATTGATTGATTAATTGAACCCAACTAGGATTCCCTGTGTCTAGGGACCCAGGAACTACGAGGACCATGCTCCCACAACACCGAGACACAAAACAAGTTTTGGGCTTTTTTCTGTGCACAAATTGTCATGCCGCGGGAATTGAATCCACCTCCGGGCTATGAGCCGACCTGCTCAACCACTACACCACAGAGGCGTAATAAAATCGAAGCCAGAATTTTACTGCAAATCGGCAATTTTTGCACTTCTGCAAGTCAATTGTATTATTTAAAACTAGTTGCGTCCCGCGGTTTCACGCGCGTATAAAAAGTATTTTAATTATTTACTCATCACATCACACGCTAAAATTTCAATTTTCCGGGATAAAATTCAGCCTATATGTTAATATAGTGTAAGCTATTTTGGTACCGAATTTCATCAAAATCCATTCAGCTGTTTGAGCGTGAAGGAGTAACAAACATACACACATACACACATACACATACACACAAACACACATAAAAACTTTCGCTTTTATAATATTAGTGTGATATTTTGTACTACTTACACAAAATTTAAAAGCGCTTGATGTCCCATTACAATAAAAATGACCGAAATGCTTGCGCTTTAAGGTGGTAGGACTTTTCTGCAAAGTTCGTCTAGGTAGGTACCACCGCTTTGCCAGTTATTCTGCCGCCAAGCAGTAGTGCGCAAGCACTGCTGTGTTACAGTTTAAAGGGTACTGTAGCTAGTGAAATTTCTGGGCAAATGAGACTTTATGACCTAATCTCACGGTGTAGTTATCTTATTATCAGTGCGCAGTGCAGTGTCATGCGAAACTATATACTTTAGCAGCCTTATTAATAAACGGGTATTCGTCTCGGATTAGTTACTTCAGCTTTGGTCCTTTTTTTGCTACTGGAATATTTAGCTGGATCGAAAGAGACAAAAGATGGTGTAACTAGTCTAAAGCTAGTTCGTGTTTATTAATAAGGCTGTAGAGGTCCAAGTGACACTGCAATTGATATGGGCCGTTACGTTACCTATTCCTTAACATAAAACAATAGTTGTCTGTAAAGTCGGTTTACGAACAATAATTTTATGTGATAACGTCATAAATAAACACTTAGGTCCGTATTACAGAACGATGCGCAGTCATCGATCGGTGCTCAAGCAGAGATTTCATTCAGTAATTGATCACTTTATGAATGACATCTCTGCTTGAGCACCGATAGATGACTGAGCATCGTTCTGTAACACGGACCTTGACCGATCGTGCGTCTCTATCGCTTGTACCGCGCTCTCGCTCGCACGCTCGGCTCAGGCGGAACGTGACAATGAGTAATGCTTTTTCGTGCGTGCAGCCGGCGTTCATGGATTTATAAGACATTATCACATCGAAAATCTACAGAGTTGATCTCCGCTCTGTGGAAGGCCTATGTCGACAGCCTCTGTGGTGTGGTAGTTGAGCAGGTCCACTCACAGCCCAGAAGTAGCGGGTTCGATTCCCGCTGCAGGACAAATATTTGTGCACAGAAAAAAAAGCGCAAATACTTGTTCCGAGTCTGGGTGTTGTGGGAGCATGGTCCTCGTAGTTCCTGGGACCCTAGACACGGAATCGTTAGGGTCCAGGATCCATATATGTGATCGTTGGGCGTTATTATTATTATTATGTTGATTATGAAGTTTCTTACTTTTAGGCTCTTGTCCGGTTGTAGCACCACAACCTATAGACAAAAATGAATGGATTCAATATTTTCGTGTTACCATTACAAAAAACGAGTGTGCTTTAGACCACGTGACTGAAGTAAAACTTCTTTAGTTTAGCGCCATCTATCGGCCGGTGTAACTTTGCTTAATGCTAATGTCGCCATCTTGACAATTGTAAGTACACGGGTTATGGAAAATTCAAAATTGACAAACGCCATTTTCGGATTCTTTTCAACGACCCTCTAGAACAAAGAATATAATTGAAGGGGTGAGAACAAAAAGGGTTTAACTGATTTTTGTCACAAATTGACTCATGGGTATCGTTGGATTCAGCGTGAAATTATCTACAACAATTCTCAAAGAACATACACATTCTCAAAGTACCGAAATGAGGCTTAAATCTCGAAATTTTGAGTCTAAAAACGGTTTATCTGTCACAGGAATACAGTTCGCTTAGCATAAAATGGTATATCCCTTGAATATTGTAAGGAAGTTAAAGATCTTGGTCTTATTATCCCACATAATCTTTCCTGGGACAATCATATCACAGAGATTAGCAGGAAGATGTATGGATCTTTACACGGTTTGAAGCGGTTAAAGAATTTTCTACCACAACATGCCAGGGTAGCTCTTGTCACTGCTTTGCTACTCCCTTTTCTTGATTATGCTGATGTGTGCTACACTGATGCTACTGAAGAACAACTCAACAAGCTGGAACGTCTTCTTAATTTGTGCATCCGCTACATTTATGATCTGCGCAAGTATGATCATGTGTCTGAGTATAGATTTGAACTCAAATGGCTAAACATCCGCTACAGACGTAATGCCCATACAGTTTGTCTTCTATATAATATTCTTTTTCATCCGCTAGCCCCAAATTATCTTAAAGAACGTTTTACTTTCTCTTCTTCACGTGGTCGGCCGCAGCGTTCCTTTCATCATCTTGAACTCATAATTCCACAACACAAATCTGCATGTTACTCAGATTCATTCACTGTTACAGCTATACGTCTATGGAATAGCCTTCCTCCTGAAATTCGTCAGGCATCGTCATTGAGTGTATTTAAAAATAAGGTATATAACCATTATCTTGCACTCCAAAATAATGACAGTAAATGAGCAATTATATTGGTTGATTAAAATATAAGTATGCATATTGTAGATATTAATATATAAATTATATACATTATTAATATTTATGTTATATATAATGTGTAGTGTATACATATATATTTATATATATATATATACATATAATATATAAAACTCCTAGTTTATACGTGTTAAATTAGTAGTTATTAAGTAGCTATGTATGTGAATAGGGATACAGGAAAATTAAATTTATGTTAGTTTTTTTTTTATATGTTATCTAGGCAATCTATATTTAAGTTGCGTTGCACTGCCCTGCAAAAATTTCCATGTTACACCCAGGTTAACTGGAAGATAATGCTCTCTAGCATTAAGTTCGCCTTTGTACCTACATTTGTTATTTGTGCAATAAAGCATTTTCTATCTATCTATCTATCTATCTATAAAAGTTAGTTAGTTAGTTAGTTAGTTAGTTAGTTAGTCAGGTCACTGGATCCGTGCTCTTCCCTCCGACAATTTGGCGACTGTATTAGACCCCAGCAGCTTACGTGTAGCCGTGGGTTTACGTTTGGGGGTTAAGCTGTGCGAGCCTCATCACTGCCAATGTGGGCAAGGCGTGGACCGACTCGGACGACATGGGCTCTCATGTGTGAAGAGTGCCGGCCGGCTATTTCGTCATTGGGCGATCAATGATTTAGTAAGGCGGGCACTCTCCACAGCATCCGTGCCCTCTACGCTGGAGCCGACTGGGTTGGTGAGAGACGACGGCAAGAGACCGGATGGTGCCACCTTAGTCCCGTGGTGTCTTGGACGCACACTTGTCTGGGACGCCACGTGTGTGGATACCTTGGCACCTTCTCACGTCTCCAGCACGGCTCAAAGCGTCGGGGCCGCGGCGGAACAGGCGCAAATAAAAAAACGGCGCAAATACGCACAGGTCAGCGCAAATCACGAGTTTGTGGCGCTGGCCGTAGAAACATTAGGCCCGTGGTCGTCCGACACAAAAAAATTTATTAAACAAGTTTCGACTCGTTTGGTTCTCGCCTCGGGGGATCCCAGAGCTGGCACATACTTCGCTCAGAAGCTAAGTCTTCTAATTCAGCGAGGTAATGCTGCCAGTATTCTGGGAACCCTACCGCGCGGTGGTGAGTTGGATAGCGTATTTATTTTGTAAATAATGTTTTATTAGTTTTAACTTTTTATTTATAGAGTGCCTGTAAATATTAATGTTTATAGTGATTTTCATAGTATCAATTTTTCAACAATTCTATACTAATTACGTCCAGTACACACAAACTATACTGTACTAACTCTATAAAAACATTATTATATTAATTTTATTGTATTATATTTTTACAGTAGTGGTATGAATTAGTACTATATTTAGTATTTTAAAATAGAATTGAAAAATTTTCAAGCAACTGAAACTTACATAAACCTTTTCTATTACCTTATAAGCACTCTACATTAAAATGACGACGTTGAAGTTTAAAGTAAATTTTCTCGAAACTATCAATTTGACAGTTAATTTATTCTGAACCCTTCAATTATTCTCTGACTCTCTCCCTAGAAGGTACATACATCATGAAGGCGCTGAGTGACTCGCTTGTCACAGGTGATGTCATCAATAGAGGTCCGGAACCGCTCGACGTCTTCCCGATCTTCAACGTCTGGTTGAAACTTGAAGCTATAAGAAAAAGGATCTTTTGAAAGAGAATTTGAGTCAAGTGCGTTTAAAAAAATGACTGTGCTTTTAGACCACGTGACTGAAGTAAAACTTCTTGAGTTTAGCGCCATCTATCGGCCAGTATTTGGTTTTTTCTTTGTTTAATGTTAATGTCGCCAACTTGACAATTGTAAATTGGAGTTTTGGCGGGAACGCGAACAAGATTGCGTCACCGCATTGTATTATTTTCCAAAACTTGTGTTAGTTTCAGTGTTAGTGCATAAAATTGGTGGCATTCTATTCGTTAAGCCCTGGATTACAGGCGTGAGTGGGGGAAAATAATATAATGATGGTGAAACGTTTTTTTTTCGTCTTGTTTCCAAAACTCCATAGAAGTTTCAAGTAACGTTGCCACCACTTTACTAGGAGTATGACTTTGACTAGACTATTACTTAACTTGATGACTTCGACTGTGTCTTGACACATATTTGCGTGAAATATCATTAACTTGATAAATTATCAATTACTTCACACAGTCAAGTTTTGGACAATAATACAATGCGGTGACGCAATGTTTTTCGTATTCCCGCTAAAACCCATTTGTTACTGTGTCAAGTGAGTTGTGACGTCACTGGCACCTATTGTAAAACTATAATTTTATAATTATTAATAATAATTATAAAATTAAATTTTTATGCCAATATTTTTAAATTATTTTTTATTTTTTTATAATTTGCATGCCAATATTTTAATTTAATGACTTTAAAGTAATTTATTTAAAATATAAATTTATATTAATACTTAATGTAAATTGACCAGAATGTTGGCTTTTATTTTGCACAAAAAATAAGCATTGCCATTCGACGTGGTTATGCTGCCAACATTCTGGGAACTTTCCTCTCGACCAACGGTTTATTTTAAATATTTAGTTTTCATATATTTTAAGTTAGGTATAGTTTAGTTTTTTAGGTCTAGTTTAGTTTTGTATTAACGATTATTGAAATGTAATTCACACACAATGTATGTTGTTTATTAATAAAATACAATACAATAAAACAAGTTTTTAACTTCTATATGTTGATAATGGAGATCTACGTAAACCAACAACTTTCAACTTCCGTTTATCTCGCCAATTAACACCCCAAATCAATCGTGTATAAAGTTTTACTTCAAAAAATGGCGGAGCGAAGTTCGCCGGATCAGCTAGTTTCATATAAATACTTTATCTCGAATAATAATTGTATGTGTGGACATCTCACACAACGCCATCTAGCCCCAAACTAAGCAAAGCTTGTACTATGGGAACCGGATAACTGATACAATACTTAGATACTTTTTGTTTGTAAATACATACATAGAATACAATATAACACCCAGACACAGAACAAACATCGATGTTCATCACACAAATGTTTGTCCTGGGTGGGAATCGAACCCACAACCCGCAGTTCAGAAGGCAGGGTCACTACCAACTGAGCTATCGGGCCAGTCGAATACATACATTAATGTACATCTTCTATACATATAAAATTCAAAGTCCTGACTGACTTATATATCAACGCACAGCCCAAACCGCTGGTCCTAGAGACTTGAAATTTGGAGGGTGTGTTCTTTGTAAAGTGTAGGTATCCACTAAGAAAGGGTTTTGCGAAATTCCATCATCAGTGAAATGAGTGGTTGAATTTTCTATAAAAAAAAATCTGCTTCGTTTACTGTAGGCCACGCGGGCGAAGCCGCGGGCAGAAGCTAGTTGGCATATAATCGTGGTAAGGAAACATTAAAGCCTCATTAAAATAATTTCACTAGCTATAGTACCTGTTTCTGGCTCGGCCAATAAGTGGCAACTTTTTCGCAGTTGGCTTCGTTGTGACTGTTGGTGAATCTGTGGTTGTTTCAGATTTATAATCTGTAATAAATTGATTAAAATATAAGGATAGGATAAAGTTATACTCTACGTTTGTACTGCTAGCGCCACCTTGTATCGAGTAGCAATATCTTAAAACTAAACTCGAAACTCTACAACATCTTTGACTGTATTTCCCGTTCTATCTTACCCGTGTCTTTGTAAATCTCTGCCAGTTCTTTCTCGATTCTCTTTTCTTCTTCTTCCTGACTAGCCGATTCTTTAGTCTTATTTTCAGCCTTCAGCGTTCTGCCAACTGCTACGGTCGACGTTGTCTGGAATAGATGGTTATTATATATATATATATATATATATAGGTAATATATATATATAATAGCGTCTATGCACATAAAAAAAAATGTGCCTTAGACCACACGACTGAAGTATAACTTCTTTATTTTAGCTCTATCTATCGGCCGGTATATAGTATCCTCTACTTAGTCTGTGGGTATAACTTTGGTTTGCTTTTTTTTTGTTTGGTTTTGGCTCCACACTTTTGTGTATTTAGCCAGTGTCAAGTAATTGATATAAATATCTCAAGTTAATTAATATCATATAATGTGTCAAGTCAAGTCCAAGTCCAAGTGATCAAGTTAAGTCATAGTCTAGTCAAGTCATACTCCTAGTAAAGCGGTGGCAACTTTACCAGAAGCTTCTAAGGAGTTTTGGAAATAACACGAAAAGAAACGTTTCACCTTGTACCACTTTCCCACACTCATGCCTATAATTCAGCACTTAACGAATAAAATGCCACCATTTTTATGCATTAACACTGAAAATAACACAAGTTTTGGAAAATAATACAATGCGGTGACGCGATCTTTTTCGTTTTCCCGCCAAAACTCATTGCTATGTTTAATGTTAATGTTGCCATCTTGACAATTGCTTACAAATGTCACTAGCTGTGACAAGGAGAGGTAAAAAAATTATGAAATACGTGTGACGTAATTAATGGGTATCTTCTAAGCAACACTTTCGCTTATATTTTCGTATACGAATATAGAGATATGTGCGAACTTAGGTGTTAAACTTTAATGCAGGCGGGACATGATTTCTTCAGTAGGGAACACGTTATATATAGATACCGAGGTAATTTTCTTAGTTTCCCGTTTGGTGGCAGGCTGTGCGCTGACACTGGTTTTCTCCTCATCATCGGACTCCGCTGACGGTTCCTCATCCAACTCAGGGGGTAGTTCTATAAACAGTAACTTGGCTTAGTAGATCATCAAAAAAAGAGCATGCTTTAGACCACGCGACTGAAGTAAAACTTGTTTAGCTCCATCTATCGGCCGGTATAACTTGTTTTTGCTTTGTTTAATGTTAATGTCGCCATCTTGACAATTGTAAATTGTCATTTTACCGAACATACCAACATAATACCCGAACGAAAATAGAACCAACTTCAACTTCAGTTCGCTCATTAGTTGGTTCGCGAGGCACCAATTCATTGATTTATTTTTTAGGGCAAGATTTAAATAAAAATAGGTTAAACTTGTACAGTAAAACAACCTGTTACAAGCTATGCAAAACTTTAACATTAACTATTTATTAATGTTTGCGTGCGCGACAGTACCCGCGCAGCTATCCCTTCTACATTTCGCTCAGCGCTAAACTTTCGTGCCGCTATACCTACCTAGACGATTTTTGCAGAAAAGTCTTACCACCTAGTAAGTATTTTATCTCTGAACTATTAAACTTCAGGATCACAACCTCATAGTGATAGTAATGATATGAAGAAACGCTGATTAAATGGGACTACTACAAAAGGAGAAATTTCTATACTAACACACATAAACTGCATATTTAAACTGTCAAATCCATACCAATTTGTGTTTCTATCTTCCTTTTTGCTACTTACACTACAATACAATACAAAAATTCTTTATTGTACACCAAAAGAAAAAACAGTTACAGATGATAAAACTTAAAGCTATAGTACAATGGGCGGACTTATCGCTAAAAGCGATCTCTTCCAGTCAACCTTTGGATGGAAATAATTGTTAGAGAGATAGAGGTCGGTGGTGTAAACGAATTGAGTAAAATTGAAAATACTGAAATTTATAAAAAATAAAATTAAATAAAGATAATATAGATACGTATAATAAATAATCAATAAATTAAATATAACTGATTCATATATACTAGATAATATGTAAGTATAAATACATACATAATAATAATAACATATAAATTATAAATACTTACATAATAACGAAGTAAGTTCAAATGGATGAAACTATTAATAGTATTACAACTGTGAAAGATAAAAACTTTTAACGCTGGATTTCAATATAGCCAACGACTGAGCCTGTCTGGATTTGTTATAAAAAGAAGAAGTATGAATAGAAATTTTACTAGGTGGTATGACTTTACTGCAAAGTTCGTCTAGGTAGGTACCACCGCTTTGCCAGTTATTCTGCCGCCAAGCAGTAGTGCGCAAGCAGTACTGTGTTCCGGTTTGAAGGGCACTGTAGCTAGTGAAATTACTGGGCAAATGAGACTTTATGATCTGATCTCACAGTTTAGTAATCTTATTACTAGATTGTGCTGATGTCTCTGGATGACGTGCGCAGTGCAGTGTCACGCGAACCTCTATACTTTAGAGTTCCGAGTGACACTGCAGCTGATATGGGCAGCCGTGTCGTTTAACATCAGGTGAACGGCTAGCTAGTCACGTCATTCCTTAACATAAAAAAAGGCATTTTTAGTGAAAGATTTTCTGTGGATTCTGTTGTACTCTAAGAACTACCTTTTATTGGAGCACCCATTTCAATAACCTCCTGTCCCAATTGTTCCGTCAGAGTCTTCACATGGTTCTTACACAGCACAGCGGTGATTCCAAACAGCAACAAATATGTAAAACGCATTCTCTCAAAATTGATGCGTAAATGTTTGAATTTTTTCAGTGGAATTATTGTTTTCAAAGCCAACTGGATTTTTAAAAATGGTTCTAGTATGAATAATTGAAAAGGTTAGCTATCATTTTTGTAAAAAAACGAGTGTGCTTTAGACCACACGATTGAAGTAAAACTTCTTTAGCTCCATCTATCGGCCGGTATAACTTTGTTTTTGCTTTGTTTAATGTCCCCGTAGGAGTTTTGGCGGGAAAACGAAAAAGATCGCATCGCCACATTGTATTAGTGTGGTGACATTTTATTTGTTAAGTGCTGGACTACAGGCATGAGTGTGGGAAAGTGGTATAATGATGGTGAAACGTTTCTTTTCGTGTTGTTTCCAAAACTCCATAGAAGCTTCAAGTAAAATTGCCACCACATTACTAAGAGTATGACTTTGACTGGACTATGACTTGGCTATGACTTGACTTGATGACTTCGACTGTGAGTCGAGTCACAGTTGACATATTTGCGTGAAATATCATTAACTTGATATATTATGAATTACTTGACACTGGCTAAATACACAAAAGTGTGGAGCCAAAGCTTAAATAAAAAAAAACTCGTAAAAACAATAGCAAGAAATGCCTTTAGAATAACCTAGTCTTTATTCAGTAATTTTATACCTACATCATATTTAGTATAGCAAACTAGGTCCTGATCTAGAATCCAAGTGAAATTTAGGGCGCAGTTCACGCTGCCAAGATTAACTGCAGTTCAAATTTAACTGTGTTTAGAGACGGACTGGTCGAGCGAAGTCAGGTGAGTTGTGCTAGTGTAATAATAAATAATGGCAACTTTACCAGAAGCTTCTATGGAGTTTTGAAAACAACACGAAAAGATACGTTTCACCATCATTATACCACTTTCCCACACTCATGCCTGTAATCCAGCACTTAACGAATAAAATGCCACCAATTTTATGCACTAACACTGAAAATAACACAAGTTTTGGAAAATAATACAATGCGGTGACACGATCTTTTTCGTTTTCCCGCCAAAACTCAATTCTTCTTTAATATTAACGAGAAATGAAAGCTTCCCACTTTCCTCGATAGATGTCGTTGTTCATAAAACTAGCCATTTTGCAGATGGAGCTGGATGTCCACATCACGAGGGAAGGAGAGGAGCCATGGGGGTTCGAATTCGTCGGCGGCGCAGACTACGGTATACCTCTCACTATTGACCAGGTAATACAAGTACAAATTAGTGCTGTAACGAATATACGAATATAACGAATATCTCCCATCGATATTCGCGAACACGAATGCGAATGTTTCACTTTTGATTTTTTTTTTTTATAATTTGAATTTGGCAGCATCTATGGTTTTATTTTGCACACATTTGTCACTGTTTGAATCTAATTGTTTTGCCCAAATAAGTAGAATAGTAGAGTTTTGGCGGGAAAACGAAAAAGATTGCGTCACCGCATTGTATTATTTTCCAAAACTTGTGTTATTTTCAGTGTTAGTGCATAAATTTGGTGGCATTTTATTCGTTAAGTGCTGGATTACATGCATGAGTGTGGGAAAATGGTATAATGATGAATGTGACACGTTTCTTTTCGTGTTGTTTCCAAAACTCCATAGAAGCTTCTGGTAAAGTTGCCATCACTTTACTAGGAGTATGACTTGACCAGACTACGACTTGATGACTTGGACTGTGACTTGACACACATATATATATATATATATATATATTAAATAACTTGAAAAACTATCAATTACTTGACACTGGCTAAATACACAAAAGTGTGGAGCCCAACAAAAGTATAAGTAGAATAGTAGTTTGAAAATTAACAAAAGTTTTTAAAAAAAGTGAGTTCTGTCTTTTGCTTAAGTTATTAAACTGTGTTCCAAAAAGCAGGGTCTTCCCGTAATTGATCTAGAAGTTTACAATAGTAGACCAAATCATATATTTTCATGAAAAAGAAAGTGCTAGCTAAAAGTTAGACCACGATAGAAGCAAAACTTCTTTAATTTAACTCCATCTATCGGCCGATATAACTTTGTTTTTGTTTTGTTTTAACTAGGTGGCAGGACTTTACTGCAAAATTCGTCTCGGTAGGTACCACCGCTTTGCCAGTTATTCTGCCGCCAAGCAGTAGTGCGCAAGCACTGCTGTGTTCCGGTTTGAAGGGCACTGTAGCTAGTGAAATTACTGGGCAAACGAGACTTTATGATCTGATTTCACAGTCTAGTAATCTTATTACTAGATTGTGCTGATGACTCAGGATGACGCGCGCAGTGCAGTGTCACGCGAAATTCTACACTTTAGAGTTCCGAGTGACACTGCAGCTGATATGGGCAGCCGTGTCGTTTAACATCAGACGAACGGCTAGCTCGTCACGTCATTCCTTAACATAAAAATAAAAGTTAATGTCGCCATCTTACCAACTTACCAACATAATAATACAAATTTGTAAGTTTGTTACGTTGACAATGGAGATTTATGTGAACCAACTTACCACATGAACTTACATGAACCAGCTTACTCCCCAAGAAAAGCGCGAAGTTTTACTTCAAAAAAATTTTAAAAGCTTTTTGAGATAAGCGGAGAGCAACTGTGAAATAATTAAGACGTCCTGGTTCAAAGGTAATTGATCTTTTCTCCGAGGTTAATTAAAAAAAAATAACAATAATAACGCCCAACGATCACATACATAGATCCTGGACCCTAACTTGAATTCCCTGTGACTATGGTCCCACAACACCTAGATTCAGAACCAGTATATGCGCTTTTTTCCTGTGTACAAATACTTGACCTGTCGCAGAAATCGAATCTGTTGCCTCCGGGATATGAGCCGACTTGCTCAACCACCACACCACAGAGGCTCTTGCGCAATTTGCTTTCTGTCCCGACGCGTGTTGGTACTCGCGTACAAGGCTCATTTTTCAACCAATCTTGACGAATTTTGACATACAAGTTGTACGATAGGGTGTTGTGGAACAAATGCTGTAGCTAGAGTCGAATTTGAGGTAGAGTAGCATTGGTTACAGGTAGGGGGGAAGTAAAAATATTATAATAATTTTTTTTTTTGAACGAGCTAATGCTGTTGGTCTCTAACGACCTTTACAGCGTCACCTTCGCTTAAGGCGCCCAGCCGTCAAAAGTGGGACGTAACTAGCTGGCGGGCACCCCTGGGGTGCGAGCCTCGGCTTGGGCCGTTGCCGGGATAAGAGGATCGAGAAGACTACGTCCACTGGAAGAGCGGACCCTATTGAAAGTCACGACCGTTCTAGCTAACCTACAGGGGGTACGTCGACCTCGCCGGCGGGGTCGGGGTCTGGTTGTGTTACGCTGGTATCCTATACCGGTGCCGAAAGCGGTACCTGAGCCAGAAGGGCTAGACTGGTCCGGTGATCCTAGCGCAGCCGATAGTACGGCTGCTATAGGATCATCCGGGTCGCTCAATAATAAAATAAATAAATAAAATAATAGTACGTAGTAGTAGGTAGTACGTAGTAGGTCGTAGTTCCTGGGTCTCTGGGAATCCTAGTCAAGGTAACAAAGCAAAAACAAAGTTATACCAGCCGATAGCTGGAGCTAAACTAAAATTTTACTTCAGTCGTGTAGCCTAAAGCACATTCATTTTTTTTTCTTCAAACTTGTTCAGCATTTGTCCACGCTCTCACCTGATGGGAAGTGACGATGCGATCGAAGGTGCAGCATGCTAGCCAAGTAAATACCTATTCACTCTTCTCTTGAACACGCCCGGGTCATATTTCAGAAACACAGACGCTGGCATTCCATTCCTTAGCTGTTCTAATCTTCTAAATATATACAACTCAAAGGTGCCTCACTGACTGACATAGTGATCTATCAAAGCACAGCCCAAACCACTGGACAGATCAGGCTGAAATTTAGCATGCAGGTAGATGTTATGACGTAGGCATCCGCTAAGAAAGGATTTTTCGAAATTCCACCCTTAAGAGGGAGAAATGAGTGGTTGAATTATTTTTCCATATGCCACGCCACGGGCGAAGCTGCGGGCAGAAGCTCGTTATATATGAACGTGGAATCAAATCGCTTGGTACGAATGGGTGGTAATTTGACCACGAAGGGATGGCGCTTAGCCGAGCGTAGTAGTGCGGGGTTTTTATTTTAATACACCAGAATTTTCGCTCGGTCAATTAAGTAGCTACTGATGCTAAACCGATTTCATCATTGACATTGATAGGCAATCTATTTAAGAATGGATTGGCAGATTGACAATCACGCTTGGCCTAGGATGTTGATCTTGTGTAACTATCAATAGGGCGCGGTGATGCAAGCGGCCTAGCTCAAGAGAGTATTCTGAAAATTCTACCGACTTAAATTTCTCAATAAATTTAATCTAATCTATCTAAGTTTTCACAATTAGGTGACTAAATTCATTTTATAAAATGCACAGTCGACAGACACGAGATGAACCAAAACATATTTAAAAAAAAACTATGCATTTTTAAACGAGACTGATTTTAAGAGTTAAAAAAGTTAAAAAAATACTTAATACTTAATCTAAATACTCGGATATATAACTCAAAGGTGACTGACTGACATAGTGATCTATCAACGCACAGCCCAAACCACTGGACGGATCGGGCTGAAATTTGGCATGCAGGTAGATGTTATGACGTAGGCATCCGCTAAGAAAGGATTTTTCGAAATTCCACCCTTAAGAGAGTGAAATGGGTGGTTGAATTTTTTCCCATAGGCCACGCCGCGGGCGAAGCTGCGGGCAGAAGCTCGTTTTTTCATAAAGTATTTAGCCAGTGTCAAGTGATTGATTATTTCTCAAGTTAATTAATATTAATAAAAAAAAATATATAATTTGCCGTGTTAAAAAAAAATATTATGTTTATTTGTGTCAAGTCAAGTCACAGTCCAAGTTATCAAGTCAAGTCATAGTCTAGTCAAGTCAAGTCATACTCCTAGTAAAGTGGTGGCAACTTTACCAGAAGCTTCTATGTATTTTTGGAAACAACACGAAAAGAAACGTTTCAACATCATTATACCACTTTTCCACACTCATGCCTATAATCCAGCACTTAACGATTAAAATGCCACCAATTTCATGCACTGACAATAACACAAGTTTTGGAAAATAATACAATGCGGTGATGCGATCTTTTTCGCTTTCCCGCCAAAACTCTCTGTTTTTGCTTTGTTTAATGTTAATGTCGCCCATCTTGACAATTATTGTAAATTGTCATTTTACCGGACGTACCAACATAATAATACAAATTTTTGACTTTGTTATATTGGCAATGGAATTCTACGTGAACCAACTTCAACTTGCGTTCGCCTCGCATTCACCAGCTTACTCCCCAAGTCAAGCGTGAGTAAAGAAGTTTTACTCCAAAAATGTATTATATAAACGATGCTTCCTTTCCCAGGTGTTGCCGTCATCGCCAGCACATGCCGCGGGCCTACAGCCGGGCGACATTGTCGCGCGACTCGGCGACAAACTCGCGACTGAGCTGTCGCAAGAAGCTGCCGTCGGAATTGTCGCAGAGGCTGTAGGCAGCTTATCTTTTGGGATCTGTCGGTAAGTATCTCATACGAAACTAACGCGAACAGAATAAGTTATTTTAAAAAAGCGACTTCAATTCCAACGAGAACATCATCAATTTCGTCGAAATCGAAATATACATTATTAAGAATAACTCAAAAACTACTTGACAGATTTTGATCAAATTTAAATGGGACCACACGGGAAACGCAAAATTCAATTAAATAAATAACATCAAAATCGATTCTTCAACAAGTTTTTGCGTTTCTGTGCACAAATACTTGTTACTTACGGGCATCGAACCCGCCAACTCCTGGCTACAAGCCGACCTACTCAACCGCTACACACACAGAGGACACATTTAAGATTACTCATAGCATCATCACAATCATCTGCCAAATAAATTTATTCTACAACAATACCTAAATATAATTTAATCAATGTCAACTACATTTATATTTATCTATGCCTTATTAAGACCATGGTTACAGATTTGGCTTAAAGTAACGTTTTCGATTTCATTTGCCTTAAGTTTTTTGTCAGAAAACGACAGTAGTTTAAAAAATTTCGCGTTTCGAGTCAAAAAAAAATGAAATTCTACTTAATATATAAAAATCAGTAAGTTTTTTATTTACAAATATAACAACACTTGATTCGGGAATTTATAAAATCAGTTGTTTATAAAATTAATTGGATAGTTATTTGATTTTTCATCACGAAGAAGTGCAGATGTTTTAAAGAAAAACAAATACATTTATTAAATTAATGTTAATTCACAAAAAAAATATTTGGTGTAAAATAAAAAAATAAAGTGGCAATACCTTTAAAAAAAAAGTTAATATGTCAGGTGAAAATAAGAGTGAGGTGTCGCTATTGTCGCAAATAATTTGGAAGTACTACAGGAATCATTATGACGTAACGTATAAAATAAATAACTGGTTATTTTATGTGAAACGCTTTATAGCTTATTTTTCATAGTGTTCAATGTAACAGCTAATATTTGCTTATTTTATTAATCAAATTACGAGTTTTAGAATTTTCACCTATTTAGCACATGTACCTGTTTTTTATTAACATTCTAAAACACTCCTGCTTTGTTACACTTTAAAAGTTTTTTTTAATGTTTTGGCTACACCCTTTTGTGTATTTAGCCAGTGTCAAGTAATTGATAATTTATCAAATTAATGATATTTCACGCAAATATGTGTCAATTTATAGTCGAAGTCGAAGTCAAGTCATAGTCTAGTCAAAGTCATACTCCTAGTAAAGTGGCAACTTTACCAGAAGCTTCTATGGACGCAATCTTTTTCGGGTTCCCGCCAAAAAACTTAAAAGGTTTTAATTATTGTAAATATACTTAAATTCAAACTTTACAAACTTAATATACCAATCATACTCTCCAATTTCATTTTTAACCTTTTATCAGGGAGATCCATAAAATTGGACCAATCGCGAGATTATATTAGACTCGTCTGGAAAGGGCTTCCACAGGGATCAGTGCTCAGTCCTATATTATATAACATATATACTCACGACTTAGAATCTTCGCTGCAAGGTTCAGTTAATATACAACAATACGCTGATGACATTGTTTTGTACTCCACGGGCCAGTCTATCACTAATCTATCTAGCCAAATATCAACCTCATTAGATTTTTTGAAAGAATGGATGGATCTAAATGGATTAAACATATCGGTAGCTAAGAGCACGGTAGTGCTTTTCACACGCCAACGAATGCCTCCTCCCATAAATATATATTATGATAATAAATTAATTCCAACTAAAACTCAATTCAAGTTTTTGGGTGTGGTTTTAGACTCTAAACTTACAGGTATCCCACATTGCGAACATATTGTTGCTAAGTGTGAGAAGCTTTTAAATATATTAAGATCCCTCTCTGGCGTTTGGTGGGGGGCTCATCCATTTTCTTTAAAGCTGCTCTACAATGCTCTGATACGAAGTGTTTTGGATTACGGAACCTTCTTGCTCGAGCCATGTAGTGCAGCTAGTCTTAAGAAACTGGATGCTATCCAATCAAAGGCCTTAAGAATAATTTCTGGAGCGATGAGGTCTAGCCCTTTAAACGCATTACAAAATGAATGTGTTGAACCACCTCTTAATTTAAGACGTCAATTTTTATCCGATAGAATGTTTTTCCGCGTCCTGCAATTTTCTAACAGCCCTTTGATTTCCAAACTTCATCTTCTCACTAATCTTATAGAATCATCTAATTATTGGAGACACAAATCTCTTCCTTGTTTAGTTAAAAGTTTCCTTAGATATAAAACGCTTAATGCACCAACACACAGATCGCCACGTCTTGATATATTCAGCTACAGTTATGAAGCCTTGGTAAACAATCCCACGGTTTGTCTTAATTTAGATGTTGATAAGGGTAATGTATACGCTGACATATATTTTAAATCCGCGGTTCATGAAAAGTGGCCTAACTGGCACCACATTTTTACGGATGCGTCTAAACACTCATCATCATTATCTGATCAGTTTGTGGGAGTAGGTGTTTATCATGCCCAATTTAACATCGTTCAGAAAATAAAGTGCCCTTCGGAGATGTCAGTGTTTACAGGTGAATGTCTTGGCATCGTTAAAGCTATTGAATATGTCCTACTACTTAAGCTTCCTAGGACATTAATTTTTAGTGATTCCATGAGTGCTTTGCAAGCTCTACTGAGATATCCTTTTAAGTCGAAACTTAACTTCCCTCTTATTGCAGAAGCTAAGAATAAATTACATATGTGTATGTTGAAAGGTTATTCAGTCAATTTCGTTTGGATACCCAGCCATTGTGGCATTCAAGGAAATGAAAAAGCGGATCGACTCGCCAATGAGGCTGTGGTGTGCGGGGACCAATTTCCATTTAAAAATTATCCACATGATTTGGCTGCACTTCCCAGACTGTATCTCAGGCATTCCTGGGATAGAGTATGGGCAGATAGTAGTCTAATAAAAGGGAAACATTACCTGAGTATACAGCCAGAGATTCTCCGAAAACCTTGGTTTTCTAAAATTAAACTGAGAAAGATAGCTACTTCAATTTTAATAAGAATGCGCATAGGACACACATCATGTCCAGCTCATCTTGCTAGGTTTCGTATTATAGACAGTTCACAATGCCCATGTGGACATGACTTTGGGGATCTGGATCATATATTCTTCTCCTGTCCCAAATATGACCGTGATTCCTTCTACAGTGACCTAATATCCCTCCGTGTCCCTCTACCCGTTAACATAAAATATCTTCTTCATAGTTTGGATTCTTCTATTTATAATATATTATCTGATTTTATTTGTAATAATAATATTAAATTGTAAATTTATTTCTACATATTATCTGATTTCCTGGTACTAATCATATTAACTTGTAAGTATATTTCCATATATTGTTATGTAAGTAGATTATCATGGAACATCTTGTTCTCCGCTAAACTTTCCTCTTCTGATCCTTTTCATTAAAAAATATTTATTTATCCATAATATTAAACGATTATTCGCGGATACGTTTCCCTACTTTTTGAGCCATATGTAGTAAAATAAGTCAAATAATAAACCAATTCACAAGAAAAACGCATGCGCAAAACATTTGAAGAGTCAAGAACATGACGCTGGCAAATGCACAAGACGTGCGGCGCCATTCATTCCTCGGAAGGGGAAGAAAGAAAAAAAAAAAAAAAAAAAAATTATTGTAACGTCTATGACAACCTTCTTGCTTTCATGTTGAGATTTCTATCTATAACAATTGCTAATAACGAAAGCGTGTCATACAAAAAAAAAACAATTGTGCTTTAGACCACACGACTGAAGTAAAACTTCTATACGAAACGTAACTCTGGGGAGTTTTGGCGGGAACGCGAAAAAGATTGCGTCACCGCATTGTATTATTTTCCAAAACTTGTGTTATTTTCAGTGTTAGTGCATAAAATTGGTGGCATTTTATTTAAGTGCTGGATTACAGGCGTGAGTGTGGGAAAATGGTATAATGATGGTGAAACGTTTCTTTGCGTGTTGTTTCCAAAACTCCATAGAAGCTTCAAGTAAAGTTGCCACCACTTTACTAGGAGTATGACTTTGACTAGACTATGACTTGACTATAACTTGACTTGATGACTTCGACTGTGGCTTTACACATATTTGCGTGAAATACCATTAACTTGTTACATTATCAATTACTTGACACTGGCTAAATACACGGAGGTGTGGAGCCAAAACAATTTAAAAAAAAACGTAACTCTGCCTCTTTCTATCTTCACTAACTTACCTACCCTCTACCCTCTCCCGATCAATTGCCGTATTTCTCCTCGCATTCACCAGCTTACTCCCCAACACAAACGAGCTTTATTTTTATTGTTAGGTTTTTTTTCGCAGCTCTCGTAACGCATTCATCAGCTTACTCCCCAAGTCAAACGTGTCTTTTTTTATTGGCTTGCGTTTGACCACTATCGCACCTGATGGTAACGATGCGGTCTAGGATGTAACACGCTTGCATAAATAAGTAAAGAAGTTTTATTTCATAGACAATAATAGTGTTGTTTAATTTAATTTATTGTTTTTACTTTTCCAGCGGCCTGTACGACCCGGTGGTCGACGATTACGAGCCGATTTACGAGACAATAGAACGGGCCGATTCCGACCTACGATCGGAACCGACTGAGGTACAGTTCTCGATCCAACAATTCGAAACTAACGATCTATCTCTAAATGAACCTAACGTAACAGACCCTAGTATGTACGACTCAGGTTACGCTACCCGTCCTATGACAGAAAACCGTTCTCTGACATCGTCCCCTTTCGTTCCTAATACCAAACCTTATAGACCTTTCTCGACTGAGCCTTTAGAAGTACCGCCTTTGGACGATCCAATTATCCTAAACCCTAATTACAAAGATACGTTTAATATTAAAGATCAGTATGGTAATTTAAAACCCGTGGACCCTGAAGAAGAATATCTGTTAAGTCTTATACCACTTGAAAAGAATGTGGAGCCAAAGTTCAAGCTGCCAGTCTCAGAGAAATACGATCCGGAATATGACAAGAAAGTAAAAGCGCTGTTGGAGAAATGTGCTGAAGGAGGGAAACAGGAAACTAGACATGTTGAACATGAGTTGGTGTACTACGCTGGCAAAGCTTCAGATGCTACTGCAGTAGTCAAAGAAGATGTTAAAATGTGTAAAGTCAAAGTTGAAGATGAAGTTAATACTGAAAGTGTTCAAAAAATTATAATAGAAGAAGATAAATTTGACGTGAACATTAAAAAACAGATAGATATGAAGACCTTACAGCAAACAGCGCTACAAGTTGTAGAAGAGAGCATTGAACGTGCTCTTTCCGTGACTGAAGAAATTCAGAAAGAAGTCGCGGAAGAAATGAGAGCTTCTATGACTAAAGAACTGCAAGAAACTGAAGAAATATCGGAAATCAAAGCCCATACTGAAGAAAAAGAATCGAAAGTAGAAAGGAAAGAATCTATGACTAAAAATGAAGTAGCAGAATCACAAAGTTTAGAAAAAAATAAATCAGAAGGACAAACAGAAGTTAGGATTACTAACAACGAAGAGATACTCAATGAACAGTTTGTGAAAGATGAACAGTTCGTTGAAGAAAGAAAATCATCTACTAAACAAGAAAGGGAAGAAGTATTTGCCACTGAAATTGAAAAACGAAAATCGTCTGCTTTTGAAAATGATGATGGGGCAAGTTTTAGTGAGAATAATAAAGAAGAGCTTGAAACTCTTAACGAACGTAAACTTTCCATGAAGCATGAACATGAAGAAACTATATCTGTTGGTATAGCTAACAGACAATCTAAGACTTTTGAGAAAGAAGAAAATATTAATGTAGAAACGAAACAGTCTGAAGGCAAACAAAAAGCTTTTATGATTGGACTTCAAACAATTCCTCATATAAAAGGATTTGTACAATCGTCCTACCATTTTGACTTGCTAATAAGAACGTTTTTCGTACATCTAACAGATGTCATGGTAGCTTTATCTAGATTTATTCTGACTCAGCCTGCAGTAGAGTTAGAAAGTAAAGCTGAAAGTGTAATCAAAGAGAAGCTAGTTAAGGAATTCGCTTCACAAGGTACTCAGAAATATGAAAAGCAAGAGACACACCATAGACGCGAAGATAGGAAACAAAGCATGGTTAAGAAAGACATGGTTCAAGAAACCAATGTATCTCTAGCTCAAAATAAAATGGCTAAACATGAAATAAAAATAGCTGAAGTTAGCAAAGAGCTAAACCAAGAATTTAAAGAAAAAGAAACTTACGAAGAACTACAGGGTATCAAGAAACCAGAAGACATCAAAATTATCCATGAAATAGCCTTACAAGAACAGACTTCTAAACAAAAGGAAAGCAAAGAAGTTCACACAAAAGACGCCCAGATAAGAAAGAAATCAGGCGTGGAAATGGCACAAATGACACAAAGAAAGTCAAAGGATTTGACTCAAAAAATGGATGCAGTTATCACAGAATTTGAGACCAAGACTGGAATAGAAGATCGGCTAGAAATAAGTGAACAGAATAGGAGAAGGTCAAGAAGCAGAAGTCAAATTGAAGAAGAAGTCATGAAAGAAAGTGATCCTTTGGAATGGCTTGATAAAGTAGATAGTAGAAGACCATCTCAAGGATACTCTTCTTTCTCTGAATCTAAGGAAAGCAAAAAATCTGAAACTAAGCAAGAATCTAGATCTACCAAAGTAAAACCAGGTAAGCAGATGTATATAGCTATAGTAGAATCTCACGTTTACACTAATAAAGACACTATTTTAGAAGATCAGGCAGCTGAAATATCTGAAACTGCTTCTGTACAAAGCTCTGAAGAGATAACTACTGCATTAGAATCTTTAGAAGCCACCTCAACTGAAACCGTGGCAATAAGCTCGATTCAGAATCAAGAGAAACAACAAGCTGCTGAATTAATAACAAATGCTTTGCAAGAAGTCGTACAAGAAAAACAGGAAGTGCTAGAAGCAGCATCTGATTTCCAGGCAAACATGACAACGCAACATTTAAAATCTGTCACTCAGGAGGCTCATGCTTCAGTCGCTGCTGAATCAACCGAGATAATTTCAGAATGTGCAGTAGAAAAATTAGAAGCAAAAGAATTTAGAGAAGTTAAAGCGGTAGTTGTGCAAGAAGAGCCTTATAAAACTGCCCCAGTTGATTTTGTCGATATCCCTCTAGAAGCAACTAAGGAGGTTGTCATCAAATCAAAATCAAACAATCAAGAAGCTGTTGCTAAACAAGAACTGCTTACCACAATCGCAGCTGAATCTACAGAAATTATATCTGATGGATCAAAATTAGAATCTTTCGAAATCAAAGAAATGAAAGCTAAAACAGCTGTTATATCTACGGAAGAAAATTATAAATCAGCCGCTGTGAATGCCACAGAAATAATTTTAGAAGCAACCAAAGATCAGAAGGACAATCTGCTAAAAATAAACCAACAACAAGCTGTTGCTAAAGTAGAATCTCTCGCCATTGCTGTAGCTGAGACTACAGATGTCGTTGCAGACGATTCTGAGCTTGGATCATTTGAAGCTGCTAAAGTAATTTCTGAAAAAGCTAATGTAGCATCTGAAGAAAATTTTAAAACAGCTGCAATCGAATCCACTGAAGTGGCTTTCGAAGTGACACAAGATGAACATTTAGAAGTAGCTAAAACTAATCACGCGATTATAAAACAAGAAGCTCAACATTTGGCCGTAGCAGGAATTATTGAAACGAAAACGGAAATCTGTAAAGAACCTAAAATGCCGCCAGAAGATGAATACGCATCGCTTAAAATTGTTAAAGAGCAAGTTATAGATGGAAATGAGTCTGTAGAAGTACTTTCAGAATCGGAACTAAGCGTGAAAAAAAGTTTACATATGGAAACGTCTAGTTCGCAGCAAATTGAATCATCTATTTCAAAATCTGAAGACTATCAAACGGTCAGTCAAGAAATATCCAGCTCAGTTCACGAAAGTTTCAAATCTATGGCAGAATCTTCGAAATTACACATCCGTACTGATTTAACCCCGAAAATGTTAGAAAGGTCATCATCAGGTCAGCTTGATGAGAATAACAACACTCCCAGTCCTTCCACTGTACCCCCCACTCCTTTAACTGATGAATATGTATTTAAGCTAGAAATACCTTTACCTAAGAACCAAGGGACTGTAGTCGTAGAAGAAAGCCCGGAGAAGGAAGATCCTCATATAGTGAAAAAAGGTCTGGTTCCACATATAGAAACTACTATAGAAGAACAGATTATTTATGATCCACCGCTGCCGACGCCTCCAGAAGATAAGGTTCAATCTCCAGTGTTTACTAAGCCAGGATTGAGAGGTGGTTACGAGCCTTTATTTAGAAAGGTAGGTGCTTATTGATATGGAAATCATTTCGCTGCAGTTTCATCATTGGAAATATTAGAATTCATCTTGCCATGATATTTAGCAATATTTGGGTTTTATTTGATAGCCTCTGTGGTATGGTGGTTGAGCAGGTCGGTTCATAAGCCGGACGCGGCGGGTTTGATTCCCGTGGCAAAACATATGGGCAATTAAAAATCACAATTACTTGTTCTGTGTCTCGGTGTTGTGGCACTCGTAGTTCCTGGGTCCCTAGATACAGGGAATCCTTGTTAAGGTCCAGGATCTATGTATGTGATCGTTGGACGTTATTTATATTACTATTTGTGATTATTTTTTCGTTAAACCAATATATTCATACTAGATTATAAGTAAGTGGTAAATATATTAAACTCTGACTAGATACCTACACAATCCCAATAATTCTTATGTATTGTATTTGGACTGGCCCGTAGCTCAGTTTGATAGTAACCCTGCTTTCTAAACTGTGAGTTGTGGGTTTGATTCCCAGAACAAACATTTGTGTGATGAACATAGGTGTTTGTTCTGTGTCTGGGTGTCATATTGTATTCTATGTATGTATTTACAAACAAAAAAGTATCTAAGTATTGTATCAGTTATCTGGTTCCCATAGCGCAAGCTTTGATTAGTTTGGGGCTAGATGGCGTTGTGTGAGATGTCCACACATATTATTATTATTTGTATGAGTCAGAAGGAGTCTTGCAAGGCTCATTTTTTACCCCTTATAACATACTGAACATAATATCTGATGGCTACAATATGAAAAGGTATGGTGGAAATTTGGTTTCAAGTAAGATTTCAATAATTGACTGGCCCGTAGCTCATTTGGTAGAAACCCTGCTTTCTAAACTGTGGGTTGTGGGTTTGATTCCCAGAACAAACATTTGTGTGATGAACATCTATGTTTGTTCTGTGTCTGGGTGTTATATTGTATTCTATGTATATATTTACAAACAAAGTATCTGAGTATTGTATCAGTTATCTGGTTCCCATAGTACAAGCTTTGCTTAGTTTGGGGCTAGATCTACACTGTTATTATTATTATTGATAAGGTTAAAAGCAATTCCAGACAAAATAATGTGCAGGTATGTAATCTGCTTTAAGACTATATCCACTACTATGGTGCTATGGACACTTTTTTCAGGAGGAGGTTCTTAACTCGACTGTTTTTTTTGTGTTTGTTACCTCAGAACTTTCGACTGGAAGCACCAATTTTGATGATTGTTTTTATTTGAAAGTTGGTGCTTCTTGTGTGATACCATTTAAATTTGATCAAAATTTATCAAGTGGTGTTTAAGTTATCTCTAATAATGTGTATTTAGATTATAACTACATTGACGATGTTTTCATTGAGATTAAAATCGGTTAAAACCTCTTTTTTAAAGGAGTTATTAAATAAACATTTTAATACCGCAAATTCAGAAAGCCAATAACTAACTATTAAAATATCTGTACAGGAATATATTCGAGAGATCGAAAGAAAATCATCACTCCTGGCATCAGCGATCGATGAAACCATCAAAAGCATAGAAGAATACAAAGAAGAAGTAGGCATTGACACGAAAAAAGAAGTCCAAAACATAAAAACAGGAAAACCAGCTTCAAAATGTGTTAAAATAGATAAGAATACAGCGACTACGAATGGATTTAGCCATGTTAATGGTTTTTCAAACGGCCATGATACTGAAAACAAAGATGGTGAATCTCAAATGAAAGAAGATTGGAAAGAAATTGAGACACAAGTGACAAAAAACAACAAAAATATAAAAGAATTGTCAAAAGGGGATGTTAAAGAAGAAAATAATGTCCCACCAGGTTTTAAGCCAGTCGTATTTAATCCAGAAGCTTTTCAGGCAAAGTTGTATGAAGAAGTTATTCGAGTGAGTACTTATCTAAACGCATATTGTAAGGAGGAAAATTTTATTATTTGTTTGCATTAAATAAGCTCTGAAACTACTGGACCAATTTGAAAAATTCTTTCACCATTAGAATTCTACATTATCCCTGATGAATATAGGCTATATAATATTTGCAAAAAATTAAGGGGTAACTTCGATAATGTAACCCAAAGTGTGAAAATAATACAAAAAAAATCGTTATATCGCGTACGCTGCGGAAATTATGGACAATAAAGCAAAATGATGTACTACAATTTTATAGAGGACATCAATATCTACAAAAAAGTCGGCAATATCATATGTCAACTTATTACAGTTATGTCACAATAACTACTTTTTAATGTTTTTTTTTCTTTTTTTAATCAGCTTTATTATTAGGGACCTTTATAATTAATTTACATGTCAGTCCCATCGTATTCGCAACAAGTTTACAGAATAGGAGGTCACCTGAAGTGACTCACAGATCTGAACAACTCCTTTGCTGCGTCTGAAGTTTTTAATGTTAAAATATGCAATAGTAATGCCGATTCAAACTAGGCTACATTAATCGTACCTGGGTATTAATCCTTATCCAAATAAATCAATCGTCTTCAATTTATAATTTTTATAATGTTTGCTGATGAATGACCATTTTTAAACTAAAACTTCTTTACGTAGCTTGACTTGGGGAGTATGCTGGCGAGGCGAACGAAAGATGAAAATTATTGGTTCACGTTGATCTCCATTGTGAACATAGCAAAGTTAAAAATAATTAAAAATTGTTTTATGTTATTATGTTCGGTAAAATGACAATTTACAATTATCAAGATGGCGAAATTAACATTAAACAAAGTTATACCGGCCGATAGATGGATCTAAAGAAGTTTTACTTCAGTCGTGTGGTCTAAAGCACACTCGCCTTTATTATTATTGTTACTAGACAATTTTTTTTGCAGGGTACATGTGAAACAGAACCTAAAGAGGTCAAAGTATATGTGGACGAAACCGGGGAACCCCTGGGGACTATAAAGGGGATCGTTGATGGACTAGAAGATGCAGTGGTTGACGAAAAAGTGGCTAGTAAGTTACCATTTTAATTTTATAGTAATACCCTCTTAGTACTAGTATATGTCTCTCGGCCTCTGTGGTGTAGTGGTTGAGCAGGTCGGCTCATAACCTGGAGGCGGCGGGTTCGATTGCGGCAGGACAAGTATTTGTACACAGAAAAACAAAGCGTAAGTATTAACTTGTTGTGGGACTATGGTCGTCGTCGTTCCTGGGTTGACACAGGGAATCCTTTAAGGCCCAGGATCTATGTATGTGATCGGTATATTATTATATATTTTATTATTGTATTTGAATATACTCGTACTTATATCATTGTACTCACTATAGTGTATCTTAGTATACTTGTATGGAGTTAGTTACGTATAATGACCTCTAGGAGCGCTGTGCTCGATTTTATATAAATACTAGTTGCGCCCCGCGGATTCACCTGTGGATAAAAAGTATTTTAATTATTTGCTCATTGCACAGGAAAATTTTACTTTTCCGGGATAAAATGTAGCCTATATTTTAATCCAGTGTATAAGCTATCTTGGTACTGAATTTCATCCAAATACATTCAGCCTTTTGAGCGTGAAAGATTAACAAACATACACACATACACACAAACACACATACAAACTTTCGCCTTTATAATATTAGTGTGATTCTACTATATCAACTAGCCCGATGGCTCAGTTGGCAGTAACCCTGCCTTCTGAGCTGTAGGTTGTAGGTTCTATTGCAACGCAACACAATTCTATGAAATGCAATGCAATGCCATGTAATGTAATGCAACGGAATGCAATACAATACAAAAGACTTTATTGAGAGCAATTTAATATAGACATGTAGAAAGAGAATAACATAATAAGACGAGTAGAATAGGTCTATCGCTAAGAGCGATCTCTTCCAGACAACCTTTGGATAGGCAGAGATGTAAGACACAGGGCTGTTAGACAATTAATTAATTAATGTATAGTTAATTACTTAGTATTATAAGTTGATATATGACAGGCCTGATGACTCAGATAGCTTGGTGGTTGTTCTGCCTTCTGAACTATAGGTTGTGGGTTCGATTCCCGCCCAGGATAAACATTCGTGTGATGAACTTCGATGTTTGACTTTCACTCAAAAGAGTGAGTATTAATAAATAAATATAAATAAATAAATATGTGTGGACATTTTACACAGCGCCATCTAGCCCCAAACTAAGCAAAGCTTTTATTATGGGAACCAGATAACTGATACAATACTTAGATACTTTTTGTTTGTAAATACATACATAGAATACAATATAACACTCAGACACAGAACAGACACCTATGTTCATCACACAAATGTTTGTCCTGGGTGCGAATCGAACCCACAACCCACAGTTCAGAAGGCAGGCTTACTACCAACTGAGCTATCAGGCCAGTCAAATAGGATTAAAAAACTGTGTTTGAAATAGGCTGTGAACAAACTGAAAAATTTAAGAAATCATCTAAAATTAGGTTCTTTCTTGATAATTAACGTAAAATAAAACTTGAGAGGTGTCAAGGGACACTCGGATAGAACAAAGTTCAAAAAACAATAATTTTTTTTTGTTTTTAAAACAGTTTCAATTAGAAATTATTGAATAAAGAAAAAAAATATGTTAAAAAAATTAATCTAATTATATTTTATAAAACAACTGGCTTGCTTTCTATGAGAGAGAGAGAGAGAGAAACACGCGCACGCCGCACGGCTTACAACTACATATAGCAAAAAAAAAGTGTCGTTACAACTTTTGGTCTTAATTTTTTCCGTCTAGCCCCCTTTCGCAACGCGCGATAAAGAACTTCGTTCCAATAATCGTCGCGACACCACACTGTTCAATGCGAAATAGAAAGACGAATCGAAAATAACTAGCTTGTTTTCTATGAGAGAGAGAGCTTACAACTAGTTACATATAGCAAAAAGTGTCGTTACAACTTTTGGTCTTAATTTTTTCCGTGTAGCCCCCTTTCGCAACGCGCGATAAGGAACTTCGTTCCAATAAAACTATGTTTTTGGGGAAATAGCGCCATCTTGCGGTATATGCTGCTTACCGACACCTACGTTTAATGTAATGTCAAATGTCAACAGAAAATCATCAGTGAATTAGGCGCCATCTTTTATTAAGTAGGACAATAATAAATTATAACACCAACATAATGGCAGCAGAACAAAAAAATTTGATGCACTTCCAAAAAATACCTACCTCCGGAAATTAAAACGTTAACCTAACTTTCTCTATTGGAGAGTTTTGGCGAGAAAACGAAAAGATCGCGTCGCCGCATTGTGTTATTTTCCAAAACTTATTATTTTCAGTGTTAGTGCATAAAATTGGTGGCATTTTATTCGTTAAGTGCTGAATTACAGGCATGAGTGTGGGAAAGTGGTATAATGATGGTGAAACGTTTCTTTTCGTGTTGTTTCCAAAACTCCTGGTAAAGTTGCCGCCACTTTACTAGGAGTATGAATTGACTAGATTATGACTTGACTTGATGACTTGTACATTGACTTGACTTGACACATTTATATATTAATTAACTTGACACTGGCTAAATACACAAAAGTGTATCTTCTACCTACCTCCAAAAATTGAAAAACTTTAACCTAACTTTCTCTATTTATTTACAGAGGAATTAGGGAAGCCTGGATTGACTGATGACACGATCGCTGTGCTGATATCCGGAGAGTCGGAAATGTTGAGGGAAGCTCACGTCATGGGGTGAGAAATAGTAAATTACTTAAAAATACCGAAAATCAAAATACACCAGTCTTTTTTTATGTTAGTGAATGTGTCGAGCTAGTCGTTCCAACCACCTAAACAGAACAGTGTCACTCGGAAATAGAAAGTTTCGCGCGACACTACACTACATCCTATTTCGCGTTACATCCTAGACCGCATCGTTACTTACCATCAGGTGCGACAGTGGTCAAACGCGAGCCTATCAAACAATAAAAAAAAATTACGCACATCACCCCGAGACATCAATAGTGCTATCGTAATGCTTGCGCACTACTGCTTGGAGGCAGAATAACGGGCAAAGCGGTGGTACCTACCTAGATGAACCGTACAGAAAAGTCCTACCACCTACATAGTCCATATCCGGTCCAGCCTATGAATAACTTAATAATTATGAATAAGTTAATCCACTATATAAGCTATCTATATTCCAAATTTCATCCAAATCCGTCCAGCCGTTTGAGCGGGAAAGTGAAACAAATATCCAGACATACGAAATTTCACGTTTATATATTTTAGTATTAAAATTCTCATGAGTGTGATTCATTTTAAATTAATATATCCCCGCATCGGATATGCTCGAAACCTGGTCGAGAAATCGACATACTATTCGTTTATATATTAGTAGGATGCATGACAATTTTTGAAGTAAAACTTCTTTACCCACTCTTGGGGAGTAAGCTGGTGAATGCGAGGCGAACGGAAGTTAAAAATGGTTCACGTAGATCTCCATAGTCAACATAACAAAGTTAATAATTTGTATTTTCATGTCGGTATTTCCGGTAAAATGACAATTTACAATTGTCAAGATGGCGACATTAACATTAAACAAAGTTATACCGGCCGATAGATGGCGCTAAACTAAAGAAGTTTTACTTCAGTCGTGTGGTCTAAAGCACACTCGTTTTTTTAACAACATTTCACGGCTGCATTTTCAACCATTTTGTATTTATATCCACACATTTTCATTCACTCACATGACAGATTCTAATCATCCATTAAATAATATCATCTTTTTAATTTCATATTTGCAATATGTAGAACTATATTTTTTTTTATTGTTTGGCTCCACACTATTGTGTATTTAGCCAGTGTCAAGTAATAAATAATTTATCAAGTTAATGATATTTCACGCAAATATGTGTCAAGTCATAGTCGAAGTCATCAAGTCAAGTCATAGCCTAGTCGAAGTTATACTCCTAGTAAAGTGGTGGCAACTTTACTTGAAGCGTCTATGGAGTTTTGGAAACAACACGAAAAGAAACGTTTCACCATCATTATACCATTTTCCCACACTCATGCCTATAATCCAGCACTTAACGAATAGAATGCTACCAGTTTTATGCACTAACACTGAAAATAACACAAGTTTTGGAAAACAATGCATTGAAAACAATAAAATATCAAATTGATAATATAATTATTATATTATATTTTTACAGTAATTGTATGAATTAGTACTATATTTAGTATTTTTAAATAGAATTAATACATTTTCAAGCAACTGAAACATACATAAACCTTTTCTATTACCTTATAAGCACTCCACATTAAAATGAGGCCGTTGAAGTTTAAAGTCAATTTTCTCGAAACTATCAATTTGACAGTTAAACCCTTTTTATTCTCACCTCTTCAATTGACACCAATATGAATAACACACAAATCAAAATGGTTGAACAGCCTTTCCCGAGTCATCACCTCACACATGACTCGCGCGGACGATTCCAGCGTCGACTTCCAAAAGATAAAACCTCTAGTGGAGTCTCTGAAAGACTCTGAAGTACTTAAGGCGCTGAACGAAGAGATCTTGAGGGAGAAAGAAGAGAAAAAGAAGGAGGAAAAGAAGTGGACCACCTTCTTGCAGAAGCCGAAACGGCCAGTGCCTAAAGCGAGGTTCGGATATTTCGGTTACGTTGAACCAGAAGAAGATGAAGTAGAGGTGTGTACTTTTGAAACATGAGATTTTTTTGCCTACCCACTAATAGAAATTAACTTTTAGATTCATTGGTGACGATTCTGTGTCGCATTCTTTAAAACTGCAGCTGATATGGGCAGCCGTGTCGTTTACCAGGCGAACGGCTAGCTCGTCACGTCATTCCTTAACATGTAAAAAAAGTTTTATTACCCGTTCTAAGACTTCCCCCTCACAAGGACATGTGTGTATTTATACATTTTGTTATGCAAAATTAATACAGAAATATTAATCAATGCTACATTTCTAACATCTGCCAATTTATTATAACTATTTTTACAGCCGGTAGTAATAAATTGTTATCGATAACATTTTGGCTAGTGTTCAATAAGAAATATTTTGGCTTTACATACAATATGGCAATCGATTTTCGTCTAGTATTTGTTATGTCAGCTTAGTGTGTGGTAGTGATAAATTTCGTACGTATAGAACAGTGATAAATTTCGTACGTATTACATATATTTTGTGTTAGATTAGAGACGCAAATGACCATTATTCCTAATTTGCAAATGACCAGACACGCAAATGACCATAATATTCCCAATTCGCAAATTGCCGGATACACAAATAACCTAATACTGTCAAAGTATCTACGGAGCTGGCCAAGAAAAATAGATATAAAATAGACAAACAAAATTCTTGTGTTTTTTCACACTCAAACTTTTTATTGAAATATAATATGGAAAAAAAGAGCCTTAAATGGAGAAAAAATAAAATTGTAGGTAAAAAGGGGTTATAAATAAAAATTTATTCATATATTAGGTCTTTACCTATGAAATTGCCGTTTTGTATGAAAAAAGTTAAAGTATTTTTTTTTTTCGAACTTATTTATTTCTTTTATTCAAAGTATCACCCCTGCAATCAATGCATCTTTGCCAACGCTGTGGCAGTTTATGGATGCCCTTCCTGAAAAAATCAGCAGGACGGGAGACAACAAACTCTTCAAAGGCGTTTTGTACTGCCTCTCGGGAATTGAATTTTTTTCCCGCTAAAAAGTTGTCCAAATTTTGGAAAAAGTAATAGTCGGTAGGCGCAAGATCTGGTGAGTATGGCGGATGAGGGAGAGCTTCCAAACCCAACTCATGCAGCTTAGAGACGGTCTGTTGTGCAGTATGGGGTCGCGCGTTGTCGTGAAGTAGCAGTGGAAACGACCGATTGACCAAAGCTGGTTGCAGACGTGCGAGTTTCGCCATCATTGTGGTCAGTTCTTCTATGTACACATCTGCAGTAATGCTCTCGCCGTTTTGTAAAAAGCTATGATGAATCACACCAGCACTAGACCACCAAACTGTGACCATCACCTTTCTAGGGGTCATTTTTCGTTTTGCACATTGCTTTGGTACCGAACCAGGATCAAACCAACTTGTTGAGCGCTTTCGATTGTCAAAAAGAATCCATTTTTCGTCGCACGTAAAAATTCGGTTCAAAATTCCTTCATTTCTGTGTCTGTTAAGCAGCGCAAGGCAAGTCTCGACGCGTACGTTGCGCTGGCAATCGTTAAGTTCGTGGGGCACCCATCAAGCTTTTTTATCTTTCCAATCTGTCGCAAATGGACCAATATTGTTTTGATGCTAACATCAAAAGCTGCTGCCAGCTCAGCTGTAGATTGAGATTCATCAGCTTCCACAGTCGCCTTTAATTCATCATTGTTGACCAAAGTTTCCGGACGACCACGAGGTTCATTTTTCAAGTCAAAATTCCCAGAACGGAACCGAGAAAACCAATAACGGGTTGTACGTTCGTTTGTACAGTTCTCTCCGTAAACGTCGTTGATGTTACGTGTCGTTTGTGCCGCGTTGGTGCCACGACGGAACTCATATTCCATAATTACACGAAATTTCAAAGTATCCATTATGAGGAAAAATGTTGAAATGTAATGAAAATACAACGCTAATCAATAAACAAAAGACTTATATTGTAAATAGAATGTCATATTTTTAAAACAAAATTAATTTGAATTTAGAATTCATAGCCAGCTTTGGTCAATCGGTCGTCTCCACTGCTACTTCACGACAACGTGCGACCCCATACTGCACAACAGACCGTCTCTAAGCTGCATGAGTTGGGTTTGGAAGCTCTCCCTCATCCGCCATACTCACCAGATCTTGCGCCTACCGACTATTACTTTTTCCAAAATTTGGACAACTTTTTAGCGGGAAAAAAATTCAATTCCCGAGAGGCAGTACAAAACGCCTTTGAAGAGTTTGTTGTCTCCCGTCCTGCTGATTTTTTCAAGAAGGGCATCCATAAACTGCCACAGCGTTGGCAAAGATGCATTGATTGCAGGGGTGATTACATTGAATAAAAGAAATAAATAAGTTCGAAAAAAAATACTTTAACTTTTTTCAAACAAAACGGCAATTTCATAGGTAAAGACCTAATATATATATATATATAATATCTTGTAACGGGTAATAAAACTTCGTTACTACTAGAGCATTCTAGAATTAGTTTAATCTTTCCTTTTTTAACCTAAAAATTTTGTCCTTAGCAATAATCTTAAGTTAATTTTTTCTTTTTTCAGGAACCGTATAAAGTAAAAATAGTTAAGCAACCTAAGCCTAAAGTAGCTCCAGATTATAAACCTGAGGTAAATTAGATGATACCTTTACCTTACTTAGGTTTAAAATAACTTACTGCATAAATTGAACCATAGTTGTAATTTATTACAATAAGTTACAATTTAGGTTCAATAAATAATATAAGTGCCTAATAATTCAAATTGATTAACTTTCTTTTGTTTGGTATCTATTTTGTTTCTAAGATAATATTACTAATATTTAATAATAACTGAATTAAGTAAAATAAAAATAAAAGTTTAGATACACTTGTAAAATATTAACATTTTGTGTATTGTTAGTAATTGTTAGTTTATAATTAATTTAAGCTACCCAAACCTGCCTTACGTCCTAAGTAACAATACAATGAAACACATAAGTTAAATAAAAACTACTTTTTAAATGAAAAAATAAACTTATGTTTCAGATTTGTCTTTTTAATTTAAAATTATATTACAATACAGACTTGTAAATTTTAATTAAATAGTTTTTGTTTGTTATCACCAATAATGATTTATCTATCAAATTCAATTAGACACCTACCATTGATTAAAGATAAATTTTAATCCGTTCAAGTATTACGTAAGCATATTTATTACAATTATTTCCCCCCCCCCCCCATCCCCCCTGTCAGCAAAAGTAAGCAAAGCTCTTACCCCCCATGCTTAAGTAAACATTTTTCAATCAATGTATGGTTTTTTTAATATTATAATTATAATGTTTAGTGTTTCAAGCAAAGACAATGTGAGGGTTGCTATTCGTATAAAAAGGTAAATAACTACCGATGACGTAATCATCATCTAGACTCCCCCACCCCCCATGTCCCACGCCCCCCTATAATGCTTACGTAATACTTTAACGGCCCCTAAGTACTTTATATAAGTTCTTAATTTATTGTTTCAATTTTGAAAAACAATACATTTATTTTAGCCTCTCGCATTTTGTTTAGTGTTTTTTTGGCACAGCATTTCAGATAAGGACAAACTTCTAGGTTGAGATTGGTACCTATAAATACTCATCAATGTAGGGAGTAGTCTTGAAGTCAATTACAATTTAGGCTTAAGTATTGAAAAACCTCAACTTAGGTTTAACGGGTAATTCTTTTGCATTGTATATACACTTTTTGCACGATTTATAATATTTATTTACTGCATCATTACACTTCACATTCCAAATCTACATAAACTTCACATCATGGTCATAAACATGCACTTTGATCCATTTGTTTAATATAAATTACAAGACCTAAATACGTATAACCTTGTAACTTATTCTTTACATCGACACTTAGATACTCACATAACACAATAATTTACAAAACCTAAGTAAAGTTTGACCTTTACTTAGGATTTTTCCTCTATTTATCTTATTCCTTCTATCGTTACTTAGATACTCACAAATCACAACAATATACAATACCTAAGTAAAGTTTGTCGTTTACTTAAGTTTTTCTCTATTTATCTTATTCCTTCTATCGTTACTTAGATACTCACAGATCACAACAATATACAATACCTAAGTAAATTTCAAACTTTTCTTAGGTATTGTATATTGTTGTAAGGTCAACCTTTAATTAGGTTTTTCCTCTTTTTATCTTATTCCTATCGACACTTAGGTCCTCACAAATCACAATCACTATATTTGAAGTGCAACTAAGGTAGTTAGGTAGGTAGTAAGTGGTACTACCTCTACCATAACATCTACATTCTACTCACATAACCTAAGTACAATTTTTGCCTACTTAGGTTTATTCCTCTTCCTCTTCCTTCCCCTACATTTCACGTCACCCATCTCATTTTCACCTCTCTACAGGACTTTGACACAGGGCCTCTCCCGTGGGAGCAGCGAGCTTTAATCGAGCCTGTACCTTCCCCGGTACCACCTGAAGAACCTATACTAGTGCCTGAAGAAGTGCCCGAGTTTTTAGAGGCCCTTGACCCTCTGCCTGAGAGCGAGGTACCGGATCTTGAAGATACTGGTAGGTTAATGACCTCTGGTTCTTTTCTATGTTAAAGAAAGACATGGCGAGCTAATCGTGCGTTTGATGTTAAGCGACAAGTTTGGTTGGTTTGCCATTCAACGTGGTAATGCTGCCAGCATTCTGGGCACTTTCCCCTGCACCTATTTTAAATTTTTAGTTTTTATTTATTTTAAGTTCATAGGTATAGTTTAATTTGGTATTAACGATTATAAAATACTTATATTAATAAATATCCTAAAGCATAAGTAATCACACTAATATTATAAAGCGAAAGTTTGTATGTGTGTATGTGTGTATGTTTGTTACTCCTTCTCGTTCAAACAGCTGAATAGTTTTGAATGAAATTCAGTATCAAGATAGCTTATACACTGGATTAACATATAGGCTTCATTTTATCCCAGAAAAGTGAAATTTTCCCGTGGGATAAGCAAATAATTAAAATACTTTTTATCCGCGGGTGAAACCTCGGGGCGCAACTAGTTATAAATAAATAAATCTATAGCGACACGGCTGCCCATTTAAGTTGCAGTATAGAGACTCTAAAGTATACAGTTTCGCGTGACACTGCACTGCACCCGTTATCCTGAGACATCAGCACAGTCCAGAGAGATTAAGTCTTAAAGTCTCATTTGCCCAGTAATTTCACTAGCTACAGTGCCCTTCAAATGGGAACACAGTAGTGCTTACGTTTTACTGCTTGGTGGCAGAGTAATTGGCAAAGCGGCGGCACCTACCTAGACGAACTCTGCATAAAAATCCCACTAGTAAAACTTACTAACTTTGTGTGTAATAAGCTTAAAAAATACTAAATAACTTATTGTATTTACAATTCAAGTAAAAGACAATCAATCATTATATATAAATTAATAATGAGCATAAAATAACTAAAAATATAAATAACTCTAATATTAATTCATACAACTAGTTGCGCGGTTCACCCGCAGATAAAAGGTATTTTAATTATTTGCTCATCCCACGGGAAAATTTCACTTTTCCGGGATAAAATGTAGCCTATATGTTAATCCAGTGTATAAGCTATCTTGGTACTGAAATTCATCCAAATCCATTCAGCCATTTGAGCGTGAAGGAGTAACAAACATACACACATACAAACTTTCGCCTTTATAATATTAGTGTGATAATCTAATTAAATTTTCTTCGCTAGGTATTCCTCTTCCGCCGACAACACCTCCAGTAGAGGACTGCCTGCCCCCACCAGAAAACCCCTTACCCCCTGAGTTACCCCCTGAGCTACCCCCCGAGCTGCCCCCACCTGAGCCAGAGGAACCTCCAACGATGCACGCAGACCAGAACCAAATGGCTGAACAGCTGGTGAATACAGTGAGGAGTATGGTTGGTAAGTGAAAGCTTTATCGTGGAATCTGATAGTGTGTTACCGTTTATGAGATGTGAAAAATATCAAAAAAAACGAGTGTGCTTTAGACCATACGACTTAAGTAAAGCTTTTTCAGTTTAGCGCCATCTATCGGCCGGTATAACTTTATTTTTCCTTTTTTTTTTAGTTTTGGATCCACACTTTTGTGTATTTAGCCAGTGTCAAGTAATTGATAATTTATCAAGTTATCGATATTTCACGCAAATATGTGTCAAGTCATGGTGGCAACTTGAAGCTTCTATGGAGTTTTGAAAACAACACGAAAAGAAACGTTTCACCATCGTTATACCATTTTCCCACACTCACGCCTGTAATACAGTAAAATAAAACGAATAAAATGCCACCAATTTTATGCACTAACACTGATAATAACACAAGTTTTGGAAAATAATGCAATGCGGTGACGCAAACTTTTTCGCTTTCCCGCCAAAAACTCGGTTTTTGCTTTGTTTAATGTTAATGTCTCCATCTTGAGAATTGTAAATTTTGATTTTACCGGACATACTAACACTTACGATTCTATAATTATCAACAAACTAAGTATATATCTCATTACGATTTCTTTTAAGAATCGTCATCCTCTCTCCAAGTATACTATAAAAAACATTTGGACTATATACTGGCCGCGATGACCTATAGAAAGTCCAAACGCCCCAGCCCACTACCGGTAGGTAGCTTACCCAACATGCTGGCAGCATTGCCTCATTGAATTGCAGTGCTGATTCGTTGTACCAAATAAGTACCAGCATTTATTTTTTTCATTTCGATCATGCGTCGCATCGACCCGACGCTCTGATAAACTTTGGGCAACGCGATGAGCTCATGGTCTTGTTTTTTTTTTAAGTAAACCTTCTTTACGCGCGCTTGACTTGGGGAGTAAGCTGGTGAATGTGTAACGAGGCGGACGGAAGTTGAAAGTTCTCAATTAACGTAAATCTCTATTGTCAACATAACAAAGTTAAAAATTACTAAAAAAAATATATGTTGGTATCCGGTAAAAGGACAATTTACAATTGTCAAGATGGCGACATTAACATTAAACAAAACAAAAACAAAGTTCTACCGGCCGATAGATGGAGCTAAAGAAGTTTTTCTTCAGTCGTGTGGTCTAAAGCACACTCGTTTTTATCCTATGTACTTTATTCTTGAGCAATAAAGTATTCTCCATCTATCTATCTACCATTAATCATAATTCATACTTAATTATTATAGCGCAAATACTTGTTCCGAGTCTAGGTGTTGTGTGAATGGTCCTCGTAGTTCCTGGGTCTCTAGACACAGGGAATCCTAGTTAGTGTCCAGGATCTATGTATGTGATCGTTGGGCGTTATTATTATTATTATTATTATGTACGATATTCCAACAGACCCCAACGCGTCTTTGGAGCAACAACTGGTTCAGATGCGCGCACAACTCAGCGCTCTAGCGCAGCTGCCATGCGTTATACAGCAGTCGCTAGAAGTGCTAACTAAACAGTTGTCAACTATAAGCCATCAGGTAAGATGCCACTTTTCAACCTTGAAGATACCAACTTTCAACTGCGTTGTATTACCGCGTTTCAACCGTGAAGATAACAATTTTCAACTGCAAGTTATTACCGGTTTATTACTTACCGGTTATTACCTTCCAATTGTTATTTATTATCATTTACTATGTATAGTGAAACAACAGAACAAACAGTCAAAACATTGTAACATTACTATGTATGGTTTACTGATTTGAATTAAGAGCTGTTAAGTAAGATGCCACTTTTCAACCGTGAAGAAACCTTTCAACTAAAAGTTATTACCAGCATTCAACGGTTAGCTATTAATTTTATTATTATAGGTAATACTGTTATCTATTCATAGTAGAAAACAATTAAAAGATTGCATCATTAATATGTAAGATTCACTATTTTTATCTATGAGTTGTTAATATGTCACTTTTCAATCGTGAAGATATCGACTTTCAACTAAAAGTTGATACCGGCATTTAACTGTTAGTTACTATCTCTGCATAGTTGTAGCAAACAGTTGAAAATTCAGTCATAATTGAAGGGGTGAGAATAAAAAGGGTTTATCTGATTTTTCCCACAAAATGACTTATGGGTATCGTTGGATTCAGCGTGAAATTATCTACAATAATACATACTCAAAATACCGAAATGAGGCTTGAATCTCGAGATTTTCAGTCTAAAAACGGTTTATTTGTCACAGGAATACAGTTCACTTAGCAGAAAAAACATTATTATATTTATTTAATTGTATTATATTTTTACAGTAATTGTATGAATTAGTACCATATTTAGTATTTTAAAATAGAATTAAAACATTTTCAAGCAACTGAAACTTACATAAACCCTTTCTATTACCTTATAAGCACTCTACATGAAAATGACGCCGTTGACGTTTAAAATCAATTTTCTCGAAGCTGTCAATTTGTCAGTTAAACCCTTTTTATTCTCAACCCTTCAATTATGTAAGATTCACGACATTCAGCTATGAAAGTAAAGATGCCACCTTTCAACCGTGAGGTAGGGAAGGTGCCAATTTTCAACCATGTGGCAACAGGAATATTAGTAATGATTAAAAATGTCTAAGCCTAATAAATTTACAAACTTAAAAGAAGGCCTAAGGATACAATAATTTTTTCATCTAATAAGACATTGTTTACAAAAAAAATATGCTATCCAACTCACCACTGCGTGGTGAGTTGGATAGCATATTTATATATAAATATCTATATCATATACATATAACATATCTATATATAAATATTCTTAATTGTTTGTTTTTTTTTTTTTCAGAACCATCAGGAATCCCGTCAGGAATATCAAGGTATATCTTAGATTTTTTAAAGTCACTAATTAGAAAATTACTGTATTTAGAAAAATAATATAGAGTTGTGTACTTCAAAATAGGGCATGTTTTTGTTCTGATAAATAAATAATTTTTATCTTCATAACAGAGAAAACTATGGAGACAATCCAAGAGTATCAAATGGAAGAATCCCAGAGCAATGGAGTCGCGGAGAACAACCATGAAACGGTCACAATAGAAGAAGTTGAACTGCAGCAGAAGCCTGTGTTGACAGAAGAAGAGTACGCCATGTTGAAGAGGGAAGAGGACGCCATGGTTGAACAGCAGAGAAGAAACGAGAAGGTAGGCTATTTCATGTTTATTAATTGTTCTGTACCTATTATCGAACAGTGCTTTTTCCGATGACCTCTAATGGATGACCTTTGAATACGCAGGTATATTTACGGGAGTTATTTTTTAAATTTATTAATATTATTATATTATATTTAATTACGAAAATTATTATTTCCTTGCGAAACTAAAAAGTCCATCTATCTATCTAAACAAATAAATGGCATTGATTAAATGAAAATTAAAAACTATGCATTAGCAAAACTTAATCTAAGAAGCCGCTACCAGTAACCGTGCCCAAAATGCTGGCGGCATTGCCCCTTGAATGGTAAGTTGAATGGCTATGCTTAGTCTTTGGGGCTAAATAAAAACAAGCATTTTGGTCACGTGTTGCGAAATAATTTTTTTTTATTTTTAAATAATTAAGTAATGCGTTTTTATTTTCCATGCTAATTATGTAAGTTCACAAAGGAGTGATCAAGTTAGTTTGATAGAAAATGTAACAGGCGAAAAATATTTATTTCCATAGAAACATACAAAATGAAAAAAAAAACGAGTGTGCTTTAGACCACACGACTGAAGTAAAACTTCTTTAGTTTAGCGCCATCTATCGGCCGGTATAACTTTGTTCAATGTTAATGTCGCCATCTTGACAATTGTAAAGTGTCATTATACCGGATATACCATCATATTGATACGATTTTTTAACTTTGTTATGTTGACAATGGAGTTCTACGTTAACCAACAACTTTCTACTCCCGTTCGCCTCGTCACGCATTCACCAGCTTACTCCCCAAGTCAAGCGTGCGTAAAGAAGTTTTACTTCAATAAATCAAATTTTAAAGATCACGGGCAATTCTTCCCAATACAATAGGAGCAAGAGAAAATTCGTCTCGATCAAGAGTCGCGGCAAGTGAAACAGCGAGCTACCCCTCGCGTCGGGAAGCCGAAGAGAATGTTTGGACCCCCCAACCCTGAGGACCGACCCCTGGTGTTGCCAGGGGGTCGCAGATGGAGAGGTCCAAAAGATGCCATAACGGAGCAAATGATCGATGAGACTTTGCAAGCGCAGTCGGAGATCTTGCAGGGGAAAGTGATGGGGTATATATCGTAAATTGTTCTTCTTTTGTGATGTTTAGTTTTTAGTTGTATCTGTCACTGTCATCGTGTGTCAAGCATTTTCACTCTACCATAGTAATCACTATCGATATGGGGGTGATCATGTATCTTTGATTGTAGAGTTTTGGCGGGAAAACGAAAAAGATCGCGTCACCGCATTGTATTATTTTCCAAAACTTGTGTTATTTTCAGTGTTAGTGCATACAATTGGTGGCATTTTATTCATTGATTAAATTCGTTGATTCGTCGTAGTGCTGGATTACAGGCATGAGTGTGGGAATGTGGTATAATGATGGTGAAACGTTTCTTTTCGTGTTGTTTCCAAAACTACATAGAAGCTTCAAGTAAAGTTGTCACCGCTTTACTAGGAGTATGACTTTGACTAGACTATGACTTGACTTGATGACTTCGACTGTGACTTGACACATGTTTGCGTGAAATATCATTAACTTGATAAATTATCAATTACTTGACACTGGCTAATTACACAAAAGTGTGGAGCCAAAACATTAAAAAAAACAGAAAACAATAAAAAGGGAAGGTAGGCAACGTGCCCAATATGCCGGCAGCATTGCCACGTTGAATGGCAATGCTCAATCTTTGGCTGAAGTAATAATTATATAATTATGTTCATAAATATTGAAACTGTATAAACTTTTTTTTGAACGGGCTAATGCTGTTAGTCTCCACCGATCTTTACAGCATTACCGGGTGGGATAAAAAGAACTTAATAAAGTGCATCGTTAACTAAAGGATCACAATGATTAAAAAAAAATATGTTTAGTTCCATTTCGTTATTTAATAAAAACGAGTGTGCTTTAGACCATACGACTGAAGTAAAACTTCTTTAGTTTAGTTCCATCTATCGGCCGGTATAACTTTGTTCAATGTTAATGTCGCCATCTTGACAATTGTAAGTTGTCATTTTACCGGACATACCAACTTAATACAATTTTTTTTTGCTTTGTTATGTTGACAATGGAGATCTTTTTTTTTTATGAGGGAGGGAAATGCCCTCGCACGTCAAAGAAGTTTTACTTCAAAAACCATTAAGATTTTGTGTTTTTAGTTTTATAGTATTATATAGTAAACCATTATTCATTGTCGACATTTTTAGGTACGAAAGCGATCTGCTACCATACGACAGCAGGTTCGTCAATTTCATATAGTGCATGTAATTACATATAATTTACTACTATAACACAAGACACGCCCAACTCAACATTTCTACATCCCCCTTGTACAAAATTTTGTAATATAGTTTTTAATAGTTTGTAGTAGGTATATATAGATTTTCATTTTTTTTTTAAATTCAGGTGAGAGCGTGGTCAAATGGTTTGAAGGCAAACACGTTTTAAGTAAAACAAATAAAATAATAATAATATAGTTTAGTTTTCTTACTACATAACCTGGTGTATGCAGAATGCGGCGTTCCTTATGTTTAAAAGAAACCGGCAACTTTCCCAAACAATATCTTTAGACTTTTTAAACTTTCGCGACTTGAACTCATATTGTAAAGATAAAACGGGTCTATTCGTAACTTGGAATGCCCTGCCAGCGTCTGTGTTTCGAACGAAATATGACCCGGGCGTTTTCAAGAGAAGAGTGAATAGGTATTTACTTGGCTAGCATGCTACACCTTCGATCGCATATAACTTCCCATCAGGTGAGAGCGCGGTCAAATGCTAGACAAGTTTGAAGTAGAAAAAAAAACTTGGTCGAAACGTCTAGGTTAATCAAAATAATGTTTAAATAATTTTTGTGCGCGAATGGACCCGTTTTATCTTTACAAAATCTCTTTAGACATTTATTAAATAAACAAAAACACAGGGTTTTACTGTCAAATTGATAGAAGAAAATTGACTTTAAACTTCAACGGCTTCATTTTAATGAACGTATGTACGTTTCAGTCGCTTGAAAATGTATTAATTCTATTTTAAAATACTAATTATAGTACTAATTCGTACAATTACTGAAAAAATATAATATACTGACAATCTTGAGATTTAGACCTCATTTCGGTATTTTGAGAATGTATTATTGTAGATAATTTAACGTTTTATGTATATATATACATAATTATATATAGTATATGTATATATATATATATATTATAATATCTATATATAGTGGGTATTGCCCCACAATGCCCTGCCTAGCTACGGCCGTGGGTTATAGTTATTTAAGTAGAAATAATTTATTCTACTAATAATAATGTTAAGGCCCACTAAATAAATTAATATTCTGTGGATATTTCATAGAGCGCCATCTAGCCCCAAACTTAGCAAAGCTTGTACTATGGGAACCGGATAACTGATACAATACTTATATACTTTTTGTTTGTAAATACATACATAGAATATATTGTTCATCACACAAATGTTTGTCATGGGTGGAAATCGAACCCACAACCTATAGTTCGGAAGGTCGAGCTACCAACTGAGTTATCAGGCCAATCATAAACAGTAGATTTAGGTACTTGTTATAAAATATGACTACTATATTTTTATTGCATAAATAGATACTATACCTCAAAAAATAGAAAATCGTGAAAACAAAAATTAAATATATCAAAAAATTACAAAGTTACACGCATTTTAAAATACAGGAATAGAAAGAGAGCTCAAACACGCAGTGACGTCAGTTACCAGTCCTCCATAGTACCTCATTACTAAGCTGAGGTACCTCTATGGTAGCTCTACATACAATCTCTTTGGCATGTGACGTCAATATCATTTTTTTTAATGAGCTAATGCTGTTGGTCTCTACCAACCTGCTGTCAAAAGTGGGAGGCAACTAGCTGGCGGGCACCCCTGGGGTGCGAGCCTCGGCTTGGGCCGTTGCCGGGATAAGAGGATCGAGAAGACTACGTCCACTGGAAGAGTGGACCCTATTGAAAGTCGCGACCGTTCTAGCTAACCTACGGGGGTACGTCGACCTCGCCGTCGGGGTCGGTGTCTGATTGTGTGACGCTGGTATCCTATACCTGAGCCTAAGGGCTAGACTGGTCCGGTGATCCTAGCGCAGCCGATACTACGGCTGCTATAAGATCATCCGGGTCGCTCAAGACGTGTCTCGGGCGGCGACGACGGGGTGCGACGACGACGGGGTGCGACGTCATTATTAAAACTTCATAGTAACTTTGAGGAAGCTTCACACATCTTTGTTTTGCAAGAAAGGGACAGGCGATGCCCTCTTAATTTATCTATTCCACTTATTTTTTTCAATGAATTCATTCATTTTTAAGCTATTTTATAAATGGTGTCGATTCTGTGTCGCATTCTCTAAAGCTAAACGAATTTTTTTTATACTAGGTGGTAGGACTTTATTGCAAAGTTCGTCTAGGTAGGTACCACCGCTTTGCCAGTTATTCTGCCGCCAAGCAGTAGTGCGCAAGCACTGCTGTGTTCCGGTTTGAAGGGCACTGTAGCTAGTGAAATTACTGGGCAAATGAGACTTTATGATCAGATCTCACAGTTTAGTAATCTTATTACTAGATTGTGCCGATGTCTCTGGATGACGTGCGCAGTGCAGTGTCACGCGAAACTCTATACTTTAGAGTTCCGAGTGACACTGCAGCTGATATGGGCAGCCGTGTCGTTTAACATCAGGCGAACGGCTAGCTCGTCACGTCATTCCTTAACATTTAAAAAAAAAACATATTTCCGTCGTCACAGAATCGACACCAATACTCATCTATTCATTTTCAACAGTAGTCATAAATAGCCTATAGTAAGTTTTAAAACGGTAGTTGTTTGTATGTGTGTGCTTGCTTTAACATCGGTTTTCTGTTTGTTTGCATGTGTGTGTGCGGCGGCAGATAGAAAAATGGAACGAGATTTGGCCTTGGGGTGATAAAGAATCATATAATACAAAGCACAGGTATGATTTTAAAATATTTATATTACTTCAAACTTGTCTAGCATTTGTCCACGCTCTCACCTGATGGGAAGTTACGATGCGATCGAAGGTGTAGCATGCTAGCCAAGTAAATTCACTCTTCTCTTGAACACCTGGTCAAATTTCGCCGGAAACACAGACGCTGGCATTCCATTCCTTAGCCGTTCTAATTATTAACGTGGAATCAAATCGCTTGGTACGAATGGGTGGTGTTTCGACAACGAAGGGATGGCGCTTAGCCGAGCGTCTAGTAGTCCGGTAATGAAAAGGTAAATACGGTGAAGTAAATAGTAAATTGGCATGTTCAAAAATCACAAAATTGTGATCATGTGTGACATGTGTTTGAATGAGCATCAAGCTCAGTTGGTAACCTTGCCTTCTGAACTGTAGGTTGTGGGTTCGATTCCCAGGACAAACATTTGTGTGATGAACATCGATGTTTGTTCTGTGTCTGGGTGTTATATTGTATTCTATGTATGTATTTACAAACAAAAAGTATCTTATTGTATCAGTTATCTGGTTCCCATAGTACAAGCTTTGCTAAGTTTGGGGCTAGATGAAATGTCTACACATATTTATTTATTTATTTATTACCTTATTTTTGAGAGTAGTTAACAGTTTTAAAATTACATCTATGATCTTACATGGCTATTTCGTATTTTGTTATTTTTGCACGTTTAATAGACAATATGTATACAAGATGATACTAAAATTATATTATTATTATTTATAATATCTGTAAATACTTCAACAACTTCATTATAATTTTAATCATAATCTAAGCATGAATCCGTATAACCACATTTATTCACGCGTATACGCCATTTTGTATGATGTAAATCACCGTATATTTGTGTGTTAACCACTAATTTTGCTATATCGATTGTGTCCCACTGTCTCTAATGGGAAACCTAATTGTTAAGTTTTGTTTTATTATTCTGTTAAAAGGGGAATTCAAAGACAGTTTAACTTTTAATCATATTCTGTTTCACACTGAAAAATCAATGCTTAATTATTCAGTTGACATTTACCCTCGATTTTTTTTTTGTGTAGCAACTGTCCCTAGCTACAACTTATAGCACGAAAATTATCGAATCTGTTTAAAACAGTGATGTTACAGAGCTTCGGTTTCAAAACCTTCCGAAAACTTGAAAACTTCCGATTATTATTATATCATCCCACGGAAAAATTTCACTTTTCCGGGATAAAATGTAGCCTATATGTTAATCTAGTGTAAAACTATCTTGGTACCGAATTTCATCCAAATCCATTCAGCCGTTTGACCTTGTAGGAGTAACAAAGATACACACATACACACAAACACACATACAAACTTTCGCCTTTATAATATTAGTGTGATTAGTGTGATATAATTGTGATAGTTGCTGTTTAATGCTTGTAATATTTTATTTTATTAGACCTGCCCTTATCTAGCACGTCTTTTTTCCACCTCCGCCTCTGACTGCGACTCCGACTCACACTCGACCGACTTCAGTTCCGATTCCGACTAACCTGGAGGTGGCGGGTTCGATTCCCGCGGCAGGATAAGTATTTGTGCACAGAAAAAAAAGCGAATACTTGTTCTGTGTCTGGGTGTTGTAGGACCATGGTCCTCATAGTTCCTGGGTCCATAGACACAGGGAATCATAGTTAGGGTCCAGGATCTATGTATGTGATCGTTGGGCGTTATTATTATTATTACTATTGTAAATTTGAAACCTCCTAATCCAACTTTGGTTCCAATAAAACCTCAGTTACATCCCTGGTTTAAAATCACAGCGTGCATAACAGTATATGCCGGAATAATGCCGTATAACAGAGAATGTTGTATTCGGAATAATGCCGTATAACAGAGAATGTTGTATTCGGAATAATGCCGTATAACAGAGAATGTTGTATTCGGAATAATGACGTATAACAGTGAATGTTGTATTCGGAATAATGCCGTATAACGGTGAATGTTGTATTCGGAATAACGCCGTATAACAGTGAATGTTGTATCGGAATAACGCCGTATAACAGTGAATGTTGTATCGGAATAATTCCGTATAACAGTGAATGTCGTATATGGAGTAACGCCGTATAACAGTAAGTGTTGTATTCGGAATAACGCCGTATAACAGTGAATGTTGTATTCGTAATAATGCCGTATAACAGTGAATGTTGTGTTCGGAGGAACGCCGTATAACAGTGAATTTCGTGTTCATAGGATCAACTTCATGAAGTACGAAAAACCGCCTGTGAAATTGGATCACCTGAAAGAATCTGCAACGTACAAGATGATCCACGATTTGGAGGAAACACCGGTGAAGAGAGTCGAGCTACGGACGCCAGTAATGTCTGAAGCGGACTATAGAGAGGTATGTACGGTGGTAAAGGAGAATTTTTTTTTGGCTGAAAAATGTAAAAGATCGCGTCACCGCATTGTATTATTTTCCAAAACTTGTGTTATTTTCAGTGTTAGTGCATAAAATTGGTAGCGTTTTGTTCGTTAAGTGCTGGATTAAAGGCATGAGTGTGGGAAAGTGGTATAATGATGGAGAAACGTTTCTTTTCGCGTTGTTTCCAAAACTCTATAGGAGCTTCTTGTAAAGTTGCCACCACTTTACTAGGAGTATGACTTAGACTATAAGATCCGTATTACAGAACGATGCTCAGTCATCGATCCGTGCTCAAGCAGAGATTTCATTCACTAATTAATCACTTTATAAATGAAATCTCTGCTTGAGCACCGATCGATGACTGAGCATCGTTCTGTAATACGAGCATAAGACTATGACTTGACTTGATGACTTGGACTGAGACTTGACTTAACTTAACTAAATCAAATATCATTAACTTGAAAAATTATGAATGACTTGACACTGGCTATACACATAACAATACCCAAAAGTGCGGAGCCAAAACAAAAAGAAAAAAAAAGGTGGTACCTTAAGAGCCACTAAGCGTTCACAAATACTTGTTCTGTGTCTGGGTGTTGTGGGACCATGGTCCCCGTAGTTCCTGGGTCCCTAAACAGGGAATCCTAGTTAGGGTCCGGGATCTATGTATGTGATTGTTGGGTGTTATTATTATTATTATTGAAGTAAAACTTCTTTACACGCGCTAGATTTGGGGAGTAAGCTGGTGAATGTGTAGCGAGGCGAACGGAAGTTGATTAACGTAGATCTTAAAGATTGTCAACACAAGGTTAAAAATGGACAGCCTCTGTGTGGTGGTTGAGCAGGTCGGCTCATAACCCGGAGGTGGCGGGTTCGATTCCCGCGGCAGGACAAGTATTTATGCACAGAAAAAAAGCAAATACTTGTTCTGAGTCCAGACTGCACCCAGGTGTTGTGGGAGCATGATCCTCATAGTTCCTGGGTCACTAGACACAGGGCATCCTAGTTAGGGTCCAGAAACTCTGCATGTGATCATTAAAAAAAAATATTTTTATGTTGGTATGTCCGATAAAATGACAATTTATAATTATCAAGATGGCGACACTAACATTAAAGAAAGCAAAAACAAAGTTATACCGGCCGATAGATGGAGCTAAAGAAGTTTTACTTCGGTCAGTGTGGTCTAAAGCACCATCAGTATTTTATTGTACCTAATTCCTATACATATATTTACAACTAATTTCCTTTACAATAAAATTTTTCTTTGCATACACCGCATTAATATTAATTTTATTTCAGAGATGCCGTTCCGCTACGCCAAGAATGCAGATAAACGGACGCATGTGAACATAATCATTTGTTATAAAGCTCTGTAATCTATACCCTACCAATCAATAAAATTAATATTCGATATTAGGAATTAAACAAAAGCCCAAAATCTACATAAAGCACTTTTTCGACGTCAGTAATGTGACGTGCCTTGTCAAAATAATCATTTGAAAAACATTGTGTGAATAGAAAGTAAAACGGAATACAGGAATGACCGAACAAAACTTTCTACTTTAGTTTTTATAAAATAATATCGTTCTAAAGTCCCCCAAAGAATACTTTATATTTATTAACTTATTTATTTTATATTATAGCTATATATATTACTTTTTTTTTTTTTAGATTTATTTCAGCAAACAATAGCAACAATAACAATATCATCCTTACTTAAGTAGGTATGTGAATTAATCAAATACATGGTCATGATTTTAGTTGACATTTTTATAAACATAGTTCTCCAAATTTTCAGCGATAACATTTTTTTACGAAACTATTTTTTTGTTCCTATATGTGCCTGTACCTACTTATTAAATAGAAAATAATATTTTGTATTGTCTTGATTTTGATGAGAATTTGAATAAACTTTTGACATTGATTGTGTATTTTTTATTTTTGACATGTAGACGTTTTTGAACGTACACTATTTTTAAATATAGTGCCACCAACTTATCTGTAATTTTTTATTTATTTTAAGGACTGATGTAACGAGCTAGCCGTTCGCCTGATGATTAAACGACACGGCTGCCCATATCAGCTGCAGTGTCACTCGGAACTCTAAAGTATAGAGTTTCGCGTGACACTGCACTGCGCACGTCATCCAGAGACATCAGTACAATCTAGTAATAAGATTACTAAACTGTGAGATCAGATCATAAAGTCTCATTTGCCCAGTAATTTCACTAGCTACAGTGCCCTTCAAACCGGAACACAGTAGTGCTTGCACACTACTGCTTGGCGGCAGAATAACTGGCAAAGCGGTGGTACCTACCTAGACCAACTTTGCAGTAAAGTCCTATCACCTAGTAAAAAAAAAAGTAATTGTAAAATGTAGCGATGGCGCCACGATCGAAAAATAAAGCGATTAAACAGCACAGACATCATCGACTAACAACAATATGACGTTTTTAAAATGGCGTCAGTAGTTCCGCTTTTGGCCATTCTACAGATAAGTTGGTGGCACTGTACCTACATTAAATCGTTGATGCTAATTCTTAAAAATTGGGCCAACCAGACCCAATGGGGCGGTTTAGGCGGGGCCAGTTGGAAATGATAACGCACAGAAGAAAAAAGGAAAATGAAAAATAACGAGTGTGCTTTAGACCACACGACTGAAGTAAAACTTCTTTAGTTTAGCTCCATCTATCGGCTGGTAAAAGTTTGTTTTCGCCTTGTTTTTTTTTTATTTTTTTTTTTGGCTCCACACCTCCGTTTATTTAGGCAGTGTCAAGTAATTGATAATTTATCAAGTTAATGATATTTCACGCAAATATGTGTCAAGTCACAGTCGAAGTCATCAAGTCAAGTCATAGTCTAGTCAGTCATACTCCTAGTAAAGTGGTGGCAACTTTACTTGAAGCTTCTATGGAGTTTTGGAAACAAGACGAAAAGAAACGTTTCACCATCATTACACCGTTTTCCCACACTCACGCCTGTAATCCAGCACTTAACGAATAGAATGCCACCAATTTTATGCACTAACACTGAAAATAACACAATTTTTGGAAAATAATACAATGCGGTGACGCGATCTTTTTCGTTTTCCCGCCAAAAACTCCTTGTTTAATGTTAGTGTCGCCATCTTGACAATAATAATTGTGAATTGTCATTTCACTGGACATACCAGCATAATAATACAAATTTTAAGTGATTTTTAACTTTGTTATATTGACAATGGAGATCTAATGAAGAACTTTCAACTTCCTTTCGTCTCGTTACGCATTCACCAGCTTACTCCCCGAATCAAGTGTGCGTAAAGTTTGCATTGCATTAAATTGCATTACTTTGCAATTGCATTGTATTGTATTGTATTATAGGTATAAGTTCGGTAAATAAAACAACCATATATAAAAACAATTTTTATAATTATTTAACTACTGCATTACACATTATATTGCATTTCCCACTTAGTTTTAATTATATAGATTACAAACATTGCCTTATCCGTCTATTCGCCAATTTAGTGTTCCCTGTTGGACTAAAATACTACCAAAATGGTAGTATTCTAGATTACATAAATACTGATTGATGTCCGCAAGATATGGGATATGACCTTACAAATAAAAAAGTTCCCACATCGGTTCATAATTGAAGGGGTGAGAACAAAAAGGATTTAACTGATTTTTTTCACATAATGACTTATAGGTATCGTTGGATTCAGCGTGAAATTATCTTCAATAATACATTATCAAAATACCGAAATGAGGCTTAAATCTCAAGATTTTGAGTCTAAAAACGGTTTATCTGTCACAGGAATACAGTTCGCTTAGCATAAAAACATTATTATATTTATTTCATTATATTATATTTTTACAGTAATTGTATGACTTAGTACTATATTTAGTATTTTGCAACTGAAACTTACATAAACTTTTTCTATTACCTTATAAGCACTCTACATTAAAATGACGCCATTGATGTTTAAAGTCAATTTTCTCGAAACTGTCAATTTGACAGTTAAACCCTTTTTATTCTCAACCCTTCAATTGACGTAGATCTGTGGGAACAAACATAAAAAAATACAACCGAATTGGGAACCTTTTGTTTTGAAGTCGGTTAAAAAGTGCTGATAGTATTATTAAAGGGTAGGAAAAACACCGGGCAAGTGGTGATGGTGACAAAACATCATCCCATCAGGTGGACAACTCAACTCATTGCAATATGACGTCAACAAACGTCGCAATGTAACGTCAACAAACATCGCAAAGTGGCGTCAACAAACTTCGCAATATGACGTCATATAATAAAACTAGCTTCCCAATGTGATGTTACCAACGTCGCAATGAGACATCAACTAACGTCGCAATGTAACGTCAACAAACATCACAATGTAACGTCAACAAACGGCAGGATGTGACGTCAACAAACGGCACGATGTGACGTCAACAAACTTATCAATATGACGTCAACTAACGTCATATAATAAAAATAGCTTCGCAATGTGATGTTACTAACGTCGCAATGAGACATCAACTAACGTCGCACTATGACGTCAACTAATGACGTTTAATTTGTGACACACGTGAATCATGGCGTGAAAACTGACGTCATGAAAACCTGTTATATGGGATGGTGCTTTTCATAGCTGTCATTCGCGCACGGTTGACCTGACGTCATTGAAACCTGTTGATTGGGATCGTGCTTTCTATAGCTCTCATCCGCTCACGGTTGACCCTTCCTACGGTTCAGGTTTCTTCTTAACGCGGCGCACGTTATAATGGACGCCTCGAACGTGCGCATTCACTGAGCTCTGATGGAGGAACCCTTTCCCGCAGATTGTGCACTTGAACCTTCGGTCGCCGATGTGAGTCTGAAACATAGAATTTTAAACTCAAAGTCCTGACTGACTGACTTATATAACAATAATAATAATAATAATAACGCCCAACGATAACATACATAGATCCTGGACCCTAACTAGGATTCCCTGTGTCTAGGGACCCAGGAACTACGAGGACCATGCTCCCACAACACCCAGACTCAGAAGAAGTATTTGCTTTTTTTCTGTGCACAAATACTTGTCCATATAATACAGCAGTTTCTAATGCGCCAAAGAATCTATCGAAGAGGGAGATTCAAGAGGATATAAAGAATTATACAAAGACTGTGAAATGTAAAGGTGTGATACCTAAACTGAAATATGTTAGTGCGGAATTGGATAAAATACGAGAAAATTGTGTAAGCATCATCGAACAGAGGGATGGAGTTTGTAACATAGAAAGGTAAGAGTCGAAGTTTACTTATTTATTGAAATCTAAATATGTGAGAGGCAATTTAAAAAAACAGTGTGTGCTTTAGACCACACGACTGAAGTAAAACTTCTTTAATTTCGCTCCATCTATCAGCCGGTGTAACTTTGTTTAATTTTAATGTAATCTTGACATGTTGGGGTTAGATTCCCACCCAGGACAAACATTTGTGTGATGAACATCGATGTTTGTTCCGCCATCTAGCCCCAAACTAAGCAAAGCTTGTGCTATGGGAACCAGATAACTGATACTTCTTCCCACAATACTGGCACGCCCCAGCCCTGGGTGTATTAATGTAAAACTTACCCGCGTATGGCTGTATAGATTCGCGGCAGATCTGAACTTCTTCCCACAATACTGACACGTCCCAGTCCTGGGTATAGTAATATAAAACTTACCCGCATGTGGCTGTATAGATTCGCGGCAGATCTGAACTTCTTCCCACAATACTGAGACGCCCCAGCCCTGGGTATAGTAATATAAAACTTACCCGCATGTGGCTGTATAGATTCGCGGCAGATCTGAACTTCTTCCCACAATACTGACACGCCCCAGCCCTGGGTGAATTAATATAAAACTTACCCGCATATGGCTGTACAGATTCGCGGCAGATCTGAACTTCTTCCCACAATACTGACACGCCCCAGCCCTGGGTGAATTAATATAAAACTTACCCGCATATGGCTGTATAGATTCGCGGCAGATCTGAACTTCTTCCCACAATACTGACACGCCCCAGCCCTGGGTGAATTAATATAAAACTTACCCGCATATGGCTGTATAGATTCGCGGCAGATCTGAACTTCTTCCCACAATACTGACACGCCCCAGCCCTGGGTGAATTAATATAAAACTTACCCGCATATGGCTGTATAGATTCGCGGCTGATCTGAACTTCTTCCCACAATACTGGCACGCCTTGTTGGGGGGTTGATGCAGCAATCGGTGCTGGGAGAGAGCCACCGTCCCGTGGAACCTTCGAGGGCACAGTCTACATTTGTAGGGCCGAGCGCCGGTGTGTGTGTTCAGATGGTCCCGGAGACAATAGTAATTCTGCAAAGATCACAAACCACCTTTATATTATTGTGTGTAAATTTAATATATGACGGCGGCAACGTCCAATTGTAAATGTAAATGACAATTGAAGGGTTGAGAATAAAAAGGATTTAACTGACAAATTGACAGTTCCGAGAAAATTGACTTTAAACGTCAACGGCGTCATTTTTATGTAGAGTGCTTATAAGGTAATAGAAAAAGTTTATGTAAGTTTCAGTGGCTTGAAAATGTTTTATTTCTATTTAAAATTACTAAATATAGTACTAATTCATATAATTACTGTAAAAATATAATATAATAAAAGAAATAAAGTAATGTTTTTATGCTAAGCGTACTGTATTCCTGTGACAGATAAACCATTTTTAGACTCAAAATCTCGAGATTTAAGCCTCATTTCGGTATTTTGAGAATGTATTATTAAAGATAATTTCACGCTGAATCCAACGATACCCATAAGTCATTTGGTCAAAAAAATCAGTTAAATCCTTTTTATTCTCATCCCTTCAATTGTAAATGTAAACTCTATGCGCAGCGGGCAGCGGTCGAGCACCGTAATTTACCCTGTGGTGGCATTAAATTTATTACAGTGGCAACACCGGCAACTGTCGTCGCTGCCCCACCCATCTGGCTATATAAAGGGGCCGCTCGGTGTACTACGGATCATTCTTGTTCCAGACACGGCGCGGTGTGGACATGCTGAAGGCCTATAGTTATATAGGTTGCAACCTAAACACAACTCGTTCTGCCTATATATATTTATTATGGTGTACAAATAACACCATAATAAATATATATAGTATATATATATATATATTATCACCAATTTAGACGTATAGTTAAGTTGTTGTTTTGTTTTCTTTTATATCCCATTATTGTTGCACTACCGCATTCAGCCTTCCACAATACACCAGGGTTAACTGGAAGATAATGCTCAATAGCATTAAGTTTGCCTATGTACCTTCAATTGAAGGGTGAGAACAAAAAGGGTTTAACTGAATTTGGTCATAAAATGACTTATCGTTGGATTCAGCATGAAATTATCTACAACAATACATTCTCAAAATACCCAAATGAGGCTTAAATTTCGAGATTTTGAGTCTAAAAACGGTTTATCTGTCACAGGAATACAGTTCGCTTAGCATAAAAACATTATTATATTTATTTTATTACATTATATTTTTACAGTAATTGCATGAATTAGTACTATATTTAGTATTTTATAATAGAATTAATACATTTTCAAGCAACTGAAACTTACATAAACCTTTTCTATTACTTAATAAGCACTCTACATTAAAATGAAGCCGTTGACGTTTAAAGTAAATTTTCTCGAAACTATCAATTTGACAGTTAAACCCTTTTTATTCTATATACTATATACTTTATATTTCTTTGCGTTGTGTAAAATTGTAGAGTAATATTGTAATATTTGTATAAAATTTACTACTATCACAATGTATTAGGCTAAGTTTTTGGCAAATAAATAAATCAAAAATAAATAAATAAAAATAAATAAAATTCTCAACCTTTCAATTGTTGTTGTTTGTGCAATAAAGAATTTTCTATCTATCTAACCTTTTGAAGTACGAGTAAAACTTCTTTACGCACGCTTTGACTTGGGGAGGTAAGCTGGTGAATGTGGGACGAAGAGAAAGGAAGTTGAGAGAGAGATATAAGATAGTGAAGATAGAAAGAGACAGTTACGTTTCGTATATTACTGTACTGTATTCACTAGGTGGTAGGACTTTTCTGCAAAGTTCGTCTAGGTAGGTACCACCGCTTTGCCAGTTATTCTGCCGCCAAGCAGTAGTGAACAAGCACGGCTGTGTTCCGGTTTGAAGAGCAATGTAGCTAATGAAATTACTGGGCAAATGAGACTTATGATCTGATCTCACAGTCGTGTAATCTTATTACCAAACTGTGCTGATGTCTCAGGATGATGTGCGCAATGCAGCAGTCATGCGAAACTTTACATGTTAGAGTTCCGAGTGACACTGTTCTGTTATGGGCGGCCGTGTCACTTAACATCAGGTGAATGACTAGCTCGTCACATCATTCTGAACATAAAAAAAGGGAGACAGAGGCGGGTTGTACTGGTTCACGTAGATCTCCATTGTCAACATGACAAAGTAAAAAAATTACTTAAAATTTGTATCATTATGTTGGTATGTCCGGTGAAATGACAGTAAAAAAGAAGTGTAGATATTAAACACAACAAAAATGAAGTTATACCGACCGATAAATGGAGCTAAAGAAGTTTTATTTCAGTCGTGTGGTGTAAAGCACACTCGTTTCTTTAATCACTGCAGCTGTGGTGTGGTGATTGTTTGCGTACAAAAAAAAACGCGCAATGGGAATTTTGGGTGTGTGTGTGTAGGTGTATGTGTGTGTGTGTGTGTGTGTGTGTGTGTGTGTAGGTGTGTGTGTAGGTGTGTGGAGATGTGGGTGTAGGTGTGTGTAGGTGTGTGTGGTTGTGTGTGTGCGTTTGTGTGGGTGTGTATCATATGGTTGGAATTTTAGTCGGCTACTTATTCAAGCGATATTTTTTGCATTAGTGTGTGTGTGTGTGTGAGTGAGTGAGTGTGTGTGTATTTGTAGGTGAATGTATGTGTATTTGGGTGGGTAAATGTGTTATAGAAACTGACGTGAGTAGTACTCATCACTACAACTAGTACACGGCTAACACTCACGAGATACAGTCGAATAACTCGACCGGTGTTCGGGCAATATAGATGCCCATCCTCAAGGAGTACGCGCGGCGGCGCAGTCGAGTTATTCGACTATATTTCGTGAGTGTTAGCCGTGTAATAGTTGTAGTGATGGGTAAATGTGTGTGTGTATATTTGGGTGGGTAAATGTCTGTGTGTATTTGGTTGGGTAAATGCGTGTGCGTATGCGAGTGAGTATATGGTGTTTTGTGTGCGTGCTTATGCGTGCGTGTGTGTAACTCACCGCAAACCCTTTGCCACAGAAGTCGCACAGATGTTTCCGTTTGTCCTGGTATATGAGGTCCATGTCTTCGGAGGGGTGCTCCTTGGTGAAGTGCGCCACAAGCCATCCGTGACTCGAGCCTACAGTGTTGCACTGCGGACAATGCACAACGTAATTATATGACAGCCTCTGTGGTGTGGTGGTTGAGTCTTCGGCTCACAACCTGGAGGCTGCGGGTTCAATGAAACAATTACTTACCACTCGACATGATATACATTTCCTCTTCTGTCCGGACTCGCTTGGACTTCTCGGTGGTCTGTATCATAAATATTTACATTAGAATGCAAGAATGAAAGAAAGAAAAAATATATGACGGCGGCAACGTCCAGTTATAAACTCTATGCGCAGCGGGCAGTACCGTAATTTACCCTGTGGTAGCATTTATATTTATTACAGTGGCAACACCGGCAACTAATAATAATAATAATAATCTCACAGTCAAGTAATCATATTACCAGACTGTGCTGATGTCTCAAGATGACGTGCGCAGTGCAGTGTCGCTCGAAACTTTATATTTTGGAGTTCCAAGAGACACTGTTCTGTTATGGGCGGCCGTGTCGCTTAACATCATACGAAAGAACAGCTCGTCACGTTGCCTCATTAATGTAAATAAATTGTAATTTGTCTCTTAATACTATTATTTTAGTAAATTTTGTTTAAATGTATTTTTTTTAACATCAGGTGAACGACTAGCTCGTTACATCATACTAAGGTTCAATAATGTTACGTGGTGACGCTCGCGATAGCCGCCTTTTTTTTTTTTGAACGAGCTAATGCTGTTGGTCTCTAACGACCTTTACAGCGTCACCTTCGCTTAAGGCGCCCAGCCGTCACAAGTGGGAGGCAACTGGCGGGCACCCCTGGGGGGCGAGCCTCGGCTTGGGCCGTTGCCGGGATAAGGGGATCGAGAAGACTACGTCCGCTGGAAGAGTGGACCCTATTGAAAGTCGCGACCGTTCTAGCTAACCTACGGGGGGTACGTCGACCTCGCCGGCGGTCGGGGTCTGATTGTGTTACGCTGGTATCCTATACCGGTGCCGGACGGTACCTGAGCCAGAAGGGCTAGGGTCCGGTGATCCTAGCGCAGCCGATACTACGGCTGCTATAGGATCATCCGGGTCGCTCAAGACGTGTCTCGGGCGGCGACGACGGGGTGTCACGAAAGCCGCCGCGGCTTGCATTACTAACAGGCTTCCAGAAGAAGGACATCGAATATGTCCGAAACCTGGTCGGAGTATTTTAGACTTATATTAGTGTTAATTGACGTAAGTTTAGCGGTTATTGATCTAACAAAATGTGTCTTATTGACGTAAGTTTAGCGGTTATTGATCTTACAAAATGTGTCTTATTGACGTAAGTTTAGCGGTTATTGATCTTACAAAATGTGTCTTATTGACGTAAGTTTAGCGGTTATTGATCTTACAAAATGTGTCTTATTGACGTAAGTTTAGCGGTTATTGATCTTACAAAATGTGTCTTATTGACGTAAGTTTAGCGGTTATTGATCTTATAAAATGTGTCTTATTGACGTAAGTTTAGCGGTTATTGATCTTACAAAATGTGTCTTATTGACGTAAGTTTAGCGGTTATTGATCTTACAAAATGTGTCTTAATGACGTAAGTTTAGCGGTTATTGATCTTACAAAATGTGTCTTATTGACGTAAGTTTAGCGGTTATTGATCTTACAAAATGTGTCTTATTGACGTAAGTTTAGTGGTTATTGATCTTACAAAATGTGTCTTATTGACGTGAGTTTAGCGGTTATTGATCTTACAAAATGTGTCTTATTGACGTAAGTTTAGCGGTTATTGATCTTACAAAATGTGTCTTATTGACGTGAGTTTAGCGGTTATTGATCTTACAAAATGTGTCTTATTGACGTGAGTTTAGCGGTTATTGATCTTACAAAATGTGTCTTATTGACGTGAGTTTAGCGGTTATTGATCTTACAAAATGTGTCTTATTGACGTAAGTTTAGCGGTTATTGATCTTACAAAATGTGTCTTATTGACGTAAGTTTAGCGGTTATTGATCTTACAAAATGTGTCTTATTGACGTGAGTTTAGCGGTTATTGATCTTACAAAATGTGTCTTATTGACGTAAGTTTAGCGGTTATTGATCTTACAAAATATGTCGTATTGACGTAGGTTTAGCGGTTATTGATCTTACAAAATGTATCTTATTGACGTGAGTTTAGCGGTTATTGATCTTACAAAATATGTCTTATTGACGTGAGCTTAGCGGTTATTTATCTTACAAAATGTGTCATCACGACAGTATTCAAACTAAAAATCATTCAATAACATAAAAAAACGTACTTTTTGTCGTTGGGTGATCGTTTGTACCGATGTATGATGCGAGCGTGCCTGTAGTAGGCCTTCTCTGCGGGGAATGTGAGGTCACAAAGGGGGCAGCCATATTGTCCATCCGGTAAAACGTTTGGGGGTTCATCCTGGAAAATATCATACCTATATACGATTCCATTCCTCTATCTATACTAATATAACTAAATGAGTTGCTACTTGACAAAGCCTATTATACCATCGATGAATTTTTGAATAATATAATAATAATATGTGTGGACATCTCACACAACGCCATCTAGCCCCAAACTAAGCAAAGCTTGTGCTATGGGAACCAGATAACTGATACAATACTTAGATACTTTTTTGTTTGTAAATACATATATAGAATATAATATGACACGCAGACACAGAACAAACACCTAGGTTCATCACACAAATGTTTGTCCTGAGGGGGAATCGAACCCACAATCCACAGTTCAGAAGGCAGGGCTACTACCAACTGAGCTATCGGGCCAGAATGATAAAGATATTAAGTGATAATTGTGATTTTCATCCTTAGATTTGAGGATCTTTATATTATCTATTTTATTCCATGTTGACATTTTGCATTAATTGTATTATTTGTTTATAAAGGATTCGCTTCCCCACCTATCTGGCTATATAAAGGGACCGCTCGGTGTACTACGGATCATTCTTGCTCCGGACACGGCGCGGTGCGCATGCTGAAGGCCTATAGTTATATAGTTTGCCCGCCATGCCTAACTACCTTGAGCCTATAAATATATTACAAAAGTAACGTTCCACACTTCATAGATTAATTAATAATATTGCTTATTTATATTAGGTCTTTACCTATGAAATTGCCGTTTTGTTTGAAAAAAGTTAAAGTATTTTTTTTTCGAACTTATTTATTTCTTTTATTCAAAGTAATCACCCCTGCAATCAATGCATCTTTGCCAATGCTGTGGCAGTTTATGGATGCCCTTCTTGAAAAAATCAGCAGGACGGGAGACAACAAACTCTTCAAAGGCGTTTTGTACTGCCTCTCGGGAATTGAATTTTTTTCCCGCTAAAAAGTTGTCCAAATTTTGGAAAAAGTAATAGTCAGTAGGCGCAAGATCTGGTGAGTATGGCGGATGAGGGAGAGCTTCCAAACCCAACTCATGCAGCTTAGAGACGGTCTGTTGTGCAGTATGGGGTCGCGCGTTGTCGTGAAGTAGCAGTGGAGACGACCGATTGACCAAAGCTGGTTGCAGACGTGCGAGTTTCGCCATCATTGTGGTCAGTTCTTCAATGTACACATCTGCAGTAATGCTCTCGCCGTTTTGTAAAAAGCTATGATGAATCACACCAGCACTAGACCACCAAACTGTGACCATCACCTTTCTAGGGGTCATTTTTCGTTTTGCACATTGCTTTGGTACCGAACCAGGATCTAACCAACTTTCTGAGCGCTTTCGATTGTAAAAAAGAATCCATTTTTCGTCGCACGTAACAATTCGGTTCAAAATTCCTTCATTTCTGTGCCTGTTAAGCAGCGCAAGGCAAGTCTCGACGCGTACGTTGCGCTGGCGATCGTTAAGTTCGTGGGGCACCCATCTATCAAGCTTTTTTATCTTGCCAATCTGTCGCAAATGGACCAATATTGTTTTGATGCTAACATCAAAAGCTGCTGCCAGCTCAGCTGTAGATTGAGATTCATCAGCTTCCACAATCGCCTTTAATTCATCATTGTTGACCAAAGTTTCCGGACGACCACGAGGTTCATTTTTCAAGTCAAAATTCCCAGAACTTAACCGAGCAAACCAATAACGGGTTGTACGTTCGTTTGTACAGTTCTCTCCGTAAACGTCGTTGATGTTACGTGTCGTTTGTGCCGCGTTGGTGCCACGACGGAACTCATATTCCATAATTACACGAAATTTCAAAGTTTCCATTATGAGGAAAAATGTTGAAATGTAATGAAAATACAACGCTAATCAATAAACAAAAGACTTATATTGTAAATAGAATGTCATATTTTTAAAACAAAATTAATTTGAATTTAGAATGCATAGCCAATCAAAACTTTTTTTTGTTTGAAAAAGTCTGTACGGCAATTTCATAGGTAAAGACCTATTATTACTTATATTTTACTAGGTGGTAGGACTTTACTGCAAAGTTCGTCTAGGTAGGTACCACCGCTTTGCGAGTTATTCTGCCGCCAAGCAATAGTGCGCAAGCACTGCTGTGTTCCGGTTTGAAGGGCACTGTAGCTAGTGAAATTACTGGACAAATGAGACTTTATGATCTGATCTCACAGTTTAGTAATCTTATTACTAGATTGTGCTGATGTCTCTGGATGACGTGCGCAGTGCAGTGTCACGCGAACCTCTATACTTTAGAGTTCCGAGTGACACTGCAGCTGATATGGGCAGCCGTGTCGTTTAACATCAGGCGAACGGCTAGCTCGTCACGTCATTCCTAAACATAAAAAAAAAAGTATTATGGATTGAGAATGCTCACCCGATGCGTGGTTGCTTTGTGCATTTCCAATGTTTTTTCCGATGAAAGTTTGTGCCCGCAAATGGTACAGAGATACTTCCCGCTGTGACGGTATCCCATGTGGGTTTTGTACGCGGAGTAACTTCTAAAATATCAATACAATACAATACAATACAATGCAATGCAATGCAATGCAATGCAACGCAATGCAATGCAATGCAATGAAGTGCAATGCAATGTAATACAATGCAATACAATACAATACATAATGACAGGCCTGATAGCTCAGTTGGTAGTGGCTCTGCCTTCTGAACTGTAGGTTGTGGGTTCGATTCCCGCCCAGAACAAACATTTGTGTTATGAACATAGGTGTTTGTTCTGTGTCTGGGTGTTATATTGTATTCTATGTATGTATTTACAAACAAAAAGTATCTAAGTATTGTATCAGTTATCTAGTTCCCATAGCACAAGCTTTGCTTAGTTTGGGACTAGATGGCGTTGTGTGAAATGGCCACAAATATTATTCATTTATTTATTATTTATACAATACAATACAATACAATACAATACAATACAATGCAATACGATACAATACAATACTTTAGTGAAAACCAACTAGGATAAACCATCTAATAACTGACCACTTTAGTGCACTGGCCAGTTCGTTTTAGTTCGTGTTAGTTTTCATACGGTAAAAATTGTGAACTAATATTTTTTTTATGTTTTGGCTCCACACTTTTGTGTATTTAGCCAGTGTCAAGCAATTGATAATTTATCAAATTAATGATATTGCACGCAGGTATGTGTCAAGTCACAGTCGAAGTCGTCAAGTCATAGTCTAGTCAAAGTCATACTCCTAGTAAAGTGGTGGCAACTTTACTTGAAGCTTCTATGGAGTTTTGGAAACAACACGAAAAGATACGTTTCACCATCATTATACCATTTTCCCACACTCAAGCCTGTAATCCAGCACTTAACGAATAGAATGCCACCAATCTTATGTACTAACACTGAAAATAACACAAGTTTTGGAAAATAATACAATGCGGTAACGCGATCTTTTTCGTATTTCAAAACTCCCCTAGGCAATGTTGTCTCTAAAGTATTCTGTGCCAAAGCAATAAAAACGTAAACTCACCTAAAAGTGGCGTCGCAGGGCTCACATTTGTATTTCACACCTTTATGTTGATGATAGTGATTTATCATGGAATCTCTGCAGCAAAATGATACAAGGTATATTTTAATTTAAAATTTGAAATACACACACTCAATAAATTAAAAAAAAGGATTTGAATGAGCACAACTTTATAATAAAATACCCTCGCATATTAAAAAAATATATTCATTTAACGAATTCAAGAAACAATTGACTCAATACCTAACGACGGATGAGTTGCCGAAGTAAACATTTTAAATTATAATAATAATAATAATATATATACGTCATCTAGCCCCAAACTAAGCAAAGCTCGTACTATGGGAACCAGATAACTGATACAATACTTGGATACTTTTTGTTTGTAAATACATACATAGAATACAATATAACACCCAGATACAGAACAAACATCGATGTTCATCACACAAATGTTTGTCCTGGGTGGGAATCGAACCCACAACCCGCAGTTCAGAAGGCAGGGTCACTACCAACTGAGCTATCAGGCCAGTCAATTATATCGTGTTGAAATGTAATGTTACTTAAGCACGTATTTATATTTACGTTACTATATCTACATTATTTAAAGTGACGACCAATGTACTTGTATAGAATTCTTTAAGTCTAACTATGTTCTCATGGAAGTGACTTTATTGTCTTATTTGAGAATAAATTTCTTTAAACCTAAACCTAAATTTAAAAAAGTAAAATATATCGCCATTTTTTGGTGGCCGCCATCTTGGATTTGATTAATAAGGCTATAAGGGTACACCTTCATTATTTAAAGTGCCGATGAATGTACTTGTATAGAATTCTTTAAGTCTAACTATGTTCTTATGGAAGTGACTTTTTTGTCTTATTTGAAAATAATTTTATTTAAACCTAAACCTAAATTTAAAATGTAAAATAGATCGCCATTTTTTGGTGGCCGCCATCTTGGATTTGATTAATAAGGCTGTAAGGGTACACCTACATTATTTAAAGTGCCAATGAATGTACTTGTATAGAATTCTTTGAGTCTATGTTCTTATGGAAGTGCCTTTTTTGTCTTATTTGAGAATAAATTTCTTGAAACCTAAACCTAAATTAAAAAAAGTAAAATAAATCGCCATTTTAAGATGGCAGCCATCTTGGATTTGAAATGTATCATAGATAGATAGAAAATTATTTAATGCGCAAACAACAACAATAGAAGGTACATAGACGAACTTAATGCTATAGAGCATTATCTTCCAGTAAACCCTGGTGTATTGTCATACATATTGTCATGAATCATAGTGTATAGTATTCTACTAGTTAATAATTTGATACAGGGAGTTGTGAAAAAATGACAGCTTCTGTGGTCTGGTGGTTGACCATGTCAGCTAACCCGGAGGCAGCGGGTTCGATTCTCGCAACAGTACATGTGCACAAAAAAAAAGCGCAAATATAAATTCTGAGTCTGGGTGTTGTGGGAGCATGGGCCTCGTAGTGCCTGGGTTTTTTTTATGTTAAGGAATGACGTCACGAGCTAGCCGTTCGCCTGATGTTAAACGACACGGCTGCCCATATCAGCTGCAGTGTCACTCGGAACTCTAAAGTATAGAGCTTCGCGCGACACTGCACTGCGCGCGTCATCCAGAGACATCAGCACAATCTAGTAATAAGATTACTAAACTGTGAGATCAGATCATAAAGTCTCATTTGCCCAGTAATTTCGCTAGCTACAGTGCCCTTCAAACCGGAACACAGCAGTGCTTGCGCACTACTGCTTGGTGACTGAATAACTGGCAAAGCGGTGGTACCTACCTAGACGAACTTTGCAGTAAAGTCCTACCACCTAGTAAACCTGGGTCCCTAGACACAGGAAATCCTAGTTAGGGTCCAGGATCTATGTATGTGATCGTTGGGCGTTAATATTATAGCTCACCTGTAGATTGTGGTCATGGGACATAGCTTACATCTGCAGATCAGCTCATGTGTGTCCATATGTTTAATTATAGACCTCCTATGTCCATATCGGATGCCACATATTGGGCAAATTATATCACCATTGGTCTGTGGAAGAAAAATTTAATGGAGGTCATACATAAATTACGTCACACGTTAAGGGGGACAGAGGGGGGTTGACGAAGTGTAATATTGTGTGACAAGGGGCGGGGAGGGGTCTCAATAGAAGGGGTGAGAATAAAAAGGGTTTAATTGATTATTTTCACAAAATGACTTATGGGTATCGTTAGATTCAGCGTGAAATTATCTTCAATAATACATTCTCAAAATACCGAATTGAGGCTTAAATCTCGAGATTTTCAGTCTAAAAACGGTTTATCTGTCACAGGAATACACTTCGCTTAGCATAAAAACATTATTATATTTATATTATTACCTATATCATATTTTTACATTAATTGTATGTATTAGTATTATATTCAGTATTTCAAGCAACTGAAACTTACATAAACCTTTTCTATTACCTTATAAGCACTCTACATTAAAATGCCGCCGTTGAAGTTTAAAGTCAATTTTCTCGAAACTAAAAATTTGTCAGTTAAACCCTTTTTATTCTCAACCCTTCAATTATTGTGACATCAAATATTTTCAAAATATAATCTACTAGTTGCGCCCCGCGGTTTCACACGCGGATAAAAGGTATTTTAATTATTTGCTTATCCCACGGGAAAATTTCACTTTTCCGGGATAAAATGTAGCCTATATGTTAAACCAGTGTATAAGCTATCTTGGTACCGAATTTCATTCAAATCCATTCAGCCGTTTGAGCGTGAAGAAGTAACAAACATACACACAAACACATACATACAAAATTTCACCTTTATAATATTAGATACGTATAAAATTTAAAGCCCTAACTGACTGACTGAATAATAATAATATTAATAATATGTGTGGACGTCTCACACAGCGCCATCTAGCCCCAAACTAAGCCAAGCTTGTACTATGGGAACCAGATAACTGATACAATACTTAGATACTTTTTGTTTGTAAATACATACATAGAATACAATATAACACCCAGACACAGAACCAACACCTATGTTCATCACACTAATGTTTGTCCTGAGTGGGAATCGAACCCACAACCCACAGTTCAGAAGGCAGGGTTACTACCAACTGAGCTATCGGGCCAGCCGAATGAATGACTAATATATAAACGCACAGCCTAAACCATGGTCCTAGAGACTTGAAATTTTAAGGGTGTGTTCTTTGTAAAGTGTAGGTATCAACTAAGGATTTTTCAAAATTCCACCCCTAAGAGGGTGAAATGGGTGGTCGAATTATCTATGAAAAAATTTCTTTTTCGTATCCGGCCCTATACATATAAAAGAATTTATATATATATATATATATATATATATATATATATGTCTATAAAAAGTCTATATATATATAAAAGAAAGTCGTGTTAGTTACACTATTTATAACTCAAGAACGGCTGAACCGATTTGGCTGAAAATTGGTGGGGAGGTAGCTTAGAACCAGGAGACGGACATAGGATACTTTTTATCCGGTTCGACCGCGTTTTAATAATTCACCCGTGCGAAGCCGGGACGGAGCAACTAGCATTTTATATTTATGTATTACAATACAAAATTGTTAATTTTATTAACTTCTAAATGTAACATTGCAAAATATCTTGCACTTGGTAGGGGGGTCTCACAATTGAAGGGGTGAGAATAAAAAGGATTTAACTGATTTTTTTGACAAAATGACTTATGGGTGTCGTTGGATTCAGCGTGAAATTATCTTCAATGATACATTCTCAAAATACCGAAATGATGCTTAAATCTTGAGATTATGAGTCTGAAAACGGTTTATCTCTCACAGGAATACAGTTTGCTTAGCATAAAAACATTACTATATTTGTTTATTATATTATATTTTTACAGTAATTGTATGAATTAGTACTATATTTGTTATTTTAAATAGAATTAAAACATTTTCAAGCAACTGAAACTTACATAAACCTTTTCTATTACCTTATAAGCACTCTACATTAAAATGACGCCGTTGACGTTTAAAGTCAATTTTCACGAAACTGTCAATTTGTCAGTTAAATCCTTTTTATTCTCAACCCTTCAAATGTGACCAGTTGTGACAAGGACGGGTGAGGGGTCAAGAGGTTCAAAAAATGAAATGTATGTAACGTCATTTATAGGCCCCATAGGGACTATATTATACACCGCAAAATAATTAATAGTACATGTTTTTATAATGTAATTTTAATTTAATTTGTAATTTTTACTAGGTGGTAGGACTTTACTGCAAAGTTCGTCTAGGTAGGTACCACCGCTTTGCCAGTTATTCTACCGCCAAGCAGTAGTGCGCAAGCACTGCTGTGTTCCGGTTTGAAGGGCACTGTAGCTAGTGAAATTACTGGGCAAATGAGACTTTATGATCTGATCTCACAATTTAGTAATCTTATTACTAGATTGTGCTGATGTCTCTGGATAACGTGCGCAGTGCAGTGTCACGCGAACCTCTATACTTTAGAGTTCCGAGTGACACTGCGACTGATATGGGCAGCCGTGTCGTTTAACATCAGGCGAACGGCTAGCTCGTCACGTCATTCCTTATCATGAAAAAAAAAATAAAAATGTAATGTGACGAGTTAACCGTTCACCTGTTAAGCGACACAGCTGCTCATATCAGTTGCAGTGTCACTTGGAACTTTTCGCGTGACACTGCACTGCGCACGTCATCCTGAGACATCAGCACAGTCTGGTAATAAGATTGCTCGACTGTGAGATTATGTCATAAAGTCTTAATTGCCCAGTAATTTCACTAGCTAGTGCCCTTCAAACCGCAGCGCACTACTGCTTGGCGGCAGAATAACTGGCAAAGCGGTGGTACCTACCTAGACGATCTTTGCAGAAAAGTCCTACCACCTAGATGAAACATCAAAAACTTACGTGCAACGTTTTCATATGGCTGTCCAATAGTTTCTGGTATGGAAACAGTCTGTAACAGATCTCACATTTATATTCAGCATCCATGTAACTCTGCGATATCTTCCTATTCTCGAAAGCTTCTCTCATCTTCTCTTCCGTGTTTAGATACTCGATATCAAACACCGACTCGTATTGGATATCGTTTTTGAGTTTAGTTTGTAAAGTCATAAGTAAGATTAGGGTCCTTTTTTTGGATTTTGATGACCCTGGAGAGAAAAAGTAAGTTTTATGATCATGAATAACGCGAAGTCAGACATAGGCTTTTTGTGGCAGCCTCTGTGGTGTGGTGGTTGAACAGGTCGGCCGGGGTTTGATTCCCGCGGCAGGACAAGTATTTGTGCACAAAAAAAAGCGCAAATACTTGTTGTGTCTGGGTGTTGTGAGCATGGTCCTCGTAGTTCCTGGGTCTCAGACCCACGGAATCCTAGTTATGTGATGTGTTGGGCGTTATTATTATTATTTGTAATATATAAACAATTTTGACTTAGTTGAACGTTATTAATAAAAATATTTTTGATATTTGCACCTTAAAATAAAAAAAATATGATTTTAAATCAGCATATTATTATTAGTAATAGTGGTAAAATGTTTTTTGAAATTTTACCAAGATTTTTTTTAAATTGTACTCTACATTGAGGAGTTGAAAAATCTGCGTTGGTAGTAAGTAGTTGGTAGTTGCCTTCTGAACTGTGGGTTGTGGGTTCCATTCCCACCCAAAACTAACATTTGTGTGATGAACATCGATGTTTGTTCTGTGTCTGAGTGTTATATTGTATTTTGAAAAATCTGCGTTGGTAGTAACCTTGCCTTCTGAACTGTGGGTTGTGGGTTCGATTCCCACCCAAAACTAACATTTGTGTGATGAACATCGATGTTTGTTCTGTGTCTGGGTGTTATATTGTATTCTATGTATGTATTTACAAACAAAAAGTATCTAAGTATTGTATCAGTTATCCGGTTCCCATAGTACAAGCTTTGCTTAGTTTGGGGCTAGATGGCGCTGTGTGAAATGTCCACATTATATTATACAACATTATGGGTCTATAATAATAATAACGCCCAACGATCACATACATAGATCCTGGACGCTAACTAGGATTCCCTTAAGGACTCAGGAACTACGACCATGCTCCCACAACACACAAACACAGAACAAGTATTTGCGCTTTTTTCTTTGCTCAAATACTTGTCCTGCCGCGGGAATCGGACCCGCTGCCTCCGGATTATGAACCGACCTGCTCAACCACCACACAGAGGGTGTATAATAATAATAATAATATGTGTGGACATCTCACACAACGCCATCTAGTCCCAAACTAAGCAAAGCTTGTACTATGGGAACCAGATAACTGATACAATACTTAGATACTTTTTGTTTGTAAATACATACATAGAATACAATATGACACCCAGACACAGAACAAACACCTGTGTTCATCACGCAAATGTTTGTCCTGAGTGGGAATCGAACCCACAACCCACAGTTCAGAAGGCAGGGCTACTACCAACTGAGCTATCGGGCCAGTCTAAAATATACACACCAGTTATGTAGCACCACAGTCGTTTCAGCACAAACTCTGAGATCTTCTTGTCGAGACAGCTGATAATGAATGGCTTATCTATGACCCCGCCGCAGGGCGCTTTCATCTCGCCGCAAGACTCCAATTTCGTCTTCACCATCGCTTTTAACCTGTTTAAATAAAAAAAAACGAGTGTGCTTTAAACCACACGACTGAAGTAAAACTTCTTTAGCTCCATCTATCGGCCGGTATAACTTTGTTTAATGTTAATGTCGCCATCTTGACAATTGAAGGGTTGAGAATAAAAAGGGTTTAACTGTCAAATTGACAGTTTCGAGAAAATTGACTTTAAACGTCAACGGCGTCATTTTAATGTAGAGTGCTTATAAGGTAATAGAAAAGGTTTATGTAAGTTTCAGTTGCTTTAAAATGTTTTAATTCTATTTAAAATTACTAAATATAGTAGTAATCCATACAAAGTATAGTAATGTTTTTATGCTAAGCGAACTGTATTCCTGTGACAGATAAACCGTTTTTAGACTCAAAATCTCGATATTTAAGCCTCATTTCGGTATTTTGAGAATGTATTATCGTAGATAATTTCACGCCGAGTTTAACGATACCCATAAGTCATTTTGTGAAAAAATCAGTTAAACCCCTTTTTCATCTCACCCCTTCTATTGTAAATTGTCATTTTACCGGACATACCAACCCACCAAATTTAAATTTAACTTCAGCTAAACTAAATTAAAATATTTCCGTCTTTTTCATTTCCCCATTATCAGAAGAGTACCGCCATACTTTAAGTTTACTTTAGTTTTGGAGAATGCGACACAGAATCGACACCAATGGATATCTAAGTGATGGTTCAAATTTCATCTTACGTAGCGAAGCGAACGGAAGATTAAAATTTAAAAAATGAAACTTTTGTATTACTATGTTGGTATGTCCGGTAAAATTACAATTTACAATCGTCAAGATGGCGACATTAACATTAAACAAAGTTATACCGGCCGATAGATGGAGCTAAACTAAAGAAGTTTTACTTCAGTCGTGTAGTCTAAAGCACACTCGTTTCTTTTTTAAATTGCATCTCACATTATTAGATTTTAATAAATAACTAAACTTTCGACTCTTACCTTTCTATGTTACAAACTCCATCCCTCTGCTCGATGATGCTTACACAATTTTCTCGTATTTTATCCAATTCCGCACTAACATATTTCAGTTTAGGTATCACACCTTTACATTTCACAGTCTTTGTATAATTCTTTATATCCTCTTGAATCTCCCTCTTCGATAGATTCTTTGGCGCATTAGAAACTGCTGCATCTGGCAATGATAATCTGGACAAATCTGTCAGAGCGGTTTTCTCCCAATTTTTATACACTGCACCCAATTCATCGTCTATATTTTGTAATATGGACATTACGTCACCATCTAATTTTATATCCTTTTCTAACGCTACCTCATCTCCTATATCTTCCTCGCTTTCACTGTCAGTTGTGTCATTCCGACATTTTTCTTTTTTATCTCGAAGAACTTTTCTCTTATTACTCTCAAGCTTTTGTTTAACATCTGTCAAAAGTTCATCGTCGGAAATTGATGGGGATCTTTTTCTTTTTCTATTCTGGTTTGATTTACCTTTGTCACTAACATTTTCTATACTTCTATCTTTATTAGTAACAATTTCTTTCCTTTTATCTTGGTCATTAAGATTTGTTTTCGTTTTAGCTTTGTCACTAATGCTTTCTTTTCTTTTATCTTTTTTCCTATTTTCTTTACTTTTGTCACTAACTTTTTCCATACTTTTATCCTTGTCTTTAATATTTTCTTTTCTTCTATCTACATTACTAACATTTGATCTCCTTTTACCTTTGTTCCTAACATTTGGTTTCCTTTTATCTGTGTCACTATCATCTATATCACTTATATCAGTTAATAAATCATTTATTTCATAGTTCTCATCATCAATTAAGCTGCCATCATCATTTAGATCAACAGTTTCTACATCACTATCATCTTGAGTTTTTATTGTTGAGCTTTTCGTATCTTTGTGATTTTTAATATATTTTTCTTTGCCTACAAGACGTTCTGTTGCAGTATTTGTCATGTTTTCAGTTTTAAGCGTTATAAATTCCTGTTGTTCCGCTAAAACGGTTTCGGAATTTTGTTCTACTTTGATGGTTTTGGTTTGGAATTCAATTTCATCTACTTTCTGCAAATATAATAGAGATTTTTTTATTATTATATTATTTTATTTATTATATACCACAGACTTCAGAGATTTATGAGCATAACTGCGCCCCGCGGCTTTACCCACGTAGTAAAAATTTTCCAAACGTTCCTAATTTTTTTCTTTGACAAGAACCTTCTCCTGACAATAATAAACACAACAAAAATAAAGAATTAGCGAAAAAGTTCCATCTGTTCACGCGTGATGCAATGACCAAAGGAAATAAAGGTTCATTTATATATATATATATATATATATATATATATATATATATGGTTACAGGAAAAATCATACTAGATCCATCCGTTAAGGGCGTGGAGTACCCATAATTTCTGACTTATTTCACTATGAAACACCCTAGCCTAAACTTAACCCTTTTCGAGATATTATACTTTTTCGATACTGCAGTCGCGACCTTTTCTCGCCCCCGGTACGGCGGACGAGGGCTCACGGGGGTTTTAGTGGGTTCGAGTCCCACATACCCCCTGCATTCAAAACTTCATACAAACTACCTCAAATACATAGAAAATGCATTACAAGTTGCGCCCGGCGGTTTCGATAAAAGTATTTTAATTATTTGCTCATCCCGCGGGAAAATATCACTTTTCCGGGATAAAATGTAGCCTGTATGTTAATCCAGTGTATAAGCTATCTTAGTGCCGAATTTCATTCAAATCCATTCAGCCGTTTGAGTGTGAAGGAGTAACAAACATATACACATACAAACTTTCGCCTTTATAATATTAGTGTGATAGTGGTGTCGATTCTGTGTCGTATTCTCTAAAACTAAAGTAAACTTAAAGTATGGCGGTACTCTTCTTATAAAGGGGAAATGAAAAAGACGGAAATATGTTAATTTAGTTTAGCTTTGGAGTATGTGACACAGAATCGACACCAGTGTGATGTGATCATTCACAAAACCAAACAGCGCCATCTAGAAAAATTTTGGAATTAGATAAATAGATAGAGAACTCTTTACTGTCTGACCAATGAAGTACAAAATCAGGAATGATTATAATTAGAATATATAATAGACTATATATAATATATATGACTATAATAGAATTAGGTGGAATTTACTAGGTGGTAGGACTTTACTGCAAAGTTCGTCTAGGTAGGTACCACCGCTTTGCCAGTTATTCTGCCGCCAAGCAGTAGTGCTGCTGTGTTCCGGTTTGAAGGGCACTGTAGCTAGTGAGATTACTTGGCAAATGAGACTTTATGATCTGATCTCACAGTTTAGTAATCTTATTACTAGATTGTGCTGATGTCTCAGGATGACGTGCGCAGGGCAGTGTCACGCGAAACTCTATACTTTAGAGTTCCGAGTGACACTGCAGCTGATATGGGCAGCTTTGTCGTTTAACATCAGGCGAACGGCTAGCTCGTCACGTCATTCCTTAACATAAAAAGGTGCTTACGTTTTCACTATCAGCAACCTCCAAGTCTCCATCGCAGAAGTTGTAGATATTGTTGGTGTCCGAAGATATCCAGTAACCGAGCGTGGTTGGAGGCAAGAGCGTGTAGAGAGTACCAATTGGCTTCTTATCCTGAAAAGTAGAAATATAATACTTATTCACTTTTCGTATTCACGTCTATGAAAATAACCTGGTATCCCTAACTTAGTAGTTTTTAACTAGCAACTTCTTTCCTTCTTGTCGTCGAAGGCGGTTCGTTTTTGTTGTAAATATATACATAGAATACGATATAACACCCGGACACAGAACAAACATTGAAGTCCATCACACAAATGTTTTTCCTAGGTGGGAATCGTATAACATCTGCGAATTTAGTCGAAGGATCCCTAATCGCGGAGAGCGGCCCGGAGTACAAGTACCGGCTCGCGAGCGGCCAGTCTGCAAATACCGGCCGAGCGTGAATGCTGTCTCGTGATATATCCTTTGGCTAATTCGAAATTGATGAGTTATTGTATCTATATACATTATTAATACTTGATCTCGAAATTTAGTACGCTTTATGTTTGTAACGTATTTATTTTCCTGTTACCTTACTGAAGTCGTCAAAGTGCGACAATCGAACCCACAACCCATAGTTCAGAAGGCAGAGATTATCAGCCGAGATGATTGAGTAAATACAACACTATTTGACAAGATATTGCATTGGCGTAGAACGAGGCATATCCCGCTTCCTTCCTACAATCCGAAAAATGTAGTGCTTTATGCATCCTTCTCAGCTGATTCTAAAACTCTAAATAAAAAAGGTAATAGCTGATTATTAGTATTCAAATATCTAGCCTAGATTCCCTATAGATGAGTGTTTTGGTTCACCCTTACACCTACAGGATTAGACTCTCCCAACTGAGCTATGGTTGCATTCCCCTGTGGCTGCAAAATGTTTAGGACTATATTTTAGTACCAAATAAACCGCCATAGCGACATCTACATCCCGGTGTATGGGAACATTCAAAGTTCATAGTTCAACTGACTGACTTCTTGGTTTATGGCTTCTGTGACTAGTTAAGTTCATAGTCCAAGGCAAGTTTAAAACACAGAAATGATAGCAATTTACAAAACAAATGACTTACAACTGATTTATTTTTCTTCCATTTTTGATATATTTTAATAGCCATTATACATTTATTTCTAAAATTGTACATCCTTTTCAACATGTGTTCACATTCCGTGCAATACCGGGCCCTGAGGCTTTCCATCTGAAAAAAGTAAATAATGTGTCAGGGATTGGCCATTAACATGAGACCCTAAAGGGGTGAGGAGCTTTAGAAAAGATGATAATGAGGTGGTGCGAGTAAATATGCTAAACACCCCAATCACTTAGGTTGTGGGGCTGACATATTCTTTCTTAATTCCCATTATCAGGCATGTTCCTTTCTATGGTGCGGGTGATTTTATATCCTTTAGCTATTTATATTAATTAAACAACATTTTACAAGGCACAGTAGTATTTATTCTTTACTTTCCAATCGTAACTAAGTCATGGAGGGTAATTCGCAATAATCAAATTTTATGCTACCTTCGTCTTATAATCGTATTTATAATATTACATAACAGGTGACTCCAAGGAAAACTAGGGTTCACTGAATAAATATATATTTTGAATTGGTGCATTGTAATTGGTTAAACTACAACATGTACTGGTGGAGAGACGACTGAGGAGGCCAGAGCGACGCGGTCACCGGGTTCAATAATTTCTGCCGCATTAGCATTCTGTGCCCCTACAAGGTGTAAACAAACCCAACTTATTATTATTATTATTGTTTAATAGACAAGCAATATGACTGCTGATGTGTCTACATCCACAGTGTTGGATTCACTTTCAATGTTCATCCTTGTAACAGAGATAGTTTATTTGTTCGTAACCAGTTGTCGAGTCTGTTCTTAAAGTTATTCACAGAGGTGGCAGCAATGACCTCTTCTGGTAGCCTGTTCCAGTTGTGAACCACTCTATTACCGAGGAATTGATGTGCAGTGTTTGTCCTAGCTGTTGTGTGATTAATTAAAAGTGAGTAACTTATCAAAACCTTGTCAATAATAAATGAGCAATGAATTTTTTTTTATAACATTCATATGCTTCAGTTTTAGTCACCACTTCACTAGCAACCTCTCTCGTCCCTCTTCACTTCAATTGTTATACCTACATTATTATATAGGAGCTTCTGCCCGTGACTTCGCCTACATGGCCTATAGGAAATGAAGAATTTTTCATAGATAATTAAGCCACAAAAAAACTCTAACTTAGTGGATAACTACACTTTACAAAGAACACAGCTTCTAAATTTCAAGTCTATAGGACCAGCGGTTTAGGCGGTGTCGATATATATAAGTCAGTCAGTTATATGCTTGGATTTGCCAATTAAAGTTTTATACCATCCAGAGTGGCGGTTGTTTACCTTGGAACAAAACACTAAAATTTATCTTCATTAAACCTTCTTATTGGCAACATAATAAGTGGTTAATAACATCAATATTAAACAATCAATTTCTAAATCTCTATGCTTAATTTTTTTTTATACAATTACATTAATTATATGAATTAATCATCAAATCCTTTTACCTACACTCCAAGCTAAGTGTTATTCAAATCTATTCAGTAATTTTGTCATGAAACCCACATAAACAAACAAACATACACGCAATATTGCTAGGCGTTATAGGCTACTATGAAAAATAATGCATATTATTCTTTTATATTAAACCGCAAAAGGACTGTTGCATACGACAATACAAAAGAGGATAAATTATTAAAAACAATTAACTTACAGAATAATCACACAATTCATCATGGTATTCTGATAGCACTCTTTTTACAGCTACAAACTTTCTATCAGTGCGCAAGCAGATTAAACAAATCTCCATTTCTATTAGCAATTATACAGTAAACGTGTTTAGATCTATATTTTGAATTATTTCATCTGAACATTCTGAAATACCTAAATAAATAAAAATCTCAACAAAACACTTTTGCACAGAGTAAAGATAAATTCGTGAAAAATAGTGTTCTGTGTTGTGGTAGGATAGATACAAAAACCAAAGAGTATATGTAATCAAAATTTTAATTCCTATAAAAAAAAACCGTGTTTTCCATACCAACAGGAACAAGCTCATAGTATACTGTATAGTAAATTTAAAAAATCTAATCTTTAACTTTATGATATTAGTTACATTACAGTAGGGTCTTGGCTTCACTAAGTTATGGAGACTTTATAAAACATTTATCAAACGTTTTAGCGCTATCGAGCGTTTATGAATAACACTTTTTGGAAATTTCACTTTTTCTTATAAAGCCTCGATAACTTTTTATGAATAACTATAAATATCGTGTTTGCAGGGAAACGTGGTCCGAGTGAGATAGTAACTAGAGAGCCATTTGTTTTTTTCTGTATGTAGTGACCATGTTATTGGGAGTATAATAAACAGTTATTTAAAAAAATTGTTTGAGTTCTGACAGCAGCTAAAGTCAACTTAAAATTGTTTGTGGAGCATATTTTATACTGTAAAGACCAATAATATCTAATGTAATATAAAATATTAAAGACCAAATGACAATGCAAATGCACAGACCTTTTCGAACAACCATTATTTAAAATTAAGTTCATTCATACATTCTCATTCATTCGGTTCACATTCCTTCATTCTATTAATTTGTGTCCCTATATTTACTATACGCTTTGGTCACTATATATAATAACGTAGTGGTTATATGCTCTTTGATATAATATAGAATTGTGTATTATGTATGTTTGTTGCTCGGGAGAAGTAATAGTATTCTGTGGTTTGTTGTGTTTGCTGCTTTTTGGTGTTGCGTTGTTTATAGCTGCTAGTAGTTGTGCATAATAGTATAATTTGTGGCGCATGTTATAATAGCTTGTATTCCAAATCCGGTTGTTTTTATTGATAGATATCACCGAGAAAGTTATATACTCAATTCTTGAGAGGTTATGCGATTTTTTCGGTCGCAGCTAGGAGTATAGTGTTCTCTTCTGGGAAGACATTTGTGCAATATGTAATAAATAGTTGTCGTCATAGAGTAATTTATAAACAGGAGCTCGTCTGTAAAAATGTCGAGAATCACGAAAATCTGTGTAGTCTGCTTGCGCGCAGACAGAAAGCTTAAAATTATTAATGAGAGACTATCAGACTTTCATGTTGAGATGTGTGATTATGCCGTAAGTATTAGCTCTAACCCCTGGTTCTGGTTTTATTATAGTATTTAATATTAGCCATTGCCGACCGGGGCATTGCTGGCACCAGTAGTGGATAAGGGGACTTTTTTTTCTAACTCACCATAACAGGCTTGCTATATAATATTTGACAATTTAATATAACTAGTGAAGTACTTTGAATAATCTCATTTTCACTTGTAAATGTGCTAAAAATAGTAAGTAAAATTCAATATCACTATCAAATTCTTTTGACTTATTTGTATGATAAGGCTGTCTGTTGTTCTACCACTATTTGTTTGGTGTTATGTCCATGGTACCTTGTTCAATCAAATATTGTAGTTTTTTTTAATGGTAAAATGGGCATGCATTTGACAACAACTCACCTGATGGTAAGTGACAAAGTTGTTTAAGGTGGAGCATGCTTGCCCATGAGATGCCCATTCACTCTTGACTTAAAAAGACCCAGGTTATAACACTGTTGTTGGAAGAGCATTTCATTCCTTCGCCGTTTGGGCTATAAATGACTGCAAAATGCTTATTGCGGACTTGGGGTACACTAACTACGTAAGGATGTGATGAATCACCAAGTCTTGCAGTTCTAGATGGAAAAGAGATGTAGGAATGAGTTGATGAAGGGCATGCGCACACTCTCCAAAATGTAGCCAATAGAAGACAGACAGACCGGCAACCTTGGCTTGTTGTTCAAGTCTGAATTTTCCCTTTAAATAGTGTATCTTTGTTGATAAGCCTCTGAGCACATATTACATAATAATAATATAATAATTGAAGGGGTGAGAAAAAAAGGGTTTATCTGATTTTTTTCACAAAATGACTTATAGGTATCGTTGGATTCAGCGTGAAATTATCTTCAATAATACATTCTCAAAATACCGAAATGAGGCTTAAATCTCGAGATTTTGAGTCTAAAAACGGTTTATCTGTCACAGGAATACAGTTCGCTTAGCATATAAACATTATTATATTTATTTTATTATATTATATTTTTACAGTAATTGTATGAATTAGTACTATATTTAGTATTTTAAAATAGAATTAAAACATTTTCAAGCAACTGAAACTTACATAAACCTTTTCTATTACCTTATAAGCACTCTACATTAAAATGACGCCGTTGACGTTTAAAGTCAATTTTATCGAAACTGTCAATTTGTCAGTTAAACCCTTTTTAACCTCAACCCTTTAATTGTATTGTAATGTAGGATTTGTGGTATTTCAGGTGGAGGACACTGACTTTACCAACCCGCAATACTGCTTTGAGTGTGAACACTTGTTAAAGAAGATGTATAACTTCAAAGCTAAATGTGTGTTGGCCATTAAAGTATTAAGAGACTGGAAGAGAAGCAAATCTGCTGTAAGTATAAAGAAATAAATAAACTAGGTGGCAGAACTGTTCTGCAAAGTTTGTCTAGGTGGGTACCACTGCTTTACACAAGCATTACTGTGTTCTGGTTTGAAGGGCACTGTAGCTAGTGAAATTACTGGGCAAATGAGGCTATGACTTAATCTCATAGTCTAGTAATCTTATTACCAGACTTTGTTGATGTCTCAGGATGACATGCGCAGTGCAGTGTCATGCGAAACTCTATATTAACTATGTCTTAGATGTTTAGACTGTTGTTAATCTGCTGCAAATATTGAAGATACTAATTGTAATAATGATTTTTCACACACTCAAGTACTTTTTAACCCCCAACATAAAAACTTTCCTTTTTATTTTTTAACTAGTTGCGCCCTGCAGTTTCACCCGCGGATATAAAGTATTTTAATTATTTGCTCATCCCACGGGAGTATTTCACTTTTCCAGGATAAAATGTAGCCTATATGTTAATCCAGTGTATAAGCTATCTTGGTACCGAATTTCATCCAAATCCATTCAGCCGTTTGAGTGTGAAGGAGTAACAAACATACACATACACACACAAACACACATATAAACTTTCGCCTTTATAATATTAGTTTTTTTATTTTTATTGTTAGATAGGCTTGCGTTTCATCACCATCTCATTTGTGTTATTTAATACTTGATGTGGTCACACCTTTAAACTGTCAATTGTTTGGTTTTGTACATCCTATGTCTATGAGTTATGTTTTTCTTATAAATGTGATCAATAATTTATATTGCAGGGAAAAAAACCATTGGAACTTATATATACACTCCTGCCACCTCCTTCTCTAGGATTTTGTAGTAGTGATAAAACAAAAATATACATATTAAGGAAAATTGGTGTCGATGAATTAGATACAACAATGATTGAAGGGTCGAAATCGAATGGCTCTATCTCCCACAATACAGTTATTCCTAAGGAAACTGTAGTTGATTTGCAATATTATACTGATATAAACACTGAGGTGAGTTTTGTATAATACCACACTTCGCTAATATTTTTGACAGCCTCTGTGGTATGGTGGTTGAGCAGGTCGGCTCATAAACAGGAGGCGACGGGTTCGATTCCCACGGAAGTAAGTTGTACAATGGAAAAAGCGCGAACACTTTCTGTGTGTGGGTGTTGTGGGAGCATGCTCCTCGTAGTTCCTGCGTTCCTAGATATAGGGAATCCTAGTTTCAGGTGTTACTTATTTAATATTAAAAATAAGTATTAACTCTGCGATCCGCTCAACCGTTTGAGAACAAGAGTAACAAAAATCCATACATACAAACATTTGCGTATAAACATTTTTTTTTAATCGGTAAAGTGCCAAAAAAACTGGGGCGAATCAGCTAGTAATAAACATTCTCACAACGTTATCTCTCTCTCTCTCTTTATAGGAACAAGAACAAGAGAGAAATCTTGAGGATGGCATCAAATCAGACTACAAATGTGATGAAACAGATTTAGAGTTCAATGATCCCATTTACTTAAAAATTGAAGATTCAGCAAGTGATATTACATGTAATAACGATAATGATTTCCAAAGCGATGAAGCAGCAAGCGAAAATGACCTTAAAGTGCTTAATATAATTGGCAATTTAGGAGACAATATCAGTACGGACTTAGGATTAACCGATGATAATGAAAACACACATTCCGATGATAGTAATCAAAGCAAACTCAATAGGAATATTGAAAAAATTGAAACCGGTGCAATCAAAGGAAATAAAAGGTCATTAGCTGAATCAAATAACATTAGTTCTCAAGATGATGACGTAATGAAGAAAACTGTTAACAAACGGACAAGGACAAAGAAAATGACAAATTCTGTGAGTAGAAAACGTAAATCACTAACCAGTGATGATAATTGCGATGATGAAGAAACAATGTTTCAACCAGATGATGAAATTTCGAAAACTAATGTTAAAGGATTCTCTAAAGGAAGGTTTGTGTGTTGAATGTTTTTTTTGTTAATGTCATTTTTTTTAAATTTGATATGCAATAAAGTGTTGTTGTGTTGTATTATATTGTATTCTGTTGAACAACACACAAACACAAAATTTGTCACAGTATACAAAGTACCAACATTGTTATGATTTTCATTGCACAATATTATTATTTGACTGGCCCGATAGCTGTTGGTAGTATACCTGCCTTCTGAACTATGGGTTGTGGGTTCGATTCCCATCCAGGACAAACATTTGTGTGATGAACATCGATGTTTGTTCTGTGTCTGGGTGTTATATTGTATTCTATGTATGTATTTACAAACAAAAAAGTATTGTATCAGTTATCCGGTTCCCATAGTTCAAGCTTTGTTTAGTTTGGGGCTAGATGGCGCTGTGTGAAATGTCCTTAAATATTATTATATAGCCTTTATAATATTAGTGTGATTTATTTAGTTAAATAGTTACTTATCTTGTATCAGTTATCCGGTTCCCATAGTTCAAGCTTTGCTTAGTTTGGGGCTAGATGAAGTTGTGTGAAATGTCCTTAAATATTATTGTGGCGTGCTAGCCCACGAAAAAGTTTACATATCAGTTTAATAGAGAACTTTTCCAGCTAGTTGCTAGGGGCAACGAATGTTGTTGATATAGACTACATATTAGAGAAAATTTTATTTTCCGCATTTTGGTTTTTGTAAATATCTTTTTTATTAATATATCTTATACAAAGTCAATCGGCATATCATTAATTCAGCAAACCTATGGACCTCCTTCTATTACAACAAAAGTGTATCTAACTTCGCTTTACTGGTGACCTGTTTTGAACCGAAAGTCCACGTTTGCAGTAAATGTGTGTGATTTTGATTTTGTTGCTGATTGCGATAATTCTGATACTGATTCACATAAAAATGTCGCTCTCAACCGATAAGAACGAAGATGTTTGTCGTGTGGGCGTGCGAATTCCGCCGTTTTGGCCTGAAAAGCCGGCCATTTGGTTCGCGCAGATTGAGGGCCAATTCGCGATATCGAACATTACTACGGACAATACGAAGTTTTTCTACGTTATCGGCCAACTAGACCCGCAGTATGCTTCTGAGGTGGAAGATATAATCATCAACCCGCCCGACACCAACAGGTATGAAAAATTGAAGTCGGAACTTATCAAACGACTGTCCGCGTCACGAGAAAAGAAGGTCAAGCAATTACTTATGCACGCAGAACTTGGAGACCGTAAGCCATCTCAGTTTCTAAGACATTTGCAACATTTGGCTGGACCTGGAGTTCCCGAAGATTTTCTACGTACTATATGGACCAGTCGCCTACCAAGTAGCACGCAAACGATAATCGCTTCGCAGATGATGTCTTCACTGGAAGCGCTCGCAGATCTCGCTGACCGCATCCATGACGTTGTTTCGCCTACAGCGCACGTAGCATCAACATCAAGTGTCATGCCAGGAAGCTCTTTAGACGCCATGAACCAACAGATTGCTGAACTTACCAAACAAGTGCAAGCTCTAACTGCGCAGGTGAACCGGCATTCACGTGCACCGAATCGTTCAAACAAGAAAACGCGCGGTCGTTCTAGCTCCACACGATCACAGTCGAACTATAGAAAATTTCCTGTGTGCTGGTATCATAGTAAGTTCGGCAATGAAGCAAGTAAGTGCGTAAAACCATGCGACTACCATGCGGGAAACGCGAACAGCAGTCGGTAATGGCGACGACCGATTGCCAAACTTCCGGTCGCCTATTTGTCACGGACGGCGCTACGAAGATGCAGTTTCTCATCGATACTGGCAGTGACGTATGTGTCTTCCCCCGATCGGCACTCAAGGAACGTCGTGAGAAAACAAATTATGAGCTGTGTGCGGCAAACGGTACACCCATTTCTACTTACGGCTACGCTCATTTAGTGCTGAACCTAGGCTTGCGCCGTGACTTCACTTGGCGATTCATCGTAGCGGACGTTACAAAGGCCATAATAGGTGTAGATTTTTTATCATTTTACAACCTCATCGTGGATTGTCGAAATCAACGTTTAATCGACAACACTACAAGCCTTACGTCCCCAGCTTCACCTGCACAGTCAACTGGGAACATTTCATCGGTAAAAGTTATTTCTGGAAATTCCGTATATCATAACATACTAAGCGAATACCCTGAGATTACTAGACCTTCCGGTGTCCACCGTGTTCCGAAGCATAATACCATGCATCATATACAAACTACTGCAGGGCCGCCAATAAGCAGCACACCACGAAGACTAGCACCGGATAAATTAAAAATCGCAAAAGACGAATTTGCAGATATGTTGAGGAACGGAACAGCCAGACCTTCAAAGTCACCATGGTCATCACCACTTCATCTTGCGCCTAAAAAAGATAACGGCTGGCGTCCATGCGGTGACTACAGAATGCTCAACGCTAGAACCGTACCAGACAGCTATCCCATTCGGCACATACATGACTTTGCACATTGTCTCTCCGGCTGTCAAGTATACTCGGTTATCGATCTCGTAAAAGCTTATAATCAAATTCCTGTCTGCCCTGAGGATATTCCGAAGACCGCAATCACGACGCCGTTTGGTTTATACGAATTTCCGTTCATGACGTTCGGACTACGTAATGCCAGTCAAACGTTTCAACGATTTGTGGACGAGATGCTTAGGGGCCTTGAGGAGTTCTGCTTCCCGTTTCTGGACGATTTTTTGATCTTCTCACCTGATGAAGAATCACACAAGAAGCACCTTCATCTGCTCTTCAACAGACTCAAGGAATACGGCATGGTAATCAACACGAACAAGTGCATATTCGGTGTATCAGAGGTAACGTTTTTAGGACACAGCATCTCAGCAGCTGGGACTAAACCATTACCATCGAAGGTAGAAGCGGTTGCAAATTACCCACCACCGAAAACCGTCAGAGAACTGCGAAGATTCCTAGGAATGGTGAACTTTTACAGAAGGTTTATTCCTGACGCAGCGCGGCATCAAGCGCCTCTGAATGCACTGCTCACAGGATCAGTTAAAGGTTCACATCCCGTGCATTTATCAGAAGAAGCTACTAAAGCATTCATCACCTGCAAGGAAAGTCTCTGCCAAGCAGCACTACTTGCTCATCCAGACTGCCAAGCGAAGCTCGCTATAGTCACCGATGCTTCAGACACAGCAATGGGCGCAGCTTTACAACAGCATAAAGACGGCATGTGGGAACCTTTAGCATTTTTCTCTCGAAAGTTTTCACCATGTCAACAGAAATACTCGCCTTACGATAGGGAACTTCTCGCCATCTACGAAGCAATAAAATACTTTCGTCACATGGTGGAGGCGAGAGACTTTATTATTTACACTGACCATAAGCCCATAACTTTCGCATTTCATTCACGAAAAGAAAAGTGCTCACCAAGACAGTTCAGACATCTGGATTTTATTTCACAGTTTTCTACAGATATCAGGCATATTTCAGGAAAGGATAACGTTGTGGCTGACAGTTTATCACGCATCGAAGAGATTACTCAGCCCATCGATCTATCCAAGCTTGCTCAAGCACAAAGCACAGATCCTGAACTAGAACAACTTTTGGATAGCGATACTTCTCTGCGCTTGACAAAAATCAAACTGCCTGGATCTCACACAGAAATCTATTGTGACAAGAGCAGCAATGTGGCCAGACCTTATGTGACCAAAGACATGCGACGGCAAGTGTTCGAAAACTTGCATTCTTTTAGCCACCCTGGCATAAATGCGACGACGAAACTGATATCGGAACGCTATGTATGGCCTAGTATGCGAAAAGATTGTAGAGAGTGGACTCGTTCCTGCCTAGCATGCCAACGATCAAAAATAACACGTCATGTCTCATCTCCATTAGCATCATTCAGCTTACCTCGAGCCAGATTCATGAAAATCCACATAGATTTGATCGGACCTTTACCTCTTTCACAAGGGTATCGTTACTTTCTCACATGTGTAGATCGCTTCACACGATGGCCCGAAGCTATACCATTACAGGAGATAACAGCTGAAACAGTGGCAAAAGCTTTAGTTCACGGATGGATATCCAGATTCGGCTGCCCTGAAGATATCGTCACTGATCGTGGTCGACAGTTTGAATCAGAACTTTTTAAGCATTTGTCCCACATCATCGGATTTCAACGCAGACGAACTACAGCCTACCATCCAGCATGCAATGGACTCGTCGAAAGATTCCACAGACAGCTTAAAGCCGCCATTACATGTCATGCGACCAGCAGCTGGCTTGAAACACTTCCACTTGTACTACTGGGAATCCGGGCGGCATTTAAGGAAGACTTACAAGCGACTCCAGCTGAACTCGTATATGGAGAGACACTACGACTCCCAGGTGACATTTTTTGTCAATCGGCTGATGGTACAGAGGACTTGACAGTATACACTGAAAGACTGCGCACATTCGCCAAAAATTTGTTGCCATTACCAACTTCTCACCATGGGAATAACCGCTCCATATTCATTTTCAAAGATTTAGCAACAGCATCCCACGTCTTTCTAAGAGATGACACCTCGCACCCATCTTTTCAAGCAGCTTATACAGGCCCGCATGAGGTGATAGAACGAGGGGATAAAGTTTTCAAGCTCCGCATAAAAGGCAAAGAAGTCACTGTATCAGTCGACCGCATTAAACCTGCCTACATACTTCGTGAGTTGGACCATTCTCCCGTCGTGGCAGCACCTGAGACCCGAGACGCTCCAGTGACCACCACTCGATCAGGACGAACAGTGCGTTTTCCAGAATATTATCGCCCGTAGGACGGTCTCTGGAGGGGGGTGATGTGGCGTGCTAGCCCACGAAAAAGTTTACATATCAGTTTAATAGAGAACTTTTCCAGCTAGTTGCTAGGGGCAACGAATGTTGTTGATATAGACTACATATTAGAGAAAATTTTATTTTCCGCATTTTGGTTTTTGTAAATATCTTTTTTATTAATATATCTTATACAAAGTCAATCGGCATATCATTAATTCAGCAAACCTATGGACCTCCTTCTATTACAACAAAAGTGTATCGAACTTCGCTTTATTATTATTATAATAAATAGCTTTAACATATTTGTAGTAAGAAGGTAGGTTAGTACCTATTTATTAATTTTTACAGCAATGTAGTAAAACTATTTATTTTGAACAGGTTAAAAGAGAAGGTCATGAGACAGTTTGAATCATGCGGTGAGCTGAAGGCAGAAGATGGTAGAGTCATCGATAAACAGTTAATTATTCAATGTTTGGATGACAAAGTAACTGAACATATAATGAAGAAATTATGGAACACTCTCCGTGGTAAATTATTACTTGTGATTAGACTAAATTCATAAAAGTGAGAACCTGTGATGGGCAGCCGTGTCGCTTAACATCAGACGAACGACTAGCCCGTCAAATCATTTCGTTAACATTTAAAAAGCTTGTATTTTTATTTTGAAAGGTTTATTGACAAACATTTTTAAATGATTTTAATGAATCTGTAAGCAGAACGGGTTGTGCGTAGGTTGCAACCTATATAACTATAGGCCTTCAGCATGTCCACTCCGCGCCGTGTCTGGAACAAGAATGATCCGTAACACACCAATCGATCCCTTTATATAGCCAGATGGGTGGGGCAGCTACGACAGTTGCCGGTGTTGCCACTGTAATAAATTTAAATCCTGCCACAGGGTTAATTACGGTACTGCCCGCTGCGCATAGATTGTGTTACGCTAGTATCCTATACCTGAGCCAGAAGGGCTAGGGTCCGGTGACCCTAGCGCAGCCGATACTACGGCTGCTATAGGATCATCCGGGTCGCTCTACACGTGTCTCGGGCGACGACGGGGTGAACATTTTTCCTCTTCTCGCTTCAACCAACAGAAAAATCAACAGAAGAAGAATCACTTGTGTTTTTTTTATTACAGGTAAATCTTTAAAACCTTCCAGCAGAACTCTAAACCTGTACAAATACATACAAGGTAAATTCACTAGTGAATACGAGACCGTGTTTGACATAGAGTACCTGAATACAAAGAAGAAGATGCTAGAAGAATTCCAGAAGAGAAAGACTTACAGATGTTATATAGACGCTAAGTATAAATGCGAACTTTGTTACCAAGGTTTCAAACATGAGAAGCAGTTTGAAAACCACAAGAAGTCGCATGACGTAAGTAATTTCGCCTGGCCCGATTGCTCAGTTGGTAGTAACCCTTCTGAACTGTGGGTTGTGGGTTCGATTCCCACCCAATACAAACATTTGTGTGATGAACATCGATGTTTGTTCTGTGTCTGGGTGTTATATTGTATTCTATGTATGTATTTACAAACAAAAAGTATCTAAGTATTGTATCAGTTATCTGGTTCCCATAGTACAAGCTTTGCTTAGTTTGGGGCTAGATGGCGTTGTGTGAAATGTACACACATATTTATTTATTAATCTGATTTGTCAATAGAAAAGCGCGGGGGATTTCGTTTGCTCCATATGCAATGTTCCGAAGAAATCTAAAAACACTTTGAAGTACCATGTTCAACATACGCATGGAGCTGTTTACAAATGCAAGTTGTGTCCCTTCTTAACTTATTACAGGTGTGTAGTATAAACATTATTTCATTGTTAGTGAATGATGTGACGAGCTAGGCGTTCGCCTGATGTTAAGCGACACGGCCGCCCATAACAGAACAGTTTCCTACCCAGGATAAACATTTGTGTGATGAACATCGGTGTTTGTTCTGCGTCTGGGTGTTATATTGTATTATATGTATGTATTTGACGAGCTAGTCGTTCGCCAGATGTTAAGCGACACGGCCGCCCATAACAGAACAGTTTCCTACCCAGGATAAACATTTGTGTGATGAACATCGATGTTTGTTCTGTGTCTGGGTGTTATATTGTATTCTATGTATGTATTTACAAACAAAAAGTATCTAAGTATTGTATCAGTTATCTGGTTCCCATAGTACAAGCTTTGCTTAATTTGGGGCTAGATGTGAAATTTCCACCCATATTTATTTATATATTTATGTTAAAGAATGATGTGAGGAGCTAGTCGTTCAGCTGATGTTAAGCGCCACGGCTGCCCATAACAGAACAGTGTCAATCGGAACCCCAAAATAGAGTTTCGAGCAACACTGCACTGCGCACATCATCCTGAGACATCAGCACAGTCTAGTAAGATTACTTGACTGTGAGATCAGATCATAAAGTCTCACTTGCCCAGTAATTTCACTAGCTACGGTGCCTATCAAACCGGAACGCAGTAGTGCTTGCGCACTACTGCTTGGCGGCAGAATAACTGTCGAAGCGGTGGTGGGTTTGCACACATTTCTTAATTTTTAATTGTCCATGGTGAACCTCTAGGTGACCTAATAATTCTGATACCGCCTAGGCAATTAAGGGGGTACGGCCGTAGCTAGGGGGGGGGGACAATTGTAGGATAATGCCCTACCTTTAAAATACCAAAAACCAATATAAAATATTATAATTAGATTAATTAATATAATATACCTCGGCCAACGAATTAGCCTAGCTATTCAACGTAACGTAACGGAAGCGTACCCAAAAAGCTGGCAACATTCCCTATGTTGCCAGCTTTTTGGGTACGCTTCCCGCAGAAAGTGATCTATATTATGTGTTTTATTTATTTACCTGCAATATTAATTTTTCTACAATTATTATTTTCTTATGTTCTTATGTATAGTTTAGTTATTATAGTTTATGCAGTTAAATAATATAAAAAAAGTTGTGTCTGGGTATTATATTGTATTATATGTATGTATTTACAAACAAAAAGTATATAAGTGTTGTATCAGTTATCTGGTTCCAATAGTACAAGCTTTGCTTAGTTTGGGGCTAGATGGCGCTGTGTGAAATGTCCACACATATTTATTTATATTTAGCAAATCTAGCCCCTTAACGTAGTAACGTCAATTTGAATGTTTTATTTCAGATATAACATGAAAAATCATTTTCTAAAACACAAAGGGGAGGTCTACAAGTGTGAACCGTGTGGTAAAAGTTACAAGTGAGTTGTAAATTAATTAATTATATATACTAGCTGACTCCCCCGGCTACGCACGGGTTTATAGTTTTACACCCTAACCCTGGCCAAGAGAATACTTCTTCTCTCATCTCACCTTTTAAACCTTCCCTAGGGAGTTATGGCGGGAAAGCGAAAAAGATTGCGTCGCCGCATTGTATTTTTTTCCAAAACTTGTGTTATTTTCAGTGTAAGTGCATAAAATTGGTGGCATTTTATTCGTTAAGTGCTGGATTAAAGGCATGAGTTTGGGAAAGTGGTATAATGATGGTGAAACTTTTCTTTTCGTGTTGTTTCCGTTTCCAAAACTCCATAGAAGCTTCAAGTAAAGTTGCCACCACTTTACTAGGAGTATGACTTTGACTAGACTATGACTTGACTTGATGACTTGGACTGTGACTCGACACATATTTGCGTAAATATCATTAACTTGAAAAATTATCAATTACTTGACACTAGCTAAATACACAAAAGTGTGGAGCCAAAACATATAAAAAAAGCCTTCCCTAGACTACGACAAACATTTTAAAACCAAAATCAGCTAAATTGGTCCAGCCGTTGTCGAGTTTTAGCGAGACTAATGAACAAGAATTGATTTTTACATATATAGACTACCCGCATGGTAAAGATTTTCAAATTTTCCGCTGATCGTTCTTATATTTTTTTTTCATAAAAACTTTCTCCTGACAATAATAAACACAACAAAAAAAAAGAATAGGCTATTTGACTACTATTAAAAATGAACAAGTAAATATTATTTTCATAAAGTAGGTTAAAAATGAATGTAATCATTGTAAAAATAAGTAAAATCGGTAAATTAATCACGGAGTAGTACGCTTTTAAAGTTTAATCGCCTGTCCCTTTCTCGCAAAACAGAGATCGTGTTGAGCTTCCTCACAGCTACTATGAAGGCATGGCTTGTGACGTCACATGCCAAAAAGATTGTATGTAGAGCTACCACAGCTTAGTAATGAGTTACTGTGTGGACTGGTAACTGACGTCACTGCGTGTTTGAGTTGTCTCTTTCTATTTCTGTATTTTAAAATGCCTGTAACTTAGTCATTTTTTGAGATATTCAAGTTTTGTTTTCACAGTTATCTATTTTTTGAGGTATTACATATTATTTATGTATGTAATAAAAATATAGTAGTCAAATAGCCTATTAGTGAAAATGTTCCATCCGTTCAAGCGTGATGCGATTTCCAAGGGAAATGGAGATTCATTATTTTAAAAGATAGAAAATTCTTTATTAAACAAACAACAAATAAAGAAGGCACATAAGCGAACTTAGTGCTATAAAACATTATCTTCCAGTTAACCCAGGTGTATTGTGGAAGTCTCAAAGTATTTTTTTGAAGTAAAACTTCTTTACGCACTCTTGACTTGGAGAGTAAGCTGGCGAGGCGAACGGAAGTTAAAAGTTGTTGGTTCACGTAGATCTCCATTGTCAATATAAAAAAGTTAAAAAAAATGTATTATTACGTCGGTATGTCCGGTAAAATGGCAATTTACAATTAAAGGGTTGAGAATAAAAAGGGTTTAACTCTCAAATTGATAGTTTCGAGAAAAATTACTTTAAACTTCAACGGAGTCATTTTAATGTAGAGTGCGTATAAGGTAATAGAAAAAGTTTATGTAAGTTTCAGTGGCTTGAAAATGTTTTAATTCTATTTTAAAATACTATTATAATACTAATTCATACAATTACTGTAAAAATATAATGTAATATAATAAATATATTAATATGTTTATGCTAAGTGAACTGTATTCCTGTGTGAGATAAACCGTTTTTAGACTGAAAATCTCGAGATTTAAGCCTCATATCGGTATTTTCAGAATGTATTATTGTAGATAATTTCACGCTGAATCCAACGATACCCATTTATTACCCATATATAACGATACCAACAAAATCAATTACAATTATCACACAAAGTATTTCATACATTAACAAAAAACAAATCAGGGTTATCAAATAATAAAAGAATCCAATGTGCTATTACAATAATGTCAAATAAAATAAAATAATGTCAGAGTTAATTAGATAAAAAGAAAAATTATTCACTATCGCTACAGTCGGGATTACCCGTATTGCTCCATTGGTCACTCATGCTTTCACAATATGTCAATACTGCAGCAACAAAGTTAGACCACTTGTCAAAAGAAAAATCAAAATCAGTGAATTTTTGAAAAGAAAAAGAAATTTGTGAAAAAAATCAATTAATCCGTTTTTGTTCTCACCCCTTCAATTGTCAAGATGGCGACATTAACATTAAACAAAGTTATACCGGCCGATAGATGGAGCTAAACTGAAAAAGTTTCCTTCAGTCGTGTGGTCTAAAGCACACACGTTTTTTGTCCACTTGTGGAACAAAGCTGTTGGGGGAAAGAGAAGCCCTATTATAGGAAGGGATGGGGGAAAGAGAAGCCCTATTATAGGAAGGGAGTCACCGGTAAATGTGTGACAATCCCATTGCAGAAGTCGGTCAGCTTACTACGCGCACGTGGGCCTTAGACACAACACACAGTATGTTTGCACCACGTGTGGACGCGTTTACTTGACGGAAGCTGGACTGGAAACTCATAAGACGGGGCATAAGGTGAGATGTCAACTGGATTTTTTATGTTAAGTAATGACGTGACAAGCCGTTCGCCTGATGTTAAACGACACGGCTGCCCATATCAGCTGCAGTGTCACTCGGAACTCTAAAGTAAAAGAGCTTCGCGTGACACTGCACTGCGCACGTCATCCAGAGACATCGGCACAATCTAGTAATAAGATTACTAAACTGTGGGATCAGATCATAAAGTCTCATTTGCCCAGTAATTTCACTAGCTACAGTGCCCTTCAAAGCGGAACACAGCAGTGCTTGCGTACTACTGCTTGGCGGCAGAATAACTGGCAAAGCGGTGGTACCTACCTAGACGAACTTTGCAGAAAAGTCCTACCACCTAGTAAAGGTGGTAGGACTTTTCTGCAAATTTCGTCTAGATTTGTTTTTTTGTCGTCCCTGCCAGCGTCTGTGTTTCCGGCGAAATATGACCCGGGCGCGTTCAAGAGAAGAGTGAATAGGTATTTACTTGGCTAGCATGCTGCACCTTCGGTCGCATCGTCACTTCCCATCAGGTGAGAGCGTGGGCAAATTCTAGACAAGTTTGAAGTAAAAAAAAAAGGTAGGTACCACCGCTTTGCTATTTATTCTGCCGCCAAGCAGTAGTGTTCAAGCAATACTGTGTTCCGGTTTGAAGGGCACTGTAGCTAGTGATTACTGGCCAAATGAGATTTTATGACCACAGTCTAGTAATCTTATTGCTAGACTGTGCGGATGTCTCAGGATGACGTGCGCAGTGCAGTGTCACGCGAAATTACACTTTAAAGTTTCAAGTGTCAGTGGAACTGATATGGGTAGTCGTGTCGCTTACCATCAGGCGAGCGACTAGCTCGTCATTTCGTACAAAAAAGTATTTACAAACTAAAAGTATCTAAGTGTTTTATGACAGCTTTGACAGCCTCTGTGGTGTGGTGGTTGAGAAGTTCGGCTCATATCCCGGGGTTCGATTTCCGCGAGAGGTTAATTATAAATATAATAAACAATAATAATAACGCCCAACGATCACATACATAGATCCTGGACCCTAACTAGGATTCCCTTAAGGACCCAGGAACTACGAGGACCATGCTACAACGCCCAGATAAAGAACAAGTATATGCGCTTTTTTCTTTGCACAAATACTTGTCCTGCCGCGGGAATTGAACCCGCCGCCTCCGGGTTATGAGCCGGCCTGCTCAATTACTACACCACAGACATAGACACAGACAGACTGTCAAAATGGATAAGTATTTTTGCAACGAAAAAAAGCGCAAATACTTGTTCTGAGTCCTTGTAGTGGGAGCATGGTTCTTGTAGTCCCTAGACTCACGGAATCCTAGTTAGGGTCCAGGATCTATGTATGTGATCGTTGGGCGTTATTATTATTATTATTACATTCAGGTATTCTATGTATGTATAGGCTCAGGGGTTGTGCGTAGGTTGCAACCTATATAACTATAGGCCTTCAGCATGTCCACACCGCGCCGTGTCTGGAACAAGAATGATCCGTAGTACACCAAGCGGTCCCTTTTTATACCCAGATGGGTGGGGGAGCGATGACAGCTACCGGTATTGCCACTGTAATAAATTTAAATGCTACCACTGGGTAAATTACTGTACTGCCCGCTGAGCATAGAGTTTACAACTGCACGTTGCCGCCGTCATATATATTTACAAATAAAAAGTCATAAAATAGTATTCTGTGTATCTATTTACATACAAAAAGTATCTAAGTATTGTATCAGTTATCCGGTTACATCCGGTACAAGCTTTGCTTAGTTTGGGGCTAGATGGCGTTGTGTGAGATGTCCACAGATTGGGGGTTTATGTTTGCTCGCGTCCGTAGGCTTTAACCCTAGTTTCCCTACACGTGACCCCTGGGTGGTGCCAAAAGAGCAACCAAATAACTGGTGGAAGGCCTTAGCCGCCGGCTTAGTTACCACCCATTAGACAAAACCACGATGCCAAGCGACTCGTCGTGTTCCATCGTGATGTCTAATGAAGCCGTTCTGACGAGTAGATGTGGACAGTTGTGTTGGGTATGCAGACCAGTATTGGTGATGGAGATGCTTTCGCGTCGGAGACCTTGCTTCGGAGGGTAGCGGGATCCGAAGCATGGTGCTCTCTGCTGGCCGACCGCAAGTTGTAGGGGGCCCAAGTAGTAGTCTAGCCAACTACGAAAGGCTGCCCCACCGCTTGTGTAAAATCCTGAGGTTGTCCACAGGGCCAGTTGGCGACTGGAAGTGAGGAACTTGTGGGCAATTTCAGGGGGGTTCGGGCGTCCCCGCAGTCTCCGGGCAAGTTCTCCATTGGCGTAAGAGCTTCTCTATTACTGAGGGTTAGCATCCCAATATCTCGTCCACTTCCTACTTGTCTACCTAACTCACCCAATTATGAAAAAGTCAAATAAATTGAGCAAGTTTAAACGGCAGATGCACGTCCTCACTCTTAAAGTGCACCTCACAAATATTCGTGGGCTGCACTCAAATCTGCAAGCGGTCCATCATCATCTGGAGACCAACAAAGCGCACTTGCTCTTCTTGACTGAGACGCAAATAGGATGTCCATCAGACACGGCATATCTGGACTATCCAGGATTCATCTTGGAAAACCGCTTCCTTCCACGCGCTGGTATCTGCGTTTACGTCCGTGATGACATTTGCTGTTTGCGTCTCCGAAACCTTGAACATCCCCACTTTTCGGTGATTTGGGTGCTTGTGGACACCGGCATTGAGAAAATTCTCTATGCTGGTGTGTACAGATCACATAGCGGTGACCGGGAGACAACTCTTCTAATGGAGTATCTCAGTGAAACGGCAGATGTGGCTCAGCAACGCTATCCTTCGGCTCAGCTTGTTGTTCTGGGGGACTTTAATGCTCACCACCAGGAGTGGTTAGTCCCACACCGGATCACGGACCACGCTGGGAGAGAGACGCGTAAGCTCGCTTTGGCGCTCAATTTAACGCAGATTGTTAAAGAGCCAACGCGAGTGCCTGACATTGATAGCCACACTGCTAACTGCCTCGACCTTCTGCTCACGACTGAACCAGACCGATACTCTGTGGCGGTATCCTCACCCATTGGTAGCTCCGACCACTGTCTGGTCAAGTCCGTTTCAGTATACTCCCCGCCTGACCCAAGCCCTAAGAGCAATCGGCGTGTCTGGAGATACAACTTAGCAGACTGGGACGAGATGCGACATTTCTTCGCTTCATATCCTTGGCGGCAAACGTGTTTTTCTTCTGGAGATCCGACGGTCTGCGCGAATGCGGTTACTGAGGTAATATGTCGGGCTATGGAATATTTTATTCCATTTTCCGATAAGCCCGTGACCAGCAAAGCCAGCCCATGGTTTGGAGCCGACTGTGCACGCGCTGAAGCGCAGAAGCATGCGGCATATCTGGCATGGGCTGACGCTCGAAAACGCAAGGCCTCGGACACTCGAGCTAAGAAGAAAGCCTTTAACGTTGCCGCCAAGGCCTGTAAGAAGGAATTAAGGAAGGCTCGTTTCAATCATATTGGTCGAATAGGGACTAAACTTGCTTCCTACCCAGCTGGTAGTAAGGCTTTTTGGTCCCTAGCCAAATCGGTTGAAGCGAACTTCTGTCGATCCTCACTGCCTCCATTATTGAAACCAGACGGATCGCTGGCTCACACTGCAAAAGAAAAAGCAAACTTGTTTGCCACTCTCTTTGCAGAAGCTTCGCGTCTAGATTCTGCTAATGAGGTACCTCCCTGCCTTCCACAATGCGGTGTTTTCATGCCGGAAATACGCATACGTCAGAAGGAAGTACTAAAAACATTACGCAGTCTAGACGTGAACAAAGCCAGTGGTCCCGATGGTATACCAGCAATTGTACTTAAGAGCTGTGCACCCGAGTTGTCTCCCATTCTAACACGCCTATTTCGCCTCTCTCTAGACACCGGAATAGTCCCTATGAGTTGGAAGCTAGCCAACGTACAACCTGTACCTAAGAAGGGCAGTCGTGCTGATCCTGCCAACTATCGACCCATCTCAATTACCTCCATTCTCTGTAAGAGTATGGAGCGTATAATTAACAACAAGCTCTTGGCATACCTTGAAGACAATGATCTCCTCAGTGACCGGCAATACGGATTTCGCCGAAACCGGTCCACTGGGGATCTTCTCGCGTATGCCACTCACATATTGAGCGAAGCCTTAGAGATGCATGGAGAGGCACTTGCTGTATCTCTAGACGTCTCTAAGGCATTTGATCGGGTCTGGCATGACGGACTTCTGAATAAGCTTCCATCTTACGGACTACCTGTTGGTCTGTGCACTTGGATATCAGACTTTTTGAGGGAACGATCGCTAAGAGTAGTTCTTGATGGCTGCTCCTCCGATCAATTAGCTATTAATGCTGGTGTACCTCAGGGGTCAGTTCTTTCAGCAACACTATTCTTACTCCACATCAATGATCTGCTAAAGCCCGGTACCTTTGGGTATGCAGATGATAGTACTGTTGTTGAAAGATACACATCCAGTGCCCGTGCCAGTGGTGACGACGTCCGGATTGAGAGAGAGGCTATGGTTGAGCGCATGAACCTGGCTTTGAAAGCCGTGTCCGATTGGGGCGATGCTAACTTGGTTAGGTTCAATGCTGCAAAAACACAGGCGTGTTTATTCACTGCTAAAAAGAGCCCACTCCATCTGGCTCCTTCATTCCGTGGTGTATCTGTAAGTTTAGGAAACCATCTTGAGCTTTTGGGTGTTGATCTCTCGTCAAACCTAAACTTTGGATCCTACATCGAGTCCAAAGCTAAAGTAGCTTCAAAAAAACTTGGCATATTGTCCAAGGTAAGGCGGTACTTCACACCTGGACAGCTTCTAAATCTGTATCAAGCACAGGTCCGATCGTGTATGGAGTACTGCTGCCACCTGTGGGACGGGTCTGCCAAGTACCAGCTTGAGGCTCTGGACTCGATTGAACGGCGTGCCAAAAGGCTCATTAACGACGACACTTTGGTTGGTAAAAGGCTCCTGAGCCTTGCACATCGACGTAAGGTGGCAAGTCTGTCGGTCTTTTACAGAATACACCACGGTGAATGCGCTCAAGAACTGCATGATCTCATTCTCCCATCACCATTCCACTACCGGACTACTAGACGCTCGGCTAAGCGCCATCCTTTCGTGGTCGAAATACGACCCATTCGTACCAAGCGATTTGACTCAACTTTCTTAATTAGAACGGCTAAGGAATGGAATGCCCTGCCAGCGTCTGTGTTTCCGGCGAAATATGACCCGGGCGTGTTCAAGAGAAGAGTGAATAGGTATTTACTTGGCTAGCATGCTACACCTTCGATCGCATCGTCACTTCCCATCAGGTGAGAGCGTGGTCAAATGCTAGACAAGTTTGAAGTAAAAAAAAAAAAAAAAAAAAAAAAAACAGATATTAATTTTTTATTATTACCTCTAGAATGAGCCGGCAAGTGCATCGGACCGAGTCAGCTGTCCGCAGTGTGAACTGGAGTTCCCTTCACAGAGTATACTCGAAAAGCATCTAAGCGTGTCGCACAAAGCGCGCATAAAAAGACAAGATCCAGACTTGACAAAAACTAAATTGTAAGTTTTAGATCTAGATAGATAACTCTTTATTGTCTCACCAACGAAATTCATACAATACAGGAATTATTAAATCTTACATACTAGTGCAACAATGGGTGGTCTTATCGCTAATAGCGATCTCTTCCAGACAACCTTTGGATGGAAAGTATCAAAAGATAAAACACGGCAGTCTAAAACAATTTAGAATAAAAAGAAATACAGATAAAAAATAAACTATTACCTATAACTTGGTAAAAATATATATAAATATACATCCTAATACTTACATATTTTATAATAAAATAAACTAATAGAGACAGAATATAACATAATAGATATATTATATATATATAATATAATATATATATATAATATAATATATATATATATAATATAATATAAATATAAGAATATAATATAATATATATATAACATAATAACTAACTAGACAATCTACATTTAAGCTACACTGTTGCAAAAATATCCATGTTACACCCAGGTTAACTGGAAGATAATGCTCTCTAGCATTAAGTTCGCCTTTGTACACATTGTAACATTTGTTATTTGTGCAATAAAGCATTTTCTATCTATCTATTTATGTAGCATGTATAGGTATCACGTGAGTTTACCGCTGAGCGAAATGTGGAAGGGATAGCTGCGCGTGCGCAGTGCAGTGTCGCTAGAAACTCTATGTTTTAGGGTTCAGAGTGACACTGTTCTGTTATGGGCGGCCGTGGCACTTAACATCACGTGAACGACAAGCTCGTCACATCATTCAAAAACATTTTTAAAAAAAAGTGTACTAGTTACGCTCCGCGCTTTTATCCGCGTATAAAAAGTATTTTAATTATACACTCATCAAACGGGAAAAATTCACTTTTCCGGGATAAAATGTAGCCTATATATTAATCTAGTGTATAAGCTATCTTGGTACCGAATCTCATTTAGATCCATTCCGCCGTTCGAGCGTGAAGAAGTAACAAACATACACACACAAACTTCGCCTTTATAATAAAAGTATGATTTATGTTTTTCAGATACAGTAAGCGTAAGCCGAGAACACGGACCGTTTACTCATGTCGAGTGGTGAGTGCGTTTATATAAATATATATACCTCAAAGGTGACTGACTGATTGACTGACTAATATTGTGATCTATCAACGCACAGCCCAAACCACTGGACGGATCGGGCTGAAATTTGGCATGCAGGTACATGTTACGACGTAGGCATCCGCTAAAAGAGGATTTTTCGAAATTCCACCCTTAACAGGGTGAAATGGGTGGTTGAATTATTTTCCCATAGGCCACGCCGCGGGCGAAGCTGCGGGCAGAAGCTCGTTAATTAAATAATAAATAGCGCCCAACGATCACATACATAAATCCTGGACCCTAACTATCTAGTACTAGTAGTTACTGGGTGTCTAGATATATTTATATATCTTACAATACAATACAATAATACTTTATTGAACACCAACTAATACATAACAACCTTAAAAAAATGGTAGAACAAAGGGCGGCCTTATCACATTAAGCGATTTCTTCCAGGCTACCTTAGGATGGACAGGAATCAATGGAGCAAAATTGCGGTTGGTGTTATTACAACTTACGTACTATAAACAACAATATTAAACTTATAATACATACTAATACCATATATCATAAATATAATAATACAATATATGTAATACATATATTACATGTATATGAGTATATATATAATGTATGAAAATAGTATATAATATATATATATTAGATATATAAATAAAATTTAATTGATAGATCATTGACAAATTCTAAGCAAAACTAGGACTGTTCCGTTAGGAAATGTTTCCTCATGTCTTTAAAGATGGCGATAGACTTAGCGTGACGAATATTTATGGTAGCGCATTCCATAAACGGACAGCTTGTACAGTGTAGGAGTGGTCATACACTGCTGAAGCATGAACAGGCATTTGTAATTGAAGGGTGTTGGTGGAACGAAGAGAGAGAGCATGGCTAAGGTGGAGAAATACGAAACGTTCTTTGAGATATAGAGGGGTGGAGAGGATGAACAGGACACTATAAAGTAGAGAGAGAAAATGAGCATCCCGGCGACGGCGGATTGGTAACCAGTTGAGCTTGTTGCGAAATTCGGAAATATGGTCATCCTTGCGCAAACCAAATATGAACGGGATGCAAAAATTCTGTAAGCGCTCAAGTTTATTAAGTTGTTCTTGGGTCAAGTCCAGATAGCAGGACTCTACGTAGTCCAGAATAGGAAGAAGTGACTGTGCAAGAGCAGTCTATAGAGTATCTTATTATATTTATTATTATATATATATATCTAGACACCCAGTAACTACGAGGACCATGGTCCCACAACACCCGGACTCGGAACAAGTATTAGCGCTTTTTTTTTGTGTATAGACACTTGTGGAAATCGAACCGGCCAGATCTGAGCTGACCTGCTCAATCACCACACTGCTGGAGGCGGCGTTTTCGATGTTGTTGCCCTGCTTGTTGTGACACTGCACTGCGCACGTCATCCAGAGACATCAGCACAATCTAGTAATAAGATTACTAAACTGTGAGATCAGGGGCCTTACCGCGTAAGTCTGGTGGAGATAGTAATCGTGTTCTCTCTAGCTCGCACTCGTGGACTTGTTAATTAGCGCGTGCAGGATGGCAGGCGAAGCCGATTCCCAGAACGGTTACGCGGTAGGGGTGTAGATCATAAAGTCTCATTTGCCCAGTGATTTCACTAGCTACAGTGCCCTTCAAACCGGAACACTGCAGTGCTTGCGCACTACTGCTTGGCGGCAGAATAACTGGCAAAGCGGTGGTACCTACCTAGACGAACTGCAGTAAACCTAGTAAACCTGGTAGAAACTGCTTTAGCATTAAGTAAACCTGGTAGAAACTGCTTTAGCATTAAGTAAACCTGGTAGAAACTGCTTTAGCATTAAGTAAACCTGGTAGAAACTGCTTTAGCTAGATAGATAGATAGATAGAAAATGCTTTATTGCACAAATAACAAATGTAGGTACAAAGGCGAACTTAATGCTAGAGAGCATTATCTTCCAGTTAACCTGGGTGTAATATGGAAATTTTTGCAGGGCAGTGCAACGCAACTTAAATATAGATTGCCTAAATAACATATAAAAAAAAAAAAAAACTAACATAAATTAAATTATCCTGTATCCCCTATTCACATACATAGCTACTTAATAACTACTAATTTAACACGTATAAACTAGGAGTTTTATATATTATATGTATATATATATATATATATATTTGTATACACTACACATTATATATAACATAAATATTAATAATGTATATAATTTATATATTAATATCTACAATATGCGTACTTATATTTTAATCGAACCAATATAATTGCTCATTTACTGTTATTATTTTGGAGTGCAAGATAATGGTTATATACCTTATTTTTAAATACACTCAATGACGATGCCTGACGAATTTCAGGAGGAAGGCTATTCCATAGACGTATAGCTGTAACAGTGAATGAATCTGAGTAACATGCAGATTTGTGTTGTGGAATTATGAGTTCAAGATGATGAAAGGAACGCTGCGGCCGACCACGTGAAGAAGAGAAAGTAAAACGTTCTTTAAGATAATTTGGGGCTAGCGGATGAAAAAGAATATTATATAGAAGACATACTGTATGGGCATTACGTCTATAGCGGATGTTTAGCCATTTGAGTTCAAATCTAAACTCAGACACATGATCATACTTGCGCAGATCATAAATGTAGCGGATGCACAAATTAAGAAGACGTTCCAGCTTGTTGAGTTGTTCTTCAGTAGCATCAGTGTAGCACACATCAGCATAATCAAGAAAAGGGAGTAGCAAAGCAGTGACAAGAGCTACCCTGGCATGTTGTGGTAGAAAATTCTTTAACCGCTTCAAACCGTGTAAAGATCCATACATCTTCCTGCTAATCTCTGTGATATGTTTGTCCCAGGAAAGATTATGTGGGATAATAAGACCAAGATCTTTAACTTCCTTACAATATTCAAGGGATATACCATTGTATTTGGCGGTGGGAATAGACCGAAGATCTATCTTAGATAGGAGACTACTACTACCAACTATCGTGACCTGCGTTTTACTGGCATTTATGAGCAGACCATACTTCTGCGTCCAAGCAAACACAGCTTTAAGATCTTTATTAAGCTCGTCAATGGCTTCTGCAATGTTATCAGGTCTAAAGGAAAGATAGAGTTGGACATCGTCAGCATATAGATGGAAGGAGGAATAACGTAAATGGGAGACTAAGGTGTTTATAAAAATCGAGAAGAGAAGAGGTGAGAGTACGCCACCCTGTGGTACGCCAGCATCAACATTACTCCAATCAGAGAACACGTCATCTACTTGTATGCGCTGCTGCCGTCCACCGAGATACGAAAGAAACCATTCCAAAGCAGATTCTGATAAATTTTGAGAGCGCATGACAGCTAAAAGAATGTCATGGTCCACACAGTTAAAAGCGTTGCTAAAATCTAGTAGAAGCAGTAAAGTAAGTTTACGTTGATCGATACTTGATCTTATATCATCAGTTATTTTTATTAGAGCAGTGCAGGTACTGTGAGCTGTACGGAAACCTGACTGATATGGGGTAAGTAGGTTATACGTTTGGAGATATTGTGAAAGCTGACGATGTATAACTCGTTCCAGAACCTTAGAAAGAAAAGGGAGAATTGATATCGGACGATAGTCTTTTAGATCGGGAGAGGCAGCTTTTTTAGGAATTGGAATTATATGAGCGTACTTCCATGCATTAGGAAAACTATTGGAAATAATGGAAAAGTTAATAATATGCGTGATGTAAGGGAGAATAACTGGAAGCAGGGGAATTATTAGTTCACGTCCAATGCCATCATGTCCAACAGCCTTACTAGAAATGCTATTGACAATACGATGCACTTCGTTTTCGTCTACTGTTTTGAAGCAGAGACTTTCAGAACTCGCGCAAGGAGACATATTATTTAGTTGTGCAATAGATTGAACTTTGGTATCTGCCTGGACACGGCATGGTACTACTGAAAAATGTTTATTTAATGCATTAACATCTACTGATGGAGTTATGAGATGTTTACTTTTGCCAAATCCTAGATTGCGAAGAACTTTCCAGATATTATTAGCGGAGCTGTTATTAATGGCACTAAATATATGACGACGTTTTGCATTTCTAACTGCCTGATTGCAGCGATTTCTAGCTTTTTTAAAGTAGTGTAGATTTTCGTCACTTTTATTTTTCCTATATTTGCGATAGAGATAATCCCGCCTAGCCATTAATTTCTTGATCTCGTCTGTAAGCCATGGCGCGGGCGGCCTTTTCATGCGAACAGGTTTTTTAGGTGCCTGAGCGTCATAGATGTCGTTGATAAAAGAAGTAAACACCTGTACCTTTTGATTTATATCAGTGGCTTTGACTACTAAATCCCAATCCAATGCGCTAGCTACAGTACAGAGTTTTTCCCAATCCACAGCAGCTAGATTTCGCTGATTTATAATCTTGGGCTTGCATCTAGGAGCCTTTATTTTGTAAGAGGCGTATATGAGATCGTGATGTGAAAAACCTGGAGCAGGAAATTGACCAAATGTTGAGACCAGATCAGATTTTCGCGTGAGGATAAGGTCGAGCTTGGTGTGACTGTCATTTAGGTGATATGTTGGTTTCAGATCTAAGAACGAAAGATCAAGAGAAGATACAATTGTATTTAGTTTATTAGTCCTTTTATCATTGCGCAGTAAACAAGTATTGAAGTCTCCCATTATCATAAAGTTGTCGTATTGAGGTACGTACAAGTCAAGAAGTTGCTCCAACGTGTCAAAATAGTCAATGGTGGGAGGAGAATATATCACACCCAATAGAAATTTTACGGTAGTTTTTAAGGTAACTTCAACGAACAAGTGCTCCATAGAGCTAGAATAGAGAGAGGGTGAGCTCGAAATTACCTTATACTTTATCTCAGAGCGTAGATATATCGCAACACCACCACCACCTTTGCCGGTGCGATCATTCCGTATTAGCACAAAACCAGGGAGAACAAAGGATCGGGATAGGAGGGTAGGTTTAAGGAAACTCTCAGAAACTAAGCAAGCATGTATGTTATCACTGGTGAATGTTGTGAGAAGTTCCGCATGATGCGCAGGTATGCTTTGTGCATTTATATGGCATACATTAAAATTCTTCTTGTATCCGGAAAACGACTGGTGTAAAAGGTCATTAAGTGGAGTATCATCAAGGCTATCATCAAGGGCATCCGAAAATTGGTCCGAGTCCAGAGATAAAAATAGGTCTGATGAGAATGAGCAGTCCATGTTATGAATAAAATAATAATAAAATATAATTATATTACTTTAGCATTAGGTAAACCTGGTAGAAACTGCTTTAGCATTAAGTAAACCTGGTAGAAACTGCTTTAGCATTAAGTCCTCCGTTTGTACTGTTTTTAGTGCAATAAAGAATTATAACTGAGACTGGCCCGATAGCTCAGTTGGTAGTAGCCCTGCCTTCTGAACTGTGGGTTCGATTCCCACTCAGGACAAACATTTGTGTGATGAACATCGATGTTTGTTCTGTGTCTGGGTGTCATATTGTATTCTATGTATGTATTTACAAACAAAAAAGTATCTAAGTATTGTATCAGTTATCCGGTTCCCATAGCACAAGCTTTGCTTAGTTTGGGGCTAGATGGCGTTGTGTGAGATGCCCACACATATTATTATTATTATTATAATAATAACCTGGGTCCGTAGACACAGGGGATCCTAGTTAGGGTCCAAGATCTATGTATGTGATCATTATTATTATTTTGTTTCAGTGCAACGCAGTAGGCGACAGTATTGGGTGGTTAATGCTACACCTTCGCATGGAACATCCCGATGTCGATATGGATATACTCTACGCTGACAAGAAGCCTAACCTTTGCGAAGTATGCGGCAAGGGCTTTGCGGTGAGACACACATATACACACAGAGAGACACACAACTCATATAAATCGTTACTATTCCTCTCACATTCATAATCATAATCATTTATTCACAATATAAGAATTAACAATGTCAATATGAAAAAATAAAAACGTCAATATGGAAAATTTACATGTCAATAAATAAAAATAATATATTACAATTTATCTTAATATATATAAATCTCGTGTCACAATGTTTGTCCTCAATGGACTCCTAAACCACTTAACCGATTATAATAAAATTCGCACACCATGTGCAGTTCGATCCAACTTGAGAGATAGGATACTTTAAATCTCAAATTATAGTCGCAATTTTAATTTATTGCTAATTATTTGTCTGTTATTATTTGACAGTCGCAATTATCTGTTAACTCCAAATGATTCTAACAGATGTCGATACCTTTCGACTGGGTTGAGTAAGTAATCAATAGATGGCGCTGCTATGGTAAATCTACGAACGTGTCATATAAGCTACATTTTAACAGCATAATTACCACGTGTTGTTGATAAACCAACATTTTAAGTAGATGGCGCCGGTGCGTGATACATTGTTTTTCGTATATTATAAAATGTTTAATAAATAAACGTCCACCCGAGCGAAGCCGGGACGGGCCGCTAGTATAATATATATTACTACAATTTTAAAAATTCATCAAAGCTGTAGAACGTTTGTCCACACATTAAGTCATTCATACATTCAAGTTTACCTATACACGCTACATCTATCTACACCTATACGGCTCTGGACTCGATTGAACGGCGTGCCAAAAGGCTCATTGACGACGACACTTTAGTTGGTGAAAGGCTCCAGAGCCTTGCACATCGACGTAAGGTGGCAAGTCTGTCGGTCTTTTATAGATTACACCACGGTGAATGTGCACAAGAACTGCATGATCTCATTCCCCCATCACCATTCCACTACCGGACTACTAGACGCTCGGCTAAGCGCCATCCTTTCGTGGTCGAAATACCACCCATTCGTACCAAGCGATTTGATTCCACGTTCTTAATTAGGTTAAGGAATGGAATGCCAGCGTCTGTGTTTCCGGCGAAATATGACCCGGGCGTGTTCAAGAGAAGAGTGAATAGGTATTTACTTGGCTAGCATGCTACACCTTCGATCGCATCGTCACTTCCCATCAGGTGAGAGCGCGGTCAAATGCTAGATCAGTTTGAAAAAAAAAAATAACGCGCGGGATGAAAAATATATCTTGCCCGTTTTCTCGAAGGAAAACACAAATACGCACTTTCTATGTATCAAATACATGCTCTCGATGTATCAAATACACACCGTGAAGTATTAAGTATACACTCTGAAGTATCAAATACACACTGTGATGTATCAAATACACAATCTGATGTATCCAATACACACTCTAAAGTATCAAATACACACTGAAGTATCAAATACACATTCTGATGTATCAAATACACAATCTGAAGTATCCAATACACTCTCTAAAGTACCAAGTACACAATCTGATGTATCCAATACACACTCTAAAGTATTAAATACACACTGAAGTATCAAATACACACTCTGAAGTATCAAATACACACTCGATGTATCAAATACACACCGTGAAGTATTAAGGATACACTCCGAAGTATCAAATACACACTGTGATGTATCAAATACACAATCTGATGTATCCAATACACAATCTAAAGTATCAAATACACACTCTGGAGTATCAAATACACACTCTGATGTATCAAATACACACTATCGATGTATCAAATACACACTCTCGATGTATCAAATACACACTCTCGATGTATCAAATACACACCGTGAAGTATTAAGTATCCATTCTGAAGTATCAAATACACACTGTGATGTATCAAATACACAATCTGATGTATCCAATACACAATCTAAAGTATCAAATACACACTCAGAAGTATCGAATACATACTCTGAAGTGTTTACGACGGTATCGTACTTCGTCGTACCAACGAGTCTGCGTTGTTTTTTTTTTTTGTTTACTTCGTTTACATATTTCGTCAATTTTTTTTCCAGTCTCCGCACAGGCTTCGCGATCACATGAAAAATCACACCGGGGAGCGTCCGTTCGCATGCACCGTCTGTCCGAAGCGATTCATGACGTTTGTCAATATGCGAAACCATAGACTGTGGCATTTCCCGCCGCGGCAAGTTTGTGGAGTCTGTGGGAAGAAGTTTCATTCCACTGCGAACTTGTACAACCATACGCAGGTGAGTTTGTGCCCTTGGTTAATAAGTAATAAGTAAGTTAAGTGACTTAGTTAAGTTTCGGCAAATAAATTTCACTAGTTGCGCCCCGCGGTTTTACCCGCGGATAAAAAGTAGTCATGTGTTAATCTAGTACATAAGCTGTCTATGTTCCAAATTTCATCCAAATCCGTCCAACGGTTTGAGCGGAAGTGTAACAAACATATCCACACAAAATTTTCGTTTATAATATTAGTAGAATTATAATTTTCGAATCTTACAACACATTATAACAATATGACTGTGACAGAATTTTTATTACTGTTGCACAGGCAACGCCATCTAACAAAAATAACATGAACTTCTTCACACTAATATGAACTCAGGATAATTTTAAGGTAATATAAATAATAATAATAATATGTGTGGACATCTCACACAACGCCATCTAGCCCCAAACTAAGCAAAGCTTGTGCTATGGGAGCCAGATAACTGATACAATACTTAGATACTTTTTTCTTTGTACACATACAATAAATACATACATAGAACACAATATGACACCCAGACACAAAACAAACACCTATGTTCATCACACAAACGTTTGTCCTGAATGGGAATCGAACCCACAACCCACAGTTCAGAAGGCAGGGCTACTACCAACTGAGCTATCGGACCAGTCATAAAATAACAATAATAACGCCCAACGATCACATACATAGATCCTGGACCCTAACTACGATTCCCTGTATTTAGGCGCTTTTTTGTCTGTGCACAAATACTTGTCCTGAGTTTTGGCGGGAAAACGAAAAAGATCGCGTCGCCGTATTGTATTATTTTCCAAAGCTTGTGTTATTTTCAGTGTTAGTGCATAAAATTGGTGGCATTTTATTCGTTAAGTGCTGAATTACAGGCGTGAGTGTGGGAAAGTGGTATAAAGATGGTGTAACGTTTCTTTTCTTGTGTGGAGCCAAAACCAAAAAAAAATACTTGTCCTGCCGCGGGAATCGCACCTGCCACCTCTGGGTTATGAGCCGACCTGTCAACCACCACACCACAGAGGCTTTTAATTTGAGAGGTTATTGATTTTGCCAAAACCATTCCAGATTCACATCGGCAACCGGCGCCACAAATGCAGTATCTGTGACAAAGGGTTCATTCACCGTTATGCATTGACCGAACACGTGAACGGAGTCCATAATAATATCAGGCGCGACAGAGTGACGCGTGGCGCTAAGAGACGGCAGGCTGGGAAAGAAGAGCGAAAGATACAGCTTCAAGACTAGAAAAACGTTTAGAAATAATTTTTTTTAAATGAAATAATATAATAAAAAAATATGTAAATTATTAAAAAATCATTTCATTAATTTCTTTAAATATAAGTACCTAATTGTTAAAGAGTTCGTTTTGTATATTGTCTATGATTTATGGTTTAGTATTCGATGTCTACTGAATAGAATGTTGGTCTAATGTCTTAGAAGAAAAATGTATTTAATTGATTTCGTTTATTCAAATATAATAATGATGATACAGATTCAAAGGTGGTTTCTGTAAAGGAAAAGACATTCTTTAGGTCTCCAACATTAACACTAATGATAAAACTCAAGACTAGAAAACCGCTTAGAAATCTTTTTTATTTATTTCTAAAATAGAAAATTTTATTAAATTAATAGAAAAAAATCATTTCGTTTATTTCCTTGAATATGAGTACCTAATGATAAAGAATCCACGTCAAACGCAATTGTTAGTTTTAAAGTAAAACTTGTTTACGAACGCTTGATTTGGGGAAGAAGTTGAGATCCCTAGATGAATTTGATATATATGTTAGTGAAGAGAGAAAGAGACAGTCACGTTTCGTATAGTAGTTTTACTACAGTCATGTCTTCGAGCAATAACAAGCAGAGTATCTATCTCGTTATGCTTTTTTTTATGTTATGGCTCCACACTTATGTGTATTTAGCCAGTGTCAAGTAATTGATAATTTATCAAGTTAATGATATTTCACGCAAATATGTGTCAAGTCACAGTCGAAGTCATCAAGTCAAGTCATAGTCTAGTCAAAGTCATACTCCTAGTAAAGTGGTGGCAACTTTCCTTGAAGCTCTTATGGAGCTTTGGAAACAACACGAAAAGAAACGTTTCACCGTCATTATACCATTTACCCATACTCACGCCTGTAATCCAGTACTTAACCAATAGAGTGCCACCAATTTTATGCACCAACACTGAAAATAACACAAGTTTAGGAAAATAATACAGTGCGGTAACGCGATCTTTTTCGCTTTCCCGCCAAAACTCTTTTTGCAAGAATTGTCTCGTACATGCAAATACAGATTATGAAAGAATATTTAGTAATATCAACTTTGCTAAGGTTAATAATAATTTAAAACGTGGAACAGACATGTAACCTGTAGATCTAGAAGTAATAGTAATCTGTGCTGTAGATGCAATAAAACTATAAAACTTAGCAAAAGTGGCAACTTCCCCGGCTTGTGACAGAGAGTAACTATATTCTTTGCTTTGAACCCACAAAAGAAATTTTAAGAAGGGCGAATTATAAAGTTACAGAAATCGAAATAAATTTTACATAATTTATAATTATAAGTTAATTAATAATTTAAAATTGTTTATTTGATGATTAAATTTTGTCTTCCATATTTTCTTAGTACCTCTAATTATTCTTCCTTTACAGTGTAATACTGCGAGACATTATCGTATTCAACTGGTGTTTTTCCAAGATGTACGCACTTTTAGTTTATAAATATTATCTTTTTGAACGAAACGTACAATATTTATATATCCATATTACAGAACGATGCTAAGTCATTGATCGGTGCTCAAGCAGAGATTACATTCATAATGTGATCAATTCATGAATGAATCTCTGCTTGGGCATGGATCAATGACTGAGAATCATTCTGTAATACGGACCTTATAATAGATATATAAATAGCACAGACTATGTCATAATAGTAGATGTAAAATTAATTGTGGTCACCTCCACAAAGGCCATTTACAAAGAGTTGAAGTTGAAGTAAAATTGTAAATCATATGATTTAATAGTAATAGTAACTATCTAAGGGATATCCCTTAGATAGTTACTATACTCTTTGTCATATCCTCTACTTGGTCTGTGTTGTAAATCTCTGCCTCTAGTCTGTGGGTGATAATAAATTTAAAATAAATTGTTGTAATATTTGTTATTGTTATGTAGTAATAGATAATAATTATTTTCCGGTGTTTTCCGTGCGTGATATGAGCATGTGATTTTGAGATTTGCTAACTTGAGTAAAATGTCCACGATCTCAGATATTTGTCAAGTTTGCTTGCGTGGAGATAGAGAGCTCAAAGTTATTGATTCCAGATTAGCTGAGTACCACGATGAATTGTGCGACTATGCCGTAAGTTATTCTTTGGTTATTGTTCTCCTACCATTATTATTGGAATATGCTTTAGATTAGCACCATTCGAGTTGGGGTTTGTTTTTGTTTAATTACAGAAAAGGTAATAATATGTGTAGGTTTCAAAGTTGCGGACACAAACACGAATTGAATTGAATCTTAGTGGCATCTGCGGCAATGTTAAACTATTATAAAAAATTTGAAAATTCACCTGTACAGAGTCAGAGTTTCACCGTAATGGGTGAGCGAAGCGATGCATCCCGCCATTGTCTTCGTCATAATTTTTTTATACACAGAAAATATACATTCTGAAAAACATTTTTAAATCCAGTCATAATAGCCAGTTATAATTTTTTAAACTTAACCTAAAAGTACATATAATGTTGAACCTCATAAACTATACATTTCTTAGCTCCGTATTACAGAACGATGCTCAGTCATCGATCGGTCCTCAAGCAGAGATTTCATTCATAAAGTGATCAATTAGTGAATGAAATTTCTGCTTGAGCACCAATCGATGACTGATCATCGTTCTGTAATACGGACCTTAGACTAGTGGTTTGGTGGGGATGCCTTCCCTTGCTCTCCGCCACCTCTTCCTGCCACTCCCATCCCCCAATTCAAGTACCGGATTCCTATATCTATACTAATATAATGAGAAAAGATTTGATTGTTTGTTTGCATTGAATAGGCTCTGAAACTACTGGACCGATTTGAAAAATTCTTTCATCTTTAGAATCCTACATTATCCCTCATGAACATAAGGTATAGAATATTTTAAAAAAGTTGGAGTACCATATAAAAACGTTGATAATGTAACCCAACATATATAATAATATATATATATATATATAATTATAATATGTGTGGACATCTCACACAACGCCACCTAGCCCCAAACTAAGCAAAGCTTGTACTATGGGAACCGGATAACTGATACAATACTTACATTCTTTTTGTTTATAAATACATAAATAGGATACAATATGACACCCAGACACAGCACAAACACCTATGTTCATCACACAAATGTTTGTCCTGGGTGAGAATCGAACCCACAGTTCAGTTACTACCAACTGAGCTATCGGGCCAGTCAAATTATTATATATTATCCTCATGAGAAGCCGAGGCGTATATATCTGCCGATCCCAACTTCTTACATGTACGCTTCCACACTGCCAGAAAGGTGCGGGCGAGCATTGGTGTCAATAAAAATGGAATCTTTCTCAAAAGCAGTCAATGCAGGTTGTGCATTTGTAATTAAGACTTCCTATGTACCGGTGTGCATTTAATGTTCCATTTTCTACGAAAACTAACTCCATACTCTCCATCGAATAATTGCTGCCTATAACATAACGGAGCCTCTGCCAAATATGGAATGATTTCTTTGAAACACACTTCCGCATAGCGTTCCCATGGTCTTCGAAGCCATTGCACTGAGCTTGTCATCCTGAGACATCAACACAGTCTAGTAATAAGATTACTGAATTGTGAGATAAGGTCATAAAGACTCAATTACCCAGCAATTTCACTAGCTACAGCGCCTTTCAAAGCGAAACACAGTAGTGCTTGGCAGTCGAATAACTGGCAAAGTGTTAGTACCTACCATGTACCGCTAAAGCATTGGTGGTTACTTTTTTTTTGTTAGTCAATGTTGTGACGAGCTAGTCGTCTGGAAAAGAAAAAAAAAACTAGAAAAGTCCTACTTAGTAAACCATGCTCTTTACAAGTTATTATTGGTTACAGGTGGACGCAATGGACCCCCAATATTGCAATGAATGCAGTCACATGCTGCGTAAGGTGTATAACTTCAAAGCTAAATGTCTTATGTCCGCCAAATTATTGAAGAGCTGGAAGAAAGGTAAAGCCGCGGTAAGTCCTCTCTTTCATTCGCTAATGCTCCCCCTTTATAAGAGACTTCAGAAAAAGAGCATAGAGGTACCACAGCTTAGTAATGAGGTACTATGGAGGACTGGTAACTGATGTCACTGCGTGTTTGAGCTGTCTCTCTATTCCTGTATTTTAAAATGTAACTTTCTCATGTTTTGATTTGAGATATATAATTTTGATTTCACGTCTTTCTTTATTTTTGAGAAATAATATATACGACAGCCTCTGTGGTGTGGTAGTTGAGCAAGTCTGCTCATAACCCGGAGGCGGCTGGTTCGATTCCCGCGGCAGGACAAGTATTTGTGCACAGAAAAAAAAAGCGCAAATAGTTTTTCTTAGTCTGGGTGTTGTGGGAGCATGGTCCTCGTAGTTCCTGGGTCCCTAGACACGGAATCCAAGTTAGGGTCCAAGATCTATGTATGTTTATTTATGTTAGTGAATGATGTGATGAGCTACCTGTTCACCTGATGTTAAGCGACACGGCCGCCCATAACAGAACAGTGTCAATCGGAACTACGAAATATAAAGTTTCGCGTGACACTGCACTGCGCACATCATCCTGAGACATCAGCACAGTCTGGTAATAAGATTACTTGACTGTGAGATCAAATCATAAAGTCTCAATTGCCCAGTAATTCCACTAGCTACATTGCCCTTCAAACTTGCTTTTTCTGAATTCTGCTGCCAACACAGTAGTGCTTGCACACTACTGCTTGGCAGCAGAATAACTGGCAAAGCGATGGTACCTACCTAGACGAACTTTGCAGAAAAGTCCTACCACCTAGTAGTCAAATGTGATCGTTTATTATGATTACTAAACATCAATTCCAGTTGAGGAAACCAGTTTCCCAAATCTACACGCTGATGCCTCCTAACAACATCGGCTTCTGGAGTGAGGACAACACAAAGATATACTCGTTCATCTACGATGAGGAACGACTGGTTGGATACACTAATACAACTACAGACCCAGACTCCAGTGTCACAAGTTCTCACATAGTCGTGGTTCCCGGAAGAAGTGTAGGCACGATGTGTTTCGATGAATCGGGTAATCAGGTCAGAAAATATTATTCCCTTACAGCCTTATTAATAAACACGAACTAGCTTTAGAATAGTTACACCATCAATTGTCTCTTTCGATCCAGCTAAATATTCCAGTAGCAAAAAAAGGACGAAAGCTGAAGTAACTAACCCGAGACTAATACCCGTTCGTTAATAAGTCTGGTAGAGTAAAAATATATATTCTACTATATAAAAATAAGTCGGGTTTTCCTTCCTGACGCTATAACTCCAGAACGCACGAACCGATTTCCACGGTTTTGCATTCGTTGGAAAGGTCTCGGGCTCCGTGAGGTTTATAGCGAAGAAAATTTAGGAAAAATTCAGGACAAACCAACATTTTAAGTAGATGGCGCCGGTGCGTGATACATTGTTTTTCGTATATTATAAAATGTTTAATAAATAAACGTCCACCCGAGCGAAGCCGGGACGGGCCGCTAGTATATATATACATAAAAAATTCAAAATCCTGACTGACTGACTTATATATAAACGCACAGCCTAAACCGCTAGTCCTAGAGACTTGAAATTTAGAGGGTGTGTTCTTTGTAAAGTGTAGGTATCCACCAAGAAAGGGTTTTTCCGAATTCCATCCCTAAGAGGGTGAAATGGGTGGTTGAATTATCTATGAAAAAATTTCTTGCTTTTCTATAGACCATGCGGACGAAGCCGCGGGCAGTAGCTAGTAAATATAAATAAATAAATATTATATTATATTATTATTATAAAGACAGAAAAAAAAAACTTTTACAGGTACTTCAAAATCCACTTCTAACCGACATAAAGATTGAATGCGAAGAAGAAGCCGAAATCAAAGAGTTGGAATTCAAAGATCTGATAACATTCAAAACGGAGAAATCGTTTGAAGAGATATTGGTGAAAAATGACGGTGATGAAAGTAAAATTAAACTGGTGAACGAAGACCACCGGGATGACACAAGCCTGAACAGTGATGATGATATAACTAGCTCTGATAGTGATGATTATGATGAGTTATATACCAGTGTTAGAGGGAAACGAAGGTAATTATAATAAAATAATAAGATATGGTCAGATTCAGAAGGCAGTACTCCTTGACACGGCACATATTGTCAGGAGGTTCCTCAGTCTGCAGCCCTAACCGCCGGGAGCTTGGGCCTTGCCCCGCTGCTGGCGGCACACTAGGTTTAGGTTATTTATTATATTTTTGTAATATTAATTTTATAAAAATATTGTAAAATACTAGGATTTAAGATTGAAAATAAATAAATGAATAATAATAATCACACTAATATTATAAAGGTGAAAGTTTGTATGTGTGTTTGTGTGTATGTTTGTTACTCCTTCACGCTCAAACGGCTGAATGGATTTGGATGAAATTCGGTACCAAGATAGCTTATACACTGGATTAACGTATAGGCTACAATTTATAAAAAAAAGTGAAATTTTCTGGTGGGATGAGCAAATAATTAAAATACTCTTTATACGCGGGTGAAACCGCGGGGCGCAAGTAGTATAATATATAATATAGGTTTTTTATTTTATTTTTGTAATGTTACTTTTATAAAAATATTGTAAAAAACTTAATTTAAGATAAAATAAATAAATAATAATAGCGTCCAACGATCACATACATAGATCCCGGACCCTAACTAGGATTCCTTGTGTCTAGGGACCCAGGAACTACGAGGACCATGCTCCCACAACACCCAGACACAGAACAAGTAAAGCAAGTGCAATATAACACACTATCAACATTCGTGTGCGCATACATAATACTGAATTTACTCTTGTTTCTTTGTTGTTTTTTATTGTTATCGTTTTTCTAGTGACTCATGTAAAATTTAAAAATTCTTTCGAAATAAAGGATGTAAATCCGATTTTGGCTGTAGGTTTAGCATGTAAATAATAAACTTTGTTACCTAAGTGCTGTGGATTTTGTAAAATAAATAAAATAAAATAAAAGTATTTGCGCTTTTTGAAGTAAAACTTCTTTACGCACGCTTGTTTTGGGGAGTAAGCTGGTGAATGCATAGCGAGGCGAACGGAAGTTGATTAATGTAAGATCCCATTGGCAACATAACAACGTTAAAAATTTGTATTACTATGTTGGTATGTCCGGTAAAATGACAATTTACAATTGTCAAGATACCGGCCGATAGATGGAGCTAAGTTTAATCTTAGTCGTGTGGTATAAAGCACACTTGTATTTTTTCGTATGCCAAAATACTTGTCCTGTTGCGGGAATCGAACCCGCCGTCTCTGGGTTATGAGCAGGTAGGCTCAGAACCCAGAAACGACGTATATTTCAGTATGAAATTAATAATAAATATTTGTGAACATTTCACACAGCGAAGCCCCAAACTAATCAAATCTTATACTATGGGAACCAGGGGGGTGATCACGAAACTTTCATTGCAATGCAACAGAAGAAATTTTCATACTAACTGTGCACATAAACTGCGTATTCAAACTGTCAAATCCATACAAATATGTGTTTCTATTGGTTGCAATCGAGTTACGTGATCACCCAGCAGATAACTGATACAATACTTAGATACTTTTTGTTTGTAAATACATACATAGAATACAATATAACACACAGACACAGAACAAACATCGATGTTCATCACACAAATGTTGGTCCTGGGTAGGAATCGAACCCACAACCTACAACTACAGGGTACAACTTTTTAACCATTTTTAAAAGCCTATTATTTTATTTTAAGCAGCGCAAAGAAAAGAACTCTTGCCGATTTAGCAGATTCAATGAAAAACGTCGCAACAAAGAAAAAAATAGTTCGCACAAAGGAGGTAAAAAAAAGCGCTGGAAAGAAAAAAGCGGAAACTGATAAAGTTGTGAAGGAAAGGTTTCATACAAAAAGGGATATTATCGCTGAATTGTCAAGCGCTTTAGCCGCTGAATCGGATACTGAAAAACCTAAAAGAAAAAGAAATGCGCTCTTCACTAAAGAAAGGTATGTAAATATGCTATTTGACTACTATATTTTTATTGCAAAAATAGACACTATACCTCAAAAAATGGACAGTCGAGAAAACAAAAATTAAATATCTCAAAAGAATGACAAAGATATAGGCATTTTAAAATACAGGAATAAAGGAGAACGAAAGTTGAAGTTGGTTTACGTAGATCTCCATTGCATCGTCAACATAACAAGGTTGAGGGTTATCTGTATTGGTGTTTATTTGTAATAATAATAATAATTAATTGTATAATAGTTATATAATTGTATATTTTAAATTTCAGTTTTATTTGTTATAATAATAATAGTAATAATTAATTTTATATCAATAAAAATAGAAATAATTAATATAAATTTCACAATAATAATATTTTTTAAATTTGTTATTGTAATTTCAGGATTTTTAGGGGAGGGTATCTGTATTGGTTTCTATTTGTAATAATAATAATTAATTGTATAATATTTATATAATTTAATATTTTAAAGCTTAGTTTTATTTATTATAATTATAATAGTAATAATTAATTTTATATCTGTAAAAATAATAATAATTAATATAAAATTGATAATAATAATATTTATTTAATTTGTTATAGTAATTTCATGATTTTTAGGTTTTTTCAGGTTTTTTCATTAATTTACCTACAATAATCCTTTACCCCAATATAGATAATCTAAGTACTTGAATTTAGCGGAATTACACTAGATATTATTATTTCATTTTGTATATAACAAAGTTAAAGATATATATTATTATGTTGGTATGTCCAGTTAAATGACAATTTGTAATTGTCAAGATGGCGACATTAACATAAGTTATACCGACCGATAGATGGAGCTGTTTTACTTCAGTCGTAAAGTCTAAAGCACACTCGCTTTTTTTCTGATTTCGACCTTTGTGTGCTGTTATTAGCCTATTCGCAATTAATTTTTTGTTTTTTTTTTTAATAGGTTAAAAGCGCTGGTAACGAAACAGTTCGAATCGTGCGGTGAGTTGAAGACAGAAGATGGTAGCGTCATCGATAAACAGTTCATAATAGATTCCCTCGATGAAAAGGTGACTGAATTCGTTATGAAGCAACTTTGGAACGCAGTTCGAGGTATGTTCCTATTTAATTTCTACGTAGGGGCTAATAATAATAACGCCCAACGATCACATACATAAATGTAGTGAAGCTCCAGGATCTATGTATATGTTATTCTGTCAGCGATAAGACCGCCCATTGTAACACTCCTTTATAAGGTTTTCCTAATACTTGTATAATAATAATAATAATAACGCCCAACGATCACATACATAAATGTAGTGAAGCTCCAGGATCTATGTATATGTTATTCTGTCAGCGATAAGACCGCCCATTGTAACACTCCTTTATAAGGTTTTCCTAATACTTGTATAATAATAATAATAATAATAATAACGCCCAACGATCACATACATAGACCCTGGATTCTAAGATTTTCTGTGTCTAGGGTATCCATCATCTATCTATCTATCTATCCATCTATTTATCTATCTATCCATCTATCTATCCATCTATTCCAGGTGTTCCACAAACCTACTTTTTTTTATGTTCAGGAATGACGTGACGAGCTAGCCGTTTGCCTGATGTTAAACGACACGGCTGCCCATATCAGCTGCAGTGTCACTCGGAACTCTAAAGTATAGAGGTTCGCGTGACACTGCACTGCACACGTCATCCAGAGACATCAGCACAATCTAGTAATAAGATTACTAAACTGAGATCAGATCATAAAGTCTCAATTGCCCAGTAATTTCACTAGCTACAGTGCCCTTCAAACCGGAACACAGCAGTGCCTGCGCACTACTGCTTGGCGGCAGAATAACTGGCAAAGCGGTAGTACCTACCTAGACGAACTTTGCAGTAAAGTCCTACCACCTAGTAGATACCTACTTAATTATATTATATACATATATAAACCTACAAACAAACAAACCCAACTTTTATATTGTACTACCCTAGCATCCAGGATACAGATGTTCTAGACTGGATGTTGGTGTATGTCCTATAATTTTAGTTTAATTTTGCTTGTTTATTCAATTTCTTTTAAATTGCATGCTTTTGTATTTGTAACGATATAGTTATGTAATTAGCCCTAAGAAATACCCAATAAATTTATTATTAGATAGATAGATAGAAAATGCTTTATTGCACAAATAACAAATGTTGGTACAAAGGCGAACTTAATGCTAGAGAGCATTATCTTCCAGTTAACCTGGGTGTAACATGGAAATTTTTGCAGGGCAGTGCAATGTAGCTTAAATATAGATTGTCTAGATAACATATAAAAACACTAACATACATTTAATTATTATTATGAATTGAAGACACACGCTGAGACTATTTGTTCGAAGCTTAGTAGTTTTTCATACGCTTTGTATATGTTGTCAAAGGTAGTAAGCCAATCAGTTGTGCTTACGTCGTATCATGCATACGTTACATCGACACTTCGTTACGGAATTATATTTTGGGGTAACTGTTCAGAAAGGGAAACAATATTTAAAGCACAAAAGAAATGCATAAGGTCAGTCTGTCATTTACAAGTAATGGACTCCTGCAAACCACATTTTATAAAATTGAAAATCCTGACTTTCCATCTTTGTACATTTACGAAGTAGCGTTATTTACTAGAAATAATTTAAAGATGCACGATTTCCTGAGAAGTGTTAGACATAACAAAAAAAATTGCATGCCATCTCACAGGTCAGCACAGTTTGACAAAAGCATATTTAGTATGGCGCCAAGAATTTATAACCATTTGCCAAAGCCAATATTGGATTCGGAGAGTGTATTAATATTTAAAACTAAACTGTTTAACTTTTTAGTGACAAAAGTCTATTACAAAGTTGATGAATATTTAAATGATAAACAACTGTAATTTCAATTTATATAATTCTGGGAATCATTAAGTATGGTTAGAATGTTTCATTTGGCATATTGATATAATAACTACTGTAGTGTTTAAGTAATGCTTAATTTGAATAATTTTTATTTTTATTTTATTTCTATGTGTAATAATTGTTTTTTTTTTTTTTTTTTTTACTTCAAACTTGTCTAGCATTTGACCACGCTCTCACCTGATGGGAAGTGACGATGCGATCGAAGGTGTAGCATGCTAGCCAAGTAAATACCTATTCACTCTTCTCTTGAACACGCCCGGGTCATATTTCGCCGGAAACACAGACGCTGGCAGGGCATTCCATTCCTTAGCCGTTCTAATTAATTAATTGTAAAATTTTTTGCATGCCTTTCCGGCAGAACATGGAGAAACAAACTATTATTGTTATTATCTATATTACTATACCCATCATCATGCAAATAAAGAATTGAATTGAATTATTATTCATCAATCATTGGGTGTTAACAAAAAAATTGTTTCAGGAAAACCCCTAGTTTCCAAAAAGGCTCTAAAAATATACAGATGTATACAGAACAAGTACAAGCATGAATACGAATCGATGTTCAACATCGAATATCTGAATACAAAGGAGAAAATAATGGAAGAATTCCAGAACAGGAAGAATTACGAATGTTATTTGAAAGCGGAACACAAATGCGAAATATGCTACCAAGGGTTCAAGCATGCTAAGAAATTGGAGTACCACCAGAAATCACATGACGTAAGATTCATTCAAATATTAACAATTGGGTAAAAAAGAAAACACAATTTTTTTTTTAATGTTAGTGATAGATGTGACGAGCTAGTCGTTTACCTGATGTTAAGCGACACGGCTGCACATAACAGAACAGTGTCACTCGGAACCCCAAAACAGAGTTTCGAGCGACACTGCACTGCGCACATCATCCTGAGACATCAGCACAGTTTGGTAATAAGGTTACTCGACTGTGAGATCAGATCATAAAGTCTCAATTGCCCGGTAATTTCACTAGCTACAGTGCCCTTCAAAACGGGACACAGTAGTGCTTGCGCACTACTGCTTGGCGGCAAAATAACTGGCCAAGCGGTGGTAAGCGTGGTTAGTTTATTTTTTATAAAATATATATGTATTAGAATTTAGGTATAATATTATATAAATATATCAGGTAATAGTTTATAATTTATCTATATTTACTTTATCTATAAATTGTTTGACACCGCCGTTTATTCTTCTCTACTGCTACTGTCCATCCAAAGGTAGTCTGGAAGAGATCGCTGTCAGCGATAAGACCGCCCATTGTTACACTAGTTCGTAAATATTATAGTTATTCCTGATTTTGTACTTCATTGGTGAGACAATAAAGAGTTCTCTATCTATCTATCTACCTACCTAGACGAACTTTGCAGTAAAGTCCTACCACCTAGTACAACTAACCTACCAACTACTAAAAAAATAATAAAATAATAATTTACTTAATACTAAAAGTAGTGTAGTAGTGTTTGTTGTTAATGTATGAAATATTTTGTGTGGTGATTGTAATTAATTTTGTCGTTTTTATCACAATAAATAAATTGCAGGAAAGCTCGGGTGAATTTATCTGCAGTATATGTAATGTAAGGCACAAGCAGAAGAAAGCCCTGATTGGTCACATCGTGAACAGCCATGAGGCCGTCTACAAATGTAAACTGTGCCCCCTCGTCACATATTACAAGTAAACAAACATATATACCTACCATCTAGGTGTTATATTGTATTTATAGAACGGGTTGTGCGTAGGTTGCAACCTATATAACTACAGGCCTTCAGCATGCGCACCGGACCGCGTCCGGAGCAAGAATGATGCGTAGTACACCGAGCGCTCCCTTTTTATAGCCAGATGGGGAGCGATGACAGCTACCGGTGTTGCCACTGTAATAAATTTAAATGCTACCACAGGGTAAATTACGGTACTGCCCACTGCGCATAGCGTTTGCCGCAATATAATATAAAGATAATATATAATAATTTGAGTGGCCCGATAGCTCAGTTGGTAGTAACCCTGCCTTCTGAACTGTGGGTTGTGGGTTCGATTCCCACTCAGGACAAACATTTGTGTGATGAACATAGGTGTTTGTTCTGTGTCTGGGTGTTATATTGTATTCTATGTATGTATTTATAAACAAAAAATATCTAAGTATTGTATCAGTTATCTGGTTCCCATAGTACAAGCTTTGCTTAGGCTAGATGGCGCTGTGTGAAATGTCCACACATATTTATTTAAGTAAAACTTCGCGCTTGACTTGGGGAGTAAGTTTTTGAATGCGTAAGCGAACGGAAGTTGAAAGTTGTTGGTTCACGTAACAAAGTTAAAAATTTGTATTATTATGTTGGTATGTCCGGTAGAATGACAATTTACAATTCTCAAGATGGCGACATTAACATTAAACAAAGTTACACCGACCGATAGATGGAGCTAAACTAAAGAAGTTTTACTTCAGTCGTGTGGTCTTAAGCACACTCGTTTTTTTATTATTGTTTTGTATTTATTTATTGCAGGGGTTCGATGGTGAACCACTACCAGTGGCACAAGGGGGTCAAGTTCCGGTGTGAGCCGTGTGACGTCACATTTACGTAAGCCATAATAATAATAATAACGGCCAACGATCACATACATAGATCCCGGACCCTAACTAGGATTCCCTGTGTCTAGGGACCCAGAAACTACGAGGACCATGGTCCCACAACACCCAGACTCAGAACAAGTATTTGTGCTTTTTTTTGTGCACAAATACTTGTCCTGCCGCGGAAATCGAACCCGTTACCTCCGGATTGAGCCGACCTGTTCTACCACCACACTACATAATAATGATATTAATGATAATAATTAATATTCATGATAAAAATGATAATGATGATAATTAATATCAATGATAACAAGGATATTAATGATAATAATGATATTAATGGTAATAATGATATTAATGATAATAATCATATTAATGGTAATAATGATAATAATGAGATTAATGATAATAATTAATATTAATGATAATAATGATATTAATGATAATAGTGATATTAATGATAATAATTAATATTAATGATAACAAGGATATTAATGATAATAATGATAATAATTAATATTAATGATAACAAGGATATTAATGATAATAGTGATATTAATGACAATAATAACGCCCACCGATCACACACATGGATCCCGGGCCCTAACCAGGATTCCTTGTGACGTGCGAGGGGCACGGTCCCCACGGATGACGAGGCGTCCCTTGCAGGAGCCAGTCGTCGTACCGCTCGCACGTGAGCTACCGGCACGCGCGGCGCCACGTGTGCACGCGCTGCGGCCGCGCCTTCTGCACCGGCCTCGGCCTCAAGTGGCACACCACACGGAACCATCAGGTGCCCCGCGCCGGGACACCGTGCCAGCACGGACGATACTAGGGAGGGAGGAAGGAAAGGAAGACAGGAAGGAAAGGAAGAAAGAAAGAAAGGATAGAAAAAAAGAAAAAAGAAATAAAGGGAAAAAAGAAAGAAAGGGAAGAAGGAAAGAAAGGAAGGAATGAAAGAAAGAAAGGAAAGAAAGAAAGGAACGAAAGAAAGGAAAGAAAGAAAGGGAAGAAGGAAAGAAAGAAAGGAAGGAAGGAAAGAAAGAAAGGGAAGAAGGAAAGAAAGAAAGGGAAGAAAGAAAGGGAAGAAGGAAAGAAAGAAAGGAAGGAAGAAAAGAAAGGAAAGAAAGGAAAGGAAAGAAAGAAAGAAAAGACATTTATTCAGGACACCACACCACATTACATTATATTATAAGAGATTTACATCACACTAATATTATAAAGGCGAGAGTTTGTATGTGTTATGTGTGTATGTTTGTTACTCCTTCACGCTCAAACGGCTGAATGGATTTGGATGAAATTCGGTACCGAGATAGCTTATACACTGGATTAACATATAGGCTACATTTTATCCCGGAAATTTCCCTTGGGATGAGCACACAAAATACTTTATATCCGCGTTTGGATGAAATTCGATATCAAGATAGCTTATATACGGGATTAACATATAGGCTAAATTTTATCCCGGAAAAATGAAATCCCACGGGAACGTGGGATGAGCAAATAATTAAAATACGTTTTATCCGCGGGTGAAACCGCAACTTTATAGTAAGTTTATAACCCACAGGATGAACCATCGACAACAGAGAGCGATGTCCAAGTGAAGTGCGCGTCGTGCGAGCTGATGTTCCCCTCGCAGGAGGTGATGGAGCGGCACCACCGCATCACGCACGAGGCGGCCGTCAGGGGCCGGCCCCCCGCCGGCACCACTCGGCGGTGGGCGCATACACTATACTCACTCCATTAACAATACTCACTCTATACACAACACTCCCTTCATACTCAATACTCACTTCATTAACAATACTCACTCTATACACAACACTCCCTTCATACTCAATACTCACTTCATTAACAATACTCACTCTATACACAACACTAACTTCATGCTCAATACTCACTTCATTAACAATACTCACTCTATACACAACACTAACTTCATGCTCAATACTCACTTCATTAACAATACTCACTCTATACACAACACTCCCTTCATACTCAATACTCACTTCATTAACAATACTCACTCTATACACAACACTAACTTCATGCTCAATACTCACTTCATTAACAATAATCACTCTATACACAATACTCACTTCATACTCAATACTCTCTCTTGAGTACTGACTCAATACTGTCTCTATACTCAATACTCTCCATACACAATACTCGCTCTATACACAATACTATCTCTAAACACAATACTCACTCCATTAACAATACTGTCGCCATACTCAATACTCTCTCAATACACAATACTCACTCCATACACAATACTCTTTCTCTTCTTTCGAGAAAGCGTTTGACCAATGAACGATCATGCGGTTCACGTCATAAGCTTTTCTTGAGTTTTCATTGATCAAAGCTTGGTCAAGTCGATTTTTAGAAATTAATTTTATTACTTTACAGAACTCCGAGGAAGTTTGGGGAGCGTAAGAAGCCAACATTAACATGTCGAGTGGTAAGATATACTTGTAATCAATTACTTGATGATTTGTTCACAAATATTTGACAGCCTCCGTGGTGTAGTGGTTGAGCAGGTCGGCTCATAACCCGGCGGCGGGTTCGATTCCCGCGAAAGGAAAAGTATTTGGGACTAGATGACGCTGTGTGAAATGTGTATATAGGCTCCGGGTTAAACATGAGTTGAAAACTGTAAGCCACATGTGCACCGGGCCGTGTCCGACGCAAGAATGATCCGTAGTGCACCGAGCGCTCCCTTTATATAGCCAGATGGGTGGGGGAGCGATGACAGTTACCGGTGTTGCCACTGTAATAAATTCAATTGCTAACACAGAGTAAATTACGGTGCCGCTGTCATGTACAAATATTTATAATTTATATTATTTATACATACAAGGTGGAATTTAATTCTTCTTTTACTTTAATGTATGTATTCAGTCCATGCTATAGAACGCTCCCATATCACACTAATATTATAAAGGTGAAAGTTTGTATTTGTGTTTGTGTGTATGTTTGTTACTCCTTCACGCTCAAATGGCTGAATAACTTGGATGAAATTCTGTACCAAGATAGCTTATTAACTAATTAAAATACTTTTTATACGCTGGTGAAACCGCGGGGCTAACTAGTAACTAAATAAAAAAAAGCACTTAGGATATAAAACTTAAATCTAGGTATTATCAAATTTAAATTCTAAAGGAAAGCCTTGCGACATTGAACAAAGCAGGTGTTTTATTCCCTACGAAACATTTACAAAGCACTCAGCCGGTGCCCGCGCTGTGTGTACCGTTACATAGACATTTCAGCTGTCATGCAGTTATTTTAGGAGGCACTACATACTAAAACACAACCTTTTTTTTTTTAATTGGACCTTCGAATATTCTATAGCATGGTCTGAGTACATACATTTGAAGAAAAAACTAGTTAAATTCCACCGTGTATATATCTTTAATAATATTTCAGTGCAACGCAGTCGGTCATAGTATCGGATGGCTAAGGTTACACTTTAACACGGACCATCCATCAACGGACATGGAGCTTGTGTATGCAGATACTAAAACACATCTGTGTGACATCTGTGGGAAGGGATTCTCGGTAAGAAAACCAGTGAAAACCGGTTTAAAGATGTTATCTACTTTTATTTTTTATCTGGTGAGAGGTAAACGAGCTGAGTGAAGGTGCCCGCAATTTTTTTTTGTTTGGTTTTGGCTCCACACTTTTGTGTATTTAGCCAGTGTCAAGTAATTGGTAATATCTCAAGTTAATATCATATAATGTGTCAAGTCAAGTCACAGTCCAAGTCATCAAGTGAAGTCATAGTCTAGTCTAGTCAAGTCATACTCCTAGTAAAGTGGTGGCAACTTTACCAGAAAATTCTATGGAGTTTTGGAAACAACACGAAAAGAAACGTTTCACCATCATTATACCACTTTCCCACACTCATGCCTGTAATCCAGCACTTAACGAATAAAATGCCACTAATTTTATGCACTAAGGCTCATACTAGGTGGTAGGACTTTACTGCAAAGTTCGTCTAGGTAGGTACCACCGCTTTGCCAGTTATTCTGCCGCCAAGCAGTAGTGTGCAAGCACTACTGTGTCCCGGTTTGAAGGGCACTGTAGCTAGTGAAATTACTGGGCAAATGAGACTTTATGACCTGATCTCACAGTCTAGTAATCTTGTTACTAGATTGTGTTGATGTCTCAGGATGACGTGCGCAGTGCAGTGTCACGTGAAACTATACTTTAGAGTTCCGAGTGACACTGCAACTGATATAGGCAGCCGTGTCGTTTAACATCAGGCGAACGGTTAGCTCGTCGCGTCATCCATTAACATTAAAAAAAAATATCAAAGTCTATTGAAGCAAAGAGGTTTAGCTTTAGGAAGATTAATCTCATTACATGGTGATTGTATGTCAGGTGGGTTTGAATTTATAAGAATAAACTGCTAACATGACTGTCTGTTAGGTTGATGTCAAGCTAAGAAAAAATGTAGGAGATAATCAATTCCAGTGTATTTAATAATGTTTTAGAAGAAAGCTCTTTGGTTATTAGTTTATTATATATATATGTGTTTCCTTGCGAAAACTGCGTTTGATTATGGTACACTCTGCTACATAAATTAGTGTACAAGCACATGAGGAAGTGCAATACATTAAGAGGGATCCAGAATTACAACAAAGTCCATACCAACACCCCCGTGGTGGCAGGGAAGTGCGAGGGCATAAAGTATCTCCATTGTCAACATAGCAAACTTAAATGTATTATTAATATTAGGTCTTTACCTATGAAATTGCCGTTTTGTTTGAAAAAAGTTAACGTATTTTTTTTTCGAACTTATTTATTTCTTTTATTCAAAGTAATCACCCCTGCAATCAATGCATCTTTGCCAACGCTGTGGCAGTTTATGGATGCCCTTCTTGAAAAAATCAGCAGGACGGGAGACAACAAACTCTTCAAAGGCGTTTTGTACTGCCTCTCGGGAATTGAATTTTTTTCCCGCTAAAAAGTTGTCCAAATTTTGGAAAAAGTAATAGTCGATAGGCGCAAGATCTGGTGAGTATGGCGGACGAGGGAGAGCTTCCAAACCCAACTCATGCAGCTTAGAGACGGTCTGTTGTGCAGTATGGGGTCGCGCGTTGTCGTGAAGTAGCAGTGGAGACGACCGATTGACCAAAGCTGGTTGCAGAAGTGCGAGTTTCGCCATCATTGTGGTCAGTTCTTCAATGTACACATCTGCAGTAATGCTCTCGCCGTTTTGTAAAAAGCTATGATGAATCACACCAGCACTAGACCACCAAACTGTGACCATCACCTTTCTAGGGGTCATTTTTCGTTTTGCACATTGCTTTGGTACCGAACTAGGATCTAACCAACTTGCTGAGCGCTTTCGATTGTCAAAAAGAATCCATTTTTAGTAGCACGTAACAATTCCGTTCAAAATTCCTTCATTTCTGTGTCTGTTAAGCAGCACAAGGCAAGTCTCGCCGCGTACGTTGCGCTGGCGATCGTTAAGTTCGTGGGGCACCCATTTATCAAGCTTTTTTATCTTGCCAATCTGTCGCAAATGGACCAATATTGTTTTGATGCTAACATCAAAAGCTGCTGCCAGCTCAGATGTAGATTGAGATTCATCAGCTTCCACAATCGCCTTTAATTCATCATTGTTGACCAAAGTTTCCGGACGACCACGAGGTTCATTTTTCAAGTCAAAATTCCCAGAACGGAACCGAGCAAACCAATAACGGGTTGTACGTTCGTTTTTACAGTTCTCTCCGTAAACGTCGTTGATGTTACGTGTCGTTTGTGCCGCGTTGGTGCCACGACGGAACTCATATTCCATAATTACACGAAATTTCAAAGTATCTATTATGAGGAAAAATGTTGAAATGTAATGAAAATACAACGCTAATCAATAAACAAAAGACTAATATTGTAAATAGAATGTCATATTTTTAAAACAAAACTAATTTGAATTTAGGATTCATAGCCAATCAAAACTTTTTTTTGTTTGAAAAAGTCTGTACTGCAATACGGCAATTTCATAGGTAAAGACCTATTATATTGGTATGTCCGATAAAATGATAATTGAAGGGTTAAGAATAAAAAGGATTTAACTGACAAATTGACAGTTTCGAGAAAATTGACTTTAAACGTCAACGGCGTCATTTTAATGTAGAGTGCTTATAAAGTAATAGAAAAGGTTTATGTAAGTTTCAGTAGCTTGAAAATGTTTTAATTCTATTTAAAATTACTAAATATAGTACTAATTCATACAATTACTGTAAAAATATAATATAATAAAATAAATATAGTAATGTTTTTATGCTAAGCAAACTGTATTCCTGTGACAGATAAACCATTTTTAGACTCAAAATCTCGAGATTTAAGCCTCATTTCGGTATTTCGAGAATGTATTTTTGAAGATAATTTCACGCTGAATCCAACAATACCATAAGTCATCTTGTCAAAAAATCAGTTAAATCCTTTTTATTCTCACCCCTTCAATTGTCAAGGTGGTGACATTAACATTAAACAAAATTTGAGGATTTGCCATAATCATCTCGATTGGCAGGTGATTTGGTGATTGCAGATTTTAATATAATGTACCTAGGATGATAGATGCATTCCCACTAATTAGATACTCCCTTAGAAGGCAAAGTCAAAAGATTTATTGCAAATAGGCTAATTTTAGCACTTTTACAAGTCAAAATTATATTAGGTACTTAAAATTAAGTTATTTCACTAAGCATATAAAATTACAAAGTGCTTATTGTCAATTAATATATAGCAAGCCCATTACAATATATGAGTTTGAAAAAAAGCAGTTCTCTTTCTCACTACTGGTGCAAGCAATCCGGCACAATGCAGAATAGAAAACTTTGATCCGAAGTTTCGATTACAACTGTAAAGAAGAAGCTACAACTAAACTTAATCGTGATGTATTTTTTTTTCTTTCTAGTCTTTTACAATGTATATAATCTACACTAACAGTAAACTAAGAGGATATAAAAAAACGAGTGTGCTTTAGACCACACGACTGAAGTAAAACTTCTTTAGCTCCATCTATCGGCCGGTATAACTTTGTTTAATGTTAATGTCGCCATCTTGACAATTGTATATGTTATTTTACCGGACATACCAACATAATAGCCCAAATTTAATGTGATTTTTAACTATGTTATGTTGACAATGAAAATCTACGTTATTTAATAACTTTCAACTTTCGTTCGCCTCGAATTTCCAGCTTACTCCCCAAGTCAAGCGTGCGTAAAGAATTTTTACTTCAATAATAATAACATATTTATTTTTACTCCACAGACCCTATACATTCTCCAAGCCCACCAAGTAACGCACAGTGACGTGCGACCGTTCGCCTGCGAGCTGTGCCACAAACGGTTCCGTTCCAGGGTGCTCCTCCGTAACCACAGCCTCTCCCATCTGCCTCCGGGGAAGCCTTGCCAGTATTGTGGGAAGAAATTCCGGTCGCAGTCCAACCTAGCCAACCATGTTCGGGTGAGTAACGCTTTTGTAACGTTGTGACTAGGTAGGTAAAAGTTGTGACTCGGTAGGGAAAAGTTGTGACTCGGTAGGGATAAATTGTGACTCGGCAAGGAAAGGTGACTCGTCAGGGAAATGTATGCCTCGGCAGGGAAAAGTTGTGACTCGTCAGGGAAAAGTTGTGAATAGGCAGGGAAAAACTTGTGACTCGGCAAGTCCATGTTAAAGGGTTGTGTGTGGCTGGGGAAATATCAATGTTAAACAATTGAAGGGTTGAGAATAAAAAGGGTTTAACTGTCAAATTAACAGTTTCGAGAAAATTGACTTTAAACTTCAACGTCATTTTAATGTAGAGTGCTTAAAGGTAATAAAAAAGGTTTATGTAAGTTTCAGTTGCTTGAAAATGATTTAATTCTATTTTAAAATACTAAATATAGTACTAATTCATAGAATAACTGTAAAAATATAATATAATACAATAAATATAATAATGTTTTTATGCTAAGCGAACTGTATTCTTGTGACAGATAAACCGTTTTTAGACTCAAAATCTCGAGATTTATGCCTCATTTCGGTATTTTGAGAATGTATTATTGTAGATAATATCACGCTGAATCCAACAATACCCATAAGTCATTTTGTGAAAAAAAAAACAGATAAACCCTTTTTGTTCTCACCCCTTCAATTGTGTCTCGTTGGGGAAATCGTATATAAGAAGGTTGTAACTCGTCGGAAAAAAAGGCAGCAAAAAAGTAGTCTTGGTGGAAAAAGTCGATGTAAATAAACGAGTGTGCTTTAGACCACACGACTGAAGTATAACATATTTAGTTTAGCTCCATCTATCGGCCGGTATAACTTTGTGTTTGCTTTGTTTAATGTTATTGTCGCCATCTTGACAGTTTTAATTGTATTTTTACCGGATATACCAACTTAATAATAATAAAAAAATTACTTTGTTATGTTGACAATGGAGATCTACGTGTACCAACTTCAAATTCCGTTCGCCTCGCATTCACCAGTTCACTCCCCAAGTCAAGCGTGCGTAAAGAAGTTTTACTTCAAAAAGCTTGACTCTGTGTGAGAGGAAAAAATTATAAAAAAATAGTTGTGACGTAGCAGGAATATTCAAAATATGAGCTGGATTGCTTGCACCAGTAGTGGGAAAGAAAACTTCTTTTTTTTTCAAACTCATATATTGTAATGGGCTTGCTATATAATATTTGACAATAAGCACTTTGTAATTCTATATGCTTAGTACAATAACTTAATTTTAAGTACCTTATATCACTTTGACGTGTAAAAGTGCTAAAAATAGCCTATTAGCAATAATATTCTATGACTTTGACAAATCGACCGATTTCTATTGTTAGCGTTACAACACTAGCAAAGCAGAGTTACGTGAGATGTCCCGCAATAGTAAATGTTAAATGGAAGATACCGGGAAAAAAAGACGATAATACCGGGACAAAAATAAAGACGGCTACAAATCTATTTTTATACTATTTATCATTATAATACAGCCATTGTGATGTTTTGGTTGAGTAGGTCGACTCATATCCCGGAGGTGATGGGTTTGATTCCCGCGACAGGAGAAGTAACAACAGAAAAAAAAACGTAAACACTTGGTTCGTGTCTGGGTGTTGTGGGACCATGGTCCTCGTAGTTCCTGGGTCCCTAGACACAGGGAATCCTAATTAGGGTCCAGGATCTATGTATGTTATCGTTGGGCGTTATTATTATTAATTGTTTAATTTAGATACTATTAGATAGATCTAGATCCTGTTCGATCTAACAGTGGGTGCTACTGCTTTGCCAGTCACTCTACCGCCAAGCAGTAGTGCGCAAGCACTGCTGTGTTCCGGTTTGAACGGCATTGTAGCTAGTGAAATTACTGGGCAATTGAGACTTTATCACCTAATCTTACAGTAGTATCTTATTACAAGACTGTGCTGATGTTTCAGGATGATGTACGCAGTGCAGTGTCGCGCGAAACTTTATATTTTGGAGTTCCGAGTGACACTGTTCTGTTATGGGCAGCCGTGTCGCTTAACATCACGCGAAAATAAGCTCAACTTATCATTCCTTTAAAAAAAAATTATAAATGATTACGGGACCAATCTGAAAGTTTCACATGAAAAAAACGAGTGTGCTTTAGACCACACGACTGAAGTAAAACTTCTTTACCGCCATCTATCGGCCGGTGTAACTTTGTTTAATGTTAATGTCGCCATCTTGACTGTTGTAAATTGTTATTTTACCGGACATACCAACATTTTCTACAAATCTTTAACTTTGTTATGCTAACAATGGAGATCTACGTGAACCAACAACTTTCAAATTTCGTTCGCCTCGCCAGGTAACTCCGTAAGTCCATGCGTAAAGAAGTTTTACTTCAAAAACAAATAAATAAAATATAGCAGTGCAGTGTCGCACGAAACTTAATATTTTAGAGTTCCGTTATGGGCGGCCTTGTCGCTTAACATCAGGTGAACGACTAGCTCGTCACATCATTCACTAGCATAATATAATTAAACCAATAAAAATCGGAACGTTTGTGGTGTAACCGCGCGCCGATCATCGACGTGCGATATTCTTGCGAAATACTTTAAAACACTCACTAAAAATATATATAAATAATTTGATTTTTGAATTTGAGTTGTCAATTAATGACTGACGCCATTTTTTTTTTTTAAATCAGCTCACTTTTGTGTATTTAGTCAGTGTCAAGTAATTGATAATTTTTCAAGTTAATATATATATGTGTCAAGTCACAGTCCAAGTCATCAAATCAAGTCATTATCTAGTCTAGTCTATTCAAGTCATACTCCTAGTAAAATGGTGGCAACTTTACCAGAACCTTCTATGGAGTTTTGGACCGAAAAGAAACGTTTCACTATCATTATACCACTTTCCCACACTCATGCCTGTAATCCAGCACTTAACGAATAAAACGCCACCAATTCTATGCACTAACACTGAAAATAACACAAGTTTTGGAAAATAATACAATGCGGTGACGCGATCTTTTTCGTTTTCCCGCCAAAACTCTCCCATTTATTGTTTTTAAATCTTGAACGTTAAAAATTTATAATGTTGGCCATACTGCGTTTTGTTTTGCCAAATCTCGAAATTTCCCTAAAACAATTTCGTAATATTTTGTATTATTTGTACGGGATTTACTCACGTTTAAAATCGGCCGGACTATCCGACTATAGTTTCAACTGCATTTGGCAGCGCGCGCACTCACCTTGAGGAAGGCTGCCAAATGCAGTTGAAACTATAGTCGGATAGTCCGGCCAATTTTAAACGTGAGTAAATCCCGTACAAATAATACAAAATGTGTGAAAACCACGTTAGTTTCCATAATAAAATTTCGTAATAATTTGAAATGTACGTTTCAGTTCCACATCGGTGACCGATGCTACAAGTGCAAGCTATGTGGCAAAGGGTTTCTCCACCGGAACACCCTGAACGAACACGTGCGCGGGGTCCATTATAGCGTGCGCCGCGTCCGGAAGGGGGTCACTGACCCGGAGAGGGGTCATTTGCCCCCCCGAGGGGTCACTGACACCGACATGGAGAGCCTCGCGTTAAACTTAGGACACGACTGAGGAAATGTTAGATGATCATTAAAAAAAACGAGTGTGCTTTAGACCACACGACTGCAGTAAAACTTCTTTAGCTCCATCTATCGACCAGTAAAACTTTGTTTTTTTTTTTGTTTTGGCACCACACTTGCCAGTGCCAGTGTCAAGTAATTGATAATTTATCAAGTTAATGAAATTTCACGCAAATATGTGTCAAGTCATAGTCGAAGTCATGAAGTCTAGTCAAAGTTATTCTCCTAGTAAAGTGGTGGCAACTTTACCAGAAGGTTCTATGGAGTTTTGGAAACAACACGAAAAGAAACGTTTCACCATCATTATACCATTTTCCCACACTCACGCCTGTAATCCAGCACTTAACGAATAGAATGCCACCAATTTTATGCACTAACACTGAAAATAACACAAGTTTTGGAAAATAATACAATGCGGTGACGCAATCTTTTTCGCTTTCCCGCCAAAAACTAACTTTGTTTAATGTTAATGTCGCCATCTTGACAATTGAAGGGATGAGATCAAAAAGGGTTTAACTGATTTTTTTTCACAAAATGACTTACGGGTATCGTTGGGTTCAGCGTGAAATTATCTACAATAATACATCCTCAAAATACTGAAATTAGGCTTAAAATGTTGAGATTTTCAATCTAAAAATGATTTCTTTGACACAGAAGTACAGTTTGCTTAGCATAAAAACATTATTATTATTATTATTTTTGTTATATTTTTACAGTAATTGTACGTATTAGTACTATATTTTGTATTTTAAAATAGAATTCATACATTTTCAAGCTACTGAAACTTACATAAACCATTTCTATTACTTAATAAGCACTCTACATTAAAATGAAGCCGTTGAAGTTTAAAGTCAATTTTCTCGAAACTATCAATTTGACAGTTAAACCCTTTTTGTTCTCACCCCTTCAATTGCAAATTGTTATATTACCGGACGTAACGACGTAATAATACAAATTTTAAGTAATGTTTACAATGGTCTACGTTAACCAATAACTTGCAACTTCCGTTCGCTTCGTTACGCATTCACCAGCTTACTGCAGAAGTTTTATTACAAAAACAAAATACACGAAATCACATTTCACTTGTTAGAATATTAAAGAAAGTTATTTTTTATTTTTTAAACAATAAATAAATAATAAAGCCCAATGATCACATACATAGATCCTGGACCCTAACTAGGATTCCCTGTGTCTAGGGACCCAGGAACTACGAGGACCATGCTCCCACAACACCCAGACTCAGAACAATTGCGCTTTTTTCTGTGCACAAATACTTCACTTGCCGGGGAACCGAACCCACCGCCTCCGGGTTATAAGCCGACCTGCTCAACTACCACACGACAGAGGCTGTCACTGGAAGCGATGAAGAGAGATATAAATTAGTGAAGATAAAAAGAGATAGCTACGTTTTGTATAGAAGTTTTACTTCAGTCTTGTGGTCTAAATAGGGTTGCCAACCGTACTATAATATATACTATATTTCGGGTCGGTGGACTATATACTGTAAAAAAAAAATAGTACGCAGAAGTACTATATTTTCAACATATAACGAAATCTAATAAAGAAATATTTATTATAGAAAATAATTAACGCGCTATACACTACATTTTTGGGTGAGGCGAGTTTGTGTAACCGTATTCCGGACTCCGAACGCTTCTACAATCTTTTGTCTTTGGCTCCCGCTGATCTCTATACTTACTGGAGGCGCTGGCGGCACGTCAAAATTGTCAATGTCAAATTAACAAAATCTAAGAATTTTATGGTCTGTTTTTTTTTATGTTTTGGCGCCACACCTTTGTGTATTTAGCCAGTGTCAAGTAATTCATAATTTATCAAGTTAATGATATTTCACGCAAATATGTGTCAAGTCACAGTCGAAGTCATCAAGTCAAGTCGTAGTCTAGTCAGTCATACTCCTAGTAAAGTGGTGGCAACTTGAAGTTTCTATGGAGTTTTGGAAGCAACACGAAAAGAGACGTTTCACCATCATTATACCATTTTCCCACACTCACGCCTGTAATCCAGCACTTAACGAATAGAAAGCCACCTATTTTATGCACTAACACTGAAACTAACACAAGTTTTGGAAAATAATACAATGCGGTGACGCAATCTTTTTCGCATTCCCGCCAAAACTTTTTGGTCTGTTAATAGTTCCAAGTTTTTAAACCATGCCTTTTCATTCTCTCTTCATATCATATCATAGGCTTCCTAGAGCCTTAAGTAAAATATCCACCATTTTATTGTGGCATTTTGACTGACAAATTTAGACTTTGACATGACATAACCGTACAAAAATTACTTGACATTGGCAGAATTATCACTGAAAAGCCATTAAACGGAGAGAAGAAGTTGTTTTTTACTATATTTTTTAGATGTGTATATTATACTATATTTTTTTTAGCTTATTTTGAAAAATACTGTATTTCCCTGTGTAAAAATGTTGGCAACCCTAGGTATAAAGCACAATCGTTTTTATTGTTATGTCATTTTCAAATGTGTAAATATAATTGTTTATGCATTTTTTTTACTTCCAGTTCCACATCGGTGACCGTCGCTACAAATGCAAGTTATGTGGCAAGGGGTTCCTCCACCGTAGTACCCTCAACGAGCATGTCCGAGGAGTCCATCATAATGTACGGCGCGTGAGGAAGAGAGGCGTCGCGGACACTGAAGAGATGCATTTGTGTCACTGAAATTATAATGAGTCTAATGCCCTCTGTAATAAAGGCTATCAAAATACTAGGCTATTTGACTGCTGTATTTTTATTGCGTAAATAAATACCTAAGAAATAGAGTCGGGAAAACTAAAATTAAAATTTTTAAAAAATTACATAGTTACAGGCATTTTAAAATACAGGAATAGAAAAAGACAGCTCGGGCAGTGACTTTTTTGTATGTTTTGGCTCCACACTTGTGTATTTAGCGAGTTTCAAGTAATTAATATTTCACGCACATATTTGTCAAGTCACAGTCCAAGTCGATCGAGCCAATCAAAGTCATACTCCTAGTAAAGTGGCGGCAACTTTACCAGAAGCTTCTATGGAGTTTTGGAAACAATACGAAAAGAAACGTTTCACCATCACTATAAATACCACTTTCCCACACTCATGCCTGTAATCCAGCACTAATCGAATAAAATGCCACCAATTTTATGCACTAACACTGAAAATAACACAAGTTTTGATAAATAATGCAATGCGGTGTCGCGCTCGCGATCTTTTTCATTTTCCCGCCGAAACTCCCAAAACAAGACACTTGTTTTGTTATGTTTTGGCTCCACACTTTTGTGTATTTAGCCAGTGTCAAGTAATTAAAACAAGACGCTTGATATTAAAGGGGTTCATGCCCATACCCGCCTGAGCCACAGAATGTGGAGAATAAAACAAGAGCGTCTTTATAAATTTTAATTAAAGTTTTCAATACCAATACAACCTAATACAAAACTAAATGTTGTTTTATTTGTTCTTTTTTTATTTCACAAGATACAGTGCTTCTCTTAAAGACCGTATAGATTATAGACACTAGTGTCGATTCTGTGTCGTATTCTCTAAAACTAAAGTAAACTTAAAGTATGGCGGTACTCTTCTGATAAAGGGGAAATGAAAAGGACGGAAATATGTTAATTTCGTTTAGCTTTAGAGTATGCGACACAGAATCGACACCACTAAAAGACCGTCTTATTACAAAACGTAGACTAAGCGTGGATCAAAGTTAGTACTAGGTTTAAACTTAGACTAGTTAAAAACCCTATTACAAAAACAAGTTTATCGCCGATCCGGGGATCGTCCATGGTCTAAAGTTAGTCCTTCGATGACCCTAGTTTAACTATGGTACTAACTCGCTAAACGAAAGAAACTAGCGCCACGGTGGTGGAAAAATGAAACTTTTAAGATTGAAAACTATTTACGCGCTAAACGCCAATGTTGGGTTATCAACCTTCTTTGTTACACGATTTTGAGGTTGTCTTGGTATTTGATAAAATATATCTACTTGGTTTAGTTTTTATATTTTGTTGCTCCATTTTCTACGATATTTATTATAGTTACAGTTAGTTATAACAACAATAAACAGAAATATCAATTTTCGCGCGTCAAGCAATGCCATATTTACGTTCTGATTCTCGCAAGCCTCGTTGGTGACTACTAAAACTTAATAGTTTTATTCGTTAAAAATCATTGTAGCAAAGCTGATTTTTATGAATCTGATTATTTATTTATTAAAAAATATGCAAACAATAAGCTTTCCAAGGCCAATGCACGTATATTATAGACGAAAACAAAAATTCTAAATATATGAAACGTGAAAAAAGGATCGTGTGAATAAGTGGTCCATATGAAAAAACTTTTTTCGTATTTACTCTATGGTCAATATTTAAGCCATGGACTATCTCTGGTATCAGCTGGTCTTCGATTAGTCGCCGTTTTGTAATAAAGTCAAGGTCTAACTACTTAGTACCGTAACATACTAGGCTAGTTGGTCCAGGCTGAAACCTCTACTTAGTCCACGTTTTGCAATAAGAGGGATAAAGGCTAGACATAAATATACTAACTATATACTATATAACTAAATACTACAATAATATAACAACTAGGTATAGATAGCGGCACGAAAGTTTAGCGTTGAGCGAAATGTGGAAGGGATAGCTGCGCGTGGGTACTGTCGCGCGCGCAAGCATTAATAAATAGTTAATGTTAAAGTTTTGCATAGCTTGTAACAGGTTGTTTTACTGTACACGATTAACCTATTTTATTTAAATCTTGCTTTAAAGAATCAATCAATTAATTAGTTCCTCTTTTAATAAAACAACGCACGTATTGCACCGTTTTTCGTGCCTGTCTTTTCATAACAGTATTTCTTCTAGGCATATTCACTATCTAATAAAAATAGACTAATAACAAACGAACTCCAAACTTATTAAAAATCAATAACAATAAATGGCAATAAAATACACCTTAGAATGCGATTATACAGAAGTCCGCGGAGCGTCGATGGGGCGGGGGACGGAGTACGGCTAGCAGCCAACCGGCGCTACGCACGCGCCCCTGCGTCCCCCGCGCCCCCTGTGATACCTCATTTTTGACTTCTGCGCAATAACGCGCAGCGCTAGTTTCGTGCCCCTACTTATACTACCTATTAAACACTATCTACTACAAAAATAGACATTTTGACTATATACTAGCCGCAATGACCTATAACAATCCAAATGCTAAATTAACTAAATAGTTAATCCCGCGTCGCATCGACCAGGCGCTCTGATAAACTTTGGATAACGTGATAAACTCCCCCCTATTATAATTACCTTTTGTTGTTTTAAAACACTTGCGCGTTCGCTTCGTGGTCACGGAGTAACGCCATCTAGACTTATTTCTAGTAAGCGCTACTCTGCGCGACGCACTGTGGAAACACAGAAGGAAACAAATATGACCTGAACATATTTTGAGATTGGAGTTATAGTTTAGGAGTTATTCGACTAAAACGGTTTTCAATGTATGGAAAGCAACATATATGTATGGATGGATATCTCGTGATTTTGACCCGTTTTCATTCTGGGATTTATATGATGGTATCATATTGTTATATGCCATATTTTCTTCAAATACACTTGGTGCTATTTTCAAGAACTTTTTGAGATATGATGAAAAGTATGTAATATATGAAAAACCAGGCCAAAATGAGTATTTATAGATGAATATTAATAAATGTTCTGTTTTGAAACTATAAAATATATTTCCCAGAGTTTAAGAAGAAAATTATATCTAAATTAGCGATCATAATAATCATAATTACACAAATAAATTAAACTGAATCTGTCTGTCTGTCTGAATACCATGTGGGAGCGACTGAGCGTGTATTATTTTCCCTCTAAAAACGCCTTTATACCTAACCACATCCGGCTCAACTACATATGGCAGCACTGAGTAAAGTGAAAAGAGAATACAGTCATACTTGTTTATTGTGTTTTTTAAAATGTATTTTTAGGTTTGCGAATCGATTCGTTTTGTAATCACACAAATTGCAAGCAAATGGTTTTTCTCCAGCGTGTATTTTTAAATGTCGTTTTACGCTTCCTGATATGGCTGATTTGAAATCACACAAATTACAAGCATAAGGTTTTTTTCCAGTGTGTATCATTAAATGTACTTTTAGGTTACTTAACTGAGCCGATTTATAGTCACATGAATTGCAAGCGTATGGTTTTATTCCGGTGTGTGTTGTTAAGTGGTATTTTAATGCTCCAGGAAAAGCTGTTTTGTAATCACACATATTACAAGCATAAGGATATTCTCCACTGTGTATTGTTAAGTGTTGTTTTAAAGTTACTAACTGCACTGATTTGTAATCACAAAAATTACAAGCATAAGGTTTTTCTCCGGTGTGTGTTTTTAGGTGTCGTTTAACCCTTCCTAAAATAGCCGATTTGAAATCACACATATTACAAGCATGAGGTTTTTCTCCACTGTGTATTTTTAAATGTCGTTTTAAAGCTCCTGAGTGTGCTGATTTGTAATCACACATATCACAAGCATAAGGTTTTTCTCCACTATGCATAATTGAATGTTGTTTTAAATTTCTCAACTGTGCTGATTTGTAATCACACACATCACAAGCATAAGGTTTTTCTCCACTATGTATAATTGAATGTTGTTTTAAATTTCCTAAGTGTGTTGATTTGTAATCACATATATCACAAGCATAAGGACTTTTGCGAGTGTGTGTTTTTAAATGTTTTGTTAAAGATCCTGATAGTGCTGATTTGTAATCACAAAATTTACAAGCAAAAGGTTTTTTTCCGCTGTGTGTTCTTAAGTGCAGTCTTAAGTATCCTGATCGAGCCGCTATGAAATCACACAAATGACAAGCATATGGCTTTTCTACAGAGTGTACATTTAAATGGAGTTTTAAGTCTCCAATCCGAACTGATTTGTAATCACACAAATTACAAGCATAAGGTTTTTCTGCGGAGTGTACCTGTAAGTGTCTTTTTAAGTTTCTTAAATAAGCCGATTTGTAATCACATAATTCACATTTATATGTTTTTTTTCCAGTGTGTGTTTTTGAATGATACCTTGTACTATTCGCACATGCAGGTTTATTATCCCAATTGTGTATTCTCATATGAACTATTAATTTATACTTTCTTGTAAATTTACTTTTACAAAAACCACATTGGAATGTTTTCTTTTCTGAATTATCTTCAAGTTTTATAGTTTTATTATTTTTTCTTAAGCCATTAGCATCACGTGTATTCAACTTTATCTCTTCAACTGAGGCTTTAGCCATTCTGCAGCTATTTCACCCTAATTTTTCTATGTCACATAGATACTACAATAAACATTCAAATAGAGATGATTGTTCAAATTCTTCAATGGTCAGGGATTTTAAAATTGCCTTGTGAGGAAGATAGGTGAGAATATTATTCTGTGATAGCTACGAATCTTACACTGAAACCATAGCATGCCTGGAACAAACAAAAATAAACACATATATACTTACTACCTATTGGTCAAAGGGTCAGCCTCGCTAAACAGAGGGGCATGTTGCCAGATTTTAGTGCTTGTTTGAACTATTTATACAACATTTTTCAATCTATGTATAGTTCAAAATTTTTGTAGGTTGTTATTTTTTTAAAGGTAGTTTGCTTATGTAGTTAAGTTCAATATTTAAGTTTTAATTTTAAATAGATTCCGATGAAAAATACCTTTTTTGGAAATCATAATATTCTTGTAAGTACATACCTTGCATATGTATAGGTGTCATAAACTAACCAGTGTGTTCTATGGCTGAGTAATTTTTTAGTGTCTTGGGCTTTTATAAATCGAGCTAAGGAAAAATCCAAATTTTTTAATCATTTCAGCCTCGGCTTACAGAAAATCCTCTACAATATTGATGACTAAATTAATGTTGAGGGGATTGCCGCGGCTTTGGAGCATGCGAATTTGGGGACCGCCATCCGCTATCGTATTTTTAATACACCGGCACAATGCTGAGTTGGGAGCGCTTTTCTTTCCTTTCTGCATAACATGTACACGAACTATAATTTAAATCTTACTTTCGCAAATAGTAAATTACATAACTCACTTGCACAGAACACTATTATCCTTACGGAAAGAAGTACAACTTCATACACATAAAATGCCAACACGAGAGCACACTCGCGCTCGAGTATTTGACGGGCGAACTAGATAATGGCGCGAACTTTTAAATTTTATGGTGCGAACTTTAAAATGTATGTGCACGTAATTTAAATGTATATTCACTTTAAAATCCTTATTACACCGCCCGTATTACAGAACTATGCTCAGTCGTGAATCGGCGCTCAAGACGAGATTTTATTCGTAAATTGGTATTATAATGAATGAAATCTCGACCTGCGAACCAATCAGTGACTGAGCATTGTTCTGTAATACGGGCCTTACTAATAATAATCGTAAGGTACCATAATAAATAAAAACCACATATCTGAAATATATGATCTCATTATATTACATAACATATTTACCTGAATAGCACTAACAAATTTATTTTCACATAACTTGAATCTGAGTAAAATAAAAAAAAATGGATATTTTATTGCAAATAGGCTACTTTTATCACTTTTACAAGTCACAATGATATTAGGTAGGTAATTAAAATATTAAAATTAAATTATTGCAGGTTCTAAGAATAATTATTATAGGTAACATTACAAAGTACTTAATGTACAGATATTACATAGTATAGTAATCCTATTACTAAGTGAGTTTGAAAAAAGAAGTTCTCTTTCCTACTACTAGTGCAAGCAATCCAGCACAAAGTAGAATAGAAAACTCCGATCCGTGGCTTTAATTACATCTGTAAAGAAGAAGCTACACGAAACATTACAGTCATGTCATATTTTTGTTGTTTCATTTTTTAAATGTTTACAATATTTAAAACTTATTATAATTGATTTGAATTGAATTGAAAACATGATACAAAGGACCTGGTACCTACTAAAATACTAACTACTAATTAACTTACACTCGAAGTTGCACATTGTTCCTGACGGAACTTCAACAATATGCCTTCTGCTCCAATCGGGAATGGAATATTATTTAACCGTTCCTTAGAGCTGCTGGTGTACGAACTGTCAGCAAAGTGTTTACTGCATAATAATGCTGTTGGTGGAGGGTTTTAGTGCTTCTACAGAAGTCCAGTTCTCAGCTGGATAGCAGTATGCAGCCCATACTCGTGCCCTGAAAAAAAAACCTATGTTTATATACGAATTCATTTTATACATATACATTTAATTTATTAATCGAGAATCAAGCGGACGCGACAGGCATAGGGAAGGTCTTACCTTAAGGTTCGTTCTCTTCAAACATCCACGTTTTCCAGGGAGAGGAAACCTGTGAAATCGTACGTTCACGTCTTCGGGTGCAGTAGCGTACCGCACTTTCGCAATTTTACTTTATCACACATTTTAAGCAAAACGAAATAGCATAGGTATCACAATCTCAATGTATGTGCTATGCTTTTTAATTTTTGTATTTGCTCAATCAATTTTAACTTCCAATACATAACCTCACTTAATTACTTTTTTCTTTATGGCTGTTTTGTTCCAGTTCCAGTGTAAATTTTAAAGATTCAGAGCATAGACTTTGTGGTCTCTGTTTTACGTATAGCATTATCTCGTTCTGGTTTGCTGTGCCCACTGTATGCATTTGATGTTAAAGAAGCTGACTCCCCATGCTCACTTGACTCCAGAACGTACATAGAGAATCAATCCTCTACTTGGTCTGTGTAGAAAATTAGCAATAATTCCGTAAGGATAACTAGTATTAGTTCTAGTACCAACCACAGACCAAGTAGAGGATACCAACATAATGCTTTATAATTTTCTTCTTCTTCGTTTAATGGCTTTCTATTGCTTTTAACGATAATTCTGCCAATATCAAGTAAAGAATTTTTGTACGGTTGCCATGTCAAAGTCAAAATTTCACAGTAAAACTGTCAAAGGAAACCTAGGTTTCAAAAAATATAAAGTGATCAATTAATGAATGAGATCTCTGCTTGAGCACCGATCGATGACTGAGCATCGTTCTGTAATACGGACCTAGGAAGCCTTGAAGAGAAAACGACTTCACGGCTGGCAATGTGCCTAACAAATCCATGTACCGTACGAAATGATGTTGTCTGTAATGCTAACTTGCAATCCGGGGGGATTGTCCGTCCGTCCATTTCCTGTCACTCCATTTCTTCACCCCCGTTGGTCCCAAAGGAAGATACGTATATAGTATCCTCTATCGTCTCCTTAGTCTGTGAGGTTGTAGTATTATTCTCTACTTGTTCTGTGGTAGTATATCCTCTGTCTGTAGCGTAGTACTCTAAGGTCTGTAGTCTGTGTTTTCGGTGTCTGTGATAATCTTCCAATCGCCATTTCATTTTGTTTTCCATTGTTTATGTTTACATGAAATAAATAATCTCTCCACAAAGGCCATTTACAAAGAGTTGAAGTTGAATAAATAATAAACGTGACCAATATTTGCGTCGAATCCATTCATAGTATTGTAGAAATCACAAATTGACCGATGAATACATGGATAAATTACTTCTAGGAGAATATTAATCGTTAAGGTAAGTCTCTAGTCTAACAAGTTCGATCAAGTGCATACCACTGTAGATGCTATTTATGTAATCAGTCACTAAATATAAAAGAGAAGTAGGCAAGGTATTTGTGGATATGATAGGCATTATTCTAGTTTTAAAACTTGGCCTGTTTTTACCCAAGATAATAATTTTAGGAGAAGTTAATAGGTTATCTAGACTAACCTAACATAATTTTATTATTATAATTATTTAATATTTATTAAATATTTTAATATTTTCAGGCTAAGAAATGTCTTCAGCAAATACTACCTACCTACTGCTGCTATCATGCGCTACCCGATTTCATATTTGTAAGTAGAAATTTTAAGTGCAATATTTTTTCTAGGAACACCAGGCGTGTTAAGAGCTCTTTCATTCTGGCTCTACATTTATGTAAGTCATGACTGACCGGTTACAATCAATGCAGGTAGCCTAAATCACAATGGAAAATTTATAATAATATTAACGGAAACATATTTAAAGTGTGTGTTCCTATGTTTTATGGTGCAGTGTTGTACTAAGAAAGGGTATTACAGTACATTATTTTAACTGGCCGGTTAGCTCAGTTCGTAGTATCCCTGCCTTCTGAACTGCAGGTTGTGGGTTCGATTCCCACCCAGGACAAACATTTGTGTGATGAGCATCGATGTTTGTTCTGTGTCTGGGTGTTATATTGTATTCTTTGTATGTATTTACAAGCAAAAAGTATCTAAGTATTGTATCAGTTATCTGGTTACCATAGTACAAGCTTTGCTTAGTTTGGAGCTAGATGGCGCTGTGTGAAATGTCCAGATAGTTATTTATTTAATTATTCAACCCAAGAGGGTGTCAACAGTCAAGTAGGGTGAAAATGTGAGGCTAATGTGATAAATAAGTTTGATAAAATAGAAGTTCTCTTTAAAACTATGGGTGCAAGTAACCCGGCACAGAACATAAAACTCTGATCCGGAGAAAAACAAGAAACTGTTCAGTATTCCAATGTGTAATTTGAATGTTTGTTACATTAAGAATCTTAGCCAACCTTGTCTTTGATATCTTACATATTCTTCTTAGTTACTGAAAAAACCTGATCACAAAAATAATTGTACTACCAATTTTCTTTGTAGAAGACAAAATATTAACGTAATTAAAATAATTACAGTGTGTTTCAAATTACATCTACGTACACTACTACCTACTACTGTTACTAGCACATTTTCTAATGTTATATTACATTCACAGCCTCTGTGGTGGTTGAACAGGTCGGCTCATAACCCGGCGGGCTCGATTCCCGCGACAGGATAAGTATTTGTACACAGAAAAAAAAGCGCAAATATGTGTTCTGAGTCTGGGTGTTGTGGAACCATGGTCCTCGTAGTTCCTGGGTCCCTAGACACAAGGAATACTAGTTAGGGTCCAGGAAATGTATGTGATCATTGGGCGGTATTATTATTTATTATTACAGAATAGGCAAGGTTCTTAAATTTATCAGCTTTGTCCAATTTTATCTGTGGTGCTATCTCGAATTCTAATACCATTTTCTTTTTCAGCTTTATTTATATCCAATAAAATGGGGAGCCAATATGCCTGAGACTTAAAACCACATCTGAAAAAATTGTCACTACTGAAAATGCAAAGGAAGACTATTTATATGGTTATTTGAAAAATTAAATGCAAACATATCATTTTCTAGTTTCAGTTCACTCCCTGTAGGTCTATATCTGTATCATGCCAGTTGATATGCTATCTCTATACCTATACACCTATAGGTATATCTATACCTATACATATGAATATTAGTATAATATATAGAAGTAGGTATCTATAGTTTCATGCTATACTAGGTATTTACATACTTATAGCTAAAGTAGACACAGCTATCATCTCCTAAGTTTGCAACGATACATTGCTGATGTATGACACATTGTCATCTGATACGAAGTATCTCTACCTAATCTGTGAACGACTTTTCGTTTTCTCATATTTTGTATAGTTTTAGAACTTGGAAATGGAATTATTTGCCAACACTCGCGCACGTTGGTTTCGAATACTTAACAAATAATATAATCCACCCTTATCACATGTTAAAATTTAAAATTACAAGGGTTATGGAAAAATTATAATAATTACGTTTTGTTGTTTTAAAACACTTGCGCGATGCAGGATTTCGTGGTCAAGGAGTAACGCCATCTAGTCTTATTTCTAGTAAGCGCTACTCTGCGCGACGCCCTGAATTGACCGTTTAATACCAATAATTTCCCATTTGCCACCTGGTAACAACTGGGAACTTTATTCCCACCACCTGGTGGAAAAACGTATGGGAGCGACTGAGAATGTCTTATTTTCCCTCTAAAAACGCCTTTATACCTAACCACAGCCGGCTCTATTACATTGGCAGCACTGAGTCAAAGTGAAACGAGAATACAGTCATACTTGTTTATTGTGTTTTTTAAAATGTATTTTTAGGTTTGCTAATCGAGTCATTTTGTGATCACACAAGTCGCAAGCAAAACGGTTATTTTCCAGCATGTGTTTTTAAATGTCGTTTTAAGTTTCCTGATATGGCTGATTTGAAATCACAAAAATTACAAGCATAAGGTTTTTTTCCAGTGTGTATCATTAAATGTGATTTTAGGCTACTTATCTGAGCCGTTTTATAGCCACATGAATTGCAAGCATATGGTTTTATTCCGGTGTGTGTTGTTAAGTGGTATTTTAATGCTCCAAGAAAAGCTGTTTTGTAATCACACATATTACAAGCATGAGGTTTTTCTCCACTGTGTATTTTTAAATGTTGTTTTAAAGTTGCTAACTGCCCTGATTTGTAATCACATATATCACAAGCATAAGGTTTTTCTCCGGTGTGTGTCTTTAAGTGTTTTTTAACACTTGCTAAAATAGCCGATTTGAAATCACACATATTACAAGCATAAGGTTTTTCTCCACTGTGTATTTTTAAATGTCGTTTTAAATCTGCTGAGTGTGCTGATTTGTAATCACATATATCACAAGCATAAGGTTTTTCTCCACTGTGTACAATTAAATGTTTTTTTAAATTTCTTAAGCGTGTTGATTTGTAATCACACATATCACAAGCATAAGGTTTTTCTACGGAGTGTACCTGTAAGTGTCTTTTTAAGTTTCTGAAATCAGCCGATTTGTAATCACATAATTCACATTTATATGGTTTTTTTCCAGTGTGTGAATGATACCTTGTACTATTCGTACATTCAGGTTTATTCTCCCAATTGTGTATTCTCATATGACCTATTAATTTATACTTTCTTGTAAATTTACTTTTACAAAAATCACATTGGAATGTTATCTTTTCTGAAATATCTTCAAGTTTTATAGTCTTATTATTTTTTCTTAAGCCATTAGCATCACATGTATTCAACTTTATCTCTTCAACTGAGGCTTTAGCCATTCTGCAGCTATTTCACCCTAATTTTTCTATGTCACATAGATACTACAATAAACCTTCGAATAGAGATGATTGTTCACATTCTTCAATGATCAGCGATTTTAAAATTGCCTTGTGAGGAAGATAGGTAATGAGAGAATATTATTCTGTGATAGCTATGAATCTTACACTGAAACCATAGCATGCCTGGAACAAACAAAAATAAACACATATATACTTACTACCTATTGGTCAAAGGGTCAGCCTCGCTAAACAGAGGAGCATGTTGCTAGATTTTAGTGCTTGTTTGAACTATTTATACAACATTTTTCAATCTATGTATAGTTCAAGGTTTTTGTACGTTGTTATTTTTTAAATGTAGTTAAGTTCGATATTTAAGAGTTTTAATTTTAAATAGATTACGATGAAAATACCTTGGTTAGAAATCATAATATTCTTGTAAGTACATACCTTGCATATGTATAGGTGTCATAAACTAACCAGTGTGTTCTATGGCTGAGTAATTTTTTAGTGTCTTGGGCTTTTATAAATCAAGCTAAGAAAAAAATCCTCGGTTTCCAGAAAATCCTCTACAATATTGATGACTAAATTAATGTAGAGGGGATTGCCGCGGCTTTGGAGCATGCGAATTTGGGGACCGCCATCCGCTATCGTATTTTTAATACACCGACACAATGCTGAGTTGGGAGCGCTTGTCTCTTTCCTTTTTGTATAACATCTACACGAACTATAATTTAAATCTAACTTTTGCAAATGGTAAATTACACTCGTAACTCACTTGACTCTAGAACACAGAGTAGTATAAGTATTGGGGACTTGATTGCTCTAGAACCACAGACCAAGTAGAGGATACTCTAGAACGTACATAGAGAAGTATTGAATTGAATCTTAGGTAGTGGCTTCTGCGGCAATTTCGCTAATGTCATGTACTAAAATTGACCATCAAACGCAGGAGATTGTTCGGTAATTTAAAGAATTTGGCCGGTGAAAATGAATGATGAACTTTATTCTGAAACTAATCAGAAACAAATACAAAAATGCACAAATAAAAAACTAAATTAAATCACATCTACCAACATGTGTTAACTAAACAATATAAAAATCTACACATATTTACAACCGAATTTTATTTATAATATAAAAATATTTATATACTTTAATATATCTTCACAAAATACTTATAAAAGGAGAAAAAACCAAGGAGAGGAGACTCTTAAATGAGACAGGACGAAGGATTTCAGAAGGTATAACATCATAAAGAGAAAACTGCATTTTAGGTCAATTGAAAAAAATGTGGTCTACGTTTCCCGGATCTAGACCGCACTCGCAAATCGAGGTATCCCTAATCCGTAATGCATTTAGAAAGACGGGGGTGCACGAATGATTTAGCCGTAAGCGACAAACTGTTGATGTGGTGGATTTATCCGCCTTTTGGAATTTGGAAAACCATGGCTTATGGGGAATTTCCGGTTGGATATCACCATAATATTTTCCTTTTAAGGTCCTTGAAATTTGCCAGTCGTTAGTCCACGAATTGAATAACTTTGGTTTCAAAGTGGAGCAAATGTCGTGGAAATATATTTGAAAATGTTCTAGAGTGCCTGTTTGACCAGCATTTCTGGCACATGAATCAACGGATTCATTGCCCAGAATACCTGAGTGACCAGGAATCCACGCCAAGATAACACTAATGCCAATCCTATCACAATGGAACAGTGCTTTCTTTATTTTTAATATAATTGGGAACTTAAATTTTGATCTAAACTGGTTAGCTAATATAGATTGAAGACAACTTTTAGAATCCGAAAATATAATCGATTTTTATTATGAGACATTACAAATTGAATGGCTTCAAGAATGGCAACTGCTTCACCAGTAAAAACTGAAGTAGGGGAGGACACTTATAATTAAGAATGATTTTGGTAGAAGGGATCCACACTGCAGCGCCAACCGGACTATCAACTGATTTAGAAGCGTCCGTATATAAAAAGACCCTTTATAATAATATATAATAACCCTCTTTATAATCGGTCATTAATTTGTTGGTAAATACTCTGTTAGCTTCAATAGTGTTTTTATGAACCCCAAAGTCCAGAATTACATTTGGTTGGAAAACCAACGCATCATACGGCGTGGAATATAAAGGAAGCATGTGATTTTGAAAAATTGGATCGGAAAAGCTAATAAACTGAATATAACTACGGAGAAGGCAAGGGAGATCATTGGATGACCCAGGAGAGCCATACAAACTAGATAATTGGTCTAACTTAAAAAGAAGAGGATGATCAGACTTTTGTATTAATTTACAAAAAAAACTATTAGCAAGATATTGCCTACGCAGTGAGAGGGGTGGATCAACACATTCGACTTGCATGGCGTTGATAGGGGATGACTTCATTGCCCCTAAGATGATACGTAAGCATTTTGACTGGATTTTATCAAGTTTTTTAAGCCTAATTTGGACGAGGGATCTAGAAAAAAAGAACCATAATCCATATGACTACGGATTATGGCATTGTACAGTAATCTTTGAGTAAAAGGGAGAGAGCCCCACCAGACACCGGATAAGGATCGAAGAATATTTATGTTTCTCTCACATTTTTGATAATTTACAATCTAACCAAACTCCCAAAAAATTTACTTTACTATCCTAAGGAATAAATTCACAATAACTTCTACTTTGAAATGTATAGGGAACACAAACCTTTTCCTAGTAAATACAACCACATTACTTTTAGAAGTAGAAAGAGAAAGACCATGCTGCAGAAGCCAATCAGATAGATATGATAATGCAGATGTTAATCGGCTTACTGCTGCACCCAAAGATGTTTCAGACACATAAAGGGTCAAGTCATCAGCATACTGTAAAATTTGGCAAAAACTGATTGATCTAAATCACTAGTGTACAGGCTGTACAGCACAGGACTGAGGACAGATCCTTGTGGTAAGCCTTTCCAGACAGTCCTAGCAGGAAGTAGTGAATTCTGACTTTTAATTTTAACAGATCTCTTCATGACCATACCAATCAATACAAACCATACAAATCGGACCAACTTTTCTGGGATACCCATCTGAATAAGCTTACGTCTTAGAACAGGAAGTAAAACGTTATCATATGCAGAAGCAATATCAAGGAATACAGCTACTAGATACTCCTTTTTCAAAAAAGCTATGCGGATATCAGTTGTTATCAAGCTAAGACTATCCATAGTGCTCATACATTTTCTAAATCCAAATTGAGATTTCGCAAGTAAGTTATTACTTTCCACAAGCCATTCAAGTTGATGTTTAATCATGTGCTCAATGGGTCTGTAACTGTTCGGATCGGATGGGCTTTTGCTAGGTTTGACAACAGGGATGACTCCTTGTGTTTTCCATGGTTGAGGAACTATACCATATTCAAAATAAAAGTTTACTAGGCCTAAATAATATTCTTTACTTTTATCGGAGGCTTTTCTTAAGAATGAATATGGGATTCCATATGCACCAGGAGATGAGTCAACAAGGTCGTCAAGAGCCAATTGAAGCTCAGAAAACGAAAAGGAAGAATCAAAACTGTTTAACTTTGGGAGAGGACTTGGAACAGATGGAAACCAGTCTATATTTGGGACAAATGAAGGAGACATTTTATCAGAGAATGCCTCAAGCCATGATGATGGATCATTCATAGAAATGTTATCAATACTACATGATCCTCTATACCGCTTGATTTGTTTCCAGACAAAAGAGGAAAGGAATCTGGGAGACAAAAGTTCACAGTAGCCCACCCATCCTTGTTTCTTCTTTTTCGCAAGCAGTCGTGTTGCCTTCGCAGAACACTTCTGATATTTGAGACAGTTTTCTACTGTCATGGAAACATTATAATCCTCTTCAGACATATTCCTTTCATTAATAGCTGCCGTACATTCAGAATCCCACTATGGGGTAGAAATTTTAAAATGAAAAGGCTTTTTTATAGGGAAATTCTCATCAGCACTGGAAATAATAAAGTCGACGAATTTAGAATAACGTTCAGAAAAATTATCAATATTACATATAGGAAGAGTTTCTATTTTATTTTTAAGAGTAGTAGTAGACTTGAGTTGACTTCTTGGTTTATGGCTTCTGTGACTAGTTGTCACAATTCTGCCAATGTCCGTTTCATGCTAGTGTCATGAACTTGTGAAGATTGTGCTATTATTAATAAGAATCACAGATTAGGTAGAGATACTTCGTATCAGATGATAATGTGTCATACATCAGCAATGTATCGTTGCAAACTTAGAAGATGACAACTGTGTCTACTATAGCTATACGTATATATATATGTACCTAGTATAGTATGAAACTATAGATACCTACTTCTATATATTATACTAATATTCATACGTATAGGTATATGCTAGCTATAGATGCGTACATTTTGCATGATACAGATATAGACCTACAGGGAATCGGAACTGAAACTAGAAAATGATATGTTTGCGTTTAATATTTCAAATAACCATATAAATAGTCTTCCTTTGCATTTTCAGCAGCGACAATTTTTTCAGATGTGGTTTTAAGTCTCAGGCATATTGGCTCCCCATTTTATTGGATATAAATAAAGCTGAAAAAGAAAATGGTATTAGAATTCGAGATAGCACCACAGATAAAAACGGACAAAGCTGTGTAATTTAAGAACCTTGCCTATTCTATGATAAAAAATAATAATACCGCCCAACGATCACATACATTTCCTGGATCCTAACCAGGATTCCCTATGTTTAGTGACCCAGGAACTACGAGGACCACGGTCCCACAACACCCAGACTCATAACACATATTTGCGCTTTTTTTTCTGTGCACAAATACTTATCCTGTCGCGGGAATCGAGCCCGCCGTCTCCGGGTTATGAGCCGACCTGTTCAACCACCATACCACAGAGGCTGTTAATGTAATATAACATTAGAAAATGTGCTAGTAATAGTAGTAGGTAGTAGTGTACGTAACACACTGTAATTATTTTAATAAGGTTAACATTTTGTCTTCTACAAAGAAAATTGGTGGTACAATTATTTTTGTGATCAGTTTTTTTCAGTAACTAAGTAGAATATGTAAGATATCAGAGACAAGGTTGGCTAAGATTCTTAATGTAATAAACATTCAAATTACACATTAGAATACTGAACAGTTTCTTGTTTCTCTCCAGATCAGATTATGTTCTGTGCCGGGTTGCTCGCACCATAGTTGTAAAGAAGAAAGAACTTCTATTTTATCAAACTTATTTATCATATTAGGCTAAGTAGAATCACATTTTCACCTTCTTGACTGTTGACACCCTCTTGGGTTGAATAAATAAATAAATAAGCATCTGTGGACATTTCACACAGCGCCATCTAGCTCCAAACTAAGCAAAGCTTGTATTATGGTAACCAGATAACTGATACAATACTTAGATACTTTTATATACTTTACAATATAACACCCAGACACAGAACAAACATTGATGCTCATCACACAAATGTTTGTCTTGGGTGGGAATCGAACCCACAACCTGCAGTTCAGAAGGCAGGGATACTACCAACTGAGCTAACGGGCCAGTCAAAATAATGTACTGTAATACCCTTTCTTAGTACAACACTGCACCATAAAACATAGGAACGCACACTTCAAACATGTTTCCAGCCAGCATTGTGATCTACGCTATCTGCATTGATTGTAACCGGTCAGTCATGACTTACATAAATGTAGATAGATGTAGAGCCAGAATGAAAGAGCTCCTAACACGCCTGGTGTTCCTAGACAAAAATATTGTATGTAAGCACTTAAAATTTCTACTTACAAATATATGAAGTCAAGTAGCGCATGATAGCAGCAGTAGGTAGGTAGTATTTGCTGAAGACATGCATTTCTTAGCCTGAAAATATTAAAATACCATGTTAGGTAGGTATCTAGATAACCTATTAACTTCTCCTAAAATTATTATCTTGGGTAAAAATAGGCCAAGTTTTAAAACTAGAATAATGCCTATCATACCCACAAGTACCTTGCCTTCTTCTTTTTTATTATATTTAGTGACTGATTACATAAATAGCATCTACAGTGGTATGCACTTGATCGAACTTGTTAGACTAGGGACTTACCTTAACCATTAATATTCTTCTAGAAGTAATTTATCCATGTATTCAGCGGTCAATTTGTGATTTCTACAATACTATGAATGGATTCGACGCAAATATTGGTCACATTTATTATTTATTTCATGTAAACATAAACAATGAAAAATAAAACGAAATGGCGATTGGAAGATTATCACAGACACCGAAGACACAGACTACAGACCTTAGAGTACTACGCTACAGACAGAGGAAATACTACCACAGACCAAGTAGAGAATAATACTACAACCTCACAGACTAAGGAGACGATAGAGGATACCACGTATCTTCCTTGGGGACCAAAGGGGGTGAAGAAATGGAGTGAGGGGGACAATCCCCCGGATTGCAAATTGGCATTACAGACTGAACATCATTTCGTACGGTACATGGATTTGTTAGGCACATTGCCGGGCGTGATAAGAATATGATCGGTGGAATAGAGGGAGACTCAACCCAAATGCTGAAAACCAAGATGATTCTGAAAACATACAGACAACACAAATAAGACAAACACTATGTTAGTAAAACTACGGTGTTTAAAGATTGTTATGGTTAATTATAAATACATATAACTTGTTATTGCTATTTATATTATTTTGATACATAAACTTAATAATGTTCTATATTCTACAACTTAATTTTATTTATACTTATGAATTTACAGATTAAATAATTGACTAACGGTGAAAAAGTAAGGGATAATAGGCATTTTATGGAGGTAGGACGAGGGATAGCTGGGGGGAGGAAGTAGTAGTAGAATATGAGGACCAATCAACATCCGATTTTTTGACAGATCTGTCAATTCCATGTCAGTTCAATGTAACGGGCACAGACTAAGTAAGGTCCATATTACACTACAATACTCAGTCATCAATCGGTGCTCAAGCAGAGATTTCATTCATAAAGTGATCAATTAGCGAATGAAATCTCTGCATCGTTCTGTAATACGGACCTAAGAGTTAGTTCGTATGTCATAGGCCCATATTACAGAACTAAACTCAAGTAAAGATTTCATACACAATAAATCAAATAGTAATGATATCTTTACTTGAATATCAATTGACGACTGAGCGTAGTTCTGTAATACGGGCCACATTGCTCATCATAATAATATCGTTTTCAGTATTCTACGCAATCTACTAAGGTCCGTATTACAGAACGATGCTCAGTCATCAATTGCTGCTCAAGCAGAGATTTCGTTCATAAAGTGTATTGTGTTGTGCATGTGTTAGGTCCATATTACAGAACGATGCTCAGTCATTGATCGGTCCTCAAGCAGAGATTTCATTCGCTAATTTTTTTTTTACTTCAAAGTTGTCTATCATTTGACCAGCTCTCACCTGATGGGAAGTGACGATGCGATCGAAGGTGTAGCATGCTAGCCAAGCAAATACCTATTCACTCTTCTCTTGAACACGCCCGGGTCATATTTCGCCGGAAACTAATCGATTACTGTATGAATGAAATCTCTGCTTGAGCACTGATCGATGACTGAGCATCGTTCTGTAATACGGACCTAAGTGAATGAAATCTCTGCTTGAGCAATGATTGATGACTGAGCATCATTCTGTAATACGGACCTAAGTCATCATTTTTTTGTAATAAGTGATGTATATTCTTAAATTTTTTTCTAGAAGTGTCAAAATCTGTATCTTTTTGCCTCTTCTTTAACAGTACTAATAAATAGTACTAGGTGGTAGGACTTTTCTGCTAAGTTCGTCTAGGTAGGTACCACCGCTTTGCCAGTTATTCTGCCGCCAAGCAGTAGTGTGCAAGCACTACTGTTTTCCGGTTTGAAGGGCAATTTAGCTAGTGAAATTACTGGGCAAATGAGACTTTATGATCTGATCTCACAGTCGAGTAATCTTATTACCAGACTGTGCTGATGTCTCAGGATGATGTGCGCAGTGCAGCAGTCATGCGAAACTTTACATGTTGGGGTTCCGAGTGACATTGTTCTGTTATGGGCGGCCGTGTCACTTAACATCAGGTGAACGACTAGCTCGTCACATCATTCAATAACATTAAAAAAAAAAAACAAATATTGGTGGACATTTCACACAGCGCCATCTAGCCCCAAACTCAGAAAGCTTGTACTATGGGAACCAGATAATTGATACAATACTTAGATACTTTTTTGTTTGTAAATACATACGTTGAATACAATATAAAACCCAGACACAGAACAAGCTGATGTTCATCACACAAATATTTGTTCTGGATGGTAATCGAACCCACTACCTAACAGTTCAGGAGGCAGGTTTACTACCAACTGAGCTATCGGGTCAGTCAAACATACTCTTGTTGTTGTTATCTTTATTACATAATATCTTTCACTTCTTTAGAGCCTCGCTTCTACATAATTAATCCATTATTTCTTTCCCGATTTTACGTAGGCACACAACTTCTTCAGTACCCCATTTCAAAAGAATTACTATGTGATTTTCATAGCACATAGCTACACTCTTACGCTTTTCACTCCGCTTCCGTTTCCTCCCTCCAAGCTGGCACCTCTTCTTCAGTCTCGAGCCTCAGTGACCCATGTTGGAACATCTAATTGTATCTCTGTACCCCACACGGTGCCTTCTTCAACTATTTCTTCTTCAGTTCCCCAAGTTTCTATCTCCTCTGCTGCTTCTTCCATAGCCGATGCTTCTCCGTCAATGCCCCACTCTGTGTTTTCTTCGTATCCATCATTATCACACTTGTTTTCTTCTTCTCCGTCATTGCCCCACTCTGTGTTTTCTTCTTCATCATTACCACACTGTGTGTTTTCTTCTTCATCTTCTCCGTCATAACACCACTTAGTTTTTCCTTCTTCTTCTCCATCATTACCGCACTGTGAGTTTTCTTCTCCCTCTTCTCCGTCATAAAACCACTCAGTTTTTCCTTCTTCTTCTCCATCATTACCGCACTGTGTGTTTTCTTCTCCCTCTTCTCCGTCATAAAACCACTCAGTTTTTCCTTCTTCTTCTCCATCATTACCGCACTGTGTGTTTTCTTCTCCCTCTTCTCCGTCATAACACCACTCAGTTTCTCCTTCTCCTACTCCATCATTACCCCACTCAGTTTTTCCTTGTCCTACTCCATCATTACCACACTCAGTTTTTCCTGCTCCTACTCCATCATTACCGCACTCAGTTTTTCCTTCTCCTATTCCATCATTACCACACTCAGTTTTTCCTGCTCCTACTCCATAATTACTCCAATCAGTTTTTCTTTCTCCTACTCCATTATTACCCCACTCAGTTTTTCCTTCTCCTACTCCGTAATTTCCCCACTCAGTTTTTCCTTCTGCTCCTCCGTCAGTAGCCGGTGTATTTTCTTTTTTCTTCACTACAACGGCATAAGTTTCCACCTCGTTCACCGAAAGTTTGTGAACACCTATCAAATGTTTTGCGAGGACTTTCCTGCGTGAGTAGGTCTTACCGCATAAATCGCACTTGTACTCATGATTGTAGCTATGGATCTGTAATAATGAATGAAAGAAATCATTACATTCTCACATACTACATTAAATTACTCATCATGACATTCTCACACACAACATGATATTACACATCATTACATTCTCACATACTACATTAAATTACTCATCATGACATTCTCACACACAACATGATATTACACATCATTACATTCTCACATACTACATTAAATTACTCATCCTGACATTCTCACACACAACATGATATTACACATCATTACATTCTTACATACAACATGATATTACACATAATTGACTGATAATAGACATAAATGACATAATTTGACTGGCCCGATAGCTCAGTTGGTAGTACCCCTGCCTTCTGAACTGTGGGTTGTGGGTTCGATTCCCACGCAGAACAAACATTTGTGTAATGAACATAGGTGTTTGTTCTGTGTCTGGGTGTTATATTGTATTATATGTATGTATTTACAAACAAAAATTATTTACATATAGTATCAGTTATCTGGTTCCCATAACACAAGCTTTACTTAGTTTGGGGCTAGATGGCGTTGTGCGAGATGTCCACACATATTATATTTTTAATTACATTCTCACATACAACATGAAAATCGAGACTTTATGATCAGAGGGGTGATCACGAAATTTTGATTACAATGCAACAGGAGAAATGTCCATACTAACTATGCACATAAACTGCGTGTTCAAACTGACAAATCCATACAAATTTGTGTTTCTATTGGTTGCAATCGAGTTACGTGTTCGCCCAGCTGATCTCACAGTCTAGTAGCCTTTTTACCAGACTGTGCTGTCTCAGAATGATTTGCGCAGTGCAGTGTCACGCGAAACTTTATATTTTGTAGTTCCGAGTGACACTGTCTGTTATGGGCGGCCGTGTCGCTTAACATCAGGTGGATTAGCTCGTCACATCATTCATTGACATTTAAAAAATCCACTAACCTTAGAATTTCTCTTTGATCTATCAATTTAATTGTATTTATATATCTATTATATATGTATATATTATATACTATTTTTATATATTATATATATATTCATATACATGTAATATATGTATTACATATATTGTATTATTATATTTATGATATATGATATTAGTATGTACTATAGTTTAGTATTGATTGTTTTTATATTTGAAGTGTTGTAACAACACCGACCGCAATTTTGGTCCTTTAATTCCCGTCCATCCTAAAGTAGCCTGGAAGAACTCGCTTAATGTGATAAGGCCGCCCTTTGTTCTACCATTTTTTGTAACCTTTTTAAGGTGCGTTTTTATGTATTGGTTGGTGTTCAATAAAGTATTATTGTATTGTATTGTAACCTTTTTAAGGTGCGTTGTTATGTATTAGTTGGTGTTCAATAAAGTATTGTTGTATTGTATTGTAACCTTTTTAAGGTGCGTTGTTATGTATTGGTTGGTGTTCAATAAAGTATTATTGTATTGTATTGTAACCTTTTTAAGGTGCGTTGTTATGTATTGGTTGGTGTTCAATAAAGTATTGTTGTATTGTAACCTTTTTAAGGTGCGTTGTTATGTATTAGTTGGTGTTCAATAAAGTATTGTTGTATTGTATTGTATTGTAACCTTTTTAAGGTGCGTTGTTATGTATTGGTTGGTGTTCAATAAAGTATTGTTGTATTGTATTGTAACCTTTTTAAGGTGCGTTTTTATGTATTGGTTGGTGTTCAATAAAGTATTATTGTATTGTATTGTAACCTTTTTAAGGTGCGTTGTTATGTATTAGTTGGTGTTCAATAAAGTATTGTTGTATTGTATTGTAACCTTTTTAAGGTGCGTTGTTATGTATTGGTTGGTGTTCAATAAAGTATTATTGTATTGTATTGTAACCTTTTTAAGGTGCGTTGTTATGTATTGGTTGGTGTTCAATAAAGTATTGTTGTATTGTAACCTTTTTAAGGTGCGTTGTTATGTATTAGTTGGTGTTCAATAAAGTATTGTTGTATTGTATTGTATGGTATTGTAACCTTTTTAAGGTGCGTTGTTATGTATTGGTTGGTGTTCAATAAAGTATTATTGTACTGTATTGTAACCTTTTTAAGGTGCGTTGTTATGTATTGGTTGGTGTTCAATAAAGTATTGTTGTATTGTATTGTAACCTTTTTAAGGTGCGTTGTTATGTATTAGTTGGTGTTCAATAAAGTATTGTTGTATTGTAACCTTTTTAAGGTGCGTTGTTATGTATTAGTTGGTGTTCAGTAAAGTATTATTGTATTGTATTGTAACCTTTTAAAGGTGCGTTGTTATGTATTAGTTGGTGTTCAATAAAGTATTGTTGTATTGTATTGTAACCTTTTTAAGGTGCGTTGTTATGTATTAGTTGGTTTTCAATAAAGTATTATTGTATTGTAACCTTTTAAAGGTGCGTTGTTATGTATTAGTTGGTGTTCAATAAAGTATTGTTGTATTGTATTGTAACCTTTTTAAGGTGCGTTGTTATGTATTCGTTGGTGTTCGATAAAGTATTATTGTATTGTATTGTAACCTTTTTATGGCAGAGCAAGCCTTTATGACTGTTGAATTTTTTCTCACAAATTTTGCAAATCACTTCTTTTTTTTCTTTCGGTCTGCTGCTTGGCTTATCAATGTGTTTCTTTATATGTTCCGTCAAAGTCTTTATGGACTGAAACAAAATAAGCACGAGTTAATTTTGATAGCCTCTGTAGTGGTTGAGCAGGTTGGGCGTTATTATAATTAACTAGGTGGTAGGTAGGTGGTATATAGCTATAGATTTTAAAATGTTACTAAAAAACATTGTATGTTGAATAGACACAAGCCAAAAGAAAAAAAGATAAAATAGTTCCTCGGGCCGCCGATTCGTGGCGCCACTTTTTTCTCTTACATCTCTGCCTTAAGTGCATCATAAAACTCTGTGTTCTTTATACTAATTACTTAATAATTACCAACCCAAAAGTTATTTACTGGTTTTATTTCATTACTATAGGTTATGGGCCGTCCCGTATACCTGAATAACTTTGAAAAGTAGTAATTACCGTAAAGTAATCCGTGTCGTGTTGCAACAGCGTGAACAAAAATGGCTTCGCATTCACATAGCCTACAAATAGATAAGTTGATCGGAAGAGAAAATTATACAACTTGGAAGTTCGCTGTTAGATCATATCTGGAACATGAGGAGTTATGGAAATGCGTAGATCCAAGCGCCACTGATGAATTCGATTGCAAGAAGGACATTAAAGCTAAATCTAAAATAATTTTGTTGGTGGAACCGATAAATTACATTCACATAGAAAGTGCCACAACGGCGCGAGAAGTGTGGGTAAACCTTCAAAAAGTCTTCGAGGATTCTGGGCTGTCACGAAAAGTGGGCTTGTTAAAAGATTTAATCAATACTTCTCTAGACAGTTGTACTAACATAGAAGAGTACGTGAATAAAATTATGAGTACGGCGCACAAATTAAGGAATATTGGGTTCAAAGTGGATGACGAATGGTTGGGAACCCTCATGTTGGCTGGTTTACCGGACAATTATAAACCAATGATCATGGGAATTGAGAGTTCCGGCTTGAAAATATCATCAGATTTTATAAAGACAAAACTTTTACAAGAAGTAAAGGTTTCCGAGTCTTCTGCGTTTTTTACAAAAAACAATAAAATGAATGAAAACAAGAATCAAGCAAGTTACCAGCCCAAACCCAAAGGGAAAGGTCCACGTTGCTTTAACTGTAATAAGTATGGACATTTCAAGAATCAGTGCACACAGAAGAAACCTCCTAATAATGTTTTTTCAGCCATTTTTTCAGCATATACTTGTGTAAATCAGGATGACTGGTATATTGACTCCGGTGCAACAATGCATATGTCAAGGCGTTCAGATTGGATGTATGATCTACAACCACCTTCAATACAGAAAATAATGGTGGCAAACAATGATGAAGTTTCAGTAGTGAAAATGGGTAATGTAAACATTAATACCTTTGTGAGTAATAATGATCATTTGATTCAGGTGAGAAATGTTTTATATATTCCAAAGCTTAGTGCTAATCTGTTATCAGTTGCACAACTAATCCAAAATGGATGTAAAGTTGAGTTCAGAGATGCAGGATGTAACATATATAACTCACAAGGCACACTTATAGCTACAGCTAAACTTTCAAATAACATGTACAAACTTAATATTGCTGCTGGCAGTGTATATGCTGCTTCTCCAAATGAGAGTAAAGCTGATATTGTTACCTGGCATAGACGAATGGGTCATTTAAATATGGCAGATACTCTGAGATTAGAATCATGCACTGAGGGTGTTAATATTACTAAAAAACATGAAAGTTCAATATGTGTACCATGTTGTGAGGGAAAACAAACTAGACTTCCGTTTCCACAGTCTGGTTCTCGAGCTGAAACACTACTAGAGTTAATTCATTCTGATTTATGTGGTCCGATGGAGACACCATCAGCTGGTGGTGCGAAATACTTCATAACCTTTATAGATGATTACTCCCGAAAAGTGTTTGTTTATTTCCTAAAGAACAAAATGGACATAAAGACAGTATTTGAATCTTTTAAAAATCAAGTAGAAACTGAATTGGAAAAGAAAATTAAAATACTACGAACAGATAATGGTACCGAGTATTGTAATAAAGTTTTCTTAAAATTCTTAGCAGATTCCGGGATCAAGCATCAAACCAGCACTTCTTACACACCGGAGCAGAACGGCCTGGCAGAACGGATGAATAGGACCCTGGTTGAACGAGCAAAATGCATGTTGTTTGATGCAAATCTGCAAAAACCATATTGGGCTGAAGCGGTAGCGACAGCCACTTACATCGTTAATCGCTCACCATCACGTGTCCTGGATGAGAAAACTCCGTATGAAAAGTGGACTGGTAAAAAACCCAATTTATCTAATATAAGAATTTTTGGTTCCAAAGCCATGGTACACATCCCAAAACAAACTAGACAAAAATGGGACCGTAAATCACATGAGTTGATCTTCACAGGATACTGTGACAATACAAAAGGCTACAGGCTATATGATCCTAAAACAAAAAAAACTACTATAAGTAGAGATGTTATATTCATTGAAAATTTTAAAAGTTCAAACAATGTTACCCAGGAATCTACATTGCCACAGCCTGCTACAATTCCCCTTATTTTTAGTAATGATAGTTCAGAGCAGAGTATCTGCACTCAGGAGAGAGAACAGAACACTAGTTTAAATAACAGTTTGGAGAATAAATCACAAGATGTAACTTTGTCACCTCAAAGTTCCGATACCTCTTTTGATAGCTGCTATGGAAAAGATGAAACATACTACCCAAATACCAGTGATGGTTTTGATAGTAGCAAATTTTCTGAGTCAAATGTTACATTAAGACCCCATCAAAAACGTAATGCAAAGGGTAATAATTTTTTGTGTATCACACAGACTTGCGATCCTCTAACTGTCGAAGAAGCTATGGATAGTGCTGAAGCTCAGCAATGGAGAGAGGCAATGGATGAAGAATTTAAATCGCTAATGGACAATAATACGTGGGAGCTGACTACTTTGCCATCTAACAAACGTGTTATACCATGCAAGTGGGTTTTCAAAACAAAAACAAATGAAAATGGAGATATTATAAAATATAAGGCACGATTAGTCATCAAAGGATGCTCACAAAAAAAGGGAATAGACTACAATGAAGTATTTTCACCTGTAGTAAGACTTACATCCCTACGATATTTGTTTGCAACAGCAGCTAAGTATGATTTGGATATGATGCAGATGGATGCAGTGTCAGCATTTCTGCAGGGTGACATAGAAGAGGAAATTTATATGGCCCAACCACCATTGTATGATAAAGGTAAAAAAGTTTGCTTACTAAAAAAATCATTATATGGCTTAAAGCAAGCTAGCCGTCAATGGAACAAAAAGCTAGATGCTGCACTTAAAGAAATGGGACTCCTACAGTCAAAACTGGACCCCTGTATTTATCACAAAATTATTGATAAAAGTAATATATTATTTATAGCCATATATGTAGATGATTTATTAATATTTACAAACAATGAAAACTCAAAGAACTTTTCCAGAAAAGAATTAAATAAAAGGTTTAAAATGAAAGATCTCGGAGAGTTGTGTTACTGCATTGGAATACACGTAGAGAGAGATAGAAAGAAAGGAATTGTATATTTAGATCAGAAAAAATATATACTAGAAGTATTAAGCAAATATGGCATGTCAGATTGCAACCCTGTAAAAACCCCCTTTGATGTGAACACTAAATTTAAAGACAACTTACAGGATGAAATATTGCATAACATGCCTTATCAGGAAGTGATTGGCTGCCTGTTGTACATATCACAGATTACAAGGCCGGATATAAGTTTTGTTATAAATATGTTAAGCAGATATAATAGCAAACCACAAATGCAGCACTGGCTTGCATTAAAGCGTGTTCTACGTTATTTAAAAGGCACTCAAGATTACAGACTAAGTTACAAAAAATGCCTTGATGAATCAATACCACATGCATACTGTGATGCAGACTGGGCTAGTTCAGAGTCAGACAATAGGCGTTCATGTACGGGTTACATTTTTCTGTTCCAGGGGGGATCTATCTCCTGGAATTCAAGACGTCAACCTACTGTCGCTCTATCCACGACAGAGGCAGAATATATGTCTTTATCGTCATGTGTTCAAGAAGCTTTATGGCTAAGACAACTTCAAGAGGACTTCTGGCCACAGTTAAAATGTGAATCCTTGGTCATCTACAATGATAATCAAAGTTGTTTAAAACTTGCAGGTACCGATGGTTATCATTCCAGAACAAAACATATCGACATTCGACATCATTTTGTTCGGGACAAGGTTCTTGGAGGATCTATCGATGTACGCTACATAAGCACCAATCTGATGGTTGCAGATGCACTCACCAAGGCTACAACACACTCAAAGTTGGTTTTCTGTTCTGGCAACATGGGATTGTGTCTAAGGGAGGATGTTGAATAGACACAAGCCAAAAGAAAAAAAGATAAAATAGTTCCTCGGGCCGCCGATTCGTGGCGCCACTTTTTTCTCTTACATCTCTGCCTTAAGTGCATCATAAAACTCTGTGTTCTTTATACTAATTACTTAATAATTACCAACCCAAAAGTTATTTACTGGTTTTATTTCATTACTATATTGTATTACAAAGGGAGAAGTTTTAAAATATTACTAAAAAACATTCTATTACAAGGGGGGATGGTTTAAAATATTACTAAAAAACATTGATGATAGCCTCTGTGGTGTCGTGGTTGAGCTACGGCGCCCCGGAGGCAGCGGGTTCGATTCCCGCGGCAAGACAAGTATTTGTGCATAGAAAAAAAAGAACAAATACTTGTTCTGAGTCTGGGTATTGTGGGAGCATGGTCCTCGTAGTTCCTGGGTCCCTAGACACAGGGAATCCTAGTTAGGGTCCGGGATCTATGTATGTGATCGTTGGACGTCATTATAATTAACTAGGTGGTATCTAGCCTAGGGCAACAAATTCGGGTAATTTTTCTCACTATTCCTTTTAAAAATGTGTCCAACCGACTTCAATCCCACCGCATTTGTTTATCACAAAAATGAGAACATCATCAATATAGTTTTTTTTGTTTTGGCTCCACACTTTTGTGTATTTAGCCAGTGTCAAGTGATTGATAATTTCTCAAGTTAATTAATATTATATATGTATGTGTCAAGTCAAGACACAGTCCAAGTCGTTGACTAAAGTCAAGTCATAGTCTAGTCTGCTGCGGCGCTGTGTGAAATGTCCACAATTTTTTTGTTTATATTATTACCGTGCACCCATGGCCGCAGTAGTGACAGAGGTGGGTCTTGATATCAGCGTACACCAGGTCCAGGATCTCAGCGGGATGTTCCTTGCGGAAGTGGTACCTTAGCCAAGTGTAACTCCTCCCTTTGGCATCACACTACAATCACAAGAAATCACACTAATATTATATATATGACGGCGGCTACGTCCAGTTATAAACTCTATGCGCAGCGGGCAGTACCGTAATTACTAGGTGGTAGGACTTTTCTGCTAAGTTCGTCTAGGTAGGTACCACCGCTTTGCCAGTTATTCTGCCGCCAAGCAGTAGTGCGCAGGCACTGCTGTGTTCCGGTTTGAAGGGCACTGTAGCTAGTGAAATTACTGGGCAAATTAGTCTTTATGATCTGATCTCACAGTTTAGTAATCTTATTACTAGATTGTGTCTCTGTATGAGGTGCGCAGTGCAGTGTCACGCGAACCTCTATACTTTAGAGTTCCGAGTGACACTGCAGCTGATATGGGCAGCCGTGTCGTTTAACATCAGGCGAACGGCTAGCTCGTCACGTCATTTTCCTTAACATAAAAAAAAAAAATACCCTGTGGTGGCATTAAATTTATTACTGTGGCAGCACCGGCAACTGTCATGGCGCCCCTACCTGTCTGGCTATAAAAAAGGACCGCTCGGTGTACTACGGATCATTCTTGTTCCAGACACGGCGCGGTGTGGACATGCTGAAGGCCTATAGTTATATAGGTTGCAACTACGCACAACCCGTTCTGCCTACATATGCGAATGTTTGTATGTGTGTATGTTTGTTACTCCTTCACGCTCAAACGGCTGAATGGATTCGGTTGAAATTCCGTACCAAGATAGCTTATACACTAGATTAACATATAAGCCACGTTTTATCCTGGAAAAGTGAAATTTTTCCGTGGGATAAGTAAATAATTAAAATACTTTTTATCCGCGGGCGGAACCGCGAGGCGAAACTAGTAATTAAATAGAAAAACCTCCGATATACAAAAAAAAACAGTGTGCAGTAGACCACACGACTGAAGTAAAACTTCTTTAATTTAGCTCCATCAGCCATATCGGCCGGTATAACTTTGTTTTTACTTTGTTTAATGTTAATGTCGCCATCTTGACAAACTGTAAATTGTTATTTTTACGAGTTAATCTCGCACTGTTACAGGAAAACAAGAAACTGAAGAAAACTTGTGGATATTGCACTGTTAAAGGAGGACAAGAAACTGAAGAAAACTTGTGGATATTGCACTGTTAAAGGAAAACAAGAAACTGAAGAAAACTTGTGGATATTGCACTGTTAAAGGAAAACAAGAAACTGAAGAAAACTTGTGGATATTGCACTGTTAAAGGAGAACAAGAAACTGAAGGAAATGTGTGGATATTGCACTGTTAAAGGAAAACAAGAAACTGAAGAAAACGGACTAATATTGCACTGTTAAAGGAGGACAAGAAACTGAAGAAAACGGACTAATATTGCACTGTTAAAGGAGGACAAGAAACTGAAGAAAACTTGTGGATATTGCACTGTTAAAGGAAAACAAGAAACTGAAGAAAACTTGTGGATATTGCACTGTTAAAGGAAAACAAGAAACTGAAGAAAACTTGTGGATATTGCACTGTTAAAGGAGAACAAGAAACTGAAGGAAATGTGTGGATATTGCACTGTTAAAGGAAAACAAGAAACTGAAGAAAACGGACTAATATTGCACTGTTAAAGGAGGACAAGAAACTGAAGAAACGGACTAATATTGCACTGTTAAAGGAGAACAAGAAACTGAAGAAAGCGGACTAATATTGCACTGTTAAAGCCAAACAAGAACTGAGCAAAACGACTAATTATAGAACTGTTACAGGCAGACAAGAAGCTGGAGAAATTTAGATAATCTTGCATTGTTACAGGAAAACAAGAAATTGAAGAAAACTTGTGGATATTGCACTGTTAAAGGAGGACAAGAAACTGAAGGAAATGTATGGATATTGCACTGTTAAAGGAAAACAAGAAACTGAAGTAAACTTGTGGATATTGCACTGTTAAAGGAGAACAAGAAACTGAAGGAAATGTGTGGATATTGCACTGTTAAAGGAAAACAAGAAACTGAAGAAAACTTGTGGATATTGCACTGTTAAAGGAAAACAAGAAACTGAAAAATAAAACTACTTTATATTGCACTTTTACAAGAAACTGAAGATTATATTGATTGCATGCATAACTACAGACAAGAAAGATAATTAATTTAAAAAAAAAACTTACCAATCTACAATCTAGGCTGTTCTTGTATAAGTTTATGAATTTGGGCATCATTCTGAAAGTATTAAATAAAAATTTTAAAAGCACAAACCAAATATTACTGGTTTACTCCTCTAGACAGAGAGCCTCTGTGGTGTGGTAGTTGAGCAGGTCGGCTCATAGCCCTGAGGCAGCGAGTTCATTTCTCGCAGCAGGACAAGTACTTGCGCAAAGAAAATAAAAGTTCAAATCCTTTTTCTGAATCTGGGTGATTTCGTACTTTAAAACAAAAACGAGTGTGCTTTAGACCACACGACTGAAGTAAAACTTCTTTAGTTTAGCGCCATCTATCGGCCGGTGTAACTTTGTTTAATGTTAATGTCGCCATCTTGACAATTGAAGGGGTGAGAATAAAAAGGGTTTAACTGATTTTTTTTCATAAAAAGATATGGGTATCATTGGATTCAGCGTGAAATTATCTACAATAATACATTCTCAAAATACCGAAATGAGGCTTAAATCTCAAGATTTGAAGTCTAAAAACGGTTTATCTATCACAGGAATACAGTTCGCTTAGCATAAAAACATTATTGTATGAATATTATCATATTATATTTTTACAGTAATTGTATGAATTAGTACTATATTCAGTATTTTAAAATAGAAATAATACATTTTCAAGCAACTGAAACTTACATAAACCTTTTCTTTTACCTTATAAGCACTCTACATTAAAATGAAGCCGTTGAAGTTTAAAGTCAATTTTCTCGTAACTATCAATTTGCCAGTTAAACCCTTTTTATTCTCAACCCTTCAATTTTAAATTGTCATTTTATCGCATTCACCAGCTTACTTCCCAAGTCAAGCGTGCGTAAAGAAGTTTTACTACAAGCTGGGATTTAAAAAAATCGTCCGTGCTTACGGGACCTATAAGGAACTTACAAAAAAACTATTTTCATCCTTCTATACATTTTTTTACTTCAAACTTGTCTAGCATTTGACCGCTCTCTCACCTGATGGGAAGTGACGATGCGATCGAAGGTGTAGCATGCTAGCCAAGTAAATACCTATTCAATTTGAATTTTGTCGGGAAAACGAAAAAGATCGCGACACCGCATTATTTACCAAAACTTGTGTTATTTTCAGCGTTAGTGCAAAAAATTGGTGGCGTTTTAATCGTTAAATGCTGGATTACAGGCATGAGTGTGGGAAAGTGAAAGAAACGTTTCTTTTCGTGTTGTTTCCAAAACTACATAGAAGCTACTGGTAAAAAAAAAAAAAAAAATTTGCCACCACTTTACTAGGAGTATGACTTGACTAGACTATGACTTGCCTTGATGACTTGGACTGTGACTTGACACAAATATACACAATATTAATTAACTTGAGAGATTATCAATTAGTTAAACACTAAATACACAGAGTTAGAGCCAAAACAAAAACAAAAAACAAAACCTATTTACTCTTCTCATGAACACGCTCGAAACACAGACGCTGGCATTCCATTCCTTAGCCTAATTAAGAACGTGGAATCAAATCGCTTGGTACGAATGGGTGGTATTTCGACCACGAAGGGATGGCGCTTAGCCGAGCGTCTAGTAGTCCGGTAGTGGAATGGTATCTAAAAGCATACGTACATTTCATGTGAATATTTCTTGTGTGTCAACAAAACTTCCTGTGAAGGGAAGGACAAGGTGCATTCATCACACTGCACGCTCGCCCCATTTTCAGGCAACACTTCGTCCTAAAAAAACAAAGTAAAATAAACTTTACTGCAAAGTTCGTCTAGGTAGGTACCACCGCTTTGCCAGTTATTCTGCCGCCAAGCAGTAGTGCGCAAGCACTGCTGTGTTCCGGTTTGAAGGGCACTGTAGCTAGTGAAATTACTGGGCAAATGAGACTTTATGATCTGGTCTCACAGTTTAGTAATCTTATTACTAGATTGTGCTGATGTCTCAGGATGACGTGCGCAGTGCAGTATCACGCGAAGCGCTATACTTTAGAGTTCCGAGTGACACTGCAGCTGGTATGGGTCGTGTCGCTTAACATCAGGCGAACGGCTAGCTCGTCACGTCATTCCTTAACATAAAAAAAAACGCCCAAGGGTCACATACATAGATCCCGGACCCTAACTAGGATTCCCTTAAAACTTTTTTGGAAATTTGTTTGGAACTACGCGGACCATGGTCCCACAACACCCAGACTCAGAACAAGTATTTGTGCTTTTTTTTTCTGGGCACATATACTTGTCCTTCCGCGGGAATCGAACCCGCCGCCTCCCCCCGGCGCCCCCGCCGTAGCTCAACCACCACACCAGTCTTTCGAGCCTCACGTAATTAATGGACGATTTCCACCAAACTATCACCTATTTTTTTGGTAATTTATTTGTTAGAAACACGAGTAAATACATTTACAAATACAAGGTGGAATTACATCATTTTTTTCCTTTAATGTATGTATTCAGTCCATGCTATAGAACGCTTCCATATAACTAAATAAAAAAAGTACTTATGAAATAAAACTTAAATCTAAGACAGAAAGAAAGAAAGAAAAACATTTATTCGTGACACACACCTTATAAAAAAAAATACATAACACCAAAACAATAAAACAATGCTACATGGTGTCACGAATGGGCTCCAACTCAGGTAATATATATAATAATAATATATATATATATATATATATAATAATAATAATAAATATATATATATATATATATATATATAATCTAGGTATTATCAAATTTAAATTCTAAAGAAAAACCTTGCGACATTGAACAAAGCAGGTGTTTTATTCCCTACGAAACATTTACAAAGCACTCAGCCGGTGCCCGCGCTGTGTGTACCGTTACATAGATATTTCGGCGTCATGCAGTTATTTTAGGAGGCACTACATACTAAAACAAAACCATTTTTATTTTCAAATTGGACCTTCTACGAATTTTCTATAGCATGGTCTGAGTACATATTTTTAAGGAAAAGAGTGAATTCAATTCCACCATGTATACATGCATTGGTGTTATGGTGTTTTTAGTCCACAATATCTTGCCTGCGTGGGAGTGCAAATAATTGTTTGAGACAATTAACTGCCGTCTCGTAATATTCTGTGTATTGGGTTAGTTGTTACCTTATGCCGGAAGCTACTATGCTGTTTGAGGCCGAATTCAGAATGGAAGCTGCGACCGCAGGTCGTGCACGCAAACCGCCCGTGCAACGGCGTCGCCATGTGAGTCTTATATGAAGACAAACTCCTAAATAAACAAAAAAATTATTTACTGGCGTTTGCCAAGACCTCAATATATGCAACTTTAAAATATTCCAAATATGCATGTTTTTTGGACTTTTCTCCAAAGTTCGTTTAGGTAGGTACCACCACTTTGCCAGTTATTCTGCCGCCAAGCAGTAGTGTGCAAGCACTACTGTGTTCCGGTTTGAAGGGCACTGTAGCTAGTGAAATTACTGGGCAAATGAGACTTTATGATCTAATCTCACAGTCGAGTAATCTTATTGCCAGACTGTGCTGATGTCTCAGGATGATGTGCGCAGTTTAGAGTTCCGAGTGACAATGCAACTGATATGGGCAGCCGTGTCGCTTAACATCAGGCGAACGGTTAGCTCGTCACGTCATCCCATAATTTTTAATGGTAAAATTGTCATATATAGTCGAAAAAACGCCAGCGTTACATGGTTAATATCCCACATGTGCGAACAAAGTGATTTGGCTCCACATTTATCATGCAAACAGCCGAAGAGTGGAACGCTTTACCGGCGTCCGTATTTCCCGAAAATTACAACCTTGGAGTCTTCAAATCGAGAGTGAACAGGTATCTTCTATGCAAGCGTGTTACATCCTAGACCGCATCGTCACTTACCATCAGGTGTGATAGTGGTCAAACGCAAGCCTATCAACCAATATATAAAAAAATTAATCAGGGCTGTAGCTAGAGTCGAATTTGATGTAGGACAGCATTGGTTACAGGTAGGGAGGAAGTAAAAATGTATCGTAATAGATCTGCCCTCGAAGCAAGGACTCCTAATCAACCACTGTGTATATCGCGCGGTACATTCAATAGCTATTCGTAGGCAAATAATATCTGTGACAGAACATGAGCATGGATCTAAGATTTCATCTCAAACTATGAACAAACAATTTGATTATAATGATTTATATTAGGTTTTGGTATTTTTAAGTTAGGGCATTGTTCCACAATGCTCCATCTATCGGCCGGTATAACTTTGTTTAATGTTAATGTCGCCATCTTGACAATTGTAAATTGTCATTTTACCGGACATACCAACATGATAACACAAGTTATAATATTATAGAAACTGACGTGAGTAGTACTCATAACTAAAACTATTACATGGCTAACACTCACGAGATACAGTCGAATAACTCGACCGGTGTTCGGGCAATAAAGATGGCCATCCTCAAGGAGTACGCGCCGCGGTGGCGGCTCGACGCTGACACATATATGTATATATTGCCCGAACACCGGTCGAGTTATTCGACTGTATCTCGTGAGTGTTAGCTGTGTAATAGTTGTAGTTATAACACAGGTTTTATGTAATTTTTAAGTTTGTTATTTTGACAATGGAGATCTACGAGCAACTTTCAACTTCCGTTCGCCTCGCATTCAAGAGCTTACTCCCCAAGTCAAGCGGGCGTAAAGAAGTCTTACTTCAATAAATATAATATAAGTAAAGTTCAACTTACTTGTATGACGTACCACACGGTATACAATTGTATTCTTTCCCAATGTGCTGATTGTAGTGGTTAAACATTACATTCCTGAAAATTACAATTTTTTTTTAATGTTTGGCTCCACACTTTTGTGTATTTAGCCAGTGTCAAGTAATTGATAATTTATAAATTTAATGATATTTCACGCAAACATGTGTCAAGTCACAGTCGAAGTCATCAAGTCACAGTCAAGTCATAGTCTAGTAAAAGTCACACTCCTAGTAAAGTGGTGGCAACTTTACTTGAAGCTTCTATGGAGTTTTGGAAACAACACGAAAAGAAACGTTTCACTATCATTATACCATTTTCCCACACACACCTGTAATCCAGCACTTTACGAATATAATGCCACCAATTTTATGCACTAATACTGAAAGTAACACAAGTTTTGGAAAATAATACAATGCGGCGACGACTTAATTTTTATTTATTTATTTAACTCTAGAAATTATCAATTACATGACACTGGCTAAATACACGAAAGTGTGGATCCATACCAAAACAAAAAAAAACCCTTCTTGATCTCAACCCTTCAAAAAGTATGCACTCAATACTCAATAATTTATTGCAAACATTATTGGTTACATGCAGGTGTTAACAATAGCATATTTAAGTATGTTATATAATGACCCAGCTTGGGTATAGCAATATTGTGCGGAGCGAATCGATCTAGTCTATAATAGTTAACTTGTCCGAAAAGAATTCGTCTACCGTATAATAACTTTTAGTCAGTCACATTTTTTAGGGCTTCGGTAAATTTATTCTCTTCTATTTCTTTTAGATGGAGAGGTAGTTTATTAAATACTTTTATGGCTATTGAACGCGGGCCGGAACTGTGCATTGCTAATTTTGATGTTGGTATAACTAAATCGAATTTATAGTTTGACTGGCCCGATAGCTCAGTTGGTAGTAGCCCTGCCTTCTGAACTGTGGGTTGTGGGTTCGATTCCCACTCAGGACAAACATTTGTGTGATGAACATAGGTGTTTGTTCTGTGTCTGGGTGTTATATTGTATTCTATGTATGTATTTACAAACAAAAAAGTATCTAAGTATTGTATCAGTTATCTAGTTCCCGTAGCACAAGCTTTGCTTAGTTTGGGGCTAGATGGCGTTGTGTGAGATGTCTAAAAAAAAATTTTTTTGATCGTCAAATAATGAGAATGCTGACACTCTATGCCATGTAAAAAAGTGTCTTATAGAAAAAAGTTATTATAGCATTACAGAGGCTATTGCCGATAGAAATATATTTCAATCATTTGACTGTACATCTTAATTTATTTATTATTATTTACCAAATCGTATATATACACACATTTTATTGTTAAAAACGTTATTTTAATGTATCACATTAATAAAATAATTTGCAACTGTTTTGACGATGCTATTGCTACCTACTGTTATTATATTGTCTCTTTTGTTGTATTTTTAGTATGCACTAGCGGCCCGTCCCGGCTTCGCTCGGGTGGACGTTTATTTACTAAACATTTTATAATATACGAAAAACAATGTATCACGCACCGGCGCCATCTACTTAAAATGTTGGTTTGTCCTGAATTTTTCCTGAATTTTCTTCGCTATAAACCTCACGGAGCCCGAGACCTTTCCAACGAATGCAAAACCGTGGAAATCGGTTCGTGCGTTCTGGAGTTATAGCGTCAGGAAGGAAAACCCGACTTATTTTTATATAGTAGATTTCCATGTGTAACTAATCCTTTACAGTAAAATAATGTTATGACTGACTTATCTAAGTACATGTAATATGTCTAAAGATGAATAAATAATTGAATTTAATTGAATCGTAGTAGTATGCTTACCACCGATATGTGACAAGGGGGCATAGTCTGCACTTAAACACAGCTTTGTGCGAGTCCTTGTGCTTCTTAGCCCTTCTTATGCTTGTGAACCGAATACCGCAAACTTCACAAGCTGTATCACCCGGATTCTCCTGCAAAACACAATGAAACATCGTTACATTATTTACTAGGTGGTAGGATTTTGTTGCGAAGTTCGTCTAGGTAGGTACCACCGCTTTGCCAGTTATTCCGCAAGCAGTAGTGTGCAAGCACTACTGTGTTCCGGTTTGAAGGGCGCTGTTAGTGAAATTACTGGACAATTGAGACTTTATGATCTGATCTCACAGTGTAGTAATCTTATTACCAGACTGTGCTGAAGGTCTCGGGATGACGTGCGCAATGCAGTGTCACGCGAAACTTTATATTTTGTTATGGGCAGCCGTGTCGCTTAACATCAGGTGAACGACTAGCTCGTCACATCATTCACTACATTTAAAAAAGGTATGACTAAAGGCTTGACAGCTTAGTTAGTACTCTGCCTTATTAACTGTAAGTTGTGGGTTCGATTCCCACCCAGGACAACCATTTGTGTGATGAACATCGATGTTTGTTGTGTGTCTGGATGTTATATTGTATTCTATGTATGTATTGACAAACAAAAATTATCTAAGTATTGTATCAGTTATCTGGTTCCCATAGTACAAGCTTTGCTTAGTTTGGGGCTAGATGGCGCTGTGTGAAATGTCCACCTTTTTATTATTATAAAAACCGAGTGTGCTGTAGACAAGACGACTAAAGTAAAACTTCTACACGAAACGTAACTCTCTGTAACTTATATCTTCCTCTTAACTTCCGTTCGCCTCGCTCGTTTAATTTCCGTAACGCTTTCATCGCGCATTCACCAGTTTACTCCTTAAGTCAAGCGCACGTAAAGAAATTTACTTTAAATTTTTTTTATAAACGAGTGTGCTTTACACCACACGACTGAAGTAAAACTTCTTCAGCCTTATTAATAAACGGGTATTAGTCTCGGGTTAGTTACTTCAGCTATTTCCTTTTTTTTTGCTGTTGGAATATTTAGCTGGATCGAAAGAGACAAAAGATGGTGTAACTAGTCTAAAGCTAGTTCGTGTTTATAAGGCTGCTTTAGTTTAGCTCCATCTATCGGCCGGTATAACTTTGTTTAATGTTAATGTCGCCATCTTGACAATTACAAATTATTAATTCACCGGACATACCAACATAATAATACAAAAAAGCTTTGTTACGTTAACTATGGAGCTTTTTTTTTGAGGGGGGAAATGCCCTCGCACTTCCCTGCCACCACGGGGGTGGTGGCAGGGGGTATGTGGGACTCGAACCCACTAAAACCCCCCCGTGAGCCCTCGTCCGCCGTACCGGGGCGAGAAGGGGTCGCGACTGCAGTCCAGCCAACTCGCCCCCGAACTATGGAGATCTACGTGAACCAACTTCAACTTCAGCCTCGCATTCACCAGCTTACTCCCCAAGTCAAGCGCGCGTAAAGAAGTTATACTTCAAAAATTAATTTGTTTTTTATAAATTTTACTTACAACATGGCATTTCATATGGATTTCACGTAGCATTCCATATTTAAAAACACGATAGCAAATGTGACATTTGTAAGTCGCGTTTACGTAGCACGCATAGTGTTTCCGTTTCTGGAATTCTTCAAGCACTTCCTCCTTAGTCGTCAGATATTGTATATCGAATATATCCCGGTACATTTTTTCGTTTGCGTACCGGTTTTGGATAAACCGGAACGTTCTCAATGTGTCCGGACTGAATAACGTTTTTGAATATCTTCTATCTGGAATAGGAAAGAGTTTCACGTTTTAAAGAAGTAGAATTTGTTTTCCGTCTTAAATAATCTAAATATATGACGGCGGTTACGTCCAGTTATAAACTCTATGTGCAGTGGGCAGTACCGTAATTTACCCTGTGGTGGCATTTAAATTTATTACAGTGGCAACATCGGCAACTATCATTGCTCCCCCAACCATCTGGCTATAAAAAGGGAGCGCTCGGTGTACTACGGAGCATTCTTGCTCCGGACACGGCGCGGTGTGGACATGCTGAAGGCCTATAGTTATATAGGTTGCAACCTACGCAGAACCCCTTCTGCCTACATATATAACTCAAGGGTGACTGACTGACTGACTGACATAGTGATCTATCAACGCACAGCCCAAACCACTGGACGGATCGGGCTGAAATTTGGCATGCAAATAGATGTTATGACGTAGGCATCCGTTAAGGATTTTTCGAAATTCCACCCTTAAGAAGGTGAAATGGGTGGTTGAATTATTTTCCCATAGGCCACGCCGCCGCGCCGCGGGCGAAGCTCGTTAAACAATAAACAACATTTGACACACAATTTTTATTAAAAGTTGGTTTGATTCATAACAGACGCGTATTTTTTTAATGCTTCAATAAAAAGTAGAGATAAAGTGATGTGTGATGATGATGTGGGAAGCCGATGGTGATGCTAAATCACAGACTACAGGATGTGTGCTAAATTAAGACATAATAAGCCAACCAGAAAGAAAAAAAATCAATGCCTTTGCTTCGAGCCTATCAAACAATATAAAAAAAAGCTTGTCCCTATATATAATTTTTTTTAAAATACCTTTAATTTCGTAGAGTATGTACCGCCAGAGACGCTGTAAAACATTCTCAGGCACTTTCTGGTCGAGGCACTCCATCACGAAATGTTTGTCTATGACACAATCTTTAACCTTCAGTTCTCCACACGACGCGAATTTTATCAGTAACGCCGCTTTTAACCTGTAAGAAATGTTTTTAACAGCTTAGACTCTGGCCTTCTGGCACTTTCGTGCAGAAATTTTGATACATTTAGGTCCGTATTACAGAACGATGCTCAGTCATCGATCGGTGCTCAAGCAGAGATTTCATTCATAAAATGATCAATTAGTGAATGAAATCTCTCCTTGAGCAACGATCGATGACTGAGCATCGTTCTGTAATACGGACCTTAGACAATTACGTTTCACTAGGTGGTAGGACTTTTCTGCAAAGTTCGTCTAGGTAGGTACCAGGTTATTCTGCCGCCAAGCAGTAGTGCGCAAGCACTGCTGTGTTCCGCTTTGAAGGGCACTGTAGCTAGTGAAATTACTGGGCAAATGAGACTTTATGATCTAATCTCACAGTCGAGTAATCTTATTACCAGACTGTGTTAGTCTGTTTTAGGGTTCCGAGTGACACTGTTCTATTATGGGCGGCCGTGGCGCTTAACATCAGGTGAACGAATAGCTCGTCACATCATTCAATAAAAAAAAAAGACTAAATATAGACGGGCATTGGTGTCGATTCTGTGTCGCATTCTCTAAAACTAAAGTAAACTTTGGTGGTACTCTTCTGATAAAGGGGAAATGAAAAAGACGGAAATACGTTAATGTAGTTTAGCTTTAGAGTATGCGACACAGAAACGATACCATTATGTTATTAATTAAGAAAATTGACATACCTTTCTTTGCTGTATTTCAGTAGTTGTTTATCTGACTCTGAAAGCTTAAGCTCTTTATTTCTTCTACATTTAACCGGTACCCGTTGGGCAGTTCCGGTTTTAACCGTTTTATTTTTTACTTCGCCTTTTTTTGTTTTAGCCTTTTTTGCTTTTGTATTTGTATTGCTACCAGAATTTATGTTACTGGTCTGCATGCTGTCTTGATTCATTTTAACTCGCTTAACATTATCATTTGTTGATGGATTGCTTACATTTACACCACTCTTCTCTGTTTTTTCTTTATATATAACATTACCGTTGTTAGATAGAGCCATGATAGTAGATGGTGTTCTTTTCCTTGAAATCGGTTGACTCATTTTAACTTGCCCAATGTTAATTTTATCTGTTTTACTACTATCCACTCTAGATTTTGAGTCATTTACTATTCTGATAATAGGTTTTACACTCTCTGTCAATTCTTCCGATTCTATCTCTACAGTGTTATCAACTAACATATCTTCTAAAATAATTTCAGAGTTGATTTTTGAAAGTACATCTTGTAAATTCATTTTTGGATATTCAATCATAGTTCCAGACGCTGTGTTGAATTTAGATATATCTTTAAAAGTTTTCAGTGGCGTATCATTTGATGTGGTATTTACTTTTTGTTCTGTAGCGTATTGTACCGTACTTTTGTCTTTAGGCATAGTTTTATTCTGCACATAAATTACATTGATAGTTTTCACTTCCATAGCTGCAGTATTTGGTATTTTCCGTGGGATATCTTCATTCGGTACAGCGTTTATTTTATTGGCAGCTTTTTCTGGTACAGCATTAAATTTATCGACCTTCCTTATAGGAATAGCTTGTTTCAACTTCGATAAATCTATATTAGTAATTTGATATTTACGAAGTATTTGAGTTAGCATCTTATTCGACGAAGCATCTTCTTGAGCAGTTTTTTTAGGAGTATCAGTTAAACGTTTTCTTAAGATATTAGGTTTTGTAGTTACTTTTCTAAATATTTTCATTGGAGTTAATACTACTGAGCACTCTTTTATAATTGGTTGTGGTTTTTTAGGTATTTCATCTTTAAATGATAGTTTTAATGGATCTTCTACGATAGTTGAATCTTCATAATTGTTATTATCCTCCATTTTAGATGTGTTAAGGGCTTCTGAATGGGTTGATTTAACATTTATTGGGTTGTTTTTTTTTGATATTACTTTCCTATTGGATTCAGCATTTGCCACAAAAGGTTTAGATGTTTTCGATAGCAAACCAACATTTGATACAGTATTTGTTTCATGACCGTTGAAGGGTGTTTTCAAGGGGATAGCTTTGCCCTCAATTGCATGTTGTTGTTTATCCAACATATTTGCAGTGTGTATTCTCCTTTCCATGCTCATGTCAGTTTCTTTATGGTTTGTCTTTTCAGTGATGTGTTTAGATTTGCTATATGTTTTCAGTGATTTCTGTTTTATTTCTCCTATAATTTCTATGTCCTATAATAAAGCATTGACAAACTCGGTTAAATTTCTTATTGTGATAATCTTTTTTAATTTTAAATAAATAAAGTGTTATTAAAATTAAACAAACACAATGTATTGAATTGCAATGCCGATTCCTTGTGCTAAATAAGTGACAGCATTGTGGTTTTGCAGCATGCTTTGACATTTGTTATATGTCAAGTCGTGATTGTCTAATATTTTGCTTGATAATGATATTCATGAGTTACATTTGCCGGTGTCTCTGCCCTAGTAGTGCTGATATGGGCCAAGCTTAGCAGAGCAATGTTCTGTGTCTGGGTATTTGGTGAAACATCCACAAATATTTATTAGTCCAGTAAAACTTCTTTACACATGCTTGAGGAGTAAGCTAACGTGTGACGAGAGCGTTACGGAAATTGATCAGAGGAGGCAAACAGCACTTGTGAGGGTAATATAAGTTAGTGCAGATAGAAATAGAGAGATTGTTTTGTATTGAAGTTTTAATTCAGTTGTGTGGTCTAAAGCACATTCGTTTTTATTTATTTACTATGATCAGCAAATGATAATAGTAATCACACTAATATTATAAACGCGAAAGTTCGATGTGGAAGAAGATGTGTGTATATTTGTTACTCCTTCACGCTCAAACGGTTGAATGGATTTAGATGAAATTCGGTACCAAGACAGCTTATACACTGGATTAACATATAGGCTACCTTTTATCCCGGAAAAGTGAAATGTTCCCGTGGGATGTGCAAACAATTAAAATACTTTTTATCCGCGGGTGAAACCACGGGGCGCAACTAGTTAGCAATAAAAATAATAATAATTTGCGGACAGTAAAATAACTAGAGCATATACAAGCATAGAGCATAGTCTACACTATGTTTTTGCATCATTTACCGGACAAGAGAGATACACTAGTTAGTTCTTGTCCACTACACCCGGGAGATTGTAATATCATTCTTGCTGAGCCTCTCTCAGACTCAGCAAGAATGATGTACAAACTTATAGAGAGGGATTGAATTGATCTATAATATTTAGTTAGTATATTAGCTAAGTATTAATATTAGTTAAAATAACTAGGGCGGCATAATCGCTAATAGCGATAAAGCCCTTTATTCTTGATTAAAAAAAAAAAATTACCGCCACAGCAGCTGTTGTAAAGACTATTTATTTATTTATTTTATTGTTGGAAGACCAACAGCTGTTGTAATTACAATAGACATACGTTTACAAATAAAGAAGCCAATTAAAGGTCCTCACGGATAGACAAAAAAGAGTACAATTTAAATGAAGTAAACACCTAAGAGCACTACCTACATACGCACTGCATGGTATTACTAAGTTATAGAATAGCTATGCACAATAATAAATTATAAGTAGATAAATAATTAAGGTAGCAGCTAGCCTAGTAACTAAAAATATTACAGTTATTGGTAATTAATTAGTCAAGAAAATCACTGCTTAACCGCTGCCTGGCCGACGCCACGCTTGTACAGAATAGGTCAAAGTTAAGACGCTTATCAAGTACATTAAACCCATTGCTGGCCCTCCATAGATACGAGTTTTGTCTATAGTTTGTGTTTACTACCGGTGCACTAGAATGGAATTAAATCTCAATGATTTTGAGTGAGTAACTAAGTTAATTTTGTATAAGAGTTACTAATTACTTACATCTAGTTCATCCAAGTCTGTAGTTACACCTTCTTCGTATGAGAACATCTTATTATGGGCCGGCAACCAATGCCCGAGGGGAGACTTTGGCATGCATTTGTATAATTCTTTAACATTTCTCAAATATTTATCCTGAAATGATAATTTAAATTGATTTTTAATAGAATAAGAATATTTTTATTGCTCAGAAAAGACGAACAGAACCTTAAATATACAATAGGTAGGTACATTAACAAATCAGATTTTACTGATATTAACAACAGGTAAGCTAGTAGGCAGCTGCTGAGGGAAATTCCATTGTTCCAATTCCAAATATGAGTTATACTAATTATTAGAGTGACTGATGTATCGGTTTCAAATGAATTAAATCAAAACAAGTAAAATCAGACAAGTATTATATGTTTCTTAGTATACAATATTAATTGCAAAACAATTAATGTGCAGGGTATATTTCAATCACAAACGTGATTTGAATCTGAAACTATCCATTCCGTAATTGAGACTATTTGTTTTACTTCACCATTATTTTATTACCTCACAAATGACATGCTTGCACAAATGAAACCATCTGCTTTATTTTTCATACACACATTTTATAAAACTAGTTCTGCAGCCAATTCATATCACACTAATATTATAAAGGCGTTTGTATGTGTGTATGTTTGTTACTCCTTCACGCTCAAACGGATGAATGGATTTAGATGAAATTGGGTACCAAGATAGCTTTTACTCTATATTTTTCTAATTTCACTTTTCTGGGATAAAATGTAGCCTATATGTGGCTACATTTTATCCCGGAAAAGTGAAATTTTCCCGTGGGATAAGCAAATAATTAAAATACCTTTTATCCGCGGGGCACAACTAGTACAATATAATAATAATATGTGTGGACATCTCACATAACGCCATCTAGCCCCAAACTAAGCAAGCCTTGCATTATGGGAACCAGATAATTGATACCATGGGGCGCAACTAGTAAATCATAAATCATTGTCGTGTGTACTAAGCATTTTTTTTTATTTGACAGCCTCTGTGGTGTTGTGGTTGAGCAGGTCATCTCATAATCCGGAAGTGGCGGGTTCGATTCCCGCAGCAGGACAAGTATTTGTGCACAGAAAAAAAGCACAAATACTTGTTCTGAGTCTGGGTATTGTGGAAGCATGGACCTCGTAGTTCCTGGGTCTCTGGACACAGGGAATTCTAGTTAGGGTCGAGGATCTATGTATGTGATTGTTGGGTGTTATTACTATTATTTATACCTCTTCTGATCAATATAATCATAGAAATTTCAAATATATCAGCCATAGTAAACCAACTTCTCTAGTCAACTCAACAACAGCCTAAAGATATACACTGTTGAATATAGGCCTCACCTCACGAGTTGGGTAGAAAGTGTATCCAGTATAATAATAATAATTATAACACCCAACGATCACATACATTGAACCTAGACCCTCACTAAGATTCCTGTGGCTAGGGACTATGACGACCATGCTCCTACAATCTGGGTGTTATACCCAGAGTCGGAACAAGTATTTGCATTTTTATTTATGTGCACAAATACTTGTTCTACCACGGGAATCAAACCTGACCGCCTTCGAGTTATGAGCCTACCTCGATTCAACTACCACACCACAGAGGCTGTCAAAAATAGAGTATGCATATATTGAAATATAAAACAAAAATACTACTGCATGCTAAAAACACTGAAATGACCAAAAACCGAGTTTAGCCAAGACATAACTATATAGATGAAATCACAGTAGTGCAGCGCTGCCACAACTTTTTCCAATAGAGTTAGTAATGTTATAAAGTTTGTTAGTGTATATGTTTATGTATTGTTTAGAGTATATATATATATATATATATATAACTGCATTTAACATATATGTCTTTACAGAAGCTGATAACTTACAGGTAGCAAGTTGTGAATAAAATCTTGGTATATCTTAGCAGCTTTCTTGCATTTCTCCTTAAAATTGTACATCTTTTTCAACATATGTTCACATTCTGCACAAAATTGAGTATTGAAGATCTCCGACTGTAAGTAAGATATTATACATATATGTAAATGATTAGCATCCTCTTATCATCATCAACAGCCCGTGTTAGTCCACTGCTAGACATAGGCCTCTCCATAGCATCCTCTGATACACTTAAATCACTTACATTATTCGCGGTTTCCACTTTAGATATCACACACTCCATCGGCTATCGATTCTTTCTGTGGCGATTTGCATCTAGGCATATGCAGTACACATAAGAACTTAATTATTGATACTTACCGTATATAATAAGCACAATTCATAATGAAACTTAGCCAAGGTCGGATTAATAGTTTGAAGATTTTTGTCAGTGCGCAAGCATACTCGACATATTTGAGTGATGTTTCTTTGTTTCATTATTTATTGTAAATTTAACGACTCGAGTAAGTAAACTGAACTGTTGTTTTATATAGTTGCTCGGTTTTTAATTAAAACTTGGTTTTCAGGAACACAATATGTATACATTCTAGGAGTAATGGTATTCTGATTCTGCACAGTATTCTGTAATTATTATACATTTCGCCGCCAATATAAATAGTTCCACAGACAACGACTCTACTTAGAGATTATACGTAGCCCGGTATCTCAGGCTCATGTGCATGGATTCCGGGCTATTTAATACGGGCCGTACATTATTGCCTGTGCCTAGGACGATTGATGTACATAATACGGGTGTACAATTTTGGTACAGGCAAAGAGTACTAATAATATATAATAATTGAATAAGTAGTCTTTGGAGGTGGGCGGGCGGATGGCGGGAAAACGAAAAAGATCACGTTACCGCATTATATTATTTTCCAAAACTTGTGTTATTTTCAGTGTTAATGCATACAATTGGTGGCATTTTATTCGTTAAGTGCTGGATTACAAGCATGAGTGTGGGAAAGTGGTATAATGATAGTGAAACATTTCTTTTCGTGTTGTTTCCAAAACCACATAGAAGCTTCTGGTAAAGTTGCCACCACTTTACTAGGAGTATGACTTGACTCTGATTAGACTTGATGACTTCGACTGTGACCTGACACATAATTTACGTGAAATATTATTAACTTGCTAAATTATTAATTACTTGACACTGGCTAAATACACAAAAGTGTGGAGCCAAAACACAAAAAAAAAGTAGTCTTTGCCTGTACCAAAAGACGATTCTTTGCATAGCCTGATATTTGAAAGCCATGTACTCTAATTTCGAGGCGCAGATGAGCGACGTTACGAGCGTGAGCGATGATGCCACACTTCAATGTAGCGCTTGATGACTTGGACTGTGACTTGACACATATCTGCATGAAATATTATTAACTTGTAACTGACTAAATACACAAAAGTGTGGAGCCAAAATAAACAAAAAAATCATTGTACAATCAAGGCGACATACACGTCGATTATCATATATCATTACAATTCATTTTTTAACATTAACTTGAGAAATATTGAATGAAAAAATCTGTTTGAAAATTATAGGCAATCCTCGAAATAGCTCTGAAATTAAGTACCTCCCAATTTCACAAAGATTTTTGAGTATTTAAGATTCTCTTGACACGGTGTTTATAGGGCATATAAAATAAAACCAGAGTTAAATTTACCAATTCATTATTTATTTCATTATAACATTACCATAATTTACAATAAATCGGTATAGATCTCGACTTCTATGTGCTTTAGATCACACGACTGAAGTAAAACTTCTTTAGCTCCATCTATCGGTTACCCGACATACCAACATAATTTTTTTTACTTTGTTATGTTGACAATGGATATCTACGTGAACCAACTTCAACTTCCGTTCGCCTCGCATTCACCAGCTTACTCCCCAAGTTAAGCGTTAGTAAAGAAGTTTTACTTAAAAAATTGGAAAATCCGAAACCGTTGCTGTCTCTTTCATAAAGATCGCAATGACAAGGATCCCAATTGAAGGGTTGAGAATAAAAAGGGTTTAACTGTCAAATTGACAGTTTCGAGAAAATTGACTTGAACGGCGTCATTTTAATATAGAGTGCTTATAAGGTAATAGAAAAGGTTTATGGAAGTTTCAGTTGCTTAAAAATGTTTTAATTCTATTTTAAAATACTAAATATAGTACTAATTCATACAATTACTGTAAAAATATATATAATAAAATAAATATAATAATGTTTTTATGCTAAGCGAACTGTATTCCTGTGACAGATAAACCATTTTTAGACTCAAAATCTCGAGGTTTAAGCCTCATTTCGGTATTTTGAGAATGTATTATTGTAGATAATTTCACGCTGAATCCAACGATACCCATAAGTCATTTTGTGAAAAAAAAATCAGTTAAACCCTTTTTATTCTCACCCCTTCAATTGTTTTAGGATTGTTAGTTAAGTTTTTATTTGCGAAAGTATCAAAACTATTAATTTACTAATAATTTAAGATAAATACGGTCGTAAATTATTACATACTAGTTGCGACCCGCGGTTTCACCCGTGGATAAAATGTGTTTTTATATATTTACTCATTGCAAGGGAAAATTTCACTTTTCCTGGATAAAATGTAGCCTACGTGCTAATCTAGTGTATAAGCTATCTTGGTACCGAATTTTATCCAAATCCATTCAGCCGTTTAAGTGTGAAGGAGTAACAAACATACACACATACAAACTTTCGCCTTTATAATATTAGTGTGATTCGTAACTTAATACCTAATATAACGCCATCTGCTTTACAACTTATTGATTGGAAAACTGTATTTCAAAATCATAATGTAATTTCTGTTACAATAAAGAATTTATCTACTTAAAACTAAAAAAAAATTATACAAAAATATATGTCGATAGTGTAATTTATGATACATAAATATGTAAAAATATTTAAAATCGACTCAAGCTTTCCGTTAGAACACACTTTGGCTGTTACTTTTCGTGATCAATGTGGCGCCAAAGCATGTATCTCTTACTTACACATTCGATTAACGTGTGAAATGATTTAGTTTAGTGTTTTTATATTTGTTTTAGATTAGTTTCAGTGTAAAATTCATCATAATACTTATTTTCACCAGCTAAATTCTTTAAATTACCGAACAATCTCTTCTCTTCAAATTACCGAGCAATCTCTTCTTCTTCTTTGTTTAGTGGCCTTTTATCGATTTTTAGCAATAATTCTGCCAATGTCAAGTAAGGAATTTTTGTATGGTTATGTCATGTCAAAATGCCACAGTAAAATGGTGGATATTTTATTGAAGGCTCTAGGGGGTCGTTGAAGTATTACGTAAGCACTATAGGCTTGCTTTGCTTATTTTAGATGACATGGGGGGTAGGGGAGTCTAGATGATGATTACGTCATCGGTAGTTATTTACCTTTTTACACGAATAGCAACCCTCACATTATCTTTGCTTGAAACACTAAACATTATAATTATAATAATTAAAAAAAAATACTTTAATTGAAAAATGTTTACGTAAGCATGGGGGAGGGGGTAAGAGCTTTGCTTACTTTTGCTGACAAGGGAATGGGGGGGTATATAATTGTAATAAATCTGCTTACGTAATACTTGAATGGCCCCTAGGAAGTCTTGAAGAGAATACGAAAAGGCATGGTTTTAAAACTTGGAACCATTTGCCAACACTCGAGCACGTTCACGAACACTAAACGGATAATAATCCACCGTTATTACACGTTAAAATTGAAACATACACGGGTTATGGAAAATAATTAAAAACTCACAAACGCCACTTTCGGATTCTTTTCAACGAACCACGAACATACTCCTTGGTTTGATGGTCTATGGTACATGACATTGGCGAAATTGTGGTGAAATTACTGCAGAAGCCAATAACTAAGATTCAATTTAATTCCTTACAAGATACAGATACAAGACTTCGATCGTGATTGCCTTTAAAACTACGCAGTGCGGACATTTTTGTTATGTTAGTGAATGATGTGACGAGCTAGTCGTTCACCTGATGTTAAGCGACACGGCTGCCCATAACAGAACAGTGTCACTCGGAACTCCAAAATATAAAGTTTCGAGAACACTGCACTGCGCACATCATCCTGAGACATCAGCACAGTCTGGTAATAAAATTACTCGACTGTGAGATCAGATCACAAAGTCTCATTTGCCCATTAATTTCACTAGCTACAGTGCACTTCAAACCGGATCACAGTAGTGCTTGCACACTACTGCTTGGCGGCAGAATAACTGGCAAAGCATCATGTGTAAATCCCACTTTGGTGAACCTCCTTATTGAGTAGACTCTTCACTCCAAGCATTCTCGTCGCTTTCATTCCCACTATAAACTAACTCTGTCACTTCAGGAGCGATCTCGTCGTGTTTCTTTTCAACACGTCGTGTTTTCCGATGATCCCATCTCACGGGTTCACTCAAAGCATTCTCGTCGCTTTCGTTCCCGCTATAAACTAACTCTGTCGTCTCAAGAGCGATCTCATCGAATTTATTTTCAACGCGTCGTATTTTTTGATGAACCTTTATCACGGGTTCACTCAAAGCATTCTCGTCGCTTTCATTCCCACTATAAACTAACTCTGTCGCCTCTGCAACGATTTCGTCGCGTTTCTTTTCAACTCGTCGTTTTTTCTGATAAACCCCTCTTACTGGTTCACTCAAAGCATTCTCATCGCTTTCATTCCCACTATAAACTATCTCTGTCACTTCAGGAGCGAACTCGTCGTGTTTATTTTCAACGCGTCGTATTTTCTGATGATCCCATCTCACGGGTTCATTCAAAGCATTCTCGTCGCTTTCATTCCCACTATAAACTAACTCTGTCGCCTCTGCAGCGATTTCGTCGCGTTTCTTTTCAACGCGTCGTATTTCCCGATGAACCCCTCTCACGTGTTCACTCAAAGAATTCCCGTCGCTTTCATTCCCGCTATAAACCAACTCTGTCGTCTCAGGAGCGATCTCGTCGCGTTTCTTTTTAACGCGTCGTATTTTCTGACGAACACCTCTCACGGGTTCACTCAAAGCATTCCCGTCGCGTTTATTTCCGCTGTAAGCTATCTTTTTCGCTTCAGGAGCTTTTCTCGGAGTCTTTCTAGGGCGTCTGATTTGCTCATGAACCCCTCTGACGTGTTCTTTAAGCGCGTAAGATTGAATGAAGCCTTTCCCGCAAATATGACACTTGTAGCGACGATCGTTTTTGTGGATCTAGAAAGAAAATTGAAATTCCACACATAAGGTTTATTCCAAACTGCCCTATTGGGCAGACAACCTCTGTGGTATGGTGGTTGAGCAGGTCAGCTCATAGCCTAGAGGTGGCGGGTTCGATCCCCGCGACAGGGCAAGTATTTGTGCACAGAAAACAAAGCGCAATTACTTGTGACTCTGGATGTTGTGGGACCATGGTCCTCGTAGTTCCTGGGTTCCTAGACACAAGGAATCCTAGTTATGGTCCAGGATCTATGTATGTGATCGTTGGGCGTTATTATTTATTAATTATTGGGGTCACTTTCTACAATAATTAAGAATTAGTAGCAACCGTTTATCAGTCTACTAAAATCCATGATCCATTGATTGATTGTCAGCTTTCAGTGCTGTGGTGGTTCAGCAGGTTCGATTCCCACGATAGGACAAACTTTCGTGCACAGAAAAAGCACAAATTCTTGTTCTGTGTCTGGGTGTTATGGGACCACGGTCCTCGTAGTTCCTGGGTCCCTAGATACATATAATCCTAGTTAGGGTCCAGGATCTATGTATGTGATCGTTGGGCGTTACTTTTATTATTGATGAATCTTTTTGCATCTTATACACTTTAACTAGTGGGAAAATAATATAATGATGGTGAAACATTTCGTTTCGTGTTGTATCCAAAACTCCATAGAAGCTTCAAGTAAAGTTGCCACCACTTTACTAGGAGTATGACTTGACTAGACTATGACTTCGACTGTGAATTGACACATATTTGCGTGAAATATCATTAACTTGATACATTATCAATTACTTGACACAGGCTAAATATACAAAAGAGTGGAGCAAGATCATAATTTTTTTTTTAATTAGAGAGTAACTCACCCGCATATGGATCATCATATTGACTTTAGTTTTGAACATTTTCCCGCAAACATAGCACACTTGGTCCGGGGGCCGGTGGCACAGCATGTGGTGCGCCAGGCCCACGCTGCGCTGGAAACGTTTACGGCACTCGGGACATTCGAACGGTCGCTTGCCCGAATGAGAATTCAAATGATCAAATAAAGCACTGTAAACCTGTAACAATAGTACATTATTGCAAAGGCAGCGAAATATGCATTTGCAGGTCGAGTATGAGTCGGAAGGCCGAGGAGAAAACGTAACTCGAATGCAACCGAAGGAAACACAATTTCTTTTTTACTTCAAACTTGTCTAGCATTTGAGCACGCTCTCACCTGATGGGAAGTGACGATGCGATCGAAGGTGTAGCATGCTAGCCGAGTAAATACCTATTCACTCTTCTCTTGAACACGCCCGGGTCATATTTCGCCGAAAACAGACGCTGACATTCCATTCCTTAGCCTAATTAAGAACGTGGAATCAAATCGCTTGGTACGAATGGGTGGTATTTCGACCACGAAAGGATGGCGCTTAGCCGAGTGTCTAGTAGTCCGGTAGTGGAATGGTGATGGGAAAATGAGATCATGCAGTTCTTGAGCATTTGTATGAATTTGACAGTTTAGATACGCAGTTTACGTGCATAGTTTGGAAATTTTTCCGGTTCCCCTAGTGGGGGGCGTGCTCTGAGACTTCCAGTTCGTGGTCACCACTGGAGAACTGAGAACGGAGAGTAACTTACCTTAAACGACCTTCCGCAAATGTGGCACAGATACGGTTGCGGAGTTGGGTATAAAAAGGATTCCATATCCAATAGTGGATGTTTCACGGTGAAATGCATTTTCAACCAATACTTGTTTTCGCAGACTTCGTTGCACTGAAGAACAAATTAAATAAAAATAATAATAAATATTTGTACACGTTTCACACAGCGCCATCTAGTCCCAAACTAAGCAAAGCTTGTACTATGGGAACTAAATATATTATACAATGCTTAAATACTTTTTTTTTGTAAATACATACATAGAATACAGTATAACACCCAGACACAGAACAAATATCGATGTAAATTACACAAATGTTTGTTCTGGGTTTGAACCCACAACTCACAGTTCAGAGAGCAGGGTTACTACCAACTGAGCTATCGGGCCAGTCACAAATAACAAATACCATTTGTCATACTAGGTGGTAGGACTTTTCTGCAATGTTCGTCTAGGTAGGTACCATAGCTTTGCCAGTTATTCTGCCGCCAAGCAGTAGTGTGCAAGCACTGCTGTGTTCCGGATTGAAGAGCACTGTAGCTAGTGAAATAACTGAGCAATGAGACTTTATGATTTAATTTCAGTATAAATCTTATTACTAGATTGTGCTGATGTCTCAGGATGATGTGCGCAGTGCAGTGTCACGTGAAACTTTATAATAGGTCTTTACCTATGAAATTGCCGTATTGCAGTACAGACTTTTTCAAACAAAAAAAAGTTTTGATTGGCTATGAATTCTAAATTCAAATTAATTTTGTTTTAAAAATATGACATTCTATTTACAATATAAGTCTTTTGTTTATTGAATAGCGTTGTATTTTCATTACATTTCAACATTTTTCCTCATAATGGATACTTTGAAATTTCGTGTAATTATGGAATATGAGTTCCGTCGTGGCACCAACGCGGCACAAACGACACGTAACATCAACGACGTTTACGGAGAGAACTGTACAAACGAACGTACAACCCGTTATTGGTTTGCTCGGTTCCGTTCTGGGAATTTTGACTTGAAAAATGAACCTCGTAGTCGTCCGGAAACCTTGGTCAACAATGATGAATTAAAGGCGATTGTGCAAGCTGATGAATCTCAATCTGCAGCTGAGCTGGCAGCAGTTTTTGATGTTAGCATCAAAACAATATTGGTCCATTTGCGACAGATTGGCAAGATAAAAAAGCTTGATAGATGGGTGCCCCACGAACTTAACGATCGCCAGCGCAACGTACGCGTCGAGACTTGCCTTGCGCTGCTTAACAGGCACAGAAATGAAGGAATTTTGAACCGAATTGTTACGTGCGACGAAAAATGGATTCTTTTTGACAATCGAAAGCGCTCAGCAAGTTGGTTAGATCCTGGTTCGGTACCAAAGCAATGTGCAAAACGAAAAATGACCCCTAGAAAGGTGATGGTCACAGTTTGGTGGTCTAGTGCTGGTGTGATTCATCATAGCTTTTTACAAAACGGCGAGAGCATTACTGCAGGTGTGTACATTGAAGAACTGACCACAATGATGGCGAAACTCGCACGTCTGCAACCAGCTTTGGTCAATCGGTCGTCTCCACTGCTACTTCACGACAACGCGCGACCCCATACTGCACAACAGACCGTCTCTAAGCTGCATGAGTTGGGTTTGGAAGCTCTCCCTCATCCGCCATACTCACCAGATCTTGCGCCTACCGACTATTACTTTTTCCAAAATTTGGACAACTTTTTGGCGGGAAAAAAATTCAATTCCCGAGAGGCAGTACAAAACGCCTTTGAAGAGTTTGTTGTCTCCCGTCCTGCTGATTTTTTCAAGAAGGGTATCTAAATCCTGCCACAGCGTTGGCAAAGATGCATTGATTGCAGGGGTGATTACTTTGAATAAAAGAAATAAATAAGTTCGAAAAAAAATACTTTACCTTTTTTCAAACAAAACGGCAATTTCATAGGTAAAGACCTAATATTAGAGTTCCGAGTGACTATGTTCTGTTATGGGCGGCCGTGTCGCTTAACATCAGGCGAACAACAAGCTCGTCACGTCAATCATTAACATAAAAATTTAAATACAGTCCGGTAAGTATAATGTTGGCGGTAGCGAATAAATAAAATGTAAGTTAAATCGATTATTGAATTTATTTGCTTGAAACATCTTTGAATTAAATAAATTTGATGTTTGGAGCAATTTTTTTTACCTAAACTTTAGGTCAACTCATTAAGAATAAGTTTATAAATAAATAATAAAAAACGAGTGTGCTTTAGACCACACGACTGAAGTAAAACTTCTTTAGTTTAGCTCCATCTATCGGCCGGTATAACTTTGTTTAATGTTAATGTCGCCATCTTGACAATTGTAAATTGTCATTTCACCGGACATACCAACATAATAATACAATTTTTTAACTTTGTTATGTTCACAATGGAGATCTACGTGAACCAACAACTTTCAACTTCCGTTCGCCTAGGCAGCTTACTCCCCAAATCAAGCGGGCGTAAAGAAGATTTACTTCAAAAACTAATAAGCAAATGATATTCATACCAATTGACAAGTGTGTCTTCTATCTATTGGTTTCCTAGGGTTATCCCCTTTCTCAGGATGAGGTGCCCTTTCCTTCCGACTGAAATATAAACACAAAATTGTTAATTTCTGGACCCCTAGAGCAAGTTCAAACTCAAACTACTAGCTACTAGCGGCAGTAGTTTCAGAGCCTATTCAATGCAAACAAACAATCAAATCTTTCCTCTTTATAATATTATTTAATTGCCTATGTTCATGAGGGATAAAGTAGGATTCTAATGGTCGGGAGCGAGTTGGCTGGACTGCAGTCGCGACCCCTTCTCGCCCCGGTACGGCGGACGAGGGTTCACGGGGGGTTTTAGTGGGTTCGAGTCCCACATACCCCCTGCCACCACCCCCGTGGCAGGGAAGTGCGAGGGCATATCTCCACATCAAAAAAAAAAAAAAAAAGAAAAAGGATTCTAATGGTGAAATGATTTTTCAAATCGTTCCAGTAGTTTCAGAGCCTATTCAATGCAAACAAACAATCAAAACTTTCCTTTTTATAATATTAATTTAGATTTTATCCGTTATCCATTAGACCCGTATTATAAAACAAGGCTTTGCTCTGACATACAGACATACAACTATAGACAAACGATACTGTTTACAGCCTCTGTGGCGTGGTGGTTGAGCAGGTCGGCTCATAACTCGAAGTCAGCGGGTTCAATTCCAAAAAAACGCAAATACTTGTTCCGAGTCCGGGTGTTGTGGGAACATGGTCCTTGTAGTTCCTGGGTTAGACAGGGAATCCTAGTTAGGGTCCAGGATCTATGTATCGTCGTTGCGCGTGCAAGAGTCGCTATGTGCTATTTAGTTATTTTCCGTTTTAGATGCAGTTTTAATCGTTGTTTCAATACAAACATACTGTAAAAAGCTTTGTGATAAATGCAATATTTAAAGAGTTACGAAATCTAGCTATGTGTTATTCATATATCAAAAGTTCCATATGAACGTTATATATTAATTAATTAACCCTCGAGAAATTATCAATAACTAAATAGCGACTTATGCACGCGCAACGACGATATGTGATCGTTGGCAGTTATTATTGCTACTTACGTTTTCTTTAATGGTGCTTTACTAGTAGACGTTACTGACCAATGCTGCTTGCCGTGTGTGTTGAGACAGTGCCTATACATTGCTCGTTCTGTACTGAACCCGACCATGCAGTGCGGGCACTGTACGCAGTTCTCGGGATCAGTTGGGGGCTCGTCCTGCGTGAACGATGCAAAAAATACTTGACTGGCTCGACAGCTTAGTTGGTAGTAACCCTGCCTTCTGAACTGTTGGTTGTGGGTTCGATTCCCACCCAGGACAACCATTTGTGTGATGAACATCGATGTTTGTTGTGTCTGGATGTTATATTGTATTCTATGTATGTATTTACAAACAAAATGTATCTAAGTACTGTATCAGTTATCTTGGTTCCCATAACACAAGCTTTGCTTAGTTTGGAGCTAGATGGCGTTGTATGAGGTGTGACAGATATTATTATTTATTTAAAAATACAATTTAATAAAGAACATTACTAGGTATGCATAATCGTTTTTTTTTTCAACCGACTTTAAAGAAATAGGTTGTCAATTCGACTGTTTTTTTATATTTGTTACCTCAGAGCTTTTCACTGGGTAAACCGATTTTGATGGTTCTTTTTTTATTTGAAAGCTGGAGATTCGCTTATTTCAATTTGATCAAGATCTGACGGGTAGTTTTTGAGTTATGCTTAATAATGTGTATTTCGACTTCACCTACATTGATGATATTCTAATTTTTATGATAAACGAATGCGGTGGAATTGAAGTCGGTGAGACTCTTGTTTTATAAGGAATAGTTGTAAGAAATAAATTTACCCGAATTTGCCCATAAAATTACCCGCCCTAGGCTGGACCCTAAGGCCAGAAAACAACTTACCTTGTGATCTTTGGCCAAATGCAACTTCAGCACCGATTCCTTGACGAATTTCCGTCCACAGATAGTACAAAAGTTAGGGGCACCCTTGCAGAAGTTATTGCAGTGTGTGACGAAAACGGACATGCTTCTGTAAACAAAAAAAAAACAAAGTCAAATCATTTCTCTCGTGATTACAATTAAACGACCGAGCTTGGGACAACAACAGAGTTATTAAGTCCTACCCGGAGTTTTGGCGGGAAAGCGAAAAAGATTATTGCGTCACCGCATTGTATTATTTTCCAAAACTTGTGTTATTTTCAGTGTTAGTGCATAAAATTGGTGGCATTCTATTCGTTAGGTGCTGGATTACAGACATGAGTGTGGGAAAGTGGTATAATGATGGTGGAACGTTTCTTTTCGTGTTGTATTCAAAACTCCATAGAAGCTTCAAGTAAAGTTGCCACCACTTTACTAGGAGTATGACTAGACTATGACTTGATGACTTCGACTGTGAATTGACACATATTTGCGTGAAATATCATTAACTTGATAATTTATCATTACTGGCTAAATACACAAAAATGTGGAGCCAAAACATAAAAAAAGTCCTACCATCCAGTACAATATATACACTACAACATCTCCTCCACAAAACAATTAAGTAGGAATTTAGGTAAACTAACCTTAATTCAAAACTTATATACCTAGGTATGAACTGTAATGAATAAAAATATGATTAATACTAACAAATTAAGTAACATTATAGCATTATTATCTTACTTCCTTTGATACCACAATATATATGTATATATATGACGGCGGCAACGTCCAGTTATAAACTCTATGCGCAGCGGGCAGTACCGTTATTTACCCTGTGGTAGCATTTAAATTTATTACAGTGGCAACACCGGCAACTGTCATCGCTTCCCCAACCATCTGGCTATATAAAGGGACCGCTCGGTGTACTACGGATCATTCTTGTTTCAGACACGCCGCGGTGCGCATGCTGAAGGCCTATCGTTACCTTAACCTATAGGTTGCAACCTACGCACAACCCGTCGCCTATATATGTATATATATTATACCTTTACCTTTTTGTACTACACAATTTCTTTATATGTATTTCTAAAGCTTATGCATAAACTACCCTTTTGAAAAAGAGGGTACTAAGACTTTAATTGGATTAATATCATACTAAGAAATATCTGGATGATAGAGAGATAATAATAATAAATATGTGTGGACATTTCACACAGCAAAGCTTGTACTCTGGGAACCGGATAACTGATACAATACTTGGATACTTTTTGTTTGTAAATACATACATAGAATACAATATAACACCCAGACACAGAACAAACATCGATGTTCAGGGACGAATTCCATGGGCCTATTGAAGGTCCTAGATCCTACAAACATTTGTGCGATGAACATCGATGTTTGTTCTGTGTCTGGGTGTTATATTGTATTCTATGTAGTATCTAAGTATTGTTTTTTTTTATTTATGTTATTGAATAATGTGACGAGCTAGTCGTTCACCTGATGTTAAGCGACACGGCCGCCCATAACAGAACAGTGTCACTCGGAACTCCAACATGTAAAGTTTCACATGACTGATGAAATGCGCACATCATCCTGAGACATCAACACAGTCTGGTAATAAGATTACTCGACTGTGAGATCAGATCATAAAGTCTCATTTGCCCAGTAATTTCACTAGCTACATTGCCCTTCAAACCGGAAAACAGTACTGCTTGCACACTACTGCTTGGCGGCAGAATAACTGGCAAAGCGGTGGTACCTGCCTAGACGAACTTTGCAGAAAAGTCCTACCACCTAGTAAAATATATAATACATATATAATAGTATTGTATCAGTTATCTGGTTCCCATAGTGCAAGCTTTGCTTAGTTTGGGGCTAGATGGTACTGTGTGAAATGTCAAAAAAAAAAATTAATACATACTTGAAGGTCCCATGGCAACATTTACACTTGTACTGCATCCCATTGTGTTGATTGAAGTGGTTTATCATGGCAACTCTGTAACAATTGAAGGGTTTAGAATAAAAAGGGTTTAACTGCCAAATTGACAGTTTCAAGAAAATTGACTTTTAACTTCAATGGTTTTATTTTAATGTAGAGTACTTATAAGGTATCTAATAGAAAAGATTAATGTAAGTTTCAGTTACTTGAAAATGTTTTAATTCTATTTTAAAATACTAAATATAGTACTAATTCATACAATTACTGTAAAAATATAATATAATAAAATATATATAATAATGTTTTTGTGCTAAGCGAACTGTATTCCTGTGACAGATAAACCGTTTTTAGACTCAAACTCTCGAGATTTAAGCCTCATTTCGGTATTTTGAGAATGCATTATTGAAGATAATAGTTTGCTTGTCTTACATGTACCTGCCTTGTCCACTTCTTAATGGATATGTTTGCATCATCACTGCTATTGGCCTACCGACTACGACAACTATCTTAGGTTTCTTTTTTACCTTTGGATTGTAGTTTAGAATGCTAGAAACACTTTTTTTTTAATAGTATATAATTAGATACTCACTTTAAGGCGATAGTTAGGAATCAGTTACCTACTAAATATGTTAAGTTACATCTCTCTGTTCTGTTTTCGTTATATTACTTATTAATTTGTGGTCAGCGTTGTTGGTACACTAACTACCTACATTCTAAGGCTTATACTACTTTAAGATTATGTTTGTTGTGTATTGTTTGTTGATCCTAAATAAATAATTTAAAAAAAAGATAATTTCACGCCGAATCCAACGATACCCATATGTCATTTTGTGAAGAATATCAGTTAAACCCTTTTTGTTCTCACCCCTTCAATTGTTCAAAATATATAAATCACTAGCTCTGCCCCCGTGGCCTATAGAAAACAAAGAAAATTTTTCATAGATAATTAAATCACCCATTTCACCTCTTAGGGATAGAATTTCGAAAAACCCATTCTTAGTGGATACCTACACTTTACAAAGAACACACCCTACGGTCAGTCTCTAGGACCAGCAAGTTTTCTTTTCTGCATTGTGGCGGATTGCTTGCACCAGTAGTGAGAAAGAGAACTTTTTTCAAACTCTTATATTGTAACGAGTTTCTGCCCGCAGCTTCGCCCGCGGCGTGGCCTATGGGAAAATAATTTAACCACCCACTTCATCCTCTAAGGGTGGAATTTCGAAAAATCCTTTCTTAGCGGATGCCTACGTCATAACATCTACCTGCATGCCTAATTTCAGCCCGATCCGTCCAGTCGTTTGGGCTGTGCGTCGATAGATTACTATGTCAGTCAGTCAGTCACCTATGAGTTATATACATTTAGATGGGCTTGCTATATATTATTTGACAATAAGCACTTTGTAATTTTATACGCTTAGTAAAATAACTTAATTTTAAGTACCTAATATAATATTGACTTGTAAAAGTGCTAAAAATAGCCTGTTTAGGTAGGTTAGCTAGAACAGTCGCGACTGTCCATAGAGTCCACTCTTCCAGTGGACGTAGTCTTCTCGATCCTCTTATCCCGGGCAATTTTGATGGCTGGACGCCTTATGCAAGGACGCTGTAAAGGTCGGTAGATGCAACAGCATTAGTCCGTTAAAAAACCCAAAGAGCTCAAAAAGAAATTACGCATCGAACCCCAACAGAGACGAAATTTAAAATTTTAATGGAGGTAAGTAACGCTTGACTTCAATGATTCCCTGTATCTAGGGACCCAGGAACTACGAGGACCATGTTCCCACAAAACCCAGACACAGAACAAGTATTTGCGCTTTTTTCACTTGTGCACAAATACTTGTCTTGTCACGAATCAAACCCGCCGCCTCCAGGTTATGAGCCAACCCGCTCAACCACCACAGAGGCTGTCAATATAATAAATAAGTGGTTATTAAAGAAATGTTGAATGTGTGTGTAATTGTGTAAGTGAGGGACTGAGTGTATGTGTAATTGTGTAAGCGAGAGACTGAGCGTATGTGTAATTGTGTAAGTGAGAGACTAAGTGTACGTGTAATTGTGTGAGAGACAGAGTGTATGTGTAATTGAGTAAGTGAGAGACTGAGTGTATGTGTAATTGTGTAAGTGAGAGACCGAGACAAAGATGTGTGTGTGTGTGTGTGAAAGTGTGTGACTTCACCTCACCTGTAGAAAGTGACCATTGGGCACAGCTTGCATTTGAAGACAATCTCGTGCAGGGGTCGGTGAATGTACAATCTCTTTTTGTTGTTGAACCGTTTGCTGCATATATCACATACGACGTTACCCGTACTCTCCTGCGTAATGTGAACTACATGAACCCTCACTAACCAAACATCAACAGCCTTATTAATAAACACGAACTAGCTTTAGACTAGTTACACCATCTTTTGTCTCTTTCGATCCAGCTAAATATTCCAGTAGCAAAAAAAGGACAAAAGCTGAAGTAACTAATCCGAGACTAATACTCGTTTATTATTAAGGCTGCAAGTGTCTGTGTGATTATAAAAATAAAAAAAATATTTGTGGACATCTCACACAGCACCATCTAGCCCCAAACTAAACAATGCTTGTACTATGGGAACCAGATGACTGATGCAATACTTAGATACTTTTTGACACAGAACAAACATCGATGTTTATCACACAAACGTTTGTCCTGGGTGGGAATCGAACCCACAGTAAAAAAAGTATTGTATCAGTTATCCGGTTCCCATAATACAAGCTTTGCTTAGTTTGGGGCTAGATGGCGCTGTGTGAAATGTATTTATCATATATGACATAACTAGTTGCGCCCCACAGTTTCACCCGCGGATAAAAAGTATTTTAAATATTTGCTCATCCCACGGGAACATTTCACTTTTCCGGTATAAAATGTAGCCTATATGTTAATCCAGTGTATAAGCTATCTTGGTACCGAATTTCATCCAAATCCATTCAACCGTTTGAGCGTGAAGGAGTAACAAACACACATACACACATACAAACTTTCGTCTTTATAATATTAGTGTGATATTGTATTCTAACCTAGACGAACTTCAGAAAAGTCCCACCTATTGAAAAATTACTCACGTCATGTGATTTCTGATGGTAAATCAGCCGCTTCTCGTGCGTAAACCCTTCGTAGCATATCTCGCATTTGAACTCCGCGCCCGTGTAGCACTTGTACGTCTTCCTATTCTGGAACTCTTTTCGCACATCCTCCTCTGTGTTCAGATATACTATGTTAAACACAGATTCGTATTCTTCATTTTTGTATGAGTTTTGTATCAATCCTAGAAGGCGAACTACGCCTGGTTTCATTTTAGTTGTATCTGGAATCATTGGGTACATTCACTTCACATTTAAATAAACGTGTGCTTTAGACCACACGACTGAAGTAAAACTTCTTTAGTTTATCTCCATCTATCGGTCGGTATAACTTTGTTTTTTTTTTGTGTACACGCTCCACACTTTTGTGTATTTAGCCAGTGTCAAGTTAATGATATTTCACGCAGATATGTGTCAAGTCACAGTCCAAGTCCAGTAGAAGTCCTAGTAAAGTGGTGGCAACTTTACCAGAAGCTTCTGTGTAGTTTTGGAAACAACACGAGAAGAAACGTTTCACCATCATTATACCACTTTCCCACACTCATGTCTGTAATCCAAAACTTAACGAATAAAACGCCACCAATTTTATGCACTAAAACTGAAAATAACACAAGTTTTGGAAAATAATACAATGCGGTGACGCGTTCCTTCTCATTTTCCCACCAAAACTCCTTTTGCGTTGTTTAATGTTAATGTCGCCATCTTGACAATTGTAAATTGTCATTTTAACGGACATACCAACAAAATAATACATTTTTTTTACTTTGTTATGTTGACAATGAAGATCTCCGTTAACCAAGAACTTTTAACTTCCGTTCGCTCCGTCAGCTTACTTCCCAAGTCACGAGTGCGTAAAGAAGTTTTACTTCAACATATAGAAAACTTTTTTTATTACAATCATATGACAATGTGAGTGTGTCAAGTAAAAATATTAAACATTTGTGGATATTTCACACCACGCCATCTAGCTCCAAACTAAGCAAAGCTTGTACTATGGAAACCAGGTAGCTGATAGAATACATAGATACTTTTTGTTTATAAATACATACATAGAATACAATATACAGGGTGTAACAAAAACCCTGTTAAATAAATGAAGTGTGTGTACAGATCATTACAAGTAGTCATATAAAAATGTCTAACAATACCTAAGTTATACGTATCTGAAGTTACACGCAGTATCTAAACACAAAAAAATAATACCATTTCCCAAAAATGTTTGTGCCACAAGCCGTGCCTATTTTTAAATAGCTAAGTAACTAAGGTAAGAACAAACGCGGAACCGACAAACGGGGGCCGCCTTTGTCGGCTCTTTTGTAGCATGCCGCTCCTGCACCTGTGTGCCTACGGGGAAATGGGGTGCGCGGGCGGCGCGGCATCACTCGGCATAGGCGCGGCGCGGCCCGCGGCTTACACTCAGTCGCACGTGCTCTCTCATGCAATTTAGTCGTTTCCAGTTTGATCGTCGCGAATGTAGTGTCGAGTGTGATGTCGTATTCTAACGATGAATAATACAATATGTTAATGTGCCTTGGTAGAAGCATTTTGATTGATTGACTGAACATGAAAATCACCTACCGGCAGATGTGTTTTTGAAAGCTCTTTTAAGAGCTAAAAATTACGTACCTATCTTGTTTCTTGACAATACAAAATCAAATGTGAATTCGATTGTTTAGCCTTTGCTTGACGTAAAATGATTAGAATATGTCAGTGTGGCAGAACGGCGCGCAGCACTTGTGTGCTTACCACTATTGTTCAGAGACCTTTTACGTCATTAAGTTACGGTCTCGCAATCCTACAACGTTGTGGTATGTGGTATAGGGTATAGGGCACATAATCGTATGGAAAACGCATAAGAAGTAATCTGTGGAATGGCCTCTAGTTCCGTCGCAGTAGGTATGCGCGGTGAATAGACTTAGCGTAGCATGGCGGGCGGTGCGGGGTGCGGGCAACAGGCAGCAGGCTGCGTCGGTGGTGCAAGTACCTATGTTGTCAATATCTGAGGTCGTAAACATTTTTAGTGACGGCATAAAAGGTTTTAATAAAAAGCATACGTAAGTTTTGTATGTCTCGTATTTAAATAGAACTAGTATTACTACAACCTTGAGTTGACACTGGATACGCAGCTCGCGGATATAACAGGGTTTTTGTTACTCCCTGTATAAAAAAAACATACCGTATATTAGTTTCCAGAGCATCCGCATTCTCCTCTCCGACAGCTTGTGGTCCACAAGACTTAATATAAAATCTTTGTCTATGGTTGTACCGTTGAAGGTTTTGAGCTCGCCACATAAAGAAAAATATTCTCTTAACAATACTTTAAAGCTGTTGAAATTAAATAAATAAACATTAAATATTTACCTGTATCTAGGGGTAGGGACACAGAAACTACAAGGTTTATAACTTGCAATGTATTGTTGCTATGGAAAATGAATATCTTGGGTGACAAGTTAGAACCCTGGGGTACACCTGCATTCATATTATACTTGCTGTGCTCCAGGATTTGACCCGCGGTTAAAAACTAGCCCATGTACACTATATAAGCTATCTATATTCCAAATTTCAGCCAAATTCCCGTTTTTGCGTGAAAGAGTAACATCTATATTTTTTTTTTTTTTTTTTACTTCAAACTTGGCTAGCATTTGACCACGCTCTCACCTGATGGGAAGTGACGATGCGATCGAAGGTGTAGCATGCTAGCCAAGTAAATACCTATTCACTCTTCTCTTGAACACGCCCGGGTCATATTTCGCTGGAAACACAGACGCTGGCAGGGCATTCCATTCCTTAGCCGTTCTAATTAAGAACGTTGAGTCAAATCGCTTGGTACGAATGGGTGGTATTTCGACCACGAAAGGATGGCGCTTAGCCGAGCGTCTAGTAGTCCGGTAGTGGAATGGTGATGGGAGAATGAGATCATGCAGTTCTTGAGCGCATTCACCGTGGTGTATTCTGTAAAAGACCGACAGACTTGCCACCTTATGTGAGTGGCATACGCAAGAAGATCCCCAGTGGACCGGTTTCGGCGAAATCCGTATTGCCGGTCACTGAGGAGATCATTGTCTTCAAGGTATGCCAAGAGCTTGTTGTTAATTATACGCTCCATACTCTTACAGAGGGTGGAGGTAATTGAGATAGGTCGATAGTTGGCAGGATCAGCACGACTGCCCTTCTTAGGTACAGGTTGTACGTTGGCTAGCTTCCAACTCATAGGGACTATTCCGGTGTCTAGAGAGAGGCGAAATAGGCGTGTTAGAATGGGAGACAACTCGGGTGCACAGCTCTTAAGTAAAATTGCTGGTATACCATCGGGACCACTGGCTTTGTTCACGTCTAGACTGCGTAATGTTTTTAGTACTTCCTTCTGACGTATGCGTATTTCCGGCATGAAAACACCGCATTGTGGAAGGCAGGGAGGTACCTCATTAGCAGTATCTAGACGCGAAGCTTCTGCAAAGAGAGTGGCAAACAAGTTTGCTTTTTCTTTTGCAGTGTGAGCCAGCGATCCGTCTGGTTTCAATAATGGAGGCAGTGAGGATCGACATATACAAACTATCGCGTTTATAATATTAGTCGGATATACATAGAAAAGGGAACCATAACCGTCAACAAGGACACTGAAGGAACACTTATAAAGAAATCTGACAATATACAAACAAACTCTCCTAGGAGGCTGTATTATGGATTACCGATAAGATGTAAATTTTTCAGACCTTCTCAAAAGCCTTACTAAAATCAATTTGATGATTGATTGAAGCGTTACGTCAAAGTCAAATTTTTTTATTGAAAATTTGTTATTTTTAGCACTTTTACAATATGATGCATGGTTTACAGATACAGTACTTGTATCTTATAATTTTAACTTTGATTACAATGCAACAGGAGAAAATTCCATACTAGCTATGCACATAACCTGCGTATTAAAACTGTCAAATCCATAGTAATTTGTTTCTATTGGTTGATGTGATTGCCTAGCAGTCATTTAGCGTTTGATAATCTAAATATATGTAACTCAAAGGTGACTGACTGACATAGTGATCTATCAACGCACAGCCCAAACCACTGGATGGATCGGGCTGAAATTTGGCATGCAGGTAGATGTTATGACGTAAGCATCCGCTAAGAAAGGTTTTTTCGAAATTCTACCCTTAAGAGGGTGAAATGGGTGGTTGAATTATTTTCCCATACCCACGCCGCGGGTGAAGCTGCGGGCAGAAGCTCGTCGTGAATTTGCAAAACGATTATTTTTGCCATAAAACATACCTTTCTTTACTAAATAGGATTTCCTTCCTTCTCTTTTTATATACCTTACGAGCATTTGGTTTTCTCGTACTTTTTCCCCGTTTAAAAGTCTCACGCGCTCGCGGTCTCTTCCTCGATGTACGTGGTTGCGGTACACCCTCAAGTTCACAGTAATCATGATCTAAATGGGACATAAGAAAACATTAATCATACGAGTTCAGCATTATCAATGTCATTTTTGCTTTAAAATCTCTCAGCCTGTGGTGTGGTGATTGAGCAGGCCGGCTCATAACCCTGAGGCGGCGAGTTCGATTCCCGTGACAAGACAAGTATTTGTGCACAGAAAAAAAGCGCAATTACTTGTTCTGAGTATGGGCGTTGTGGGAACATAGTCCTTGTAGTTCCTGGGTCTCTAGACACAAGGAATCCTAGTTAAGGTCCAGGATCTTTGTATTTGATCATCGCGTTATTATTATTATTATTGTATTATTTACCTTCCTTTATAATCAAATTATCATCATCTAGGAGATCGTTTTCAGTTGGTTTATTTTCTGCAGTTAGAGAAGCAAAAATGTCCTGCAAGCACAGTACCGGACCATTTGTGCTTAATTTGTTATTGTTAGTGACCTATAAATAAAAAAGCGAGTAATATAGTATAAATTTAAGAAAAAATATTGCGATCTTCACATTAGTGTTTATTTATTTTTATTTGCATTTATGTTTTTTTTTTACTAGGTGGTAGGACTTTTCTGTAAAGTTCGTCTACGTAGGTACCACCGCTTTGCCAGTTTTTCTGCCGCCAAGCAGTAGTGCGCAAGCAGTACTGTTTTCCGGTTTGAAGGGCAATGTAGCTAGTGAAATTACTGGGCAAATGAGACTTTATGATCTGATCTCACAGTTTTGTAATCTTATTACTAGACTGTGATGTCTCAGAATGACGTGCGCAGTGCAGTGTCACGCGAAACTATAATTTAGTGTTTCAAGTGTCACTGCAACTGATATGGGCAGTCGTGTCGCTTAACATCAGGCAAGCGGCTTGCTCGTCGTGTCATTTCGTAACATAAAAAAAAAGTAAAACTTCTTTAGGCACCCTTGACTTAGGGAGTAAGCTGGTCGATGAGCAAAAAGGAAAACTGAAGTTGAAAAATGTTAGTTCACGCAGGTCTTCATTGACAACATAACGAAGTTTAAAGTTACTTAAAATTTGTATAATTATGTTTAATCATGATAAATTTATAATTTACAATCGTCAAGATGACGACATTAACATCAAACAAAGCCAACACAAAGTTATACCGGCCAATAGATGGAGCTAAAGAAGTTTTACTTCAGTTGTGTGGTCTAAAGAACAATCTTTTTTTTTCATTATTAAATTATTACTAACGATTGTATCAAATGCAGATGCTGTCTGTTCTGTATTTGATGTGGTGTAGCTTTGACCAATTTCTTTTGATTCATTTAAACTTTGTGTCAATTCTGATTTTGGCATATTTGATAGAGCTTCAGTATTACTTTTTGTGTCTTGTAGATTAGGTGTTACTTCATTTCTGGATAAATATTTCCACAACACCGGTGCTTGCTTTGTCTCATTTGGTACATTCATATTTTCTAATACATCTATACTACTTGGTCTTACTGCACATATTGATGTATTTTTACTGAATCTTGGCCCTATGTTTGTTAATGTAGCTTCAAGTATTGATGGTGTATTATTATTTGATTCTGGTACTTCGTTACTCGGTGGAACTTCATAATGTTGTACATCATTATTTATCTCTACTAATTCATCATATTGTATATCTTCATCTATTTCTAGATCGTCTTCTAATTTAATTGTTTTTGTTTCAAATTCTCCCTCTTCATAATAGAAGACTTTGGCATTATCTGGAATCCAGAGCCCAAGTGAAGTTGGAGGCAGTTTCTCGTGTATTGTGTTTAGGGGTTCCTTGAAGCAATGAAAGGTTTCTCTATTAAAGTGAGGTAAAACCATATAACTAAGCTTACAGTGAAGTGACTACTGGTTAGCTGGAATATGACTGACTTGACTAGATAATGACTAGACTAGACTTGGAAATGATTTTGACTCTTTTATGAATGTTATATTTGAAATTTGAATAAAATATGCTCATCTAAATACAAAATAAAACGAACAGGAACGACCAAATAAAGTTTAACTATGTACTTCAGGTTTTCTTGAATAAAATTGATCTATTGATGACACCAAAAATATACTTTATCAACATAGTTGCTTAGTTCCAAATTATCAGCAATAACAACGCTATTTTGTTTACTAAATAACTAGCCAGATTTGTGTTTTATAGACCAGTTATACATATATATTTGAAATGCATATTTCTAGTAATCCACAAAAAATCTGCATTATTAATAAAATAGAACCATTTTGACATCAAAATAATCAGCGATTTTCATCTTTATATAATGTCCAGACACCTTAATCAGTGATGCTTCATATATGGTGAAAGAATGCAAGAAAATCACACTAATATTATAAAGGCGAAAGTTTGTATGTATGTTTGTTACTCCTTCACACTCAAACGGCTGAATGAATTTGGATGAAATTCGGTACCAAGATAGCTTATACACTGAATTAACATATAGGCTACATTTTATTCTGGAAAACTGAAGTTTTTCTGCGGAACGAGCCAATAATTAGAATACTTTTTATCCATGGGTGAAACCGCGGGGCGCAACTAGTAATTAATAAATAATTTTACCTTTAATTTAGATGCCCTCCAAGACTTTAAAATGTTAGAGGCGATAACACATTTCTGTTTAAAATTGTACATCTTTATCAACAAATATTCACATTCCAAGCAACATTGAACACCAGGGTTGCACAACTGAAAACAGACTACTCATAAAAATATATACAGAGTGAACAACTGAACATATCCCAGAATGTAATGTATAATAATAATAATATGTGTGGACATATCACACAACGCCATCTAGCCCCAAACTAAGCAAAGCTTGTATTATGGGAACCAGATAACTGATACAATACTTAGATACTTTTTGTTTGTAAATACATACATAGAATACAATATAACACCCAGACACAGAACAAATACCCCATGTTCATCACACAAATGTTTGTCCTGGGTGGGAATCGAACCCACAACCCACAGTTCCGAAGGCAGTGTTATTACCAACTGAGCTATTGGGCCATCTAATGTAATCAATGTCAAGCTAAAAAAAGATAGACCAAGTACACTCTATCTGGGTAAACAGACCATCATTAAAATAGTAGCTTAAAAATAATCACATTAATATTATAAAAGCAAAGTTTGTATGTGTGTTTGCGTGTATGTTACTCCTTCACGCTCAAACGGCTAAATGGATTTAGATAAAATTCGGTACCAACATAGCTTATACGCTAAATTAACATATCAGCTACATTTTATCCCGGAAAAGTGAATTTTCCCATGGGATGATCTAATAATTAAAGTACTCTTTATCCGCGGGTGAAACCACAGGGCGCAACTAGTATACAATAAAGTGATGCCAGCACTGTTTAGAACAGAGTATTAATATTATATCAAAATAGGTAAAATCACCATATCATACCCATTCATACAAAACAATTTGATTCCACATTTATAATTAGAATGGCAAAAAAATGGAATTCCCTGCCAGCTTCTGTTCACATAATATGACTTAGGGCGTGTTCAAGAGAAGAGTGAATAGGTATTTACTTAGCTAGAATGCTACACCTTCGATCACATCGTCACTTCATCAGGTAGGTGTGGACAAGGTCAAGATCTATATTTTTATCCAGTGATCCTGGATTTTGCTTCAGTAAATTCTGACCTAAAAATATAAAGGCCACTGCTCCAACTTGGAAGAAAACCTCACTGGTGGTGTTTAACCAATACACTACTATGCTTCAGAGGGCATGTTAAGCTGACAGCCTTGGTTATCATAGGCCAAGTAAGAAGCCATTGAATGGCCTTCTGACACCAAGGCTAGATGATGTTGGGAAAAAAAAACAAATAAGAAATAAGAGTCGCAGAACAAACATAATTGTACTTCCTTCTACTACAGGATAGTCAAGTATAGATTGTTTAAGCTGCCTGGAAGTTTCTGGCGTATACCTACATGTACTAATAGTAAGAAAATGGTGTTTTTATAATGAAGCCGGTTATATGTAGTTCTTACACAAGGGATAAGAGCTAAAACAAAATGAGCAGCCGCTGTGTAACCAATTTTACAATGTAGTCCGTGTTTTACATTGACCTTAAAACCAATATCGCAATTTACAAGCTGTTTAGGTACGCCATGAAAGAATTACTTACAGATATTTCACTTGATTTGCATAGTTCACGATAAAACCGAGTAAGGTTAGAACGTTTAGTTTTGTGAACCTTCTTATCTATTCTCAAGCAAATTTGACAAATACCCATATATTTTTGATCCATATTTTGCATTATTCACTGGATTTTAAAATTGTTGTTTACAAAGTTTTAAAAGAGAAAAATCTGAGACTAACTGAAAAAACTTAGGAACAAGAATGTAATCACAAACTAGATAGAGATATGAATGTAATCTAGGACGATGAATCAGAATGGACGGCGCCATGCGGCGTTGCCACTCCGCATCCGTCGTGTCTAGGACGATGAATCAATGGAGAGTGTATTAAAAAAATGCGTGGCCATTTTCTGTTGGTGTGAGTATCTAAAACTGCATTAGTGTGCGTGAGTAGGGAAGTGAGCCCTATTACACAATGTATCGATATATACTAAACCTAACCAAACAGTCTTGCAGAATATAATAGGACGAAAGGATTTTCTAAGTAAGTACTTTATTACACATACAAAGCAGAAATTATTTTAATAACTTAGGCCGCCACAAATATTCAGTATTTTGAATTATTAATTACCATTTCTAATTTATGACACTCGTATCAATTCTATATAGAGGCCACTGTTTTTATTTATATCAAGTCAACGAATTTAAATTTTACAACAATACTTCCAATTTTTACTTCAAAATATAATAATCTCTCAGACCTTCCAATTTTGCCACATATGTTAATACGCTTATGTGGCATCATTTGCCACAGTGTAAACTTCATGAGCAAATTTACCAAAATGGCAGAAATTACCCATTAATGGTCACACTACGAAGAATACAATAATATGTGCATGTTAACTAGGCAGGAGTTTCGGCGGGAAAGCGAAAAAGATCGCGTCACCGCATTCCAAAACTTGTGTTATTTTCAGTGTTAGTGCATAAAATTGGTGGCATTCTATTCGTTAAGTGCTGGATTACAGGCGTGAGAGTGGGAAAATGGTATAATGATGGTAAAACGTTTCTTTTCGTGTTGTTTCCAAAACTCCATATAAGCTTCAAGTAAAGTTGTCAACTTCAACTCTTGTTTCGTGGCTTTTGTGGAGGTGCCACCACAATTTCGCCAATGTCACGTTTTTACTGATAGACCATCAAACGAAGGAGGTTGTTCGGTGTAGAATAGGTATTTGCGTGAAATATCATTAACTTGATAAATTATCAATTACTTGACACTGGCTAAATAAACAAAAGTGTAGAGCCAAAACATTAAAAATACTAGGCACAGCTGAGTTTTGGCGGGAAAACGTAAAGGATTGCGCCACCGCATTGTAGTACATATTTTCCAAAACTTGTGTTCATTTCAGCGTTAGTACATAAAATTGGCGGCATTTTAATCGTTAAGTGCTGGATTACAGGCATGAGTGTGGGAAAGTAGTATAGTGATGGTGAAACGTATCTTTTCGTGCTGTTTCCAAAACTCCATAGAAGCTTCTGGTAAAGTTGCCACCACTTCATTAGTAGTATGACTTGACTAGACTGGACTATGACTTAACTTGATGACTTGGACTGTGACTTGTCACATTATATAATATAAATTAACATGGAAAATTAATTACTTAACACTGGCTAAATACATAAAAGTGTGGAAACAAAACAATAAAAAAGAACCTTACACAGAGATAATAATTGAAATTTGTAGCAGTAATACAGTTTATTTCACTTAATATATAGGTCTTAACAAGTTACAATATAAAATCGCCGTAGTTCAACGTCCTTGTTGAGTAGACTCTTCACTCCAAGCGTTCCCGTCGCTTTCATTCCCGCTGTAAACTAACTCCTTGACTTTGACGCGTTTTTTTTGAACGCGTCGCAGTTTCTGATGCACTCCTCTGACGTGTTCCTTAAGCGCGCCAGCGTGGAGGAAGCCCTTCCCGCAAATGTGACATTTGTAGCGGCGATCGTTTTTGTGAACCTAGGAAGAAAGGAAAATATTTATTTAACGCTCACAAAAAATAAAAATTAAAAGAATGGCGTCGATTCTGTGTCGCATTCTCTAAAACTAAAGTAAACTTAATGTATCGCGGTACTCTTCTGATAAAGGGGAAATGAACAAGACGGAAATATGTTAATTTCGTTTAGCTTTAGAGTATGTGACACAGAATCGACACCAATATAGATACAATTAAATAGAAACATTGGTGTCGAGCAGAGTAGCATTCTCTAAAACTAAAGTAAACTTAAAGTATGGCGGTACTCTTCTGATAAAGGGGAAATGACAAGGACGGAAATATGTTAATTTCGTTTAGCTTTAGAGTATGCGACACAGAATCGACACTAGTACCTAGTTAAGAATATACAAGGTGGAATTTAATTCGCTCTTTTCCTTAAATGTATGTACTCAGACCATGCTATAGAATAATCGTACAAGGTCCAATTAAAAAAAAAAAGGTTGTGTTTTAGTATTTAGTGCCTCCTAAAATAACTGCATGACAGCCGAAATGTCTATTCAACGGTACACACAGCGCGGGCACCGGCTGAGTGTTTTGTAAATGTTTCGTAGGCAATAAAACACCTGCTTTGTTCAATGTCGCAAGGCGTTTCTTTAGAATTTAAATTTGATAATACCTAGATTTAAGTTTTATTTCATAAGTACTTTTTTTATTTAGTTACATGGGAGCATTTTATAGGATGGACCGAATACATACATTAAAGGAAAGGAACGAATTAAATTTCACCTTGTATAATGTAGTAGTTAGTTTCCTAAGATTTATATTGTATTTTCATTCATGTAATTTTTTTTAATAAATATTATTATTATTATTATAATTATATTTAACAAAGTGGGGGTTTGTTCGAACTATTATAACTCCAGAACGGCTGAACCGATTTTCATGGTTTTTTAATTATTGTATACTAGCTACTGCCCGCGGCTTCACAACCGTGGCCTATAGGAAATGAAATTGTGAAAAAAAAAATGAAACTTTGTAAAGTGTAGGTATCCACTTTTTTTTTTTTACATCAAACTTGTCTATCATTTGACCACGCTCTCACCTGATGGGAAGTGACGATGCGATCGAAGGTGTAGCATGCTAGCCAAGTAAATACCTATTCACTCTTCTCTTGAACACGCCCGGGTTATATTTAGCCGGAAACACAGACGCTGGCATTCCATTCCTTAGCCGTTCTAATTAAGAACGTGGAATCAAATCGCTTGGTACGAATGGGTGGTATTTCGACCACGAAAGGATGGCGCTTAGCCGAGCGTCTAGTAGTCCGGTAGTGGAAAGAAAGGAAAAGAACACACTAAGAAAGGGTTTTTCGAAATTCCACCCCTAAGAGGGTGAAATGGGTGGTTGAATTATTTTCCTATAGGCCACGCGTATAATAGTACTCGTGTATTCATATTCAACTCACCCGCATATGATTCACCAGATTGCTTTCCGACTTGAACATTTTCCCACAGTCGGAGCACACAAGCTCCGGAGATCTGTGGTATGGCATGTGGTAGGCCAACTGCGACGGGTAGACGAAACGTTTGGGACAATCGGGACATTGAATCGGTCCATTACCAGCATGAATATCTAAGTGGTCTTTTAGTTTATACTTATTCTGTAACAAGAAATATTATTATGCAAGTGAGTTTTTAAAGTATAAATCACATTTTGGTATGTATCCTCCTCTCCTCCTCAGCTTTTGTGGTGTGGTGGTTGACAGGGCGGTAGCTAGGGGGGGGCATTGTTGGGCAATGCCCTACCCTGAAATCACAATGCCCTACCTTATAAATACCAAAAACTATAATATTTTTTTATAATTAAATTGTTTTAAATTAATATATTCCCGACTGTTACTCACGAATAGTTTTTTTTTATTTTTTTTTTTATGTTAATGTATGACGTGATGAGCTAACCATTCGCCTGATGTTAAGCGACACAGCTGCCCATATCAGTTGCAGTGTCTATCGGAACTCTAAAGTATATAGTTTTGCGTGACACTGCACTGCGCACGTCATCCTGAGACATCAACACAATCTAGAAATAAGATTACTAGACTGTGAGATCAGGTTATAAAGTCTCATTTGCCCAGTAATTTCACTAGCTACAGTGCCCTTCAAACCGGAACACAGTAGTGCTTGCACACTACTGCCTGGCGGCACAATAACTGGCAAAGCGGTGGTACCTACCTAGACGAACTTTGCAGAAAAGTACTACCACCTAGTCGACCACCCACCTATGTCGATTTCTGGACCAGGTTTCGAGCATATCAGGAAAACCTGGTCCAGAAATCGACATACTATTCGTGAGTAACAGTCGGGAATATATTAATTTAAAATGAATAACACTCATGAGAATTTTAATACTAAAATTAATATGTTTGTTCATAGTTTGAGAAAAAAACGAGATCCATGCTCATTTTCTGTCACAGTAATCATTTGTCTACTTATAGCTATTGATGGTGATTTATTTAGGAGCCCATGCTTCAATTGAAGGGGTGAGAATAAAAAGGGTTTAACTGATTTTTTTCACAAAATGACTTATGGGTATCGTTGGATTCAGCGTAAAATTATCTACAATAATACATTCTCAAAATACCGAAATGAGGCTTAAATATCGAGATTTTGAGTCTAAAAACGGTTTATCTGTCACAGGAATACAGTTCGCTTAGCATAAAAAAATATTATATTTGTGGGCAGAAACGGGTTGTGCGTAGGTTGGTTGCAACCAATATAACTATAGGCCTTCAGCATGTCCACACCGCGCCGCGTCTGGAACAAGAATGCCCCGTAGCACACCAATCGATCCCTTTATATAGCCAGACAGGTAGGGCCGCCATGACAGTTGCCGGTGCTGCCCCTGTAATACATTTAATGCCACCACAGGGTAAATTACGGTGCTCGATCGCTGTGCATAGAGTTTATAACTGGACGTAGCCGCCGTCACGGCCATACTGACGTGCGTACGTCCTCGTACGCTTAGCTTCACTTTGTACCTGGTGAGGGACATAAGTATCAGTGTTATTGCTCGTTCATCCTGACAATTAAATTGAGTTAAACTTGGAGTCAAAGTCAAAAGATCAGTTTTCAATTTGATTTGTCAAAAGCATTTTAACCTGCCAGTCATCGTCAGGGTTAACCCTGGTCTCCTCTCCACAAAGACCATTTACAAAGAGTTGTAGTTGAAGGGTTAACCCTTCAGGACCATCAGTATCCATTCATTTACAAAAAAATGGACTGGATGGTGCTAGACCGGATAGATATCCCTTTAGCAACCAAAAATCATCAAAATAATACCTTATCCCTTCATTTATAAAAATGGACCGGATAGTGCTAGACCGGATAGATATCCCTTTAGCAACCAAAAATCATCATTCCAACATTACCTTATCCCTTCAGTATTCAGACACATTTTTCTTGTCATCATTTTTACATTCTCTTTTTTTCTCGAAAAAAACGAATCATTACTTCTTTCCATTTTTTTTTTTACTGGTCCGGGTTAACCCTGCAATCAAATTTGATATTAGTGTCACCCGCTGTCACGTCATCATTCACGTCACGTAACGTCACGTTTCGCGTTGCTTGAAGAGTGATGTAGAAATGGGCATTGGGCAATCCCACTTCTGATGTGGGCAGAAACGGGTTGTGCGTAGGTTGGTTGCAACCAATATAACTATAGGCCTTCAGCATGTCCACACCGCGCCGCGTCTGGAACAAGAATGCCCCGTAGCACACCAATCGATCCCTTTATATAGCCAGACAGGTAGGGCCGCCATGACAGTTGCCGGTGCTGCCCCTGTAATACATTTAATGCCACCACAGGGTAAATTACGGTGCTCGATCGCTGTGCATAGAGTTTATAACTGGACGTAGCCGCCGTCATATTTATTTTATTATATTATATTTTTACAGTAATTGTATGAATTGGTACTATATTTAGTATTTTAAAATAGAATTTAAACATTTTCAAGTAACTGAAACTTACATAAACCTTCTATTACCTTATAAGCACTCTACATTAAAATGAAGCTGTTGAAGTTTAAAGTCAATTTTCTCGAAAGTATCAATTTGACAGTTAAACCCTTTTTATTCTCAACCCTTCAATTACGATACATCTTTACTTCCCCCCTACCTGTAACCAATGCTGTCCTACCTCATATTCGACTCTAGCTACACCCCTGGTGGTTTAGCATGACGGCTTATATTCCGGAGGCGGCGATTTCGATTCCCGCGGCAGGAAAAGTATTTGTGCACAGAGAAAAAAAATCGCAAATACTAGTTCGGAGTCTGGGTGTTGTGGGAGCATGGTCCTCGTAGTTCCTGGGTCCCTAGACACAGGGAATCCTAGTTAGGGTCCAGGATCTATGTATGGGATCGTTGGGCGTTATTATTATCATTACTATTATTATTATCATCAGCTCATTTATCATATCTTCTTAGATTTTAGTTTTTTTTTTTACAATATTTCTATTAAAATAAATTACAAAAATACTATATAGCCCCTATTATTATTATTATTATTATATTTACAAAAGATATTATAGTTTCTGATATATATTTGTGTGAGTAATTTATGTGGTTGTGTATGAAGATATGTATGTGTGTGATAGTGTGTGTATGTGTGTTTTACCTTAAATGCTTTCCCGCAGATGTGACACAGATTTGGCGTCAAAGCTGCGTAATACGAGTCAAAGTCTAGAAGTGGGTGTTTCTCGACGCAGTGTAGTTTCAACCAATATCTGCTTTCGTAAGCTTCGTTACACTGGAAAATATATAAAACAATTTGGTGAATGTTTCACAAAGCGCCAACAGAGGGCACCTAAAGCAAAATTACCAGTTGAAGGGGTGAGAACAAAAACGGTTTAACTGATTTTTTTTCACAAAATGACTTATTGGTGTCGTTATATTCAGCGTGAAATTATCTACAATAATACATTCTCAAAATAACGAAATAAGGCTTAAATCTCGAGATTTTGAGTCTAAAAACGGTTTATCTGACACAGGAATACAGTTCGCTTAGCATAAAAATATTAATATATTTATTATATTGTATTTTTACAGTAATTGTACGAACCAGTACTATATTTTGTATTTTAAAATAGAATTAATACATTTTCAAGCAACTGAAACTTACATAAACCTTTTCTATTACTTAATAAGCACTCTACACTAAAATGAGGCCGTTGAAGTTTAAAGTCAATTTTCTCGAAACTATCAATTTGATAGTTAAACCCTTTTTGTTCTCAACCCTTCAATTTAGATTTGATTACACACAGGCTAGTTCAGTCGGCTGCATCGCCATTTAGACTTCACGGAGTGAATCTTCTATTCATGTATAAGTAGCGGCACGATTTTTTGGCGTGAAAACGAAAAAGATCGCGTCACCGCATTGTATTATTTTCCAAAACTTGTGTTATTTTCAGTGTTAGTGCATAAAATTGGTGGCATTCTATTCGTTAAATGCTGAATTACAGGCGTGAGTGTGGGAAAATGAGTCGGAGCCCATTCGTGACACCACGTAACATTGTTTTATTATATGTACTAGTATGTATGTATAGGCTGTTATGCATTGGTGCAAACTATAGAACTATAGGACTTCAGCATGCGCACCGCGCCGTGTCTGGAGCAAGAATGATCCGTAATACACCGAGCGCTCCCGTTTTATAGCCAGATGGGTGGGGGAGCGATGACAGTTACCGGTGTTGCCACTGTAATAAATTTAAATGCTACCACAGGGTAAATTACGGGACTGCCCACTGCGCATAGAGTTTACAACTGGACGTTACCGCCGTCATGTATTTGTTATCAGTTGTGTGTAAAGAATAAACGTTTTTTCTTTCTTTTTCTTTCATTTTTTAATTGTCATAGTAATATTTTATACATACCAATGGACAAATTGAGCGCTTCCGGTTTACTGCTTTCTTCCTTCTTCTTACTTCCAGTCTGAAGTGAAAAAGGTATCTTTCAATTTCTTTATATGTATTCATTGAAGTAAAACTTCTTTACACACGCTTGACTTGGGGAGTAAGCTGGTGAATGCAAGGCGAACGGAAGTTGACTCCTTTGTCAACATAACAAAGTTTAAAAAAAAATTATTATGTTGGTATGTTGAATTTGAAACAAGACCGTTCAAACTTTTTTTTATCACGATTACCAAACATAATGTATACCGCAACCAGATCGGATATCACAATTAAAAAGGAAACATTGCTAAGTTGCAGGTTCACAGTTACAGATAAACACTGCATGCATAATAATAAAATTCAAAAATTAAAACTACAACCTTGGAGTCTTCAAATGTAGAGTGAACAGGTATCTTCTAGGCAAGCGTGTTACATCCTAGACCGCATCGTTACTTACCATCAGGTGTGATAGTGGTCAAACGCAAGCCTAACTAACAATTAAAAAAAAATCAAAGTCCTGACTGACTGACTACATATCAACGTACAGCCTAAACCGCTGCTCCTAGAGACTAACAGCCTTATTAATAAACGGGTATTAGTCTCGGGTTAGTTACTTCAGCTTTTGTCCTTTTTTTGCTACTGGAATGTTTAGCTGGATCGAAAGAGACAAAAGATGGTGTAACTAGTCTAAAGCCAGTTCGTGTTTATTAATAAGGCTGTTGAAATTTAGAGGGTGTGTTCTTTGTAAAGTGTAGGTATCCACTAAGAAAGGTTTTTCGAAATTCCCCCTAAGAGGGTGTAATGGATGGTCGAATTATTTTCCCATAGGACACGCGGGTGAAGCCGCTGGCATAAGCTAGTAAAACATAATAATACAAATTTTTAACTGTATTGACAATGGAGATCCAAAAAAAAAATTTTTGCTAAAAAAAATGGGTGGTTGAATTATTTATAAAAAAATCTTCGTTTCCTATACAAATAAATAAAATAAATAAATATCTGTGGACATTTCACACAGCGCCATCTAGCCCCAAACTAAGCAAAGCTTGTACTATGGGAACCGGATAACTGATACAATACTTAGATACTTTTTGTTTGTAAATACATACATAGAATACAATATAACACCCAGACACAGTACAAACATCAATGTTCATCACACAAATGTTTGTCCTGGGTGGGAATCGAACACACAACCCACAGTTCAGAAGGCAGGGTTGCTACCAACTGAGCTATCGGGCCAGTCAAATGCCACGCGAGCGAAGCCACAGGCAGAAGCTAGTGCATAATAAAAAAGGGACTTACGTCGTTTTTCCTCGTTGTTTCCATGACGATGAGTGACGCGTCAACCATAGCCGCTCCCCGTGTGAGGTGAGACAGTGCCTATACATTGCTCGTTCTGTACTGAACCCGACCATGCAGTGCGGGCATCGCACGCAGTTCTCGGGATCAGTTGGGGGCTCGTCCTGCGTGAACAATGCAAGCAAAGATATCATAAATGGGAAATCATCCCCTACTGAATACAGGCGTCCCCCATCGTAGGGGGTACGTGATGTCTAGATAGAAAACAAAACCTAGTGTGCTTTATACCACATCCCCCACAAAACGCTTAGGGGGAAAGGGGGATCATGAAATCTAGGTAAAAAACCAAAAAAAACGAGTGTGCTTTAGACCACACGACTTAAGTAAAACTTCTTTAGCTCCATCTATCGGCCGGTATAACTTTTTGCTTTGTTTAATGTTAATGTCGCCATCGTGACAATTGTAGTGTCATTTTACCGGACATACCAACATAATAATATTTTTTTTAACTTTGTTATGTTGACAATGGAGATCTACGTTAACCAACAACTTTCAATTTCCGTTAGCCTCTAATTCACCAGCTTACTCCTCAAGTTAAGCGTGCGTAAAGAAGTTTTACTTCAATTAATAAATTATGTGAAAATTTCTCACAACGCCATCTAGCCCCAAACTAAGCAAAGCTTGTACTATGGAGACCAGATAACTGATACAATACTTAGATACTTTTTGTTTGTAAATACATACATAGAATACAATATAACACCCAGACACAGAACAAACATCGATGTTCATCACACAAACAAATGCGATGGGATTGAAGTTGGGACTCTTTTTTTAAAAATAATTTTGATGATTTTGGATTTGGAACAATCTTACACAACAACTCCATTACATCCAGCATTCCACTAATAAATAATAATTATCATTAATTAATTAATATTGTAGGACAACTTACTGTAATAGTTTTGAGCTCATTCACCTGTACACCAAAGCCCAAAATTCTAAGCTACACATTCCTCCGATTCAAACGTTGTCTGGAAGAGATCGCTTTAATCGATAAGACCGCCTATTGCACTAGTACTAGTTTCTTATGTAAGTTTTTCTTTTTGTAAAATTGTTTTCTTTTTTATGGTATATGACGGCGGCAACGTCCAGTTATAAACTCTATGCGCAGTGGGCAGTACCGTAATTTACCCTGTGGTGGCATTTAAATATATTACAGTGGCAACTGCTTTTTTGAGAAAGAGAACTGCTTTTTTTTTTTCAAACTCATATATTGTAACGGGTTTGCTATATATTATTTGACAATAAGCACTTTGTAATTTTATATGCTTAGTGAAATAACTTAATTTTAAGTACCTGATATAATTTTGACTTGTAAAAGTGCTAAAATTAGCCTATTTGCAATAAATCTTTTGAATTTGAATTTGAACACCGGCAACTGTCATCGCTCCCCCACCCATCTGGCTATAAAAAGGGAACGCTCGGTGTACTACGGATCATTCTTGCTCCGGACACGGCGCGGTGCACATGCAGCCTATTAGTGGTGGGTCGTTGACGCCTTTGATTGATTGATTTTAAAATTCCTTTATTGACATAAAATTACATTTTATTTTGTAAGACTTAGCGTTAGTGTCTAAGTTACAAATTTATTCTGAGAATATAAATTGTTTTGTAGGCTGAAGGCGCCTCTTAAAACTAATAACACTTTACAAAGTTTATAAATATTCAGTTCTATTTAAATCATAAATTTTAGGGTAGATGGAAAAAAAAAGGAAATATTAACATTGCGCATTACTTTGCTACTTCGTGCGTTTTTGGCATGATCGTTGACGCCTTTACAGTCGACGCAACGAGACCGTTTATCGTCAACCATAGACTAGTTGATAAAACAGTTCAATATTCGACTAGTTTATGTCGTAGACGCTTAGGCAGGACGTTTAAGCGTCTACGACGGTTTATGCGACGGACGAGCGAACCAATAGAGATGCCGTTCATGCGTAAACAGGTTTATCAGTGAACTATAAACTAGTCTATTCGTTCACGGCAGAGAAACAGTCGAAATAAACTGTTCGTTTATTCAACGACCACTACTACAGCATATAGTTATATAGGTTGCAACCTACGCACAACCCGTTCCTGCCTACATATACTAGGTGGTAGGACTTTACTGCAAAGTTCGTCTAGGTAGGTACCACCGCTTTGCCAGTTATTCTGCCGCCAAGCAGTAGTGTGCAAGCACTGCTGTGTTCCGGTTTGAAGGGCACTGTAGCTAGTGAAATTACTGGGCAAATGAGACTTTAAGATCTGATCTCACAGTTTAGTAACCTTATTACTAGATTGTGCTGATGTCTCAGGATGACGTGCGCAGTGCAGTGTCACGCGAACCTCTATACTTTAGAGTTCCGAGTGACACTGCAGCTGGTATGGGCAGCCGTGTCGTTTAACATCAGGCGAACGGCTAGCTCGTCACGTCATTCTTTATCATAAAAAAAAAAAAAAAAAAAACATATACAATAAAGTGTTGATCTATCTATCTACCACTTACCTTGTGATCTTTTGATATATGACTCTTCAGGTTTGATTCCTTTACGAATTTCCGTCCACAGATTGTGCAAAAGTTTGGAGCAGCACTGCAGTAGTTATTACAGTGTGTGATATACGCGGATCTGCTCCTATAAGAATAATAACAATAATAACGTCCAACAATCACATACATAGAATCTGGACCCTAACTAGGATTCCCTGTGTCTAGGGACCCAAATACTCAAATACTGATTTATTAATAAACTGTGTTTACACGTCATATTTAAAAAAAAAACAATCAATTTGAGTACATATTAATGTAATATTAATTATAGTTTATACGTTATATAGGTAGGCATTATTAGGTATATTGTGTATGTATATATATTTATTTATACTTATTGCGTTATATATATTTTATGTATTTATTTATTGTATTGTTTAGAATGTGTATATATATATCGTCCTTTACCACTTCGTCAAATTATCTCCATCCAAAGGTTGCCTGGAAGAGATCGCTTTTAGCGATAAGGTCGCCCATTGTTACACTTTATATAATTGATTGTTTTTTTTTTCTTTGTATTTTTTATTATTTGGTGTGTACAATAAAGAGTTCATCTATCTATCTATTATATACATATACCTACATACAAATAAAGATGAACATAAAAAAAAGAAATAATTATAAATGCATATCAATTTAAAAATAATGATTATTTAAATAATCAGAATAACAATAGTTATATTATGGATAAAAATAAAAATTTCAAAAAATAAATAAAAGATAGCTAGTAATAATTAATATGTCAAAAATGAAACAAAATTTGCAAAATTTGTGTCCCAATAAGTAGTAAGTAATAAATAATAACGCCCAACGATCACATACATAGATCCTGGACCCTAACTAGGATTCCCGGTGTCTAGGGACCCAGGAACTACGAGGACCATGCTCCCACAACACCCAGACTCAGAACAAGTGCTTGCGCTTTTTATTCTGTGCATACTTGTCCTGTCGCGGGAATCGAACCCGACGCCTCCGGGCTATGAGCCGACCTGCCCAACTACCACACCGCAGAGGCTGTCAAAATACAAATATATAATATATGAAATCACATACATAGATACTAGTTCGTAAATATTATAGTGATGGTGAGACAATAAAGAGTTCTCTATCTATCCATCTATAGATTCCCCTAAGAAGAAACTAGAAGAAAGAACTACGAGAAAACGAGGAGAAACTAGAAGATTCCCTGTGTCTCAGGAACTACGAGGGCCATGGTCCCACAACACCCAGAGTCAGAACAAGTATTTGCACTTTTTTTCTGTGCATACTTGTCCTGTCGCGGGAATCGAACCCGCCGCCTCCGGGCTATGAGCCGACCTGCTCAACTACCACACCACAGAGGCTGTCAAAATACAAATATATAATATATAAAATCACATACATAGATTCCCCTAAGAAGAAACTAGAAGAAAGAACTACGAGAAAACGAGGAGGAACTAGAAGATTCCCTGTGTCTCAGGAACTACGAGGGCCATGGTCCCACAACACCCAGACTCAGAACAAGTATTTGCACTTTTTTTCTGTGCATACTTGTCCTGTCGCGGGAATCGAACCCGACGCCTCGAGGCTATGAGCCGACCTGCCCAACTACCACACCGCAGAGGCTGTCAAAATACAAATATATAATATATGAAATCACATACATAGATACTAGTCGCCCATTGTTACACTTTATATGATTGTTTTTTTTTCTTTGTATTTTTTATTATTTGGTGTGTACAATAAAGAGTTGTCTATCTATCTATCTATAGATTCCCCTAAGAAGAATCTAGAAGAAAGAACTACGAGAAAACGAGGAGAAACTAGAAGACCCTAAGATTCCGTGTCCCAGGAACTACGAGGACCATGGTCCCACGACACCCAGATACAGAACAAGTGCTTGCGCTTTTTCTCTGTGTTACTACGTGGTAAGAATTTTCTGTAAAGTTCGTCTAAGTAGGCATCACCGCTTTGTCAGTTATTCTGCCGCCAAGCAGTAGTGAGCAAACACTACTGTGTTATGTTTGAAGGGTTGTTATCTAGTGAAATTACTGGGCAAACGAGACTTTATGACCTGATCTCACAGTCTAGTAATCTTACTAGATTGTGCTGATGTCACAGGATTACGTGCGCAGTGCAGTGTCGCGCGAAACTTTATATTTTGGAGTTCCGAGTGACTCTGTTATGGGCAGCCGCTTATCATCAGGTGAACCACTATCTCGTCGCATCATTCACTATGATAATATTGGTGTCGATTCTGTGTCGCATTCTCTAAAGCTAAACGAAATTAACATATTTCTGTCTTTTTCATTTCCCCTTTATCAGAAGAGTACCGCCATACTTTAAGTTTACTTTAGTTTTAGAGAATGCGACACAGAATCGACACCACTAATACAAATGCATGTCCTGTCGAGTTAATACGTACTTGAAAGAAGCTTCGCAAAGTGGACATTTGTATTCAACCCCGTTGTGCTGATTGAAATGGTTTACCATCGCATCTCTGTAAGCAAAAGTTTAATGTAAATAATAAAAACGAGTGTGCTTTAGACCACACGGCTGAAGTAAAACTTCTTTAGTTTAGCTCCATCTATCGGCCGGTATAACTTTGTTTAATGTTAATGTCGCCATGTTGACAATTGAAGGGGTGAGAACAAAAAGGGTTTAACTGATTTCACAAAATGACTTGTGGGTATCGTTGGATTCAGCGTGAAATTATTTATTTATTTATTTATTTTTGGGAAGACCAACAGCTTTTCTTACATTGTAGAAACATGTTACAAATTTGGAAGCCAATTAAAGGTCCTCACGTCTAGCGATATAGTAGCACTAAAGCTTGAGCACGCAATAATGAACACCTGATTTTACAAATAATAATTAAACTTTGACAAAGATCGGAAAACATCGGATTTGTGCTATTCTGAATAAGTAAGTACTACGCATAATATATATAATAAGAAAAATGAATAAAACATGTAACAATCTAGTCAACAAAGAAGTCTCTGCACAGCAGCCGCCTCGCGGAGCTCACGCTCGTATTGTACAAGTCTAATGACTTATACTCACTGCATAGCTTGTTAAAGTTTCTGCTCGCTCTATGCAGATATGAGTTTTGACGATAGTTGGTTCTAACAACTGGAATGTTAAGGGGTTGGTGATGCCTAATAAATTTGGTGGGGACATTTAGTTTAATTTTACTGACTAGTTCAGGGAAGTCTACTTTACTAGACGCTACTTTTAGTAAAAATGTAATGTCAGATATGTTACGTCTCATATTGAGCGGTAGAAGGTGAAATTTTTTACAAAGTTGATGGTAGTTATCCGATTTATAAGGGATCTGGAGTCGAAAACATAAAAACTTTATAAATTTCTTTTGTATTCGCTCGACTCGCATGATGTATTTGTTATACCGCGGGTTCCATATTTGTGATGCATATTCCAATATGCTACGAACAAAAGTACAGTAAAGGATCTTCAATGTTTTAGCTTACTTTTATCTACAATAATACATCCTCAAAATACCGAAATGAAGCTTAAACCTCCAGATTTTAGTCTAAAAACAACCATTTGTCAAACCTAACGCAGGAATACAGTTCGCTTAGCATAAAAACATTATTATATTTATTTTATTATATTATATTTTTACGTCAATTTTCTCGAATCTATCAATTTGACAGTTAAACCCTTTTTGTTCTCACCCCATCAATTGTAAATTGTCATTTTACCGGGCATACCAACATAATAATACTAAATTTTAACTTTGTTATGTTGGCAATAGAGATCGACGTGAACCAATTCCACTTTCGCCTCGCATTCACTAGCTTACTCCCCAAGTCAAGCGTGCGTAAAGTTTTACTTCAACATTATTTTGCATCACCAACATTTGCATCCGCCTATCGCCAAAATGCAAGGTGTGTATGTGTGAAAGTGTGTATGTGAGTCACATACACACTTTCGCAAGCTACAGGCATGGATTAAGTATGACACATTTTGTAAGATAAATAACGGCTAAAACTCACGTCAGTTAAAGTCGAAATTACTCCGACCAGGTTTCAGACATATTTGGTGTCCTTCTTCTGGGAGCCAGTTACTAACGGAAGCCGCCGCGGCTCCCAGAAGAACTGAACAGAAGAAACTGGCTCCCAGAAGAAGGACATCGAATATGTCCGAAACCTGGTCGGAGTAATTTCGACTTTTAATTGACGTGAGTTTTAGCCGTTATTTATCTTACAAAATGGATTAAGTATTTCGTATCACAAGCTACAGGTGAGCTGCTAGGCGATCACGTAACCTGATTGCAACAACAACACAAATTTGTATGAATTTGACAGTTACAATACGCAGTTTATGTGCGTAGTGACTATGGAAATTATCAAATTAGGAATGAAATTTCTCCTGTTGTGATCAAAGTTTCGTGGTTGGTTAGTTGGTGGTGGATGTAGAAAAATGAAGGGATGAGTGTGAGTGTGTGTGTAAATGAAAGAGGAATGTATAAAAATGAGGGGATAGTGTGAGCGTGTGTGTAAGTAAGAGACTAAGGTCCGTATTACAGAACGATGCTCAGTCAGGTGCTCAAGCAGATATTTCATTCACTAATTGATCACTTCATGAATGAAATCTCTGCTTGAGCTTGTGAAGTGAAAGATGGATGTAGGAAAATAAGGGGATGAGTTGGAGTGTGTGTTTGTAAGTGAGATACTAAAACATGAGAGTGCGTAAGTGAAAGATAGATGTAGAAAAATGAGAGGATAGTGTGAGTGTGTGTGTAAGTGAGAGACTGAGAGATGAGAGTGTGTAAGTGAAAGATGGATGTAGAAAAATGAGGGGAAGAGTGTGAGTGTGTGTGTAGGTGAGTGTAAGTGAAAGATGAAGTATAAGTGTCATGTGAGTCATGTCATCTCACCTGTAGATAGTGACCAGAGGGCACAGCTTGCACTTGAAGACAATCTTGTGCATCAATCGATGCTTGAGGTAGTGTTTCCTATTTGGAAACCGCTTGCTGCATATATCACACACCACATTACCCGCACTCTCCTGCAAAATTAACAATGCTTAAATAAGGTGACTAGTACAACTTGCGGTTTGAAGGTTACAGCGCCAACTAGGTGGTAGGACTTTTCTCCAAAGTTCGTCTAGGTAGGTACCACCGCTTTGCCAGTTATTCTACCGCCAAGCAGTAGTGTTCAAACACTAGTGTTCCGGTTTGAAGGGCACTGTAGCTAGTGAAATTACTGGGCAATTGAGACTTTATGATCTGTTGTCACAGTCGAGTAATCTTATTACTAGACTGTGCTGATGTATAAGGATGATGTGCGCAGTGCAGTATCTTGGAGTTCCGAGTCACTCTGTTATGTTATGAGCGGTCGTCTCACTTAACATCAAGTGAACGACTAGCTCGACAAATCATCCGGTAACATAAGAAAAAAATCTAATACCTCCCGTAAAAATAGCCGGTTTTAACTGTGTTATGTTGACAATGGACGTCTGACAATCTACTTTAACCAGACACTTTCAACAACAAGTTTTATTTCAAAAATTACTCACGTCGTGTGATTTCTGGTGGTAAATGAGTTTCTTCTCGTGCGTGAACCCTTCGTAGCATATCTCGCATTTGAACTCCGCGTCCGTGTAGCACTTGTACGTCTTCCTATTCTGGAACTCTTGTCTCATTTCATCTTCTGTGGTCAGATATATCGTGTTGAATACCGACTCGTATTTATCATTGCTAAAAGCGTTTTGCAACATTGCAAGGTGGTGTAATGCGTTACCTTCTATTTTACTTTTACCTGAAAACATGTATCAGCTCAGTTGGTTGTAGCTCTGCCTTCTGAACTGTGGGTTGTGGTTTCGATTCCCATCCAGGACAAACATTTGTGTGATGAACATCGATGTTTGTTCTGTGTCTGGGTGTTATATTGTATTCTATGTATGTATTTACAACATACCGTTTATAATGCGCCACAGGACCTTCATTCTCCTCTCCGACATCTTTTGATCTAAAAGGCTTAATATAAAACCTTTGTCTATAGTCGTGCCGTCGTGAGTTTTCGAGCTTATGAGCTCACCGCTTGACGAGAACAATTCCGTTAATAACGCCTTCAAACTGTTGAAATAAAATTACTCTATCAAACTAAATACTACAATAATTAGCTTCTGCCCACGGCTTCGCCCGCGTGGCCTATAGGAAAATCATTCAACCCATTTCACCCTCCTAGAGATGGAATTTCGAAAAACCCTTTCTTAGTGGATACCTACACTTTACAAACACACCCTCCAAATTTCAAGTTTCTAGGACTAGCGGTTTATTTGCGTTGATATATAAGTCAGTCAGTCAGGACTTTGAATTTTATATGTATAGATATCAAATACAACAAAATGATACACTATCTACTAAACTTCTTAAAACTTCGTTAGCTCTTTCAGCTTGTCGTACAGCTTGAACATTCACGACTGAAGTAAAACTTCTTTAGCTCCATCTATCGGCCGGTATAGCTTTGTTTTGCTTTGTTTAATGTTAATGTTAAAAAATGTTATGTTAAATAATGTTAAAAAAAAAATTAACAAATAGAATTCATTGCGAATAGGCTAATTACAGTACACATAAGTCAAAAATTGAAAAAAAAAACGAGTGTGCTTTAGACCACACGACTGAAGTAAAACTTCTTTAGTTTAGCGCCATCTATCGGCCGGTATAACTTTGTTTGATGTTAATGTCGCCATCTTGACTATAAAATTGTAAACTATCATTTTACCGGACATACAATAAAATTCGCCTCTCTATCACCAACTTACTCTAGAGTACTAAAGATCGATCGATCTAGGGCGACCAACTTACTCTAGAGTACCCTAGAGTAAGTTGGTCGCCCAACGATCACATACATAGATCCTGGACCCTAACTATTATTCCCTGTGTCTAGGGACCCAGGAACTATGAGGACCATGGTCCCGCAACAGGCAGACACAAAACAAGTATTTGTGCTTTTTTTCTGTACCCAAGTACTTGTCCAGCCGCGGGAATCGAACCCGTCGCCTCCTGAGCCGACCTGCTCAACCACCACACCACAGAGGCTGTCATTATTGCCAGAATACATACTTATCTTTACTATATTGAATAGTTTCCTTCCTTGGCCTTTTAGAACGTATACTTTTGGATTCTATCAGCAAGCCTTCCTCCCCTGTAGATTCTTCTTCATAGTAATCAGGATCCAAAGAATTGCAAGTTCCATCATCATCATCATCTATTTCGTTTGTGTCTTCATCATTTATGTTTACATCATCATTGATTAAGTTGTTTTCTGTTTGTTTATTTCCTGCGGTTAAAGAAGCAAAAATGTCCTGCAAGCACAGTACCGGACCATTTGTGCTTAATTTGTTATTGTTTGCAGGTTTATTTCCATTGACCTATAAATAAAACAATTATCTATATATATATAAATATATATAACTCAAAGATGACTGCCTGACATGATCTATCAACGCACAGCCCAAACCACTCGACGGATCGGGCTGACATTTGGCATGCAGGTAGATGTTATGGCGTAGGCATCCGCTAAGAATTTTTCGAAATTCCACCTTTAAGAGGGTGAAATGGGTGGTTGAATTATTTTCCCATAGGCCACTGACTACCGGAAATGACTAATGAGTAGGTTACAATGGGCGGTCTTATCGCTAAATAGCGATCCCTTCCAGACAACCATTGTATGGACAGAGAGATCAACGAGCAAGGGCGGTAGTGCTACAAAAGTTAATATGTATATACATACTACGATAAATATAAAATAAGTAGATGCGCCCCGCGGTTTCACCCGCGGATAAAAAGTATTTTAATTATTTGCTCATCTCACTCAGCATTTCACTTTTTCGGGATAAAATGTAGCTAGTAGTTAATCTAGTGTGTAAGCTATTTCGGTACCGAATTTCATCCAAATCCATTCAGCCGTTTGAACGTGAAGGAGTAACAAACATACACACATACACACAAACACACATACAAACCTTCGCCTTTATAATATTTGTGTGATAGTGTGATGAAGTTACACTTAATTAACAGGGTTAGAAATGATAATTACCTAATGACTTTGACTGGCCCGATAGCTCAGTTGGTAGTAACCCTGCCTTCTGAACTGTGGGGTCGTGGGTTCGATTCCCACCCAGGACAAACATTTGTGTGATGAACATCGATGTTTGTTCTGTGTCTGGGTGTTATATTGTATTCTATGTATGTATTTACAAACAAAAAGTATCTAAGTATTGTAACAGTTATCTGGTTCCCGTAGTACAAGCTTTGCTTAGTTTGGGGCTAGATGGCGCTGTGTGAAATGACCACACATATTATTATTATATCACACTAATATTATAAAGGCGAAAGTTTTATGTGTATGTGTGTTTGTGCGTATGTGTGTATGTTTGTTACTCTTTCACGCTTAAGCGACTCAGGGCTTTAGATAAAATTAGGTACAAAGATAGATTATACACTAGATTAACATATAGGCTACATTTTATCCCGGAAAAGTGAAATGCTGAGTGAGATGAGCAAATAATTAAAATACTTTTTATCTGCGGGTGAAACCGCGGGGCGCAACTAGTTTCTAGATATTTGTACTGTAACAAAAATATTATTTAATATTTGCACACTTGCATGCAGGTTGAACACGAAATGTCTAATTATTTTAAGTAACTTATGTGAGTGATGTTACACTTGAAAATTGTGTTCTAGCAAATAAACATTTGATTGATTGAATGATTGATTTGTTATAACACTTTTTAAACTTTCGCGACTTGAACTCATATGGCCGTGGTCACCAGCGACTGATCAAGAGTTCTGACCGCCCTAGGCTAATTATGAGGACGCGCCCCCGCTAGGTGTATGTGTTACGGTCAGCCTAAAAAGTTGTCCTTTAATCTGCACGACATTCAACCTTAGGGCGGCAAACCGTTTTATAGCTGACCGTACATAAAGGCACTTCACGCATTATACGATCAAAATACAACACCGACCGAGTCGAGTGACAAGTCAGTGTGTGTTAAGCGCGCATTTTTAAATTTTCTAAATTTATTGTTAAAATCAGGGAGTGCCAAGCTTTTTCACTTCACAGCGCATTAGTTTTACTGTTTTGTCTCGGTCTAGTTGAAATATGTCGGGTAGGTGCAATAATGCTAGATTAATAGTGCATGCTAAAGACGATTTCAGCGCGCCTCCTCGATCCTCGCGCCCTAGGCTGCAGCCTAATTCACCACGGCCAATGTAACTTGGTCGAAACGTCGAGGTTAGTCAAAATTATATTTTGATAATTTTTGTGCGCAAACAGACCCGTTTAATCTTTACAATATGAATGAGTTGTATATAGTAGTATATAGTAATTACCTCTGGCACTTGATTACTCTCCTCACTTGTGTCTAGTAACTCATCACTTTTTGTATCTTCGTTTGTTTCTGGATCTTCTAGTTTAATTGTAGTTGTATCCAAGTCTCCCTCTTGATAGAAGAAGATTTTATGATTATCTTCAAACCAGGGCCCGAGCGAAGTCGGAGGCAGTCTCTGGTATATTGTAGTCAGGGGTTCCTTGAAACAACGAATTTGAATATTATAATAATAATAAATTTGTTGATTAAGTTCCATTTTTATTGTTTTATGTTTATTAAATAATAGAATTGATGTGGAAATTATATGTAGTGTTAGATGATCTTATTAAAATAAATAAAAATACAAAAGTCTGGCATAATAAATATTTGTGGACATTTCACACAACGCCATCTAGCCCCAAACTAAGCAAAGCTTGTACTATGGGAACCAGTTACCTGATACAATACTTACATATTTTTTGTTTGTAAATACATACATAGAATACAATATAATTAAAATAATTAATTTTTTATTAAATATAATTAATCTTTTTGTATTGATTGTACGGGATTTACTCACGTTATAATTGGCCGGACTATCCGACTATAGTTTCGACTGCGTTTGGCAGCCTTCCTCAAGGTGAGTGCGCGCGCGCGACGGCGAATCCCGTACAATCAATACAAAATGTGTGAAAACCACGTTAGTTTCCATAATAAAATAATTAATAATAAATTATAATAATAAATAATAAATTATTTATTTCTTCTCAATTACACAGATGTTCGGTACATTATACATAGTATTTAATGTAGTTTTGATATATCTATACATCATAATTATTGCCGTACCCTTGGGAAGCTCTGCAACCCGCACTAGGTCTCTGATGAGCCTGTATAGCGGGCTGACAGTGAGTCACCTCAGTCACGTCAAAGCTCACAAGTATAGCTATGTAGGTGTTACTTATTTAATTAGGAATAATAAACAAAGTTTACATTTGCAGCAAAAACTTATGAATATAACAATGTTTATATGAAAACAAAAGAAACAATAAAGATAATAAAATGTAACTTTTCTAGAAATAAACCTTTTTAACAGCTTCAACTTCCTTGATAAAAGATTTTAATAATTTAACGATAACGTAAGTGTATACTGATAGGTAGTTATGTGTTGTGAGGCTGTATTACTATTAAAAACTTATAAATAACATAGGTATTCAAACAAATATAGTGAAATACAATGTGGGTAGATGGAATGTATACTAGGGTGTGTGTCTGTTATGAGTATGTTTTGTTTGTATTTTGGTATGTGCGTATGTGCTTGTATAATGAGTATATCTTTGGTTCGTATTCTGATACGTGCGTGTATGGGAGGGTGTGTTGCGTGTGTGGGTGTGTTTGTGTATGTGTGTGCGTGTATGTGTGAAAGTGTGTGTGTGTGTATGTGTTTTTGTGTCCGCGTGCATGTGTATCTGCATGTGCAGGTGTAAATGTGAAGTTTGATAAAATGTAAAAGCGCGCAATCTATCTTTAATACAATATTAACTAGATGCAATGGCAGTTAATCATCATTCAATCATCATTCAGTCATAGCCATCAATTTTTCGGTTTCGTTGTAGTCGAGTGTAATCAGGTAATCTTTTAAACTTTTAGCACAATTGTATCGGTTTTTTGTAGCAATTGTAATGAATCGACTTATTTGATTGTAAATTGTCGGCCCGATACACGCAAAAGTTTTAGTACCAAATTTAGTTCGTGCATTTGAGTTTTTAAATATAATGTCTTTCCTACGTTTCTTACTTCTTTCAGTCATGATATTGCTGTCAAGTAATTCATGCTGTCGTAGAACTATAGCTTTAACAAAAAGTTGCCTAACTGTAAGTACAGAGCAGTTATTGTAGAGTTCGTGTGTTGAAAATCGACGTGGCTTGAAACTCATCACTTTTAGCAATGCTCTTTGTGATCTTTCTAAGGCAATTAAATGAGTCTTCGCTGCAGATCCCCAAACTGATACACAATAGCTTAAAATTGACTGCACTAATGCAACATATACTTCGTTTAACGTTTTAACATCAAGTACGTGTCTTAGTTGCTTAAATATATAAATAAGTTTTCGCGTACGTCCAGAGAGGTTTTTAGCGTGTTCTTGCCAGGAGAGATTTCGATCCAATATAACACCTAAATATTTTATCGTTAAGGTAGGCTGCAGATTGACGCAAACACAGCTATCTGTTTCTGTGCAAGACGCTGCATGTATTTTTAACTGAAGCGGCTGCTTAGGTTGAGTTGAGTTATTGATTGTAAAAGTGACATATTTGGTTTTCATAACATTAATTGATAATAGGTTATGTCTCAACCACCACGAGACAGAGTATAATCCTTTGTTGGTCATCAGTTCAGCCTCATTCCACGATTTAGCAGTGAATAAAAGCACAGTGTCATCAGCGTATGTAACTACTTTTCCATTTTCTAGTTGTAGGTCACAGAGATCGTTTATGTAGACTAGAAACAGTGTAGGACCGAGTATACTGCCCTGTGGCACCCCGAACTTGATGTCAGCTTCATCACTCAGCAATTCACCAACTCTAATACACTGCTTTCTTCCTGTAAGATAACTCTCGAACCAACGGAGTGCCATATCTCTTACACCAACTGCCTCCAGCTTCGCCAATAGGATAGGGATGGAGACGGTGTCAAAAGCCTTTGCTAAATCCAGAAATACTGCCACAGTTTTTTTACTTTTATCTAAATTTGTCCTAATATGTTCTGTAACTTCTAAAACTGCATCTTCAGTAGATCTTTTACTTCTAAATCCAAATTGATTTTTAGATAATAACTCCTTCGTTTCTAAATATTTCTTTAGTCGATTATTCATAAGTTTTTCTAATATTTTTGACATTGTAGGCAGTAAAGATATAGGCCGATAGTTTGTGACATCGTTTTCATCCCCTCCCTTGTGAATAGGACAGATAATGGACTTCTTTAATTGTTTTGGGAATACTCCGCTTTCGAAACTAGCTTGGCAGATTTTTGTAAGGGGTTCAGCAATATATGGATAGATCAATTTAAAAAGTTTTCCAGAAGCTTTGTCCCAACCAGGAGCAGAGTTATTCTTTAGGTTTCGTACAATATCATATACTTCTGTTTGGTCAGTGTTCAATAACCCAAAGGAAGATATAGCAATACTGTTATTAAATTTCAAAGCTAAATCTTTTTCTGTCTTTTTGAGTCCAGTAAGTGTATCACAAGCTAGTTTTGAGACCACATTTACAAAGTAATCATTTACCATATTTAATGAATCTATTGGTTCCGGCTGCAGTTTCAAAAGATTTTCTGCTGGATTTGCTTTAGCGGGAAAGTTACAAATTCTTTTAATAGTGTCCCATGTCTTTTTTTTATCTCTGCTGTGTTTTTTTATCTCTGACCGTTCATATGCTCTCTTGAGTTTCTTAAGTATGTTATTGCAAATATTTCTATATTTAATGTACGTCTTTTTTGTATCAATATTGTCAGGATTCTTTTTACATTTTAGATGTAATCTATCTCTTTTTCTCATGCATTTTATGAGCCCAGCGGTAATCCATGGCTTAATATTAGCTTTAGATTTAGGTATTACTTTTGTAGTGGTATGCTTTTGTATAATCATATGAATTGTACACATGAACGTTTCTGTAGCTTTGTCCACATCTAAGTCTAATACATCACTCCAAACGATTTGTGATAATTCTTTACACACATTTTCATAATTAGTATGAGTGCATGTTCTCTTCACTGGGGTGTTTTTTTTTCGTTTGATATTTATCTGTGTTATAACGGGAGAGTGATCTGTAATTGTTGCTGGTAGTATTAGAGTTGTAGCTGGGATTTTCGACTTAATCATACAGTGATCTAGACAGGTTCTGCCCCTAGTTGCAAATTGATGTCCTGGTAGCAGCCCGTGACTGGCCAACAGAGTTAAATATTCATCTGAGCGCCTATCAACACTTTCATGAGAGATATCAATATTGATATCTCCTGATAATATTATGTTAGGATAATTTTTTAAGGATAATAGTACGCCGTCTAGGAATTCGATAAAATTTGATATATTCAGGAAGGATGGGGGTCGATATACAGCAATCACAGCTAACTCCTGTCCTACTTTTAATATTATACAATTTGAATCATTTGCCTTTGGTTCGTAGCATCTAATATTAGCAAGATTATTTCTATAATATACAACGACACCATCGTTTTGGTTTATATGGTTTTTTGTACAGTAAACGTCGTATTCTGCCAATTGATTTGCTACAAAGTTTTCAGATGTCCAACACTCCGTAAATACAATAACGTCCATTTTAAGTTCAATCCTACTCAAGAGAACCATGAAATCATCATAGTTTTTATTAATACTTCGTATATTAATAGCTACAACCGATATCCCTGTGGTATGCAGTGATGACAAATAGTTTCTGCAATCTTCCGGCTCGTCCAATATATAAGATTTTGAGATACTGACATTGTCAATGTCTGTTACTATCTCATTTATCGGTACTGTCATCTTGAGTTTTTAATTAAATGATGTTTATAATTAATACAATTTTTATAGTATTGAACGAGCTTTGGGGTGATGCATGAAATGCCATGTATATTAACGCATTTTACATTTTGTGTGATTGTTTGTTGTATGTTTGTCAGTATGTCAGTAATTTGTGTTAATCGTGGTGTGCCCTTTGTATGTGTTAGTTCATTATTTTTATAATTTTCTAACAATAAACTTAAGCAATAATAAAAAAAAAGAAATCTGTTTAGTAGAATAAAGCTAAAGTATAAGCGCAATCTACTACAATGAATCAAAAAGTATTTATTACAAGAATGCGCGCTAGAGTTTATATGTTCTAGTCAGGCTTTTACGGTAGCACTTGAATCCAGTATTTGTTCAACGTCTCTTACTTCAATTACCGGCTGTCCTTCTTCCTTGCGCATGTAGACTTTTCCTCTGTTGGTCCAACAGTACTTACAGTCTCCTTTTCTTACCAGTTCCCGGGACAAATAATGCAGATGCTTAGCCTTTTTTGTTAAGTACTCACTTACGTAGATATATCTCATCTCTCCCAGCATATTGATACTGTTAGTGTTGAGTTGGTTGCCTTTGTTGGTTATAATAGGTCTTTACCTATGAAATTGCCGTATTGCAGTACAGACTTTTTCAAACAAAAAAAAGTTTTGATTGGCTATGAATTCTAAATTCAAATTAATTTTGTTTTAAAAATATGACATTCTATTTACAATATAAGTCTTTTGTTTATTGATTAGCGTTGTATTTTCATTACATTTCAACATTTTTCCTCATGATGGATACTTTGAAATTTCGTGTAATTATGGAATATGAGTTCCGTCGTGGCACCAACGCGGCACAAATGACACGTAACATCAACGACGTTTACGGAGAGAACTGTACAAACGAACGTACAACCCGTTATTGGTTTGCTCGGTTCCGTTCTGGGAATTTTGACTTGAAAAATGAACCTCGTGGTCGTCCGGAAACTTTGGTCAACAATGATGAATTAAAGGCGATTGTGGAAGCTGATGAATCACAATCTACAGCTGAGCTGGCTGCAGCTTTTGATGTTAGCATCAAAACAATATTGGTCCATTTGCGACAGATTGGCAAGATAAAAAAGCTTGATAGATGGGTGCCCCACGAACTTAACGATCGCCAGCGCAACGTACGCGTCGAGACTTGCCTTGCGCTGCTTAACAGGCACAGAAATGAAGGAATTTTGAACCGAATTGTTACGTGCGACGAAAAATGGATTCTTTTTGACAATCGAAAGCGCTCAGCAAGATGGTTAGATCCTGGTTCGGTACCAAAGCAATGTGCCAAACAAAAAATGACCCCTAGAAAGGTGATGGTCACAGTTTGGTGGTCTAGTGCTGGTGTGATTCATCATAGCTTTTTACAAAACGGCGAGAGCATTACTGCAGATGTGTATATTGAAGAACTGACCACAATGATGGCGAAACTCGCACGTCTGCAACCAGCTTTGGTCAATCGGTCGTCTCCACTGCTACTTCACGACAACGCGCGACCCCATACTGCACAACAGACCGTCTCTAAGCTGCATGAGTTGGGTTTGGAAGCTCTCCCTCATCCGCCATACTCACCAGATCTTGCGCCTACCGACTATTACTTTTTCCAAAATTTGGACAACTTTTTAGCGGGAAAAAAATTCAATTCCCGAGAGGCAGTACAAAACGCCTTTGAAGAGTTTGTTGTCTCCCGTCCTGCTGATTTTTTCAAGAAGGGCATCCATAAACTGCCACAGCGTTGGCAAAGATGCATTGATTGCAGGGGTGATTACTTTGAATAAAAGAAATAAATAAGTTAAAAAAAAATATACTTTAACTTTTTTCAAACAAAACGGCAATTTCATAGGTAAAGACCTAATATTATAGGCTTTAACTGCTTTTAGGAAGTTAGTTTTCTTGTGCACGGTAGTGAACTCTAATACGATAGGCCTTACACGGCCTTCTTTTGCTGGTAGGCGAAATAAGCTGCGCACATCTTGTGAACAATCTAGATCCAGTCGGAGTACACGATGAATTTTTTCAATTGCCTCTAGCATCTGAATGTTGTTTTCCACTGGCAAGTTTCTTATTTCAACACTGGTTTCTTTCACCTTCCGTTCCATATTTTCTAATTGCTGTTCCATTAAACTACCTTGTCCGACTGAGTCCTTTTCTTTTTTCTCTAGAACTTCCAATCGCGATTTAAAATCCTTTTGCTCACTAATAATTTCAGACATAGACTTTTTTATATCTAGGTTAGATAGCAAAAGTTCATCATTTTGTTTTTTCAAGGTGCTTATATTTAAGTTAAGCTGCGCAAATTGCTCATTCTGGTTTACTCGGAGGTCTTTCATCATTTGCTGCATATTTGCATAAATATCATTCATAGCTTTTGTCATATCTTCGCATGAGTCTACGGGATATTTTCTTTTTTTCATGGTTGTGTATGGCATATCTGAATCCGGCTCCGGAGTACGAAACAGATCCGGATGCGAGTTAGATTCACTGAGCCTTGGAGGAGTATGCATCACCTTCCCAAATGTCGTAGGTAGTTTAGACATTTCCTACGTGAGTCTGTTCTGCGATGTTATTCTTTGCCACAAATGATCGAATGACGCGCTGCGGGTACCGTTCACGCACCGCACGCAAGTTTAGCTTTTATGCCGTAGTCGTAACCGTGAAGGTCCTCTGCGTGTAGCGCCGTAGACCGTTGTTGCACACGTTACTAGACCCACCGTCAATGTTATTACCGCGAACTTTCTTCTTAATTTACAGATTTATTTTACACTATCACGTTGAACACGATACTCATATGCTTTCGCTGTACTGAGGTGATTCTAGCAGTACAACTTTTAAGTTAATTAGCACAGTTTAGTCCCGAATTTGCACAATATATTGCGGAGCTCTTTTAATAATGAGTTGACCGTCTAACTGAGGCGTCAAAGAACCTTTCGAATCTTTACTAAAAACCTAAAGAATCTTTCATTAATTAAAAATATTTGCGGATATCTCACACAACGCCATCTAGCCCCCAGATAACTGATACATACTTAGATACTTTTATTTGTAAATACATACATAGAACATATCACCCAGACACAGAACAAACACCTATGTTCATCACACAAATGTTTGTCCTGGGTGGGAATTGAACCCACAACCCACAGTTCAGAAGGCAGGATTACTACCAACTGAGCTATCAAGTCAATATTATAAATTAATTGACTCCATATATAGGTGGGAAGATAAAAATATGCTAAAGCATTAATTACTAAAGCATCGCATAATGCGCAAGAATGAAAGAAAATAAACTTACCTTTATTTTAGATGCCCTCCAAGACTTTAAAATGTTAGAGGCGATAACACATTTCTGTTTAAAATTGTACATCTTTATCAACAAATATTCACATTCCAAGCAACATTGAACACCAGGGTTGCACAACTGAAATAAATCAACTCACGAAATGTATAAGAAAACTAGTTGCGCCTCCTGGTTTAAAAGTATTTTAATTATTTCCTCATCCCATGGAAAAATTTCACTTTTCTGGGATAAAATGTAGCCTATATGTTAATCTAGTGTATAAGCTATCTTGATACCGAATTTCATCCAAATTCATTCCGCCGTTTGAGCGTGAAGACAAAACAAACATACACACATATAAACTTTCGCCTTTATAATATTAGTGTGATTATTACTATTGTTTAATAGACAATCAGGAGACTGCTAATATGTCTATATACACAGTGTTGGATTCACTTTCAATGTTTATCCTTGTAACAGAGATAGTTTATTTGTTTGTAAAGTGCCACATGTAGCTCACAAGCCGCAGGTTGCCGACCCCTGCCCTAGATGGTAGAGGGTTAGCATAACCTGGCCATCAAACATGTTCATTAGCTTATAATTTACTACTATAACTATATGTATAAGTAAGTCTTCTTTATTACCTACTACTACTTTTATAGCAGTGATGCGGATAAACATTACCACTCTAAAGTTATACACTTCAATAGGTGCATGAGTGTCATAATAACACTTTTTTAACATTCACGACGTGAGCACATATTGCAAAGATAAAACGGAACTATTCGCTTACCACGGGCTATGTAATTTGGTTCAAACATCGAGGTTAGTCAAAATTATGTTTTGATAATAATTGTTGTACGTGAATAGACCTGTTTTATCATTAGTCATAACAAACAGCCATTTTCTTTGACATCAGCACACAACATCATTGTACTTCTTTCTAGTATAGGATAGGCTTCCAGTATGGATAGTTTGAGCTGCCTGGCAACTCCAACCTTAGCGTTGGGAGTTATTATCATTATTATTACAATTTATAAGCCAACAAGTCGTTTAAAGTTCTTGCACTAGGGCTAGCCCATAGCGCCTAAACTATATGATAAGAAATGATTAAGATATTGTAAATTCCTACCTTTTTTATTCCCAGAAAACTGAAAACATAGCGTAATGCATTTTTGTAACCGATTTTATAATATTTCAAGTTGACCTTCTAAACGATTACCTATTTTGTACAAGCTGTTTAGGTGCGGCATGAAATAAATACTTACGGATATTTTACTGGAATAATTGCATAGTTCATGATAAAACTGAATAAGGTTAGAACGTTTAGTTTTGTGAACCTTCTTATCTATTCTCAAGCAAATTTGACAAATGCCCTTATATTCCTGATCCATTTTTTAGAGAACAATGTGATTCATTAGAGCTATTATTGTAGTATTATTATTAAAAGTGATAATACTGTAAAAGATAAAAACAAGAAAACAAAAGACAAAAACATTGGGTATTTACATACTCCATCCATAGTGTTTTTTTTCGGTTTAAGCTCCACACTTTTGTGTATTTAGCCAGTGTCAAGTAATAAATTTTTTTCAAGTTAATTTATATTATACATATGTATGTGTGGTATCTGTCAAGTCAAGTCACAGTCCAAGTCATCAAGTCAAGTCGTAGTCTAGTCTAGTCAAGTCATACTCCTAGTAAGGTGGTACTGGTAGCAACTTTACTTGAAGCTTCTATGGAGTTTTGGAAACAACACGAAAAGAAACGTTTCACCTTCATTATACCACTTTCCCACTCTCATGCCTGTAATCCAGCACTTAACGATTAAAATGCCACCAATTTTATGCACTAACACTGAATATAACACAAGATTTGGAAAATACAATGCGGTGACGCGATCTATTTCCCGCTGAAACTGTTTGGGTACGTTCAAATCTATTGCGATAACCAAAGTACCACACGCTCCACTCTAGTGGTCAAAGAGTATAATAACTGTCTTAGAAAGTGGTAATTAAGCTCCCCTTAATGAAGGAAGCCTATGCAAAGCGCAGGATTATTTTAAAAAAAAAACCAATAATTATAGAGAAAACATAAGAGAATTTTATTTCATGAATGAGTGCGAGAAAGACGATATCATGTTCATTCGTGGCAATTTTTTGGATTACTATGTAGACAAACCTTGACTCAACAGTGAACAGTTGCAGTACAGATACGCTTTCCCATTATATACTGATACATTCTTGTGTCGATTGCTAAGGATGAAGTTCGATAGACGCATTAGTCGAGACAGACGTCCACTTGATTGAACTGATTACTTGATTTTCCTTAATATTTCGTGAATATTTTTGTCCTAACTGACTCAAACGAAATATCATTAATGATACACGAATGCATTTTTAATATAAAATTAAACTAAAAAAAAAGCCGATAATCGAACCATACGATATAAAAAAACAGGAAACCTCAAACGTGGTATGATTTTAATTTAAACGTACAATATTTTTTTGAGGTTCTGAATCCAACCCTGGTAGCGACTGCCGTAGCGTAGCGTTGATGAAGCGTAGCGTAATAGCGTTACATACTCTGCGTGCGTTGATACTTGATGTATTCAGACTATTCAGAGTTCAGTTTCAGATAGTATCCCACGGGTAGTAATCTTCACAGAAAAAAAAGTTGACTTGAGATATCCTTGAGCAAGACGATAAGTGACAGATACCACCCGCCCGAACCCCTCTGTCTCTCCGCATGCACCTGTTTTTTTCTAACTTATAGCAATCGCCATTTTGATTTACATGGCATGTCAATTTCATTTGGTACAGTCATTGTAGCATAGATACGAAGTATTTCTACCTAATCTGTGCATTGTAGTGTATCCTCTACTTGGTCTGTGATTGTAGTGATTCTGTTGAGCGAGGTAGTTTGCGTTGATTAATTTCCGCCTATTTCTATTCATTATTTACTGCAATGACTGTACTATTTAGACCTTCATTGCGATATATACTAAATGCTGTGTACCGGGTTGTTTGAATTCGAGATAGGACGCTTTTTTACATAAATGTCCATTGTGTGAGAAAATACTCAAAAAGTGGCTCGACTATTAACTGTGAACCTTTGCGAAGCAAAAATATTGCTGAGCTTGCTCAGCTTCAAGTGTGTCACAAGCATTTCGAAGCACAATATGTGACTCCCAAATCACGTCTTCTTAGAAATGCATGTCCATCATTGTTTCTGGAATCGGAAATTCGCAGTGGTACTTCGCTGAACCCGAATATTGGTAAGTGAAGTCTGATTTTCAAAATATACGTTGTCACATCTTGTGATCTTTGTCGTAAGGTCCATGAGTCAACAAAGTCAACATACTAGCCTCTAGATACATGTGGTATTATTGCAGTTTTCGAGCCAAAGTAACCAATGATTATGTTTAAATCCCTTAATTGACCTAATAAAATCAAGCCGAGCAAGCAAACCAAGATGTGACATGTCATTATAGTAGATAACTATTTCATCTTATTTTGAGTGTTTCCTTATTAATTTATGTTATTACTTGCAGAATATGTGAAACCTGTTGCTGAGCATTTATATGCAAAGAAGGAACACATTGACCACTCATACTGCAAAGCACCTCCTAAAGAATTCACTACTCAAGTGGAGTCTAACAACAATGGTAAAGAATGCTTTAATAAATTTGTTTCTTATAGTTTTTATAGTTGGTAATATAATACAGTAAAAGCTCCCTGTTCGCGCTTCCTTCATTCGCGTTTTCACTATTCGCGGATTGAGAAAATGCGAACCATTTCCCATATTCGCGGCTAAAGATTTCTTTATTCGCGGATCTAATCGGTACATACACATTAATAAAAAGGATTTTAATATCTAGATATTCAACCGAATATCCTTTGTAACCGCGTCGTCAAATGAACTAATAAAAATTTAAAATAGTCCTTATTACAACTAAGCCTAAAGTATTTTGTTAAATGATGTCGCCGCTGTATTGGTTCCGCCTTTGCCAAACCATTGCCAAAGCCTGAAGGTAATAATTAATCAATATGGTTCAAAAACTTCAATTTAATTCATTCTTATATACTTTTGTTTTGTTACTTTTGTTTTTTATTTTGTCACCTAGGAACGTATCCCCTATAATCCCATATAAATAACCACTCCATATTCACAGTTTCTGTATTCGCGGCATATTTACAGAACGTATATCCCGCGAATAAAGAGCTTTTACTGTAATAATAATAAGAATAACACCCAACGATCACATACATAGATCCTGGACCCTAAATAGAAAGATTATAATGTTTGCGTAATATTGATTTGTGGCAGAATAACTGAAGCAGAGGTAACCAACCCAGACAGCCTCGTGCATACTAGAGATAGAACCACCACTAAACTTATTAAATCTAAATTATTTCAGATGTACAGGAGCCATCTTCAAATCTAAGTCAGCCTAAATCTTCGGTGCCATCTTCATCACAAGACATTCATGAAGTCCAATTGTTAGGTTAGTATTTTAAATATTGCTATATAAAATAATGTTAAAGTCTTGGATGATCAGTTATTTTCTGCATAAAATAATTATTGCTCTTATGAGGAATACAATAGTTTATTTGTTCAAAAATATTTTAAACCTAAAGAGACATTTTAGTGTCATCACTACCTGCACATATAGATCCTTTCATTGATTTAATAAAAAATAAGCAATAAAAATGCTTCTCATCGCTGTTTACATATTTTACTTACTAAAATCTACTACTTTACATGAAAATTGAAGGGGGTGAGAACAAAAAGGGTTTAACAGATTTTTTTCACAAAATGACTTATGGGTATCGTTGGATTCAGCGTGAAATTATCTACAATAATACATTCTCAAAATACCGAAATGAGGCTTAAATCTCGAGATTTTGAATCTAAAAACGGTTTATCTGTCACAGGAATACAGTTCGCTTAGCATAAAAACATTATCATATTTATTTTATTATATTATATTTTTACACTAATTTGTATGAATTAGTACAATATTTTGTATTATAAAATAGAATTAATACATTTTCAAGCAACTGAAACTTACATAAACCTTTTATAATACTTAATAATTACTCTACATTAAAATGAAGCCATTGAAGTTTAAAGTCAATTTTCTCGAAACTATCAATTTGACAGTTAAACCTTTTTTGATCTCACCCCTTGAATTGTCTTCATCTCAAGACAACCATCACCATGAAATACAAATGTGAAGTTATAATGAGATAATATTGATCAAATTAATTCAATTATGTATTAGAAAAGTAATATCATTCTTAAAATATTATTTTCAGATCCACAAGTGACAAAAATACAAAAACAGGGCTACAAAAAACATAAGGTTGTGAACACAGTAAAAGCACTAACTCCGAAATGCAGAAAAATCTACAATGAATATAAGAAATCAACCAAATTTTCAAAAGAAAATTTTTTTGAGGAAAATGTTCCAGGCATGAATCCATACACAAGAAAATTTTTTGACATGTAAGTCAAGATAAGCACTAAAAAGATGAAAGCATGGAGATTCACTCTAGATAAGAAGCTGATATCCTTGGCAATTTTAAAACAAGGACCATTTACAAAAGATATTTATCTTGCTATCACTTACGACATTAAAAAAGTTGGTTGCCAAATTAAATGTGAATTCTGGCATCAACCCTCAAATATTTGATTGCATCAAATAGGAAGTATGTAATATTCGGAAATAACTTTTGAGTTAGTGTATATGTTACTGGGAAAGTTGATAATTCAGGTATTGCATAAAATATTCCATCAATTGTTTATCATACACTGCCTAGACAATCTATGCAGTGCCTCAGATATTGTGTAAACGCCATGAGACGATTAGTTAAAGTATACAATGATGGGCATTAAAGTCTGAGTAAGACGTAATAGAAGACTTTTTCATCTATTTAACTGCATTTTCATTCATTGACGGATAAACATTTGATTTTATGTAGCATGCCTAGGCAAAATATGGGATAAATCATATTTTATAGTTTTTTGCATTCTATTGAATATCAGATTATACATATTTCATATAGCATAATAAATAAATATATCTATAATATTATTCTGATTTTAGGTTCATAGGCCAGAAGAAAAGAAATATTGCAGTATTATCTTTGACGCTGTGCATTCATAATTGGTGCAACACCGACCAAAATTTTTAAAGGAACTGATATTATTAGGTTGCAAAGTGCAATACTTCCTGAAATGAAAGAAAAAAATAGCGCTAACGAAATTGAAAAATAATTGAAGAATAAAAATAAATGAGGGTCATTTAGATTTTTCTGTAGTTTTTTTTCTACATTCCAGCGCATAAAATTATAATTTAAATTATGTAAAGAAATTATTATTATTCATTGTAGATTTGGCATTATGTTTAACCTTGTCAGTGCCTGTAGGGTTAGTAGTAAAAAAAAAAAAGAAATGTCATGTATCGTTTTGCATCAACCAATGAGGAATGAGAACTCAAGTCTAGCAACCTTTGTTCCTCACATGTCCGTCTGATACATAGTATCTCTATCTAGTTTGTGTAGTATCCTCTACTTGGTCTGTGAGTTTCAGTGTATTCTCTTTGATTATAATCACACAATAATAATTTAATTAATTAGATACAAACATAAACATCTGAACATTACAGTAATGAATATAGTACTGCAGAGCATTTGTCATATTTGCTTGCGAATTGATAAGACGGTGCATGAAATTAACGAACCTAACCTTTCCCAGTTTTATCATAAAACTTGCAATGGCAGTGATATCAATGTAAGTTGTTAACTAGCCCTCACGCGTATCGTGTGGTGATAAAACATATCATAAAAATAAACGTACGATCACATACATAGATCTTGGACCCTAACTAGGATTCCCTTTGTCTAGGGATCCAGGAACTACGAAGGCCGTGGTCTCACAACACCCCGACTCTGAACAAGTTTTTGCGCATTTTTCTTGTGCGCAAATACTTGTGTGGCCGCAGGAATCGAATCCACCGCCACCGGGTTATAAGCCGACCTGTAATCCACACATTTCAATTATATAGCACCCTCTAGTTTTTAATAGTGCTGGATCGACGAGACTACGATATTTCTTTATTTCTAGTTGCACGGCTCTAGTTTGCTATGTTGCGTGGAGTGTGGACAACGGTTGAGGAAGATGTACAACTTCAAAGAGCAATGCATCATGGCCGCCAAGATCTTAGATGGCTGGAGAAAAATGAATCACCATGTAAGTAACAATTGTTGATTACACAATTTTTCATTTCGTTTAAATTCATGTGAATTCATGTACACTTTTCTTAATGTCTCTATTAGGGGGAGGCACTTTGTTCATGAGTCTTTTTGAGTAACACTCACTATACTATGGTCAATATCACTATCACTAGACTAACTCAAAAGGTTTTTTCCTTTTTAGTCTTCTCACTATATCCATGTAGATAGTAAGATAAGCAAGCTACATTTTTCACTACACTAGATAAAGATTACAGGACCAGATGTTAGGATATCTGGTCACAGAAGAAAGACCTATCTTCATGGCACAAATGTTTGTTCTGGGTGGGAATCTGAGAGGGCAAGATAGATGAGATAGGTCTTATGTCCTAACATCTGGTCAGAGAAGAAAGACCTATCTTGATGGCACAAATGTTCATTCTGGGTTGGAATCTGAGAGGGCAAGGTCCTGCTATGTTTTTCTAGTGTATAAGTGATGATGAACCTTTTCTCCAGGCCAGGGGACCGCTGCACTTGATCCACAAGTCCCTGCCCCAATCATCCCTGGACATATGGACTCCAGAGAAAAATGTAGTCCACTTCTGCCAACATGAAGAATCAGACCCAACTCCAAACTCGGATTTTAACATGTCAAAGCATAAAGTTGAACAAAGTAATATTACAGCAAACTCCGAATATATGGAAGATTTATATCTAAAAAGCGAAGAAGTTCTCGTACCACTGATCAAACATAGATCAAATGTAAGTGCTTCCATATTACATTATTTAATTGTTAAATTAATTATTACAGATAAAAAAGGTTACATATAAGGGGGCCCACTACTGCTTGGCTGCAGAATAACTGCCAAAGCGGTGGTAGGTTACCTAGACAAACTTTGCCTAATAGTCTTACCACCTAGTAGTATTTTTGAAAATATCAAATTAGATCTAGTGTGGATTTTGCTTATATATATGTTAACGCTGAAACTTAATGTTAACGACAAATTATCATCTTCTTTTACATTTTTTATGTTAGTGAATGATGTGTCATGTGATGAGCTAGTTGTTGACCTGATGTTAAGAGACACGGCTGCCCATAACAGAACAATGTTACTTGGAACTTCAAAATATAAAGTTTCATGTGACACTGCACTGCACACATCATCCTGAGACATCAGCACAGTCTGGTAATAAGATTACTCGACTGTGAGATGGGGGGGGTGATCATGAAAGTTTAATTGCAATGCAACAGGAGAAATCTCCATACTAACTATGCACATAAACATCAAATTCAAACTGTCAAATCCATACTTTGTGTTTCTATTGGTTGCAATCAAGTTACGTGATCACCCAGCTGAATGGGGCGAAATTTCGCACAAACATTTGGTGCAAATATGGTCTGACATTCTTTACACACTTTATTGGTAAGACTTTAATCTTCATCTATTATTATTTAGAAAGCCTCTGTGGTGTGGTGGTTGAGCAGGTTGGCTCATATTCCGGAGGTGGCGGGTTCGATTCCCGCGACAGGACAAGTATTTGTGCACAGAAAAAAAAGCGCAAATACTTGTTCTGTGACTGAGTGTTGGGGAAATTTATTTACTGATTTTATTTAATTTTTCAATTATTACATTAATTTTTAGCTATGTTATGAAAATTTTATTTGTAAATTTTTAACAGTAGTCAAATTGCCTAATACAGTACCATATTGAATCATAAAGCATTACATTGTATTCTATGTATTTACAAACAAAAAGTATCTAAGTATTGTATCAGTTATCTGGTTCCCATAGTACAAGCTTTGCTTAGTTTGGGGCTAGATGGCGCTGTGTGAGATGTTCACAAATATATTATTATTTTTAAGGCAGCCTCAGAAACATCCAAGACGAAGATTCCCGTGTTTAAGTTGAAAGATATCTTAGCATTCACTGAAGACGATGAAAAAATCGAAGAAGACCCAATAAAAGATGAACCAATCATTGATTACCAAGACTTAATGAACCAATGGAACAAGCCCGATCCATTGAAGAATATAGACGATTATAAAATAAAAAAAGAAGAAGATGATGATAGTACGCGGACAGCAGTTGATAGTGAAAGAGATATAGATGAAACAGATGATGAAACCGTAAAGATTGAAAACGATAGTGATTGTCCAAACGTAGTTAATGTCACAAATGAGAATTTGCACAAGCGCTTTGCTCTTTCTGATCACGATTATTGTGGAGATGGGAAGAAACACAAAACATGAATTAAACTTTAGAAACTTTACTCTAAAAGCTGTTTTCGCTTAATCGCAGAATTAAAATTGAATGCGGAAAGGCGTTTAAGGTGCCCGACAAAAGTGGGAGGTAAATAGCTGGCAACCCTGGGGTGTGGGCCTCGGCTTGAGCCGTTGCCGGGATAAGATGATCAGGAAGACTATGTCCACTGGAAGAGTGGACCCTATCGAAAGTAAAGTTTCCGTCATGCAACAAACTCAAGGCAAAGGATAGTACAGTAAAAAATGTCGCCAAATGAAGACCTTATGGGATTACGTATACGGTATGTATTACTTTGTTAAGTTGTGCCGAATTGTCGATTCTGTCGTACGAAATCTTATTGGTGTCTTTGTCATTACAACATGGGAGTCTTCAAATCGAGAGTGAACAGGTATCTTCTAGGCAAGCGTGTTACATCCTAGACCGCATCGTCACTTACCATCAGGTGCGATAGTGGTCAAACGCGAGCCTATCAAACATTTAAAAAAAAATGATATTCTTTTGTTTGGCTCCACACTTTTGTGTATTTAGCCAGTGTCAAGTAATTAATAATTTCTTAAGTTAATTAATATATGTCAAGTCAAGTCACAGTCCAAGTCATCAAGTCAAGTCATACTATTAAAGTGGTGGCAACTTTACAAGAAGCTTCTATGGAGCTTTGGAAACAACACGAAAAGAAACGTTTCACCATCATTATACCACTTTCCCACACTCATGCATGTAATCCAGCACTTAACGAATAAAATGCCACCAAGTTTATGCACTGAAAATAACAATTTTTAACCAACCACTTTCGACGTTCACCTCGCTAGCTAGCACCCCAAGTCAAGCGTACGTAAAGAAGTTTTACTACAAAAAGCGCAAATACTTGTTCTGTGTCTGGGTGTTGTGGGATCATGGTCGTTGTAGTTCCCGGGTCTCTATACAGGGAATCCTAGTTAGTAATCCTATGTATGTGAATGTTGGCAGTTATTTATTTATTTTTGCTTTAAGATCCACATCGGCGACCGAGACCTCGAGTGTGGTAAAGGATTCCTCCAGTCAACTTTAGTGAAATAACATAAAAGGGTACATCAGAACATATGACGAGTGAAAACAAAAAAAAAAACGAATGTGTGTGAATTCTTTAGTTTAGCTCCATCTACCGGCCGGTATAACTTTGTTTTTGCTTTGTTTAAAGTTAATGTTGCCATCTTGAAAATTGAAGGTGAGAACAAAAAGGGTTTAACTGATTTTTTTCACAAAATGACTTATTGTTATCGTTGGATTCAGCGTGAAATTATCTACAATAATACATTCTCAAAATACCGAAATGAGGCTTAAATCGCGAGATTTTAAGTCTAAAAACAGTTTATCTGTCACAGGAATACAGTTCGCTTAGCATAAAAACATTATTATATTTAATTTATTATATTATATTTTTAAGTAATTGTATGAATTAGTACTATATTTAGTATTTTAAAATAGATTTAATACATTTTCAAGCAACTGAAACTTACTGTTCACTTTTCCTTTTCCATAAACCTTTTCTATTACCTTATAAGCACTCTACATTAAAATGACGTTGAAGTTTAAAGTCAATTTTCTCGAAACTATCAATTTGACTGTTAAACCCTTTTTATTCTCAACCCTTCAATTGTAAATTCAACTTACAATTTACAATTATTGGCAAGCAAAAACAATTATTGTAAATTGTCATACCGTACCAACATAATAATATACATTTTTAGCTTTTTTATGTTGACAATGGAGATCTACGTGAACCAACTTCAAATTCCGTTCGCCTCGCATTCACCAGCTTACTCCCCAAGTCAAGCGTGCGTAAAGAAGTTTTACTTCAAAAAAACAGAAACTTTGTAGCCGGGGTAGTAGTAAGATGGTAGAAAAAATTTAATTATTTAGAAGAAAACTGAATTTTTAGTCTATCTCCATCTTCATGCTACCGTAGCGCGAAGGTTGCGAAAAATGGTAGGAGAAATTTATAGGTTGGATCACGCAGGTCCAACAATGGACTAATAAAGGCTGATGAGGTAAAGTTTCATCCATCTTATACATATAAAAGAAAGTATTAATTACAATTTTTTTTAATTAGTTGGCTCCACACTTTTGTGTATTTAGCCAGTGTCAAGTAATTGATAATTTATCAAGTCAATGATATTTCATGCAAATATGTGTCAAGTCATAGTCTAGTCAAAGTCATACTCCTAGTAAAGTGGTGGCAACTTTACTTGAAGCTTCTATGGAGTTTTGGAAACAACACGAAAAGAAACGTTTCACCATCATTATACCATTTTTCGACACTCACGCCTGTAATCCAGCACTTAACGAATCAAAAGCCACCAATTTTATGCACTAACACTGAAAATAACACAAGTTTTGGAAAATAATACAATGCGGTGACGCAATCTATTTCGCTTTCCCGCCAAAACCCCAATTACACTATAACTCAAGAACGGCTGAACCAGTTTAGCTGAAAATTGGTGGGGAGGTAGCTTAGAACCAGGAGACGGACATAGGATACTTCTTATTCCATTATTATTCACCCGTGCGAAGCTGGGGCGGGTCAACTAAAAATTTTTGTTGTTAAATTAAATTAATATTAAATATTTTAACTTGTTGTCAATCGCACGTCCATTTCACCATTAAAAAAAACTAGTATATACATAAAAGAAAATCGTGTTAGTTACACTATTGATAACTCAAGAATGGCTGAACCGGTTTGGCTAAAAATTGGTGGGGAGGCAGCTTAGAACCAGAAGATGGACATAGGACATACTTTTTATCCCGTTTTTTTTACAATACTTTGCACCAAAATACATGAACAGTAAATAATCATTAATATACTTGACGGCGGCTACGTCCAGTTATAAACTCTATGCACAGCGATCGAGCACCGTAATTTACCCTGTGGTGGCATTAAATGTATTACAGGGGCAGCACCGGCAACTATCATGGCGGCCCTACCTGTCTGGCTATATAAAGGGATCGATTGGTGTGCTACGGATCATTCTTGTTCCAGACACGGCGCGGTGCGGACACGCTGAAGACCTATAGTTCTATAGGTTGCAACCTACCTACCCACAACCCGTTTCTGCCCACATCAGAAGTGGGATTGCCCATTTCTACATCACTCCAGCAACGCGAAACGTGACGTGACGTGAATGATGACGTGACGGCGGGAGATACTAATATCAAATTTAGTTGCAGGGTTAACCCGGACCAGTGAAAAAAAAAAAGAGAATAAAAGTTATGGTAAAAAAAGTAATGATTCGTGAGAGAAAAAAAAGAGAAAAAAAGAGTAAGAAAAAAGTTTTAAAAAAAGTGAAAAAAAGAGAAAAAAAAACTGAAAAAAGAGAATAGGAAAAAAAGAAAGAATGTAAGAATGATGGCAAAAAATGTGTCTGAATGCTAAAGGGATATCTATCCGGTCTAGCACTATCCGGTCCATTTTTTATAAATGAAGGGATAAGGTAAATGATGATTTTTGGCTGCTAAAGGGATATCTATCCGGTCTAGCACTATCCGGTCCATTTTTATAAATGAAGGGATAAGGTATTAGTTTGTTGATTTTTGGTTTGCTAAAGGGATATCTATCCGGTCTAGCACCATCCAGTCCACTTTTTGTAAATGAATGGATACTGATGGTCCTGAAGGGTTAACCCTTCAATTATAACTCTTTGTAAATGGCCTTTGTGGAGAGGAGACCAGGGTTAACCCTGACGATGACTGGAAGGTTAAAATACTTTTGACTAATCAAATGGAAAACTAATGTTTTGACTTTGACTTAGACTCCAAGTTTAACTCAATTTAATTGTCAGGATGAACGAGCAATAACACTGATGTCCCTCACCAGGTACATAGTGAAGCTAAGCGTACGAGGACGTCCGCACGTCAGTATGGCCGTGACGGCGGCTACGTCCAGTTATAAACTCTATGCACAGCGATCGAGCACCGTAATTTACCCTGTGGTGGCATTAAATGTATTACAGGGGCAGCACCGGCAACTATCATGGCGGCCCTACCTGTCTGGCTATATAAAGGGATCGATTGGTGTGCTACGGATCATTCTTGTTCCAGACACGGCGCGGTGCGGACACGCTGAAGACCTATAGTTCTATAGGTTGCAACCTACCTACCCACAACCCGTTTCTGCCCACATACTTAATTTTTTAATTTGTATTTTTCAATAAAGAAATAAACGTAATAAAATCAAAAAACCGACAGGAAAAAAAAGCCTCTAAAGCGGGAGAAATTTAGGAATTTTTTTTTGATAAGTTTTTTTTTTAATTTTAGATTAGATTTAGACTTATATAGTGGCTTAACACATAAGCTACTTTATATAGGCGGGTGAAACCGCGGGGCGTGGCTAGTTATATTTTTATTTCCGCATTACACCCGGGTTCACCATATGGATAATTAAGAGATTACAACATAATCAAAGATGATTCTTAGGAGGTGGAGAACCGAAGAAATGTTTAATTTATGAATGAAAATTGTTCACCTAAGGTGGGGGTTACTTATTGACTCTATTTTATTACTATTTGACTCAGTCAGGTAGCTCCATAGGTTATTTGAATCCAGTTTTTTTATATTTTATTATTTGGTATGTACTTGAAATAATGCTTATTTTGTAAGAAAATTATTGTAAAATACATTTTAGTTTCATTAGTTAGATTTTAGTGCTTAAAAATAAAGTGTACATTTTAAGTTTGGTTTTATTATTCCTTTATCATTTGGTTTCTGATTGTTTTGTTTAGCGGTCACTCATTCTATTTGTTGGTAATAATTGGTGAACTTAATCGTAGAGTAATGAAAAAACACGAGTGTCAAGAAAATGTTAGGTTAATCAAAAATAAATTATTTATTTCTCCTACTAATATCGTCCGACAAGGTGTCGTTCTATATAAAGGTAAAAAAGAAAAAGGTACCTATCTCAAAAATGCAAAAGTCTGAAAAGCGTTTATATATGGAGAGAAAATAAAGTGTCAGTTTAAAAATATAGTAATGGTGCACACTATTAACTACAGTAACCCGATATTAAAATAATTAATTAGTATTAATATAAAATAATGTATCATATAATTTAGTCCAGTTTCAGAGGTGATACATTATTATCTCATCCCTTAGTAGTTTGTGATTATTTATCACCTCTGCAATATTGCCTAGTTATTTAACTACTTTATGAGCTATAAAAACACGTAATTATTACATCAATAAGAATTATATGCATTCAAATCTAAAAATCTACGATAGTTATACGTAAAGTTTTAGGGAACTTTAATATTATGTGGGGAAAAATCGGTAAGGGCTGGCAGCACTGAGACCCACGCCACCACGTCATAAAAAGTGGTCATCTTTCTTTCTACGCAGCCCACGTATATACTCGTAGTGAAATCTTATTTCTCAGTTAACATACTCTTTGGTAATTGTATTCTCTTTGCTGGACCCCGGCTCTGTTTATCTTTTTTCTTTCCGTTTCATTTTCCAAATACAAACAAAACAAAACTATTCTAAAATAATAAAACTGCAATTCAGAAAGTATTCAAGAATTTTAATGGAAGTGCTGCTTACAGCTTTGATTATTTACCACAGTTAGCTCCGAAGTGCACATAATGGATAAAGAACATCAGGGTATTTGTCAAATTTGCTTACGAATTGATAAGTTGGTGCATAAAACTAGACATCATAACCTTACCCAGTTTTATAATGAACTCTGCAAGTATGCCAATGATATCAATGTGAGTTGTTATATCTTATTTACGTATTACATGCCTTGTGTCCGCGGGTGCGTATTAGACGCTTTTGGTATTAGGATAAATTTATTTAATATCTCTAATATCCTATGTTACTATTCAACGCCATTCGATTTTAAGGGCGGGAAGAACAGGGGGTTGAGGGGAGGTGGGAGTACCCCTTGAAGGAAAACTTACGAAGACCCCCTTTCGAATTTATGATTTTTTAAGGTTACTTTGAGGTACTAAAAAATCTCTGGATAATGATTTCACTGGATTTATCATTTATTTCTTGTGAAGCGTTTGTTCTAAAACTTAATGTGAAGCTTTCATATCTTGAACCAAAGACCTTTATGTGAAAAAAAACATGAAACTCCTACTTGACTGGTGGTCTTCCAAAGTTAAGCCCATCTTGACTGACTCCATAGTTGTTGAATGTTTCGGTTGCAATCGAGTCACATGATCGCCCAGCTCGAGTTGCTTGAATTAACATAGATGTATTGCCCTTCTAGATATACAGCGAGAGTCCGCAATGTTGTGTGGAGTGTGAACAACGGTTGAGGAAAATGTACAATTTCAAAGAGCAATGTGTCATGGCCAACAAGATCTTAGATGGCTGGAGAAAAATGAAGTCTGGTGTATGTATCGATTGCTTAAGTAAATTTTACCACAGACCACTTATTAAATATGTCCTCGCTACACTGAAATAGAGCTGAATTTAGTGTGCACATTGTGGCAAGCCTAAAATTATATTCAACTAGTAGTCACTGCATCTATATATATAAAATTAAAAGTCCTGACTGACTGAATAATTGACTTATATCAATGCACAACCTAAACCGCTGGTCCTAGAGACTTGAAATTTGGAGGGTGTGTTCTTTGTAAAGTGTAGGTATCACATGATGCAGAGTTATAACATGGAGTATAAAAGGAGGGTTAAAAGAGTCGCTACAGGGTAAGCAATGCATAGGTGACGCCTTTTCTGGTGTTACACATGTCCATAGGCTACCGTGACCACTTCCCATTAGGTGGGCTGTATGCTTGTTTGCTCCCTTTAACATAAAATAAAGTAAAAATAGTATATATTTTAATTAGCATTGTTTTTTTATTAATATTTAAAATTTCCTTCAGCCCAAGCAACCATTGCACTCAATTCATAAGCGTCTGTCTAAATCATCTCTAGAGATTTGGACTCCGGAGAAAAATGCTGTGTTCTGCTATGAATATGAATCAAACCCAACTATAAATCCGCAAGAATTAAAGAAACAAGAACCCATAGTTCAAAAAAGTGAAAAGATAATATCAAAACCTGAAGTTCAGTTACATGAAAACATAAAATCGGAAGTTAAATTAATGAAAAACGTAATCATATCAAGACCTAAAGTTCAACAAAGTTTAAATGTATCAAGACCTGAAGTACAATTAAATGAAAACATAAAACCTGAAATGCAACTAACCAAAACCATAATAATATCAAGACCCGAAGATCAAGTAATCAAAAGTATACCGAAGGCAGGAAATGTGCAATGTTTATATATACCAATCGAAGGCCTTACTATACCAAAGACATTGTCTACATTGAATTCAGATGTAAGTGATGCTCTATCATTTCATGCTTATGTTTATTCCTTTTTTAATGTGTGGAAGTAGCTAATACAAGCTATTTGACTCTGGATCAGCTATTCATTTATAATTTGACCTCTGTTTTGTGGTGGTTGAGTAAGTCAGCTCATATCCCGGAGGCGGCAGGTTTGATTCCCGCGGCAGGACAAGTACTTATGCACATAAAAAAAGCACAAATACTTGTTCTGAGTCTGGGTGTTGCGGGACCATGGTCCTCGTAGTTCCTGGGTCCCTAGACACAGGGAATCCTAGTTAGGGTTCAGGATCTATGTATGTGATTGGGCGTTACTATTTATTATAATATAATATAATAATATGTGCGGACATCTCACACAACGCCATCTAGTCCCAAACTAAGCAAAGCTCGTATTATGGATACCAGATAAATGATACAATACTTAAATACTTTTTGTTTGTAAATACATACATAGAGTACAATATAACACCCAGACATAGAACAAACACCTATGTTCATCACACAAATGTTTGTCCTGGTTGGGAATCGAACCCACAACCCACAGTCCAGAAGGCAGGGTTACTACCAACTGAGCTATCGGGCCAGTCAATTATATACAATAATATTATTATTATGACATGCAAGTGAGTCTTTTGAGCAGTGTAGCATTCCATTTCCATCCAGCATGTATACATTTCTTATTGTAAGCATAATCCATTGATTTCTTTGAAGGTCACAGAAACCAAACCATCACTAATCAGTTCAACAAAGGTTCCAGCGTTATACCTACAAGATGTTAATGCTTTTAACAGTGTAAAAAGTGAAGATCCAATAAAGGATGAACCAATGAATGATTGCGAAGATTCTGACCAGATGCACAGTGAAAACAATAGTTTGCATGAAGAATATTTAGAAGAGAGTAGCCTAAAAAGCGACAACAATGATTTGAATAACACATTTGAGTCTGAGCTGCAGAACAAAGATGTCGGAAATAGCATGGAAAGTAACAATGACGATTTGAACAATACATTTCAAGCAGAACTGCAGTACAGAGATGTCGAAAATAGTATGGAAAGTAACAATGACGATTTGAACAACACATTACAATCAGAACTGCAGAATAGAAATGTAGAAAATAGCATGGAAAGTAACAATGAAGATTTCAATGACACATTTCCATCTGAACTGCAGAATAGAGATGTAGAAAATAGCATGGAAAGTAACAATGAAGATTTCAATGACACATTTCCATCTGAACTGCAGAATAGAGATGTAGAAAATAGCATAGAAACTAACAATGTTGATTTCAATGACACATTTCAATGTGAATTACAGAACAGTGATGTTGCGGATGATTACAGCATAAAGAGTGATGATAGTGATTGTACATACATAAATGATAATGATAACACAAATGAGAATTTAGATGATAACGAGACCATATTTGAGGATGAATATTTTGATGTGACAGAACAAGTTGACTCATCACAGAAGAGGTCCCTCGCTGAGTTAGCTAATATATCCCTCTCCGGTAATGATTTTACAGATGATGACAGCAACGATGAAACTTATGTTGCAAGGAAAATAAAAAAAACCCAAAGTGACAATGATGAAACCGTTTCTGAACAAAACACTGGCATGAGGGTTCTAAATATGGAATTTTTTTGTAAAGAAAGGTGTGTATTCCCTTTTTTCTTCTGTTATTTTAACTTCATCAGCCCAATGGGTTTGTGGCAGCATGGTCCTTGTAATTCCTAGGTCCCTAAATACAGGGAATCCTAGTTAGGGCCAGGGTCTATAAATGCATTTGTTGGTGTGTCTAGTACTCCTTTGAAATCGGTTGAAACTTCATCTTTTTTACTATAAATTTAAAAAGATACATTGGATATAAAGTATATCTACAAAGATATTATAGTTTCTAAATAAAATTGCGATCAGCGTATTGCCTCAGCTAAGTCAGTACAAAATCATAGACTTGAAGTTTTTCAAACTCACTGGGCATGTAACCGTGGCTCAATTGGGGAAGCGTCCAATTGGTGAATAAAAAATAATTCTTTTTTTGACAGCCTCTGTGGTGTGGTGGCTGAGCAGGTCGGCTCATAACCCGGAGGCGTCTTGTTCGATTCCCGCGGCAGGACAAGTATTTGTGTACAATAAAAAGAGCGCAAAAACTTGTTCTGTGTCTGGATGTTATGGGAGCATGTTTTTCGTAGTTCCCGGGTCCCTAGACACAGGGAATCCTAGTTAGGGTCCGGGATCTATGTATGTGATCGTTGGGCGTTATTATTATTAATTATAAGAATTATTTATTTCATAAACATACATTTACTAGGTGGTAGGAGTTTACTGCAAAGTTCGTCTAGGTAGGTACCACCGCTTTGCCAGTTATTCTGCCGCCAAGCAGTAGTCCGCAAGCGCTGCTGTGTTCCGGTTTGAAGGGCACTGTAGCTAGTGAAATTACTGGGCAAATGAGACTTTATGAACTGATCTCACAGTTTAATAATCTTATTACTAGATTGTGCTGATGTCTCTGGATGACGTGCGCAGTGCAGTGTCACGCGAACCTCTATAGTTTAGAGTTCCGAGTGACACTGCAGCTGATATGGGCAGCCGTGTCGTTTAACATCAGGCGAACGGCTAGCTCGTCACGTCATTCTTTAACATTAAAAAAAAAAAACAAAGCAATAAAAAGGGAACTTAATCAAACAAACCACTACCAGTAGGCAGCGTGCCCATTATGCTGGCAGCATTGCCACGTTAAATGGCAATGCTCAATCTTTGGCCGAAGTAGAGGCCAGCATTTTGGTCACGTGTGGCTTCAACCAGACGTTTCGAAAGGTCTTAAATATTAAATAAATATTAATAAATAATATAATATTATGGTCTTTATTTCAGGTTAAAAGAATCTTTGGTTGCAATTTTCGAGCGGTGCGGGGAGATCAAAAAGGGCGATGTCACCATTGACAAAGATTTCATATTAAGCCTTCTGGATGGTAAAATGTCGGAGAAGAAAATGAAAGCCTTATGGGACAGTATATACGGTAAGTTTTTCCTTGTTTGAGTTTTCGCACCTTCTTTGTAGTAATAGCCTCAAAAAATGACAGATTGTTTTCAAAACGCTTTTGATTGCTTAGAAGTTCGCGGCTCCAAGGGACAGTAGACCTGAGTATTTGATATGAATATATAATTTACTAGGTGGTAGGACTTTTCTGCAAAGTTCGTCTAGGTAGGTACCACCGCTTTACAAGTTATTCCGCCGCCAAGCAGTAGTGTGCAAGCACTGCTTTGTCCCGTTTTGAAAGGCACTGTAGCTAGTGAAATTACTGGACACATGAGACTCACAGTCGAGTATTATTATTACCAGACTGTGCTGATGTCTCAGGATGACATGCGCAGTGCAATGTCACGCGAAACTATACTTCAGAGTTTCAAGTGTCACTGCAACTGATATGGGCAATCGTGTTGCTTAACATCAGGCGAGCGACTAGCTCGTCATGTCATTTCGTAACATTTAAAAATCTGAATTATACAGAGGTTCGAATTATCGTTTGGCACTAAGGTATAATAAATAATAAATAAATAAAACAACTAAAAATAAATTAGTTGTTTATCCAAAAATAAATAAAACTCAGAATATAGTGGAGGTCTGGATATTGAATCTTTATTTTGGCATAATTATTACTGAAGTACAAAGTGTGAGTCTGCAACTAGCGCTAGTTTAAGGAGCATTACGAAGTATGAACAGTGCAAGAGCGAGTGAGCAGAGTGCGAGTGTGACGGACGCGAAGAAAGAGAAGGTGATACATGTGAGGGAGAAGGAGCGATATAACTGCTGGAAAGTTGTTCCCACAATCGCAAGTTTAAATTAACGAAAGTTGACTGTAATTGACTGTAGTTGACTGGCCCGATAGCTCAGTTGGTAGTAGCCCTGCCTTCTGAACTGTGGGTTGTGGGTTCGATTCCCTCTCAGGACATACAATTGTGTGATGAACATAGGTGTTTGTTCTGTGTCTGGGTGTCATATTGTATTCTATTTATGTATTTACAAACAAAAAAGTATCTAAGTATTGTATCAGTTATCCGGTTCCCATAGTACAAGCTTTGCTTAGTTTGGGGCTAGATGGCGGTGTGTGAGATGTCCACACATATTATTATATTATTATTATTATTTTAATTTCAGGCAGAGATAGTATTGGTATTCAAGCTTTCTCCATACTGAAGAATATACAAAACAGTTATCAAAACGCGGAATATGAGTACGTTTTCGACATAGTATATCTGAACACGGAAGAGGAAATGTTCCAGGAGTTCGAGAATAGGAAGACGTACAAATGTTACACGGATGCAGAGTTTAAATGCGAGATATGTTACAGAGGGTTCCAGTATCAGAATCTTCTGACGTACCATGAGAAATGTCATGAAGTGAGTTGATTGAGCCGATAGCTATTCTGCCGCCAAGCAGTAGTACGCAAGCACTGCTGTGTTCCGGTTTGAAGGGCACTGTAGCTAGTGAAATTACTGGGCAAATGAGACTTTATGATCTGATCTCACAGTTTAGTAATCTTATTACTAGATTGTGCTGATGTCTCTGGATGACGTGCGCAGTGCAGTGTCACGCGAACCTCTATACTTTAGAGTTCCGAGTGACACTGCAGCTGGTATGGGCAGCCGTGTCGTTTAACATCAGGCGAACGGCTAGCTCGTCACGTCATTCATTAACATAAAAAAAAAGAAAACCTCAGTTGGTAGTTAATAATAAATATGTGTGGACATTTCACACAGCGCCATCTAGCCCCAAACTAAGCAAAGCTTGTGCTATGGGAACGGAACAAACATCGATGTTCATCACACAAATGTTGGTCCTGGGTGGGAATCGAAGCCACAACCTGCAGAACAGAAGGCAGGGATACTACCAACTGAGCTAACGGGCCAGTTGCTCTGCCTTTTGAACTGTAGGTTGTGGTTTCGATCCCCAACCAGGGCAAACAATTGCGAGATAAAGTTTGTTCTGTGTCTGGGTGTTATATTGTATTCTATGTATGTATTTACAAACAAAAAGTATCTAAGTATTGTATCAGTTATCCGGTTCCCATAGTACAAGCTTTGCTTAGTTTGGGGCTAGATGGCGCTGTGTGAGAGGTCCACACATATTTGTTGAAATAAAACCTTTACGCACGCTTGACTTGGGGAGTAAGCTGGTAAATGCTGGGCGAACGAAAGTTGAAGTTGGTTGACGTAGATCTTTATTGTCACTAAAAAAAGTTAAATATTACTTAAAATTATACTATTATGTTGGTATGTCCAGTGAAATGACAATTTACAATTGAAGGGTTGAGAATAAAAGGATTTAACTGACAAAATGACAGTTTCGAGAAAATTGACTTTAAACGTCAACGGCGTCATTTTAATGTAGAGTGCTTATAAGGTAATAGAAAAGGTTTATGTAAGTTTCAGTTGCTTGAAAATGTTTTAATTCTATTTTAAATACTAAATATAGTACTAATTCATACAATTACTGTAATAATATAATATAATAAAATAAATATAATAATGTTTATATGCTAAGCGAGCTGTATTCCTGTGACAGATAAACCGTTATTAGACTCAAAATCTCGAGATTTAAACCTCATTTCGGTATTTTGAGAATGTATTATTGAAGATAATTTCACGCTGAATCCAACGATACCCATAAGTCATTTTGTGAAAAAAATCAGTTAAATTCTTTTTGTTCTCACCCCTTCAATTGTCAAGATGGCGACGTTAACATTAAACAAAGTTATACCGGCCGATAGATGGAGCTAAACTAAAGAAGTTTTACTTCAGTAGTGTGCTTTAGACCACACTTTTTTTATTTATTTGGACTTATGACATTTTCGCAGGTAACATCCGGCAAATTAGTGTGCGATATATGCAGCAAGAGATTCCATCACAAGGCTTCGTTAAAGGCACATCGTATGATCCACACGACCGTTTTCAAATGCAAACTTTGTCCCCTAGTCACCAATTACAGGTACACAATATGCTATTTCACTTCTATAGTTTTTATTGAATAAAAAATAACATACCTAAAAAAAAACAAAGTTACGGGCGTTTTGATGAACTCTTTTATAAAGAAGCCTAAAACACTAAACTTCAATATTTTTATTGCATATATAAATAACGAGCTTCGCTCGCGGCGTGGCGTATGGGAAAATAATTCAACCACCCATTTCACCCTCTTAAGGGTGGAATTTCGAAAAATCCTTTCTTAGCGGATGCCTACGTCATAACCTACCTGCATGCCAAATTTCAGCCCGATCCGTCCAGTGGTTTGGGCTGTGCGTTGATAGATCACTATGTCAGTCAGTCACCTTTGAGTTATACATATTTAGAAGATATACTTAAAAAATTACAAAGTTAAGGGCGTTTGGCTGAACTCTTTTATAAAGAAGCCTAAAACACTAAACTTTAAAATACAGGAATAGAAAGAGAGCTCAAACACGCAGTGACGTCAGTTACCAGTCCTCCACAGTAACTCATTACTAAGCTGCGGTACCTCTATCTATGGTAGCTCTACATACAATATCTTTGGCATGTGACGTCACAAAGTATGCCTTTATAGTAGCTGTGAGGAAGCTCTGTTTTTCGTCTTTCAGACGTCCCCTTTTATTTATCGAACCTTGTCCCCTTTCAGACGACCCCTTTTGTTTCTTAAATCTTGTCCCCTTTCAGACGTCCCCTTTTGTTTCTCGGACATTGTCCCCTTTCAGACGACCCCTTTTGTTTCTTATATCTTGTCCCCTTTCAGATGTCCCCTTTTGTTTCTCGGACATTGTCCCCTTTCAGACGACCCCTTTTGTTTCTTAAATCTTGTCCCCTTTCAGACTTCCCCTTCTGTTTCTCGAACATTGTCCCCGTTCAGACGACTCCTTTTGTTTCTTAAATCTTGTCCCCTTTTAGACGTCCCCTTTTATTTATCGAACCTTGTCCCCTTTCAGACGACTCCTTTTGTTTATTAAATCTTGTCCCCTTTCAGACGTCCCCTTTTGTTTTTCAGACCTTGTCCTCTTTCTGACGATCCCTTTTGTTTCTTAAATCTTGTCCCCTTTCAGACGTACCCTTTTGTTTCTCGGACATTGTCCCCTTTCAGACGACTCCTTTTGTTTCTTAAATCTTGTCCCCATTCAGACGTCCCCTTTTGTTTCTTAAATCTTGTCCCCTTTCAGACGTCCCCTTTTGTATCTCGGACATTGTCCGCTTTCAGACGACTCCTTTTGTTTCTTAAATCTTGTCCCCTTTCAGACCCCTTGTTCTTTTCCAGGTCGACAATGATGAACCACTATGGTCAGCACATGGGCTACAAATACAAGTGCGATATTTGTGGGGCTACATACAGGTGAGATTTAAAGAAAGAACGAAAACATTTATTAAAAACTTCCTGACAAAAAATAGATACTCTTACTCTTAAAATAGATACTCAAAAAATAGAACTCTTTATTGACACCAAGGTAACAAATACAAAAATAGGAAATGACTAATGAGCAGGTTACAGTGGGTGGTTTTATCGCTAAAAAGCTATCTCTTCCAGACAACCTTTGGATGCACAGAGAGATCAACGAGCAAGGGCGGTGGTGCTTCAAAACTTACTGTGTACATACATACTAAGACAAATATAAAATAATATACAACTTAAAATAAAATACATACTACAAAAATAAATAACAAGAATATTTAAATAGAATTAAATAGTAACAGTACCTAGTTAGGTATATTTGAAAAGAGAAATATAATAGTAGATATATCTAGGAAATAGTGGTGTCGAAAAGGGATTATCATTCATAGTGCTTGCGCACTACTGCTTGGCGGCAGAATAACTGGCAAAGCAACACGAATTAAAATATAGTTTATACTCAGTTGATAGTAGCCCTGCCTTCTGAACTGTGGGTTGTGGGTTTGATTCCCACCTAGACAAACATTTGTGTGATGAACATAGGTGTTTGTTCTGTGTCTGGGTGTTATATTGTATTCTATGTATGTATTTACAAACAAAAAGTATTTAAGTATTGTATCAGTTATCCGGTTCCCATAGCTTTGCTTAGTTTGAGGCTAGATGGCGCTGTGTGAAATGTCCACACATATTATTATCATTATTATTATTAAATCGTTCAGTCGAACAGTTCGTTCAAATCGTTCATTCACATGTTCAGGAGCAGTTCTGCGTTCAACACCCATAAAGGGAAGTGTCACCCGACGCAGTACGTCTGCACTCGCTGCGGTCGCGCCTTCCTCACGCAACACGGCCTACACGCGCACATCACTAAACTGCACCGGGTAAGTTGCTTATAATAATACATATATATCATTATTATCAATATTATCATGACTATCATTATCAATATTATCATTATTATTATCGTCATTATCATCATTACCATCATTATCATTTATCATCATATAATGATGATGATGACGATGACGATAATGATAATAACGACGATGATGACGATAACGATAATGATGATAAATGATAATATTGGTAATGATGATAATGACGATGATAATAATAATGATAATATTGATAATCATGATAATATTGATAATATGACTAACATAATCATGACTTGAGGAATAAAATTTAAAAAAAATCATTCATCATAAGTGTAATATCAGCAAGTGCAATATAATACACTATCAACATGCGTGTGCGCATACATAAAACTGAATTTACTCTTGTTTCTTTGTTGTTTTTTTATTGTTATCGTTTTTTCTAGGGACTGTCGTGTAAAATTTTTTTTCTTTCGAAATATAGAATGTAAATCCGATTTTGGCTGTAGGTTTAGCATGTAAATAATAAACTTTGTTACTTAAGGGCTGTGGATTTTGTAAAATAAATAAAATAAAATCAATTTTCTTTGTATTATCAGAGTAAGCATCCACTCAGTCCAGAGGAGGCCAATGAGAAGTGTCCCCAGTGCGAACTGTGGTTCCTGTCAAAGGAAGCTGTCATCAAACACATGGGTATATCGCACAAGGGCTCTGTGACCTTGGAACCGGGACGCCTGCGGCAGCGACGGTCGAGGACTTCCCCGGACAAAAATATGTATGTACCTTACCCGATTAAAAAATGAGGATTTTGTTAGTCTATGTATGTATGGTGAGTAATGTATGTAAGTGTGTTATGGTGTGTATGTATGTATGAAACCCGAGACGCCTGCGGCAGCGACGGTCGAGGACTACACCGGACAATAATACGTACTTACATTACCCGATTACTGCATAAAGGATTTTGTCAGTCTATGTATGTATGGTGTGTAATGTATGTATGTTTGGTATGTATGAGTCTATGTATCAATCGTGTGTAATTTATGTAAGTATGTTATGGTATGTATGAATCTATGTATCAATGGTGTATAATTTATGTAAGTATGTTATGGTATGTATGTTTCTATTTATCCACCTTACATGATTATTGTAAAAAGTATTTTTGTCAGTCTATGTATGTATGGGACCCGAGCAACTACGGCAACTGCGGTCGAGTACGACACCGGGCAATAATACGTAGGTATATACCTAGACGATTAAAAAATAAGGATTTTGTCAGTCTGTGTATGTATGGTGTGTAATGTAAGTAAGTATGTTATGGTGTGTATGTATTTATGGAACCCGAGACGCCTGCACCAGCGACGGTCGAAGATGACACTGGATAATATTACATATGTATCTTACCCGATTAAAAAATAAGGATTTTGTCAGTCTATGTATGTATGGTGTGTGTATGTATGTATGTTGACTTTTGTTTGTGATAATGTATGTATGTGTGGAACCCGGGACGCCTTGTGACGCTGCGGGTCTTTAGTTCTATATGCAAACATTTTTTATTCTATAAAAAAATGTTCAATTTATTGTTGGCAAGAAATTTTTTTATGGCACTTTAAAAACTTTGAAATTTTTTAAATTGTTTTTTTTTTACTCCAATGACTCAAGGTTGCCGACCCCTGGTCCACCCTTTAAGGGAGTTCAGTGACATATAGTAGAATATTATATGTTTTACTAGGTGGTAGGACTTTTCTGCAAAGTTCGCCTAGATAGGTACCGCTTTACAAGTTATTCTGCCCTCAAGCAGTAGTGTGCAAGCACTGCTGTATTCCGATTTGAAGGGCACTGTAGCTAGTGAAATTACTGGGCAAATGAGACTATGACCTGAGGGGTGATCACGAAACTTTGATTGCAATGCAACAGGAGAAATTTCCACACTAACTATGCACATAAACTGCGTGTTCAAAATGTCAAATCCATACAAATTTGTGTTTCTATTGGTTGCAATCGAGTTACGTGATCGCCCAGCTGATCTCACAGTCGAGTAATCTTATTACCAGACTGTGCTGATGTCTCAGGATGATGTGCGCAGTGCAGTGTCACGCGAAACTATATATTTTGGAGTTCCGAGTGACACTGTTCTGTTATGGGCGGCCGTGTCGCTTAACATCAGGTGAATAACTAGCTCGTCACATCATTTACTAACATAAAAAAATTATTAGAATATGATTATTTGTCATTGTGTTTCAGTTCGAAAGAGGCACCGAAGAGTCCGATCAGATGTCGTGCGGTAAGTTATTGCATACATATGACAGCTTTCGTGGTGTTGTGGTTGAGCAGGTCGGCTCATAACCCTGAGGCGGCGGGTTCGATTCCCGCAACAGGATAAGTATTTGTGCACAGAAAAAAAGCGCAAATACTTAGCTAAGTCTGGTCCTCGCAGTACCTGGGTCCCCTAGACACAGGGAATCCTAGTTAGGGTCCAGGATCTATGTATGTGATCGTTGGGTGTTATTTTTTTTTTTTTGCATTATTTTCTCCGGCAACCTTGTACTCGAATGACGGTAATAACGTGGTGAGCGATTGTGGCTCAGCGATAACCCGTGTGTCTTTCAGATTGAAACACCCCGGTTCATATCCCTCTCGGCCTTGCACCAATGCGGCTTTGTTACGTGCAGAATAAGCTATTTGACTACAATTAAAAATTAATATAATGAAGTAAATAATATTGAAGTAAAACTTCTTTACGCAGGCTTGATTTGGGGAGTAAGCTGGTGAGGCGTCCGGAAGTTTAAAGTTGTTGGTTCACGTACATCTCCATTGTCAACATAACAAACTTAAAAATTTGTACTATTATGTTGGTATGTCCAGTAAAATGACAATTTACAATTGTCAAGATGGCGACATTAACATTAAACGAAGTTATACCGGCCGATAGATGGCGCTAAAGAAGTTTTACTTCAGTCGTGTGGTCTAAAGCACATTCGTTTTTTTTTGTAGTAGATTTTGTGTTTTTTGTCTTAGCATTGGGTTGTAGTTGATAATATTAGGTCTTTACCTATGAAATTGCCGTTTTGTTTGAAAAAAGTTAAAGTATTTTTTTTTCCAACTTATGTATTTCTTTTATTCAAAGTAATCACCCCTGCAGTCAATGCATCTTTGCTAACGCTGTGGCAGTTTATGGATGCCCTTCTTGAAAAAATCAGCAGGACGGGAGACAACAAACTCTTCAAAGGCGTTTTGTACTGCCTCTCGGGAATTGAATTTTTTTCCCGCTAAAAAGTTGTCCAAATTTTGAAAAAAGTAATAGTCGGTAGGCGCAAGATCTGGTGAGTATGGCGGATGAGGAAGAGCTTCCAAACCCAACTCATGCAGCTTAGAGACGGTCTGTTGTGCAGTATGGGGTCGCGCGTTGTCGTGAAGTAGCAGTGGAGACGACCGATTAACCAAAGCTGGTTGCAGACGTGCGAGTTTCGCCATCATTGTGGTCAGTTCTTCAATGTACACATCTGCAGTAATGCTCTCGCCGTTTTGTAAAAAGCTATGATGAATCACACCAGCACTAGACCACCAAACTGTGACCATCACCTTTCTAGGGGTCATTTTTCGTTTTGCACATTGCTTTGGTACCGAACCAGGATCTAACCAACTTGCTGAGCGCTTTCGATTGTCAAAAAGAATCCATTTTTCGTCGCACGTAACAATTCGGTTCAAAATTCCTTCATTTCTGTGCCTGTTAAGCAGCGCAAGGCAAGTCTCGACGCGTACGTTGCGCTGGCGATCGTTAAGTTCGGGGGGCACCCATCTATCAAGCTTTTTTATCTTGCCAATCTGTCGCAAATGGACCAATATTGTTTTGATGCTAACATCAAAAGCTGCTGCCAGCTCAGCTGTAGTTTGAGATTCATCAGCTTCCACAGTCGCCTTTAATTCATCATTGTTGACCAAAGTTTCCGGACGACCACGAGGTTCATTTTTCAAGTCAAAATTCCCAGAACGGAACCGAGCAAACCAATAATGGGTTGTACGTTCGTTTGTACAGTTCTCTCCGTAAACGTCGTTGATGTTACGTGTCGTTTGTGCCGCGTTGGTGCCACGACGGAACTCATATTCCATAATTACACGAAATTTCAAAGTATCCATTATGAGGAAAAATGTTGAAATGTAATGAAAATACAACGCTAATCAATAAACAAAAGACTTATATTGTAAATAGAATGTCATATTTTTAAAACAAAATTAATTTGAATTTAGAATTCATAGCCAATCAAAACTTTTTTTGTTTGAAAAAGTCTGTACTGCAATACGGCAATTTCATAGGTAAAGACCTATTATTTTAGTATTTAGTTCTCCTCACATATACAAGGTGGATAATTCGTTATTTTCCTTGAAAAATAAATGTTGTTAATAATAATTAATAAATGTTTGATTAAGTTCCCTTTTTATTGTTTTATGTTTATTAAATAATATTATGTTGTATGTTTCAAAATAAAAATCTAATTTTTTTAAATAAAAAAAAAGTACTTATGAAATAAGACTTAGATTTAAGTATTATCAAATTTAAATTCTAAAGAAACGCCTTGTGACATTGAACAAAGCAGGTGTTTTATTCCCTACGAAACATTAACAAAGCACTCAGCCGGTGCCCGCGCTGTGTGTACCGTTAAATTGACATTTCAGCTGTCATGCAGTTATTTTAGGAGGCACTACATACTAAAACAATTTTTTTAATTGGACCATGTACTAATATTCTATAGCATGGTCTGAGTACATACATTTAAGGAAAAGAGTGAATTAAATGCCACCTTGTATATATATATCTCCCTTTCTACGTGAAAATAGAAAGAACGAGTTACGATTCGTACTATATAATAATAATAATAACGCCCAACGATCACATACATAGATCCTGGACCCTAACTAGGATTCCCTGTGTCTAGGGACCCGGGAACTACATCCATGGTCCCACAACACCCAGACTCAAAACAGGTATTTGCGCTTTTTTTTTCTGTGCACAAATACTTGTCCTGTCACGGGAATCGAACCCGCCGCCTCCGGGTTATGATCCGACTTGCTTAACCACCACACCACAGAGGGTGTCAATATATGTCTCTCTCTCTCTCTCTCAACATATCTCTTGTCTCTACAGTAATATAAGTTTAGTTTCGTAAGTTTTACTTGAGTCGTGTGGTCTAAAGCGCACTCGTTTTTATTATTTCAGTGCAACGCAGTCGGTCGCGATAGAAAATGGTTGAATTCCCATTTCCTGTCGGACCACCCGCTACTCGATGTGCAGGCGATGTATGCTGACGTTAGAAAACATCTGTGTCACATATGCGGGAAAGGATACTGTGTAAGATTTATTTATTTATTTATTTATTTATTAAAAGACCAACAGCATTAGGATAATATAGATAGTAATTCGACTGGCCCGATAGCTCAGTTGGTAGTATCCCTGCCTTCTGAACTGCAGGTCGTGGGTTCGATTCCCACCCAGGACAAACATTTGTGTGATGAACATCGATGTTTGTTCTGTGTCTGGGTGTTATATTGTACTCTATGTATGTATTTACAAACAAAAAGTATCCAAGTATTGTATCAGTTATCTGGTTCCCATAGTACAAGCTTTGCTTAGTTTGGGGCTAGATGGCGCTGTGTGAGATGTCCACACATATTTATTTATTTAATTACATAAAAGCAGAATATTAACCCGGCGGCACTCGCTACCGGGTAAAAAATACCACAGGGTACCTAAATTTGGTTGTAGTTTTATTTCTGAGCGATCTGGCAGCCCACGATTCTAGGTACCTTCGAACCGGTAGTTAGCACACCCGCATGCTGCAGGACAGTCGGTTTGCGCGCGGCGTTTGTTGGTGACAGAAGTGTAAACTGAGAATGGGTGATAAATACCCGGTAGCGACGGTCCATGTTACATTGTTTTTCAGTATGTTTACAATTATATTTTTCGTATTAGAGCTATAATAAGAGGGATTTTTGACTGAGGAATAGCAGAATAGAAGAATTCCATCAAGAAGAAGACAGCGAAGAAGAAGAATATAATTTGTCACCATTTATAAATATTAAAATATAGTTTATGCTCAATACCGACTCGAATGACGAAAATACGTCCACCAACGCCAACTTTCCCAGATCGCGCCCGCCTATATCTGTGTCTCACTGTGCAGTATGCGAATGGAAGAAGGACTGGAAAATGAAGACAGTTTGCGAATTGTGCTTCAAAAAATATGCCGCAAGCATACAACCCCAATATGTGGGGTTTGCTATGACAGAGTGAAGTAAGCTTCCTTTTCAGCAAGATATTTAGAACAGAATGTTTGATGTTGATTATCTCGATGTTCGCTTATTATAAAGGTATCATTATTTTTGGTTGTTTTGATAGTGTATTAAGTTTATTTATGATATTGATCGCAATTTTGCATAATTTGTTAGAAATAAAAAAATTACATGGATTTTTTTAAGATTACCGAAGAAAAATTTAATTTTTTGTTGATTTTCTTGGATATGCTTTCATTTGAAATAAATGAACATCACAACTTGCATTTGTCGTTTCATTTGTAGACCATAATGCCAATAATGCAAGTGCATTGTCAAACATTGAAATAAAAACTTCTTTTTTTAAATAACGCCAATTAAATTCTGTGGTATTTATTACCCAGTAGCGAGTATCCATGTTTGTAAATACCTAGCGAGTGCCGCCGGGTTAATGTAGCCAATAATAGGTCTCGATAGTAATACAAGTTTTATAATCAAAGAGACACAGCTCGCACTGCATTACGCATGTTTAAAGAGCGATAATGAGGGTGTGCTAAGGTTGTAGGGTTAGGTGTATGATTATTAGTATTAACGTTTAATTAATTAATAATAGGTAATAAAATATATAAATAAATTAATTAATAAGATGCCATACATTTTCTCTAGCCTCTGTGGTGTGGTGGTTGAGCAGGTCGGCTCATAACCCGGACGCAGCGGGTTCGAGTCCCGGGATAAGTATTTGTACAGAAAATAGCGCAAATACTTGTTCTGTGTCTGAGGGTGGATTCGACCAAACGAGAGTAAATTTTATTCTTAGAATAATTCGCCATTTGTTCGAGAGTAAATCAATTTCACATTTTACAATCTACAATTCTAAGAATAGCAAGTCTATTCGAGTATTATTACTATACTACTGTTTTTGGTGGAATAACAGAGTTATTCCGAGAATATTTTAATTCAAAATAGACAAAGATAAATAAAGACGTCCGACCATGTATTTTGTCATTTATTTTCCTACACTATAATACGACAAAAGCGAGTTGATATGACATAAGCTTGAATACCGTGTCGTTGTAGAACAACAATTGTTAACTGGGTAATAGATTCGTTCATCATTTATTCCGCTATTCGCGTATAGTAATTCTAAGCGTCGCTTAGTATTGCGTGGAAAAACGAAGAATGAATTACTCGAGTATAATATCGTGGAATAGATTTACTCTGGTATAGTTACTCGTGTATAAATCCAAGTTTGGTCGAATCCACCCTGAGTGTTGTTGGACCATGGTCCTCGTAGTTCCTGGGTCCCTAGACACAGGGAATCCTAGTTAGGGTCCAGGATCTATGTATGTGATCGTTGGGCGTTATTATTTTTTTTTTTTTTTGAACAGGCACTGTTGGTCTTATTACTAGATTGTGCTGATGTCTCTGGATGACGTGCGCAGTGCAGTGTCACGCGAACCTCTATACTTTAGAGTTCCGAGTGACACTGCAGCTGATATGGGCAGCCGTGTCGTTTAACATCAGGCGAACGACTAGCTCGTCACGTCATTCCTTAACATAAAAAAAAAGCTTCTGGTAAAGTTGCCACCCCTTTATTAGTAGTATGACTTGACTAGACTAGACTATGACTTAACTTGATGATTTGGCTTGACTTGACACATTATATCACATAAATTAACATGAAAATTAATTAGACACTGGCTACATACACAAAAGTGTGGAGCCAAAAAATTTTTTTTTAACTTCAAATATTTTTTTTTTTATGTTACTGAATGATTTGACGAGCTAGCCGTTCACCTGATGTTAAGCGCCACGGCTGCCCATAACACAACAGTGTTAATCGGAACCACAAAATAGAGTCGAGCAACACTGCACTGCGCACATCATCCTGAGACATCAGCACAGTCTGGTAATAAGATTACTCGACTGTGAGATCAGATCATAAAGTCTCATTTGCCCAGTAATTTCACTAGCTACAGTGCCCTTTAAACCGGAACACAGCAGTGCTTGCGCACTACTGCTTGGCGGCAGAATAACTGGCAAAGCGGTGGTACCTACCTAGACGAACTTTGCAACAAAGTCCTACCACCTAGTATATATGAAAGGAAATTGGTTTTCAGAATAAATATGCAATGGTGAATCACGTCGCTAAGCACATCGCTCCGCGTCCGCCTTCATACCATTGCACGGAATGTCCGAAACGGTTCGAGAACGCAGCTTTACTTCGAGTTCATAAACTCACGCATCGACCGCCGGAGAAAATGTGTACAACGTGCGGGAAAAAGTTTGTCAGCGATGCAAATCTACTGTCACACAAACGGGTGAGTTTGATTTTGTTACCAAGAAGACTGGTCGGATATATCGGATAGTAACCCTTCTGAGCTGTTGGTTGTGGGTTCGATTTCCATTTAAGACAAACGTTTGTGTTATGTATATCGATGTTTGTTCTGTGTTTGGGTGTTATATTGTATTCTATGTATGTATTTACAAACAAAAAGTATTTAAGTATTGTATCAGTTATCTGGTTCCCATAGTAAAGAAATACAGAAAAAAGATTAATTAAATAAACGGTAGTACAAGTTTTGCTTAGTTTACGACTAGATGGCGCTGTATTAAATGTCCAAAAAAAAAATTTATTTATTATTTATTGAAGTAAAACTACTTTACAGGAGTTTTGGCGGGAACACGAAAAAGATTGCGTCACCGCATCGTATTATTTTCCAAAACTTGTGTTATTTTCAGTGTTAGTGCATAAAATTGGTGGCATTCTATTCGTTAAGTGCTGGATTACAGGCGTGAGTGTGGGAAAATGGTATAATGATGGTGAAACGTTTCTTTTCGTGTTGTTTCCAAAACTCCTTAGAAGCTTCAAGTAAAGTTGCCACCACTTTACTAGGAGTACGACTTTGACTAGACCATGACTTGACTATGGCTTGACTTAATGACTTCGACTGTGACTTGACACATATTTGCTAAATATCATTAACTTGATAATTATCAATTACTTGACACTGGCTAAATACACGGAAGTGTGAAGCCAAAACATTTAAAAAAAAAAAAAAAAAAAAAAAAAAAAAAAAAAAAAAAAAAAAAAAAACTACTTTACGCATTCTTGACTTGGGTTGAAAGGTGTTAGTTATCGTAGATTTCCATTGTCAACATAACAAAGTTACTGTATTATTATGTTGGTATGTCCGGTAAAATGACAATTTACAATTATTGTCAAGATGGCGACATTAACATTAAACAAAGTTATACCGGCCGATAGATGGAAGTAAAGAAGTTTTACATCAGTCGTATGGTCTACAGCACACTCGTTTTTTTGTAATGAGTCTAAAATTTAAATTGTTTTTTGTTTTTTTTTTTTATATCTTTTTTTTTGTTTTGGCGGGAAAACGTAAAGGATCGCGTCACCACATTGTATTGCTTTCCATAACTGGTGTTATTTTCAGTGTTAGTGCATAAAATTGGTGGCATTTTATTCGTTAAGTGCTGGACTACATGCATGAGTGTGGGAAAGTGGTATAATGATGGTGAAACATTTCTTTTCGTGTTGTTCCCAAAACTCCATAGAAGCTTCTGGTAAAGATTCCACCACTTTACTAGACTAGAATATATATATATTACTCAACTTGAAAAATTATCAATTATTTGACACTGGTTTAATACACAAAAGTGTAGAGCCATACCAAAACAAAAAATAATAAATTGTTGTGGTGTGCTAGCCCACGAAAAAGTTTACATACCAGTTTAATAGAGAACTTTTCCAGCTAGTTGCTAGGGGCAACGAATGTTGTTGATATAGACTACACATGAGAGAAAATTTTATTTTCCGCATTTTGGTTTTTGTAAATATCTTTTTAATTAATATATCGTATACAAAGTCAATCGGCATATCATTAATTCAGCAAACCCATGGACCTCCTTCTATTACAACAAAAGTGTATCTAACTTCGCTTTACTGGTGACCTGTTTTGAACCGAAAGTCCACGTTTGCAGTAAATGTGTGTGATTTTGATTTTGTTGCTGATTGCGATAATTCTGATACTGATTCACATAAAGATGTCGCTCTCAACCGATAAGAACGAAGATATTTGTCGTGTGGGCGTGCGCATTCCGCCGTTTTGGCCTGAAAAGCCGGCCATTTGGTTCGCGCAGATCGAGGGCCAATTCGCGATATCGAACATTACTACGGACAATACGAAGTTTTTCTACGTTATCGGCCAACTAGACCCGCAGTATGCTTCTGAGGTGGAAGATATAATCATCAACCCGCCCGACACCAACAGGTATGAAAAATTGAAGTCGGAACTTATCAAACGACTGTCCGCGTCACGAGAAAAGAAGGTCAAGCAATTACTTATGCACGCAGAACTTGGAGACCGTAAGCCATCTCAGTTTCTAAGACATTTGCAACATTTGGCTGGACCTGGAGTTCCCGAAGATTTTCTACGTACTATCTGGACCAGTCGCTTACCAAGTAGCACGCAAACGATAATCGCTTCGCAGATGACGTCTTCACTGGAAGCGCTCGCAGATCTCGCTGACCGCATCCATGACGTTGTTTCGCCTACAGCGCACGTAGCATCAACATCAAGTGCCATACCAGGAAGCTCTTTAGAAGCCATGAACCAACAGATTGCTGAACTTACCAAACAAGTGCAAGCTCTAACTGCGCAGGTGAACCGGCATTCACGTGCACCGAATCGTTCAAACAAGAAAACGCGCGGTCGTTCTAGCTCCACACGATCACAGTCGAACTATAGAAAATTTCCTGTGTGCTGGTATCATAGTAAGTTCGGCAATGAAGCAAGTAAGTGCGTAAAACCATGCGACTACCATGCGGGAAACGCGAACAGCAGTCGGTAATGGCGACGACCGATTGCCAAACTTCCGGTCGCCTATTTGTCACGGACGGCGCTACGAAGATGCAGTTTCTCATCGATACTGGCAGTGACGTATGTGTCTTCCCCCGATCGGCACTCAAGGAACGTCGTGAGAAAACAAATTATGAGCTGTGTGCGGCAAACGGTACACCCATTTCTACTTACGGCTACGCTCATTTAGTGCTGAACCTAGGCTTGCGCCGTGACTTTACTTGGCGATTCATCGTAGCGGACGTTACCAAGGCCATAATAGGTGTGGATTTTTTATCATTTTACAACCTCATCGTGGATTGTCGAAATCAACGTTTAATCGACAACACCACAAGCCTTACGTCCCCAGCTTCACCTGCACAGTCAACTGGGAACATTTCATCGGTAAAAGTTATTTCTGGAAATTCCGTATATCATAACATACTAAGCGAATACCCTGAGATTACTCGACCTTCCGGTGTCCACCGTGTTCCGAAGCATAATACCATGCATCATATACAGACTACTGCAGGACCGCCAATAAGCAGCACACCACGAAGACTAGCACCGGATAAATTAAAAATTGCAAAAGACGAGTTTGCAGATATGTTGAGGAACGGAACAGCCAGACCTTCAAAGTCACCATGGTCATCACCACTTCATCTTGCGCCTAAAAAAGATAACGGCTGGCGTCCATGCGGTGACTACAGAATGCTCAACGCTAGAACCGTACCAGACAGCTATCCCATTCGACACATACATGACTTTGCACATTGTCTCTCCGGCTGTCAAGTATACTCGGTTATCGATCTCGTAAAAGCTTATAATCAAATTCCTGTCTGCCCTGAGGATATTCCGAAGACCGCAATCACGACGCCGTTTGGTTTATACGAATTTCCGTTCATGACGTTCGGACTACGTAATGCCAGCCAAACGTTTCAACGATTTGTGGACGAGATGCTTAGGGGCCTTGAAGAGTTCTGCTTCCCGTTTCTGGACGATTTTTTGATCTTCTCACCTGATCAAGAATCACACAAGAAGCACCTTCATCTGCTCTTCAACAGACTAAAGGAATACGGCATGGTTATCAACACGAACAAGTGCATATTCGGTGTATCAGAGGTAACGTTTTTAGGACACAGCATCTCAGCAGCTGGCACTAAGCCGTTACCATCGAAGGTAGAAGCAGTTGCGAATTACCCTCCACCGAAAACCGTTAGAGAACTGCGAAGATTCCTAGGAATGGTGAACTTTTACAGAAGGTTTATTCCTGACGCAGCGCGGCATCAAGCGCCTCTGAATGCACTGCTCACAGGATCAGTTAAAGGTTCACATCCCGTGCATTTATCAGAAGAAGCTACTAAAGCATTCATCGCCTGCAAGGAAAGTCTCTGCCAAGCAGCACTACTTGCTCATCCAGACTGCCAAGCGAAGCTCGCTATAGTCACTGATGCTTCAGACACAGCAATGGGCGCAGCTTTACAACAGCATAAAGACGGCCTGTGGGAACCTTTAGCATTTTTCTCTCGAAAACTTTCGCCATGTCAACAGAAATACTCGCCTTATGACAGGGAACTTCTCGCCATCTACGAAGCAATAAAATACTTTCGTCACATGGTGGAGGCGAGAGCCTTTATTATTTACACTGACCATAAGCCCATAACTTTCGCATTTCATTCACGAAAAGAAAAGTGCTCACCAAGACAGTTCAGACATCTGGATTTTATTTCACAGTTTTCTACAGATATCAGGCATATTTCAGGAAAGGATAACGTTGTGGCTGACAGTTTATCACGCATCGAAGAGATTACTCAGCCCATCGATCTATCCAAGCTTGCTCAAGCACAAAGCACAGATCCTGAACTAGAACAACTTTTGGATAGCGATACTTCTCTGCGCTTGACAAAAATCAAACTGCCTGGATCTCACACAGAAATCTATTGTGACAAGAGCAGCAATGTGGCCAGACCTTATGTGACCAAAGACATGCGACGGCAAGTGTTCGAAAACTTGCATTCTTTTAGCCACCCTGGCATAAATGCGACGACGAAACTGATATCGGAACGCTATGTATGGCCTAGTATGCGAAAAGATTGTAGAGAGTGGACTCGTTCCTGCCTAGCATGCCAACGATCAAAAATAACACGTCATGTCTCATCTCCATTAGCATCATTCAACTTACCTCGAGCCAGATTCATGAAAATCCACATAGATTTGATCGGACCTTTACCTCTTTCACAGGGGTATCGTTACTGTCTCACATGTGTAGATCGCTTCACACGATGGCCCGAGGCTATACCATTACAGGAGATAACAGCTGAAACAGTGGCAAAAGCTTTAGTTCACGGATGGATATCCAGATTCGGCTGCCCTGAAGATATCGTCACTGATCGTGGTCGACAGTTTGAATCAGAACTTTTTAAGCATCTGTCCCACATCATCGGATTTCAACGCAGACGAACTACAGCCTACCATCCAGCATGCAATGGACTTGTCGAAAGATTCCACAGACAGCTTAAAGCCGCTATTACATGTCATGCGACCAGCAGCTGGCTTGAAACACTTCCACTTGTACTACTGGGAATCCGGGCGGCATTTAAGGAAGACTTACAAGCGACTCCAGCTGAACTCGTATATGGAGAGACACTACGACTCCCAGGTGACATTTTTTGTCAATCGGCTGATGGTACAGAGGACTTGACAGTATACACTGAAAGACTGCGCACATTCGCCAAAAATTTGTTGCCATTACCAACTTCTCACCATGGGAATAACCGCTCCATATTCATTTTCAAAGATTTAGCAACAGCATCCCACGTCTTTCTAAGAGATGACACCTCGCACCCATCTTTTCAAGCAGCTTATACAGGCCCACATGAGGTGATAAAACGAGGGGATAAAGTTTTCAAGCTCCGCATAAAAGGCAAAGAAGTCACTGTATCAGTCGACCGCATTAAACCTGCCTACATACTTCGTGAGTTGGACCATTCTCCCGCCGTGGCAGCACCTGAGACCCGAGACGCTCCAGTGACCACCACTCGATCAGGACGAACAGTGCGTTTTCCAGAATATTATCGCCCGTAGGACGGTCTCTGGAGGGGGGTGATGTGGTGTGCTAGCCCACGAAAAAGTTTACATACCAGTTTAATAGAGAACTTTTCCAGCTAGTTGCTAGGGGCAACGAATGTTGTTGATATAGACTACACATGAGAGAAAATTTTATTTTCCGCATTTTGGTTTTTGTAAATATCTTTTTAATTAATATATCGTATACAAAGTCAATCGGCATATCATTAATTCAGCAAACCCATGGACCTCCTTCTATTACAACAAAAGTGTATCTAACTTCGCTTTATTGTTTTATTTTTTCTAGATCCACGTCGGCGACCGTCGATACAAATGTCACCTCTGCGGCAAAGGGTTCCTTCACCCGGGTTCAGTGAAGGAACATATCAAAGGGGTCCACCAGAAGATACGACGCAAACCACAAAAGAGGAATTCGAAGAAAGTGGTGACGGAGACACTGGAGTATCCTGAAGTAGGATGCGAAGTAATCTGGGAGGATGTGTCCTCGGAATATTTAGAGATAGCTTAGCTTCCGTGTACAATATTGCCTTTAAACCAGAAGCCGGTTTTATAAAATAAATTTTGATAGAAATAAAAAATGTTATTCTGACAGCCCCTGTGGTGTGGTGTTTGAGCAGGTCGGCTCATAGCCCCGGAGGCATATGTTTGTTTTTTTTGCTCCACACTTTTGTGTATTTAGCCAGTGTCAAGTAATTGATAATTTCTCAAGTTAATTAATATTATATAATAATTGTGTTAAGTCCAGTCTATATCCACGTCATCAAGTCAAGTCAAGTCATACTCCTAGTAAAGTGGTGGCAACTTTACTTGAAGCTTCTATGGAGTTTTAGAAATAATACGAAAAGAAACGTTTCACCATCATTATACCACTTTCCCACACTCACGCCTGTAATCCAGCACTCAAGAATAAGATGCCACCAATTTTATGCACTAACACTGAAAATAACACAAGTTTTGGAAAATAATACAATACGGTGATGCGATCTTTTTCGTTTTTCCTCCAAAAACTACTAGAGATGACCTACGTAAGCAATTTCTTTTTGTTTCCTTATTATAATGCTAAATTATGAAATTAGCAAGAAGAAATAGGAAAAATAATTACGAAGTATTTTTTATTACCGTTATTGTGTAGTTTTTAAGGAAATATTTGTAAATATTTACAAACATCTTGAAACGCCACATTAAAATTCTTATTACCAAGTTGTCACAGTGAGCGGTCTTATCGCTCATAGATAAGTTTGTAATTTGTTGAAAAGATAATAAGTATGTATAATTAGTTACTTTAAATTAAAATTAACTTTAGTTTTTCTTTGTGTAAATAAAATTGAATTATGTAACTATTCAGTCGTTTTTTTTCTGAATAAATAGCTTATTATTTAGCCCAATTTGAGGTTTCGCTTCATAATCAAACGGAATAAGCTGGGTTTCTGTAAGAACCTTTGTGATTCCAAATGTGGTTTCAAAAGTCGTAAGGTCACGAAAATCTGTTTTTGTGAAATATTTCACTTTCCCCTCTAATCGATTCTGCGTGGAAACGAAAATTGTCACACTATATATAATATAATAAAAATAATATTATAAAGGCGAAACTTTGTATGTTTGTTACTTCTTCACGCTCTAACGGCTGAATGGATTTGGATAAAATTTGGTGCCAAGATAGCTTATACGCTGGATTAACATACGCTACATTATATTTCGGAAATTGAAATTGTCCCGTGGGATGAGCAAATAATTAAAATACGTTTTATTTACGGGAGAAACTGCGGGGCGCAACTAGTAGATCATAAAATTCTCTACATTTTTTTTCTGAAGACATTTCTTATTTGCTCGTTTGCGTCGTACGGGGTAGCTAGCCACCCCGACGTCCCGCAGGTAGGTTACTCAGGGGTGAGAAATGATAGACCTTCTTGTTATACAGCCGCACTGCCTGCACTGGGTTTATTAGGGGAAAAAAATAGTCACTGGCCTTGCACCCGCGGCCTAGTAGTAGGTAGATGTAAGGCCCTAATGTGGCATCCGCCTTCCCGTTAAATTGAGTAGCTTCCAGGACACTTTCGCCTTCCCGTTAAATTGGGTAGCTTTCAGGTTCGTTGCTCAATGTGTCTTCCGTGGGGTAGAATCCTGTAAGAGAGGTGTTAAGCTCTTTACATGGGCTAACCATTCTGCCAAGCCTTTATGACAACGGTCGCGCGAGTACGAGCATCGCCCAGTGACTGCGGTAGTAAAAATAATTAAATAACTAAGTTAGCCGGGTGAAGTTGGAAAGCGAGGCAGAACAGCTTTACAGTTGGAATAGGCGCAGAGAACACGAATAGCGTAACTAGAAAATTGGCAACTCACCCTAGAGGGATTCCTAGACACACCTGCGTAATATTTTAGGTATATTATGTCAATCTGAGCGGCATGACCGCGCTCTGGGCTAGCGAAATGCGTTCTGTCGGTGCGCAAGCTAGAATTGTATCCGTGCCTTCCACCGAGACAGGTTTTTGAGTTCAGGGCCCGTGCCGATCGTTCGAGCGCAGGAGATGTTCAAGGAACCATTTTCTGAGTGCACTTAAAACATGGCGCGGCGCGGGTTCCGCTTTATTAAAATACTTGAATATTTAAATGTTTTTGTTTAATTTAGAATTTTATTTAATAGGAGTAATAAATTAATATAGGATAAGTGCTATGCGCTAGCCGCAACGTTACATGTTTTTGGTATAGTATGAACACGAGAGGTAAATACAAAAAAATGTGTGGACCTCTCACACAGCGCCATCTAGCCCCAAACTAAACAAAGCTTGTACTATGGGAACCAGATAACTGATACAATGCTTAGATACTTTTTGTTTGTAAATACATACACAGAATATAACACCCAGACACAGTACAAACATCGATGTTCATCACATAAATGTTTGTCCTGGGTGGGAATCGAACCTAAAACCTCCAGTTCAGATCTTGTTGTCCACAAATATTTTCATTTTTATTTAGCACTAATTGCGCCACGTGGTTTCACCTGCAGATAAAAGTATCCGATGTGTTAATCTACCGTATAGGCTATCTTCATTCCAAGATTCATTAAAATCCATTCGGTAGTTGTTGCGAGAAAGAGTGACAAGAAATTATAAATCACACTGGTCTGTGTCGCATACTTGTTCTGAGTCTGGGTGTTGTGGGACCATGGTCCTCGTAGTTCCTGGGTCCCTAGACACCGGGAATCCTAGTTAGGGTCCAGGATCTATGTATGTGATCGTTGGGCGTTATTATTATTATACTCTAAAGTTAAACGAAAAATCAGAAGAGTATCGCCATACTTTAAGTTTACTTTAGTTTTAGAGAATGCGACACAGAATCGATTCAGAATCCTTTAAATTTTATCAGACTCGACACCACTATCACACTAATATTATAAAGGCGAAAGTTAGTATGTGTGCTTATGTGTATGTTTGTTACTCCTTCACGCTCAAACGGCTCAATGGATTTGGATGAAATTCGGTACCAAGATAGCTTATACGCTAGATTAACATATAGGCTGCATTTTATTTCGGAAAAGTGATATTTTCCCGTGGGATGAGTAAATAATTAATATACTTTTTAGTATAAGTTAAGTTCAGGCTCTATGAGTAGATGGAGCCTGAACCTCTTCTTACTTGATGCTACCCTAAGTAGTACTTTCTTCATAAGAAAAAGGTACTAGGGTAGCATAAGTTAAGAGGGAGTTCATGCTCTATGAGTGGATGGAGCCTCAACCTCTTCTTACTTGATGCTACCCTAGTACTTTACTAGTACTTTTTTCATTAGAAAATGGTACTAGGGTAGCATCAGTTAAGGGGGAGTTCAGGCTGTACGAGTAGATGGAGCTTGAACCTCTTCTTACTTGATGCTACCTTAGTACTTTCTTCATTAGAAAAAGGTACTAGGGATGCATAAGTTAAGAGGGAGTTCATGCTCTATGAGTGGATGGAGCTTGAACCTCTTACTTGATGCTACCCTAGTACTTTCTTCATTAGAAAAAGGTACTAGGGTAGCATAAGTTAAGAGGGACTTCAGGCTGTACGAGTAGATGGAGCTTGAGCCTCTTCTTACTAGATGCTACCCTAGTACTTTTTTCATTAGAAAATGGTACTAGAGTAGCATAAGTTAAGAGGGACTTCAGGCTGTACGAGTAGATGGAGCTTGAGCCTCTTCTTACTAGATGCTACCCTAGTACATTTTTCATTAGAAAAAGGTACTAGAGTAGCATAAGTTAAGAGGGAGTTCATGCTCTATGAGTGGATGGAGCCTCAACCTCTTCTTACTTGATGCTACCCTAGTACTTTACTAGTACTTTTTTCATTAGAAAATGGTACTAGGGTAGCATCAGTTAAGGGGGAGTTCAGGCTGTACGAGTAGATGGAGCTTGAACCTCTTCTTACTTGATGCTACCTTAGTACTTTCTTCATTAGAAAAAGGTACTAGGGATGCATAAGTTAAGAGGGAGTTCAGGCTCTACGAGTAGATGGAGCCTGAACCTCCTGTTACTTTGTGCTACCCTAGTACTTTACTAGTACTTTCTTCATTAGAAAAGGTACTAGGGTAGCATAAGTTAAGAGGGAGTTCAGGCTCTACGAGTAGATGGAGGAGCTTGAGCCTCTTCTTACTTGACGCTACCCTAGTACTTCATTGGCAAAAGGTTGGTACTAGGGTAGCATAAGTTAAGAGGGAGTTCAGGCTGTACGAGTACATGGAGCTTGAGCCTCTTTTTACTTGATGCTACCCTAGTACTTTCTTCATTAGAAAAAGGTACTAGGGTAGCATAAGTTAGGAGGTAGTTCAGGCTCCACGGGTAGATGGAGCCTAAACCTCTTCTTACTTGATGCTACCTTAGTACTTTCTTCATTAGAAAAAGGTACTAGGGATGCATAAGTTAAGGGGGAGTTCATGCTCTATGAGTGGATGGAGCTTGAACCTCTTCTTACTCGATACTACCCTAGTACTTTCTTCATTAGAAAATGGTACTAGGGTAGCATAAGTTAAAGGGAGTTCAGGCTCTACGAGTAGATGGAGCCTGAACCTCCTGTTACTTGATGCTACCCTAGTACTTTCAAGAAAAAGGTACTAGGGTAGCATAAGTTAAGAGGGAGTTCAGGCTCTACGAGTAGATGAAGCCTGAACCTCCTGTTACTTTATGCTACTCTAGTACTTTACTAGTACTTTCTTCATTAGAAAAGGTACTAGGGTAGCATAAGTTAAGGGGAGTTCAGGCTCTACGAGTAGATGGAGAAGCTTGAGCCTCTTCTTACTTGATGCTACCCTAATACTTTCTTCATAAGAAAAAGGTACTAAGGTAGCATAAGTTAAGAAGTTCATGCTCTATGAGTGGATGGAGCCTCAACCTCTTCTTACTTCTAGTACTTTACTAGTACTTTCTTCATTAGAAAAAGGTACTAGGGTAGCATTAGTTAAGAGGGAGTTCAGGCTCTACCAGTAGATGGAGCTTGAACCTCTTCTTACTTGATGCTACCCTAGTACTTTCAAGAAAAAGGTACTAGGGTAGCATAAGTTAAGAGGGAGTTCAGGCTCTACGAGTAGATGAAGCCTGAACCTCCTGTTACTTTATGCTACTCTAGTACTTTACTAGTACTTTCTTCATTAGAAAAAGGTACTAGGGTAGCATAACTTAAGAGGGAGTTCATGCTCTATGAGTGGATGGAGCCTCAAACTCTTCTTCTTCCTTGGTACATGTGGATAATGAATGAGGTCAACTATATGTACTAGACGAATCTAAAATGCTGAAACAAAACAAAAGAATACTATATTTACAACAAGTAATAATATTGATCATGAAATAATAAATAATCTAAAACTAATAACTATTTGTTGTGACGTGTCAAGTGAATGGCGAAAAGTTAAAGAGGTGAAAAATAAAATTGAATAAAAAATGTGTGGCGTTCGGAACGCATCTTTGCTGTGCTTGAACGCACGATTTTGACGTTAACTGTCAAAATACACCCACGGAAAAACTCCACAGTATATCTCTGAGGCGACAGAAAAAGAAACTCAGTTATAATGCACAACAAAATTTTAATAGGTAACTAAAAAATAACAAATGCGACCAAACCAAACTTATAATTTAACATTCAATAAAAAACATGGAATTTTATACAAAATTAGGTACCAGCCCCTTGTAAATATAATAATAATAACGCCAAACTATCACATACATAGATCCTGGACCCTAACTAGGATTCCCTGTGTCTAGGGACCCAGGAACTACGAGGACCATGCTCCCACAACACGCAGACACAGAACAAGTATTAGCGCGTTTTTTCGTGCACAAATACTTGTCCTGTCACGGGAATCGAACCCGCACCTCTGGGTTATGAGCCGACCTGCTCAACCACCACACCACAGAGGCTGTCAATATAATTATTACTACACCAATGCCATCCAAACTGGACAATCTTAATACAGAGAGTAATTTTATCACCTCTATACTTTACAACAAGGTTTTTTAGGCACATCTCCATTTTTCACCCCCGGAGATCCATCTCGCTTGTCCCCGCAACATCCTCCATCTCTCCGTCCCTTTCCCGCAAGCGGTCTGTCCCGCTCATCCCAAACAACGACGCCATCGCATTGGCATATACGTTTCGGGTTCTGGAATATTCCCGCGGAGCGAGCTATGATACCGCACGCAATCCTGTGTAACACATAATGATTCTTTTTTTTTTATGTTAAGGAATGACGAGTCGAGCTAGCCGTTCACCTGATGTTAAACGACACGGCTGCCCATATCAGCTGCAGTGTCACTCGGAACTCTAAAGTATAGAGGTTCGCGTGACTGCACTGCGCACGTCATCCAGAGACATCAGCACAATCTAGTAATAAGATTACTAAACTGTGAGATCAGATCATAAAGTCTGATTTGCCCAGTAATTTCACTAGCTACAGTGCCCTTCAAAAACACAGCAGTGCTTGCACACTACTGCTTGGCGGCAGAATAACTGGCAAAGCGGTGGTACCTACCTAGACGAACTTTGCAGTAAAGTCCTACCACCTAGTAACTTAACTTCAATAAAAAGGTAGTGGGGAGTTTTGGCGGGAAAACGAAAAAGATCGCGTCACCGCATTGTATTATTTTTCAAAACTAGTGTTATTTTCAGTGTTAGTGCATAAAATTGGTGGCATTTTATGCGTAAGTGCTGGATTACAGGCATGAGTGTGAGAAAATGGTATAATGATGGTGAAACGTTTCTTTTCGTGTTGTTTCCAAAACTCCATAGAAGCTTCTGGTAAAGTTGCCACCACTTTACTAGGAGTATGACTTGACTTGACTAGACTATGACTTGACTTGATGACTTGGACTGTGACACATACAACATACATTATGTGTAATATAAATTAACTTGACACTGGCTAAATACACAAAAGAGCCACAAACAGGTAGTGAAAGTACTCTTGTACTCTCAAGTACTTTTGTACTCACGGTGGTCCACTGTCGCCATCTATAGTGGAGTTGGCGGAGGAGCCCCGCCCGAAGTCGTCAGGCCGCTCCGTGATAGCGACCGCCCGACCAATTATATCCGATATCTGGAAACGAACGGATTCATAGAACGCGTGAAACTAGGTGGCAGCACATTTCTGAAAAGTTCGTCTAGGTAAATAAAGAAAACACATTTCAAGGGATGATATCGAAAAGGGTTTAACTGTCAAATTGACAGTTTCGAGAAAATTGACTTTAAACTTCACCGGCTTAATTTTTTTTTTATGTTTTGTCTCCACACGTTTGTGTATTTAGCCAGTGTCAAGTAGTTGATAATTTATCAAGTTAATGATATTTCACGCAAATATGTGTCAAGTCATAGTTAAGTCAAAGTCATACTCCTAGTAAAGTGGTGGCAACTTTAATTGAAGCTTCTATGGAGTTTTGGAAACAACACGAAAAGAAACGTTTCACCATCATTATACCATTTTCCCACACTCACGCCTGTAATCCAGCACTTAACGAATAGAATGTCACCAATTATATGCAGTAACACTGAAAATAACACAAGTTTTGGAAAATAATACGATGCGGTGACGCAATCTTTTTCGCGTTCCCGCCAAAACCAGCTTCAGTTTAATGTAAAGTACTCATTAAGTAATAGAAAAGGTTTATGTAGGTTTCAGTTGCTTGAAAATATGTTTTTTGAATTGTAGAATTTTTGTACGGTTATGTGATGTCAAAGTCTTATTTTGTCAGTCAAAATGCCACAGTAAAATGGTGGATATTTTACTGAAGGCTCTAGGAAGCCTTGAAGAGAGAACGAAAAGGCATGGTTTTAAAACTTGGAACCATTTGCCAACACTAGTGCATGTTCACGAACACTTAACGGATAATAATCCGCCCTTATTACACATTAAAATTCCAAAATACACGGGTTATGGAAAAAAATTCAAAATGCAAAACCACCATTTTCAGATCCTTATCAACGAATCGTACCTAATATAATTGAAGGGATGAGAACAAAAAGGGTTTAACTGATTTTTTTCACAAAACGACTTATGGGTATCGTTGGATTCGGCGTGAAATTATCTACAATAATACATTCTCAAAATACCGAAATGAGGCTTAAATCTCGAGATTTTGAGTCTAAAAACGGTTTTTCTGTCACAGGAATACAGTTCGCTTAGCATAAAAACATTATTATATTTACTATATTATATTATATTTTTACAGTAATTGTATGAATTAGTACTATATGCAGTATTTTAAAATAAAACTAAAACATTTTCAAGCAACTGAAACTTACATAAACCTTTTCTTTACCTTATAAGCACTCTACATTAGAATGACGCCGTTGACGTTTAAAGTCAATTTTTTCGAAACTGTCTATTTGACAGTTAAACCCTTTTTATTCACAACCCTTCAATTTTAACTTTTGCAATAAATCTTTTGACTTTGACTATAAGACGTTACACGTCAAAAGAACACTAACAACTTACCTTCAGAACATTGTCAACGATCCTAAACGTAGCGCGTCCATTTTCGTCCGCCGTTATGTTCCCCAAGTCCCCCGCGTGTCGCGCCTCGCGTGCGTCCCCAGGCCCTCCGTGGGGACTGTTGTCCGGGTTGTAGTGGGAACCTATCGACTTGCAACCCTGGAGTAATAAATAAAAAAAAATAATAATACCCAACAATCACATACATGTGTACAGTGTGGTGGTTGAGCAGGTCAGCTCATATCCCAAAGGCGGCGGGTTCGATTCCCGCGGCAGGACAAGTATTTGTGCACAGAAAATAAAAGCGCAAATACTTGTTCTGAGTCTGGGTGTTATGAGACCATGGTCTTCGTAGTCCCTGGGTCCCTAGACACAAGGAATCCCAGATAGGGTCCAGGATCTATGTATGTGATCAAAGGGCGTTTATTATTTATTTATTCTGTGTTAAAGATACCTTGTTAAAAGCTATGTACCTCGCTCAAATCACCGTCGCTTCGCACATGTAGTCCATGGTTTCCAGGAGGCAATGCGTCCACGCTGCCATCAGCGATCAGGGCTCCGTTTCCAACTTGCTGGAACCGAATGATGCCCATTGCCGAGCCGAAGCTGCCTTGGCTGGATACCATAGCCACCGCAGACTGGGTTTCTGTAATTTATAAAATTACATAACAGTATATTTTTTTTAAATATTACAGTATCTTCTAAAGGAAAACGAAAAGAACGAGTGTGCTTTAGACCACACGCCTGAAGTAAAACTTCTTTAGCTCCATCTATCGGTCGGTATAACTTTGTTTAATGTTAATGTCGCCATCTTGACAATTGTAAATTGTCATTTTACCGGACATACCAACAGATGTGGTCGGGATAATAAACATTTGCCATAATAAGTTCCATCAAAATCGGTCCGTTAGTTTTTGCGTGATGGTGTTTCAAAGGGACAGACAGAAGAGTTCTAAAAATGTTCTAGATGGCGCTGTTTGGTTTTGTCAATGATAATGCATAGTTCCTATGGAATTCGAGGTATTTTGTATGAAGTTCGGAATCACAGTTATGATATTTTCTATATGGTCAGCGCTATTAGGAAAAAATCTACATGTAATCCATACTGAATTCATTCCAAAGCGCATATGATCTCAAATTTATTATATGTATAGATAATATGGGCCTTAGCCAAACATGGTTAGATTGTAATATCATTAGAGTGTCCATAATAGGTATAGTAACTTTAAGAAAAGGAAAATAAAGCACAGACCTCCGAACCCCTGTAGTACAGCTCGTCTCCCTGAGCTTTTAGCCACTATATCCAACACGAGTTGATTTGGCAATGTTGTCTCCACCATAATCGCTCCATCTTTAAACACTGCCTGTTGGACTCCATCTTGAGATGTTAACTCATTGAGTGTCCTGTTAACAGCTTTCTTATCTGGCTTCGGACCGAAGTCAACCAAAACCTCTAACTGGAATTAAGTAATATAATAATAATATTATAATATGTGTGGACATCTCACACAATGCCATCTAGCCCCAAACTAAGCAAAGCTTGTACTATGGGAACCGGATAACTGATACAATACTTAGATACTTTTTGTTTGTAAATACATACATATAATACAATATAGCACCCAGACACAGAACAAACACCTATGTTCATCACACAAATGTTTGTCCTGGGTGGGAATCAAACCCACAACCCACAATTCAGAAGGCAGGGTTACTACCAACTGAGCTATCAGGCCAGTCAAGTATCTTGAATTTATTAATTTGCACCAAGTTTTTTTTATTAACTTAACTTTTTTGTTTGTATTGACTCTGTGGTGTGGTGGTTGAGCAGGTTGGTAGCTTGGAGGCAGCGGGTTCGATTCCCGCGGCACGACAAGTATTTGTGCACCGACTAAAAAGTGCAAATACTTGTTCTGAGTCTGGGTGTTGTGGGAGCATGGTCCTTGTAGTTCCTGAGTCCCTAGACACAGGGAATCTTAGTCAGGGTCCAGGATCTATGTATGTGTGCGTTGTTGTAGGACCATGGTCCTCATAGTTCCTGGGTCCCTATGTATGTGATCGTTGGGTTATACTAAACTCCATCAAAACTTCAGAATAAAAAGATGAGATTAAAATGTGCTTAAACATTATATTATACGTTAATAACAAGTAAAATATTTAGCTACTGTTAGTTTCTTCATAAATAAATAGCACACGTCTATACGTGCTGAATTTATGGGTCTGGTGTAAGTGTAAAAAACCGTCCGGTATTTTTTTGGGGGAAATACAAATAGAAGCAATGAAACAAACAAAACAATACAGCAGATTTGCTGTAGGTTACATTACAGCAACCATGAAGATGACTAACCAGCTTTGTGTAATAACTACCAAATTATTACATGATTAGGTACGTAATATAAAGTTGAAATAATTGAAGTAACAAAAATCATACCAAACTACCGTTTATTATAATATATAAAAAGAATGAAATACTCAGTAGTCACAGTACCTTAGATGTTATCATTTCATACGTGAATACACACAATTTATTGTTTAATATTTATAAGGGCAAATTATTAAACCCTTTTATTATTTTATTGGTCCGAAACACAGAACACTATGTCCGAAATCAATCAGAAATAAAGCACAACATGACAACACCACAGATTCACAACACAATAACCCAAAGAGTATCTAATATTTTTTGTTTTTGTTTTGTCTCCACACTTTTGTGACACTGGCTAAATAGCCAGTGAGAATTTTATACAAATATGTGTCAAGTTATACTCCTAGTAAATTGGTATCTATTCTAAGGCTGGTATTACTGAACTACGCTCTGTCATGAATCTCTACTCAAGACGAGATTTCATCCAGAAAATGATCGATTTGTTTGTGAAATCTCGACTTTAGCACTGATCGGAGACTGAGTATCGTTCTGTAATACGGGCCTGGCTGGCTGGCTGGATGTACAAGATTGGCTTTCGTCCTCTTTCCCTTATTTATTATATATTTAATTCGAGGTTACCCTTGGTATTGGACCAACCGGTTTGGTTTCAACCGGGAATGTTCGAGAACCTTTGAATGTACGTGTGCACTTAAGACTTAAATAGGTCTATTGTGTAGGGAGAGGGGAAAAGCTTCCCTATATATTTATCTCCCTTCCCTTTGCCCATGGACAAGTTTAGGGCGTTAAACTAATAGACAGTAGTGCGTGTGTAGTAGATTAAATAATTGTACGGATTCAGAGTAGGGAATTAATGAAAAAATTCAATTTTGAATTTTGTTTTACTAGATTGGCTTGCGTTGACCACACAAAGCTGTGGTACCTCTATGGTAGCTATACAAGTCTACATACAATCTTGTTACATGTGCCGTCACAAGCCATGCCTTCATTGTAGATGTAGCCTCTCGGTAGAGCGTAACTATATTCTTTGCACTAGGCTGTCGTAAGTACAACATAAAATAAAACACCACAATAATCTATATTTACGCCATCAATTTATTGATACTTAAATAATTCACTGAAACATTACAGTATGTATTCTAATGAAGCATACCAGTCGTAAAAATTAATGTACATAATCAGTTCTTACTTCTTAGTAGTCATATGTTATCAATATATAATATAAGCTTAACTTCCACATTAGATCAAATGGATGTCACGGTAAAATTTGACATTGACATTTAAATTCTAAACAAATGACATGGGAACAGACAGTATAAGATCATGAAAAGAACCCAAAAATAAATTAAAAACGAGTGTGCTTTAGACCACACGACTGAAGTTAAACTTCTTTAGCTTCATCTCTCTTGCCCCTACAGTAATATAGGAAACGTAACTTTTCCTTTCTATCTTAACGTAAAAAAATAATATAAGTATAATTATCTCCCTCTCAACTTCCGTTTGCATCACCAGCTTACCAAGCGCACATAAAGAAGTTTTACTTCAAAATAGTTCATCGGTACCTATGCAAGCAGCGTCATAAGTACTTCACAAGCACAGCGCCTCTGGCGGCAAATGTACGTAACTAAATATTAAATAAAATTAATATTTTACGATATCGAATATACAGTAAAGTATATTCGAATGAACTCGTGCTAGTGGTACAGTAAATAAAAAAATTAAAACTAAATAAATAAGTAACATACAATATATATGTATAGATAGTAACAATTATTTTTTTTGTTTTGGCTCCACTTTAGTGTGTTTAGCCAGTATCAAGTAATTGATAATTTTTCAAGTTAATTAATATTATGTATATATGTGTGAAGTCAAGTCACAGTCCAAATCATCAAGTCAAGTCAAACTCTTAGTAAAATAGTGGCAGGTTTACCAGAAGTTTTATTTAATTTTGGAATCAACACGAAAAGAAACATTTCCCTTCATTATACCACTTTTCCATACTCACGCCTGTAATACAGCACTTAACAGCCTCTGTAGTGTGGTAGTTGATCGGCTCATAACCCGGAGGTGGCGGGTTCGATCCCCGTGACAGAACAAGTATTTGTGCACTGAAGAAAAGCGCAAATACTTGTTCTGTGTTTGGGTGTTGTGGAACTATTGGTCCTTGTAGTTCCCGGGTCTCTAAACACAGGGAATCCTAGTTAGGGTCCAGGTCCAGGGTCTATGTATGTGATTAACGAATAAAATCCCACCAATTTTATGCTCGAACACTGACAATAGCTCTGGTTTAGAAAAATAATAAAATGCGGTAACGGTTTCGTTTTCCCGCCTAAACTCTCCATAATAATCATTTTCTACATATTCCGACATTTTGAGAAGTTGACTAAAGTGTGTTCAAAATTTTACCGTAACATCAGATTTAAAAAAAAAACTTACCGCCTCGATACTACCGATCAGTGCTCAAGCAGATTTCATTCATAAATTGACCAATTAGCGAATGAAATCCCTGCTTGAGCAACGATCGATGACTGAGCATCGTTCTGTAATACGGACCTTAAAGCGGTCAAGTCATACACATTACTGTCATAATATTATATTGTTTCCATAAATAGTGTCATAAAAGACGGGGCAAAACACCAACCGAAGAAATAGATTAGAAAAAAACAATGTTGCCCACTCTGAGAATAAAGTTGTATTTTGACAAATAAAATTTAATTTTTAAGTTTAATGTACATTTATTCGACTTTTTAAAATGCAGTGCATTTTTTTATTCAAAGGTAGATTAACTGCAAAGGAAAAAGAACCCTTAAGATAATCATTTTTACCCCATCCTGTACCCAAAAGGGAGAAGATGAAGTACTTCCTCTCTATTTAATCGTTAAAAACAGTCTTACGCACGGAAAATTGTGTACGTTTTATCCTTATTTAGGTGGATCACATAAGAGAAGCGAGTACTTTATCTTCCCTATTTTATAGACATTTATGATTTTATATTATCGTTTGACTTCACTTGATGTTAAGGCAAAGAGTAACAACACTAGGATCACATAAGACTGGATCAGGTAGGATTGGATCAGATAGACTGGATCACTTAAGACCGTATCATATAGAGTATAATTTTATTTTCAATCGACAGAGGACTCTCGATCCTCATCCTTGGTGCAAACGTGGAAAATTATGACGGGAATCGAACCCAGGACCATACACGATCCCATGCCATAGAAACACCACGCGTACCCGCCTGTGACGTCACGAATCAGACCTGCACAGAAAAAAATATCAATAAGATTTAACAAAAGCGTCAAAATATTAAAAGGATAAGCAGCGACCAAATTTTGCGTTTTGAGGATTTCGGTACCCCCTTAAGTTAATAGACCGGTACCTCTGTATTCAAAATATAGAGAGAAACATAATTGACAAACGCAAAACGTAAAAAACGGCCTTCAGACTTATATGGTTTTCTGATAGAAGCCATTGTCAGAACTGGACCAAATTTGGACTACAAGAAGGGCGCGTGCGCTACCAAAAAAATAAATAAAAAAGAACCATCAAAATCGCTTCACACAGTCGAAAGTTCTGAGGTAACATAAATAAAAATAAAACAAAATAGAATATAAATTGGCCTGTAACCCTGCGACGGCAATAAATTAATTTGAATTTGAAAAAAAAAACAGTCAAATTTTGTATCTCCTGCTTTTTTTGAAATCGGTTGCAAACACAAAATTACTATAATCATCAAATTTAAAGAAATCTCTGCTTGAGCACCGATCGATGACTGAGCATCGTTCTGTAATACGGACCTACGTCTATAATTATTCCGCCATACAATGGTATCCTTTTTACTGACACTGACACGCTTGACGGGTATGAAAAATGTCATGCAAGTGTATTTTTTCCCTGCTCTGTGACAGGGTGCACATTAGTTTGTTTTTCTTTAATCTGTGATAAGGCGGGTCAACATACCAGCGGTGGGCGGTACAGAGACAGCGGCGAGACTCTGGAACATTCGCACCAGGCCGTACGAGGACGCTATGCGAGCGGTGCCGAATGCGTCTGCTAGTAGTACGGGCACTAAAAGGAACCAACATCCAAGGCATAGCCCGTACGCACCTGTGACATAAAGATAATAAGTTAGACGTCCGTTTGTACTAAAGTTTTTTGTTTTGGCTCCACGCTTTTGTGTATTTAGCCAGTGTCAAGTAATTGATAATTTATCAAGTTAATGTTTCACGCAGATATGTCTCAAATAACAGTCCAAATCATCAAGTCTAAGTCATGCTCATAGTAAAAAGGTGGCAGCTTTACTAGAAGCTTCTATGGAGTTTTGGAAACAACACGAAGAAACACAAAGAAACGTTTCACCATCATTATACCACACTAGTTGCGCCCCGTGATTTCACCCGCGGATAAAAAGTATTTTTATACTCGTCCTACGGAAAAAAATCACTTTTCCAGGATAAAAAGTAGCCTATAATTAATCCAGTGTATAAGCTATCTTGGTACCTAATTTTATCCAAATCCATTCAACCCTTTGAGCGTGAAGGCGTAACAAACATACACACATACAAACTTTCGCCTTTATAATATTAGTGTGATTCCCACACTCATGTCTGTAATCCAGCACTTAACGAATAAAACGCCACCAAGTTTATGCACTAACACTGAAAATAACACAAGTTTTGGAAAATAATACTAAGTTTTTGCTTCGTTCAATGTTAATCTTGACAGTTTTAAATTGTCATTTTACCGGACATACCAACATAATAATACAAATTATTTTATGTCGACAATTCACCTCGCATATACCAGCTTACTCCCCAAATCAAGCGTGCGTAAGGAAGTTTTACTACAAAAATATATCACCGTTCATTTCAGCATAGAAATATAAGCGTTATTCCTCTAAGCTTCTCAGGTCCGTATTATAAAACAATGCTCAGTCATCGATCGGTGCTCAAGCAGAGATTTCATTCATAAAGTGATCAATTAGTGAATGAAATCTCTGCTTGAGCACCGATCGATGACTGAGCATCGTTCTGTAATACGGACCTTAGTATGAAATGATCGATTGAAGTCAATTTAACTCCCTTACCTGAAGCAACTGCCAGCGCCCACCAAGACGTCAAGCTGGGCAGCGAGAGTACTGCGATACCGGCCACCAGAATACTGAAAAATCACAAATAATATTGATTCGTTTACTGGATACACCCAGCGGTCAGATACTTGTATACCCACACGCATGTCCCTAGACACAGGGAATCCTAGTTAGGGTCCAGGATCTATGTATGTGATCGTTGGGCGTTATTATTATTCCACCTAGGCTATATAGTTTGACTATTCCACTAACACTATAAACACTTTGAATTTCGACCTAGGTTGAGTGAAGTGACTATTCCACTAAGAGAATAAACACTTTGCCTATTCAACTTACATTGAATAAAGTGACTATTCCACTAACACTATAAACACTTTAACTTTCAACCTAGGTTGAATAAAGTGACTATTCCACTAACACTATAATCACTTGGACTATTCAACCTGTGGCATGGTCAAAGTGACTATTCTCCTAGCACTATAATCTCTTGGACTATTCAACCTGTGGCATGGTCAAAGTGACTATTCCACTAACACTATAATCACTTGGACTATTCAACCTGTGGCATGGTCGAAGTGACTATTCCACTAACACTATAATCGCTTGGACTATTCAACCTGTGGCATGGTCAAAGTGACTATTTCACTAGCACTATAATCGCTTGGACTATTCTACCTGTGGCATGGTCAAAGTGACTATTCCACTAGCACTATAATCGCTTGGACTATTCAACCTGTGGCATGGTCAAAGTGACTATTCCACTAACACTATAAACACTTTCACTTTCAACCTAGGTCGAATAAAGTGACTATTCTACTAACACTATAATCGCTTGGACTATTCAACCTGTGGCATGGTCAAAGTGACTATTCCACTAACACTATAAACACTGTCTATTCAACCTAAATTATATTTATTCCTGTTTGTGTACTTAATTGGTGACACAATAAAGAGCTCTCCATCTCTAACTATCTAGACTGAATAGTCAAAGTGACTATATGTCAGTCAAAATGCCGCAGTAAAATGGTGGATATTTTACCGAAGGCTCTAGGAAGCCTTGAAGAGAAAACGAAAAGGCATGGTTTTAAAACTTGGAACCATTTGCCAACACTAGTGCATGTTCACGAACACTTAACGGATAATAATTCACCCTTATTACACATTAAAATTTAAAAATACACGGGTTATGGAATAAAATTCAAAATTCACAACCGCCATTTTCAAATTCTTCAACGACCGTTTATCTCATTATTTCTTACTAGTTGCGCCCCGCGGCTTAACCCGCGGATAAAAAGTATCTTAATTATTTGCTCATCCCACGGGAAAATTTCACTTTTCCGGGATAAAATGTAGCCTATATGTTAATCCAGTGTATAAGCTATCTTGGTACTGAATTTCATCCAAATCCATTCAGCCGTTTGAGCGTGAAGGAGTAACAAACATACACACTTATACAAACACACATACAAACTTTCGCCTTTATAATATATTATTAGTGTAATCCACCCCGTCGTCGCCTCCCGAGACACGTGTAGAGCGACCCGGATGATCCTATAGCAGCCGTAGTATCGGCTGCGCTAGGATCACCGAACCCTAGCCCTTCTGGCTCAGGTACCGTCCGGCACCGGTATAGGATACCAGCGTAACACAATCAGACACCGACCCCGCCGGCGAGGTCGACGTACCCCCCGTAGGTTAGCTAGAACGGTCGCGACTTTCAATAAGGTCCACTCTTCCAGTGGACGTAGTCTTCTCGATCTTGTCCCGGCAACGGCCCAAGCCGAGGCTCGCACCCCAGGGGTGCCCGCCAGTTGCCTCCCACATTTGACGGCTGGGCGCCTTAAGCGAGGTGACGCTGTAAAGGTCGATAGAGACCAACAGCTCGTTCAAAAAAAAAATTGTGTGATTCTTTTTGACACCCACCTGACGATGTACGCCTTACGCCTGCAGAACAGATGGAGGTCGCAGAGCCAGCCCAGGCCAAGTCTTCCGATCAGGTCAAGCACCGCGCTTATTGCTACCAGACGTCCTGGAAACATTATAGAAACTGACGTGAGTAGTACTCATAACTTACACACGGCTAAAACTCACGAGATATAGTTATTCGACTATATCTCGTGAGTTTTAGCCGTGTAATAGTTGTAGTCCTGGAAACAGGAAAATGCATTTTCCAGTTTAAAAACTTATCACTTTATCAGCCTTATTAATAAACACGAACTAGCTTTAGACTAGTTACACCATCTTTTGTCTCTTTCGATCCAGCTAAATAATCCAGTAACAAAAAAAGGACAAAAGCTGAAGTAACTAATCCGAGACTAATACCCGTTTATTAAAAAGGTTGTTAGTGTACATGTAAACATATCTATATTAAAAAAATTATGAAGTAGTTTTACTCAAAAAATTTTTCTTTACGCACGCTTGACTTTGGGAGTAAGCTGAGGAGGCGGTCGGAAGTTATTGGTTAACGTAGATCTCTATTATCAACATAACAAAGTAAAAAAAAAGTATGTTTATGTTGGTATGTCTGGTAAAATGATAATTTACAATTGTCAAGATGGCGACATTAACATTAAATAAAGCAAAAACAAAGTTATACCGACCGATAGATAGAGTTAAACTAAAAAAAAAATTACTTCATAAAATATGGTCTAGAGCACACTCGTTTTTTATGTTGAATAATGAGACGAGCTAGTCATTCACCTGATGTTAAACAACACGGCCGCCCATAACAGAACAGTGGTGTCGATTCTGTGTCGCATTTTCTAAAACTAAACTAAACTTAAAGTATGGCGGTACTCTTCTAATAAAGGGGAAATGAAAGAGTCGGAAATATGTTAATTTCGTTTAGCTTTAGAGTATGCGACACAGAATAGACACCAGTGTCACTCGAAGCTTAAAATATAAAGTTTCGCGTGACACTGCACTGCGCACGTCATCCTGAGACATCAGCACAGTCTGGTAATAAGATTACTCGACTGTGAGATCAGATGATAAAGTCTCAATTGCCCAGTAATTTCACTAGCTACAGTGCCCTTCAAACTGGAACACAGTAGTGCTTGGCGACAGAATAACTGGCAAAGCCTACCTACCTAGACGACTTTGCAGAAATGTCCTTCCACCTAGTAATTCAATTTAGAAGTAGAATACTGCGGGTTATGGGTGCAATAGAAGGCTAGCAGCTAGTCATCATCCTGAGACATCTAATGCAGATGTCTATATACAGTGACGTAGCTAAGTAACCAAAGGCCCCGGAGTAAAAAATAAACTAGGGCCCCAACTAAACTATTCAAAATTCCGTATTCGTCGTGTTTCATATTCGACGTAGCTGCTTTAGCTAGAGGTTTATTTATATTCCAAACTAGCGGCCGTCTCGGCTTCGCTCGGGTGGACGTTTATTTATTAAACATTTTATAATATACGAAAAACAATGTATCACGCACCGGCGCCATCTACTTAAAATGTTGGTTTGTCCTGAATTTTTCCTGAATTTTCTTTGCTATAAACCTCACGGAGCCCGAGACCTTTCCAACGAATGGAAAACCGTGGAAATCGGTTCGTGCGTTCTGGAGTTATTGCGTCAGGAAGGAAAACCCGACCTATTTTTATATAGTAGATGTGGGCGAAATTTTAACTATTTCAATTTATAGTTTTGACAGCCTCTGTGGTGTGGTGGTTGAGCAAGTCGGCTAATATCCCGGAGGCGGCGGGTTCGATTCCAGCGCCGTCATGTATTAGTGCAAAGAAAATAAACAAATTCTTGGTCTGAGTCTGGGTGTTGTGGGAGCATGGTCCTCGTAGTTCCTGGGTCCCTTGGCACAGGGAATCTTATTTGGGTCCAGGATTTTGGTCAGGATTTGACAATAAGCACTTTGTAATTTTATATGCTTAGTAGAATAACTTGATAAGTACCTAATATAATTTTGACTTGTAAAAGTGCTAAAAATAATAATAATAATATGTGTGGACATCTCACACAACGCTATCTAGCCCCAAACTAAGCAAAGCTTGTGCTATGGGAACCAGATAACTGATACAATACTTAGATACTTTTTGTTTGTAAATACATACATAGAATACAATATAACACCCAGACGCAGAACAAACATCGATGTTCATCACACAAATGTTTGTCCTGGGTGGGGATCGAACCCACAACCCGCAGTTCAGAAGGCAGGGTCACTACCAGCTGAACTATCCTGAGCTATCGGGCCAGTCAAAATAGCCTATCACATCACACTATCACACTAATATTATAAAGGCGAAAGTGTGTATGTGTGTTTGTGTGTATGTTTGTATGTTTGTTACTCCTTCACGCTCAAATGGCTAAATGGATTTAGATGAAATTCGGTACCATGATAGCTTATTACACTGTAGGCTATAGGCTACATTTTATCCCGGAAAAGTGAAAAATCAGCATATAATTAAAATACTTTTTATCCGCGGGTAAAACAGCGGGGCGCAACTAGTTTAAATCTTTAACTTTGACTTTGGATCTATGTATGTGATCGTTGGGTGTTATTATTATAATTATTATATTATAGTTTTTTTTTTTATTTTTTATTATACATCATTTCCACAGACACCTGGGTCCGTGCTTTTTGTTAGATTATTTTTTATATTTATTAATTAAGCCTATTATTAACATGCACATTATATTATAGTTTGTGTCTCAGAGTCCAAGGGGCCCCTCAGCTTGGGGCCCCCGGGCTAGTGCCGTCTAGCCCTCTGGTAGCTACGCCACTATAGAAACTGACGTGAGTAGTACTCATTACTACAACTATTACACGGCTAACACTCACGAGATACAGTCGAATAACTCAGTCGAGTCAGCGTCGAGCCGCCACCTCTTGACTGGCCCGATAGCTCAGTTGGTCGTAGCCCTGACTTCTGAACTGTGGGTTGTGGGTTCGATTCCCACCCAGGACAAACATTTGTGTGATGAACATAGGTGTTTGTTCTGTGTCTGGGTGTCATATTGTACTCTATGTATGTATTTACAAACAAAAAAGTATCAGTTATCTGGTTCCCATAGCACAAGCTTTGCTTAGTTTGGGGCTAGATGGCGTTGTGTGAGATGTCCACACATATTATTATTATTATTATTACCTCTGCCGCGCGTACTCCTTGAGGATGGGCATCTATATTGCCCGAACACTGGTCGAGTTATTCGACTGTATCTCGTGAGTTTTAGCCGTGTAATAGTTGTAGTTAAGCTACGCCACTATTTATACACTACACTTACCAGCGTGTGCCTTGCTGTAGCCCGCAGCAACTGTGTAGGCGGGAAGGTAGTACAGGGCGTATGGGGACCCACACGACATGAGCGCCACAGACGCACATAACAGACCAAACCGCCACGATTTTAATAGAGACACGTCCAAGTACCTGCGAAAAGTATATTTTAAGTAAAACCTCTTTACGCACGGTTTACTTTTTTATATGTTTTGGCTCCACACTTTTGTGTATTTAGCCAGTGTCAATTAATTGATAATTTATCAAGTTAATGATATTTCACGCAAACATGTGTCAAGCCATAGTCAAAGTCATACTACTAGTAAAGTGGTGGCAACTTTACTTAAAGCTTCTATGGAGTTTTGGAAACAACACGAAAAGAAACGTTTCACCATCATTATACCATTTTCCCACACTCACGCCTTTAATCCAGCACTTAACGAATAGAATGCCACCAATTTTATGCACTAACACTGAAAATAACACAAGTTTTGGAAAATAATACAATGCGGTGACGCAATCTTTTTCGCTTTCCCGCCAAAACTCCCACGCTTTACTTGGGGAGTAGGCTGGTGAATGTGTAGTAGAAACTTTTATGTCAATTACATATAAAGCTTCTTTTAACTAGGTATGTAATCAAGATAATTAAAATTATTCATTAAAAAAATTGTGTCAAACTTCAACAAGAATATATTGCTTGTAAATATACTTCAGAAAATACATTGGTGAAAATTCCGTTTTAATTTTTATTTATTTTTGTTCTCTTTGTCCCTACAGAATGTGAACGATAGTTTAAAATGGTTCACATAGATCTATATTAACAAAACAAAGTTAAAAATTTGTTTTACTATGTTGGTATGTCCGATAAAATGACAATTAACAATTGGCAAGATGGCGACATTAACATTTAAAAAAAAAACAAAAGGAAGTTTAGGCGGGAAAACGAAAAAGATCGCGTCACCGCATTGTATTATTTTTGAAAACTTGTGTTACTTTAAATGTTAGTGAATAAAATTGGGGGACATTTTATTCGTTAAGTACTGGATTATGAGTGTGGGAAAGTGGTATTATGATGATGAAACGTTTCTTTTCGTGTTGTTTCCAAAACTCTATAGAAGCTTCTGGTAAAGTTTCCACCACTTTACTAGTAGTGTGACTTGACTAGACTATGACTTAACTCAATGACTTGACACAAATATACATAATTTAAATTAACATGAGAAATCATCAATCGGCACTGGCTAAATACACAAAAGTGTGGAGCCAAAACCAAAATTAAACAAAGTAATACCGGCCGATAGATGGAGCTAAAACTAAAGAAGTTTTACTTTAGTCGTGTGGTCTAAAGCACACTCGGTTTTTTTTCATTCAAGACTTACTTCGATATGCTACCAATGCAGCTTCTCTTTACAGCTACTTCCTCTTGTTGTTCCTTCTCTCTTTGTTGCGTCGCCGCCAGTTCTAACTCTAGCTTCTCCTGCACCAGGCGAGCGGGAAGCGGCGGCCGAATGTACAAAGATCTGTGGGGTGATTACGGAGGTCATCGACTCAAATAATGTGAGGTCATCGACTCAAATAATATGAGGTCATCGACTCAAATAATATGAGATCATCGCTCAAATAATATAAGATCATCAACTTTTAAAACAGCTGAGTCTGCTCAAAACAGCTGAGTCTGCTACTAATACTTTTTACGAGATAATTTATGGCATTATATCTAAAAATATCCCCAAAAAAATGGTATGTAATAATAACTTCCCTGTATGGTTCAATTCATCTTTAAGACACATTTATAATAATAAAAAAAGGGCCTGGATTAAATGGAAAGTATACAAAAATAAATCAGATTATGAAATATTTTCATTATATAGAAAGAGACTACGTGATGGTACGAATACATGTTATAATAACTATATTAAGAAGGTAGAGGATAGTTTAAAAAGTAATGTAAAGTTTTTTTGGACCTATGTGTCCAATAAAAAGAAAAGTAGTAATATACCTATCAGTGTTAACTACCAACAAAAGTCTACCAGCGATCCAATAGAAATTTGTAACATGTATTCTGATTATTTTCACTCGGTTTTTGAGCCTTCGGCTATTCAAAATAATTACGATGTCGGAAACATGCACGACATAGAAGACTTAAACTCTAGTACGATTATTAATGATGTTAGTTTTACGTCTGACAATGTTAAGCGTGAGCTTCTCAAACTGGACCCAACAAAGGGTGCGGGAACTGATGGTATTCCTCCGTCCTTTTTAAAGCGTACTGCGCTTTCCATTTATTTACCTATACAATACGTTTTTAATTTATGCTTACGCGAAGGTGTTTGCCCTCAAATATGGAAAAGTGCACGAATTGTACCAGTACATAAAGGTGGTAGGAAGAGTGACGTAGAGAATTATCGTCCCATTTCCATTTTACCTGCTTTGTCGAAGCTGCTTGAGAGGTTAATTCATAATGTTGTTTATCCTAGTTTACATCCTAATATTATACCCAACCAACATGGTTTCGTCAGACGGCGTTCAACAGTTACGAACTTAATTATATACACAGCAGATATCTTTGATAATATGGATAATAATAAACAAACTGATGCTGTGTATACTGACTTTCGTAAAGCCTTCGACAGAGTTGATCATAAAATCCTATTAGACAAAATAGCTTTTAATGGAATTCGTGGAAACTTATGGCGCTGGTTCAAATCTTATATCACCAATCGGAGCCAAAAAGTAGTAATTAATGGGTATGAATCCGATACAGTCCCTGTTAGTTCCGGGGTCCCACAAGGCTCAATACTGGGACCATTGCTATATGTGTTATATGTGAATGATATAAGTGAATGTTTTAAATTCTGCAAATTTTTATTATACGCTGATGACTTGAAAATATATCATACCATTAATACATACCAAGATCATCTGAATTTTCAGTTGGATCTGGACCGGTTATCAGTATATTGTAGTGAAAATAAACTGACGCTTAGTCTTAATAAATGTAATTCAATAGTTTTTACTCGCAAGAGAAGTACAAGTAATTACACATATTCCCTTTGTAATTCAAATCTAAATAAGGTACAAATAATCAAAGATTTAGGTATTACTTTGGATAGTAAATTAACCTTAGATATACATATACAGAACATTATAGCACGAGGTTTCAAAATGTACAATTTTGTCATAAGATCTACTAATAATTTCAAAAATGAATACACTTATAGTTTATTGTTTAAGTCACTTGTTCGATCACAGCTTGAATATGCGGCTCCTGTATGGAACCCTTATTATAAATGTTATATTAAAGACATTGAAAGAGTTCAAAAGAAGTTCTTACGCTGTGTGAACTATAAATATAATCATAGTTTTATGTCATATGAAGATCTGCTTAAAAAATATAAACTAGTGGATTTAAATTCTAGAAGGTTGCTACTTGGAGCAACGTTGTTGTATGACATCTGTCACAATCGTTACGACTGCCCCGAGCTGGTAAATAGGCTTTTTTACAAAGTTCCACTTAGAATTCACTCACGAACAGAGCAAAAAACCTTTTTTACCGCAACCCGACGTACCAACTCGGGTCAGCGTTCACCACTGTACCGCATGACTAAATCTTATAACGATCATTTTAATAGTATCGACATATTTCATGCACGTATTGGCGATTTTCGGAGGATTGTGTTGGAGGTCTTGGGTGGTGATGGTAACAAGCATTCCACCTGATAGTTTGCTTGTCTTACATGTACCTGCCTTGTCTACTTCTTCGTGGATATGTTTGCATCATCACTGCTATTGGCCTGCCGACTACGACAACTATCTTAGGTTTCTTTTTTACCTTTGGATTGTAATTTAGAATGCTAGAAACACTTTTTATTTTTTGTAGTATATAATTAGATACTCACTTTAAGGCGATAGTTAGGAATCAGTTACCTACTAAATATCTTAAGTTACATCTCTCTGTTCTGTTTTCGTTATATTTCTTATTAATTTGTGGTCAGCGTTGTTGGTACACTAACTACCTACATTCTAAGGCTTGGACTACTTTAGGATTATGTTTGTTGTGTGCTGTTTGTTGATCCTAAATAAATAAATAAAAAAAAAAAAAAAAAAACTGAAATAATATGCGATCATCGACTCAAATAATATGAGGTCATCGACTCAAATAATATGAGGTCATCGACTCAAATAATATGAGGCCGTCGACTCAAATAATATGAGGTCATCGACTCAAATAATATGAGGTCATCGACCCAAATAATATGAGGTGATCGACTCAAAGCTTTTAGCATATTTTATCGAGTTTTATTTTTAGTGATTGTAGTTTCATGCTGACAAGGGTCAGTATAAGATTTGCATGCTGTGATGTACGATGATGACATGTACGGTATAAATTATTTAAGTACTTACCATCTGTATGAATCTTCGACAACCATGTTTTGCAAATAAAGGATTTGGATTTGCAAATAATATGAGATCATCGCTCAAATAATATAAGGTCATCGACTTAAACAACGTGAGGTCACATATCGACTCAAAGATGAGATGGAGGACATAATTTTTTTATTAGAGCTATATGAGGATACTGGTTCAAACATTTTAAATTAATTTGACAGCTCCAAAAATATTGCTGCCCTTTCAAGTACATCGACATGACAAGGACTGCAATAGTTTTAAAGCCGTCGTCGTTTCCAAGGCAAGCTTGCCATACTGACCGGCTGATCTTCCTCCGTGCTTTGTAGACACATGTGGAGTCTGTGGAGAGGTCTTCTACCGAGTGGAGGATGGATGACGACCGAGTTGGTCGGAGACGGAGCTTCGCCACTTCTCTGGGCAAACCTGAAGGATGGAAAAATATTTTTAGCTTACAGATTTATTTTTATTTTATTTTATTCTCAAAGGAAAACTTACAGCTAGTTATACATACACATAAATATCAGACTAAAATGCTGGTTTTTATTTAGCCCAAAGACTAAGCATTGCCATTCAACGGGGCAATGCCGCCAGCATTTTGGGCACGTTGCCTACTGGTAGCGGCTTCTTAGATTAAGTTTTGCTAATGCATAGTTTTTAATTTTCATTTATAAGCTGAATTATCAGACTAATAGGTACAATTAAAGGTTTAAAGATATCCTCTGTGGTGTGGTGGTTGACCACGTCAGCTCATAGTCCGAAGGCTGCGGGTTAGATTCTCGCGGCAGGACAAGTATTTGTGCACAGAAATAAGCGCAAATACTTGTTCTGTGTCTGAGTGGGAGCATGGTCCTCGTAGTTCCTAGGTTCCTAGACACAGGGAATCCTAAGCGGCCGGGATCTATGTATGTGATCGTTGGGCGTTATTTTTATTATTATTTTATAGTACAGATTTCGAAAGGGTAAATCGAGACCTTATTATACTAATGCCAGTACAGAATGGCTATCATTTCTATCGGTCTCGTTTTAGACAAACATGAAAGCTGTCAAACTTTAGTTTAGTACTATACATTGACAGCTCCTAATTTCGCATTTATTCCTCTGTGACATACCCAAATTAACTGCAGTGGGTACTTAAGTTTGACAGCTTCTAGGTTCGGACTTATTCCTCTGTGACATAACCAAATGCACTGCAGTGGGTACTTAAGTTTGACAGCTTCTAGGTTCGGACTTATTCCTCTGTGACATAACCAAATGCACTGCAGTGTGTACTTAAGTTTGACAGCTTCTAGGTTCGCACTTATTCCTCTGTGACATACCCAAATGCACTGCAGTGTGTACTTAAGTTTGACAGCTCCTTAGTTCGCATTTATTCCTCTGTGACATACCCAAATGCACTGCAGTGGGTACTTAAGTTTGACAGCTCCTTAGTTCGCATTTATTCCTCTGTGACATACCCAAATTAACTGCAGTGGTACTTAAGTTTGACAGGTCCTTAGTTCGCATTTATTCCTCTGTGACATACCCAAATGCACTGCAATGTTACTTAAGTTTGACAGCTCCTTAGTTCGCATTTATTCCTCTGTGACATACCCAAATGCACTGCAATGATACATAAGTTTGACAGCTCCTTAGTTCGCATTTATTCCTCTGTGACATACCCAAATGCACTGCAATGATACTTAAGTTTGACAGCTCCTTAGTTCGCATTTATTCCTCTGTGACATACCCAAATGCACTGCAGTGATATTAAAGTTTGACAGCTTCTAGGTTCGCACTTATTCCTCTGTGACATAACCAAATGCACTGCAGTGGGTACTTAAGTTTGACAGCTTCTAGGTTCGGACTTATTCCTCTGTGACATAACCAAATGCACTGCAGTATGTACTTAAGTTTGACAGCTTCTAGGTTCGCACTTATTCCTCTGTGACATAACCAAATGCACTGCAGTGGGTACTTAAGTTTGACAGCTTCTAGGTTCGGACTTATTCCTCTGTGACATAACCAAATGCACTGCAGTGTGTACTTAAGTTTGACAGCTTCTAGGTTCGCACTTATTCCTCTGTGACATAACCAAATGCACTGCAGTGTGTACTTAAGTTTGACAGCTTCTAGGTTCGGACTTATTCCTCTGTGACATAACCAAATGCACTGCAGTGGGTACTTAAGTTTGACAGCTTCTAGGTTCGGACTTATTCCTCTGTGACATAACCAAACGCACTGCAGTGTGTACTTAAGTTTGACAGCTTCTAGGTTCGCACTTATTCCTCTGTGACATAACCAAATGCACTGCAGTGTGTACTTAAGTTTGACAGCTTCTAGGTTCGGACTTATTCCTCTGTGACATAACCAAATGCACTGCAGTGGGTACTTAAGTTTGACAGCTTCTAGGTTCGGACTTATTCCGCTGTGACATAACCAAATGCACTGCAGTGGGTACTTAAGTTTGACAGCTTCTAGGTTCGGACTTATTCCTCTGTGACATAACCAAATGCACTGCAGTGTGTACTTAAGTTTGACAGCTTCTAGGTTCGGACTTATTCCTCTGTGACATAACCAAATGCACTGCAGTGGGTACTTAAGTTTGACAGCTTCTAGGTTCGGACTTATTCCTCTGTGACATAACCAAATGCACTGCAGTGGGTACTTAAGTTTGACAGCTTCTAGGTTCGGACTTATTCCTCTGTGACATAACCAAATGCACTGCAGTGTGTACTTAAGTTTGACAGCTTCTAGGTTCGCACTTATTCCTCTGTGACATAACCAAATGCACTGCAGTGTGTACTTAAGTTTGACAGCTTCTAGGTTCGGACTTATTCCTCTGTGACATAACCAAATGCACTGCAGTGGGTACTTAAGTTTGACAGCTTCTAGGTTCGGACTTATTCCTCTGTGACATAACCAAATGCACTGCAGTGGGTACTTAAGTTTGACAGCTTCTAGGTTCGGACTTATTCCTCTGTGACATAACCAAATGCACTGCAGTGTGTACTTAAGTTTGACAGCTTCTAGGTTCGCACTTATTCCTCTGTGACATACCCAAATGTACTGCAGTGGGTACTTAAGTTTGACAGCTCCTTAGTTCGCATTTATTCCTCTGTGACATACCCAAATGCACTGAAATGGTACTTAAGTTTGACAGCTCCTTAGTTCGCATTTATACCTCTGTGACATACCCAAATGCACTGCAGTGGTACTTAAGTTTGACAGCTCCTTAGTTCGCATTTATTCCTCTGTGACATACCCAAATGCACTGCAATGGTACTTAAGTTTGACAGCTCCTTAGTTCGCATTTATTCCTCTGTGACATACCCAAATGCACTGCAATGGTACTTAAGTTTGACAGCTCCTTAGTTCGCATTTATTCCTCTGTGACATACCCAAATGCATTGCAGTAAGTATGTAATAGAGGTATAAGTGCAAACTTTTATTGGCAAACTTTCGTACAGACAGACATAAGCTTATAATTTTAGGTATATCTTGAAACTGTAATTAGTAGCTTATATTATTTATATTTTATCCGCAGCTTCCTAGTGGCCTATGGGAAAATAATTCAACCACGCATTTCACCCTTTTAAGGGTGGAATTCCAAAAAATCCTTTTTAGCGGATGCCTACGTCATAACATCTACCTGCATGCCAAATTCAGCCCGATCCGTCCAGTGGTTTGGGCTGTGCGTTGATAGATCACTATGTCAGTCAGTCACCTTTGAGTTATATATATTAGGTCTTTACCTATGAAATTGCCGTTTTGTTTGAAAAAAGTTAAAGTATTTTTTTTTCGAACTTATTTATTTCTTTTATTCAAAGTAATCACCTCTGCAATCAATGCATCTTTGCCAACGCTGTGGCAGTTTATGGATGCCCTTCTTGAAAAAATCAGCAGGACGGGAAACAACAAACTCTTCAAAGGCGTTTTGTACTGCCTCTCGGGAATTGAATTTTTTTCCCGCTAAAAAGTTGTCCAAATTTTGGAAAAAGTAATAGTCGGTAGGCGCAAGATCTGGTGAGTATGGCGGATGAGGGAGAGCTTCCAAACCCAACTCATGCAGCTTAGAAACGGTCTGTTGTGCAGTATGGGGTCGCGCGTTGTCGTGAAGTAGCAGTGGAGACGACCGATTGACCAAAGCTGGTTGCAGACGTGCGAGATTCGCCATCATTGTGGTCAGTTCTTCAATGTACACATCTGCAGTAATGCTCTCGCCGTTTTGTAAAAAGCTATGATGAATCACACCAGCACTAGACCACCAAACTGTGACCATCACCTTTCTAGGGGTCATTTTTCGTTTTGCACATTGCTTTGGTACCGAACCAGGATCTAACCAACTTGCTGAGCGCTTTCGATTGTCAAAAAGAATCCATTTTTCATCGCACGTAACAATTCGGTTCAAAATTCCTTCATTTCTGTGCCTGTTAAGCAGCGCAAGGCAAGTCTCGACGCGTACGTTGCGCTGGCGATCGTTAAGTTCGTGGGGCACCCATCTATCAAGCTTTTTTATCTTGCCAATCTGTCGCAGATGGACCAATATTGTTTTGATGCTAACATCAAAAGCTGCTGCCAGCTCAGCTGTAGATTGAGATTCATCAGCTTCCACAATCGCCTTTAATTCATCATTGTTGACCAAAGTTTCCGGACGACCACGAGGTTCATTTTTCAAGTTAAAATTCCCAGAACGGAACCGAGCAAACCAATAACGGGTTGTACGTTCGTTTGTACAGTTCTCTCCGTAAACGTCGTTGATGTTACGTGTCGTTTGTGCCGCGTTGGTGCCACGACGGAACTCATATTCCATAATTACACGAAATTTCTAAGTATTCATTATGAGGAAAAATGTTGAAATGTAATGAAAATACAACGCTAATCAATAAACAAAAGACTTATATTGTAAATAGAATGTCATATTTTTAAAACAAAATTAATTTGAATTTAGAATTCATAGCCAATCAAAACTTTTTTTTGTTTGAAAAAGTCTGTACTGCAATACGGCAATTTCATAGGTAAAGACCTATTATTTAAAATTTTCCGATTTTTTCCGAACTTTTGTACTACTCAAACTAATGTCACTTACCAACCACCCCGAGCACGTCAAGACCTTCCGAGTCTTCGGAATCGGATAACTGCGACTGCAAGGGGGGACGAGCCTGTATACATAAACAACCACATTCATTACACATGCCTCTGTGGTGTGGTGGTGAAGCAGGTCGGCTCATAACCTGGAAGCGGTGGGTTCGATTCCCGCAACAGGACAAGTATTTTACTTGGCTAGCATGCTACACCTTCGATCACATCTTCACTTCCCATCAGGTGAGAGTGTGGTCAAATGCTAGACAAGTTTGAAGTAAAAAAAAACATTTGTGCACAGAAAAAAGCTCAAATACTTGTTCTGAGTCTGGGTGTTGTGGGAGCATGGTCCTCGTAGTTCCTGGGTCCCTAGACACAGGGAATCCTAGTTAGGGTCCAGGATCTATGTATGTGTGCGTTAGGCGTTATTATTATTACTATTATATACATTGCATTAATACTCAATCTAGTTGTAAATTAATACACAGTACCTTATAACCTTAAGTACCTCATATCATTTTGGCTTATAAAACTGCTAAAAATAGCCTATCACACTAATATTATAAAGGTGAAAGTTTGTATGAGTGTATGTGTTTGTGTGTATGTTTGTTACTCCTTCACGCTCAAACGGCTGAATGGATTTGGATGAAATTCGGTATCAAAATAGTTTATACACTGGATTAACATATAGGCTACATTTTATCCCGGAAAAGTGAAATTTCCTCGTGGGATGAGTAAATAATTAAAATACTTTTTATCCGCGGGTGAAACCCCGGGGCGCAAGTAGTTTGCAATAAAATCCTTTGAATTTGATTTTGAAATCTCATTCCATCCCATCCCATCCCAAAAACCAATCTAATCCCATCTCATCACATCCCACCCCACCCCATCTCATACAATCCCATCTCATCACATCACACCCCACCCCATCTCATACAATCCCATCTCATCACATCCCACCCCACCCCACCCCATCTCATACAATCCCATCTCATCACATCCCACCCCACCCCATCCCATCTCATACAATCCCATCTCATTCCATCTCATCTTCCATTCCATTATATTATTCAATAAGAACATACCTGATGCATGATCTCTTGAAGGCGAGCGTTTCGTTTAGCGTCTTCTATAAGCATAGTGTGCTGTTGTAACGCTAATTCTGTATCACGTCTAAATAATAGAGCGAGACGGTTGTCCTTTGTCAATGGGGTCTCTGTTTTACCTGGAAGAAGTTTTTGAATAAAACAAATGAAGAAATAATGTTTTTTTTTTGGTCCACACTTTTGTGTATTTAGCCATTGTCAAGTAATTGATAATTTATCAAGTTAATGATATTTCACGTAAATAATGTGTCAGGTCACAGTCGAAGTCATCAAGTCAAGTCATAGTCTAGTCTAGTCAAGTCATACTCCTAGTAAAGTGGTGGCAACTTTACCAGAAGCTACTATGGAGTTTTGGAAACAACACGAAAAAAAAAGTTTCACCATCATTATACCACTTTAACAAAAAAAATGCGGAGCAGTAGGCAAATGCCTACAATAACTTGAAACATTAATTAAACATTAATTGAAACAATAATTCAAACATTAATTGCAACATTAATTGAAACATTAATTGAAACATTAATTGAAACATTAATTGAAACATTAATTGAAACATTAATTGAAACATTAATTGAAACATTAATTGAATCATTAATTAAACATTAATTTCTTAACTTGAAACTGACATTGGCTAAATAATGTGGAGCCAATAAAAAAAACTTCAGACGTACCTTCCTGAATGTCTTGCAATAGTGTCGAGTGTTCGGTGGTCGTGGTGGTGGGTGGGGACCGGTCCGCACTAGTGGCCGCCGTCGGCGCCGGGCGGTACAAGGTCGCCGACACACACACGTGTAGCATACCCCCACCTTTATACATAGTGTAATAAATTATAATATATAATATAAATTATATAACCTGCGTATAGTATGCTTTGCATAGACAATTTCTGATCCGATAATGTTTTCCCTGTTTATCTTGCTCTCTGATTCCCCTGTACCATGTTAACCTCTATGTGATATTTTCCATATTTTCTAAAAATCTCTTTCCTTCTGTTGTTTATATTGATAAAAATGTGATTATTTTGTGTTTATTTATGTTTATTGAATAAACGTATAAAGGCATTGGTCGTAAGAGTTGCAGTTTCTTTTCTACGCCGCACTCTGCATTCATCAAATACCCCTACCTTTATATGCAGTGAAATAAACTATAATATAACTATATAACCAAATCAGGAATAAATATAAAATTTACGAACAGGTGTAACAATGGGAGGTCTTATCGCTGATAGCGATCTCTTCCAGACAACCTTTGTACATATTGAGAAATAAAAATATAAATGGTAGGTTGTAGGACTGCAAAGTTCGTCTAGGTACCACCGCTTTGCCGGTTATTCTGTCGCCAAGCAGTAGTGTGCAAGCATTGCTGTGTTCCGGTTTGAAGGGAACTATAGGTAGAACTGTAGATTATTTATGTGGACATTTCACACAGCGCCATCTAGCCCCAAACTAAGCAAAGCTTGTACTATGGGAACCGGATAACTGATACAATACTTAGATACTTTTTGTTTGTAAATACATACATATAATACAATATAACACCCAGACACAGAACAAACATCGATGCTCATCACACAAATGTTTGTCCCGGGTGGGAATCGAACACACAACCTACAGTTCAGAAGGCAGGGGTTACTACCAACTGAGCTATCGGGCCAGTCAATAGGTACAGATATGGTCAAATCTTAACTACAACTATTACACGGCTAAAACTCACGAGATACAGTCGAATGAGTCAGCGCCGAGCCGCCCCCGCCGCCGCGCGTACTCCTTGAGGATGGGCATCTTTATTGCCCGAACACCGGTCGAGTTATTCGACTGTATCTCGTGAGTGTTAGCCGTGTAATAGTTGTAGTTATGAGTACTACTCACGTCAGTTTCTATAATATGGTCAAATCTGACATCAAAAACAAGGAAGCAGATGAATTCTTACCCAAAAGCAACACAGTTCCATGCAATCCATACATTTCAACCAGTTTCTCAATGAGCATGGGGAACACGAAGCTACCAGCTGCCGTCCCGCTCACACATATTCCGTTGGCGAGCGCTCTGGAAACAAAAAATGTCTCAAAAGTTTTCTGGATTTTATGCTGTTTACCTTTACAGTGTTACCTTAGCTCGTAGCTGTCAAAAGTGGGAGTTTTGGCGGGAAACGAAAAAGATCGCATCACCGCATTGTATTATTTTCCAAAACTTGTGTTATTTTCAGCGTTAGTGCATAAAATTGGTGACATTTTATTCGTTAAGTGCTGGATTACAGGCATGAGTGTGAGAAAGTGGTATAATGATGGTGAAACGTTTCTTTTCGTGTTGTTTCCAAAACTCTATAGAAGCTCCTAGTAAAGTTGCCACCACTTTACTAGGAGTATGACTTTGACTAGACTATGACTTGACTTGATGACTTCGACTATGACTTGACACATATTTGCGTGAAATATCATTAAGTTGATAAATTATCAATTACTTGACACTGGCTATATACACAAAAGTGTGGAGCCAAAACATAGACTAGACTAATGAAATAAAACTATGACTAGACTATGACTTGACTTGTGCTTAGGCTTGACTTGACACATATAAAAAATAAAATAAATAGGCAAATCTAAAAGTACAAGACAAATGACAAAATGACTGGATAAATCTTTGAAGGATAAATTAATTATAAATAAAAAAAATATCTGCGTGTAATATCATTAACCTGATAAATTATCAATTACTAAACACTGGCTAAATATACAAAAGTGTGGAGCCAATACACAAAAAAAGTCATATGTCTTTGGGGCTAGATGGCGCTGTGTGATATGTACACAACTTTTTAAATGTGATTCGAATTAAACGTCAAGGATGTAATAAAAAAAGTCGTAGACATTTTTCTACTCGATTGGTTCTCGCCTCGGGGGATCCCAGAGCTAGCACATACTTCGCTCAGAAGCTAAGGTCCGTATTACAGAACGATGCTCAGTCATCGATCGCTGCTCAAGCAGAGATTTCATTAATTAATTGACCACTTTATGAATGAAATCTCTGCTTGAGCAGCGATCGATGACTGAGCATCGTTCTGTAATACGGACTTAAGTCTTCTAATTCAGCGAGGTAATGCTGCCAGCATTCTGGGAACCTTACCGCGCGGTGGTGAGTTGGATAGCATATATTTTGTAAATAATGTTTTATTAGTCGTAGAATGGAAATAATAAGAGATCTATATTGACTCGCCTGTGTTTATCGAAGTACTGAGAGACTATGACGATGCCTGGAGTAGTTGATAATCCACCACCGATGCCTGAAAATGAAAAATATTCATCACTAGTTGCGCCCCCCGGTTTCACCCGCGGATAAAATTTATTTTAATTATTTACTCATCCCCTGGGAAAATTTCACTTTTCTTATAAAATGTAGCCTATATGTTAATCTAGTGTATAAGCTATCTTGGTACCGAATTTCATCCAAATCTATTTAGCCACTTGAGTGTGAAGGAGTAACAAACATACACACACACATACAAGCTTTCGCCTTTATAATATTAGTGTGATAAATAAAAAGATGGAAGGATGGAAGTTCGGAGTCACGTTGTGGATCAAAGTCAAAAGATTTATTGCAAAAAGATTTATTCAAAATTATATTAGGTACTTAAATTAAGTTATTGTACAAAGCATTTATACTAAGTGTTTATTGTCAAATATTATGTAGCAAGCCCATTACAATATGTGAGTTTATTGTCAAATATTATGTAGCAAGCCCATTACAATATGTGAGTTTATTGTCAAATATTATGTAGCAAGCCCATTACAATATGTGAGTTTATTGTCAAATATTATGTAGCAAGCCCATTACAATATGTGAGTTTATTGTCAAATATTATGTAGCAAGCCCATTACAATATGTGAGTTTATTGTCAAATATTATGTAGCAAGCCCATTACAATATGTGAGTTTATTGTCAAATATTATGTAGCAAGCCCATTACAATATGTGAGTTTATTGTCAAATATTATGTAGCAAGCCCATTACAATATGTGAGTTTATTGTCAAATATTATGTAGCAAGCCCATTACAATATGTGAGTTTATTGTCAAATATTATGTAGCAAGCCCATTACAATATGTGAGTTTATTGTCAAATATTATGTAGCAAGCCCATTACAATATGTGAGTTTATTGTCAAATATTATGTAGCAAGCCCATTACAATATGTGAGTTTATTGTCAAATATTATGTAGCAAGCCCATTACAATATGTGAGTTTATTGTCAAATATTATGTAGCAAGCCCATTACAATATGTGAGTTTATTGTCAAATATTATGTAGCAAGCCCATTACAATATGTGAGTTTATTGTCAAATATTATGTAGCAAGCCCATTACAATATGTGAGTTTATTGTCAAATATTATGTAGCAAGCCCATTACAATATGTGAGTTTATTGTCAAATATTATGTAGCAAGCCCATTACAATATGTGAGTTTATTGTCAAATATTATGTAGCAAGCCCATTACAATATGTGAGTTTATTGTCAAATATTATGTAGCAAGCCCATTACAATATGTGAGTTTATTGTCAAATATTATGTAGCAAGCCCATTACAATATGTGAGTTTATTGTCAAATATTATGTAGCAAGCCCATTACAATATGTGAGTTTATTGTCAAATATTATGTAGCAAGCCCATTACAATATGTGAGTTTATTGTCAAATATTATGTAGCAAGCCCATTACAATATGTGAGTTTATTGTCAAATATTATGTAGCAAGCCCATTACAATATGTGAGTTTATTGTCAAATATTATGTAGCAAGCCCATTACAATATGTGAGTTTATTGTCAAATATTATGTAGCAAGCCCATTACAATATGTGAGTTTATTGTCAAATATTATGTAGCAAGCCCATTACAATATGTGAGTTTATTGTCAAATATTATGTAGCAAGCCCATTACAATATGTGAGTTTATTGTCAAATATTATGTAGCAAGCCCATTACAATATGTGAGTTTATTGTCAAATATTATGTAGCAAGCCCATTACAATATGTGAGTTTATTGTCAAATATTATGTAGCAAGCCCATTACAATATGTGAGTTTATTGTCAAATATTATGTAGCAAGCCCATTACAATATGTGAGTTTATTGTCAAATATTATGTAGCAAGCCCATTACAATATGTGAGTTTATTGTCAAATATTATGTAGCAAGCCCATTACAATATGTGAGTTTATTGTCAAATATTATGTAGCAAGCCCATTACAATATGTGAGTTTATTGTCAAATATTATGTAGCAAGCCCATTACAATATGTGAGTTTATTGTCAAATATTATGTAGCAAGCCCATTACAATATGTGAGTTTATTGTCAAATATTATGTAGCAAGCCCATTACAATATGTGAGTTTATTGTCAAATATTATGTAGCAAGCCCATTACAATATGTGAGTTTATTGTCAAATATTATGTAGCAAGCCCATTACAATATGTGAGTTTATTGTCAAATATTATGTAGCAAGCCCATTACAATATGTGAGTTTATTGTCAAATATTATGTAGCAAGCCCATTACAATATGTGAGTTTATTGTCAAATATTATGTAGCAAGCCCATTACAATATGTGAGTTTATTGTCAAATATTATGTAGCAAGCCCATTACAATATGTGAGTTTATTGTCAAATATTATGTAGCAAGCCCATTACAATATGTGAGTTTATTGTCAAATATTATGTAGCAAGCCCATTACAATATGTGAGTTTATTGTCAAATATTATGTAGCAAGCCCATTACAATATGTGAGTTTATTGTCAAATATTATGTAGCAAGCCCATTACAATATGTGAGTTTATTGTCAAATATTATGTAGCAAGCCCATTACAATATGTGAGTTTATTGTCAAATATTATGTAGCAAGCCCATTACAATATGTGAGTTTATTGTCAAATATTATGTAGCAAGCCCATTACAATATGTGAGTTTATTGTCAAATATTATGTAGCAAGCCCATTACAATATGTGAGTTTATTGTCAAATATTATGTAGCAAGCCCATTACAATATGTGAGTTTATTGTCAAATATTATGTAGCAAGCCCATTACAATATGTGAGTTTATTGTCAAATATTATGTAGCAAGCCCATTACAATATGTGAGTTTATTGTCAAATATTATGTAGCAAGCCCATTACAATATGTGAGTTTATTGTCAAATATTATGTAGCAAGCCCATTACAATATGTGAGTTTATTGTCAAATATTATGTAGCAAGCCCATTACAATATGTGAGTTTATTGTCAAATATTATGTAGCAAGCCCATTACAATATGTGAGTTTATTGTCAAATATTATGTAGCAAGCCCATTACAATATGTGAGTTTATTGTCAAATATTATGTAGCAAGCCCATTACAATATGTGAGTTTATTGTCAAATATTATGTAGCAAGCCCATTACAATATGTGAGTTTATTGTCAAATATTATGTAGCAAGCCCATTACAATATGTGAGTTTATTGTCAAATATTATGTAGCAAGCCCATTACAATATGTGAGTTTATTGTCAAATATTATGTAGCAAGCCCATTACAATATGTGAGTTTATTGTCAAATATTATGTAGCAAGCCCATTACAATATGTGAGTTTATTGTCAAATATTATGTAGCAAGCCCATTACAATATGTGAGTTTATTGTCAAATATTATGTAGCAAGCCCATTACAATATGTGAGTTTATTGTCAAATATTATGTAGCAAGCCCATTACAATATGTGAGTTTATTGTCAAATATTATGTAGCAAGCCCATTACAATATGTGAGTTTATTGTCAAATATTATGTAGCAAGCCCATTACAATATGTGAGTTTATTGTCAAATATTATGTAGCAAGCCCATTACAATATGTGAGTTTATTGTCAAATATTATGTAGCAAGCCCATTACAATATGTGAGTTTATTGTCAAATATTATGTAGCAAGCCCATTACAATATGTGAGTTTATTGTCAAATATTATGTAGCAAGCCCATTACAATATGTGAGTTTATTGTCAAATATTATGTAGCAAGCCCATTACAATATGTGAGTTTATTGTCAAATATTATGTAGCAAGCCCATTACAATATGTGAGTTTATTGTCAAATATTATGTAGCAAGCCCATTACAATATGTGAGTTTATTGTCAAATATTATGTAGCAAGCCCATTACAATATGTGAGTTTATTGTCAAATATTATGTAGCAAGCCCATTACAATATGTGAGTTTATTGTCAAATATTATGTAGCAAGCCCATTACAATATGTGAGTTTATTGTCAAATATTATGTAGCAAGCCCATTACAATATGTGAGTTTATTGTCAAATATTATGTAGCAAGCCCATTACAATATGTGAGTTTATTGTCAAATATTATGTAGCAAGCCCATTACAATATGTGAGTTTATTGTCAAATATTATGTAGCAAGCCCATTACAATATGTGAGTTTATTGTCAAATATTATGTAGCAAGCCCATTACAATATGTGAGTTTATTGTCAAATATTATGTAGCAAGCCCATTACAATATGTGAGTTTATTGTCAAATATTATGTAGCAAGCCCATTACAATATGTGAGTTTATTGTCAAATATTATGTAGCAAGCCCATTACAATATGTGAGTTTATTGTCAAATATTATGTAGCAAGCCCATTACAATATGTGAGTTTATTGTCAAATATTATGTAGCAAGCCCATTACAATATGTGAGTTTATTGTCAAATATTATGTAGCAAGCCCATTACAATATGTGAGTTTATTGTCAAATATTATGTAGCAAGCCCATTACAATATGTGAGTTTATTGTCAAATATTATGTAGCAAGCCCATTACAATATGTGAGTTTATTGTCAAATATTATGTAGCAAGCCCATTACAATATGTGAGCTTATTGTCAAATATTATGTAGCAAGCCCATTACAATATGTGAGTTTATTGTCAAATATTATGTAGCAAGCCCATTACAATATGTGAGTTTATTGTCAAATATTATGTAGCAAGCCCATTACAATATGTGAGTTTATTGTCAAATATTATGTAGCAAGCCCATTACAATATGTGAGTTTATTGTCAAATATTATGTAGCAAGCCCATTACAATATGTGAGTTTATTGTCAAATATTATGTAGCAAGCCCATTACAATATGTGAGTTTATTGTCAAATATTATGTAGCAAGCCCATTACAATATGTGAGTTTATTGTCAAATATTATGTAGCAAGCCCATTACAATATGTGAGTTTATTGTCAAATATTATGTAGCAAGCCCATTACAATATGTGAGTTTATTGTCAAATATTATGTAGCAAGCCCATTACAATATGTGAGTTTATTGTCAAATATTATGTAGCAAGCCCATTACAATATGTGAGTTTATTGTCAAATATTATGTAGCAAGCCCATTACAATATGTGAGTTTATTGTCAAATATTATGTAGCAAGCCCATTACAATATGTGAGTTTATTGTCAAATATTATGTAGCAAGCCCATTACAATATGTGAGCTTATTGTCAAATATTATGTAGCAAGCCCATTACAATATGTGAGTTTATTGTCAAATATTATGTAGCAAGCCCATTACAATATGTGAGTTTATTGTCAAATATTATGTAGCAAGCCCATTACAATATGTGAGTTTATTGTCAAATATTATGTAGCAAGCCCATTACAATATGTGAGTTTATTGTCAAATATTATGTAGCAAGCCCATTACAATATGTGAGTTTATTGTCAAATATTATGTAGCAAGCCCATTACAATATGTGAGTTTATTGTCAAATATTATGTAGCAAGCCCATTACAATATGTGAGTTTATTGTCAAATATTATGTAGCAAGCCCATTACAATATGTGAGTTTATTGTCAAATATTATGTAGCAAGCCCATTACAATATGTGAGTTTATTGTCAAATATTATGTAGCAAGCCCATTACAATATGTGAGTTTATTGTCAAATATTATGTAGCAAGCCCATTACAATATGTGAGTTTATTGTCAAATATTATGTAGCAAGCCCATTACAATATGTGAGTTTATTGTCAAATATTATGTAGCAAGCCCATTACAATATGTGAGTTTATTGTCAAATATTATGTAGCAAGCCCATTACAATATGTGAGTTTATTGTCAAATATTATGTAGCAAGCCCATTACAATATGTGAGCTTATTGTCAAATATTATGTAGCAAGCCCATTACAATATGTGAGTTTATTGTCAAATATTATGTAGCAAGCCCATTACAATATGTGAGTTTATTGTCAAATATTATGTAGCAAGCCCATTACAATATGTGAGTTTATTGTCAAATATTATGTAGCAAGCCCATTACAATATGTGAGTTTATTGTCAAATATTATGTAGCAAGCCCATTACAATATGTGAGTTTATTGTCAAATATTATGTAGCAAGCCCATTACAATATGTGAGTTTATTGTCAAATATTATGTAGCAAGCCCATTACAATATGTGAGTTTATTGTCAAATATTATGTAGCAAGCCCATTACAATATGTGAGTTTATTGTCAAATATTATGTAGCAAGCCCATTACAATATGTGAGTTTATTGTCAAATATTATGTAGCAAGCCCATTACAATATGTGAGTTTATTGTCAAATATTATGTAGCAAGCCCATTACAATATGTGAGTTTATTGTCAAATATTATGTAGCAAGCCCATTACAATATGTGAGTTTATTGTCAAATATTATGTAGCAAGCCCATTACAATATGTGAGTTTATTGTCAAATATTATGTAGCAAGCCCATTACAATATGTGAGTTTATTGTCAAATATTATGTAGCAAGCCCATTACAATATGTGAGCTTATTGTCAAATATTATGTAGCAAGCCCATTACAATATGTGAGTTTATTGTCAAATATTATGTAGCAAGCCCATTACAATATGTGAGTTTATTGTCAAATATTATGTAGCAAGCCCATTACAATATGTGAGTTTATTGTCAAATATTATGTAGCAAGCCCATTACAATATGTGAGTTTATTGTCAAATATTATGTAGCAAGCCCATTACAATATGTGAGTTTATTGTCAAATATTATGTAGCAAGCCCATTACAATATGTGAGTTTAAAAAAAATCAGTTCTCTTTCCCACTACTGGTGCAAGCAATCCGGCACAATGCAGAACAGAAAACTCCGATCTCACATTACATCTGTATTTTAAATTATTTCTTTTTTTTTATTTTTTTATTTATTTAGGATCAACAAACAGTACACAACACACATAATCTTAAAGTAGTTTAAGCCTTAGAATGTAGGTAGTTAGTGTACCAACAACGCTGACCACAAATTAATAAGAAAACAGAACAGAGAGATGTAACTTAAGATATTTAGTAGGTAACTGATTCCTAACTATCGCCTTAAAGTGAGTATCTAATTATATACTATAAAAAATAAAAAGTGTTTCTAGCATTCTAAATTACAATCCAAAGGTAAAAAAGAAACCTAAGATAGTTGTCGTAGTCGGTAGGCCAATAGCAGTGATGATGCAAACATATCCACGAAGAAGTAGACAAGACAAATCAATAATTTCACCAATTATTTGATTTTTTTTTGATGGATTAATTGGTTGATTTCTGATTGTAAACTCCTGACTATCATAAGTGCACCTGCGTAACGTGTTGTGTACCTACATGAATAAATTTAATTGAGTTGATACATCGATTAATTGATTGATACATTAAGCAGTGGATTCATAGTTTAATTGGTTGATTGATTAGTTAATTAAATGGTTAACTGGTAGTTTGTTTGATGGATTAATTGGTTGATTACTGATTGTAAACTCCTAACTATCATAAATGTACCTGCGTAACATGTTGTGTACCTACATGAATAAATTGAATGATACATCGATTATTTGATTGACATATTAAGCAGTGGATCCATAGTTTAATTGGTTGATTGATTAGTTAATGGTTAATTGGTGGTTTGTTTGATGGATTAATTGGTTGATTTATTGTTAATGGATTACCAGTCATAACTCCAAAACTGAGCAGCAGATGCAAGAGTCCTTTGCTGAAGAATGACAGCATCAGTCCAGCGGCACAGAACAGCCCTCCCGTGAAGACCACGGCTCGACACGAATACTTCTCACACAGGGCTGATGATAGAGGCGCTGGGGAAATATATTTCATTTAGTAATAACTAAAGTAGCTTCTGCCCGCGGCTTCGCCCGCGTGGCCTATGGGAAACGAAACAGGAAATTTTTCATAGATAATTCAATCACCCATTTTATCCTCTTAAGGATGGAATTACGAAAAACCCTTTCTTAGTAGATACCTACACTTTACAAAGAACACACCCTAAACATTTCAAGTCTTTAAGACCAGCGGTTTAGGCTGTGCGTTGATATATAAGTTAGTCAGTCAGTCAGGACTTTCAATTTTGTATATATAGATTAGTAATTTAGTTACTAGGTGGTAAGACTTTTCTGCAAAGTTCTTCTAAGTAGGTACCACCGCATTGTTAGTTATTCTGCCGCCAAACAGGAGTATGCAAGCACTACTGTGTTCCGGTTTGAAATGCACTGTAGCTAGTGAAATTACTGGGAAATTGAGACTTTATGGTCTGATCTCACAGTGTAGTAATCTTATAACCAGACTGTGTTGATGTCTCAGGATGATGTGCGCAGTGCAGTGTCACGCGTAACTTTAGATTTCCGAGTGACACTGCTACTGATATGGGCAGCCGTGTCGCTTAACATCAGGCGAACGATTAGCTCGTCATGTCATTCCATAACATAAAAAAATGTCTCAGGATAATGTTCACAGTGCAGTGTCACGCGAAACTTTATATTTTAGATATCCGAGTGACACTGTAAACATCAAGTGAACGACTAGCACGTCACATCATTCTATAACATAAATATATAAGCCACCTCTAATTTAAGTCATCTCCAACTTATATTAAAGTTTAAGCCACCAACAAAGCCATTGCTAATTTAAAACAATCTCCTCTAATTTCCGCATTGGCTTAAAATTTAAGCCACGATTCTTAAATCATATTAATTTAAGGCTCCAGCTCATGGCTTAAATTTTAAGCCATGATTCTTAAGTCATATTAATTTAAGCCATCAGCTTACCAAGCGCGAGACACAGCGTAGAGAGCGCAGCGGGGATCCACGAGGCTACGCTGGCTGAAGAGTCGGGGAAGCTCTCCATAATTTCCACGTACAATACGCCGTATGACTTAAAAAGTCCCGCGACCCAGAACTGAACCATGAACGCGCCGAAAACAACCACCCAGCCGTAGCCGCCGTCAGGGGGCGAGTTACTAGAACATGATAAAGAAAATGTATACTCAATGAAAACACAGCTCAACGAATTACATATCAATCGTCAGCCTCTGTGGTGTGGTGGTTAAGCAGATTGGCTCATAACCCCGAGGCAGCGGGTTCGATTCCCGCGGAAGGAGAAGTATTTGTGTACAGAAAAACAAGCGCAAATACTTGTTCCGAGTCTGGGTGTTGTGGGAGCATGGTCCTCGTAGTTCCTAAGTTCCTAGACACAGGGAATCCTAGTTAGGGTCCAGGATCTATGTATGTGATCGTTGGGCGTTATTATTTTATCATACATCTTCAACTCTGTGGAGCGTGTATTTAATATTTAACTTGATATCACCTTACCAATATTATTTACTAGCCGCGCCCTGCAGTTTCACCCGCGGGTATAAAGTAGCCTATGTGTTAATCCACTATATGAGCTATATATATATTCCAAAATTCATCCAAATCCGTCCAGCCGTTTGAGCGTGAAAAAATAACATTACATACAAATTTTCGCGTTTATAATAATGCATAAGTATAATATAGCATTGCAACGTGGCAATGCCGCCAGCATTTTGCGCACGTTGCGTACTGTTAGCGGTTTCATAGATTAAGTTTTACTACAGAAATGTCTTTAATTTTAATTTTAACAAAGGCCTTATTTATAAAAATGGTAGTTAAGTTTATAATATTGTTATAATGATATATAAACAATGTAATAAAATAAAATAAAAAATAAATAAAAAAATGTTTTATTTTAGTTAGTTTATCTAATTTCTGACTTTTTTTTTACTTTGTGCCTTCTATTGATTAAGTACTACGATAATATACACATGTAAACTCCTTCAGATTCGCCTGACAACTTTCCAGACATTCCGATCAAATCACTCTCCATTCGTCAGCAAACACATCACATTCCGAGTTGGCGTCAGTAATAGTGTTGTCGATTCTGTGGTGTAAATTCTAAACTAAAATTATTTTGCCAGTCCTAAAAATGATGCCGTCCCTTTCATAAAGGTCGAAATGACAAGGACCGCAATAGTTTTAGGAATAGGAACACATACACTCAGTCTCACTTACACAATTATACATACACTCAGTCTCTCACTTCAAAATTACACATACACTCAGGTCCGTATTACAGAACGATGCTCAGTTATCGATCGGTGCTCAAGCAGAGGTTTTATTAATTAAGTGATCAATTAGTGAATGAAATCTCTGCTTGAGCATCGGTCGATGACTGAGCATCGTCCTGTAATACGGACCTAAGTTTAGTTTAAGTTTATGAGTTTTGGCGGGAAAATGAAAAAGATCGCGTCGCCCCATTGTCTTATTTTCAAAAACTTGTGTCATTTTCAGTGTTAGTGCATAAAATTGGTGGCATTTTATTCGTTAAGTGCTGGATTACAGGCATGAGTGTGGGAAAGTGGTATAATGATGGTGAAACGTTTTTTTTTCGTGTTGTTTCCAAAACTCCATAGAAGCTTCAAGCAAAGTTGCCACCACTTACTAGGAATATGACTTTGACTAGACTATGACTTGACATGATGACGTCGACTGTGACTTGACACATATTTGCGTAAATATCATTAACTTGAAAATTATCAATTGCTAAATACACAAAAGTGTGGAGTCAAAACATAAAAAAAAGTTTATGTCCAGCAGAATTATTGAACCAGTGTAGGCTATAGACTCACTCGGTAGATTCGGCAGTGGGGCGCAGTCGCCGGCTGGCGGCCAGCAGGGGGCGGGCCGTCACCGACGACAGCGTGAGGAGGGAGTCCTCTTCTTGTTCCGTCGGAGACATAGCCGAGAGGTACGCTCCCACTTGCTACAACGACCACAAACAATTACAAACGTCTATAGAGTATAGTAAAAGTAAAGGTGTACTAGGTGGTAGGACTTTACTGCAAAGTTCGTCTAGGTAGGTACCACCGCTTTGCCAGTTATTCTGCCGCCAAGCAGTAGTGCGCAAGCACTGCTGTGTTCCGGTTTGAAGGGCACTGTAGCTAGTGAAATTACTGGGCAAATGAGACTTTATGATCTGATCTCACAGTTTAGTAATCTTATTACCAGACTGTGCTGATGTCTCAGGATGACGTGCGCAGTGCAGTGTCACGCGAAACTCTATACTTTAGAGTTCCGAGTGACACTGCAACTGATATGGGCAGCCGTGTCGTTTAACATCAGGCGAACGGCTAGCTCGTCACGTCATTCCTTAACTTAAAAAAAATAAATAAAAAAAAAAATAACTAAAAATTTAACCATCAAAGCTAAGCTCAAAATTGTAATTAAAAAAGAAGTTCCTTTTGCAATTAGAGTATATACCTTCTCTTCTCTGTCTACGCTTCTGTATCGCTTTGTTAAAAGAAAACACAATAAATAGATACATTAAAAAAGAGCACGGACACAGGAGTCTGTGGAATAGCATTTAAAAAAAACGAGTGTGCTTTTAGACCACAATACTGAAGTAAAACTTTTTCAGCCTTATTAATAAACGGGTATTAGTCTCGGATTAGTTACTTCAGCTTTTGTCCTTTTTTTGCTACTGGAATATTTAGCTGGATCGAAAGAGACAAAAGATTGTGTAACTAGTCTAAAGCAAGTTCGTGTTTATTAATAAGGCTGCTTTAGTTTAGCTCCATCTATCGGCCGGCATAACTTTGTTTTTGCTTTGTTTAATGTTAATGTCGCCATCTTGACAAATTTAAATTGTCATTTTACCGGACATACCAACATAATATACAATTTTTTTAACTTTGTTTTGTTGACAATGGAGATCTAAATTAACCAACAACTTTCAACTTCCGTACACATTCACCAGTTTACTCTCCAAGTCATGCGTGCGTAAAGAAGTTTTACTTATAAATTGCGGTTTAGCAGGGTTAAGTTACCGAGGCTAACGGCAGCTCGAGTAGCAAAGTCGGCGGTCGTTCCGGCGCTGACTGCACCGACAAAAGCGATCCTGCCTTGTCGGGAGATAGAGCCGCCTGGAACAACACAACATATGATCACAAAACTTTAATCGCACTGCAACATTACTAGGTGGTAGGACTTTGTTGCAAAGTTCGTCTAGGTAGGTACCACCGCTTTGCCAGTTATTCTGCCGCCAAGCAGTAGTGTGCAAGCACTACTGTGTTCCGGTTTGAAGGGCACTGTAGCTAGTGAAATTACTGGGCAATTGAGACTTCATGATCTGATCTCACAGTTGAGTAATCTTATTACTAGACTGTGCTGATGTCTCAGAATAATGTGCGCAGTGCAGTGTCGCGCGAAACTCTGTGTTTTAGTTCCGAGTGACACTGTTCTGTTATGGGCGGCCGTGGCGCTTAACACCAGGCGAACGACTAGCTCATCACATCATTCACTAACATAAAAAAAATAAAAAAAAAAAAACAGGAGAAACTTCCATACTAACTATAAATAAATAAATATGTGTTGACATTTCACACAGCGCCATCTAGTCCCTAACTAAGCAAAGCTTGTACTATGGGAACCGGATAACTGATACGATACTTAGAATCTTCTTGTTTGTAAATACATACATGGAATACAATATAACACCCAGATACAACAAACATCGATGTTCATCACACAAATGTTTGTTCTGGGTGGGAATCGAACCCACAACCTACAGCTCAGAAGGCAGAGCTACTACCAACTGAGCTATCGGGCCAGTCGAAATTTACACATCTACACATTTTTTCACAAAATGACTTATGGGTATCGCTGGATTCAGCGTGAAATTATCTACAATAATACGTTCTTAAAATACCGAAATGAGGCTTAAATCTCGAGATTTTGAGTCTAAAAACGGTTTATCTGACACAAGAATAAAGTTCGCTTAGCATAAAAACATGTATATTTATTATATTATATTGTATTTTTACAGTAATTGTACGAATAAGTACTATGTTTTGTATTTTAAAATAGAATTAACATATTTTCAAGCAACTGAAACTTGCATAAACCTTTTCTATTACTTTCATTTTTATTTAACTGTAATTTATTCCAATCAAATTGTAATTGTATTCATGTAGTAATTAGTCTCACTGGTATAACCGTATTAATTAAATAAATAAATTTATAAGCATTCTACATTAAAATGAAACCGTTGAAGTTTAAAGTAAATTTTCTGGAAACTATCAATTTAAATTAAACCCTTTTTGATCTCACCCCTTGAATTATATATGTTGCTGACATTCTCTAACATAAAAAAATATATAACTACCCTACACACAGATCCTATAAAAAAACTTGAGAGGTGTCAAGGGACAACCGGATAGAACGAAGTTCCTTTCGATTGATTAGTGAAGGACTTGTAATAAAAATTGATTTATTTTAAATTATAATATTTTTTTATTATTAACAAATATAATGTAAATAAAAAGAATATTAATATAATATGAATGCGAAATAGAAAGATGAAACGAAAATAACTGGCTTGCTTTTTATGAGAGAGACAGACAGACAGAGACACACGCGCACGCCGCGCGGCTTCAAAAGTGTCGTTACAACTTTTGGTCTTAATTTTTTCCGTCTAGCCTCCTTTCGCAATGCGCGATAAGGAACTTCGTTCCAAAGTACTATTTAAAGGATCCTATAAAAAAAGTACTTATTATTATATAGGATCTGTGACCCTACAATACTGACCTCTGCAATGGTATCCGCCTGCATGTCGATGGAGCTGGATAGAGGCGCGTTGGACGCTGGTGGCGCTGACGACCCCAACACCGACTCGTCCAGCTTTGACAGCTCCTGTAGCAGATCGACACATTTAAATATATAAAATTCAAAGTCCTCAATGGTGTCGATTCTGTGTCGCATTCTCTAAAACTAAATTTAAAGTATGGCGGTACTCTTCTGATAAAGGGGAAATGAAAGAGACGGAAAAATTAATTTCGTTTAGCTTTAGAGAATGCGACACAGAATCGACACCATTGACTGACTTATATCAACGCACAGCCTAAAGCGCTGGTCCTAGAGACTTGAAATTTGGAGGGTGTGTTCTTTATAAAGTGGAAGTATCCACTAAGAAAGGGTTTTTCGAAATTCCATCCCTAAAAGGGTGAAATGGGTAGTTGAATTATATATCTATACATATAAAATTCAAAGTCCTGACTGACATATATCAACGCACAGCCTAAACCACTGGTCCTAGAGACTTAAAATTTGGAGGGTGTGTTCTTTGTTAAGTGTACGTATCCACTAAGAAAGGGTTTTTTGAAATTCCATCCCTAAAAGGGTGAAATGGGTAGTTGAATTATCTATCTATACATATAAAATTCAAAGTCCTGACTGACTGACTTATATATCAACACACAGCCTAAACCGTTGGTCCTAGAGACTTGAAATTTGGAGGGTGTGTTCTTTGTAAAGTGTAGGTATCCACTAAAGAAAAGGTTTAGGCACGTTTGACTTGAGAGTACGCTGCTCAGGCGAACGGAAGTTGAGAGGGAGATATATATATGGTGGCAGTGGCACAATGCTAACGTGGCAGAAGTTATTGCACGCGGTGACTCTGGCTCAGTCGTCTCTCTAACAGTACCGCGTCATGTTTAAGTTTAACTGATTATGTATTACTTTAAATATATATTTATTTATTCAGTGAGCTCTATTTTTCCTTGGAGTCCCCCGCACTATAAATAGGAACACGCCTGATAATGTTTAGACGAGAAAGAACACGTCGCTCCACATATATAGACCGCCCATTGTCACTAGTTCGTAAATATTATATTTATTCCTGACTAGCGGCCCGTCCTGGCTTCGTTCGGGTGGACGTTTATTTATGAAACATTTTATAATATACGAAAAACAATGTATCACGCACCGGCGCCATCTACTTAAAATGTTGGTTTGTCCTGAATTTTTCCTGAATTTTCTTTGCTATAAACCTCACGGAGCCCGAGACCTTTCCAACGAATGCAAAACCGTGGAAATCGGTTCGTGCGTTCTGGAGTTATAGCGTCAGGAAGGAAAACCCGACTTATTTTTATATAGTAGATTATGTACTTCATTGGTGAGACAATAAAAAGTTCTCTATCTCTATCTATCTATATATATCACCCTCTCTACTTGAAGATAGAAAGAAACAGTTACGTTTCTTATATTACTGTAGGAGCAAGAGAGATGGAGCTAAATAAGTTTTTGTAAGAGTTTTCATATGTAGGTTTGCAATAGTTTCTATTGTCTGTGGCAACCTCTATAATTATCTTTGATTAATTGTCTAATGTGTCTCAGTAAATTCGGCGAAAGAGTTTTTTGGCGGGAAAACGAAAAAGATCGCGTCGCCGCATTGTATTATTTTCCAAAACTTATGTTATTTTCAGTGTTAGTGCATAAAATTGGTGGCATTTTATTCGTTAAGTGCTGGATTACAGGCGTGAGTGTGGGAAAATGGTATAATGATGGTGAAACGTTTCTTTTCGTGTTGTTTCCAAAACTCCATAGAAGCTTCAAGTAAAGTTGCCACCACTTTACTAGGAGTATGACTTTGACTAGACTGACTTGACTATGGATTGACTTGGTGACTTCGACTGTGACTTGACACATATTTGCGTGAAATATCGATAACTTGATAAAATATCAATAACTTGACACTGGCTAAATATACAAAAGTGTGGAGCCAAATCTTAAAAAAAAAAAAAAAAAAAAAATACAGCGAAGGGGTTTTCGGCGGGATTGCGAAAAAGATTGCGTCGCCGCATTGTATTTGTGGCGTGCTAGCCCACGAAAAAGTTTACATATCAGTTTAATAGAGAACTTTTCCAGCTAGTTGCTAGGGGCAACGAATGTTGTTGATAGAGACTACATATTAGAGAAAATTTTATTTTCCGCATTTTGGTTTTTGTAAATATCTTTTTAATTAATATATCTTATACAAAGTCAATCGGCATATCATTAATTCAGCAAACCTATGGACCTCCTTCTATTACAACAAAAGTGTATCTAATTTCGCTTTACTGGTGACCTGTTTTGAACCGAAAGTCCACGTTTGCAGTAAATGTGTGTGATTTTGATTTTGTTGCTGATTGCGATAATTCTGATACTGATTCACATAAAGATGTCGCTCTCAACCGATAAGAACGAAGATATTTGTCGTGTGGGCGTGCGCATTCCGCCGTTTTGGCCTGAAAAGCCGGCCATTTGGTTCGCGCAGATCGAGGGCCATTTCGCGATATCGAACATTACTACGGACAATACGAAGTTTTTCTACGTTATCGGCCAACTAGAACCGCAGTATGCTTCTGAGGTGGAAGATATAATCATCAACCCGCCCGACACCAACAGGTATGAAAAATTGAAGTCGGAACTTATCAAACGACTGTCCGCGTCACGAGAAAAGAAGGTCAAGCAATTACTTATGCACGCAGAACTTGGAGACCGTAAGCCATCTCAGTTTCTAAGACATTTGCAACATTTGGCTGGACCTGGAGTTCCCGAAGATTTTCTACGTACTATATGGACCAGTCGCCTACCAAGTAGCACGCAAACGATAATCGCTTCGCAGATGATGTCTTCACTGGAAGCGCTCGCAGATCTCGCTGACCGCATCCATGACGTTGTTTCGCCTACAGCGCACGTAGCATCAACATCAAGTGTCATGCCAGGAAGCTCTTTAGACGCCATGAACCAACAGATTGCTGAACTTACCAAACAAGTGCAAGCTCTAACTGCGCAGGTGAACCGGCATTCACGTGCACCGAATCGTTCAAACAAGAAAACGCGCGGTCGTTCTAGCTCCACACGATCACAGTCGAACTATAGAAAATTTCCTGTGTGCTGGTATCATAATAAGTTCGGCAATGAAGCAAGTAAGTGCGTAAAACCGTGCGACTACCATGCGGGAAACGCGAACAGCAGTCGGTAATGGCGACGACCGATTGCCAAACTTCCGGTCGCCTATTTGTCACGGACGGCGCTACGAAGATGCAGTTTCTCATCGATACTGGCAGTGACGTATGTGTCTTCCCCCGATCGGCACTCAAGGAACGTCGTGAGAAAACAAATTATGAGCTGTGTGCGGCAAACGGTACACCCATTTCTACTTACGGCTACGCTCATTTAGTGCTGAACCTAGGCTTGCGCCGTGACTTCACTTGGCGATTCATCGTAGCGGACGTTACAAAGGCCATAATAGGTGTAGATTTTTTATCATTTTACAACCTCATCGTGGATTGTCGAAATCAACGTTTAATCGACAACACCACAAGCCTTACGTCCCCAGCTTCACCTGCACAGTCAACTGGGAACATTTCATCGGTAAAAGTTATTTCTGGAAATTCCGTATATCATAACATACTAAGCGAATACCCTGAGATTACTCGACCTTCCGGTGTCCACCGTGTTCCGAAGCATAATACCATGCATCATATACAGACTACTGCAGGACCGCCAATAAGCAGCACACCACGAAGACTAGCACCGGATAAATTAAAAATTGCAAAAGACGAGTTTGCAGATATGTTGAGGAACGGAACAGCCAGACCTTCAAAGTCACCATGGTCATCACCACTTCATCTTGCGCCTAAAAAAGATAACGGCTGGCGTCCATGCGGTGACTACAGAATGCTCAACGCTAGAACCGTACCAGACAGCTATCCCATTCGACACATACATGACTTTGCACATTGTCTCTCCGGCTGTCAAGTATACTCGGTTATCGATCTCGTAAAAGCTTATAATCAAATTCCTGTCTGCCCTGAGGATATTCCGAAGACCGCAATCACGACGCCGTTTGGTTTATACGAATTTCCGTTCATGACGTTCGGACTACGTAATGCCAGTCAAACGTTTCAACGATTTGTGGACGAGATGCTTAGGGGCCTTGAGGAGTTCTGCTTCCCGTTTCTGGACGATTTTTTGATCTTCTCACCTGATCAGGAATCACACAAGAAGCACCTTCATCTGCTCTTCAACAGACTCAAGGAATACGGCATGGTAATCAACACGAACAAGTGCATATTCGGTGTATCAGAGGTAACGTTTTTAGGACACAGCATCTCAGCAGCTGGCACTAAGCCGTTACCATCAAAGGTAGAAGCGGTTGCGAATTACCCACCACCAAAAACCGTCAGAGAACTGCGAAGATTCCTAGGAATGGTGAACTTTTACAGAAGGTTTATTCCTGACGCAGCGCGGCATCAAGCGCCTCTGAATGCACTGCTCACAGGATCAGTTAAAGGTTCACATCCCGTGCATTTATCAGAAGAAGCTACTAAAGCATTCATCACCTGCAAGGAAAGTCTCTGCCAAGCAGCACTACTTGCTCATCCAGACTGCCAAGCGAAGCTCGCTATAGTCACTGATGCTTCAGACACAGCAATGGGCGCAGCTTTACAACAGCATAGAGACGGCCTGTGGGAACCTTTAGCATTTTTCTCTCGAAAACTTTCGCCATGTCAACAGAAATACTCGCCTTACGACAGGGAACTTCTCGCCATCTACGAAGCAATAAAATACTTTCGTCACATGGTGGAGGCGAGAGATTTCATTATTTACACTGACCATAAGCCCATAACTTTCGCATTTCATTCACGAAAAGAAAAGTGCTCACCAAGACAGTTCAGACATCTGGATTTTATTTCACAGTTTTCCACAGATATCAGGCATATTTCAGGAAAGGATAACGTTGTGGCTGACAGTTTATCACGCATCGAAGAGATTACTCAGCCCATCGATCTATCCAAGCTTGCTCAAGCACAAAGCACAGATCCTGAACTAGAACAACTTTTGGATAGCGATACTTCTCTGCGCTTGACAAAAATCAAACTGCCTGGATCTCACACAGAAATCTATTGTGACAAGAGCAGCAATGTGGCCAGACCTTATGTGACCAAAGACATGCGACGGCAAGTATTCAAAAACTTGCATTCTTTTAGCCACCCTGGCACAAATGCGACGACGAAACTGATATCGGAACGCTATGTATGGCCTACTATGCGAAAAGATTGCAGAGAGTGGACTCGTTCCTGCCTAGCATGCCAACGATCAAAAATAACACGTCATGTCTCATCTCCATTAGCATCATTCAACTTACCTCGAGCCAGATTCATGAAAATCCACATAGATTTGATCGGACCTTTACCTCTTTCACAGGGGTATCGTTACTGTCTCACATGTGTAGATCGCTTCACACGATGGCCCGAGGCTATACCATTACAGGAGATAACAGCTGAAACAGTGGCAAAAGCTTTAGTTCACGGATGGATATCCAGATTCGGCTGCCCTGAAGATATCGTCACTGATCGTGGTCGACAGTTTGAATCAGAACTTTTTAAGCATCTGTCCCACATCATCGGATTTCAACGCAGACGAACTACAGCCTACCATCCAGCATGCAATGGACTTGTCGAAAGATTCCACAGACAGCTTAAAGCCGCTATTACATGTCATGCGACCAGCAGCTGGCTTGAAACACTTCCACTTGTACTACTGGGAATCCGGGCGGCATTTAAGGAAGACTTACAAGCGACTCCAGCTGAACTCGTATATGGAGAGACACTACGACTCCCAGGTGACATTTTTTGTCAATCGGCTGATGGTACAGAGGACTTGACAGTATACACTGAAAGACTGCGCACATTCGCCAAAAATTTGTTGCCATTACCAACTTCTCACCATGGGAATAACCGCTCCATATTCATTTTCAAAGATTTAGCAACAGCATCCCACGTCTTTCTAAGAGATGACACCTCGCACCCATCTTTTCAAGCAGCTTACACAGGGCCGCATGAGGTGATAGAACGAGGGGATAAAGTTTTCAAGCTCCGCATAAAAGGCAAAGAAGTCACTGTCTCAGTGGACCGCATTAAACCTGCCTACATACTTCGTGAGTTGGACCATTCTCCCGTCGTGGCAGCACCTGAGACCCGAGACGCTCCAGTGACCACCACTCGATCAGGACGAACAGTGCGTTTTCCAGAATATTATCGCCCGTAGGACGGTCTCTGGAGGGGGGTGATGTGGCGTGCTAGCCCACGAAAAAGTTTACATATCAGTTTAATAGAGAACTTTTCCAGCTAGTTGCTAGGGGCAACGAATGTTGTTGATAGAGACTACATATTAGAGAAAATTTTATTTTCCGCATTTTGGTTTTTGTAAATATCTTTTTAATTAATATATCTTATACAAAGTCAATCGGCATATCATTAATTCAGCAAACCTATGGACCTCCTTCTATTACAACAAAAGTGTATCTAATTTCGCTTAATATTATTTTCCAAAACTTGTGTAATTTTCAGTGCTAGTGCATAAAATTGGTGGCATTCTATTCGTAAAGTGCTGGATTACGGGCGTGAGTGTGGGAAAATGGTATAATTATGGTGAAACGTTTCTTTTCGTGTTGTTTCCAAAACTCCATAGAAGCTTTTGGTAAAGTTGCCACTATGACTTGATGACTTCGACTGTGACTTGACACATATTTGCGTGAAATATCATTAACTTGATAAATCATCAATTACTTGACACTGGCTACATACGCAAAAGTGTGGAGCCAAAACATGAAAAAAAAAAATATACGGCGAACGTGCCGGTTGCAAATATATTAACTATTGCCTAATATAAAATGGTTTGCTTCACACTCCCATAAAACCCACTGCCCTACTCAGCTACCAAGACGCTTAACCTAACAGTTTTACTTCAGTCGCGTGGTCTAAAGCTCACTCGTATTTTTATGTTGAAAATGGAGATTTACGTGGACCAACAACTTTCAAATTTCGTTCACCAGCTTACTCCCCAAGTCAAGCGTGCGTAAAGAAGTTTTATTTCAATAAAAGCTTGCATTGTAAATGATTTCCGTACTTTTCCTTCACGGCAGAGCCATCCCGCGATGGCTCGGCGTCGGCCGCTCGTAAACAATTCCACTTTTAATTTATTATACCTGATTTTCATTTCAACCTTCAATAACAACCTTGGTAGATGAATAGGCTATTAAACATGAACAAATAAATATTATTTTCATAATGTAGCTTATCTACTAGGTGGTAGGACTTTGTTGCAAAGTTCGTCTAGGTAGGTACCACCGTTTTGCCAGTTATTCTGCCGCCAAGCAGTAGTGCGCAAGCACTACTGTGTTCCGGTTTGAAGGGCACTGTAGCTAGTGAAATTACTGGGCAAATGAGACTTTATGATCTGATCTCACAGTCGAGTAATCTTATTACCAGACTGTGCCGATGTCTCAGGATGATGTGCGCAGTGCAGTGTTGCTCGAAACTCTATTTTGGGGTTCCGATTGACACTGTTCTGTTATGGGCAGTCGTGGCGCTTAACATCAGGTGAACGGCTAGCTCGTCAAATCATTCAGTAACATAATAATAATCTACATTTAAAATTCAAAGTCCTGACTGACTGACTTATACAGCGTTACAGGAAAAATTGTGCTAGATCCGTTAAGGGCGCGGAGTACCCATCATTTCTGACTTATTTCATTATGAAACACTCTTTTTTTTGTGGGGGGGAATGCCTTCGCACTTCCATGCCACCGCGGGGTTGATGGCAGGGGTATGTAGGACTCGAACCCATTAAAACCCCGTGAGCCTTCGTCCGCCGTACCGGGGGCGAAAAGGGATCGAAATTAGAAAAATTAAGTCTTTTTTTTTTTTTATTGTTAGATAGGCTTGCGTTTGACCACTATCGCACCTGATGGTAAGTACGATGCGGTCTAGGATGTAGCACGCTTGCCTAGAAGATACCTGTTCACTCTCGATTTGAAGACTCCAAGGTTGTAGTTATCGGGAAATACGGAATTATGTTTCGGACAGATTTGATGATTTCTTCTTTTTAATGGACGTGAGTTTAGTCGTTATTTATCTTACAAAATAATAACATATGACGGCGGCAACGTCCAGTTATAAACTCTATGCACAGCGATCGAGCACCGTAATTTACCCTGTGGTGGCATTAAATTTATTACAGTGGCAGCACCGGCAACTGTCATGGCGCCCCAACCTGTCTGGCTATAAAAAAAGAGCGCTCGGTGTACTACGGATCATTCTTGTTCCAGACACGGCGCGGTGAGGACATGCTGAAGGCCTATATTTATATAGGTTGCAACCTACGCAGAACCCGTTCTGCCGATACATACAATTTGCTGTTGTCACGAATAAAAACATTTTTCTTTCTTCCTTATATAAAAAAAACAATCGAGAACCTTCTCCTTTTTGAAGACAGTTGAAAAGTTTACATAGTAAGTTTACCGGACATACCAACATAATATAAATTTCGAACTCGAGATCTGCGTGAATCAACTTCAGCTTCCGTTCACCTTGCATTCACTAGCTTACTCCCCGAGCAAAGCGTGCGTAAAAAAGTTTAGTTCAAAAACCGTCGAATTGAAAGCCTCCTTCATTTTTGAAATCGGTTAAAGCAATAAGCTTCAAGAATAGCAGGTAGATATCAATGACAATGAAAAAATCGATCGGTGTGTGAGGTAAGCTACCAAGGTTTGTGTCCCGTGGATAGTCAGGCAATTTAGTTTGAACAGTATATGATTCAGCCATTAAAATTAGTCATTATTTCCTAGCAAGGGCGGGGGCGGGGACCCCAGACGGCATTTTCTTTTTTTTTATATTAAGGAATGACGTGACGAGCTAGCCGTTCGCCTGATGTTAAACGACACGGCTGCCCAAATCAGCTGCAGTGTCACTCGGAACTCTAATGTATAGAGGTTCGCGTGACACTGCACTGCGCACGTCATCCTGAGACATCAGCACAATCTAGTAATAAGATTACTAAACTGTGAGATCAGATCATAAAGTTTCATTTGCCCAGTAATTTCACTAGCTACAGTGTCCTTCAAACCGGAACACAGCAGTGCTTGCGCACTACTGCTTGGCGGCAGAATAACTGGAAAAGCGGTGGTACCTACCTAGACGAACTTTGCAGTAAAGTCCTACCACCTAGTGACGGTGTGTGACCGGCATTTTTGTGTATTTTTTTATTTTATTTATTTCGGCTTCCTAATGACAGGCCTGATAGTTCAGCTGGTAGTAGCTCTGCCTTCTGAGCTGTAGGTTGTGGGTTCGATTCCCACCTAGACAAACATTTGTGTGATGAACATCGATGTTTGTTCTGTGTTTGGGTGTTATATTATATTCTATGTATGTATTTACAAACAAAAAGTATCTAAGTATTGTATCATTTATCCGGTTCCCATAGTACAAGCTTTGCTTAGTTTAGGGCTAGATGGCGCTGTGTGAAATGTCCACACATATTTATATTTATTTTATTTATTAGGAACCGTTTAACAATAAAACAATAAAAAGGGAACTTAATCAAACAAACCACTACCAGTAGGCAACGTGCCCATTATGCTGGCAGCATTGCCACGTTGAATGGCAATGCTCAATCTTTGGCCGAAGTAGAGGCCAGCATTTTGGTTACGTTTACATTATTCAAATAATATTACTGATTAAACATACAATTTTGCTGAATTAATTGTCTATTTAAAGGAAACACAGCAACCCAAAAATACCATATAAAGAACTAACCAAATTACTTGACACTGGCTAAATACACAAAAGTGTGGAGCCAAAACATAAAAGAAACTAACCACATTGCAAATCGAAGTGTACTGTGGATAGACAGACATTCATACTCCATTAACTATGTATACCCATGTGGTTATGTATGCAGACACGCTGTATCGACCCGAGGTCGTCTCTCTCAGCGGTGGCAGTTTAACCGACGATGCGGAAATAGGAGCATAAACCTCTATACAAACGTACGCTATTGTAGTAATAATAACGCCCAACGATCACATACATAGATCCTGTATATACTTGACGGCGGCAACGTCCAGTTATAAACTCTATGCATAGCGATCGAAATTTACCCTGTGGTGGCATTAAATTTATTACAGTGGCAGCACCGGCAACTGTCATGGCGCCCCTACCTGTCTGTCTATAAAAAAAGAGCGCTCGGTGTACTACGGATCATTTCACCCCGTCGTCGCCGCCCGAGACACGTCTTGAGCGACCCGGATGATCCTATAGCAGCCGTAGTATCGGCTGCGCTAGGATCACCGGACCAGTCTAGCCCTTCTGGCTCAGGTACCGCTTTCGGCACCGGTATAGGATACCAGCGTAACACAATCAGACACCGACCCCGCCAGCGAGGTCGACGTACCCCCCGTAGGTTAGCTAGAACGGTCGCGACTTTCAATAGGGTCCACTCTTCCAGTGGACGTAGTCTTCTCGATCCTCTTATCCCGGCAACGGCCCAAGCCGAGGCTCGCACCCCAGGGGTGCCCTTGAGCTAGTTGCCTCCCACTTTTGACGGCTGGGCGCCTTAAGCGCCCGCCCTGCCGCCCGGTGACGCTGTAAAGGTCGATAGAGACCAACAGCATTAGCTCGTTCAAAAAAAAAAAAAAAAAAAAAAAGTACTACGGATCATTCTTGATCCAGACACGGCGCGGTGCGGACATGCTGAAGGCCTATAGTTATATAGGTTGCAACCTACGCACAACCCGTTCCTGCCGATATACTTATGTATGTACTAATAACTTGGTAAAAAAAATAGGTTGGTTTTAGGTTAATTTGCTTCACCTTGACATGATATGACGCGTATTTTTGGAGTTGTCTACGTCGAAATAATGCCTAACGCACACATTTACGAGTCATATTATACGGTGGTTCGAACTTTTATTATAGTGGCTACACCGGTCACATTTCTGCCAACAATTGTAAAACCAGACAAATTTCATCCAATTCAAAAACCATTGATGATTAGCAGACTACCGATTTTAGCCACAATGACAATTGAATGGTTTTTAAATTGCAATGGTTCCTAAAATAGCAGACTTGGCCCCCGGACCCTAACTAGGATTCCCTGTGTCTAGGGACCCAGGAACTATGAAGACCATGGTCCCACAACAACGCACACATACATAGATCCTGAACCCTAACTAGGATTCCCTGTGTCTAGGGACCCAGGAACTATGAAGACCATGGTCCCACAACAACGCACACATACATAGATCCTGAACCCTAACTAGGATTCCCTGTGTCTAGGGACCCAGGAACTATGAAGACCATGGTCCCACAACAACGCACACATACATAGATCCTGAACCCTAACTAGGATTCCCTGTGTCTAGGGACCCAGGAACTATGAAGACCATGGTCCCACAACAACGCACACATACATAGATCCTGGACCCTAACTAGGATTCCCTGTGTCTAGGGACCCAGGAACTATGAGGACCATGGTCCTACAACAACGCACACATACATAGATCCTGGACCCTAACTAGGATTCCCTGTGTCTAGGGACCCAGGAACTATGAGGACCATGGTCCTACAACAACGCACACATACATAGATCCTGAACCCTAACTAGGATTCCCTGTGTCTAGGGACCCAGGAACTATGAAGACCATGGTCCCACAACAACGCACACATACATAGATCCTGAACCCTAACTAGGATTCCCTGTGTCTAGGGACCCAGGAACTATGAAGACCATGGTCCTACAACAACGCACACATACATAGATCCTGGACCCTAACTAGGATTCCCTGTGTCTAGGGACCCAGGGACTACGAGGACCATGGTCCTACAACAACGCACACATACATAGATCCTGGACCCTAACTAGGATTCCCTGTGTCTAGGGACCCAGGAACTATGAGGACCATGGTCCTACAACAACGCACACATACATAGATCCTGGACCCTAACTAGGATTCCCTGTGTCTAGGGACCCAGGAACTATGAGGACCATGGTCCTACAACAACGCACACATACATAGATCCTGGACCCTAACTAGGATTCCCTGTGTCTAGGGACCCAGGGACTACGAGGACCATGGTCCTACAACATCCAGACTCAGAACAAGTATTTGCAGTTTTTTTCTGTGCTCAAATACTTGTCCTGCCGCGGGGATCGAACCCGCCACCTCCGGGTGAAACCTAATGTTTTTATTTTAAATCTCCAATTACCATCACACAGCCTTATTAATAAACGGGTATTCGGTCTCGGATTAGTTACTTCAGCTTTTGTCCTTTTTTTGCTACTGTAATATTTAGCTGGATCCAAAGAGACAAAAGATGGTGTAACTAGTCTAAAGCTAGTTCGTGTTTATTAATAAGGCTGTAAAAGTTTACAGTCTGCAAGTCATCTGTCAGGTAAAATCTACGGTCAGAAAAGTTTTGGCGGAAAACGAAAAAGATTGCGTCACCGCATTGTATTATTTACCAAAACTTGTGTTATTTTCAGTGTTAGTGCATAAAATTGGTGGCATTCTATTCGTTAAGTGCTGGATTACAGGCGTGAGTGTGGGAAAGTGGTATAATGATGGTGAAACGTTTCTTTTCGTGTAATTTCCAAAACTCCATAGAAGCTTCTGGTAAAGTTGCCACCACTTTACTAGGAGTATGACAGCCACTGTGGTGTGGTGGTTGAGCAGGTTGGCTCATAGCCCAGAGATAGCGGGTTCGATTCCCTCGACAGGACAAGTATTTGGTGCACAAAAAAAGCGCAAGTACTTGTTCTGTGTCTGGGTGTTGTGGGACCATGGTCCTCGTAGTTCCTGGGTCCCTAGACACAGGGAATCCTAGTTAGCGTCCAGGATCTATGTATGTGATCGTTGGGCGTTATTATTGTTATTATAACTTGACTAGACTATGACTTGACTACTTAGACTGTGACTGGACTTGACACATCTATATAATATTAATTCACATGAGAAATTATCAATCACTTGACACTGGCTAAATACACAAAAGTGTGGAGCCAAAGAAAAAACCAAAAAAAAGGTAAAGAAACGTTTAGTTGGGGCTTAAAAATAATTATAAATAAAATAAATAAATATGTGTGGACACTTCACACAGCGCCATCTAGCCCCAAACTAAGCAAAGCTTGTACTATGGGAACCAGATAACTGATACAATACTTAGATACTTTTTGTTTGTAAATACATTCAAAGAATACAATATAACCTTAAAACCTAAACCTAGGTAGTTGGTGCTGTGAGCTTCGTTCTTCCCGGTTGTTGGCACAGGCCGGCACGGCAGACGACGCCAGATCAATACGGTCTCGTACTTACACAATGATTAAATTTTACATCGACTTTGTTGCATTTAAAGCAGTTGGCAATGGATATTGGATACTGCTGAATTTTTTCGAGGTCCAGAAAAGTCAAAATGTCAAAAAGTCAATAGATATTATTGCAAATTGGATATTATTAACACTTTTACAAGTCAAAATTATGTATATATATATGTATATGTATCACACTAATATTATAAAGGCGAAAATTTGTATGTGTGTTTGTGTGTATGTGTGTATGTTTGTTACGTCTTCACGCTCAAACGGCGAATGGATTTGGATGAAATTCGGTAGCTTATACACTGGATTAACATATAGGCTACATTTTATCCCGGAAAAGTGAAATTTTCCCGTGGGATGAGCTAATAATTAAAATACTTTTTATACGTGGGTGAAACCGCGGGGCGCAACTAGTATTCTATATAGTATAAGGTAGTGTCGCCGAAGATGGCCCGGCTCCTAAGATAGCCCACTTTAAAAAAAATACAGTTATGATTAAACGAAACATTTTAAATTTCGCGGGTTTATGCTACTAGTACCATAGACAATAATGCAAGTGTGTTTTAATTATTATTATTACAACTTCCATTATGTTTTTTCTATACTTTATTTATCTGCAAGATTTCACGAGGTTTTGAAATTAAGTGGGCCTTCATTGGCTCCTGTACCTTATAGGTACTTAATATTATTGTACTATAGTGGTACGAAAAAAGTTACTTAGTATTTAGCTACATTTTTTTGAAGTAAAACTTCTTTACGCACGCTTGACTCGGAGCTGGTGAATGCGTGACGAGGCGAATGGAAGTTGAAAAAGTTGTTGGTTAACGTAGATCTCCATTGTTAACATAACAAAGTTAGGAATTACTTAAAATTTGTATTATTATGTTATAAATACAAATTTGTAAAATGACAATTTACAATTGTCAAGATGGCGACGTTAACATTAAACAAAGCAAAAACAAAGTTATACCGGTCGATAGATGGAGCTAAACTAAAGAAGTTTTACTGCAGTCGTGTGGTCTAAAGCACAATCGATTTTTGTAAATACATACATAGAATACAATATAGCACCCAGATACAGAACAAACTCCTATATTCATTACAGAAATTTTGTCCTGGGTGAGAATCGACACCACAACCTTCAGTTCAGTATAGGCAGAGCTAACCAACTGAGCTATTAGGCGAGTCAGTTTTCTGAAACAATTTTTTATGCATACTCGTTTATAACAAAAAATATTAAAATATGCATATTTACTGATATGTTACTTCTTGCATTCAGCTCTCATCATATCAGAGATGCGAGCAGGCGAGGCCTATGGGTGTATCCATACGGACATACACCCCCTATTAACAGGCATTTATATATATTTTTATTAAGTGTAGTACCAAATATATTAGCTTATGTATATAAAATGAAAAGAGATCATTTTACAGAAATTGTTGTATATACGATTGTTTGAGAATTTAAGTTTTTTATTTTTTATGATAAAGGCCATTCATAAATTACGTCACACGTTAAAGGGGAGGGATCGACGAAGTGTGACGATTGTGTGACAAGAGGAGGGAGGGGCTTCAAATTTATTAACATCACATTTTTTCAAAATATTATGATTTTTTATCTAATTATTGGTATCTATTCTGTGTCGCATACTCTAAAGCTAAACTAAATTAACATATTTCCGTCTTTTTCATTTCCCCTTTATCAAAAGAGTGCCGCCATTTAAGTTTACATTAGTTTTAGAGAATGCGACGGAGTATCGACACCAATATCTATTTAAAAAATCTATTTTTGTATAAGGAGGTGTGGCTGCGATCTATAAGCGAGGCTATGCACTACAGAATCAGGTCATATTGTGACCTAGCTAGCTGCTAGCCTTCTGTTACACCCACAACCCGCAGTGTTCCACTTCTAAATTAAATTACTAGGTGGTAGGACTTTTCTGCAAAGTTCGTCTAGGTAGGTACCACTGCTTTGCCAGTTATTCCGTCGCCAAGCACTACTGTGTTCCGGATTGAAGGGCTTTAGCTAGTGAAATTACTGGGCAATTGAGACTTTATCATCTGATCTCACAGTCGAGTAATCTTATTACTAGACTGTGCTGATGTCTCAGGATGATTTGCGCAGTGCAGTGTCGCGCGAAACTTTATATTTTGGAGTTCCCAGTGACATTGTTCTGTTATGGGCAGCCGTGTCGCTTAACATCAGGTGAACGACTAGCTTGTCACATCATTCACTAACAAAAAAAAAATTGATTATAAATTAAATATTTGTGGACATTTCACACAACGCCATCTAGACCCTAACTAAGCAAAGCTGTACTACGGGAACCAGTAAACTGATACAATACTTAGATACTTTTTGTTTGTAAATACATACATAGAATACAATATGACACCCAGACACAGAACAAACACCTATGTTCATCACACGAATGTTTGTTCTGGGTGGAAATCGAACCCACAACCTACAGCTTAGAAGGCAGAGCTACTACCAACTGAACTATCAGGCCAGTCAAAGTCATTCAAGTACTAACTTTGTAGTGTGGTGGTTGAACAGGACGGCTCATAGCCCGGAGGTGACGGGTTAGATTCCCGTTGCAGGATAAGAAGTATTTAAAAAAGGGCAAATACTTGTTCTAAGTTTGGGTGTTGTGGGAGCATGGTCCTCGTAGTTCCTGGGTCCCTAGACACAGGGAATCTTTTTTAGGGTTCAAGATCTATGTATGCATATCGCATTGCAATCAAAGTGACTGAAGTGACTGAGTGAGTGAATTGACTGGCCCGATAGCTCAGTTGGTAGTATCCTTGCCTTCTGAATTGTGGGTTGTGGGTTCGATGCCCACCCAGGATACACATTTGTGTGATGAACATCGGTGTTTGTTCTGTATCTGGGTGTCATATTGTATTCTATGTATGTATTTACAAACAAAAAGTATTTAAGTATTGCATCAGTTACCCGGCTCCCATAGTACAAGCTTTGCTTAGTTTGGGACTAGATGGCGCTGTGTGAAATGTCCACACAATATTTATAAAAAAAAATTTCGTGATCTCCCCCTGATCTCGGAAGGAATCTCTTTACATTTCGTCGCTATGACGTCATAGAGTTCTATAAAGGTAACCCGCTCCCGACAGCGGTTTCATTATTTACGGTCTGGCCTTCAACTTATCGTTAAGGGTTGGCCTAGTACACGGCCGTCAGAATTGACCACACTAATATTATAAAGGCTAAAGTTTTTCCATATATGGTGGGTATACTAGGTGGTAGGACTTTGTTGCAAAGTTCGTCTAGGTAGGTACCACCGCTTTGCCAGTTATTCTGCCGCCAAGCAGTAGTGTGCAAACACTACTGTGTTCCGGTTTGAAGGGCACTGTATCTAGTGAAATTACTGGGCAATTGAGACTTTATGATCTGATCTCACAGTCGAGTAATCTTATTGCCGGACTGTGTTGATGTCTCAGGATGATGTGCGCAGTGCAGTGTCGCTTGTAACTCTATGTTTTAGGGTTCCGAGTGACACTGTTCTGTTATGGGCGGCCGTGGCGCTTAACATCAGGTGAACGACAAGCTCGTCACATCATTCAATAACATAAAAAAAATGTGTGTATGTTTGTTACTCCTTCACGTTCAAACGGCTGAATGGATTTGGATGAAATTCGGTACCAAGATAGCTTATACACTGGATTAACATATAGGCTACATTTTATCCCAGATAAATTAAATGTTCCCGTGGGATGAGCAAATAATTAAAATATTTTTTAACCGCGGTGCGCAACTAGTAGGGAAATATTTTCCTGACAATTTTTTACTTTGTTTCAATAAGGTTTAGGTTAAATTTAAATTAAGTATGCACTTATTGGCCAAAATATGGCTAGATTTTAACAATAATAATAATAACGCCCAACGATCACATACATAGATCCTTGATCCTATAGGATTCCCTGTGTCTAGGGACCCAGGAACTACGAGGACCATGCTCCCACAACACCCAGACTCAGAACAAGTAATTGCGCTTTTTTTCCGCCTCCGGGTTACAAGCCGACCTTCTCAGCCACCACACCACAGAGGCTGTCACTGGAAGCAATGGAAGTTGAGAGGGAGATATAAGTTAGTGAAGATAAAAAGAGATAGATACGTTTCATATAGAAGCTTTTTTTTATGTTTTGGCTCCACACTTTTGTGTATTTAGCCAGTGTCAAGTAATTGATAATTTATCAAGTTATCGATATTTCACGCAAATATGTGTCAAGTCACAGTCGAAGTCATCAAGTCAAGTTATAGTCTAGTCAAAGACATACTCCTAGTAAAGTGGTGGCAACTTGGAGTTTTGGAAACAACACGAAAAGAAACGTTTCACCATCATTATACCATTTTCCCACACTCACGCCTGTAATCCAGCACTTAACGAATAGAATGCCACCAATATTATGTACTAACACTGAAAATAACACAAGTTTTGGAAAATAAAACAATGCGGTGAAGCAATATTTTTCGCTTTCCCGCCAAAAACCGTATAGAAGCTTTACTTCAGTCTTGTGGTCTAAATAGGGTTGCCAACCGCATTATAATATATACTATATTTCGGGTCGGCGTACTATATACTCTTGAAGAAATAATATATAGTGTGCAAAAATACTAATATATTTTCAACATTGAACGAAATGTAATAAACAAATATTCATTTTTTAAGTAATTAACGTGCATATACATAAAATTTTGTGTGAGGCAATTTCGTGTAAACGAATTCCGGACTTCGAACGCATCTACAATTGTTTGTCTATATTATACTATATTTTTAGAGGTGTACTATATTTTTTACAGCTTATATTGAAAAATACTGTATTTAAGTTGTGACAACACCAACCGCAATTTTGGTCCTTTAATTCCCGTCCATCATAAGGTAGCCTGGAAGAAATCGCTTTATGTGATAAGGCCACCCTGTTCTACCGTAACCTACTCGAATCCAATTAGTACTTATCTGGTTCTCTTATTGGACCAATTGGTGGAGAAATATTTGGATTATTTTATCACCTAAAAGTATTTTTCAGCTATTTTTATTTACTCAAACCAAAAAATAATTGATTTTGATTTAAAAAAAAATTACCTGTAAGCACGTCCATATAAAAAATTCAAATCCGTTTATGAACGAAGGAGATTTGGTTACAAACAAAAAAATACAACGGCATAGCGAACCTTCTTTTAAAGTCGTTTAAAAATATTGTTTTCTTTTTAAATTCTAAATCTGCTACAGTGGGACTCGTAGAGAAGCTCCTTTTGACGTCGACAAAAAATTTTTTTTTTTTTTAATTCCAAATCAGCCAGTTTGATTCGTAGAGTACCTCCTTTTGAAGTCGATTAAATATAAAAGTTTTCTAGAAATCTTACCTATATCAAAGATTACTATACGTTTATGTAGGTACTTACCTGATTAAAGGTAAACTCTCTAGGTAAAGACATGTTGAATCGGGGATATCAGGAGGCAGAGAAAGAAACAACTCGTCTTCAGACTCCGTGGCTTGAAGTCTTTCACTTTTTTTCGAAAATACGGCAAAAGCCGTTAAAGGCATTGGGTTTTTATAAACTTTACTCTTTATAGAAGCCGTTGTAACTGTTTTTATTTACTTTAATATATTAAAAAATTACGGGTAATTTGCAAAAGTCGCGGTAGAAAAATTACGGCAGATTTGCAACCATTTTCAAGTACGATTGAATTTATTTTTTAATTAATGTCTTTTGGCACTATTTCTTTATTTGGTTGCAAGTAGCGCCTGGTTGAAAGCTCAGAGAGGACTGAACGTAATTAAGAATAGCGCATGCGTAGAACTAAAATCGATTTTGTGGGTTGTAGATTGTAAGACGTGCGTACATGAAGAACGTTCTATTTTTTTTTTGCGCTGGCAATATGTTAGCTTTAAAGTTGCCAGCTGTTATTTACATACGAACGGTACTAGGGGATTTGGCGGGAAAACGAAAAAGATCGCGTCACCCCATTGTATTCTTTTTCAAAACTTATGTTATTTTCAGTGTTAGTGCATAAAATTGGTGGCATTTCATTCTTTAATTGGTATAATGATGGTGAAACGTTTCATTTCGTGTTGTTTCCAAAACTAATACAGAAGCTTTTGGTAAAGTTGCCACCACTTTACTAGGAGTATGACTTGACTTGACACAAATATATAATATTAATTAACTTGAGAAATTAATTACTTGACACTGGCTAAATACACAAAAGGGTGGAGCCAAAACAAAACAACAAATGGTACTACGATGTAGCCATATCATAGGCGTAAGGTCAATATATATCGTACTTTTTTTTTTGTAAACATTATTGTGCAAGCAATAAGCCTTTTAGAATGTTAATTAATGGGTTAGGGACAAATAAAACATGCAGTCGCCTCATTACATAATTTTGTATTTGTTCCTGTTTTTATTAAATAACAAGCTGAACCGCCCCGGCTTAGTTTTACGCCGTAACCCTGTTTAAAAGACAAGAGAAAACAAACGAGTGTACTATAGACCACACGACTGAAGTAAAACTTCTTTAGTTTAGCTCCATCTATCGGCCGGTATAACTTTGTTTAATGTTAATGTCGCCATATTGACAATTGTAAATAGTAATTTTACCGGACGTACCAACATAATAATACAAATTTTTACTTTGTTCTGTTGACAAGGAGATCTATGTTAACCAACTTTCAACTTCCGTTCGGCTAGCCAGCTTACTCCCCAAGTCAAGAGTGAGTACAAAAAAATCCTCTAGTACTATGGCTATCAGAAAACTGATGCAATACTTACCTATATAATATAACACACAGACACAGAACATCGATTTTCATCACACAGTTTGTCCTGGGTGGGAATCGAACCCACAACCCACAGTTCAGAAGGCAGCGCAACTACCAACTAACAACTATCAGGCCAGTCAAATGAACGGAACAACGGAAAATGAAAAAAAATCAAATCAGTTTCTCAATACCATTATTATTATCTCTAAACATTTTATTTATTTTTTTATAATATTTTTTTTGTGATAAGATAAACTCTAGCATTTAACATGCATATCTCTAATTTATTATATCAAAATTTACACATAATGTACACACATCGATTTTATGACAAATAAAATGACATCACAAATGGTCCAGCCAATTTTCCATAAAACCGTAAAATTAACTGTAGAATACGCATAATTTTTTTTTTAATCCTATTAGTTTACAGTCAATCTCTTTCATTAATTATTAACAATAACCAAAAGTACAGTATGTGACATATTTATGTACCATACTTGTATAGTACAGTATGTGACATATTTATGTACCATACTTGTATAGTACAGTACAAAAATATGTGTGGACATCTCACCCAACGTCGTCTAGCCCCAAACTAAGCAAAGCTGTATTATGGAATCCAGATAATGATGCAATACTTGATACTTTTTGTTTATAAATACATACATATAATGCAATAAAACACCCAGATACAGAACAAACACATGTATTCATCACACAAATGTTTGTCCTGGGTAGGGCCTCGAACCCACAACCCACAGTTCAGAAGGCAGGGTTTCTACCAACTGAGCTATGGGGCTAGTATATGACGTACTAATGTACCATACTTGTATAGTACAGTATGTGACACATTGTACTTTATAATGTACAGTAAAATACATCTAATTCTCAGATTTCTTTCCCCAAGTCATCGTTAAAAGTCATAAAACCGATATAAATTTAACACTAATTAAACTATATTTTATCTATTAATAACATGTCAAATAATTATAATGTATAAGAGCGGGACAAACACACAAACAAAATATTCTCCTACTAGGCACTTACGGGATAATAATCCTTTAGGTTGTAGAATTAAAAATTCGTCAAAGTTGCGTTACTTTTTGATGTTTACATTGTGACAATGCAAAAACACATTTAATGATGGCACAGGTGTGAGATACTGTACTTTACGAAGTACTAACATAAAGTGCAGTATCTATAAGTAAAAAACTAGTTTTGATTATCAATTGCTGGTCCGAGTTGTAAACATTTAGTTACAAAAAACAATGTTTGTAATGTTTACCTACTAAGTTGGAAAACATTAACTTTTTTTTTGTTGTTGTGTTCGTTTTATTTATTTCAATATTTTAATTCTACAAACGCAAAGATTGTCTATTTTATCTACCACGCTAACCGTACATGATTGGCAGTGATTTATAACAATTATTTTGTACAAATATTGCTTTTAGTAAATAGAAGGCTTTGAAATAGGAAAGTATTCATGTTGAGTAGATATTTATTTTTGTAAAATTTTAAATCGAACTTTGCTTAATTTTTTCGATTTTATTAAATTTTTGGTTTACGTCAATACTTTCTGTTTATCAGATTAAGGTGCGATTTTTCAATGGTTGGATAAATATTATTCAACTAACAAATTATAATCCGACTAAAATAAAAGTACCATTATTATTACAGTGTTTTACTAGGTGGTGGGACTTTTTTGCAAAGTTCGTCTAGGTAGATACCACCACTTTGCCAGTTTTTCTGCCGCCAAGCAGTAGTGCGCAAGTACTGCTGTGTTCCGATTTTAAGGACACTGTAGCTAGTGAAATTACTGTGCAAATGACTGACTTTATGATCTGATTTTAGTCTAGTAATCCAATTACTAGATTGAGCTGATGTCTCAGGATGACGTGCGCAGTGCAGTGTCACGCGAAACTCTATACTTCCGAGTTCCGAGTAACTTTTCAACTGTAATGGGCAGCCATGTCGCTTAAAATCAGGCGAACGGTTAGGTCGTCAAGTCATTCCATGACATGAATAAAAAGGGTTTTATATACAAAATTACTCTTTTACTTTCGTTTTATCCAATGAATAGTCTGATTATTGAAAAACCGCGCCTATTCAAAATGTTTCAACGGCACCTTTACTGATCAGCAGTCGGTAATATACATTCACAGACGGCAAAAACGAGGTTTTTTTTTGATAATGTACAAATATTTTTTATGACGTCGAAAGAAAAAACTCCATCTGAGTTAAATTGCTTTGTGTATTTTTATTAATCTCATACAGCCTTATTAATAAACGGGTATTAGTCTCGGGTTAGTTACTTCAGCTTTTGTCCTTTTTTTGCTACTGGAATATTTAGCTGGATCAAAAGAGACAAAAGATGGTGTAACTAGTCTAAAGCTAGTTCGTGTTTATTAATAAGGCTGATACAGTATTTAGACTTGCCATTTTCATATATAATTGCCCACCGTTTGGTCAGGCTATCGTACGACATTTATTAATTGGAACCATCTTATCGAATAGTAAAGCAGTTTTAAATGTAGAACAATCCAAAACGATATTAAAATTTTGAATCTAATATTACCTTCCCTTATGCACGCACGATTTAACTTTACGCAGTTACCGATTAATTTCTGTTGAGACATACTAATATAACAAACGCAAAGCGTAAAAAGCAGACTTCAGACTTATGCAGCCTTATTAATAAACACGAACTAGCTTTAGACTAGTTACACCATCTTTTGTCTCTTTCGATCCAGCTAAATATTCCAGTAGCAAAAAAAGTACAAAAACTGAAGTAACTAATCCGAGACTAATACCCGTTTATTAATAAGGCTGCTTTACTTTTTTCATGTCAGAACTGGACCAAATTGAAATGGGTACACACGAGAAGCACCAGCTTTCAAATAAAATTCGGTTCACCATTTGAAAGTTCTGAGGTAACAAACAAACAAAAAGTCGAATTGTAAACCTCCTTTTTTAAAGTTTGTTAAAAAATGATTTATATCATTAGCTCATTACGTTCCCACATCTGGGATACGGGTCCTATAAAATCAATAAGTAATGAACCCATTTAAACAAAGCCTTAATTGCAATTCAACGAAACATTGCTTTATATAGATTCAATATTGAAGGCTACAAACATTACTCTTCATAGAAAAGAAAACAATCTTAATCAATCAGTTAACGTAAGTAGATGATAAATAATAATAATTATAATAACGCCCAACGATCACATACATAGATCCTGGACCTTAACAAGGATTCCGCGTTTAGGGACCCAGGAACTACGAGGACCATGGTCCCACAACACCCAGACTCAGAACAAGTATTTGCGCTTTTTTCTGTGCACAAATATTTGTCCCGCCGCGGGAATCGTACCCGCCGCCTCCGGGTCATGGCCCGACCTCCTCAACCACCACACCACAGAGGCTGTAGATGTTTGCAAAGTTAGATGTGTATTTCCAAGTCCGTAACATAATGCCGTCTTCGTTAATCGTGCATGCAAGAATGCCAGGTAGACATTAACCTTAATATTGCAATGATTAAATTTATACTAAATACCGTTACTAATATAATTTATAGTAAAAAGAGTTACAAAATACGCATTTTTTATTGGGACAAAGCGATTTATTTATATTAGTCTGTGGTAATGCAGCTACAATAAACAAGTATGTATCCTGTATTTGTTTTGTAATTTTTACCGTGATTTAAATAAACTTACATCTGCAAAAAATCCCGATGTCATTTACTGCGTGTAAAACCAAGATAAACCTAAAAACGATGTAAATAATCCATAATTTTGTAAAAAATCTAACGTTGATTATGAATGGTATTATGGTGATAAGCAAAAAAGCCGCATGTAAAACAGTTACGCCTTTTTTAACAATGGTATCATGAGAATTTACATTAACTACAAACAAAAACTAATATATATTTTTGACTATTTGTAATTTGTGTGGTATTAGCAATTATAATATTATTGTGACGGGTGTCGAATTATTATAAAGTTATAATAGTATTGATTCTGAAAACAGCTATACAGTATAGCTGAAATCATACAAATTTGTGTTTCTATTACAGTATAGCCTATACTGTAATAGAAACACAAATTTGTATGGTTTCAATACACAGTTTATTGTGCCTTTGTGACAATGGAGATTTTCAAAGAATGAAATTTTTCTTAATGAATTTTAAAGTTATGTCGATTAGGTACTGTTCAGTCTCTTAAGAAACAAATTTTAACTGAAATTGTATTAAATCAGCCCCACAACTTTTAGATAAAAGGTTTGTTTTCTTTTGCTAGTTTTAAAATCCACTGTGTGGTTGGTTTCCTAAACGGACGTTTCAATGATTCCCTTTCTGTACATTTTGTATAATAAAATGAAATTTTTAGTTATTCAAATCTAAAAACGAAGTCCGGGCGAAATGGCATTACTTGCAGATGCCTATGTAACCTATATAAATGCCCAAAAAACTAACGAATTTTTTCATATAATAAATGTTATGAAATAACTAAAATATAAATTTCTTTAACTAGGTGGTGCATCAAAACAATACAAGACCCGTATTACAGAACTTCGCTCACTCGTGAATCGTTGACTTGAGCATGGTTCTGAAATACGAGCAGTAGCGTAGGTAATGTGAATTTAAAAACGAATATAACAAGCTATAACGGCGTACCCTAATCGTCTAAATATAATTAAAACTACCGATTTATATATATTTATAGGTGATGAAAAAGTAACATATGTTAATGTATTCATTTTCACCAAATATGCTAAACGAAAAACACATTATGTTGTAACCGAGAACACTGTATATTAGAGTCCACTTCATAATCAAAAATTACAACATTATTGTTTTTGGTTAATCCACAAACCTAAAACGCAGTATGCTCTAAGAAAGGACATTATGGTGTATTTATGTTTGAAATTTAAAAAGCTGTCCCTTGTTAAAGTGGAGAGACTTTGTACGTAAACCATTTAATAACAGGATATAATTTTATTCTTAGCTACAAAAGTTTGAAAATGTCAGACATCATTCTTTTAACATAGAACAAACTGTATTTTAGCTTAGTAATTCCAAAACTTGTTGTAAACCAAAAATAACATAAAATGTCCTTTCCAATCTTAAATCTTTCATCTTAAACTAAATAACAGTATAATTTATTTGTAAACTAAAAATTCATTCCCTGTTTGGACTATAGACAGAATTTCTACCCAATAGAAAATTTTAACTCTAAACTTGCAACCCTGACACCATTATGGTACAAATTAAAATTTAACGTTTTTTTTACATTTTCTGTACAGATCGCAATAATTTCAAAATACGTTTAAACCAAATTCACAAACAAATCTCAGTCATAATCTACTTTTTCTAGAAACATTCCTGCTCTACCAATTTAACAGCCCCCTCTCATAGAAAGTTAACATTGATTAACCAAGTCAACCTGTATTGACTTTGCTTAAATAAAAATACAATAAACAGGGAGTGTGAATAATATATTAAAAAGAGCACGGACCCAGGAGTCTGGTAAAGCAGCATTTAAAAAAACAAGTTACATGGTGGGTTTTTCTTCTCGGGACAAAACATATTGAAACGTCGAATTTTAGCTTTCTATAATGAGAGGGTGGGTTTATTTATAATCTATTAAACTTATCACTAATTTCAAAGTAAACGAGAAAAACAAACACTAAATAATATTGTTTCCTATACACAGTTCTTTATCAATTTGTATAATCGAGGTAAAAAATCACTGTTTTGATTTATGTAAAACTTTGTGTTAGGCGAATATGACATTGACAGCCTTGAATGTCAATTAATAACAAAATATATATATAATAATAAATAGACCTCACAAAATAATCATCATTCTAGTTTCTTTTTTTACAGTCCAGTCTTTCTGTTAAAATCAAAGGTTATTAACATTTCATAATATATGATAATTAGGGATATTTCTGTATGGTATTAAAGTTTCAGTGATTTATTCCCTTAATTTTACATTAGATTTATTTATAACCTACTAATAGGATAAAGTATGGACTGCCTAATTAAAGGCTGTTTATAAATTATTTTAAAAAAAATTTAATCGATTTATTCACGCTATGATAGAGGAGTTCAGACCTTACTATTCTAAACGGTTTGAATTTGCTTTGATGTTTTACCATAATTCTATTTTATTCTATATATTTTCTATATTATTCACCTCCATATTTCACTATACATGCCCCACCTCTATCATAGTAGAAGCAAATCTTTGAAATACTCAAAGCAATAGCATTAATTATTAAATATTCACATTTTTTTAATAAAAAGGACATACCTTTAAAACTATTTTTTTTTTTAAATTTTATATTATTTTTATTTCAAAGAAAAATGCAAAGATTATATTGGAAAAATATCACATACTATAATTATTTTTAAAACCAAAATTTTATATAATTCTCACCTTTTTGTGATGAAATGCAACATGGGTGGTGAACTAGGCCCTTTTATAAATACCTTTGGGTAATTCTGTGTACAGGTGGTGGCAACCGTATTCAAAACACGTCGCAAATAACTTCACATTTTTAAATATATATTTTCACATGCTGGATGGATCAGTTTTGATCAATGTATAATTTGAATGAAAATTGATTATGTAATTATAGTTTGTTGTAATTTTAAGCAATGTATAATTTGAATAAAAATTGATTAGTAATGAAATTTGAATTATGATTGAATGTATAATTTGTTTTATTGTTTAAAAAAGTGTTCTTTATTAGACACCTGATAACTTCAAAATTACCTAAAAACGTGGTATTAATTTTTACATGGTACACATTTCATTTCATCCCAAATTAACTTAATACATACAAACTTATTCATTATTAGTAGATATTTACAAGCAAAATTTTGTCTACGAAAAAATTGCTACCGCTAATAGTAGATTTTCATGAACGGTGTTTCCAGTTCACGGAAAAAATCTACTATTGCTTATTTTTTGTATTGTGTACAACTGACTTCGTTGCATGTTGCAAAATTCACACTTCAGTATTGCCACTTGTAAACATAACTTTTTACCATATCCGTGATAAGTTGACAAGTGTACAATAATCACAAACACACACACACACATAGATTTAAAATTTATTCATACTTACAATAACAAACATTTTTTTTTTAACAAATGTGGCCATGATTCGAAGAACCGGTTGAGAAACATAATATAAACTTTGCCAATTGAATAAGGCTAATATTACGTTTTGAATAACGTGTGGTAAAAAAACAAGTAAAAATTCTTTTTTGAAATTAAAGAGTGAAGTGGTAATGCGTTTGCATTCGCTGGATGTAGGTTCGTTCACTGGGATATTATATCACGCTAAAGCTTACCACTACTGCATTACCTAAGCCCCAGAGTATGACCTATTCAAAAAGTTGCCCCATTTTTGAACAAACCTATTTTCTGTCACTTTCTTCTTTACATAGTGCTTAAGGAAAGGGAAATAGTATAACGTGGAAGTCTAAAAATGTATGTCTGTTTCTGGCACTTAATTTAATGTAAATATTTACTTTGATATGGAAGTTTTTTGACCTAATATGGATTTACAAAGCGAACTTTTGATGCAATTATATTTAAAAATCTTTACTAAAACGAATAATATTTTGCGCCAATTACATATTGTAAACTCCACAATTTTTCACGAATGTTTAGTAATGTCTTAAAATGAGCAACTATTGCTTAACACTCGTTTAAAATTGCTTTCACTATTAATATAAACACGCCAAGAGCAACTTTTTATTTACATAAAATTTCAAAGCATTTTTGACCAAATCTCTTAGGTGAAATCTCCTAAAGAAGAACGCAGTATGCCTTGTTCACGTACATATGGCGTTTTCTTTAGGGACAATATGTAAATTGGTGACATTTGACAGGTGTCATAAGTCAAAGTACAGTATGTGGTACATACGGCGTTTTGACTTACAAACTGCCGTGTGTGCTACACATTTCGACAAATGCCGTATTATGTATGACTTGCAAAATATACACTTACTTTTATTTACTTAGCCGAGTTTTTCCGTTGCACGTTAACTTTTTCCTTCAAGACGGTTTTCTCTTTGGGCGTAACTTTTTTTTCTGTTTTCTCCACTTTTGGTTTTTCTTTTGCTGGTTCCGGTTTGGGTTTATCCGTTTTGACGGCCGGCGCGGCGGGTTTTTCTGTTGGCGGAGTGGTGGATTTAGGTTTTGGTTTGCTTGCTTTCGCCGCGGCCGCGTAGTTTATCGGTTTTGGGCCTGGTGCGCTTTGAACCTCCTCTGCTGGGGTTTGGGGCTAGAAAAGTGACAAGTAAATATTATTAGTTCTCAAATATATTCATAGATGGCGTGAGGTGTCCACTTTTTACCCGACTACTGCAAAAAGAGAGGGTTATGATTTTGACGTATGACGATTTTTTGATGTATGTGAAGTCTTACATATAAATGTATGTGCATAATTATGCTCTCTCGAATCTCCTGTACTACTTTATAATATTTTATGTGTGACGTTAAAATTATAATAGCGTATTAACAGTATATTAAAAGCTTTTCTAGCCTCTGTAGCGTGGTGGTTGAGCAGGTCTACTCATAACCCGGGAGGACGCGGTTTCGATTCCCTGGGCAGGACAAAAATTTGTGCACAGAAAAAAGCGCAAACAGTTGTTCTGATTCTGGGTGTTGTGGGACCATGGTCCTCGTAGTTCTTGAGTCTCTAGACACAGGGAATCCTAGCTAGGGGTCCAGGATCTATGCGTGTGATCGTTGGATGTTATTATTATTATTAGTTTGGGGCTAGATAGCGCTGTGTGAAAATTCCGTGCATATTTTGTTTAGCTTGCATAATTTATAAGTTGGTTAGGAAATTCTTTATTCATTTAAAAGAATAATTACTATCAGATTCGTTCTACAGAAATTTCACCAAAATAGGTTGAATAGTTTGGTTTTTTGATCATAATGAATAATAATAATATATAAATAAATATTTGTTGACATTTCACACAGCGCCATCTAGTCCCAAACTAAGCAAAGCTTGTACTATGGGAACCAGATAACTGATACAATACTTAGATACTTTTCGTTTGTAAATACATACATAGAATACAATATAACACCCAGACACGGGACAAACATCGATGTTGATCACACTAATGTTTGTCCTGTGTGGGGATCAAACCCATTACCTACAACTCAGAAGGCAGGGTTACAACCAACTGAGCTATAGAGCCAATCAATGATACATTAAAAAAAATTTATAATATATGTATTATGATACTAATATCTAAGTATTTCTCATTATGAAATTAAAACAATTGAAGACAGTTTGAGCCCTTTTTTTAAGGAAACTAGCTCAGTAATAGAATGACGTGACGAGCTTGTCGTTCGCTTGATGTTAAGCGACACGGCTGCCCATATCAGTTGCAGTGTCACTCGGAACTCTAAAGTAACGCGTGACACTGCACTGCGCACATCATCCTGAGACATCAGCACAGTCTGGTAATAACATTACTCGACTGTGAGGTCTCAATTGCCCAGTAATTTCACTCGCTACAGTGCCCTTCAAACCGGAATACAGTAGTGCTTGCGCACTACTGCTTGGCAGCAGAAAAACTGGCAAAGCGGTGGTACCTACCTAGACGAACTTTGCAGTAAAGTCCTACCACCTAGTAAAAGGAAAATTCGCCTGATGTTAAGCGCACCTACCTTTATCGTTTCAGCAGTAGGAACGGGGACATCTTCGCTTTTCTCAACCACCTTTACTTCACTCTTCACAGTTTTAACCTCTTTTTTCTTCGGTTGTATTTTGGGCTCCGACTTGACAGCCACTGGTTTCTTCTTCATTTCCGTTTTGGCGGGTTTCTTTGTTTCCGGTTGCTTTTTGACTTCCCTCTTCGGTAACTTCGTGGTTGGATGGACGTCTGCCGCTGACACTTCCGGCGGATCTTTCGGTGGGGTTGCTGCTTCTGTAATACACAAAAAAAAACTTTATCAACCAACTTTTAAATTCTTTAATTGGTTTTCATCAGAACTTCGTAATTTATAGACCGACGTGCTTCGCCCGCGGCGTGGCCTATGGAAAAATAATTCAACCACCCATTTCACCCTCTCAAGGGTGGAATTTCGAAAAATCCTTTCTTAGCGGATGCCTACGTCATAACATCTACCTGCATTGCTAATTTCAGCCCGATCCGTCCAGTGGTTTGGGCTGTGCGTTGATAGATCACTATGTCAGTCAGTCACCTTTGAGTTTGAGTATATATAGGCGTATAGGCCTTCAGTATGCACACCGAACGGTCCGGAGCAAGAATGATCCGTAGTACACCAAGCATTCCCTTTATATAGCCAGATGAGTGGGGGAGCTATGACAGTTACCGGTGTTGCCACTGTAATAAATTTAAATGCCACCACAGGGTAAATTACGGTACTGCCCGCTGCGCATAGAGTTTATAACTGGACGTTGCCGCCGTCATATATTTAAGATATTACTTGTCGAGTTAAGTAAACTGGCTAAATACATAACATTGTGGAGCCATACCAAAAAAAAACTTTTTTTTTAATGGTAAAATGGGCATGCGTTTGACAACAACTCACCTGATGGTAAGTGACGAAGTTGTCTAAGGTGGAGCACGCTTGCCCATGAGATGCCCGTTCACTCGTGAAACCTACCTTCCGTTTTCGTCTCCTCTGAAACTTCTGCTTTACTCTCTATCTGTTCTTCCGTGGTCTTATCTTCTACTTCTATTCTGGTATTGTCTTCTTGCGGACTCGGGGCTTCAGGCTGCGCGGGTGGCGTTGCTTCTGGCTTCTCTTCTGGAAAATTCGAGAATAATAATAAACAGCGTGTCATAACTACAACTATTACACAGCTATTACATGGATGCCCATCCTCAAGGATGGGCATCTATATTGCCCGAACACCGGTCGAGTTATTCGACTGTATCTCGTGAGTGTTAGCCGTGTAATAGTTGTAGTTATGAGTACTACTCACGTCAATTTCTATAATATAACAGCATGCAAAAAAAAAACCATTGACTTGGCCAAACGTTTGGTGGAAGCATCAGGTGACCAGAATATTGGCTTTTTGTAAGATAAATAACGGCTAAATTAAAAGTTGAAATTACGTGCGAAGTTACGTGCTGACGCTCGCGAGAGCCGCCCCGGCTTGCGTTAGTAACTGGCTCCCAGAAGGACATCGAATATGTCCGAAACCTGGTCGGAGTAATTTCGACTTTTAATTGATTTGAGTTTAGCCGTTATTTATCTTACAAAATGTGTCATACTCACGATAGTTTTCAAACTAAAATATCGCCATTTATTTTGATATAAAATAAGCATTGCCATTCAACGTGGTAATGCTGCCAGCTTTCCAGGCACTTTTCCCTCCACTAACAGGATATCATACTGGCCCGATAGCTCAGTTGGTAGTGACCCTGCCTTCTAAACTGCGGGTTGTGGGTTCGATTCCCACCCAGGACAAACATTTGTGTGATGAATATAGGTGTTTATTCTGTGTCTGGGTGTTATATTGTATTCTATGTATGTATTTAGAAATAAAAAGTATCTTAGTATTGTATCAGTTATCTGGTTCCCATAACACAAGCTTTGCTTAGTTTGGGGCTAGATGGCGTTGTGTGAGATGTCCACACATATTATTATTATATTATTATTATTATACGTTTTTCGGTTTTATCTATTTAAAGTTTTTAGATATCATTTAGTATTACGTATATATGTAAATTGAAGAAACTGAATAAAAAACTTGGCTTAAGTGACGAAAAAAAAAATGAATCGAGCTTATTCTCGTAGATGTTAATCATAGATACAATAATAAACCTTAATTTTAGTTTGAAAATAGCTGGAACTCTCAGAAGAAGAACGTCGAATATGTCCGAAACCTGGTCGGAGTAATTTCGACTTTAACTGACGCGAGTTTAGCCATTATTTATCTTACAAAATAAACCTTCATTCTCATTAGTACATTAAAATCTTCTGCAATCACATCTGCCAAGAGTGGTGATTATGGCAAACCATCTCTATAGAAGTGTGTATTAGTGTACAGTAGTGTGTATTAGCTTGTCTATTCTTATCACATTACATTAATATTCTTGTTACATCTGCCAAGCGTGAAGAAGCGTGGTGATTATGGCAAACCATCTCTATAGAAGTGTGTATTAGTGTACAGTAGTGTGTATTAGCTTGTCTATTCTTATCACATTACATTAATATTCTTGTCACATCTGCCAAGCGTGAAGAAGCGTGGTGATTATGGCAAACCATCTCTATGGAAGTGTGTATTAGTGTACAGTAGTGTGTATTAGCTTGTCTATTCTTATCACATTACATTAATATTCTTGTCACATCTGCCAAGCGTGAAGAAGCGTGGTGATTATGGCAAACCATCTCTATAGAAGTGTGTATTAGTGTACAGTAGTGTGTATTAGCTTGTCTATTCTTATCACATTACATTAATATTCTTGTCACATCTGCCAAGCGTGAAGAAGCGTGGTGATTATGGCAAACCATCTCTATAGAAGTGTGTATTAGTGTACAGTAGTGTGTATTAGCTTGTCTATTCTTATCACATTACATTAATATTCTTGTTACATCTGCCAAGCGTGAAGAAGCGTGGTGATTATGGCAAACCATCTCTATAGAAGTGTGTATTAGTGTACAGTAGTGTGTATTAGCTTGTCTATTCTTATCACATTACATTAATATTCTTGTCACATCTGCCAAGCGTGAAGAAGCGTGGTGATTATGGCAAACCATCTCTATAGAAGTGTGTATTAGTGTACAGTAGTGTGTATTAGCTTGTCTATTCTTATCACATTACATTAATATTCTTGTCACATCTGCCAAGCGTGAAGAAGCGTGGTGATTATGGCAAACCATCTCTATAGAAGTGTGTATTAGTGTACAGTAGTGTGTATTAGCTTGTCTATTCTTATCACATTACATTAATATTCTTGTCACATCTGCCAAGCGTGAAGAAGCGTGGTGATTATGGCAAACCATCTCTATAGAAGTGTGTATTAGTGTACAGTAGTGTGTATTAGCTTGTCTATTCTTATCACATTACATTAATATTCTTGTCACATCTGCCAAGCGTGAAGAAGCGTGGTGATTATGGCAAACCATCTCTATAGAAGTGTGTATTAGTGTACAGTAGTGTGTATTAGCTTGTCTATTCTTATCACATTACATTAATATTCTTGTCATATCTGCCAAGCGTGAAGAAGCGTGGTGATTATGGCAAACCATCTCTATAGAAGTGTGTATTAGTGTACAGTAGTGTGTATTAGCTTGTCTATTCTTATCACATTACATTAATATTCTTGTCACATCTGCCAAGCATGAAGAAGCGTGGTGATTATGGCAAACCATCTCTATAGAAGTGTGTATTAGTGTACAGTAGTGTGTATTAGCTTGTCTATTCTTATCACATTACATTAATATTCTTGTCACATCTGCCAAGCGTGAAGAAGCGTGGTGATTATGGCAAACCATCTCTATAGAAGTGTGTATTAGTGTACAGTAGTGTGTATTAGCTTGTCTATTCTTATCACATTACATTAATATTCTTGTCACATCTGCCAAGCGTGAAGAAGCGTGGTGATTATGGCAAACCATCTCTATAGAAGTGTGTATTAGTGTACAGTAGTGTGTATTAGCTTGTCTATTCTTATCACATTACATTAATATTCTTGTCACATCTGCCAAGCGTGAAGAAGCGTGGTGATTATGGCAAACCATCTCTATAAAGTAATATAAGTGTATATTAGTGTACAGTAGCGTGTATTAGAGTCTAGTAGTGTGTATTAGTGTTTAGTAGTGTGTACTAGCTTATCTAGGAGTGTGTATAGTGTACAGTAGTGTGTATTAGTGTACAGTAGTGTGTATTATAGTCTAGCAATGTGTATTAGCTTGTCTAGGAGTGTGTATTGGTGTAAATCAGTGTGTATTAGCATGTTTAGGTGTGCGTATTAGTGTACAGTAGCGTGTATTAGTGTATAGTAGTGTGTATTAGCCTGCCTAGAAGTGTGTATTGTGTACAGTGGCGTGTATTAGAGTCTAATAGTGTATTAGCCTGTCTGGGAGTGCATATTAGTGTACAGTAGTGTATTAATGTACAGTAGTGTGTGTGTGTGTTAGAGCCTAGTAGTGTATATTAGTCTGTATCAGTGTCTAGTAGTGTATATTAGTCTGTATCAGTGTCTAGTAGTGTATATTATACCTGCAGTATGCCGGCGGGGCCCCCTTGTGGGCACAAACTCCGCGGCGAGAGGGTTGAGTGTGGACCGTGATACTGCCTCCTCTAACGATACGGGAGGGGCGCCGTTACTGGTACTGGTGATATATAAATAAAACATAACTTTATTGCTTTTATCAAAATCGAAGGATTTATTGCAAATAGGCTATTTTTTGCACATTTACAAGTCAAAATTATATTAATAGGTAGTAAAAATTAAGTTATTGTACTAAGCATATCAAATTACAAAGTATATTGTCAAATATATAGCAACCCCATTAGAATATACAAAAAAGTATCTAAGTATTGTATCAGTTATCTGGGTCCCATAGTAAAAGCTTTGCTTAGTTTGGGGCTAGATGGCGCTGTGTGAAATGTCAAAAAATATTTATCTATTTATTTCTCAAATACTCATTTATTAATAAACTATGTTTACACGTCATATTAAAAAAAAAACAGTCAACTTGAGTACATATTAAAGTAATATTAATTATAGTTTATACATTATATAGGTAAGTATTTACCTACATACAAAAAAAAAAAAAAGAAATAATTATAAATGCATGTCAATTTAAAAATAATGATTATTTAAATAATCAGAATAACAATAGTTATATTATTTAAAAATAAAAATGTCAAAAAATAAATGCAAGATAGCTAGTAATAATTAATATGTCAAAAATGAAACAAAATTTGCAATTGATATAAGTGCATCATTACTTAAAAATATTAGAATTGAAAATAAATAATACCTTTATTTCATAAACTCTTCAAAACTGTAGAACGTTTGCTTGATAAGCCAGCGTTTCAATCTTATTTTGAAGGATGTGACTCATACTTGCCCGACTGGCCCGATAGCTTAGTTGGTAGTAACCCTGCCTTCTGAACTGTGGGTTGTGGGTTCGATTCCCACCCATGGCAAACATTTGTGTGATAAACATAGGTGTTTGTTCTGTGTCTGGGTGTTTATATTGTATTCTATGTATGTATTTACAAACAAAAAGTATCTAAGTATTGTATCAGTTATCTGGTACCCATAATACGAGCTTTGCTTAGTTTGGGGCTAGATGGCGTTGTGTGAAATGTCCACACATATTATATTATATTATACTCTGCTCCCTCATATCATACTCTGCTCTGTTATACTTCGCATATAAAGGTACTCACGTGGGGTAATCGTGTCTACTCTGTCTGTTGGCGCGCCTCTCTCTCTGTTCATCTTCTAACATAGCTTCGATACACTGTTCCATTAGCGCTTCCTCTTCCAACTGTTGTAAAACCTGGAATGATCGATAAAAGTTTTATTGATATGCCACCGTGGCATTTAATTCACTATTTTACTTAAATGTATGTTCTCAGACCATGTTATAGCATATACAAGCAAGCTCCAATTTAAAAACAAAAGGATTTTGTTTTATGTATTTAGTGCCTCGAAAATAACTGCATGACAGCCGAAATGTCTATTTAACGGTACACACAGCGCGGGTTCCAGCTGAGTGCTTTGTAAATGTTTCGTAGGGAATAAAACACCTGCTTTGTTCAATCAAATCAAATCAAATCAAAATCAAATATATTTTATTTCAGACAACATGATCCATATAAGTTAAATTAAGTTAAAACTAAAGTTAAAGTTAAAATCAAATTAAATTAAAATTTTTAAAATTATTTTAAAATAGTGCTGCATCATCGTGCTACGAGGATCTTAATCTGATGACGCAGTATCGGGGAGTAAAATGTATCAGTAACAGCTCTCAGAATGCTGTTGCTACTCGCGCGCGTCCTGCTTAACAGTGAGGCAACCTTTTTTCGCATGATGGCTGCGAAGCCATCAGTGCGTGCCTCTGCGAACATGGAGGACGCGCTGCAAAACCGCGGCAGCCGCATCAGCACTCTGAAAGCGTTATTATACTGAATACGCAGAGCGTTTAGAGATTTCAGGGTATATGCTGTCCACAAGCTACTGCAGTAAAATGATTGGCAGTATGCTTTAAACAATGTTATTTTTGACTCTCTAGAACATGATGCGAATCTTCTGGACAGCATATTCGCCCTAACTGTCAACGCTCTACGTTCCCTATCAATATCTGCCCCATCACACAAGTCCTCGCAGACCACGTGACCCAAGTACCTAAACTGTTGAACTCTACTGAGAGGACTACCGTTTAGCAATAAAGGAGGTACATTACTCGGTCCCTTACCGCCCTTAGAGAAAACCATATACTCGCTTTTCTTTATATTCAATGTGGCTTTTCTTTAGAATTTAAATTTGATAATACCTAGATTTAAGTTTTGTTTCATGAGTACTTTTTTTATTTAGTTATATGGGAGCATTCTATATCATGGACTGAATACATACATTAAAGGAAAAGAACGAATTAAATTCCACCTTGTATAATTGTTGCACTTTTTATTTCATAATATAAGTTACTGAATGAATACCACACTATTTTAAATGTTTTAACAAAGCAGTGGTATCGATTCTGTGTCGCATTCTCTAAAACTAAAGTAAACTTAAAGTATGGCGGTACTCTACTGATAAAGGGGAAATGAAAAAGACGGAAATGTGTTAATTTCGTTTAGCTTTAGAGTATGCGACACCATTATATATCTTTAACACAAAATAAATAATAAGGTAGTGTCGCCGAAGATGGCCCGGCTCCTAAGATAGCCCACTTTAAAAAAAATACAGTTATGATTAAACGAAACATTTTAAATTTCGCGGGTTTATGCTACTAGTACCATAGACAATAATGCAAGTGTGTTTTAATTATTATTATTACAACTTCCATTATGTTTTTTCTATACTTTATTTATCTGCAAGATTTCACGAGGTTTTGAAATTAAGTGGGCCTTCATTGGCTCCTGTACCTTAGTACTTATAAGTTTCATTATCAAGTAGATGTTTTTAAGTTTGTAGTATTTGTATTAAACTAAACACATTCACGTTCAGTGTATTAGGCTGTTTATCACAAATAAATCATTCATTCCTTCATTCATTCATTCATTCATTAATGGCGACAGTTTCTGAATTTCTAGTACTTCAAACATGATTTGAACATTTTATTTGTACGCCTGTAACTATGGGTAGAATTTTGTTGGAAGAATTATGTGCTGATCCATTGCAATATTGTAACCCACAATTCTTACAAATGAATTATTTCATTTCATTTCAATTATTTATGTTCATTCCACTACCGGACTACTGGACGCTCGGCTAAGCGCCATCCTTTCGTGGTCAAAATACTATCCATTCGTACCATGCGATTTGATTCCACGTTCTTAATTGAAGGGGTGAGAATAAAAAGGATTTTACAGATTTTTTTGACAAAATGACTTATGGGTATCGTTGGATTCAGCGTGAAATTATCTTCAATAATACATTCTCAAAATACCGAAATGAGGTATAAATCTCGAGATTTTGAGTCTTAAAATGGTTTATCTGTCACAGGAATACAGTTTGCTTAGCATAAAAACATTACTATATTTATTATATTACATTATATTTTTTATTTAAAATAGAATTAAAACATTTTCAAGCAACTGAAACTTACATAAACCTTTTCTATTACCTTATAAGCACTCTACATTAAAATGACGCCGTTGACATTTTAAGTCAATTTTCTCGAAACTGTCAATTTGTCAGTTAAATCCTTTTTATTCTCAACCCTTCAATTAAAACGGCTAAGGAATGGAATGCCAGCGTCTGTTTCCGGCGAAATATGACCCGGGCGTGTTCAAGAGAAGAGTGAATAGGTATTTACTTGGCTAGCATGCTACACCTTCGATCACATCGTCACTTCCCATCAGGTGAGAGTGTGGTCAAATGCTAGACAAGTTTGAAGTGAAATAAAAATAATAAAGAAATTATTCTATAGCATGGTCTGAGTACATACATAAAAAAAAGAACTTGCCTGTTTATCGAATTCATCTTCGTTTTCCATCCACATGTAGTCCGCAAAATCGTCCGGTTGTGGCGGCGGCACCGTCCCGTATGGAGCACCGTAGTAAGGGGCTGCCATTACATAGCCCGCTGAAAAAAGCCAGCTTTTACTAGGTGGTAGGAGTTTTTTGCAAAGTTCGTCTAGGTAGGTACCACCGCTTTGCCAGTTATTCTGCCGCCAAGCAGTAGGGTGCAAGCACTACTGTGTTCCGGTTTGAAGGGCAATGTAGCTAGTGAAATTACTGGGCATATGAGACCTAATGATCTGATCTCACAGTTTAGTAATCTTACCAGACTGTGCTGATGTCTCAGGATGATGTGCGCAGTGCAGCAGTCACACGAAACTTTACATGTTGGAGTTCCGAGTGACACTGTTCTGTTATGGGCGGCCGTGTCACTTAACATCAGGTGAACGACTAGCTCGTCACAACATTCAATAACATAAAAAAAAAAGTAATATAAGGGAAATAGGATTATTTTTTTGTTTTTGGTTTGGTTTCACACTTCTAATTCTAATTATATTTGGGGGCCTGAACTGACGTCCCGCATGAGGTGTATTGTGCATTTCCCCGCCAACATTTACCCAAGCCAGCCCAGCTCCTTCATGTAGCTGAGCATTACCTTGGGTCGCTGGCACTACTGTTCCGGTGTTATCGCATTTGATGATATGGCAACACTTTTGTGTATTAAGCCAGTGTCAAATAATTGATAGTTTTTCAAGTTAGTTAATATATATATGTCATCTCACAGTCCAAGTCATCAAGGTCATAGTCTAGTCTAGTCAAGTCATATTCTTAGTAAAGTAGTGGCAACTTTACCAGAAGCTTCTATGGAGTTTTGGAAACAACACGAAAATAAATGTTTCACCATCATTATACCACTTTCCCACACTCATGCCTGTAATCCAGCACTTAACGAATAAAATGCCACCAATTTCATGCACTAACATTGAAAATAACACAAGTTTTGGAAACTAATACAATGCGGTGACGCGATCTTTTTCGTTTTCTCGCCAAAACTTCTAAATAGGATTATTATTAACTATGTAATATACTTTTTTGTCAGGTAAATCCTACAAATAAGACAAAATGACTAGACTATGACTTGACTTGATGACTTGGACTGTGACTTGACTAATATATAATATAAATTAACTTGATAAATTATCAATTACTTGACACTGGCTAAGTACACCATAGTGCGGAGCCAAAGAAAAAAAAAAATCCCTCCAAGAGCTTTGGCGGGAAAACGATCGCGTCACCGCATTATATTATTTTCCAAAACTTGTGTTATTTTTAGATTTATATCAATACTAAGGGTACATTGAAGATTTATTTTCGAGTCAAGCTAGAGAGATAAAAGTGCCTTATCACAATACTCACTAGGCACATGTCCCCTCGGTATATGTACAGGGTAGACAGGCGCGCGATGCATGCCCGCGTCTCCGCTCCCCACCACTCCTCCACCCACGCCGTTGTCTATGATCACTCCGTTTGGCTGTGGAACCAAAGTTAACATGAGTTTTGGCGGGAAAACGAAGGAATCGCGTCGCCGCATTGTATTATTTTCCTAAACTTGTGTTATTTTCAGTGTTAGTGCATAAAATTGGTGGCATTCTATTCGTTAAGTGCTGGATTACAGGCAAGAGTGTGGAAAAATGGTATAATGATGGTTAAACGTTTCTTTTCGTGTTGTTTCTAAAACTCCATAGAAGCTGCAAGTAAAGTTGCCACCACTTTACTAGGAGTACGACTTTGACTAGACTATGACTTGACTTGATGACTTCGACTGTGACTGTGACACATATTTGCGTGAAATATCATTAACTTGATGAATTATCAATTATTTGACACTGGCTAAATACACAAAAGTGTGGAGCCAAAACAAAAGAAAAAAAAGATTGACAAAGAAACAGGCCTGATTGGGACCTACTTGGTGATATTGGAATTTACGCTTGGCGCCTTTAGCAAAAGACAATTTTCTTTTTTCATCCTTGTCATATTGTCTTGTAGGTTAACTAGCTTCTGCCTGCGGCTTCGCCCGCGTGGCCTACAGGAAAATAATTCAACTATCCATTTCCCCCCTCTTAGGGATGGAATTTCGAAAAATCCTTTCTTAGTGGATACTTTCACTTTACAAAGAACACACCCTCCAAATTTCAAGTCTAGGCTGTGCGTTGATTGGTCAGTTAGGACTTTGAATTTTATATTGGCTTATAGGTAAATAAAATAATGCCAATATGGCATGTCATTAAAGCTAAAAAAATATATAAAAGCAACACATACACCAACCTGCCACTGGCCATTTTCTTCATTCCCGTAATACGCTCCAACGTTTGCAGACGTCTCCGGTATTTTCATTATTAACAAACAATATACAACTGGGCACACCCACTATCCATAAAAAGAATAAAATTTAAAAACAAAACAATTACACCTTGACTAAATGCTTATACTACAGGCACGTAACAATTAATAGCTAAAAAATATATTATAACTTTTTTAATTGAGACAATTTTCAGACAGTTTTTTGTTTCAGGTTCCAAATTCAAATTATTTTGTAGAAATTCTGCGGGAAAGTTAATTGTTGTTTCGTTTTGTTTCAGGCACTGTTATCATAAGTTTTTCAATTGAATCTGTGTGTGCAGTTGTGACTATCTTCATTTCTGGTTTGCTCCGCAGCTGCAATTGTAAAAGAGACGAGTTTATAGGTTAATTAATTCTATATTTTATTCCTTACTAGCCTACCTACCTCCTACCAGTCTTTTATCTCTTACTAACTGTATTGTGACATTTCCAATGGATTATTATTAATTTTTATAATTATTACAAATTTTAATTTCATATCAACTTGCACAATCACATTGATAAAATATTATACATACTTTTTCTTTGTTAATACATACTTTAAAAACATACATAAAACTTACTAATCTATTAAAATCATTCCTCCTATCTGAGCCGATAATTATAATACTATACTAGTATGTTAGGTGAAGAAGGGTTCTAATTTTGTAAGCACACTATCTTCAGTACTTCAATGACCTATACGTAACACTACCATAAATTATTGTGCAATAAATTTCAGATAGCTTGATGTCTACTTGAGATACAAAATGGTAGAAAAATTCCTTTCATTGATTTAAAGTTTGATGTTGATTGCATTGTTATATCAATTAAGTTTTGTGTAGCCTAGACAACAAAACATTGCATGAATGTTATCTTGATTGTAATTTTACAGATACTTGGAAGTAGTGTTTAAAATTTTATGAGAATGCTTAAAATGGAGTTCACTGTCAGACAGTAATTAAGCCACAATACTGCACTTAGAAAACGCATTTAAAGACGTAAACACTTTTAATATTATGAAATTGTATGTCAACAAATGAAAGGTGCCCCGATTAATATTTAAATTATGCGACTTTCTATTTTGCATTAGAAAAACAAGTAAAAAAAATCCACGTAAGCGCCCTGTTTACATTTTTACGCGGCAAAAGACAGATGTTCTAAAAAGTTTTTTGTCTAGTTTTGAACTAGGAATAGTGCATACAGCCAAGCCAAAAATAGAATCAACCTAGAAACCAAAATAATAATATGACCGACTTTCATAACAACCGATTATGCTGTACAACCGACTCGTCACAAGTCAAAGTACAAAGTCGACGATAAATTGCACTTCGTCTGGGCGTAAATTGAGAAAAATTGAAACTATTAAAACACGTGTAGGTACCCATGCTACGTCGTAAAGTAATTGGAAAATCTTACTTACTCAGTAATCGTACTTGTAGCGCTTTTTAGAACATTCCACTGTCACCTAGAGAGTTCTCGCCAGCTGCAGATTATTTTAATGCACTAGTAACTTGTGTTTGAACACTATAACCTATAATTTCGTAAATTTTACACACAAGACCATCAGCCAGCAATCGTGGCGCAAATGGCGACCGATGCGAACTTCGTGCTAAATGGAACGCTAATTGAGCGACTTCGTGGCACTGAATACCGGCTTTTTGTAAAACCGTAATTATTTGTCCAAAAATTATGAAAATCAATAAATAAATTACCTTTTTATGAGACAATCATACTCTTGTAAATTTAGCTTAGCCTGATTAAATGCCAAATTGACAAATTATTTCTTTTTTGTAACAAGGTGGCTTCTTGAAATTGGCAGTACCTATATCATTTTAGTATTGAAAACTTTTTTGATTGGTTAGATCATGTCCATGGAAGTTTTTTGTATACCTAGAGTAGTTTATTCCGTGGTTTAATAAATAATTGCTACACCAACATGAGTATGAGTACCAGAATGGTAAGTAAATTATTAATGTATAATAGTTAAGTCATTCAAATGCTGACATTTTACTTAGGTCCTTAGTTTTTATTAATAGAACATCTGTATATAATACATTTTTATTATTTAACTATTCAAAGTCATAGCAATAATTATTTGATTTAAAAAAACAACCATAAATTTCATGTGAAATGAAACGGTAAAATACAAAATGAAGCAAAGGAAAATGTACTCGAAACTGGCAGAATGAATAAGGCGAATTTAAAAAAAAAGAGGCCTTCAACTTCTTATTTTTGTGGTTTCTGCGGGTTTCCACAATTTCGCCAATGTCAAGTAGGTAGAACGGAGAACAAGCGATGGAGATTTTGCTCGGTTAATATATGTTATATATTCAATTATGAGTTCTACAACTGAAATAGGACAACACGAAACATTCTCAAGACGTCACACATAAAGAAGCATATAGTGTATTAAATTAAATGTAGGGATTTTATAAAAATATTTAAGGATGATGACATTAAATACATACATATACAATATAACACCCAGACACAGAACAAACACCTATGTTCATGACACAAATGTTTGTCCTGGGTGGGAGTCGAACCCACAACCCACAGTTTAGAAAGCAGGGTTACTACCAAGTGAGCTATCGGGCCAGTAAATAAATATTATTTACTGGACCAGACCATGTATAATTCCTTCCCTATTTTCGGGAGGCAGAAATGCACGACCAAAGTATTGCTCAGCCCATATTGTACGACAGGAACATACCGCATTGGTTAACATGGCTTCCACATATCGGGCTGTACAAAACAGGTCGTACTTTACTTTTTATCAGTGCTCAAGCAGAGATTTCATTCATAAAGTGATCAATTAGTGAATGAAATCTCTGCTTGAGCACTGATCGATGACTGAGTATCGTTCTGTAATACGGACCTCAGAATGTTTTGCTCATGTAGCTGTACCTAATCTGTGATTTAACTCCGTCTGTTGTCTTAGTAGCGTTACATACTCTTTGGTCTTAGCGTAGCGTTACATCATACATAGTATCTCTATCTAGTTTGTGCGTTACATACTCTTTGGTCTATTGTAAATGGTGTGATTTCGTTTTGGTTGTTTTGTTTGTCAATAACCTAAGCAGTAAGCACAAACTACTAAGGGATATGAACCTGAGTAAATTCAGTAAATATGACTTCATTGTTTGTAGAATTGCAGACGCCGCTGAGCGAACACTCTCTGGTGTGCCGTGGATGCTTGGCTGAAAGTGGGGAGATGAAAAACATTCGTGAATGGGGCTTGACAGAAGATTTTTGCAAATTCACTGATATTCTGGTAAGTTTCCATGAATCTATTGGCGGTACCAAGGAATATAATATATTCACATAATCTACTCGCGTATAGGCCGTATTTTTGAATGACGAAACAGTATACCACAATTAAATAGGTTTTTTGTCGTTGGCTATTTCCGATTGGAGGTTTCATATGTGATACTTGATACCAAAATATATTCACATAATGTGAGTATTCCTGAAAAGATTGAAGTTTTCTTGCTGTCCCATTTACCGGCCGATTTTGATATTAATACTTAGCAAACATGTTTGGTAGTCAATTTTAAACCAGTATTTCTAATATAAGCAAAATTTTCCAGGTGCCGAGCACAGATGGCATATCGGAGTTGCTCTGCACATCATGCGAAGACGCCCTGATGACCTGCAAGAGGTTCAAAAACCAATGCCAGCAGTCTGATGTAGTGCTTAAGAATATTGCTAAGGTAGAACCAGTATCTCTTCATTATTAAATAAATATGTGTCGACATTTCAGACAGCACCATCCAGCCCTAAATAAGGCAAAGCTTGTACTATCGGAACCGGATAAATAATACAATACTTAGATACTTTGTGCCTGTAAATACATACATAGAATACAATATAACACCCAGACACAAAACAAACATTGATGTTCAAACAAAATAATTTTTGCTTCAATTAAAATCTATTGTTATGGTGACCGACCGCAGTTAAAGATTTAATGTTATTCTATTTAACTGTTTCAGAGAAAATCTGAAGAAGATAACAACCTAGACCAAACCCAAACCAGAAACACAGTTACTTCAACATTCAGCGAGAACAATTTAACCTTTAGTATACTCGCACCAAACTCAGATGCCAAGATCACACTGCCCTGCCCGTACAACTGTCCAGAAAAATACATCAAGCGGAAGGACCTTTTAATCCATCTTATCAAACGACACAGCACTAGTAAAGACTTCAAGATTGATATCAAGTATTACTGCTACCATGAAGGTTGTCCGTACAATGAGATGTCCGGCAAAGAGAAGTGGTTCTCTGAAAGGAAGCACTTGAACCAGCATTATAATAAAGTGCACAAGAGTAAGATATTCACGTGTGACAGCTGTCATTCCAGCTTTCCGTTGATTACCGATTTTAATAGACATTTGAAGACTTGCAATGTTTTGTTCCAGTGTGAACTGTGTAATATTATGTATAACACGAATGAGAGATTACTTGTTCATCTAATGAGACACCACCCAGACCTGCATAAGCAATATAAGAATGCAAAAAAAGCAGAGAAGAGAAAAACTAAATCTGCACCAGAGTCCAAACGAATTAAGACCGGTGTGGAGAAATATGAGTACATATTTGAAAGTCCAAAACGTTCCTTCGCTACACAAACATTGGATAATATAAAAAATGATGTAGCATTGCCATCTTGGCAAAACGCAAAGAGTGACTTTGCTAAGACAGATGAAATTTCAACGCAGACGGTCTTTGAAGATTTGCTGTCTTTGAAATCTCAAAGCGAAGACGATTCTATGTTCTTTTCTGAAACGGTCTCATTGTCCGATATACAAACGCAAACGTTTCCATTGGAATTTGAATCGAGTCGGTCTAATAAGGAAACAATAACTGACCCAGATATGAGTATAAAGCAAACACAAACTTGCGTCTGTTGGTATGATTCTCCAAAGCACCAATTTTTTGACAGTGTCTCACCAAGTTCTTGTGGTAACTTGACTTCAACGGAAACTCAAACGAATGAGTTTCGGTGTAAAATATCAGATGTGTTGTTAAGTTTTAATTGTGCGGAAACGCAGACGAGCTTTGATGATGGTAAAGTTTTATGATGTTGTTATTAATATGGCCCATGTTGGCATAGTAAATAGCACATGGTTGGTCAACTGTTTTATGAAGAAAGGAAGCCTTAACTGAATGAGTTTCGGTGTATAATATCAGATGTGTTGTTAAGTTTTAATTGTGCAGAAACACATATGAGCTTCAAGTTATGTGATCGCTTTGTTCGGCTTTGACATTACTCTGACATAAACATGGTAAAACAAAACAGGATGGCCATGGCTTGTATGAGTGAGTGTGGCGTAATAGTTCCCTGTTTCTTTCAAACCCACGCACCCTAGTTCTAATCCCGCTTGGTCCTGCACCAGTTATTTGGGGCCGATATTATGAAGTAATTATTTTCGTTTTTTACATTTTAAGCGAATTTTTTAGCAAAGTGTGTAACGTTAAAAGTTACTAATAAAAATGTTTTGTTAATGTTGTGTTTTGTCTCTTTCTTTCAAGTTTTTTTTATGTTAATGTATGACGTGACGAGCTTATCGTTCACCTGATGTTAAGCGACACGTCCGCCTGTAACAGTTGCAGTGTCTCTACTACTAACTCTAAAGTTTCGCGTGACACTGCACTGCGCACGTCATCGCAAGTCTGCCCAGTAATTTCCCTAACTACAGTGCCCTTCAAACCAGAACACAGTAGTGCTTGCACACTACTGCTTGGCGGCAGAATAACTGGCAAAGCGGTGGTACCTACCTAGACGAACTTAGCATAAAAGTCCTACCACCTAGTAAAAGTAAAGTAAGTTTGTAATTTGGGAAAGATAAAATAGGAGTACCATGAATTAAACTTAGATCGCTTTATAGCACGATTTTTTGAAGGGGTGTTTAAAGTTGAAAATCGTAAATCATAATTTGATGTCAAACTGGGTTTGCGCATGAAAATGTGTTATAGGGTCTAACAATAATTAATTTACAGTTAGATTCCCTTTTGAAGCATAGAATAATATTAATATTGAGGTCGATTGAAAATAAGGTTTTAGTTCTCTTTATCTGTTTTGGAATATGTTTGATAATTTTAGACACTTTATTACATGGTTCCGTGGTGTAGTGGTTATCACATCTGCTTTACACGCAGAAGGCCGCCAGTTCGATCCTGGCCGGAATCACATTTTTTTGTCTCATGAATGATTTAAGCTGTTTCCATCTATTTTTTACTTTTTCTAAATTTTGACGTATTTTTAGTACGTAGATAGTTTTTTATTAGTTATCATAGAACTTAAGAACGCCGTACCTTAATTTTTTAATCAAAAAATTATATGTAGATATTTTGACAGTTCTTTTTTATATTAATATAATGTTTATTTATATTTTATTCATTAAATTAAAGATTCAATTTACATATAAACATAATACTAAACTATATTTAATTATTTGAAAAAGTGTATAAGTCAGTCAGGACTTTGAATTTTATATGTATAGATTATTTTGGTAAGGAAATCTCGTCTTTAGCAGAAATTCGCAACTAAGCGAAGTTCTGTAATACGGGCTTTAAATAAATATGAATTTAATATAAAGAATATAAATAAAATTTAATATAAAGTTTATATTTTATAGCTTTCGCGACTACGACGTGTTGCTTCAAAAAACAAAAAAGTTATAACCAGTTTCACCACCGACCGATACACTCAACCCGTTTCTTCACAACCTTGGACTAAAAGAACTATCAGATTCGCTTATATAAAATAAATATTTGTACACATTTCACACAGCGCCATCTACCCCAAATTAAGCAAAGCTTGTACAATGGCATGAGTAAGCGGCATTTGGGCGGAGTTTTGGCGGGAAAACGAAAAAGATCGCGTCACCGCATTGTATTATTTTCCAAAACTTGTGTTGTTTTCAGTGTTAGTGCATAAAATTGGTGGCATTTTATTCGTTAAGTGCTGGATTACAGGCATGAGTATTGGAAAGTGGTATAATGATGGTGAAACGTTTCTTTTCGTGTTGTTTCCAAAACTCCATAGAAGCTTCTGGTAAAGTTGCCACCATTTTACTAGGAGTATGACTTGACTAGACTAGACTATGACTTGACTTGATGACTTGGACTGTGACTTGATTTGACACATACAACATACATTATGTGTGATATAAATTAACTTGAAAAATTAATTACTTGACACTGGCTAAATACACGGAGGTGTGGAGCCAAAAATTAAAAAAAAAATTGTTCAGTGTCCGTGTTCCGGAGCATGGTCCTAGTAATGCCAGCTAGTTGACTGTCTCTGTGGTGTGGTGGTTGAGCGGGTTGGCTCATAACTCGGAGGTGGCGGGTTTGATTCCCGCGCCAGGATAAGCATTTGTGCACAGAAAAAAAAGCAAAAATACTTGTTCTGTGTCTGGGTGTTGTGGGATCATGGTCCTCGTAGTTCCTGGGTCCCTAGACACAGGGAATCCTAGTTAGGGTCCAGGATCTATGTATGTGATCGTTGGGCGATTATTATTATTATGTAGACCAGCTGGGCGATCAAGTAACTCGATTGCAACCAATAGAAACACAAATTTGTATGGATTTGACAGTTTGAATACGCAGTTTATGTGCATAGTTATTATGGTAATAGGGTAGTTATATATAAATAATTAGTAATGACAGCTACTTTGTGAACTAGTGAACTTTTCTATTCTGCATTTTGCCGGATTGCTTGCACCAGTAGTGAGAAATTGAATATTGGTAAACACTGTGCCAGGTACCAGGCTGTCAAGCTATTTAATTGTTTGCCCATGGACATAAAGTCGATGGATAGTCTCCCTATCTTTCAAGTAACACTGAAAAGAAGCTGGAAGGGTGTTTTTACTGTGTACAGGATTTTATTGACAAGAACGGTAATGTTTGATTGATGTTTTCTCTTATAAGTAGGCACATATTGTGTTTGTATTACGGACTTACTGGCGGAATTTAGGAATAAGAATAATATTGTCGAGGCTCGGAGCCTCACCGCGTCATCATAACGCCGAAAAATATTGAAGACATTTTAAGGAGTATGAAGCGCGGGAAGTCTCCGGGTCACGACGGCCTTAGCATAGAACATTTACTATTTTCAGGGCGACACATTTGTCATATTCTAGCGCGGCTTTTTAATCTCTGCGTGAGGCATTGCTACTTACCTGATGAGCTTATGCGTACCTTAGTTGTACCTATACCGAAGAATAAAACGGGTGATAGTTCGAGCGTGTCCAATTATAGACCCATCTCTCTGGCGACGATTGTGGCCAAGGTACTTGAACGGGTTGTTCATTCTCACGTTACATCATTGGACATAGACGACGGCCAGTTCGGCTTTCGTCCGCAACTTTCAACGGACATGGCTGTTTTCTCACTTAAGGAGATAGTCAAATATTATAACAAGAATGCTACAACAGTATACGCCTGTTTTTTGGATCTGAGTCGTGCTTTTGATACGATTAATCATGACCTTTTGTGGACAAAAATGCACGGCTCAGCGGTCCCCTCTGAAGTGGTGGGTCTTCTGGGGTACTGGTATGCCAATCAGACCAATAATGTTAAGTGGAACTCTGAAGTCTCAGACAGTTACAGACTATCCTGCGGGGTCCGACAGGGTGGGGTTACCTCTCCCGACCTCTTCAATTATTATGTCAATGACCTGATTGTGGAGCTGAGCAGCACCCCTGTCGGTCTCAGGTTGGATGGCAGATATGTCAACAACCTGAGCTATGCTGACGATATGGTTCTGCTCAGCCCCTCGATCAAGGGGTTACGAAAACTACTCAGTATTTGTGAGCGATATGCGAGACAGCATGAGTTAACCTACAACAGCAAAAAGACTGAAATGGTGGTTTTCAGGTCGGGCAAGGGTCCTCAATGTGTGCCGGAGCTACGTCTGAATGGACAACTAATAAAGACGGTTGAGAGTTTCAGGTACCTTGGGCACATCGTGACGTCAAAGCTTACCGACGATGAAGACATAGAAAGACAGAGGCGTGCCTTGTGTGTCGTGGGTAATATGATCGCGAGGAGATTTTACAATGCAGCGCTTGACGTGAAAATTACGCTATTTCGATCATTTTGTCAGACTTTTTACACTTGTCAACTCTGGACTGAATATAAGATAAAGGCGCATAACTCCATCAGAGTGGCGTACAATAACATCTTCAGGCAGCTGATGGGGTTATCGCGGAGCTGCAGTGCATCCGGAATGTTCTTTGACGCACGCGTTGATACGTTCAATGCCATTCAGCGAAAACGGATCGCTTCATTCATGTCCAGGGTTGACATGAGTAAAAACACCGTTATCAAGAGCCTGGCAGATCGCCTGCTGCGATCTGCAACGTACCGACAATGGTTGGCTATTGCCACCTAAGGTTTTTTATTCTTTTATTTAATTTTTATTTTTGTATGTGTATTTTTTTTTTATCGTGGATCTTGAATCTGATATAATAAATATATTATTATTATTATTATTATTATTATATTGTTGATTTATATTTAATTATAGGTGACTAGAGTTTTAGGCATTTCAAACACAATGTAAAAATTGTTATTGAATAAATGAATTATGAATTATTATGAAAGAGAACTGCTTTTTTTTTCAAACTCATATATTGTAATGGGCTTGCTATATATTATTTGACAATAAGCACTATGTAATTTTAAATGCTTAGTGAAATAACTTAATTTTAAGTACCTAATATAATTTTGACTTGTAAAAGTGCTAAAATTAGCCTATTTGCAATAAATCTTTTGACTTTGACTTTAGTAGCGACATCTGTTGACGATTGACTATCCGATTGGCGACAGGTACCTTCCTAGACGAACTTTGCAGAAAAGTCTTACCACCTAGTATATACTGGCAGTGGTATATAGTGTGGCTTACACTTTAAAATCCATTCCACGATATCTATGTTATGAGTAGTCTAAGGTAACTACATAACAAAATTGATTATAGTAAGAAACATATATTTTTCCTTCTCAGTTGTGTTGTGTTTTAGCGCGTAATGCATAGTTCCTTTTGTTGAGTTGTATTTTTGTACGAGTTTTATTAAAATTAGTTTAGCATTAAAAGGTAATAAAGTAATGTAATGTAGAGAGATTCTATACAGATACGGTTATTTTCAAATGAATTCAAAAAACAAAGGGTAAGTTGTCAATTTGCTTGTATTTTTGTACGTCCTCAAAACTCCGCTATTTAGGTTTTTTCTACATAATACACATAAATGGTTACTTATATAATTGAACTTAGGAAAAAGAAAAACTAAACTATACATAAGAACTTAAAATAAATAATAATTGAAGAAAGAGTAATCTACTATATAAAAATAAGTCGGGTTTTCTTTCCTGACGGCGATGGCGCCGGTGCGTGATACATTGTTTTTCGTATATTATAAAATGTTTAATAAATAAACGTCCACACGAGCGAAGCCGGGACGGGCCGCTAGTATCTAATATAACTAATCCGAGGTATTACTAACCTAACTTTAACATGCGATCTTCTTGACTTCTGAATGTCAATTTGCAGAATTCACGTAACCAACAAAAGCGATGCGTCCGATCGTAGCAAACGAGGAAAACCTCTTTTGATGCCAATATTCTAGTAATTATAAATTCCTTATTGATTATACTCAATCGGTGTGAGGAAATAATTGGTAAATAATACCGATGGAGTGGCAAAGCATTTTTTACGTGCTCGCTGCAGTTATTTATGTACACGGTCAGAAAAATGGTAAGTTATTTATTATTTATTTATTATTATTTATTCATTTATTTACTTACTGCTTTACCCCCTTACTTTCAGTGAAAAAAAAAGCTTACAGTCTCGTAGGGATGAATATTAAATGTTTTTTTAAAAGTCAATTTCCCAATCTTTCAAATAGTTATTCTGCTATTCGGGACGGAGACAAATGGAAAAAAACAACCATGAAAATCGGTCCAGCCGTTCTCGAGTTATGAGTGTTCGAACCCAACTTTTATTTTATATATATATAGATTGTTTAGTGCCTATTCAATTTCATGCTAGAAATTTAATATTCACTAATACAAAACTAAACTAGACCTAAAAAACTAAATTATTCCTAAGAACTTAAAATATATAAAATAAAACTAAAAATTTTAAATAGCCCGTTGGCGGAGGGGAATGTGCCCAGAATGCTGGCAGCATTACCACATTGAATGGCAATGCTTATTTTTTGTGTAAAATAAAACCCAGCATTCTGGTCACCTGAAGCTTCCCAAACGTTTGGCCAAGTCCCTATATGTTTCCATGGCAGCCGGCCCCCATGGACCCATTGTCTCCACCCCAAACGGCACAAACAGTAGGCCCTGTCAAGGAGTGCATATTTGTGTCGTTTGAGGTTTTCGGCCTTGACGGCGGCCGCGCCGGCTTGAACTGTAGTTAAAGGAAGATGGGACAGAGCCATAGTGTCAAAACATGTGGCATCCCACACTAGAGGCCGTCCCATCTTCCAGGGGATGAGGGTCATCCCGTCGGGTCTTTTGCTGTCATCTCGCATCAGTCCATTAGGTTCTAGGACAGATGGGACACCGGCACTAACTAAAGCCCGACGGATGATATCGTTCAAGTCGGCGTGTCGTGCTATTTGTCCTGTGCCTTAAGTCACCAGTAAATAACTACGTCAGTCAGTACTAAAGTCTTTTAAAATATAACTTAGTTAAGCAACATTTGTCTCCAGGTTCTCGTACGTTTGTTTTTTTTTTGTTTTGTGTTGGCTCCACACTTTTGTGTATTTAACCAGTGTCAAGTAATTGATAATATCTCAAGTTAATTAATATCATATAGTATGTCAAGTCACAGTCCAAGTCATAGTCTAGTCTAGTCAAGTTATACTCCTAGTAAAGTGGTGACATTTACCAGAAGCTTCTATGGAGTTTTGGAAACAACACGAAACGAAACGTTTCACCATCATTGTACCACTTTCCCACACTCATGCCTGTAATGCAGCACTTAACGAATAGAATGCCACTAATTTTATGCACTAACATAATAATACAATGCGGTGACGCGATCTTTTTCGCGTTCCCGCTAAAACTCCTATACGTTTGTTAAATTGACATGTCAAAGACAGGCAGTTGAACTTAAAAATAGCGCCATCTACTATATCTCGTTTGAAACTTTAAATTTAATGTTACAGAGGGGGACGCTTGTTCTATTCAAAACTCAAACGTTCGCGGGATTTGCAGTCCCATAACCACCTGCAAGTCTGCTAAAAAAGATTTCGAGTAAGTATCCTATCAGTATCATAGAACATTGGCTTTTATATTTCAATTCCTCGGTGTTGGTTATATTATACTTGCTTTCAAAACTTTATGCGCCATCTTGTGGTGAGTAGTAAAAACTATATAACAAAAATTACCCATTGTTATCTCGATGTAGTATAAAAAAAAATGTGTAATGTTTGTTGAATTTTTATTTGGATAGATCCTATTCATTTAAATGGGCACCATGGGCACAGGTTATAAATTGTACGTAAAGTGATCTTTATTTATTTATTATTTATTGTGGCCTAGTTACTTTTTTTGGATAAAGATTTAAAATAAATAAATAATAATAAATACGTGTGGACAATTCAGCACACAGCGCCATCTAGCCCCAAACTAAGCAAAGCTTGAACTATGGGAACCAGATAACTGATATAATACTTATATTATACTTTTTTGTTTTTAAATACGTACATAGAATACCATATAACACCAAATAATAATAAAATAACAAAGTATGTAACTTTCTAAATATTTTGCTGCCATTGAACTTTTTGCCATTATTTACAAAAAAAAAGAATAATATTTTAAAAAAGGGGTCTGCTTTATACCACACGTCTGAAGTAAAACTTCGTTTTTAACTAGTAACTTTGTTTTTGCTTTGTTTAATGTTAATGTCGCCATCTTGACAATTGTAAATTGTCATTTTACCGGACATACCAACATAATAACATTGTGTTTTTACTTTGTTAAATATTAAAAATCGAGTTGTAAGTTAACTAACAACTTTCAACTTCCGCATTGAGTTTTGGCGGGAAAGCGAAAAAGATTGCGTCACCGCATACTGCATAAAATTAGTGGCATTATATTCGTTAAGTGCTGGATTACAGGCGTGAGTGTGGGAAAATGGTATAATGATGGTGAAACGTTTCTTTTCGTGTTGTTTCCAAAACTCCATAGAAGCTTCTGGTAAAGTTGCCACCACTTTACTAGAAGTATGACTTTGACTAGACTATGACTTGACTTGGTGACTTCGACTGTGACTTGACACATATTTGCGTGAAATATCATTAACTTGATAAATTATCAATTACTTGACACTGGCTAAATACACAAAAGTGTGGAGCCAAAACATAAAAAAAAGAAAAAAAACGTCCGCATTCATCATCTTACTCCCCATGTCAAGCGTGCCTAAAGAAGTATTACTTCAAAAAGTTGACGGTAAAATTATTTTTTTTAGAAAATACCTCGTCTCGCCCACGTTTTGTGCGTACAACCCCATTGGGGTATCGCTCGTGTGCTGCAGAGACTCGGCGCCTGCGGAGACATCATCCGACACGCGCCTACAGGACGCGTGAGTAATATTAATCAACCTAGAGATTTTAAGCAGTTATAATAATAGGTGTAAGTAGCGGCACGAAACTCTAGCGCTGACCGCCATTGCGCAGAAGTCAAGAACTCGGTATCGCCGGGGGCGCGGGGGACGCAGGGCGCGCGCGGAGCGCACTCCGTCCCCCGCCACATGCGACGTCGCGGGGTCTCACCAGGCTACTCAATCTTCTTGAAAACTTTATGGCAACTGCATACGCACAGTGTATGACGTATGGTTCCATAAAACGGAATGAGATGGCGCTTATTTAAATTTAAAGAATTTATTTTTCTGGCAGCACTGAACAAAAATGTCAGTCGTTGGCTATGAAATAAAAATAAATGTCAGTCGTGTGATTTTGTTTTCCCGGACGTTACTTTTGTTTTTCGCTGAAGTTTTGGAAGTATTGACTGTTAGCATGTTTCCTTGTTTTATGTGTTTTATCTAAATAAAGTCATCATAAAATGGGGAACACATCAATTGCTAACAATTAATAATTCAGTTTTATTCCCATTCCCAAAAATTTATAATCGTATATCTATAAGTAGTAAATATATATATATTCATATATACATTGTTTTTAATTTTCATTTAATCTATTTAAAACAGTTGGTTCAAATCCTCCTATATTATTAATATTTAATTGAATACAACTTAATATGAATTTCTCATGAAAAAAAAAATCATATATATATATATATATATATGATTTTTTTTTCATGAGAAATTCATATATATTAATTCATATATATATATATATAAAATATATTAATTCATATATATATATATATATATATATATATATATATATATATATCATATATATATCTATAAGGTAGGTAGATATTATAGAAGTAGTTCCGTAAAACAAATTAAGATGGCGCTCATATACATGTCTCACTGTAGACTCGCGGTCTAAGGTGGATTGTTATTGACATTCATTTTTATTATTGTAACAAATTGTTTCCGATTTTTTGGTTATTCATGAACCGACTTTCTCAAGATTCACCATCAAAGAGCGAGTGCGAATTTCACACAACTGCGGGATTCGAACTAAGGTGCGTCGGTTTGAAAGTCGCATACACTACACTCACTTGCATAGTATATTATCTTAAATATTGAAATCACGAGACAATTCCTATGCGTCAAAATTAACTTATTAAGTATTCTCCATCACGCGCTATAAACCTGTCGAATTTCATAGAAGTAGCAATAAGATATATAGAGAATAATAGTATCACACTAATGTTATAAAGGCGAAAGTTTGTATGTGTGTATGCGTGTATGTTTGTTACTCCTTCACGCTCAAGCGGCTGAATGGATTTGGATGAAATTCGGTACCAAGATAGCTTATACACTGGATTAACATATAGGCTACATTTTATCCCGGAAAAGTGAAATTTTCCCGTGGGATGAGCAAATACTTAAAATAATTTTTATCCGCGGGTGAAACCGCAGGGTGCAACTAGTCTTAACTATAATAATGTCTGAGTAGAAATAAGTATTTAATTGATTTAGTTTGTTCAAATGTAATAATGATGATACAGATTCAAAGGTGGTTTATATAAAGGAAAAGACATCCTTTAGGTCTCCAACATTTACAACATCGCATCGTCTGTAACGATGCTACAATTCTGATTATAAATAAATAAAAAAATATTTTACTTGGCTAGCATGCTACACCTTCGATCGCATCGTCACTTCCCATGAGGTGAGAGCGTGGTCAAATGATAGACAAGCTTGAAGTAATATAAATATTCTAAAATCATACCTGTGCTTTGTATTGTATGATTCTTTTTTTTTATGTTAAGGAATGACGTGACGAGCTAGCCGTTCGCCTGATGTTAAACGACACTGCTGCCCATATCAGCTGCAGTGTCACTCGGAACTCTAAAGTATAGAGGTTCGCGTGACACTGCACTGCGCACGTCATCCAGAGACATCAGCACAATCTAGTAATAAGATTACTAAACTGTGAAATCAGATCATAAAGTCTCATTTGCCCAGTAATTTCACTAGCTACAGTGCCCTTCAAACCGGAACACAGTAGTGCTTGCACCCTACTGCTTGGCGGCAGAATAACTGGCAAAGCGGTGGTACCTACCTAGACGAACTTTGCAGTAAAGTTCTACCACCTAGTAAATCTTTCAATCTTTATCACCCCAAGGCCACATCTAAAAAATAATATAAAAATAACTGACACAAAAACTTCAATAAATTCTTCTGAAATGTAGGTACATTTTTGTTCACATGTAGCGACGTAATGTATTTATTTCAGCCCTCCTGTATGGGGCACCTCCAGTACTAATACAAAGAGTAACCGTTCTCGTATATGTGAAAAAAGTAAGTAATAATTCATATAAAAATATCGCCCAACGATCACATATATAGATCCTGAAACCTAGCTAGGATCCCTGTGTCTAGGGACCCAGGAACTACGAGGACCATGCTCCCACAACACCCAGACTCAGAACAAGTATTGCGCTTTTTTTCTGGCTGTCCAGAGGTTAAGCTGTTATTTATTTATTAGCCTGTTATTTATTTATTAGCCTGATAACTCAGTCTTTTTTTTTTGAACGAGCTAATGCTGTTGGTCTCTAGCGACCTTTACAGCGTCACCTCGCTTAAGGCGCCCAGCCGTCAAAAGTGGGAGGCAACTAGCTGGCGGGCCCCCCTGGGGTGCGAGCCTCGGCTTGGGCCGTTGCCGGGATAAGAGGATCGAGAAGACTACGTCCACTAAAAGAGTGAGTAACTCGTAGCCCTGCGTGCTGAACTGTAGATTGTGGGTTCGATTCCCACCCAGAACAAACATTTGTGTGATGAACATCGATGTTATTTGTGTCTGGATGTTATATTGTATTCTATGTATGTATTTACAAACAAAAAGTATCTTGGTATTGTATCAGTTATCTGGTTCCCATAGTACAAGCTTGGCTTAGATCCGTATTACAGAACGATGCTCAGTCATCAATCGGTGCTCAAGCAGAGATTTCATTCACCAATTGATCACTTTATGAATGACATCTCTGCTTGAGCACTGATCGATGACTGAGCATCGTTCTGTAATACAGACCTTAGAGGGTGAAATGGGTGGTTGTATTATGTATTTTTCAAAAATTTTCGATTCCTTTAGGACTTCATATAACTAGTACAATATGATATAACACCCAGACACAGAACAAACATCGATGTACATCACACAAATGTTTGTCCTGGGAACCGTACCCACAACCCACAGTTCAGAACGCAGGGTTACTACCAATGGGGGCTGAATGCGCTTTGTGAAACATCCACATATATACAATATTTACTTATTTATTTATGTACAGAATGTGAAGAATACAGCAAGAACGTGAAAGTGACTGTGAATTATATACCACTCTTAGCGAAACCCCAACTCCACACGCTAAAGGTGGAGAAATGCGATTTCTCCGGGGTAGACCTTATCGTGGGGGGTGAGAAGGCGCTCCAGGGTGAATTTCCGCACATGGTAAGTAGTCCTGGTTTGCGAGTAGAACCCTATCACTTCCCATGGGTACCTACCTTAAGAGCCTTAAGGTTCTATTTGTAATGTTTATTAAGATAATCACGGTATTTTTCTTGCACCGGTGTGACGTGGTGGTTACTTTTGTAACATATTTATTATCTCAACTGTAATAAATTATATACATTGTAAAAGACAGTAGAAAGAAGAAAAAAAAATACATCACTGTAAAGTTTCTTGTAGCTTCTTCTTTACAGTTGTAATCGAAGCTTCGGATCGGAGTTTTCTGCTCTGCATTGTGCCGGATTGCTTGCACCAGTAGTGGGGAAGAGCACTGCTTTTTTTTAAACTCATATATTGTAATGGGCTTGCTATATATTATTTGACAATAAGCACTTTGTAATTTTATATGCTTAGTGAAATAACTTAATTGTAAGTACCTAATATAATTTTGACTTGTAAAGGTGCTAAAATTAGCCTATTTGCAATAAATCTTTTGACTTTGACTCTGCCTTCTAAGGGAATATCTAATTAATGGGAATGCATCTATCATCCTAGCTACATTATATTAAAATCTGCAATCACCAAATCACCTGCCAATCGTGATGATTATGGCAAACACCAAAATTTTGTTTAATGTTAATGTCACCATCTTGACAATTGTAAATTGTCATTTTACCGGACATACCAACATAATAATACATTTAACTTCGTTATGTTGACAATGGAGATCTACGTGAACCAACTTCAACTTCCTTTCGCCTCGCATTCACCAGTTCACATCAAGCGTGCGTACAGAAATTGTACTTCAAAAGTGTCTGTCTTTTATTTTTTACTTCAAACTTTTCTAGCATTTGACCGCGCTCTCACCTGAGCGGAAGTGACGATGCGATCGAAGGTGTAGCATGCTAGCCAAGTAAATACCCATTCACTCTTCTCTTGAACACGCCCGGGTCAAATTTCGCCTGAAACACAGACGCTGGCATTTCATTCCTTAGCCGTTTTAATTAAGAACGTGGAATCAAATCGCTTGGTACGAATGGGTGGTATTTCGACCACGAAAGGATGGCGCTTAGCCGAGGGTCTAGTAGTCAGGTAAAATGGTGATAGGGGAAAGAGATCATGCAGCTCTTGCGTCACCGTGGTGTAATCTGTATAAGACCGACAGACTTGCCACCTTACGTCGATGTGCTAGGCTCTGGAGCCTTTTACCAACCAAAGTGTCGTCGTCAATAAACTTTTTGGCACGGCGTTCAATCGAGTCAAGAGCACATTTTTACTGTTTACCAGGCAGCGATTGGCTGGACCAATGATAAGGGTGGTTATGCCTTCTACTGCGGAGGCAGCCTCATCTCCCCCAAGTTTGTCCTCACTGCAGGACACTGCCTCCACCGCGCCAGCTCCTCCAACCCGGCGCCGATCGTGGCGAGACTTGGAGACGCGAACTTGGATCCGAACGTGAATGATAATGCTAACCCAATAGATGTAAGCTTTAAATGTATTTAAACTATTGTTTATTTTATATTCTTAGTAAATTATTATCTATATTTTAATTATAATAATAATAATAGTAATAATATATTTGGACAGCTCACATAACGCCATCTAGCCCCAAACTAAGCAAAGCTTGTACTATGGGAACTAGATAACTGATACAATACTTAGATACTTTTTTGTTTCAAAAACATACATAGAAAACAATATAACACCCAAACCGAACAAACAGAACAAACTTCTATGTTTATCACACAAATGTTTGTCCTGGGTGGGAATCGAACCCACAACCCACAGTTCAGAAGGCAGGGTTACTACAAACTAAGCTGTCGGGCAGTCAAAAAAAAATTTAAAAAATTAAAATTAAACTATATTTAATCTATACATATAAAATTTAAAGTCCTGACTGACTGACTGATTTATATATCAACGCACAGCCTAAACCGCTGGTCCTAGAGACTTGACATTTAGGGGGCGTGTTCTTTGTAAAATGTAGGTATCCACTGAGAAAGGGTCGAAATTCCACCCCTAAGAGGGTGAAATGAGTGGCTGCATTATGTATGAAAATTTTTCTTCTTCGTTTCCTATATAGGCCACGCGAGCGTAGCCACGGGCAGAAGCTAGTTATTGGAAAGCAAAATTGTATTTCAAATAATGCTAAGTACAAATATTTGTGTACACGAAAAAAAAGCGCATATACTTGTTCTGAGTCTGGGTGTTGTGGGAGCATGGTCCTCGTAGTTCCTGGGTCCCTAGACACAGGGAATACTAGTTAGGGTCCAGGATCTATGTATGTGATCGTTGGGCGTTATTTATTATTAATCTTCCACAATACAAAATTATTGGTGTGTACATTTGTTTATAATTGAAGGGATGAGAACAAAAAGGGCTTAACTGACTTTTTTCACAAAATGACTTATGGGTATCGTTGGATTCAGCGTGAAATTATCTACAATAATACATTCTCAAAATACTGAAATGAGGCTTAAATCTCGAGATGTTGAGTCTAAAAACTGTTTATCTGTCATAGGAATACAGTTCGCTTAGCATAAAAACATTATTATATTTATTTTATTATATTATATTTTTACAGTAATTGTATGAATTAGTACTATATTTAGTATTTTAAAATAGAATTAAAACATTTTCAAGCAACTGAAACTTACATAAACCTTTTCTATTACCTTATAAGCACTCTACATTAAAATGACGCCATTGAAGTTTAAAGTCAATTTTCTCGAAACCATCAATTTGACAGTTAAACCCTTTTTATTCTCAACCCTTCAATTATTTTCCTGTCATTAGTTGCAATAAGCCTGTGTGCTTGCGTAATAATTTTTTATCGCATTATTTTATATCACTACGATAAAATGTACACTAGTGCGTATAAGATTTATATTTGAAAGTATAATAAAGACCTTTAAAAATTAATTAATTAATTAATTTCATAATTTCAGAATCACTCATATATACTTTACAATTCAATCCATAGACAGCCTCGGATCAATTATACAATTTCTACAACCATTCATAATATTCTAATAACTTCTCATTTCTGTTTCATTCACTATTATTTTTTATGTTTTTTCTGTAATCTAAACATCAAATCCTTTTTAACTGTTCAAATCCAACGAACACTTTTGTAACGTCTCAAAAAATTAGAAAAACAAATGTTTGTAAAACTGGCCTCCACAAAACAGGGAATCCTAGTGTGGAGCCCACGCCCAGGGCTCGAATAATAATATCTACTGTCAACTAAAATCATGACTTTGTATTTGTTTAATTCACATACCTACTTAAGTAAGGATGATATTGTTATTGTTTGCTGAAATAAATCTTATCTTATCTTAAATTAATCTTCCACAGGTGAGTATAGTGGATATCCATAGACATCCATCCTACAAACCACCGTCCAACTATAACGACATAGGTATATTAGAGCTGGCTAGCGACGTGAAGTTCCGAAAGGATATACGGCCTGCTTGTCTCTGGACGAAGCCGGACTTCGCCCCCTATGAAAAGGCAATCGCTACCGGCTGGGGCGTTACATCTACTAATTCAAGTAAGTACTAAAAAGCAACTGCTGGAGCAACTACCTATATGCTAATGCTCGTACCCTATCCCGCTTCTATGCTATTTTATTCATCCTATTGGCGTTAAAGCTAAAGTTAGATACACTTTTGTTGTAATAGAAGGAGGTCCATAGGTTTGCTGAATTAATGATATGCCGATTGACTTTGTATAAGATATATTAATTAAAAAGATATTTACAAAAACCAAAATGCGGAAAATAAAATTTTCTCTAATGTCAAGTCTATATCAACAACCTTCGTTGCCCCTAGCAACTAGCTGGAAAAGTTCTCTATTAAACTGATATGTAAACTTTTTCGTGGGCTAGCACGCCACATCACCCCCCTCCAGAGACCGTCCTACGGGCGATAATATTCTGGAAAACGCACTGTTCGTCCTGATCGAGTGGTGGTCACTGGAGCGTCTCGGGTCTCAGGTGCTGCCACGACGGGAGAATGGTCCAACTCACGAAGTATGTAGGCAGGTTTAATGCGGTCCACTGAGACAGTGACTTCTTTGCCTTTTATGCGGAGCTTGAAAACTTTATCCCCTCGTTCTATCACCTCATGCGGCCCTGTGTAAGCTGCTTGAAAAGATGGGTGCGAGGTGTCATCTCTTAGAAAGACGTGGGATGCTGTTGCTAAATCTTTGAAAATGAATATGGAGCGGTTATTCCCATGGTGAGAAGTTGGTAATGGCAACAAATTTTTGGCGAATGTGCGCAGTCTTTCAGTGTATACTGTCAAGTCCTCTGTGCCATCAGCCGATTGACAAAAAATGTCCCCTGGGAGTCGTAGTGTCTCTCCATATACGAGCTCAGCTGGAGTCGCTTGTAAGTCTTCCTTAAATGCCGCCCGGATTCCCAGTAGAACAAGTGGAAGTGTTTCAAGCCAGCTGCTGGTCGCGTGACATGTAATAGCGGCTTTAAGCTGTCTGTGGAATCTTTCGACGAGTCCATTGCATGCTGGATGGTAGGCTGTAGTTCGTCTGCGTTGAAATCCGATGATGTGGGACAGATGCTTAAAAAGTTCTGATTCAAACTGTCGACCACGATCAGTGACGATATCTTCAGGGCAGCCGAATCTGGATATCCATCCGTGAACTAAAGCTTTTGCCACTGTTTCAGCTGTTATCTCCTGTAATGGTATAGCCTCGGGCCATCGTGTGAAGCGATCTACACATGTGAGACAGTAACGATACCCCTGTGAAAGAGGTAAAGGTCCGATCAAATCTATGTGGATTTTCATGAATCTGGCTCGAGGTAAGTTGAATGATGCTAATGGAGATGAGACATGACGTGTTATTTTTGATCGTTGGCATGCTAGGCAGGAACGAGTCCACTCTCTGCAATCTTTTCGCATAGTAGGCCATACATAGCGTTCCGATATCAGTTTCGTCGTCGCATTTGTGCCAGGGTGGCTAAAAGAATGCAAGTTTTTGAATACTTGCCGTCGCATGTCTTTGGTCACATAAGGTCTGGCCACATTGCTGCTCTTGTCACAATAGATTTCTGTGTGAGATCCAGGCAGTTTGATTTTTGTCAAGCGCAGAGAAGTATCGCTATCCAAAAGTTGTTCTAGTTCAGGATCTGTGCTTTGTGCTTGAGCAAGCTTGGATAGATCGATGGGCTGAGTAATATCTTCGATGCGTGATAAACTGTCAGCCACAACGTTATCCTTTCCTGAAATATGCCTGATATCTGTGGAAAACTGTGAAATAAAATCCAGATGTCTGAACTGTCTTGGTGAGCACTTTTCTTTTCGTGAATGAAATGCGAAAGTTATGGGCTTATGGTCAGTGTAAATAATGAAATCTCTCGCCTCCACCATGTGACGAAAGTATTTTATTGCTTCGTAGATGGCGAGAAGTTCCCTGTCGTAAGGCGAGTATTTCTGTTGACATGGCGAAAGTTTTCGAGAGAAAAATGCTAAAGGTTCCCACAGGCCGTCTCTATGCTGTTGTAAAGCTGCGCCCATTGCTGTGTCTGAAGCATCAGTGACTATAGCGAGCTTCGCTTGGCAGTCTGGATGAGCAAGTAGTGCTGCTTGGCAGAGACTTTCCTTGCAGGTGATGAATGCTTTAGTAGCTTCTTCTGATAAATGCACGGGATGTGAACCTTTAACTGATCCTGTGAGCAGTGCATTCAGAGGCGCTTGATGCCGCGCTGCGTCAGGAATAAACCTTCTGTAAAAGTTCACCATTCCTAGGAATCTTCGCAGTTCTCTGACGGTTTTTGGTGGTGGGTAATTCGCAACCGCTTCTACCTTTGATGGTAACGGCTTAGTGCCAGCTGCTGAGATGCTGTGTCCTAAAAACGTTACCTCTGATACACCGAATATGCACTTGTTCGTGTTGATTACCATGCCGTATTCCTTGAGTCTGTTGAAGAGCAGATGAAGGTGCTTCTTGTGTGATTCCTGATCAGGTGAGAAGATCAAAAAATCGTCCAGAAACGGGAAGCAGAACTCCTCAAGGCCCCTAAGCATCTCGTCCACAAATCGTTGAAACGTTTGACTGGCATTACGTAGTCCGAACGTCATGAACGGAAATTCGTATAAACCAAACGGCGTCGTGATTGCGGTCTTCGGAATATCCTCAGGGCAGACAGGAATTTGATTATAAGCTTTTACGAGATCGATAACCGAGTATACTTGACAGCCGGAGAGACAATGTGCAAAGTCATGTATGTGTCGAATGGGATAGCTGTCTGGTACGGTTCTAGCGTTGAGCATTCTGTAGTCACCGCATGGACGCCAGCCGTTATCTTTTTTAGGCGCAAGATGAAGTGGTGATGACCATGGTGACTTTGAAGGTCTGGCTGTTCCGTTCCTCAACATATCTGCAAACTCGTCTTTTGCAATTTTTAATTTATCCGGTGCTAGTCTTCGTGGTGTGCTGCTTATTGGCGGTCCTGCAGTAGTTTGTATATGATGCATGGTATTATGCTTCGGAACACGGTGGACACCGGAAGGTCTAGTAATCTCAGGGTATTCGCTTAGTATGTTATGATATACGGAATTTCCAGAAATAACTTTTACCGATGAAATGTTCCCAGTTGACTGTGCAGGTGAAGCTGGGGACGTAAGGCTTGTAGTGTTGTCGATTAAACGTTGATTTCGACAATCCACGATGAGGTTGTAAAATGATAAAAAATCTACACCTATTATGGCCTTTGTAACGTCCGCTACGATGAATCGCCAAGTAAAGTCACGGCGCAAGCCTAGGTTCAGCACTAAATGAGCGTAGCCGTAAGTAGAAATGGGTGTACCGTTTGCCGCACACAGCTCATAATTTGTTTTCTCACGACGTTCCTTGAGTGCTGATCGGGGGAAGACACATACGTCACTGCCAGTATCGATGAGAAACTGCATCTTCGTAGCGCCGTCCGTGACAAATAGGCGACCGGAAGTTTGGCAATCGGTCGTCGCCATTACCGACTGCTGTTCGCGTTTCCCGCATGGTAGTCGCATGGTTTTACGCACTTAATTGCTTCGTTGCCGAACTTACTATGATACCAGCACACAGGAAATTTTCTATAGTTCGACTGTGATCGTGTGGAGCTAGAACGACCGCGCGTTTTCTTGTTTGAACGATTCGGTGCACGTGAATGCCGGTTCACCTGCGCAGTTAGAGCTTGCACTTGTTTGGTAAGTTCAGCAATCTGTTGGTTCATGGCTTCTAAAGAGCTTCCTGGTATGGCACTTGATGTTGATGCTACGTGCGCTGTAGGCGAAACAACGTCATGGATGCGGTCAGCGAGATCTGCGAGCGCTTCCAGTGAAGACATCATCTGCGAAGCGATTATCGTTTGCGTGCTACTTGGTAGGCGACTGGTCCATATAGTACGTAGAAAATCTTCGGGAACTCCAGGTCCAGCCAAATGTTGCAAATGTCTTAGAAACTGAGATGGCTTACGGTCTCCAAGTTCTGCGTGCATAAGTAATTGCTTGACCTTCTTTTCTCGTGACGCGGACAGTCGTTTGATAAGTTCCGACTTCAATTTTTCATACCTGTTGGTGTCGGGCGGGTTGATGATTATATCTTCCACCTCAGAAGCATACTGCGGGTCTAGTTGGCCGATAACGTAGAAAAACTTCGTATTGTCCGTAGTAATGTTCGATATCGCGAATTGGCCCTCGATCTGCGCGAACCAAATGGCCGGCTTTTCAGGCCAAAACGGCGGAATGCGCACGCCCACACGACAAATATCTTCGTTCTTATCGGTTGAGAGCGACATTTTTATGTGAATCAGTATCAGAATTATCGCAATCAGCAACAAAATCAAAATCACACACATTTACTGCAAACGTGGACTTTCGGTTCAAAACAGGTCACCAGTAAAGCTAAAGTTAGATACACTTTTGTTGTAATAGAAGGAGGTCCATAGGTTTGCTGAATTAATGATATGCCGATTGACTTTGTATAAGATATATTAATTAAAAAGATATTTACAAAAACCAAAATGCGGAAAATAAAATTTTCTCTAATGTCAAGTCTATATCAACAACCTTCGTTGCCCCTAGCAACTAGCTGGAAAAGTTCTCTATTAAACTGATATGTAAACTTTTTCGTGGGCTAGCACGCCACAGCGTCTATGCCGCAACATAGGTGGTAGAACTTTGTTGCAAAGTTCGTCTAGGTAGGTACCACCGCTTTGCCAGTTATTCTGCCGCCATGCAGTAAGCTGTGTTCCGGTTTGAAGGGCACTGTAGCTAGTGAAATTACTGGGCAATTGAGACTTTATGATCTCAAATCAAATCAAATCAAATCAAATCATTTATTTTGTGATACACAGGTCATAAAACAGATGTTACAATAATAATATGAAGTCCATACTGCGATCAGCCGCAACGGCATACAAAAATTACAAATAAGCTGAAGCTAAATACTTAAATTAATCAAATTGCATCACAATAAAGTCAATAGGTAATAAATAGGTCCATTTAATTGTATTATATTAAAGTCAATTACTTATCAAAAAATTCAGCAAGCGAGTAAAATGTTTGGTCGATTAAATATTGAAATAATTTACGTTTGAATGTGTGAAGGTCATTGCACTCTTTTATATGGCTTGGAATTTTGTTATATATTTTTGGCCCCATTGTAAATACACTTTTCTCATATAAAGCAGTTTTATAGTTCACTTTTTTGGAACAACATAAGAAAGTCCGATTTCGTGATTTTAATACTATTTTAAATAAAGATGGATGTTGTCTAATAAAGAGAGCTAATTCGAATATATATAGTGAGGGCAGAGTAAGAATTTTTAAATCTTTAAAATACGCTCTACAGCTATCGGTTCTTTTCAGGCCACACATTGCACGTATACATCTTTTTTGACCCCTGAACACTTTGTCCCAATTTGTTGCATTTCCCCAAAATATTATAGCGATGATCTGATCTCACAGTCTAGTAATCTTATTGCTAGACTGTGCTGATGTCTCAAAATGGCGCAGTGCAGTGTCACGCGAAACTATAATTTCGAGTTTCAAGTGTTACTGTATCTGTTATGGGCAGTCGTGTTGCTTAACATCAGGCCCGTCATGTCATTTCGGAACATAAAATAAATCTTTTTATTTTTAATTGCACCGCCGTGTATTATTTTTATCTTTTGATACTTTCCATCCAAATGGTGTCTGGAAGAGATCGCTATTAGCGATAAGAGCGCCCATTGTTGCTCTAGTACGTAAGATTTACACATTCCTGTATTATGTGAATTTTATTGGTGAGACGGTAAAGAGTTATCTATATAGATAGATAACGGATACATAAAGCTGTAAATTTCGGAAAAACTTCGGGAAAACTTGTCGGGATAAAAAGTACATTTATTCGTTTCTTCTAGAGAGAAAAACATAAGCCAATTCAAAAAAAACGGCCACGGCAAGGACGTCTGTCACTTCTACTTTTTGTTTGTTAGAATGATGTGACGAGCTGGTCGTTCACCTGATGCTAAGCGACACGGCCGCCCATAACAGAAGTGTCACTCGGAACTAAAATAAAAAGTTTCGCGCGCACATCATCCTGAGACATCAGCACAGTCTGGTAATAAGATTACTCGACTGTGAGATCAGATCATAAAGTTACAATTGCCCAGTATTTCACCAACTACAGTGCCTTTCAAACACACAGTAGTGCTAGCACACTACTGCTTGGCGGCAGAATAACTGGCAAAGCGATGGTACCTACCTAGACGAAATTTGCAGAAAAGTCCTACCGCCTAGTGAAATCTACTTTTAATTCACGTGGCTTTATGAATTTTAGATGACCAAAAGACCTCGGATGAGTTAACGAAGGTGTCACTCTCGCTGTTGAAGACAGAGTTCTGCGATAAGCTGCTGAAGTCCATCCGGAATCACAACTGGCAAGGTTTCACAGGCGCACAAATGTGTGCGGGTGATTTGCGAGAGCAGAAAGATACCTGTCAAGTATGTGCTGCCATCAACATCGCGCGGTTTTTCACCAATAACCAATTTGAAAAAACGAGTGTGCTTTAGACCACACGACTGAAGTAAAGCTTCTTTAGTTTAGCTCCATCTATCGGCCGGTATAACTTTGTTTAATGTTAATGTCGCCATCTTGACAATTGTAAATTGTTATTTTACCGGACATACCAACAGTTTTATACAAATTTTTAGTAATTTTTAACTTTGTTATATTGACAATGGAGATCTTCGTGAACCAATAACTTTCAATTTCCGTTCGCCTCGTTCCGCATTCACCAGCTTACTCCCCAAGTCAAGCGTGCGTAAAGAAGTTTTACTTCAACAACTACATAGCTAAATTATTAATTAACTGTAGGTTGTGGGTTCGATTCCCACCCAGGACAAACATTTGTGTGATGAACATCGATGTTTGTTCTGTGTCTGGGTGTTGTATTAATAATAATAATAATAATATGTGTGGACATCTCACACAGCGCCATCTAGCCCTAAACTAAGCAAAGCTTGTACTATGGGAACCAGCTAACTGATACAATACTTAGATACTTTTTGTTTGTGACATACATAGAATACAACATAACACCCAGACACAGAACAAACATCGATGTTCATCACACAAATGTTTGTCCTGGGTGGGAATCGAACCCACGACCCGCAGTTCAGAAGTCAGGGTCACTACCAACTGAGCTATCGGGACAGTCAATTGTATTGTATTCTATGTATGTATTTACAAACGAAAATTATCTAAGTACCTACCTATTGTATCAGTTAACTGGTTCCATAGTAAAAAATATGTAGTTATATATATTATATGTTAAGCTTTCGTATACGTACAATTTATATATATATATTTTTTTTTTTATTGTACTTTTCGTAAATACTTGGCTAGCATGCTACACCTTCGATCGCATCGTCACTTCCCATCAGGTGAGAGCGTGCTCAAATGCTAGACAAGTTTGAAGTAAAAAAAATTTTTTTTGAAGTAAAACTTCTTTACTCACGCTTGACTTGGGGAGTAAGCTGGTGAATGCGGACCATGGCGAAGTTGAAAGTTGTTGGTTGGAAATTTGTAGATCCCCATTGTCAACAATGTTAAAAATTACTTAAAATTTGTATTATTATGTTGGTATATCCGGTAAAATGACAATTTACAATAGTCAAGATGGCGACATTAACATTAAACAAAGCAAAAAGTTATACCGGCCGATAGATGGAGCTAAACTAAAGAAGTTTTACTTCAGTCGTGTGGTCTAAAGCACACTAGTTTTATATTTGACTTGTCTGTGCGCAGGGTGACTCCGGAGCGCCACTCCAAGTAGCGTCGGAAAGTAACCATTGCGTCTTCCATCTAGTCGGTGTGACGTCATTTGGACGTCGTTGCGCCGAAATCGGACGTCCGGCGGTGTACACCAGAATATCCGCGTATTTGGACTGGATTGAAGGCGTTGTGTGGCCTGGAGAGTGATATAGGCTTTTTTTCTATCTGCATTTCCACAGATATCTGGGTCCGTGGTTTTTGTTAAATTATATGATAATGTAGCATTCAAATGGTGAAAGAATTTTTAAAATCGGTCCAGTACTTCTTGAACCAATTCATTACAAACATACTTACATACAAACCTTCCGTCTTTATAATATTAGCATAGATTTATAAATTTAACATAAACATATATATAGGCTTCGGGTTAGGCATGGCAGGCTAACTATAGAAGCATAGGAGTTAAGCGTGTGCACCGGGCCGTGTCCGGAGCAAGAATGATCCGTAGTTTTTTTTTTTTTGAACGAGCTAATGCTGTTGGTCTCTATCGACCTTTACAGCGTCACCGGGCGGCAGGGCGGGCGCTTAAGGCGCCCAGCCGTCAAAAGTGGGAGGCAACTAGCTCAAGGGCACCCCTGGGGTGCGAGCCTCGGCTTGGGCCGTTGCCGGGATAAGATCGAGAAGACTACGTCCACTGGAAAAGTGGACCCTATTGAAAGTCGTGACCGTTCTAGCTAACCTACGGGGGTACGTCGACCTCGCCGGCGGGGTCGGGGTCTGATTGTGTTACGCTGGTATCCTATACCGGTGCCGGACGGTACCTGAGCCAGAAGGGCTAGACTGGTCCGGTGATCCTAGCGCAGCCGATACTACGGCTGCTATAGGATCATCCGGGTCGCTCAAGACGAGTCTCGGGCGGCGACGAAGGGGTGATGATCCGTAGTACACCGAGCGCTCCCTTTATATAGCCAGATGGGTGGGGGAGCGATGACAGTTGCCGATGTTGCCACTGTAATAAATATAAATGCCACCACAGGGTAAATTACGGTACTGCCCGCTGCGCATAGAGTTTAAAACTCGACGTTGCCGCCATCATATACAATACAGGAAGGACAATACAGCCAATAACAAAAACATAAGTACTTATTTCTAATTGTGCATACACCACGAGCAAACCAGCTTCCACAAGCAGATGCAGCATTGATATAAGTTTAGGTTTAATATGTGTAGCCTCTATGGTGTGGTGGTTGAGCACGATGGCTCATAACCCGGAGTTGGCGGGTTCGATTCCCGCGACAGGACAAGTATTAAATGTATATAATAAAGCAAAAATACTTGTCCTGTATCTGGGTGTTGTGGAACCATGGTCCTCGTAGTTCCTGGGTCCCGAGACACAGAAAATCCTAGTTAGGGTCCAGGATGTATGTATGTGATCTTTGGGCGTTATTATTATTATTAACGAATTTTATTTACTCATAAAGAAAAATAAAACATTTATAAGCGTAAGTATGAATAAATTATAATAAAATAATCTAGTTATAATGAAAATATTATCCAGATGATCTGGCGGTATATACGTTTCAAAAACATTAGCATAAATGAGGCCATGAGAGCCATACCTAACTGCATTTTTAAATACCTTAATTGTATTCTATGTACATTATAATAAAGGGGAGGAGCTATTTTCTCACTTCTTCTGTCATCCTATTTTAATCCCTATTTATTGGAAGCCTTTTATTGGTAGATTTATTTATTGCGCTATTTTACCATTTAGAGCAGACTCCAATAAAAATATGAAAATTGAAAAAAATGCAGTTAGGCCACTTTGGCTCTCATGGCCTCAAATATATGAGATGTAATAAACGTTCGTGAGGATATATTCTGTGTTTTATTTAATGACAAATTACCTTTATCAGTTTTGGCGGGAACGCGAAAAAGATTGCGTCACCGCATTGTATTATTTTCCAAAACTTGTGTTATTTTCAGTGTTAGTGCATAAAATTGGTGGCATTTGATTCATTAAGTGCTGGATTACAGGCGTAAGTGTGGGAAAATGGTATAATGATGGTGTAACGTTTCTTTTCGTGTTGTTTCCAAAACTCCATAGAAGCTTCAAGTAAAGTTGCCACCACTTCACTAGGAGTATGACTTTGACTAGACTTAACTATGACTTGACGTGATGACTTCGACTGTGACTTGACACATATTTGCGTGAAATATCGATAACTTGATAAATTATCAATTACTTGACACTGGCTAAATACACAAAAGTGTGGAGCCAAAACTTAAAAAAAAGTACCTTTATTCTATAAACTACACTAAGTTTCACTACCTGCAAAAAATTTTTTAAGCGGCTAATGCTATGGGCTAAAGTAAAACTTCTTTAGTTTAGATAATGATAATGATAAGTTTATTGATAATTATAAAAAATTACAAGTCTGAAATTATTAAATAAGCATAAAAAATACAATAATAAATGCAATAACATAATTATTGTGTAAAATAATGTTATTAAAATAGTACCTACTATTTTAATAACAAAATTCCAAAACTGTCATGATCAATTTAATTTTTAATTTTTATATAGCTATATAAAAATTAAAAATTAAATTGATCATGCCAGTTTTGGAATGAATTCCTCGACGCTTTATGGCGCCATATCTATAAGAAAACTCTTTATTTTATTTTTAAAAGTCTGAACATTTTCAACACTGCGTATGGAGTCTGGAAGAGCGTTAAAAATTTTGACACCAGCTACCCTAGTACATTTCCCAGACTTAGCTCCATCTATCTGCCGGTATAACTTTGTTTTCGTTTACTGTTAATGTCGCCAATTGTCATTTTACCAGATATACCAACATAATAATACAAATCTATAACTTTTTTATGTTGACAATGGAGATCTTACCATCACTGAAGTTCAGTCGTTAAAATAAAACTTCGGAGTTTTGGCGGAAAAGCGAGAAAGATCGCGTCACCGCATTGTATTATTTTCCAAAACTTGTGTTATATTCAGCGTTAGTGCATAAAATTGATGGAATTTTATTCGTTAAGTGCTGGATTACAGACGTGACTGTAGGAAAGTGGTATAATGATGGTGAAACGTTTCTTTTCATATTGTTTCCAAAACTCCATAGAAGCTTCTGGTAAAGTTGCCAGCACTTTACTAGGAGTATGACTTGACTAGAATATGACTTAACTTGATGACTTGGACTGTGATTTGACTTGACTTGACATACTATATGATATACTATAATTAACTTGAAATATTATCAATTACTTGACACTGGCTAAATACACAAAAGTGTGGAGCCAAACCCAAATAAAAAAAAAATCCATAGAAGCTTCTGGTAAAGTTGCCACCACTTTACTAGGAGTATGACTTGATGACTTGGACTGTGACTTGCTGACACATATCTGCGTGAAATATAACTTGATAAATTATCAATTACTTGACACTGGCTAAATACACAAAAGCGTGGAGCCAAAACTGAGTCACACTGAGTCGGGCTGGTCATGACATCACACAACGTTACATTTGTTTATTTATCTGTTTTTTGTTTCTAAATTATACTGCATTCTCTTATAATGTAATGTTGTGTGGTGTCCTGAATAAATGTCATTTCTTTCTTTCTTTCTTTTAAAACATAAAAAATTTCGAAAACTGTTTTTAATATTTATTTTTATAAAACGTCACTCTCCAGGCCACACAATCCCTTCGATCCAGTCCAAGTAGGCAGCCACTCGCGTGTACACGGCCGGCCGCCCGCTCTCGGCGCAGCGCCGCCCGAATGACGTCACACCCACTATGTGGAAGACACAATGATTATCTGTGGACGCTACTTGTAATGGTGAGCCGGAGTCTCCCTGAAATGAATTAAATTACTATTTTTAATAATTTGCCTAATGAAATTAAATGTTTGGAAGAAAATATATTTAAAAAACATTTGAGTGACTGGCTTTTAAGCAAATGTTTCTATAGTGTCAAAGAATATTTACAAATGTTAAGTAGTAACAAAAATATTATTTTTAATAGTTGCACGCTTGCATGCAGGCTGAATGCACGTAACCACGACTTATACTATGTGACCTTGTATCCAAATTGTATATTGTGTATTCTTGCAAATAAACAAATGATTGATTGATTGATTGATTGAAAAAAACACAATTTAAAAAAATGGCAACACCCAATGCGAGCACTTTGAGGTCCGTATTACAGAACGATGCTCAGTCATGACTTTACGAAAATGAATTTGACTAAAAACATTTTTTTTGTTCTTGTTTTGGCTCCACACTTTTGTGTATTTAGCCAGTGTCAAGTAATTAATTTTTCAAGTTAATTTTATATTGGTGTCGATTCTGTGTCGCATACTCTAAAGCTAAACGAAATTAACATATTTCCGTCTTTTTCATATCCCCTTTATCAGAAGAGTACCGCCATACTTTAAGTTTACTTTAGTTTTAGAGAATGCGACACAGAATCGACACCATTGTATATGTATATGTGTCAAGTCGCAGTCCAAGTCATCAAGTCAAGTCATAGTCTCGTCTAGTCAAGTCATACTCCTAGTAAAGTGGTGGCAACTTTACCAGAAGCTTCTATGGAGTTTTGGAAACAACACGAAAAGTAACGTTTCGCCATCATTATACCACTTTCCCACACTCACGCCTGTAATTCAGCACTTAACGAATAGAATCCCACCAATTTTATCCACTAACACTGAAAATAACACAAGTTTTGGAAAATAATACGATGCGGCGAAGCGATCTTTTTCGTTTTCCCGCCAAAATTCCTCTAACTTATCTTTTTTGAAGTAAAATTTCTATACGGACTTGGGGAGTAAAACTCGTTAGTTAAAAGTTAGTTGAAGCAGAGACTTCGCTCAGCCAAAAAATCAATAATCCATACCTGACAAGTATCTTTCCCTCCGCGTAGTTCTCCCGCACACATCTGCGTATCCCTAAATCCCTGCCAGTTCCGGTTCCGGATCGACATAAGCAGTTTGTCGCAGTAGTCGTTCTGTAGGAGTGATAGGGACACCTTCTGGAGCTCTTTCGACGTCTTCGGGGAGTCTGGAATGGAATAAGATAGGATTTATTGGCAAAAACTAAATGTTACATACAGTGCCTGAACATACATTGACTGGCCTGACAGCTCAGTTGGGGCCGTTCAGTATTACGTAAGCAGATTTATTACAATTATTTACCCCCCATCCCCCTTGTCAGCAAAAGTAAGCAAAGCTCTTACCCCCTCCCCCCATGCTTACGTAAACATTTTCAATTAATATATTTTTTTAAAATATTATAATAATAATGTTTAGTGTTTCCAGCAAAGACAATGTGAGGGTTGCTATTCGTATAAAAAGGTAAGTAACTACCGATGACGTAATCATCATCTAGACTCCCCTACCCCCCATGTCATCCAAAATAAGCAAAGCAAAGACCCCCCGCCCCCGCCCCCCATGGTACTTACGTAATACTTGAACGGCCCCATTGGTAATAACCCTGCTTCTGAACTGCAGGTTGTGGGTTCGATTCCCACCCAGGACAAACATTTGTGTGATGAACATCGGTGTTTGTTCTGTGTTGGGTGTTATATTGTATTCTATGTATGTATTTACAAACAGAAAGTATCTAAGTATTTTATCAGTTATCTGGTTTCCATAGTACAAGCTTTGCTTAGTTTGGGGATAGATGTCGTTGTGTGAAATGTCCACATATATTATTATTATTATATACTGTTTTTTTTGAACGGATTAATGCTGTTAGTGTCTACCGATCTTTACAGCGTCACCGGGCGGGAGGGCGGGCGCTTAAGGCGCCCAGCCGGCACAAGTGGGAGGCAAGTGGCAACTAGCTGGCGGGCACCCCTGGGGTGCGCGCCTCGGCTTGGGCCGTTGCCGGGATAAGAGGATCAAGCTTGGCCTGAATATCCCAAGCTTAACGGTATGAAATCTTAGGTACTTTACCTATTGCCTATTCCTATCTATAAATTCAGTTTCTATTTGTAATGTTTATTAAGATAATCACGGTATTCTTGCACCGGTGTGACGTGGTGGTTACTTTTGTAATATATTCATTATCTCAACTGTAATAAATCACACTAATATTATAAAGGCGAAAGTTTGTATGTGTGTTTGTGTGTATGTTTGTTACTCCTTCACGCTGGATTTGGATGAAATTCGGTAACAAGATAGCTTAAACACTGGACTAACATATAGGCTACATTTTATCCCGGAAAAGTGAAATTTTCCCATGGGACGAGCAAATAATTAAAATATTTTTTATCCGCGGTTGAAACCGCGGGGCGCAACTAGTTATATATATTGTAAAAGACTGTAGAAAAAAAATACATCACTGTAAAGTTTCTTGTAGCTTCTTCTTTACAGTTGTAATCGAAGCTTAGGATCAAAGTTTTCTGCTCTGCATTGTGCCGGATTGCTTGCACCAGGAGTGGGAAAGAGAACTGCTTTTTTTTTCAAACTCATATATTGTAATGAGCTTGCTATATTATTTGACAATAAGCACTTTGTAATTTTATATGCTTAGTACAATAACTTAATTTAAAGTACCTAATATAATTTTGACTTGTAAAAGTGCTAAAAATAGCCTATTTGCATAAAATCTTTTGACATTGCTAGGTATACCAGTAACTTACATGTGTCAGTGCTAGTAACGCCCCACCCGGTAGCGACGGCCTTCACATGGGGGGCGAAGTCCTGCCGCGTCCAGAGACAGGCGGGGCGGATTCCCGCACTGAACGGTACGTCTGTCGCCAACTCCAGTAGAGCGATATCGTTGTACGTCGACGGAGGGGCGTACAAAGGGTGCTTGTGGGCTTTCCTTATCGGTACCTATTGGTAATAAAAAACGAGTGTGCTTTAGACCACACGACTGAAGTAAAACTTCTTTAGTTTAGCTCCATCTATCGGCCGGTGTAACTATGTTTTTGTTTTTTTTATGTTTTGGCTTCACACTTTTGTGTATTTAGCCAGTGTCAAGTAATTGATAATTTTTCGAGTTAATGATATTTTCGTAAATATGTGTCCAGTCACAGTCGAAGTCATCAAGTCAAGTCATAGTCTAGTCAAAATCATACTCCTAGTAAAGTGGTGGCAACTTTACTTGAAGCTTCTATGGAGTTTTGGAAACAACACGAAAAGAAACGTTTCACCATCATTATACCACTTTCCCACACTCACGCCTGTAATCCAGTACTTAACGAATAGAATGCCACCAATTTTATGCACTAACACTGAATTTTATGCACTAACACTGAATTTTATGCACTAACACTGAAAATAACACAAGTTTTGGAAAATGGTTTATTAGGTGGTAGAACTTTACTGCAAAGTTCGTCTAGGTAGGTACCACCGCTTTGCCAGTTATTCTGCCGCCAAGCAGTAGTGCGCAAGCACTGCTGTGTTCCGGTTTGAAGGGCACTGTAGCTAGTGAAATTACTGGGCAAATGAGACTTTATGATCTGATCTCACAGTTTAGTAATCTTATTACTAGATTGTGCTGATGTCTCTGGATGACGTGCGCAGTGCAGTGTCACGCGAACCTCTATACTTTAGAGTTCCGAGTGACACTGCAGCTGATATGGGCAGCCGTGTCGTTTAACATCAGGCGAACGGCTAGCTCGTCACGTCATTCCTTAACATTAAAAAAAAAAAAATAGTACAATGCGGCGCGGGCGACGCGATCTTTTTCGTTTACCCGCCAAAACCCCCAAAAATTTTGCTTTTGTTTAATGTTAATGTCGCCATCTGGGCAATTCTGATTCTGAATTCAAAACTTTTATTGAAATAATTGGCCTTTCTAGTCAAAATTATAAAAATACAGTAAGTACCACATAATATAAGTACATGCTTTTACGTTTCTTATGTCTAGGACTCCTTTTTTAAGGGGGGAAATGCCCTTGAACTTCTGTGGGACTCGAACCCGCTAAAACCCCCCCGTGATCCGACCGCCGCCGGGATGGGACGAGATGGAGACGCACTGCATTATATAATATCGTAATGGAAAATGCGTTGCTTATGTCTAGGAAAGGGATGGGACAGATAGCGATTACGCCGCTTATACTTATCAATAAATTGATAACTAACCGACATAGAAAAAAACGGGTAATCGATCTAGATATATCCCGCTGCGTACATCCCGAATATTTAGTAATTTAGTAATTTATTTATTTGCCAATAAGTAAATAACAATCTTATGCTAGTTGCTTATAATTATTAGGTATATATAATTTTCAACTAAATATCATATAAATAAAAGGAAAACATCTTTAAAAAAAAGCAGTTGGTAACTATTTAAACATAGGTAGGGAAGTTACAAACATAATTTACCCTGTGTTACTTTTTTTTTCTATTCTTCCGAATTTTTTTTTAGTAACAATATTATAACCGAGTAGTAATAAAAACTAACTAACATCAAATTATTTGCATAAACAAATTATTCATAGGAAGTAGGGGCGAATGTATATAACTCACTAAAAATGGCGAATGCGTTGGTTATCGTTAGGATGGCAGAATTTATGTAAATTGTCACTTTACCGGACATACCAACATAATAATACAAATTTAATAGTTTTGGCGGGAAAACTAAGAAGGTCGCGTCACCTAATTTTATTTTCCTAAACTTGTGTTACTTTCAGGGTTAGTGCATAAAATTGGCATTACGTTTCTAAACGTTTCTTTTCGTGTTGTTTCCAAAACTCCATAGAAGCTTCTGGTAAAGTTGCCACCACTTTACTAGGAGTATGACTTGACTAGACTATGACTTGACTTGATGACTTGAACTGTGACTTGACACATATATATGTATATATATATTAACAAAAGAAATTATCAATTACTTGACACTGGCTAAATGCACAAAAGTGTGAAGCCAAAACTAAAACAAAAAAATACAAATTTTTAACTTGTTACGTTGACAATGGAGATCTACGTGAAATAACTTCAATCTCCATTCACTACGCATTCACCAGCTTACTCTTTAGCTTACAGCTTATAATATTAGCTTTATACACTTACATCTATGGGATCAGCGCCGTCGTCAACACTAGGGTCTATGTTCTGGTCCCCGAGCCGTACTACGACAGGTGCAGGGTCCCTCACGCTCGTGTCACGGAATTGTAGACAATGGCCAACGGTCAGCACGAAACGGGAAGAGATCAAAGCCCCACCACAGCTGAAGGTGTAGCCGGCTTCGTAGTTAGACCAGCCGATCGCGGCCTGGACCATTTCCAAGAATAGTTTATAAAAGACAAGATAATGTTAGAAAAACAATGTAGAAAGAAATTATATATTCATGCCAAAATGTTTTTTTTTTAGTATTTGGCTCCACACTTTGTGTATTTAGCCAGTGTCAAGTAATTGATAATTTATCAAGTTATCGATATTTCACGCAAATATGTGTCAAGTCACAGTCGAAGTCATCAAGTCAAGTCACAGTCAAGTTAGTCTAGTCAAAATCATACTCCTAGTAAAGTGGTGGCAACTTTACTTGAAGCTTCTATGGAGTTTTGGAAACAACACGAAAAGAAACGTTTCACCATCATTATACCACTTTCCCACACTCATGCCTATAATTCACCACTTAACGAATAAAATGCCACCAATTTTATGCACTAACACTGAAAATAACACAAGTTTTGGAAAATAATACAATGCGGTGACGCAATCGTTTTCGCGTTCCCGCCAAAACTCTCCCAAAATGTTTTATTAGTTGTAACTTTTTATTTATTTATAGAGTGCCTGTAAATATTAATGTTTCTGTTGAATAAAAATTTCTCTGCCAAAAAGTAGTTTCACGAATAAATTAATTACACCCTAGGTGGTAGAACTTTTCTGCAAAGTTCGTCTAGGTAGGTACCACCACTTTGCCAGTTGTTCTGCCGCCAAGCAGTAGTGTGCAAGCACTGCTGTGTTCCGGTTTGAAGGGCACTGTAGCTAGTGAAATTACTGAACAATTGAGACTATGACCTGATCTCACAGTCCAGTAATCTTATTGCTAGACTGTACTGATGTCTCAGAGTGACGTGCGCAGTGCAGTGTCACGCGAAACTATACTTTAGAGTTTCAAGTGTCACTGTAACTGATATGGGCAGTCGTGTCGCTTAACATCAGGCGAGCGACTAGCTCGTTATGTCATTTCGTAACATAAAAAAAATAAAATTCAAAGCCCTGACTGACTTATATAGCAACGCACAGCCTTATCCGCTGGTCCTAGAGACTTGAAATTTGGAAGGTGTGTTCTTTGTGGTCGGTTCGGTTGTGGGACCATGGCCCTCGTAGTTATTGGGTCAGGGAATCCTAGTTAGGGTCCAAGATGTATGTGATCGTTGGGCGTTATTATTATTATACTGACCATATGGGGGAATTCCCCTTGATTCGCGTTCTCACCCCCAACTATAAGTTCTACCCCTGTGTAGTCACACTTGGCGGCTGATAGGGTGAAGGTCTCAGGGTCCGGCAGCAGGGGGATGTAGTCCACCTTCTCAACCACTCCACGGCTGTATTCTTCGCATTCTGTATTAAAGGCACAGATAATAATATTGCTAGCGATTGGTTTTTTGGCGGGAAAACGAAAAAGATGGCGTCACCGCATTGTATTAATTTCCAAAACTTGTGTTATTTTCAGTGTTAGTGCATAAAATTGGTGGCGTTTTATTCGTTAAGTGCTGGATTACAGGCATGAGTGTGGGAAAATGGTATAATTATGGTGAAACGTTTCTTATCGTGTTATTTCCAAAACGCTATAGAAGCTTCTAGTAAAGTTGCCACCACTTTACATAGCAGTATGATTTTGACTAGACAATGACTTGACTTGATGACTTGGACTGTGACTTGACACATATTTGTCTGAAAAATCATTAACTTGATAAATTATCAATTACTTGACACTGGCTAAATACACAAAAGTGTGGAGCCAAAACAAAAAAAGACAAAGAGAAAAGTGGTACAAGAAAACGAGTGTGCCATAGACCACACGACTGAAGTAAAACTTCTTTGGTTTAGCTCCATCTATCGGCCGGTATAACTTAGTTTTTGCTGTGTTTTTTTTTGTTTTTGGTTTGGCTCCACACTTAACGCGTACTTACACCCCAAGTCAAGCGTATAATAACTATTCAGACTAGCTTAATACAATGACTTGAGAACTTCATCCAGTTTTGAAGTCAGTTATCAGACTTTGGAAGATCAAGTAAAATTCCTATAATTACGAGGCTAAAGAATGGAACGCCCTACCAGCGTCTGTGTTTCCGGCGAAATATGTCCCGGGCGTGTTCAAGAGAAGAGTGAATAGGTATTTACTTGGCTAGCATGCTACACCTTCGATCGCATCGTCACTTCCCAGGTGAGAGCGTGGTCAAATGCTAGACAAGTTTGAAGTTAAAAAAAAAATTGTTTATTTTTATTTTAATAACGAAATTCTATGTTACTTTAAAGACCAAAAAAGATTGTCCACGAACGTAGATAAACCAGAAAATAAATTGATTTGAATTGATTACAAAAAAATTACATACTTCGCTCGCATACTCGCCGGCTGTCAACGTTGGAACCCCACACGGGACGTCTGAAATATAAAAATAATAACAATGTTCATAAAAAAACCGGCTAATTTGGAGTAGGACTCGCGCACCGACAGCCTCATCAATAAACGAGTATTAGTCTCGGATTAGTTACTTCAGTATTTTGTCCTTTTTTTGTTACTGGAATATTTAACTGGATCGAAAGAGACAAAAGCTGGTGTAACTAATCCAAAGCTATTCCGTGTTGCTTTAGTTTAGCTCTTATCAGCTGGTACCCGCCATCTTGACAATAATTATTTTAATAAAATAATTAATAATTATTTTAGCTTTTGGTTTCGGGCAAATAAATTACAGATAAACATTAAAAAGACAAATATTATATTATTTAAATCCACTATCCGACAAAAAGACAACTTAAATGTCACATTGAATGGTGATCAGCTTACTGTGGTTGACTCTGCTAAGTTCTTAGGAGTGTATGTGGACTCTTTGTTGTCCTGGAAACCTGAACTTCATGCACTCGAAAAGTCAATCAGCTCATCGTGCTATGCACTTAGAAGCTTACGTGACCTTCTGAGCATGGATCAGTTAAAAATGGTGTACTATGCATTAATTGAATCAAAATTCAGATATAGCATTCAATTTTGGGGTAAAAGTTATGAGTATAATATTAATAAAGCGTTCATCTTGCAGAAGAGAAGTATCAGGACAATGGTTCGTATTTCGCAAAGGGATTCATGTAGGGATCATTTTAAAAGATTGGGAATCATGACAGTTCCAAGCCTTTACATGCTGGTGGTTTTTAATTTTTTGGGGAAATATATATTCGATTTCGAGACAGAAGAGGAAAGGATTGATAGAGAAAGTACAAGAAGGAAAGACCTTAAACATAAAATAAAACCTACACTGAATATTACCAAACATTGCATCTTGTACCAAGCTGTGGAATTGTTTAATAAATTGCCACAGGATATTAAGGAAGTAGTCTACAAGCCTAATATATTCAAACATAAAGTAAAAGCATTTCTTTTGGAGAAAAGTTATTATAGTGTAAATGAGTACTTAGCCTAGCATTCTGATACAGTGACATTTGTTTGCCTTGTGACGTTACTAGCGCCTATTTGTAAACTATATTAAGTAATTTGCATGCAAATATTTTAATTTAATTTAATAACTTTAATGTAATTTATTTAAAATTTATATATTTAATGTAATTCAAACACAATGTATGTTGTTCATGAATAAAATACAATACAAATACAATGAAGGGATGAGATCAAGAAGGGTTTAACTGATTTTTTTCACAAAATGTAAAATGTAATATCATTTCTGCTGACCTTCCTCAGACTCAACAAGAGAGATGTACAAACTTATACAGCCTCATTAATAAACGGGTATTAGTCTCGGATTAGTTACTTCACATTTTGTCCTTTTTTTGCTACTGGAATATTTAGCTGGATCGAAAGAGACAAAAGATGGTGTAACTAGTCTAAAGCTAGTTCGTGTTTATTAATAAGGCTGCGAGGGTTCCAGGCACCAGCTTTCAAATAATCAAAATAAAAACATCATAATTGATTCTCCCAGTCGAAAGTTCTGAGGTATAACAAACATTTAAAAGAAACAGTCGAATAGAGAACGTCCAGAAGTCGGTTAAAAAACCAGCTAAGTTCAATGTGCATTTATCAAAGTCAAAGTCAAAAGATTTAATTGCTTACGATTTTCAGCACTTTTACAACTCAAAATGAGATTCAGTACTTACGATTTAGTTGTTCTACTAAACCATATTAAATTGCTTAAGTGCTAATTGTCATGTACCAAAGTTTGACAACTCGTTCGCACTTATTCATCTGTGACATGCATGCCTAAATGCATTGCAGTAAGTAGAGCGAAGCATTTTTGAAGTAAAACTTCTTTACGCCGCTTGACTTGGGGAGTAAGCTGGTGAATGCGAGGTGAATGGAAGTTGAAGTTGGTTTCACGTAGATCTCCATTGTATACATAGGTAACAAAGTTAATAATTTGTATTATTATGTTGGTATGTCCGGTAAATGACAAAGATGGCGACTTTTTTTGTATTTTGGCTCCACACTTTTGTGTATTTAGCCAGTGTCAAGTAATTGATAATTTATCAAGTTAATGATATTTCACGCAAATATGTGTCAGGTCACAGTCGAAGTCATCAAGTCAAGTCAGAGTCAAGTCATAGTCTAGTCTAGTCAAGTCATACTCGTAGTAAAGTGATGGCAACTTTACCAGAAGCTTCTATGGAGTTTAGTAAACAACAAGAAAAAAAGCGTTTCACCATCATTATACCATTTTCCCACACTCGTGCCTGTAATCCAGCACTTAACGAATAAAATGCCACCAATTTTATGCACGAACACTGAAAGTTTTGGAAAATATAATGCGGTAACGTGATTGATCTTTTTCGTTTTCCCGCCAAAACTCATCAACATTAAACAATGCAAAAACAAAGTTATACCAGCCGATAGATGGCGCTAAAGGAGTTTTACTTCAGTCGTGTGGTAACGTAAGATTAGATTTATCGTAAAAAAGAATAAAATATTTTGTTAAAATACATACCTACTTACGTAAAACGAAAAAAAAGAGCGTATTTTTATACAGACCCGAGATTCATCGAAAATGGAACTCACCGTAACTTGCGTTTTTGGATCATTTCAGTTTGAGAAATAAAATGCTTACTCTGGCTTCCTAGTTGCACTTTCAAGGATAGTGCTGCCATCTCTGCAACAGACTAGGGAAATGCCGAAAGGGCTGTAATCGCAAAATGTCGGACGTACGCCATTCTGTCTGAAAACAAATAAAAATGTTGGCTAAATACTTATGTAGACCCTTCGTGAATTTTAATAATTAATGAAGTATGGCTAAATATTAATTTTTATGAATGTTGGCTAATTACTTTTTTTTTTTAATATAAAAAAATTAATTAGCCAACAGTTTATAATATTATACATTATACAATTCAAATAATTAGACCAATTAATTTTTTACTGATTATAGTATTTTTTTTATTCATTTCGGATACATTTGTGCGCCCCTCATGCATATCACATTAGGATCATTTTGATTTTGCTACTCGCCGCAAGATGGCGTTAACCTTAATTTATATGTAGATGATGATATTTTTTCGCAAGTTGAAACATGTTATACTTACTGGAAATTATTTTTAGCTGATTCACATTTGTCTATCGGCACGCATACCCCATTACTATCTGTATACGTATCTATACACGATTCTCCTGCAATGTTAAAAGATGTACGTAATTTACGATAGATGGCGCTATTATAAATTTAAGTTATAAAAATCGATCTAACGCTTAAATCTTTGATGTAACGTGTCTCTTTAGTTATATAGTATATTTATACTGAATATATTGTTGAAGTTCCTTGGTCTATGTGCAATATTCGCCACTACATAAATTGTAATAGATGGCGCTATTTCGCAATATACATCTAAGTCTGGTATCAATCTTTGCTTACTTTGGGGCTAGATGGCGCTGTGTGAAATGTACACCAATTAATATTTATTAAAAAAAAAAAAACAAAATAAGGTCAACTAGCGAGTAAAACTCATATCTGAAAGGGTTCCAATACCTCATGAATACCTCTTGTGTAAATCCATACCAGATAAATCTCCATAGAGTATTTTGGTCACATCGTAGCGACCAGTTAATTTTTTTTTAACGAGCTAATTCTGTTGGTCTCTATCGACCTTTACAGCGTCACCGGGTGGTGCGACCAGTTTTATTATTAAAAAAAAAAGCGGACGAGTGCTCACAGGGGGGTTTCAGTGGGTTCGAGTCCCACATAACAGCAGGGAACCACATACCCCTTGCCACCACGGGGGTGGTGCAGGAAAGTGATAGGGCATTTACCCCTCTTAAAAAAGTTACGAAATATGTCACTTACCGTTGTTTTGACAGTTGACAATCTCACTGGCCGTAATGAAGAAAAGAAATATAACTCGCCACATCTTTACCTAACACCTACTTACAATATTATGTAAAATGTACTTATTTAGCCTCATAGTTGTCTAAATGCTTTACTTTGTGCTTATCTTCTAATCTAAATATTTGTCAGTTTAGCTGTGGTTTTCCTGTTATGACTACATTACCATAGCTTGAGGCATTTTAATGTATTCGTTTACAATCTGCAAATATAAAAAGTTTTGTGTTCAATATGAATCAAGTGAGGGGAATAACTTGATAAATTATCAATAACTTGATAAATTATCAATAACTTGACACTGGCTAAATACACAAAAGTATGGAGCTGAAACTTAAAAAAAAAGTGAGGGGAGAAATCTTGAGGTTTCGCACGGGTACGCGTGACGTGTACTGTGACTTGATACATAATAGGTCTTTACCTATGAAATTGCCGTATTGCAGTACAGACTTTTTCAAACAAAAAAAAGTTTTGATTGGCTATGAATTCTAAATTCAAATTAATTTTGTTTTAAAAATATGACATTCTATTTACAATATAAGTCTTTTGTTTATTGATTAGCGTTGTATTTTCATTACATTTCAACATTTTTCCTCATAATGGATACTTTGAAATTTCGTGTAATTATGGAATATGAGTTCCGTCGTGGCACCAACGCGGCACAAACGACACGTAACATCAACGACGTTTACGAAGAGAACTGTGCAAACGAACGTACAACCCGTTATTGGTTTGCTCGGTTCCGTTCTGGGAATTTTGACTTGAAAAATGAACCTCGTGGTCGTCCGGAAACTTTGGTCAACAATGATGAATTAAAGGCGATTGTGGAAGCTGATGAATCTCAATATACAGCTGAGCTGGCAGCAGCTTTTGATGTTAGCATCAAAACAATATTGGTCCATTTGCGACAGATTGGCAAGATAAAAAAGCTTGATAGATGGGTGCCCCACGAACTTAACGATCGCCAGCGCAACGTACGCGTCGAGACTTGCCTTGCGCTGTTTAACAGGCACAGAAATGAAGGAATTTTGAACCGAATTGTTACGTGCGACGAAAAATGGATTCTTTTTGACAATCGAAAGCGCTCAGCAAGTTGGTTAGATCCAGGTTCGGTACCAAAGCAATGTGCAAAACGAAAAATGACCCCTAGAAAGGTGATGGTCACAGTTTGGTGGTCTAGTGCTGGTGTGATTCATCATAGCTTTTTACAAAACGGCGAGAGCATTACTGCAGATGTGTACATAGAAGAACTGACCACAATGATGGCGAAACTCGCACGTCTGCAACCAGCTTTGGTCAATCGGTCGTCTCCACTGCTACTTCACGACAACGCGCGACCCCATACTGCACAACAGACCGTCTCTAAGCTGCATGAGTTGGGTTTGGAAGCTCTTCCTCATCCGCCATACTCACCAGATCTTGCGCCTACCGACTATTACTTTTTCCAAAATTTGGACAACTTTTTAGCGGGAAAAAAATTCAATTCCCGAGAGGCAGTACAAAACGCCTTTGAAGAGTTTGTTGTCTCCCGTCCTGCTGATTTTTTCAAGAAGGGCATCCATAAACTGCCACAGCGTTGGCAAAGATGCATTGATTGCAGGGGTGATTACTTTGAATAAAAGAAATAAATAAGTTCGAAAAAAAAAATACTTTAACTTTTTTCAAACAAAACGGCAATTTCATAGGTAAAGACCTATATTTGCGTGAAATATCATTAACTTGATAAATTATCAATTACTTGACGCTGGCTAAATACACAAAAGTGTGGAGCCAAAACATAAAAAAAAATTATCTGAAACTATGTCGATACAAATAGGTTAATAAATGACAAAATCCTGAAATACAAAAACATTTCTAAAAAAAACGTTTTAAAATCTGTTGAAGTCGATTAACAAAATAAAAAAATTCTCGCGTTGAAAGCGGATAAATTACGGATGAAACCGCGGCGTACCTAACATTAGTCTTTAAAAACAAAAAAGGCCATGACATCAATAAAACAATAATAAAAATAAAGCTTAATTACGTACATACCTACTTATTTAAAATAATTGCATCCCTATTTATGCCTTAGCCCCAAACTTATATTAAATTAATTATAATATTAGACGAAATAAAAATCACAAAACACGACGCGCACAATAGAATCTCGTTCAGACACTGGAGAATTGTTATTGGAGATCATACCCTTGGTATATAATATTATGTTATTTGCTTGTCAAACCGGTATTTGCTACCTACTGACTAAAGCCCGCTATAAACCTTCCGTTTTAAAATACCTACAATGCAGTTATGTATCGGGAATTCTGACGAGAGCCGCGTCATAACCTGTCCTAGCGTAGCGTTACATACTCTTTGACTAGCTTCAGCCGCTGCTTTGCCCGCGTGGTTAATAGGGAACGAAGATTTTTTTTATAGATAATTCAACCATAATTGATAGAATCAAGCGTGACTTCGCGGAAGTTCATCTTAGATACAAAATGAAATAATAATATCTAGTGTAATTCAGCTGAATTCAGGTAATTAGGTTATCTATATTAGGGTAAATTAATTATAATATTACACAAAATTAAAATCATCCTAAATCCTTTACCCCAATATAGATCTAAGTACTTGAATTCAGCGGAATTACACTAGATATTATTATTTCATTTTGTATATAATTCAACCACCCATTTCACCCGCTTAGGGGTGGAATTTCGGAAAACCCTTTCTTAGTGGATACCTACACTTTACAAAGAACACACCCTCCAAATTTCAAACCTCTAGGACCAGCGGTTTAGGCTATGCGTTGATTTATAAAAAGTCAGTCAAGACTGAATTTTATATGTATAGATAACGTATGTAGGGCGGTTGGTACTGCATACCTACATGATTATCATTAAATACGGATGGGCTCTTCAAGCAATTACTAAATTAGTTGCTAAATTCACGAAGGGCGGGCTAGAACCCATGCGGTTGGTATATACGCTTGTTGAAGGATTTTTAGCCAGCATGGTATTATTAGATTACTAGTAACGCCCCGCGGTTAAAATGTATTTTAATTATTCACTCATCCCACGGGAAAAATTCACTTTTCCGGGATAAAATGTAGCCTATATATTAATCTAGTGTAAAAGCTATCTTGGTACCGAATTTATTCAGCTGTTTGAGCGTGAAGTAACAAACATACACACAAACACACATACAAACTTTCGCCTTTATAATATTAGTGTGATGTCGGTGGCATAGGCGCCGGAACGTCTGGTAAGACTTTAACAGCCTTATTAATAAACGGGTATTACTCTCGGACTAGTTACTTCAGCTTTTGTCCTTTTTTTGCTACTGGAATATTTAGCGGGATCGAAAGAGACAAAGTCAAAAAGTCAAAGTCGAAAGATTTATTGCAAATAGGCTAATTTTAGCACTTTTACAAGTCAAAATTATACTAGGTACTTAAAATTAAGTTATTTCACTAAACATATAAAATTACAAAGTGCTTATTGTCAAATAATATAGCAAGCCCATTACAATATATGAGTTTGAAAAAAAAAAAGCAGTTCTCTTTCTCACTACTGGTGCAAGCAATCCGGCACAATGCAGAATTGAAAACTTTGATCCGAAGCTTCGATTACAACTGTAAAGAAGAAGCTACAAGAAACTTTACAGTGATGTATTTTTTTTTTGTCTTCTTTCTACTGTCTTTTACAATGTATATAATTCATTACAGTTGAGATAATGAATATGTTACAAAAATAACCACCACGTCACACCGGTGCAAGAAAAATACCGTGATTATCTTATTATAAACATTACAAATAGAAACTGAATTTATAGATAGGAATAGGCAATAGGCAAAGTACCTAAGATTACATACCGTTAAGCTTGGGATATTCAGGCCAAGCTTTTTTGTCCGACACATAATCATTTATTGTGTAATAGGCTTTTTTCATTAAGTTTGACTTTATGAATAATTTAAATTTACGCATTGACAATTGTTCGATACCGTCGGGCAACTTGTTATAAAAGCGTATACAGTTTCCCATAAATGAACCATTAACTTTCTGCAGTCTGAATCTTGGAACTTTCAATTTATTTTTGTTCCTAGTATTAAAGTTATGAATATCGCAATATCTGGGAAAAGAGCTAATGTTTTTGCGAGTGTACATCAAATTGTCGTAAATGTATTGACAAGCCACTGTAAGAATATTTATCTCCTTAAATCGTTCCCTGAGAGAGTCGCGGGATTTCATGTTATAAATGGAACGAATTGCTCTTTTCTGTAAGACAAAAATTGATTGTATGTCCGCGGCTTTACCCCACAGTAAGATGCCGTATGACATAATACTGTGGAAGTAACTAAAGTATACTAATCTTGCAGTGGCTTCATCAGTAAACTGTCTGATTTTACGCACAGCATATGCAGCAGAGCTCAATCTACCAGCAATGTTTGATATGTGAGGACCCCACTGTAATTTAGAGTCTATAGTTATGCCAAGGAACGTGACAGATTGTACTAAATCTAATGGCTCACCATTCAGTAATAAATTTGTAGGAGACCCCCTAACATTAGGTAACGAAAACTTAATACATTTAGTTTTCTTACTATTTAACAGTAGATTGTTTTTAGTAAACCAGTTCAAAACCAGTGAAATTGCCTTGTTAACGTCGTCAAAATCATTAATAGATCGGTCAACCTTAAAAATAAGAGACGTATCATCTGCGAACAAAACAATATCACATAGGTTCTTTACAAAAAATGGAAGATCGTTAATATAGGCCATAAATAAGAATGGTCCTAGTATTGAACCCTGCGGGACCCCCATTTTAGTGATAGAACCAGATGATCTTGCTCCATTAACTTCAACTGTCTGAATTCTATTACCAAGATAAGAAGAGACAAGATCAAGAGCTTTCCCACAAACCCCGTAATGCTTTAATTTAAAAATTAGGGTTTCGTGACATACGCAATCAAATGCTTTGGATAAGTCACAAAAAATACCTATGGCATCCTGTGACTTCTCCCAAGCACCAAGTATATGTTTAAAGAGTTCTACGCCTGCATCTGTAGTTGATCGTCCTTTTGTAAATCCAAACTGTTGACTGTGAAACAGTCCGTTAAGGTTAAAAAATGTTAACAACTGATTAAGAATTTCTTTTTCAAAAATTTTACTTATTGCAGGTAACACAGAAATTGGCCTATAGTTCGATGGATCATTCTTATTTCCAGACTTAAATAATGGAATCAATTTACTATTTTTCATTACGTTGGGAAAAACTCCTTCGTCTACACATTTATTAAATACTTCTGCTAAATATGGTGCGATTAATGTGACAATGCCACTTAAAACCCTGGTAGACATTCCCCAAAGATCCTCAGTATTCTTTATTTTAAGTGACCTAAAGGTCTTAACAATTATAGCCGAATTAATATGTCTAAATCTAAAAACTACTTCACATTTATCAACACACTCTGCAAGGATTTTTGCGTATGGCAACACTAACGGCAACACGTCTAAAACAGCTGTGCTGTAGATTTAATTGTTAATATAATTTAAAATAAGCTTTTAAGTCGCTTAATTATCGTATATTATTTATATCCAGTCGTAATTAATAAGTGCCAGTGTTTAAAATATCGTTTAGTGACGTAAAACTTCCATTACCGGCCGGGCAAAAACGGACGGTCATTGACAACGAGTTTGGAAGGATAGATTATCTTTCACCATCGAAACTGTTTCCAAAACAGGGGAAGTATTGTTATCTTTACACGTTATGATCCTTTTTTATAGGTTTTAACAAAAATCAAATGCCCAATGGCTTTGTTGAGTTTGTACAGTGTAGTTATTTGGTAACTTAATAATCCTACCTACAAAATTAGGTTCCCACATAGTTCATGTACCTAAATATAATTTTAAACAAGTTTTGTTTATTAAACAAGCTCACTATAGAGAGATCTACCTATTAGAATTTATTACATTTTTTGCATTGGATTAAACTAATTTAAAATTTATTCATTGTGTATGATATGATACTTTTTATTGCATAAACTACATATCTATTTATGAAAAAAGATTACCCTTATAATATAATAATATTATAATAATAAATGTAAATAGTTTACTGTAGTAAATAGTGTATAAATAGTTAACAATAGTCCTTTTGTGTAAACCAAATTAATGAAACAAGCTTTTTTTTTGTACCAGTAAACATCTAAGCCTGCCTTTCAACTAAGTTTCATTATAAAATTTTTTTAAAGAATCATATATAAGTGGATTAATTTATTCACTAACAAATAGTTCTGCTAAAGCCAAGTATTAAGGTTACTGCTTCCTGTTTTCCAGAAAGAATTCCTATATTGTACAATGATGACTCGCAGCAGAGCATTAAGTGACCTTGAATCCAAGCTGAAGATAGCACTTTTAGAGCTCAAAGTCACCAAGGAGGCCAATGTTGGGCTCCTTAAAGAGCTGGAGGACCATGAGGCGGATATGTCTCGCATGCTAGGAAAACATGATGACTTAAAAAACCAATTGTCCGAACAAGATATAGTGTTGGAAGACATGAAGGACCAGCGAGATCGTATTCAGGCAACTCTTGATACCTATCAACATGATCAGGAGATGTATGAATCTGCTCTTAGGCGCATAAGAGATCTTGAGCAAGAACTAAACCTAAATAAAACCAAAATAGAAGAATTGGAATGTATGTGCAAAAATGTTAATGGAGTGGAAATCAACATCAACACCATGGATTTATACTCTGAGTTAATCCATTCCACACCAAGCACACCAGAAATCATCTCAATACCTGTTATTGATCTTACTTCTCCTAAGTTAATAAAACATAGTAATAAATTAAGCATAAAAGGGTCAAACAAAATAAAAAAATATGTTAAGGTTAAGAAACGTTTACAACGGTTATCTTTATTGTCAAAAAGGTATAAGAAGTACTTTAAATGCACAAATATATGTAAACAAAAATTAGACTTGCATACTGAGTTACATGAATGCTATAATCTATTAGGAAGGAACAATAGAGAACTAGATTATATGAGTAGTAGAATGAATTGTTTGCAAAAATCATTACATGATTTAAATAAGAAATACTCATTGTCAAAACAACAAAATAAGGCACACATTGCAGCCACAGCTTGCTTAGTTGCCCAGAGCTCAAGTGTTTGTGATAGCTGTTGTTCTATGGTTCCGGAAGTGGACCAGCTTAGTCCGGTTTTGGCGCTGAGTGGGGGGGTTGGCTTGGCCAGTAGGCCAAGCCAACCCCCCCATACAGTGTTGTGTGCTCAGGCACAGAATACTGTGCCTGAGCACAGAACACCCTTGCCTGAACATAAGACACCTGTGCTGGACCACATAACACCCAAGCCGGAACTACTTTCACATAGTTTGGCAGCCCCTACCCTATGTCCGGTGCCGGTCTCTCGGATGGACTCAAATGGCGCAGCAGGGTCATCCGAGTCCACTTGCAGAACAGTTATTTTTAGTGATGAGGTGGGTGTAGGTATGGGCAGCTTATTGAAAAACAACTTGAGCCAGCCTCTTTGTAACAACAGTTACCGCAACATGCCCCTCAAAGAGCTAATACAAAATATCAAAAATGCAATTTATGGTGCCAACACAACCATCATTTTACATCTAGGCAATAGTTTAGAAATAAGAAAATCTGATATAGTCAGTTTAATTGAAACTTTGTTAGATATACAGAGCAAAGGTATAGGCAAGATTATTACTTGTTCATTTCCTTATTCAAATTCAATGACTAAATCACAAAATGATCATGTACATGATCTAAATTTGACATTGTATAATCTGACTCATCGTCATAGTGACTTTTTATATTTTGAATCTAATAATTTTATTAGTAAATTTATTTTGACAAAGAATACATTGTATCTCAGCAAAAAGGAAAAACTGACCATTGCTAAATTGTTAGCATTTAATATACATGACCCTGTTATCAACAGTATAACAGGTCACTCTGACTCGGCCCTGGGTAGTAACACTTCTAACCAGGGTTTAGGTATGGTGTCATCTTCAGCTGATTTAAACTGAATCCTACGACAATGGAGAGGCCTGGTAAACTAAATATTGTACATCAAAATATTCAGGGCCTTTCCAGCAAAGCTTTACAATTAGAGCTTTTTTTAGAATTTGAAAAAGCTGATGTATTGTGCCTAACTGAGCATTGGTGTAAGAAGGATATGTTGTTTCCTGTATTTAAAAATTATGCATTGGCCAGTTCATTCAAAAGGCAAAAAGCCAATCACGGTGGCTCTTTAATATGTATATCTAATAATTGTAAATTTAAAGAAAGGAAAGATATTGTTGCATTATCTGTTGAACGTGTTGTTGAACTATCGTGTGTAGAGTTGGAGCAACATATAATTGTTTGCGTATACAGGCCTCCCTCGGCTGATTTTAAGGTGTTCGAGTCTATTATGGAAGAAGTTTTAACAAAAATCTCAAACAGCGCAAAACATCTCATTGTATGTGGCGATTTTAATGTGAATATTCTTGACCAATCTTCGCTAACTGACAGTTTACTAAATTTGTTTATGTGCTTCAACTTGAAAAATCTTTACAATCAGCCAACCAGAATTACTAGCTCATCTGCTACTTGCTTAGACAATATATTCTGTGACTGTGAACCACAAAGCAAGTCAGTTATTGATAAACTTAGCTCAGATCATTGTGGTCAAAGTGCTGTATTTCCATGCATACTGAAAAAAAAATCTTATGAGTTTACTTACAGACCTATTACAACCAACCGCTTGGAACAGTTTGCTCAAAATCTAGATGACAAACTTGTGTTATTACCACTCACTGATGACCCTAATGATCTTTGTAATGTGTTGTTTGATGTTATGGATAAAGAGTTTAACAAGATATTCAAGTTAAAGACGTGTAGAGGAGGTGTTAAAGCAGAATTGAGTGACTGGGCTTCACCTGGCATTTATAAAAGTAGAAACAGGCTGTATGATTTATATTCTCAGAAATCAGATAATATTTATGACAGTAAATTTACTGAGTATTTAAAATCTTATTCAAAAATTTTTAAACGCGTTTGCCAGACAGCTAAGTCTCTGTACTTGAGTAAGAAAATCAATAGAGCGGACGACAAAATTAAAGCAACCTGGAAAATAATTAATACCGAGACCGGCAAAACTAAACCTCGGCACCGAAAACTCACTCTTAGTATTAATAACAGATTAATATCTAAAGACAGTGAAGTTGCTGGTGCATTTGAGGATTTTTTCGTAAATATACCTGTAGTTACCACTCAGTCATTAAATTCATCGACTAGTGAGTCTTGTGCAATTCTTGCAGAGTGTGTTGATAAATGTGAAGTAGTTTTTAGATTTAGACATATTAATTCGGCTATAATTGTTAAGACCTTTAGGTCACTTAAAATAAAGAATACTGAGGATCTTTGGGGAATGTCTACCAGGGTTTTAAGTGGCATTGTCACATTAATTGCACCATATTTAGCAGAAGTATTTAATAAATGTGTAGACGAAGGAGTTTTTCCCAACGTAATGAAAAATAGTAAATTGATTCCATTATTTAAGTCTGGAAATAAGAATGATCCATCGAACTATAGGCCAATTTCTGTGTTACCTGCAATAAGTGAAATTTTTGAAAAAGAAATTCTTAATCAGTTGTTAACATTTTTTAACCTTAACGGACTGTTTCACAGTCAACAGTTTGGCTTTACAAAAGGACGATCAACTACAGATGCAGGCGTAGAACTCTTTATACATATACTTGGTGCTTGGGAGAAGTCACAGGATGCCATAGGTATTTTTTGTGACTTATCCAAAGCATTTGATTGCGTATGTCACGAAACCTTAATTTTTAAATTAAAGCATTACGGGGTTTGTGGGAAAGCTCTTGATCTTGTCTCTTCTTATCTTGGTAATAGAATTCAGACAGTTGAAGTTAATGGAGCAAGATCATCTGGTTCTATCACTAAAATGGGGGTCCCGCAGGGTTCAATACTAGGACCATTCTTATTTTTGGCCTATATTAACGATCTTCCATTTTTTGTAAAGAACCTATGTGATATTGTTTTGTTCGCAGATGATACGTCTCTTATTTTTAAGGTTGACCGATCTATTAATGATTTTGACGACGTTAACAAGGCAATTTCACTGGTTTTGAACTGGTTTACTAAAAACAATCTACTGTTAAATAGTAAGAAAACTAAATGTATTAAGTTTTCGTTACCTAATGTTAGGGGGTCTCCTACAAACTTATTACTGAATGGTGAGCCATTAGATTTAGTACAATCTGTCACGTTCCTTGGCATAACTATAGACTCTAAATTACAGTGGGGTCCTCACATATCAAACATTGCTGGTAGATTGAGCTCTGCTGCATATGCTGTGCGTAAAATCAGACAGTTTACTGATGAAGCCACTGCAAGATTAGTATACTTTAGTTACTTCCACAGTATTATGTCATACGGCATCTTACTGTGGGGTAAAGCCGCGGACATACAATCAATTTTTGTCTTACAGAAAAGAGCAATTCGTTCCATTTATAACATGAAATCCCGCGACTCTCTCAGGGAACGATTTAAGGAGATAAATATTCTTACAGTGGCTTGTCAATACATTTACGACAATTTGATGTACACTCGCAAAAACATTAGCTCTTTTCCCAGATATTGCGATATTCATAACTTTAATACTAGGAACAAAAATAAATTGAAAGTTCCAAGATTCAGACTGCAGAAAGTTAATGGTTCATTTATGGGAAACTGTATACGCTTTTATAACAAGTTGCCCGACGGTATCGAACAATTGTCAATGCGTAAATTTAAATTATTCATAAAGTCAAACTTAATGAAAAAAGCCTATTACACAATAAATGATTATGTGTCGGACAAAAAAGCTTGGCCTGAATATCCCAAGCTTAACGGTATGAAATCTTAGGTACTTTGCCTATTGCCTATTCCTATCTATAAATTCAGTTTCTATTTGTAATGTTTATAATAAGATAATCACGGTATTTTTCTTGCACCGGTGTGACGTGGTGGTTATTTTTGTAACATATTCATTATCTCAACTGTAATGAATTATATACATTGTAAAAGACAGTAGAAAGAAGACAAAAAAAAATACATCACTGTAAAGTTTCTTGTAGCTTCTTCTTTACAGTTGTAATCGAAGCTTCGGATCAAAGTTTTCAATTCTGCATTGTGCCGGATTGCTTGCACCAGTAGTGAGAAAGAGAACTGCTTTTTTTTTTCAAACTCATATATTGTAATGGGCTTGCTATATTATTTGACAATAAGCACTTTGTAATTTTATATGCTTAGTGAAATAACTTAATTTTAAGTACCTAGTATAATTTTGACTTGTAAAAGTGCTAAAATTAGCCTATTTGCAATAAATCTTTTGACTTTGACTTTGACTTTGAAAAGAATTGCACAAGACTCACTAGTCGATGAATTTAATGACTGAGTGGTAACTACAGGTATATTTACAAAAAAATCCTCAAATGCACCAGCAACTTCACTGTCTTTAGATATTAATCTGTTATTAATACTAAGAGTGAGTTTTCGGTGCCGAGGTTTAGTTTTGCCGGTCTCGGTATTAATTATTTTCCAGATTGCTTTAATTTTTAATTAGAGCAAAAGATGACAAGACCAAAAGATGATGTAACTAGTCTAAAGCTAGTTCGTGTTTATTAATAAGGCTGTAACTGTGCAATCGGGCTGTATATATATAAATAAATATGTGTGGACATCTCACACAACGATATCTAGCCCCAAACTAAACAAAGCTTGTACTATGGGAACCAGATAACTGATACAATACTAAGATACTTTTTGTTTGTAAATACATACATAGAATAAAATATAACACCCAGACACAGAACAAACATCGATGTTCATGACACAAATGTTTATTCTGGGTGGGGATCGAGCCCACAACCTGACAGCCTCTGTGGTGTGGTGGTTAAGCAGGTCAGCTCATAGCCCGGAAGTAGTGGATTTGATTCCCGCGGCAGGACAAGTATTTGTGCACAGAAAAAAAGCGCAAATACTTATTCGGTGTCTGGGTGCTGTGGGACCATGGTTCTCGTAGTTCCTAGATCCCTAGACTCTCCTCCCTAGATTCCCTGGAATCCTAGTTAGGGTCCAGGATCTATGTATGTGATCGTTGGGCGTTATTATTATTAAAAGGTTTTCTCATTGATGCCACTGTCAGAACCAAACCAAATTGAAATGGGTCCACACGGGAAGTACTAGCTTTCTAATAAAAAAAGAATCATCAAAATCGGTTTACCCTGTCGAAAGTTCTGAGGTAACAAACATAAAAAACAGTAGTTTTATTGTTATTATAGTAGTTTTTTTTTGTAGTAGTAGTAGGTAATTTTTAGTATTAGTTATTAAATCATTGTAGTATTTAAAAACAGTTGTATTGAGACTTAACTTTCTTTTTTGAAGTCCAATAAAAATCATATGAAATTGCACTCGTACTTACGAGACGCGATCTATGCCTACGCACTCTCATGGCTGACGTCTCAGGATGACGCGCGCAGTGCAGTGTCACGCTAAACTATACTTTAGAGTTCCGAGTGACACAACTGATATGGGCATCCGTGTCGCTTAACAGGCGAACGACCCGTCATGTCATTGATTATGGACATAAATTACGTCACATTCATGTGAATTTCATCATTTTTTCACCCCTCCCCCGCTTGTCACAACTGGTCACATATGTGAGCCCCCCCCCCTACTTAGTGTGATGTCACACATTTTGCAATTTTACATTAAGAGATGAATGAAATGGCGGTACTCTTCTGATAAAGGGAAAATGAAAAAGACAAAGATATGTTAATTTCGTTTAGCTTTAGAGTATGCGACACAGAATCGACACCAATAATTAGATAAAAATAATCATATTAAAAAAAAATGTGATGTCAATAAATTTGAGGCCCCTCCCCCCTCTTGTCACACAATCGTCACACTTCGTCGATCCCTCCCCCTTAACGTGTGACGTAATTATGAATGGCCTTTATCATAAAAAATAAAAAACTTAAATTCTCAAACGATTGTATATTCAACAATTTCTGTAAAATAATCTCTTTTCATTTTATATACATAAGCTAATATATTTGGTACTACACTTAATAAAAATATATATAAATGCCTGTTAATAGGGGGTGTATGTCCGTATGGATACACCCATAGGCCTCGCCTGCTCGCATCTCTGATATGATGAGAGCTGAATGCAAGAAGTAACATATCGGTAAATATGCATATTTTAATATTTTTTGTTATAAACGAGTATGCATACAAAATTGATACAATGAGTATCCAGAAGGTGGTGCAATGGAAAATTCCTCGCCGGTTCGGAGTCAGCAAATCCTGAAAGAATATATTTGATTGAGCCTCTGTGGTATGGTGGTTGAGCAGGTCGGCTCATTACCCAGATGCGGCAGGTTCGATTCGCATGTATTTGTGCACAGGAAAAAAGCGCAAACATTTTCTGGGTCTGGGTGGGGGACAATGTTTCTTGTAGTTTCTGGATCACACACAGGGAATCCTATTTAGGATCTATGTATGTGATTGTTGGAGGTTTATTATTATTATTACTATTCATTGATTGATTCAGGTATAACCTCATATATCAAACTTGTAGTTTGACTGACCCGATAGCTCAGTTGGTAGTAGCCCTGCCTTCTAAACTGTGGGTTGTGGGTTCGATTCCCACTCGGGACAAACATTTGTGTGATGAACATAGGTGTTTGTTCTGTGTCTGGGTGTCATATTGTATTCTATGTATGTATTCTATTATTAATTTATTATATGTAAAAAAAAAGTATCTAAGTATTGTATCAGTTATCTGGTTCCCATAGCACAAGCTTTGCTTAGTTTGGGGCTAGATGGCGTTGTGTGAGATGTCCACACATATTATTATTATTATTAAATAAATTAACCAATGTTCCTTATAGTTAATACTGAAAACATTTCTATTCAATAACACCTGTATAACATACTATGTACATGTTACAATAAATAATTGAGTAATGAGTTTGGTCTCGCTATATTTTACATAGAATGGTGGTAGTGTACTAAATACCTTACATTGTTTAACAAATATTTGTCCTGCTATTGAGATCAAACCCGCATTGTTCATATTATAACTGTAAACTATAGAAGTTAGGCGTATTGAATTTTTTTTCCTTACAAACTTATCTACTTCTGATTGTTTTGTATCTACATTTTATTTCTTTCGTTTTCATTTAATTGTAATTAAATAATGGGTATTAGTGTCGGGTTAGTTACTTCAACTTTTGTGCTTTTTTTGCTACTGGAATATTTAGCTGGATCAAAAGAGACAAAAGATGGTGTAACTAATCCAAAGCTATTTCGTGTTTATTAATTAGGCTGATAGAGTATTTCTCATAGAATACGGAGACAACAGAAAGCACTGTACTGTTTCCCTGTAATGAAACACAAATAATTATGGATTTAACAGCTTCATTACACAGTTTGTGCATAACATGTTATATGTGTATGTTACAATGGAAATTTTAAAATAAGGAATGAAATTTCATCAGTTTCTTTGCAATCAAAGTGTGTGATCATCCCATAGAAATGTTTAAACTAATTCATCACCTACTTATTTTATTTTTTCTCCTTTTTATTGTACATACTATATTTAATACCTAGAATTTAGTCTACCTTTATACTTAAGTTTTATATAAATTGGAAGAGACTGAATCACACAACACAGGATTCCTGATCCAGGGAGCAACCCACATATTATACAATACAAACTCCTTATTGCATACCACATGCTTAAATTAATTTTACATAATAACTTATAGTTGGTAATACAATGGGCGGCCTTATCACTAAAAGCGATCTCTTCCAGGCAACCTTTGTTTTCTTTTATGTTCTTATTTACTGTTTAAATAAATGATTTTTATTTATTATTATTAATGCATAGCAAATTCATGGTCATAATGGGTAGAGTGAGATTCAATATGTATAGTGGATGCCAATTATGTCCCCTAGACATTTCCTTTACTATTTGCTGCCCATGCATGTTATTGGCTATGTATTTGCAATTACTTGGCTAGCATGCTACACCTTCGATCGCATCGTCACTTCCCATCAGGTGAGTGTGGTCAAATGCTGGACAAGTTTGAAGTAAAAAATAAAAAAATTCCACAGTGCAGAATTTCATGCAGATTCCACAGCCGCAATTGGGTCTAATGAGACACTGAGGTAATTGGCATAACTTATTCTAGGCAATGTTTGAATGGATTTTTATGTAATTTCGTATAAGTCTTGGAAGATACCATTGTCCACATAGGTCAAACTGAGGGGCAAAGCTAGTTTCATATTTTAACTGATTATGAATAACTAGTTATCAAGATAAACCAAGCGATTTTAAAATATTTTTTTATATGTTAGTGAATGATGTGACGAGCTAGTCGTTCACCTGATGTTAAGCGACACGGCTGCCCATAACAGAACAGTGTCACTCGGAACTCCAAAATATAAAGTTTCACGTGATACTGCACTGCGCACATCATCCTGAGACATCAACACAGTCTGGTAATAAGATGACTCGACTGTGATTTCAGACCATAAAGTCTCATTTGCCCAGTAATTTCACTAGCTACAGTGCTCTTCGAGCCGGAACACAGTAGTGCTTGCACACTACTGCTTGGCGGCAGAATAACTGGCAAAGCGGTGGTACCTACCTAGACGAACTTAGGAGAAACAAATACATTTAAAATTATTTTTACCTTGATTTGCAGTGATTTTGCGACGAATACATGATCAATATCGATCGCAGAAGAAACCAAAGTGCATATTATAACAGATAATATGCATGTTTGAGTAGAAACATTCAGTTTGTGACTGAAAAATACAGCTGAAGACAAAAAACCTATTGCACCATGCACTAAGCTGTCTGTAAACGCCCGGAACAATTGAGAATCGGAGTATTTTGACTTAAAAACTATGTAATCTCCAATAAATGCGGAGCAAAATAGAGTAAATGTGAATATAAACTTTAGGAACCTCATTGTGAACGTTTTTTTGTTTTCCACATGATGTGTACTGTTAATTCCTATCTATTTAATTGATATTCAGTGTTTCACGGTTTGTAGAATTTGACTGGTAATGGTAACATTTTTGTTATGTATTTTGACCCCACAAAGGCTTAAGTTGTGACACCATACTGCCTAGTCTTACGTAAACAATTTGTTTATTTCGTGAAAAAGCTCTGGAAGAATTTAACAAAATTTTTGCTAAATGCTCGAAGGAACAAGGTAATGATTCACCCGATTTCACCATAAATAATATGTACTGTAGAAAAGTAATCTGTGTCTTTGTGTAATTAAATGTCATTGGGAAATATCGTATCGTACATCGTAAACATGAGAATAATTTGTTTTTTGTTTTGGCTCCACATTTTTGTGTATTTAGCCAGTGTCAAGTAATTGATAATTTAGCAAGTTAATTATATTTCACGTAAATAATGTGTCAGGTCACAGTCAAGTCATCAAGTCAAGTCAGAATCAAGTCATAGTCTAGTCTAGTCAAGTCATACTCCTATTAAAGCGGTGGCAACTTTACCAGAAGCTTCTATGGAGTTTTGGAAACAACACGAAAAAAAACGTTTCACCATCATTATACCACTTTCCCACACTCATGTATGTAGTGCAGCACTTAACGAATAAAATACCACCAATTTTATCCACTAACACTGAAAATAACACAAGTTTTGGAAAATAATACAATGCGGTGACGCAATCTTTTTCGTTTTCCCGCCAAAACTCCCAAGAGAGTAATTGCTCGAAGGAATATTCTCTTGTTTACGCGAGTCGGGAGGAATATTCTAAGGTGAATTCTGTTATTTTTTTTATGTTTTGTCTCCACACTTTTGTGTATTTAGCCAGTGTCAAGTAATTGATAATTTTTCAAGTTAATGTTAAGTTAATATTATCGAAAATATGTATCAGGTCACAGTCGAAGTCATCAAGTCAAGTCATAGTCAAGTCATAGTCTAGTCAAAGTCATACTCCTAGTAAAGTGGTGGAAACTTTACTTGAAGCTTCTATGGAGTTTGGGAAACAACACGAAAAGAAACGTTTCACCATCATTATACCACTTTCTCACACTAATTCCTGTAATCCAGCACTTAACGAATAAAATGCCACCAATTTTATGCACTAACACTGAAAATAACACAAGTTTTGGAAAATAACACAACGCGGCGACGCGACGACGCGATCTTTTTCGTTTTCCCGCCAAAACTCCGAATTCTGATTTCTGAGCTAGGATCATAGAGCACAAACATGGGTCAGTTTTTGTTGAAGTTTTGGAAAATAATGAAAGTGATCTTTTTCGTTTTCCCGCCAAAAACTCCTAAAACTATGAGATATAGTATAAGTTTGCATTTATATGATATCCCTAGCTCCACCAGTTTCTCGTACATTTGTCAAATTCGTGTCATGTCAACATTCCAAATACTGGTTTCTCATTGGTTGAGACAGATGATGCAGGCAACCAATGAGCAATTGGTCTGCCAATTTGACACAAATTTAACAAGCGTACCTATACGAGAACTAGTAGTGTTCAATGTTGCTTTATGGCAATATCTTGCTAAATGCGACTTGCTTTATTTAAAAAGCATGCTATTTTACGTGCTATTTTTATAGCATGCTTTTTTTATGAGCATATAATATTTTGTTACGCCAAAACGGGCGGGCGCGAATAAAGCATGCGAGGTGACTGTTAACTCGCAGCTCCTAGCTCGTTGGACTCGTCGGACCGACAGCATGCTTTTTATTAATATTAAGTACATCGCGTTTATGAATTTATTACGATAAAATGGAGCAGTAAAAAAGAATAATGAACTTTCCTCATACTTTCCAGGCTTAGGACTGTCTATAATTGTTTAAGGGTTATTATTAAATAAAGTATGTTAGTATGTAAAACAATTATAGGCGTATTTAAAAGTTTATAGAAGTATCATGTATGTACAAACAATAAACTATGTACATATTATTTTTTTAAACATTTTTATACACTATTTACATTATATATATACACTTTTGTACACATAATTTACATTTAGAAACGTTATCTGTGCTACTTTTGCACTAGACAATCGGGTTCTTCAATCACTGATGAGATACCCTGACTTAGAAAATATTCGTTCACAAGTATTATTGGGTACGTGAGTCACCTGAGATCGCAAATTCGCACGCGGTGCGTTATACGATGACGCATGCGACCGATAGCAATCGCTAGCATGCGACGACTGGCCGCCGCGCGCCGTCCCGGCGTGCTACTTGCTTTGCGGTGCTACTTGCTATTGCTTTGCTACATGCTTTGCGTTGCTACTTGCGATGCGCGATGAACATATGATAGAGTGCGAAATAAAGCAAATAGCAAATAGCAACAAGTAAGAGCCACGATAGCATTTGCTATATGATATGTATAATAAGCACGTTGCTTTATGTTGTTATATGCTATATTGACCACCACTAACGAGAACCCGGCGAAGAGCGTTGTGAAATACAACTTTGCTTAACTAAGTTGAATTTTAATATGCTTCAGTACAAGCGGGAAATATTCACATGACAAGAGGATACAACGTTATTTATTCCACCATTTACATATAATATGAACCACATGCGTAACTTTTATAGTTTGTATAAATTATTCTATTATATGGCTTAATTTTCGCTGAATATCAATGAAGAAAAATCGTTACATGTAAAAGTCTTTTTCACAATAGACAATATGATAACGAAGATAGACTTTCGTCGCAAATGTCTTCTACTTTGGTTACAGTCTATGAAACGAGCGAGACACCATTGTCAGTCAGTAATAACTTACACGAGTACCACACCTTAACAAACGTGATCGATTATAACTGTATTTCCGAATTAAGAAGACCCTCAACAAGGAGTAAATTATACCAGTTTTGCAGCTCATGATGCACTGGACGAACAAACCGATCTTCATACTAAATAAACACTCACTTTTATCAGTAAATACTACATTACCTATCGGAATTTAGTGACAAATGCTCGATAAGATTTGATAAAGAAAATATCAGTTTTTTTTAATCATACGGCTGTGTGTATTGTCGGTTTCTTTCCTAACGAAGCGTGATAAAGTTTTAGTTTTATTTTCTATCTTTTCGGCCAGTGTTGTGTTTGTTGAGTCATAAAAAAACAAAATGCGTGAAATAGTGCATGTACAAGTCGGGCAATGCGGCAACCAAATTGGATCAAAGGTTAGTAAATTAACGGTGACCTACTTCAGTTATTTTAACTTTTTTATCAGAAGGATTATGAAATATTGGTTATGATAATTATAATACATCTACGTTTATTTTTGTATACTAGTAAAATTATTGTGAACATTTTCTTATTGCTAACCTAAAAATTACATGGTATAATTAATACGCCTGTTAAATGATAACTCTTATTTTGTACTCGTAACTCACATAAAGGTTACTCTGAATCAAGCAAAATATAAAACCAAGGTCAGTGGGATTATTTACGCAAACTTTAAAAAATTGTGTGATTATGTTTACAATTCTATGGAAAGAAAATGTAGGCTTATATCCTATTAAGGACATACTTCTCCAATATAGTAGCGCAAAGATAATATATAATGCTAGCAATGTTTTTTTTTTATAAAACCGTTATTAAATGTAGGTCAATCTAGCAAATCTGTGGTCGGAGTCGTGACGTCACGGACCACGGTGTCAAATCAACGAAATTTTACTGCTCTGAAGTTGCACGGTAGCATTTTCCAAGCGAATTATGCACATGACTTAGTGCATTTAAAGTACAAAGTTGTATGCACAACTTCAGGGAATAATGTTACGTAATATTACGTAGTGCGCATAACTTTAGTGCTAAACTGTTGCTGCATCAGTGTTGCCATTGCTACGTACGGCAATTACTCATACGGCTTTCAGTTCAGACCAAAAAATCACAAATCCACGGGTTACGGTCGTAACCCCGTGGCCGTGGCTTTTCGAGGGTGTTAAATAATGTTTGAAATAAAGTTTAGGTATTTGTTTTAAATTAATACTTACTAAATTACGTCACATGCTTCTTCGCCAATAAATTGCAATGACACTTTTATAAACTGTAATATTAGAATTCTTATTAGTGCACATTATGCTGGTTTTAAATAAATAAATAATAATTTTTTTTAGAGATTTTACCAAAATTATTTATGACTCGTTAATATTTTTAATCTTTTTCTTTTTCTAAATATATATAACTCAAAGGTGACTTACTGACTGACAGTGATCTATCAACGCACAGCCCAAACCACTGGACGGATCGGGCTGAAATTTGGCATGCAGGTAGATGTTATGACGTAGGCATCCGCTAAGAAAGGATTTTTCGAAATTTCACCCTTAAGAGGGTGAAATGGGTGGTTGCCCGTGCGCGAAGCTGCGGGCAGAAGCTCGTTAATCTTATAAAATCTCAATTTTTTATCTACATATAACGTGACTCGTAAACGCATTTACACAGCGCGTGACGCCTTTCGTAAATATACTTTACCGTTAATTTAGAAGTGACTGATTTGATTGTCGTCAAAAAATAGGTATCTTTTATTTCGTGCTTTTGTGTCGATATTAAAAATCATGATAATAATGAAGCTTAACGACAGTAGTTCCGGGAAATAATAATATTTTGCATAAATTTATACGATTCCTATCAGTTCAAAACTATTTTTCAATATACCTAGAAGACCCTCTCAGTGTTGTAACATTGCCCCATTCCAAAACCGATTTGAGCTAATGTTTGGTCAAGTTAACATAATAAAAATAAATAAAAGGACAAATTGTTTATTTCCACTAAAAACGGAATAATATTGACCAAATAATGTTTTAAAATGAACAGCAAAAAGACAAAAAAGGTACCACCTCTAAAGTAAAAAAAATATAATAATAACCACGAGTTACGTAACTATAACATCATTTACTAATTGTTTTTATTAAATTGGTAAACTTATTTTTGCATAAAAATGGCACAAAATATGTATTATATATTATATAAATGGCAAATGACACAATTATGTATTTTGGGCACGTCACCGATCACAAAATTAATAATGCACTACAAAAAAAAGTGTGAAGTAGGTATTGTATGATGAGCGAACGAGAGTGATCGTGCATTCTGTTAAAAGTGGCATCTCACAACCCTAACATAATAATAATGTTATTTGTCATCTAATCTCCAACAACAGAAGTCGCACTAGTTTTACTTCGTTTTTGTTTTGGCTCTACACTTTTGTGTAGCCAGTGCCAGTGTCAAGTAATTGATTATTTCTCATGTTAAGTCAAGTCACAGTCCAAGTCATCAATTCAAGTCATAGCCGAGTCAAGTCATACTCCTAGTAAAGTGGTGGCAACTTTACCAGAAGCTTCTATGGAGTTTTGGAAACAACACGAAAATAAACGTTTCACCATCATTATACCATTTTCCCACACTCATGTCTGTAATCTAGCACTTAACGAATAAAATGCCACCAATTTTATGCACTAACGCTGAAAATGACACAAGTTTTGGAAAATAATACAATGCGACGAAAATATCTTTCTTGTTTTCCCTCCAAAACTCCCGATTCAAACTTAATCGCGGCTGTGAAATCGGCGCGAAACGCTGCGCAGCTGTAGCAAAAAAAAGATATGCGTGAGTAGCGGAAAGTGGTGAGCGCAGCACCAGCATGCGAAGGGCTTGCAGCGCACGGCGCACCTCACAGGCACCATTAAATTTTAATCACACCGTGCTTTCTGCTAAAAGTGACATCTCACAACCCTAACATCATCAACATCCTGTCATCTAATCTGCAACAACAGAAGTCACACTAATTTAACTTTAATTCAAATTACGCGTATAACAGAAGTATTGCAAAATTTTCCTAATTTTCTGTAGTAAATAAAGAGTTTTCAGTTTATAGTATTTATTGTTAATTATTTTCCCAACAATCACAGTCAAAATTATTTGATGGCTCGTCTATGACCTCATAAACATTTGCTTAGAAATTTAGAAAAATAGGACCCTCATACGTATTAATGCTCAACGGCATAAGCCAGTTTGAGTAAATTCCTTCTCGTATACCCTTCTGGAAACGTAACATTATTATTATTAAACAATCAGTGATTATTTCCGAGCGATGCCAATTTGTAAAAACCCAAGGCAAGCACCCTTCGGTTTAGCCCGTTGCATTTCTTAAGAATTGAGGATGAATCCTTGTTTCCCACGCTTTTTGCATTTATTTACGCACGCTTGACTTGGGGAGTAAGCTGGTGAATGCGAGGCGAATGGAAGTTGAGAGGGAGGTATAAGTTAGTGAAGATAGAAAGAGAGAGTTACGTTTCATATATTACTGTAGGGGCAAGAGAGAACGGCGGGTTGTACTGGTTCAAGTAGATCTCCATTGTCAACATAGCAAAGTTATTTTATTTTATTTATTTTTTTATATGAGTGAATGATGTGACGAGCTAGTCGTTTACCTGATGTTAAGCAACACGGCCGCCCATAACAGAACAGTGTCACTCGGAACCCCAAAAGATAGTTTCACGCGACACTGCACTGCGCACATCATCCTGATACATCAGCACAGACTGGTAATAAAATTACTTGACTGTGAGATCAGATCATAAAGTCTCATTTGCCCAGTGATTTCGCTAGCTACAGTGCCCTTCAAACCGGAACACAGTAGTGCTTGCACACTACTGCTTGGCGGCAGAATAACTGGCAAAGCGGTGGTACCTACCTAACGAACTTTGCAACAAAGTCCTACCACCTAGTAAATTACTCAAAATTTGTATTGTTATGTTGGTATGTCCGGTAAAATGACAATTTACAATTAAGATGGCGACATTAACATTAATCAAAGCAAAAACAAAGTTATACCGGCCGATAGATGAAGCTAAAGAAGTTTTACTTTAGGCATGTGGTCTAAAGCTAACGTGACCAGACGTCGCGTTAGTCTAGTTTTTTTTTTACCTAGGTCGGACGAAGTGCGTTATTGTGTCATAACAAATACCTAAATAAGCTCCATTCTTGTAAAGTAGACCCGATATATTGAAACTCATTTGTTCCGCCGATAAATTGAATACCAAACCACTGCTTAGACATTTATCATACTTGATGGAACTCGACTAATATGTACTAAGAAAACAAACTTATTATTTAGTGATTTTCTAATAAACGCTAGTAAAATACCATAAAGTATTTTTGTGTCCTGCTCTGTGGAAAAAATAGATGGTCACGTTATCTCTTCAAGCAATAATAAGCAACAATGGCTGTTACAGCCATAAGCTACAAAAGCCATAGCAACAAAACGGTTTAAGTTTTTTTTCCATCAATTATTTCACACCTAAACACTTCCTGGACAATAATTAATCACAAAATTCGGAATCACAGTAAGTCACCAGCTGGTCACTTTGACAAAAAAAAAGTGGCTTCACATCGTTCAAGACGATAGTTATTGTATTTTTTTTTTGGCTCTATACCTCCGTGTATTTAGCCAATGTCAAGTAATTTATTGTATGATTAGATCTCTTTCTATCTGACGTCAAACTTTTCTAAACTAATGTTATAAAGAGGAAAGATTTTGTTTGTTTGCATTGAATAGGCTCTGAAACTACTGGAATGATGTGAAAAATTCATTATCCTTAATGAACATAGGCGATAGAATATATAATATACGTATGTGAAGCCGAAGCGGGCCACTAGTGTAAGATAAAGCAGGAGCAAGTATGAATGATAGTTTTTTTTTTTTAAAGAATAATACATTTATTTGGATAAAGGCAAATAAGTATTACAACGAAAACGAAATCACATTAGGTTAGTAAAACCTAGGTCCCCACACTAGGCTCAGATCCCGTATTATGCGGTCCAGGCCTCTTTCGCCGGAAATAATAAGGGAAATTCCTAAGCTAGGTTATAAAAAATTATATAAATTACAAATATTTTAAATTAAAGATTAAATTAACTGTATGATAAAAAATAAATACGCACTAATTTTAAGATTAATATTCACATGCTAGAATACTAATCTAACCTGTGTGTGTGTGTGTGTGTGTGTGTGTGTGTGTGTGTGTGTGTGTGTGTGTGTGTGTGTGTGTGTGTGTGTGTGTAGGAGTGTGGTGTGTGTGGTGGCTCGAAGCGTTATCTAAAGCTAAAGTACATTTGTTTGTTAGGTTTGTCAAATGTTTACGAATACAATCGATGAATCACTGCGTAGGTTGCAGGTACCTGACCTACACCATCTCCTCTCGCGTTGGTTAAGGCCATAGAATGAATATTACTTAGAGAGTTTTGGCGGGAAAGCGAAAAAGATTGCGTCACCGCATTGTATTATTTTCCAAAACTTGTGTTATTCAGTGTTAGTGCATAAAATTGGTGGCATTTTATTCGTTAAGTGCTGGATTACAGGCGTGAGTGTGGGAAAATGGTATAATGATGGTGAAACGTTTCTTTTCGTGTTGTTTCCAAAATTCCATAAAAGCTTCAAGTAAAGATGCCACCACTTTACTAGGAGTATGACTTTGACTAGACTGACTTGACTATGACTTGACTTGATGACTTCGACTGTGACTTGACACTTATTTGCGTGAAAAATCGATAACTTGATAAATTATCAATTACTTGACACTGGCTAAATATGCAAAAGTGTGAAGACAAAACTAAAAAAAAAAAAAGTACACTCGTTTGTTTGTGAGGTTTGTCAAATGTTTACCAAAGAGAATACAATCGATGAATCACTGCGTAGGTTGTAACCTGACCTACACCATCTCCTCTCGCGTTGGTTAAGGCCATAGAATAATATTACTTAAGGCTCCACCCACATGCCTATATCTGGCGGCATCTATTAAATAACGAATGCAAATGACGTCGCAAATCTTTATGGTAGACTTTCTATGTCGTCTTCAACAACTTCTTTACTAGGTGGTAGGACTTTACTGCAAAGTTCGTCTAGGTAGGTACCACCGCTTTGCCAGTTAATCTGCCGCCAAGCAGTAGTGCGCAAGCAGTACTGTGTTCCGGTTTGAAGGGCACTGTAGCTAGTGAAATTACTGGGCAAATGAGACTTTATGATCTGATCTCACAGTTTAGTAATCTTATTACTAGATTGTGCTGATGTTGATTGGATGACGTGCGCAGTGCAGTGTCACGCGAACCTCTATACTTTAGAGTTCCGAGTGACACTGCAGCTGATATGGGCAGCCGTGTCGTTTAACATCAGGCGAACGGTTAGCTCTTCACGTCATCCCTTAACATAAAAAAATGGGTGTTTTTTTAGTAAAACTTTACGCACGCTTGACTTAGGGAGTAAGCTGGTGAATGCGTGTCGGGGCGAACGGAAGTTGAAAGTTGTTGGTTAACGTAGATCTCCATTGTCAAGATTATAAAGTTAAAAATTTGTATTATTATATTGGTATGTCCGAGAAAAATAAGGATGCTTATTGCTTAACATATTTTTACAATTGTCCATTATCCATTAGTGAGTCTATGGCCAAAGTCCCATGAATATTTTAACTAACTACCAAAATAATGATAAAAATAACGATTTCTTAATAATTTTTATGGATATATTTTAAAAAAATCTTAGAAATTGTAATAAATGAGTTGATAATAAAAATAATAACGCCCAACGATCACATACATAGATCCTGGACCGTAACTAGGATTCCCTGTGTCTAGGGACCCGGGAACTACGAGGACCATATAACACAACAAGTAAATGCTCTTTTGTACACAAATAATTGTCCTGTCACGGAAATCGAATCCCGAGCTTCCGGGTTATGAGCCTGTCGTTGTATTGTGCCAGGAGATACAGTGGCGATTGGCTGGAGCGATAGAGGTGCGAGTAGGTCGGAGGTTGGAGGACGACTGAGACACTGGTTTCCATATAATGTTCTGTTTATTCTTTTTTTTTTTTTTTTGAACGAGTTAATGCTGTTGGTCTCTATCGACCTTTACAGCGTCACCGGGCGGGAGGGCAGGCGCTTAGGGCGCCCAGCCGTCAAAAGTGGGAGGCAACTAGCTCAAGGGCACCCCTGGGGTGCGAGCCTCGGCTTGGGCCGTTGCCGGGATAAGAGGATCGAGAAGACTACGTCCACTGGAAGAGTGGAGCCTATTGAAAGTCGCGACCGTTCTAGCTAACCTACGGGGGGTACGTCGACCTCGCCGGCGGGGTCGGTGTCTGATTGTGTTACGCTGGTATCCTATACCGGTGCCGGGCGCGGTACCTGAGCCAGAAGGGCTAGACTGGTCCGGTGATCCTAGCGCAGCTGATACTACGGCTGCTATAGGATCATCCGGGTCGCTCTATACGTGTCTCGGGCGGCGACGACGGGGTGGCGAGTCTGTCGTGTCTGAGTAGTTTGAAGCTCTGACTACGAGAGGGTTGGGGTGATGAGGTGCCGCATCAAAATAGCGGCGGGATGCATCCTTCATAAATTGACGGATGGATGGGAGTTCGAGATCGCAGTGGAGGTCGGAGTTTCGCTGGTACCAGCGAGCCCCGACCACCTTGCGGACAAAGCGGTTCTGGATCACCTGAAGTCGATCCAGATGTACTGAGGGAGTATGAGCAAACGCGACAGATGCGTAGGTCATAATGGGGCGAACGCAAGTTTTGTAAAGCGTCACCTTATTTCTAAGGGACAGCTTACTACGCTTGCAGATGAGAGGGTGGAGGCGGCCTAAGACAAAGGCAGCCCTGTCGCGCACTCGCTTAATATGGTCCTTGAAGTTGAGTTTGGTGTCAAGGGTAACCCCCAGGTATTTGGTAGAACATATACAAAAATCTGGGTCTGCCTGAGCTACCTCGGATCTTTACTTTCTGGAGACCCCTATGACGTCAGAGGTCACGTGACACTTAAAACTATGTACATTTTCTATCCTACGGCGCAGCCTTACCGTCAGGAGAGCCCCCACAATGCTATATTTACAATTAATCCTAACTTATTATCTAATCTACCTAAAACTTAACTAATATAGGGATTAATAAATGTACAACAAAATATAATATTTATTCCTACCTAAAATACTTAACTATAGCTATATACAACATAAAAATATTTACATAAAATAAGGTGCGTGGGAGTGTCACTACAAGCCGACCTGGTCAACCACCGCACCACGAAGGCTGGCATGACTTACGTGACTAGCTAATGACGTGTGACGTGCGCTCGTGACCGTGACGAGACCTTGCCTTTACGTCCTTGCCGTTTTTTTTTTTTTTTTTTATGTTACCGAATGACGTGACGAGCTAGCCGTTCGCCTGATGTTAAACGACACGGCTGCCCATATCAGCTGCAGTGTCACACGGAACTCTAAAGTATAGAGGTTCGCGTGACACTGCACTGCGCACGTCATCCAGAGACATCAGCACAATCTAGTAATAAGGTTACTAAACTGTGAGATCAGATCATAAAGTCTTATTTGCCCAGTAATTTCACTAGCTACAGTGCCCTTCAAACCGGAACACAGCAGTGCTTGCGCACTACTTCTTGGCGGCAGAATAACTGGCAAAGCGGTGGTACCTACCTAGACGAACTTTGCAGTAAAGTCCTACCACCTAGTAAAAAAGTAGCCACGCCCATTCTATCTATAAATTAATTATTTATTTAAAATATTCTACAGTTTATAACCTGGAGTCGTAGGCGGCGGGTTCGAATCCCAGGACAAACTTGTGTGATGAACATCGATGTTTGTTCGGTATCTGGGTGTTATATTGTATTCTATGTATGTATTTACAAACAAAAGGTATCTAAGTATTGTATCAGTTATTTGGTTCCCATAGTACAAGCTTTGCTTAGTTTGGGGTTAGATAGCGCTGTGTGAAATGTCTACACATTTTATTGTTATTATGATTATTAAACACTTGTTCTGAGTGTTGTGGGACCATGGACGTAGTTCCTGGGTCCCTAAACACAGGGAATTCTAGTTAGGGTCCAGGATCTATGTATGTGATCGTTGGACGTTATTATTGTTATTATTAATGAGTGTTAAGGATTTTGCTTTGATTGATTGATGAAATAAATCAGAAATGATGGGTACTCCCACTCCCTTAACGGATCTAGCACGATTTTTCCGGTAACCCTGTATATCTATGTATTTATTTATTTATTTATACTTTAGCACAAAATAATGTACAAGGAGGACTTAATGCTATGAAGCATTATCTACCAGTCAACCTGGATGTGCAAGAAAAGAAATGGTAGCGGTGCAGTAAAAATTGATATTAGAATAAAAAAAAAGTCTATGTATATAATAATAAAAATATATACATATATATTAGTAAATTAAAATAATGGAAGAACGATAAACCTTAATGCTAAATGTACTTAATTTTGTATATCTCATGTCAGTGAATTTATTCTTAATGAGAAATAAATATCACTAACCAGAACTAGCTATTGATAAAGTTCCGTTACCGTTCAGTTCGCCACGGAAATCGATTGGTATTGAATGAAAATGAACCAACCTTCTTCAAATCGATTGGTATTACCTTCTTCCCGGCTTAAGCTGCATGCTTCTGGTACACTTGTTATGTCTATTAATATATATAACAGGCTTCCAGAAGCAATGAAAAAGGAATAATAATAATAATAATAAATTTATTTATTCACATAAAATAAAGCACACAGAATTATGCATCTAGGAATCAAGTAATGTCTTCAAAATCTTTATAAAACAATTAAAGCACTTTCTAATAAATAAAACTTATACTAAAGTGAATATTTAAATGATAAAATTTATGCATAGTATATGAAAACAATAATTCATTTAATTTTAGTATAAAATATGTAACCGCTCCTTTCTAATCTAATAACATTTAATTTTGACTTCCTCTCTTCTAATGTTGCCCGACAGGGTCCACGATGAATGTTATTTAATTTTGACTTCCTCTCTTCTAATGTTGCCCGACAGGGTCCACGATGAATGTTATTTAATTTTGACTTCCTCTCTTCTAATGTTGCCCGACAGGGTCCACGATGAATGTTATTTAATTTTGACTTCCTCTCTTCTAATGTTGCCCGACAGGGTCCACGATGAATGTTATTTAATTTTGACTTCCTCTCTTCTAATGTTGCCCGACAGGGTCCACGATGAATGTTATTTAATTTTGACTTCCTCTCTTCTAATGTTGCCCGACAGGGTCCACGATGAATGTTATTTAATTTTGACTTCCTCTCTTCTAATGTTGCCCGACAGGGTCCACGATGAATGTTATTTAATTTTGACTTCCTCTCTTCTAATGTTGCCCGACAGGGTCCACGATGAATGTTATTTAATTTTGACTTCCTCTCTTCTAATGTTGCCCGACAGGGTCCACGATGAATGTTATTTAATTTTGACTTCCTCTCTTCTAATGTTGCCCGACAGGGTCCACGATGAATGTTATTTAATTTTGACTTCCTCTCTTCTAATGTTGCCCGACAGGGTCCACGATGAATGTTATTTAATTTTGACTTCCTCTCTTCTAATGTTGCCCGACAGGGTCCACGATGAATGTTATTTAATTTTGACTTCCTCTCTTCTAATGTTGCCCGCCAGGGTCCACGATGAATGTTATTTAAATAAAACTACCCACACCTGTACAACATTGTGGAATGCAAATAAAAATTGAAAATGAAATTGAAAGTTTTGAATTTTCAGTTCTGGGAGGTGATATCCGATGAGCACGGCATCGACCCCAATGGCGTGTACCGCGGCACAAACCCGCTACAGCGAGAACGCATCAATGTATACTACACTGAAGCATCCGGTGGTAAGCAGTGTTGGAATAGGATAGATATAAACGGGGGGCGAGTTGGCTGGACTGCAGTCGCGACCCCTTCTCGCCCAGTACGGCGGACGAGGTGCTCACGGGGGGGTTTTAGTGGGCTCGAGTCCCACATACCCTCTGCCACCACCCCCGTGGTGGCAGGGAAGTGCGAGGGCATTTCCCCCCCCACAAAAAAAGGATAGATATAAAAATATTGTAAGTTTCGTTCAAAAAGATAGTATTTAAAAAAAAAGATCGTACATCTTGGAAAAAACTAACACGATAATATCTCAGAGTAGTACACTGTAAAGAAAGAATAATTAAAGGAACTAAGAAAATATTGAAGACACAATTTAATTCATCAATTAAACAAAATCCAAGGAATGGGTATTAAAAGATCGAAGAGGATTTGAGAACTTTTCGTTCAAAAATCCTCAATGTTTTATGAACTCACTCAATTAAAAAAAAAAAAATCATGGAATTTAAATTAAATTAAAATGAAACAATTAAACAACTTTAAATGATCAATTAACATATAATTATAAATTATGGTAAAATTATTTCGATTCCTGCAACTTGTTTCTGGTTATTGGCTCTTCTTGAAATTTCCTCTGTAGGTTCAAAGTCGGTGCATTTGCCATATTTGCTAAGTTTTATTTTATCGTATGAAAATGACATTGCATCTACAGTTTACAGAAGTATTTGACTTATAGTAAGTTGATCCACAGATTCCGCCTATTATATAGGATACATAAGTGTATGGGTTAATCTTAATAAATATTCTTTCACAATGTGCATTTGAATGTGGAAGCATGAGACAATTAAATGCTTTTTATAGGTATTTATTGAAAATAAAATAATTTATTGAAAATTAAAATAATTTATTGAACATCAATGTTTGTTCTGTGTCTGGGTGTTATATTGTATTATATGTATGTATTTACAAACAAAAAGTATTTTAGTATTGTGTCAGTTATCTGGTTCCCATAGTTCAAGCTTTGCTTAGTATGGGGCTAGATGGCGTTGTGTGAGATGTCCACACATAATATATTATTATTATTATCTTTCCAGGGAACTATGTCCCGAGGGCGGTTCTGGTTGACCTGGAGCCTGGGACCATGGATTCTGTACGCTCAGGACCATATGGCCAGCTGTTCCGACCAGACAACTTCGTGTTTGGACAAAGCGGTGCTGGTGAGTTTAGAATAACGCCATCTATTGATAGGATTGGTGAACTAGTTGGTATCTAAGTTGATGGAGCCTGAAGTAATGGGCTAAATTTATTTCAGTTTAGTCAGCTGTTCCGATTGGAACTTCGGTTGGAGCCTGAGGTAATGGTCTAAATTTATGCCAGTTCAGACTGAGTAAACGGGCCTTGGATAGAGATAGATAGATAGGATTGGTGAACTAATTGGTAGTTGATGCAAGTTAATGGAGCCTGGGATCAGAGTGTGAAATGTCCACAAATATTATTATTATTATCGTTCTGTAATACGGACCTTAGTATCATTTACAAACAAAAAGTATCTAAGTATTGTGTCAGTTATCCGGTTCCCATAGTACAAGCTTTGCTTAGTTTGGGGCTAGATGGCGCTGTGTGAAATGTCCAACAATTTTTTTTTATTAATCACTTGACCAGCGTCGATGATTCTCCCAGCGACGACTCTCCCTAGTATCCCAACTGTGGGATACGTAAAGAACTGATATTAATTAACTTTCATAATTCCAGGGAACAACTGGGCGAAGGGTCATTACACAGAAGGGGCAGAGCTGGTCGATTCAGTGATGGACGTCATCAGGAAGGAAGCTGAAGGCTGCGACTGCTTGCAAGGTAAGATTAGAAATGATTAAAACTAAAAAAATTAGTGTGCTTTCATCGTGCATGCAGTTTTACTTTAGTCGTGTGACTACACGACTAAAGTAAAACTTCTTTAGTTTAGCTCCATCTATCGGCCGGTATAACTTTGTTTTTGTTAAATGTTAATGTCGCCATCTTGACAATAATGGTAAATGGTCAGTTTACCGGACATACCAACATAATAACACAATTTTATTATCTCTGTTATGTTGATGGAGATCTACGTGAGCCAACAACTTTCAATTTCCGTTCGCTTCGTCACGCATTCACCAGCTTATTCCCCAAGTCAGGCGTGCGTGAAGAAGTTTTACTTCAAAAACTCATTCCCACTGGTGCTCGCAATCCGGTACAATGCAAAACCTAAACTCTCATCCGGAGCTTCGATTACACTTGTAAAGGAGAATCTACATACATACATCTACATATAGAGCGCGGTCAAATGCTAGACAAGTTTGAAGTAAAAAAAGAAAAAAAAAATCTACAAGAATCTTTGATAACGCCTAACGATCACATACATAGATCCTGGACCCTAACTAGGATTCCCTGTGTCTAGGGACCTAGGAACTACGAGGACCATGCTCCCACAATATCCAGACTCAGAACAAGTATTTGCGATTTTTACTGTGCGCAAATACTTCTGTGCCTCCGGGTTATGAGCCGACCTGCTCTACTCAGAGGCTGTTAATTAAAAAATATGTTCCTTCCAGGATTCCAGTTGACCCACTCTCTGGGCGGAGGCACAGGATCTGGTCTAGGGACCCTGCTGCTCAGCAAGATACGCGAGGAATACCCTGACAGGATCATGAGCACATTCAGCGTCGTGCCATCGCCCAAGGTACCTTAAACCCATCTATATAGGGTCTGATTTACTTTATCTTACAGTTATATATCTACGGACCATCGCCCAATGTACCTTACACCCTTCTATATAGAGTCCTATTTACTTTATCTTATAGATATATCTATGGGCCATCGCCCAATGTATCTTAAACCCATCTATATAGGGTCCTATTTACTTTATCTAACAGATATATCTACGGACCATCGCCCAATGTATCTTGCACCCATCTATATAGGGTCCTATTTACTTTATCTAACAGATATATCTACGGACCATCGCCCAATGTACCTTACACCCTTCTATATAGAGTCCTATTTACTTTATCTAACAGATATATCTACGGACCATCGCCCAATGTACCTTACACCCTTCTATATAGAGTCCTATTTACTTTATCTTACAGATATATCTATGGGCCATCGCCCAATGTACCTTAAACCCATCTATATAGGGTCCTATTTACTTTATCTAACAGATATATCTACGGACCATCGCCCAATGTACCTTACACCCTTCTATATAGAGTCCTATTTACTTTATCTTATAGATATATCTACGGACCATCGCCCAATGTATCTTAAACCCATCTATATAGGGTCCTATTTACCTTATCTAACAGATATATCTACTGGCCATCGCCCAAGGTACCTTAAACCCATCTATATAGGGTCCTATTTACATTATCTAACAGATATATCTACGGACCATCGCCCAATGTATCTTAAACCCATCTATATAGGGTCCTATTTACTTTATCTAACAGATATATCTACGGGCCATCGCCCAATGTACCTTGCACCCTTCTATATAGGATCCTATTTACTTTATCTTACAGATATATCTACGGGCCATCGCCCAATGTACCTTACACCCTTCTATATAGGGTTTTATTTACTTTATCTAACAGATATATCTACGGACCATCGCCCAATGTATCTTGCACCCATCTATATAGGGTCCTATTTACTTTATCTAACAGATATATCTACGGACCATCGCTCAATGTACCTTACACCCTTCTATATAGAGTCCTATTTACTTTATCTAACAGATATATCTACTGGCCATCGCCCAAGGTATCTTAAACCCATCTATATAGGGTCCTATTTACATTATCTTACAGATATATCTACAGGCCATTGCAAACTTTTGTAAACGCGATAACCTCCCGGCCCCCAAGGACCCAGGGTCTCAACACCAAACGGCTCAAATATGTAACCGCCACCGAGATTACTATATTTGCCATTTTAGCTGCTCAGCCGAATTAATAAATAATTTAATGGTGGCTTTGGCCATTTTATAAATGTAGGGTAAACCATCTAATAACTGGCCACTATAGTCCACTGGCCAGTTCGTTTTAGTTCGTGCTAGTTTCCGTACGGTAAAAATTGTAAACTAATATGAAAGCTTATAGATAAGGTAATGTTTTATAATCTAGTGTGGGATGCCACATGTGTTGACACTATGGCTCTGTCCCATCTTCCTTTAACTACAGTTCAAGCCGGCGCGGCCGCCGTCAAGGCCGAAAACCTCAAACGACACAAATATGCACTCCTTGACAGGGCCTACTGTTTGTGCCGTTTGGGGCGGAGACAATGGGTCCGTAGGGGCTGCCATGGCAACATATAGGGACTTGGCCAAACGTTTGGTGAAAGCATCAGGTGACCAGAATGCTGGCTTTTATTTTGCACAAAAAATAAGCATTGCCATTCAACGTGGTAATGCTGCCAGCATTCTGGGCACATTCCCTTCCACCAACGGGCAATTTAAAATTTTTAGTTTTTTTTTTTTTTCAAGTTCTTAGGTAATGTTAAATCATGATCATAGATGGCGTTACGTGAATATAAGTCTTATTTCATGCAAATGTAGTAAATAGGCCAATAACTAATGGCGGCCAGTTACACCAAGTTTTACCCTATAAATATTAATAAGTTTATTGGGTATATCTTAGAGCTAATTACATAACGATGTCGTTACAAAAACAAAAGCATGCAATTTAAAAGAAATTGAATAAACAAGCAAAATTAAACTAATATTGACTGGCCCGATAGCTCAGTTGGTAATAGCCCTGCCTTCTGAACTGTGGGTTGTGGGTTCGATTCCCACTCAGGACAAACATTTGTGTGATGAACATAGGTGTTTGTTCTGTGTCTGGGTGTCATATCGTATTCTATGTATGTATTTACAAACAAAAAGTATATAAGTATTGTGTCAGTTATCCGGTTCCCATAGCACAAGCTTTGCTTAGTTTGGGGCTAGATGGCGCTGTGTGAGATGTCCATACATTATTATTATTATTATAGATCATACACGAACATCCAGTCCAGGATTTCCTGGATGCCAGGGTAGTACAATATAAAAGTTGGGTTTGTTTGTTTGTAGGTTTATATAGTTATATAATATAATTAAGTAGGTTTATTGAACACCTGGACTAGACTATCCCAGGTGCCAACAGCCAAATACATATTTTTTTTTTTATGTTTTGGCTCCACACTTCTGTGTATTTAGCCAGTGTCAAGCAATTGATAATTTATCAAGTTAAGGATATTTCACGCAAATATGTGTCAAGTCACAGTCGAAGTCATCAAGTCAAGTCATAGTCTAGTCAAAGTCATACTCCTAGTAAAGTGGTGGCAACTTTACTTGAAGCTTCCATGGAGTTTTGGAAACAACACGAAAAGTCACGTTTTACCATCATTATACCACTTTCCCACACTCATGCCTGTAATTCAGCACTTAACAAATAAAATGCCACCAAATTTATGCACTAACACTGACTGTGATAACACATTGCGGCGACGCAATCTTTTTCGTTTTCCCGCCAAAACTCCTCAAAAATACATATTTACTATGTCCGCAGGTGAGCGAGGTAGTGCTGGAGCCGTACAACGCGACGCTGTCGGTCCACCAGCTGGTCGAGAACACCGACATGACCTTCTGTATCGACAACGAGGCTCTGTACAATATCTGCTTCAAGACTCTCCGGCTCGCGAGCCCCAGCTACGGAGATCTGAACCATCTCATATCGGTGAGTTGATATTTGTGAATACACAAACAGAATTTTTGATGTGTGTCTTTACGCACGAACGAGTGTGCTTTAGACCACACACAATATCTAAACATATCTATTTCCAGTATACAATATATAAACATATATATTTCCAGTACACAATATATAAACATATCTATTTCCAGTATACAATATATAAACATATCTATTTCCAGTATAAAATATCTAAACATCTATTTCCAGTATACAATATATAAACATATCTATTTCCAGTATACAATATATAAACATATCTATTTCCAGTATACAATATATAAACATATCTATTCCCAGTACACAATATCTAAACATATCTATTTCCAGTATACAATATTTAAACGCCAGCATAATAATGGGATGTAAGGGAGCAACTTAATTACTTACTGCTCCAAGTCAACCTCACCTGCCCGTGGTCATCCTGCTAGACAACGAACGAGGCTCTGACGACCGATGGATGGCGGTATAACCATCCTTAAATTAAGCGTAGCCAAATAACACAGGCCGGTGATGGGCAGCAGCGTCACCGGTGCGAAAAGCTATGCTCTGCGATCGCCAACCCGCATGCCCAGCGTGGCGATTATGGGCAAATCCTCATTATGAACGGCACAACCAAAAAACGGCCCCCCGTTCCCGGTCGTCCTGCTATTCCTGGCCAAGGTGGCAGTCATGGTAACGGTGGGACAGGGGGTGCGAAGAATCCCCGGGCGACTGTAGGCCACCAAAAACAAAAAATCGACTTGGCTACTTACAATGGACGAACGCTCAGGCTCAATGAACATATGGTACAGTTGGAGACAGAACTGGAGAGAATACGATGGCAGATTTTAGGTTTATGTGAAGTCCGAAGAAAGGGGGAGGACACCATAACCCTGGAGTCGGGCCACATAATGTATTTTCGAGAAGGCGACCAGCAATCGCAGGGTGGTGTTGGATTCCTCGTCAATAAGTCCCTCGCTAACAATGTTTTAGAAATCTCGAGCGTGTCGACCAGGGTAGCGTACCTAGTATTAAAACTCACTAAGAGATACAGTCTCAAGGTTATACAGGTCTACGCACCGACCTCGGCACATCCTGATGACGAAGTCGAAGATATGTATGAAGACATATCTTCAGCGCTTCATAACACCACGAAGGCGCACTACAACATTGTTATGGGGGATTTCAACGCTAAAGTGGGAGTACACACTAGCGGCGAATCGAAGGTAGGTCCACACGGTTATGGAAACAGGAACAGCCGGGGACAAATGCTTGTCAACTTTTTAGAAAAAGAAGGGCTGTTTCTAATGAACTCATTTTTCAAAAAACAGCCCCAAAGGAAGTGGACATGGCAAAGCCCCGACTGTATTACAAAGAATGAGATAGACTTCATCATTACAGATAAAAAGCATATATTCAGAGACGTCTCAGTGATTAGCAGGTTTAACACCGGTAGCGATCACCGACTGGTCCGAGGCTCTCTGAATATCAACTGTAGGCTTGAAAGATGTCGAATGATGTCTACTCTACGCCCTAACATGCTCCAAGCCGTTGTGGGAGCGGAGCAATTTCAGCTCCACCTACAAAATCGATTCGCCGCCCTGGAAACCTCAGATGACGTGGACGAGGCACTCCAACAAGTGGTGGACATCCTCCATGATGAGGGTGTGAAGTTTTGCCAACAACAACGTACTGGTAAAAAGTCCAAGCTCTCGGCGGAGACACTCCGGCTTATGGATAGTAGACGGCAGGATACCTATGTCACACCGTCACAAATGCGAACGCTCAATTCTAAAATCAATAACAGGGTGCGGCGAGACCTCCGATGCGCCAACACACAACGCATCGAAAAAGCTATTGAGCAAAATCGGGGGACAAAAGTGTTTGCCCAACAATTGAAGCGTTCGCATATGACTAAATTAAAAACTTCCAGTGGCAAAATCGTTACCTTAAAGCCGGAAATTTTCGCCGAGATTGAAGACTTTTATGGCCGATTGTATGAAACGCATGCTACACGCCCCACCTCCTCTAAAGAGGATGTCCGAGCTATACTCACACGCCACTATACCGAAGAGCTGCCAGAGATCAGCATAGGCGAAGTTGAGTTGGCCCTCGGACAGCTTAAAAATGGAAAAGCCCCAGGCGAAGACGGAGTCACTTCGGAGCTACTGAAAGCAGGTGGTAAACCGTTGCTACAGGAGCTCCAGAAGTTGTTTAACTCTGCTTTGAGCTCTGGGAGAACTCCAAAGGCGTGGAACAGGAGTGTTGTAGTTCTATTTTTTAAGAAAGGAGACAAAGAACTGCTAAAAAACTACCGCCCCATCTCACTCCTGAGCCACGTCTATAAGCTGTTTTCGAGGGTCATCACAAATCGTCTAGCGAGGCGACTTGACGAGTTTCAGCCTCCTGAGCAGGCTGGGTTTCGCGGAGGATTTGGCACCATAGACCATATCCACACAGTAAGGCAAGTTATTCAAAAGTCCGAAGAATATAACCAGCCTCTGTGTCTTGCTTTTGTGGACTATGAAAAGGCCTTTGACTCCGTTGAAACCTGGGCTGTTTTGGAGGCATTGCAGCGATGCCAAGTAGACTGGCGGTACATCGAGGTGCTGAAGTGTATTTATAACGCCGCTACTATGAGTGTCCAAGTACAGAACGAGCAGTCTAAACATATCAACTTACGCAGAGGAGTGAGGCAGGGGGATGTCATATCCCCAAAGCTTTTCACTAACGCCCTGGAAGATATGTTTAAGACACTCGACTGGAAAGGGAAGGGCATAAATATAAATGGCGAGTACCTCTCACACCTACGATTCGCGGATGACATAGTCATTATGGCAGAGTCGCTGCAAGAACTAGAGCAGATGCTGAACAGCCTAGCCGATGCTTCTCGACAGATTGGTCTCGGGATGAACTTCGATAAAACTAAAACTATGATTAATCACCTTGTTACCCCGAGACCTGTGATCGTCAAAGGCGTGCCTCTTGAAGTTGTTCAAGAATATGTCTACCTCGGGCAAACTTTGCAGTTGGGTAAGAACAACTTCGAGAAGGAAGCTGACAGAAGGATCCGGTTAGGCTGGGCAGCTTTTGGAAAACTGCGTCAAGTTTTCTCGGCGCCCATACCACAATGCCTGAAGACAAAAGTCTTCAATGCGTGTGTCCTACCAGTGATGACCTACGGAGCCGAGACGTGGCCACTAACAGTGAGGCTGGTCCACAGGTTTAAAGTCGCACAGCGTGCTATGGAGAGAGCTATGCTCGGGGTTTCTTTGAAGGATAAGATTCGAAACGAAGTGATCCGACAAAGAACCAAAGTCACCGACATAGCTCAAAGAATTAGTAGGCTGAAGTGGCAGTGGGCTGGTCACATTTCTAGACGGATGGATAACCGTTGGGGTAAGCGCGTCCTTGAGTGGAGACCACGACTCGGCAAGCGTAGTGTGGGACGCCCGCCGGCCAGGTGGAGTGATGACCTGCGAAAAGCTGCAGGCAGTAATTGGATGGGAAGGGCTGAAGACCGAGCCCAGTGGCGTTCTTTAGGAGAGGCCTATGTCCAGCAGTGGACTGATACAGGCTGATGATGATGATGATGAATATTTAAACATATTCTATTTCCAGTATACAATATATAAACATATCTATTCCCAGTATACAATATATAAACATATATATATTTCCAGTACACAATATATAAACATATCTATTTCCAGTATACAATATATAAACATATCTATTTCCAGTATACAATATCTAAACATCTATTTCCAGTATACAATATATGAACGTATCTATTTCCAGTATACAATATATAAACATATCTATTTCCAGTATACAATATCTAAATATATCTATTTCCAATACACAATATCTAAACATATCTATTTCCAGTACACAATATCATAGATTCATAGATTTATTCACCTTATAACATCGTGTTACACTGGTACGTCAATTTACAACAAATATATAAAGTCAACAAAATTTAAAATGAAATTACTAATGAAAAAATATAAATATGAGTCGTGAAACGTGACTTAAAAGTAAAATTACACTATTGAATTTCTTGGTCACCAATGAAGATTCTGCCAGAGGCAATCTCATATATTCGTTCAAGGAATAAAATGGATGAACTTGGAAGAAATTTTTAATTTTATTCTTAAAGTTATTATATTTCAAGTCGCTTATACTGAGTGGCAATTTATTGAACATGCATATTACATTATATAAATTTTGTTATAAACCCCTTGCTTTTGTACTTTAGCCAGTCTGTTTAGAGGCTTTATTAGTGTCTCTTGGCTTCGGGTGTTATATACTCTCTTATTTTTTAGTGTTGTTTTATCATTATAAATTTCTAGTAAACAACTATATATATAAAGGGATATAAAATATCTAAACATATCTGTTTCCAGTATACAATATTTAAACATATCTATTCCCAGTACACAATATATAAACATATCTATTCCCAGTATACAATATATAAACATATCTATTCCCAGTATACAATATCTAAACATATCTATTCCCAGTACACGATGTCGGGTGTGACCACGTGCCTGCGGTTCCCCGGCCAACTGAACGCGGACCTGCGCAAGCTGGCCGTGAACATGGTCCCCTTCCCGCGGCTGCACTTCTTCATGCCAGGGTTCGCGCCGCTCACCGCCAGGAACTCCTTCAGCTACCGCCCGCAGAACGTCGGGGAGTTGATGAGCCAGGTGAATTGGATAGGAGGAGAAAGGAAATATTAAATAGTAATTTTATTTTCTCAAAGAAGAACCAATTTGCAAATGAGACTTTATGATCTGATCTCACAGTTTAGTAATCTTATTACTAGACTGTGCTGATGTCTCTGGATGACGTGCGCAGTGCAGTGTCACGCGAACCTCTATACTTTAGAGTTCCGAGTGACACTGCAGCTGATATGGGCAGCCGTGTCGTTTAACATCAGGCGAACGGCTAGCTCGTCACGTCATTCCTTAACATAAAAAAAAAAAAAACACCAATCACTTACAGCCTTATTAATAAACACGAACTAGCTTTAGACAAGTTACATCATCTTTTGTCTCTTTCGATCCAGCTAAATATTCCAGTAGCAAAAAAAGGACAAAAGCTGAAGTAATTAATCCGAGACTAATACCCGAATAAGAATAAGTTTATTTGTCAACAAATGTCAGTTAAAAAAAAGGTTTTTCATGTAATTTGGACGATTTAACAGTTTTACTCAGGTACGTGTTGTGGGTAGGTTGCAACCTATATAACTATAGGCCTTCAGCATGCGCTGCGGGCCGTGTCCGGAGCTAGAATGATCCGTAGTACTCCGAGCGCTCCGTTTTTATAGCCAGATGGGTATGGAAGCGATGACAAGCCAGTGTTGCCACTGTAATAAATTTAAATGCTGCCACAGAGTAAATTACGGTACTGCCCGCTGCGCATAGAGTTTATAACTGGACGTAGCCGCCGTCATATACTAATACTTAAACATAACAACTGTATTATAAATATTTTTAACAATGTTACCTATAGAGTTATTAATAGATGCTTTTTTTTTCCCAATGCAACTTCTCACGGTCGCGTTGCGAGCCAAGCTAGGAAAAAACTGTGTGGCAATGTATGTATCGTTGTAGATGTTCAACCCGGGCAACATGATGACGGCGTGCGACCCGCGGCACGGCCGCTACCTGACGGTCGCGACCATCTTCCGCGGGCACATGTCCATGCGGGAGGTCGACGACCAGGTCATGGCCATACAGAACAAAAACTCCAGGTCAATATTACATTTTTATTTAAGTTTGTTGAACCAAAAAGCTGGCAACTTTTTATTATTCATATTCATATTCATTTATTTGCATTCATGTACAATTAATATATTATGTCAGGTCTTAACAACTAGTTTAGTAGGTACATGAACCCTGTAAAAGCGCTTGCAACTGAGTGCGATTAAAAATAAATTTATTGATTTCAATTACATAATATAATATTACATAATACAATTACATAATAGACGACGGCAAGAGACCGGATGGTGCCACCTTAGTCCCGTGGTGTCTTGGACGCACACTTGTCTGGGACGCCACGTGTGGACCTTGGCACCTTCTCACGTCTCCAGCACGGCTCAAAGCGTCGGGGCCGCGGCGGAACAAGCGCAAATAAAAAAACGGCGCAAATACGCACAGGTCAGCGCAAATCACGAGTTTGTGGCGCTGGCCGTAGAAACATTAGGCCCGTGGTCGTCCGACACAAAAAAATTTATTAAACAAGTTTCGACTCGATTGGTTCTTGCCTCGGGGGATCCTAGAGCTGGCACATACTTCGCTCAGAAGCTAAGTCTTCTAATTCAGCGAGGTAATGCTGCCAGTACTCTGGGAACCCTACCGCGCGGTGGTGAGTTGGATAGCGTTTATATTTTGTAAATAATGTTTTATTAGTTCTAACTTTTTATTTATAGTGCCTGTAAATATTTTTTCTGTGCTTATAATAAATATATTTATTACATAATAGATATATCGTCAATATTCAATAATATAATTTTGGGTACGCTCCCCGCAGAAGGTGATTTCTTTATAACCCTTTTTTATGTTAGTGCATGATGTAACGGGCTAGCCGTTCACTTTATGTTAATCAAGAGTACATCAGGGGGATGATCACGAATCTTTGATTGCAATGCAACAGGAGAAAATTCCATACTAACTATGCACATAAACTGCGTATTCAAACTATCAAATGCATACAAATTTGTGTTTCTATTTATTTATACTTTGGCACAAAATAATGTACAAGGACTTAATGCTATGAAGCATTATCTACCAGTCAACCTGGATGTGCAAGAAAAGAAATGGTAGCGGTGCAGTAAAATTGATATTGGAATAAAATATGTCTATGTATATAATAATTTAAAAATATATATATATTACATATAATATTGACTGACCCGATAGCTCAGTTGGTAGTAACCCTGCCTTCTGAACTGTGGGTTGTGGGAAAAAAAAAAAAACTTAATTATATAAAAAATAATATAATATACCTACTCACATAATTATAATGAATACAATTACTTACATATATAAAACTTACAAGTATAGTTTTATAATATACTTATATAACGTCAAGATTGAAGAGTTCATATTATGATAGCTGTGAGAATCAACAACGGTTATTATTAATAATGATTAATTAAAGCTTTATTCGGCATAATAAATTTTAACATAATAGTTGCGAACTTGCTTTTTAAACACATCTTTAGACGTAATCATTTTTAATTCCTTAGGCAAGGAATTCTACTATCTAATGGTTGCAATCGACTTACGAGTTCGCCCAGCTGATGTTAACATGGCTGCCCATAACAGAAATATTAGGTCTTTACCTATTAAATTGCCGTTTTGTTTGAAAAAAGTTAAAGTATTTTTTTTCGAACTTATTTATTTCTTTTATTCAAAGTAATCACCCCTGCAATCAATGCATCTTTGCCAACACTGTGGCAGCTTATGGATGCCTTTCTTGAAAAAATCAGCAGGACGGGAGACAACAAACTCTTCAAAGGCGTTTTGTACTGCCTCTCGGGAATTGAATTTTTTTCCCGCTAAAAAGTTGTCGAAATTTTAGAAAAAGTAATAGTCGGTAGGCGCAAGATCTGGTGAGTATGGCGGATGAGGGAGAGCTTCCAAACCCAACTCATGCAGCTTAGAGACGGTCTGTTGTGCAGTATGGGGTCGCGCGTTGTCGTGAAGTAGCAGTGGAGACGACCGATTGACCAAAGCTGGTTGCAGACGTGCGAGTTTCGCCATCATTGTGGTCAGTTCTTCAATGTACACATCTGCAGTAATGCTCTCGCCGTTTTGTAAAAAGCTATGATGAATCACACCAGCACTAGACCACCAAACTGAGACCATGACCTTTCTAGGGGTCATTTTTCGTTTTGCACATTGCTTTGGTACCGAACCAGGATCTAACCAACTTGCTGAGCGCTTTCGATTGCCAAAAAGAATCCATTTTTCGTCGCACGTATCAATTCGGTTCAAAATTCCTTCATTTCTGTGCCTATTAAGCAGCGCAAGGCAAGTCTCGACGCGTACGTTGCGCTGGCGATCGTTAAGTTCGTGGGGCACCCATCTATCAAGCTTTTTTATCTTGCCAATCTGTCGCAAATGGACCAATATTGTTTTGATGCTAACATCAAAAGCTGCTGCCAGCTCAGCTGTAGATTGAGATTCATCAGCTTCCACAATCGCCTTTAATTCATCATTGTTGACCAAAGTTTCCGGACGACCACGAGGTTCATTTTTCAAGTCAAAATTCCCAGAACGGAACCGAGCAAACCAATAACGGGCTGTACGTTCGTTTGTACAGTTCTCTCCGTAAACGTCGTTGATGTTTGGTGTCGTTTGTGCCGCGTTGGTGCCACGACGGAACTCATATTCCATAATTACACGAAATTTCAAAGTATCCATTATGAGGAAAAATGTTGAAATGTAATGAAAATACAACGCTAATCAATAAACAAAAGACTTATATTGTAAATAGAATGTCATATTTTTAAAACAAAATTAATTTGAATTTAGAATTCATAGCCAATCAAAACTTTTTTTTGTTTGAAAAAGTCTGTACTGCAATACGGCAATTTCATAGGTAAAGACCTATTATATAGTTTCGCGTGACACTGCACTGCGCACATCATCCTGAGACATCAACACAGTCTGGTAATAACATTACTCGACTGTGAGATTAGATCATAAAGTCTCATTTGCCCAGTAATTTCACTAGCTACAGTGCCCTTCAAACCGGAACACAGTAGTGCTTGCACACTACTGCTTGGCGGCAGTGTAGTAGTGTCCTGAGTATCCTGATGTCTCAGGATGATGTGCGCAGTGCAGTGTCACGCGAAACTATATATTTCTGTTATGGGCAGCCATGTTAACATCAGCTGGGCGATCACGTAACTCGATTGCAACCAATAGAAACACAAATTTGTATAACACAAGATTGCGACATTAACATTAAACAAAGTTATACCGGCCGATAGATGGCGCTAAACTAAAGAAGTTTTACTTCAGTCGTGTGGTGTAAAGCACTCTTTTTTATCTCCAGCTACTTCGTGGAGTGGATCCCGAACAACCTGAAGGTAGCTGTGTGCGATGTACCTCCAAGGGGCCTCAAGATGTCGGCCACATTCATCGGCAACTCCACCGCGGTGCAGGAGATATTCAAGCGCATCTCGGAACAGTTCACCGCCATGTTCCGTAGGAAGGTAATTAATAATAATATGTGTGGACATCTCACACAGCGCCATCTAGCCCCAAACTAAGCAAAGCTTGTACTATGGGAACCGGATAACTGATACAATACTTAGATACTTTTTTGTTTGTAAATACATACATAGAATACAATATAACACCCAGACACAACAAACACCTATGTTCATCACACAAATGTTTGTCTTGAGTGGGAATCGAACCCACAACCCACAGTTCAGAAGGCAGGGCTACTACCAACTGAGCTATAGGGCCAGTCATAATAATAACGCCCAACGATCACATACATAGATCCTGGACCCTAACTAGGATTCCGTGTGTTTAGGGACCCAGAAACTACGAGGACCATGCTCCCACAACACCCAGACACAGAATAAGTATTTGCGCTTTTTTCTGTGCACAAATACTTGTACTGTTGCGGGAATCGAACCTACAGCCTCCGGGTTATGAGCCGTCCTGCTCAACCAGCACACCACAGAGGCTGTCAATGTCACCTTATTCCAATGTTTCCGAACAATGTTTTCCATCACCGTTGTAAGAACAAATGCAAATAAAGACATTGGTGACGAGCGGAATTCAAACCTTGTCGGTTTTAATGTCTCACGGGCTAACGCTGAGTCACGCTCTGCGTAACCACACCCTGACCCTAAATAACAAAGGATTTGTTCCCCCACACAGGCCTTCCTTCACTGGTACACCGGAGAAGGAATGGACGAAATGGAGTTTACAGAAGCAGCGAGCAATATGGCTGATCTCATATCGGAGTATCAACAATATCAGGTGACCATGACATCACATCACATCACATTACATCACATCACACCACATTACATCACGTCACATCACATTACATTACGTTACATCACATTACATAAAAAGCCTTTATTTTCAACCAAATACTACCATAGTGTCGATTCTGTGTCGCATAATCTAAAACTAAAGTAAACTCAAAGTACGGCGGTACTCTTCTGATAAAGGGGAAATAAAAAAGATGAAAATATGTTAATTTCGTTTAACTTTAGAGTATGCGACACAGAATCGACACCAATGATATAATAACTTATACAAAAAAAACTAAAATAAACTTTTTTGTAGTAGGTAGTTTTTAGCATTAGATTATATTACATCACATAACATCACATTACGTTGCGTTACACCACATTACATTACATTAAAGCACATAACATTATATTACACCACTGGAATGCCATTACACCATGTGAAAGAAAGCAAAAGAAAGAAAACAGATTTATTCAAGACATCACACAACACTACATTTTTACAAATAAAAACTCGTACAAGAAAAATCGCACAAAATAAATCCTATTAAATTACATTACATCACAACACATTACATCACATCACATCACAAACATCACAACACGTCACATCATCGGCTGAAAGATATCCACTGCTGAACACAGGCAACCAGAGTTTTGGCGGGAAAACGAAAAAGATTGCGTCACCTCATTGTATTATTTTCCAAAACTTGTGTTATTTTCAGTGTTAGTGCATAAAATTGGTAGCGTTTTATTCGTTAAGTGCTGGATTACAGGCATGAATGTGGGAAAGTGGTATAATGATGGTGAAACGTTTCTTTTCGTGTTGTTTCCAAAACATCATAGATGCTTCTAGTAAAGTTGCCACCACTTTACTAGGAGTATGACTTTGACTAGACTACGACTTGACTCTTGACTTGTACTGTGACTTGACACATATATATATTAAATAACTTAACTTTAACTAACTGTAAATCTATCAATTACATGACACTGGCTAAATACACACAAATCGGTCCAATACTTTTTGAGCCAATTCGTTACAAACATACTTACATACAATTCCACTTTATAATATTAATATAGTTAGGCAAAGCATTTGACCACCGCCTCGCCTGAAGTTAAGCAATGACCAGATGGGCGATCACGTAACTTAATTTCAACAGACAGAAACACAAATTTGTATGGATTTGACAGTTTCAATACGCTGTTTATGTGCATAGTTAGTATGGAAATTTCTCCTGTTGCATTGCAATCAAAGTTTCGTGATCACCCCCTGATCTCTCATAGAATACTTATTATATACTTTTTGTTTGTAAATACATACATAGAATACAATATAACACCCGGACACAGAACAAACATCGATGTTCATCACACAAATGTTTGTCCTGGGTATGACCCTTTTTTATGTTACGGAATGACGTGACGAGCTAGCCGTTCGCCTGATGTTAAACGACGCGGCTGCCCATATCAGCTGCAGTGTCACTCGGAACTCTAAAGTATAGAGGTTCTCGTGACACTGCACTGCGCACGTCATCCAGAGACATCAGCATCTAGTAATAAGATTACTAAACTGTGAGATCAGATCATAAAGTCTGAATTGCCCAGTAATTTCACTAGCTACAGTGCCCTTCAAACCGGAACACAGTAGTGTTTGCACACTACTGCTTGGCGGCAGAATAACTGGCAGAGTGGTGGTACCTACCTAGACGAACTTTGCAGTAAAGTTCTACCACCTAGTGACCCTGATCTAAGATGGGGCATACTTGTCTAGATAATTACTATTTTACTGTACTCTTAGGTCGCAACAGCAGATGATGATGAGATATTCGATGAAGACGAAGAACAGGCTCAGGAATACGAAGAACGGGATGAAGATCTCGTGGCGCATTAGAATAAGAATTCACATATCACTTTCGCTAACGTAGCGAGAACAAAATGTACGCGTTCTTAGACTGGATGTAGCTTTAAGCTTTAATATGTAAAGGTGCGAACCGCAGTTACTTTTTGTCAAGTAACATTACACTGAGTGATTGCGTGAAGTAAAATTTTGAGTAATATTTTGCAATATGATCGTGTAAAGTAACTTTTTGAGTAACGTTTTGCAATATGATCGCGTAAAGTAACTTCTGAGTAACGTTTTGAAATATGATCGCGAAAAGTAACTTTTTGAGTAAAATTTTGAAATATGATCGCGTGAAGTAACTTTTTTAAGTGACGTTTTGAAATATGATCGCGGAAAGTAACTTCTGAGTAACATTTTGAAATATGATCGCGTAAAGTAACTTCTGAGTAACATTTTGAAATATGATCGCGTAAAGTAACTTCTGAGTAACATTTTGAAATATGATCGCGGAAAGTAACTTCTGAGTAACATTTTGAAATATGATCGCGTAAAGTAACTTCTGAGTAACATTTTGAAATATGATCGCGTAAAGTAACTTCTGAGTAACATTTTGAAATATGATCGCGTAAAGTAACTTCTGAGTAACATTTTGAAATATGATCGCGGAAAGTAACTTTGCTGAGTAACATTTTGCAATAAGATCACGTAACATTTTTCAACATAATCACGGGGAGTAAATATTTGAACATGATAAAGTGTAGTAATATTTACGGGTACTTTTTTATGTGCTATTGACGTGACGAGCTAGTCGTTCGCATGATGTTAAGCGCGTTAGTTTTAGTGCCACTCGGACTAATAAGCAAACGGTGCTCGACAAAAAGTAACTTTATTGTGGTTGCAACTTAAAAACACGCATTTTTGTTAAAAATAGTTTTAGTTAGACGGCAAAAATGTAGGAATTTAATCTGGCTGTGTGAAAAACAACCCCTTTTGCCATTTAAAAAAAAACACTCGTTAGCACTAAATCCTTGGATGAAATCAACCGTCCAAGGTCAAATCGATTTTAAATCAATCAATTATAAAATCAATGTGCAGAGTTTTAAAAACTCGGATGTTGGATAAGATGAAAATGTTGTACCACTTGTTAGCATCACTAAATCGATTTTGAATCGATCAATTTACGTTAATCGTGATTAGTTGAAATGCACGAGTTTGAAAAACTTTTCGTAATATCGATTTTTAGTTGATTTATTTTTAGTTATTAGAAACTTAATTACTATCGTTAGAATCGATTTTGAATCGAGAAATCATTTGAAATCTGATCTAATTGAAAGGGTTTCTAGTCCTAAACCTAATTCTATCATCCATTAAAAATATCAATTGAAGGGGTGAGAACAAAAAGGGTTTAACTGTTTTTTTTTTACAAAATGTCATGGGTATTGTTGGATTCAGCGTAAAATTATCTACAATAATACATTCTCAAAATACCGAAATGAAGCTTAAATCTCGAGATTTTGAGTCTAAAAACGATTTTTCTGTCACAGGAATACAGTTCGCTTAGCATAAAAACATTATTATATTTATCTTATTACATTATATTTTTACAGTAATTGTACGAATTAGTACTATATTTTGTACGTTCAAATAGAATTAAAACATTTTCAAGCAACTGAAGCTTACATAAACCTTTTCTGTTATAACTTATAAGCACTCTACATTAAAATGAAGCCGTTGAAGTTTAAAGTCAATTTACTCGAAACTATCAATTTGACAGTTAAACCCTTTTTATTCTCAACCTTTCAATTATTAAAGAAATAAAAATTTAAATAACATTTTGACTGTTAAAGTTGGCTCTTGTATCTTAGTAATGCAAAAGAAAGAGAGGTCACGAAAACACAAAATGCAATTCGATTTTCTGCAGTCATATTTAAAGAAACGGCTTTAATTTAAATTCAAATTTTCATTATTTTCCTAACACTTTAAAATATTTATGCCAGTCGGTCTGTACTGAAGTATGACAGCTTCAAAGTTCGCATTTATACCTCTATAACATGCTTACAGCTAGGGTTGCCACGCCAAACCTAATAACCGGACATACACCCTAATTTGGCCGGACATTTGGGTAAAATTACCGAACATCCTAAAATTTTAAGGATATTTTGTCTCAGTTTTAATAGGTACGACAAAAAGGTTGTATTATATATGTTTATTCTTCTCTACTGTTGCTGTTCATCCAAAGGTTGTCTGGAAGAGATCGCTGTCAGCGATAAGACCGCCCATTGTTGCACTAGTCTGTAAATATCATATTTATTCCTGATTTTGTACTTTGTTGAGACAATAAAGAGTTCCCTATCTATCTATATATTTTAGAAGTTTTTTTTATTATTATCATAAATCTTACTAAATTTAAATGTATGCTCGGCGCTTGCTCGTTTGCGAAATGCAAAAAGTCTAACAAAAGCCGGACACTACATATTTTGGCTGGACACAACCAAAAAGCCTTCTTTTTTTTGAGGGGGGGAAATGCGAAAAAGTGCGTGAAAAGTGGAAGAAGTGCGTTTTTTTTGTGGGGCGGTATGTGGGACTCGAACCCACTAAAACCCCCGTGAGCCCTCGTCCGCCGTACCGGGGCGAGAAGGGGTCGCGACTGCAGTCCAGCCAACTCGCCCCCGACAGTCAAAAAGTGTGGTTTTATCCGGACGCCTGGCTACCTATTGCAATGCATTTGAGTATGTCACAGAGAAATAAGTGCAACTTAGCAGTTGTGAAACTTTAGAACAATCGGGCATTAAATATAAACACACTTAAAAGCGCATTATATAATATACACGTTTCATAAATACTCATTAGTTAAATTAAATCAATACTCAAAATATATAAAATGTTTAACGTGAAATCTCACGAGCGTAAACGAGAGCATTTTAAGGTCCGTATTACAGAACGATGCTCAGTCATCGATCGGTGCTCAAGCAGAGATTTCATTCATAAAGTGATCAATTAGTGAGTGAAATCTCTGCTTGAGCAGCGATCGATGACTGAGCATCGTTCTGTAATACGGACCTACGTATTGATTAAACTAATGTTAAGAACATGATTTTACCGGTTAAGTAAAACGCAATTGTCGATTTAAGAAATCAGTGTAATTCGCTTACAATAAAGCTTATTTTTCAATAGCTGCTCTTTTAAATTTATCTGTAATTAAAAATCATAATCAAAATTTTACATCTTAAAATTATTTTAATAGATTAATAAAATAGAAAACAACCAAACAAACCACTACCAGTAGGCAACGTGCCCAATATGCTGGCAGCATTGCCACGTTGATGGCAATGCTCAATCTATGGCCGAAGTAGAGGCCAGCATTTTGTCACGTGGGCCCATTCATTTTTTTTTTTTTTTTTTTTTTTTTTTACTTCAAACTTGTCTAGCATTTGACCACGCTCTCACCTGATGGGAAGTGACGATGCGATCGAAGATGTAGCATGCTAGCCAAGTAAATACCTATTCACTCTTCTCTTGAACACGCCCGGGTCATATTTCGCCGGAAACACAGACGCTGGCAGGGCATTCCATTCCTTAGCCGTTCTAATTAAGAAAGTTGAGTCGAATCGCTTGGTACGAATGGGTGGTATTTCGACCACGAAAGGATGGCGCTTAGCCGAGCGTCTAGTAGTCCGATAGTGGAATGGTGATGGGAGAATGAGATCATGCAGTTCTTGAGCGCATTCACCGTGGTGTATTCTGTAAAAGACCGACAGACTTGCCACCTTACGTCGATGTGCAAGGCTCAGGAGCCTTTTACCAACCAAAGTGTCGTCGTCAATGAGCCTTTTGGCACGCCGTTCAATCGAGTCCAGAGCCTCAAGCTGGTACTTGGCAGACCCGTCCCACAGGTGGCAGCAGTACTCCATACACGATCGGACTTGTGCTTGATACAGATTTAGAAGCTGTCCAGGTGTGAAGTACCGCCTTACCTTGGACAATATGCCGAGTTTTTTTGAAGCTACTTTGGCTTTGGACTCGATGTAGGATCCAAAGTTTAGGTTTGACGTGAGATCAACACCCAAAAGCTCAAGATGGTTTCCTAAACTTACAGATACACCACGGAATGAAGGAGCCAGATGGAGTGGGCTCTTTTTAGCAGTGAATAAACACGCCTGTGTTTTTGCAGCATTGAACCTAACCAAGTTAGCATCGCCCCAATCGGACACGGCTTTCAAAGCCAGGTTCATGCGCTCAACCATAGCCTCTCTCTCAATCCGGACGTCGTCACCACTGGCACGGGCACTGGATGTGTATCTTTCAACAACAGTACTATCATCTGCATACCCAAAGGTACCGGGCTTTAGCAGATCATTGATGTGGAGTAAAAATAGTGTTGCTGAAAGAACTGACCCCTGAGGTACACCAGCATTAATAGCTAATTGATCGGAGGAGCAGCCATCAAGAACTACTCTTAGCGATCGTTCCCTCAAAAAGTCTGATATCCAAGTGCACAGACCAACAGGTAGTCCGTAAGATGGAAGCTTATTCAGAAGTCCGTCATGCCAGACCCGATCAAATGCCTTAGAGACGTCTAGAGATACAGCAAGTGCCTCTCCATGCATCTCTAAGGCTTCGCTCAATATGTGAGTGGCATACGCGAGAAGATCCCCAGTGGACCGGTTTCGGCGAAATCCGTATTGCCGGTCACTGAGGAGATCATTGTCTTCAAGGTATGCCAAGAGCTTGTTGTTAATTATACGCTCCATACTCTTACAGAGAATGGAGGTAATTGAGATGGGTCGGTAGTTGGCAGGATCAGCACGACTGCCCTTCTTAGGTACAGGTTGTACGTTGGCTAGCTTCCAACTCATAGGGACTATTCCGGTGTCTAGAGAGAGGCAAAATAGGCGTGTTAGAATGGGAGACAACTCGGGTGCACAGCTCTTAAGTACAATTGCTGGTATACCATCGGGACCACTGGCTTTGTTCACGTCTAGACTGCGTAATGTTTTTAGTACTTCCTTCTGACGTATGCGTATTTCCGGCATGAAAACACCGCATTGTGGAAGGCAGGGAGGTACCTCATTAGCAGAATCTAGACGCGAAGCTTCTGCAAAGAGAGTGGCAAACAAGTTTGCTTTTTCTTTTGCAGTGTGAGCCAGCGATCCGTCTGGTTTCAATAATGGAGGCAGTGAGGATCGACAGAAGTTCGCTTCAACCGATTTGGCTAGGGACCAAAAAGCCTTACTACCAGCTGGGTAGGAAGCAAGTTTAGTCCCTATTCGACCAATATGATTGAAACGAGCCTTCCTTAATTCCTTCTTACAGGCCTTGGCGGCAACGTTAAAGGCTTTCTTCTTAGCTCGAGTGTCCGAGGCCTTGCGTTTTCGAGCGTCAGCCCATGCCAGATATGCCGCATGCTTCTGCGCTTCAGCGCGTGCACAGTCGGCTCCAAACCATGGGCTGGCTTTGCTGGTCACGGGCTTATCGGAAAATGGAATAAAATATTCCATAGCTCGACATATTACCTCAGTAACCGCATTCGCGCAGACCGTCGGATCTCCAGAAGAAAAACACGTTTGCCGCCAAGGATATGAAGCGAAGAAATGTCGCATCTCGTCCCAGTCTGCTAAGTTGTACCTCCAGACACGCCGATTGCTCTTAGGGCTTGGGTCAGGCGGGGAGTATACTGAAACGGACTTGACCAGACAGTGATCGGAGCTACCAATGGGTGAGGATACCGCCACAGAGTATCGGTCTGGTTCAGTCGTGAGCAGAAGGTCGAGGCAGTTAGCAGTGTGGCTATCAATGTCAGGCACTCGCGTTGGCTCTTTAACAATCTGCGTTAAATTGAGCGCCAAAGCGAGCTTACGCGTCTCTCTCCCAGCGTGGTCCGTGATCCGGTGTGGGACTAACCACTCCTGGTGGTGAGCATTAAAGTCCCCCAGAACAACAAGCTGAGCCGAAGGATAGCGTTGCTGAGCCACATCTGCCGTTTCACTGAGATACTCCATTAGAAGAGTTGTCTCCCGGTCACCGCTATGTGATCTGTACACACCAGCATAGAGAATTTTCTCAATGCCGGTGTCCACAAGCACCCAAATCACCGAAAAGTGGGGATGTTCAAGGTTTCGGAGACGCAAACAGCAAATGTCATCACGGACGTAAACGCAGATACCAGCGCGTGGAAGGAAGCGGTTTTCCAAGATGAATCCTGGATAGTCCAGATATGCCGTGTCTGATGGACATCCTATTTGCGTCTCAGTCAAGAAGAGCAAGTGCGGTTTGTTGGTCTCCAGATGATGATGGACCGCTTGCAGATTTGAGTGCAGCCCACGAATATTTGTGAGGTGCACTTTAAGAGTGAGGACGTGCATCTGCCGTTTAAACTTGCTCAATTTATTTGACTTTTTCATAATTGGGTGAGTTAGGTAGACAAGTAGGAAGTGGACGAGATATTGGGATGCTAACCCTCAGTAATAGAGAAGCTCCTACGCCAATGGAGAACTTGCGCGGAGACTGCGGGGACGCCCGAACCCCCCTGAAATTGCCCACAAGTTCCTCACTTCCAGTCGCCAACTGGCCCTGTGGACAACCTCAGGATTTTACACAAGCGGTGGGGCAGCCTTTCGTAGTTGGCTAGACTACTACTTGGGCCCCCTACAACTTGCGGTCGGCCAGCAGAGAGCACCGTGCTTCGGATCCCGCTACCCTCCGAAGCAAGGTCTCCGACGCGAAAGCATCTCCATCACCAATACCGGTCTGCATACCCAACACAACTGTCCACATCTACTCGTCAGAACGGCTTCATTAGACATCACGATGGAACACGACGAGTCGCTTGGCATCGTGGTTTTGTCTAATGGGTGGTAACTAAGCCGGCGGCTAAGGCCTTCCACCAGTTATTTGGTTGCTCTTTTGGCACCACCCAGGGGTCACGTGTAGGGAAACTAGGGTTAAAGCCTACGGACGCGAGCAAACATAAACCCCCAAAATTCATAAGTTACGTCACATGAATCTGAAAGAAAAATATTACCACTAAAATTTAAATTTCTGAATTTAAAAATGTGACGTCACACTAGGAGGAATCACAAATGGTCATATTTGAAGGGGTGAGAATAAAAAGGGTTTAACTGATTTATTTCACAAAATGTCTTATGGGTATCGTTGGATTCAGCGTAAAATTAACTACAATAATACATTCTCAAAATACCAAAACGAGGATTAAATCTCGACATTTTGAGTCTAAAAACGGATTATCTGTCACAGGAATACAGTTCGCTTAGCATAAAAACATTACTATATTTATTTTATTATATTATATTTTAATAGTAATTGTATGATTTAGTACTATATTTAGTATCTTAAAATAGAATTAATACATTTTCAAGCAACTGAAACTTACATAAACCTTTTCTATTACCTTATAAGCACTCTACATTAAAATGACGCCGTTGAAGTTTAAAGTCAATTTTCTCGAAACTATCAATATGACAGTTAAACCCTTTTTATTCTCAACACTTCATTTGTGATTTCCTCCCTTCCCCCTCCAAAGAAGGGGTCAAAAATGGAGGGGGGAATCACAAATATTAATATTAACTTAAAGCATTTATAAAAAACTTAGCTAAAACTAAAAACTAAACTAAACTAACTAAACTTTTATAAACTTAGCTGTGACAAGGATGGGATTAAAAATCATGAAATTCATGTGACGAAATTTACGGATAGCCTCCGTGTTGATATTAATCTATAACTTAATTCATAATTCAGAGAAACGGTTCTGTTCAAAAACCTGCCCTCTCCTGAATTTCGGTATTTCAAAGCTAAAAAATGTCGCATTTAAATGAAAGTCAAAAATATTTTCACAACGCATTATTGTCACGTCTAGTATTACAGATATCCATAGGGTACGGCGACCTCTTCGTAACGGGAGGGACAGCCTTGGTGTGGTGGTTGAGCAGGTCGGCTCATAACCCAAAAGCGGCGGCTTCTATTCCCCGGGCAGGACAAATATTTGTGCACAGAAAATTAACGCAAATACTTGTTCTGATTCTGGGTGTACAGTAATGTACATTCGATTAATAATAACGCCCAACGATCACATACATAGATCCTGGACCCTAACTAGGATTCCCTGTGTCTAGGGACCCAGGGACTACGTCCATGGTCCCACAACACCCAGATTGAATCAGTAGTAATAATCGATTCCATTGCAGTATTGTACACTAATTAGGTAAATAACAGGTTTTTCATAGGTTTTAGATTTATTTACTACAATCATTTCTTACTGTTTTTGCAATGTTGTATAATTATTGATTGTTTTGATCTTTTCTTGTTATATATTGATTTTTATTGTTAAATTTCTTGCCGTATTATTAGAGCAGCTTCCACTTGTATTTCTGTTAGTCCCTGTTACGCGCTTCGTGCTTTCTTTTATATGTATATTTTTTTATTAATTAAAGCGAATGTTTTGAATTAATGTTTTTTATTAACCCGTGTTTATTTATATAATAATATAATATGTGTGGACATTTCACACAACGCCATCTAGCCCCAAACTAAGCAAAGCTTGTACTATGGGAACTGTATAACTGATACAATACTTAAATACTTTTTGTTTGTAAATACATACATAGAATACAATATAACACCCAGACAGAGAACAAACACCTATGTTCATCACACAAATGTTTGTCCTGGGTGGGAATCGAACCCACAGTTCAGAAGGTAGGATTACTACCAACTGAGCTATTGGGCCAGTCTTTTATGTATAGTGCTATGGACATATGCTAGGTTCCTCTTCTAATGTGGTTTGTATTGTATTGTTTGTTCTGTTTGTATTGTAGTATTTTATGACTGACCTGATAGCTCAGTTGGTAGTAACCCTGCCTTCTCAGCAGTAGGTTGTGGGTTCGATTCCCACCCGGGACAAACATTTGTGTGATGAGCATAGGTGTTTGTTCTGTGTCTGGGTGTTGTATTGTATTCTATGTATGTATTTACAAACAAAAAGTATCTAAGTATTGTATCAGCTATCTGGTTCCCATAGTACAAGCTTTGCTTAGTTTAGAGCTAGATAGCGCTGTGTGAATTTCCACATTTATTAATTGTTGTATAATAATGGCCGTCCTGGTGGGAATCGAACACACAACCCACAGTTCGGAAGGCATGGTCACCAATTCAGCTATCAGGCCATTCGGTCTACCCGAAGTATTTAATTTTATCGTGTTGCGTATTACTATATATATTATTACTAGTTGCGCCCCGCGGTTGCATCCCACGGGAGCATTTCACTTTTCCGGGATTAGAATAGAATAGTATTTATTAGCCATATTATATTTATATTTGCACGTTACACAAGGCAGGCCAGATTACATTTCAACTTATAATAATAATGATTATACATACATTGAATGGAATTGAATATAAATTTAATAAATAGTAGTAGATTAAATGTAGCCTAACAGCCTCATTAATAAACGGGTATTAGTCTCGGATTAGTTACTTCAGCTTTTGTCCTTTTTTTACTACTGGAATATTTAGCTGGATCGAAAGAGACAAAAGATAGTGTAACTAGTCTAAAGCTAGGCTGATACAGCTTTATTAATAAACACGAACTAGCTTTAGATTAGGCTGTATATGTTTATCCAGTGTAAGCTATCTTGGTACCGAATTTCATCCAAATCCATTCAGCCGTTTGAGCGTGAAGGCGTAACAAACATACACACTTTCGCCTTTATAATTATTATTATTATTATAATTCTTTATTGCACTAAAAAACAGTACAAACGGAGGACTTAATGCTAAAGCATTTTCTACCAGTCATCCACTCGTAGTTTGAGAAAGAGGGATGTAGGCGTGCATCAAAATTTGTATGAGTAGTATTTGTAAAAGAAAAAATAAAATAAAAATATTAAACAAAGTGATTATATACATAAAAAGAATAAATACATAAAATATCATACACATATAATAAATAAATAAATAGTGACAAATCGTTAAACCAGGTTAGGAAGGGTTATTATAATAGTGCTCCCGAACTAACTTTTTAAACACCTCTTTAGAAGTGACTTTTCTTATTTTAGGTGGTAGTTGATTCCAGAGACGTACTGCCGCAACCCCAAATGAGTTGTCGCGAAAAGGAGTGGTGTGCTTAGGCATAGCAAGAAGTCGAGAGTCAGTAGACCTTAGATTGAGATTGTGGGTATCCTCTTGTAACTTAAAGAGGCTTTTTAAATATATATAATAATATTAGTGAGACAGCTTTGCATTGACCTACCGAATAGGCGAGTACTGTCTTTCTACAGTTATTGTAGGTCCAATGTCGACTTAGCCCTTTTAGAGTCATCTTTCTAGTCATTGTTAGTAATATCATGCAGTAAAATAAAAAAGGTATAATCAAAACACTAATTAATATTTGTAATTACTTTATTACAAAATTCATTTTCTAAAATTAGTTCTCGTTCATTGGACACAAAAACGAACTGAAAGGTGAAATATTACATTATACTTTATAAATAAAACGTTAAGGTCTGAAATTGTTATCATCTCAAATGTTTTGTTCCATTTTCATTGACACCCTCTGTGGTTGAGCAAGATGGCTCATAACCCGGAGGCAGTGGGTTCGATTTCCGCGACAGGACAAGTATTAGTGAACAGAGAAAAAAAGCGCATATACTTGTTCTGAATCTGGGTGTTGTGGGAGCATGGTCCTTGTAGTTCCTGGGTCCCTAGACACAGGGAATCCTAGTTAGGGTCCAGGATCTATGTATGTGATCGTTGGGCGTTATTATTATTATAAAAAAATATATCTTTCACTAGACGTAAATAAATAAAAAAGTGCAGATCTTTTTTTTCTTACTCAATATAAATAAGCGTTTATTTACAATAAAAAATATTAAAATAATAAGCTTAATAATAAATAAATAAAATCGAATATTATGGCATTTTTGATACATTTTTAATAATCCAACGCTTAACATCATGCGAACGACTAGCTCGTCACAAAATTAGATCTAAAGCGGCCGTTGATCTGTAAGTTAATAATTGTTTCTTAATTTAAAACCAGGCTGATCACGAAACTTTGATTGCAATGTAACAGGAGAAATTTCCATACTAACTATGCACATAAACTGCGTATTCAAACTGTCAAATCCATACAAATTTGTGTTTCTATTGGTTGCAATCGAGTTACGTGATCGTCCAGCAGATCTTTTAAAACTAATTCTATTTTGTCATGATTTTTCACATCATACATTTATATATAGGACCAGTTATAAACTCTATGCGCAGCGGACAGTACCGTAATTTACCCTGTGGCGGCATTTAAATTTATTACAGTGGCAACACCGGTAACTGTCATCGCTCCCCCACCCATCTGGCTATAAAAAAGGAGCGCTCGGTGTACTACGGATCATTCTTGCTCCGGACACGGCCCGCAGCGCATGCTGAAGGCCTATAGTTATATAGGTTGTAACCTACGCACAGCCCGACTGCCTATATATACTTGTCCAGCAAGATTATATTCTTTTAAATAAAACCTGAAGAATAAAGCAGTGACTGCAATAATAAATTATTTTAAAAGAATCCAACCGACTTCGATCCCACCGCATTAGTTTATCACAAAAATGAGAACATCATCAATGTAGGTGAAGTCGAAACACATTAAGGATAACTCAGAAACTAACAATCAGATCTTGATCAAATTGAAATAGGATCATATGGAATCACGAGATTCAATAAAAAAAAAATCATCAAAATCGTTTCACTCAATCGAAATTTTTGAGATTATTTATGAGATAAAATGTGTTTTTATGTTATTTCAAAAATTTCGATTACTAATTGAGAACTTCCTCCTTTTTTGAAGTCGGTTGAATTTGAAGTAATTTTAGTTAAATTTACGACATGACGGCATCACAGAAAATAATAATCTCATCCGTGGAGAATAATAATAAGAATATAATAATCTCGTAACACTTCTGTGGCAAATATTATTATGTATATGTAGACAGGAACGTGTTGTGGGTAGGTTGCAACCTATATAACTATAGGCCTTCAGCATGTCCACACCGCGCCGTGTCTGGAACAAGAATGATCCGTAGCACACCAATCGATCCCTTTATATAGCCAGACAGGTAGGGGCGCCATGACAGTTGCCGGTGCTGCCACTGTAATAAATTTAATGCCACCACAGGGTAAATTACGGTGCTCAATCGCTGTGCATAGAGTTTATAACTGGACGTAGCCGCTGTCATATAAGTTTTTTTTTTTCGTTTTGAATCCACACTTTTGTGTATTTAGCCAGTGTCAAGTAATTGATAATTTCTCAGTATAATGTGTCAAGTCACAGTCCAAGTCATCTAGTTAAGTCATAGTCTAGTGAAGTCATACTCCTAGTAAAGTGGTGGCAACTTTACTTGAAGCATCTATGGAGCTTTGGAAACAACACGAAAATAAACGTTTCACCATTATTATACCACTTTCCCACACTCACGCCTGTAATCCAGTACTTAACGAATAAAATGCCACCAATTTTATGCACTAACACTGAAAATAACACAAGTTTTGGAAAATAATACAATGCGGTGACGCGATCTTTTTCATTTTCCCGCCAAAACTCTATGTATAAGTTGTAATTCAAATTTTCAAGTTGTAATACATAGGTTTGTCGTCCAGTATGTTGATATCTGTTAGCTTCGGCTCGCAAGCGGGCCAGACCGGCTGCATCTCCATATCGCCCGCGCTCGCTTCTTGCGGTGGTAGCGAGCCCTGAAATAATAACAATATTTATAACGCCCAACGATCACATACATAGATCCTGGACCCTAACTAGTATTCCCTGTGTCTAGGGACCCAGGAACTACGAGGACCATGCTCCCACAACACCCAGACTCAGAACAAGTATTTGAGCCTTTTCTTTCCATAATAACATGTATCGACATCTCACACAGCGCCATTTAGCCCCAAACTAAGCAAAGCTTGTACTATGGGAACCGGATAACTGATACAATACTTAGATACTTTTTGTTTGTAAATACATACATAGAATACAATATAACACCCAGACACAGAACAAACATCGATGTTCATCACACAAATGTTTGTCCTGAGTGGGAATCGAACCCACAACCTACAGCTCAGAAGGCAGGGTTACTCAACAGAACTTTCAGTGTTACTCAACAGGAACAGTGTTACTCAACAGGAACAGTGTTACTCAACAGGAAAAGTGTTACTCAACAGGAACACAGTGTTACTCAACAGGAACACGGTGTTACTCAAGAGGAACAGTGTTACTCAACAGGAACAGTGTTACTCAACAGGAACACAGTGTTACTCAACAGGAACACAGTGTTACTCAAGAGGAACAGTGTTACTCAACAGGAAAAGTGTTACTCAACAGGAACACAGTGTTACTCAACAGGAACACAGTGTTACTCAAGAGGAACAGTGTTACTCAACAGGAACAGTGTTACTCAACAGAACTTTCAGTGTTACTCAACAGGAACACAGTGTTACTAAACTTTATGTGGGTCCCGACTCAGCATGCAATTAAGGTCGTAGCCATATTCAGTAGATGAATATGGGTTCAGAAGATGAACCGACCTGCCTGCCGCTACGTTTCCCCCGACTCCGCTTGGGCCAGGGCTTCTTAAGATGGACATACGTCACGTGGGCTCGCTTCTCGCTCGCGTGCTTGAACCCCTTCCCGCACATTTCGCATTTGAACGGCTTCAGGCCCGTGTGTATCTGTTAAACGAAAATAACGTTAAACGGTTTCGCAAAGTGACGTCATTTTTAAATGGCTCATGGAGGTATATATAAATAAATATATATCTGTGGACATCTCACACAACGCCATCTAGCCCCAAACTAAGCAAAGCTTGTACTATGGGAACCGGATAACTGATACAATACTTAGATACTTTTTGTTTGTAAATACATACATAGAATACAATATAACACCCAGACACAGAACAAACATCCACGTTCATCACACAAATGTTTGTCCCGGGTGGGAATCGAACCCACAACCTGCAGTTCAGAAGGCAGGTATACTACCAACTGAGCTAACGGGCCAGTCAGTATGGATGTTTGATGTGGTATGGAGTTTTGAATGTGAATGAATTATATTAAAGATATAAGTGTATATAAGTGCTATAAACCACACGACTGAAGTGAATCTTCTATACGAAACGTTTCTCTTTCTCTCTCTCTCTAGTCTCTCTATTTTTTTTTTTTTTTTAAGTTTTGGCTCCACAATTTTGTGTATTTAGCCAGTGTCAAGTAATTGATAATTTATCAAGTTAATGATATTTCACACAAATATGTGTCAAGTCACAGTCGAAGTCATCAAGTCAAGTCATAGTCTAGTCAAAGTCATACTCCTAGTAAAGTGGTGGCAACTTTACTTGAAGCTTCTATGGAGTTTTGGAAACAACACGAAAAGAAACGTTTCGCCATCATTATACCATTTCCCACACTCACGCCTGTAATCCAGCACTTAACGAATAGAATGCCACCAATTTCATGCACTAACACTGAAAATAACACAAGTTTTGGAAAATAATACAATGGGGTGACGCGATCTTTTTCGTTTCCCGCCAAAACTCCCCTCTCTATTTCTATGTTCAGTAGTTCGCCTCGGCCGATCAATTTCCGTGACGCTCTCGTCACGTGTTCACCAGCTTACAACCCAAGTCAAGCGTGCGTAAAGAAGCTTTACTTCCAAACCGAAAAGTAAAATAAATGTTGCAATAGCAAAGCAGTTCGAGGCAAATATTTGCTTTTTTAGAGAAGCTACGAGCAGGACTTTGACCGAGTAATCGAGTACCGAGTACACTGGTTTGTCAAACCGAGTACTCGGCCGAGTTAGCCGAGCCGAGTAGTTTGGCTTTAAATATTAGTAACCAGAAAATAAAAGAAAACGAGTGTGCTTTAGACCACACGACTGAAGTATAACTTCTTTAGTGTAACTTCGTTTTTGCTTTGTTTAATGTTAATGTCGCCATCTTGACAATTTGTAAATTGTCATTTTACCGGGCATAATAACATAATAATACAAACATAATGTAATTTTTAACTTTGTTATGTTGACCATGGAGATCTATGCAAACCAACAGCTTTCAACTTCCGTTTGTCTCGCCAGCTCACTCCTCAAGTCAAGAGTGCGTAAAAAGTTTTACTTCAACTTACTCACAAGCATATGCCGCTGCCGGTTGCTGTGCGTAATCTACGACGTCAAAAAACAGACGTTAACAAAACCAACGTCAAACAAACTCACAAACATATGGCACTGTTGGTTGCTGTGCGTAAACTATGACGTCTAAAACAGATGTCACCAAAACCAACTCAAACGTTGTCACTCACAAACATATGTCGCTGCCGGCTGCTATGCGTAAACTATGACGTCAAAAACAGACGTCTCCAAAACCAACTCAAACGTTGTCACTCACAAACATTATGGCACTGCCGGTTGCTATGCGTAAACTATGACGTCAAAAAACAGACGTCACCAAAACTGACGTCAAACAACTCACAAACATATGCCGCTGCCGGTTGCTGTGCGTCGAGAAGTGCTTCCCGCAGACGTTGCAGACGTAGCTCGCCTTCACTAGCGCGTGCACCCGGCGATGCGCGACCAAGCGTTGCTTCATGCGGAACGACTTCCCGCACTCGCCGCATTTGAAGGGCCTCTCTCCCGTGTGGACCCACGTGTGGTCCTTCAGGAGGGCGTAGCTCTGTGGACGATGATAAGTACATTTTCTTAAACATGCGCGGGAAATATTATCATTTTTTTTTTTATTTAAGATTTGGCTCCACACCCTTGTGTATCCAGCCAGTGTCAAGTTATTGATAATTTATCAAGTTATCGATATTTCACTCAAATATGTGTCAAGTCACAGTCGAAGTCATCAAGTCAAGTCATAGTCAAGTCATAGTCTAGTCAAAGTCATACTCCTAGTAAAGTGGTGGCAACTTTACTAGAAGCTTCTATGGAGTTTTGGAAACAACACGAAAAGAAACGTTTCACCATCATTATACCATTTTCCCACACTCACGCCTGTAATCCAGCACTTAACGAATAAAATGCCACCAATTTTATGCACTAACACTGAAAATAACATAAGTTTTGGAAAATAATACAATGCGGCGATGCGATCTTTTTCGTTTTCCGGCCAAAACTCAATATTATCATTACTTTTGAATAAAGAGCACTCGACGTATCATATTTACGTAGACTGAAATACCAAAATCACTTCCCGGCGCATACTTTGAATTTGGAACGAAGAGCGCACCGGCAATGTTGTATGAAACGGTGTGCTGGACTTTTGGCGGGAATGCGAAAAAGATTGCGTCACCGCATTGTATTATTTTCCAAAACTTGTGTTATTTTCAGTGTTAGTACATAAAATTGGTGGCATTTTATTCGTTAAGTGCTGGATTACAGGCATGAGTGTGGGAAAATGGTGTAATGATGGTGAAACGTTTCTTTTCGTGTTATTTCCAAAACTCCATAGAAGCTTCAAGTAAAGTTGCCACCACTTTACTAGGAGTATGACTTTGACTAGACTATGACTTGACTTGATGACTTCGACTATGACTTGACACATATTTGCGTGAAATATCATTAAGTTGATAAATTATCAATTACTTGACACTGGCTATATACACAAAAGTGTGGAGCCAAAACATAAAAAAAGTCAATTTATTCGACTGACCCGATGCTCAGTTGGTAGTAACCCTGCCTACTGAACTGTAGATTTTAGATTCAGGTATGTCTGGGTGTTATATTGTATTCTATGTATGTATTTACAAACAAAAAGTATCTAAGTATTGTATCAGTTATCTGGTTCCCATAGTACAAGCTTTGCTTAGTTTGGGGCTAGATGGCGCTGTGTGAAATGTCCACACATTATTATTATATTATTATGATTAATTTAATTAAAACGTGTATAAGGTTTTTCAAATAATTGTGTGTGAATTAAAAAAATCTTTAATTACAAATGAAATGCATTAAAATATAATTAAAGATAACATAAGAAAGATTGGGTTAATACAACGAATTTAAAAAACGGGAGTTATTTGTTTGAATTTGTTATTAACATTACCTTTTTCTTTTTTGGAGTCAGTTGAAAATAGTTTGATAGGTAATTCAATTTCAATTCAATACAATACAAAGTCTAACAAATTTTGATGAATCACATCACACTAATATTATAAAGGCGAGATTTTGTATGTGTATGTTTGTTACCTCTTCACGCTCAAACGGCTGAATGGATTTGGATGAAATTCGGTACCAAGATAGCTTATACACTGGATTAACATATAGGCTACATTTTATCCCGGAAAAGTGAAATGTTCCCGTGGGTTGAGCAAATAATTAAAATACTTTTTATATACAGGGAGTAACAAAAACCCTGTTAAATAAATGAAGTATGTGTACAGATCATTACAAGTAGTCATATAAAAATGTCTAACAATACCTAAGTTATACGTATCTGAAGTTACACGCAGTATCTAAACACAAAAAAATAATACAATTTCCCAAAAATGTTTATGACACAAGCCGTGCCTATTTTTAAATAGCTAAGTAACTAAGGGAAGAGCAAACGCGGAACCGACAAACGGGAGCCGCCTTTGTCGGCTCTTTTGTAGGATGCCGCTCCTGCAGCTGTGCCTACGGGGAAATGGGGTGCGCGGGCGGCGTGGCATCACTCGGCATAGGTGCGGCGCGGCCCGCGGCTTAAACTCAGTCGCACGTGCTCTCTCATGCAATTTAGTCGTTTCCAGTTTGATCGTCGCGAATTTAGTGTCGAGTGTGATGTCGTATTCTAACGACGAATACTACAATATGTTAATGTGCCTTGGTAGAAGCATTTGTGTGATGTGTTTTTGAAAGCTCTTTTAAGAGCTAAAAATGATGTACCTATCTTGTTTCTTAACAATACAAAATCACACGTGAATTCGATTGTTTAGCCTTTGCTTGACGTAAAATGATTAGAATATGTCAGTGCGGCAGAACGGCGCGCAGCACTTGTGTGCTTACCACTATTGGTCAAAGAGACCTTTTACGTCATTAAGTTACGGTCTCGCAATCCTACAACGTTGTGGTATGTGGTATAGGGCACATAAACGTATGGAAAACGCATAAGAAGTAATCTGTGGAATGGCATCTAGTTCCGTCGCAGTAGGTATGCGCGGTGAATAGACTTAGCGTAGCATGGCGGGCGGTGCGGGGTGCGGACAACAGGCAGCAGGCTGCGTCGGTGGTGCAAGTACCTATGTTGTCAATATCTGAGGTCGTAAACATTTTTAGTGACGGCATAAAAGGTATTAATAAAAAGCACACGTAAGTTTTGTATGTCTCGTATTTAAATAGAACTAGTATTACTACAACCTTGAGTTGACACTGGATACGCAGCTCGCGGATATAACAGGGTTTTTGTTACTCCCTGTATACTAGTTGCGCAACTAGTATATTCTTAATTAATTAATTTAGACATTTTATTCTATTGATTACCTACCAAATCAATCAATTACTTATACAAGGTGGAATTTAATTCACTCTTTTCCTTAAATGTATGTACTCAGACTATGCTATAGAATATACGTACAAGGTCCAATTTAAAAAAATAGGTTTTATTTAGTATTTAGTGCCTCCTAAAATAACTGCATGACAGCCGAAATGTCTATGTAACGGTACACACAGCGCGGGCACCAGCTGAGTGCTTTGTAAATGTTTCGTAGGCAATAAAACACCTGCTTTGTTCAATGTCGCAAGGCCTTTCTTTAGAATTTAAATTTGATAATACCTAGATTTTAGTTTTATTTCATAAGTACTTTTTTTATTTAGTTATATGGAAGCGTTCTATAGGATGAACTGACTACACGCATTAAAGGAAATGAACGAATGTAGATATAAATTCCATCGTGTATAGATTAGTTTAGAATTTAGATAAATAAATAATGGTTTACCTGAAAGATTCGTCCGCACAGCTCGCACATGCAGGGAGACTTCATTGAAGGGTACTTGGTTCGATTCTTGTCGGGGTGCATCCGCCGGAAGTGGCCGTGGTAGGCGCGCGAGTCTTCCAGCTGGAGCCCGCACTGGAATGGGCAAGTGCATTCATTATGTGCTCCCATAGCTCAGTTGGTAGACTTCTGAACTGTAGGTTGTGGGTACGATCCCCGCCCAGAACAAACATTTGTGTGATGTATTAGATTTTTGTCTGGGTGTTATATTGTATTCTATGTTTGTATTTACAAACAAAAGTATCCAAGTATTGTATCATTTATCTGGTTCCCATAGTACAATGTTTGCTTAGTTTGGGACTAGATGGCGCTGTGTGAAATGTACACAAATATTTATTATCATACGTACAGAGTAAAAGTGAAAATATTAAGATTACTAGACTGTGATTAGATCATTGTCTCATTTGCCCAGTCATTTCATTAGCTACAGTTCCCATCAAACTGGAACGTCTTCTTAATTCGTTGAACAAAGCCTCCCGCACAAAGCGCCCCTTTGGACGCTTATCATATACTAGCTTCTGCCCGCGGCTTCACCCGCGTGGCCTATAGGAAAAGAAGAAATTTTTTCATAGATAATTCAACTACCCATTTCCAAATCAACACCCTAGAATTTCAAAAAACCCTTTCTCAGTGGATACCTACACTTTACAAAAAACACACCCTCCAAATTTCAAGTCTCTAGGACCAGCGGTTTAGGCTGTGCGTTGATATATAAGTCAGTCAGTCAGTCAGTCAGGACTTTGAATTTTATATTATTTATTATTATTTTATTTGAAAACGCTGATGCCCATTCCTTGGTTATCCCTTTAGCCAGCTCTTACAGCATCCACGGGAAAACATGGGGTGGTAATACTCTTGACTATTCGACCAGAGTATTCGCAGTTCCTGGGTCCGTAGACACAGGGAACTTAGGGTCCAGGATCTATGGGTGTGATCGTTGGGCGTTATTATTATTATTGCAAGTATGATATGCGTTATGAAGGTTCGCAACTAAGTGGACTAAGGGAAAAAAGAGAAAGAAAAAAAAGAACAAGTACGAGCGAGATCATTGATGAGCTCAAAGGAGCGTGTCAATTATCCCGCTCGTATGAATAAAATAGTAATAAGGGTATTTTAATTAAATTGTAAATTGAAGGGGTGAGAACAAAAATGATTTAACTGTCAAATTGATAGTTTCGAGAAAATTGACTTTAAACTTCAACGACTTCGTTTTAATCTAGAGTGATAATAAGGTAATAGAAAAGGTTTATGTAAGTTTCAGTACCTTGAAAATGTATTAATTCTATTTTTAAATACAAAATATATTACTAATTCATACAATTACTGAAAAAATATAATATAATAAAATAATTACAATAATGTTTTTATGCTAAGCGAACTGTATTCCTGTGATACATAAACCGTTTTTAGACTCAAAATCTCGAGAAGCCTCAATTCATAAGCCTCATTTCGGTATTTTGAGAATGTATTATTGAAGATAATTTTACGCTGAATCCCACGATACCCATAAGTCATTTTGTGAAAAAAAATCAGTTAAATCCTTTTTGATCTCATCCCTTCAATTGTCAAGATGTCGACATTAACATTAAACAAAGCAAAACAACTCATAAGACTTCACTTCTTCTTGCGGCGGCGTCGTGTGTCGGGTCGGCCTCTTCCCTCAAACATGGTCGAGGAAGACGATGGATGGAACATGCGTCAAGCTCGTGAACGGGTGCTGCTTGCGGAAGCTGGTTTGCTCGGTGGTGTACGCACAATTAAAAATTAGAAATAAGAACTTAAATGCTTATGTTTATGTATCTTTTTGTTATTGGCTGTATTATCCTTCCTTATATATAAGTTCATGTTAATAATAGGCTTAATTTTTAAATTTTATTAAATAACAAAAAGCACGGACCCGGGTGTCTGTGGAAATGCAGATTAATAAAAAAAAAATGTTCAAAACTGACCTGTTCGCAAGGTATAGGCCCTTCAGCCTTCCGCAACTGACTGGGGTACACTCTTCTGGAATCGTCATTGTCATCCGGATCATCGTCTTTTTTTGTCTTCTCTCTAGAATTAAAACACCTGTTTTTAATCTATGACAGAACGCATTTAAACGCCCCTGTGGTTTGGTGGTTGAGCAGGTCGGCTCATAACCCGTAGGCGGTAAGTTCGATTCTCGCGGCAGGAGCTGATACAGGTCAATCACTATTTGTAGAAGCTGGCAGTATTATTTTGACATTACGATCTGTCATGTGACATGGAAGGGAAAGACGGGACAAAAACTGTAGATAAGCGGGACGTGGAAGGGAAGGAGGGGACAAAATACTGCAGATAAGCGGGACGTGGAAGGGAAGGAGGGGACAAAATACTGTAGATAAGCGGGACGTGGAAGGGAAGGAGGGGACAAAATACTGTAGATAAGCGGGACGTGGAAGGGAAGGAGGGGACAAAAAATCATGAAATTCATGTGACTTTTTTATGTTAGTGAATAATGTGACGAGCTAGTCGTTCGCCTGATGTTGAGCGACACAGCTGCCAATATCAGTTACAGTGCCACTCGGAAAGTATATAGTTTCGCGTGACACTGCACTGCACACATCATCCTGAGACATCAGCACAGTCTGGTAATAAGATTACTCGACTGTGAGATTAGGACATTGTCTCAATTGCCCAGTAATTTCACTAGCTACAGTGAAGTGAATACCCTTCAAACCGGAACACAGCAGTGCTTGCGCACTACTGCCTGGCGGCAGAATAACTGGCAAAGCGGTGGTACCTACCTAGACGAACTTTGCAGAAAAGTCCTACCACCTGTGAAGTGACACTCACGAAATTTTCTTTCATCTGTCCGGATGCATGTCGGACTCGCGTGCAAGTCTTATTTTTCACATAATCTAAACGAAACTTTGTATACAGATAGGTTCTAAAAATTCATAGAGCAAATACTTTATTTTTAGTAATGTAATTATAAACTTTGTAACGGGTTTGCTATGTAATATTTGACAATAAGCACATTGTAATTTTATATGCTCACCAAATAACTTAACTTTAAGTACCTAATATAATTTTGACTTGTAAAAGTGCTAATAATAGCCTATTTGCAATAAATTTTTGACTTTAACTTTGACAAAAATCGTGAAATTTGTGTGACGTAAGTTATGGATGGCCCCTGATCATGATGACCATAAATGTAATGATAATGATAAAGATGCAGATCCATCACCGATCCCTAATCTCCCTGGTCCTATGATAATTACTACGATAAATGTAATGATAAGGATACAGATGCAGATCCATCACCGATCCCTAATATCCCTGGTTCTATGATGATTACTATGATAAATGTTATGATAAAGATGCAGATCCCTCACCGACCCCTAATCTCTCTGGTCCTATGATAATTACTATGATAAATGTAATGATAATCATAAAGATGCAGATCTCTCACCGATCCCTAATCGCCCTGGTCCTATGATAATTATTATGATAAATGTAATTATAATGATAAAGATGCAGATCCCTCACTGATCCCTAATCTCCCTGTACCAATGATAATTACTATGATAAATGAAATGATAATGATAAAGATGCAGATCCCTCACCTATCCCTAATCTTTCTGGTCCTATGATAATTACTATGATAAATGTAATGATAATCATAAAGATTCAGATCTCTCACCGATCCCTAATCTCCCTGGTCCTATGATAATTACTATGATAAATTGTGATACTTACATAATGACCAAACAAGTGCAAGCTCTAATTGCGCAGGTGAACCGGCATTCACGTGCACCGAATCGTTCAAACAAGAAAACGCGCGGTCGTTCTAGCTCCACACGATCACAGTCGAACTATAGAAAATTTCCTGTGTGCTGGTATCATAGTAAGTTCGGCAATGAAGCAAGTAAGTGCGTAAAACCATGCGACTACCATGCGGGAAACGCGAACAGCAGTCGGTAATGGCGACGACCGATTGCCAAACTTCCGGTCGCCTATTTGTCACGGACGGCGCTACGAAGATGCAGTTTCTCATCGATACTGGCAGTGACGTATGTGTCTTCCCCCGATCGGCACTCAAGGAACGTCGTGAGAAAACAAATTATGAGCTGTGTGCGGCAAACGGTACACCCATTTCTACTTACGGCTACGCTCATTTAGTGCTGAACCTAGGCTTGCGCCGTGACTTCACTTGGCGATTCATCGTAGCGGACGTTACAAAGGCCATAATAGGTGTAGATTTTTTATCATTTTACAACCTCATCGTGGATTGTCGAAATCAACGTTTAATCGACAACACTACAAGCCTTACGTCCCCAGCTTCACCTGCACAGTCAACTGGGAACATTTCATCGGTAAAAGTTATTTCTGGAAATTCCGTATATCACAACATACTAAGCGAATACCCTGAAATTACTCGACCTTCCGGTGTCCACCGTGTTCCGAAGCATAATACCATGCATCATATACAGACTACTTCAGGACCGCCAATTAGCAGCACACCACGAAGACTAGCACCGGATAAATTAAAAATCGCAAAAGACGAATTTGCAGATATGTTGAGGAACGGAACAGCCAGACCTTCAAAGTCACCATGGTCATCACCACTTCATCTTGCGCCTAAAAAAGATAACGGCTGGCGTCCATGCGGTGACTACAGAATGCTCAACGCTAGAACTGTACCAGACAGCTATCCCATTCGACACATACATGACTTTGCACATTGTCTCTCCGGCTGTCAAGTATACTCGGTTATCGATCTCGTAAAAGCTTATAATCAAATTCCTGTCTGCCCTGAGGATATTCCGAAGACCGCAATCACGACGCCGTTTGGTTTATACGAATTCCCGTTCATGACGTTCGGACTACGTAATGCCGGCCAAACGTTTCAACGATTTGTGGACGAGATGCTTAGGGGCCTCGAGGAGTTCTGCTTCCCGTTTCTGGACGATTTTTTGATCTTCTCACCTGATCAAGAATCACACAAGAAGCACCTTCATCTGCTCTTCAACAAACTAAAGGAATACGGCATGGTTATCAACACGAACAAGTGCATATTCGGTGTATCAGAGGTAACGTTTTTAGGACACAGCATCTCAGCAGCTGGGACTAAACCATTACCATCGAAGGTAGAAGCGGTTGCGAATTACCCACCACCGAAAACCGTCAGAGAACTGCGAAGATTCCTAGGAATGGTGAACTTTTACAGAAGGTTTATTCCTGATGCAGTGCGGCATCAAGCGCCTCTGAATGCACTGCTCACAGGATCAGTTAAAGGTTCACATCCCGTGCATTTATCAGAAGAAGCTACTAAAGCATTCATCACCTGCAAGGAAAGTCTCTGCCAAGCAGCACTACTCGCTCATCCAGACTGCCAAGCGAAGCTCGCTATAGTCACCGATGCTTCAGACACAGCAATGGGCGCAGCTTTACAACAGCATAGAGACGGCCTGTGGGAACCTTTAGCATTTTTCTCTCGAAAACTTTCGCCATGTCAACAGAAATACTCGCCTTACGACAGGGAACTTCTCGCCATCTACGAAGCAATAAAATACTTTCGTCACATGGTGGAGGCGAGAGATTTCATTATTTACACTGACCATAAGCCCATAACTTTCGCATTTCATTCACGAAAAGAAAAGTGCTCACCAAGACAGTTCAGACATCTGGATTTTATTTCACAGTTTTCCACAGATATCAGGCATATTTCAGGAAAGGATAACGTTGTGGCTGACAGTTTATCACGCATCGAAGAGATTACTCAGCCCATCGATCTATCCAAGCTTGCTCAAGCACAAAGCACAGATCCTGAACTAGAACAACTTTTGGATAGCGATACTTCTCTGCGCTTGACAAAAATCAAACTGCCTGGATCTCACACAGAAATCTATTGTGACAAGAGCAGCAATTTGGCCAGACCTTATGTGACCAAAGACATGCGACGGCAAGTGTTCGAAAACTTGCATTCTTTTAGCCACCCTGGCACAAATGCGACGACGAAACTAATATCGGAACGCTATGTATGGCCTAGTATGCGAAAAGATTGTAGAGAGTGGACTCGTTCCTGCCTAGCATGCCAACGATCAAAAATAACACGTCATGTCTCATCTCCGTTAGCATCATTCAGCTTACCTCGAGCCAGATTCATGAAAATCCACATAGATTTGATCGGACCTTTACCTCTCTCACAAGGGTATCGTTACTGTCTCACATGTGTAGATCGCTTCACACGATGGCCCGAGGCTATACCATTACAGGAGATAACAGCTGAAACAGTGGCAAAAGCTTTAGTTCACGGATGGATATCCAGATTCGGCTGCCCTGAAGATATCGTCACTGATCGTGGTCGACAGTTTGAATCAGAACTTTTTAAGCATCTGTCCCACATCATCGGATTTCAACGCAGACGAACTACAGCCTACCATCCAGCATGCAATGGACTCGTCGAAAGATTCCACAGACAGCTTAAAGCCGCCATTACATGTCATGCGACGAGCAGCTGGCTTGAAACACTTCCACTTGTACTACTGGGAATCCGGGCGGCATTTAAGGAAGACTTACAAGCGACTCCAGCTGAGCTCGTATATGGAGAGACACTACGACTTCCAGGTGACATTTTTTGTCAATCGGCTGATGGCACAGAGGACTTGACAGTATACACTGAAAGACTGCGCACATTCGCCAAAAATTTGTTGCCATTACCAACTTCTCACCATGGGAATAACCGCTCCATATTCATTTTCAAAGATTTAGCAACAGCATCCCACGTCTTTCTAAGAGATGACACCTCGCACCCATCTTTTCAAGCAGCTTATACAGGCCCACATGAGGTGATAAAACGAGGGGATAAAGTTTTCAAGCTCCGCATAAAAGGCAAAGAAGTCACTGTATCAGTCGACCGCATTAAACCTGCCTACATACTTCGTGAGTTGGACCATTCTCCCGCCGTGGCAGCACCTGAGACCCGAGACGCTCCAGTGACCACCACTCGATCAGGACGAACAGTGCGTTTTCCAGAATATTATCGCCCGTAGGACGGTCTCTGGAGGGGGGTGATGTGGTGTGCTAGCCCACGAAAAAGTTTACATACCAGTTTAATAGAGAACTTTTCCAGCTAGTTGCTAGGGGCAACGAATGTTGTTGATATAGACTTGACATGAGAGAAAATTTTATTTTCCGCATTTTGGTTTTTGTAAATATCTTTTTAATTAATATATCTTATACAAAGTCAATCGGCATATCATTAATTCAGCAAACCTATGGACCTCCTTCTATTACAACAAAAGTGTATCGAACTTCGCTTTAAATGTAATGATAATCATAAAGATGCAGATCTCTCACCGATCCCTAATCTCCCTGGTCCTATGATAATTACTATGATAAATGTAATGATAATCATAAAGATGCAGATCCTTCACGATCCCTAATCTCCCTGGTCCTATGATAATTACTATGATAAATGTAATGATAATCATAAAGATGCAGATGCCTCACCTATTCTTAATCTCTCTGGTCCTATGATAATTACTATGATAAATGTAATGATAATCATAAAGATGCAGATCTCTCACCGATCCCTAATCTCCCTGGTCCTATGATAATTACTATGATAAATGTAATGATAATCATAAAGATGCAGATCTCTCACCGATCCCTAATCTCCCTGGTCCTATGATAATTACTATGATAAATGTAATGATAATCATAAAGATGCAGATCCCTCACCGATCCCTAATCTCCCTGGTCCTATGATAATTACTATGATAAATGTAATGATAATCAAAAAGATGCAGATCCCTCACCTATCCTTAATCTCTCTGGTCCTATGATAATTACTACGATAAATGTAATGATAATGATAAAGATGCAGATCCCTCACCGATCCCTAATCTCCCTGGTCCAATGATAATTACTATGATAAATGTAATGATAATGATAAAGATGCAGATCTCTCACCGATCCCTAATCTCCCTGGTCCTATGATAATTACTATGATAAATGTAATGATAATCATAAAGATGCAGATCTCTCACCGATCCCTAATCTCCCTGGTCCTATGATAATTACTATGATAAATGTAATGATAATCATAAAGATGCAGATCCCTCACCGATCCCTAATCTCCCTGGTCCTATGATAATTACTATGATAAATGTAATGATAATCAAAAAGATGCAGATCCCTCACCTATCCTTAATCTCTCTGGTCCTATGATAATTACTACGATAAATGTAATGATAATGATAAAGATGCAGATCCCTCACCGATCCCTAATCTCCCTGGTCCAATGATAATTACTATGATAAATGTAATGATAATGATAAAGATGCAGATCCCTCACCTATCCCTAATCTTTCTGGTCTTATGATAAATGTAATGATCATGATAATGATGCAGATCTTTCACCTACCCCTAATCTCACTGGTTTTATGATACATGTTATGATAATGATAAATATGCAGATCTCTCACCTATCCCTAATCTCCCTGGTCCTCCGTCCCTTGTTGGCCTTGTTGGCCTCGCGGGTCTCCTTGGTGGTATGTCTGGCGGACACGCTCAGGTGTTTCCGGTGCGCCTCCACTGACGCGAAGCGCACGTTGCATTGTTCGCAGAACGGACCGTCCGCTGGGACCTGCAGTTTGATAGGTCTATACAGTGGCGTAGCTATGCTAGCTCCTCCGATTCAAAGGTAGTCTAGAAGAGATCGCTCTAAGCGTTAAGACCGCCTATTGTACTAGTACTAGTTTATTATGCATGTTTTTTTTTTGTAAAATTGTTTTATTTTTTACGGTGCACAATAAAGTGTTGATCTCTCTATCTATCTAGGCGTGGGCAAAGTAGGCTCTCACCCACGGTCAGGGTTCGAAATTATCAATATAATTACGCTTCTAGATAATAGGCATGACGAAAGATTTTCAAATCCTCTTCTGTAATGTATCGTATAGGTATAGTGGGTATATGAAAGTAAAGTTAAATAAAATAAACTCACATCAGCTCGAAATATATCTAATTCTTGTTTATATCTAAGTTCGTTGCATCTAGGGTAAAGATAGGTGAATACAAAATTTATTTACAAGAAAGTTTTCACGTTTCTAAACTCAGACGAGCAAAATTCCTTATTTGTTGCGAGGAAATCGCCCATCATTAATACATAAATCCTAGGTAAATTTGAGCTATTTGCCTTAATAAAGCTTGGTTCCATTGTCACAGTAGAGTGGTGTCGATAATTCACACGTGAAAGAATACAAAATTACTAAATCAATCCAAATGCGTATATTCATGACAGCAAAAAATCTATTTAATATAAATTTTACACTAAAAACATTAAATCGACCATAATTTATACAGTCGTCATGCCTATTATCGGATAATTGCACGTTGACACTTCGTGCGTAACCGTACGCACGTGCGGAAATACACGTTCGAATACAGCTCACTTTCATAACGTAATTTTTTGTTATTATCAATCGATAATCATCCACCTGTAGTTATCAAGATAGTAAAATTATCCTTTCGAGCCCTGAGTATAATATCAGATGAGTGGTAGTATCAGGTGAGTGATAATGTCAGATGAGTGGTAGTATCAGGTGAGTGATCATGTCAGATGAGTGGTAGTATCAGGTGAGTGATCATGTCAGATGAGTGGTAGTATCAGGTGAGTGATCATGTTAGATGAGTGGTAGTATCAGGTGAGTGATCATGTCAGATGAGTGGTAGTATCAGGTGAGTGATCATGTCAGATGAGTGGTAGTATCAGGTGAGTGATCATGTCAGGTGAGTGATCATGTTAGATGAGTGGTAGTATCAGGTGAGTGATGACGTCAGATGAGTGGTAGTATCAGGTGAGTGATGATGTCAGATGAGTGGTAGTATCAGGTGAGTGATAATGCCAGATGAGTGGTAGTATCAGGTGAGTGATAATGTCAGATGAGTGGTAGTATCAGGTGAGTGATAATTTCAGATGAGTGGTTGTATCAGGTGAGTGATAATGTCAGATGAGTGGTAGTATCAGGTGAGTGATAATGTCAGATTAGTGATAATATCAGATGAGTGGTAATTAGTAATGTCAGTTGTAAGTAAATATACTCCACTCACCGGTCCTCTCTCTCGCCTGTGCTTCAGCTTCTTGTGTAGTTCTATCCCCTTCGCACTCACGAACGAATACCCGCATATTTCGCACACGAAATCAGATGGGTGTTTGATGCGAACGTGACCCATGTACGTGGTGAATTTACTGCAAACAAACATTTTAAATTTAATTTATTGTAAAGGATTTTCATTTAAATTCATTACTAGCTGATCCGGAGAACTTCGTACCGCCCCACACAACACAACTCATTCAACTTACAGATTAACTGAACTTGATTTATGAGTTTACTAGCTTCTGCCCGCGGCTTCGCCTGCGTGGCCTATAGGAAACGAAAAAGAGTATTTTTCATAGATAATTCACCCTTTTAGGTGTGGAATTTCGAAATACCCTTTCTTAGTGGATTATAATATAATAATAATAATATATGTGTGGACATCTCACACAACGCCATCTAGCCCCAAACTAAGCAAAACTTGTACTATGGGAACTAGACAACTGATACAATACTTAGATACCTTTTTTTTTTGTAAATACATACATAGAATACAATATAACACCCAGACACAGAACAAACACCTATGTTAATCACACAAATGTTTGTCCTGGGTGGGAATTGAACCCACAACCCATAGTTCAGAAGGCAGGGTTACTACCAAATGAGCTATCGGGCCAGTCAAATTGATGATTGTTATCGAGTAACATAAATAATAATATAATTAGAGGCAAATTGGTTTTATTTCCTTTATATTTAATTAATATGTACAAATCACAGCCGTTCGTGGCGCGCATGAGATGAAAAGAGAGAGATGTCACCTCGCAAATCGTAGACTATATAATAATGTTGCGTTTACACGTAAACAGGATACATACACTTTACAAAGAACACACCCTCCAAATTTCAAGTCTCTAGGACCAGCGGTTTAGGCTGTGTGTTGATATATAAGTCAGTCAGGACTTTGAATTTTATATGTATAGATTTTGTAGAGGAAATTATACAAAACATTAATAACCAAAGTAGTCACGAATAAAAAAAAGTAGTCACGTTTTAGACTTTTCACTGTTAGTGGTATTTTTTAATGTTAGGGAATGATGTGACGCTAATAAGAGCTAGTCGTACACCTGATGTTAAGCGACACGGCCGCCAATAACAGAACAGTTTCACTCGGAACTCTAAAACATAAAGTTTCGAGCAACACTGCACTGCGCACATCATCCTGAGACATCAGCACAGTCTGGTAATAAGATTACTCGACTGTGAGATCAGATCATAAAGTCTCCATTGCCCAATACCACTACTACTATAACTAGCTACATTGCCGTTCAAACCGGAACATAGTAGTGCTTGCACACTACTACTTGGCGACAGAATAACTGGCGAAGCGGTGGTACCTACATACTACTTAACAAATTACACAAACTGCTAAAATTATTACTTACACAAATTCTTCAGGGCAGTGTGGGCATCTGTAACGAGTTCCTTTATGCCATCGCTCGTGTAATCTCGCCGTCTGTCTGTACACAATAATACATAAATAAATATGTGTGGACATCTCACACAGCGCCATCTAGCCCCAAACTAAGCAAAGCTTGTACTATGGGAACCGGATAACTGATACAATACTTAGATACTTTTTGTTTGTAAATACATACATAGAATACAATATGACACCCAGACGCAGAACAAACACCTATGTTCATAACACAAATGTTTGTCCTGGGTGGGAATCGAACCTACAACCCACAGTTCAGAAGGCAGGGTAACTATCAACTGAGCTATCGGGGCAGTCCAATATAATATAATAATAATAATAACGCCCAACGATCACATACATAGATCCTGGACCCTAACTAGGATTCCCTGTGTCTAGGGACCTAGGAACTACGAGGACCATGCTCCCACAACACCCAGACACAAAACAAGTATTTGCGCTTTTTCTGTGTATAAATGTGCTGTCGCGGGAATGGAACCCGTCGTCTCCGGGTTATGAGCCGATCTGCTCAACCACTACACCACGTGCTGTCAAGGGCAGGCCTGTTAATAATATTTATTTATTTATTTGGCACACAAAACGGAATATAACCAACACAAGAACAAGAGATAAAAAACGAGTGTGCTTTAGACCACACGACTGAAGTAAAACTTCTTTAGTTTAGCTCCATCTATCGGCCGGTATAACTTTTTTTTGCTTTGTTTAATGTTAATGTCGCCATCTGGTTTTTGGCGGGAAAATGAAAAAGATCGCCTCACCGCATTGTATTATTTTCCAAAACTTGTGTTATTTTCAGTGTTAGTGCATAAAATTGGTGTCGTTTTATTCGTTAAGTGCTGGAAACTCATGCCTGTAGAGTTTGGGGAAGTGGTATAATGATGGTGAACGCTTCTTTTCGTGTTGTTTCCAAAACTCCATAGAAGCTTCTGGTTAAGTTGCCACCACTTTACTAGGAGTATGAGTTCGACTGTGACTTGACACATATTTGCGTGAAATATCATTAACTTGATAAAATTATCAAATACTTGAAACCGGCTAAATACACATAAATAGAGCCAAAACAAAACAATAAAAATATCGCCATCTTGACAATTGTAAATTGTCATTTTACCGGACATACCAAAATAATATAAAAATACTACTAAATAAATTCTCTATTCAGTCGTTAACCAACAACTTTCAACTTCCGTTCGCCTCGCCAGCGTACTCCCCAAATCAAGCGTGCGTAAATAAGTTTGACTTCAATAAAATAACAACAACCTTAGAGTCTTCAAATCGAGAGTGAACAGGTATCTTCTAGGCAAGCGTGTTACATCCTAGACCGCATCGTTACTTACCATCAGGTGTGATAGTGGTCAAACGCGAGCCTATCTAACAATAAAAACAATATATATATTGTAGAGAAGGGAGTTTGACTCGCTGGTTGTTTGGTACCTTTTTATGAACGGGCCTTTTTTTTTTTTTGGTCTCTACCAACCTTACCTGTGTGTAGTGACGTAGGGGCACTGATTGCAGCTGAACCGTTGCGTGTGATGCGCCGTTATATGCTTGCGAAGTGCATGGGAGTGTTTGAAATGTGTCTTACAGATCTCACACTGGTGCTCTCCGCATTCCTGGAAATATACATCCTTATACTAATATCATAAAGATGAAAGATTTGTATGTATGTTTTTTTTATGTTAAGGAATGACGTGACGAGCTAGCCGTTCGCCTGATGTTAAACAACACGGCTGCCCATATCAGCTGCAGTGTCACTCGGAACTCTAAAGTATAAAGGTTCGCGTGACACTGCACTGCGCACGTCATCCAGAGACATCAGCACAATCTAGTAATAAGATTACTAAACTGTGAGATCAGATCATAAAGTCTCATTTGCCCAGTAATTACACTAGCTACAATGCCGGAATCGGAACACAGTAGTGCTTGCACCCTACTGCTTGGCGGCAGAATAACTAACAAAGCGGTGGTACCTACCTAGACGAACTTTGCAGTAAAGTCCTACCACCTAGTGTATGTATGTTTGTAACGAATTGGCTCAATAAGTACTGGACCGATTTTAAAAATTCTTTCACCATTTGAATGCTACATTATCACTGATTAATATAGGCTATTTTATTTGCAAGAAAAAAATGTTTGTCCGAAAATGTTTGCAAAATAAATGTCCACCCATGCGAAGCCGGGACGGGCCGCTAGTCTATATAAAACGCAAAGGTGACTTACTGACTGACAGTGATCTATCAACGCATAGCCCAAACCACTGGACGGATCGGGCTGAAATTTGGCATGTAGGTAGATGTTATGGCGTAGGCATCCGCTAAGAAAGGATTTTTCGAAATATCACCCTTAAGAGGGTGAAATGGGTGGTTGAATTATTTTCCCATAGGCCACGCTGCGGGCGAAGCTGCGGGCAGAAGCTCGTTAAATATATAAAAATGAACCTCTATTTCCCTTGATTCTATTACTATTTCTATTTATCATCACGCATGAACAAATAGAATTTTTTCCTTAATTCTTTTTTCATTGTCAGGAGAAGGTTCTTATGTAAGAAAAAATAAGAATGTTGAGCGAAAGGTCAGAAAATTTTCAGCACCGCGGGGCCAGCTAGTAAATAAATAAATATGTGTGGACATCTCACACAGCGCCATCTAGCCCCAAACTAAGCAAAGCTTGTACTATGGGAACCAGATAACTGATACAATACTTAGATACTTTTTGTTTGTAAATACATACATAGAGTTCAATATGACAGCCTCTGTGGTGTGGTGGTTCAGCATGTCAGCTCATAGCCCGGAGGCGGCGGGTTCGATTCTCGCGACAGGTACTACTAAATTTTTTTTAATAATATGTGTAAACATTTTTTTTTATGTTTTGGCTCCATACTTTTGTGTACTTAGCCAGTGTCAAGTAATTGATAATTCATCAAGTTAATGATATTTCACACAAATATGTGTCAAGTCATAGTCGAAGTCATCAAGTCAAGTCATAGTCTAGTCAAAGTCATACTCCTAGTAAAGTGGTGGCAACTTTACTTGAAGCTTCTATGGAGCTTTGGAAACAACACGAAAAGAAACGTTTCACCATCATTATACCATTTTCCCACACTCACGCCTGTAATCCAGCATTTAATGAATAAAATGCCACCAATTTTATGCACTAACACTGAAAATAACAAGTTTTGAAAAATAATACAATGCGGTGACGCAATCTTTTTCGCTTTCCCGCCAAAACTCCCTGGACATTGTTGACAATTGTTGTGTCTGGGTGTTGTGGGTTGGTCCTCGTAGTTCCCGGGGTCCTAGCCACAGGAAACCCTAGTTAGGATCCAGGATCTATGTATGTGATCGTAGGACGTTATTATTATACGTACATTTGTATGCCTGGTCATGTGTCCGTTGTATGCGTCTTGATCCAAAAATCCTTTAAAACACTCTGTACACTTAAACACCGAATGCTTATAGTTATCTGTATCTTGCCTTTTTTGTATTTCCGCAATTTGTTCCTCAAAAGTTAAATTAGTCACCGTAAATAAAGTTTCATTTAAATCCTGGTTCAAAAAAGGTTTTCTTCGTCTATCGATTTTCGGTTCAGCCGGCGTTTTCGCCCCCTTTTTCCGCACTTTCTTCACCGCTTCTTTAACCTTCTGCTTCTTTTTCTTTTTCCTCGCAACTTCTAGGGGTAGACTGTCGTCGGTTTCGAAGTCGTCGGGCTTCGGAGCGACGAAGGTGGCGTCGTTTTCGTCGTCCGTTTCCGGGGCGAATTCGTTCTGCGTTCCGTCGTACTCTTTGATATCGTCGACGAAAATGTTTTCGTTTTTTATGTCTAACTCCATTTCTGTCGGTTGTGTTTCATCCGGGTTGGACTGTGTCGTGACTGTGTGTTCGATTTTCAAATCGTAATCGGTTTTGAGTGACGTTTGTAAAGGTGACGTAAGATTGTGATTTTCGCGGTTGACCGTTTTTATCGTTTCCGTTGATAACTGGAACAAAAATTGTCATTTCACACAGCGCCATCTACCTTCAAACTATGAAACGTTTGTACCGTTTTATCTGTTGAAGCTGATTTTTAAAAAATGGAGGATCTCAATTCGACTGTATTTTTTTTTAAGTTTTTTAATATTAGAATTTTGACTGGGTTAACCGATTTTGATGGTTCATGGTATGAGATAACCGTAACATCCTTATTAATAAACACGAACTAGCTTTAGACTAGTTACATCATCTTTCGTCTCTTTCGATCCAGCTAAATATTCCAGTAGCAAAAAAAGGACAAAAGCTGAAGTAACTAATCCGAGACTAATACCCGTTTATTCATAAGGCTGTATAAGTCTGAAGTTGTTTTTTTTTTTATATTAAGGTTTGACGTGACGAGCTAGCCGTGCGCCTGATGTTAAACGACACGGCTACCCATATTAGCTGCAGTGTCACTCGGAACTCTAAAGTATAGAGGTTCGCGTGACACTGCACTGCGCACGTCATCCAGAGACATCAGCACAATCTAGTAATAAGATTACTAAACTGTGAGATCAGATCATATAGTCTCTTTTGCCCAGTAATTTCACTAGCTACAGTGCCCTTCAAACCGGAACACAGCAGTGCTTGCGCACTACTGCTTGGCGGCAGAATAACTGGCAAAGCGGTCTGAAGTTGGTTTTTACGGTTTGCGTTTGTTACTTATTCGGCATTTCTTTCTAACAGTGCATCGGAATTAGAGTATCCGAAACGATAAATCAGTAACAATGTAAAAGATAAGATATTAAAATCTTTTAAAAAAATTGTAAAATTATTTCAGCTATGTATTTATTTATTTAATACTTTATTTATGCACAAAGGTGTACTTAATACTAACAGCATTTCCTACCAGTCAACCAGTTTGTTTTGGGTGGTTTTAGACAAATCGACAGATTCGATTTGCGAGGCGATACTGTTCGAAGAATTACTAGATATGGTTTTGGACAAATTAGCAGATTCGGTTTGCGAGGAGCGGTACTGTTCGAAGAATTACTAGATATGTTTTGGACAAATTAGCAGATTCGGTTTGCGAGGAGCGGTACTGTTCGAAGAATTATTAGATATGTTTTGGACAAATTAGCAGATTCGGTTTGCGAAGAGCGGTACTGTTCGAAGAATTATTAGATATGGTTTGGACAAATTAGCAGATTCGGTTTGCGAAGAGCGGTACTGTTCGAAGAATTATTAGATATGTTTTGGACAAATTAGCAGATTCGGTTTGCGAGGAGCGGTACTGTTCGAAGAATTACTAGATATGGTTTTGGACAAATTAGCAGATTCGGTTTGCGAGGAGCGGTACTGTTCGAAGAATTATTAGATATGTTTTGGACTGTTGTAATAGTATGAAACTATTTACGCATATTTCAATTAAATCTCTTTATATATATAATGTTTAGATTATTTAAAAAATAATGACGTTCTATTTCTTTTAGTCAATCAAAATAAAACTCTTCAACAATTAACATGTTTTTCCTCTAATTTACTAGAAATAACACGTTATCAGCATTTATTTAGAGAGAAATTCAAATAGATAATGTTTATTATTGTGCTGAAGTATTAATATTATATTTGATTCTATAAATTTTATTTTTTGGAGAATATTTTTTATTTCTCTTTACTATGTCTTGTGGTGATTCTGGTACGACCAGATGGTCCACATCTCCAATACCCGCGCTCCTCCTTTCTAATAGAGATGGATACTCCTCTTGGAAGTTCAAGATGCGAAATTACTTGATCCATGAAGATTTATGGTGCACAATAGATGGGTACAGTGAAGGAGATAAGACTTCGACTATGGTAAAAACGAGAAATGATCAGCGAGCTCTGGCGAAAATATGCTTAACAGTAGATGGCTCTGCTATGACACACGTAAGGAGTGCAAAGACTGCCGTTGAAGCCTGGAAGGCTTTACAAGATGCCTACGAAGATAAAGGTATGGGCAGAAGGTTATTCTTAGAGAGAAAACTATATAGACTTTCACTCAATGATTTTCAAAATATTGAAATATATATAAATGCTGTTTTGAGTACAGCTCAAGATTTAGCTGACATCGGAAAAGTAATAGAGGATACGTCGATTGCTGCAATTTTATTGGGAGGTCTCTCTTCTAGATATGAGCCTCTAATAATGGCGTTGGAAAACAGCAACACGGAAGTATCAACCGATCTAGTTAAAAGGAAGCTACTAAATGAAATGTCCAAAATTGATTCTACAGAAAACGATACAGCTTTTCAATCAAAGAAGCAGTCTAATAATATTCGTAAGCCAAAGAAGTTAGTGGTTTGCTATGAATGTAATAAGCCCGGTCACAAAAGACCAGATTGTCCATTGCGCACCAAACAAAAGAAAGAAGCTAGTGCATCAGACAAGGATGGTACTTCATTTAGCGCACTTGGAATTTGTAATTCAGAAAGGGACAAGTGGTTTATTGATTCAGGCGCGTCCAAACATATATCTTCGAGAATTGATTGGTTCCAGGATATAAAACCACTAGAAGGTAGCACTGTCACGGTTGCCAATGGTGAGAAGATCGACTGTGGTGGTATTGGGGACATATCTATAAAAACAGCGCGTGGTATAGTAGATAGCATCAAAGATGTTGCGTATGTACCTAAATTAACTAGTAATCTTATTTCTGTCAAGAAAGTTGTAGACAAAGGTTTTGTAGTACTTTTTGATAGAAATGGATGTAATTTTTATAAAGGCAATGATTTTTCTGTTCAAGGTGAGGTGGTTCTACATGGTTCGGCAAATGGTGGACTGTACACCCTGGATTGTACAACAAATTCCCTCCAAAGTAAGGCGTACGAAGTGCACTCTGACTCGTTAAGTAGGTACCAGTTATGGCACAAACGGTTAGGTCATTTATGTCGCATAGGTATGGACAAATTAAAGAACTCTCACGTAGGAATCGATTACACTGAAATAGATAAATCGAATTGTATTGCCTGTGTTGAAGGCAAACAGGCGAGGCAACCGTTTAAGACGGTTCATTATAAAAAGCTACCTCGAAGTTAGAGCTGATTCACTCAGACATATGCGGACCTATGTCTGAAACGTCATTTCAAGGTAATAGGTATGTTTTACTTTTTATAGATGATTTTTCGAGATTTGTTTATCCTTATTTTATTGCTTCAAAAGCTGAGGTAAAAGAAAAGTTTTGTGCCTTCCAAGCACTCGTAGAAAGGCAAACTGGTGTTCAAATTAAAGTTTTGAGAACCGACTGCGGGAAGGAATACTTCAATAAGGAATTTTCGGAATATTTATCATCTAAAGGTGTGACGCATGAGACAACTGTTTGGTATAGCCCGCAGTCCAACGGCGTAGCAGAGCGGACCAATCGCTCCATTGTGGAGAAAGCACGCTCTATGCTAGCTGAAAGCTCACTGTCAAAGGCATACTGGGAAGACGCTTTTAAGACTGCTGTTTACTTAAAAAATAGGTCGTCGCATCGAGCTTTAGGTAGAAAGACACCGTTTGAGAAATGGAACGGACAAAAGGGAGATCTGAGCCATTTGCGTGTATTTGGGTGTCGAGCATTGATACAAGTTCCAGCTTGTCACAGAAAGAAATTAGATGTAAAAGCTAAAGAAGTAATTTTTGTTGGATACTCAGAAGATCCTAATGGATATTTCTTTAGGGATTCTTCAAATCCAAGACATCTGCAGAAGTCAAGAGATGTGACATTTTTTGAAGAACATTTTACACAACTTAAAAGTAATGTCGTAGAGTCTGTAAATCCTGAACCTATTGTTCTGATTGAAGATTTTCAGCAGAAACAGGCTGAGGTGGTACATAACGACGAGAATGTGGTGGTACTTCAAGAAAATACTGGATGCAGTGATGATGAAGTTGATTACAACTCGGCAGAATCAGTTCCTACAAGTCCTGTACAGATGGAATCAGCTGTAGATCAGCAAAATAGTAGATATCCTTCTAGGGCTCGGAAACAAACTGATTTCTACACCGCTATGATCACTGGAGAGATGATCGAACCAAAGAATTATTTAGAGGCTATGAAGTCAGATGACGCTGATAAATGGCAGGCTGCAATGGTAAATGAATATAACTCTTTGCTTAAATTTAATTCTTGGAGACTGGTTGATCTTCCTGTAGGAGATAAAAAGGTGATACCTTGCAAATGGGTCTATAAGTTAAAGACCGACGCTGACGGAAATATTACGAACCATAAAGCAAGACTTGTGGCGAAAGGTTTCAAACAGGTCGAAGGTGTTGACTATGAGGAAACTTTTGCGCCTGTGATTCGTCATTCGTCGCTTCGTACATTATTTGCATTAGCAGCGGAATTGGATTAAAAAATGAGGCGCCTAGATGTTGACACAGCTTTCCTCAACGGAAATCTGGAAGAGGAAGTTTTTATGGAACAGCCTCAAGGTTTTGTGTGTAACGGTCACGACAATCAAGTTTGTCTGCTGCAGAAATCCATATACGGGCTGAAACAAGCACCTCGAGCATGGAACACAAAATTGGACAAAAGTTTGATTAAACTAGGTTTTATGAAAACTCCCTCAGAGCCCTGTGTGTATAAAAAACTCTTCGGTAAGGAGCTTGTCATACTGGCAGTCTATGTTGATGACATAATATTGTTCTATCACAGTGTCCTGACATTTGACACTGTCAAACGTGATTTAGAAGATATTTTTTCAATCAAAGATCTTGGAGAACTAAAATATTATCTCGGGTTAAACATTGATAAGACTGAAAATGGAGAAATAAAGGTGAGTCAAAAAAACTTTTATTTCTAATTTGCTAAAAAGATTTGGCATGGATATGTGCAAGACAGTCGATACACCGTCGAGTCTGAAAAAGTTAAGTGTTGGAACTGGAGAAGAAGATTTTCCTTTTCAAAGCCTAATTGGATCGTTAATGTTCTTAGTAGTAAACACTCGACCCGATATTGCTTTTGTAACGAGCTATCTCAGTCAGTTCAATAGCAAATTCAATAAAGAACACTGGCTCGCGGCAAAGAGAGTGCTACAATATTTGAGAGGTACTATAAATTACGCTCTCACTTACAGGAAGACTGGAAAGTACCTAAAAGGTTACGCAGATGCGGATTGGGCCAATTGTAGCATCGATCGTAAGTCTTACACGGGCTACTATTTTACGCTGGCAGGAGGTCCTGTTGCGTGGCAGGCTAAGAAGCAGCACACCACAGCCCTGTCGTCAACGGAAGCAGAACTCATGGCTCTTACAGCTGCCGCAAAAGAAGCATGCTACCTAAGGCGATTAATTTCTGAACTTTTAGGTAAGTTTGATACTGTTGTTTTGTTGAACGATAGTCAGAGTGCACAAAATTTAGTGCATAACCCAGTCCATCATGAGCGTACGAAACATATAGATACCAAATATTATTTTATAAGAGAAAAGGTGTCTGACGGTATTATAGACATAGATTACGTAAGATCAGACAACAACTATGCCGATATGTTGACAAAACCTTTAGGACGAGTTGCGCATATGAAGTGTGTTACTGGATTAGGTTTAGGATTAGCATAGTTACTTTTCTTTTATACTTATTGTTTGTTTTATTTTTAGAGCTTTAATTGAGGGCGGATGTTGTAATAGTATGAAACTATTTACGCATATTTCAATTAAATCTCTTTATATATATAATGTTTAGATTATTTAAAAAAGAATGACGTTCTATTTCTTTTAGTCAATCAAAATAAAACTCTTCAACAATTAACATGTTTTTCCTCTAATTTACTAGAAATAACATGGACAAATTAGCAGATTCGGTTTGCGAGGAGCGGTACTGTTCGAAGAATTACTAGATATGGTTTTGGACAAATTAGCAGATTCGGTTTGCGAGGAGCGGTACTGTTCGAAGAATTACTAGATACGGTTTTGGACAAATTAGCAGATTCGGTTTGCGAGGTGAGGTTTAGTTCGAAGAATGACTAGATAAATTATATATATACAAAAGAAACCTTACCGCATTCTGTTTGTTGAGTATTTCCACCATTAGCGCGTGTGCCCTTAGGGTTCTGGTCTTAAATGTATCAGCGTTAAGTAATCTTTTAGCGCATTCCGAACACAACTTCTGCGGCAGGCGGTCGTCTTCGTCGACCTAGAACAACAATATTGATATTATCACACTAATATTATAAAGGCGAAAGTTTGCATGTGTGTATGATCGTTACTTCTTCACGCTCTAACGGCTGAATGGATTTGGATGAAATTCGACACCAAGATAGCTTATACACTGGATTAACATATAGGCTAAATTTTATGTCGGAAAACACTAATATTATAAAGGCGAAAGTTTGCATGTGTGTATGATCGTTACTTCATCACGCTCTAACGGCTGAATGGATTTGGATGAAATTCGACACCAAGATAGCTTATACACTGGATTAACATATAGGCTAAATTTTATGTCGGAAAACACTAATATTATAAAGGCGAAAGTTTGCATGTGTGTATGATCGTTACTTCTTCACGCTCAACGGCTGAATGGATTTGGATGAAATTCGACACCAAGATAGCTTATACACTGGATTAACATATAGGCTAAATTTTATGTCGGAAAACACTAATATTATAAAGGCGAAAGTTTGCATGTGTGTATGATCGTTACTTCTTCACGCTCAACGGCTGAATGGATTTGGATAAAATTCGGTACCAAGATAGCTTATACGCTAACATATAGGCTACATTTTATCCCGGAAAACTGAAATGTTTCCGTGGGATGAGCTAATAATTAAAATACTTTATAACCGAAACCGCGGGGCTCAACACTAGTAATAAATTAATTCAAGTCAAGGGTGCGTAAAGAAGTTTTACTTCAAAAATTGCCTATTTTCAAATGATTTTATACTTTGACTTACAGACATTCCGGTGAACCGTTCAAATGGGGATCCCAGGTTGTAATGCTTCATGGAAAACAGCCTCTGATCCATTACAAGACATATCCTGCACGCCTGGAACAGTATTATCATCAATTTCATTTTCAATTTTTAATTGCATTCCACAATGTTGTACAGGTGTAGGTAGTTTTTTAAAATAACCGTTCATCGTGGACCGTCGGGCAACATTAGAAGAGAGGAAGACAAAATTAAATTTTATTAGATTAGAAAGAGGAGCGGTTACATATTTTATACTAAAATTAAATGAATTATTATTTTTATATAATATGCTTAAATTTTATCATTTAAATATGCATTTATAATATAATAGCTTTTATTTATTAGAAAGTGCTTTAATTGTTTTATAAAGATTACATTACTTGATTCCTTTTTCATTGCTTCTGGAAGCTTGTTATATATATTAATAGACATAACAAGTGTACCAGAAGCATGCAGCTTAAGCCGGGAAGAAGGTAGTCATCAGTCGACGCACCTACCACAGTTTTTATTTTAATTGGACCTTGTACGTATATTCTATAGCATGGTCTGAGTACATACATTTAAGGAAAAGGGTGAATTAAATTCCACCCTGTGTATATAATAATTACAAATTATATACACGATGGCTTTGACTGGCCCGATAGCTCAGTTGGTAGTAACCCTGCTTTCTGAACTGTGGGTTGTGGGTTCGATTCCCACCCAGGACAAACATTTATGATGAATGTAGGTGTTTGTTCTGTGTCTGGGTGTTATATTGTATTCTAAATATTTACAAACAAAAAGTATCTAAGTATTTTATTAGTTATCTGGTTCCTATAGCACAAGCTTTGCTTAGTTTGCTAAGACGGCGTTGTGTGAGATGTCCACACATATTATTATTATTATTAATTTAATTCACTCTTTTCCTTAAATGTATGTACTACCGCCGCCGAAATGTCTATTTAACGGTACACACAGCGCGGGCACCAGCTGAGTGCTTTGTTAATGTTTCGTAGGGAATAAAACACCTGCTTTGTTCAATGTCGCAAGGCTTTTCTTTAGAATTTAAATTTGCAGTAGTTTCATAATATCTAGATTTAAGTTTTATTTCATAAGTACTTTTTTTTTTAGTTATATGGGAGCGTTCTATAGCATGGACTGAATACATACATTAAAGGTAAAGAACGAATTAAATTCCACCTTGTATATACATAATTTATAATTGATAGATTTCATACATTACCTGTAAACCTGCTAAGCTTCCAAATTCATAGTTGTTTGAATAATCCTGAAAACAGATACAATTTGATGTTTAGAAGATAAACTTTGGGTGTTGTGGGAGCATGGTCCTCGTAGTTCCTGGGTCCCTAGACACAGGGAATCTTAGTTAGGGTCCAGGATTTATGTATGTGATCGTTGGGCGTTATTATTATTATCACACTATCACATCACACCAATATTATAAAGGCGAAAGTTTGTATGTGTGTATGTTTGTTACTACTTTACGCTCAAACACCTGAATGGATTTGGATGAAATTCGGTACCAAGACAGCTTATACACTGGATTAACATATAGGCTACAATTTATCCTGGAAAAGTTAAATTTTCCATTGGGATGAGTAAATAATAAAAATACTTTTCATCAGCGAAGCGCAACTAGTTAATAATAATAATAACGCCCAACGATACATATTCGCATATGTGGATGTCAACATTTTTTCATCCGTAACCCTACTTCAACTTCAACTTTTTATTTTGGCTTCTGTGGGGTAGCCGCAATTTCGCCAATGTCGCGTGGGTAGAAAGAAAATAAACGATGGAGATTGATCGGTGGAAACAATATTTTGGTCGGTGAATAATTTTGAATCTGAGTTTTATTGAAATCTGAAACAAGTATAACAACACAACACATACAGAAGCATATGATATACTTAAATAAACACGGAACGAGGCAGTAACAAACAAATACATACAAGTATAAATGTTAGCTGTAAATTATAATTTAATTGTATTAGTCTGAATAAATTTACTTAATATATTAAGAAATGGAGTAAAAGCAAGAGACAGGAGAGGGCTAAAGTTGGTAGGACGGGGTATTTCTGATGGAAGTATGTCATACAAAGAATAGCGTAACCTTGAACATTCAAAAAATATGTGTTCTGTAGTACCCTCATCCAGACCACACTCACAGAGAGAATGGTCACGGATTCTAATTTTGGCCAAGAAAACTGGAGTGCAACAATGACCCACCCTAGTTGTAGTTGTTATAGTAACCCACTTGGGTTTCAACTATTACTATACACTACACGTGGGAGATTGTAATATCATTCTTGCTGACTGTTGTGTCTGAAAATAGGTTTTATCTTAGTTAATAGTCAACCTCTTTTTGTATTGTTTTATTTTTCTTTCTTTTCAATTTTATTTTATTCTCAAAGGAAAACTTACAGCTAGTTATACATACACATAAATATAAATATCACACTAATAGGTACGGAAAGCTACTTAAAAGTTTTCACAAATATTTTATAAAGAATACAACAGTAGAAAGACGGATGTGCACGAACAAAGTTAACATTTAAATTTAGCGTGTAGAACTATTGCAATTTCTTTTTTTTTAAACATTTATTACAATAGTCTTACTTATTAGTTGACAATTAGAACTTCAAAACTTTAAATGCTTAGAACAATATCATAAGTTAAATATTTAATGGTTTCTGATTTTAGATTTCTAATGTATTTGATTGTCTTTTGTTTTTTCACTTCTTGTCGTGCTCCTTAGCTCAATAAATATGTACTTACTGAAGTTATTGTGATCGTTTTATTAAACATAATACTGACCTTCCTCAGACTCTACATGAGAGATGTACAACCTTATACAGCCTCATTAATAAACGGGTATTAGTCTCGGATTAGTTACTTCAGCTTTTGTCCTTTTTTTGCTACTGGAATATTTAGCTGGATCGAAAGAGACAAAATGGTGTAACTAGTCTAAAGCTAGTTCGTGTTTATTAATAAGGCGAATGTTTATTAATATATACTCATATACACTGTCATACAAAAAAGATGGTGTAACTACACCATCTTTTGTCTCTTTCGATCCAAGTCCAACTAATCCAAGACTAATACCCGTTTATTAATAAGGCTGTGACAGCTTTTGCGGGAAACGAAAAAGATCGCGTCGCCGCATTGTATTATTTTCCAAAACTGGTGTTATTTTCAGTGTTATTGCATAAAATTGGTGGCATTTTATTCGTTAGGTGATGGATTACAGGTGAGAGTGTGGGAAAGTGGTATAATGATGATGAAACGTTTCTTTTCGTGTTGTTTCCAAAACTCCATAGAAACTGGTAAAGTTGCCACCACTTTACATGACTTGACTAGACTATGACTTGACTTGATGACTTGGACTATGACTTGACTTGACAGATATATATATCATATTAATTAACTTGAGAAATTAATTACTTGACAGTGGCTAAATACACAAAAATGTGGAGCCAAAACGACAAAAAAATATTAGTATATATTAGTTTTAGAATTAGTTAAAATAACCAGGGCGGCATAATCGCAAATGGCGATAAAGCCTTTTATTTAAAATACTGGAATAGTTGTGCCAGCGACCCAAGGAAGTGCTCCGCTACATGAAGGAGCTGGACTGGCTTGGGTAGATGCTGGCAGGGGGAACTGCACAATACACCCCATGCGGGACGTCAGTGCAGGCCTTATCGCCCCCAGATAGAATAAGAATCAGAAACCCTTTAACTTTGTATTACAAAAAAAAAATAACACTAACTCCAAAATAAACGAACCTGTGATATCAAGGGAACAGCTCCGGCCCTCACTTTCCTCAGCCCATTCTTAGTGACATACAGGTCATCATTCAAGAAATGCTCAGAGCATATCGCACTTCGCTCTTTCGGATGCCAGTCTTCCTTACCGAGGGCTTTCAACCAGGCCATGCGGAGAGATGGAGTTGTTGGGAATCTGGATAAATAGATAAACCCTTTATTGAAACACCGAATTCCGAACAAAACAATAAAACTAAAAGAGTTATTAGTTATGTTCTGTTATGTCGCTTAGTTACTGGTCTGTGTCGCTTAACATCAGGTGAATGACTAGCTTGTCACATCATTCACTAACATAAAAAAATAGTGCAACCTTACAGATGTGTAACAATATGTGGGCTTATCACTCCAGAGCTACCTCATCCAGACAACCTTGATTAAACAAATTATTAAATTGTGGCGTGCTGGCCCACGAAAAAGTTTCTATACCAATCTCATAGATAAACTTTCCAGCTAGTTGCTAGGGGCAACGAATGTTGTTGATATAGACTTCACATTAGAGAAAATTTTATTTTCCGCATTTGGTTTTTGTAAATATCTTTTTAATTAATATATCGTATACAAAGTCAATCGGCATATCATTAATTCAGCAAACCCATGGACCTCCTTCTATTACAACAAAAGTGTATCTAACTTCCCTTTACTGGTGACCTGTTTTGAACCGAAAGTCCACGTTTGCAGTAAATGTGTGTGATTTTGATTTTGTTGCTGATTGCGATAATTCTGATACTGATTCACATAAAAATGTCGCTCTCAACCGATAAGAACGAAGATATTTGTCGTGTGGGCGTGCGCATTCCGCCGTTTTGGCCTGAAAAGCCGGCCATTTGGTTCGCGCAGATCGAGGGCCAATTCGCGATATCGAACATTACTACGGACAATACGAAGTTTTTCTACGTTATCGGCCAACTAGACCCGCAGTATGCTTCTGAGGTGGAAGATATAATCATCAACCCGCCCGACACCAACAGGTATGAAAAATTGAAGTCGGAACTTATCAAACGACTGTCCGCGTCACGAGAAAAGAAGGTCAAGCAATTACTTATGCACGCAGAACTTGGAGACCGTAAGCCATCTCAGTTTCTAAGACATTTGCAACATTTGGCTGGACCTGGAGTTCCCGAAGATTTTCTACGTACTATATGGACCAGTCGCCTACCAAGTAGCACGCAAACGATAATCGCTTCGCAGATGATGTCTTCACTGGAAGCGCTCGCAGATCTCGCTGACCGCATCCATGACGTTGTTTCGCCTACAGCGCACGTAGCATCAACATCAAGTGCCATACCAGGAAGCTCTTTAGAAGCCATGAACCAACAGATTGCTGAACTTACCAAACAAGTGCAAGCTCTAACTGCGCAGGTGAACCGGCATTCACGTGCACCGAATCGTTCAAACAAGAAAACGCGCGGTCGTTCTAGCTCCACACGATCACAGTCGAACTATAGAAAATTTCCTGTGTGCTGGTATCATAATAAGTTCGGCAATGAAGCAAGTAAGTGCGTAAAACCGTGCGACTACCATGCGGGAAACGCGAACAGCAGTCGGTAATGGCGACGACCGATTGCCAAACTTCCGGTCGCCTATTTGTCACGGACGGCGCTACGAAGATGCAGTTTCTCATCGATACTGGCAGTGACGTATGTGTCTTCCCCCGATCGGCACTCAAGGAACGTCGTGAGAAAACAAATTATGAGCTGTGTGCGGCAAACGGTACACCCATTTCTACTTACGGCTACGCTCATTTAGTGCTGAACCTAGGCTTGCGCCGTGACTTCACTTGGCGATTCATCGTAGCGGACGTTACAAAGGCCATAATAGGTGTAGATTTTTTATCATTTTACAACCTCATCGTGGATTGTCGAAATCAACGTTTAATCGACAACACCACAAGCCTTACGTCCCCAGCTTCACCTGCACAGTCAACTGGGAACATTTCATCGGTAAAAGTTATTTCTGGAAATTCCGTATATCATAACATACTAAGCGAATACCCTGAGATTACTCGACCTTCCGGTGTCCACCGTGTTCCGAAGCATAATACCATGCATCATATACAGACTACTGCAGGACCGCCAATAAGCAGCACACCACGAAGACTAGCACCGGATAAATTAAAAATTGCAAAAGACGAGTTTGCAGATATGTTGAGGAACGGAACAGCCAGACCTTCAAAGTCACCATGGTCATCACCACTTCATCTTGCGCCTAAAAAAGATAACGGCTGGCGTCCATGCGGTGACTACAGAATGCTCAACGCTAGAACCGTACCAGACAGCTATCCCATTCGGCACATACATGACTTTGCACATTGTCTCTCCGGCTGTCAAGTATACTCGGTTATCGATCTCGTAAAAGCTTATAATCAAATTCCTGTCTGCCCTGAGGATATTCCAAAGACCGCAATCACGACGCCGTTTGGTTTATACGAATTTCCGTTCATGACGTTCGGACTACGTAATGCCAGCCAAACGTTTCAACGATTTGTGGACGAGATGCTTAGGGGCCTTGAAGAGTTCTGCTTCCCGTTTCTGGACGATTTTTTGATCTTCTCACCTGATGAAGAATCACACAAGAAGCACCTTCATCTGCTCTTCAACAGACTAAAGGAATACGGCATGGTAATCAACACAAACAAGTGCATATTCGGTGTATCAGAGGTAACGTTTTTAGGACACAGCATCTCAGCAGCTGGGACTAAACCATTACCATCGAAGGTAGAAGCAGTTGCGAATTACCCACCACCGAAAACCGTTAGAGAACTGCGAAGATTCCTAGGAATGGTGAACTTTTACAGAAGGTTTATTCCTGACGCAGCGCGGCATCAAGCGCCTCTGAATGCACTGCTCACAGGATCAGTTAAAGGTTCACATCCCGTGCATTTATCAGAAGAAGCTACTAAAGCATTCATCACCTGCAAGGAAAGTCTCTGCCAAGCAGCACTACTCGCTCATCCAGACTGCCAAGCGAAGCTCGCTATAGTCACCGATGCTTCAGACACAGCAATGGGCGCAGCTTTACAACAGCATAGAGACGGCCTGTGGGAACCTTTAGCATTTTTCTCTCGAAAACTTTCGCCATGTCAACAGAAATACTCGCCTTACGATAGGGAACTTCTCGCCATCTACGAAGCAATAAAATACTTTCGTCACATGGTGGAGGCGAGAGACTTTATTATTTACACTGACCATAAGCCCATAACTTTCGCATTTCATTCACGAAAAGAAAAGTGCTCACCAAGACAGTTCAGACATCTGGATTTTATTTCACAGTTTTCCACAGATATCAGGCATATTTCAGGAAAGGATAACGTTGTGGCTGACAGTTTATCACGCATCGAAGAGATTACTCAGCCCATCGATCTATCCAAGCTTGCTCAAGCACAAAGCACAGATCCTGAACTAGAACAACTTTTGGATAGCGATACTTCTCTGCGCTTGACAAAAATCAAACTGCCTGGATCTCACACAGAAATCTATTGTGACAAGAGCAGCAATGTGGCCAGACCTTATGTGACCAAAGACATGCGACGGCAAGTGTTCGAAAACTTGCATTCTTTTAGCCACCCTGGCATAAATGCGACGACGAAACTGATATCGGAACGCTATGTATGGCCTAGTATGCGAAAAGATTGTAGAGAGTGGACTCGTTCCTGCCTAGCATGCCAACGATCAAAAATAACACGTCATGTCTCATCTCCATTAGCATCATTCAACTTACCTCGAGCCAGATTCATGAAAATCCACATAGATTTGATCGGACCTTTACCTCTTTCACAGGGGTATCGTTACTGTCTCACATGTGTAGATCGCTTCACACGATGGCCCGAGGCTATACCATTACAGGAGATAACAGCTGAAACAGTGGCAAAAGCTTTAGTTCACGGATGGATATCCAGATTCGGCTGCCCTGAAGATATCGTCACTGATCGTGGTCGACAGTTTGAATCAGAACTTTTTAAGCATCTGTCCCACATCATCGGATTTCAACGCAGACGAACTACAGCCTACCATCCAGCATGCAATGGACTTGTCGAAAGATTCCACAGACAGCTTAAAGCCGCTATTACATGTCATGCGACCAGCAGCTGGCTTGAAACACTTCCACTTGTACTACTGGGAATCCGGGCGGCATTTAAGGAAGACTTACAAGCGACTCCAGCTGAACTCGTATATGGAGAGACACTACGACTCCCAGGTGACATTTTTTGTCAATCGGCTGATGGTACAGAGGACTTGACAGTATACACTGAAAGACTGCGCACATTCGCCAAAAATTTGTTGCCATTACCAACTTCTCACCATGGGAATAACCGCTCCATATTCATTTTCAAAGATTTAGCAACAGCATCCCACGTCTTTCTAAGAGATGACACCTCGCATCCATCTTTTCAAGCAGCTTACACAGGCCCGCATGAGGTGATAGAACGAGGGGATAAAGTTTTCAAGCTCCGCATAAAAGGCAAAGAAGTCACGGTATCAGTCGACCGCATTAAACCTGCCTACATACTTCGTGAGTTGGACCATTCTCCCGTCGTGGCAGCACCCGAGACCCGAGACGCTCCAGTGACCACCACTCGATCAGGACGAACAGTGCGTTTTCCAGAATATTATCGCCCGTAGGACGGTCTCTGGAGGGGGGTGATGTGGCGTGCTGGCCCACGAAAAAGTTTCTATACCAATCTCATAGATAAACTTTCCAGCTAGTTGCTAGGGGCAACGAATGTTGTTGATATAGACTTCACATTAGAGAAAATTTTATTTTCCGCATTTGGTTTTTGTAAATATCTTTTTAATTAATATATCGTATACAAAGTCAATCGGCATATCATTAATTCAGCAAACCCATGGACCTCCTTCTATTACAACAAAAGTGTATCTAATTTCGCTTTAAAATCATATTTTCTTAATCTATTTGTTGATTATTAAATTCATTGACAATTGGTAAATGGGTACTATTTACAAAATCATGCTAGTTTAAGGTCCATATTACAGAACTATGTTGAGATGTTGATTATCGAATGATTATTATTAATCTCTGTGGAACGTTTCTATTCAATTATAGAACACTTCTACAACGTAAACTGTTCTTATTTATTTCTTTTTACTTATTGCTTATATGGAACAAAACATCTTGTTTTCTTATCAATGAAAATGAGAGGTATACACAAAACTTTGGTACACTAAACCAGTCTTCAAATCGAGAGTGAACAGGTATCTTCTAGGCAAGCATGTTACATCCTAGACTGCATCGTTACTTACCATCAGGTATGATTGTGGTTAAATGCAAGCCTATCAAACAAAAAAAAGGACTGTAATAATTATGATTCATACAATAAGTAATCCTAACAGATTGATGCTCAAGTAGAGATTTCATTCGTTGTTTGATAATTTTTTGAATAAAACCTTTACACCTTCCACCTTTACCTTCATATGTTCTCATATTTGAATATCATTGCCTTACGATATTTTCATCTTTATAAGAGTATGAAATAACAAGCATTATGTTCAGAAGTATGTACCTAGCGAAGATGAAATGAAAAATGTATGATAGAATGAAATGGTAATTAATACCTATCCCAGGAATTTCAAGCATTCCGTTAGTGTGACTGTTCTGTAAGAACAGCATTTTTGTTCCATATAAGAAGCATCTGGCAAACATTTGGTTAAGGCCTTGGGACAGTCCATTAAACTTCAGCCTAATAAAAGCTTGAGGGTTAGCCATTTTCATATATGAAAGGAGTTTAATGGTAAACTTACGCGTGAAACGTAATCCCTTGGGATTTAGAACTGTGTCTCGAGTCATTCTTGCACCTAGGAACGCAACAACGCATTTCTAGAGCTCAAAATTAATGAAAGAATACGAATTCACTGCATTTTCTTTCATTACATATTTAATAGTGTACCATATTTTTGTATATTACGACAAAGGCACGTTGTTATGAGATCATTTGAAAGTTTTAAACAATATTTGATGACTATTTAGCTTTTTTACATACAAGTTAAATATTTAATTATGAATATAATCACAAAACCGCTTCTCTACCTAAATTCTATTAGGGATGTAAGAAATAATCGATTATTCCAAATTCGTATGCTAGAAACAATAACAAATAATCGATTATAGAAATATGGACATTTTATTCTTAGCGTCACATGAGGTTTGGGTCTTATATCGAATCACTCAAACGTGAGTGTTGATTGTTATGTGGTCCAACTCTGTGTTACGCCCGAGTGTAATTAAAATGCGAAGCCAGGAGCTCGCAATGAGGTCCTGAGCAAAAAAATGCCCATACCAATTTTAGTAAGTTGTAAGACAACCATGATCCAAGTCAGCAGTGAGGCCTCTATAACGTATCTCTTTCACACATCTATGAATATTATGAAAAAGCGTTATTTAATATATCGAGTAGTATTAAATAATAGTATAAAATCGATTATACAAATTCATTGTTCATTACGCATAGATACATTATTACTTTTTATTGATGTCATCAATGTCAATGTCAATTTATGCGGTTGAAATCAAGGTGTTACGAAAAAGAGTTAATCTGTGACGTTCCTTTCTTTTATCGTACTTTTGGTTGGTAGAAGGCTTTTACTCTGTGACAAAAATGGATAACTGCTTGTACTAAAATATTTTGTAAAATTATAAAATAAACGCCCTTTAATCCTCTTTTCTCAGTTATTTCAAATCATAAATAGTTAATACAAGGCTTTTTTTTTGTTTTGTGGTTTGGCTCCACACTTTCAAGTATTTAGCCAGTGTCAAGTAATTAAATCAAGGCTTTAGTACTATAGTATTTCATAATCTCTGGCTTTGTGGAGTTTTGGCGGGAAAACGAAAAAGATCGCGTCGCCGCGCCGCATTGTATTATTTTCCAAAACTTGTGTTATTTTCAGTGTTAGTGCATTAAATTGGTGGCATTTTATTCGTTAAGTGCTGGATTACAGCCATGAGTGTGAGAAAGTGGTATAATGATGGTGAAACGTTTCTTTTCGATTTGTTTCCAAAACTCCATAGAAGCTTCAAGTAAAGTTGCCACCACTTTACAAGGAGTAGGACTTTGACTAGACTATGACTTGACTTGATGACTTCGACTGTGACTTGACACATATTTGCGTAAATATCATTATAATTGAAAAATTATCAATCACTTGACATTGGCTAAATACACAAAAGTGTGGAGCCAAAACATAAAAAAATCTCTGGCTTTAGTTAGGATTAGGATATATTATAATTATACTATTATAACACTAACTGAGATTCAATTAAATCGTATTATACTCATTGACCTAGTATAGAATAGAATAGAATAGAAAAACATTTATTCAATACTTGTCTAAAATTAAAATACAAAAACAGGTTAAATTTATACACATAATATGTACATAATGAATAGAAAAAAAATAAAAGTGGTTAATTGCTTATCGTGTATGGGCAGCGCTAGCTGATGCTGACAAGACGTCTTCTTAACCACTGGTTCAAATTGAAATGGAAAGTGTCCTCACAGCGCTGTCAACGTGATATTTTATCTCACTTCTATTTTGGTGTCATCAACCACATCACCTCTTGGTGAAGATGGTATATTTAAAGGCTTGGTTTTATATGCTTTTTTGGTCGTTTTTAAATAGTAATAGAACGATAATAATCATAACTACTTGACGCGATTTACCACGCAATCACGAATCTCATATTGTATAACTAAAAAGAGCTGAAATTTTTACGTTAATTAGGTATGTGCAAAAATGACAATAAGACGTCTCACATTCATATCATAATTTTTATTCGAGAGTAAAATCTCAGTACATCCAAAATTGCGCTGATAATGACGACACTTATGGCGTTTTTAGTATTAGTAGTATTACTAGTATCAGATACTAGGCCCGTGCATGTATCTCTCCTTATGTGAACCCATGTAGTGATTATATACTCTTTGGGTGAATGTATATTATATTCACAGAGCAAAGAGCATTTGACCACTACGTTTTACACAGAGCAGCACATTATTACATAGTATCTCTATCTAGTTTGTGACATTATATTCTCTTTGAAAATGGCGGCTTGATAGCTACAAAACTTTACTGTGGCGAGCGGATCACAATTTTTTTTCTTTTAAATAAGTAAAACGTGTTGCTTTTGTGTCTAATAACAAATCTCCATAATATTATCAACAGATTCAATGTAAATTTTACTAGAAGAAACATATCTACATCTTCAATCGGTAACCGGTTCTAATCGTGTGAAATGTTTCCGCTCATGGTATTTTAAGGTTTCTTCTCAGCAAAATGAGATGCAGCGTCCAAAATTGTTTTAATGACACAAAAAATACCACGAAGAGCCATGGAATTACTTTTCATCTGTATGTATAGCATAATGTGTGGTAATTTTTTTTATAGTAAGCCCTTATTTTGTGCCCATAGTCGGTTCTTGTTCTGAGTGTCGGTGTTGTGCTACCATGGTCCTCCTGGGTCTCATAATATAGGGAATCCTAGTTAGGGTCCAGGACCTGTGTATGTGATTGTTGGGTGTTATTATAATTTTTTTTTATTCACACAACAAAGACCAACAAAGAAGGTATACATTAAAGGTCAGTAAATTAAAATTTATTTTGAATTTTAGGTTTCCCAAAGAGCCGTCACTAAGAGAAGCTTGGCTAGAAGCTCTATCACTCGCAGCCTGGGAGCCGAAGGAGAGAAGTACAGTATGCTCTGAACACTTCAGGAATGAAGACTTTTATCAGACCAAGACGGGCTTGAGGAAGATTAAGAATGGAGCTGTACCAGTGGTGGTGCTTGTAAGTATTCTGTTTGAAGTGCAAACTTCCATAGGCTCATTGAGCACTTTTTATTTTGTTTTGTTTTGGCTTTACACTTTTGTGTATTTAGCCAGTGTCAAGTAATTGATAATTTCTTAAGTTAATTATAGCTTGGCAATTATAAATCACTGCTTGTGTGGTACTGCGGATAGTTTTGTTCATAATAAATTACGTTTGACGTAGATCAGACACTTGTATCGCTGCGAAAGTTAGAATTTACGTAACTAAAATCACTTTGTATACAATCTTCAACAAATAGACCATAGACAAGATAGAATACACGAACTATTGCCAGAGAAAAAAATATTAGTTCCGTTTCAAGACTTTTTTGCCAAGCTATAATATTATATAATCAAGTCAAGTCACAGTCCAAGTCATCAAGTGAAGTCATAGTCTAGTCAAGTCTAGTGGTGGCAACTTTACCAAAAGCTTCTATGGAGTGTTGGAAACAACATGAAGAGAAACGTTTCACCATCATTATATCACTTTCCCACACTCATGCCTGTAATTCAGCACTTAACAAATAAAATGCCACCAATATTATGCACTACCACTGAAAATAACACAAGTTTTGCAAAATAATACAATGCGGCGACACAATCGTTTTCCAGCCAAAACCCCATAGAGCACTTTTTGGGTGAATGCTTTCTATGAGCTGTATATATGCTGTAATTTTATATGTGTACATTTTAGGTGAGCAAAAAGTACACATAGTATATTAAAGTATACATAGTCCATATACTTGCTTCATACCATAAGTGCAGAGTGAGCCTGGCCTGACGTAACTAAGGATTTCATACAAATGTTGTACTCTTACAATTTTTTTTTCTAATTCCCATGAAATTTAATTTTCAACAAAAGACATGGCGGTAGGGTCTCACGACCTTAGCCTGCCTGGGTGAAAAAAAAAGTTTTACGATACTTGATATCAACTACAGTAATGTACATTCTAACAAACTCATATTATGCGTATAGATTTCCAGAGATGACTGGAGTTACATAAAATAAAATGCAAGCCTCTTACAGGATCCCACTGAAGATTTGGAAGCGCAAGCGACTCTTCGGGTATGTATCTTATTATATTATTATTATTATTATAGTTTAATAGACGAGCAGCATGACTGCTGATGTGTCTATATCCACAGTGTTGGATTCACTTTCAATGTTCATCCTTGTAACAGAGATAGTTTATTTGTTTGTAACCAGTTGTCGAGCCTGTTCTTAAAGTTATTCACAGAGGTGGCAGCAATGACCTCTTCTGGTAGCCTGTTCCAGTTGTGAACCACTCTATTACTGAGGAAATGATGTGCAGTGTTGGTCCTAGCTGTAGTGCGATTAATTAAAAGTGAATGCCCTCTTGTAGGTCTGCCTTGTCTCATCAAATAAATATCATGGATATCCGGAAGGTTGTAACTGCCAGTAATAATTTTAAATGTCTCAATGAGGTCTCCACGCAGACGTCTTTCTAATCATATCATATCATTCATATCTTCTAATTTTTATGTGAAATGAAAAGTCCATTACTGAACATCAGTGTCTCCCATAAAACCACTTTGGATGGTTATCAAAGGATGGGTTTGCCATAATCAGCACGCTTGGCAGATGTCTTGGTGTTAAATGCGATCACCAAGCAATATAATGCAGGAAAATGCTTCTGCCCATTCCCTGGATATTCCCTTAACCATGCTGTCATATGTATAACGTGTCAGTACAGGGAATGATAGGATTGATTAAGGGGTACTTGTTATTTTGTTTTAGTAATATTTCCATAACCATGCAGACCGAAGAGAATGCTTCTGCTCATTCCCAGGATATTACCTTAACCCGCTCTTATGGCTCCCACAGGACATGGGTTGATCCCACTCCCTCACCTGGACCACACTGCAGTAGGAATGTATGGCCTGATGATATTTGTATTACAGGTCTGCAGAGTATGCCTCGCAATGGATGCACGGATGTATGATATCAGAGAATATAAGTTAGACCAGTTTTATGAGCAGATAACAGGAATGTTTGTAAGTATTTAACTACTAATTAATTTTTTTTTTAACGTTTCACTAGGTGGTAGGACTTTGCAAAGTTCGTCTAGGTAGGTACCACCGCTTTGCCAGTTATTCTGCCGCCAAGCAGTAGTGTGCAAGCACTACTGTGTTCCGGTTTGAAGGGCACTGTAGCTAGTGATATTACTGGGCAATTGAGACTTTGTGATCTGATCTCACAGTCGAGTAATGTTATTACCAGACTGTGCTGATGTCTCAGGATGATGTGTACAGTGCAGTGTTGCTCGAAACTATTTTGGGGTTCCGATTGACACTGTTCTGTTATGGGCAGCCGTGGCGCTTAATATCAGGTGAACGGCTAGCTCGTCAAATCATTCAGTAACATTAAAAAAAAACTTACTATTTCTAGCAAAAGGCAGAGCTCACTTTATCATGTAATCTAATTAAGTGTTTTGCAATAAACAATTTAATTATTAGGGTTGTATTTAATTGTTATTTGTATTTTGTTCAAGAGCCCTATAGAATGTACGGAACTGCCTGCAAGTTTTAATTGCTTGAACCAACATACTATACCTTTACTTACACTACAAATGGTACCGTAAACGAAATGTATGTTTTTGTCACAATTTTTTAAAAGTATTCACATTTGGGGAGTTCGCTGGTGATTGCGAGGAGCGGAAGTTGAAGTAGGTTAACGTAGATCTCAACATACGAAAGTTTAAAAAAATATTAATATGTTGGTATGTCCGGTAAAATGACAATTGTCAAGATGGCGACATTAACATCAAACAAAGTTATACCGGCCGATAGATGGAGCTAAACTAAAGAAGTTTTACTTCAGGCGTGTGGTCTAAAACATACTCGTTTTAATTTAATTACCTCATTTCATTAGAGTACAGTGCCATGTGGTCCTAGGGAATAACCAGGGAATGGGCAGGAGTATTCTCCTCACTACAATTAAATCTTCTGCTATCAAAAAGCCTGCCCAGCCATAACCAGATAACTGATACAGTACTTAGATACTGTTTGTTTGTAAATACATACATAAAATATGTAGGCAGAACGGGTTGTGCGTAGGTTGCATCCTATATAACTATAGGCCTTCAGCATGTCCACACCGGCCGTGTCTGGAGCAAGAATGATCCGTAGTACACCGAGCGCTCCTTTTTTATAGCCAGACGGGTAGGGGCGCCATGAAAGTTGCCGGTGCTGCCACTGTAATAAATTTAATGCCACCACAGGGTAAATTACGGTGCTCGATCGCTGCCCGCTGCGCATAGAGTTTACATTTACAACTGGAAGTTGCCGCCGTCAAATACAATATTCACTTCACACTCAGACACAGAACAAACATCAATGTTCATCACACAAATGTTTGTTCTGGGTGGGAATCTAACCCACAACCCACAGTTCAGAAGGCAGGGTTACTACCAACTGAGTTATCGGACCAGTCAATTATTGAAACCCCCCCCCCCCCCCTATGATAAGTGTCCAAAGAGGAGTTTTATGTAAGAGGTTTGATTTGAACGAGGGGTATTTTAAAGAGATTGTTGTTTCCAGTTTGGTGTAGAAGATCGTTTGCCACAGAGATTATGCTGGGAATGTGCACATCGCTTGAAGTCAGCGAGTGTGTTTAGGAGTAAAGCGCTGAAAGCTCACACTTTATTGTCGGATATGCTTTGTTCTAGTCCATTTGTGAGTATTTATTTATTAAAATAGTTGATTTTTTTTTTTGGACATTTCACACAGCGTCATCTAGCCCCAAACTAAGCAAAGCTTGTACTATGGGAACCAGATAACTGATACAATACTTAGATACTTTTTTTTGTTTGTAAATACATAGAATACAATATAAACACCCAGACACAGAACAAACATCGATGTTCGTCACACAAATGTTTATCCTGGGTGGGAATCGAACCCACGACCTGCAGTTCAGAAGGCAGTGGTACTACCAACTGAGCTATCAGGCCAGCCAAATTGTAGTACTTTAAGTGAATTTTGATTACCCGTTCTAAAGTTGACAGCCTCTGTGGTGTGGTGGTTGAGCAGGTCGGCTCATAAACCGGAGGCAGCGGGTTCGATTCCCGTAGCAGGACAAGTATTTGTGCACAGGAAAAAAAAGCGCAAATACTTCTGTTCTGTGTCTGGGTGTTGTGGGAGCATGGTCCTCGTAGTTCCTGGGTCCCTTGACACAGGGAATCCTAGTTAGGGTCCAGGATCTATGTATGTGATCGTTGGGCATTATTATTATAGTTAAACAATGCTGCGGTCACTTCTTGGATGGGTGACCGCTAACACTTAAAGCTAGAGAGAAACGTTCCCTCCCTGTGAGATAAGGCCGTGTTCCAACCTTCCCTCTGAGCTTCCCTCCTGAGCTCTGTTAAAACGTTCTGTCATGTTTTTTATTTTTCATTTTGGCTCCACACTTTTGTGTATTTCGCCAGTGTCAAGTATTTGATAATTTCTCAAGTTAAGTAAAAAGTCATGTCACAGTCCAAGTCATCAAGCCAAGTCATAGTCTAGTAAAGTCAGACTCCTAGTAAAATGGTGGCAATTTGACTAGAAGCTTCTATGGAGTTTTGGAAACAACACGAAAAGAAACGTTTCACCATCATTATACAACTTTCCCACACTCATGCCTGTCATCCAGTACTTAATGAATAAAATGCCACCAATTTTATGCACTAACACTGAAAATAACACAAGTTTTGGAAAATAATACAATGCGGCGACGCGATCTTTTCATTTTCCCGCCAAAACTCCATTCTGACATTTTGTTTTCAGATAACTATTAGAGATATTAAATCAGTTAACCGAATACATAACAACCTGAAATCGAATCTCACAATAAAAAACCTGTGCGAAAGCAAAGAATGCAACATCTTGATTCGTGACAGCAAAATCATAAAATCAGAATCTAATAACCATAACGAATATAATGATAACGATAATGAATATAACGATAACGGGATAGAATATACGGATAACGGTTATATTGATAACGAACGGTTAAACAACGGAGTGTTGGATGTTGAAGTGAAAAATGAAACCCAAAACGAGATATACTTCGATGAGTTCGTTGATAATTTCGAGTCGGACGATGATAGGAAATTGAGTGAAATGTACACGGATGCTAGCGAGAAAAAGAAGGCGAAAGTGAAGAAGAAGAAAGTGGGCGAGAAGAAGGAGAGAGTGGTCAGGAAGAGGAAAGAGAACGATGGCGGAGAGGTGAAGAAGCAAGAAGAGGAAGACGGCTTTAGCACTGTGGTTGACAAGTAAGTTATTACTGCAATAATTTGGCTGACCTCAGAGAGCTGTTGGTGGTAATAACGCCCAACGATCACATACATAGATCCTGGACCCTAACTAGGATTCCCTGTGTCTAGGGACCCAGGAACTACGAGGACCATGGTCCCACAACTCCTAGACTGAGAAGTATTTTCACTTTTTTTGTGTCCAAATACTTGTCCTGCCGCGGGAATCGAACCTACTGCCTCCGGGCTGTGAGCTGACTTGCCTTGACCACACCACAGAGGCTGTTAGAGGGTGATAGCTCTGACTTTTGAACTGTAGTCCATGGGTTCGATTCCCATTATATTGTATTCTATGTATGTATTTACAAACAAAATAATTCAGCATATTTCACCAGAAACTGGCATACATAAATTTAATTAAATACAATATAATTATGTATTTGATTATAAAAATTAATGTCGTCAAAATTCATCGAAATCTTATTAAAATACAATACAATCAGCTTCGTCACAATATATAAAATTAAATCAATGTCAGAAATTAATAATTAACTAAATTTAATTAATAATTATTGCAGAAAATAATAATTTACAGAAGAGTCCACCAGTATTATTAGATTTCATTTACAATAGGCTATTTGATTACTATTAAAAATGAACAAGTAAATATTATTTTCATAAAGTAGGTTAAAAATGAATGTAACCATTGTAAAAATAAGTAAAATCGGTAAATTAATCACGGAGTAGTACGCTTTTAAAGTTTCATCGCCTGTCCCTTTCTCGCAAAACAGAGATCGTGTTGAGCTTCCTCACAGCTACTATGAAGGCATGGCTTGTGACGTCACATGCCAAAAAGATTGTATGTAGAGCTACCACAGCTTAGTAATGAGTTACTGTGAGGACTGGTAACTGACGTCACTGCGTGTTTGAGTTGTCTCTTTCTATTTCTGTATTTTAAAATGCCTGTAACTTAGTCATTTTTTGAGATATTCAAGTTTTGTTTTCACAGTGATCTATTTATTGAGGTATATTATTTATGTATGTAATAAAAATATAGTAGTCAAATAGCCTATTGCGATTGGACGAATCCCATGACAAAGCTGTAACCGACCAATCGGGAATCGTGTATTTCATTAATTAATTTCTTCACACCCAATAGCAATGAATGAACATAAAATTAACGGGTTCCAAACCACTGGACGGATCGGGCTGAAATTTGGCATGCAGGTAGATGTTATGACGTAGGCATCCGCTAAGAAAGGATTTTTCGAAATTCCACCCTTAAGAGGGTGCAATGGGTTGAATTATTTTCCCATAGGCCAAGCCGCGGCCGAAGCTGCGGGCAGAAGCTTGTAGTTATATATCGCATATAAGCGTGTCTATTGAGTAATGTATGAATTTAAGACTTACGTTTCTAGCGTGAATGTAGGCCAAGCCGCGGCCGAAGCTGCGGGCAGCAGCTCGTCAATAAAAAAAGTTTTTGCAAGGAAATTAATAGTATTTTGTTTTTAATTTTAGGTATAAAATAAACGAAATCAAACGTCGGAAAAACGATGGCCCCGACGAAAACCTCTTTACGATCACAGCTCTCACCTACGACGAGCAGAGAGCGGAGATTGAGAAGAGACAAGAAGGGGCTATGTACAGAAACTCGCTGTTCAAGTGTACCTACTGCTACATGGGTTTTCATGTGAAGGAGCGGTACGAGGTGCATATGGTCAGGCATAGTGAGGTGAGAATACTAACTTATTCAACTTCTATTAGCCCCTATAGCTTAGTGGTAACTCTGCCTTCTGAACTGTAAACTGTGGATTCGATTCCTACCCAGGACAAACATTTGTTTGATGAACATCGATGTTTTTTTGTTTTGGTTTTGTAGCTATACTTTTGTGTATTCAGTCAGTGTCATGTAATTGATAATTTTTCAAGTTAATGAATGTGGAATTGAATTGAATTCGCTCTTTTCCATAAATGTATGTACTTAGACCGTGCTATAAAATATTCGTACTAGGATTAATTTAAAAAAAATAGGTTTTGTTAATAATAATAATAATAATGATGGTTCTACTAATATAGCTGTAAGTCTTATTGTTACTAACAAATTGGATTGAATTATCTGTAATAAAATAAAATTTATTTATTTAGTATTTAGTGCAATACCTGCATGACAGCCGAAATGTCTATGTAACGGTACACACAGCGCGGGCACCGGCTGAGTGCTTTGTTAATGTTTCGTAGGGAATAAAACACCTGCTTTGTTCAATGTCACAAGGCATTTCTTTAGAATTTTCAAGTTAATGATGTTTACGCAAATATGTGTCAAGTCACAGTCGAAGTCATCAAGTCAAGTCATACTCCTAGTAAAGTGGTGGCAACTTTACCAGAAGCTTCTATGGAGTTTTGGAAACAACACGAAAAGAAAGTCGTTTCACCATAATTACACCACTTTCCCACACTCACGCCTGTAATCCAGCACTTACTAATAAAATGCCACCAATTTTATACACTAACACTGAAAATAACACAAGTTTTGGAAAATAATACAATGCGGCGACGTTTCTACGTTTTATCTTTTTCGTTTTCCCGTCAAAACTCCACAGAAGAGTTTGAAGTAAAAAATGTATTATTGTTTCAGCTTAGCGGTGCATTCCAGTGTTTTATTTGTAAAACTCGTCTGAAAACAAGCCGCGCGTTGCGCAAGCACTTGACCGCTCAGCACACGGAGAAGTTCAGCTGTAAAGGATGCACTTTCGTCACTAGAAACAGGTATGCACAATAATACTTTTTTTTAATGTAGAAATCTGAATAAATGTATTTCTTTAGATTTTTATATCACAAAAATCACTATAAACATTAATATTTACAGGCACTCTATAAATAAAAAGTTAGAACTAATAAAACATTATTTACAAAATAAATACGCTATAATCAATAATACTTGACTAATAATAATTAATTAATTGAATAATATTTGACTGGCCCGATAGCTCAGTTGGTAGTAACTCTGCCTTCTGGACTGTGGGTTATGGGTTCGATCCCCACCCAGGAGAAACATTTGTGTGATGAACATCGATGTTTGTTCTGTGTCCGGGTGTTATATTGTATTCTATGTATGTATTTACAAACAAAAAAAAATATCTAAGTATTGTATCAGTTATCTGGTTCCCATAGTACAAGCTTTGCTTAGTTTGGGACTAGATGGCGCTGTGTGAGATGTCTACAGATATTTTATTTATTTAATACTAATTCCCAACGATCACATACATACTTAAGTCTGCTACCCGTTTAGTTACCTTTATGTTACCGTTCCTACTCGCATTTAAAAATGTTATTTTGTATTTTCACTTGCAAGTGAATATGATTCTTTTAGTGAAAATAAATATCTTAAACCTAAATTGTATTATGTACTTAAAATTAAGTTATTGTACTAAGCATATAGAATTTCAAAGTGCTTATTGTCAAATATTACATAGCAAGCCGATTACAATATATGAGTTTGAAAAAAAAAGAAGTTCTCTTTCCCATTACTGGTGCAAGCAATCCGACACAATGCAGAACAGAAAACTCCGATCCTAACCTTCGACCTGGATCTAAATTGGACCCTAACTAGGATCCCCTGTGTCTAGGGACCCAGGAACTACGAGGACCATGCTCCCACAACACCCAGACTCAGAACAAGTACTTGCGCTTCACACTTCACATCACACTAATATTATAAAGGCAAAAGTTTGTGTGTTTGTGTGTATGTTTGTTACTCCTTCACGCTCAAACGGCTGAATGGGTTTGGATGAAATTCGGTACCAAGATAGGTTATACACTGGATTAACATATAGGCTACATTTTATCCCGGAAAAGTTACATTTTCCTGTAGAATAAACAAATAATTAAAATACTTTTTATCTGCGGGTGAAACCGCAAGGCGCAACTAGTTTTAAAATAAAAATAAGGTCGTCAAGTGTGTTATTCGTCTTCTAATATAAAATGCAAAGTCAAAGTCAAAAGATTTATTGCAAATAGGCTAATTTTAGCACATTTACAAATTCTAAAATGCGATTTACATTTTCAGAGGCGTTGCAAGAGAGCACGAAAAATGGCATTCCGGAACCAAATACCAATGTCCCCACTGTCCTAGCACATTCGAGTAAGTGTTTGTATTGATTTCTATTAACTTTGAATCAAGAACGGTATTCGAACCCGCATCCATCCGTTTCTAAAGCCGGGGACGTGATTAAAATTTATCCTTCACCTTTGACAACCAACTTATTGACTGGCCGGATAGCTCAGTTAGTAGTAACCCTGCCTTCTGAACTGTGGGTTGTGGGTTTTATTCTCGCTCAGGACAAACATTTGTGTGATGCACATCGATGTTTGTTCTGTGTCTGGATATTTACAAATTAAAAGTATATAAGTATTGTATTAGTTATCTGGATCACAAAAAATACAAGGCTGCTCAGTTTGGGGCTAGATGGCGCTGTGTCGAATGTCCACACATATTATTCTTATTATTATTAATGTATGTATAAAAATATATTTTTTGGTATTGATTTTTTCAATTCTTTACAGAAAACTAACCACTTACATGGGTCATATCCGAATCAAACACGTTTCCGATTTCGTATGCGAACTATGCGGATACACGTTTGTTAGCCAGAAGGGGATAGAAGTGCATAAGAAGAAGAAACACAGGCTGCACGATAGAAACGTAAGTCTTATATTCATACATTACTCAATAGTCACGAGAAACGTAAGTTTTATATTCATACATTACTCAATAGTCACGAGAAACGTAAGTTTTATACTCATACATTACTCAATAGTCACGATAGAAAAGTTTTAAATTCATACATTACTCAATAGTCACGAGAAACGTTAGTTTTATATTCATACATTACTCAATAGTCACGATAGAAACGTAAGTTTTATATTCATACATTACTCAATAGTCACGATAGAAACGTAAGTTTTATATTCATACATTACTCAATAGTCACGATAGAAACGTAAGTTTTATATTCATACATTACTCAATAGTTACGATAGAAACGTAAGTTTTATATTCACACATTACTCAATAGTCACGATAGAAACGTAAGTTTTATATTCATACATTACTCAATAGTCACGACAGAAACGTAAGTTTTATATTCATACATTACTCAATAGTCACGATAGAAACGTAAGTTTTATATTCATACATTACTCAATAGTCACGATAGAAACGTAAGTTTTATATTCATACATTACTCAATAGTCACGATAGAAACGTAAGTTTTATATTCATACATTACTCAATAGTCACGATAGAAACGTAAGTTTTATATTCATACATTACTCAATAGTCACGATAGAAACGTAAGTTTTATATTCACACATTACTCAATAGTCACGATAGAAACGTAAGTTTTATATTCATACATTACTCAATAGTCACGACAGAAACGTAAGTTTTATATTCATACATTACTCAATAGTCACGATAGAAACGTAAGTTTTATATTCATACATTACTCAATAGTCACGATAGAAACGTAAGTTTTATATTCATACATTACTCAATAGTCACGATAGAAACGTAAGTTTTATATTCATACATTACTCAATAGTCACGATAGAAACGTAAGTTTTATATTCATACATTACTCAATAGTCACGATAGAAACGTAAGTTTTATATTCATACATTACTCAATAGTCACGATAGAAACGTAAGTTTTATATTCATACATTACTCAATAGTCACGATAGAAACGTAAGTTTTATATTCATACATTACTCAATAGTCACGATAGAAACGTAAGTTTTATATTCACACATTACTCAATAGTCACGTAAGAAACGTAAGTTTTATATTCATACATTACTCAATAGTCACGACAGAAACGTAAGTTTTATATTCATACATTACTCAATAGTCACGATAGAAACGTAAGTTTTATATTCATACATTACTCAATAGTCACGATATAAAAGTAATTCTTAAATTCATACATTACTCAATAGTCGCGATAGAAACGTAAGTTTTAAATTCATACATTACTTAATAGTCGCGATAGAAACGTAAGTTTTATATTCATACATTACTCAATAGTCACGATAGAAACGTAAGTTTTATATTCATACATTACTCAACAGTCACGATAGAAACGTAAGTTTTATATTCATACATTACTCAATAGTCACGATAGAAACGTAAGTTTTATATTCACACATTACTCAATAGTCACGTAAGAAACGTAAGTTTTATATTCATACATTACTCAATAGTCACGACAGAAACGTAAGTTTTATATTCATACATTACTCAATAGTCACGATAGAAACGTAAGTTTTATATTCATACATTACTCAATAGTCACGATATAAAAGTAATTCTTAAATTCATACATTACTCAATAGTCGCGATAGAAACGTAAGTTTTAAATTCATACATTACTTAATAGTCGCGATAGAAACGTAAGTTTTATATTCATACATTACTCAATAGTCACGATAGAAACGTAAGTTTTATATTCATACATTACTCAATAGTCACGATAGAAACGTAAGTTTTATATTCACACATTACTCAATAGTCACTTAAGAAACGTAAGTTTTATATTCATACATTACTCAATAGTCACGACAGAAACGTAAGTTTTATATTCATACATTACTCAATAGTCACGATAGAAACGTAAGTTTTATATTCATACATTACTCAATAGTCACGATATAAAAGTAATTCTTAAATTCATACATTACTCAATAGTCGCGATAGAAACGTAAGTTTTAAATTCATACATTACTTAATAGTCGCGATAGAAACGTAAGTTTTATATTCATACATTACTCAATAGTCACGATAGAAACGTAAGTTTTATATTCATACATTACTCAATAGTCACGATGGAAAAGTTTTAAATTCATACATACACGATAGAAACGTAAGTCTTAAATTCATACATTACTCAATAGACACGCTTCTATGCGATATATAACTACACGCTTCTGCCCGCAGCTTCGCCCGCGGCGTGGCCTATGGGAAAATAATTGAACCACCCATTTCACCCTGTTAAGGGTGGAATTTCGAAAAATCCTTTCTTAGCGGATGCCTACGTCATAACATCTACCTGCATGCCAAATTTCAGCCCGATCCGTCCAGTGGTTTGGGCTGTGCGTTGATAGATCACTATGTCAGTCAGTCAGTATATATATTTAGAACTATCTCAGGTGGAGCTATCTGGGCCATTCTGCGAGTTGTGCGACGTGAAGTTTGTGTCGGAGGAAGCGCATTCACGCCACCTGAAGTTATCCGCGAGACACAGCAGCGACGCAGATCCGTGAGTACTCTGAATGCAGTCAGTCACTAGGTGGTAGGACTTTACTGCAAAGTTCGTGTAGGTAGGTACCACCGCTTTGCCAGTTATTCTGCCGCCAAGCAGTAGTGCGCAAGCACTGCTGTGTTCCGGTTTGAAGGGCACTGTAGCTAGTGAAATTACTGGGCAAATGAGACTTTATGATCTGATCTCACAGTTTAGTAATCTTATTACTAGATTGTGCTGATGTCTCTGGATGACGTGCGCAGTGCAGTGTCACGCGAACCTCTATACTTTAGAGTTCCGAGTGACACTGCAGCTGATATGGGCAGCCGTGTCGTTTAACATCAGGCGAACGGCTAGCTCGTCACGTCATTTTACTACTATATACAAGGTGGAATTTAATTCGTTCTTTTCCTTTAGTGTATGTATTCAGTCCATGCTATAGAACGCTCCCATATAACTAAACTAGTTACGCCCCGCGGATAAAAAGTATTTTAACTATTGGCTCATCCCACGGGAACATTTCACTTTTCCGGGATAAAATGTAACCTACATGTTAATCCAGTGTATAAGCTATCTTGGTACCGAATTTCATTTAAATCCATTCAGCCGTTTGAGCGTGAAGGAGTAACAAACATACACACATACAAACTTTCGCCTTTATAATATTAGTGTGATAAAAAAATATTCTATAGCAAGTTCTGAGTACATACATTTAAGGAAAAGAGTGAATTAAATTCCACCGTGTATATTACATACTATATATATACTATACTAGCGGCCCGTCCCGGTTTCGCTCGGGTGGACGTTTATTTATTAAACATTTTATAATATACGAAAAACAATGTATCACGCACCGGCGCCATCTACTTAATATGTTGGTTTGTCCTGAATTTTTCCTGAATTTTCTTTGCTATAAACCTCACGGACCGAGACCTTTCCAACGAATGCAAAACCGTGGAAATCGATTCGTGCGTTCTGGAGTTGTAGCGTCAGGAAGGAAAACCCGACTTATTTTTATATAGTAGATTATAATTTTCACTAGGTGGTAGGACTTTTCTGCAAAGTTCGTCTAGGTAGGTACCACCGCTTTGCCAGTTAATCTGCCGCCAAGCAGTAGTGTGCAAGCACTGCTGTGTTCCGGTTTGAAGGGCACTGTAGCTAGTGAAATTACTGGGCAAATGAGACTTAATGATCTGATCTCACAGTCGAGTAATGTTATTACCAGACTGTGCTGATGTCTCAGGATGATGTGCGCAGTGCAGTGTCACGCGAACCTTTATATTTTGGAGTTCCGAGTGACACTGTTCTGTTATGGGCGGCCGTGTCGCTTAACATCAGGTGAAAGACTACCTCAGTGACATCATTCAATAACATTAAAAAAATATTTTAATTGAACACAAATACATACATATATAGGCTATAGGCCTTCAGCATGTCCACACCGCGCCGTGTCCGGAGCAAGAATGCTCCGTAGTACACCGAGCGCTCCCTTTATATAGCCAGATGGGTGGGGAAGCGATGACAGTTACCGGTGTTGCCACTGTAATAAATTTAAATGCTACCACAGGGTAAATTACGGTACTACCCGCTGCGCATAGAGTTTATAACTGGACGTAGCCGCCGTCACGTATTTTTGCGTATTTTGCGAATAAGTAATTAAAAATTAAACGATATTATCTCATTTACAGAGGTTTATAATTATAAAATTCACTCGCTGTCTCAGTTACAGAGGTAATCATGATGATAAATCGAAAGAACGAATCCCAGATAAAAATAAAATATTACATTTAGTGTTTATTTTATAACATTAGTCTTACTTTTGCTTTATATAACAAGAAACCTTTGATAGCTTTAAAAGGGTAAAATATCTAACAACTGTTAAATATAGCATTTTATAACATAATCTATAAGTCCTATTTTAAGGGGAGAAGCCATGGCTCCTGTAATACAGTGATAAACTAGGAGTCAATGGAATCTTCAATAAATGTAAATCTTTTATGTCAATAAAATATTATTTGATTTGATTTTGCTTTAGAATAGTTACATCATCTTTTGTCTCTTTCGACCCAGCTAAATATTCCAGTAGTAAAAAGACACAAGCTGAAGTAACTAATCCGAGACTAATACCCGTTTATTAATAAGGCTGCTAGAGTTTTGATGAGAACACAAAAAGCATATTCGTCTATTTTGTTTTTTTACTTACCTTTATGAAAACTTAACGGTCTTTGACAAAATCTGTCTATCTACGGGTTTCCTTTCAGCGTTGAACTTGTTCAGAAGGGTATTGACATAACATATCTCATGCATGTAAGACCTTTATGACAATAAATTATTTTATTTATTTATTTATATACATTTGATTGATTGATTGATTGATTGATTCCTTTCAGCGTTGAACTTGTTCAGAAGTGTATTGACATAACATATCTCATGCACGTAAAACCTTTATGACAATAAATTATTTTAAAAAAATTTATTAAGATATAGAGGTATGCTTCGTCCCACTAACAGTGGTAATTCAGTGCCAAAGTGTTGGGCAGCATGAGTTCCAGTTATGGAGGTTTCTCGTTTATCCAGGTCCCACTTAACCAAGTTTCGCTGTATTTGTAGATTTATATATAAGGGTGGGCTCCAACAGGAATAGAATACGTAACGACTCGCAGAGCATGCGGGCGGAGGCGGGCGGGCGGCCGGCGCGCCGCGCCGAGCGCCGCCCGCCCGCCGCGCCCGGGGACTCCGCCCCCGCCCGCGCCGGCCCCGTCACTTGCGAACAGGTGAGGTATGCATCGGCACGGCGAGCGGGGGACTTTACTACCGACTTCAAAAAAGATAAGGCCATAAATTCGACCGTATTAAAAAAAAAAGTCAGAACCTTCGAATTAATAAAGGAAATGATTTCACCCATTCGAATGGGAGAAATCATTTTCTTTTTGTATTAATTGTACGGGTTTTACTCACGTTATAATTATAACGTGAGTAAAACCCGTACAATTAATACAAAATGTGTGAAAACCACGTTAGTTTCCATAATAAAATCATTTTCTTTATTAACGATGATTCTTTTTTTATTAATAACGAGCTTCTGCCCGCAGCTTCGCCCGCGGCGTGGTCTATGGGAAAATAATTCAATCACCCATTTCACCCTCTTAAGGGTGGAATTTCGAAAAATCCTTTCTTAGCGGATGCCTACGTCAAAACATTTATCTGCATGCCAAATTTCAGCCCGATCTGTCCAGTGGTTTGGGCTGTGCGTTGATAGATCACTATGTCAGTCAGTCAGTCAGTCACCTTTGAGTTATATATATTTAGACTAGCGGCTCGTCCCGGCTTCGCAAGAATGGGTATTTACGTTGCGGCTGATCGCAGTATGGACTTAATATTTTTGTTGTAACATCTGTTTTTTAATCTGTGCATCACAAAATAAACGATTTGACTAAGTGACATTTTGATTAGTCATTTGAAAGAAAGATCTTTCTTTCTTTCATTTAACTCCGCTTAATTAAAAAATAAGGTAGAATTTTCACTATCCATTGAAGAAACGTTTTTGTTAATGTTTTATTTCAGTGCGGAGTTCAACTGCGCGATTTGCGACTCTACGCACAACACTTTAGAAGAGCGCATCCGGATAAGAATCGAACTAAATATCCAGCCATGAAGACGCCGTGTATGTGCGAGCAGTGCGGCAGGATATTCCAGGTGAGATGGCAATATTGAATGAACAACTTGAATGGACAAAGGGAATGAAATAAAAAAGATTGCGCTTTAGACCACACGACTGAAGTAAAACTTATTTAGATCCATCTATCGGCCGGTATAACTTTGTTTTTGCTTTGTTTAATGTTAATGTCGCCATCTTGACAATTGAAGGGGTGAGAACAAAAAAGTTTTAACTCATTTTAGTCACAAATGACTTATGGGTATCGTTGGATTCATCGTGAAATTATCTACAATAATACATTCTCAACATACCGAAATGAGGCTTAAATCTCGAGATTTTGAGTCTAAAAATGGTTTATCTGTCACAGGAATACAGTTCGCTTAGCATAAAATTATTATTATATTTATTGTATTATATTATATTTTTACAGTAATTGTATGAATTAGTACTACATTTAGTATTTTAAAATAGAATTAAAACATTTTCAAGTAACTGAAACTTACATAAACCTTCTATTACCTTATAAGCACTCTACATTAAAATGAAGGCGTTGAAGTTTAAAATCAATTTTCTCGAAACTATCAATTTGTCAGTTAAACCCTTTTTATTCTCAACCCTTCAATTGTGGATAATAACAACGGTTAAAAATGACAAAATAAGTACCTAAATGCGGGTACTAAAAAATATAAATTAAATTATCATTCTTCTATCGTTAAACGTCTACTAAGAATAAGTCCACTACCGGACTACTAGACGCTCGGCTAAGCGCCATCCTTTCGTGGTCGAAATACCACCCATTCGTACCAAGCGATTTGATTCCACGTTCTTAATTAGAACGGCTAAGGAATGGAATGCCAGCGTCTGTGTTTCCGGCGAAATATGTCCCGGGCGTGTTCAAGAGAAGAGTGAATAGGTATTTACTTGGCTAGCATGCTACACCTTCGATCGCATCGTCACTTCCCACCAGGTGAGAGCGTGGGCAAATGCTAGACAAGTTTGAATTAAAAAAAAAAGTCACTGCTCAGCCGTCGCCTCACCGAGGAAGCGCTGGTGTAACGAGGTCAAGGTCATTTCGCTTGCTCAGTTTGTTAAAGTTGTTACTTGCTCGCTATAAGTTATGTCGACAATGGAGATCTAGTTGAACAAATTTCAACTTCTGTTCGCCTCGTCACACATTACTCTCTAAGTCAAGCGTACGTAAAGAAGCTTTACTTAAAAAAGAAACTCCCTTTGAAGTCCGTTGATAAAAGCCTGTATCCGTTTGTCCACAGAGCATGGACTTACTAAAAGACCAATAAAAGCCTGTATCCCTTTGTCCACAGAGCATGGCCTTACTAAAAGACCAATAAAAGCCTGTATCCGTTTGTCCACAGAGCATGGCCTTACTAAAAGACCAATAAAAGCCTGTATCCGTTTGTCCACAGAGCATGGCCTTACTAAAGGACCACATGTGGGTGCACACGGGCGAGAAGCGGTTCAAGTGTGCGCAGTGCCCGAAAAGCTTCACTCAGAAGACGAACCTGGTGTTCCACGAGCGGGTTCATTCAGCGAGCCGCCCGACATACGAGTGTGCACTCTGTGGGAAGCACTTCGCGTTCTACAACAACAGAAGGAGGCATATGTTTGTGAGTGGGATTATACATTTCTTTTTCTATTCACAGACACCTAAGTCCGTGCTTTTTGTTAAATTATTTTATATTTAGCTTATTATTAACATAATTCATTATAATTCATTTATTCAATAACAATTTTTACATTGTGTTTGAAATGCCTAAAACCCTAGTCACCTATAATTAAATATAAATCAACACTATTATTCTTATTTCTTTATTCCGTCAGTAAGTCCGTAATACAAACACAATATGTGCATACTTATAGGAGAAAACATTAATCAAACATTACCGTTCTTGTCAATAAAATCCTGTACGCAGTAAAAATCCCCTTCCAGCAAAAGACTTTTCAGTGTTACTTGAAAGATAGGGAGACTATCCATCGACTTCATGTCCATGGGCAAACAATTAAATAGCTTGACAGCCTGGTACCTGGCACAGTGTTTAGCGAGCTAGTCGTTCACCTGGTGTTAAGTGACACGGCCGCCCAAAACAGAACAGTTTCACACGGAATGTTGGAGCATGTAAAGTTTCGTATGACTGCTGCACTGCGCACATCATCTTGAGACATCAGCACAGTGTGGTAATAAGATTACCCGACTGTGAGATCAGATCATAAAGTCATGTCACTAGCTACATTGCCCTTCAAACCGGAACACAGTAGTGCTTGCACACTACTGCTTGGCGGCAGAATAACGGGCAGAGTGGTGGTACTTACTTAGACGAACTTTGCAGGAAAATCCTACCACCTAGTAAACAGTTCGTTTTCGGCAAAACGGCAATTTCAATTTCATAGGTATAGACCTAATAAGTTTAGTATAGTGCTCTGTGACCTTAGAGTCTGTGACTTTAATACGTGGCGTTGACGTGGCGGCACGATGGCGGCACGCGTGACGTGCTGAGGTCGGCCGTTGGCACTTGACACTGGCTTGAAACATAGAAAGACGCAGCTTCCACAGAGTATATGTTATGTTTATTAAAGTATTATTATTATTATTATATTTATATGTCTTGTTCATGTTTGTTCTTGTTTATTGTATTTTTGTCTACAGCATGTAAACTTTTTTAATTTTTATGTAGTAAAATTATTGTATTAATATATTAAGTATGTCCTGACGTTCGTGGTGTCACAAATGTGTTCCGACTGAAAATCAGTTATTAAGGTCTTAGGACTTGAATTGTATGCTGAGTCGGAGCCCATTCCTGACACCACGTAGCATTGTTTTATTGTTTTTGTGTTACGTATGTTTTATCAGTTGTGTGTCATGAATAAATGTTTTTTCTTTTTTTCTTTCTTCTTTTAAAATAAATAAATACCGAATTGAAACGCGCAGATCCACACGGGCCTGAAGCCGTACAAGTGCTCGACGTGCGGCAAGAGCTTCACGACGGCGGGCGAGCAGCGCGCCCACGTGACGCACGTGCACCTCAAGAAGCCGTGGCCGCGCCGCCGCCGCGCGCCCGCCGACTAGTGCCCGCGGCGTCACGCTGCACGACGGCGGGCGAGCAGCGCGCCCACGTGACGCACGTGCACCTCAAGAAGCCGTGGCCGCGCCGCCGCCGCGCGCCCGCCGACTAGTGCCCGCGGCGTCACGCTGCACGACGGCGGGCGAGCAGCGCGCCCACGTGACGCACGTGCACCTCAAGAAGCCGTGGCCGCGCCGCCGCCGCGCGCCCGCCGACTAGTGCCCGCGGCGTCACGCTGCACGACGGCGGGCGAGCAGCGCGCCCACGTGACGCACGTGCACCTCAAGAAGCCGTGGCCGCGCCGCCGCCGCGCGCCCGCCGACTAGTGCCCGCGGCGTCACGCTGCACGACGGCGGGCGAGCAGCGCGCCCACGTGACGCACGTGCACCTCAAGAAGCCGTGGCCGCGCCGCCGCCGCGCGCCCGCCGACTAGTGCCCGCGGCGTCACGCTGCACGACGGCGGGCGAGCAGCGCGCCCACGTGACGCACGTGCACCTCAAGAAGCCGTGGCCGCGCCGCCGCCGCGCGCCCGCCGACTAGTGCCCGCGGCGTCACGCTGCACGACGGCGGGCGAGCAGCGCGCCCACGTGACGCACGTGCACCTCAAGAAGCCGTGGCCGCGCCGCCGCCGCGCGCCCGCCGACTAGTGCCCGCGGCGTCACGCTGCACGACGGCGGGCGAGCAGCGCGCCCACGTGACGCACGTGCACCTCAAGAAGCCGTGGCCGCGCCGCCGCCGCGCGCCCGCCGACTAGTGCCCGCGGCGTCACGCTGCACGACGGCGGGCGAGCAGCGCGCCCACGTGACGCACGTGCACCTCAAGCGACCTGCAGTAAGTCACGCTAGGTTACTTGACGACTGAAACGTTTTAATTGTTCATTATGTGAAGCAAAGATAGATCGTTCTTTAAACTGAAGCAAAGGTATATCGTTCTTTAAACTGAAACAAAAGTACATCGTTCTTTAAACAAAAATTTAAATCAAAAAGACTGGTGGTGTTTATAGAGTTAATCAAAGGAGGATGATTCTAATGGCATATTATGTCTCATACATTATTTACTATAGTAATAGAATGCAAAAAAATTTATCGGTCTTTAAACTGAAGCAAAGGTACATCGGTCTTTAAACTGAAGCAAAGGTACATCGTTCTTTAAAGTGAAGCAAAGAAGGGTATTGCGCACAAACCGCTTGGTTGCAAATAATAATAATTACTGGCAACAATCACATACATAGATCCTGGACCCTAACTAAGATACCCTGTGATAGTAATGCGCCCTCAATTGTATCTGCCTTCTGGTTTTAAGGCCACGAGTTGCGCTGAAATTGAATAATTGTAAACCAAAGAGCCTTCGGTCTCACTTTTTATATTCTTTACTTTATGCAATTGAGTAAATTTGACTGGAATTTTTATTTTCTTTGCTCAGTTTGCTGAACTGAGTAAATTTAACTCGAATTTTTATTTCCTTGACTCAGTTTGCTGATCTTGGTAATTTTTACTCGAATTTTTATTTCCTTGACCCAGTTTGCTGGACTGAGTAAATTTGACCCCACTTTTTTATTTTCTTTACTTGATTTGTGAACCTGAGTAAATTTGGCCACACATTTATTTTCTTCGCTCCATTTTTATTTCCTTGTCTTGGTTTGCTGAACTGAGTAAATTTAACTCGAATTTTTATTTCCTTGACTCACTTTGCTGAACTTAGTAATTTTTACTCGAATTTTTATTTCCTTGACCCAGTTTGCTGGACTGAGTAAATATGACCCCACTTTTTTATTTTCTTTACTTGATTTGTGAACCTGAGTAAATTTAGCCTCACTTTTATTTTCTTGGCTCCGTTTGCTAAACTGAGTAAATTTGGCTCTACTTTTCATTTGCTGTACTTGATTTGTGAACCTAATTGGCCTCATTTTTATTTTCTTTACTCTAATTATGCATCTGTGTAAATTTTACGTTAATTTTTACAATCAGCTTGCTGAACCGAGTATAATTGGTCACAATTTTTATTTTATTTACTCGATTTGTGCGGTTAAGGAAATTTAGGTCCGTATTACAGAACAATGCTCAGTCATCAATAGGTGCTCAAGCTGTGTATAAGATTCAGGTGCAGGGTTCACATAACACCAAGACGGAATTATTCACACACACTTTTTTTTTTTCTTTTTATTGTTATTGAATGATGTGACGAGCTAGTCGTTCACCTGATGTTAAGCGCCACGGCCGCCCATAACAGAACAGTGTCACTCGGAACCCTAAAACATAGAGTTTCAAACGACACTGCACTGCGCACATCATCCTGAGACATCAGCACAGTCTGGTAATAAGATTACTCGACTGTGAGATCAGATCATAAAATCTCAATTGCCCAGTAATTTCACTAGCTAAAGTGCCCTTCAAACCGGAACACAGTAGTGCTTGCACACTACTGCTTGGCGGCAGAATAACCGGCAAAGCGGTGGTACCTACCTAGACGAACTTTGCAACAAAGTCCTACCACCTAGTAAGTTATATAATAAATAGTATTGACAGAGTATTTAGCACATTAAATCACATGACAATAGTGTTGATTCTGTGTCGCATTCTCTAAAACTAAGGTAAACTTAAAGTATGGCGGTACTCTTCTGATAAAGGAGAGATGAAAAAGACAGAAATATGTTAATTTAGTTTAGCTTTAGAGTATGCGACACAGAATCGACACCAATGTTTCGAGAGTCGCGTGGTGCGGAGCGGGACTGTAGTAGTACTACTATAAGGTAGTGTCGCCGAAGATGGCCCGGCTCCTAGGATAGCCCACTTTAAAAAAAATACAGTTATGATTAAACGAAACATTTTAAATTTCGCGGGTTTATGCTACTAGTACCATAGACAATAATGTGTGTTTTAATTATTATTTTTTCAACTTCCATTATGTTTTTTCTATACTTTATTTATCTGCAAGATTTCACGAGGTTTTGAAATTAAGTGGGCCTTCATTGGCTCCTGTACCTTATAATAATAGTAATACTAATAGTAATACTACTATAGTAGTATTACTACTCAGTAATCGGAGTGCGCGCACTGTTTGTCACTAAAGTTTGTGCCGCGCACAGGGCCGCACGCCCCTCGGCCCCGCGCTCGTCCATACATACAAGTAAATAATTATACAAACACAAGCGAGTTGAGCTGCCTACAAGCAGAGATTTCATTCATTAATTGAACACTTTTGAGGAGTTTTGACGGGAAAACGAAAAAGATCGCATCGTCGCATTGTATTATTTTCCAAATCTTGTGTTTTTTTCAGTGTTAGTGAATAAAATTGGTGGGCATTCTATTCGTTAAGTGCTGGATTACAGGCGTGAGTATGGAAAAATTGTATAATGATGGTGAAACGTTTCTTTTCGTGTTGTTTCCAAAACTCCATAGAAGCTTCAAGTAAAGTTGCCACCACTTTACTAGGAGTATGACTTTGACTAGACTATGACTTGACTTAATGACTTCGACTGTGACTTGACACATATTTGCGTAAATATCATTAACTTGAAAAATTATCAATTACTTGACACTGGCTAAATACAAAAAAGTGTGGAGCCAAAACATTAAAAAAAACACTTTATGAACGAAATCTCCGTTATGTTTTTTGCGGACTGTATATAATTTTAAAGAATGAAAGTTTGAATATCGAAAGGGAGAATGGAAAAGGAGTTGGGACTCACCGGGATTGGTGTCGGCGTCGAATGTTGCGTTGTTGATATCTTTCTCTTCTTTGGGGGCCCCTGGTCACAGCATCACTATTTGCATGTATTTTGATGGTAGTCACAAATTATTAAGGGATACTAAATAGGCTATTTGACTACTATTAAAAATGAACAAGTAAATATTATTTTCATAAAGTAGGTTAAAAATGAATACAATCATTGAAAAAAATAAGTAAAATCGGTAAATTAATCACCGAGTAGTACGCTTTTAAAGTTTCATCGTCTGTCCCTTTCTCGCAAAACAGAGATCGTGTTGAGCTTCCTCACAGCTACTATGAAGGCATGGCTTGTGACGTCACATGCCAAAAAGATTGTATGTATAGCTACCACAGCTTAGTAATGAGTTACTGTGAGGACTGGTAACTGACGTCACTGCGTGTTTGAGTTGTCTCTTTCTATTTCTGTATTTTAAAATGCCTGTAACTTAGTCATTTATTGAGATATTCAAGTTTTGTTTTCACAGTTATCTATTTTTTGAGGTATATTATTTATGTACGTAATAAAAAATATAGTAGTCAAATAGCCTATTGTGGTTAATTATTTTCACATTGTTTTTGTTTGAGAGATATGGCGGAACTGAAGGAGTGAATGGAGGGAAGGAACGAACAGGAGGAATGAACAGAGCCGTACAGTCCAATATCCAATGACCCCGTAGGCGCGAAATTTAAAAATACGTTTTGCTTTAACAATCTCTGCTTGAGCACTGATCGATGGCTAAGCATCGTTCTGTAATACGGACCTTAGTTTGGCTTTTTATTTCCTTACTTGGTTTGCCGAACTTTTTATTTCCTTACTTGGTTTGCCGAACTAAGTAAATTTGGCCTCACTTTCTGTTAACGACAACTCAGTAATAATAGCAGATATGTGAACTCGCGCCTACGCTATGCCCGAGGACGAAAATCAAGTGAAAATAAAACTAAACTCCGAATAATAATAGACGAAACTATATTATCTTAACACTACCGCTTAACACTATTTTCGACACGGAATACTACCTATTTATTACTCAAATAGACAATTTCGTATATACACGTCAGACCGATTCGGTGTCGCGCCGCAGAGAGAGCGGATGGTGGACGGGGTTGAGGAAGCGGGGGGGTCCCCCGCTCGCCCAGTAGCGGAGTGCTACCCGTTCCCGTTCTCCAGAACATTCGATCACTGAATCGATGAGAGGTGCAGCGCCCCCTGCCATTGAGCGGCTTGAATCCGAGCAATCGTCGCCTCCTCAACAGAGGGAGCGACCCGTTCCGAAACGGAGCAAACTGCGCTGTCGGTCACACTTTTTATTTTCTTTACCCGATTTGTCAAACTGCAAACAAAACTTTGTAATATGGAGCTCCGAATGATACTCTTCTGTTATGGGCGGCCGTGTCGCTTAACATCAGGCGAATGACTTGCTCGTCACATCATTCACTAGCATAAAACATAACTTAAAAAAGCTGCTAATTCTTTCGAATCAAAATTACAAACACAATTGACTAAAATAAGAAAATAAAGAAAGAAAATACATTTATTCAAGACATCACACAACATTACATTTTTACAAATATGCATTTACACGAGACAAATCACACGAAAAAATACAACTAAAATATATTACGTTGCGTGACGTCATGATATAGGTCCCGACTCAGCATGCAATTAAGGTCGCAAGACCTTAATAAATGATTTTCAGTCGGAACCCATATTCATGACATCACGAACCTCAGGACACAACTAAATACCACTTAATAATATTAGGGTTACGTTTCTCGTGAGAGAATGTGAAAGTGGCGAGAATAATATAATATGTAAATATTAGAGAATAAAAGATAAAATATAAAACAACCTGGTATATGCTGTAAAGTTTTATATTCAAGTGACATACAAAAGGCAGGTATCAAAAGGACATGGAATATAAATTATTTGAATTTAAATACTATATCAAAAAGGCTTTACTAACAAATAATAACACAAAATAACTTGTGACAGGAAATACCGTGATCCCGTAAGTTTGATGTCGATGATCGCTTTTTGCAAGAAGCACTACCTCGCAACACGAAATAATAAATAAATATGTGTGGACATCTCACACAGCGCCATCTAGCCCCAAACTAAGCAAAGCTTGTACTATGGGAACCAGATAACTGATACAATACTTAGATACTTTTATTTTCCCATATTTCTCTATTTTTAAATGTCCCAAGTGGGCGTGGCTTGCGGAAGCCGGAGTTCGGGCGTATTTTCAACCCTCTGGGAAAATTATAAATATTGGTCCTACAGTTTCGGGAGTACGGACTTTTCTTTAGGAAATTTCCTGCTCTCTTTGAATCTTTTTTAAAATTTTTAAAATCTCAAGTGGTTTTTGAGATATTTGCAAAAAACCAAACCCCGTTTTTTTTTCACTTAATTGTTTATAACTTTTGCAATTGCGAGCGGCCCTTCAATTTTCTCAAAAAGTTTCTGCAAGCCATTATAATAATAATATAATAATAATAATAATATAAGTAATTTATTGACATAAAAACATAAAACAGATTTTGTTTTTCTTTTTTGCCACAGTTACAATTTTTGTTACATACTGGTACAAATTACTTATAAATTAAAATATAATAAACATCTTGGACTTAAAAAAAATTGCAGTTAAGACTAATGGCATCTGAGCTAGTAATAAAACTGTGTTACAGATGTCATTGCCCTCCGTATTTTGATGATACGATTACGATACGATTCCGAATCGAATGACACCAAAATCATAATTTTCGGAGAATTAGAAAAAGTTTCGACCTAAAAAGCACTTGTTGACTACACTATTGTGTCTATTTAACAAATTTGCATGTACGTTAGGGCAGCTCTTGTTGTGTAGAAATGCCCCAACGATGTTGTTAATGTTGTTAAGTTGCGTAATTAAATGTTATTATGTTAAAATAAAAGTAAAACGATGTTGTCGGATCGACTGTTTATTGTCTACTAACTTAAATATAAATGTTACATAAAGAGTTGCGCTCGGCGCCCGATACCGCTTATTCAGCTAAATAATTACACTTATGTAATAATGTACGTAGCGAGTTTTGGCGGGAAAGCGAAAAAGATTGCGTCACCGCATTGTATTATTTTCCAAAACTTGTGTTATTTTCAGTGTTAGTGCATAAAATTGGTGGCATTCTATTCGTTAAGTGCTGGATTACAGGCGTGAGTGTGGGTAAATGGTATAATGATGGTGAAACGTTTATTTTCGTGTTGTTTCCAAAACTCCATAGAAGCTTCCAAGTAAAGTTGCCACCACTTTACTAGGAGTATGACTTTGACTAGACTATGACTTGACTTGATGACTTCGACTGTGACTTGACACATATTTGCGTGAAATATAATAAATAAATAACAATAAGTAATTGATAATTCATCAAATAACTTGATGAATTGTCAATTACTTGACACTGGCTAAATACACAAAAGTGTGGAGCCAAAACATAAAAAAAATGTACGTAGCTCGTACAATGTAGGTATTTGCAACAGAGTAGCCAGTTACACGATCGATCGGTGGGTAGCTAACACAGAACTAGGTTTCTTTCGGCGAAGTGGAGCGGCGCCGGCCAGGGTACATGGACATGACCGTGCAAGGGTTGCATCTGTTGACGTTGCAGTTATTGCATTTGAACCTGCATCGCTGCCAAAATGTCATTCTGCTTCGTTATTATATCCGCGATTGCTTTGTCAGACATTTTTATTCACTTTTTCTGACTTTGTTTGTTTCTTATGAGTTGTTTTGCTTTGTTTAATGTTAATGTCGACATCTTGACAATTGAAGGGATGAGATCAAAAAGGTATCGACAGATTTTTTTTCACAAAATGACATGGGTATCGTTGGATTCAGCGTGAAATTATATACAATAATACACCGTTGTGAACTTGGTAGCCAAAAGTTAGCAGCCAATAATCCGACCGAATTAAGAAGGTCAATTTTTTAACTACTGAAATATTCATGTATTGTTACTGAAACACCAAGATTTATGTGCAGGCTGTCACGCAAGCACTATATGATGCCGGCTTAAAAGTGATTTACCCCACGAGCGTCGCACAGTGTGTAATTTTCAAGATCTAGCGGGACAAAACTATTTAGCCAAAGAAACATGACCTACATTGAGCATGGTAATGATAATTATTGAAATAAAAGCATATTATTTTTTTAACATATATTTAAATAATAAATAAAATAAATACGTAAAAAGATATTAAATTAACATTTAATCAACCAAAACACAATAAAAACAATAATACAATACAAAATGTAGTAGTAGAGAATCATAAAACAGTCATGTTAGTACTAACATATTAAAATAAATTTTCAATTGTCAGTCAGAATCACTATCGGGCTCTTCGGAATAGCAGCTGTCGGACTCTTCTGATTAAATACTTTGATCTGCAATGGCTGGAACTCTCATCTCTAGAAGCTCACACACTTCAGGAGTCATTTTACCACGTTTTGTGCTTGGTGGAGCTCACAAACTTGCATTGAGGCTCGTATTACAGAACGAGCCTCAAGTGTCATTTGATCTACAATCACGTAATCATTGCTTGCGAATAGAATCTATGCTCAGCTATCGTTCTTATTATAGAACAGTGCTTGAGCGCTACTTACCTGAATGTAGATTTGAATCAAACCTCAGGCAGAGTGTGTTTTTTGTCTATGATCAGCCTGTTTTCATTTACATTTCGATAGTTTTAACAATTCCGTTCCACGTAACGCATAGTCAAGGTGTAAGTCATCGCTCATAGAAATAGAAAGAGATCTTAAAGACATACATTTTAATAATAAAAAATTAACATTTATTTGTAATAGATCCTATGAAACTATTTGAAATAAAAAATATGCTTTTTGGATCAACTTTTGTGTTTTTGTAATATTTTACTTTAATATACAAATAAATTGATATAACTACAACGGAACGTAAAAATAAAAATGTCGATCCTCACCTCACAGCTGTTCCCGTAGTATCACCTACTTGGTTTGTGGCTATTTCGTTTAGGTTTTAATTATTTGTATAAAATTATGTTTTCACTATCAACTTTGACTCTATGGTTCCCTTTAAGGGTACTGTTACTGGTAACCACAATTTTGCCAATGTAATTTACCAGATTCGACACCTGCTATTGAAAAATAATTTATGTTGAATTAGTATCTCTCATTTAATAGTCTGTATTAATCACACGGCATGGAGCGGAAAAGTAGTAGTACAATAGAGCTACGAAAATGTAACAAACAATGGTCTAATGCAATGAAATTATTACTCAAGCGTGGTCGCAACCACACTTGGGAAATCAGAGATTAAATCTATGCTTGAGCATCGATTACCATCTGAGCGACTTTCTGTAATAAGAAAATACTCAGGTGAACCATGATCAGATCTAATCACTGTATTATGACTCAAGCACTGTTCTATAATAAAATCTCAACTCAAATCTACTTTCAGGTCGAGATTTACGACTGAGCACTGTTCTATAATACGAGCCTTTTTTTTTTTTTTTTTTTATATTTGTGGACATTTTACACAGTGCCATCTAGCCCCAAACTAAGCAAAGCTTGTATTATGGGAACCAGATAACTGATACAATACTTAGATACTTTTTGTTTGTAAATACATACATAGAATACAATATAACACCCAGACACAGAACAAACACCTATGTTCATCACACAAATGTTTGTCCTGGGTGGGAATCGAACCCACAACCCACAGTTCAGAAGGCAGGCTTACTACCAATTGAGCTATCGGGCCAGTCATGGAGCCTGAATGTGTCGTGCGTTATTAGTAACCTTTTCATTAAATATATTTTCGTATGAACTCTCTGTGTCGTCCTCGTAAATAATTCTCTATACTTCCTGTGGAGCTTGTTCCTTGCCTCTTGCGCTTCTTCTGAATATTGTCCGATGGATACATCCCTCCAAGGACTCTCCTTAAATGACTCCTTGACTCTCGATTTATCCATCCACCCAACGATCTCTATCCTTGGGTGGATGTTTCGAGTAATTGGTGAATTCGCCGTCTTTTTGCCATCGTGCTGGAGCTTACAAAGTTGTGGTCATTCGCCCCAATTACTTATTCCAGGTATTAAGGCGTTTTCGACAACATCAGTGACAGCAACGGGAATAGTTATATTTTCTTGTAACCACGCAGAGTTCGCGTCCAGAAAGCGTTCTTTATGTCTTCCTTACTTACTACCATTTTTGCTTTCGTTCCGATTGAGATGTAGCATCAAATTCTTGCAATATGTAACTCAATTAAGCTTTCGTTCTTGATTCTTTTGTATTTGCAAGCCAAACCGAATGTATTATTGTAGATAATTTCACGCTGAATCCAACGATACCCATAAGTCATTTTGTGAAAAAAATCAGATAAATCCTTTTTGTTCTCACCCCTTCAATTGTTCAATGACGTCATAACTTTACCTGTTAACCGTAACCGCGCACGCTTCGCTGGTTAATGTTAAATATCTGTCAGATGCATAAAATATAACCTCTAAACTTACATCATGTCCCTACTCCGTATAATAAGTAACAGTGAATATAGCATAAAACTGATGGCCCATATGCTTTGAGTAGCCTGATTTGTGTGTTATTAAATAAATGTAAATAATACCTTGTTATCAGGTTAATTATAGAGGGGCTGCAGCGGAAGTATTAAAGTGAGACGATAATTATACTAAAGTTATTTATTTAATCTAAGTTCGTCCTTAGAACTAATTATAATTAATATATACAAGTGACAAGTCTCGGCGATCGAGAACAAGTGACGTAGGAGGGGTCATGACAGCCTCACGGGGCTGAGAGGAGAACGCGGGACGCGGGCGATGCGCGGACGGCGGTCGCGATCCCATTCTCACGCAAGCGCTGGTCAGCAGTTTCTTTATGTGTTAGTGCCTTGTGGATGTGTTTAAATCCAGCTGACGCGGCGACGACGACGTCTAGACGGTGTGATATGCGGCGCGTCCGGTGCACTTTGCATGCTATGTAACAGGTTTCTCGCTGATACATGCATCTACCATTTCTATAGAAATGTCTGTCACCAGCTTCTTTGCAGGCTGTCAAAAGAATAATAAAAGATATTTTTAAATTTATTGCTTTCGCTAAAAGTACATGAAGAAAAGAGTAATTACTAAGCTCTTACAAAGACGGTATTTTGGCTTAAAGCATCATCATCATAAATAGCCTCATTTCCATCAATTGATGATGGTTTAATCGACCTCAGCCAGCCTGTTGTATCATCCAAACCAGGTTGTGGTGGTGGCAAGGATTAATAGGTAATAGAAATTTCATTACTTAAAAAAGTAATAGTAATGAAAGAAAAAAATTAGAATATTTGGTACATAAACAGTATTATCTATGTGTAGTGACACCAGTTTTTATGAGTTACTGTTTGTATTAAAGTAAAATACCTAATGCTAGACACTTTAAGAATCAAATTTCAGTATTCATATTTCAATTTTTTTTTCCAACATTACAGTTAAAACTTTTTTAATCTACTAAAGAAATACTTAGAACTATTATTTCACAAAAAACATTGTAATTATAAAAATATTTTAATTATAAGCTTGTATTTTGTAAAGTTTGTAGTAGGAACTAATAGACGACATCTCAAAAAATCGTTATCACTAATAATAGACAGCACTAATACTAGACATGGCTTTAAAACACAGTTAAGGTAGGTTTTCATAGCAAAATACTAAGGAAATATTCTGTCTTTAAACAGAATCTATATTTGGGCTATCTATCTATATTTACCTATCACCAATTTTAATATAATCAGTCATGTATATGTTGAAGTTATTAAGTAATAGGTTCTTCTATTTATCCATCAACCTGCAATGCAAAATTAAATTTGTACTTAGTTCTATCACCAGCAACTATCATTTTTGGTTTGTCAACAGTTTCAATGATTTGACATTCTCTTATAATGCTAATATCTTTATCGTTTCCTTGAAAGTAGTCTTGTTTTGATCACAGCTTACCATTGCCATAATTTCGATTTCACCATTTTCATTAGTATTTTGGACAATACAGAGAAACTTGTGATATATCTTTTTACCAGGAAAATTTTTAGTTGCTTAACAGTACGTGGAGTGTTTCCAAGAGCATTAAATTCACTTTCAATTAAACTTCATGCACTGTCTTTTTGTTTGGAGCTTATTCCATCTATTTTTTTTACAAAATAGGATATCTTTATGCTTCACTATAATAGACTGAAGTTTGTCCATTTCATCTTTGGTAAAATTTGCACTTCTTTCCCTAAAATATAAAAATGTAATTAGAACGGTACTTCAAAAATAACACGCGTTAGGCAAAGGAATAAATATTTATAGATGCTTACTTTGTTTGAATGTTTGCAAGCAAGTTATCTTCCATATTTTTTTGCTATTGAAAAGAACGACAATTCAATGGATATTAAAAATACGTTTTAATTAGTTTTCTCACACCGAACTAAAATGACCAAATTAAACACAACGACAACAAAAAAAACTTCGTAGGTTTGTCATAAAAACGGACTGACAGTGACACTGACGGCAAGTTTTGGTAAATGACAGCCGAAATTGAGTTCTCTTTTAGTATTGCCATATTTGAAAATGTCTCCAGCTAAGCATCTGGGGTAAATAAGGTCTCATTTGACTTGCAACCCTGATAACTTTAACTAGTGAATACGCTGGTGCAACGCATTTTGCAGTCGCTGCTAAAGTTAGCGTTACTGTTGTTGTCTAATTTGTCGTAAACCTTTACTTTGTTCCCGCAGGAACAAATAATGATAGTTTTGAAATAATATAAGGCTTTTATTTTGGTTTTTAGATATATTAGTTACATTCTTCTTAGGATTTTTTCTGTATATATTTTTTTTATAGTCTATTGTTTTTCTCACATATGGTGTCCGTAAAAAGGTTTTACTTCTTGGTGCAAGGAGGCGCGAACAACTTTAACTGCTATTTTTTATTTTATGCTTTAATTTGATTTTATATTTCTTAATTTTTTTGTCTTTTCCAATGTTTCATCTTTTATCTTTAAAAGCTCTTGGTTTTTAAACAATTTTAGCTTTTGAACTAACAGTTCTCGTTTAAATATGTCTCTTTCTATTTTAGAGACAGTGTAAAAGTGTAAGATAACTGTTGGTGACAGTAATAGCCTTGAATAATATATATAATAATATATATTACAATGTATATAATATACACGCAATTGCCTTGTAGGGTGATTTTACAGCATTTGTGCTTACAATGCGCTGCAATATGAATATATTTTTTATTATACTTTATCAGCCTTAATAATAAACGGGTATTAGTCTCGGATTAGTTACTTCAGCTTTTGTCCTTTTTTGCTACTGGAATATTTAGCTGGATCGAAAGAGACAAAAGATGGTGTATAGTCTAAAGCTAGTTCGTGTTTATTAATAAGGCTGTATATATTTAAATATTAAGAGGCAGGTGTTGATAATTTCTTTTTCCTTAATACGTATGGGTAACGGTCGCGTCGTAGTTTATTGTCATGGAAAATTTCTTTAACGAATTGATCGTTCAACCGAAGGCTGCCCTCCAAGTAATGTATATCATTCGGAGCACCGAGCTCAGTAACATTCTCTGACCCCAAAGGAAGTATGATTGCAGAGTTTTCTACACTAGCAATATTTATTCATTTTGGCACTTCTGATACTTCAGGCATGGGACATCTGGACATAGTTGGCTCAGTTTTGATATTAGTGGCAGAACATAAAGGTAATCCGATTGCAGAGTTATCTGCGCTATGATTTTTTAACGTGCTCATCTGTACACTCGTTACCCGTAGGTAAGCAGGCGTTAGAGATCTGCCAGGTGATTCCTCTGTTTCTACCAAGTTATCAATGCATGGAACTGAATTATACAAGTGGCAAGGTGAAGAAAGCATGTTAGAAGCTTCAACATCTTTATTCATATTTCTTCCGTGTTCCGTTTTAAAATTATTTCGCTCAAAGCTTGGCTGCACACACGTTACATGTGCGTAGGTAGGCATTACACATCTCCCGTGGCGAGATGGTTAATGCAGTGCGTCTCCATCTCGCCCCATCCCGGCGGCGGTCGGATCACGGGGGGGTTTTAGTGGGTTCGAGTCCCGCATACCCCCTGCCACCACCCCCGTGGTGGCAGGGAAGTGCGAGGGCATTTCCCCCCCTCAAAAATAAAAAAAGGCATTACACATCTGGTGGATGTTTCCTTTGTATCTAATAATGTCTTACCCTTCTCGATGTATGGATCTAAGTTGTCAGTGGCAAGGTAAAGGAAGGTTCGATATTTCTATATATTTATTTGTAACTAGCTGACCCGGCAGACTTCGTACTGCCTACTTAAATTGCAATAAAGTCCTGTCAAAATGATTTGTAATGTGACATTTTTAGTTCCTTTTATAGTTGGGGCAAAAAATTTTCCTGAACAGAACCATCACCCTTGTGATAGGGCGTTGTGAATAAGAAATATAATTATATAAAGCACATATAAATGACTGGCCCGATAGCTCAGTTGGTAGTAGCCCTGCCTTCTGAACTGTGGGTTGTGGGTTCGATTCCCACTCAGGACAAACATTTGTGTGATGAACATAGGTGTTTGTTCTGTGTCTGGGTGTCATATTATATTCTATGTATGTATTTACAAACAAAAAAGTATCTAAGTATTGTATCAGTTATCTGGTTCCCATAGCACAAGCTTTGCTTAGTTTGGGGCTAGATGGCGTTGTGTGAGATGTCCACACATATATAAACATTTAAAAATGAGTTACCTCTTTATTGTTAATCATGTGAATCATAATTATTAACAAAAATCAGTTTTATTTTCATTGTAGTGCTTTGTGATATACGATGGTTTTTGTTTGATTACTACAAACACTTAATGATTTCCCCTGGGACTTGTTTATATATATATAGCAAAAGCAAGCCGAATTGAAAACTGTAGTCGTTTAAAGTCAAACGACACATCATTCGTAATCATTGGGATGCGCGGTATGAGAACGTTTTTTTTTTTAATGTTAAGGAATGACGTTACGAGCTAGCCGTTCATCTGATGTTAAACGACACGGCTGCCCATATGAGCTGCAGTGTCACTCGAAACTCTAAATTCGAAACAATTATTCGAATTTTTCTCACCGTCAAAACCATCTTTGAACTTCAACGAACATTAAAAAAAAAGTATTGGCCAAATTGGTCCAGGCGTTGTTGAGTTATGCGCTTACCAACACATTTTGCGATTCATTTTTATATTACAGAAGATATCTCCATTTTCTGGTTGAGCTTGTTTTTTATTAAATTTGTTTCTTCTTGCGAATAGTTTTCCAGTGATTGTATGTATATCTTTTTTCTATATTTCACATTGTTTTTTTTTTGAGTGACACTGTTCTGTTATGGGCGGCCGTGTCGCTTAACATCAGGTGAACGACTAGCTCGTCACATCATTCCATAACATTAATAAATAACTGTTATTGTAAAGGTGGTCGACTTTAGTAAAAGAAACTAAATGATCACAATCACACCGTTTATTCTAATACGTACTTGTTTGACACTACCAGTTACAATGTTGATTTTAAAGTTATTGAGTGACCGTAGTCCTGGGATATGAAAAGTTTAGAATAAAAACATAACACAACATTTTATATATATTTAATAACTAAATAATTTATATATTAAATGAATAATTATTTTATTTAAATATACATACACATATACATACACACATACATACACACATACATACACATTCATACGCTCTGACATAAATCAAATGTAACTAGATATTAAATAGGAGAAGCCACTGACTCCTGAAACACAGTGAACACTAGTTCAGGAGTCTATGGATTCACTAAATAAACTGTTGAAAAATATTTATGTCAATAAATGATTTTGTATTTGTATTAACATAAATGAACAATAAACAGTAATACACGAAATCAAAATTAGATGCAATTCAACCGCGAGCGCGCACGTGTCTGCTTTTCGAAAAACTCGCGAACGAAGTTCGTCCCTCTCGCGTAGTAAACAGCCGGGCTCTGAGCTTACACGCGAGTTTGCCGGGATGTGTTGGCCCTATCTTCTTAGACATAAGATTCTGATTTAAATTTGACTGGCATTCTACGGCGGCCCGCGGCACGTTGAGAAGTAGCGTTTGGATTTGCGACACCGTTTATCAGTTACACGTAAATGGGAATGAATTTCGGTCAGCAGTTCTTCTACAGCCGGTTTATCAAGACGAAATCGCAGCTGGAAGTCGTATGAATCTAAATTAATCATATGGTCCACTCTTTCCTTGTAAACTCTGAGGTCTCTGCGTACTTCTTCTATTCTCCTCTTCATTTTTCCTCTTCTTCTCTTCACCTCTTTTCCTCTTCATCGGAATCGAGTCACCGAAGTCCAGTCGGACAATATATTAAGCACTTTCATGTCACTTTCTGAATTCGAAATTATTATTCTTTAAAAATTATTTGACAGCCTCTGTGGTGTGATGTTTGAGCAGGTCAGCTCATAACCCGTAGGCGGTAGGTTCGATTTCCACAGCAGGATAAGTATTTGTGCACAGAAAAAGACACAAATACTTGTTGTGTCTGGGTGTTGTGGGAGCATGGTCCTCGTATATCCTAGGTCCCTAGACACAGGGAATCCTAGTTAGGGTCCAGTATCTATGTATGTAATCGTTGGGCGTTATTTATTTGTTTAATTTTGTTTTTTAATTGATTTACACTGTAGGCTTCCTCGGTGTACACAAGTCTTTTGATTTCGGATCACAAATAATAAACCGACGGAGAGAGAGAGAAATTGCGCATTGGAGTTGCATAGCCTGATTTCGCCAACTCCGTTCCACCATCGGAGAACCAGATGTACGAAAAAACGCCACCGTTACATGGTTAATATCCCACATGTGCGAACAAAGCGATTTGGCTCCACATTTATCATGCGAACAGCCAAAGAGTGGAACGCTTTACCGGCGTCCGTATTTCCCGACAACTACAACCTTGGAGTCTTCAAATCGAGAGTGAACAGGTATCTTCTAGGCAAACATAACATAATACGCTCGCGGTTAATACATGTTATTCTTACTTCAAGCATTATAATATAGCAAACTTCAGATCCATTAAATCTATTCATCAATTACAACGTTATTACAATTAACTAGTTCCAAACATCAACATTAGTAATTTAATTACTTTGTTGCTTTTATTCATAATACTATTGCTTAATTAAACTATCTATGTCTTATGTTTTTTTTTTTTTTAACCTAAAGATCATTATACCTATATATTGATAATGTCACAATACTTTTCCGCTATATCACAGTTCGAAAGTAAGACAGATTAATTTGATAATAAATTAAAATAATAAAATTAAAATAAGATAAATATTAAAGTTAGTATGATTAAAAATTAGATTACATTTAAATTATTAAAAATTAAGCAAGTTAAAATACAATTTAATTAGATTCAATACTGCTCAATTATCAGCCTAAAATTAGGAGGAACATGGATTTTTCCATAACCTTTACTCCATCATTATCCTTTAATTAGTATCATATTCTTGACGCATGTCTACGGTATACATTTGATACAAATATGAGTTGTATATTGCAATTACACATTTTCTGATCTAAATTTTGTTACGTAGTATAAGCAGTACAAATCCAATAAAATGAAATAAAATTAGTAAAATTAATAAAATTGATTAAATTATATAAACAATTACATTCAATTCCAGATAATTAATTCCCAATTAATTAAGGAAAACCTCCATTCCAGACATTATTTTAAACCGAGGTGCTACCATTGGCTTTAGCTGTGGCACGGACCACTGCTTTAGCAAATTTCAAAAAGTACCGCCTATCGTCATCGGCCACGATCAGTTTACAGTAGTTACTGCTGTCTAGTTTAACTTTGATATTATAACCTAGGTCTAAACGCAATCTAGCAAATCTTGGACATTCGTTCAGAACGTGGGTCACCGTCTCGGGTATATCCGGGTCGCATGTACATCCTGAACTTTGACATATCTTGAATCTGTGAAGGTACTCCCGAAAACCGCCATGGCCAGTGAAGACTTGCGCGTACAGATTTGTCATTTGGATTCTTCTAATGATGGGATAGGCTTGGATAACGTCCGGCAAGAAAAGCTTTGTGGTTTGGCCAGTAGTAGCTTGTTTATACACACTGTTCCAAATCTGCACAGTTTTTTGTCGCAGGGAGAACTTGAGGAAGGACACCGGGATCCTATCGTACGTGGGACTGGTCTTCTTTTTCATTGCTGCCTCTTTTGCCAATTCATCGGCCCGCTCATTGCCGTCGATCCCCTCATGTGCCCTCACCCAGAAGAGATGAACTTCTTTACAATGGCCTTCCAGTTTCAGCAATTTGCTCCGGATCTCGACCACGATGGGGTTGGTACAATTTGGATTCTCAAGTGCCTCTAAGGCCGATCTAGAGTCACTGATTATATTTGCTGCCGTCGTGTTGTTTCCCGCTATCATATCCATGGCTCTCGAGATCGCCACCAGCTCTGCCTGAAATACTGTGCAGTACGGTGCCAGCAAAAATTTGGAGTTTCTAACTTCTGCTCCATTCTCCCACCAGGTAACTGCAGCACCCACCTTTCCTTCGATCTTGCTACCATCGGTGTATATTTTCGGCGCAGTATTACCGATTTTGTCTACTTCATCCTGGGTGTTAAGTAGACTGTGAAACAGAGGTCTTCGTTCAGCTGGATGTGGCAACTGAAATGGTGAAACCCGTTTTTCTATCTCCCTTCCCGGCAACTCAGAATAATGCTTCCCCCTCTTCAGCTGGAACAATTCCGAGGCCTCTTTTGCCCGCAGGTCTAGGGGTAATATGCCTGCCAGACAAAGCACCGAGGTGTGGGAAGCAGTTCTGTGAGCTTTCGAAATCAGTATACCGAACTTCCTGGACAACTGGTTTAGCCTAGTCTTAACGTACTTCTTCTCTGTAACTGGTGCCCATGTGCTGGCCGCATACAAGACGATCGGCTCCACCACAGCAGTGTATAAGAGTCGTGTGATTTCAGAGTTTAGACCCCAGTTCGCCCTGGTTGCTGTAGCTGCTGCCTGGTATATGCCGACCGCCTTCCTGCACACATTCTGAAGGTGAGCTTTGTACGTTAGCTTTGAATCGATTGTAAGCCCTAGCACTTTCAGCTCATTGTCTATTTTTATATCGACCCCATTCAAGGTGAATTGTGGGTTATCATATTTAAGTCGTCTGGTTACCAAGATCGCCTGTGTCTTGTGTGCCGCAAATCTCATCTTACTCGCTTTGCCCCAATCTGCGACACAATCCAACGCTTTGTTGACAATACGGTTTAGCTCAGTTATGTTGTTGGCTGATGCTATGACTAGAATGTCGTCCGCAAAGGCCTGTACATGTGCTTCCAGATGCTCTGATTCCTCCAAAAGTGTATCCAACTGTATATTCCACATTAGTGGGCCACAGGTTGATCCTTGAATGCATCCTTTGTTGGTGGTTTTGTGTATTTGTTCCCCCGCATATTGAAGGCGCACGGCTCGCTCTGATAAATAGCTTCTTATAAGAAGTAGAAGATCGGCAGGACATCTCTTGCGTATCAACTGCTTTAATATCAGCGGCCACCATGCTCCGTCGAAAGCTCCTTCAATATCTAGAGACAGCACCGCCACGATCTTCTTTTCCGATACCCCTTGCTTTATCCTGCTCACCGCATCATAGAGTGCGTCTTCAGTGCTAACTTGAGGCATGAATCCATACTGTCGCTTGCTCAGCAACCTCTGACTACCCAGGTGCCACATTAGTCTGTTGGTGAACATTTTTTCGAGGATTTTACCAAACACTGGGAGTAGGCCAATTGGCCTATAGGATTTCGGTATCGAATAGTCGTCCTTCAAGGGCTTGGGAATTATCCTGATGACTGCGATTTTCCACCTTACAGGGAAGTAGCCCATCTCCAGACACTTATTAGTGATTTCCAGGAACAGGCCCCCCGAGCAGAGTACTGCTCTGTGACATATGTCCGCCGTGGTGAGACCATCTTCGCCTGGCGCCTTGCTGATTCCGATCTGCTGGATTACATTTAACATCTCGTGGCTCTGAAATTTGGTGAATGATGGCTTCCCTGCACTGTTGCATAATCTTAGTGCCTGTATATAATCTTCAGTCTCTGCTCTCATGGTTGCCTGTTCCTGAGTGTTGGTCGTCTTCTGGGTAAAATGTGTCCGCCAGTAGATTTGCTGACTGTTTTGGATCCAAGTTTTCTCCTGCCTCATTCCTCAGAAGTGTATCGGCCTGACGTGCAGAAACAGTCAGCGCTTTATAGACCTTTTCCCACATGGTGTCTTTCTTTTGACCCGTACAGTACAGCATCCAGCTGGCAGTCCTCGTTTGTAAAATCTCCTCCTTATATCTTTCCAACTCTTCCAGATATTCCTTCACTAGGTAAGGCCTTCTTCGCCTGTTCGATCCACGGATCCTGCTTCGACGTCTGATCACCTCCGCTTTTTGTAGAGTAAGTTCCTTCGTCCACCATTTAAGCTTCTTAGATTTGTGAGAGCTGACTGCAGGCATACTTTGTTCGCACGCTCGCGAGACGCAGGCTGTGAAGTCATCAACGAACTGATCTAAGCTGTCCGGATCATCTATAGACTTAAGAGCTTCGATGTTTATGCTTTTCGTCTCCAGTTCTCTCATGAGTTTTTCGCTGAAGACCCCCCAGTCTACCCCCGCCGTTTTATACTACCTCGTTGTTTGTCTAGGTATGCCCTCAGAGCTTGTTTCAGTATGTATCTCAAATGTTATGGCTCGGTAATCAGACGTATTAACAAGATTGGTATCCACATGCCATTTTGCTATCCTAGGAAGAAGCACAGAAGTACACGCAGTGACATCCACTATACTCTCGTAGGCCTTATTATTACGGAATGCACTGAAGGTAGGTGTTTTGCCCACATTGAGAACAGCCATGTCTAGTTGTGCCAACAGTTCCACGTACGCCGTCCCCCGATGGTCCTCCTCACGCTCTCCCCACCAAATGCTCTTCGCATTGACGTCGCCTGCCAAAATGACCCGCGTAGTATCCATTCCCTGCACCGCCCGCTGAATCTGCAGAAGATATGGTTCGATGTCCTCTGTTCCTTCAAGATATACCGAGACGAGACCCACTCTGCATCCTCCTAGTATAACAGTAACACATACTACATTCTCATTGCAAAGTTTAGGGTATTCAGCTACAACTAATTGATCATCGACGATGACGATAGCAGATTTTAAAGGCTTATCGCCATTATACGCCGTGACTACTTTGTGGTGACCCATTTTTGTAAGGCCTTTATTGCCTACGTACGGTTCCTGCAAAAGGAGGATTGAGTATTTCCGATCCAGTGCCTCCCTGAGACACTCCTGGCTAGCAGTTAGTCCTCTACCCAAATTGAGTTGCATGACCTTTACACATGCTGTGGACGGCTGTGCCCTGCTAGGGTCCACTGGTCTGTTGTCATTGCCTGGGTTGCCCTTAGCAGTAGCTTATGACAGTGCGAGCGAGTCGGTCGAACCGTTGCCACTCAGGACATTGGCTACTGTAGGCCGGGTGCGCTGCATTGACACTGTGCTTGCAATTGATGCACTTAGGCTCCGTACGCCTTGTGCATTCTCTAGTGTCATGGTTCTCTGCGCAGAAGCCACAGTGCTGAGGGCCTGTGCAATTCCTGGCTTCGTGTCCGAATCCCAGGCATTTGAAGCATTGTTTGATAGGGGATTGGTCAACAGCTCGAATGACTTGATACCCAACCTTAACTCTTTGGTCTCTAAAAGCGTGCCACACCTCCGGGCTTACCTCAAGAATAACATTAGAGAGGCACTCCGTCCTGTGCTTCGACCTCCTCAATACTCTAATGTTACTCTGAGTAGCCGATGCCAAGAGAGTCGCATTCTGCCTTTTTATCGCCTGAATGAGCTGCTCGTTAGTCATATCATTCGATACTCCCGGCAACTTAAGCTGCGGCATCTTTGGTGCTGGTTCCGTTACGGTATACTCTTCACTGAGTTTTTTAATGGCAGTGCTCATTTTCCTCTTATCCGCGTCCGAGTCGACCGTAACCACCACTTTGCTGTTCTTCCCTCTCCTTACCCCACTTACTGCAATTCCCAGCTCCACAACGTCCACACCCTTCTTGATCGCCGTTATAATGTCCTCGCTACTCTTGCGGGGGTCAACGGACTCGATCACGACTGCACGACGGGGAACCGTTAGTGAGTCAACATATGATGGCTTCTTTATGGGGATGGCTTCGGTCCTAGGCAACTCTGAACTCGGTCGCGGACTGTCCCTGGAGTATTCTCGCATGTCCGACTTTAAGGTCTCAACAGACGTCCTAATTGGCCCCACCGTTTCGACCACCGTCTCGAATGCGTCCTTCACTTCCCCTCTTAAGGATGCCAAGTTATCAGCCGTCTTCGAGCCAAGCTCCACTGCCACCATTGTTGCTCCCTGTATATCCTCTATGCCTTTCATAACAGCGTCAAGAGGCACCTCAGGAGTCCGCTCCAACGCATTTAATCCTGCTATATCACCCCTTATAGCCTTTAATTCAGTCATGATTGACTCCAGGTGGTCAGCATAAGCGGTATCCTCGGTTGGATGGGGTGAGTTCGCAGCCGGCAAAGCACGCAAGGGCTCCGACTGCATTGGCAATGCCCTGAACTGCTTGTGGTGGATGACCAGATTGAGAGAGTCTACAATGTTGTTCATTTCAGATCTCATGACGCTCATCCACGCACCCAGTTTGTCAAATTCCGTACGGATCGTGGCCCCACAGTCACCCTTGTGTTCTTCCTTGGCCGCAATTTGGGCCTGAAGGGCGGCAAATTGGGACTCCAATCCATTCACGGTCTTTATGGGACCATCCAGCTCAAAACTAAGCCACCCCCTTATTGCCTCGCTGGCCTTATGGGTCTCTTCAAGTATGTCCTGAACCTTAATAAGCCTGTCGGAAAGGGAGCCGCGCTGTTCAACCAGCTGCCTTGTATGCGCCCTCTCTGTACGAACTAATTCTCTCGCAGCACGGGCTTTTTCCTTTTCAAGAGACACTCTGTGTCTCGAGCGGGATTCGGCCAGCGAGAGGGCCAGCTCATACAGTGACTGTAGGCAGTCAGTAGCTGTTGCCTTGTTCTCCCTTTTCATGTTGCCAGCTGTCTCTATTGCCTCTTTGGCAGTCAGGAACAACTCATTCGCACGGCCGGCAGCCTGGTCCATAGGTACCCCATCCCATCTCAGGGTCGGAGGGAGCATAGAACGTCTGCTCACAACGCTTTCCAGGTCCGACCAGTCATCCTCCAACCCTGACATGCGTCTAGGTATGCCCAGTTGGTCAAGTTCCTCGTCCAGTTCCTCCTGGGTCAATGGCTGAGCCTCGGATAAAGGGCTCGCAGTCCCCTCCTGAACTGTGTGGAAGTCCGAGTTCTTGGAGGGACTAACCTCTGGGAGTGGACTGGCATCCCCACGCATTTCCGCAGCCGCGCTCTGCACTATTGCCTTTATGCGTAAGGGTTCGGGCTTTTGTCCCTTTGGCTTCGCTGGCTTTCCCTTCGAATGTGCGGAGATCTCCAATTTTGAGGTCGTTGATCCCGGTTGGTCTGATCCAGCTGCCGACGATCCACTTCCTTGCTCCAGCAGCCATATGTCCTCGGACAGGAGGGGCGAGGTAATGCTCACCGTCTCTAGATCCGACTGAGATCTGTCCCGAAAGTGCGCGCGCCACTTGCACGTCGATGGGGACTTCCTCCTGCGTAGGCTGTGTAGTTCCGGGGACTGGTGCCGTGGTCTCAGAGGTCGTCGGTGCGGTAACCTGTTCACTCATTTTGACATCAACGGTGGTGTCCTCCTTTATCGCGGCTGTGTAGACCTTTGGGGTCTTCCGTACTGGGGTGCGCGCCCAGGGGGATGCCCGGGAGGGGTTCAGCGGCACCTTTCGCTTTCGACTCGCCTGGCCTGAAGTACTGGCAATGGGCGAGTAGTAGACCACGGGTTTCCTTGTGCGGCCCTTCCCCTTCCGCGTGGACTGTGTCGATTGTGAATCAGACGACATCCTTCACTCGCAAAATAATACGGAAAGACGTCTACCCGGTGCGCCCTGATGCGAGGATTACAGCCGTGAAAATCTCGTCTCTCTAGGACCAACGGTTCCCGAGTTATCCCCAAAATTACCAATCCAATATGGCCGACAAAATGGCGGACGAAAGGTAATCTTCGCTGTAACTCGGGAACTAAGAGCCGTAGGAGCCCCAGGAAAAGACTCGCAGCAATGCCGTATCCCCCTCCGTCCTAATCCGGCCAAATCCAGGCTCACTTTTAGGGTGTTCGCGATTAGTCCCAAACCAGTCCCAAGTGACAGGAGACTCGGTGCCGAGACCAACAGAAGAAATCCCAACCCTCTACGACGTCCGGTTCCAAAGTTACGGCCGATTTTGTAAAAACAAAATGGCGGAACAAAATGGCCGCCAAATTTTGTTTCGCCGATATCTTCGGAACCAATGGTCGCAGAGACTCGGGAAAAGTTCTGCGGGCCCCAGCAGCTAACTGTGAGTCCTACTGTGCCAAAAACGGGCGACCAAAACGTGGTCTCGCGGATCGGTTCGAAAGTGGTCGCAAACGACAGCCGGCACCGCGCGAAAGCCAGCACCGAAAACGCCGTCTCAATAGGGCTCCTGGTTGAGATACGGTAGTTTTTGTAAAAACAAAATGGCGAAACAAAATGGCCGCCAAATGTTTAGGTGCCCGTAACTCCGTCCCCAGAGGTCGCAGAGACACCGGAAAAGTTCCAGTGGGCTTAATAGCTCTCCGTACGTCCCGCCCCGCGAAAATTCCGTGACAAAAACGCGATCTCGCAAATCGACTCCGGGATGGTCGCAAACGATGGCAAACGCCGCGGGAAGGCCAGCCCTGAAAACCCCGTCGCGATAGGGCGTCTGGTTGCGGAGATACGGCACTCTTTATAAAAACAAAATGGCGGCACAAAATGGCCGCCAAATGTTTGGATGCCCGTAACTCCGCCCCCGGAAATCGCAGGAACGCGGAAAAAGCTCTAGGGTGCTCACCTCCGCAGCCGCCGTCGGCCAGATGGGGTCTCGGCGTCCAAAAATTTGGGTACCGAAATCCAGCTCTAATGGGCGTTGTTGGCCCGGAGACCGGTCCGCAGTCACCAGCGTTGAAAACCCCGACTCGCTAGGCCCAGTGGTTGTCGAGTTATTGCCTAGAGAAAAATTCCAATATGGCGGCCAAAATGGCTACCATTTAGACAAACCTCGATTTCTCAGCCTCTGGTTGAGCCAGCTGGGTCGTTCTTGGGCTCTCCGAGTTCTGTCCGTCGAGACACACCTCCTCGTGTCAACCCTTCAGCGGTCCGGCGCTTCCTTCAGGAATTATGCTGAAAAACAGCTGAAATTACCGTAACTGCCGAACCGCTAGGCTGATTCTTCTGAAACTGGTGCCGACAGATACCTCAAGCCGCACCTGCCGTAACGCTCGCCAGTCCCACAAGTCCAAACTGGTCCCAGTTTGGGGGGGGGGGGAAAGAAAAATTGCAATAATTGCAATAATTCCTAATCCCCAAGGTCTAAAAATCTGGGATTTCAGTAGGACTTACTGTTTAACAGGTCGAACAAGATGAGCTCGCCAGAATCCACGCGCCAGTAGATGGCGCCACAATATAAGGTTTTGAAAATTTAATTTTCTAACCCTTACCGTAGGCGCCTCACTGCAGCTAAAATTCCGCTCTAAGCGGATTCTGGTAGAGTACTGCCTAAAGTATATGCTTAAAGCCTTAAATCTAATATTAGTCTGGTCCTTACGAAACTATCGGTGGTGGGGGGTTTTTCCGTGAAAATGGGGTTTTTTCTAAAACCCTCTACAGGAAAAATCTGAGACCCACCAGAAGGATGGGCCCCTTGCTTCCGGTCGTACCGAAACACTCAAAACCCACGCTCCACCACCAGAAGCGAAGTTATATTAATCTTAAGATCTTATATACTAATAGCTACCGTTCCGGTCCCGTAGGACCTAAAAATCGGTTCGAAACGGTTATGTGCGTTCCAAGTGAGGGCGCACCAGATGGCATCCGAGGAATTGCCAAAAAAAGCCTATTTCACGTACCTCGTGGCCACGTGGTTTTTGTTTTTTTGGCTTTTCCTCGGAGGTGCGCGGTCGGAAAATTCTGATTCCTATGTCAGTATGTGCGGGCAATGCGGGCCAAAAAAGTGGCACCAAAAAAGGGGTGGGGCATAGATCTTAAAACGGAGCCGCATTCGATTAAAGGTTTTTGTGAAAAACAAACTAACCTAAAAAATCGGTTTTTTCGGCCCCGTTCCGTGAGTTTTGGAGTCCCCGACCTGGAACCACTTCCACACTGTGATCCTTTGGATTACGCACACACTGACACCTCACTTGCCGCTCTGCGACCACTTTTTCTATTTTTTTTGAATTTTTTACTACGGAGCAGTATGTTTTTGATGCTCTCTCGGCCGCGGGAGGACGCAGACTCCTAGAGCGTCGAGCTCCGAGGCAAGCGTGTTACATCCTAGACCACATCGTCACTTATCATGAGATAGTGGTCAAACGCAAACCTATCAAACAATAAATAAAAAAATCTTGCGGGTCAAGCCACCGGTCCACCTCGCCCTATCCACCTGTGACCGAATTCTTCATTTTTAACGCCCGGCTGGCTCAGCTCCTAGCCGTCAGGGTCGGTGAACTTAAACACGTAGTTGTAATAGTATATATTGTCACTTTAAACACAATAAAAGACAATTAAAACAAAGAAATAACATAAAAACAGAATTAACGTCGGAGAGCTAATAAGAATCGCGGTAGCGCGCGGGAAGTCGCATCTCTCTCTTTCTCTTTTTCTCTACGGCTCGCGAGGCACTACCGTTTCCCTCCGCCTCAGATAGATGGCGCACCACGGCGGTGCGAGGCAGATTATTATCCGTAGAGCCGACAGTGCATGGACTAACCGGACGATGTATATATCTAGATTCAGGCGAGTGACTGGGAGAGTTACTGGTATGTCGCGCTACACATTTAGGTAGGCACGTACGAAATGTTCGGGACAAATCATGTTGGTAATATAACCCCTGCAAATTCTCTTATTGTGTCCAAATACGTACTCCCCTTTTAACGTCCATCAATGAAAATCGGTCCAGTAATAACGTAATTTATTACAGCCAGACCAGCCCAGACGTTCACGCTAAATCTCAGGGGCCGTTCAAGTATTTGCGTAGGCAGATTTATTACAATTATTTACCCCCCATCCCCTTTGTCAGCAAAAGTAAGCAAAGCTCTTACCCCCTCCCCCCATGCTTACGTAAACATTTTTCAATTAATGCATCAGTTTTTTAAATATTATAATAATGATGTTTAGTGTTTCAAGCAAAGACAATGTGCTTGCAAAGGGTTGCTATTCGTATAAAAAGGTAAATAACTACCGATGACGTAATCATCATCTAGACTCCCCTACCCCCCATGTCATCCAAAATAAGCAAAGCAAAGAAGTGCTTACGTAATACTTGAATGCCCCTTACTTGTGTTTGGGAAGATAGGCCCGTGGATCGTAGACTTGAAATGAAATAACGCAATGGCAGGTTCGGATTAAGTGAACGGTATATTGCACAAAATATACAATATTTAATACTCGTCAATATTGGTAGTATAACAAAGATTAAATTCGATTTATTCACACAACTAAATAGCTGGCATCGGCACAGGGCGGAAACAGAAGAAGAGACATAGACAAAAGTTGACACATTTGACATTACATACACTGACATTAGTATATCATTCACACAATAAATATTAATGAGCATAGTGTTGCATACATAAAAATACTAACATTATCAACAACTTGATGGAGTCTTTTATCACATGGGGATTATTGAATTCCCAATAATGTTCAGTGTTGATATTAAAAATGCCCACTCTCGTGTATGTTGACTTCTCAGTCCACGATATATTCACATTTTGATTGTTTATGAGCCAATCGCACAGATAAATAATAAATAATGAATGTTTCGTAGTTTGGAAGGCTTTTATTTTAATTCTTTGTGGCAACTGTCTTTTTGACATTTCACGTCAATAGGCGGAAGAAAAAAACGAAATTTTGAAAAATTATATGATTAGAAAAGTAAAAAGATAAAAATACATATGAATATAAATGTAAAAAAACTACAAGTGCATAGATGAATTGAAAAAAATAAAATAAAAATAGAATAATAAATGAATGACAAAACATACTATAATACTGTATATATAGTAAGTTTCAGATTTTTTAAAATGAGAAAATCGATGATGACGAAGTATAATGAAGTATAATATGAGGGTTGACTTTTTTTTTGGCTCCACACTTTTGTGTATTTAGCCAGTGTCAAGTAATTGATAATTTAGCAAGTTAATAATATTTCACGTAAATTGTGTGTCAGGTCACAGTCGAAGTCATCAAGTCAAGTCAGGGTCAAGTCATACTCCTAGTAAAGTGGTGGCAACTTTACCAGAAGCTTCTATGGAATTTGGAAACAACACGAAAAAAAACGTTTCACCATAATTATACCACTTTCCCACACTCATGCTTGTAATCCAGCACTTAACGAATAAAATGCCACCAATTGTATGCATCAACACTGAAAATAACACAAGTTTTGGAAAATAATATAATGCGGTAACGTGATCTTTTTCGTTTTCCCGTCAAAACTCTAATATGAGGGTTGATGGAAGATAAGAGTTCATGTATATGGGTAGGAAATTAAATATGTAATTTGCTAAGAGAATAAAATAAAGGTGAATGATTTAAAAGAGGGCATGAAAAGAATACATGATTAAGATCTCCTTCGTCTATCCCACATTCAGAAAGGGAAGAATCTTTTACATGATTTTTTTAAAGTGAGATGGAGAATAGCAATGTCCTAGCCTTAAGCGAATCAAAGTAGATGTAAAGCGTTTAGGAAAACGCCACCATGCTAACCAAGGCTTAGAAGGGATGTCAGGTTGAACTTTGGCAAATGCAGAACCTTTTAGTCTACTGGAAGATCACCAGTCAGATGACCATGATTTCTTTAAATAAAATTTGGGTAGGGAAATGAGGTCATGAGGGTAATTAATAAACGGGACCTTATCACCACAAACAACTGTCTCTTTGGCCACACGGTCGACTCGTTCATTTTTCATGTTGTAATTTTTAGATTTTTTTTCTGTATATTTTTTATCTATGATGTCAGCGCATGTGCAAGTAAAAGGGAGAAGCAAAAGCAAGGAGGCGCGAAAAGACATAGAACTTTCCTCTCAGGTTGACCGATGAGTCTGCCTTTGAAATAATGCCTTTTGGGCATTTATCCGTCTTAAATTTTCGAAAAGATAGTATTTCAGTACTTTACCACACTAGGCTCGGTACCTCTTACTGAGGCTTCGCCCATCCTTTGACTTATTGTAATAGCATAGCGCTAACTCCCGATTACCGTCTAGATAATCTAGGGGTGCTTCAATTTGAACCACCGGTAGAAGAACTTATTTCTTGAAAGTCGGATTGTTTGAAGTGTCGACATAACCTCGAATGATCCACTTTGAAATTTTTAATTTTTGTAGCACGTTCCCACAGTTTTCTCATATGGGGATCTTTAGGGAATTAATGATTTCCATTTTTATTACACCCGATAGCTACACAACGCGGCATTTATACAAAAATTTCGTTTAATTCACTGAAATAATCTAATTTGTATGAAATTTGACATTTTCCTTGTGTCAAGCGATGCCAACGCCATCTGCAGTGATATTATACAGTTTCCTTGAGTCAAGCGACGCCAACGCCATCTGCAGTGATATTTGGCAATTTCCTTGAGTCAAGCGATGCCAACGCCATCTGCAGTGATATTTGACAGTTTCCTTGAGTCAAGCGACGCCAACGCCATCTGCAGTGATATTTGGCAGTTTCCTTGAGTCAAGCGATGCCAACGCCATTTGCAGTGATATTTGGCAGTTTTCTTCTCCATTAAAAGCTTCTTACTTTTGTAAATAACTGTTAATTTATTTCTGAGACCCCGCACGCACATTGCAACCAGTAGTACATATTAGATCTTCAGCAGACATTATGATCTAAGTTTGACGTTTTTACACTGACTTTGACAACTGTTAACTGTTTTAGTAAACGCGTTTATTGAACTCTCACAGAATTCCTTTCATTACAATTTTGTGGGAATTTTATTTACTTCCTTAGTATATGGGGTGCATTGAGGGCGGTTGTGACCTTCTGCAAACAGCGAGAAACAGTCTGCTGTGCCGTGTGTCCATCCATGTTTTGCCCAACGGACCCTTGGTAACTACCTAGGACATAAACATTCAAGGGCTGCAAGAATCTGAAAAGAAAAAGATTGTACTGTGAAATGAAAATTGTTTATAGTGACTCGATTCTATGGCGTCTTGCCTTTGAGGTAGTAAAGGCACTATATCCTGGCACAACTCTTCGAATAATTCCCGATTGAGTCTGTAATTTCCCACAAGCTCTTAAGTCGGCGATCTGACTCAAGTTGACTGCGCAGGCGCCGCCGGTTTCTTCTACGCTCTAAATAATCTTCACGCAGAGCAGCCTCGATTAAAAGCATTCTTGCAGCCATTTCTCACAGTTTTTTTTTAATATACACACTTACGAATATCAAAAGGTAACACTTTTGATTTCGTCAATTTGAGGTTCAAAATCCGAACAATCATCTGTCAAATTCAAATTCTCGTTCGGAGCATTGATTAATGAGAGCAGGTACAGAAAAAAAAACCTGTCAAACAATTTTCATGCGAACGAAATTTCGGGAACGAATGGAACCCGAGTAGATAGCGTATACTTCGATCGAAACTTCGTTTTCGTTGAATTAGAGTTGGCCTCCTGGTATGCAGTGAATATCAAAAAAGTGGTCACCAGTGCTTGACAGTCCTCTTAGAAGATTAGGTTCTGAAGTACTTTACAGTATTCACTTTCGCAATTACCTCCAGGGCCATGCACACTTGACACATTATGTCACACACTTGGCTTGTGTAAGCTGATTCAAACGGATTGATTGGAAGGGTTCGTATAGATCTAATAGAACCAAAGAAGTTTTCTATTGGGTCTTGATTTAGATGTCTCAACCACACAGACGTTATTATCACAGCCTCTGTGGTGTGGTGGTTGAGCAGGTTAGTTCTTAACACGGAGGCGGCGGGTTCGATTCCCGCGGTAGGACTGTATTTGTGCACAGAAAAAGCGGAAATACTTGTTCTGTATCTGGGTGTTGTGGTACCATGCTCCTCGTAGTTTCTGGGTCCCTAGACACAGGCAATCCTAGTTCGGGTTCAGGATCTATGTATGTGATCGTTGGGCGATATTATTTATTTCATTTATTATATTCGTTATTTCATTTATTTAGTAGTACTTGAATACTGTCAAGTGTTCGTATCAAATTGTCAATAGTCAGCACATTTTCACACTTTCCAGTTGTTGGGTTACTGAATTTCATGTGTTTTAGTTGTTTTTTTTATTCATGCCATAACTGATGGTGCACAGAATTCGGTCCTACTCGCCCTAGTAGAGGCTTCCATGTTCTTCCTTTTTTGAGTAGCTTCCATTGACGGAGTCAAACAATTTATCGAAAAACAGCAGGACATCTGCAGTCTCTGCATTCTTGTGGATGAATCCTTTTCTCTAAAAAAGAAAATGAAACTAAGCAAAAAAAAAAAAGCATATAAAATAATAGGATTGAATAGAACAACATTTATTCAACTTCACAATATTTTTAATTATTAGTACACAATAATTAAACATAGTCTGTACAAAAACTTAATGTGTTACTGAGCACGTGATTATTTAACTAGCGACCCGCTCCGCACGGGTATAAAATATATAGCCTATATCATACACTGAAAAAATGATTAAAATCGATCCAGTAGTTTTGATTTATTCTATACTGCCCGTGGCCTGCACGCGTTAAATTTAGAGTAAAACAATTCTTAAAAATGTTATTGTGAGATATCCATAAGAGATAGACATATACCATGGCGGAGTTTTCTGTAGACCTTTTCAATATGTACAATACTTAGTACATTATTTTGATAAATCTAGTAATTATCTAGGTAATTAGCCTGCGTTTGCAATGTAAGCGGAAAAATGTAATTATTTACGACATCACATTAGAAACCTCAAAAATAACAGTATTTCTTCACTATTTAGTGCATGTTCTTATACATATAAACATTCTTCTTTAATCACTATCTATTTAAAAAAAACCGCATCAGAATCCGTTGCGTAGTTTTAAAGATTTAAGCATACATAGGGACAGAAAGCGACTTTATTTATACTATGTAGTGATAGTGGTTTTAAGAACCATTTCATCAAATAATACAATACAGAGTCTGTCCTCAATTTTCATACTCTCTGTAGCTTTTTTCAGCTGTATAAAAAGTTTTTTATTTATTTCGGGTTTAACATTAACTATGTTTAAAAGTTTTGTTAATGTTTGAGCAGCTGGTAGAATAAATATTTTCACTAAAAATCTGTAGCATTTAGGACTCTGCTTCAAAATTGACAAATGATTTTCTCTTCAACTGAAAACCGTCTTTTTTTCGTTTCTCTGAATTGCATCATAGTTATTTTATTACCTTTGTTATGTTATTAAGCCGACTGTAGTTTAGACATGAAAAATGCGAAAGAAACTATAGTTAAAATGGACAAAAAAACCTCATCAAACAGCTTGTGATTATAATTTCACCTACTACCTATGGGGGCAAGTAGAAATGAAGTACTTCGGCCTTTTCCAACACTTCCCTTTTCCTTACCAAAGGATCGTCGGTGATGCTGGGATTAGATCTTGCGAGTAAACGATAGAATTCCACGGGAACACCCGCGGATCGACAAATTCCGATAGCCAGAGGTCAGAGGACGGTTGACCAACGACAAGTGTCAAAAAATTAGGTGGGAAAATAAAGTTATGAGTTGCCAGTGTAAACATACAAAATTTTAACTATTTTGCAAAGTGTGACCACTCTGAATTAAAAATAAATATCAATAATGAACAACCTTACATGCAATGCTTAGCCCGAATGACTAATTTGTGTATGGCACAGTATAATATTCTCCCACGATCATATTTATTTTCAATTTTTTCACATGTTCACAGCAATTTTTCCAATCATCGGCAGTTATCGATTCGAACGTTCAATTACTTAATTTCTTTTGCACCAACGTTTTGTGCAGTTACCTTTCTCTTTGCGAGTGCCCAAATCTCTAATGAATCTTTGTGGATCGTTTCCATTCAATTAAAGAAAACTTTTACAACTTAAACTGGTCCAATTTATTCCTTTTTACTTATTGCATACATACTCCTCTTATTAAAAAAAATCAGAGAGCACAGATAATGTAATTAATTACCTTACGTCGAATTGGTATGACAATTCCGGAACTGGAACATCGGAATATATGTTTCGAATTCCGGAATTACGAAGTTCCGGAATCCCAGAGTTCATGCCCTAATGCACACCTACTATCGCTGGATTGAAGGGGCAGGAGGTTCTTGAAGCAGTAAGAAACTGTTTGCAGATACTCTTTTATTGTTGGAGCTGTTTACTTCTGAAAGGCCGGAACGATACATAATGGTTACAGATTTACACTCTATATTTATACGATTTTGAAGCTACCTTCCTATTGGTCAGCCAATCACGGGCGAGCTCTGTTGGCTAACCGGCAGAGTTTGTGGAAATTTCACACGCTATTTCAATCGATTTCGGGGAATTTAGGAACAAAAGTGCTGGTTCTGCGCCGAGCTCCTACAGCCTTATTAATCAACACGAACTAGCTTTAGACTAGTTACACCATCTTTTGTCTCTTTCGATCCAGCTAAATATTCCAGTAGCAAAAAAAGGACAAAAGCTGAAGTAACTAACCCGAGACTAATACCCGTTTATTAATAAGGCTGCTATTGTTTTGCTGCGATTTTATGGTTATGACTCTTTGTTCTATTTGGCATGGAAAAACACTGAATGACATTAGACTTTATTTTACCAAGTAATCTCGCCCACGCTTGCATCGCAAAAAAGCTTTTACACAAGCTTGAGTGAATATAGCTTTCGTCCAAATAAATTAAGTCTTTTTGAATCCTATTTTCCATAATTACAAAAAGTTTTCATTTTTGTAATCATTAGTTTTCCTCTTGCATTACACAAACTTTGATCTTCTGGTAATAAAAAATCTGTATGACATCCCAAAATATATAGATATAAATCTTTATTATAAATAAATGCGACAAAAAGTACTTTTAAGAAGATTTTTAAGAGGTTGGATTTTTGTGACGCCGTCAAACATATACGTCGACTTTTAGACCGGCAATAATGAGATTCTACGCCTTTAAATTTCTTTACAAAAGAAATTATTACTTCTCTTAAGGCATCGTTTTTTGTAGAATTTCTTTACAAAATAAATTATTGCTTCTCATAAGGCATCGGTTTTTGTAGAATTTCCTTACAGAAGAAATTATTGCTTCTCATAAGGCTTCGTTTTTTCAAGAATTCTCTTTATAAAATAAATTATTGCTTCTCATAAGGCATCATTTTATGAAGAATTATCGTTACAAAAAAAATTATTGCTCCTCTTAAGGCATCGTCTTTTGAAGAATTTCATTACAAAATAAATTATTGCTTCTCTTAAGGCATCGTTTTATGAAGAATTATCTTTACAAAAAAAATTATTGCTCCTCTTAAGGCATCGTCTTTTGAAGAATTTCATTACAAAATAAATTATTGCTTCTCTTAAGGCATCGTTATGAAGAATTTCTTTACAAAAGAAATTATTGGTTCTCTTAAGGCATTGTTTTTTGAGGATTTTCTATCGCTACCACTTCTTTCTATTGCCATCAATCCAGTGTCTTTGTGCCTTTTTAACCCTTCTTTGCATGATTTTTGCTATTTTTTTTAAATAAATCAGGGTGATGTAATTAATGCTCTAGATTAAAGGAAAAATATTTAAAAAAATCCTAATGTAAATAAAAATATGTATTATGTAAAAAACAATATGATGGAAATTTACATCATCATGCATTGTCACATATTTGGCTCAGTACTAAATAAATAAAAAAATATTGTTTACTCAATCTTCTTTATTCTTTGTGATAATTTAAAAAACAATTATTATTTTTATTTAAGCACAAATTGACGCCACATTTACTACACGAAATTGTGGAATAGCCTTTACATTTGGGAAATTTGCACCGAAGTGACCCACCTACTGTTGGCCAATGTTCAGCACCATCTTTTCTTATGTCTTTTGGAGGTGGTGGTGCTGGAGAACCTTTTCTTTTTTTTTATAGTAATTCCTCTTCTAGTGAACTGACTAGGACGACCTTTTTTAGCGTCTTTGGTGGGTCCTCTGTTGCATAGCACAAAGGCCAATTCATTTCTGAATTGGCCCATTGTAAGTAGACTCTTTTTGGGTTCACCTCTTTCTTGAGCATTTTTTTTATATATAATCCAAGAGTTTATAATAGCTAGATCTAATAAATGATAAAATATACGCAAGTACCACTTTTTAGACCTTATTGTTATATGGTTTCTGCCCAAAAAGCTATCCATGAGATCTACTCCTCCCATATGTTTATTGTACTAAAGCGAAGTTAGATACACTTTTGTTGTAATAGAAGGAGGTCCATGGGTTTGCTGAATTAATGATATGCCGATTGACTTTGTATACGATATATTAATTAAAAAGATATTTACAAAAACCAAATGCGGAAAATAAAATTTTCTCTAATGTGAAGTCTCTATCAACAACATTCGTTGCCCCTAGCAACTAGCTGGAAAAGTTCTCTATTAAACTGGTATGTAAACTTTTTCGTGGGCTAGCACACCACATCACCCCCCTCCAGAGACCGTCCTACGGGCGATAATATTCTGGAAAACGCACTGTTCGTCCTGATCGAGTGGTGGTCACTGGAGCGTCTCGGGTCTCAGGTGCTGCCACGGCGGGAGAATGGTCCAACTCACGAAGTATGTAGGCAGGTTTAATGCGGTCGACTGATACAGTGACTTCTTTGCCTTTTATGCGGAGCTTGAAAACTTTATCCCCTCGTTCTATCACCTCATGCGGGCCTGTGTAAGCTGCTTGAAAAGATGGGTGCGAGGTGTCATCTCTTAGAAAGACGTGGGATGCTGTTGCTAAATCTTTGAAAATGAATATGGAGCGGTTATTCCCATGGTGAGAAGTTGGTAATGGCAACAAATTTTTGGCGAATGTGCGCAGTCTTTCAGTGTATACTGTCAAGTCCTCTGTGCCATCAGCCGATTGACAAAAAATGTCCCCTGGGAGTCGTAGTGTCTCTCCATATACGAGCTCAGCTGGAGTCGCTTGTAAGTCTTCCTTAAATGCCGCCCGGATTCCCAGTAGAACAAGTGGAAGTGTTTCAAGCCAGCTGCTGGTCGCGTGACATGTAATAGCGGCTTTAAGCTGTCTGTGGAATCTTTCGACGAGTCCATTGCATGCTGGATGGTAGGCTGTAGTTCGTCTGCGTTGAAATCCGATGATGTGGGACAGATGCTTAAAAAGTTCTGATTCAAACTGTCGACCACGATCAGTGACGATATCTTCAGGGCAGCCGAATCTGGATATCCATCCGTGAACTAAAGCTTTTGCCACTGTTTCAGCTGTTATCTCCTGTAATGGTATAGCCTCGGGCCATCGTGTGAAGCGATCTACACATGTGAGACAGTAACGATACCCTTGTGAGAGAGGTAAAGGTCCGATCAAATCTATGTGGATTTTCATGAATCTGGCTCGAGGTAAGCTGAATGATGCTAACGGAGATGAGACATGACGTGTTATTTTTGATCGTTGGCATGCTAGGCAGGAACGAGTCCACTCTCTGCAATCTTTCCGCATACTAGGCCATACATAGCGTTCCGATATTAGTTTCGTCGTCGCATTTATGCCAGGGTGGCTAAAAGAATGCAAGTTTTCGAACACTTGCCGTCGCATGTCTTTGGTCACATAAGGTCTGGCCACATTGCTGCTCTTGTCACAATAGATTTCTGTGTGAGATCCAGGCAGTTTGATTTTTGTCAAGCGCAGAGAAGTATCGCTATCCAAAAGTTGTTCTAGTTCAGGATCTGTGCTTTGTGCTTGAGCAAGCTTGGATAGATCGATGGGCTGAGTAATCTCTTCGATGCGTGATAAACTGTCAGCCACAACGTTATCCTTTCCTGAAATATGCCTGATATCTGTGGAAAACTGTGAAATAAAATCCAGATGTCTGAACTGTCTTGGTGAGCACTTTTCTTTTCGTGAATGAAATGCGAAAGTTATGGGCTTATGGTCAGTGTAAATAATAAAGTCTCTCGCCTCCACCATGTGACGAAAGTATTTTATTGCTTCGTAGATGGCGAGAAGTTCCCTATCGTAAGGCGAGTATTTCTGTTGACATGGCGAAAGTTTTCGAGAGAAAAATGCTAAAGGTTCCCACAGGCCGTCTCTATGCTGTTGTAAAGCTGCGCCCATTGCTGTGTCTGAAGCATCGGTGACTATAGCGAGCTTCGCTTGGCAGTCTGGATGAGCGAGTAGTGCTGCTTGGCAGAGACTTTCCTTGCAGGCGATGAATGCTTTATTAGCTTCTTCTGATAAATGCACGGGATGTGAACCTTTAACTGATCCTGTGAGCAGTGCATTCAGAGGCGCTTGATGCCGCGCTGCATCAGGAATAAACCTTCTGTAAAAGTTCACCATTCCTAGGAATCTTCGCAGTTCTCTGACGGTTTTCGGTGGTGGGTAATTCGCAACCGCTTCTACCTTCGATGGTAATGGTTTAGTCCCAGCTGCTGAGATGCTGTGTCCTAAAAACGTTACCTCTGATACACCGAATATGCACTTGTTCGTGTTGATTACCATGCCGTATTCCTTGAGTCTGTTGAAGAGCAGATGAAGGTGCTTCTTGTGTGATTCCTGATCAGGTGAGAAGATCAAAAAATCGTCCAGAAACGGGAAGCAGAACTCTTCAAGGCCCCTAAGCATCTCGTCCACAAATCGTTGAAACGTTTGGCCAGCATTACGTAGTCCGAACGTCATGAACGGAAATTCGTATAAACCAAACGGCGTCGTGATTGCGGTCTTCGGAATATCCTCAGGGCAGACAGGAATTTGATTATAAGCTTTTACGAGATCGATAACCGAGTATACTTGACAGCCGGAGAGACAATGTGCAAAGTCATGTATGTGCCGAATGGGATAGCTGTCTGGTACGGTTCTAGCGTTGAGCATTCTGTAGTCACCGCATGGACGCCAGCCGTTATCTTTTTTAGGCGCAAGATGAAGTGGTGATGACCATGGTGACTTTGAAGGTCTGGCTGTTCCGTTCCTCAACATATCTGCAAATTCGTCTTTTGCGATTTTTAATTTATCCGGTGCTAGTCTTCGTGGTGTGCTGCTTATTGGCGGCCCTGCAGTAGTTTGTATATGATGCATGGTATTATGCTTCGGAACACGGTGGACACCGGAAGGTCGAGTAATCTCAGGGTATTCGCTTAGTATGTTATGATATACGGAATTTCCAGAAATAACTTTTACCGATGAAATGTTCCCAGTTGACTGTGCAGGTGAAGCTGGGGACGTAAGGCTTGTGGTGTTGTCGATTAAACGTTGATTTCGACAATCCACGATGAGGTTGTAAAATGATAAAAAATCTACACCTATTATGGCCTTTGTAACGTCCGCTACGATGAATCGCCAAGTGAAGTCACGGCGCAAGCCTAGGTTCAGCACTAAATGAGCGTAGCCGTAAGTAGAAATGGGTGTACCGTTTGCCGCACACAGCTCATAATTTGTTTTCTCACGACGTTCCTTGAGTGCCGATCGGGGGAAGACACATACGTCACTGCCAGTATCGATGAGAAACTGCATCTTCGTAGCGCCGTCCGTGACAAATAGGCGACCGGAAGTTTGGCAATCGGTCGTCGCCATTACCGACTGCTGTTCGCGTTTCCCGCATGGTAGTCGCATGGTTTTACGCACTTACTTGCTTCATTGCCGAACTTACTATGATACCAGCACACAGGAAATTTTCTATAGTTCGACTGTGATCGTGTGGAGCTAGAACGTCCGCGCGTTTTCTTGTTTGAACGATTCGGTGCACGTGAATGCCGGTTCACCTGCGCAGTTAGAGCTTGCACTTGTTTGGTAAGTTCAGCAATCTGTTGGTTCATGGCGTCTAAAGAGCTTCCTGGCATGACACTTGATGTTGATGCTACGTGCGCTGTAGGCGAAACAACGTCATGGATGCGGTCAGCGAGATCTGCGAGCGCTTCCAGTGAAGACATCATCTGCGAAGCGATTATCGTTTGCGTGCTACTTGGTAGGCGACTGGTCCATATAGTACGTAGAAAATCTTCGGGAACTCCAGGTCCAGCCAAATGTTGCAAATGTCTTAGAAACTGAGATGGCTTACGGTCTCCAAGTTCTGCGTGCATAAGTAATTGCTTGACCTTCTTTTCTCGTGACGCGGACAGTCGTTTGATAAGTTCCGACTTCAATTTTTCATACCTGTTGGTGTCGGGCGGGTTGATGATTATATCTTCCACCTCAGAAGCATACTGCGGGTCTAGTTGGCCGATAACGTAGAAAAACTTCGTATTGTCCGTAGTAATGTTCGATATCGCGAATTGGCCCTCAATCTGCGCGAACCAAATGGCCGGCTTTTCAGGCCAAAACGGCGGAATGCGCACGCCCACACGACAAATATCTTCGTTCTTATCGGTTGAGAGCGACATCTTTATGTGAATCAGTATCAGAATTATCGCAATCAGCAACAAAATCAAAATCACACACATTTACTGCAAACGTGGACTTTCGGTTCAAAACAGGTCACCAGTAAAGCGAAGTTAGATACACTTTTGTTGTAATAGAAGGAGGTCCATGGGTTTGCTGAATTAATGATATACCGATTGACTTTGTATACGATATATTAATTAAAAAGATATTTACAAAAACCAAATGCGGAAAATAAAATTTTCTCTAATGTGAAGTCTCTATCAACAACATTCGTTGCCCCTAGCAACTAGCTGGAAAAGTTCTCTATTAAACTGGTATGTAAACTTTTTCGTGGGCTAGCACACCACAGTACTCTTGGACAATAAACGGGCAAGTAATATCAATTTTTCCTTTTATTGTCCTGTCATATCTATTGACTTTAGTTACAGGCAATGCTCCAGCATAAGAAGATAGCAGGGTTACTATTTTATTACCTTTCCAAGCCACACAACTCAAATCTATGCCATCATGCACAGACACTCTTTCCTCAAAACTACCTCTGGGCACAGATTTTTTCATGAAGTTTTTCTTCTCTGGAAGTTTATTATTTGGAATCCTGTTTTGTTGCACAGTTCCCACTGTGTGAATGCCTGATTTAGCTAAAAAAACTACCAATGGCAAAGATGTATAAAAATTATCAAAGTATATGATATGGTTTTGCTTTCTTGGCACTCCTCGAAGTAAACGAACTACAACATTTCCTGTTGAACCAAGATCTGGTTCATCTATGAGCTTTTCTGTATTCTCTTGTCCAGAATATACCTCAAACTTGTGGGCATATCCCATCAAATCACAGAGAACATATAATTTGAAGCCCCATTTATGGGGCTTCTTAGGCAGATATTGTTTTAAAAAATGCCCTATTTTGGTAGAACACATCTGTTCATCCACATCCACATCTTTGATCCATTGGCACTGTGGCAAACCTCTCATTGAGATGCTTGATAACAGGGCGGATTTTATAAAGCCTGTCATGTTCTGGATGACCTATAGGTTTATGAAGATCATTGTTATTAAAATGTAATGATAATTTTATTTTCTCAAACTTGTTCAGTGGCATTGTTGAAGAAATGGGCTCATATCCAAACTTTGGCGACCAGTATGATCTTGTGCTAGGAAATTTGATTACTGACATGTACAATAATATACCAAAGAACTTATACAAATCATATTCTGTAACTGTTATAGATGAACTGGGATTACTCTGTATTATGTATAAATTTGTCTCCGCTACTAATGTTTTGATAAAATCTTCAGTGATAAAATAGTTAAAACATTGATATGGAGTTTCTAGGTGTGATAGACCACCTGAAGCAGTAGAACTCCCCAAGAAAGTAATTTTATCTGTGTCATACACCAGATTCCTTTTTTTCCAAATCAAGCTTCTTTTGTCAAATGGAAAACTGGATGAAGACTGCAAATTGGATGAAGTTGATGGGTGAGAGGGTTCTTGATCTTCTGTTTCTACAAGAGGAGGATCAATGTCAGCAGTTTCATCCACATCATCCCCATCATCATCATCATCGTCGTTCTCCTCCTGCAACACTCTTATAACGTCAACAGAATCGCGGTTTTCATCATCGGAATCTTGGTCATCGAGGTCATCTTCTGAGAGCCAACCGCCTTGTAACTTACTAAGATAATCTTCAATATCTCTTTCATTCAAGTTTCCCTAAAAAACAACATAAAATAAACATTTACAAAAAAATGTTTGCCATACATTACAAGTGAAATTACTGCATAGAGATGTAAATTTCCATCACATAGTTTTGAGCAATTTATTCACAGTGTTTTGATATAAATTGTACATAAAACAACAAAAACATGAAAACAAACCTTATTTCCACTCATTTTCACTTTTACTGTATTTTATATATCCGTTTATTTCCATAAAACAAACTAAAATCTCGCTCCTTTTTTCCAGTCACAACAAACAGCGGAATGACAAGTTCTAGGCCTGGTAATTGACAGTGACGTTTGCTATTTTTTTATTTTAACAACTGCGTTTTGTTGTACACAATAGTCGCTTAAAATGTTGCCAGCAACAACAAATTTACAGTACAAGGGGTTTGAGTACCTTTTTTTGTTGACTAAATACTATGATTGAAATTTCCCTCACCATGCAAAGAAGGGTCACCCCTTTTACTCTACCCTTGTTAAGACATAAAGCTCTCAAAAATAAATTTCGGCATACCGGTACAACTTCTCCAGAATTTTGTTTTAAACAAAGTTCTTTAATTTAGTGTTGCCAACATTACATTTCCCATTTGTTCTTTTACGGGCAACAGTTTTACAATATTTGATTATAAAATCATCTTGATTATTTTTTATCAGGATTCATTTTAAATTTTTTGTTAAATTGTTGTATTTCTCGCATATATATGATATATTGACACGTTGGTAAGCCCCACTGTTATGCCCACGCTTGACTTGCGGAGTAAGCTGGTGAGTACCAGACGAACGGAAGTTGAAGTTGGTTCTCGTAGATCTCCATTGTCAACATAACGAAGTTAAAAATTGTATATTATGTTGATAATTTACAATCACCAAGATGGCGACATTAACATAAAACAAAGCAAAAACAAGGTTATACCGGCCGATAGATGGAGCTAAACTAAAGAAATTTTACTTCAGTCGTGTGGTCTAAAGAACTCTTGTTTTTTTTTTAAAAAGAATCTTGTGTTGTTTTAAATACTTGCCCTTGATGTTGCATAACCCATAGATGACTCAACACCTTCATTTAATTTCTTCAAAAATCTTGTCAAAGTCATCCGTTTGATACCAAATTCTTTGGCAGCGCCATAAACGCTATTTTCCTCATCATTGTCAGACTTTGCAGCATTATTTGAGTCTCGAGTAGTGTAAAAACATCTTGTAGGCTTTATAAGTCCGCATCCTTTAAAAAAAACATACATTACTTTTGTTATAAGCCGTGAGAGCAACTTTAGCTCAATGAGCGGCGTGCCAAGAGGATTATCAACGATGAGACACTAGTTAAAAGGAGAATCTAAAGCCTGGAACACAGACGCAAGGTCGCCGGTCTGTCGGTTTTCTATCGGCTACATATTGGAGTGTGCGCATTCCCTTCATCAAGTAATTCCGTCATACCCTTTCCATCATAGAACTACAAGACTTGGTGATTCTTCACATCCTTACGTCGTTAGTGTACCCCAAGTCCGCACTAAGCGTTTTGCTGAGTCATTTATAGTCCGAACGGCCAAGGAATGGAATACTCTTCCAACAACAGTGTTTCCTCCTGGGTATAACCTGGGTCTTTTTAAGTCAAGAGTGAATGGGCAGTCCCTCCCACGCCTCTTCTTTCCGCTATATGATGCCTACTGTGAATAGTTTTCGAAATATTTCGATTGTTCAACTTACCCCTATGCTCAACTAGACCCGCCCTAACTTTTTTTAGAGTACATAGAAATTGTTAACAAATCCGTTAGAAGCTACAAAGAACATGTAAACTAGTTTTGTAATAAGTACCTTTGTTTCAGTGCTAGATAACCAAAGGGCCGGGGGCATAAAATAAACTAGGGCCCCAACTATGTAAAATCGCTTGTTACGTATTCGACGTACTCCAAAGTTTACTCCAGTTTATTTATACTCCGAATGTAGGAGAAATTTTCACAAGTTTATAAGTCACAGTCCGAGAGGCCCCCTGAGCTTGGGGTCTCCGGGGCAGTACGCGAGTTATTTGTTTATATTTGTAAAATAATCAAAGGTTAGGGATGTTCCGATACTAGTTAATAAAAGTAAGTACTCGATACCAAATACTTTTACGTAATGATTCAATAATAAATGTCAATACAAATAGTTCAAAAAAAACATTGCGTAGTATCGCTTTTAGCGATAAGGTCGCCCATTGTTTTACACTGCTTATACATCCTTATACACTGTGATACATTGTGTTATTTGAAATTTATGTAATTATTTGGTGTGTACAATAGTTTGTCTATCTATCTACAACACCCCTTTTGTAATTTATTAGTCATTAGATAAATATCAGCCGTAATGACGCATATTTTGTGAAAAACTTTAGCGTCACCTGTTACAGTTGATGGTTCGTATTACAAAACAATGCTCAGTCATCGATCGGTGCTCAAGCAGAGAGTTCATTCACTAATTGATCACTTCATGAATGAAATATCTGCTTGAACACCGATCGATGACTGAACATCGTTCTGTAATACGGACTTAAGAGATACAGCCGCTCATATGTCAGACAGACAGACACTGGTTTTTTATACCCTTTGGGTGCGGACCGTATAATATTAAGCCTATTATTAATATTGTATTGTATTTTATTCATAAACAACATACATTGTGTGTGAATTACATTATAAAGCAATGAATATTAATAAGCAATTATTTATGTCGTATCAGAAACTAGTAGTACCTACTAGTAGTTGTAGTACTAGTAGTTGAGTAGTATCAATAAAGATACGAGTACTACCCATGTGGAAAGGTATCGATACTTTGAGGGTATCGGGACATCCCCATCAAAGTTTATCCATTTGTCATCTGACAAGGTAATTATTGTTGTGTAAATCTACTATTCGTTATTTTATAATAAGTTCATTAATCTATGGTCGACCTTTGATACTCTCTGAAATAAAATGACGTACATGTGGAATATAAAGTGTTTGATTTTATTAAATTATTTAAACAATTAAATTTGTAACATGGTAAATTTCAGAACGCCCGATGTTTAAATTGTAAATAGAAATTTATTTTTATTTATTTTAAATTAATTAATTAATTATTATTATATTATATGTTCAAGGCCACGTAATATTAGTTAATTAATATTATTTATTTGTAGAATAATGATCTCACTTGCTTTTAGTGACCATCCATCAATTAAGTCACATACATTTTTGACCCCTCCCCCGTCTTTGTCACAGCTGGTCATATTTGTCAGACCCCCCCCCCCCCCCCCTACCTGGTGTGATGTTACATATTTTGCAAATAAAAAATTTAGAAATTTGTGTAATTAAAATTTTTGTGTTTTAATACTTAGAAATAAAAGATTATATTTTGAAAAAATGTGATGTCACAAAATTTGGTACCCCTCCCCCCTCTTGTCACACAATGTCACACTTCGCCGACTCCCTCCCACCCCCTTAACGTGTGACGTAATTTATGGATGGCCCCTTATTTGTCAATTCGATATAAATTATTCATATTTTATTTAAAAAATACTCAATAAAAAGATCTGTGCAATATGACTGATATTTTTAAATAATTTTACTGCTTACTTCATAACTGTAAATGTGCGCATTTTAAAATCTGTTAAATAATACCAGACTTTATGCCACTCCGTGCTTTAAGTACAAAGCTGCATACGCGGGTCCGGCCCGACTTACCGGGTCGGTACGTGTGCCGCGTCATAAGAGCAGCGCTATATTGATAGAACGAGAGGCAACTGTTTAGGGTAGGCTTGTAGCGTGCGAGCTGAACCTAACTTTATTGCTTTATAGCATAAGTTGCTATTTAAGTAACTAAGTGGTTAGTTATTTTCATTGTAATTTTGTGTGATTTTTCTTTTTCCAGTTAAGTATTAATTCGGAGGATTAAGGAGAATCTCTTTGTCAGAGATCTTTAGTATCTAAACTATAGTAATTTATTAAGACTAACGCCGTCTGTACTAAACATTTGACAGCTCCTAAGTTCGCACTTAGCTCCCGGTTTCTCGCACGTTTGTCAAACTCGCGTCATGTCAACATGCTAAATACTGTAAGCTCATTGGTTGAGACAGATGATGATCAACAGGCAACCAATGAGCGCTCAGTATTTGACGTGCCAAGTTGACACGAATTTGACAAACCTATACGAGAACCCGGGGATAAGAATGAAATTGAAAATTCATTCGTTGAAAAGAATTCGAAAATGGCGGTTCTGAACTTTGAACTTTTTTCCATTACCCGTGTATTTTTTAATTTTAATGTGTAATAAGGGCGGATTATTATCCGTTAAGTGTTCGTGAACGTGCACGAGTGTTGGCAAATGGTTCCAAGTTTTAAAACCATGCCTTTTCGTTTTCCCTTCAAGGCTTCCTAGAGCCTTCGGTAAAATATCCATCATTTTACTGTGGCATTGTGACTGACGAAATAAGATTTTGACATGACATAACCGTACAATAATTCCTCACTTGACATTGGCAGAATTATCGCTAAAGAGCGATAGCAGGCCATTAAACAAAGAGAAGAAGATAACCCGGGTATAAGTGTTGCTTAGCTAAGTTGTATTTTAATAGACTTTAGTACAGAACGGCATAACTATTGTATTAGTATAGGTATTAATTTATAATATTGTATGGAAGCTGTAATTATTAAAATTAATTTAGTAAAAAGTACTGATTTAAGTTATTTGAATTGTGTGTGAATAAAACTGTAGTATTTATTTGAGTAAGTATAAAGAATTAAAGTGAAAGATTTTCGAAAATGCATTATTTTATTTTTTACTACCCGCGCCCCGTGGTTTTACCCGCTGGTAAAAAGTAGGTACCTAGCTTGTGTATTAAGGCGCGGTGTAAGCCCAAAGTCTACAAAAACTATTTTTAGAAATAGTAATAATAATATAATTAGAAAATTTCTGTGTTTTATGTACCTGTTACCCTACCCTACTTGGTAGCAGAAAAATAGCTTTGGGGTTTTTTTTTATAGATTTGGCTCCACACTTTTGAGTATTTAGCCAGTGTCAAGTAATTGATAGTTTATCAAGTTATCGATATTTCACGCAAATATGTGTCAAGTCACAGTCGAAGTCATCAAGTCAAGTCATAGTCAAGTCAGTCTAGTCAAAGTCATACTCCTAGTAAAGTGGTGGCAACTTGAAGCTTCTATGGAGTTTTGGAAACAACACGAAAATAAACGTTTCACCATCATTATACCATTTTCCCACACTCACGCCTGTAATCCAGCACTTAACGAATAAAATACCACCAATTTTATGCACTAACACTGAAAATAACACAAGTTTTGGAAAATAATACAATGCGGTGACACGATCTTTTTCGTTTTCCCGCCAAAAACTCGAGCTTTGGGGTTAACGTCAACTGTCAAAAACTTGGAATTTCGAGTATAGTTCGCGCAATTATGAGCTCACAGAAGTTAGCGCAGATGGCTGCGCAGTACGCATATTATAGTTACAGTATGGCCGCTTTTACAATGCACTCAATTGTACCATGCGCAGTTTGGTACTCGGGCCTAACTTCCGAGAGCTCATACAGCCGTATTAATAAACACGAACTAGCTTTAGACTAGTTACACCATCTTTTGTCTCTTTCGATCCAGCTAAATATTCCAGTAGCAAAAAAAGGACAAAAGCTGAAGTAACTAATCCGAGATTAATACCCGTTTATTACTAAGGCTGATAAAGTTTTGCGCGAGCTATATAAGTAATACGTACTTTACGCTGGAATTTCAGCAGTAGACTTCTGCCGGCTGATGAAATAAACAGATTATATATTTTATGAGTGAAAAGCAAATCATCAATAGAAGAAATATGTTATTTTCTGCTCTCTCCAAAGCAGCAACAACGCATTCATTCAAGTAAAGGTAAGAGTATCCACCGATCGCTTTACCAAAAGAAATATCGCTTTGGAACACTGCTGTATTTTATAATATTTGCCTCTGATTAAGGACTAGTATATATATATATATATATAATCTACGTAGAATTATACATACCATTCAACCTTAACATAATACTTTATAAATAATTGTGTATACAACTTCTTTGGATCTATAATATTATAGATTTCTTTGGATCTGACTGAACTTCTCTGCTCTGGATGTAAACTTGACACTGACTAATACACTATTGGTTTTTGGCGGGAAAACGAAAAAGATCGCGTCGCCGCATTGTATTATTTTACAAAACTTGTGTTATTTTCAGTGTTGTAGTCATAAAATTGGTGGCATTTTATTCGTTAATTGCTGGATTACAGGCGTGAGTGTGGGAAAGTGGTATAATGATGGTGAAACGTTTCTTTTCGTGTTGTTTCCAAAACTCCATAGAAGCTTTTGGTAAAGTTGCCACCACTTTACTAGGAGTATGACTTGACTAGACTAGACTATGACTTAACTTGATGACTTGGACTATGACTTGACTTGACTTGACACATTATACGATATTAATTAACTTGATAAATTATCAATTACTTGACACTGGCTAAATACACAAAAGTGTGGAGCCAAAACAAAAAAAAACTATTGCGTGAAACAGAACTATAAAAAGCATGGGCCTATTATACTAGGCCCATGCACTGAATAATACGTCTCGGCTCGGCAGTCGCAACGCACAAGCATAATAATTATAGTCAGTGACATGATCATGGACCTAGTATTGTGATGTAAGGTCCTTGGACACGACACTATCTCTTCTAAGGTCCGTTTTATAGAACGATGCTCATTCATCGATCGGTACTCAAGCAGAGATTTCATTCACTAACTGATCACTTTATTAATGAAATCTCTTCTTGAGCATCGTTCCGTAATACGGACCTTAGCCTAATGAGTGACTTGAAAGATAGAAAAGCGTACCGTATACGCGGTATCTCTACCTAGTCTGTGCGTACTGTATCATAATATGTAGTCTGTGGCACAAATTATAAAGTATCATATTATACTCTTTGAAAGTATTATGTAAAATATATAGTCTGTGGCTTGTGGCACATAACGCATAATTATTTAATTTTTATAGTAAAATATGTAAATAAATACATATAGATATCAATTTATCAGTACCTACATGATCCTGATTTAAAAAAATCATGAAATTTTATTTATTCTCTAAAATTTGAACGCATATAATTAATGCGACATAAATCAACCTATTGTTTCACAAAATACGAAGCGGTGAAATTAGGTACGATTCCTTCATTATTTATTGAATTTCCCAGTAAAAGTAGTTTGGTTTTAAAAGTAATGATTTGGCATGCATTAAGTTAGTATAAAGTAAAGGAGGTTTTGTTATAAATCTATGGTTTTCCTGACCATTTTTTGATATGATATTGTTGCAGGTAAGCAAGTTTGCAGGTAAGTGTACACATTATTTGATATTATCTACCGAACTTACATCTTCATTACCACCACCGTCTCTAGGTAATAGTAGTGGCGACGATATGGAGTGGACTCTTAAATAATAATAATAACGTCATATAATCACATACATAGATCCTGGACCCTAACTAGGATTCCCTGTGTTTAGGGACCCAGGAACTACGAGGACCATGCTCCCATAACACCCAGACACAGAAGCTTTTTTTTCTGTGCACAAATACTTGTCCTGTTGTGGGAATCGAACCGCCAATCAAATCGCCACCTCTGGGTTATGAGCTATCTGCTTAACCACCACACCACAGAGGCTAGGTAAATAAATGTTAACTGTTAAAAAAAATATTTATGCTAGCTTACCTGGCAAACTTTGTTTCACCATTTAAATAAAAAAAATAGGGGATGTTGGATAGGGTTGTATGTATTTAATAATGCCACATCAGATACTAAATAAAATACCTGAATAATAAAAATATTTTTTATAACTTGCCACCCTTATCGCTTATAGGGATGAATCATTCTGTAATATGGACCTAAGAACCTATTTTTAAATTTGTCTTATATTATTTTATGTAATCAATATTAATCAAAGTAAACATTTGATTTTCTGTTTTTTACAGATATCCAAGATGCCAGAAGTTACAGTGTTTTAGATGGATTCAATAATAATAAGCTTTAGGATATTATAAACCCCACGGCTATAATCAATATATTATGTTGGATCAAAATCTGCACCTTGTGGTACACCAATGGTGAAATATCAGCACACAAATATTTGAACGAAATTTATACATTCAGCAGTGATGTCACTAGGAGACTATGTCTGCGACTACTGCAGCCGCTCGTTTACAAGGAAATACAATCTTCAAACTCATATAGAGAACTGCCATATCAATTCAACATGCTACTGTGAGATCTGCAACATGAAGTTTGGAAGCCCTGGAGGATTGCAATTGCATCTATCCAGGGGCCACAACAGACGTGGCGAGCCGTTCCCCGAATGCGACATTTGCGGGCGCATATTCACCAGGAAACAGAACATAATGTCGCATATGATCACTGTCCATCTGCAAGGCATCGGACCCGAAATTCGATGCCGAATTTGTGGAAAAACTTTTACTACCGAACGAAATTTGAAGAGACATATAAAGCTGTTACATAATCCTAATATAGAATACCCTACTTGTAATGATTGTCATAAATCCTTTAAAAGCAAGCATACATTGATAGCTCATATACAAGCAGCGCACAATTCTACCGAAAATACAATCAAATGTCTCATGTGTGATAAAATATATACGAATAATAGAAACCTGAAACGGCATATTGAGATGCTTCATGGAGAGAAAGAGAATCACAAATGTCATATATGCCCTAAAGTTTACACTTCTAATCAGAGTTTGAGACGTCATATTAAAACTACACACAATTCTGACGAAGATAGCCTTCAGTGCGAGCTAAAATTGATAGACTCTGAGAATGTAGATTGGCAAAGTGATGACACCAATGATTCATCAGAAATCAATTCTAATGTATGCGAGACTTGCAACAAGACTTTCAATGAAGAATCTCAATTGCGAAAGCACATCAAAAATAAACACTCCTTCGACGTTTTTTACGACTATTGTAGGAACTATTTGCAGAAGATGGTTAACAGAGTTCATCCTACGAAAACTAAGCAGACCTACAAATGCGAATTCTGCATCACAAGCTTCCTCAATGTCTACGAACTCAAAGATCACATGAAAGTGAATCATGACACCGAATACAGCCTCTGCACTTGCAACGTGTGCTTCAGCAAATTTTACAGCAGGGAAACCTTGATGGAACACAAGAAGAACTGCATCCCACCGCCAGATGTTAAATCTTGCAGTCACTGCGATAAAATTTTCACAGAAATTGTAAGTTTAGAGTTTCATATCAGAATTTTTCATCCGCAAGCTCAACTTGCTGATTCTAATATATCTTCCACAAAACTAGATGAAGTTTCAGACCTTAATTCTTTTAGATGTGAGTATTGCGACCGAATATATTACAGCGATAGATCTCTAAAACATCACATCAAACTAAAACATTCTAATGATGAGGCGGTTGAATGTGAATATTGCAATAAGATTTGCAATAACAAGTACTACTTAGCATCTCATATTAAAATCGTTCACAGCGGGGAAGATTTATCTAAATGCGATTACTGTGATAAACTTTTCAAATCCAAGCGGAATATTAGGAGACATATCGAGTATACGCACATGGGGGTGCAACGATACAAGTGCATCGAATGCGAGACTCTTTTCAAAGAAAAGCGCAGTCTTCGCAAACATGTCCGGACAAAGCATCCTAATTCGGCCGCGTTCCCGCAATGCCTTTTGTGCTCCAAGAGATTCGAGTCCGCCAGAGCTTGCAAAATACATCTGAAACTGGTACACTCTTTCAACATGAACACATACCCTTGCGACTTGTGTTCCGTTTCATTTGCATCGAATGAAACTCTCAAAATACATTTGGATTCGAAACATTTAGCTGAAGACGAAATCTACAAATGCGCTGAGTGCAATATGGTCTTCAAAGGAGCTCAAAAGTTCGAAGAGCATAACGAAATTACTCACATATACGTCGAACCTAAAGCCAACCAAAAACTATTGCCACGTTGTATTATTTGTATAAAAGATTTTAGCACGCGGAAAACTCTGAGACGCCACATCAAAAACTTCCACGAAGATTTCGACTCTGAAGAGCTTGCTGACTTCGGTTGTAACAAACGAGGCTTCAGCGTGGATTGCGATGAATGCCTCAAGTGTATCAACGACGATTACTACATTAACCTGCACAACAAAATCAAACACATAAAAAACTCAATAGTTTTCAAATGTGAATTCTGTCGCTCTTCGTTTACCTCCTTAGAGTTTGCGATTCAGAGACATAGGATTGTGAACTTTGGTCCGATAAAATCAAAGATGATTTTGAGTGATCTTTGCACTACTCAGATGAGTGATGCAGACGATGAAAGTCAAGGGTATTCGGGATTTGGATCTTTGCATAAATATATGGAAGCGGAGAGTACAACTGCTGATGTTAAGCTTGAACAAGAAGAGTTGATGCTCGAGGATGTGAAAGGTGAACCCGTATCTCCATAAAAATTTGATTGAATTTGAATTTGGACTAGAAGTGTACCCAAAGAAAAACAAAGGTTATCTTTTGGACAAATCAATTAGGTAAGGATATGATAGCCTCTGTGGCGTGGTGGTTGAACTGTTCGGCTCATGAACCGGAGGCGACGGGCTAAATTCCCGCGACAGGACAAGTATTTGTGCACAGAAAAGCGCAAATACTTGTTCTGTCTGGGTGTTGTGGGAGCATGGTCCTCGTAGTTCCTGGGTCCCTAATCACAGGGAATCCTAGTTAGGGTCCAGGATTTATGTTTGTGATTGTTGGGCGTTATTATTATTATTATTATTTCTTGCTATAAAATTAAATTAACTGGCCCAATGGCTCAGTTGATAGTTCTTGACTGTGGGTTCGATTCCCACCCAGGTTAAACATTTGTGTGATGAAGACGATTTTGGTCACGCGTAGCATCGACCAGGCGCTCTCTCTCTAGTGTTGTAATACGCTCTCTCTCTAGTGTTGTAATATTTGGATAAATATGATGTCACAAAATTTGGGACCCCTTTGGGAGGTCGAAGTGTGACATTGTTACACAAGAGGGGGGCCTCTTGTGTCAATCTCTTGTTGTGACAATGTCACACTTCGACCTCCCCCTCTCTCCCCCTTAACCTGTGACGTAATTTATTCATGGCTTCTAATGCAAGGCACACTGCTGTAATTTTTTTATTGTCTGTGGAAATATATCTACTATTGGGGTAGAAAGTGTTTTACTTACCATCTATTAGTGCTTTTACTATTATTTATTCCATTGTGCCATTAACTTTAATGATAACTTAGAATAATCTCGAATCTCGCAACAAAAACCTATGTGTTAATTTTAAAAAATGGTATTATAATGTATTAGTCCAAATGTTTTTTTTTGTAGTAGTAGTAGTAGGTATTTTTTAGTATTAGTTATTAAATCATTGTAGAATTTATAAGAATTAAATTTAGTGAGTAGGATAATGTATATCAGAACTGTTAATATAACACATAATTATTATGTAATAAGTGCTAACCCAATTTTGTTTAAAATTCATAATTTACAATTTTTTTTTGTTATGGCTCCACACTTTTGTGTATTTATAATTAACCATTATGTATGAATGTCACCTACTTATTTTTTTTATTTTGCGTTGCCAGTAACATAATCAAGGCAGATACCTAAAATCTTCCATTGTTATTTTATTTTTACTGTTTAAAAACTTATAATTTGTTCTTAGAGAAGTAAATAAATTTTAACAATTTTTTTGTTTTGAATCCACACTTTTGTGTATATTTATAATTAAAAATTATGTATGTATGTCACCTACTTATTTTTTTTATACTGCATTATGGTCCTACAACATCCGTCTGAAGAACAAGTATTAGTGCTTTTTTCTGTGCACCAATACTGTCTGTCGTGGGAATCGAACCCGCCGCCTCCAGCTTGTAAGCCGACCTCCTCAACCACCACACCACAGAGGCTGTCTAAATCGGTTACTATTCTTTTTATGTTAGGGAATGATGTGATAAGCTAGTCGTTCACCTGATGTTAAGAGACTTGGTCGCCCATAACTGAATAGTGTCGCTCGGAACTCCAAAATCAAGTTTTGCGTGTCAGTGCACTGCGCACATCATCCTGAGACATCAGCACAGTCTGGTAATAAGATTAATTGACTGTGAGATCATAGTCTCGATTGCCCAGTAATTTCACTAGCGACAGTGCTCTTCAAACCAGAACATAGTAGTGCTTGCACACTACTGCTTGGCAGCAGAATAACTGTCAAAGCGGTGGTACCTACCACCACCCCACAAGAGGATGTTAAAATAATTTCTACACAAACTAAGCAAATCATCTATTTCTAAGATTTAAGCTTTTTATAGAGTTATGTTTTGACATGTATAATACATAAATAAAAAACCTGAGTGTTACAATGGTTATTTATTAAAATTTTGTGCTTTTCCTTCGTGCCATACCCTTACTTGCTTTATTGAGTGGCAGCTTTAGAACGGCCACCTTTTTATTGCCTTGTTTAGTAATCCAAGCACCCGTCATCGTGATTTTCATATTCGCTGTCCGTTCCATGACCTTTAATTGTTTACTTAACAATTCCGAATCAAACTTGTAATTATTTATTAAAAAAATAAAGACTATTGCATGACACAAAGTTTTGTCTCTATACTGCAATGGCCGACTTAAAACTTTATTTTTGATTACAAAAAATTCATTTTTTATGATTTTTTCTAACGTCTCTGAACACTCACACACATGACACTTTTTATTACTAATACTTTTAATAGGTTTCATATATAAGTGTAGTAATGTACTGGCGTACACTGCCAATACGGTTTGTTCTTTCGACCATTTATCTGAATATATCTCTTTAATGTATGGAAATAAATTTTCTTTGTATTCAGAGCAAGAGATTTCGTAAAATATGATCTCAAACTGTTCTTCAGTTAGAATAGCAGATAAAATGTACACATCTGCTAGGCTACGGGCTTCTCGGTTTATTGGAGGTATGTAAAAGTCTTCAGAGTCAGTTTTATTGTATGACGTAAGGTCAAGTTGGTCTTGCGATATATTATGGGAAACATCCTTCAATTGTTCCATAACGACTTCTTCATTTACCTTCAACTTTTCGTTCTGTTCCAGCATTTTCTTGTGCCTTTTTGATCCGAATTTTCTTCCTAGATCTATGTACGAGGTTTCGTGCTGGGCTTCCTCTACGACACTTTTCATCACGGGCCTTAACTCGACATTTGCGACTTCTATGAGTCTCACTTTTCCAGTTTTTCGATTTCGCGCCAACATAAGAGTTTTTCCCAGTGGTTCGTTACATTCATCTCCGGCATATATAATGTTGTTTATCTCAGAAGCGACGTATTTTGCGGCAGTTAATTTGTGTTCTAACACCTCGCACTGTTGGGCTTCAAAATTTTCCGCAGGATACCCATTTAGGAAATCGGCAATAAGCGTACATGATTCGTTTTTAGGATACACTTTTTCAATATATAAGTCAACCATTATTGCTGATTTAACAAGCCGTCTAGTTATTATATCATAATTTGAATTAATATTTAAAATTATCTAGGTTATTGTGGAGATTTTTGAGGTTAAAAAACCAAAACAACGCACCAGTCACCACCACGCGTGTGCTGTGATCACACTTTTAGGGATGTCCCAATACTAGTAAATACAAGTACCCGATACTTTTATTTCGATACCAAGTACTTTTTGGTATCGAATCATTCGAACGATACCTACTTGGTATCGGAAGGAAGTACTCGTATCGAATCGGATCAATGAGCTAATACTATAAATAAGGCTGGGTAAACTGGAGAATCTATTGCGAATGAACGCTTGGAAGGGAATGTGGCCTCCGTAATGCTTTCAACGTCTTTTGTAATTGATATAAGCAACTTGTACTGAATAATAATGTGCAACGTAGTACAGATTAGAGAAAAAAACAATCAACTATACTTAATTTATGGTTCGTAGATTATAATTATGGTCTATCGACATAATGGCTTGGATCTATTGTGATTGAAACATGGGAAAAGTGTAGTATGAAAAAAAGTATCGATATGAGCAGGTATCGGTACCTTTGGGGTACTCATTAGAGTAGTATCGAATCAGGATTCAAGTACTACTTAATTGAGTAGGTATCGATACTTTGGTTGTATCGGAACATTCCTGCACAGAATACATGTGATACTGACACTACTGACAGTGACAATTGTTTTTTTTGTTTTGGCTCCACACTTTTGTATATTTAGCCAGTGTCAAGTAATGGATAATTTATCAAGATAATGATATTTCACGCAAATATGTGTCAAGTCATGAAGTCAAGTCATAGTCTAGTCAAAGTCAAACTCCTAGTAAAGTGGTGGCAACTTTACTTGAAGCTTCTATGGAGTTTTGAAAACAACACGAAAAGAAACGTTTCACCATCATTATACCACTTTCCCACACTCATGCCTGTAATCCAGCACTTAACGAATAAAATGCCACCAATTTTATGCACTAACACTGAAAACAACACAAGTTTTGGAAAATAATACAATGCGGCGACACGATCTTTTTCGTTTTCCCGCCAAAACTCAATGCACAACGTCATGAGACGAAGACAGACTACAAATTGCAATAGCGTATTTCGCTTAAACTAGAATCGATCTTGGGCTCGGATTTATAAGGTCGTTAAAATAAATATATTGTTCAGAAGTTCCTCGATTACTGCGTTATTATAAGTAGGCTGGATGTTTTTGTGTTTTGGCTCCACACTTTTGTGTATTTAGCCAGTGTCAAGTAATTGATAATTTAGCAATTTAATGATATTTCACGTAAATAATGTGTCGGGTCACAGTCGAAGTCATCAAGTCAAGTCAGAGTCAAGTCATAGTCTAGTCTAGTCAAGTCATACTCCTAGTAAAGTGGTGGCAACTTTACCAGAAACTATGGAGTTTAGGAAACAACACGAAATGAAACGTTTCACCATCATTATACCACTTTCCCACACTCATGCTTGTAATCCAGCACTTAACGAATAAAACGCCACCAATTTTATGCACTAACACTGAAAATAACACAACTTTTGGAAAATAATATAGTGCGGTAACGTGATCTTTTTCGTTTTTCCACTAAACCGGCCGGAATTTTAGAATTAGCACTTTAAAATAATGCTGCGATGAAACAAAATAATAGTGTTGTGTCGCGTCGCGCTGACGTCGATTCTATTGCCACACTTTTAAATTAAAAGACAATGAAATGTCCGTCTGTTTCTCTATCACAATATGGCATATCTTCTACTATATAAAAATAAGTCGGGTTTTCCTTCCCGACGCTATAACTCCAGACCGATTTCCACGGTTTTGCATTCGTTGGAAAGGTCTCGGGCTCCGTGAGGTTTATAGCAAAGAAAATTCAGGACAAACCAACATTTTAAGTAGATGGCGCCGGTGCGTGATACATTGTTTTTCGTATATTATAAAATGTTTAATAAATAAACGTCCACCCGAGCGACGCCGGGACGGGCCGCTAGTTTAAATATATAAATATACATGCATTGTTTTTATTTGAAACATTTTACTTTAATTGATCATTATAAAAAATCTTAAATTTTAAGTTTTTATTTTACATTCTTTTAGTTGAGTTTTATAAATTAAAAATAATCCGCTTTCGATATTACGTGACGCGAAACTTCAACTAACTAACAAGTAACTATCACAGAGTACTTTGCTATAAATTACTATACAAGTATAAGTTAGGTTCTATATTTGTTCTCCGAGAATGTCATAGAATATCCTGGGAAGATTGTGAGGTAAATGAAAAACTTATCCCCATGACGTTCACTCCTGGTAATTTAATTATAAATAGCTTGAAATAACATTGCCGGCCAGAAAGGAAGATTTTTGTCAGGATATTATGATTGATTTTGTAAAAATCGTCCCATGGTAGGTATTCCTTAGAACACCTAACTTGTATAAGCCTAGATTAGCCTTACCATTGATGTTCCGAGGCACTGAAGGTCAGTAGGCAAGCAGATTAAAAAAAAAACATCACAGATAAAAAAATCCTAGCGTTATTCACATTTTTACGTTGATTAGTTACATCTTTCAAATATATACGATAAATGTGTATTACAAAAAATATATTGTGATATTATTTGAAATATTGCATAACTAGACCACGAGTCCACAATATGTTAGTGGGGCTCAAGAGGAAAGTTGCCATTGCACCATAGGGTCCCATAGGGGGACGAAGATATGGGGCCCAACAGGAACAATCCCTGAATTGGATTTAAATTCAGGACTAAGAAACACTTTAATATAGTAAATATTTAATACTGTAATAGTTTTTCTTACAATTTAGCAAATTATCAACACATTTAGTAATACTATTTTATAAATAAGCTTAAATTATAAAACCAACATCATAATCAATTATAAAATTAAATGATTTCTATTATGTACATAATTTTATAACTTCAACTCTTTGTAAATGGCCTTTGTGGAGAGGTTACCACAATTTTGCCAATATTTAAGTTATTGAATTACTCTGTGGTAGTGTCATTGGCACTTGTTGTTAATTGACATTGGCACTATTGTGTATTTAGCCAAGCCAGTGTCAAGTCAAGTCACAATCCAAGTCATCAAGTCATAGGTCCGTATTACAGAATGATGCTCAGTCATCGATCGGTGCTCAAGCAGAGATTTCATTCATATAGTGATCAATTGGAGAATGAAATCTCTGCTTGAGCACCGATTGATGACTGAGCCTTGTTTTGTAATAGAGACCCTAGTCTAGTCAAGTCAACTCTTAGTAAAGTGGTAGCAACTTTACCAGAAGCTTCTATGGAGTTTTGGAAACCACACGAAAAGAAACGTTTCACCATTATTATACCACTTTCCCACACTCACGCCTGTAATCCAGCACTTAACGAATAAAACGCCACCAATTTTATGCACTAACACAAGTTTTGGAAAATAATACAACGCGGTGACGCGATCTTCTTCGATTTCCCGCCAAAACTCCAGCGTGGACCCCCTGTGATATGCATCCAAGGTTTTTTATAGGGGGATTCAGAGTATTCAGAGGGCTGACTGCCTTGTTCAGTGACCTTTGTCCACCTCCCCCTGTGGTCCCCCGGACAAGTTGTTCCCCGAAGCTCCCCTTCCTCTTCGATAGCTCTGCATCTTTAGATGTACCGCTCGAACGTGGACCTTCAGAGAGTTCGACTGACTGAACGATTTGGAACATAGTTCGCATGAGTAAGGCTTAGCTCCCGTGTGCACCTGGAATGATATAATAATAATAATAATGCCCAACAATAAATAATATATATATATATATATATAATATTATAATATATATATATATATATATAATATTATAATATATATATATATATATATATAATAAAATAATATATATGTATATATATATAGGCGACGGGTTGTGCGTAGGTTGCAACCTATAGAACAATAGGCCTTCAGCATGTGCACCGGGCCGTGTCCGGAGCTAGAATGTATCTGTATTACACCGAGCGCTCCCTTTATATAGCCAGATGGTTGGGGGAGCGATGACAGTTACCGGTGTTGCCACTGTAATAAATTTAAATGCCACCACAGGGTAAATTACGGTACTGCCCGCTGCGCATAGAGTTTATAACTGGACGTTGCCGCCGTCATATAATAAATATAGAGAAAAATAAATAGATATTTATTTATTTTGATAAATAAGACCGCTAAAAAGAAAATTCTATTTATATTTAGAATTTTCTAATTTGAAAGTTTCGAGATGATTTTGAAGGTACCTTTGGAGTCAACTGGGAATGCTTCTAGGTGTCAGTTGAGAATAATTTTGTGGTCATTTGGGAATGCTTCTAGGTATCAGTTGGAAATAAATTTGTGGTCAAAGGAATGCATCTGCGTTTCGTTTAAGAATAATATTGTGATCAATGGGGAATGCTTCTATGTGTCAGTTTTGAATAAATTTTGGGTCAACTGAAAACATTTCTGGGCGCCTGTAGTGAATAATTTTGGGATCACTAAGGAATACGTCTAGGTGTCAGTTGGGAACACCCTTTGGGATCAATAGGGAATGTATCTATGTATCGATTGAGAATAACTTTGGGATCAATTGGGAATCTCACCCGATAATGCCTGTTGAGGGCGGGCTTCTGCGCGAACCGCTTGCTGCAGTGCTGGCAGCTGTAGGGCTTCTCCCCGGAGTGCGTGCGCGCATGTATCCGCAGCTGGTTGGTGTCGGCGAACCGCTTGCCGCAAGCGGCGCACGCATGCGGCCGCTCGCCCGTGTGGCTGCGCTGGTGGTACCGCAGGGTGGCGTTCGACTGGGGCACGGAATGGCAGCGCGGACTTTCATTACATATCTAAATATATAACTCGAAGGTGACTGATTGACATAGTGATCTATCAACGCACAACCCAAACCACTGGACGGATTGGGCTGAAATTTGGCATGCAGGTAGATGTTATGACTTGAATGTAATGTATGGAAGTTGCTGGCTTCTGTAGAAGAATTAAATATGGTACCATTCTCTATCATTAAAGTCATTCGTAGATATATGTTAGCAAGGTAAACTTTGATAAAGACTGTCAGCGAAGTAAACATTAAAATCAGTTTTCTTTACAATTAAAATAACTTTAAAATAATAGAAGTAATAAATATTAAGGTAAATTTCGAGTAATTTGTATATATTAGCACAAAATAATAAATTCAATAACTCAAAGGTGACTGATTGACTGACTCGCATAGTGATCTATCAACGCACAGCCCAAACCACTGGACGGATCGGGCTGAAATTTGGCATGCAGGTAGATGTTATGACGTAGGCATCCGCTAAGAAAGGATTTTTCGAAATTCCACCCTTAAGAGGGTGAAATGGGTGGTTGAATTATTTTCCCATAGATCACGCCGCGGGCGAAGCTGCGGGCAGAAGCTAGTTTTGAAGTAAACTTCTTTATGCAGGGGAGTAATCTGGTGAATGCGGGACGAGGTAGATGGAAGTTGAAAGGAGATTTCATTCACTAATTGATCATTTTATGAATGTAAATCTCTGCTTGAGCACCGATCGATGACTGAGCATCGTTCTGTAATACGGATCGTAAATTGTCAAGATGGCGACATTAAACAAATCATAAACAAAGTTATACGGGCCGATAGATGGAGCTAAAGAAGTTTTACTTCAGTCGTGTGGTCTAAAGCTGGGCGATCACGTAAATTGATTGCAACCAATAGAAACACAAATTTGTATGGATTTGATAGTTTCAATACGCAGTTTATGTGCATAGTTAGTATGGAAATTATCAAATATAGAATGAAACTTCTACAGTTGCATTGCAATCAAACTTTCGTGAATAGCTACAAGAAACTTAAAAAAATGTTTTTTTTTCTTTACGTCTCACGTGATTTATGAACGCCGTCCAAGGTTACACTTACCGTGCATTTCTTAAGGTAAGACTTACCGTGCATTTCTTAAGGTAATTGTTAACGAGCATTTCTTAAGGTAAGACTTACCGTGCATTTCTTAAGGTAATTGTTAACAAGCATTTCTTAAGGTAAGACTTACCGTGCATTTCTTAAGGTAATTGTTAACGAGCATTTCTTAAGGTAAGACTTACCGTGCATTTCTTAAGGTAATTGTTAACGAGCATTTCTTAAGGTAAGACTTACCGTGAATTTCTTAAGGTAATTGTTAACGAGCATTTCTTAAGGTAAGACTTAGAGTGCATTTCTTAAGGTAATTGTTAACGAGCATTTCTTAAGGTAAGACTTACCGTGCATTTCTTAAGGTAAGACTTACCGTGCATTTCTTAAGGTAATTGTTAACGAGCATTTCTTAAGGTAAGACTTACCGTGAATTTCTTAAGGTAATTGTTAACGAGCATTTCTTAAGGTAAGACTTACCGTGCATTTCTTAAGGTAATTGTTAACGATCATTTCTTAAGGTAAGACTTACCGTGCATTTCTTAAGGTAATTGTTAACAAGCATTTCTTAAGGTAAGACTTACCGTGCATTTCTTGAGGTAATTGTTAACGAGCCTTTCTTAAGGTAAGACTTACCGTGCATTTCTTAAGGTAATTGTTAACAAGCATTTCTTAAGGTAAGACTTACCGTGCATTTCTTAAGGTAATTGTTAACGAGCCTTTCTTAAGGTAAGACTTACCGTGCATTTCTTAAGGTAAGACTTACCGTGCATTTCTTAAGGTAAGACTTACCGTGCATTTCTTAAGGTAAGACTTACCGTGCATTTCTTACCGCACACCTCGCAAACGATATTCTTGTTATACTTCAGCCCGAGATGCACCCTTCTCACGTGAGCAGTCAACTTGGCCTTGTTCAGGAACGACTGGGGACACTGCATTCAAAAACACAATCCGGGTCACAACAAACACATAAACTAGGCTAAGGTCGAGTTTTTGGCGGAAAAGCGAAAAAGATCCGTCACCGCATTGTAGTATTATTTTCCTAAACTTGTGTTATTTTCAGTGTTAGTGCATAAAATTGGTGGCATTCTATTTGACGCGTGACGGTGGCGGTTTTGGAAACAACACGAAAAGCAACGTTTCACCATCATTATACTACTTCCCCACACTCATGCCCGTAATCCAGCACTTAACGAATAAAATGCCACCAATTTTATGCACGAACACTGAAAATAACACAAGTTTTGGAAAATAATACAATGCGGTGACACGACCTTTTTCGTTTTCCCGCCAAAACTCTTAATATAATATTTATTTTAGCTACTACTACTATACTAGCTGCGCCCCGCGGTTTCACCCACAACCTATTCTCAGATCTACCAAGTGTGGATATAAAATTTAATCAAAATCGGTTCAGACGTTTTGGAGGAGTACGTTAACAAACACTGCGACACGATTTTTTATATACATGACGGCGGCAACGTCCAGTTACAAACTCTATGCGCAGCGGGCAGTACCGTAATTTACTCTGTGGCAGCATTTAAATTTATTACAGTGGCAACACCGGCAACTGTCGTCGCTGCCCCACCCATCTGGCTATATAAAGGGATCGATTGGTGTGTTACGGATCATTCTTGTTCCAGACACGGCGCGGTGTGGACATGCCGAAGGCTTATAGTTATATATGCCGTAGGTTGCAACCTACGCACAACCCGTTCTGCCGACATACATGTATAGTTTAATTATAATGACAGCATCTGTGGTGTGGTGGTTGAGCAGGTCGGCTTATAACCCGGAGGTGGCGGGTTCGATTCCCGCGGCAGGACAAGTATTTGTGCACAGGAAAAAAAAACGCAAATACTTGTTGCAACATTATATTTTTTAGTTTCTCTATTTGTTTCGTGTGATTTGTATTGTTTAAGTGCCTATTTGTAAAAATGTAATGTAGTGTGATATCTTGAACAAATTTATTTTTTTTCTTTCTTTCTGAGTCTGAGTGTTGTTGGACCATGGTCCTCGTAGTTCCTGGGTCCCTAGACACAGGGAATCCTAGTTAGGGTCCAGGATCTATGTATGTGATCGTTGGGCGTTATTATTATTTATTATTATTATTACCTTATTAATTAACTTGAGAAATTATCAATTAATTGACACTAGCTAAATACATAAAAGAGGCCGTTCATGTAGTACGTAAGCACTATGGGGGGGGGGGGCTTTGCTTATTTTGGATGAAATGGGGGGTAGGGGAGTCTAGATGATGATTACGTCGTCGGTAGCTATTTACCTTTTTATACGAATCAATACCTATACTATATAAGGTACAGGAGCCAATGAAGGCCCACTTAATTTCAAAACCTCGTGAAATCTTGCAGATAAATAAAGTATAGAAAAAACATAATGGAAGTTGTAATAATAATAATTAAAACACACTTGCATTATTGTCTATGGTACTAGTAGCATAAACCCGCGAAATTTAAAATGTTTCGTTTAATCATAACTGTATTTTTTTTAAAGTGGGCTATCTTAGGAGCCGGGCCATCTTCGGCGACACTACCTTATATGTATATATATAATATAGTATAGGTATTAATGTATACACTATAATTGATATTACGATAATATGTACTCAAATTACTTGTATTTGTTTTCTTTTCAAATTTTTATTTTAAATATTTTATTTTGATGTGTAAACATAGTTTATTAATATATGAGTATTTGAGTATTTGAAATGATATGACTAATAATGTGTACCTACATACAAATAAAGATGAACATTAAAAAAATAATATTAATCATAAATGCATGTCAATTTAAAAATTATGATTATTGAAATAATCAGAATAACTAGTTAATATTATAAAAAAAATATGTCAAAAAAAATTGCTAGTAATAATTTATATGTCAAAAATATAACAATTGCTATAAGTGCATCATTACATTAAAATATTAGAATTAAAAATACCTATTAATTAGACATTTCTTGATACCTGTTCACAGTGCAGCTTTGCCTCCCCCACGTTTGGGCGTGTCTGTATGTTTGTCTGTGGACGCGCGCGGCGCATGTGACCTCGCATATGTTCCGCCGCTCCGTGAGGGACATACTCACGGCATATCAAACATGTACCGCTGGAACATTAAAGGTTGTCTGGAAGAGATCGCTGTCAGCGATAAGACCGCCCATTGTAACAGTTAAAAAGGTTTTCTTGATACTTTTATCACACTAATATTATAAAGGCGAAAGTTTGTATGTGTGTATGTTTGTTACTCCTTCACGCTCTAACGGCTGAATGGATTTGAATGAAATTCGGTACCAAGATAGTTTATACACTGGATTAACATATAGGCTACATTTTATCCCGGAAAAGTGAAATGCTCCCGTGGGATGAGCAAATAATTAAAATACATTTATCCGCGGGTGAAACCGCGGGCGCAACTAGTATTTAATTAATAGAAATAGAAAGACATTTATTCAATATTTTCTTAAAATTATAGTACAATCAAAAACATTTCATCCAAACCCGTTCAGTTTGTAAAAACCCCGCGGCGCGGCGTCGCCTTCGTGTCGTTAGGTAATTGTCCCACGGGAACTTACTATCGGGGCAAAAAGTATCCAGTATGTTAATCTAGGTTAAAAACTATCTGTGTTTCAAATTTCATTGAAATCCGTTCAGTAGTTTTCGCGTGAAAGAGTAACAAACATACATCCATACTCACAAACTTTCGCATTTATAATATTAGTATGATAATAGGTCAGGAAAAATGATAATTACAATTTAGGGTCAGATAAAAAAGGGTTTAACTGTCAAATTGATAGTTTCGAGAAAATTGACTTTAAACTTCAACGGCTTCATTTTAATGTACAGTGCTTATTAAGTAATAGAAAAGGTTCATGTAAGTTTCAGTTGCTTGAAAATGTATTAATTTTATTATAAAATACAAAATATAGTACTAATTCGTACAATTACCGTAAAAATATAATAATGTTTTTATGCTAAGCGAACTGTATTCCTGTGTCAGATAAACCGTTTTTAGACTGACAATCTCGAGATTTAAGCCTCTTTTCGGTATTTTGAGAATGTATTATTGAAGATAATTTCACGCGGAATCCAACGATACCCATAAGTCATTTTGTGAAAAAAAAAATCGGTTAAACCCTTCTTGATATCATTCTTTATTATTGTCAAGATGGCGACATTATCATTAAACAAAGGAAAAACAAGAGTTTTGGCGGGAAAACGAATAAGATTGCGTCACCGCATTGTATTATTTTCCAAAACTTGTGTTATTTTCAGTGTAAGTACATAAAATTGGTGGCATTTTATTCGTTAAGTGCTGGACTACAGGCGTGAGTGTGGGAAAGTTGTATAATGATGGTGAAACGTTTCTTTTCGTGTTGTTTCCAAAACTCCATAGAAGCTTCAAGTAAAGTTGCCACCACTTTACTAGGAGTATGACTTTGATTTGACTTGATGACTTCGACTGTGACTTGACACATATTTGCGTATATATCATTAACTTGAAAAATTATCAATTACTTGACACTGGCTATATACACAAAAGTGTGGAGCCAAAACCAAAAGAAATAAAACATAAAACAAAGTTATACCGGCCGGTAGATGGAGCTAAACTAAAGAAGTTTTACTTCAGTCGTGTGGTCTAAAGCCCACTCGTTCAACATACCTCTGCTGAGTTTGCAGTGTATGCTTGATGGAAGTGATGATGTGCCGCTTCCAAGCGTCCAACGTTACGAACTGGATGTCGCACGACGAGCAGAAACGATCTTCCTTTGTGGAAGTATCTCCATTTTCTTCTTCCTAAAACCGATTTTGTTTTATCCGAGTGATTCCCGTTTATTGCGTCTCTTCTCTTCTTTTTCTCGTGAATAAATAAAACTTTTATATATAAATAGTTTAATATAATAGTTTTATTTTACCTCATTTATTTTCTTCTCATGTCAACTTTACCCCGTTTCTTGTCAACTTTACCCCGTTTCTTGTCAACTTTACCCCGTTTCTTGTCAACTTTACCCCGATTCAATGTCAACTTTCACACATTTCATGTCAATTTCTACCCGCTTCATGTCAAGTTTACGTTTTTTTTTCATGTTGATTTTACTTTGTTTGTGATATATGTAGCAAATAGCATACATGTTAACTTTCACCAGTTTCATATTAACTTTACCCCGTTTAATGTCAACTTTACCACGTTTCATATCAAATTTTACTCGTTTCATGTCAAATTTACCCCATTTCATATCATCTTTCACCCGTTTCACGTCAACTTTACCCAAATTCATGTTGATTTTACTTTTTTATACGATAGCCAGCAAACAAGCATACGGGTTACCCCTTTTCATGTCAACTTTACCTAGTTTCATATCAATTTTACCCCCGTTTCATGTCAACTTTACTTAGTTTCATATCAATTTTACCCCCGTTTCATGTCAACTTTACCTAGTTTCATATCAATTTTACCCCCGTTTCGTGTCAATTTACCCGTTTTCATGTCAATTTCACAGCTTTTATCTCTCTCTTTCCTTACCTCTTTCACCCTGCTATGCGTTTTGCTCTTATGCATGAGTAGTCCATGTTTCCCCACAAACCGTTCGCCGCATATATTGCAGATATGATCCGAAGGGTGAGCTTTGCGTGTGTGAGTGAGATACGATGTACGCTTGCTGAAACGCACACACGCACAAAGTTATTGATAATTAGACAGCGGGAAAAATTTTGTGACATTTTTAACCGACTTTATAAAGGAAGATTCTCAATGCGGTTGTCGTTGTTTTTGTTCGTTCACTCGGAACCCGTTTCATTTATAGATCGATTTAAAAAAAAAGGTATAATACCATAAAATATTTTTCAAATTGAACCATAGAAATGTCGTCAAAAGTGATAAAAACTGGGAAAAAAAATTATAACAAATAAGTTCTCTCTCTCTCAGCTCGAGATTTAAGCCTCATTTCGGTATTTTGAGAATGTAACATTGTAGATAATTTCACGCTGAATCCAACGATACCCATGTCATTTTGCGAAAAAATCAGTTAAACCCTTTTTGATCTCACCCCTTCAATTGTCAAGATGGATTAACGTTAAACAAAGCAAAACCAAAGTTACACCGGCCGATAGATGGAGCTAAACTAAAGAAGTTTTACTTCAGTCGTGTGGTCTAAAGCACACTCGTTATATTAGGTCTTTACCTATGAAATTGCCGTTTTGTTTGAAAAAAGTTAAAGTATTTTTTTTTCGAACTTATTTATTTCTTTTATTCAAAGTAATCACCCCTGCAATCAATGCATCTTTGCCAACGCTGTGGCAGTTTATGGATGCCCTTCTTGAAAAAATCAGCAGGACGGGAGACAACAAACTCTTCAAAGGCGTTTTGTACTGCCTCTCGGGAATTGAATTTTTTTCCCGCTAAAAAGTTGTCAAAATTTTGGAAAAAGTAATAGTCGCTAGGCGCAAGATCTGGTGAGTATGGCGGATGAGGGAGAGCTTCCAAACCCAACTCATGCAGCTTAGAGACGGTCTGTTGTGCAGTATGGGGTCGCGCGTTGTCGTGAAGTAGCAGTGGAGACGACCGATTGACCAAAGCTGGTTGCAGACGTGCGATTTTCGCCATTATTGTGGTCGATTCTTCAATGTACACATCTGCAGTAATGATCTCGCCGTTTTGTAAAAAGTTATGATGAATCACACCAGCACTAGACCACCAAACTGTGACCATCACCTTTCTAGGGGTCATTTTTCGTTTTGCACATTGCTTTGGTACCGAACCAGGATCTAACCAACTTGCTGAGCGCTTTCGATTGTCAAAAAGAATCCATTTTTCGTCGCACGTAACAATTCGGTTCAAAATTCCTTCATTTCTGTGCCTGTTAAGCAGCGCAAGGCAAGTCTCGACGCGTACGTTGCGCTGGCGATCGTTAAGTTCGTGGGGCACCCATCTATCAAGCTTTTTTATCTTGCCAATCTGTCGCAAATGGACCAATATTGTTTTGATGCTAACATCAAAAGCTGCTGCCAGCTCAGCTGTAGATTGAGATTCATCAGCTTACACAATCGCCTTTAATTCATCATTGTTGACCAAAGTTTCCGGACGACCACGAGGTTCATTTTTCAAGTCAAAATTCCCAGAACGGAACCGAGCAAACCAATAACGGGTTGTACGTTCGTTTGTACAGTTCTCTCCGTAAACGTCGTTTATGTTACGTGTAGTTTGTGCCGCGTTGGTGCCACGACGGAACTCATATTCCATAATTACACGAAATTTCAAAGTATCCATTATGAGGAAAACTGTTGAAATGTAATGAAAATACAACGCTAATCAATAAACAAAAGACTTATATTGTAAATAGAATGTCATATTTTTAAAACAAAATTAATTTGAATTTAGAATTCATAGCCAATCAAAACTTTTTTTGTTTGAAAAAGTCTGTACTGCAATACGGCAATTTCATAGGTAAAGACCTATTATTTACCAACTTACAGAAATTTGTGTCCGCATAGTTGACATTCGTACGTATGCCCGTTATGCCATTGCTCGTGGTCATATGCTTGATGCCTAAAAAAAGGCAATAACGTACGTTTTCACTTAAGTCTATTAAGTTACAACTTAGCTAAGCAACACTTTCCTAGGTGGTAGGACTTTACTGCAAAGTTCGTCTAGGTAGGTACCACCGCTTTGCCAGTTATTCTGCCGCCAAGCAGTAGTGTGCAAGTACTACTGTGTTCCGGTTTGAAGGGCACTGTAGCTAGTGAAATTACTGGGCAATTGAGTTTAACTTTTTTAGTTAGTTTTGACTTTGTGATTCCGTCAAAAGTAGTTTTGACCGACTGATTCTTTCAAAGGGGAGTTTTGACTGGTTATATGCGTCAAAACGGTTAAATAATGAAAAAAATACATAAAATGTATGTAATGTCTGTCATTGTAGTATGTAGTGGTAAGGTTAGAACTGCGAGAACACAACGCAGAACCCGAGCGGTTTTAGAAGTAGTTTTGACTAAAAGAGTCAGTCAAAACTACTTTTAACCAATCTGTTCAGTGAAAACTACTTTTGACTGATTTTCCTGGTTTGAGTTTTGACTGTAACACACGTGGCGTATATGTGCGTCTGTGTGTGTGTTTAACAAAATAACTTAATTTTATGTACTTACCTAATATAATTTTGACCTGTAAAAGTGCTAAAGAGAGTTTTGGCGGGAAAGCGAAAAAGATTGCATCACCGCATTATATTATTTTTCAAAACTTGTGTTATTTTCAGTGTTAGGCATAAAATTGGTGGCATTTTATTCGTTAAGTGCTGGATTACAGGCGTGAGTGTGGGAAAATGGTATAATGATGGTGAAACGTTTCTTTTCGTGTTGTTTCCAAAACTCCATAGAAGCTTCTAGTAAAGTTGCCACCACTTTACTAGGAGTATGACTTTGACTAGACTGACTTGACTATAACTTGATTTGATGACTTCGACTGTGACTTGACACATATTTGCGTGAAATATCGATAACTTGATAAATTATCAATTACTTGACACTGGCTAAATACACAAAAGTGTGGAGCCAAAACTTAAAAAACAAAAGTGCTAAAATAGAACCGTTTTTCCCCCGAAGGGTAAAAAACGGATATTTAGGTTTCTGCCGAAGCTTGAACCACAGATGAGATAACACCTTGTAACTCAGTTCATTTTGTTCATTATTTGCGGCGTATAGCGCCATCTGACGCGTAGAAGTGGAACTATAATCGACTGACGCCGCGCCTGGCTGTTTCATTCTTCAGTACCTTAATCCTGAGCCGGCAAGGCCTTCAGGTGTGGTTCAAGCTTCGGCAGAAACCTAAATATCCGTTTTTTACCCTTCGGGGGAAAAACGGTTCTATTTAGGTGTTCGTGCCTTCGCTTGAACCACAGATGAGACGTGTTTAACTTCTGCCGGCGCGGCGAAAAGCGTACTGTGATTCTGTGTATATCTAAGCGTGAAGAAATGTGTATATATCGTCAAAACACAAATTTATTAATACCACAGTATTTATTCGTTTAATCAAAATCTACACAAAGTATAAATAACAGAGATCGGTTGCGTGGACAACTTATAAGTATCCAGTAGCATTATGTACCTATTTTCATATCAGGTTGACTCTAGGGTATCTGTACACTATGATTTAATTTTAATCAGTCTCACATAGTAGGTAATATTAATAATCCACAAAGATTGTGTGGTTGTAGTTGTCTTCTAGATCAATCGGCTGGGGAAAAACAGTTACTGAGATGTATGTTACTTGAGGTTCTACTAGGCTGTAGCTCTCGGAAGTAATGATTGAAAAATGTATGTTTAGACTTCCAATTGCCTCTCCTTAAAACCTCGTCAATGTCTAGGTTTCTCTGTGTCCAGTTATCTGTAGCTACACTAGCTCTGATGCTTCCCGCTGGCGCTGTAATATTTGCTTCCTTGAACAGTGACTTTATCCAGCCAGCGATAATTGCACGCGAGGCCTCCTTCACTGCCCCACGCGTTGTAACAAATAAGCTTTTTAACTGTTTTGTTTCTCGACGCCCTTGCGATAATGAGATCAATTGTTTAATCCAGTAAATAATATTTAGTCTAGAATTAGGGTGATTCTTGAGACACCAACCAGATTGCCTATATGAGGCGCTGTCTGTTTTAGATCCATACTTTGGCCAAAATATGAGCCTATCTTCATTTTCTTCTAAATTTTCTGGGCTTATGCTAAGTAGAGTCAAGTCATGGACTCTCCGACCCGATGCCAACAGGAGTAATACACAAGTGTGTCGAGACACTGCAAATAAACTATTGCTATCGAACTTATAAGTTTCGAGGAAACGTAACAAGTCATCTACTTTCCATGTTAGGGGTTTTTTGTCTTTAGGTTTGTTTGAGAGAATACCTTTCATAGTATGAGATACGATTGGGTGCGAGCTTAAGACTGAGCTCTTGTCCGGGTTTGAAAATGTTGCGACCACGGATTTGTGAAGTAGTACAGTTCTAGGAGACAGTTTTTCGACTTCATAAAGATAGCATAAGAATCGCGCTAGTTCAGATGGTTGGGGGTCATGACTCAGTACATTATTTTCAGTGGTCCATCTACGCCATCTCCGCCATGCAGGTCGGTAAGTTTTTAAAGTCGATTTTCTCCAAGAGCTTTGTAGTAAATCTACTTGATACTTATCCCAGTTGGAAATTTCATTGGCCCAGCCTGTACTGTCCAAACCTGCAAATTGAGGCTGGTTATTCCCGGTGGTGGTAAGTTCGTTTGCAGGTCCACCAAGTGGTGATGCAGGTCCGGGATCTTCCACGGTGGTCGAATTGCTCTCTTCTTTATTTCTGGTGTCCAGAATGCTTTGTGCCACTCCGGAGTAACTAGGAGATAGACTCCCGTCGACGATTCCAGATGATGAAGGACTCTTGGTATAAGAGCTGGTGGTGGAAATGCCCACCCTAGACCGTAGTGCCATGTTTGGCTGAAGGCGTCTGTGTATTGACTCCCCATGTCGAGTGAGTCTTCGCTTATGTATTTCGGTACTACTGCTGACCGCCTCGAAGCGAACAGGTCTATTTCTGGGCTGCCTAAACGGTAAAAGATCTCTTTTGTAATTGAAGGCTTTAAGTGCCATTCTGGAATATTTTTCGTCCTGGAGAGGCTGTCTGCTAAGTCGTTGTATGATCCGGGAATGTAACGGGCCAACAGGTTGCAGTTTAACTGATCGCATAGGTGCAGGATTTTCGTGGTAGTTTTCAGAAGTCTCTTTGACTTTGTGCCTCCTTGCTTTGTTATGTAAGCGGCTGCTGTCCGATTGTCTGTTTGCCATATTGTGGTTCTGTTTTTCAATGCTGGGCCTAGGCGCTGAAGAGTCTCGAAGACTGCCCAGAGCTCTTTTTGGTTGCAATGCCACCTCCGTTGTTGTTTCGTCCACGGCCCCCACAGTTTTTGGCTGTTTGCTATTGCACCCCACCCTGCATCTGCCGCATCTGTGGTGATGAACATTGATGGATTGGGTTGATGGATTGGGGTTGTTTTTTCTATGTTTTCCATCCACCATTCTAATTCTGTGAGTGCTATGCCTGACATCGGACATCGTTTGTGGCGTAATGATTTTCGTAGCCTGTTGGATTCTATTTGTAACAAGCGGCAATGCAGTCTCCCTAAGGGGATCACAAATGAAGCAAAGTTTAATTTGCCTAGTAACATCTTTGCGTCTTGCCAGCTCCATTGCTTTTTCTGCAGGAACGTATGAATAGATGTCTTTATCTGATTGATTTTTGCACTTGAGAGCATTTTCTGGTTTTCCTGAGTATTCCAAATTATGCCTAAGTATTCTAGACACTGAGCGGGTTCTGCGAGTGACTTTTTCCTGTTTATTGACCATCCCAACTCTTCTAGTTTCTCCGCTACCAATTGTACCTGCTCTTTCAAAACATTCGGGTTTTGATGAACAATTAGAAAATCGTCCAGGTACACTACTATTTTTATGCCGATTGTTTGCCGGAACCAGTGAGCTAGCCAGTTTGTGATTTTTGAAAAAGCAAAAGGAGCACTCGCTAGACCAAATGGAAGGCAGGTCATTTCGAAAACTTTTCCCTCGTAGGCTAGAGACAGGAACCTGCGGTGCGTTGAGGCTATCGGTACGTGATAGTAGGCTTGTGAAATATCTATTTTCGTCATGTAATCGTTTGGGTTGAGGACTAGCGGTATGCGGTAATGATTTAAAAGTCTGAATTGAGGAGCATGTACATACAGGTTGAGTCTTTTTAAATTGAATATTGGCCTGTTTGTTCCATCCGATTTTCTTCTGAGAAACAGAGTTGAAAGAAACCCCGTGTTGTGGCTGCTGGGACGAATTGCACCATTGCTCAGCATGATTTTTATTTCGTTCTTCATTAGTTGGGAACGAGGAGTTTCGAAAAATTTGTGATGATGTAATAAATCCACTAAGGGTGGTTTTTCTCGGAATGGTATTCTGTATCCCGACAAAAACTTTTTTATAGTTGTTGGTGCTCCTATTTCTTCCCATTTCTTTTGATGGAACGATAACTGGCCTGCCTTGAAGTCATGATCTTTTAAACCCTTTCCATTTGTTTTGTCCCCTGACATTTTTATCTCCCTTATTGTTGGGAGTTTGACCTTTCCTGTTCCCATTGCCATTGTAGGTGGAGTTGTGGGTTTTATTGATTTGGTGTTTGGTAGGTTCTCTTTTAAAACTACTCTTTCTTTCTTTATAGCTGTATTTTTGGAAGGGCTTTGTCGCCTGTGGGTATGATTTCTTAAACGGAAAAAACTTGTGTATTCCCCCCTGATCTTTTACCGCCTGGGACAAGTCAGGTTCTTTGAATAAGTTAGAACCCGAGGGTGGAATATTATGAATGATTTCTTGAAGGACTTTGTTCTTTACTTTGTATGTGTCCCGTCTCTGTTGGATAGTCTCTGCTCTTCTACCACAGACATATTGTAGGAGGTTGTCCGAAAGCTTACGGAATTTAGAGTTTGTGGCTAGGAACTCTTGACCCACCTTCTGTTTAAACTCATACGGTAATGTTTCGCAAAGCTCTTCAAATATTTTTCTTTGTTGTAAGAGGCCATTTGTTATAGCCGCCAGAGTAAGGTCAAATCTTTGTAATACCGCTACGGAAGTCCAATTTGGAGTGACCCCAGCTAACTGATTGTTAACTTTTAGCGCCGTGAATACAGGAGAGGCTTGAAATTGTTTTTGGACATCGCAATATCGAATATTTTTCCAGTCATCGGTCCCTAACCGCTGACATTCTATTGCCTGTTCAGCTAGAATTGGGTCTGCTTTGGTAAGCTTTGTTTCGGCTTCCGTAGTATGTGGTTTGAAGTCAAATACAGGCGGTGCCACCGAACCTTTGACTGACTGAAGTGCTTTTAAACGTCGCTTAGCACTAGCGATCTCATTTCTGATTGTTTGCTCGGCATCAGATTCCACTTCTAGTGATTCGTTTTGGTAATCACTTTCGCTGGCCATAGGAGAGCGTTCACAGGCTTGTTCTATATCCTCTTCATTTGTGCTATCTGGGAGAGATTCATATGAAAGGTTTAAGTCATCAGTCTTCGATGTGGATGCTTGTTCTAGCCTCTCAATTTTATTATTTTGTTCAGCCTGCATCTCGATCAGCTTATTAAAAAGTGCCATCTGCTGTTGAAGTACTGAGGCCATGAGATGTTCCCCGCTTCCCTGTTCAATGGATCTTCGCTTAGGAGGTGGTGAAGCCCCTCTGTCATCGAACTGACGTTTAGAGCCTGCCGACACGGCATAATTTGTTGTCCCCACGTTTCTTGCATCGCTAGCGACCGTTATTGTGCTGCTAGGCCTACTGCGCGTTTGTGATTGGTTGCTATCTTCTCCTAGCAGCCTCCCGGTCCTCTCTCTGTTAGTTAATTTGCCTTGGGCTTTCAGTTCTCGTACAGTGCCCATAAATTCCTTGTAAGATGGGCCGTGGACCTTTTCAGCAATGCTGTGCGGTGAGTACGTTAAAGCCCTACCTAAGGGCCATGATAGTATTATCTTGCGAATTTGTCTATAGCATCTTTCAGGAAGATCTTTCAAGCTAGGGTAGAATGCTCTAGCTATATCTGTGGTCGGTAGTCCGAACCTTAATTTGCTGTCAATGATCGGTGTCAGCTCACCTCCGGTTAACTCTTTAATAGAGTAGTCAACCACCTTCCATTGTTCCCAACCTTTTGGGTAATTTTCACAGATTGAATTTACTATGGCTATGAAAGCTTTCCGTTCTTCATCATCCTCGGGCACGATCTGGGCTAAGTCACCCATAGTTGATGTTGTAGTGTTTGCCATGGTCTGTAACAACGATTGAACAATTTAATATCATCGATGGTTTTAAGGCGTCGTCAAGTTACGCGAGGCGACATGCCTCCATGTGAGACGACGCGACTTCGTTCGAGACGGCGAGACTACATGTGAGACGACGTGTCTCCCTTTGAGGCGGCGAGACTACGTGTGAGACGACGTGTCTTCATTTGAGACGCGAGACTACGTGTAATACGACGTGTCTTCATTTGAGAAGCGAGACTACGTGTAAGACGACGTGTCTTCATTTGAGAGGCGAGACTACGTGTAAGACGACGTGTCTTCATTTGAGAGGCGAGACTACGTGTAAGACGACGTGTCTTCATTTGAGAAGCGAGACTACGTGTAAGACGACGTGTCTTCATTTGAGACGGCGACACTACCCGTGAGGCGATGTGTCTTCAAACGAGGCAAAATGTCCTCATACAAGATCACGCGACTACTTACAAAGCATGTCGCCTAAAATTTCTGTCTGTCTATACTTTATGACGATGCCCTATGGGGCAACTTGCGTCTCGTCGCTGGGCCAGGGGCGCCGAGCGGTATTTTGCTATTGTCGTCGAGTAAGAAGACAGTTCCTTACCTTTGTTTGTTTGGCACGTATTTTTCGGTTGAGTTACAAAAGCGTACTGAAGAATGAAACAGCCAGGCGCGGCGTCAGTCGATTATAGTTCCACTTCTACGCGTCAGATGGCGCTATACGCCGCAAATAATGAACAAAATGAACTGAGTTACAAGGTGTTATCTCATCTGTGGTTCAAGCGAAGGCACGAACACCTAAATAGCCTATTTGCTATAAATAGTTTGACTTTGTGTGCGCGCGTGCGTGTGATTGATTGTGTGTGTGTGTTGTGTGTGTGTGTATACTCACGCAGTGTGCGACATGTGTGGACACTTGTTACACTGGTAGCGGCGCGAGTGTGCGGAGTGCGTGTGCGCTCGGAGTAGTCTCGCGCTTTGGTACCGGAGCCGACAAACGTCGCACTCGTGCACACCGCTACGCTGCGGCGAAAACAAATCTATTAAAAAACTAAAAAAAAACGAGTTTTAGACGACACGACTGAAGTAAAACTTCTTCAGCCTTATTAATAAACACGAACTAGCTTCAGACTAGTTACACCATTTTTTGTCTCTTTCAATCCAGCTAAATATTCCAGTAGCAAAAAAAGGACAAAAGCTGAAGTAACTAATCCGAGACTAATACCCGTTTATTAATAAGGCTGCTTTAGTTTAGCTCCTTCTATCAGCCGGTATAACTTTGTTTAATGTTGTTTTTATTCTTTTGGTTTTGGCTCCACACTTTTGTGTATTTAGCCAGTGTGAAGTAATTGATAATTTGACAATAATGAAGGGATGAGATCAAGAAGGGTTTAACTGATTTTTTCCACAAAATAACTTATGAGTATCGTTGGATTCAGCGTGAAATTATCTACAATAATACATTCTCTAAATACCGATGAGGCTTAAATCTCCAGATTGTCAGTCTAAAAACGGTTTATCTGACACAGGAATACAGTTCGCTTAGCATATTTTTTTTTATTTTTACAGTAATTGTACGAATTAGTACTATATTTTGTATTTTAAAATAGAATAAATACACTTTCAAGCAACTGAAACTTACATAAACCTTTTCTATTACCTTATAAGCACTCTACATTAAAATGAAGCCGTTGAAGCGAAGAAGTAAATATTTTTTTTTTTTTTATGTTATTGAATGATGTGACGAGCTAGTCGTTCACCTGATGTTAAGCGACACGGCCGCCCATAACAGAACAGTGTCACTCGGAACTCCAACATGTAAAGTTTCGCGTGACTGCTGCACTGCGCACATCATCCTGAGACATCAGCACAGTCTGGTAATAAGATTACTCGACTGTGAGATCAGATCATAAAGTCTCAATTGCCCAGTAATTTCACTAGCTACAGTGCCCTTCAAACCGGAACACAGTAGTGCTTGCACACTACTGCTTGGCGGCAGAATAACTGGCAAAGCGGTGGTACCTACCTAGACGAACTTTGCAGAAAAGTTCTACCACCTAGTAAAATTTTCTCGAAACTATCAATTTGACAGTTAAACCCTTTTTGATCTCAACCCTTGAATTGTAAATTGTCATTTTACCGGATACACCAACATAATAATAAAAAAATTAAACTATTTATCATCTTGCGAAATAGGTAATACAAAAAATGTGGGCTTATTCTACTCGATTTTACTTTATTATGTTGACAATGGAGATCTATCAACAACTTTCAACTTCCGTTCACCATTCACCAGCTTACTCCCCAAGTCAAGCGTGCGTAAAGAAGTTTTACTTCAAAATATGATTGTTTACTTCACGACCTACCTTATCATGTTTAACCTGATGGTTTCTATAAGCGTCGTGATTTAGGAACCCCCTGTAGCAGAGAGCGCAGCGATGCGGCGAGTTTAGATAGTTGAGGGAAGTGGCGCGAGCTAGAACATCCTGTATCTGCTGCTCTTTGGGTACCAGCACTTCACGTGCATCCATTTTGGACCCTAAAACGATTTTAAGTAGTAAAAAAGAGTCATCAAATCAAAATATATACAACTAAATAAAAACAAAATATATATATTGACTGGCCCGATAGCTCAGTTGGGAGTAGCCCTGCCTTCTGAACTGTGGGTTGTGGGTTAGATTCCCACCCAGGACAAACATTTGTGTGATGAACATAGGTGTTTGTTCTGTGTCTGGGTGTCATACTGTATTCTATGTATGTATTTACAAACAAAAAGTATCTAAGTATTGTATCAGTTATCTTGTTCCCATAGCACAAGCTTTGCTTAGTTTGGGGCTAGATGGCGTTGTGTGAGATGTCCACACATATTATATATTATATATAAGGTGTCTGACTGACATAGTGATCTATCAACGCACAGCCCAAACCACTGGACGGATCGGGCTGAAATTTGGCATGCAGGTAGATGTTATGACGTAGGCATCCGGTAAGAAAGGATTTGTCGAAATTCCACCCTAAAGAGGGTGAAATGGGTGATTGAATTATTTTCCCATGGGTCACGCCGCGGGCGAAGCTGCGGGCAGAAGCTCGTCGGTTATAAATTACGGAGGCATGAGTAAAACACATAAAAAACTGCATCTTTTTTAAGTCGGTTGAAAATGGTTACAAACACTCATAAAAATATGAAAAACTAGTTGACCCGCCGTGGCTTCGCACGCGTGGATATTTATTTTTTAAACAGTTTTCTTACAATTGACGGGGTGAGAATAAAAAGGATTTAACTGATTTTTTGTCCAAATGACTTATGGGTATCGTTGGATTCAGCGTGAAATTATCTTCAATAATACATTCTCAAAATACCGAAATGAGGCTTAAATCTCGAGATTTTGAGTCTAAAAATGGTTTATCTGTCACAGGAATACAGTACGCTTAGCATAAAAACATTACTTTATTTCTTTTATTATATTATATTTTTACAGTAATTGTATGAATTAGTACTATATTTAGTAATTTTAAATAGAAATAAAACATTTTCAAGCAACTTACATAAACCTTTTCTATTACCTTATAAGCACTCTACATTAAAATGACGCCGTTGACGTTTAAAGTCAATTTTCTCGAAACTGTCAATTTGTCAGTTAAATCCTTTTTATTCTCAACCCTTCAATTAAAGTAGCTTATATTAATCAGTGATAATTCAGCATACAAATGGTGAAAGATTTTTTAAAATCGGTCCAGTACTTTTTGAGCCAATCCGTTACAAACATACAAGTCTTTCCTCTTTATAATCACATCACACTAATATTATAAAGGCGAAAGTTTGTGTGTATGTTTGTTACTCCTTCACGCTCAAACGGCTGAATAGATTTGGATGAAATTCGGTACCAAGATAGCTTATACACTGGATTAACATATAGGCTACATTTGATCCCGGAAAAAGGAAATTTTTCCGTGGGATGAGCAAATAATTAAAATACTTTTTATCCGCGAGTGAAACCGCGGAGCGCAACTAGTAATAGTACAGAAGTATAGATTATAATTTCCTTACGTTTCTTGTAAATCCTCTTCTTCCGTACCTTGTCTTTTTTCAAGTTGGTTAAAGGTAGGTCATCTTCAGAGTCGCTTGACTGGCTCGGTAGTGATGGGTCCACATGACTGTGTAGATCTATATCCGGGTCTGATTTTACCACCTCTGTAAGTTCAGGTACTGAAAGGGTATATACACGATGGAATTTAATACACTCTTTTCCTTAAATGTATGTACTCAGACCATGCTATAGAATATAAAAAAAAAAGATTTTATTTTAGTATTTAGTGCCTCTTAAAATTGCAGTTATTTTGATGACAGCCGAAATGTCTATTTAACAGTACACACAGCGCGGGCACCGGCTGAGTGCTTTGTAAATGTTTCGTAGGCAATAAAACAGCTGCTTTGTTCAATGTCACAAGGCTTTTCTTTTAGCAAAAAAAAAAAAAAAGCCTTGTGACATTGAACAAAGCAGCTGTTGCTTTGTTCAATGTCACAAGGCTTTTCTTTAGAATTTAAATTTGATAATACCTAGATTTAAGTTTTATTTAATAAGTACTTTTTTTTATTTAGTTATATGGGAGCATTTTAAAGCATGGACTGAATACATATATTAAAGGAAAAGAACGAATTCAATTCCACCTTGTATAATAATAATAATAATAACGCCCAACGATCACATACATAGATCCTGGACCCTAACTAGGTTTCCCTGTATCTAGGGACCCAGGAACTAATATCAAGTACAATACTCATATATGAACCGATACATACATTTAGTTTCATCACCAACTACAAATATTTCTTTCTTAAAATCTTCTACAAACTTTTCAATGCCCTCAGCGATTGGTTCGTAAATGCTGACATGCTCTATAGGTGTTACGGAGTAGCTGTAGATTGGAGGACGGTCCAACACTGATGTTAGCTGAAAATGTTAATTAATTATTTTAGTATAAATTTAATAATAATATATGTGGACACCTCACACAACGCCATCTAGCCCCAAACTAAGCAAAGCTTGTACTATGGGAACCGGATAACTGATACAATACTTAGACTTTTTGTTTGTAAATACATACATAGAATACAATATAACACCCAGACACAGAACAAACACCTATATTCATCACACAAATGTTTGACCTGGGTGGGAATCAAACCCACAACCCACAGTTCAGAAGGCAGGGTTACTACCAACTAAGCTATCGGGCCAGTCAGTCATTATCAGCATATTAAGTACACACTATGCGGATCATTGGTAGCCCATGGAACTTCAAATCGATGCACTCAGGTACGAATCCCACCTAGCCCTGCATTAATGACTTTTTTAGTTATGTGCCGAATCAGCACTCCCTTTACAACGAAAATATTGCAATAAAACCAGCATGTTCAAAAAATTTAATTAGGATTTTGTATACCACATTCGTAACACCCAGACACAGAACAAGTATATACACTTTTTTTCTCTACTCAAATAGTGGGTGAAGATCTGTGTCGCGACAGTAGGGACATATTGGGCTGATAAATATTTCATGCGGCCTTATCAACATAATAAATATTTGTAACCTGATCATGCTTTTTAAACGGAGTGAAATCTGCTGACCTCAATTGTCCTGTGGTATAGCTGGGTCAAAATAGATTCAGACCTCCGTGCTGCCTTCAGAAACTGGCCACACCTTTTCAACTGTGAGTAACAGATGTAGCATAGTGTTATCGGTCTTTCTTCTATCCCCACCTGGAAATAAGTAAGTACGTTGATTACAGGTACCATTGGACTTAATGGTTACAGATTTTCAATGTATACACTGTTAAAATTCGCCGACTTTGGTAGTTTCTTTTGCAAGCCAAGGTGCGGAATGATCTCACTGGTGGCCACGCTATGATGACCTCAAACTTAGCTTCGCTCTCAACCTACAACAATCCACAGAAATGCTAGGTTACGAGTTAAGTTACCTGCGCGTTGATGTCAGTGAGTTTTTCATAAACCTCTTGTAGTTGTAGATTTGTAACTTCATGCATTTTAATACTATCAGCGAGGCAAACTCTGCATATAGCTTGAATATCCATTTTTATTGATTTCTTCAATGTTTGAAATTATATAGTTGTTATAATGAATATGATGGAAATTTCTCGTTAAAAGCGTTGTCTCATCAGTGATATCACTTTTAGTTAGAAACGGACAGGTTAAGATCGGCTATCAATAAAAGAAAATTTTATTCTTTGAGTTATAAATGATAAATCCAATAATTTCCAAAACAAACCATACAATTATATGCTCTTTGCCAAACAATCTGTAAAAACATGGACACAAACTAGATAGAGATACTATGTATCAGACGGACATGTGAGGAACAAAGGTTGCTAGACTTGAGTTCTCATTCCTCATTGGTTGATGCAAAACGATATATGACATTTCATTTTTTTTTTTACAACTAACCCTACAGGCACTGACAAGGTTAAACATAATGCCAAATCTACAATGAATAATAATAATTTCTTTACATATTTTAAATTATAATTTTATGCGCTGGAATGTAGAAAAAAAACTACAGAAAAATCTCAATGACACTCATTTATTTTTATTCTTCAATTATTTTTTAATTTCGTTAGCGCTATTCTTTTTTCATATTAGGAAGTATTGCACTTTGCAACCTAATTATATCAGTTCCTTTAAAAATTTTGGTCGGTGTTGCACCAATTATGAATGCACAGCTTTATATTAATGGCGAGAAAGGCATGGATCACAATATTTCTGTGCGTTTGGCATGATATACGCTCAAAATAATATTTTTTGTAAAATCTTTTGTTATTTATTTACAAAGAGATTTTTTGTGCGCATTTGCTTCTAAATACTTTTTGGTTTCGCTAAATATCATACCGAAGTAACGCACAATGTGCTCCGCGGGGTAGGCGAGTTTTTTTCCCGTAGCTTGATTGTACTCTCTATGAGAAATCCATTTGTGGACATCAGTGGTAACATTAGTCAACAGGTCCCGTTTACAAGTTGGTGCTACACTTATTTTTAGAAATAATTTTTCTAACCACCCACCCAGCCGTATAAGCACGCGACTACATTGAGGCGCTCACGTCTTGCTTCTACAGAAATTGGATGAGTCTCAATACAGGATTCAGCAGTTACACATTCACTCACTGTATAGATTTCTTTTGTGTTTTTATTATCAAATAATAATTTTATTTTCAAAAGTTGTTTGCTTTGATCGTTTTCACAATTAAATGATGCGTGGTGAAACTTTATGAATCCTGCAATTAACAAGGCCTTAAAAGTGTTTTCAAAGTTGTGGCAAGTCGGATTATTGGATTATTGGATTGTCTCTAAAATTGTAAGAACGTACTTGACCAAAGTAATTTTCAATTACATCAGAGTTTAGAAACCTAGGTCTCATTATTTTAATATTTTTCTCACTTAGAAATTGCCACAACTTCTTGAAACTTCGCAGGGCACTCATCCAATTCTTTACACTAGGAATGTAAGATTCTTGTTCATTTTTATCAATAAATTTCTATTTTTCTAATTTTATTAAAGCTTCAGCCCAGAATTTGTTTTGAGCACTGGTCGTTGTCACTGCGGAACGAAGTTTTTTCCGTTTGATCTTTTATTGTAGACTGCACTTCCATTTACACTATCAAAAAGATCATCGAAAAAGGAAACAACTTCAGCTGTATTTTCCAACGTTTTGCTGACTATGTTTCCATCAGAATAGTTAGCTGTGAAAGATGAAATCAAAACATTACGTTTTTTTTTACATATTGCTATAAAATATAGACACAATCAACTTATGATTTAATAAAATACTTACAGCATGCCGAGATTAAATGTAAAGCCCCTGCTGTCGTCTAACTAAACACTCGAACACAATTTTTGACCTGTAAATAACATAACTAATTTTAATCTAATACACTAATGAATTAATTCTATGTACACACAAGTAAACACAATGTCTTATACCTGAGAAAATACATTACAAATTAAGGTAAGCGAAGTGAGAGCATATCGCTAGTTGTGAGTATTTAGTACTATCTTGTCATTCAATCACTTATACAATATAAAATTCAGTTTTATTGTAAAATCAGACAAATTGGGATTCGGTTCTAATAAATCAAACACAGTAAAGGCAGAAATGTACGTATGTTTAAACTAATATTATAAAGAGGAAATATTTGATTGTTTTTTTGCAATGAATAGGTTTCGTAAAATTGCATTAAATAGACCCTGAAACTACTGGACTGATTTGAAAATTCTTTTTATCATTAGAATCCTAAATTATCCCTGATAAACATTATTAGCCTTATTAATAAACGGGTATTAGTCTCGGATTAGTTACTTCCGCTTTTGTCCTTTTTTTTCTACTGGAACATTTCGTTGGATCGAAAGAGACAAAAGATGGTGTAACTAGTCTAAAGCTAGTTCGTGTTTATTAATAAGGCTGTACGTGTGTATATAAAATACCCGTGCGAAGCTGGGGGCGAGCTGCTAGAATTGTAGAATTGTACTCTATGAGTGGCACACATCTTTAGTAGTAACATAATGAATAATATACTACTGTAACATTACTACTAACTGAGATGGAGACTAGTATAATTAGAATTGTAATTACCTTCATTTTCTTTATTTTTTCGGGTATGGCATGTTCATCGTTAAGCTTATGCAGTCTGGTGTACTTCCACAATATCAGACCACTTCGAGATTTTGCCATCAATTGTAATATTTTTTGTCAAAAAATTATTCCTTAACCCCTTTTATTAAGTGTGGTGGGTCGATGATTATGTGTAGTGTGAATCCATTTATTTCCATGGTGTCCTCAGTAAAATCATAAAATATTTAAAATTACACACTTGCATTACTAAAAGAAAACAAATAATATTTATGTAATCTTAACATAAAGCTAAAATTTGATAAATTGTTTTGTTCTATGATTAATTTACCTGTGTTTTTATTTTCATGAATTAGCTTTCTTCTCGTTTCCTCTTTTAGATTTTTGTGAGCAGACTGGAATGAGGCACCCTGGTCTGATACTAAGGCTAATGGTATAAGCCCAGTTTCGCCAACGGTGGTCCCAATTTTTATCAAAATTGATTGTAGTTCCGCTCCACAAGTTGCACCTTCACTAAAGTAATAGGCAATGGGTTGCTGCCATTTATGAACCACGCCTTTTATTAGAAAAACTAACACATGGTCCGCAAATTATTTTTTCCTCTCTGACACCTCAACAAATCCACATATTTGATCTTTGAAAGTATATGTCAAAGCCGCATCTAGTGCCATTTCGTCAAAGATAATACTGCAATATTTCTTTTCTTCTGGCCTATGAACCTAAAATCAGAATAATATTACAGATATATTTATTTATTATGCTATATGAAATCTGTATAATCTGATATTCAATAGAATGCAAAAAACTATAAAATATGATTTATTCCATATTTTTCCTAGGCATGCTATATAAAAACAAATGTTTATCCATCAATGAATGAAAATGCAGTTAAATAGACGAAAAAGTCTTCTATTACGTCTTACTCAGACTTTAATGCCCATCATTGTATGAGGCACTGCATAGATTGTCTAGGCAGGGTATGATAAACAATTGATGGAATATTTTATGCAATACCTGAATTATCAACTTTCCCAGTAACACATACACCAACTCAAAAGTAATTTCCGAATATTACATACTTCCTCTTTGATGCAATCAAATATTTGAGGGTTGATGCCAGAATTCACATTTAATTTGGCAACCAACTTTTTTAATGTCGTAAGTGATAGCAAGATAAATATCTTTTGTAAATGGTCCTTGTTTTAAAATTGACAAGGATATCAGCTTCTTATCAAAAAAAATTCTTGCGTATGGATGATTTGCCTGAAACCTTTTCCTCAAAAAATTCTTCTTTTGAAAATTTGGTTGATTTCTTATATTCATTGTAGATTTTTCTGCATTTCGGAGTTAGTGCTTTTACTGTGTTCACAACCTTATGTTTTTTGTAGCCCTGTTTTTGTATTTTTGTCACTTGTGGATCTGAAAATAATATTTTAAGAATGATATTACTTTTCTAATACATAATTGAATTAATTTGATCAATATTATCTTATTATAACTTCACATTTGTATTTCATGGTGATGGTTGTCTTGAGATGAAGACAATTCAAGGGGTGAGATCAAAAAGGGTTTAACTGTTAAATTGATAGTTTCGAGAAAATTGACTTTAAACTTCAACGGCTTCATTTGAATGTAGAGTAATTATTAAGTATTAGAAAAGGTTTATGTAAGTTTCAGTTGCTTGAAAATTTATTAATTCTATTTTAAAATACAAAATATTGTACTAATTCATACAATTTAGTGTAAAAATATAATATAATAAAATAAATATGATAATGTTTTTATGCTAAGCGAACTGTATTCCTGTGACAGATAAACCGTTTTTAGACTCAAATCTCGAGATTTAAGCCTCATTTCGGTATTTTGAGAATGTATTATTGTAGATAATTTCACGCTGAATCCAACGATACCCATAAGTCATTTTGTGAAAAAAATCAGTTAAGCCCTTTTTGTTCTCGCCCCTTCAATTTTCATGTAAAGTAGTAGATTTTAGTAAGTAAAATATGTAAACAGCGATGAGAAGTTTCATCCCCAAAACATTTTTAGTGCTTATTTTTTATTAAATCAATGAAAGAATCTATATGTGCAGGCAGTGATGAAACTAAAATGTCCTTTATTAAAGGTTTAAAATATTTTTGAACAAATAGACTATTGTATTCCTCATAAGAGCAATAATTATTTTATGCAGAAAATAACTGATCATCCAAGACTTTAACATTATTTTATATAGCAATATTTAAAATACTAACCTAACAATTGGACTTCATGAATGTCTTGTGATGAAGATGGCACCGAAGATTTAGGCTGACTTAGATTTGAAGATGGCTCTTGTACATCTGAAATAATTTAGATTTAATAAGTTTAGTGGTGGTTCTATCTCTCGTATGCACGAGGCTATCCGGGTTGGTTACCTCTGCTTCAGTTATTCTGCCACAAATCAATATTACGCAAACATTATAATCTTTCAGGTGGACATCACAGTCAGAGAAATTGCTAGATATATGAGACTTAAGAGCTACTCTCTCAGGGTAGTGCAGTGCTGTGCTGCACAGGGTTCTTTAAAATAATGTTCTGGATGGCACTGCAACTGTGGGCATTTATTTATTATATTATAATAAGAACGGCAATGCCAATTACACTTATTATTAAATTCATTACATGTAATGTCGAGCGCATGCATGATAAAACATAAAATAATAATTTAAATAATCAAACATTAGTATAAGGTCTAAAAAAAAATCATCTAAAAATAAATAATTAATCAAAAGTCAAGTGTACAAATATAAAAATAAAAATAATTAAACAGTCATAACAATAAAATAAAATAATTACAATTAAAGATTATAAATTTTCACAAAATGATAATAATAATTTTAAAATACTCTGCCATTTATCGCAAAAAATATCACATTCAGGGCATGTTCTGATGTTTCTAACCATCAGGCAAACAGAACACAAGCCCTTATATTATAACCCTATATAATGCACAGTCTCTGTGGTGTGGTGGTTGAGCAGGTCGGCTATAACCCGGAAGCGGTGGGTTCGATTCCTGCAGCAGGACAAGTATTTATGCACAGAAAAAAAGCACAAATACTTGTTCTAAGTCTGGGTATTGTGGGACCATGGTCCTCGTAGTTCCAGGGTCTAGATACACCTATAAATTCCTAAGAATCCTATTTAGGGTCCAGGTTCTATGTATGTGATCGTTGGGTGTTATTCTTATTATTATTACAGTAAAAGCTCTATATTTGCGGGATATACGTTCTGTAAATATGCCGCGAATACAGAAACCGTAAATATGGAGTGGTTTTTTATATGGGATTATAGGGGATATGTTCCTAGGTGACAAAATAAAAAACAAAAGTATATAAGAATGAAAAAATTGAAGTTTTTGACCATATTGATTAATTATTATCTTCAGGCTTAGGCAATGGTTTGGCAAAGGCGGAACCAATACAGCGGCGACATCATTGAACAAAATACTTTAGGCTTAGTTGTAATAAGGACTATTTTAAATTTTTATTAGTTCATTTGACGACGCGGTTACAAAGGATATTCGGTTGAATATCTAGATATTAAAATCCTTTTTATCAATGTGTATGTACCGATTAGATCCACGAATAAAGAAATCTTTAGCCGCGAATATGGGAAATGGTTCGCATTTTCTCAATCCGCGAATAGTGAAAACGCGAATGAAGGAAGCGCGAATAGGGAGCTTTTACTGTATTATATTACCAACTATAAAAACTACAGGAAACAAATTTATTAAAGCATTCTTTACCATTGTTTTTAGACTCCACTTGAGTAGTGAATTCTTTAGTAGGTGCTTTGCAGTATGAGTGGTCAATGTGTTCTTTCTTTGCATATAAATGCTCAGCAACAGGTTTCACATATTCTGCAAGTAATAACATAAATTAATAAGCAAACACTCAAAATAAGATGAAATAGTTATCTACTATAATGACATGTCATATCTTGGTTTGCTTGCTCGGCTTGATTTTATTAGGTCAATAAAGGGATTTAAACATAATCATTGGTTACTTTGGCTCGAAAACTGCAATAATACCACATGTATGTAGAGGCTAGTATGTTGACTTTGTTGACTCATGGACTTTACGACAAAGACCACAAGATGTGACAACGTGTATTTTGAAAACCAGACTTTACTTACCAATATTCGGGTTCAGCGAAGTACCACTGCGAATTTCCGACTCCAGAAACAATAATGGACATGCATTTCTAAGAAGACGTGATTTGGGAGTCACATATCGTGCTTCGAAATGCTTGTAACACACTTGAAGCTGAGCAAGCTCAGCAATATTTTTGCTTCGCAAAGGTTCACGGTTAATAGTCGAGCCACTTTTTGAGTATTTTCTCACACAATGGACATTTATGTAAAAAAGCGTCCTATCTCGAATTCAAACAACCCGGTACACAGCATTTAGTATATATCGCACTGAAGGTCTAAATAGTACAGTCATTGCAGTAAATAAGGAATAGAAATAGGCGGAAATTAATCAACGCAAACTACCTCGCTCAACAGAATCACTACAATGCACAGATTAGGTAGAAATACTTCGTATCTATGCTACAATGACTGTAACAAATAAAATTGACATGCCATGTAAATCAAAATGGCGATTGCTATAAGTTAGAAAAAAAACAGGTGCATACGGAGAGACAGAGGGGTTCGGGCGGGTGGTATCTGTCACTTATCGTCTTGCTTCAAGGTCATCTCAAGTCAACTTTTTTTTCTGTGAAGATTACTACCCGTGAACATGGAATATAATCACAGAGCAGAGCATATTACATACTGTTTCTTTCAAGAAACCACAGACTAGGGCCCAGAGTACTAACAGACGTCATTTTTTTTTTGATGTTTTGGCTCCACACCTTCGTGTATTTAGCCAGTGTCAAGTAATTGATAATTTATCAAGTTAATGATATTTTACTCAAATATGTGTCAAGTCACAGTCGAAGTCATCAAGTCAAGTCATAGTCTAGTCAAAGTCATACTCCTAGTAAAGTGGTGGCAACTTTACTTGAAGCTTCTATGGAGTTTTGGAAACAACACGAGAAGAAACGTTTCACCATCATTATACCATTTTCCCACACTCATACCTGTAATCCAGCACTTAACGAATAGAATGCCACGAATTTTATGCACCAACACTGTAAATAACACAAGTTTAGGAAGATCTTTTTCGCTTTCCCGCCAAAACTAACAGACATAATTACATTGACACGTATCCTCTACTTAGTCTGTGATTTGACACTGACTTTGACGTGAAAAGAAGATAAATCAAATTTATTCAAAAAGAAGAAGAGTCGGAATTAAAATGAAATTGATGAAAAAAGTTGTTACGATACAGCTACATATTTGTTTTGCTAGAATTAATTATATCTAATTACGAAAATATACGCGGAATAACTGCAAAATAAGTTCGTACGCGTTCGTCGAACTTCCATTTACAAATCCAAAGTGTTAAATACTGTTTTTGTGTTACAAAATTTGTGATGTCGGCAGATTTGTAACCGATGTCAACAAAAACAATTTGAGATGTTACCGATAGTGCTTTACAATAATATGGAAGGGAGTACGAACAGTAATCCTAATTCTAGTTTCGGACAGTTGTACGACGAGAATGTGATATTAAATTGTGTTAGGACGAGAAAGAAAGTTTCGGAGTTGCCGAATTGTCCCGTTTGTAGCTGTACTATTCGACAGGGAGAGTTGGATACTCATTTAAATTTAGAAGTGGAGAGGCTCCAAAAGCTATCAAGTTCCGGTGGAAAAAGGAAGCTGAGCGTCACTAGTTCTTCTAATTTGGCAGTGCCAGGGTCCAGTACGAGTCCTGACGTACCGGATGATCAAGAAATTGATGTATCAGGGTGCCCAGGAAGTGATGTTTATCAGGTTTGTTTGTTTTGAACACATATTCTAAAAAGCAGATATCACTCACGGAACACGGGATTGACGCGCGTGTACTGGATACTAAAACAAGCGGATACTAAAGCGAGTCATTACGCAACGGAGCGCTTCCTGAGTACTACGCGATGCGTAAATCTCGGCTACGAAAATATGCTGTATTGCATTTTAAAATATCGTAAAAACTATTGCCAGAAACCAAGACAAATAGATGGAATATTATTTTCACAGGGTAGTTATATAATATAATATGTGTGGACATCTCACACAACGCCATCTAGCCCCAAACTAAGCAAAGCTTGTGCTATGGGAACCAGATAACTGATACAATACTTAGATACTTTTTTGTTTGTAAATACATACATAGAATACAATATGACACCCAGACACAGAACAAACACCTATGTTCATCACACAAATGTTTGTCCTGAGTGGGAATCGAACCCACAACCCACAGTTCAGAAGGCAAGGCTACTTCCAACTGAGCTATCGGGCCAGTCTTTCTAGCTCTCTAGTCCGTTCTAGCTCTTATGTAATTATTTTGCATTTGTTTATAGGAAAACAAAACCACAATGAAAATTACTCAGTGTGGCTAGCCTACTTTGAAATTATTTTCACTTAATAGTAATGGTAAAATTATAAGTTAATAAGGATGTGTGTGGATCTAAAAATAATTTTAGTAGTAGTAGTAGTAAGTAGTGAAGATTATGCATGTTTATTCCTAGAGGGTACACGGCAACCGCCTGCGGCGTCTCCGCGCCCGTCGGCGGAGTCCCCCGCCCGCGCAAGACGGCGAGTGCCCCGTCTGTAACACAACCCTCCCAGTGTCGAGGCTGCAGCGTCACGCGCTCCGCTGTCTCAAGCGAACCGGAGCCACTGTCGATGACATCTCCGATACCAGCGAGGAGGAAGGAAGCATTGATGTGGAGGTATGTGGCATTCAAAAACTGACAGCCTCTGTGGTGTGGTGGTTGAGCAGGTCGGCTCATAACTTGGAGGCGGGTTCGATTCCCGCGGCAGGACAAGTATTTGTGCACAGAACAAAAAGCGCAAACACTTGATCTGAGTCTGGGTGTTGTGGGAGCATTGTCCTCGTAGTTCCTGGGAATCCTAGCTAGGGTCCAGGATCCTATGTATGTGATTGTTGGACGTTATTATTATTATTGTTATTACTACTTTGTTTATTTAGAACAAGGTCCTTTCCTTCACATGGTTTGCTAAGTTTATAAAAATAAATTTAACAATTTTATTATGCAAATAAACACTTGATTATTTGAATTCAATGTCAGTCCTTGTTTGCCAAGGATGACGATTCCCGATTGGTTTACCAAGATCAGTTTATAAACAAGCCAACCCTCTTTTCTTCAAACTGCTTGCTAAGATTGGTTTATAAACAAACCAACCCTCGTTTATTCGACCGGTTTTCCAACATTGGCTTATAAACAAGCCAACCCTTGTTTATTCGAATGTTTTGCCAACATTGGTTTACAAACAAGCCAACCCTTGTTTATTCGAACGGTTTTCCAACATTGGCTTATAAACAAGCCAACCCTTGTTTATTCGAACAGATTGCCAACATTGGTTTATAAACAAACCAACCCTCGTTTATTCAGAACGACGCCGACGGACCACCGAGCGGTTTCGGCGCGGAGTACCAGTGGTGTGGCGAGTGGCGCGTGCGAGCTACTGCCCTGCAGAGCGAGGACGCGAGGCAAGCTACTTGCGTGAGGCGAGCTTCCAACGATCAGGCATTGGTTTGTCCTTTTTTTTTATTTTAGCTCCACACTTTTGTGTATTTAGCCAGTGTCAAGTAATTGATAATATATCAAGTTAATGATATTTCACGTAAATAATGTGTCAGATCACAGTCGAAGTCATCAAGTCAAGTCAGAGTCAAGTCATACTCCTAGTAAAGTGGTGGCAACTTTACCAGGGGGTAAGCTGGAGAACTAAGCGGTAGTTGAAAGTTGTTGGTCAACATAAATCTCCATTGTCAACATGACAAAAATAAATTTTGTATTATATGACTGGGCCGATACATTGGTATTTCTGCCTTCTGAACTGTAGGTTGTGGGTTCAATTCTGACCCGGGACAAACATTTGTTTGATGAACATCAATGTTTGTACTGTGTCTGGGTTTTATATTGTATTCTATGTATGTATTTACAAACAAAAAGTATATAAGTATTGTATCAGTTATCTGGTTCCCATAGTACAAGATTTTCTTAGTTTGGGACTAGATGGCGCTGTGTGCAATGTATACACATATTTATTTATCGTATTATAATATTTTATTTTGCAGGTGGTGGATGGTGATGAAGATACAGAACTGTATGGCCCCGCTCAGTACTCACCTTCTAGGATAGCGGCGGATGTGAGTTGACTACATTAACTTAAAACCTTGAAGTAAAACTTCTTTACGCCCGCTTGACTCTGGGAGTAAGCTGGTGACTGCGAGGCGAACTGAACTTAAAGTTGGTTCACGTAGATCTCCATTGTCAATATGACAAAGTTAGAAAAAAATATTATTTTGTTGATATGCCTTGTAAAATGATAAAAACGAAAGTATAGTTTCGCGTGACACTGCACTGCGCACGTCATTCTGAGACATCAGCACAGTCTGGTAATAAGATTACTCCGCTGTGAGATCAGGTCATAAAGTCTCATTTGCCCAGTTATTTCACTAGCTACAGTGCCGTTCAAACCGGAACACAGTAGTGCTCTCGCACTACTGCTTGGCGGCAGAATAACTGGCAAAGCGGTGGTACCTACCTAGATGAACTGCAGAAAAGTCCTACCACCTACCACCTTAGAGTCTATACCAAACATATGTAAATAATTTTCAGGCTGAAATAGCTCCACTGGAAGAAATGGAGTCGGTCAATCAGAGTGCTCCAGAAGAGAACGGTGTAAAAGATGAGAAGGAAGAAGTAGTGGTCAAACCTAACGGCCTAGTGGAGGCTAGCGCAGAAGTGAGTAACAATAACATCCATTTAAAGTAAGAGGTTGTAACTGGAGTGGAGATTAGAGTTGTTCCAACCTCTTACTGCACTCTTACTCTTACTCCACCGACACACTTCGTTTTTTCATGTTCATTTTGAAGTAAAACTTCATTACTCACGCTTGACTTGGGGAGTAAGCTGGTGAATGCGAGACGAACGAAAGTTGAAGTTGATTCATATACTTCGCCATTGTCAACATAGCAAAGTTAAAAATGTGTATATATAGGCTGCAGGTTGTGCGTAGGTTGCAACCTATATAACTATAGAAATATAGGCCTTCAGCATGCGCACCAAGCCGTGTCCGGAGCTAGAATGATTCGTAGTACACCGAGCGCTCCCTTTTTATAGCCAGATGGGTGGGGCAGCGATGACAGCTACCGGTGTTGCCACTGTAATAAACTTAAATGCTACCACAGGGTAAATTATGGTACTACTCGCTGCTCATAGAGTTTTCACTCAAGACATTGCCGCCGTCATATATTTATGTTGGTAGGTCTGGTCAAAATGGCGGCATTAATATTAAACAAAGTTATCTCGGCCCATAGATGGAGCTAAACTAAAGCAGCCTTATTAATAAACGGGTATTAGTCTCGGATTAGTTACTTCAGCTTTTGTCCTTTTTTGCTACTGGAATATTTAGCTGGATCGAAAGAGACAAAAGATGGTGTAACTAGTCTAAAGCTAGTTCGTGTTTATTAAAAAGGCTGAAGAAGTTTTACTCCAGTGGTGTGGTCTAAAGCACACTCTTTTTTTTATAACTTCTTTTTCTTATCTCCTTTTTATAAATTCACACTGAGAAATAAGTGAGATGATATTATCATCTAGAATTTTTTTTCAGTTACATAATTATTTAAATTTAAAAATATCAAAACACAAACTATTTAGTTAACATTTCTAATCGTTTAATCTGAAAGTGGTGTCGATTCTGTGTCGCATACTCTAGTCTTTTTCATTTCCCCTTTATCAGAAGAGTACCGCCATACTTTAAGTTTACTTTAGTTTTAGAGAATGCGACACAGAATCGATTCAGAATCCTTTAAAACGATAAAAGAATTTTCGAAATCGTTTTAATAATGACTGAGATTTGAGGTAATAAACATAAAAAGAAAAACACAAATGATTGAGAATTTCCTCATATTAAAAAGTCGCTATAAATATTTTGGCATAGTTGCGAGTTTTTTTTTTTTTATGGGTAAATGGGCATGCGTTTGACAACAACTCACGTGATGGTAAGTGACGAAGTTGTCTAAGGTGGAGCACGCTTGCCCATGAGATGCCCATTCACACTAGACTTAAAAAAAAAGTTTTACATAATTTTACTTTTCAGACTCGAATACAAGCGTTGAAAGCGAAAATCAAAGACTTAGAGAAGAGAAACAATGGATCGTCAGAGGTAAGTTTAATAAACTGATTTAATTTCAAAGATATTTTATAAATATATACTACGGAACTGATAGCTCAGTTGTTAGTAGCTTTGCCTACTGAACTGTAGATTGTGGGTTCGATTCCGAAGGCAAACATTTTGTGTGATTAATACCGATGTTTGTTCTGTATCCAGGTGTTATATTATACGAGTTTCTGCCCGCAGCTTCGCCCGCGGCGTGGCCTTTGGGAAAATAATTCACCACCCATTTCACCCTCTTAAGGTTGCAATTTCGAAAAATCCTTTCTTAGCGGATGCCTACGTCATCACATCTACCTGCATGCCAAATTTCAGCCCGATCCGTTCAGTGGTTTGGACTGTGCGTTGATAGATCACTGTCAGTCAGTCACCTTTGAGTTATATATATTTAGATTCCATGTATGTATTTACAAACAAAAAGTATCGTGCATAGCACAAGTTTTGCTTAGTTTGGGACTAGATGGCGCTGTGTGAAATGTCCACAAATATTTATTATTATTATTCACTTACAGCTTAAAGTTGTCATCATTTTACTAGGAGTATGACTTAGACTAGACTATGACTTGATGAATTGGTATACATCGGCGTGATATATCATTAACTTGGTGAATTATCAAATACTTGACACTGGCTAAATACATAAAACTGTAGAGCCAAATAAAAAAAAACACGACTGAAAATCCACCCAGATATATTTTATGTAGATAATAATAATAACGTCCAACGATCACATACATAGATCCGGGACCCTAACTAGGATTCCCTGTGTCTAGGGACCCAGGAACTACGAGGACCATGCTCCCACAACACCCAGATATAGAACAAGCAATATGCATTTGTTTTTTCTATGCACATATACTTGTCCTGCTGCGGTAATCGAACCCGCCTCCTCCGCCTTCGCCTGATGTTAAACGACACGGCTGCCCATATCAGCTGCAGTGTCACTCGGAACTCTAAAGTATAGAGGTTCGCGTGACACTGCACTGCGCACGTCATCCAGAGACATCAGCACAATTTAGTAATAAGATTACTAAACTGTGAGATCAGATCATAAAGTCTCATTTGCCCAGTAATTTCACTAGCTACAGTGCCCTTCAAACCGGAACACAGCAGTGCTTGCGCACTACTGCTTGGCGGCAGAATAACTGGCAAAGCGGTGGTACCTACCTAGACGAACTTTGCAGAAAAGTCCTACCACCTAGTAAAAGTTTGTAATATAAACATTTCATTATTTTCGTTTCAGGCAAAATGTTTGATATGTTTAGCGCCCTACATATCGCCCGCCGTCTCGATACAGTGCTGGCATGTATACTGCGAGGTAACTAAACCTATTTGATCCTTTAGCTAAGCCCACTTGCGCGTTCCGTTTTGATCCGACTAAACTAAAAAAAGGCCGGCTTGTGCATTCCGTTTTGATCTGACTCAATTAAATAAGACCCATTTTCGCGTTCCGTTTTGATCTCACTCAATTAAATATGGTCCACTTGGGAATTCCGTTTAGATCTGATTTAAATATGGCCTACTTGCGCGTTCCGTTTTGATCCGGCCTAAATAATACCCACTTGCGCGTTCCGTTTTGAACCGACACAGCTAAATATGGCCACATAACGGCATAATAACGCTCGATTGTGCGTTCCGTTTTGATCCGGCATAATAACGCCCGATTGTGCGTTCCGTTTTGATCCGACACTAAATAAAGCCCACTTGCGCGTTACGTTTTGATCCGGCTTACCTAAATAAGGTGTACTTTCGCGTTCCGTTTTAATCCGGCTATCTAAATAAGGCTCTATTGCGCGTTCCGTTTTGATTCGGCTCAACTAAATAAGACCCACTTTGGCATTCCGTTTTGATCCGATTCGACTAAATATGGCCCATTTGCGCGTTCCGTTTTGATCTGATCCAATTAAATATGGCCCACTTGCTTGTTCCGTTTTGATCCAACTTATAGGAAACGAACATGAAATTTTTTCATAGATAATGCAACCACCCATATCACCCTTTCAGGGGTGGAATATCAAAAATCTCTTTCTTAATGGATACCTACACTTTACAAAGAACACACCCTCCAAATTTCAAGTCTCTAGGAGCAGCGGTTTAGGCTGTGCGTTGATACATAAGTCAGGACTTTAAATTTTATATGTACAGATAAACTTTAGTGCAGGGGGTAAATATGTTTAATAATAATAGTTTTTTAATCCAGGTATGCTGGCTGCAGTCTCTACGAGCCAAGAAGATATGCCCGCAGTGCAACGCTATCACAACTGCTCATCACTTGCGGAGAATATACATGTGAACAATATATGAAATGGACTGAGCTAATTCATACAATTAGTATATTTAATTAATAAATGTAATAATCAGGAGGTGATTAATGACTATGGATGAAGAGATTCACTATTGTACCGACAGAATTAATTTAATCTTAGGTCCGTATTACAGAATGATGCTCAGTCATCGATCGGTGCTCAAGCAGAGATTTCATTCACTAATTGATCACTTTATGAATGAACGAGCTTCGCCTGCGGCGTGGCCTACAGGGAATTAATACAACCACCCATTTCACCCTCTTAAGGGTGGAATTTCGAAAAATCCTTTTTTAGCGGATGCCTACGTCTATAATAATTATAATCTACTATATAAAAATAAGTCGGGTTTTCCTTCCTGACGCTATAACTCCAGAACGCACGAACCGATTTCCACGGTTTTGCATTCGTTGGAAAGGTCTCGGGCTCCGTGAGGTTTATAGCAAAGAAAATTCAGGAAAAATTCAGGACAAACCAACATTTTAAGTAGATGGCGCCGGTGCGTGATACATTGTTTTGCGTATATTATAAAATGTTTAATAAAATAAACGTCCACCCGAGCGAAGCCGGGACGGCCGCTAGTTATATATAATTATAATACATTCTTTTAAAATTAAAACAATCTTAAGTTAAATGTTGATTAAATATTAATAAATCTTGACTGTACCCTCGATGCTACTCGACGTGGCTGCGGTCTTGATTTATTTATTTGATTATCGTTGACTGATACAATTATAATATTAAAATACAATAATTTAAAATAATACAATAATTAAAATATGGCAATTTCTCCGTACAATGGGTATCCGGGATGTTTGTCCTATTCCTTTGGGAGTCTGATATTGAGACGAATCTCTGTATATAGAGTCCAGGTGGTAGTACTCGCCTATTGTTTCGGTTTGCGATCCATTCTTGGAGAATAACCCATTGCTGCTGTCTGCTCGACGCAACACCAATTGGCGTTCACCCCGCCATCGCCACCCGAGACACGTGTAGAGCGACCCGGACGATCCTATAGTAGCCGTAGTATCGGCTGCGCTAGGATCACCGGACCCTAGCCCTTCTGGCTCAGGTATAGGATACCAGCGTAACACAATCAGACCCCGACCCCGCCGGCGAGGTCGACGTACCCCCGTAGGTTAGCTAGAACGGTCGCGACATTCAATAGGCTCCACTCTTCCAGTGGACGTAGTCTTCTCGATCCCCTTATCCCGGCAACGGCCCAAGCCGAGGCTCGCACCCCAGGGGTGCCCGCCAGCTAGTTGCCTTCCACTTTTGACGGCTGGGCGAGGTGACGCTGTAAAGGTCGATTGAGACCAACAGCATTAGCTCGTTAAAAAAAATACCAATGGGCGTTACTTTCTGCGACTGCAGTTTTGTGTAATTGGAATCATATAAGATATGAGGCTCCAAACGTCGTTATGGGGCTAGCGTTTGATGAATTTGTTCTGATAAACTGACTCGTCCATCGCGTTGCCGCATCTACATTCTCATTTGTAGGTATCGACCTAATGAGTAGAACTCCATCTCCTCCTGTTAGAGCGTCCAGTTTGACTTTTTCGTTTCGGAATGTCGGACATCCCGAAAAATGTCGCTCACCTTCTGTAACAAGTTGATGTTGAGGCGTCTTCCTCCTATCGTCTCGTCGAATCCGTTCTCTCGTATTCCTACCGAATTTAGTAAGATAAGAACTTCTTTACGAGCTCCGATTGGTCCAAAGAACCGCACATTGCGCGGGTAGCTCTGCTGTGTTGGGGTAAGACTCTGAAGTTTGGTTTTGGTTGTGCCGCTTCAGATGCTTCTGCCATCACAATGTCTCCACAGACTCCTAATTTTTTTTTTTTATATGTTAATGAATGACGTGACTAGCAAGCCGTTCGCCTGATGTTAAACGACACGGCTGCCCATATCAGCTGCAGTGTCACTCGGAACTCTAAAGTATAGAGGTTCGCGTGACACTGCACTGCGCACGTCATCCAGACACATCAGCACAATCTAGTAATAAGATTACTAAACTGTGAGATCAGATCATAAAGTCTCATTTGCCCAGTAATTTCACTAGCTACAGTGCCCTTCAAACCGGAACACAGCAGTGCTTGCGCACTACTGCTTGGCGGCAGAATAACTGGCAAAGCGGTGGTACCTACCTAGACGAACTTTGCAGTAAAGTCCTACCACCTAGTAAAATGAAGGAATCTCTTCGTATAGATTATGTGTTTCAGAGTGATAACCTCCGCTGCCCTGCACTACCATTACTGGAAGTGTGTGATTTGCTAAGTGTACAGTTTTACCTGTAGGATCCTTAACTTCACTAATTCCTTTTAGCAACAAGTAGATAGGCTGCGGGATGTTATACTCATGTTGCATAACCGCTTTGCAGAATTCTAACTCCTGAAAGGTCAAGTTTGTGTTTCCACGCTTGGCCTTTATATCTAACTAAAGGTGACCAGAGCATTGCTGTTGAATAATACATCAGCATGCCTTTTGTTATTTGCTTGTTTATAATAATAATAATATGTGTGGACATCTCACACAACGCCATCTAGCCCCAAACTGAGCAAAGCTTGTACTATGGGAACCGGATAACTGATACAATACTTAGATACTTTTTGTTTGTAAATACATACATAGAATATGTGGGCATAAACGGGTTGTGGGTAGGTTGCAACCTATATAACTATATGCCTTCAGCATGTCCGCACTGCGCCGTGTCTGGAACAAGAATGCTTCGTAGCACACCAATCGATCCCTTTATATAGCCAGACAGGTAGGGGCGCCATGACAGTTGCCGGTGCTGCCACTGTAATAAATTTAATGCCACCACAGGGTAAATTACGGTGCTCGATCGCTGTGCATAGAGTTTATAACTGGACGTTGCCGCCGTCAAATACAATATAACACCCAGACACAGAACAAACATCGATGTTCACACAAATGTTTGTCCTGGGAGGGAATCGAACCCACAACCCGCAGTTCAGAAGGCAGGGTCACTACCAACTGAGCTATCGGGCCAGTCAGTTTAGATTTTGGTCGTCTCCTCCGATGGTGGAGTAGACTCGACAATCTCTGGAAGTTTCGCGTACGTCACTTCCTGATTGACGTTCAGCTCTCTGACGGCTACGTAGATACCAAACACTGAATCAGCCCATAATGCACTGTTTGGTGGAGTCAGAATTGCAGCTTTGTCAGTTGCTAATAAACTCTACCTGCATGCCAAATTTCAGCCCGATCCGTCCAGTGGTTTGGGCTGTGCGTTGATAGATCACTATGTCAGCCAGTCAGTCAGTCAGTCACCTTTGAGGTATATATATTTAGATTCTCTGCTTGAGCATCGTTAATACGGACCTTAGTGGCTTTTGCGGAAATTTCGCCACAATTTTGCCAATGTCATGTACTATCTATCAAATGCTGCATACAACCAGGAATGCGAGACCAAATATTAAAAAGGAAGAATTTACAGTTGACATTGACAGCTCCTGTGGTGATGTGGTTTGTTGTTGGGGGGTAGTCATATCTGTCACAAGGACTGGAGTGGGGTCAAAAAATCGTGGAATTCGTGTGACGTTATGGATCCTGGACCTTAACTAGGATTCCCTGTATCTAAGGACCCAGGAACTATGAGGTCTCTGCTCCCACAACACCCAGATTCAGAATAAGTATTTTCAAAGTAAAACTTCTTTCTCACTAGGTGGTAGGACTTTACTGCAAAGTTCGTCTAGGTTGGTACCACCGCTTTGCCAGTTATTCAGCCGCCAAGCAGTAGTGCGCAAGCACTGCTGTGTTCCGGTTTGAAGGGCACTGTAGCTAGTGAAATTTCTGGGCAAATGAGACTTTATGATCTGATCTCACAGTTTAGTAATCTTATTACTAGATTGTGCTGATGTCTCTGGATGACGTGCGCAGTGCAGTGTCACGCGAACCTCTATACTTTAGAGTTCCGAGTGACACTGCAGCTGATATGGGCAGCCGTGTTGTTTAACATCAGGCGAATGGCTAGCTCGTCATGTCATTCCTTAACATAGTTGGTCTTGTGGGTAGCCATATATCTCCCTGTCTACGTGAAGCTCGAAAGAAAGAGTACGTTTCATATATTACTGTAGGGGCAAGAGAGATGGAGCTAAAGAAGTTTTACTTCAGTCGTGTGGTCTAAATCACGCTTGGTTTTTTTCCCGGTACACAAATACTTGTCCAGCCGCGGGAATCGAACCCGCCAGATATTAGCCAACCTACTACACCACCACACCACAGATTCTATCGATGTCAAATATACATTCCTTTTTAATATTTGTTTATACATTTCGGCAGTACATTTCTTCATTTGGTCTCTCTCAGTACATGATCCCCCTAAATGGCTGTATATGGAGGTAGAAACAAAAAAGACTTAATTTTATTATATCGTATACTAGCAACGCCCCGTAGTTTTATCCGCGCGGCGAGATATTTCTTTTTTAATTTTTTCTTTCATTATCTTCTCCGGTTAATAATAAACACAACAAAAAAATAATTATAGAAAATGTTCCATCCGTTCACGCGAAGGGAAATAGAGGTTCATTTTTAAATGAATAATAATAATAATGAATAAATTAAATAATTTTAAAATTAAAATATAGATTTTGATTATCAACTTTCTCAAAGAAAGCTTTGTCAGTGGGGAGAATTAAAAGCTTGGGTATGAGTATGATAGGTTGGGGAAAGCGTTTTTGTATTGGTAGCTATGACTTTTTTATTTATTTTTTATTGTTAATGAATGATGTGACGAGCTAGTCGTTCACCTGATGTTGAGCGACACGGCCGCCCATAACAGAACAGTGTCACTCGGAACTCCAAAACATAAAGTTTCGTGTGACTCTGCGCACGTCATCCTGAGATCTCAGCGCAGTCTGGTAATAAGAACTCATCCGTGAGATCAGATCGTAGTCTCTATTGCCCAGTAATTTCACTAGCTACAGTGCCCTTACACAGTAGTGCTTGCAAACTACTGCTTGGCGGCAGAATAACTGGCAAAGCGGTGGTACCTACCTAGACGAACTTTGCAGTAAAGTCCTACCAACTATTATTTTAGTTGTTCATCTTTAGTTGTTCTGTTTGTATCTGATTATATATTTGGATATCATAAGATGGAAGGCAATATAAAGCAATACAATGCAAAAAAAGGTATATAAAAACGAATGTAAGACCACACGACTGAAGTAGAACTTCTTTAGTTTAGTTCCATCTATCGGCCGGTATAACTTTACATAATGCGGTATAAAAGCCACTCGTTTTTTTCTGATTGGTCGTATAGAAATTTGATCAAGCTCAATTAGATTGGTTTTTTAATTAAAATAATTTGAAAAACGTCATCCAAGTGCGTATGTAGCTATTTAAGACGATTTAACACCTCTTAAATATGATATCTGATTTATGAATATTACTACGCATGCGAAGCCGCAGGCGAGGGCTAGTTACATTAAAAATATATTCTTAATTATTATGAGTTTGAAATAAATATTAGGTCTTTACCTATGAAATTGCCGTTTTGTTTGAAAAAACTTAAAGTATTTTTTTTTTGAACTTATTTATTTCTTTTATTCAAAGTAATTACCCCTGCAATCAATGCATCTTTGCCAACGCTGTGGCAGTTTATGGATGCCCTTCTTGAAAAAATCAGCAGGACGGGAGACAACAAACTCTTCAAAGGCGTTTTGTACTGCCTCTCGGGAATTGAATTTTTTTCCCGCTAAAAAGTTGTCCAAATTTTGGAACAAGTAATAGTCGGTAGGCGCAAGATCTGGTGAGTATGGCGGATGAGGGAGAGCTTCCAAACCCAACTCATGCAGCTTAGAGACGGTCTGTTGTGCAGTATGGGGTCGCGCGTTGTCGTGAAGTAGCAGTGGAGACGACCGATTGACCAAAGCTGGTTGCAGACGTGCGAGTTTCGCCATCATTGTGGTCAGTTCTTCAATGTACACATCTGCAGTAATGCTCTCGCCGTTTTGTAAAAAGCTATGATGAATCACACCAGCACTAGACCACCAAACTGTGACCATCACCTTTCTAGGGGTCATTTTTCGTTTTGCACATTGCTTTGGTACCAAACCAGGATCTAACCAACTTGCTGAGCGCTTTCGATTGTCAAAAAGAATCCATTTTTCGTCGCACGTAACAATTCGGTTCAAAATTCCTTCATTTCTGTGCCTGTTAAGCAGCGCAAGGCAAGTCTCGACGCGTACGTTGCGCTGGCGATCGTTAAGTTCGTGGGGCACCCATCTATCAAGCTTTTTTATCTTGCCAATCTGTCGCAATTGGACCAATATTGTTTTGATGCTAACATCAAAAGCTGCTGCCAGCTCAGCTGTAGATTGAGATTCATCAGCTTCCACAATCGCCTTTAATTCATCATTGTTGACCAAAGTTTCCGGACGACCACGAGGTTCATTTTTCAAGTCAAAATTCCCAGAACGGAACCGAGCAAACCAATAACGGGTTGTACGTTCGTATATACAGTTCTCTCCGTAAACGTCGTTGATGTTACGTGTCGTTTGTGCCGCGTTGGTGCCACGACGGAACTCATATTCCATAATTACACGAAATTTCAAAGTATCCATTATGAGGAAAAATGTTGAAATGTAATGAAAATACAACGCTAATCAATAAACAAAAGACTTATATTGTAAATAGAATGTCATATTTTTAAAACAAAATTAATTTGAATTTAGAATTCATAGCCAATCAAAACTTTTTTTTGTTTGAAAAAGTCTGTACTGCAATACGGCAATTTCATAGGTAAAGACCTATTATGTGTATGCCTTGAATGAATATTTGTACAATAATAGTGTAAAATTACGAGTATGATAATTAGATATAGAAGTACTTACGTGTAAATAAATATATTTTTTCTATGAAAATGGTGTCTTTTTTATCAGTAATTTATGTTAAATGAAAAAAGACAGTTACTCAGGACAGTCCGTGGTATGGTGGTTGAGCAGGTCGGTTCATATACCGGAGGCGGCGGGTTCGATTCCCGAGCCATGGCGAGAGTTCGAGAAGACATTCCATTAAAGATTTTTCTCAAAATTGGCGGAAGTTTCCTTTCTTTTGTGTAGGGACAAAGGAAAAGGTATGTGCTCCACAATAAGGATAAAATTGCTTGGCAGTGGGGTAAAGGATTTTTTTTGTCCTACTAATATTAAAACAAACTTAAATGTTGGAATAACGTTTTATTTTATATTTTTTACAATAAATGTGTGAAGATTTAAACAGAGCCATTAAGCAAACTCATTAAAGCACAGATTCTAGTCAATTGGAAGCACAGATCTGAGAAAAAACGAGTGTGCTTTAGACCACACGACTGAAGTAAAACTTCTTTAGTTTAGCTCCATCTATCGGCCGGTATAACTTTGTTTCTTGGTATATCTTGACAATTTAAAATTGTCATTTTACCAGCTGTACCAATATAATAATATAAATTTTAAGTAATTTTTAACTTTGTTAAGGGAGTTTTGGCGGGAAAGCGAAAAAGATTGCGTCACCGCATTGTATTATTTTCCTAAACTTGTGTTATTTTCAGTGTTAGTGAATAAAATTGGTGGCATTCTATTCGTTAAGTGCTGGATTACAGGCGTGAGTGTGGGAAAATGGTATAATGATGGTGAACGTTTCTTTTCGTGTTGTTTCCAAAGCTCCATAGAAGCTTCAAGTAAAGTTGCCACCACTTTACTAGGAGTATGACTTTGAATTGATGACTTCGACTGTGACTTGACACATATTTGCGTGAAATATCGATAACTTGATAAATTATCAATTACTTGACACTGGCTAAATACACAAAAGTGTGGAGCTAAACATTAAAAAAAAAACTTTGTTATGTTGAAAATGGCGATATACGTAAACCAAAAACTTAACATCCGTAACGCATTCACCAGCTTACTCCCCAAGTTAAGCATGCGTAAGAAGTTTTACTTCAAAAAACAATACGCGGTCCAGAACATTGATAAAATACTTAAGACTCATATTACAGACAGCTTTTATTATATTTATATTTAGTCGTCGTTTGAGGATCAAGTAGAGATTTCATTCACTAATTGATCATTTTGGGAATGGAATCTCTTGAGCAGAGGTTTACGACTGGCCGTAATTCTGTAATACGGGTCTAAGATACTTTTATCTTTGTGAATATATTATAATACTTGTTGCGCCCCGCGGTTTCACCCGTGGATAAATAGTATTTTAAATATTTGCTCACCCTACGGGAAAATTTCACTTTTCCGGGATAAAATGTAGCCTATATGTTAATCCAGTGTATAAGCTATCTTGGTACCGAATTTCATCAAAATCCATTCAGCCGTTTGCGCGTGATGGAGTAACGAACATACACACATACAAACTTTCGCCTTTATAATATTAGTGTGTGGCGGCGATAAACGCGCCACATTTATAGAATTAGATACACATGAGAAACAGAGACACAGACACAGATAATAACAAATCTTAATAATAACAAGATTTGTTATTATCTGTGTCTATAATCATTCACACAATATTCATTCCCTCTCTTCACTCACCGCATTCTCTCTCTCTACTTCCGACCGTCGCGCGAGCAAGTGTTGCTCGACGCCTTTATTATATTATAATTAATTTGTATAACTTGTGGTGGCTTGAAGAGCAGGAATATACACTCTTTACACCGAACACCGGATTTTATTGAAGACTCAGCATCCTGCGCCTTCGTCACTCAAATAATTGTGATCGAGTGCGTGGGTTCGAGTCCCACATACCCCCGTGGTGGCAGGGAAGTGCGAGGGCATTTCCCCTCGCAAAAAAAGGAATATAGTCAAATTGTTTTTTTTTTTTACAGCGTTTTCATAGAATTTTCGTAATGGCATCCCTAGTCATTAGTCTCTGCGCTAACGAGTGTTTCTACTCCGTCGCCTCCGTCCGGCTGGAAAAGGAAACGAGATATTAAATAATAATAATAATAATAACGCCTAACGATCACACACATAGATCCTGGACCCTAACTAGGATTCCCAGGACCCAGGAACTACGAGGACCATGCTCCCACAACACCCCGACACAGAACAAGTGTTTGCGCTTTTTAAAAATACCAAAAACTGGATTGGATTCAGCGTGAAACTATCTACAATAATACATTCTGAAAATACCGAAATGAGGCTGTAACTAAATCACTCGTTGAGATGAGTTTTGGATTACGTACTAGTTTTCAGTTTAACGCCATCTAGCGTTGGTGTCTAACAGCACATGCATCATTCCGTAAAATTCAATAAGATCGAATAAAGGTTAAAAAGGTTTAATAGGTAAGACATACATGGCGCTGTAATAAAACAAAAGTCAACTACGTAATAAGCTAAGCGCGGGAATAATCAAGGAGTTTTTATTTTGACAAAAAAAAAAAAAGAGAGAAAAAAAACAAGTGAAAGGAGAAGAGGTGCGCGTCAGGCGGGGAACGGTACGAAACGTGGAAAAAAAGAAAAATCGAGGGTTTTTTTTTAGAGTGAGTGCTTGTGTGTAATTTAAATCAGCACGGCGCGGCGGTACGTGAGTAGTTAGAGGTTAATTCGTTACTTGTTATTCGAAATGTATGAGGGTTTAGGCGAATTACACGTATAATGATATTCTTTTACTTTTGAGTGTGCTAGCAGTGTTTTGTTTTACGGCTTACTAACTGTGAGACAATATTTTATTTTGCGTTTTTCCCCGTGATTTAGATTATACCTAGGTAGGGTTCCTAATTGTGATTACATTGCTAGATTACGGTGATTTTCCTGATAAATTGTGTACAAATGTGTCTGAAAATTATTCGGTAAGTGTTGAGATATTTGGATCAGAAAAGAAAACGGCAACTCTAAAAATCTTGTGTGAGATGCTCATGTATAATGGCGGCTGAATTGCTATTATGAAAAGTGTCAGGAGGAACTAGATTAAGGGACGAGTGTGAAGGATTGAAAGTCTAGATCAAGTATGAGTTCTGTTGATTGCTAGGTGTATGGAATGAATTCATTAAATCATTAATGAGCGGATTTTTATAAGATGTTGTCGATAGAATTCTAATTAAGAATAAACGAATACCATTTAGGCGAGTTCGTGGTAAAGCTAAGTTACATCAAAATTCTCATAGAAATATTTCAAATGGTAATAAAATTCAATAATATAGGGAAATCTTAGATTATCTTCATAAACATTTCATGTTATCTAAATACTCTCTACCTATCAGGTAGTTGTAAAATTGGAATAATTGTTTCATACACTGAAATTCTCGGCTAAATATAATGATACAAAATAGCGGCCGATCGGTTGCTATTGTAGGGTCGTCAAGGGAATCTAACTATAAAACAAGGATAAAGTAACTATACGCTACAATATGTATTTACTAATATTTGCTCTTTTATATTTTGTACGTAATTTTAATGCTGTGCGATTGCTATTTTATGTAGTACAAGACGTGTTAATACTCATATAATCCACGGTGGTAACTTCAGTTGACTTGAAAGATAGATTACTTTCTTGTTCAAAAATCCTGAAGTGAGGTTATGTGTAAAAAGGTACGTTAGGAGGTAAGAAGGTTCATATAAGATTCTAGTGTTTTGGCATGGTCTAAAATAAATATCATTCAAAACCTTAGAATTAGGCTGTCTCGGTAAAATCAGTAAAATCAGAGATATTTTTTAAATAAACTGTTGTAACAATTTCACTTTTATTATTTACCTAGGTCTTAGAAGTCGTAGATATATGTATATACATATATAATGTTGCTTAATTAAATGATTGAAGTGGAGTTGGTGGCTTATAGGTTAACCAGAAATTGTGTTACCTATCATCTGTGGTTGTGTCGTTGAACCGAGTGGAACTCGCGGGTTCGAGTCCTGTGAGAAGTATACATAACGGGTGTGACTCTCAACCTTCGAGTGAGATCACTAAATTTCGTTTGACTATTACAGGATAAGAATACTGTGGAATGAAGGTTCAATTCCTTCAAATAAATAATTGCTTGACATTGTATGGCAATTCTTTTACCAAATATAATTTTATGTTGTTTATACTGTTTATAGGGAGTTCGATTCTCTCGCAACACTTGATTATTATTTTACTCAATTTTCGGGAATAAAGAAGGCTACCTTTCTTCCGTGGTTGTGTTGTTAATCATAGTGGTGTTTGCGGGTTCGAATCCTGTGAAAAGTTAAACTACAGACAGTTCTCCCAAGCTCCCAAGCAAGGGAATGCTGTTTATTTACTACAGTTAATAAACAGTATTCGATATTATGAAATGAGGGTTCGATTCCTTTAATTACATTAATGCTTGATGATCTATGATAATTCTTTTCAAACATAAATTTTATGTTGTGAAGTTGGGAGTTCGACTCTCTCGTGACACTAGATTACGTTTTCTCAACTTTCGGAGATAGAGAAGCTATCTTCCGTGGTTGTGTTGTTAATCAGTGTAGTCGCGGGTTCGAATCCTGCAGAATATCTATTATAGATTATGCATACTGTGGTTTGACGGTTCGATTCCTTCAGATAAATTATAGATTGGCAGCTACGGTAATTGCTAATATTACCTGTCATAAATTTATGACTATATTGTGAAATGGATGTTTGATCCTTTCAAGACGCTATGGAGTTGTCACGGGTTCAATTCCCGTATTGATAATAACTATCAATGACGGATGTAAACCTGTTGTTTATCTTGATTGAAAACTATATATGTGTTTTTCTAGGCTTAATCGGATCCGAATTAAGTCCATATTATACTTTCTTATTCATAATGGCATTGTTCATTATTCATATTGATTATTAAAAAAAAAGAGAAAATTTAATGATGCCTGGCTTTAGCACAAATCTATGTGTTTCAATACCTTGCATCTTTTAATTTTGACAACAAATCTACCATGTTGTAGCAAACTTAGTTCATGCATATGAACATATCTACTGCATTCTCTATATCGATCTATGACTGCACATGTGCAGAGAATCGTCTGTAATACTTGGAACTGGCTCTTGATCCCGAGTTGTCTCTAAAGAGGGAGGTCTAGTTATTCATCTCCGAGCTATGGATCCCTGCTGTATACGTACTCAGGGGGAGGTAACGGAGTTTATAACTAGCCTAGCTGTTGATCTAATCAACCTTGGGCCATGCCTCTGGATCGGATATACTTGGAGTGAGGTCGACCAATATTGCTTACAATTCTTCATTTTTCTCCGACAATTACCCAACAATCTTTTAGAATCGTCTGTAATACTTGGAACTGGCTCTTGATCCCGAGTTGTCTCTAAAGAGGGAGGTCTAGTTATTCATCTCCGAGCTATGGATCCCTACTGTATACGTACTCAGGGGGAGGTAACGGAGTTTATACACTAGCCTAGCTGTTGATCTAATCAACCTTGGGCCATGCCTCTGGATCGGATATACTTGGAGTGAGGTCGACCAATATTGCTTACAATTCTTTCTTCTCCGACAATTACCCGACAATCATTTTATGTTTGTGCTGGGTTTGCTATCATGTGGTCGAGCAATGTCCACATTTATCTAATAGTTATTCCTTGATGGAGTGCTATAAGCCAGGTCGTGAGACCTTATTTACATGAATGATATTATAAGTATCTATTTCCGTTACAAGAAGTAGATATTGTATTATTTACTAATATTGATTTAATTTGGATCTTTGATTAGATCTTTATTATATGATTATAAAAAAAAATATAAAAAAATGAAAAAATATATTTTTTAGGGGTGGTTTTGATGGGGTGGAGCGTTATAAAGCATGAAGGACGAATCGCACTTGACGGACGCGGGCATGTATTTTATACATGGAGGGGGCGTCCCTCCCTCCCCTTCGGGGGGGGCCCCCTTAACCACCTTTATAAATATTCTGTCTTACTAGTGTTCTAAATGTCCTTAAAATTATGACTCTGATCTTCGATCATTTAACCCCTAGCATGAACAACAGGGCAGTTTACATTCTACAATTTAAAGTTTGAATTAATTTATATTACAAAACTGTGTATTACAGAGAGGAGGTTTGAATGGTGTATGCAGTATATACTTAGTTATGTAGTATAATTGTTTATTATTATGTTTATTCCAGATTAAGGTAAGTATCTATGTATGAGTAGGCGATAACAAATAAATAATAAAAAATAATAAAGAAATCACAATTTATTAAGATCTATTAAACTCTAACGTACCTCTAAAAAGAACTATTGGTTATACGGATGGCGATGTAAGGGTTCCTAGACGATCATTTGGCCATATGAAGGGGAACTCGTATTATCGGTTTGGAGAAGAGTATTTTACTCAGGGGGGGCGAGTTACAAGGCTTCAATCTCGAAATTGTCAATCTAAAAACGGTTTATCTGACACAAGAATACAGTTCGCTTAGCATAAAAAATATTATTATATTTATTGTATTATATTATATCTTTACAGTAATTGTAAGAATTGGTACTATATTTAGCATTTTAAAATAGAATTAATATATTTTCAAGCAACTGAAACTTACATTAACTTTTCTATTAATATTATAAGCACTCTACATTAAAATGAAGCCGTTGAAGTTTAAAGTCAATTTTCTCGAAACTATCAATTTGACAGTTAAACCCTTTTTGAGAATAAAAATTTCCCTTCATTTATGATACATTTTTTACTTCCGCATTTATTTTAAATGTTAATGAATGATGTGACGAGCTAGTCGTTCACCTGATGTTAAGCGACATGGGTGCCCATAACAGAACAGTGTCACTCGGAACTCTACATATAGTTTCGCGTGACACTGCACTGCGCACATAATTCTAAGACATCAGCACAGTCTGATAAAATGATTACTCGACTGTGAGATCAGATCACAAAGTCTCAATTCCCCAGTAATTTCACTAGCTACAGTGCCCTTCAAACCGAAGCACAGGGCCCCAAGTCTAGTAACAAAATTCCGATTGAATTGTCCTACAATTGTTACTTTTTGATAGATTTTCCATAGACATTCTGTCAAAAATCGATGCAATGCAATTGCAATATTGTTAGTAGACTTAGGGCCCACTAGTGCTTGCGTACTACTGCTTGGCGGCAGAATAACTGGCAAATCGGTGGTACCTACCTAGACGAACTTTGCAGAAAAGTCCTACCAACTATTATTTCTTTAGTTGTTCTGTTTGTATCTGATTATTTGGATATCATAAGATGGAAGGCAATATAAAGCAATACAATGCAATAAAAGGTATATAAAAAACGAGTGTATTTTAGACCACACGACTGAAGTAAAACTTCTTTAGCTCCCATCTCTCTCACCTAGTAAAACTTAAATTACCTGTAACCAATGTTGCCATAACTCAAATTCGACTCCAGTTACAACCCTGGGACATATTTCTACTTATATTTTATGTTGATGCAGTGGTAAAAATTCGTCCATAATAACATTACCTGCATGTCAGCAACAGTCAAGGGTGGGTCGTCCTCCCGTAACACCGTTTCCCCGTCCAGTTTCTTCAAGTTGGGCAACCGCCTCGCAGCTTCTGAACGCCACGTCTCTATCTCGCAAGCATCATATAAAGGGTTGCCTACGAATAATAGATCCTCTAGATGGGGTAATTCCTGAAATACACACAAAGCTTAGGGTACTAACTTAACACTACACAAAATTAACAAGATTTTTATTTAAAAGGGGGAGCTAGTCGTTCGCCTGATGTTAAGCGACACGTCTGCTCATATCAGTTTAATAAAAATATCTTTTCCGAATTTGTGCATTGGTTCCACCCCCTCTGGGTCTAGGCTGAAAATCAGCGCTGGATGTCTCTGATGACCAGCAATATGCTGAGCCGACGCTCATTCGATACCTGTTTTTTTTTCTATTCATTATGTATATATTATGTGTATAAATTTAACCTGTTTTTGTATTTTAATTTTAGATAAGTATTGAATAAATGTTTTTCTATTCTATTCTATTCAGTGACGCTTGGATCTCTAAAGTGTAGTTTCGCGTGACACTGCACTGCGCACGTCATCCTGTCAGCACAGTCTGGTAATAAGAGAGATCAGGTCATAAAGTCTCATTTGCCCAGTAATTTCCAAACTACAGTGCCCTTCAAACCGGAACACAGTAGTGTGCGCAGTGCAGTGTCACGCGAAACTTTATATTTTGGAGTTCCGAATGTCACTGTTCTGTTATGGGCGGCCGTATCGCTTAACATCACGCGAAAGACTTGCTCGTGTACTATTATTATTATTGGACCCTAACTAGGATTCCCTGTGTCTAGGGGACCCAGGAACTATGAGGACCATGGTCCCACAACACTAAGACACAGAACAAGTACTTGCGTTTGTTTTTCCTGTGCACCTACATTGTCCTGTTGCGGGAATTGAACCCGCCCCCTCTAGGTATGAGCCAACCACCACACAGAGGCTGTCAAAATCAAAAAAATTATTGCAAATAGGCTATTTTTAGCACTATTACAAGTCAAAATTATATTAGGTACATAAAATTAAGTTATTTCACTAAGCATATAAAATAACAAAGTGCTTATTGTCAAATAATATATAGCAAGCCCATTACAATATATGTTTGGAAAAAAAATCAGTTCTCTTCCCCACTATAACCGGTGCAAGCAATCCGACACAATGCAGAACAGAAAACTCCGATCCGAAGCTTCGATTACAACTGTAAAGAAGAAGCTACAAGAAACTTTACAGTGATGTATTTTTTTTCTTCTTTCTACTGTCTCTTACAATTTATATAATTTACTAGCGGCCCGTCCCGGCTTCGCTCGGGTGGACGTTTATTTATTAAAAAAATTATAATATACGAAAAACAATGTATCACGCACCGGCACCATCTACTTAAAATGTTGGTTTGTCCTGAATTTTCTTTGCTATAAACCTCACGGAGCCCGAGACCTTTTTAACGAATGCAAAACCGTGGAAATCGGTTCGTGCGTTCTGGAGTTATAGCGTCAGGAAGGAAAACCCGACTTATTTTTATATAGTAGAAGAAAGATTACAGTTGACATGATGAAAATGTGAATATGTCAAAGTATTACCTGCAATTTGTTGAATTCACTCCACTCCTTGACTAGGTTGTTGCTCATATAAAGCACTTTAAGACAGCGCAGGACGTGGATACCTTTCAACTTTTCTACCAGATTGTACGATAACCAGAGTTCTTCAAGCGTGTCTCCCAAACACTCCTGGAAAAATTGCCTTTTAAGCTTCCTCTCACAAAAGGTAATAAAATCGGCCAAGTGCTAATCGGACTCGCGCACCGATGGTTCCGTAAAAATCTGTAGGTATATAAGTAACGAACTTCGGCCCGCAGCTTCGCCAACCACCCATTTCACCCTCTTAAGGGTGGAATTTCGAAAAATCCTTTCTTAGCGGATGCCTAAGTCATAACATCTACCTGCATGGCAATTTTCAGCCCGATCCGTCCAGTGGTTTGGGCTGTGCGTTGATAGATCACTATGTCAGTCAGTCACCTTTGAGTTATATATATTTAGAAGTAGTGGTATTTTGATTGCTAAATTAAATCTATAATATTACATTTTGGAAAGTTTGAAAGGGGGAGTAAGTTTAAAATTATTAAAATTATTATTATTGCATGATAGTGTAAGAGTTTTCATATGTAGGTTTGCAATAAAGTTTTTATTGTCTGTGGCAACCTCTATCATTATCTTTGATTTATTGTTTAATGTATCTCAAAAAATACGGCAAACGTGCCGGTCGCAAATAAATTAACTATTGCCTAATATAAAATGGTTGACTTCATATTCTATATACATATATATACTGCCATACTCAGCTACCAAGACGCTTAACCTAACAGATAGCTTCGCCCGCGTGGCCTATGGGAAACGAAGAAGAAAAATTTTCATAGTTCATTCAACCACCCATTTCACCCTCTTAGGGATGGGATTTCGAAAACCCTTTCTTATGGATACCTACACTTTACAAAGAACACACCCTCCAAATGTCAAGGATCAGTGGTTTACGTACGTTGATATATAAGTTAGTCAGTCAGTCAGGACTTTGCATTTTATATGTACATAACTAAAAATGTATGCTTTTCGCCATATTTCATTTATCTGCGCTATCGTTGCTACGCACCAAATTTCAAGATTCTGAGTTCACGGGAAGTACCCTGTAGGTTTTGATTCCCTTGCGAGTGTCAAAAGTTTGCAGCATAAACGGCTGTATTTTTTGATTCCGTTAACTGAGAAATAGATTTTTTTCACAGCTCAAAGGGACAGTAGACCTGAGTATTTGAGTCAAAGTCAAAAGATTTATTGCAAATAGGCTAATTTTAGCACTTTTACAAGTCAAAATTATATTAGGTACTTAAAATTAAGTTATTTCACTAAGCATATAAAATTACAAAGTGCTTATTGTCAAATAATATATAGCAAGCCCATTACAATATATGAGTTTGATAAAAAAAGCAGTTTTCTTTCTCACTACTGGTGCAAGCTTTGATATGAATTTCAGCTTGATACCTCTACGCATTCCTTAGAAAAAAGGGTCTCGACAGACAGACTGACGGACAACAAAGGGATCATATAAGGGTTCCGTTTTTTCTTTTGAGGTGCGGAACCCTAAAAATTTAACATTATTATGGAATAATGTGTTTGTCTGTCTGTCCAACCTATAAACCGCTGTATCACTTTAACCGTAAGTAACTATTACCTACCTGGAATTTGCTAAGGTTAAGGATTTTACGGCATAAGCATTAGTTATATTTTGTATATATATTGGTGTCGATTCTGTGTCGCATACTCTAAAGCTAAACGAAATTAACATATTTCCGTCATTTTCATTTCCCCTTTATCAGTAGAGTACCGCCATACTTTAAGTTTACTTTAGTTTTAGAGTATACGACACAGAATCGACACCATTGTACGTATTAAAAAATAATTTCTTAATGTTACCTTTATAACGTAGTAGACTTTAGTGAAACGAATTATTATGCTTAATAGACTTAATTTTGAAGGTGAATTGCCTCCTGGGCCACAGCTAACGCTTTTCCAGGAGACAGGGCTACATTAACACTGTATAATGTATATTAAGGCCAAATAAAGGTATTTTTTTCGTGCGCAGTGCAGTGTCACGCGAACCTCTATACTTTAGAGTTTCGAGTGACACTGCAGCTGATATGGGTAGCCGTGTCGTTTAACATCAGGCGAACGGCTAGCTCGTCACGTCATTCCTTAACATTTTAATGATTACCTAATAATTAATAAAAAATTATGGGGGTCCACACAACACTTACCATCCCAGCGAATGATTTGATATAGTTCCTCCCCAAAGAAAGAACCCGCAGTTTCTTCAAGCTGGTCAACCCCGTAACTTTCTCTATTGTATTTGTAGAAAGACTCAACTTTCTGAAAAGTACCAAACCCGATAGCTCAGTTGGTAGTAGGTCTGCCTTCTGAACTGTGGGTTGTGGGTTCGATTCCCACTCAGGACAAACATTTGTGTGATGAACATAGGTGTTTGTTCTGTGTCTGGGTGTCATATTGTATTCTATGTATGTATTTACAAACAAAAAAGTATCTAAGTATTGTATCAGTTATCCAGTTCCCATAGCACAAGCTTTGCTTAGTTTGGGGCTAGATGGCGCTGTGAGAGATGTGTGAGATTAGTTATAATTTTAATAATAAGTGACTTGACTGGAGTTTTGGCGGGAAAACGAAAAAGATCGCGTCACCGCATTGTATTATTTTCCAAAACTTGTGTTATTTTCAATGTTAGTGCATAAAATTGGTGGCATTTTATTTGTTAAGTGCTGAATTACAGGCATGAGTGTGGGAAAGTGGTATAATGATGGTGTAATGTTTATTTTCGTGTTGTTTCCAAAACTCCATAGAAGCTTCTGGTAAAGCTGCCATCACTTTACTAGGAGTTTGATTTGACTAGACTATGACTATAACTTGATGACTTGGACTTGGACTGTGACTTGACTTGACTTGACACATTATATGATAATAATTGACTTGAGATATTATCAATTACTTGACACTGGCTAAATACACAAAAGTGTGGAGCCAAAACCAAACAAAAATAAAACTATCTTGACTTACTCGCAGTTAGTGAGAGAGCCAAGTGTATTATCCATTTTCTCAATTGGCGGCCATTGGAAGACCAAACTTACTTCCGTCGCGGTAGCCGCTTGCAATCCAGTCTTTTCCTCCCATTTTTTTATCGCTTCCTTAATAGTGGTTGCTTTCGCCATTTACTTTAATAAATGATTAGTTTTATTAAGTAAAATATATTTATTCAATTGGATACTGTTTTTACATAAAACAATAAAAAGTGAACTTAATCAAACAAACCACCACCAGTAGGCAACGTGCCCAATATGCTTGCAGCATTGCCGCGTTGAATGGCAATGCCCAATCTTGGCCGAAGTAGAGGCCAGCATTTTTCTCAAAATTATTTGTTTGCCAAACGTTTGGATGACCAGAATGTTGGCTTTTATTTTGCACAAAAAATAAGCATAGACATTAAGCGTGGTAATGCTGCCAGCATTCTAGGCCTTTTCCCCTCTACCAATGGATTACATTAAATTTTTAGTTTTATTTTAGGTATAGTTTAGTTTTTAGGTCTACTTTAGTTTAGTATTAACGTTTATATAATAATTAGTTTTGTTCCAATTAATGATAGTTACCTGCAAAATTTATTTATTAATAAATTCTTGAATTACTAGATAATTACTTTCTCTTGTTTATAGCAGATAACAAAGTAGAGATACTGATTAAATTATCATCGACTCGTCGTCTACGCTACAAGATTTATTGATGTAACAATAACGTCATATTTGCCCATCTCACCCCACGATGCGTGTTTATTGCTGACAAATATTATTATAGTTTAATAGACGAGCAGCATGACTGCTGATGTGTCTATCCATCCACAATGTTGGATTCACTTTCAATGTTCATCCTTGTAACAGAGAAATACCCCACCTTTAGCTACTGTTTTCATAAAGTTGATGAGATGAAACCCCTTACCCCAAAACAACACAATATCAATACAATTATAAAAATTTGAATAAATGTATGTATGTATTTTCTTATTCTTTTTTCTTCTTTATACCTAAACCAAAAAAAGTTTAATTTGTTTTCCCGCCATCTTACACCCATTACATACATATGTATCTCTACCTAGTCTGTGAATGAAAGACACCAAACCTACAGATTGAAAAAAAAAAACAACCCAATTCTAAAACCATAACCAAACAAAATTCTACTTTAATATTTTATCTGTTCTCTTCCCATTCTAAACATAGGGTGCTTTCATAAAAAAGGTTCCTAGCACGTACTAGTCGGCAAAAATCGGTACCGGTCGGTCAGGGTAAAATAGTATGCGCTTGAGAAACAGCTTGACACTTGTCATATCCGACTATATGGAACAGCCCACGTGGAATTAAGCGTTTTCCGGTGTAGGGTGTGTATATGTGTACCTGGATAGCGAAATTTTGATAACCTTGGTCTTTAATAAACCACCTTTGTGGGATAAGAGACAAGTATCACAGCAATGGGAAACTGTTACAATGTTGGTGGGTAGAAAAGCAAATTGATATTAAGTAAACGTTCAACAACTACTTACATATCTACTATGTTAATCGGAGAAACTTAATTCTGTAAATATGGTGGGTACTACGCTCAACGTACGTAAGCGAGAGCCTTAATGGATACACAGAAATCCAATGTACCTTTTCATCGATGACAAGATCACTAATTTGTCTCTTTTCTCGATGTTCGAAACACCAAGCTTACGTTTTTTGGCTTAGGTATAGTAGACATGGAAATAAATGCTATCTACTTTTATTTCATTGTCATTTGGTGATATTAATTATTAGTGTCACTGTAGACTTATTGTTTGTATACTGATGCATAAACAAAATACGTTATTTTCTTCACCGCTGATTTTCATTTCATTGATTGGTTGAAATAATCATATTGATTATATAAAAGAGCCTATGATGGAACGTAGCAATTGTACCTATGGAAAATCATACGATTTTTACATGCTCCTAGTGAAATGATCAATAATTGACCAAATGTATGGGAAAAGCTTTTACTGATATCTGATATTTGTAGTACTTTCACCTGAATTCCAATCAGAACGTTACTAGAAACGGAATTGATTGGCATTGCCTTTGACCAAATCGATCAATTTTTTACTGACTGACCTACATTTTTATGAACATTTCTCTTCAGCTAAAAGTTGTAATTATGCTTCTTTATTTTTAGGACAACGTATAAAGGCATGTAACACCCACTTACGTATACGTACATATACGTTGTCCTAAAAATAAAGAAGCATAATTACAACAGAGCCGAGTTTTATTTTGTTCCACAAACAAACTAAGCATTGTCGATGTTAGCGCGAAATCTGAACGAAACCTAAAAATGAATCTTGAGATTTCACGCTAAAAATTTATTATTAGGTTTTCATACGAATATTGGTTTGGTTGTGTATAGAGGCACCTTTATGCCCACTACGATGTCAACATTACCACAGGCTAAGTTTACAAACACAGGAAAAACAATTGGTCATTCTGTGAATCAAATCCACAGAGTATATGCCGCAAGCCAAGCGATTCAAGGATTTAAGCGATCACGAAATCACGAAATGGCGTCGTGTCGTTCCTAGCCGCCACGCCTTGTCTAGATTCATTTATTCACACTTAAGGTTATTCTCCTAAGAGTTCTTTCTATTTCAAATAAAAAGTATTCCTCTATCACAGCAAGGTAAAGGCACAATTTTGACGTTTTTGTGAAGTCACCTTACTTTTTTTCTTTTTTTTTTTATGGATTTCTTTAAAAAAAAAACAAACGCAAATCTATTCTCAGAAAAACGCAAAAATAAATGAAGTTTTACAAGTGAAATGTTTGTTTTTGTGGTATTTCATAGCTTCTAAATATCTGCTCACATTGGTAAGTAATCCGCAATTTTAAAGAGAACAATCACATGTACTTTTCCATAACAAAAATTGCATACATCTTAACTTTTTTCTTGCGCTGTTGACGCCATAGCCAAATTTTTAGTTTTAATATTTTTTTAGAAAAAGTTATTATTCTTTGACATTCATTCCCGCTTTTCGGGATTTTCGAAAATTGTTGATTATTACTTTTATATTTGTTGTATCGGCGGACATAATTATAAGAATTCGTGCTGTTCTTTACGTGTTACATACACCATAAAATTAGACCTAGACATCCTTTAGGTTAGTTGCTATAGATAAACTTCTTAACATTGCATTTTGGAAGTTTAATTTATTTTGTATATTTATTTTAGATTTAAACTAAAAATGGCTCAGCAGAGGAAAATAAAGGTTCCGCTGCCGATGATAATTAAGGTAAGAAAGAAGTCTTAACAGTAGCTATGTGAGTATCAGAAAACACTTTGCGGTTAAACTCTGAATCCAAACCTCTTATCATCAAATTTATAATAAATTAATGAAATGTTTCAAAATGCAGTCCTCATAAACAAACAAGAATGCAAATTATAATGCAATACAGAAAGTGTTTTTAGTCTTTGTTCCATACCTACTAAATTAGATATACCAAAAGTCATGAGAGGCATAAAAGGCAGAGATGGCATATTGTGTGAAATGGATACATCCAATGGCACAGAAGACTAGTACAGATATAGAAGCTTCACTCTGCAAAGGCACAAATAAATAAATCAAAAAGAGTACATCATAAATTGCGACGTCTGTTAGTCGCAGAGGCCAAAACCAAGAAGTCATGAGTCAGTCATGAATACATCATAGTTTTAATGAAGTATATAACAAAAAAATACATAAGTCATAAGAATTTCAATTTTGCTAAACCATTAAAGGCATAAAATTTTGTCAAATGTTTGATGGCTCGTAAGTTTGAACTTAGGACATACCCAAATGTTTTGTAGGAAGTAAATTATAGAGGGATAAGTGCAAATTTATGAGCTGTTAAATTTAAGTGCAGGCATACACAAGTATCATTAAGTTCTTATGTATTTTCTCGTAACTGTAGTCACATATTGTCATATGTATAACTTGTCAATATAGTGAATGATAGAATGTTTAGAGGGTACTTCTCTACTTTGTTTAATTAATAAGGTGGATTAAGTGGGTATGTGCGGATAGTTGTTATATTAGATTTACTCTTTGTACTGGCTACCTAGCCTCATACACAAGTCATTATTCAAATGTGTTTTAATTAATATCTGGACATATTACATGTATTTTAGGAGGAGGTGACCTCTGACAATGAATCAGAAGTGTACTGCCGTCTCTGCCACAAGGCCTTTGCCAGTGCTGTGGCCCTCAACAACCATGCTCGCATGGACCACATTGATGCCTATGACAGTGGAGACCCTAGCATCTGGACCAAGCCAGCCGATGAGCCAGTTGTGCGTATCATTTCACCATTATTTATCAGACATCCTGTATATATAGTATATATGTAGTATAGAGTAAGGGTTTTATGCATACATATTTTTAATTATATAAGTATTATCTTCTGTTATAACAGAATAAATATTAGGCAACGTTAACTTAACACCTTTGTTATTATTAATCAATGTTACACTTATTATATGTCTCCGACGGAAGAGCCCTGGTTCCTGTGTCACGGGTCTTGAGCCTAGTACGGGAAACAGGTGCTCCACCCCTTTATGATTGTTTCAACTATTTTTTTTGCCAATATTTTTTTTTCATTTTTTCATATTCTACCTGTATATTGACTGGTCCAATAGCTCAGTTGGTAGTAACCCTGCTTTCGGAGCTGTGGGTTGTGATTTCGATTGCCACTCAGGACAAACATTTGTGTGATAAACATCGATGTTTGTTCTGTGTCCGGGTGTTATATTGTATTCTATGTATGTATTTACAAACAAAATATATCTAAGTATTGTATCGGTTATCTGGTTCCTATAGTACAAGCTTTGCTTAGTTCGGGGCTAGATGGCGCTGTGTGAAATGTCCACAGATATTTATCATGATAATAATAATAATAACGTCCAACGATCACCACATACATAGATCCTGGACCCCCTGGATCCTGGACTATGATTCCCTGTGTCTATGGACCCAGGAACTACGAGGACCATTGCCACACGACACCCAGACTCGGAACAAATATGTGCGCTTTTTTTCTGTGCACAAATACTTGTAATGCCGCGGGAATTCAACCCGCCGCCTTCGGGTTATGAGCCGACTTGCTTAACCACCACACCACAGAGGCTGCCAATTGAATAACTAATTATTACAAATTGTTTAACTTTCAGGTTAAAACCAATCCAGGGGTTCCGGGGTTTATTGTTAAAGAGCCGAAGTTGATCCAGAAGAGAAAGCAGGAGATTGTATCTTCGATGGTCCCGACCAAGCTGACAACTCTAGCTTCTAACAACGTCAGCTATATAATAATAAAGTCGGGAACCGAGCTTGAAGCTAGAGTGAAACAGGCTGCGAAGAAAGGGAAAGAAAGTAAAGGCACTTCTAAAAAGGTTGCCACACCAAAGAAGCCAAGAGAGCTTCAAGTTATCACGTAAGTTTGGTATTGTTTGTTTTTGAAGTAAAAATTCTTTACGCACGCTTGGGAAGTGAGCTTGGTGAATGCGAGGCGGATGGAAGTTGAAGTTGGTTCACATAGATCTCCATTGTCAACATAACAAATTTAATAATTTGTATCCTAGTGTTGGTATGTCCAGTAAAATGACAATTTACAAATGTTAAAATGGCGACATTAATATTAAACAAAGTTATACTGGCCGATAGATGGAGCGAAACTAAAAAAGTTTAACCTCAGTTGTGTGGTCTAAAGCACACTCGTTTTTTTTGGTTCTTTACACAAACACTAGTCCTGTCGCAGGAATCGATCCCGCTGCCTCCGGGTTACCAACCTGCTTATTCACCACACCACCACACACCAGTCCTGACTGACTGACCTATATATTAACGCACAGCCTAAACCGCTGCTCCTAGAGACTTAAAATTTGAAGGGTGTGTTCTTTGTAAAGTGTAGGTATCCACTAAGAAAGGGTTTTCGAAATTCCACCCCTATTAGGGTGAAATGGGTGGTTGATTTACCTATAGTAGTATATTAGTAGTGTAAAAGAGTACTTCTTTTTCTTTCAAACTCATATATTGTAATATAATATAAAATAATAATATATAATATGTGTTGGACATCTCACACAGCGCCATCTAGCCCCAAACTAAGCAAAGCTTGTGCTATGGGAACCGGATAACTGATACAATACTTAGATACTTTTTTGTTTTAAGTACATACATATAATACAATATAACACCCAGACACAGAACAAACACACATGTTCATCACACAAATGTTTGTCCTGGGTGGGAATCGAACCCACAACCCCCAGTTCAGAAGGCAGGGCTACTATCAACTGACTATAAACTATATTTTAATTCGTGTTGCTTTGCCAGTTATTCTGCCGCCAAGCAGTAGTGCGCAAGCACTATAAATGATAATCCTTTTTCGACACCACTATTTCCTAGATATATCTAATATTATATTTCTCTTTTCAAATATACCTAACTAGGTGCTGTTACTATTTAATTCTATTTAAATATTCTTGTTAGGGTTACTACCAACTGAGCTATCGGGTCAGTCAAGAATGTCAGTAATGGGCTTGCTATGTAATATTTGACAATAAGCACTTTGTAATTCTATATGCTTAGTACAATAACTTAATTTTAAGTACATAATATAATTTAAACTCGGTATATATATATGTATATATTTAATTATATATATTTATATAATATAGTATGTATATTTGTTTGTATGTTTAGATATCATTTGTATATATACTTATTTTAGTTAACAATGTAGGACAACTTATTGAAATAGTTTTAGTTCATTTTGTTTTTACCTGTACACCAAAGCCCAAAATTCTAAGCTACAGATTCCTCCGATTCAAAGGTTGTCTGGAAGAGATCGCTCTAAGCGATAAGACCGCCTGTTGTACTAGTACTAGTTTATTATGTAAGTTTTTCATTTGTAAATTGTTTTCTTTTTTACGGTGTACAATAAAGTGTTTATCTATCTATCTAAACTTGAAAAAGTGCCAAAAAATAGCCTATTTGCAATAAATCTTTAGACTTCGTCGTTTCCTATAGGCCAGAAGTAGATATCGCGGGTTAAGAACTAATACCATCTATTTAAATTTTTGTCGGTTTTTAGATTTCAATCCAAATAGATTTAACGTTCAATTCCGCACAGCCTGCTCTATCACCTATCTCCAAATACTTGGTAATTGTAAAGTATGCGCTATAGAAATACCACATATGTAAAGGCGTTTATTTTTCTGCCAATATTGTCTGTTTTTTTCTCTAGTGTAAAGTTATCTTTTTTGAGTTAGATTTTTTTTTTTTTTTTATGTTAAGGCATGACGTGACGTGCTAGCCGTTCGCCTGATGTTAAACGACACGGCTGCCCATACCAGCTGCAGTGTCACTCGGAACTAAAGTATAGAGGTTCGCGTGACACTGCACTGCGCACGTCATCCAGAGACATCAGCACAATCTAGTAATAAGATTACTAAACTGTGAGATCAGATCATAAAGTCTCATTTGCCCAGTAATTTCACTAGCTACAGTGCCCTTCAAACCGGAACACACTACTGCTTGGCGGCAGAATAACTGGCAAAGCGGTGGTACCTACCTAGACGAACTTTGCAGTAAAGTCCTACCACCTAGTAGTACCACTAGATGGTATAGGTTCTTAACCCGCGATAAGTAACGTGCAATGTCCCCCCCCGTCCCCCCCCCCCAGGGGCCCGTTCGAGTGCCTGGAGCCGTCCCCGCTGGGCGCGGACGGCACGTGCCACCAGATCTTCTTCTCGTGCTGCCAGTACTCGGAGCACGCCCGCGCCGAGCACGCGCGCCGCCGCCGCGCGCCGCGCTGCCAGGTGTGCGAGCGGGTGCTGCCCGCCTCCAGGGACTCCTCCGCGCCTCACGTCTGCGAGGTACGCTGCCAGCGTCGCGTCAACGGTTGCCAACTGCAAGAAACTAAAAAACTCCAAAAAAAAAAGTGTTGCCTACTACAAGAAACTAATAAACTCCAACCAACCAGTAAAAAATGTGTTGCCAACTACAAGAAACTAAAAAACTCCAACTAACCAATAAAAAATGTTGCCAACTACAAGAAACTAAAAAACTCCAACTAACAAATAAAAAATGTTGCCAACTACAAGAAACTAATAAACTCCAAGCAACAAGTAAAAAATGTGTTGCCAACTACAAGAAACTAAAAAAACAACTGCTCACCAATAAAAAAAATGTTTCCAACTACAAGAAACTAAAAAACTCCCACCAACCAGTAAAAAGTGCTGCCAACTATAAGAAACCAAAAAACTCCCAACTAACCAATAAAAAATGGGATTTAAACCTGCTAGTTGATAACGTAACTCAATTGCAACAATTAGAAACACAAATTTGTATGGATTTGACAGTTCGAATACGCAGTTTAATAATAATAATATGTATATCTCACACAACGCCATCTACCCCCAAACTAAGCAAAGCTTGTACTATGGGAACTGTATAACTGATACAATACTTAGATACTTTTTGTTTGTAAATACATACATAGAATACAATATAACACCCAGACGCAGAACAAACATCGATGTTCATCACACAAATGTTTGTCCTGGGAACCAAACCCACAACCCACAGTTCAGAACGCAGGATTACTACCAACTGAGCTATCGGACCAGTCATCCGGCGAACGGTTAGCTCTTCTTGTCATTCCTTAACATACATTTATGTTTATTTCAGACATGTGGTGAAGGTTTCCAGACGCCTGAAGAACTGCAAGGTCACATGAACAAGTTGCATGTGAAGGAGAAACCTTACGAGTGTAGCATCTGTCACAAACGATTTACACAGCAGGTATGTCATAAACGACACAGTCGCAAAATATCAATAGTAATAATCTATTTTATAGTATTTTTGTAATTTATATTTATAGAAACATTTTAGTGTTATATCAATCCACCCTTATCCACACATTAATATTCAAAAATACATGGGTTAAATTAAATAATAAATAAAATAAATATCTGTTGACATCTCACACAGCGCCATCTAGCCCCAAACTAATCAAAGCTTGTACTATGGGAACCGGATAACTGATACAAAACTTTTTGTAAATACATACATAGAATACAATATAACACCCAGACACAGAACAAACATCGATGTTCACCACACAAATGTTTGTCCTGGGCACCGAACCCACAACCTACAGTTCAGAACGCAGGGTTACTACCAACTGAGCTAACGGGCCAGTCATTATGGAAAACAAAATAATCCACAAACACCGTTTTGGATTCCTTTGAATTGCTTACTTGACATTGGCAGAATTATTGCTAAAAAGCGATAGGAATAAGAAGAATCATAAGTCCCGGATCTGTTCCAACAGCAATGCTGCACCCAATAACTACCGACGTAACAGGAAGCACAGACTGTTTGTCGTTCCTAGATGCCGAACTGATCGCGCAAGGTCCCCTATACCGCGATCCCTTGCTGCACTTAATGCCCCCCTGGACCCCAACCCGGAATGTGATGTGTTTGCTGACGAATGGAAGGTGATTTTGCGGGACTGTTTGGAATATTGTGAGGCGAATGCATGATAGTGGAGTTTAAACGTATTAAATTATATGTTTTATTCCCGCGACTATGTATAATTAATTTTATTTTTGATTATTATTGACTATGCATATGTATATTTAAAAAAAACAATATGACAAATGTTTTTTTTTTTTGTACAATCTAATTTATTTTTGACTGTTTTGAATTGACATTTTTTATTTTTATCATCTATGATTTATTTCTTTCATTTTGATTTAATTGTAATTTATTCCAATCAAATTGTAATTGTGTTTATGTACTCTGGGCTCTTCGACGCAAGTCCTATGAAGATAGACTCCAAGTGCTGCGCCTCACTAGCCTCAAGGAAAGACGTCTGCGTGGTGACCTCATTGAGACATTTAAAATTATTACTGGCAGTTACAACCTTCCGGATATCCATGATATTTATTTGATGAGACAAGGCAGACCTACAAGAGGGCATTCACTTTTAATTAATCGCACAACAGCTAGGACCAACACTGCACATCACTTCCTCAGTAATAGAGTGGTTCACAACTGGAACAGGCTACCAGAAGAGGTCATTGCTGCCACCTCTGTGAATAACTTTAAAAACAGACTCGACAACTGGTTACGAACAAATAAACTATCTCTGTTACAAGGATGAACATTGAAAGTGAAACCAACATTGTGGATATAGACACATCAGCAGTCATGCTGCTCGTCTATTAAACTATAATAATAATAATAATAATAATTAGTGTGATTGGTGTAACCGTACTAATTAAATAAATAAATAAATAAACAGGGCGGAGTGCTCCAGCACATGCGGCGGCACACGGGGGACCGGCCGTTCCCCTGCACCTGGTGCGACAAGGCGTTCACGCAGAAGTCGGGCCTGGACCAGCACTTGAGGACCCACACCAAACATAAACCTTACAGGTACCAAACGTAAGCTCCATTATTCATTAACACTGCGTTACAGAAGTGGCCTCGACCAGTATTTTAGGACCCACACCAAACATAAACCTTACAGGTACCAAACATAAGCTCCATTATTCATTAACACTGCGTTACAGAAGTGGCCTCGACCAGCACTTGAGGACCCACACCAAACATAAACCTTACAGGTACCAAACATAAGCTCCATTATTCATTAGCACTGCGTTACAGAAGTGGGCTCGACCAGTATTTTAGGACCCACACCAAACATAAACCTTACAGGTACCAAACATAAGCTCCATTATTCATTAGCACTGCGTTACAGAAGTGGGCTCGACCAGCACTTGAGGACCCACACCAAACATAAACCTTACAGGTACCAAACATAAGCTCCATTATTCATTAGCACTGCGTTACAGAAGTGGGCTCGACCAGTATTTTAGGACCCACACCAAACATAAACCTTACAGGTACCAAACATAAGCTCCATTATTCATTAACACTGCGTTACAGAAGTGGCCTCGACCAGTATTTTAGGACCCACACCAAACATAACCTTACAGGTACCAAACATAAGCTCCATTATTCATTAACACTGCGTTACAGAAGTGGCCTCGACCAGCACTTGAGGACCCACACCAAACATAAACCTTACAGGTACCAAACATAAGCTCCATTATTCATTAACACTGCGTTACAGAAGTGGCCTCGACCAGTATTTTAGGACCCACACCAAACATAAACCTTACAGGTACCAAACATAAGCTCCATTATTCATTAGCACTGCGTTACAGAAGTGGGCTCGACCAGCACTTGAGGACCCACACCAAACATAAACCTTACAGGTACCAAACATAAGCTCCATTATTCATTAGCACTGCGTTACAGAAGTGGGCTCGACCAGTATTTTAGGACCCACACCAAACATAAACCTTACAGGTACCAAACATAAGCTCCATTATTCATTAACACTGCGTTGTAGTGATATATCAAATCACAGTTTTTGAAGTAAAACTTCTTTCGGTTTTTTTTGGCTAAATAGGGGCTTATGTAAATAAATGTATAAAATCTATGTAAATAATGTTTTCTTTTAACTGTAGGCTACACTACACTATTAGTGAAAATGTTATGTAAAAGGCCTTTTTTTATTTCCTTGCATTTTTTTTTAAGAAAAACACTATATATGTCTCAGCCGAAATGGCAATTGCCTATTTCGCTGCCTTTGCAATAATGCACTATTATTCCACTGGTCCGATAGCTCAGTTGGTAGTAACCCTGTCTTCGAGTTTTTTGGCGGGAAAACGAAAAAGATTGCGTCACCGCATTGTATTATTTTCCAAAACTTGTGTTATTTTCAGTGTTAGTGCATAAAATTGGTGGCATTTTATTCGTTAAGTGCTGGATTACAGGCGTGAGTGTGGGAAAGTGGTATAATGATGGTGAAACGTTTCTTTTCGTGTTGTTTCCAAAACTCCATAGAAGCTTCTGGTAAAGTTGCCACCACTTTACTAGGAGTATTACTTGACTAGAATAGACTATGACTTGACGACTTTGACTGTGACCTGACACATTTACGTGAAATATCATTAACTTGATAAATTATCAATTACTTGACACTGGCTAAATACACAAAAGTGTGGAGCCAAAAGACAAAAAAAACTTCTTTACGCACGCTTGACTTGGGGAGTAAGCTGGTGAATGCGTTAACGGAAGTTGAAGTTGGTTCAGATCTCTATTGTATGTTAATCTCATCTGATCCAACTTAATTTTTTTTTCTTTTATTCTAAAGTTAAAAATTTGTTAGTATCTCTGGTAAAATAAATAAATAAATATTTGTGGATATTTCACACAGCGCCATCTAGCCCCAAACTAAGCAAAGCTTGTACTATGGGAACCGGATAACTGATACAATACTTAGATACTTTTTTGTTTGTAAATACATACATAGAATACAATATAAACACCCAGACACAGAACAAACATCGATGTTCATCACACAAACATTTGTCCTGGGTGGGAATCGAACCCACAACTTATAGAAGGCAGGGTTACTACCAACTGAGTTATCGGGCAACAAAAATGACAATTTGCATTTGTCAAGATTAATTAACATTAAACAATGTTACACCGGCCGATCGATGGAGCTAAACTATAGCAGCCTTATTAATAAAATAGTGAGGTGAGAGAGGAGAGAGTGCATTGGAGTCGCATAACCTGATTCCGCCGTCACCGTTCCACCACCGGACAACCAGATGTACGAAAAAGCGCCACCGGTACATGGTTAATACCCCACATGTGCGAACAAAGAGATTTGGCTCCACATTTATCATGCGAACAGCCAAAAAGTGGAACGCTTTACCGGCGTCCGTATTTCCCGAAAACTACAACCTTGGAGTCTTCAAATCGAGATTGAACAGGTATCTTCTAGGCAAGCGTGTTGCATCCTAGACCGCATCGTCACCATCAGGTGCGATAGTGGTCAAACGCGAGCCTATCTAACAAAAAAAAACACGAACTAGCTTTAGACTAGTTACACCATCTTTTGTCTCTTTCGAACCATCTAAATATTCCAGTAGCAAAATGAGGACAAAAGCTGAAGTAACTAATCCGAGACTAATACCCGTTTATTAATAAGGCTGTAGAAGTTTTACTTCAGTCGTGTGGTGTAAAGCACTCTCGTTTCTATATTACAGATGTGTGGTGTGTTCAAAAACTTTCATCCAGTCGGTACATTTGAAACAGCACATGCGGACTCACACCAATGTATCGCCCTTCCAGTGCGGGATTTGTAATAAGAGGTAAGTTGCACTGTATGTATACATCATCTACCATATAGGTACATATACCTACCTACGAGTAAGGAATGGAATTATTATTAATAATAAATAAATAATAAATATGTGTGGACATTACACACAGCGCCATCTAGCCCCGAACTAAGCAAAGCTTGTGCTATGGGAACCGGATAACTGATACAATATTTAGATACTTTTTGTTTGTAAATACATTACATACAAAATTTGTTAGTATATCTGGTAAAATAAATAAATAAATATGTGTGGATATTTCACACAGCGCCATCTAGCCCCAAACTAAGCAAAGCTTGTATTATGGGAACCAGATAACTGATACAATACTTATACAATACAATACAATACAATAATACTTTATTGAATACCAATTAATACATAACAACGCACCTTAAAAAACTTACAAAAAATGGTAGAATAAAGGGCGGCTTTATCACATTAAACGATTTCTTCCAGGCTACCTTAGGATGGACAAGAATTAAGGGACTAAAATTGCGGCTAAAATAAAAATACTTATATACTTTTTGTTTGTAAATACATACATAGAATACAATATAACACCCGACACAGAACAAACATCGATGTTCATCACACAAATGTTTGTCCTGGGTGGGAATCGAACCCACAACCCACAGTTCAGAAGGCAGGGATACTACCAACTGAGCTAACGGGCCAGTCGATTAATTATTATTAATATTATTACATGCCTTCATACAATGTCATTCCTTAGTCTAACTAATCTATACAGTACTTAGTTCTCAATATTACATTGTATGAGCCCTGTGAGGGCGTTGCATTTTAGAGCATACTGGCCCGATAACTCAGTTGGTAGTAAGCCTGCCTTCTGAACTGTGGGTTGTGGGTTCGATTCCCAGCCAGGACAAACATTTGTGTGATGAACATAGGTGTCTGTTCTGTGTCTGGGTGTTATATTGTATATGTATGTATTTACAAACAAAAAAGTATCTAAATATTGTATCAGTTATCCGGTTCCCATAATACAAGCTTTGCTTAGTTTGGGGCTAGATGGCGCTGTGTGAAATGTCCACAAATATTTATTTATCTATACATTGCCTAACTCTCGTCACATTACGATAATATTCAGGTCGAAGGAAATTATGATTACTGTCACTTAAATTTTTAGGTTAATTTGATCATTATTAGTTTTAAATATTTACAGTATGTACATGATTTATGAGCCGCGACAGATACATGCATACATAGTTGGGAGAATGCCCTGCCAGCGTCTGTTTCCGGCGAAATATGACCCGGGCGTGTTCAAGAGAAGAGTGAATAGGTATTTACTTGGCTAGCATGCTACACCTTCGATCAGATCGACACTTACCATCAGGTGAGAGCGTGCTCAAATGCTAGACAAGTTTGAAGTAAAAAAAAAGGAATATATCTATACATTTAAAATTCAAAGTCCTGACTGACTTATATATCAACGCACAACCTAAACCGCTGGTCCTAGAGATTTGAAATTTGGAGGGTGCGTTCTTTGTAAAGTGTAGGTGTCCACTAAGAAAGGGTTTTTCGAAATTCCACCCCTAACAGGGTGAAATGGGTGGTTGAATCATCCATGAAAATATTACTTCTTCGTTTCCTATAGACCACTCGGGTGAAACCGCGGGCGGAAGCTTGTAAAAAATATACCTCAAAACGTAGTCAAACGTGAAAACCATAATTAAATATCTTAAAAAATTACAAAGAGTCGGGCATTTTAAAGGTGGTAGGACTTTTTTTTATATCATCCACCATATTATACATATACCTACCTATATGGTTCATAAATATTGTAAAGCTACCACAGCAGCGGTCATTATATTTAAAATAGGCTTCTTGACTGCTATATTTTTGTCTTGACAGCCTCTGTGGTGTGGTGGTTAAGCAGATCGGCTCTTAACCCGGAGACGGCGGGTTCGATTCCCGCAGGACATGTATTTGCATACAAAAAAACTCAAATACTTGTTCTAAGTCTGGGTGTTGTGGGAGCATGGTCCTCGTAGTTCCTGGGTCCCTAGACACAGGGAATCCTAGTTAGAGTCCAGGATCTATGTATGTGATCGTTGGGCGTTATTATTATCATCATCATCATTATTATTATTTTTATTTACCACAGATTCAAACAAAGCAGCCACCTAAACTTCCATCTAAAGAATCACAATCCAAAGATTTCGCGAGAACAAATTCAGAAGTGGCAAGATGGTCTGACTACCAGACAAAGGGCCGAAAGAGAAACGGGGGAAAACCAACAAACGGAGGAAGAAACTCAAGAGGAGCAAGAAGAAACGCACGAAGAACAAGAAGAAACGTATAAAGAACAAGAAGAAACTTATGAAGAGCAAGAAGAAATGCAGGAGGAAGAAGAGGTATGTTGAATTATCCTGATTTTAATATTTATCATTTTTACTACAAGGTGAAAGAAGAGGTATATAGAATTACGTAAAATTTTAGTATTTATGATTTTTACAACAAGGAGGAAGAAGAAGAGGTATGTAGAAGCAATCTAAATCTACTATATAAAAATAAGTCGGGTTTTCCTTCCTGACGCTATAACTCCAGAACGCACGAACCGATTTCCACGGTTTTGCATTCGTTGCAAAGGTCTCGGGCTCCGTGAGGTTTATAGCGAAGAAAATTCAGGAAAAATTCAGGACAAACCAACATTTTAAGTAGATGGCGCCGGTGCGTGATACATTGTTTTTCGTATATTATAAAATGTTTAATAAATAAACGTCCACCCGAGCGAACCCGGGACGGGCCGCTACTGTGGGTTTAAAATGAAGGTTGTCTGAGAACACGAATAAAATGATTTCACTTGAAATTCAATATGGCCGATCACTCAAGATGGTGGAAAGTATTTGCTGAGAAAAACATGAATCTTCTCTATCTATGAAATATTGGTTATTTAAATTCTTCAATAGCCATTGTAACTTTTCACTCGCAAGAAGTGAAAAGTTACAATGGCTAGAAAGAAAGAGTTATGTTTCGTAGTAGGGGCGAGAGAGATGGAGCTAAAGAAGTTTTACTTCAGTCGTGTGGTCTAAAATACACTCGTTTTTTATATACCTTTTTTTTGCTTTGTATTGCTTTATATTGTCTTCCATCTTATGATATCCAAATAATCAGATACAAACAGAACAACTAAAGAAATAATAGGTGGTAGGACTTTTCTGCAAACTTCGTGTAGGTAGGTACCACGGTTACCAGTTATTCTGCCGCCAAGCAGTAGTGCGCAAGCATACTGTGTTCCAGCTTGAAAGGCATTCTATCTAATGAAATTACTGGGCAAATGAGACTTTATAACCTGATCTCACAGTCTAGTATGACAGCCTCTGTGGCGTAGTGGTTGAGCAGGTTGGCTCATAACCCGAAGGCGGTGGGTTCGATTCCCGCAGCAGAACAAGTATTTGTGCACAGAAAAAAAAGCGCAAATATTTGTTCTGAGTGTTGTGGGACCATGGTCCTTGTAGTTTCTGGGTCCCTAGACACAGGGAATCCTAGTTATGGACCAGGATCTATGTATGTGATCGTTGGGCGTTATTAATATTATTATATTATTTTATTCAACAGGTGGATGAAAGACAATATGAGATAGAAATCCAAGATATGAGTGATGTGGAGCAAGTCATAGCCGAGCCCAGCATATTGGAAGATGGTGACACGTACATCATCGGTGGAACGTACGAAGAGATGCAGCAGCATTTCGAGAGCTGAAACCATAAATAAATGAGTGTGGACATTTCACACAACGCCATCTAGCCCCGAGCTAAGCAAAGATTGTACTATTGGAACCAGATAACTGATACAATACTTAGATACTTTTTGTTTGTCAATACATACATAGAATACAATATAACACCCAGACACAGAACAAACGTTGATGTTCATCACACAATTGAAGGGTTGAGAATAAAAAGGGTTTAACTGACAAATTGATAGTTTCGATAAAATTGACTTTAAACTTCAACAGCTTCATTTTAACGTAGAGTGCTTATTAAGTAATAGGAAAAGTTTATGTAAGTTTCAGTTGCTTGAAAATGTATTAATTCTATTTTAAAATACTAAATATAGTACTAATTCATACAATTACTGTAAAAATATGATATAATAATATAAATATAATAATGTTTTTATGCTAAGCGAACTGTATTCCTGTGACAGATAAACCGTGTTTAGACTCAATATCTCAGACTTAAGCCTCATTTCGTTATTTTGAGAATGTATTATTGTAGATAATTTCACGCTGAATCCAACGATACCCATAAGTTATTTTGTGAAAAAAAACATTTAAACCCTTTTTATTCTCACCCCTGCAATTAATGTTTGTCCTGGGTGGAAATCAAAACCATAAGCTACAGTTCAGAAGGCAGCGCTACTATATATCTCAACTGAGCTATCAGCTAGTCCATGAAATCACTGAACGAAGTGAAATTTTGTGTGAAACGTGAAATAAAATGTTTAACATATGGAACTCTAAAAAAAACGTTACAACTAATAAAAAGTGTTAAAGTGTTTTAATAGTGCCTGTAATGTTTCTGTTGAATAAATTTTACTTGTGGAACAGTCATCTAAGCTAATATTATAAAGAGGAAAGATTTATTTGCACTGAGTAAGGTCTGAAACTACCGGGACGGATTTGAAAAATTCTTACACCGTTAGAATCCTACATTATCTCTGATGAACATAGGTCATAGAATAATATACAGAGGAAAGATTTGATTGTTTGTTTGCATTGAATAAGGTCTGAAACTACCGGATCGATTTGAAAAATTCTTTCACCGTTAGAATTCTATATTATTTCTGATGAACATAGGTGATAGAATAATATACAGAGGAAAGATTTGATTGTTTGTTTGCATTGAATAAACTCTGAAAATACTGGACCAATTTGAAAAATTCTTTCACCGTTAGAATTCTATATTGTTTCTGATGAACATAGGTGATAGAATAATATACAGAGGAAAGATTTGATTGTTTGTTTGCATTGAATAAACTCTGAAAATACTGGACCGATTTGAAAAATTCTTTCACCGTTAGAATTCTATATTGTTTCTGATGAACATAGGTGATAGAATAATATACAGAGGAAAGATTTGATTGTTTGTTTGCATTGAATAAGAACTGAAACTACTGGATCGATTTGAAAAATTCTTTCACCGTTACAATTCTATATTGTTTCTGATGAACATAGGTGATAGAATAATAATATACAGAGGAAAGATTTGATTGTTTGTTTGCATTGAATAAGAACTGAAACTACTGGATCGATTTGAAAAATTCTTTCACCGTTACAATTCTATATTGTTTCTGATGAACATAGGTGATAGAATAATAATATACAGAGGAAAGATTTGATTGTTTGTTTGCATTGAATAAGAACTGAAACTACTGGATCGATTTGAAAAATTCTTTCACCGTTAGAATTCTATATTGTTTCTGATGAACATAGGTGATAGAATAATATACAGAGGAAAGATTTGATTGTTTGTTTGCATTGAATAAACTCTGAAAATACTGGACCGATTTGAAAAATTCTTTCACCGTTAGAATTCTATATTGTTTCTGATGAACATAGGTGATAGAATAATATACAGAGGAAAGATTTGATTGTTTGTTTGCATTGAATAAGAACTGAAACTACTGGATCGATTTGAAAAATTCTTTCACCGTTACAATTCTATATTGTTTCTGATGAACATAGGTGATAGAATAATAATATACAGAGGAAAGATTTGATTGTTTGTTTGCATTGAATAAGAACTGAAACTACTGGATCGATTTGAAAAATTCTTTCACCGTTACAATTCTATATTGTTTCTGATGAACATAGGTGATAGAATAATAATATACAGAGGAAAGATTTGATTGTTTGTTTGCATTGAATAAGAACTGAAACTACTGGATCGATTTGAAAAATTCTTTCACCGTTACAATTCTATATTGTTTCTGATGAACATAGGTGATAGAATAATAATATACAGAGGAAAGATTTGATTGTTTGTTTGCATTGAATAAGAACTGAAACTACTGGATCGATTTGAAAAATTCTTTCACCATTAGAATTTTATATTGTTTCTGATGAACATAGGTGATAGAATAATAATATACAGAGGAAAGATTTGATTGTTTGTTTGCATTGAATAAGAACTGAAACTACTGGATCGATTTGAAAAATTCTTTCACCGTTAGAATTCTATATTGTTTCTGATGAACATAGGCGATAGAATAATAATATAAAGAGGAAGGATTTGATTGATTGTTTGCATTGAATAAGAACTGAAACTACTGGATAGATTTTAAAAATTCTTACACCGTTATCCTTGATGAAAATAATGAATGCTGCATGGCTGTGGTATAGATACTGTGTTTTCTCTCGTTCGATATCATTTTATTAAGGTTTTGAAACACGAAGAAAGATATATTGTATATAAAAATATATATAATATATATTAGTATATGAAATGGAGGATGCAAAATTTAAAGCAAGTTATTCTGTCAAACTGTCAAGGCTACTAAATATATTAAACGTTAAGATTAGAGGCGTTTTCCATTGAAAGTGTTCCAATAGGTGGTCTTATCGCTGATAGTGAACTCTACAAGACGTTTTTGGATTAAAAAAATGGAATGTAGAAGACAGATTGTAAAATGTAATCAGTTGTTTTGCAAAACTGGCAAGGTTGCTAAAAACTTCAGAATTGAGAAGCGTTTATCCATAAACTACTTAGTAATAGATATAATTAATTAATCTAAGTGGCACTGTAGCTGATATGTTCTAACGCTTAACATCACACGAACGACGAGGTCGCCACGTAATCTAAAATAAATCGTAAGAAAATAGAAAGCAAATGGCTCAAACAATGTGTCAGATTAATCCTATTATTATAAGTTCTTTAAGATTTTAAATTATAAGATATTAGGTATTAACGGAAATATGTAGTGTTCAAATGGGTGATCTTATCGCTGATAGTGATAACTTTGGGTAGAATCGGAAGAAATTAAAATGAACTATTGAAATATACTTTTTTTTTTACTTAAAACTTGTCTAGCATTTGCCCACGCTCTCACCTGATGGGAAGTGACGATGCGATCGAAGGTGTTGCATGCTAGTCAAGTAAACTATAATACTGCGTGTTTATTTTATATACATGATGATGATAAAAAAAAGCACACTATTTACTTTTCTTTAATGGTACCATAGATACATAGGCAGCCTCTGGTGTCGTGGTTGAGCAGGTAGGTTCGTAGCCCGGAGGCGGCGGGTTCGATTCCACACACTTTGATTTCACACAACTTTTTGCTATACTCTGCTGATGTATGTCTGTATAGTATTTTAGTATAAGTCCGTTTTATATTTTTAGTTTTTAGTGCAATAAAATATATTATGACTGCTAATAACGATGTATTTCTTTTAGAAACGAATCATTCTATAATCCTTTATATCCTCACTTTTATATATCTAAATATATATAACAAAGGTGACTGACTGACATAGTGATATATCAACGCACAGCCCAAACCACTGGACGGATCGGGCTGAAATTTGGCATGCAGGTAGATGTTAAGACGTAGGCATCCGCTAAGAAAGGATTTTTCGAAATTCCACCCTTAAGAGGGTGAAATAGGTGGTTGAATTATTTTCCCATTAGCCATGCCGCGGACGAAGCTGCGGGCAGAAGCTCGTTAGTACATAAAATAGTATAGAAAAACAAATTGGACAGAGGTGGTTATGCATTTCAATCACGCTATACAGAGCTATGTTAGACATATAGATTTCGGTATACTGAGGTATGTTACACATATAGATTTCGGTATAGGTACTGAGGTATGTTAGACATTCAGATTTCGGTATACTGAGGTATGTTAGACATTTAGATCTTGGTATACTGAGGGATGTTAGATATTTAGATCTCGTTATAGTGATGTATGTTGGACATTTATATCTCGGTATACTGAGGTATGTTAGGTCCGTATTACAGAACGATGCTCAGTCATCGATCGGTGCGCAAGCAGAGATTTCATTCATAAAGTGATCAATTTGTGAATGAGATCTCTGCTTGAGCACCGATCGATGACTGAGCATCGTTCTGTAATACGGACCATAGACATTTAGATTTCGGTATACAATGCACTAGCATTAGAAATCGGTGAGCACCGTAGACTTTAGAACTTATGCTGAGACTTGAGAGTAATGTAGAGAATATTCTAAGGTCTGTGGCGAGCACATCTGAATCGATGCTGGCAACAAATAAATAAACATCCCAGGCTTAGAATTATAATTAGTAAATGAAAAACGATACAGAATTACAAAAATTACTATTTAAAATCGGGCAAAATTGAAGGCAATATCCGCAAGGACAAGACAGACATGTTCAAGGACACTTTACATAGGCAAGTTTTTTAGTACACAGACCTCGGCTTGGCGTAGGCCCTCTCGCCCTCTCATTCTCCCGTAAGGAAATATTGCTACAGCATGAGTGGGAAAGAACAATCAACAGTTAGATAAACTCAAAAAATCGTAAGTGTTCGTCGCTCAAGGAACTTTTTCTCGCTACAAGTATTTTTCTTCGACACACATCTTTTGCGATAAGCATCTCGGGAATTTGTAGTTGTCAAACTCATCGCTAGATATTGTCGCGATAAGCAGTTAGTCGTTTCGCGGTTGTCGAATTCTCGTCTCCAAATATTGTCGCGTATTTGGTAGTTTCGCGGTTGTCGAAATCTCTTCGCCAGATATTGTCACGATATGCATTTGATCGTCTCGCGGCTGTCAAATTCTCGTTGCCACATGCTACCGGGATAAGCATTTGGTCATTTTGTGATTGTCGAATTCTCGTCGCCAGATATTCTCGTCGCGACGCGTTACATTTCTCGTCGTCGGACCTTTTTCGTCGCGACGAGCTACATTTCTCGTCGTAAGATCTTTTCGTTGTAGCGCTGTCTTCACTCTCGTTACATACACCACAAACTAGAACATACACTTCCTGTATGACTGCGGAGAGAGTATGGGCCCGCGCGGTGGGCGTGGCTTTATATCTAAGTGGGTGCTCGCCGATACGGTCAGACTGCGTAAATTCCGCTTCTCCAATGGACGGAACACAAATATGGGACTGTTATCGGATGTCTCACCTGAAAACATTGGAAAGTGTAATAAAAAATCATTCATTGAAGAGAAATAAACGGACCATTAATGTACAGGAGAAATTTCATTCTTAATTGACTGGCCCGATAGCTCAGTTGGGTTGTCGGTTCGATTCCCACCCTGGACAAACATTTGTGTGATGAACATGTGTTTGTTCTGTGTCTAGGTGTTATATTGTATTCTATGTCAAAGTCAAAGTCAAAATATTTATTGCAAATAAATGCTTTTACGGTTTTGGCGGGAACGCGAAAAAGATTGCGTCAACGCATTGTATTATTTTCCAAAACTTGTGTTATTTTCAGTGTTAGTGCATAAAATTGGTGGCATTCTATTCGTTAAGTGCTGGATTACAGGCGTGAGTGTGGGAAAATGGTATAATGATGGTGAAACGTTTCTTTTCGTGTTGTTTCCAAAACTCCATAGAAGATTCGAGTAAAGTTGCCACCACTTTACTAGGAGTATGACTTTGACTAGACTGACTTGACTATGACTTGACTTGATGACTTCGACTGTGACTGGACATAATTATCATTAACTTGATAAATTATCAATTACTTGACACTGGCTAAATACATGAATGTGTGGAGCCAAAACAAAGAAAAAAAAAATGCTTTTACAAGTCAAAATTATATTAGGTACTTAAAATTAAGTTATTTCACTAAGCATAATAAAATTACAAAATGCTTATTGCTGCTATATGTATGTATTTATAAACAAAAAGTATCCAAGTATTGTATCAGTTATCCGGTTCCCATAGTACAAGCTTCGCTTAGTTTAGAGCTAGATGGCGCTGTGTGAGGTGTCCACATATATGATTATTAGTATTAAATTGAGAATTTCTATGCCGCCCATTGTTGCACTAGTATGTAAGATTTAATCATTCCTGTATTGTATGAATTTCGTTGGCGAGACAATAAATAGTTATCTATCTATCTATAAACTGCGTATCGAAATTGCGAAATCGGAACTCATTTTGTATTCCTTTCTGCTACATTATCGCTGTTCACACCTCTATCCAACATGTTAGACAAATGAAACTCCTACCTTTCTCCCTCGGGTTTTGGATGAGTTTCTGAATTGTAGCCGTTTTCCCAATGGCCGACTGATCCATTTTCTTTTTACCCTCGTTATTGGTGTTTCTGGTTCTCTTCAGCGTTATTTGCTCCTGTCTGATATCTGTTACTTGAGATGTTCTAACGGATGGCTCTGTATTGAAGGTGCGGGATCGACCCCTAGTGTAGAAAATGAAGGCAGAAGTTAAGACATATCATTTTATCATGTATACCTACTGTGGTAGTTTACTTTTTTGTAATAAGGAATGAAATAACGTGCTAGTCGTTCGCCTGATGTTAAGCGACACGGCTGCTCATATCAGTTGCAGTGTCACTTGGAACTCGGATGTCGCAGACACAGATCCTATAAAAAACTTTTTTTTATAGGATCTGTGGTCTCAGGTTGATGTGCGCAGTGCAGTGTCACGTGAAGTCTATACTTATTTTTTTTTATGTTTTGGCTCCACACCTCCGTGTATTTAGCCAGTGTCAAGTAATTAAGTCTATACTTTAGAGTACCGAGTGACACTGTTATGGGCAGCCGTGTTGTTTAACATCAGGTGAATAGCTCGTCACATCATTCATTATCATTAAAAACACATGATAGATTACGTATTGAAATGTAATATCAACAGATACTTAGGTTACGTACCGGCTAATGTATATATTTTTTGGAAATAGTCCGTATTTCAGATGTGGCACGGTCGGATCCAGTCCATTGTATAGTTGTGGAGATATATCCTTCTTCCGTGGAAACACTTGCTCTTTACTAAATAAATAAGGAAATAGGGTAAGCCTTTTTATAATAAGAGCCAGAATCATCTCTTTTCAAAAAAAAAGTTTCTTGTAGCTTCTTTACAGGTGTAATCGAAGCTCTGGATCGGGGTTTTCTATTCTGGATTGTACCGGATTGCTTGCACCAGTACCTAGTAGGAAAGAACTTATTTTTTCGACCTTACACATTGATTTGGGCTTGCTATATAATATTTGACAAAAAGCACTAAAATTTTATATGATGAGTAGTACAATAACTTAATTTTAAATACCTACTCTCATTTCCACTTGTGCTAAAAATAACCTATTGGCAATAAAACTTTTTGACGTCTATTGTTACAGCAGTCATTTCGCGATTGTCAATCAAATTTTCGTCGCTAGATAATTATCGTCGTAACACTGTTGTTCTATTTCTCGTCGTCGAATTTTATCGTCGCTGGCGCTATCTTCATTCTTGCGGTTGCATGAACTTCCCGAATGAATCTGTCTGCACAGAAGTGTGTGCAGAGTATATATAGTAGCAAAGTGCTTAGCTTAAATAATAGTGTTATTCAGCAGGTGATTTATATATGAACAAAAACAATTTAAAATTATATACAAGGTGGCATTTAATTCACTCTTTTCCTTGAATGTATGTACTCCGACCATACTATAGAATATTAGTACAAGGTCCAATTTAATAAAAAAAAATTGTTTTAGTGCCTCTTAAAATAAATGCATAACAGCCAAAATGTCTATGTAACGGTACACACAGCGCGGGCACCGGCTGAGTGCTTTGTAAATGTTTCGTAGGCGACAAAACACCTGCTTTGTTCAATGTCACAAGGCTTTTCTTTAGAATTTAAATTTGATAATACCTTCATTTAAGTTTTATTTCATCAGTTCTTTTTTTATATAGTTATATGGGAGCATTCTATAGCATGGACTGAATACATACATTAAAGGAAAATAACGAATTGAATTCCACATTGTATAAGTAGATGAAAACAATATAATAGATACAAGGAAACATAATTAAGTACATAATTATAATGTAAGCTAGCTTTATAAGGTTGTTGTCTGAAATAAATAATTTATTATTATTATGATTATTGGATCTTACTTTTTAGTTTGGTCCAAACTTTTATCAGCTGAATTTACCTTCCTCCTATGTGAAGGATGGCCCACTCCAGACCATGATTGAGAATACGGCGCTGGGTTGTGGGTTAGGCTGGAACATTGATTTATCGATTTTTGAGGTAAACCTTTACGCACATTTGACTTGGGGAGTAAGCTGGTGAATGCGAGGCGGACACTTTGAAATTGGTAACACGTAGATCTCTATTATCAACATAACAAAGTTAAAAATTTGTATTATTATGTTGGTATGTCCGGTAAAATGACAATTTACATGGCGACATTAACATTAAACAAAGCCAAAACAAAGTCATACCGACCGATAGATGGAGTTAAACTAAAGAAGTTTTACTTCAGACGTGTGGTCTATAAGCACACTCGGTTTTTTTATGCCCATAAATGGATCAAAACTCATGAGTAACTGGGGCCTTCTTCAATGGCTGGGATAATGATTCAAATAATAATAAATATAATCTTTATACTTGGTTTCCTCCTTTAACAGTTTCTGTGGTGCTTAAGCAGAGATTTCATTCATAAAGTGACCAATTGGTGAATGAAATCTCTGCTTGAGTACTGATCGATGACTGAGCATTGTTCTGTAATACGGACCTTAGTTCGGGAACGGATTCTACTCCCTGTGACGCAGTCTCCAGCGGACTTGCATTGCAGGACCCTTTTAAACTTTATGTAGGTTTTTGGTTTTATTGTCTAGGATTAATAGGGATCTGAGCATATTATAAAATATCTTTACTACTCTTTGTTTGTAATATATGTTTTATATAAATAAATATGACTCGATTTTACACCTATTAGTATAGATAGAAAACTGCGTGGATTCAAAATCCCGCTCGAATTACTTAATTGCAAACGGAAAATGAGTGAATCTATGTAAATAATAGGTATTCCGTGTGTGAGATGACTGACCCACTCAAAGATGAAAAATTCAAGACTCACGTTGTTTTATGTTCTTTCCTAAAGTAGTCCATTTTGATGTTATGGGTTTTATATTTTTATTTTAAAAATCCATTTTACTAGAATTTTGACATTCAATAATTATGCCACATTTGACTTTCAACTCAACTTAAACTTTTCTTACCTCTCTTATTTGGCTACTTTTTACGCCCTAACAGTGTAGAGTTAGCAAGAAGGTTAGATCCATCCATCCATAATTTTTTATTAATGTGGTGCCAATAATTTCCAAATGCATGGCTTTCTGCGTGCACTGGAATGCAAAGTACTCACTTGGCCTTCATACTTCATGCGACAAGTGCACGCCATCTAGCGCCTTAGCAAAGTATGATTTAATGCTACCAGTAATAAAAGTTTTCCCACATGGTATTTACACTATGGATAATTCAAAATCCATCGCTGTCATTATTCATTATACTAGCAAGAATAGCATATTAGGTGATTTTATAATTGTTAGTTTTGTATAGATCATAAAATATGTAATAAGAAATGAGCCGACCGTGGACTTCTGACCTGAACCGCACATGGGACATCGCAGTTCACTGCTTACTGAAACGAATGTCCGGCCACTTTTTCAGCTAACAATTACATTTATTCAAACCATTAAATCATCCCAACATTTGTGCTAATTTTAGAACTTTTATTGGTTAACGAATTCTTATTTTTCGGTTCTTTTGTGGAAATGTTAATTCTATCCTGGCATCGTCCACTTGTCATAGATAAGCCGCAGGAGGGGGGAGAGTGTTTTTTGCACCAATTTCCTTGAATTTTGTTTTGTTTTTTATTCTTTTGCCGTGCTCTATCTCGCTCTCACGATTGCGTATCGCTCAGCCGGCATTTCCAATTAATATAAAGTTGTTTAATTGACTAACAAAGAGCAAGAATGTGAAAAGAAGTACATAGTGAAAACCTTATTTAGACGAGTGCATTCACGATAAATACCATTTCGGCAGAGGTAATCAACTAAAGGTCATTGTTGTTGATACAGCTAAAATTAAATTGCGCATGTGTGCTTGCGTCCACTTTCGGTGGTGTGAGTAGGTAGACGTCAAAATTCTCAGAATTCGCTTACGGGAAGTTACGGACGGGGCATCGCTCGATACAGGTATAAAAATTGTGAAGATTCGGCCACGACAACGACAAGAATAGTTAACGATAAACAAATGACGACCTAATCACCTGGCTAGTGAAAATTAAGTTCTTACTTACAATTTTCTCACATCGCTTAAATAAATAAATCGCGCAGTTATCGGTTCTTATAAATTATGCTAAAATGACGTGCCTGTGAAGTGAATAGGTAAGCTAATAGTTCTCACTATCTTATAATTATGCAACGAATGCGTTCAGTATCATGTGCAAGTATTAATTCGCTGCAATCCTCTATCCAGACGTTTCCTTTGCATATTATAGCACCTGTAGGATTGTGAGTCATTTCTCGTGGATTAATTAGGCGTGTTTTTTTTATATTCAGCCAGTATTAAAACTTATTGGTGAGTTTAAAAAGATCCGTGCTCTTGTATAATAACCTCCTTTTATTATCACATTGCTTATTAGCCACTTGGACATCAATCTCTTTGATAAAGTTATTCGTTTGTATTTTATGTTTGTATTGATCCAAGTTTTTCCTGGAGTGATTCAATGTTAACCAAACAATGCTTTAAAAGTAAATAAACAAAAGTGAAAGGTGCTTTCTACAAAAACTGCTATTTTATGACAGGTAATTTTTTCATAACCATGAAGTTTTACTTTGTGGAGTCCACACTCCAAATTCTATTTAATCCAGATCCTACTATTTTACTTGCTGAGGATGTCCTCTTTTTACTTTTCTCAAAAATATTGAATTATAAGAAGACTTTGGTGAAATGCTGATTTTTAACTCTAAAGCCACTGGTGTTTGTTGGTCTACCTGTATGTACTTATAAATATTATTATATAAATAGTATTTCTTGAACCATAAGTAGTATGTAACTACCAAGTCGAAAGTTTCACACAATGTAATTTTTACAATGTTACGTGACATTCGGATTACCTAATAAATAATTAAAAAGAGGAAAAATACCGCTTATTCACCTGGGTGCAGTAAATTTTACATAATAATTTTTCCACCTTTACCATCTTAGTATTTCTGGTCTCTTGGCACGTCAGAAACAACTAGTAAAGTAGTTTAGTTATTTCTGTTACGGTTGCTGCGTTTTTAGTAGTGTTCTATGGAACTCGCAAAAGATCCTGTGACCCAACTATTTTTAAAGTTGGACAACTACTGAAGGCTCATCGTTCAACTAGTTAGACCAATGCCCTGAAATGGCACAACGATTTTTGCAATTATTTAAAAAAACTGGTTAAGCCCCAAAAACATTGAACGAAACACTCCAAGCACACACCAAAACAATGCAGATCTAGTGTTCAAATAAATAATAGAACCGTTTGTTGTTGAGATCCTGGGTGGGAATCGGGAACTCATACGGGTTTCCAAAGTTTATTTGAGTGCCTGGTCGCTGTAACATGTGACTAAAATGTTGGCATTTATTTAACACAGTGAATCGGCATTGTAATTCAGTGTGCAATGCTGCCAGCATATTGGGTATGCTATTACTGGTAGTGGGCTGGAGCATTTGTACAGTCTAAATAATAATAATAATAACGCCCAACTATCACATACATAGATCCTGGCCCTAACTAGGATTTCCTGTGTCTAGGGACCCGGGAACTACGAGGAGCATGGTCACACAACAACCAGACACAGAACTAGTATTTTCGCTTTTCTTTTCTGTGCACAAATACTTGTCCTGTCGCGGGAAACGAACCCGTCGCCTCCGGGTTATGAGTTGACCTGCTCAACCACCACACAACAGAGGCTTTCTTAGGGCCATCATTGCTAGTATATAGTCCAAATGCTTTTTTTGCAGTAGGTAGGGTAACTACTGGTATTTAGTAGTAGTTAGTTAAAAGAATAAACGTACTTTGCATGCTGAAATAAAATTATGAACTCATATGTGAGGCCCATTTAAATATGCCACATGGACATTACTGTAGGTAATTATTTCCTAGAAATTGTTATGTGAGTTAAAGCTTAGTTATAATTGTAAATATAATACATCTTTTGTATTGTGAACCGCGGTATAGGTGTTTAAAGTTATTTTTTATGTTCATTCACCTGATGTTAAGCGCCACGGCCGCCCATAACAGAACAGTGTCACTCGGAACTCTAAAATTATTTTTACTTCAAACCTGTCTAGTATTTGACCACGCTCTCACCTGATGGGAAGTAAAGTAAATATAAAGTTTCACATGACACTGCACTGCGCACATCATCCTGAGATATCAGCACAGTCTGGTAATAAGATTACTCGACTGTGAGATCAGATCATAAAGTCTCATTTGCCCAGTAATTTCACTAGCTACAGTGCCCTTGAAACCGGAACACAGTAGTGCTTGCACACTACTGCTTGGCGGCAGAATAACTGGCAAAGCGGTGGTACCTAACTAGATGAACTTTGCAGAAAAGTTGTACCACTTAGGTTACTAAAAGTGTATTTAATGCACCTAGGTCAGAGGTCGGAAAACTGCAGCCCCACACCACATGCCACATGCCACATGTGGCATGTGGTGTGCTCTTAGGTTGTGAAGCTACCACTCTTTTGTTCCATATACAATTTTTTTTTTATAAAAACACATTTATGCAATTACTATTTATTGTTGGCAAGTCATTTGTGGATCTTTAAAAACTTTGAGTTTATGTAAATTGTAATTTTTGACTCTACCTAGCAACCTCAACCTTATGAGGTTGCCGACCCCTGACCTAGGTGAATAAAGGCGCGATGCCATTATGCAAGGCTTGTATGACTATGACGTCACAATTGCATTCAAGTTGCTTGCATTGGAAACAAAGAAGTTTAACAAGTAGGACGTCATGGGCGGTCGACGTGCTTCTGTAGCCCATGCTGCTTGACGAGTTTGTGAAACAATATCTATACATATAAAATTCAGATTCCTGACTGACTGACTTATATATCAACGCACAGCCTAAACCGCTGGTCCTAGAGACTTGAAATTTGGAGGGTGTGTTCTTTGTAAAGTGTTAACCCCTAAGAGGTTGAAATGGGTGGTTGAATTATCTATGAAAAAATTTGTTCTTCGTTTCTATAGGACACGCGGGCGAAGCATCAAATTATCTTGTACATGCAAGTTGCAGCTTATATACAGGTTTTGTACAAGTTGCAAATTGCATGCAATTTGTTTGTACAAGTTGCATGCAATTTGCAACTTGTATACAAGTATTTTGCGTAATGGAATCGCACCATAAGCTCAGTTGAATCAAGTTTACAAATCAGATATCATTATTAGAAAAGATATTGTATTTTCACTTGCTAGTGAATATGATTCTTTACTCCGAACGGCCAAGGAATGGAATGCTCTCCCAAAAACAGTGTTTCCTTCAGGATATAACCTAGGTCTTTTTAAGTCAAGAGTGAATAGGCATCTCATGGGCAAGCGTGCTCCACCTTAGACAACTTCGTCGCTTACCATCAGGTGAGTTGTTGTCAAACGCATGCCCATTATATCATAAAAAAAAAAAAAAAAAAAAAAAAAAAAAAAAATGATTCTTTAAGTGAAAATAAATACTTTTTGGTTTGGCTCCTTTGTGTATTTAGCCAGTGTCCAGTAATTGATAATATATCAAGTTAAAAGGTATTAAATATTATGTGTCAAGTCACAGTCCAAGTCATCAAGTCAAGTCATAGTCTAGTCTAGTCAAGTCATGCTCCTAGTAAAGTGGTGGCAACTTTACCAGAAGCTTCTATGGAGTTTTGGAAATAACACGAAAAGTAACGTTTCACCATCATTATACCATTTTCCCACACTCACGCCTGTAATCCAGCACTTAACGAATAAAATGCCACAAATTTTATGCACTAACACTGAAAATAACACAAGTTTTAGAAAATTAGACAATGCTGCGACGCGATCTTTTCGCATTCCCGCCAAAACTCCCGAATTAAGTTTAATAATCAGATCTTTTTTTAAATGTGGTATGTTTTTTTTTTTCAGTTGAGAAGCAGCCATTTACAGTACAACCTTTTTGTATACAATTGGTTTTTGATAAAGTAAGTATCTTATTAATTTTAACCGAATTAAGTTTCCCCGCTCTTAACGATAGTACTAAAGACTTAATTTCCAAGCAAAATACAAAATAAAATAATTATATAAGCCGACCTGCTCAACCACCACGCCACGGCTGTCGATAATGATACAATAAAAAAACGAGTGTGCTTTAGACCACACAACTGCAAAACTTAAGCAGCCTTATTAATAAACACGAAATAACTTTGCATTAGTTACACCATCTTTTGTCTCTTTCGATCCAGTTAAATAAACCAGTAGCAAAAAAAGGACAAAAGCTGAAGTAACTAACCCGAGACTAATACCCGTTTATTAATAAGGCTGAAGAAGTTTTACTGCAGTTGTGTGCTTCTTGCTTCTCTAAAATCTATGCTTCTATACGTTTAGTATAATAACTTGATTTTAAGTACCTAATATAATTTTGATTTGTAAAAGTGCTAAAAATAGCCTATTTGCAATAAATCTCTTGACTTTAGCTCCATCTATCGGCCGGTATAACTTGTTTTCGCTTTGTTTAATGTTAATGTCGCCATCTTGACAATTGTAAATTACATTTTACCGGACATACCAACATAATAATACAAATTTTAAGTAATTTTTAACTTTGTTATGTTGAGATCTACGTGCACTAGTACAACCCGCTCTCCTCTCTCTTCTCTCCTCTCTCCTCTCCTCTCCTCATACCCTACTTCCCTACAGTAATATACGAAACGTAACTATATCTTCATTAATTCATAGCATTCACCAGCTTCTTCCCCAATTTCAACTTCAGTTTGCCTTTACTCCCCAAGTCAAGCGTGTGTAAAGATGTTTTACTTCAAAAATTTAGTATTGAATGTCGCGATTGTTTCAGGAAGCAAGATGTCGCTCTGGGCCAGAGCTCAGCAGCTTCCTCCGGAGAGCTTGCAAAAGGTAAACAAACAAAAGATAAAGATATATATTTTTTTTTTGGGAAGACCAACATCTTTTTCTTACATCGTAGAATCATGTTATACATTTGGAAGCCAATTAAAGGTCCTCACGTCTAAAGTGTAGTAGCACTAATGCTTGAGCATTATTGATTTATATAAATTTTAATTATTTTATAATAATATATTAATAATAATTAATAATAATAATAGCACGCAATCATGAACATCTGATTTTACAAAAAAAAAATTAAACTTTGACAAAGTTCTGAAACATAGAAACACATATTTTACTAGGTGGTAGGACTTTACTGCAAAGTTCGTCTAGGTAGGTACCACCGCTTTGCCAGTTATTCTGCCGCCAAGTAGTAGTGCGCAAGCACTGCTGTGTTCCGGTTTGAAGGGCACTGTAGCTAGTGAAATTACTGGACAAATGAGACTATGATCTGATCTCACAGTTTAGTAATCTTATTAGTAGATTGTGCTGATGTCTCTGGATGACGTGCGCAGTGCAGTGTCACGCGAACCTCTATAGAGTTCCGAGTGACATGCAGCTGATATGGGCAGCCGTGTCGTTTAACATCAGGCGAACGGCTAGCTCGTCACGTCATTCCTTAACATAAAAAAACATAGTATTTGTGCTATTCTGAATAAGTAAGTACTAAGCATAATAAGAAAAATGAATAAAACATGTAACAATCTAAACAAAAAAGTTTCTGCACAGCAGCCGCTTCGCCTCGCCCGCGCTCGTGGTGTACGTCTAACGATATGCACTCACTGCAGCTTGTTAAAGTTTCTGCTCGCTCTATGCAGATATAAATTTAGACTATATTACTTTATTATATTTATTATTATAGGAACTGACGTGAGTAGTACTCATAATATATGACTTAGGTATATGTATTTTATTATTATTTATTCTTATGTATTATTATTTGAGTATAAGTTAGTATATAGTATTTATTTGCACCGCCGTCCTTGCTCATAGTGTCTCAAAACTCTGTCCATCCAAAGGTTGTCTGGAAGAGATCGCTCTGAGCGATAAGACCGCCCATTGTTACACTTTGGTTAAGTTTGTTCACTTTTTTTAATTATTTAAGATGTGGTGTTTCAATAAAGAGTTTATCTATCTATCTATCTATGGGAACCGGATAACTGATACAATACTTAGATACTTTTTGTTTGTAAATACATACATAGAATACAGTATAACACCCAGACTCGGAACAAACATAGATGTTCATCACACAAATGTTTGTCCTTGGTGGGAATTGAACCCACAACCTACAGTTCAGAAGGTAGAGCTACTGTCAACCAAGCTATCAGGCCAGTCAAAAATAAGAGAGTAAAGTCTATAAGCAAAATTTAGGACTAGATGGCGCTGTGTGAAATGTCCACACATATTTCAATTTATTTATTTATTTTATTCCCGACTGTACTCGGTATTTTTCCTCCAGGTTCGCACCATTTACGTGGATATATTCCCCATTGAGGTCCGCCACTGCCTCGCGCCATGGATCGAGAGCAGAATTTGGTAAGCCACAGATTATAAATTCCACGGAACAGGGAAAAACGACTACTTCGTCACGTCAAACATTAACAATAAAAAAATTATTTAAAAACTGCAAACTTAGGACCTGTCAAACTTAAGTGCAGACCAGCATTAAAGTGTTTGTATCATACCCTACTCTAAAAATGACTATTTAGTATTCTATTTTATTCTAAAACTGACTATTTATTATTCTATCCTATTCCAAAACTGACTATTTTATATCCCATCCTATTCTAAAACTGACTATTTTGTATTCTATCCTATTCTAAAACTAACTATTTTATTCTAATCCTATCCTAAAAATGACTACTTTGTATTCTAATCCTATCCTAAAAATTACTACTTTGTATTCTATCCTATCATAAATATGACCATTTTGTATTCTATCCTATTCTAAAACTGACTATTTTATTCTAATCCTATCCTAAAAATGACTACTTTGTATTCTAATCCTATCCTAAAAATGACAAATTTGTATTCTATCCTATTCTAAAACTGACTATTTTGTATTCTATCCTATTCTAAAACTGACTATTTTATTCTAATCCTATCCTAAAAATGACTACTTTGTATTCTAATCCTATCCTAAAAATGACTACTTAGTATTCTAATCCTATACTAAAAATGACAACTTTTTATTCTATATATCCTAAATATGACCATTTTGTATTCTATCCTATTCTAAAACTGACTATTTTGTATTCTATCCTATTCTAAAACTGACTATTTTATTCTAATCCTATCCTAAAAATGACTACTTTGTATTCTAATCCTATCCTAAAAATTACTACTTTGTATTCTATCCTATCATAAATATGACCATTTTGTATTCTATCCTATTCTAAAACTGACTATTTTATTCTAATCCTATCCTAAAAATGACTACTTTGTATTCTAATCCTATCCTAAAAATGACAAATTTGTATTCTATCCTATTCTAAAACTGACTATTTTGTATTCTATCCTATTCTAAAACTGACTATTTTATTCTAATCCTATCCTAAAAATTACTACTTTGTATTCTATCCTATCCTAAATATGACCATTTTGTATTCTATGCTATTCTAAAATTACTATTTTGTATTCTATCCTTAATATGCCCAAATATTAACTTTAATCCAGAAATAAAATTATAATTAAAACACATATGAATTGAAGGGTTGAGAATAAAAAGGGTTTAACTGTCACATTGACAGTTTCGAGAAAATTTACTTTAAACTTCAACAGCTTCATTTTAATGTAGTAATAGAAAAGGTTTATGTAAGTTTCGGTTGCTTGAAAATGTATTAATTCTATTTTAAAATACTAAATATAGTACTAATTCATACAATTACTGTAAAATTAATATAATATAATAATGTTTTATGCTAAGCGAACTGTATTCCTGTTACAGATAAACCGTTTTTAGACTCAAAATCTCAGACTTAAGCCTCATTTCGGTATTTTGAGAATGTATTATTGTATAGATAATTTCACGCTGAATCTAACGATACCCATGAGTCATTTTGTGAAAAAAATCAGTTAAACCCTATTTGTTCTCACGCATTCAATTATGAATTGTGTATTAGGCTAGGTAGCCAGTACAAAGAGTGAATCTAATATTACAACCATCCGCACATACCCACTTAATCCACCTTATTAATAAAATAAAGTAGAGAAGTACCCTCTATACATTGTATCATTCACTGTACTCTCAAGTTATACATATGACAATGGTATTAAAAAAAAGCCTATTTTTAACAGGACGGCTGAGCCGGATGAGCAGCAACGTTTCTTCGTGGACGAGCTGGTGCAGGAGATACAAACCAATGCAGACCTGATGCTGTCCCCCGAGATGTTTGTAACTAAGATGAAGCTCCTTGAAGCTGCCAAGACTTTCCACATGCAATACAGGTGAGAGAGAAAAGGATAATTTTTTATAAAAAAAAATTAATAAAAAAAAGATTAAATGAAATAAATAATAATATTTTTTTTGTTTTGGCTCCACACTTTTGTGTATTTAGCCAGTGTCAAGTAATTGATAATTTTTCATGTTAATTAATATTATATAATATGTCAAGTCAAGTCACAGTCCAAGTCATCAAGTTAAGTCTTAGTCTAGTCAAGTCATACTCCTAGTGAAGTGGTGGCAACTTTACCAGAAGCTTCTATGGAGTTTTGGAAACAACACAAAAAAACGTTTCACCATCATTATACCATTTTCCCACACTAATGCCTGTAATCCAGCACTTAACGAATAAAATGCCACCAATTTTATGCACTAACACTGAAAATAACACAAGTTTTGGAAAATAATATAATGCGGTAACGTGATCTTTTTCGTTTTCCCGCCAAAACTCATAATGTTTATTTATGTTCCATTTGTCCACAGCCACGCCCCTCACGAACTCTACCAATACATGCGTCGCTGTCTCGCTCTAGAGATGGAAGTCATACAGAACGCGATGGGGACTCAGTACGGCGCCGCGCCGCAGACAGAGAGGAAATATAGCGAGGTACGTGCGAGAGAGAAAGAGAGATCCGACTTTTCTTAGGTAGGTGGGATTGAGATGGACTGTGAAGGTGTCTGGGAGTGATATACACATACTGAGAGGAAATATAGCGAGAGAGAAAGAGAGGTTGTGTTTTTATGTAGGTGGGAGTGAGATGGACCGTATGTATGGAAGTGATATTCACATAATGAGAGGAAATATAGCGAGGAACGTGCGAGAGAGAAAGAGAGATCCGACTTTTCTTAGGTAGGTGGGATTGAGATGGACTGTGAAGGTGTCTGGGAGTGATATACACATACTGAGAGGAAATATAGCGAGAGAGAAAGAGAGGTTGTGTTTTTATGTAGGTGGGAGTGAGATGGACCGTATGTATGGAAGTGATATTCACATAATGAGAGGAAATATAGCGAGGTACGTGCGAGAGAGAAAGAGAGATCCGACTTTTCTTAGGTAGGTGGGATTGAGATGGACTGTGAAGGTGTCTGGGAGTGATATACACATACTGAGAGGAAATATAGCGAGAGAGAAAGAGAGGTTGTGTTTTTATGTAGGTGGGAGTGAGATGGACCGTATGTATGGAAGTGATATTCACATAATGAGAGGAAATATAGCGAGGAACGTGCGAGAGAGAAAGAGAGATCCGACTTTTCTTAGGTAGGTGGGATTGAGATGGACTGTGAAGGTGTATGGAAGTGATATATAGATAGATAGATAACTCTTTATTGTCTCACCAACGAAATTCAAACAATACAGGAATTATTAAATGTTACATACTAGTGCAACAATGGGCGGTCTTATCGCTAATAGCAATCTCTTCCAGATAACCTTTGGATGGAAAGTATCAAAAGATAAAACACGGCGGTCTAAAACAATCAAGAATAAAAAGAAATACAGATAAAAATAAACTATTACCTGATATACACATACTGAGAGGAAATATAGCGATATACGTGCGAGAGAGAGAGGCTGTAGTGTTTTTAGGTAGGTGCGAGTGAGAGGGACTATATGTAGAGAGGTGTATCTGATTAAAGTGACGTCATACACAAACCGAGAGGAAATACAGCGAGGTACGTGCGAGAGGGACGGGTGATACTGTAGATACGTAGGCGCGAGTAAGACGGACACATCTATGTAAAGATAACAAGGTTTCTCATTCAAGGGATTGAAGTGATGCTATACACAGATGTAGAGGAAATATAGCGACGTACGTGCGAGAGCGAGCGGCTATAGTGTTTTTAGGTAGGTGCGAGTGAGATGGACTGTGATGGTGTATTGCTTTAGAGATAGAAGTGATTATACACAAACTGAGAGGAAATATAGCGAGGTACGTGCGAGAGAGAGCGGCTATAGTGTTTTTAGGTAGGTGCGAGTGAGATGGACTGTGATGGTGTATTGCTTTAGAGATGGAAGTGATATTATACACAAACTGAGAGGAAATATAGCGAGGTACGTGCAAGAGAGAGAGAGGCTATAGTGTTTTTAGGTAGGTACGAGTGAGAGGGACTACAGCGCTAGAGATGGAAGTTATTTAATATGCGATGAGAATTGAAGGGATGAGATCAAGAACGGTTTAACTGTTTTTTTTTTTTGTTTTGTTTTTTCAGCGTAAAATTATCTACAATAATACATTCTCAAAATACCGAAATGAGGCTTAAATCTCGAGATTGTCAGTATAAAAACGGTTTATCTGACACAGGAATACAGTTTGCTTAACATAAAAACATTATTGTATTTTTACAGTAATTGTACAAATTAGAACTATATTATGTATTTTAAAATAGAATTAACACATTTTCAAGCAACTGAAAACATAAACCTTTTCTATTACTCAATAATCACTCTATATGTATAATAAGAGTTTCTAACATACACCACACTCCACACACGAGTGTCTCCGAGTCATTCCTCACTTTAAAATGAAGCCGTTGAAGTTTAAAGTAAATTTTTTTGGAACTTTTCTTATGTTTTGGCTCCACACTATTGTGTATTTAGCCAGTGTCAAGTAATTAATAATTTATCAAGTTAATGATATTTCACGCAAATATGTGTCAAGTCACAGTCATCAAGTCATAGTCTAGTCAAAGTCATACTCCTAGTAAAGTGGTGGCAACTTTACTTGAAGCTTCTATGGAGTTTTGGAAACAACACGAAAGGAAACGTTTCACCATCATTATACCATTTTCCCACACTCACGCCTGTCATCCAGCACTTAACGAATAAAACGCCACCAATTTTATGCACTAACACTGAAAATAATACAATGCGGTGACGCAATCTTCTTCACATTCCCGCCAAAACACCTTTTTGAAACTTACAATTTGACAGTTAAACCCTTTTTGATCTCGCCCCTTGAATTTTTCCACAGCTAATAACCGGGCTACAGACAGTCCGTCAGAAGGTGAACATGGCCGGGGAAGAAATCAGAAGCCTCCAAGCCAACATCGAGGCCTTCTCGCTGCAGTACCACGAGTGTATCAAGAACAAAGGTAATTTGAAGTAAACTTTACGCACATGACTTGGGGAGTAAACTGGTGAATGTGAGACCAACTGAAGTTGGTTCACGTAGATAGTGGTCAACATAATAAAGTTTTTTTTTTTAAGCGATTAAACATAGTTCTGTCTGGTAGTCAAACCCAGTACCACGAGTGTATCAAGAGCAAAGGTGAATTTGAAGTAAAACTTCTTTACGCTCGCTTGACTTGGGGAGTAAGCTGGTGAATGTGAGATCAACTGAAGTTGGTTCACGTAGATAGTTGTCAACATAATAAAGTTTTTTTTTTAAGCGATCAAACATAGTTCTGTCTGGTAGTCAAACCCAGTACCACGAGTGTATCAAGAGCAAAGGTGAATTTGAAGTAAAACTTCTTTACGCTCGCTTGACTTGGGGAGTAAGCTGGTGAATGTGAGATCAACTGAAGTTGGTTCACGTAGATAGTTGTCAACATAATAAAGTTTTTTTTTTAAGCGATCAAACATAGTTCTGTCTGGTAGTCAAACCCAGTACCACTGTCTGGTAGTCAAACCCAGTACCACGAGTGTATCAAGAGCAAAGGTGAATTTGAAGTAAAACTTCTTTACGCTCGCTTGACTTGGGGAGTAAGCTGGTGAATGTGAGACCAACTGTAGTTGGTTCACGTAGATAGTTGTCAACATAATAAAGTTTTTTTTTAAGCGGACAATCATAGTTCTGTCTGGTAGTCAAACCCAGTACCACGAGTGTATCAAGAACAAAGGTAATTTGAAGTAAACTTTACACACACTTGACTTGGGGAGTAAGCTGGTGAATGCGAGACCAACTGAAGTTGGTTCACGTAGATAGTTGTCAACATAATAAAGTTTTTTTTTAAGCGATCAATCATAGTTCTGTCTGGTAGTCAAACCCAGTACCACGAGTGTATCAAGAACAAAGGTAATTTGAAGTAAACTTTACACACACTTGACTTGGGGAGTAAGCTAGTGAATGCGAGACCAACGGAATTTGGTTCACGTAGATAGTTGTCAACATAATAAAGTTTTTTTTTTAAGCGATCAAACATAGTTCTGTCTGGTAGTCAAACCATCTTGCCACTTCTGCATTTGTTCTCGTGAAATCTTCGGATTGTGATTCTTTAGATGGAAGTTTAGGTGGCTGCTTTCTTTGTATCTGTGGTAAATAATAATAATAAAATAATAATAATAACGCCCAACGATCACATACATAGATCCCTAACTAGGATTCCCTGTGTCTAGAGACCCAGGAACTACGTCCATGGTCCTACAACACCCAGGCACAGAACAAGTATTTGCTCATTTTTTCTGTTCACTAATACATGTCCTACCGCGGGAATCGAACCCGCCGCCTCCGGGTTATGAGCCGACCTGCTCAACCACCACACCACAGAGGCTGTCAAATTGTATTATTGAATTGAATCTTAGTAAGTGGCTTCTGCGGCAATTTCACCACAATTTCCCCAATATCATGTACTGGGATAGACCATCAAATGAAGGATATCGTTCGGTAATTTAAAGAAAATGAGTGTTACGTTGAATTTTACACTGAAAACTAATCTGAAACAATAACACAAATAAAAAAACACTAAACTAATTCACATCTAATACCAACATGTATTCACTAAACAATATGAAAATCTACACATGTTGGTATATCCGGTAAAATGACAATTTACAATTGAAGGGGTGAGAATAAAAAGGATTTAACTGATTTTTTTGACAAAATGACTTATGGGTGTCGTTGGATTCAGCGTGAAATTATCTTCAATAATACATTCTCAAAATACCGAAATGAGGTATAAATCTCGAGATTTTGAGTCTAAAAATGGTTTATCTGTCACAGGAATACAGTTTGCTTAGCATAAAACATTACTATATTTATTATATTACATTATATTTTTACAGTAATTGTATGAATTAGTACTATATTTAGTAATTTTAAATAGAATTAAAACATTTTCAAGCAACTGAAACTTACATAAACCTTTTCTATTACCTTATAAGCACTCTACATTAAAATGACGCCGTTGACGTTTAAAGTCAATTTTCTCGAAACTGTCAATTTGACAGTTAAATCCTTTTTATTCTCAACCCTTCAATTCTCAAGATGGCGACATTAACATTAAACAAAGTTACACCGGCCGATAGATGGAGCTAAACTAAAGCAGCCTTATTAATAAACACGAAAGCTTTAGACTAGTTACACCATCTTTTGTCACTTTCGATCCAGCTAAATAAACCAGTAGCAAAAAGAGGACAAGCTGAAGTAACTAACCCGAGACTAATACCCATTTATTAATAAGGCTCAAGATGTTTTACCTCAGTCGTGTGGTCTAAAGCACACTTTTTTTTCCAGGTCATATGAACTACCTCCAGCAGTCCATGACGAACGAGCGTCGTGACCTGGTAGCATGTCTCCGGGTCCAGATCGAGGAAACTGAGAGGAAACTCAATGCATTGGTCAGTGTACAACGATTTATAAGATTACTCGACTGTGAGACCTCATTAGCCCATTTATTTCACTAGCTATAGTGCCCTTCAAACCGGAACACAGTAGTGCTTGCACACTACTACTTGGCGGCAGAATAACTACCAAAGTGGTGACCTAGACGAACTTTGCAGAACTTTGAAGTCTAAAGTCAAAGTTACAAGATTTTATTGGACATAGGCTAATTTTAGCATTTTTTTTACAAGTCTAAATTTTATTAGGTACTTAAAATTAAGTTATTGTACTAAGCATATAGAATTACAAAGTGCTTATTGTCAAATAACATATAGAATACTAGCTTGTGCCCGCGGCTTCGCCCGCGTGGCCTATAGAAAATGAAAATTTTTTTTCATAAATAATTCAACCGCCAATTTCACCCTCTTAGGGATGGAATTTCGAAAAAACCCTTTCTTACTGGATACTTACACTTTACAAAGAACATTTCCTCCAAATTTCAAGTCTCTAGGACCAGCGGTTTAGGCTGTGTGTTGATGTGTAAGTCAGTCAGTCAGAACTTATTATTTTATATGTAAGATTATAATAAATAAATACGTAAGCATTCCCCCATCACCATTCCACTACCGGACCACTAGACGCTCGGCTAAGCGCCATCCTTTCGTGGTCGAAATACCACCCATTCGTACCAAGCGATTTGATTCAACGTTCTTAATTAGAGCGGCTAAGGAATGGAATGCCAGCGTCTGTGTTTCCGGCGAAATATGACCCGGGCGTGTTCAAGAGAAGAGTGAATAGGTATTTACTTGGCTAGCATGCTACATCTTCGATCGCATCGTCACTTCCCATCGGGTGAGAGCGTGGGCAAATGATAGACAAGTTTGAAGTAAAAAAAAAGTAAGCAATACTGAAAGAAATAATTCATTCAGAACTGATATAAATCATAAAAACTTTGTAAGAATTTTATATGTATTGATATATTGGAAGTCCTACCATCTAGAATAGAGTTGTTTATGTTTTTTTTGTGTTTTGGCTCCACACTTAAGTAATTGATAATTTATGAAGTTAATGATATTTCACGCAAATAATGTGTCAGGTCACAGTCAAAGTCTAGTCATACTCCTAGTAAAGTGGTGGTAACTTTACTTGAAGCTTCTTTGGAGTTTTGGAAACAACACGAAAAGAAACGTTTCACCATCATTATACCACTTTCCCACACTCACGCCTGTAATCCAGCACTTAACGAATAAAATGCCACCAATTTTATGCACTAACACTGAAAATATCACAAGTTTGGAAAATAATACGCGACGTGACGCGATCTTTTTCCTTTTCCTTCCAAAGCTCCCAAATAGGGTTGTTAAAATGTATAATTTTTGTTTGTTCCAGGTCGCCCAAATCAGCCAATCGCAGATGGAGTTGGTCGACCACATGAAGGATAACATCGCCAACCTGCGCCAATTGCAGAGCCAAGTCTTGGACGAAGAGCTCATCAAGTCAGTATCACGGTTTATAGCGGGAAAACGAAAAAGATGGCGTCACCGCATTGTATTATTTTCCAAAACTTGTGTTATTTTCAGTGTTAGTGAATAAAATTGGTGGCATTTTATTCGTTAAGTGCTGGATTACAGGCGTGAGTGTGGGAAAATGGTATAATGATGGCGAAACGTTTCTTTTCGTGTTGTTTCCAAAACTCCATAGAAGCTTCTAGTAAAGTTACCACCACTTTACTAGGAGTATGACTTTGACTAGACTATGACTTGATTATGACTTCACTTGATGACTTCGACTGTGACTTGACACATATTTGCGTGAAATATTATTAACTTGATAAATTATCAATTACTTGACACTGGCTAAATACACAAAAGTGTGGAGCCATAAATAAAAAAAAGTCGGTATCACGAGTTCGGAAATGTTCACCAAATAAACTTCATCATCATTATCATAGCGCAAATACTTTAATAATAAACATGGACATCTCACTCAACGCCATCTAGCCCCAAACTAAGCAAAGCTTGTACTGGAACCGGATAACTGATACAATACTTGGATACTTTTTGTTTGTAAATACATACATAGAACACAATATAACACCCGGACACAGAACAAACATCGATGTTAATCGCACAAATGTTTGCCCTGGGTGGGAATCGAACCCACAACGTGCAGTTCAGAAGGCAGGGATACTACCAACTGAGCTATCGGCTCAGTCAGTTTTACTAGGTGGTAGGACTTTTCGGCAAAGTTCGTCTAGGTAGGTACCACCGCTTTGCCAGTTATTCTGCCGCCAAGCGGTAGTGTGCAAGCACTACTGTGTTCCGGTTTGAAGGGCACTGTAAGGTGTACTGCTAATGAAATGATTGGGCAATGAGACTTTATGATCTGATCTCACAGTCGAGTAATCTTATGACCAGACTGTGCTGATGTCTCGGGATGATGTGCGCAGTGCAGTGTCACGCGAAACTTTATGTTTAAGCTCCGTATTACAGAACGATGCTCAGTCATCGATCAGTGCTCAAGCAGAGATTTCATTCATAAAGTGATTAGTTAGTGAATGAAATCTCTGCTTGAGCATCGTTCTGTAATACGGACCTTAGAGTTTCGAGTGACACTGTTCTGTTATGGGCGGCCGTGTCGCTTAACATCAGGTGAACGACTAGCTCGTCATACCATTATCACTATGAAATAACTAGTTGCGCCCCGCGGTTTCACCCGCGGATAAAAAGTATTTTAATTATTTGCTCATCCTTTTTCGGGATAAAATGTAGCCTATATGTTAATCCAGTGTATAAGCTATCTTGGTACCGAATTTCATCCAAATGCATTCAGCCGTTTGAGCGTGAAGAAGTAACAAACATACACACATACAAACTTTCGCCTATATAATATTAGTGTGAAGTGTAATTGTTGATAATCAAACACTGAATTTAATTTATATTTTATGTTTGGCCAAAACTATGCGAGTGTGGAATGTACATCTTAATTTTATTTTACTTTATTTAATACGAGTAACAGAATACAATTTTCACAGAGGACGACATATTCTTATTTTTTTAATACACCATAGATAAAAGAAAAATCCAAACACTATGATTGCCCGTGGAGAAATAGTAATGTAACTACGAGTATAAAATACAGATAATCTAACAGTAATAATCTGTTTATGTAGGTTTCTTTATGATATGTATGTACTGTATATTTATAGATATATTATCTACAGTGTTTTTGTTTTTTTTATTATGAAAAAACCACCGTCCATATATTACTGCGTTATTCCTTTCCGTGCAAGGTTGTCTGGAAGAGATCGCTCTGAGCGATAAGACCGCCCATTGTTACACTTTGGTTAAGTTTGTTCACTTTTTTTAAATTATTTAAGATGTGGTGTTTCAATAAAGAGTATCTATCTATCTATCTAATCTTGTAGTTGTTTGTATTTTGGTATACATATTTTATAATGTTTAGATGGAAACGCGAACAGCAGTTGAGCGGTAACGGAGTCCCGATGCAGTCCAACCTGAACACCATCCAGGAGTGGTGCGAGCTGCTCGCTGACCTCATCTGGTCCACCAGACAACAGGTAAATAAAAATAAAAAAAGTATTAAAATATCGCGTCACATTGCATCATCATCATCATCGCATTGTATTATGTTCCAAAACTTGTGTTGTTTTCAGTGTTATTGCATAAAATTGTTGGCATTTTATTCGTTAAGTGTTGAATTACAGGCGTGAGTGTAGGAAAGTGGTATAATGATGGTGAGACGTTTCTTTTCGTGTTGTTTCCAAAACTTCATAGAAGCTTCTGGTAAAGTTGCCACCACTTTACTAGGAGTATGACTTTGACTAGGCTTGACTGTGACTTGACTTGACATATGATATATATATTAACTTGAATAATTATCAATTACTTGACACTGGCTAAATACACAAAAGTGTGGAGCCAAACGAAAAAAACAAAAACATTAAAAAAACAAGTGTGGATATTCTTTTTTCATTTGAAAGGACCTGGCACGGTTTGGTTATATATAACATACCGTTAATCTCTGCTTGAGCACCGATCGATGACTGAGCATCATTCTGTAATACGGACCTATTTGATCACTTTATGAATGAAATCTCTGCTTGAGCACCGATCGATGACTGAGCATCATTCTGTAATACGGACCTATTTGATCACTTTATGAATGAAATCTCTGCTTGAGCACCGATCGATGACTGAGCATCATTCTGTAATACGGACCTATTTGATCACTTTATGAATGAAATCTCTGCTTGAGCACCAATCGATGACTAAGCATCGTTCTGTAATACGGACCCTGATTTGTGTTTGTGTATTGTTTTAGGTGAACAACGTAGCTCGGATAAACACCAAGACGGTTGTGGATCTGAGACAGCCACATCTGGCCGAGATGTTGGATGAAATGAGCAAACAGGTGAATATACTAATATAACAATTGAAGGGGTGAGAATAAAAAGGGTTTAACTGATTTTTTTGACAAAATGACTTATGGGTATCGTTGGATTCAGCGTGAAATTATCTTCAATAATACATTCTCAAAATACCGAGATGAGGCTTAAATCTCGAGATTTTGAGTCTAAAAACGGTTTATCTGACACAGGAATACAGTTCGCTTAGCATAAAAACATTGCCATATTTATTTTATTATATATAATTTACAGTAAATGTATGAATTAGTACTATATTTAGTAATTTTAAATAGAATTAAAACATTTTCAAGCAACTGAAACTTACATAAACCTTTTCTATTACCTTATAAGCACTCTACATTAAAATGACGCCGTTGACGTTTAAAGTCAATTTTCTCGAAACTGTTAATTTGTCAGTTAAACCCGTTTTATTCTCAACCCTTCAATTGTAATCGAAGCTTCGGATCAAAGTTTTCAATTCTGCATTGTGCCGGATTGCTTGCACCAATAATGGGAAAGAGAACTGCTTTTTTTTCAAACTCATATATTGTAATGGGCTTGCTATATATTATTTGACAATAAGCACTTCGTAATTTTATATGCTTAGTAAAATAACTTGATAAGTACCTAATATAATTTTGACTTGTAACAGTGCTAAAATTAGCCTATTTGCAATAAATCTTTTGACTTTGACTTTGAATACCATCAGGTGCCATAGTGGTCAAACGCGAGCTTATCAAACAATAAAAAAAAAACAGGTTAGCGTTTATTACATAAATAGTTGCGCCGCGTGGTTACACCCGCGAATAAAAAGTATTTCAAATTTCACTTTTCCGGGATAAAATGTAACCTATATGTCATTCTTGGCACCGAATTTTATCCAAATCTATTCAGCCGTTTGAGCGTGAAGGAGTAACAAACACGCATACAAATTTTCGCCTTCATAATATTAGTGTGATAGTGTGACTAGCGCCTGCCCGCGGCTTCGCCCGCGTGGCCTCTAGCAGCCTTAATAATAAACGGGTATTAGTCTCGGATTAGTTACTTCAGTTTTTGTCCTCTTTGTGCTACTGGAATATTTAGCTGGATCGAAAGAGACAAAAGATGGTGTAACTAGTCTAAAGCTAGTTCGTGTTTATTAATAAGGCTGTAGGATACGAAGGTTTTTTTTTATTCAATCAACCATTTAACCCCTAAGAAGGGGTGCGTAAACAATTTTTACCTCAAAAATTATGTTTGCTATCAGGTGACTGGACTGCTCTCTACTCTGGTGACGTCGACGTTCGTGATCGAGAAGCAACCCCCTCAGGTTATGAAGACTAACACGCGGTAAGCATACACAAACTTATACACGGTGGAATTTATACACGGTTGTATAACGAACACCGCTAGTACCACAAATGTGAAGCCATACAACCAGTCACTTAATAAATAAAATTAATTCTTTCATACACTAATGTCTCATAAATATTATAAATACATATTTTGGTGGTGTTTTGTAAACGTGATCGATTATTCACAGTGCATTTATCTTGAATATTATTTTGTTTATATAATAGCAACAATTATTAATCGATAAGCGTATCGTTTAAGCCGAGTTGTGGTTCGTGAGTTTTTCTCTCTGATTCATATGTGAATAATAAGATAGTCGGGGATGTTAAGATAGATTGTGAGAAGAAGGAGTTCAAGCGGTTTTTAATTTCAAAACCCTCCGAAACCACCTCAACACGGTGTAATTTAATTCTTTCTTTTCCTTAAATTTATGTACTCAGTCTATGCTATAAAACGCTCCTATATAACTAAATACCAAAAGTAATTCTGTACTAATATTATAAAAAGGAAAGATTTGTATGTAAGTATGTTTGTAACGAATTGGCTCAAAAAATACTGGAGCTTTAAGATATTAGTATAGATAATATTGTTACTTAACTTAATTTTAAGTACCTAGTATAATTTTGACTTGTAAAAGTTGAAGTAATTTTATTTTATGTTATTGAATGCTGTGACGAGCTAGTCGTTCACCTGATGTTAAGTGACACGGCCGCCCATAACAGAACAGTGTCACTGGGAACTCCAACATGTAAAGTTTCGTGTGACTGCTGCACTGCGCACATCATCCTGAGACATCAGCACAGTCTGGTAAGATTACTTGACTGTGAGATCAGATCATAAAGTCTCATTTGCCCAGTAATTTCACTAGCTACGTTGCCCTTCAAACCGGAACACAGTAGTGCTTGCACCCTACTGCTTGGCGGCAGAATAACTGGCAAAGCGGTGGTACCTACCTAGACAAACTTTGCAAAAAAGTCCTACCACCTAGTAAAAAAAAAAGTGCTAAAATTAGCCTATTTGCAATAAATCTTTTGACTTTGACTTTGTAAATGTATTGTTATAGTTTCACGGCCACAGTTCGCTTGCTGGTTGGCGGCCAACTCAACGTTTATATGACTCCGCCTAGAGTTAGCGTGAGTATTGAGCCAAATTTGGCCTATTTTCGATTTTAGTCGATTTGTAATGTTTCGATTTTAGTCGATTTTCAACGTGTGACAGTTTTCAAATGGTGTCCTGTTTCAATTTTAGTCGTTTTATAATGTCTGACAGTTTTAAAATTTTGTACTGTTTCGATTTTAGTCGATTTATAACGAGTAGTAGATTTACAAAATGTGACAGTTCTGAAATTTTGTGCATTTTCGATTTTTATCGATTAATAACGTGACACCTCTAAATTGTTGTCATGTTTCGATTTCAGTCGATTTATAACTAGTGACAGCTCAAAAAAATTTGTCCTTTTTCAAATTTAGTCAATTTATACGGCGTGACATCTCTAAAAATGCAACAGTCGATCATTTGCGTAAAGTGATCAATTAGTGAATGAAATCTCTGCTTAAGCACCGATCGATGACTGAGCATCGTTTCCACCCCGTCGTCGCCGCCCGAGACACGTGTAGAGCGACCCGGACGATCCTATAGCAGCCGTAGTATCGGCTGCGCTAGGATCACCGGACCAGTCTAGCCCTTCTGGCTCAGGTACCGTCCGGCACCGGTATAGGATACCAGCGTAACACAATCAGACCCCGACCCCGCCGGCGAGGTCGACGTACCCCCGTAGGTTAGCTAGAACGGTCACGACTTTCAATAGGGTCCACTCTTCCAGTGGACGTAGTCTTCTCGATCTTATCCCGGCAACGGCCCAAGCCTAGGCACCCTTGAGCTAGTTGCTTCCCAATTTCGGCCGCCTTAAACGCCTAGTGACGCTGTAAAGGTCGACAGAAAGCTCGTTAAAAAAAACATCGTTCTGTAATACGGACCTTTTTAGTACGTTAGACATTGACACCGTTCCATAGGTGGTGATAATCTCGGAGCAACAAGCGCAGCTTCTATTGAAGAGCGAGACGCAAGCAGGGAAGGGCAAGCAGCCGGTGGAGTGTGGCGATATACTGAACAATACAGGAGCCATGGAATACCAGCCCACCTCCAGGCAGCTCAGTGTTAGCTTCAGGTGAGGAATTATATTCGACTACCCTCAAAAAAAAATTGTGGACATTTCACACAGCGCCATCTAGGCCTAAGCAAAGCTTGTGCTAAGGGAACCGGATAACTGATACAATACTTAGATACTTTTTGTTTGTAAATACATACATAGAATACAATACCCAGACACAGAACTATACTATACTAGTTGCGCCGCGCGGTTGCACCCGCGGATAAAAAGTATTTTAATTATCTGCTCATCCCACTGGAACATTTCATTTTTCCGGGATAAAATGTAGCCTATATGTTAATTCGGTGTATAAGCTATATTGGTACCGAATTTCATACAAATCCATTCAGTCGTTTGAGCGTGAAGGAGTAACAAACATACACACAAACAAACTTTCGCCTTTATAATATTAGTGTGGATACTATAGAACCATTTGATTGTAACACTTACAGCCTTATTAATACACACGAACTAGCTTTAGACTAGTTACATCATCTTTTGTCTCTTTCGATCCAGCTAAATATTTCAGTAGCAAAAAAAAGACAAAAGCTGAAGTAATTAATCCGAGACTAATACCCGTTTATTAATAAGGCTGTTACTGTTTTCCTGTTTTGTATTTCGTCATCTTGGTTTCAATAAATACTTTATCCGTAAAAATTTCGTGTCACAGTTTTCGTTACCATAAACCTCCGAAACGGCTGAACCGATTTTGATGAAATTTTCATATTCACATTTCGTAGGTCTGAGAATAGGTTATCTACTTTTCATCATCATCATCACCGCAGGGTGTAGCTAGTAATAATATAAATTATTTTTTAATTTTTTTTTTGTTATTGAATGATGTGACGAGCTAGTCGTTCACCTGATGTTAAGCGCCACGGCCGCCCATAACAGAACAGTGTCACTCGGAACCCTAAAACATACGAGTTTCAAGCGACACTGCACAGCGCACATCATCCGGAGATGCTTGCATAGACTGGTAATAAGATTACTCGACTGTGAGATCAGATCATAAAGTCTCAATTGCCCAGTAATTTCACTAGCTACAGTGCCCTTCAAACCGGAACACAGTAGTGCTTGCATACTTCTGCTTGGCGACGGAATAACTGGCAAAGCGGTGGTACCTATCTAGAAGAACTTTGCAACAAAGTCCTACCACCTAGTAAATATATGTGGAAATAGAGATTTTTATATACTACGAGCTTCTGCCCGCAGTTTCGCCCGCGGCGTGCCCTATGGGAAAATAATTCAACCACCCATTTCACCCTCGTAAGGGTGGAATTTCGAAAAATCCTTTCTTAGCGGATGCCTACGTCATAACATCTACCTGCATGCCAAATTTCAGCCCGATCCGTCCAGTGGTTTGGGCTGCGCGTTGATAAATCACTATGTCAGTCAGTTAATCAATTTTGAGTTATATATATTTAGATAAAATAAATATAATAATGTTTTTATGCTGAGCGAACTGTATTCCTGTGTCAGATAAACCGTTTTGAGACTGAAAATCTCGAGATTTAAGCCTCATTTGGGTATTTAGAGAATGTATTATTGTAGATAATTTCACGCTGAATCCACTATAATAATAATAATAAATAATAATAAAGCTTTATTTAATTCCATGCATATAGTACACAATAAACGATAACAATTGCTAACTTATTAACCTATAATTTAATTACATTTATTCGATGCATTTAGATTCTGATTATAAGTTTTTATTTTATAATTAGTTTAATTATTTAGTGCATGGACCCCGTTCGGGTAAAAGCCTCCCCCAAGGAATGGCATCCTTCTTTGTCATTAGCTCTGTCTAGCCAACTTCCACCCGCGCACGCTACAATTTCGTCTGCCCATCTGGCCCTTGGTCGTCCTCTCGATCTGGTGCCCTTTGGCCCAGACCACTTTATTGATCGTAGGGTCCATCTATCGTCCTTGTATCGTCCTGAATCCACTATTATATCTTAATGCAGTGGGAGCGAGACAGTAGTAGAATTTTTTTTTGTTACAGAAACATGCAATTGCGTAAGATCAAACGAGCGGAGAAGAAGGGAACAGAAAGCGTGATGGACGAGAAACTGACTCTTCTCTTTCAATCTCAGTTCAACGTGGGAGGCGGCGAACTTGTGTTCCAGGTATATAATAATAATAATAATAATATTAATGTTCCGATAGTCGTTTCGGCGAACGGCCTTATAGCGAAGAGCCTCGACCAACACCTCGAGAGGCTCTCGTTAGACGGTTGGATCAAGGGTCAGATCCAGAAGGAAGTACTTCTTGACGCGGCACGTATTGTCAGGAGGTTCCTCAGTCTGCAGCCCTAACCGCCGGGAGCTCGGGCCTTGCCCCGCTGCTGGCGGCACACTAGGTTTAGGTTTTTTATTATATTTTTAGAATACTAATTTTATAAAAATATTGTAAAAAACTTAAATTTAAGATTGAAAATAAATAAATGAATAATAATAATATGTGCGGACATTTCACACAGCGCCCAAACTAAGCAAAGCTTGTACTATGGGAACCGGATAACTGATACAATACTTAGATACTTTTTGTTTGTAATAACATTAGAATACAATATAACACCCAGACACTGAACAAACATCGATGTTCATCACACATAAGTTTCATCAATTTTCATCGAACCCACACTGCGCACATCATCCTGAGACATCAGCACAGTCTGGTAATAAGATTACTCAACTGTGAGATCAGATCTTAAAGTCTCATTTGCCCAGTAATTTCACTAGCTACAGTGCCCTTTAAACCGGAACACAGCAGTGCTTGCGCACTACTGATTGGCGGCAGAATAACTGGCAAAGCGGTGGTACCTACCTAGACGAACTTTGCAGAAAAGTCCTACCACCTAGTAAAAAATTTGCCCACGCTCTCACCTGATGGGAAGTGACGATGCGATCGAAGATGTAGCATGCTAGCCAAGTAAATACCTATTCACTCTTCTCTTGAACACGCCCGGGTCATATTTCGCCGGAAACACAGACGCTGGCAGGGCATTCCTTAGCCGCTCTAATTATGAAATTATTAATAATTCTACTTTAATCTTCATTTTAGGCTTCTTGAAAATCTTAAGAAGAGTGCGAATATTTTTATATGTATGTATAGGCTGACGGGTTGTGCACGGGTTGCAACCTATATAACTATAGGCCTTCAGCATGCGCACCGGACCGTGTCCGGAGCAAGAATGATCCGTAGTACCCCGAGCGCTCCTTTATATAGCCAGATGGTTGGGGAAGCAATGACAGTTGCCGGTGTTGCCACTGTAATAAATTTAAATGCCACCACAGGGTAAATTAAGGTACTGCCCGCTGCGCATAGAGTTTATAACTGGACGTTGCCGCCGTCATATGTATTTAATATTTACACTCTAACCACTATTATAAAGTTTTTACATAAAACAATAAAAAAGGAACTTAAACAAACAGTAGGCAACGTGCCCAATATGCTGGCAGCATTGCCACGTTGAATGGCAATGCTCAATCTCTGGCCGAATTAGAGGCCAGCATTTTGATCACGTGTAGGCTTCTTTAATTTTTCTTTTATATTTATTCTGTCTTCTTTAATAATGTTTTTAATTATATTTAAACTTCTTTATATTCTTCTTTGATTTTTTTCTTTTTGTACTTCTTCATTCTTCTTTTCATATATATTCAATAATTTTTTTTTACGATTGAATACGCTGGCGTCATTAGATAAAAATTATTGCAGTTTTCGTCTGTTTTCGCTTTTACCTTTTTTGAATAGGGAAAATAAGAAACGATACTGTAAAAGAATACAGAGATATATTACCTGGGATGCCAGTCATGTTATATTATATGTACTTTTGCCCCCTAAGAATAATAATAATAATAACACCCAACGATCACATACATAGATCCTGGATCCTAACTAGGATTCCCTGTGTCTAGGGACCCAGGAACTACGAGGACAATGCTCCCACGACACCCAACCACAGAACAAGTATTTGAGCTTTTTTGCGTACAAATACTAGTCCTGCCTCGGGAATCGAACACGTCGCCTCCGGGTTATGAGCCGACGTGTTCAATCACCACACCATAGAGGCAAATTAGTAAACAGTCTACTAATCTGCCCTTTTTATGCCCAGGTTTGGACTCTATCTCTGCCCGTGGTGGTGATAGTCCACGGCAACCAGGAACCCCACGGGTGGGCAACTGTGACGTGGGACAATGCATTCTCTGCGCCTGGACGCGTACCTTTCCACGTGCCCGATAAGGTGAGATATTTCGACGGATGAGTTGTGAGAGAGATTGGCTGAATTGGTAGTGTGTGGGATTTAGAAGGATGAGGGGCTGGATCGATTCTTGGTAAAGGTGAATGGGTTTTGCAATGTGATTGTGTGTGATTATGTTATAATTAGCAAAAAGTGTATTTGGATGCTTTTATTCCACTGTGAAGGCCAATTTCATTGATTGCGGTAAGTAAGGCATAAACTAGTTTTTTTATGGTTTTGGTATGGCTCCACACTTTTGTGTATTTAGCCAGTGTCAAGTAATTGATAATTTTTCGAGTTAAGTAATATATATAATAATAATAAAATAATAAAAGTATTTATTTCGTCTCAATTACACAGATGTTCGGTACATTATACATAGTATTTAATGTAGTTTTGATATATCTATACATCATAATTATTGCCGTACCCTTGGGAAGCTCTGCAACCCGCACTAGGTCTCTGATGAGCCTGTATAGCGGGCTGACAGTGAGTCACCTCAGTCACGTCAAAGCTCACAAGTATAGCTATGTAGGTGTTACTTATTTAATTAGGAATAATAAACAAAGTTTACATTTGCAGCAAAAACTTATGAATATAACAATGTTTATATGAAAACAAAAGAAACAATAAAGATAATAAAATGTAACTTTTCTAGAAATAAACCTTTTTAACAGCTTCAACATCCTTGATAAAAGATTTTAATAATTTAACGATAATAGTTATGTGCTGTGAGGCTGTATTACTATTAAAAACTTATAAATAACATAGGTATTACAATATAGTGAAATACAATGTGGGTAGATGGAATGTATACTAGGGTGTGTGTCTGTTGTGAGTATGTTTTGTTTGTATTTTGGTATGTGCGTATGTGCTTGTATCATGAATATGTCTTTGGTTCGTATTCTGATACGTGCGTGTGTGGGAGGGTGTGTTGCGTGTGTGGGTGTGTTCGTGTATGTGTGTGCGTGTGTGTGTGTGAAAGTGTGTGTGTGTGTGTGTTTTTGTGTCCGCGTGCATGTGTATCTGCTTGTGCAGGTGTAAATGTGAAGTTTGATAAAATGTAAAAGCGCGCAATCTATCTTTAATACAATATTAACTAGATGCAATGGCAGTTAATCATCATTCAATCATCATTCAGTTATAGCCATCAATTTTTCGGTTTCGTTGTAGTCGAGTGTAATCAGGTAATCTTTTAAACTTTTAGCACAATTGTATCGGTTTTTTGTAGCAATTGTAATGAATCGACTTATTTGATTGTAAATTGTCGGCCCGATACACGCAAAGTTTTAGTACCAAATTTAGTTCGTGCATTTGAGTTTTTAAATATAATGTCTTTCCTACGTTTCTTACTTCTTTCATTCATGATATTGCTGTCAAGTAATTCATGCTGTCGTAGAACTATAGCTTTAACAAAAAGTTGCCTAACTGTAAGTACAGAGCAGTTATTGTAGAGTTCGTGTGTTGAAAATCGACGTGGCTTGAAACTCATCACTTTTAGCAATGCTCTTTGTGATCTTTCTAAGGCAATTAAATGAGTCTTCGCTGCAGATCCCCAAACTGATACACAATAGCTTAAAATTGACTGCACTAATGCAACATATACTTCGTTTAACGTTTTAACATCAAGCACGTGTCTTAGTTGCTTAAATATATAAATAAGTTTTCGCGTACGTCCAGAGAGGTTTTTAGCGTGTTCTTGCCAGGAGAGATTTCGATCCAATATAACACCTAAATATTTTATCGTTAAGGTCGGCTGCAGATTGACGCAAACACAGCTATCTGTTTCTGTGCAAGACGCTGCATGTATTTTTAACTGAAGAGGCTGCTTAGGTTGAGTTGAGTTATTAATTGTAAAAGTGACATATTTGGTTTTCATAACATCAATTGATAATAGGTTATGTCTCAACCACCACGAGACAGAGTATAATCCTTTGTTGGTCATCAGTTCAGCCTCATTCCACGATTTAGCAGTAAATAAAAGCACAGTGTCATCAGCGTATGTAACTACTTTTCCATTTTCTAGTTGTAGGTCACAGAGATCGTTTATGTAGACTAGAAACAGCGTAGGACCGAGTATACTGCCCTGTGGCACCCCGAACTTGATGTCAGCTTCATCACTCAGCAATTCACCAACTCTAATACACTGCTTTCTACCTGTAAGATAACTCTCGAACCAACGGAGTGCCATATCTCTTACACCAACTGCCTCCAGCTTCGCCAATAGGATAGGGATGGAGACGGTGTCAAAAGCCTTTGCTAAATCCAGAAATACTGCCACAGTTTTTTTACTTTTATCTAAATTTGTCCTAATATGTTCTGTAACTTCTAAAACTGCATCTTCAGTAGATCTTTTACTTCTAAATCCAAATTGATTTTTAGATAATAACTCCTTCGTTTCTAAATATTTTTTTAGTCGATTATTCATAAGTTTTTCTAATATTTTTGACATTGTAGGCAGTAAAGATATAGGCCGATAGTTTGTGACATCGTTTTCATCCCCTCCCTTGTGAATAGGACAGATAATGGACTTCTTTAATTGTTTTGGAAATACTCCGCTTTCGAAACTAGCTTGGCAGATTTTTGTAAGGGGTTCAGCAATATATGGATAGATCAATTTAAAAAGTTTTCCAGAAGCTTTGTCCCAACCAGGAGCAGAGTTATTCTTTAGGTTTCGTACAATATCATATACTTCTGTTTGGTCAGTGTTCAATAACCCAAAGGAAGATATAGCATTACTGTTATTAAATTTCAAAGCTAAATCTTTTTCTGTCTTTTTGAGTCCAGTAAGTGTATCACAAGCTAGTTTTGAGCCAACATTTACAAAGTAATCATTTACCATATTTAATGAATCTATTGGTTCCGGCTGCAGTTTCAAAAGATTTTCTGCTGGATTTGCTTTAGCGGGAAAGTTACAAATTCTTTTAATAGTGTCCCATGTCTTTTTTTTATCTCTGCTGTGTTTTTTTATCTCTGACCGTTCATATGCTCTCTTGAGTTTCTTAAGTATGTTATTGCAAATATTTCTATATTTAATGTACGTCTTTTTTGTATCAATATTGTCAGGATTCTTTTTTCATTTTAGATGTAATCTATCTCTTTTTCTCATGCATTTTATGAGCCCAGCGGTAATCCATGGCTTAATATTAGCTTTAGATTTAGGTATTACTTTTGTAGTGGTATGCTTTTGTATAATCATATGAATTGTACACATGAACGTTTCTGTAGCTTTGTCCAGATCTAAGTCTAATACATCACTCCAAACGATTTGCGATAATTCTTTACACACATTGTCATAATTAGTATGAGTGCATGTTCTCTTCACTGGGGTGTTTTTTTTTTCGTTTGATATTTATCTGTGTTATAACGGGAGAGTGATCTGTAATTGTTGCTGGTAGTATTAGAGTTGTAGCTGGGATTTTCGATTTAATCATACAGTGATCTAGACAGGTTCTGCCCCTAGTTGCAAATTGATGTCCTGGTAGCAGCCCGTGACTGGCCAACAGAGTTAAATATTCATCTGAGCGCCTATCAACACTTTCATGAGAGATATCAATATTGATATCTCCTGATAATATTATGTTAGGATAATTTTTTAAGGATAATAGTACGCCGTCTAGGAATTCGATAAAATTTGATATATTCAGGAAGGATGGGGGTCGATATACAGCAATCACAGCTAACTCCTGTCCTACTTTTAATATTATACAATTTGAATCATTTGCCTTTGGTTCGTAGCATCTAATATTAGCAAGATTATTTCTATAATATACAACGACACCATCGTTTTGGTTTATATGGTTTTTTGTACAGTAAACGTCGTATTCTGCCAATTGATTTGCTACAAAGTTTTCAGATGTCCAACACTCCGTAAATACAATAACGTCCATTTTAAGTTCAATCCTACTCAAGGGAACCATGAAATCATCATAGTTTTTATTAATACTTCGTATATTAATAGCTACAACCGATATCCCTGTGGTATGCAGTGATGACAAATAGTTTCTGCAATCTTCCGGCTCGTCCAATATATAAGATTTTGAGATACTGACATTGTCAATGTCTGTTACTATCTCATTTATCGGTACTGTCATCTTGAGTTTTTAATTAAATGATGTTTATAATTAATACAATTTTTATAGTATTGAACGAGCTTTGGGGTGATGCATGAAATGCCATGTATATTAACGCATTTTACATTTTGTGTGATTGTTTGTTGTATGTTTGTCAGTATGTCAGTAATTTGTGTTAATCGTGGTGTGCCCTTTGTATGTGTTAGTTCATTATTTTTATAATTTTCTAACAATAAACTTAAGCAATAATAAAAAAAAAGAAATCTGTTTAGTAGAATAAAGCTAAAGTATAAGCGCAATCTACTACAATGAATCAAAAAGTATTTATTACAAGAATGCGCGCTAGAGTTTATATGTTCTAGTCAGGCTTTTACGGTAGCACTTGAATCCAGTATTTGTTCAACGTCTCTTACTTCAATTACCGGCTGTCCTTCTTCCTTGCGCATGTAGACTTTTCCTCTGTTGGTCCAACAGTACTTACAGTCTCCTTTTCTTACCAGTTCCCGGGACAAATAATGCAGATGCTTAGCCTTTTTTGTTAAGTACTCACTTACGTAGATATATCTCATCTCTCCCAGCATATTGATACTGTTAGTGTTGAGTTGGTTGCCGTTGTTGGTTATATTATAGGCTTTAACTGCTTTTAGGAAGTTAGTTTTCTTGTGCACGGTAGTGAACTCTAATACGATAGGCCTTACACGGCCTTCTTTTGCTGGTAGGCGATATGTATGTCAAGTCAAGTCACAGTCCGAGTCATCAAGTCAATTCATAGTCTAGTCAAGTCATACTCCTAGTGAAGCGGTGGCAACTTTACCAGAAGCTTCTATGGAGTGTTGGAAATAACACGAAAAGATACGTTTCACCATCATTATACCACTTTCCCACACTCATGCCTGTTCCAGTACTTAACGGATAAAATGATACCAATTTTATGCACTAAAACTGAAAATAACACAAGTTTTGGAAAATAATACAATGCGGTGACGCGATCTTCTTCGTTTTCCTGCCAAAACTCCGATGAGCTATGGACGCAATTGAAAGGTTGAGAATACAAAGGGTTTAACTGTCAAATTCATAGTTTCGAGAAAATTGACTTTAATCGTCAACGGTTTAATTTTAATGTAGAGTGCTTATTAAGTAATAGAAAAGGTTGATGTAAGTTTCAGTTGCTTGAAAATGTATTAATTCAAAGTCAAAAGATTTATTGCAAATAGGCTAATTTTAGCACTTTTACAAGTCAAAATTATATTAGGTACTTAAAATTAAGTTATTTCACTAAGCATATAAAATTACAAAGTGCTTATTGTCAAATAACATATAGCAAGCCCATTACAATATATGAGTTTGAAAAAAAAGCAGTTCTCTTTCTCACTACTGGTGCAAGCAATCCGGCACAATGCAGAATTGAAAACTTTGATCCGAAGCTTCGATTACAATGTAAAGAAGAAGCTACAAGAAACTTTACAGTGATGTATTTTTTTTTTCTTCTTTCTACTGTCTTTTACAATGTATATAATTCATTACAGTCGAGATAATGAATATGTTACAAAAGTAACCACCACGTCACACCGGTGCAAGAAAAATACCGTGATTATCTTATTATAAACATTACAAATAGAAACTGAATTTATAGATAGGAACAGGCAATAGGCAAAGTACCTAAGATTTCATACCGTTAAGCTTGGGATATTCAGGCCAAGATTTTTTGTCCGACATATAATCATTTATTGTGTAATAGGCTTTTTTCATTAAGTTTGACTTTATTTTTTTTTATTTCTATTTTAAAATACTAAATATATTACTAATTCATACAATTACTGTAAAAATATAATATAACGAGCTTCTGCCCGCAGCTTAGCCTATGGGAAAATAATTCAACCACCCATTTCACCCTCTTAAGGGTGGAATTTCGAAAAATCCTTTCCTAGCGGATGCCTACGTCATAACATCTACCTGCATGCCAAATTTCAGCCCGATCCGTCCAGAGGTTTGGGCTGTGCGTGATAGATCACTATGTCAGTCAGTGACCTTTGCGTTATATACATATATATTATAGGGCATTTAAAAAAAATTTTTTTTCTTTGAACCAGGCTCAAAAGTTTCGTTTAGATGCCAAAATAGGCCTCTCAAAATATGAGCCCTTAATATTAATATTAAGGTGTTCCGCATCGCACTTTTCGATTTCCCATAAGAATAACACAGAAAAAAAATTTTTTTTTTCTGATTTTTGTAACTACTGAACCATAAATTTTTCTGCAAATCCCATTGAATATTTTTGTAGAGAATTGAACGCTCTACAAAAAAGTACTGATATCATTTTACGAAAAATCTTCTCGTTCAAAAGTGATTCGATGTCTACATGTCTGATAATGTGTATTGTATATTCCAGGTGACCTGGGGCCAGCTGGCCGAGACGCTCCGGATCAAGTTCTGTTCCGCGACCGGTGGTGATCTATCCGAGGACAACCTGCGCTTCCTCGCAGAGAAGATATTTAGGTAGGACGGATTTCTGAACGATAATAATAATAATAATAATAATATAGCCTTTTATTCAGATCTCTTAGTACAATGAATTTCTAAACTTATGTATAGGACTAGCACTAAAATCTTAAACTTAATCGATATGAATAATTTAAACTAATATTTGTTGCTTGGCTATCTTTCCTAGATCTGATTGCCAGTCGGCAAAGGCCTCCTCCAACCTTTTCCATTCCTTTCTTTCTTGAGCCACTCTGTTCCATGTGACGCCTGCCACTTGTCTAACGCCATGTCGATACGTCTGAACGATAACTAACTAATAATTCATCACACCAATGTTGATCCTGGGTGGGAATTGAACCCACAACCTACAGTTCAGAAGGCTGGGTTGGCTGTTTGGCTGGCCAATTGAGCTATCAGGTCAGTCAAATAATAATAATAACGCATAACGATCACATACATAGATCCTGGACTAGGATTCCCTGTGTCTAAGGACTTAGGAACTACAAGGACCATGGTCCCACAACACCCAGACTCAGAACAAGAATTTGCGCTTTTTTGTGCTCAAATACTTGTCATGTCGCTGGAATCGAACCCGCCGCCTCTGGGTTATCAGCTTACCTGCTTAACCACACGACAGAGGCTGTCCTTTTTTTACATTATAGATGTTTTTTGTTTTAAAAATCAAATTGCCGAAAGAAATCTAAGCAAAAGTCGGAGTTTTAAAAAATGAGTGTGTTTTAAGACCACACGAATGAAGTAAAACTTCTTTAGTTTAGCTCCATCTATCGGTCGGTATAACTTTGATTTTGCTTTGTCGCCAACATAATAATACAAATTTTAAACTTTGTTATAATGGCAATGGAGATCTACGTGAATCAAATTCCGTTCGCCTCGCATTCACCAGCCTACTCCCCAAAGCGTGCGTAAAGAAGTCTTGGGGGTCTTCTGTTCTTTTTTAGTTTGTAGGTTACATATTTGACATCAAGTTCATTATGTGATGTACGATTCCGTTACTCGGTAACGTAAATTGACCCTTAAAATGGATTTTAAGGGTCAATTTACGTTACCGTGTATATACAAGGTGGTATTTAATTCACTCTTTTCCTTGAATTTATGTACTCAGACCATATTATAGAATATTCGTACAAGGTCCATTAAAAAAAAATGGTATTTTTTTAGTATTTAGTACTTCCTAAAATAACTGCATGACAGCCGAAATGTCTATGTAACGGTACACACAGCGCGGGCACCGGCTGAGTGTTTTGTAAATGTTTCGTAGGCAATAAAACACAATGTCAAACACAAGGTTGTCTGGAAGAGATCGCTCTGAGCGATAAGACCGCCCATTGTTACACTTTGGTTAAGTTTGTTCACTTTTTTAAAATTATTTAAGATGTGGTGTTTCAATAAAGAGTGTATCTCTCTAATGTCACAAGGCTTTTCTTTAGAATTTAAATTTGATAATACCTAGATTTAAGTTTTATTTCACAAGTACTTTTTTATTTAGTTATATGGAAGCATTAGATAGCATGAACTGAATACATACATAAAGGAAAAGAACGAATTAAATTCCACCTTGTATAGCCTGGAGGCTAGTGACACAAACAGCGGCTAGCTTCATCAACAGAAAAGCTTTTCCAGAACGAATCTTCCTCTAAACACGATGGAGCTGAACGCGATGGCGGTCTCCTGGACGCAGTTCTGCAAGGACGCGCTTCCCGAGAGGAACTTCACATTCTGGGAATGGTTCTACATGGTCGTCAAGGTCACCAGGGACTATCTGAGGACGCTGTGGTGCGATCGGTAAGCTCATTTTGTGCGATCCGCTAGTTTTGTGTGATCGGTAAGCTAATTTTGTGCGATCGGCTAGTTCTGTGCGAACGGAAAGTTAATTTTGTGCGATCGGCTAGTTTTGTGTGATCGGTAAGCTAATTTTGTGCGATCGGCTAGTTCTGTGCGATCGGAAAGTTAATTTTGTGCGATTGGCTAGTTTTGTGTGATTGGTGCGCTTATTTTGTCCGATCAATAAGCTAATTTTGTGCGATCGGTAAAGCTAGTTCTGTGCGATCGGAAAGTTAATTTTGTGCGATTGGCTAGTTTTGTGTGATCGGTAAGTTAATTTTGTGCGATCGGTGAACTAATTTTGTGAGATCGGTAAGTTAATTTTGTGCGATCGGTAAGCTAATTTTTTGCGATGGGTGAGCTAGTTTTCTGTGATTGGTTGCTAATTTTGTGCGATTGGTGAGCTAATTTTGTGCGATTGGTAAGCTAATTTTGTGCGATCGGCTAGTTTTATGTGATCGGTAAGTTAATTTTGTGAGATCGGTAAGCTAATTATGTGCGATCGGCTAGTTTTGTCCGATCGGAAAGCTAATTTTGTGTATAGTCACAATGTTTCTGTAGTAGATATGACATTTAGTAGTAGTTAAAAGCCCTTTGTCCAAGAAAAAAATACCTCGTGACATAACCGCTTACCATCACCATTGCAGCCTGATCCGCGGCTTTATACAGAAAAAGGGAGCGGAAGATATGCTCTCCAAATGTCCCCCCGGCACATTCCTGCTGCGGTTTTCGGATTCCGAGCTTGGAGGGATCACCATCGCTTGGGTTGGAGGTCAGCACTTTTGAAGTAAAACTTGTTTACGCCCGCTTGACTTGGGGAGTAAGCTGGTGAATGCGAGGCGAACGGATGTTGAAGTTGGTTCACGTTGGTTTTACTAGGTGGTAGGACTTTACTGCAAAGTTCGTCTAGGTAGGTACCACCGCTTTGCCAGTTATTCTGCCGCCGAGCAGTAGTGTGCAAGCACTACTGTGATCCGGTTAGAAGGGCACTGTAGCTAGTGAAATTACTGGGCAAATGAGACTTTATGGTCTGATCTGACAGTTTAGTAATTTTATTACTAGATTGTGCTGATGTCTCTGGATGACGTGCGCAGTGCAGTGTCACGCGAACCTCTATACTTTAGAGTTCCGAGTGACACTGCAGCTGATATGGGCAGCCGTGTCGTTTAACATCAGGCGAACGGCTAGCTCGTCACGTCATTCCTTAACATAAAAAAGTAGATCTCCATTGTCGACATAACAAAGCTAAAATTTGTATTATTATGTTGGTATGTCCGGTAAAATGACAATTTACAATTGTCAAGATGGCGACATTAACATTAAACAAAGTTATACCGGCCGATAGATGGAGCTACACTAAAGAAGTTTTACTTCAGTCGTGTGGTCTAAAGCACACTCGTTTTTGATGTTAATGAATAACATGATGAGACAGTCATTCACCTGATGTTAAGCGACACGGCCGCCCATAACAGAACAGTGTCACTCGGAACCCTAAAACATAGAGTTTCGCGGGACACTGCACTGCGCACATCATCCTGAGACATCAGCACAGTCTGGTAATAACATTACTCGACTGTGAGATCAATTCGGCGTTATTATTATTAACCAGCTGCGTCCCGTGGTTTCACCCGCGTGGTGAAAGATTTCTATTTTTCCGCTCAATGTTAATACCTTTTTATTTCATAAGAACCTTCTCCTGACAATATTAAACACAACCAAAAAAGAATTAACAAAAATTTTCCATCCGTTTACGCGAGATAATGAAATAGAGAAGAGTAATAGAGGGGGAAGCCAAGGGAAATAGAGATTCGTTTTCATATATTACTAGCTTCTGGCCGCGGCTTCGCCCCCGTTGCCTATATGAAACGAAAAAGAATATTTTTCATAGATAATTCAACCACTCATTTCACCCCCTTAGGGGTGGAATTTCGAATAACCGTTTTTAAGTGGAGGGGACACTTGACAAAGAACACACCCTCTAAATTTCAAATCTCAAAGACCAGCGGTTTAGGCTGTGCGTTGATATATAAGCCGGTCAGGCAGGACTTTGAATTATATATATATATTTTTTTTATGTTATTGAATGATGTGACGAGCAAGTCATTCGCCTGATGTAAAGCGATACGGCCGCCCATAACAGAACAGTGTCGTTCAGAACTCCAAAATATAAAGTTTCGCGTGACACTGCACTGCGCACATCATCCTGAGACATCAGCACAGTCTTGTAATAAGATTACTCGACTGTGAGATCAGATCATAAAGTCTCATTTGCCCAGTAATTTCACTAGTTACAGTGCCCTTCAAACCGGAACACACTACTGCTTGGCGGCAGAATAACTGGCAAAGCGGTGGTACCTACCTAGACGAACTTTGCAGAAACGTCCTACCACCTAGTAAACATATATATGTAAGGAGATATTATAACTTGCAGAAGGTAACGAGGTGTTCAGCCTGCAGCCCTTCACGTCCCGCGACCTGATGCTGCGCTCGCTGGCCGACCGCGTGCTGGACCTGCCGCAGCTTCAGTTCCTCTACCCCAACATTGCCAAGGACGACGTCTTCTCCAAGTACTACACCAAACCCGGTGAGTGGGATGCTTCAGTGGGGTGTTATTGTGTAGGCGAGTCATTATGTAGTTTGCGGAGTTATTATGTAGTTCGGGGAGTCATTGTGTAGTTTGGTTAGTCATTATGTAGTTTGTGTAGTTTACGGAGTCATTATGTAGTTCGGGATGCATTAATATAATTCGGGGAGTCATGTAGTTCGGGGAGTCATTGTGTAGTTTGGTTAGTCATTATGTAGTTTGCGGAGTTATTATGTAGTTCGGGGAGTCATTGTGTAGTTTGGTTAGTCATTATGTAGTTTGCGGAGTTATTATGTAGTTCGGGGAGTCATTGTGTAGTTTGGTTAGTCATTATGTAGTTTGCGGAGTTATTATGTAATTCGAGGAGTCATTGTGTTGTTTGCGGAATCATGTAGTTCGGGATGCATTAATGTAATTCGGGGAGTCATTGTGTAGTTTGGTTAGTCATTATGTAGTTTGCGGAGTTATTATGTAATTCGGGGAGTCATTGTGTTGTTTGCGGAATCATGTAGTTCGGGATGCATTAATGTAATTCGGGGAGTCATTGTGTAGTTTGGTTATTCATTATGTAGGTTGTGAAGTTATTGTGTAGTTTACGGAGTCATTATGTAGTTCGGGATGCATTAATATAATTCGGGGAGTCATGTAGTTAGGAAAGTCATTGTGTAGTTTGTTTAGTCATTATATAGTTCGGGGAATCATTATGTAGTTTGGTTAGTCATTATGTAGTTCATGGAGTCATTGTGTAGTTTGAAGTCATTGTATAGTTCGGGAGTCATTATGTAGTTCGGGGAGTCTTTATGTAGTTCGGGGAGTCATTTTAGTTAACATGTCTAAAACTCATCAAAAATGGGCCTATTCAAAAAAGTAAAATAAATATTTGTGAACATTTCACACAGCGCCATCTAGCCTCAAATTAAACAGAGCTTGTACTATGGGAACCAAATAACTGATACAGTAATTGTATTTGTAAATAGAATACAATATAATACCCAGACACAGAACAAACATCAATATTCATCACACAAATGTTTGTCCTGGATGGGAATCGAACAACACCCTACAGTTCAGAACGCAGAGCTACTACCAACTGAGCTATCAGATCCAAGTTGTATTTGTCTAGTTAATTTTAGTTCAATAAGTCATTCAGCGGCAAAAATACTCGAACTATGTTAATTGAACTCAATAAAAACGTTTTTGAAGTAAAATTACTTTACGCACGTTTGACTTGGGGAGTAAGCAAGGCGAACGGAAGTGAAAGTGGTTGGTTAACGTAGATCTCCATTATCAACATAACAAAGTTAATTTATTTATTATTATGTTAGTATGTTCGGTAAAATGACAGTTTACAATTGAAGGGTTGAGAATAAAAAGGGTTTAACTGTCAAATTGATAGTTTCGAGAAAATTGACTTTAAACTTCAACGGCCTCATTTTAGTGTAGAGTGCGTATTAAGTAATAGAAAAGGTTTATGTAAGTTTCAGTTGCTTGAAAATGTATTAATTCTATTTTAAATACAACATATAGTACTAGTTCGTACAATTACTGTAAAAATATAATATAATTTTTTTTAATGCTAAGCGAACTGTATTCCTGTGAAAGATAAACCGTTTTTAGACTCAAAATCTCGAGATTTAAGCCTCATTTCGGTATTTTGAGAATGTATTATTGTAGATAATTTCACGCTGAATCCAATGATACTTATGTCATTTTGTGAAATGAAATTAGTTAAACTGTTTTTTTTCACACCCTTTCAATTGTTAAGATGGCGACATTAACATTAAACAAAACAAAATCAAAGTTAGACCGATATACAGCTAAACTTAAGCAGCCTTGTTAATAAACACGAACTAGCTTTAGACTAGTTACACCATCTTTTGTCTCTTGCGATCCAGCAAAATATTCGTGTAGCAAAAAAAGGACAAAAGCTGAAGTAACTAATCCGAGACTAATACTCGTTTATTAATAAGGCTCAAAGGACAAAAGCTGAAATAACTAATCTGAGACTAATGCCCGTTAAGGCTCAAAGGACAAAAGCTGAAATAACTAATCCGAGACTAATACCCGTTTATTAATAAGGCTGAAGAAGTTTTACTTCAGTCGTGTGGTGTAAAGCACTCTCGTTTTTTCTGTGCGCGTGTAGAGAACGAGATGCTAAAGAATGGATATGTGAAGCCGGTACTGGTGACTACCCTCCCGCCCTACATGTCGGCCTCCCCCGCTTACGCACACTCGCCCGACACGCACCGCAGCACGCCCTCCGTTAACAGCAGGTGAGGAAATTTGAAATTTTTTTTTGTGGAAAATTTGAAAATTTTCAATAACAAAATTTATGATTTTTTCATTTATCGCTTGGTGCGAATACGAGAAATGTTTTTGGAAATTTGAAATTTTTTATATATATCGTTGGTTATTGGTAAAAGTAGGAGATTTTTTTTTGCTCGTTTTAGTTTTGATGTTTACGATAAATATGTTGAAATTTGAAAATTTTAACGGTGGAAAATTTTAAAATTTTCAGTAACAAAATTGATGAATTTTTTTATTTATTAGTTGGTGCAAATACGAGAAATGTATTTGGAAATTTGAAAATTTTTATTTAATATTTTTGGTTATCGGTAAAAGTAGGAGATTTTTATTTTGCTCGTTTTAGTTTTGATGTTTATGATAAATATGTATTTGCAATTTTGAATTTTTTTATTTAATTATTGTTGGCTATTGATAAAAAGCATTTTAATTTTTTGCTCGTTTTTGATTTGGTGTTGATGTAATTATAATTATCGGCAATAATGTATAAAAATTTAATACTTTTTTGTTGGTAGGTAAAAAAGTTAGAAATTATTTTGTTGCTCGTTTTGTTTTTGTTTTGTTGTTATTATAGAAAAAAGTAATACATAAATCGTTTACAAAAAAAGATAATCGCAAAAACCATCTAATTTATTCAGAACGAACACTGAATCTCTACATCTACTGTCTCTTTCTACCTAATTATAAACTATTAAAATAAATATAATATGTTGGGATTATCGGTCAATTACTTTTTTTGTTATTTTTTTTAATATGCTCAATTTAAAAATACTATATTTCAAATGAAATCTAATTGATATTAATGTGCAAATCGCGAAAGACAAAAATTACTTATAAATTATTTTAAGCTTTGTTTTTTAATTTATATTTTCATGATTTTATTTCTTTTTCTTTAGGTACATGATTGATTTCTAATCATTTATTATCGACTCCGGTCTGCCGCAATAATATTTAAATATAATTATAATTTAGTTTTTTTAAATAGTCACATCCTTTTTTTTTACTTTAATGTTTAAGTTATTTTTAGTGCTTTTTGATACTTATTTTTTATAAAACGTGAATTTTAGTTTTAGTATTTCGAGATCGCTTTTTATTTTTAGGTTTTTTTTTTAATAATTAACTTAAGCATTAATCCAGATGTAGTTATTGCTTTTACACATTTTTCTTATAGGATGTACGATTTATTCTACAGTTTTTTTAAAATTAATTGATCTCTCTTTCATTTTCTCCTTATCAAACGAGTGTCGCAATACCTATATAATAGTATATTTTTTGAAACATTGATTTAAAAATTTAAACATGGGTTTTTTGTAATTATGTACCTTGATTACTACATCATTAATACGGCTAATTAGTAATTTAAATTTGATTTAAAATGCTTAAATTTGATTAAATAAAAGATCAAAGTATTTTTTTTAAACATTGATTTGAAAATTTAAACATGGGTTTTTTTGTAATTATGTACCTTAATTACTACATCATTAAAATTACAATCTAGCCATTACTACGGATAATAAGTAATTTAAATTTGATTTAAACTGCTAATTGTGTTAATTAATACTAAATTAAGCTTTTCTTATAGCTGCGGCACTACGATCCTGCAACTTTAAAATGGGGAAATGATTTTTTAAATAATTATCTCGAAAGTTTTATAATTAGTGCAATATAATGATAATATGTGTTTAAATGTAGCACACTTTATTAGAATATATTATTGGGTTATTTACTTTATAATTTAATTATTTGAGAAAAACCTAAATTGTTAGTAAAAAGTCGTTTGAAATATTATATATTTGGATTATTTTCAGAAATATATTAATTTAGTGGATTAATATAATATGCACCTGTAACAGTAATTATTTTCTTTACCAACTGGTCACACTGTTACGTTACGTGTGACTCGACGGGGTAATATTTTTTCTCAACTGGTCACACTGTTACGTTACGTGTGACTCGCCGGAGTAATATTTTTTCTCAACTGGTCACACTGTTACGTTACGTGTGACTCGCCGGGGTAATATTTTTTCTCAACTGGCCACACTGTTACGTTACGTGTGACTCGCCGGGGTAATATTTTTTCTCAACTGGTCACACTGTTACGTTACGTGTGACTCGCCGGGGTAATATTTTTTCCCAACTGGTCACGCTGTTACGTTACGTGTGACTTGCCGGGGTAATTCTTTTCCCAACTGGTCACACTGTTACGTTACGTGTGACTCGCCGGGGTAATATTTTTTCCCAACTGGTCACACTGTTACGTTACGTGTGACTCGCCGGGGTAATATTTTTTCCCAACTGGTCACACTGTTACTCTATGCGCGACTCGTTGGGGAAAATGATTTCTCAATCGGGTAACAATATTAGGTTACTAGTTCCAAATCACCCAAATATATTTGAGGCTATATTGTTGCATTCTTTAAAAGGGGCCATTCATTAATTATGTCACATGAATTTCATGATTTTTTTGACCCCCCCTCCCCCCGCTCTTGTCACAGCTGGTCACATTTGAAGGGGTGAGAATAAAAAGGGTTTAACTATCAAATTGATAGTTTCGAGAAAATGGACTTTAAACTTCAACGTCTTCATTTTTGTGTAGTGCTTATAAGGTAATAGAAAGGGTTTATGTAAGTTTCAGTTGTTTGAAAATGTATTCATTCTCTTTTAAAATACTAAATATAGTACTAATTCACACAATTACTGTAAAATATAATATAATAAAATAAATATAATAATGTTTTTATGCTAAGCGAACTGTATTCCTGTGACTGATAAACCGTTTTTAGACTCAAAATCTCGAGATTTATGCCTCATTTAGGTATTTTGAGAATGTATTACTGTAGATAATTTCACGCTGAATCCATGAACCCATAAGTCATTTTGTGAAAAAAATCAGTTAAACCCTTTTTGTTCTCACCCCTTCATTTATGAGACCCCTACCTAGTGTGATGTCACACATTTTGCAATTTAAATTTTGGAAATTATTGAAATTAAAAAAATTGTGCTTTAATACTTAAACATAAAATATTATATTTTGACACAAAATTTGAGAAAACCTCCCCTCTCTTGTCACACATTGTCCACCCCTTCCCCCTTAATGTGTGACGTAATTTATGGACGGCCCCAAACGGGATTATTCATGCATTTAAAATGCTGACGGTTTTTAAATATCTTAGGTAAACCTATATATTTAAAAATCTTATTAAATGTAAAAAAAATGTTTCATTTTCAATATTAGGTCAAAAATATGTATGGTTGACTATATATTTTGTGAAAAATATGTATAATTGACTATGTATTTTGTCAAAAATATGTATAATTGAAGTGTGCTATATAATAGTTAGATTAATTCCAAAATTGATGTCTGAACACAAATTGAACAGTATTATTTTTCGACTTATACAATTTCTACTTTTCCAAAATAAGAAAGAAGGAAATATTTCTTTTTCTATTGTGACGTTAAGGCATTTAAGTTTACATAATTAGAATGTAAGATGTTTATAATGGTTTGTGTTATTATCAGTATTCTTTATTAAGACGTCATTTTAGCGTTTATCACGCTGAAACAACGCACAAATATGCATTTTTATGCAAATGCATATGTTAAACAAGTGTGCGTGTGTGTGTGTGTTTAAATGCGTATTTGTTATGTTTGTGCAAACATACATTATACAAATATGCATTCTTATGCAAATGCATATATCATACAAAGAGGCATTTTTATGCTAATGCATATGATTGTTAACAAGTGTGTGTGCTTAAATGGCTATTTGTTATGCCTATGCATTATAATGCAAATGCATTTAACATACAAATAGTCATTTTTATGCAAGTGCATATATTCTATAAATATGCATTTTTATGCTAATGCATATGTTAAACAAATGTGTGTCTGTGTGTTTAAACACGTGTTTGTTATGTTTATGCAAACATACATAATACAAATATGCATTTTAGCACCAAAATGCCGAAGTATTTGCTCCACGTCACGGACCTTGTAGTTTTTTATTCCTTAGATGTAAGAAGCTCTAGTTATAAATCGCGCCAAAAAAATTTAAAATTATACGTTGACATTTTTTTTCTCTCTCGCACTATTCTTTTAGAAGGTGTGCGAGGGTGAGAAAGCGACAGAAATGTTAGCATTTTCGAATCTAAATTAGGAGTTCTAAGTACTTGATAGATAGATTAATCTATCAAGTACTTAGAATAGATTAATCTATCTATCAAGTACTTAGAATATATTAATCTATCTATCAAGTACTTAGAACTCCAAATCGTGGGGTTTTTTGAATGATTTTTTAATACGATTAAAAATGTTTTTTGGTTCTCTTAAAAGTCCAATGTCAATTGAAAATAACTCAATTTTGACATATCATTGTATTTATATCTATTAACTATGTAATCATATTTATTAATATATCACATTTTATTAATTATTTTGCCACAAATATTTGAATATAAATATATAAATGTTTATAAACGAAAGTAAATGACGTGGCATTAGTTTTAAACTCGTAATATTACGAAACAAGATCGATATTTCAGATTACAGACAGACATACATACAAATGTTGTAAAAGTGCTAAAAATAGCCTATTTGCAATAGAATCTTTTGACTTTGAATGTAAGCACTTAATTGTAAAATATTTCTTCCGCGTTGTCTTTTGATGAAGACTGGATTAGAAGAATATTTTTACTTTAATTTGCTTAAAATATAATTACAATAATATCTTTATTAATTAATATATATTCTGTTATTACAAATTAATTAAATTATGCATTGCATACAATTTATATTTGTCAAATATGCATTTAATTAATATATATTTTATTATTACATATTAATTAAATTATGCATTGCACACAATTTATATTTGTCAAATATGCATTATTATTAACTAAGTATATAAATTTTTTTATTAATGTTTATTCCTGTAATTACTTTAAATACTAACTTGGGATATAGAAATCTATCCACTGCTCAAATATTTGTCAATTTTTAAATATATATATACATATACAGCCTTATTAATGAACGGGTATTAGTCTCGGGTTAGTTTACTTTTTTACTTCAGCTTTTGTCCTTTTTTTGCTACTGGAATATTTAGCTGGATCGAAAGAGACAAAAGATGGTGTAACTAGTCTACAGCTAGTTCGTGTTTATTAATAAGGCTGTTAGAGTATGTCCCGAAATTCATCGTCAAGTGGGCATGGGCAAAGGATAACCTTTGAATAATATAGTAATATATAATAATATAATAATATTTGATAAAGCATGTCCACTTAAGTTCAAAAGACTACGTTACTTTTATCAAACCTAGCTACGATTTTGTTCTTGATTTATTATGGCTATTAACAGGACGTTTATTTAAGACCACTTTAGTGGAAAAAAAAACACTTATGCGCGTTTATACTGAAGCTTGACAGATTCTAAGTTCGCACTCATTCTTCTCTTTTTTTTTTGAGGGGGGGAAATGCCCTATCACTTCCCTGCCACCACGGGGGTGGTGGCAGGGGGTATGTGGGACTCGAACCCACTCAAACCCCCCGTGAGCCCTCGTCCGCTGTACCGGGGCGAGAAGGGGTCGCGACTGCAGTCCAGCCAACTCGCCCCCGACTCATTCCCCTCTTTTTTTTTTAAAGATTACTATCTAGTTCAAACATATGTATAACAAAATACAAACAACTACAAGATTATTAATTTATAATGTTAATGGTATGACGAGCTAGTCGTTGAACTGATGTTAAGCGACACGGCCGCCCATAATAGAACAGTGTCACTCGGAACTCTAAAATATAAAGGTTCATGTGACACTGCACTGCGCACATCATCCTGAGACATCAGCACTGTCTGGTAATAACATTACTCGACTGTGAGATCAGATCATAAAGTCTCTATTGCCCAGTAAATTCACTAGCTACAGTGCCCTTCAAACCGGAACACAGTAGTGCTTGCAAACTACTGCTTGGCGGCAGAATAACTGGCAAAGCGGTGGTACCTACCTAGACGAACTTTGCAGAAAAGTCCTACCACCTAGTAAAAAGTTTTTCCTGCTAATGCCTTTTTGCCCTTGACTGCTTGACGTTGATTTTTGGAACATGCTGTATATACGTTATCTAAATAAAATATAACTCAAAGGTGATTAATTGACTGACATAGTGATCTATCAACGCACAGCCCAAACCACTGGACGGATCGGGCTGAAATTTGGCATGCAGGTAGATGTTATGACGTAGGCATCCGCTAAGAAAGGATTTTTCGTAATTCCTCCCTTAAGAGGGTGAAATGGGTGGATGAATTATTTTCCCATAGGCCACGCCGCGGGCGAAGCTGCGGGCAGAAGCTCGTTATTACATATATACGTATTAAAGATATATATGACTTATCTATTTCTCGTTGTAGGTATACAAAGCATATTATTGTTTTTTATTGAATAATTATATGAAAATTTACATACGTTAATATATTCAAACGTATACGAAAATTCAGGGTTTTTACACAGGTTCGTAGAAAACAAAACTTGACCAATTTTGTTAGTAATACAATCTTAATTGAAAAATATACAACGAATAAATCCATTTTGAAAAATAAACTAAAGAATAAATATAAAATTAACGAAAATATTCTAATATATATGTACTTATTGAAAATATAAATTTATTCAACAGAAACATTAATATGTATAGACACTATAAATAAAAAAATAAAACTAAATACAACTGTACCTATTTGTATTATTATATTAACCATTTATTCTGAGATGAGCTTATTTATTAATAACTAGTTGCGCCCCGCGGTGTCACCCGCGTTTCTAATTGTTTTTTGTTTCGACTCCACTTTTGTGTATTTAGCCAGTGTCAAGTAATTGATAATATCTCAAGTTAATTAATATCATATAATGTGTCAAGTCAAGCCAAGTCACAGTCCAAGTCATCAAGTTAAGTCATAGTCTAGTCAAGTCATACTCCTAGTAAAGTGGTGGCCACTTTACCAGAAGCTTCTATGGTATGGAGTTTTGGAAATAAACGAAAAGAAACATTTCACCATCATTATACCACTTTTCCACACTCATGCATGTAATCCAGCACTTAACGAATAAAATGCCACCAATTTTATGCACTAACACTGAAAATAACACAAGTTTTGGAAAGTAATACAATGCGGCGACGCGATCTTTTTCGTTTTCCCACCAAAACTCGTTTCGGAATTTTCGCTCAACTTTCTTAAATATTTCATTCATAAGAACCTTCTCCTGACAATAATGAACACAACAAAAAAAGAATTATCGAAAATGTTCCATCCGTTTACTCGTGATGCGATGACCAAGGGAAATAGAGATTCATTTAACAATAAACTACTGAAAAACTACGTACATATTAATATACGAGTGTTTTATTATTATAATCAACTCATTTATTATATTTTTAGATTTAATTTTTTTACAATTTTTCCATAAAATAAATAATAAAATATTATTACTTATATATTTTGTACGATATAAATTGTAAATGATTTGGGTCCACAATTGCATTTTGCTTATGTGGCGTGCTGGCCCACGAAAAAGTTTCAATACCATTCTAATAGAGAACTTTTCCAGCTCGTTGCTAGGGGCAACGAATGTTGTTGATATAGACTTCACATGAGAGAAAATTTTATTTTCCGCATTTTGGTTTTTGTAAATATCTTTTTAATTAATATATCGTATACAAAGTCAATCGGCATATCATTAATTCAGCAAACCCATGGACCTCCTTCTATTACAACAAAAGTGTATCGAACTTCGCTTTACTGGTGACCTGTTTTGAACCGAAAGTCCACGTTTGCAGTAAATGTGTGTGATTTTGATTTTGTTGCTGATTGCGATAATTCTGATACTGATTCACATAAAGATGTCGCTCTCAACCGATAAGAACGAAGATATTTGTCGTGTGGGCGTGCGCATTCCGCCGTTTTGGCCTGAAAAGCCGGCCATTTGGTTCGCGCAGATCGAGGGCCAATTCGCGATATCGAACATTACTACGGACAATACGAAGTTTTTCTACGTTATCGGCCAACTAGACCCGCAGTATGCTTCTGAGGTGGAAGATATAATCATCAACCCGCCCGACACCAACAGGTATGAAAAATTGAAGTCGGAACTTATCAAACGACTGTCCGCGTCACGAGAAAAGAAGGTCAAGCAATTACTTATGCACGCAGAACTTGGAGACCGTAAGCCATCTCAGTTTCTAAGACATTTGCAACATTTGGCTGGACCTGGAGTTCCCGAAGATTTTCTACGTACTATCTGGACCAGTCGCTTACCAAGTAGCACGCAAACGATAATCGCTTCGCAGATGACGTCTTCACTGGAAGCGCTCGCAGATCTCGCTGACCGCATCCATGACGTTGTTTCGCCTACAGCGCACGTAGCATCAACATCAAGTGTCATACCAGGAAGCTCTTTAGAAGCCATGAACCAACAGATTGCTGAACTTACCAAACAAGTGCAAGCTCTAACTGCGCAGGTGAACCGGCATTCACGTGCACCGAATCGTTCAAACAAGAAAACGCGCGGTCGTTCTAGCTCCACACGATCACAGTCGAACTATAGAAAATTTCCTGTGTGCTGGTATCATAGTAAGTTCGGCAATGAAGCAAGTAAGTGCGTAAAACCATGCGACTACCATGCGGGAAACGCGAACAGCAGTCGGTAATGGCGACGACCGATTGCCAAACTTCCGGTCGCCTATTTGTCACGGACGGCGCTACGAAGATGCAGTTTCTCATCGATACTGGCAGTGACGTATGTGTCTTCCCCCGATCGGCACTCAAGGAACGTCGTGAGAAAACAAATTATGAGCTGTGTGCGGCAAACGGTACACCCATTTCTACTTACGGCTACGCTCATTTAGTGCTGAACCTAGGCTTGCGCCGTGACTTCACTTGGCGATTCATCGTAGCGGACGTTACAAAGGCCATAATAGGTGTAGATTTTTTATCATTTTACAACCTCATCGTGGATTGTCGAAATCAACGTTTAATCGACAACACTACAAGCCTTACGTCCCCAGCTTCACCTGCACAGTCAACTGGGAACATTTCATCGGTAAAAGTTATTTCTGGAAATTCCGTATATCATAACATACTAAGCGAATACCCTGAGATTACTAGACCTTCCGGTGTCCACCGTGTTCCGAAGCATAATACCATGCATCATATACAGACTACTGCAGGACCGCCAATTAGCAGCACACCACGAAGACTAGCACCGGATAAATTAAAAATCGCAAAAGACGAATTTGCAGATATGTTGAGGAACGGAACAGCCAGACCTTCAAAGTCACCATGGTCATCACCACTTCATCTTGCGCCTAAAAAAGATAACGGCTGGCGTCCATGCGGTGACTACAGAATGCTCAACGCTAGAACCGTACCAGATAGCTATCCCATTCGACACATACATGACTTTGCACATTGTCTCTCCGGCTGTCAAGTATACTCGGTTATCGATCTCGTAAAAGCTTATAATCAAATTCCTGTCTGCCCTGAGGATATTCCAAAGACCGCAATCACGACGCCGTTTGGTTTATACGAATTTCCGTTCATGACGTTCGGACTACGTAATGCCAGCCAAACGTTTCAACGATTTGTGGACGAGATGCTTAGGGGCCTTGAAGAGTTCTGCTTCCCGTTTCTGGACGATTTTTTGATCTTCTCACCTGATCAAGAATCACACAAGAAGCACCTTCATCTGCTCTTCAACAGACTAAAGGAATACGGCATGGTTATCAACACGAACAAGTGCATATTCGGTGTATCAGAGGTAACGTTTTTAGGACACAGCATCTCAGCAGCTGGCACTAAGCCGTTACCATCGAAGGTAGAAGCGGTTGCGAATTACCCACCACCGAAAACCGTCAGAGAACTGCGAAGATTCCTAGGAATGGTGAACTTTTACAGAAGGTTTATTCCTGACGCAGCGCGGCATCAAGCGCCTCTGAATGCACTGCTCACAGGATCAGTTAAAGGTTCACATCCCGTGCATTTATCAGAAGAAGCTACTAAAGCATTCATCACCTGCAAGGAAAGTCTCTGCCAAGCAGCACTACTTGCTCATCCAGACTGCCAAGCGAAGCTCGCTATAGTCACTGATGCTTCAGACACAGCAATGGGCGCAGCTTTACAACAGCATAGAGACGGCCTGTGGGAACCTTTAGCATTTTTCTCTCGAAAACTTTCGCCATGTCAACAGAAATACTCGCCTTACGACAGGGAACTTCTCGCCATCTACGAAGCAATAAAATACTTTCGTCACATGGTGGAGGCGAGAGATTTCATTATTTATACTGACCATAAGCCCATAACTTTCGCATTTCATTCACGAAAAGAAAAGTGCTCACCAAGACAGTTCAGACATCTGGATTTTATTTCACAGTTTTCCACAGATATCAGGCATATTTCAGGAAAGGATAACGTTGTGGCTGACAGTTTATCACGCATCGAAGAGATTACTCAGCCCATCGATCTATCCAAGCTTGCTCAAGCACAAAGCACAGATCCTGAACTAGAACAACTTTTGGATAGCGATACTTCTCTGCGCTTGACAAAAATCAAACTGCCTGGATCTCACACAGAAATCTATTGTGACAAGAGCAGCAATGTGGCCAGACCTTATGTGACCAAAGACATGCGACGGCAAGTGTTCGAAAACTTGCATTCTTTTAGCCACCCTGGCATAAATGCGACGACGAAACTGATATCGGAACGCTATGTATGGCCTAGTATGCGAAAAGATTGTAGAGAGTGGACTCGTTCCTGCCTAGCATGCCAACGATCAAAAATAACACGTCATGTCTCATCTCCGTTAGCATCATTCAGCTTACCTCGAGCCAGATTCATGAAAATCCACATAGATTTGATCGGACCTTTACCTCTCTCACAAGGGTATCGTTACTGTCTCACATGTGTAGATCGCTTCACACGATGGCCCGAGGCTATACCATTACAGGAGATAACAGCTGAAACAGTGGCAAAAGCTTTAGTTCACGGATGGATATCCAGATTCGGCTGCCCTGAAGATATCGTCACTGATCGTGGTCGACAGTTTGAATCAGAACTTTTTAAGCATCTGTCCCACATCATCGGATTTCAACGCAGACGAACTACAGCCTACCATCCAGCATGCAATGGACTCGTCGAAAGATTCCACAGACAGCTTAAAGCCGCCATTACATGTCATGCGACGAGCAGCTGGCTTGAAACACTTCCACTTGTACTACTGGGAATCCGGGCGGCATTTAAGGAAGACTTACAAGCGACTCCAGCTGAACTCGTATATGGAGAGTCACTACGACTCCCAGGTGACATTTTTTGTCAATCGGCTGATGGCACAGAGGACTTGACAGTATACACTGAAAGACTGCGCACATTCGCCAAAAATTTGTTGCCATTACCAACTTCTCATCATGGGAATAACCGCTCTATATTCATTTTCAAAGATTTAGCAACAGCATCCCACGTCTTTCTAAGAGATGACACCTCGCACCCATCTTTTCAAGCAGCTTATACAGGCCCGCATGAGGTGATAGAACGAGGGGATAAAGTTTTCAAGCTCCGCATAAAAGGCAAAGAAGTCACTGTATCAGTCGACCGCATTAAGCCTGCCTACATACTTCGTGAGTTGGACCATTCTCCCGCCGTGGCAGCACCTGAGACCCGAGACGCTCCAGTGACCACCACTCGATCAGGACGAACAGTGCGTTTTCCAGAATATTATCGCCCGTAGGACGGTCTCTGGAGGGGGGTGATGTGGCGTGCTGGCCCACGAAAAAGTTTCAATACCATTCTAATAGAGAACTTTTCCAGCTCGTTGCTAGGGGCAACGAATGTTGTTGATATAGACTTCACATGAGAGAAAATTTTATTTTCCGCATTTTGGTTTTTGTAAATATCTTTTTAATTAATATATCGTATACAAAGTCAATCGGCATATCATTAATTCAGCAAACCCATGGACCTCCTTCTATTACAACAAAAGTGTATCGAACTTCACTTTACTTACATTATTTAGGATTATTTTGGCTAATACAATAATAATAATTTATGTAAGGTTGTGTACATACAAGCATTTTTAACCGACTTTCACAAAGATGGTATTTGTATATTTCATTGGTGAGACAGTAAATTCTAAGTACCTTCTAAGTAACCTCCTTACCTGGGGGGTGATTACGAAACATTGATTGCAATGCAACAGGAGAAATTTCCATACTAACTATGCACATAAACTGCGTATTGAAACTGTCAAATTTATACAAATTTGTGTTTCTATTGGTTGCAATCGAGTTACGTGAAAGGTTAGCTGATCATCACTTACCATCAAGTGAGAATGAAGCCAAAAGCAAGCTCATTGAATCAAAAAAAAATATACAAAAAGATTATATATCTATCCATTTATCAGCGCTTTAAAAAATGTATGACTTGTGTTTGGACCGATTTGAATGATGTAAATATGTGTGGGCATTTCACACAGCGCCATCTAGTCCCAAACTAAGCAAAGCTTGTACTGTGGGAACCAGATAACTGATACAATACTTATGGTCGTACTACAGAACAATTCTAAGTCACCGATCAGTGCTCAAGCAGAGATTTCATTCACTAATTGATCACTTTATGAATGAAATCTCTGTTTGTGCACCGATCGATGTAATACTGAGCGTCGTTCTGTAATACGGACCTTAGATAGTTTTTGTTTGTAAATACATACATAAAATACAATATAACACCCGGACACAGAACAAACATCGATGTTCATCACACAAATGTTTGACCTGGGTGGGAATCGAACCTAAAACCTAGAGTTCAGAAAGCAGAGCTACTACGAACTGAGCTATCAGGTCAGTCATTGATAGAAAAAACGTATCTTGAATGTCCCATACAAATTTAGTCAACGTTAGTAATCTATTGAAAGTCGGCATTTTGCTTTTCTCAACTATTTTTAAGGCAAATTTTTGTTTACACTCTTTTCGTTAAGCTATGATAAATGTTGTTGTTCTTAATTCAAAAGAAGCTGAGAAAAACGTAAAAAAACAATCAGTATTCCGTTTAGAATAAATTTTGGAAATTTGACCAAAAATATGTGTGTGTGGTTTGCGTGTTGGTTTTCAAAGGAAATACCTCAAAATTCATTTAATTCTATATACCTTTTTTTAGATTACAGTAATTATATAATACTTTTAACAAAACATATATACAGACAGTGACATTGCATATTTATAAGGTACTAGCTGCGCCCCGCGGTTTCAACCGCGTGGTGAAAAATTTCCAATTTTCCGCTCAACTTTCTTAATTTTTTTCTTTTATAAATACCTCCTGACAATATTAAACAGAACAAAAAAGCTTGAGAGGTGTCAAGGCACACCCGGATAGAACGAAGTTCCTTTCGATTAATTAATGAAGGAATTGTATTTTTTTTAATAGATTTTTTTTTATTATTAACATATATAATATAAATAGAAAGAATATTAATATAATATGAATGCGAAATAGAAAGACGAAACTAAAATAACTGGCTTGCTTTCTATGAGACAGAGAGAGAGAGACAGAGAAACACGCGCGCACGGCTTCAAAAAGTGTCGTTACAACTTTTGGTCTTAATTTTTTCCGTTTAGCTCCCTTTCGCAACGCGCGATAAGGAACTTCGTTCCAAATAAGAATTAGCAAAAATGTTCCATCCGTTTTCATATATATAGATTATAAATATGCATTGACACACATTCCATTCCTTAGCCGTTCTAATTATGAACGTGGAATCAAATCGCTTGGTACGAATGGGTGGTATTTCGACCACGAAGGGATGGCGCTTAGCCGAGCGTCTAGTAGTCCGGTAGTGAGATCATGCAGTTCTTGTGCGCATTCACCATGGTGTTATCTGTAAAAGACTGACAGACCGACAGAACTGATTGTATTTCCATTGAAATCCGGTCTTGATTGGTTATTTAATAAAAATCTTTTTGTCAGTATTTTAAGTTAAGTTTTGCACATACTTTTATTACATTTGCATATTTAGAATAATTAATGTTTTTATTAAGGATGGATTACTCTGAAATTCAAAATTTTAAGTTTTTCGTTTTATTTTGAGCATCGTCCATTATGATTGTAAATACATACATAGAATACAATATAACACCCAGACACAGAACATACATCGATGTTCATCACACAAATGTTTGTCCTGGGTGGGAAATGAAACCCACAACCCACAGCTCAGAAGGCAGGATAACTACCAACTGAGCTATCGGGCCAGTCATTATTTTTTTTATTTCAAAATTTTGGCTTCTCGTTTTAGATCTTTCAAGTTGTGAACCGAATTAAAAGTCTTTATATGGGATCATTAATTTACATAACGATTTATTAATTAGCCAAAGGAAGATCCCGCGGTTGCGCATGATATTTATTGAATTAATGAATTTTAATTTAATTTGAATTAATTAATATGACGTGCATTTTAAGATATCAAAGTCCGTATTACAGAATGATGCTCAGTCATCGATCGGTGCTCAAGCAGAGATTTCATTCACTAATTGATCACTTTATGAATGAAATCTCTGCTTGAGCATCGTTCTGTAATACGGACCTAACAATTGAAAGTCCGTTTTTGTGCAATGATATACCTAAATATATATAACAAAGGTGACTGACTGATTGACTGGCTGACATAGTGATCTATCAACGCACAGCCCAAACCACTGGACGGATCGGGCTGTAATTTGGCATGCAGGTAGATTTTATGACGTAGGCAGTAGGCAAGGATATTTCGAAATTCCACCCTTAAGAGGGTGAAATGGGTGGTTGAATTATTTTCCCATAGGCCACGCCGCGGGCGAAGCTGCGGGCAGAAGCTCGTTTTTGTATAAATTCGGTGCTAATTTTATGTTTATAAGTACACGTTTTTTTACATGACATAGTTATTATTATTATTTATATAATGCCCGTCTCTAACAGCTCCTAAGTTCGCAATTATCTTCCAAATCTACTGTAATTCATTTGGGCATGTCACAAAGGATAAGTTCGAGGTTAGGAGCTGGCAAACTTACGTACAGACGGTCATAACTCTTGTAAGTTAAGTTATTGTATCAAACGTATACAGTAAAGCTTGTTTCGTTAGTTATCAATGTGTAAAAGATAAAATTTTCGTGATTATGTTACCGTAATCTGCATGATGAATTAATTATTTTTTTAGTTTGAAAACTATCGTGAGTATGACACATTTTGTAAGATTAGTAACGGCTAAACTCACGTCGGTTATAAAGTCGAAATTACTCCGATCAGGGGCCTTACCGCGTAAGTCTGGTGGAGACGGTAATCGTGTTCTCTCTTGCTCGCACTCGTGGACTTGTTATTTGGCGCGTGCGAGATGGCAGGCGAAGCCGATTCCTAGAACAATTACGCGGTAGGTTTGCTGGTCGGCTAGGAGGCTAGCCGCGTAGCTAGTTAACGAACAATGTCATAAAAAAGGGGGGTGCTTTAGACCACACGACTGAAGTAAACCTTTTTTAGCTCCATCTATCGGCCGGTAGAACTTTGTTGTTGCTTTGTTTAATGTTAATGTCGCCATCTTGACAATTATAAATTGTCATTTTAGCAGACATAACCAACATGACAAATTTTTACTTTGTTATGTTGACAATGGAGATCTACGTGAACCAACTTAAACGCAATAATAATAATAACGCCCAACGATCACATACATAGATCCTGGACCCTAACTAGGGTTTCCTGTGTCTAGGGACCCAGGAACTACGAGGACCATGGTCCCACAACACCCAGACACAGAACAAGTATTTGAGCTTTTTTTCTGTGCACAAATACTTTTCCTGCCGCGGGAATAGAACCCGCTGCCTCCGGGATATCAACCGACCTACTCAACCACCGCACTACAGGGGCTGTCAATATATGTAATGTACGAGTACGTGTAATATACGAAAAGTTTAAAACAAATTGGTATTTGTTTTAAACTGGATCTAAATCCTTCCGTCCTTTACCACTTCGTCAAATTCTATCCATCCAAAGGTTGCCTGGAAGAGATCGCTTTTAGCGACAAAGTCGCCTATTGTTACACTTTATATAATTGATGGTTTTTTTTTCTTTGTATTTTTTATTATTTGGTGTGTACAGTAAAGAGTTCATCTATCTATCTATCTAAAGCGTTTACTATTAATGATGCGTAATGACGATTTACAATTGTAGGTACCTACCTAGTCTAAGAATTTGCCAATAACCTGAGTAAAAAAGTTAGCTTAAGAGCGGTCAAACTTAACCTAAGAGTACCGATTTTATTCCAGAATTGACTTGGATATGGTCTAACGTCCTCTCTAAAAATGCTAACATATTAGCGTCGGTTATCATTCATTAAAACTTTTACACTAATTATAAGCAAGTTCTAATTATAATGGACAGATTTAGACGCGTCCACAAAAATTCAATGTTTATAATACAGAAAACAATAAAACAGAAAACTTAATCTAACAAACCACTACCAGTAGGCAACGTATCCAATATGCTGGCAGCATTGCCACGTTGAATGGCAATGCTCAATCTTTGGCCGAAGTAAAGGCCAGCATTTTGATCACATGTCTTCGACCAGACGTTTAGAAAGGTCTTTCATTATTTATATAATGTTTATGATTATAATTAAATATATAATTTTTTTAAATTTCCAATTGGCCGTGTTATATAGTTCATCGAATAACGAATTTATAATTAAAATATAAGATGGAATTTTGACATATTAACGGATGTGACTATTTTAAGTAGGTATTAATTAATTAAGGTACTACGTATAAATTGTCTTAGACCATTATATAAAAAGAAACATTTCTAAATATGTAATATGTAAGCAAGGGCAAAAAGAAAATCGCCAAAAAGAAAACCATAAAATGGTCTAAGACTAAGGAAGGATCTACGTCACATGAAAAATTGGTGTTTCTTGGTGTTTATAAAAATGTTGTTGTATGTTATAAATAAGTGTGACGTAGAGAGTTTCTGGTGGTAACTATTCAAACACTAAAACAAATCGTAACCTCCCATTTTGCTTCGCCGTACTCGGATAAAAAAAAGAAATGAATATTTAATAATAAAAGAGTTCAATTAAAAAATAACTTGTGTTCATATAATTGAAAGCGAAATACGGTCATAAATATACGAGCTTATTGGAACCTATTGGAGGACATATCCGCTGAAAGTTTATAAACAATAGTATTGTTGATAGATATTGCTAAATATTAGCGTTCTTGACAGATATTATTTAACAATAGTATTGTTGATAGATATTGCTAAACAATAGTATTGTTGATAGGTATTATTAAACAATAGTATTGTTGATAGATATTGCTAAAAATAGTATTGTTCACAGATATTATTAAAAAAATAGTATTGTTGACAGATATTATTAAACAATAGTATTGTTTATAGATATTGCTAAACAATAGTATTGTTCACAGATATTATTAAACAATAGTATTGTTGACAGATATTATTCAACAATAGTATTGTTTATAGATATTGCTAAACAATAGTATTGTTCACAGTTATTATTAAACAATAGTATTGTTGACAGTTGTTAAGTAAACTGCTCACTAAATAATTGTGTTTGGATAGTCACCCAAATTTAATAATAATGATCTTAATCACTATACATGACAATGTTATATGTTGAATGCGTGTATGTATGTCTCAATTTAAAATACAATTAATTATAAATGTGAAGAAAACTGTTTTTATTGATGTAAAAAATTGTCTTTGTAAATTACATTTAATGTTTAATTTTTCAGTGTTTTAAATTCTCAAAATATTTAAAGTTTATTTCTTAGTTAATTTCAAAGACAATTTTTTCGTTTACCCTATCGCGAAAATGCAACACAGACGGTCGTTTTTTATTTGTTTATTACATATTTATTTTTATTATTTTCCATTATAAATAAATTGTAATATACCATAGACACTACAACTTTTTTATTTGGTCTGTGCTTGCCTTTTGGCGACGGTGGAAGTTGTAGGATTTTTTTTATTATTTTTGTTTATTGTTTTATATATTTTCGAACGACCGTCACGTTTTAAAGTGTTGCATTTTCTCTTTCTTTCCCGATTCACACTCTTCGACGAATGGCGGCTGCGACATGGAAACATAAAAAAAAACAATACATTACACAAAATTAAATTACACCTAAAACTCATTAAAACAAATGCCAATCAACTTTTCTAAACACATTCAAAAACCTCGTCTAAACATGATTGGCAATCAAATAACTTTTGTTTAAATATGTCTGCCAAACAAACAATTTTGTCTGAAAACTCTTGGCAATTAAACAATTTTGTTTAAAAACTCTTGGCAATCAAACAATTTCGTCTGAAAACTTTGCAATTAAACAATTATTGTCTGAAATTTGCACCAAAAAAAATCTGTTTTCTAAACACGCCTGTCAAACAAACAATTTTGTCTGAAAACTCTTGGCAATCGAACAATTATTGTCTAAACTTGGCAATACACAAACGAACAACCACCGAAAACCTGGCTGTTGGGCGTAATACAGCTACTTCAGTGGGACGACGCCTGCCCAGAACGATAGCTTCATGGACAGCGAGCTGTTCGAGCAGATCCGCGCGTTTGAACCAGATGGGCTGGATGACTTCGATATGTACACTAATATGCCGATGAAATGAGGTTAGTATATCTACTTATACTGGATTACTGGAAACATCTACTAGGTGGTAGGAATTTTCTGCAAAGTTTGTCTAGGCAGGTACCACCGCTTTGCCAGTAATTTTACCGCCAAGCAGTAAAGCAAACACTACTGCGCTCCGGTTTGAAGGGCATTGTAGCTAATGATATTACTACTGGGTAATTGAGACTATGATCAGGGGGGTAATCACGAAACTTTGATTGCAATGCAACAGAACAAATTTCCATACTAACTATGCACATAAACTGCGTGTTCAAACTGTCAAATCCATACAAATATGTGTTTCTATCGGATGCAATCGAGTTATCGAGCTGATCTCACAGTCGAGTAATCTTATTACCAGACTGTGCTGATGTCTCAGGATGATGTGCGCAGTGCAGTGTCGCGCGAAACTTTATATTTTGAAGTTCCGAGTAACACTGTTCTGTTATGGGCGGCCGTGTCGCCTAACATCAGGTGAACGTCACATCATTCTTTTTTTTTTATTGTTTAATAGGCTCGCGCTTGACCACTATCGCACCTGATGGTAAGTGATGATGCGGTCTAGGATGTAGCACGCTTGCCTAGAAGATACCTGGTCACTCTCGATTTGAAGACTCCAAGGTTGTAGTTTTCGGGAAATACGGACGGTTCCACGCTTTGGCTGTTCGCATGATAAATGTGGAGCCAAATCTCTTTGTTCATTAATTTACTAGGTGGTAGGACTTTTCTGCAAAGCTAAGCTACTGCTCAGAAGGCAGAGCTACTACTAACTGAGCTATGATTTATAACTTTAGGAAGATTAAATGGATGGGAAGAAAAAAATAATGTGATATTGGATTTAAAATGACTCCTAATACTTTATTATGTATATTTTTAGTTTGAAAACTATCGTGAGTATGACACATTTTGTAAGATAAATAACGGCTAAACTCACTTCAATAAAAGTCGAAATTACTCCGGCCAGATTTCGGATTCAGATGTCCTTCTGGGAGCCAGCTACTAACGCAAGCCGCGGCGGGTATAGCGACCACGTAACGTAAACAATAACGTTTTCTTAATTGACGTGAGCTTACCCTTTATTTATATTACAAAATGTATTTTTATATATTTTTATGTGTATTTTTTTATAATTTTGCAGGCGACGAGAAAACTACCGACCGATCATAGTTCAAACATATTTACTATAAGTTTAAAAGTAAAAAAATGTAAACTATACACTTTTCTTAAGGCTCGCTATCTTTTAATAGGCCGGGGAAAAATTAAAAGATGAAAAAATATAAAGATAATTCAAGGGTTCGAACGTTTCCAGTGCGGATTTTTTTACGTCATAAATGCAGTTTCGTACATTGTACAGAGCTCTCGAACAAAATACGAAGACTTCTTTTCCCCGACCTAATGTTATAACGTTATTTTTAGTTAAGTGCAAATCTGAAAGTAGTTTAGAATCACTAGCAGAATCGAGTGTTGTAATTTTTACACCATGCAACATTTGTGTCATAATTGTTCAAAACGGTAACATTGTTTAACAATTTGAACACAATAATTGTCAACGCAAATGAATTAATCTTTCAACATTTTTAGTAATAATTCAAGAATCCAACCGACTTCAATCCCACCGCATTTGTTTATCACAAAATGAGAACATCATCAATGTGGTTGAAGTCGAAATACACATAATACTAACCATTAGATCTTGATCGAATTGAAAGGGGATCAACATTACTAAGCTATTGTACCTCTATGGTAGATCTACATGCAATCTCTTTAGCCTGTGACGTCACAAACTATGCCTTCACAGTAGCTGTGAGGAAGCTCCACACGATCTGTGTTTTGCAAGAAAGGGACAGGCGATGCCCCCTTCAGAAACTTTAAAAGCATTACTCCGTGATTTATTTATCGCTTTTACTAATTTTTTTCAAATATTCCATTCATTTTTAAGTTACTTTATGAAAATAATATTTTTTTGTTCATTTTTAATAGTAGTCGTTTCACTAACCTTGTTAGTTGTTTATCATATTTTTGCTAGCTTCATGTCAATAGAGAAAAAATATATGGAATTACAATAGTTTCTAAACAGCGTTGCGGTGAATGATATTGTGAAGACGACAATCCCAAGCCAACTTCGTAAGAGCATAACTTTTTACGTTTTAAATAAGTTTGACTTATTTATATGCACTTTATTCGTTTTAGGGCTTGTTTCAGAATGTCCGGTTAAAGTTCCGGTTAAGCTAATAGGAACTAATCTGTTGGGTACGCTACCTACTGGTAGTGGCTGGAGCATTTGGACTGTCTATAGGTCATCGCGGCCAGTATATAGTCCAATTTTTTTGTAGTAGTAGTAGGTCGTTTTTAGCATTAGTTATTAATCATTGTAGTATTTAGAAAATAAAGACAAAAAAATCTGTTATTTAAACGTAACGTAACGTAGCACATTCTGAAACAAGCCCTTAACTTTTTGCGGTGGTTATTTGAAGCTTTGCACTACACTAAAAATACATTATTATATTAAATTTGTTTTTTTTTTTTTTATATAGATTATTTGGTTCTTTTTGTGCCATAAGAACATTAATACGTCTACATTTGTACTACGCCCCACCATTTTTTTTCTAGACAGGCCGCCTGGTATAAAATGCTTTAAAGGCGATAAAATTAATTTAACAAAAAAAGATTATTTGAAATAAATACCGTTCCGTTATAATGTTATTAAATTGTATTATTATACATTTTTTAAATAATGATTTAACAAATAGATTTTTAAAAAATTGTAAAAATTTATATTTCCATAATATAGCTCGCACAAAACTTTATGAGCTCTCGGAAGTTAGGCCCGAGTACCAAACTGCGCATGGTACTGGTTGAGTGCATTGTAAAAGCGGTCATACAACAACTATAATATGTGTACGGCGCAGCCATCCGCGCTAACTTCGGAGAGCTCATAAAGTTTTGCGCGAGCTATACAAAGTGTTATTGTCAAAATGTACAACAATGAAATAAAAAAAATAATGTTTGAAATAATTATAAAAATCATATTTGCATTTCGTACTTATTTAGTAGAAATAAGCTTGAAATTATTTTTTGTTATTTTAACAGTTTTAACTAATGAAATTGCTTTTATGTTTAGTTAGTTTAAATTAGTCGGTGCCATTGCCCAGCGCTGGGCAAAAAGGTGCCATTGTTTTGCAATAAATTACTTACCTTTATTTTAAGGATTATATAGATATAATTGTTTTTAGCATTTAACAAAATGTGCTATTTTGTCTTTGAAATTATGAAAGAAATGTGCCTTTTCAGTCCATGTATGAACGTTACCAATGAGGCGTTTTTTTAAACCCATCTTTTTTAAATAAAGTGATAGGTGGCGTTGAGTCTAAATTACTATTGTCAATGTCAAATAGCTCTGGATGTCACTGTCAGTATAATTGTTTTTTTTTTCGTTTTGGCTAAAGTATAATTATTTATTAAAATAAAATGAAAATGGCGGTTATGAATTAATAGTTTATTAAATCTCGCGTAATTTTGAATTTCGGTGTTATAATGGTGGATCTGTTAAAGAGTATTGGCATACGGTTCCAAGTGCCAATACCATGCCTTTTCGTTTTCTCTTCAAGACTTCCTAGAGCCTTCCGTAAAACATCTACCATTTTACTGTGGCATTTTGACTGACAAAACAAGACTTTGACATGACATAACCGTACAAAAATTCCTTACTTGACATTGGCAGAATTATCGTTAAAAAGCGATAGAACGCCATTAAACGAAGAGAAGAAGATTATTAATATTTAAATCTGACACCGATTGAAAGAAATAAAAAAAAAACGCCTCTTTGTTAATTTTTTTTAGGAATACAGTAACGATTACCAGTGCCGTAATTTGAGTTAGTAGAATTTAATTTTTAGATTGTATTTTGGTAGTGTAGGCATATTTTTTTACCTTTGTACCTTTCTTGGTTTATCCATAGATATATCGGTTATATTATAAAATTGAGCCTTGGTGATATTTTTAAATGAATAAATTTGATTTACAGCTATTAGAACAAATTCACGACTTTGACAATTGACAAAACAATTTTACTGAAAAATAAAAAAAATGTCGCCATATTGAAAATGAAAATATTAATATTCTTACATGACAAGAAGTCATTCTTACATGACATTTATACTAATTGTGGCAACACTGCAGTAGCCATAATAATAAGTTGAGGTTGACATTTATACTAACTAAAACGCTTTTAAAATTAGTTTTAAAGTAACTGTGTTGCATGCAATGCGTTTAAAAATACGTAGGAAAATTGAGGCCATGAGAACCAAAGTGGCCTAACTGCATTTTTAAATACCTTTATTATATTGTACTCTATGTACATTATAATAAAGGAGAGGAGCCATTTCTCACTTCTGTCATCCTATTTTAATCCCTATTTATTGGAAGCCTTTTATTGGTGGATTTATTTATTGCGCTATAGCTTTTACCATTTAGAGCAGACTCCAATAATAATACGAAAATTGAAAAATAAATGCAGTTAGGCCAATTTGGCTCTCATGGCCTCAATTATATGTTGCACCATTCGTTGTCATCGGTGATAATAATGGCCTTAATAAATTTGTGGACATGAGGTTGAAATGATAATAAGATATGACCATATTCTAAAAAAAATTACCAGATTTATAAGAAAGTAGGAGTAGTAGTTTAATGACCGTCTGTAATAAAGTCTATTAAAATACAACTTAGCTAACACTTTTTTTTATGTGTTGGCTCCACACTTTTGTGTAAAAACATTAAAAAAATGCCAGATTGGGGCTGTCATACTTTACTATAGACGGGCATAAGAAACACTTTTGTAATATTACTAAAATTAATTAAATAAAAGGTCAGTTTTACAACCTTTAATGATATAAAAATGAATTTATAAAATTAACTAATCTATTTGTACTGTTTACAATGGTGTCGATTCTGTGTCGCATTCTCTAAAGCTAAACGAAATTAACATATTTCCGTCTTTTTCATTTCCCCTTTATTAGAAGAGTACCGCCATACTTTAAGTTTTTTACGCCATAGTTTAAGTTTACTTTAGTTTTAGAGAATGCGACACAGAATCGACACCAATGTCTCGACGGTTTTTGTCGAAAGACTTTGTCAATTGGTGCAAAGATTTGACAAAAGAATTTCAAATGTCAAAAGCTTTGTTGAAAGCTTACGAAATAGATAATACCTAAACGAGATTTAAATGTAATTAACATTTTAGTAAAAATATCACGTTATACGTTAAAACTGTAAGATTTTACTACAAAACAGTTTTGTATTATTTATACAGTGGCGTAGCTACCAGAGGGCTAGATGGGCCAGTTCCCCGGGGCCCCAAGCTCAGGGGGTCTCTCAACAATAACTATAAATTGAAGTAGCGATTTTTTTCCCACATCGCGAATATAAATGAACCTGGATTACGACAAATCTGGAGTACGTTAAATACGGAACAAACAATTTCAAATAGTTTAGTTAAGGCCCTAGTTTATTCTTTGCCCCAGGGCATTTGGTTACCTAGCTACGTCACTGTATCTATACCTAGGTACTTACACCAAAGAGCACGTAATCGACACCTAGGTAAGGTATACATAAATATTCCGCTACTTATGTCAAAGCAAACTTATGCACAAAAAATTATATCACCAAAACTTATGTAGCAAAAATACAGTAAAATAACCTAAATATATTTAGAATATATCACTGCGACTACTAAAACTTGTTTGTAAAATGTACCTTCTTTAATACTTGACTTTAGTTTAGAAGTTTCTGATTGGATAGTAAGGGTCATCGCAGACAGATGGCGGTTACACGTTGACGAACGAGCGTGGCGTCATCTATAACATTGAAGTTCCGTATTACAAAATTATTATACTTAAGTAGTTGTTTACTACGTGGTAGGACTTTTCTTGTCTAGGTACCACTGCTTTGGCAGTTATTCGATCGCCAAGCACTACTCAGTTCCGGTTTGAAGGGCACTGTAGCTAGTGATATTAATGAGCAATCGAGACTTTATGATCTGATCTCACAGTCGAGCAATCTTATTACCAGACTGTGCTGATGTCTCAGAATGATGTGTGCAGTGCAGTGTCACGCGAAACTTTTAAGTTTTATACTGTTCTGTTATGGGCGGCCGTATTGCCTAGCATCTGGAGGGAGACCGACTAGCTCGTCATATCATTCATTAACATAAAAAAGGAGAGATTTCATTTACTCTTTGATCATTTTGTTCTGTGTAAGTGTCTTTGTTTTGTTTTGTAATGTGGAGAGATTTCATTTACTCTTTGATCATTTTGTTAATGAAATCTCTTAGGCAGAGATTTAGGCGTAGTTCTGTAATACGGTTCTGACATTGTGCTCACGCCGCCAAAATTGCAATTGTTACTTGTAAAATAATAAGGACCAAATAAGTTTTGGTTAAAATGCAATAAAACTTCGATAAACTGCGAGTTTTGCAGTTTTTGTATATGTAATAAATGTAAGTAAACCTAGTTCTGGATTTTTCTTTTCAGCATACCAAAATTTAACACGGTTCTTCAGAGACTCTTATTATTATTATGTCAAGCTCACATTTTTACATTTTCGTAAAGACGCAATCAAAATCGGTAGTATAGGTACCGGCACGAAAGTTTAGCGCTGAACGAAATATGGAAGGGATAGCTGCGCGGGTACTGTCGCGCGCGCAAACATTAATAAATAGTCAATGTTAAATTTTTGCATAGCTTACAGGTTGTTTTACTGTACAAGACTAACTTCTTTTTATTTAAATCTTGCCCTAAAGAATAAACCAATTAATTGGTTCCGCTTTTAACAGAACATTGCACGTCATACACCATTTTTCGAGCCTGTCTTTTCAAAACAGTATTTTTTCTAGGTATAATATTCACTATTTTCTAAAAAATACACAAATAAAAAACCAACAATAATAAACGAACTCAAACTTAACAAAAAACAATAACAGTGAATGGCAAATTAACAATACACCTTAGATCGCGCCTGCGCAGTCAAGAAGTCCGCGGAGCGTCGTATGGGGCGGGGGATGAAATGCGACTGGCTAGCCACCGGCGCTACGCACGCGCCCCTGCGTCCCGCTAGCCCCCTGTGATACCTAATTTTTAACTTCTGCGCAATGACAAACTCTAGTGCTGAGCGTCTTGTGCAGATGTCAAAAACTCGGTATCACAGGGAGCTAGAGGGACGCAAGGGCGCGTGCGAAGCGCCGGTTGGCTGCCAGACGTACCCCGTCCCCCGCCACATACGACGCTCCGCAGGTTTGGACTGTACAGTCGCGATCTGAACTTAATCACTGTCACATGATCAACTTTGTAACTGACTGAATTAAAAAAAAAACAGTTAATTTTGAATTATATATTATAAGCTATGCAAAACTTTAACATTAACTATTTATTAATGTTTGCGTGCGCGACAGTACCTAATTTCCTCCACATTTCGTTCAGTGGTAAACTTACTATTAATTTAAATATGTCCTAAAAATTATTTGGTTATATAAATTATAGTTGTAATTGTTTTAAATGTTCGCGACTGTACCTATGAGCACCTATCCCCTCCACATTTCGCTCAGCTTTGAACTTACGTGACGCTACCTGTACAGTAATGTACATTTTCTATATCTAGTATAGTAATATATGTATATATTACTATACTATATATGTGCATTATATCTAGTACATTAATGTAAATTCTCTATATCTAGTACATTAATGTACATTCTGTATATTTAGTACAGTAATGTACGGGTACGGGTCAAGTTCAAGTATTCTACGCAATCAAAAGCTGTATATTCATGTCTTAATGTCACCAATAAATATTATTACTGTTGAAGTTGCTGTTTCTTTTTAACTCCCGAACTAAGCAGATGAGGTTTTATAAGTATAACAAGTCCATGTGTCTATCTACCTGTGTATTTTTTTATGTTAAATAAATTTCTTGTAGGTATAGCTCGCGCAAAACTTTATGAGCTCTCGGAAGAAAATATTATAGTTGTTGTATGACCGCTTTTACAATGCACTCGACTGTACCATGCGCAGTTTGGTACTCGGGCCTAACTTCCGAGAGCTCATGAAGTTTTGCGCGAGCTATAATAAAGCTTTTTACCAACATTAAAAAAGTAGTATAATTGGAGCATAGTGGAAGATAAAAATCACCCAAAAAGTCAAAGGGTTTTATCGCAAATAGGCTGTTTTCAGCACTTTTTCAAGTCAAAATGATAATAATAGCTAGATAATAATAACGCCCAACGATCACATACATAGATCCTAGACCCTAACTAGGATTCCCTGTGTCTAGGGACCCAGGAACTACGAGGACCATGCTCCCACAACACCCAGACATAGAACAATTATTTGACCTTTTTTTATGTGCACATATTACTTGTCCGGTCGCGGGAATCGTACCCGCCGCCTCCAGGCTATGAGCCAACCTGCTCAACCACCACACCACAGAGGCTGTCAAATAATAAATACTTAAGTAACTTAGTACAATTACTAAGCATAAAAAATTACAGTGCTTAACGTCGAACATCATAAAGCAAACCTATTAAGTACAATAGTGAGTTTGGAAAATCAGTTCTCTTCCCCACTACTGGTGCAAGCAATCCGGCACAATGCAGAACAGAAAGCACCGATCCGAAGCTTCGATTACAACTGTAAAGGAGAAGCTACAAGAATCTATACAGTGATGGCAGTACGCTATCTTTTGTTACGATATAACTACCTACTTTCTCATATCCTTCCTTAAAGCCTACGTTAAACTAGTTGTGCTGTGCCCCGCAGTTTTACCCGCGGACAAAAGAATTTTAATTATTTGCTCATCCCACGGGAAAATTTCACTTTTCCGGGCCAAAATGTAGCCTATATGTGAAACCGCGGGACGCAACTAGTATCATATAATGTGTTAAGTCATCAAGTTAAGTCATAGCCTTGTCTAGTCAAGTCATACTCCTAGTAAAGTGGTGGCAACTTTACCAGAAGCTTCTATGGAGTTTTGGAAACAACACGAAAAGAAACGTTTCACCTTCATTATACCACTTTCCCACACTCATGCCTGTAATTCAGCACTTAACGGATAAAATACTTCCAATTTTATGCACTAACACTGAAAATAATACAATGCGGCAATACGATCTTTTTTATTTTTCCGCCAAAACTATTATACTCTTTCACACTTGATATTACTATAGTCCAATGACTTTGACATTGACAGAAAGCTAATGTTAAAATAGTATTATTCGTGAGCCTACTTGAGTAGTTGGTGAAATTGGGTGAAACCACAACAACCACAAACTACTACTACGAGCAAAAAACTCCCCCGATTTGGAGTTAATTGCTCGAAGGATATTAACGTTGGGTGAAACTGAAATTGCCGCAGAAGCCACTTCATAACTAGATTATAATAATACTTATTATTATTGTGTTTCCAAAAAATGTGACTACAATTCTAACATAGCACAAAAAGTACATTGCGTTGAATTGCCTATATTATATATGAAAATGACCGAGTTTATTCAATTCAACTTACCTGCATACAATACAAACCAGAATGCCATCACATTAGTATCGCCTAGAAACGTATGCGTTTGCTGCCTAGCCCAAGATGAGACAATGGTTAATCTTATAAACTGCAAGCACAAGCGCTTCTTACAAGATTATTTCTTGGTAAGTACTCCAAGTTTTTTCATCGATCATTTATTCAAGTATTATGTATATTTCAAAAAATTGTTTCATTTTTCTACTTGTTCTACTGTTAGAACGTAGAACGTAGTAAATAAAACAACAAGAATACTTTTTCCTACTTGTTCCACTAAAATAAACAGAATAGATGGTAATAATTATCATAGTGTGTTCCACACTGTAGTATAGTTGTGTTAGTGAAAATTGGCATTTTGACATTTTGTATCATGCAAAAAGCTGACTGATAAAAATGCAATAAACAGCACAGACAACATTCTTAGGATGGAACAGGAAATAATTTTCTGCAAGAGAATAAAAAGATAAATTGGTTAACTTTTGATAATTTTATTATCATTATGACACTGATTTGATACTGAACCCTGTCAAAGAAGGCTTGTGTCCCAGGAGTAGAAACATATGGGTTGATTATACTATATGCATATACAGGATGTCCCAAAACTCAATATCAAGCGCACACGGTGAAAAGGGGGTAATACCAAGTCTGGGAAAAATAAAAGAAAAATCCCATATCAGTTTTCTGTTATAACTGGCAATGGTGATATTATTTTTTTCACTACAACTCAAAGAAACTGTTAATTTTAGCAAACCTAGCCAACACTTATGCTGGATTTGTCTCTATAATCAGTAGAATGTTTATAAAAAACCACAGTGAATAAACTCTGAAATAATGTTCCACACAATTCTAAGATATGTTTATGGTGTTTATTTTTCTAAACTTTTCTTTTATTTCTCACAAGCCTGGTTCATACCAGGGGGGTGATCATGAAACTGATTGCAATGCAACAAGAGAAATTAACATGACAACACAAAAACTATGCACATAAACTGCGTGGTGAAACTGTCAAATCCCTTTTACCTTTGTGGTTCGCCTTTGTAAACACAAATTTGTATGTTTTGCAATCGATTTTTGCAATTATTTGCAATCGATTCACGCGATCACCCAGCAGATCTGGGAAAACAAATCATCCCCACCTCACACTTGCCTGCTTGTTATTAAATTTCAGGATACTTTGTATATACTACATTTTTATAAGTTGATTGTGATTTGGTTTTAAGATGGACTACTCTATGGGCTTGGCATGCCATAATTGTCACAACATGTTGAAGAAGATACAAACTTTCAAAGATCAAGTAGAAGAATGTTGCAAGATTTTAAAACAGCGGGTATGTAGCATTTAATTATTGAATTTAATATTCCATTAGGGGCCATCCATAAATTAAGTCATGAAATTCATGATTTTTTTGACTCGTCTCCGACTTGTCTCAGGGGGGTCTCACAAATGTGACCAACCACCTTGTGTGATGTCACACATTTTGGAATTAAAAATTTATTAAATTAGAAACTTTGTGTTGCAATACTCAGATATTAAATATTATACCTATAATGAAAAATTGTGATGTTACAAAATTTGGGGACCCTCCCCGCCCTGTCACCCAATGTTACACTTACAGAAAGTAACTCAATGTTACAGCAACACCATACCTTGAATTATCATTTGTGGTTGACATAACATTGATAATGGCTATTATATTAAATAAATACTTGTGGACATTTCACACAGCGCCATCTAGCCCCAAACTAAGCAAAGCTTGTATGGGAACCAGATAACTGATACAATACATGGATACTTTTTGTTTGTAAATACATACATAGAATACAATATAACACCCGGACACAGAACAAACATTGATGTTCATCACACAAATGTTTGTCCTGGATGGGAATCAAACTCGCAACCCACAGTTCAGAAGGCAAGGTTACTACCAACTGAGCTATTGGGCCAGTCGAAAGTACAAATAGTGTATATAGATACATCAGCAGCCATCCTGCTCATTTATCAACTAATAATAATAATAATAATAATAAATGTACAGACAACATGTAAATGAAAGTTGCCATTTTTGCTATAAATTAATATTTTGTTTCACAGGGTTTACAAAGTTTCACAAGTAAATTTAAGCTACTCCAATCGAACACAACTGTGATATCAAATGTGACGGATGATGTTAAAAGAATAGATTCCGAAGAAAACGATAACCCAGAATTAACACCAAATTATGAATTGAAAACTAATACGGAAAACGACTTGGCGACTGATATTAAAGTTGAAATAGAACGAGATTCTGATTTTGAAAACGATTTGCCTCTGACAAAGATACGAAAGAGAAAGAAAAAGCAAAAGCGCGTTAAAATGCTAGAAGAAGTGATCAGTTTAGAAGAGAAATACGATGGGAAAATACAGTTAATTATTTTGAGTAAAGAAGCTTTGATGGTGGAAAGAGAAAGGGAATCGAAAAGAGAGGAATATATTAAACTGCCGTTCAAATGCGAGAAGTGTATCAAAGGGTTCGATTATGAAGTTACACTGAAGATGCATATTGAAAAACAGCATAATGTGAGTTACTTTTCAATCAATGTCTTATGTCCCTTACGTAATAATTGAAAACTAAAGCTTAAACACTTACAATAAGGTTAATTTTTTATACAATGTGGAATTTAATTCGTTCTTTTCCTTTAATATATGTATTCAGTCCATGCTATAGAATGCTACCATAGAACTAAATAAAAAAAGTACTTATGAAATGTAACTTAAATCTAGGTATTATCAAATTTAAATTCTAAAGAAAAGCCTTGCGACATTGAACAAAGCAGGTGTTTTATTGCCTACGAAACATTTACAAAGCACTCAGCCGGTGCCCGCGCTGTGTGTACCGTTACATAGACATTTCGGCTGTCATGCAGTTATTTTAGGAGGCACTAAATACTAAAACAACTCTTTTTGGACTTTTTTTGGCGGGAAAACGAAAAGATCGCGTCGCCGCATTGTATTATTTTCCAAAACTTGTGTTATTTTCAGTGTTAGTGCATAAAATTTTTGGCGTTTTATTCGTTAAGTGCTGAATTACAGGCATTAGTATGGGAAAGTGGTATAATGATGGTGAAACGTTTTTTTTTCGTGTTGTTTCCAAAACTCTATAGAAGCTTCTGGTAAAGTTGCCACCACTTTACTAGGAGTATGACTTGACTAGACTAGACTATGACTTAACTTGATGACTTGGACTGTGACTTGACTTGACACATATCTGCGTGAAATATCATTAACTTGATAAATTATCGATTACTTGACACTGGCTAAATATACAAAAGTGTGGAGCCAAAACAAAAAAAAAAAAACAAAACTTATTTTTTTTAAATTGGACCTTGTACTAATATTCTATAGCATGGTCTGAGTACATACATTTAAACAAAAAAAGAGTGAATTAAATGCCACCGTGTATATATGTATAAGTATGGTATTGCGACGTTTTCGGTATCAGTATCAGTATCATTATCATTATCATCATCATCATCATCATCAGTTACGTGCTGACGCTCGCGAAAGCCGCCGCGGCTTGCGTTAGTAACTGGCTCCCAGAAGGACATCGAATATGTCCGAAACCTGTTCGGAGTAATTTCGACTTTTAATTGACGTGAGTTTTAGCCGTTATTTCTCTTACAAAATGTGTCATACTCACGATAGTTTTCAAACTAAAATCATCATCATCATCATCATCATCATCGTCATCATTTTATTATTATTACACAAATCTAACGGAAAACTTGTTCCAGAAAGAAGGCATTTACCGTTGTGAAGTTTGTGATTCGGTGCTTGGTTCGGAGTATTCATTCAAAGAACACCTGAGGAGACACGTGAAGAGGTAAAAAGACCCGACTTTACCGACCTGGACCGATAGCTCAGTAGGTAGTAGTAGCTTAGACTGGACCGATAGCTCAGTAGGTAGTAGTAGCTTAGACTGGACCGATAGCTCAGTAGGTAGTAGTAGCTTAGACTGGACCGATAGCTCAGTAGGTAGTAGTAGCTTAGACTGGACCGATAGCTCAGTAGGTAGTAGTAGCTTAGACTGGACCGATAGCTCAGTAGGTAGTAGTAGCTTAGACTGGACCGATAGCTCAGTAGGTAGTAGCAGCTTAGACTGGACCGATAGCTCATTAGGTAGTAGTAGCTTAGACTGGACCGATAGCTCAGTAGGTAGTAGTAGCTTAGACTGGACCGATAGCTCAGTAGGTAGTAGTAGCTTAGACTGGACCGATAGCTCAGTAGGTAGTAGTAGCTTAGACTGGACCGATAGCTCAGTAGGTAGTAGTAGCTTAGACTGGACCGATAGCTCAGTAGGTAGTAGTAGCTTAGACTGGACCGATAGCTCAGTAGGTAGTAGTAGCTTAGACTGGACCGATAGCTCAGTAGGTAGTAGTAGCTTAGACTGGACCGATAGCTCAGTAGGTAGCAGTAGCTTAGACTGGACCGATAGCTCAGTAGGTAGTAGTAGCTTAGACTGGACCGATAGCTCAGTAGGTAGTAGTAGCTTAGACTGGACCGATAGCTCAGTAGGTAGTAGTAGCTTAGACTGGACCGATAGCTCAGTAGGTAGTAGTAGCTTAGACTGGACCGATAGCTCAGTAGGTAGTAGTAGCTTAGACTGGACCGATAGCTCAGTAGGTAGTAGTAGCTTAGACTGGACCGATAGCTCAGTAGGTAGTAGTAGCTTAGACTGGACCGATAGCTCAGTAGGTAGTAGTAGCTTAGACTGGACCGATAGCTCAGTAGGTAGTAGTAGCTTAGACTGGACCGATAGCTCAGTAGGTAGTAGTAGCTTAGACTGGACCGATAGCTCAGTAGGTAGTAGTAGCTTAGACTGGACCGATAGCTCAGTAGGTAGTAGTAGCTTAGACTGGACCGATAGCTCAGTAGGTAGTAGTAGCTTAGACTGGACCGATAGCTCAGTAGGTAGTAGTAGCTTAGACTGGACCGATAGCTCAGTAGGTAGTAGTAGCTTAGACTGGACCGATAGCTCAGTAGGTAGTAGTAGCTTAGACTGGACCGATAGCTCAGTAGGTAGTAGTAGCTTTCTGAATTGTAGTAGGCCGTTCAAGTATCCGGGGCGAGATGGTTAATGCAGTGCGTCTCCATCTCGGCCCATCCCGGCGGCGGTCGGATCACGGGGGGGTTTTAGTGGGTTCGAGTCCCACATACCCCCTGCCACCACCCCCGTGGTGGCAGGGAAGTGCGTGGGCATTTCCCCCCTCAAAAAAAGACCGTTCAAGTATTAAGTAAGCAGATTTATTACAATTATTTACCCCCCCAACCCCTTGTCAGCAAAAGTAAGCAAAGCTCTTACCCCCTCCCCCCATGCTTACGTAAACATTTTTCCATTAGTGCATTGTTTTTTTATTAGTTTCAAGCGACTATGTGTGGGTTGCTATTCATATAAAAAGGTAAATAGCTACCGATGACGTTATCATCTATGTTTCATGTAAACGCAACATTATTATATAGTCTACGATTTGCGAGGTGATATGTCTCTATCATCTCATGCGCGCCACGAACGGCTGTGATTTGTACATATTAATTAAATATAAAGGAAATAAAACCAATTTGCCTCTAATTTATATTATTACTTATGTTACTCGATAACAATCATCTACCCCCCATGTCATCCAAAATAAGCAAAGCAAAGACCCCCCTGCCCCCACCTAGTGCTTACATAATACTTGAACAGCCCCTAGGTTGTGGGAACATCGATGTTTGTTATATTATGTGTTTGTATATTGTATTCTATGTATATATATACATTTATGCGTGCTTGTTACTAGGTGGTAGGACTTTTCTGCAAAGGTCGTCTAGGTAGGTACCACCGCTTTGCCAGTTATTCTGCCGCCAAGCAGTAGTGTGACAATTTCACTTTTCCGGAATAAAATATAGCCTATATGTTAATCCAGTGTATAAGCTATCTTGGTACTGAATTTCATCCAAATCCATTCAGCCATTTGAGCGTGAAGGAGTAACAATTATACACGATACACACAAACACACATACAAACTTCCGCCTTTATAATAATAGGTCTTTACCTATGAAATTGCCGTATTGCAGTACAGACTTTTTCAAACAAAAAAAAGTTTTGATTGGCTATGAATTCTAAATTCAAATTAAATTTGTTTTAAAAATATGACATTCTATTTACAATATAAGTCTTTTTTTTATTGATTAGCGTTGTATTTTCATTACATTTCAACATTTTTCCTCATAATGGATACTTTGAAATTTCGTGTAATTATGGAATATGAGTTCCGTCGTGGCACCAACGCGGCACAAACGACACGTAACATCAACGACGTTTACGGAGAGAACTGTACAAACGAACGTACAACCCGTTATTGGTTTGCTCGGTTCCGTTCTGGGAATTTTGACTTGAAAAATGAACCTCGTGGTCGTCCGGAAACTTTGGTCAACAATGATGAATTAAAGGCGATTGTGGAAGCTGATGAATCTCAATCTACAGCTGAGCTGGCAGCAGCTTTTGATGTTAGCATCAAAACAATATTGGTCCATTTGCGACAGATTGGCAAGATAAAAAAGCTTGATAGATGGGTGCCCCACGAACTTAACGATCGCCAGCGCAACGTACGCGTCGAGACTTGCATTTCGCTGCTTAACAGGCACAGAAATGAAGGAATTTTGAACCGAATTGTTACGTGCGACGAAAAATGGATTCTTTTTGACAATCTAAAGCGCTCAGCAAGTTGGTTAGATCCTGGTTCGGTACCAAAGCAATGTGCAAAACAAAAATGACCCCTAGAAAGGTGATGGTCACAGTTTGGTGGTCTAGTGCTGGTGTGATTCATCATAGCTTTGTACAAAACGGCGAGAGCATTACTGCAGATGTGTACATTGAAGAACTGACCACAATGATGGCAAAACTCGCACGTCTGCAACCAACTTTGGTCAATCGGTCGTCTCCACTGCTACTTCACGACAACGCGCGACCCCATACTGCACAACAGACCGTCTCTAAGCTGCATGAGTTGGGTTTGGAAGCTCTCCCTCATCCGCCATACTCACCAGATCTTGCGCCTACCGACTATTACTTTTTCCAAAATTTGGACAACTTTTTAGCGGGAAAAAAATTCAATTCCCGAGAGGCAGTACAAAACGCCTTTGAAGAGTTTGTTGTCTCCCGTCCTGCTGATTTTTTCAAGAAGGGCATCCATAAACTGCTACAGCGTTGGCAAAGATGCATTGATTGCAGGGGTGATTACTTTGAATAAAAGAAATAAATAAGTTCGAAAAAAAAATACTTTAACTTTTTTCAAACAAAACGGCAATTTCATAGGTAAAGACCTAATATTAGTGTGATTATATTATACATTGTAGATTCGAGTGCATGGCTTGCTGGAAACGAACCGGCGACGTTTATACCGTGACCCAACATTTCAACCAGCACCATCCCGAATTGGGGGTCATCGACCAGGAGTTTAAGTGTCCCGAGTGCGAGTTTACCACAGAGTATGTGCTATTTTTTTTATATTTTAGCTCCACACTTTTGTTTATTTAGCCAGTGTCAAGTAATTGATAATTTATCAAGTTAATGATATCACGCATATATGTGTCAAGTCATAGTCGAAGTCATCAAGTCAAGTCATAGTCTAGTCAAAGTCATACTCCTAGTAAAGTTGTAGGCAACTTGAAGCTTCTATGGAGTTTTGGAAACAACACGAAAAGAAACGTTTCACCATCATTATACCATTTACCCACACTCACGACTGTAATCCAGCACTTAACGGATAAAATGCCACCAATTTTATGCAATTACACTGAAAATAACACAAGTTTTGGAAAATAATACAATGCGGTGACGCGATCTTTTTTGTTTTCCCGCTAAAACTCCATATACTATTTCTTATCATACTAATGTTTTCATTTAAATTTTGGTAGTTATTAACTGCCTCTGTGGTGTAGTGGTTCAGCAGGCTCATAACCCGAAAGCGGCGGGTTCAATTCCCGCGACAGGACAAGTATTTGTGCACAAAAAAGCGCAAATGCTTGTTCTGAGTATAAGTTGTTGGAGCATGGTCCTCGTAGTTCCTGGGTCCCTAGACACAGGGAATCCTAGTTAGGGTCCAGGATCTATGTATGTGATCGTTGGGCGTTATTATTATTATTAATATATCAAACGCAGTACCTCATCGGCTAAATGGACTCTTAACTCCTTGTAATAAAGTTCAATCTCCTTCCACACAGCTCACATCGCATTTATCGGTACCATCGCCAGAAGCACAACAAAAGGAAAGAATGTTTAAAATGCCACAAAACTTTTGCTACCACCAGTGGACTTAGGACCCATATGAAGTAAGTTCCAATTCCATTCTCCAGAGTTTAAACTGTATCTTTGTTTATGTGATACTAGTCGCGTCCCGCGGTTTCACCCGCGATAAAAAGTATAAGACAAGACAAGAAAAAGTAAAGACTGACTGACTGACTGACAGTGATCTATCAACGCACAGCCCAAACACTGGACGGATCGGGCTGAAATTTGGCATGCAGGTAGATGTTATGACGTAGGAATCCGCTAAGAAAGGATTTTTCGAAATTCCACCCTTAAGAGGGTGAAATGGGTGGTTGAATTATTTTCACATAACGCCACGCCGCGGGCGAAGCTGGGGGCAGAAGCTCGTAAACTATATGGGGGCGAGTTGGCTGGACTGCAGTTGAGACCCTTTCTCGCCCCGGTACGGCGGACGAGTGCTCACGGGGGGGTTTCAGTGGGTTCGAGCCCCACATAACCCCTGCCACCACCCCCGTGGTGGCAGGGAAGTGCGAGGGCATACATGAAAAAAAAGGTTGTCTCATGAAATAAGTCAAAAATGATGGGTACTCCACGCCCTTAACGGATCTAGCACGATTTTTCTTGTAACCCTGTATATATATTATTATCAGTTACTAACTTATTAAAATTAAAAAAATAAACACAATGACAATTATAAGAATTTATTTTTACATTAATTTATAAGAATCAATTCAAGAAAATAAAAACTAAACAATTCAAAATAATAGGAAAATATTGACGGTAGGTAGGTATAGTTGCGGCGATGCTCACCCTTCGACGGCTGGAGCAAAATTGCGCGCAGCGCTTTTTTTTTTTTTTTTTTTTTTTGAACGAGCTAATGCTGTTGGTCTCTATCGACCTTTACAGCGTCACCGGGCGGGACGCTGCGCGCAGCGCTGGTCTTGCCGCGTTTATATAGGAGGCGGCCGGAGGTGTTGTCAAAATGGCGGTTTTATACTAATAATATAACCTTTAGCGCGGGAGTTTTGGCGGGAACGCGAAAAAGATTGCGTCACCGCATTGCTTTATTTTCCAAAATTTGTGTTATTTTCAGTGTTAGTGCATAAAATTGGTGGCATTCTATTCGTTAAGTGCTGGATTACAGGCGTGAGTGTGGGAAAATGGTATAATAATGGTGAAACGTTTCTTTTCGTGTTGTTTCCAAAACTCCATAGAAGCTTCAAGTAAAGTTGCCACCACTTAACTAGGAGTATGACTTTGACTAGACTATGACTTGACTTGATGACTTCGACTATGACTTGACACATACTTGCGTGAAATATCATTAACTTGATAAATTATCAATTACTTGACACTGGTTAAATAAACGGAGGTGTGGAGCCAAAAATAAAAAAAAAATAAAAAAACCTTTAGCGCAAAAGGGCATAAAATTCTTGCGATTTCAGTACAGTTCACAGCAATGGTCACCAAAAGACGCGTCTCAAATACAATTGCTCAGCTTGCGACAAGGTGTACCGTTGCAAGTCCGCGTTAATGACGCACGCGGCGAGTGCGCACGGGAATGCGCCCGGCGCATACTGCGACAAGTGCGGGAAACACTACGCTAGTTGGTTCATCCTTCAGCAGCATCTGAAGACTCATTCCGCTCACATCACAGAAGACAATAAAAAGTTAGTATATATACTATATTTTGGACTGGCCCGATAGCTCAGTTGGTAGTAGGCTTGCCTTCTGAACTGTGGGTTGTGGGTTCGATTCCCACTCAGGACAAACATTTGTGTGATGAGGGTGTTTGTTCTGTGTCTGGGTGTTATATTTTACTCTATGTATGTATTTACAAACAAAAAAGTATCTAAGTATTGTATCAGTTATCCGGTTCCCATAGTACAAGCTTTGCTTAGTTTGGGGCTAGATGGCGTTGTGTGAGATGTCCACACATATTTATTTATTTAATTTTATTTATTGTATCATATGTAGGTACGCAGGGTTACCAACTTCAACTTCCGTTCGCCTCGCATTCACCAGCTTACTTCCCAAGGCAAGCGTGCGTAAAGAAGTTTTACTTCAAAAAACCTATATCATGACGTCACGCAACATTGCATTTTATTTATTACTAGTCGACCCGTCCCGGCTTCGCACGGGTGAATTAGTAAAACGCGGTGAAACTGGATAATTAGTTATATATATATATATCTGGATAAATAGTATAGATAAGTATCTCATGTCTGGTTCTAAGCTACCTCCGCATTAATTTTCAGCCAAATCGGTTCAGCCGTTCTTGAGTTATAAATAGTGTAACTAACACGACTTTTTTTTATATAGATTTACTAGCTTCTGCCCACGGCTTCGCCCGCGTGGCCTATAGGAAATGAAGAAGATTTTTTTAAATAGCTAATTCAACCACCCATTTCACCCTCTTAGGTGTGGAATTTCGAATAACCCTTTCTTAGTGGATACCTACACTTTCCAAAGAACACACCCTCCAAATTTCAAGTCTCTAGGACCAGCGGTTTAGGCTGTGCGTTGATATATAAGTCAGTCAGGACTTTGAATTTTATATGTATAGATTTATTATTTGTTATAATATTGTTCTATTTTCATATGAATAAATGTATTTTATTTATTTCTTTCTTTCTTTTCCAGGTTCATTTGCCACGATTGCGGAGCGAAGTTCCTGACAAAGCCATTGTTAAAAGCGCATATAGAATGGGAACATTTGAAGAGACTCGAGCACCAGTGCAAAATATGTTCGAAGGTAGATAGATAACTGAAAAATACGATGCAATAAAATACTTTATTGAACACCAATTAATACATAACAATGCACCTTAAAAACATACAAAAATGTAGCAATCAAATGATGAAAGAATTTTTTAAATCGGTCCAGTACTTTTTGAGCCAATTCGTTACAAACATACTTACATATAAATATTTCCTCTTTATAATAGTATAGATAATAATAATAATAACAAAGCCACATACATAGATCCTGGACCCTAACTATGATCCCCTGTGTCTAGGGACCCAGGAACTACGAGGACCATGCTCCCACAACACCCAGACTCAGAACAAGTAATTGCGCTTTCTTTTCTGTGCACAAATACTTGTCCTGTCGCGGGAATCGAACCCGCCGCAGCCGACCTGCTCAACCACTACACAGAGGCTGTCAAAATTAATAAACGTTTGCTTCAGGTATTGAAAACCGCTGTCACATTGAAAAAGCATCATAAATACGTTCACGAGAAGAAGAAACTACCTAGAAACAAGATCTGCGATTACTGTGGAAGGGCATTCACTGTAAGTTCTATGGTGGATTCTATAATGTACCAAAAAAAACCCCTTTACATTAAGTTTGACAGCTACAAAGTTTTTTTTTGTTTTTGTTTTGGCTCCACACTTTTGTGTATTTAGCCAGTGTCAAGTAATAATTTTTACAAGTAATTTATATTATACATATGTATGTTTTATGTGTCAAGTCACAGTCCAAGTCACCAAGTCAAGTCATAGTCTAGTCTAGTCAAGTCATACTCCTAGTAAAGTGATGCAACTTTACCAGAAGCTTCTATGGAGTTTTGGAAACAACACGAAAAGAAACGTTTCACCATCATTATACCACTTTCCCACACTCATGCCTGTAATCCAGCACTTAACGAATAGAATGACACCAATTTTATACACTAACACTGAAAATAACACAAGTTTTGGCAAATAATACAATGCTGTGACACGATCTTTTTCGTTTTCCATATGTCTTCATACAATGTCATTACTTAGTCTAACTAATCTATACAGTTAGTTCTCAATATTACATTGTATGAGCCCTGTGAGGGCGTTGCACTTTAGAGCATACATTGTCTAACTCTCGTCACATTACAATAATTCAGCTCGAAGTAAATTGAAGGGGTGAAAATAAAAACGGTTTAACTGATTTTTTCACAAAATGTATTAGTATCGTTGGATTCAGCGTGAAATTATCTATAATAGTAATTCTCAAAATACCGAAATGAGATTTAAATCTCGAGATTGTCAGTCTAAAAACGGTTAATCTGACACAGTAATACAGTTCGCTTACCATAAAAACATTATTATAATATATTTATTATATCATATTTTTACAGTAATTGTATGAATTAGTACTATATTTTGTATTTTAAAATAGAATGAATACATTTTCAAGCAACTGAAACTTACATAAACGTTTTATATTACTTAATACGCACTCTACACTAAAATGACGCCGGTGAAGTTTAAAGTAAATTTTATCGAAACTATCAATTTGACAGTTAAACCCTTTTTATTCTCAACCCTTCAATTATGATTACTGTCAGCTTTTATTTACATTTTTTGTCTTACAGAATCATATAAGTCGGTTTTTACGTTTTTTTACAGTCTACAAATATCCTGGTGTCGCATATTCGAACGCACACCGGCGACCGGCCGCTGGTTTGCGTTTACTGCTCTGCGACATTCGCGCACGCCGCTGCTCTCTACACGCACAAAAAACTAAAACACAAGTCTGTTAAAGCGATACAAAATAATTTATGAATATAATTGTAATGATAAGTAAAAATGTAAGCTTTAGATTTGACCATCTGCATGTAACGGTTCTTTTTTTGTTTTTTTTTTGTTTTGGTGTGGCTCCACATTTTTGTGTATTTAGCCAGTGTCAAGTAATTGATAATTTTTCGAGTTAAGTAATATATATGTATGTCAAGTCAAGTCACAGTTCAAGTCATCAAGTCAAGTCATAGTGTAGTCTAGTCAAGTCATACTCCTAGTAAAGTGGTGGCAACTTTACCAGAAGCTTCTATGGAGTTTTGGAAACAACACGAAAAGAAACGTTTCACCATCATTATACCACTTTCCCACACTCATGCATGTAATCCAGCACCTAACGAATAAAATGCCACCAATTTTATGCACTAACACTGAAAATAACACAAGTTTTGGAAAATAACACAATGCGGTGACGCGATCTTTTTCGTTTTTTCGCCAAAACTCCGTAACGGTTCTTATTATAAAGTAAAAAAAAAGGATTTTTTTAAATTTTGACGCCATGTTTGTTTTTTTTTTTTACCATGTTTAAGTTATTTATTCACAAAATTTAGGATACAATAAATGAAAAGATACAAATAAATATATAAATGTATAATACACCTTCGATCGCATCGTCACTTTCCATCAGGTGAGAGCGCGGTCAAATGCTAGACAAGTTTGAATTTAAAAAAAGGATTAAAAATTTGACGCCCAGTTTTGATTTCTTTTTACCAAAAAATTTTATTTTTACTGTATAATTTTACAAAATTAAGGATACAATAAATAAAAAGATACAAATAAATGTATGTTTTGATTAGTATTATTAATTGTTGAAAATAACTGATACGTGTTTTTGATTATCTTTGTTAAACGCTATATGAATATGTATTTTTTTGGTGGAGTGAGGCTAAATGAAGATTTTAGCTGGAAGCCAGAAGGGAAAAAAACGTCGCCTTTGTTTCAAAGTTAGACGTTAATTATTATTTAGCCACTCTTTATTTTGTTTGGTTTTGGCTCCACACTTTTGTGTATTTAGCCAGTGTCAAGTAATTGATAATATCTCAAGTTAAGTCATAGTCTAGTCTAGTCAAGTCATACTCCTAGTAAAGTGGTGGCAACTTTACCAGAAGCTTCTATGGAGTTATAGAAACAACACGAAAAGAAACGTTTCACCATCGTTATACTACTTTCCCACACTCGTGCCTGTAATTCAGCACTTAACGAATAAAATGCCACCAATTTTATGCACTAACACTGAAAATAACACAAGTTTTGGAAAAATAATACAATGCGGCGACGCCTTCTTTTTCGTTTTCCCGCCAAAACTCCTAGCCACTCTCTGTTTTTTAACAATATCTAGAACTGTACTGAATACAGAATTCTGAGATCTGACACTATTTAGAACTCAAGAACGGCTTAACCGTTTTGGCTGAAAATTGGTGGGGAGGTACAAACCTATGCACTAAAATACATGAGCATTGGTGTCGATTCTGTGTCGCATTCTTAAAACTAAAGTAAACTTAAAGTATGGCGGTACTCTTCTGATAAAGGGGAAATGAAAAAGACGGAAATATGTTAATTTTGTTTAGCTTTAGAGTATGCGACACAGAATCGACACCAATAATCATTAAAATACTTCAATTATTAATTTGTATTTCCTAAAAAAAGTGAACTTAATAAACACCAAATCCAAAAAATCGGATTTTTTATTACATCTAAGGCGGAACAGTTAGATTTTTTTTTTTTGTTTTTTGGCTCCACACTTTTGTGTATTTAGCCAGTGTCAAGTAATTGATAAATTAGCAAGTTAATGATATTTCACGTAAATAATGTGTCAGGTCACAGTCGAAGTCATCAAGTCAGGTCAGAGTCAAGTCATAGTCTAGTCAAGTCATACTCCTAGTAAAGTGGTGGCAACTTTACCAGAAGCTTCTATGGAGTTTTGGAAACAACACGAAAGGAAACGTTTCACCATCATTATACCACTTTCCCATACTCATGCTTGTAATCCAGCACTTAACGAATAAAATGTCACCAATTTTATGTACTAACACTGAAAATAACACAAGTTTTGGAAAATAATATAATGCGGTAACGTGATCTTTTTCGTTTTCCCGCCAAAACTCCTTGTTTGTTTTTAATGTTCCAGTTTTTTTTGGCTCCACTTTTGTGTATTTAGCCAGTGTCAAGTAATTGGTAATTCGCCGTTGCCTTTCTCTCAATCCGGACATCGTCACCACTGGCTCGGGCACTGGATGTGTATCTTTCAACAACAGTACTATCATCTGCATACCCAAAGGTACCGGGCTTTAGCAAATCATTGATGTGGAGTAAGAATAGTGTTGCTGAAAGAACTGACCCCTGAGGTACACCAGCATTAATAGCTAATTTATCGGAGAAGCAGCCATCAAAAACTACTCTTAGTGATCGTTCCCTCAAAAAGTCTGATATCCAAGTGCACAGACCAACAGGTAGTCCGTAAGATGGAAGCTTATTCAGAAGACCGTCATGCCAGATCCGATCAAATGCCTTAGAGACGTCTAGAGATACAGCAAGGCCTCTCCATGCATTTCTAAGTCTTCGCTCAATATTAACGCGAGAAGATCCTCAGTGATTGTTTTGGCGGGAACGCGAAAAAGATTGCGTAACAGCATTGTATTATTTTCCAAAACTTGTGTTATTTTCAGTGTTAGTGTATAAAATTGGTGGCATTCTATTCGTTAAGTGCTGGAATATTCGTATAGGCGTGAGTGTGGGAAAATGGTATAATGATGGTGAAACGTTTCTTTTCGTGTTGTTTCCAAAACTCCATAGAAGCTTCAAGTAAAGTTGCCACCACTTTACTAGGAGTATGACTGACTAGACTATGACTTGACTTGATGACTTCGACTGTGACTTGACACATATTTGCGTGAAATATCATTGACTTGATAAAATATCAATTACTTGACACTGGCTATATACACAAAAGCGTGGAGCCAAAACAAACAAAAAAAGATCCCCAGTTGACCGGTTTCGGCGAAATCCGTGTTGCCGGATATTTTTAATTGAGCGCTACCGTGCGTATCGTGCTCTCTGGGGCATGTTAAGCCATTAGCACCGGCTATTGTAATACACACAAATTAGATGGAGATATTAATACAACAGTAGTTACCGTTAGACAAGCAGGAAATAAAGCAAAAGAATAGGAACCTTTTTCCATTTGTAATTTTTTTTAAATGTTTTGGCTCCACACTTTTGTGTATTTAGCGAGTGTCAAGTAATTGATAATTTATCAAGTTATTGATATTTCACGCAAATAAGTGTCAAGTCACGGTCGAAGTCATCAAGTCAAGTCATAGTCTAGTCAAAGTCATACTCCTAGTAAAGTGGTGGCTACTTTACTTAAATCTTCTATGGAGTTTTGAAAACAACACGAAAAGAAACGTTTCACCATCATTATACCATTTTACCACACTCATGCCTGTAATTCAGCACTTAACGAATAGAATGTCACCAATTTTATGCACTAACACTGAAAATAACACAAGTTTTGGAAAATAATACAATGCGGTGACGTAATCTTTCGCTTTCCCGCCAAAAACCCCATTTGAAATTGTTGACTTTTTGACTTTGACAAATCTGTAATATTGTGATATAAGCATATAATATAACCGCAGATATAGCTTCCATTTTAGACAGTCGAGTGACGCTGACATTAGCAGAGAAAATAAAAAGCCCTAAATATGGGTATGCGCCGAACTTTTTCAGCCGAGCCGAATAACGAACATTTTTCCTTTCAGCGGTTACCGAACCATAATCATTCACGTGAATTTGGTCTTGCATTCAGTTGAAATCACAGACTTCTATGCGCATTAAGTTTCAATGAAAGCTCCATTACATTTGAAATGTTGACGTGCTTTTTATCGCTCGGAACATATTCTAAGAAATTGCAAAAAAGTACTTACGCTAATTAATTTCAATCGTAATAATTGAAGTGACATATTTCAGAAAAACATGCAAAATGTTGTTTTTTGATTTTCATTTTAATTTGTTTCTTAATTTCAATTACTTTGATTAGATTTTGGTAAAAATCTAATTCGATGGTATATAGATCAGTATGTGCCAAAAAGTTTAGATAAACGGCCAATGCACGTATGTACTAAAGTTTGACAGCTCCTAAGTTTGAACTATGTATGACACACCTACTGCAGTGCGTTTGGGTATGCCACAGAAAGAACTGCGAACTTAGAAGAGCTGTTAGTACAGACCTCTAAAACCCGTTCAACATAAATCACCTTAGTATTCTGCTGCTGAATGGAAATTAAAGTAATATTGCTCAGTCACTAAATTTATTAAAATATTCGGTAGGATTCGGCACTTCAACTGATTATTCGGCCGAATACCAAACAATATAAAAACTATGCCGCAATTGACGAATATACGAAAATAGTCGCCGAGAGTTTTGACGGGAAAACGTAAAAGATCGCGTCACTGGCTTGTATTATTTTCCAAACTTGTATTATTTTCAGTGTTAGTGCATAAAATTGGTGGCATTCTATTCGTTAAGTGCTGGATTACAGGCGTGAGTGTGGGAAAGTTGTATAATGATGATGAAACGTTTCTTTTCGTGTTGTTTCTTAAACACCATAGAAACTTCTGATAAAGTCGCCACCAGTTTACCAGCAGTTTGACTTGACTTGATGACTTGGACTGTGACTTGCCTTGATGACTTCGACTGTAACGATTTAACTTACATATAATTATATATTAATTAACTTGAGAAATTATCAAATACTTGACACTGGCTAAATACACAAAAGTGTAGAGCCAAATCAAAAACAAAAAAAAAGTTGACGAATATACGAAAATAGTCGCTGTGGTTAACATTAATAAAATTTAAAAAACAAAACGAAAACACCAAATAAACAAAAACTAAGTCAAGGAAAACGAAATATAAATTGAGCTCTGATTTGGTACTCATACACTAACGCTTCTAGCTGTGTAGTGTATTTGAGAGTGCACATTATGCGCAAATAAATATTAATGTTTATTTGTATTCTAAAAACATTAGTAATAAATAAACTTAGTGATTACCGCTTAAGTGGTATTGTGGACAAACTTACGAGTGCTAATGTCTGATCATGACCAAATACAAGCAAGTAGTTCAAAACAACAATCTCGGCGACAATCCTATAATAATAAGTTCGTATGTGATATTTGTCATCACAGATCTGCGAGTGCAACTAACTTGAAGCAGCATATTAGGACCCATACTGGAGAGAAACCTTTCCAATGCAACAGATGCGATTACAAAACCGGTGACAAGAGCAATCTAACGCAACATATTAAAATACACACCGGAGAAAAAATATACCAATGCAGTATCTGCGAATACAAAGCCGCACGAGCTGACAGATTAAAAAACCACATCAAAATACATTTGGGCAAGCCAGTTAGCACTAAAATCACATCTGAAGATGACAGTAAAGTTATAGAAAAAATGATAATTAAAAAGAAACGAGTCAGAAAAAGTTTGCATGAGTGTACCGTGTGCGATTACAAAACTTTACATGCGGGGCATTTAAATCAACATTTGAGGACGCATATAGGAGATAAGCCGTTTGATTGTGATATTTGCCATAAGCAGTTTGGACAGGCGAGTCATTTAAGACTACATTTAAGAACACACACCGGAGAGAAACCCTATCCATGCAATATTTGTAATTACAAGGCTGTAACGTCACATGCGTTGAAGCTACATGTGAAGAGGCATTTGGGAGTGAGGCCATTTGAATGCAATATTTGTGACTATAAATGCTCGGACTCGTTTAGTTTGAAATGTCATTTACAACGAATGCATAAGGAGTTTTATGATCAGCAATCTACTTTGCACACGGAAACAGTAATTGAAATAGTTCCGATACACTCTCCATCACCTACAACTTGAATGCTAATTGAAGGGTTGAGAATAAAAAGGGTTTAACTGTCAAATAGATAGTTTCCAGAAAATTGACTGTAAAATTCAATGGCTTCATTTTAATGTAGTGCTTATTATGTAATAGAAAAGGTTTATCTAAGTTTTAGTTGATTGAAAATGTTTTAATTCTATTTTAAAATACTAAATTCATATACATACTATTTCATACAATTACTGTAAAAATATAATATAATAAAATAAATATAACAATGTTTTTATGCTAAGCGAACTGTATTCCTGTGATAGATAAACCGTTTTTAGACTCAAAATCTCGAGATTTAAGCCTCATTTCGATATTTGGAGAATGTATTATTATAGATAATTTCATGCTGTATCCAACGATACCCATTAGTCATTTTGTGAAAAAAATCAGTTTAACCCTTTTTGTTCTCACCCCTTCAATTGTAATAGTTACTGAATGGCCTCACAGTGCAGTTGTAAAGTACTTCTGCCTGAACTGTATGTCTTGGGTTTGATTCCCACCAAGAACAAACATTTGTGCGATGAACATTGATGTCTGTTCTATGGCTGGATGTTATATAGTATCCTAAGTATTTATTTACAAACAAAAAGTACCTAAACGGCCATCCATAAATGATGTCACATGTTAAGGGGAGGGAAGGGGTAGACGAAGTGTGACAAGAGGGAGAAGGGTCAGAGGGTATGTGATGTAATTTATAAATTGCCCTTAAGTATTATCAGTTATCTGATTCACATAGTTTGTTTAGTATGGGGATAGATGGCGCTGTGAGAAATGTTTAATTATTCAAATGAAGGAGGCTACATTTCAAATTATTCTCCTCTAAGAAGAGAAAGTATGATTTGAAAAGTGATTATTATTGTGTAGTGACATGATATTTTAAAGATATTTTAAGCTTGTATGCATTTTGTATCCAGAAGAATTTGATTACATAATAACACTGATTTGCGAATACCAATTCTTAAAAACAGAGATTTCATTCAAAGAGTGATCATTTAATTCAACATTAATTATAAAATATGAAGAAAAAAAAAATTCATCATGTATTTTTTTTAGAAAAACTTATTTAAGTAATTCTGAATATTTTAAGTTGCTATTTAATATTTACCTTTAATTTCTCTCTTTTCATTTCATTGTAATTTATTTTAATATATTTAATATATAATTATTTATTTTAATCCAATTGTATTTGTATGAAAATAATGATTAGTATAATTGGTGTATGTAACCATACTAATTTAAAAAATGTATGATTCATAAATTAGGGGCCATCCATAAATTATGTCACACATTAAGGGGAGGGAGGGAGTCGACGTTGTGTGACAAGGGGGGGAGGAATCCCAAATTTTGTGACATCAGTTTTTTCAAAATACATATTTTATATCCAAATATTACTACACTAAATTTTAATTTTATTAATTTTTAATTTATAAATTGCAAAATGTGTGCCATCACACTAGGTAGGGGGGGGTCTTACAAACCATTTCTCAGCCAATTTGTTGAATTCGTTTTTTATTTGGAACATTATGAGATTGCTCACATTGAAATGTCATTTTAACTGGGAAAATTTAGTCAAAGTCAAAGAGTTATTGCAAATAAGCAATTTTTTAGCACATTTACAAATTTAAATGAGGTACTTAAAATACGTAATTTAATTAATAATATTGTGTTAAGCAAAATTGAAGGGGTGAGAACCAAAAGGGTTTAACTGTCATATTGATAGTTTCGAGAAAATTGACTTCAAACTTCAACGGCTTCATTTTAATGTAGTGCTTATTAAGTAATAGAAAAGGTTTATGTAAGTTTTAGTTGCTTGAAAATATATTAATTCTATTTGAAATTCAAAATATAGTACCAATTCGTACAATTACTGTAAAAATATAATATAATAAATATAATAATGTTTTTATGCTAAGCAAACTGTATTCATGTGTCAGATAAACCATTTTTAGACTGAAAATCTCGAGATTTAAACCTCATTTCGGTATTTAGAGTATGTATTATGGTACATAATTCCACGCTGAATCCAACGATACCCATAAGTCATTTTGTGAAAAAAATCAGTTAAACCCTTCTTGATCTCATCCCTTCAATTATAAAATTACAAAGTAATATCAAAATAGCTAGCTTATTACAATATGTGAGTTGGAAAAAATAACCTCTCTCAGTATATACGCATCTTAATACTAATAACTTAAAAACCAGTACAAGTATTAGCGCATTTTTTGTGCGCAAATACTTGTCATGCTGCGGGAATCGAACCCGCCGCCTCCGGGTTACGAGCCTACCTGCTCATCCACCACACCACAGAGGCTGTCGAAGTTAATTTCATGTTTTTATATATAACTATTTCAATGTAATTTAATTATGGAATGACGTAACACTATGGAAATAGAATAATAAAATAATATGAAATAATAATTATTTTTTTATTAACTAGATGGCGATGTAGCTCCTTCATTAATAAGAATACGTTTAACAAAGTTACCAGTAATTTAGAGTGGCTTTCACGCTAAAATGGCTAAACTGAGTTGGATGATGTTTTGCACATAATAATAATAACGCCCAACGATTACATACATAGATCCTGGACCCTAACTATTATTACCTGTATCTAGGGACCCAGGAACTACGAGGACCATGGTCCCACAACACCCAGACACACTAAGCATTTGCGCTCATTTTGTGCGCAAATACTTGTTCAGACACGGGAATCGAACCCGCCACCTCTGCGTTATGAGTCAACCTGCTCAACCACCACACCACAGAGTAATTCATTCAAATTCATAAACTTCGCAGTATTTTTAATGAATCCAGAGTTAAATAAATTTATTTTGTAATAGTTACTGTTATTACCTTTTTCTTTTACAACAAATATAATGATAAACTAAATTAAATCTAAATATAAACTATATTTAATTAAAAAAGCCAAATTTTAAGTAAAAGGGTTCATAAATAAAACACAGAATTTAGATTGCTCTGCGGGAAGTGTACCCAAAAAGCTGGCAACATTCCCTCGTTGAATAGCTAGGCTGATTCGTTGGCCGAGGTCAGTGCAGCCCCTTTTCTCCCAAAAAACTCAATAAAATAAATGGTGTATAAAATATTATGTTGATTTATTGAAATTTTAACTTAACATTAAATAAGTAACAGAGAGTATAATGAGTGTGACACTTCCAATGACGCTCGTAGCGGATGACAACGAAACTGAAAAAAAAAGAAGATATATAAATGTTTGTGGAAAATTCACACAGCGCCATCTAGCCTCAAACTACCAAACTACTACAAAAACATTGCAGTCATAATTAAGAAAGAAATGTTGAAATTTGTTCCTTAACGACAGGTTCTTACATTGATAGAAAAAATATCCAGATGTTTGTCTAATAAAACTTTTAATAAATAAAATAGAAAGAAATTCTTATTATTTGTGGAATTTTTAATTTTGTTTGTTTATTACAATCAAGTAACTTTAATAGTATATTTTATCTAGTAAAATCATTTATATTAAGTTTTTAGGTATAGTTTAGTTTTTTATGGTCAGATAATAATGTTCTTAAATAATAAATTCTAGTAAATAAATATCTGTGGACATTTCTCACAGCGCCATCTAGCCCCAAACTAAGCAAAGCTTGTACTATGGGAACCAGATAACTGACACAATGCTTTAAAAATTTTTTTTTGCAACTTGCCAATCTGTTCATAGAACAATAATCCCATTCGCAAACACTTTAAATTAAATTAAATTAAAATTAACCTCGAAGTTATTAAAAAACGAGTGTGATTAAGATCCGTATTAGGTACAGAACGATGCTCAGTCATCGATCGGCCTCAAGCAGAGATTTCATTCATAAAGTGATCAATTAGTGAATGAAATCTCTGGTTGAGCATCGTTCTGTAATACCGACCTTAGACCATATGACTGAAGTAAAACTTCTTTAGTTTAGCTCCATCTATCGGCCGGTATAACTTTGTTTAATGTTAATGTCGCCATCTTGACAACTGTAAATTGTCATTTCACCGTACATACCAACATAATAATACTTTTAAGTAATTTTTTAACTGTGTTATGTTGACAATGGAGATCTATGTGAACCAATTTCAACTTCACCTCGCATTCACCAGCTTACTCTCCAAGTCAAGCGTAAGTAAAGAAGTTTTACTTTAAGAATGACAAATGACTGTCGTTACGTAGACTTACCACACGTTTGGAGCTCTTCGCTGTATGGATGATCGAAGGTGCACTGGCAGATGCTGTTTCTACAGACAACTCTATCCGACATGCTTTCTAGGTAGCACTGACTTGTTCTACTGCACGCTTCGAAAATACCTGAGAAAATTCAACCTTATTGCATAATGGCTTTTTTATTTTATTTTTTGTGTTTTGGCTCCACACTTTTGTGTATTTAGCCAGTGTCAAGTAATTGATAATTTGCAAGTTAATGATATTTCACGTAAATGATGTGTCAGGTCACAGTCGAAGTCATCAAGTCAAGTCAGAGTCAAGTCATAGTCTAGTCTAGTCAAGTCATACTCCTAGTAAAGTGGTGGCAACTTTACCAGAAGCTTCAATGGAGTTTTGGAAACCACACGAAAAGAAAGGTTTCACCATTATTATACCACTTTCCCATGTAATCCTTCTTAATATAATTATATTATATATATCTTAATATGATAAATCCCACTTGTAAACCAGCACATAACGAATAAAATGCCACCAGTTTTATGCACTAACACTGAAAATAACACAAGTTTTGGAAAATAATTTAATGCGGTAACGTGATCTTTTTCGTTTTCCCGCCAAAACTCCTATTGCATAATGGCTCTGTGGTGTGGTGGTTGAGGATGTTGCCAGCAAAAAATAATAATAAGCGTGTGACCAGTGGCGCCATAGCCGCGTCAACTTATACTTTTTGTTTTGGCTCCACGCTTTTGTGTATTTAGCCAGTGTCAAGTAATTGATAATTTCTCAAGTTAATTAATATTACAGTTCCGGTTCAGCCACGCGACAATAACACGAGTTTTGGAAAATAAAACAATGCGGCGACGCGATCTTATTCGTTTTCCCGCCAAAACTCACTATGGCATTTTGACTGACGAAATAAGAAATCCCAAATTATAGTTGCTGGTCTGTACTTACCAGTTATGGGCCAGCATCCACCATCCCTGTGATGATAATTGGTCTCACAGGTGCAAGCGCCATCCATACAAGCGCTGTTCTCGCCTAATATCTCTGAGCATTGGGAGGTCACCTTACACTGGGCTTCATAACCGGATGAAACTAAAAAGAAAAAAATGATGTAAATTCTAAATAAAAAAGTATTTCTGATAAAGTACTGCCTCTGTGGTGTGTTTGTTGAGCAGGTCGGCTTATAGCCGTAGTCGGCGGGTTCGATTCCCGCAACAGGACAGCTATTTCTGTATAGAAAAAGTGCAAACACTTGTTCTATATCTGGGTGTTGTGGGAGCATGGTCCTCGTAGTTCCTGGGTCCCTAGACACAGGGAATCCTAGTTAGGGTCCAGGTTCTTTGTATGTGATCGTTGGGCGTTATTATTATTATTATTATAATTGTGTTTTATTTAAAGAATTAGAGCATTTTCTTTATTTACAGCTTAATTTTATGATTTTGTTAATTCTGTTTAGTTTTTTTTATTATTATTATTATGTTTTGGCTCCACACCTCCGTGTATTTAGCCAGTGTCAAGTAATTGATAATTTATCAAATTAATAATATTTCAAGCAAATATATGTCAAGTCACAGTCGAAGTCATCAAGTCAAGTCATAGTCTAGTCAAAGTCATACTCCTAGTAAAGTGGTGGCAACTTTACTTGAAGCTTCTATGGAGTTTTGGAAACAACACGAAAAGAAACGTTTCATCATCATTATACCACTTTCCCACACTCGCGTCTGTAATCCAGCACTTAACGAATAAAACGCCACCAATTTTATGCACTAACACTGAAAATAACACAAGTTTTGGAAAATAATACAATGCGGTGACGCAATATTTTTCGCGTTCCCGCCAAAACAAGTTCTGTTTACTTTCCTATTTTATTTTTACCATGCCTCCATGTTTAAACGGCTATTTATATAATAATAATAAAGCTTTATTTAATTCCATGCATAATATAAACGATAACAATTGGTAACTTATTAACCTATAATTCAATTACATTAATTACACTTGGATTAATTTAGATTCTAATTATAACTTCTATTTTGTAATTACGTTAATTATTGCTTGTTTTAATTATTTAGTGCATGGACCCCTTTCGGGGAAAAGCCTTTTTTACAAACAACATCAAATAATTTCAAATGTTTAATTAAATCATATCGTGTGATTTTAGTTACTTTGTACATGGCAACATTTTAATTTTCTACTCACCCGGCCAACACACGTCATCGTACGCGATAAACCCGCCGCGGCACTGGCATGTGTCTGTCTCGCTCACGCAAACCGTGTTCTCTATCACACAATCACTGTCAAGTGCACAAGTCCCGCCGATTACTGAGGAAAAATTTCAAGGAAATTTAATAACAAACAAACAAAATCATTTATATTTGACAACAGTTTATGTAGATTAATTTACATTAATAATTTTTTTTTTTTTTGGTTAATTTAGGAACATACAACATAATATTATTTAATAAACATAAAACAATAAAACAATTAAACTGCAAGTGGAGTGTTTATAAGAACGTTAAAATTAACACTTTTCTTTGTCGTTTATGTAGTGAATTCAGTGTTCATTTATATTTGACAACAGTTTATGTAGATTAATTTACATTAATAATTTTTTTTTTTTGGTTAATTTAGGAACATACAACATAATATTATTTAATAAACATAAAACAATAAAACTGCAAGTGGAGTGTTTATAAGAACGTTAAAATTAACACTTTTCTTTGTCGTTTATGTAGTGAATTCAGTGTTCATTTATATTTGACAACAGTTTATGTAGATTAATTTACATTAATAATATTTTTTTTTTGGTTAATTTAGGAACATACAACATAATATTATTTAATAAACATAAAACAATAAAACTGCAAGTGGAGTGTTTATAAGAACGTTAAAATTAACACTTTTCTTTGTCGTTTATGTAGTGAATTCAGTGTTCATTTATATTTGACAACAGTTTATGTAGATTAATTTACATTAATAATATTTTTTTTTTGGTTAATTTAGGAACATACATCATAATATTATTTAATATACATAAAACCATAAAACAATTAAACTGCAAGTGGAGTGTTTATAAGAACGTTAAAATTAACACTTTTCTTTGTCGTTTATGTAGTGAATTCAGTGTTCATTTATATTTGACAACAGTTTATGTAGATTAATTTACATTAATAATATTTTTTTTTGGTTAATTTAGGAACATACAACATAATATTATTTAATAAACATAAAACAATAAAACAATTAAACTGCAAGTGGAGTGTTTATAAGAACGTTAAAATTAACACTTTTCTTTGTCGTTTATGTAGTGAATTCAGTGTTCATTTATATTTGACAACAGTTTATGTAGATTAATTTACATTAATAATTTTTTTTTTTTGGTTAATTTAGGAACATACAACATAATATTATTTAATAAACATAAAACAATAAAACTGCAAGTGGAGTGTTTATAAGAACGTTAAAATTAACACTTTTCTTTGTCGTTTATGTAGTGAATTCAGTGTTCATTTATATTTGACAACAGTTTATGTAGATTAATTTACATTAATAATATTTTTTTTTGGTTAATTTAGGAACATACATCATAATATTATTTAATATACATAAAACCATAAAACAATAAAACTGCAAGTGGAGTGTTTATAAGAACGTTAAAATTAACACTTTTCTTTGTCGTTTATGTAGTGAATTCAGTGTTCATTTATATTTGACAACAGTTTATGTAGATTAATTTACATTAATAATATTTTTTTTTTTGGTTAATTTAGGAACATACATCATAATATTATTTAATATACATAAAACAATTAAACTGCAAGTGGAGGTTTTTATAAGAACGTTAAAATTAACACTTTTCTTTGTCGTTTATGCAGTGAATTCAGTGTTCAATTTGTTTCAGGAGTCAGTGGCTACTCCTATTTAATATCTACTTATGTGATTTATTTCAAAGCATGTGTATGTATGGTAGATAGATAGATCAACACTTTATTGTACACCGTAAAAAAGAAAACAATTTACAAAAAGAAATACTTACATAATAAACTAGTACTAGTACAACAGGCAGTCTTATCGCTTAGAGCGATCTCTTCCAGACAACCTTTGAATCGGAGGAATCTGTAGCTTAGAATTTTGGGCTTTGGTGTACAGGTAAAAACAAAATTAACTAAAACTATTTCTAACTAAAAGTATTATGTGTATGTGTGTATTTGTATGTATATTTATATAAATAAATTATTTAATCAATATATAAATTGATTAGTTATTAAATATATAAATGATACTTATATATACTTTTTGTTTGTAAATACATACATAGAATACAATATAACACCTACAGAACAAACATCGATGTTCATCACACAAATGTTTGTCCTGGGTGGGAATCGAACCCACTACCTGCAGTTCAGAAGGCAAGGATACTACCAACTGAGCTAACGGGCCAGTGGAATACTTACTAGGAGCGCAAAAGTCATCAATTTCTTGATATCCCTCGCCGCAAGAGCACCTGCTGTTGGTGCAGACGGTATTAGCTGTCTCCGTGCATTCTGCACTCGCTTGGCACGTGTCACCGATAGCTGTAAGAGAGAAACAGTAATATTGGTACGCGTCACACTCATGGCTGTGAGAGAGAGATATAAATATTGGTACGCGTCACACCGATGGCTGTTGGAAAGATATAGCAAAATTGGCACGCGTTACACCGATGACTGCAAGAGAGAGATATAAATATTGGTATGCGTCACACCCATGGCTGTGAGAGAGATAGAAATATTGGCACACATTACACCGATGACTGCAAGAGAGAGATATAAATATTGATACGCGTCACACCCACGTTTGTGAGAGAGAGATATAAATATTGGTACGCGTCACACCCATGGCGGTGTGAGAGAGATATAAATATTGATACGCGTCACACCCATGTTTGTGTGAGAGAGATAAATATTGGTACGCGTCACACCCATGGCGGTGTGAGAGAGATATAAATATTGGTACGCGTCACACCCATGGCGGTGTGAGAGAGATATAAATATTGGTACGCGTCACACCCATGTTTGTGAGAGAGAGATATAAATATTGGTACGCGTCACACTCATGGCTGTGAGAGAGAGATATAAATATTGGTACGCGTCACACTCATGTTTGTGAGAGAGAGATATAAATATTGGTACGCGTCACACCCATGTTTGTGAGAGAGAGATATAAATATTAGTACGCGTCACACCCATGTTTGTGAGAGAGATATAAATATTGGTACGCGTCACACCCATGGCGGTGTGAGAGAGATATAAATATTGGCACGCGTCACACCCATGTTTGTGAGAGAGAGATATAAATATTGGTACGCGTCACACCCATGTTTGTGAGAGAGAGATATAAATATTGGTACGCGTCACACCCATGTTTGTGAGAGAGAGATATAAATATTGGTACGCGTCACACCCATGTTTGTGAGAGAGATATAAATATTGGTACGCGTCACACCCATGGCGGTGTGAGAGAGATATAAATATTGGCACGCGTCACACCCATGTTTGTGAGAGAGAGATATAAATATTGGTACGCGTCACACCCATGTTTGTGAGAGAGAAATATATATATTGGTACGCGTCACACCCATGGCGGTGTGAGAGAGATATAAATATTGGTACGCGTCACACCCATGGCTGTCATTGCCATGGGTGTGACAATGCCCCCCCCTAGCTACGGCCATGGACCCATGCCTTGTACTCACCCAGCCCGGTCGTGAGGCAAAGTCCATCAGACTCCACTAGTCCTTCAGGACAAGTACACAGTCCCGAAACGCACTGGATCTCGAGCTCTCCCGCCAGACAGTCGCTATCTACCTCGCACTGTTCTCCGATACCTGGATAGAATAGAATAGAATAGAATATTTTTTATTGTTAAACTGTGTACAAGATCGTATGGTGCTAAATAATACTATTTCACTAGGTGGTAGGACTTTTCTGCAAAGTTCGTCTAGGTAGGTACCACCGCTTTGCCAGTTATTCTGCCGCGAAGCAGTAGTGCGCAAGCACTGCTGTGTTCCGGTTTGAACGGCACTTTAGCTAGTGAAATTACTGGGCAAATGAGACTTCATGATCTGATTTCACAGTTTAGTAATCTTATTACTAGATTGTGCTGATGTCTCAGGATGACGTGCGCAGTGCAGTGTCACGCGAAACTCTATACTTTAGAGTTCCGAGTAACACTGCAGCTGATATGGGCAGCCGTTTCGTTTAACATCAGGCGAACGGCTAGCTCGTCACGTAATTCCTTAACATTAAAAAAAAAACACAAGTTTTGGAAAATAATACAATGCGGTGACGCGATCGTTTTCGTTTTCATTAGTATACACTCACAGCCTTATTAATAAACGGGTATTAGTCTCGGGTTAGTTACTTTAGCTTTTGTCCTTTTTTTGCTACTGGAATATTTAGCTGGATCGAAAGAGACAAAAGATGGTGTAACTAATCCAAAGCTATTTCGTGTAATAATACTGCTTGGTACAAAGCTCATTTTCGCCTGCAGCTCTGTAACTAACCTACAAATAACCGACACATTTCCATAGTGTTGTCCCACACAGATCTCTCGGCGTCGCATTCGCAGGTCCGCAACAGCCATGGCTCCTGCGGGGGGCCGCACTGCGCCGCCACGCCGAACGTGTGACAGTTCTCATCCGATACGCACGAATCTTCGATACGGCGGGTTACTGTAACATAAAAAGGGTCCCGTGGAAATATTTATAATAATAAATTTATTTTTATTATTGTAATTTTTTTCAATATTGTTAAAAAAAACTTAGTCTAAGAAAATATAATAAGTTGATAATGATAATAATAGTAAAAATATTATGACAATAATGTATTTTTAATAATAAATACTCATGTATGGATCAGAGTGTTGGACTACGAAAAAGACTCATGAACAACAACTACATGTAACTGAAATGAAGATGCTAAGATGGGCTGGAGGAGTCACCCGTCTCGACAAGGTCCGAAACGAATATATAAGGGGCTCATTCAAAGTTGTACCAATTACTGAAAAACTTAAAGAGGCCAGGCTTCAGTGGTTTGGTCATATAATGACGCGGAACGATAACTATGCCGTCAAGAAGGCGCTGAATATCCCAGAAGGCCCAAGGGGAAGAGGCAGACCATTATCCACGTGGTGGTCTAATGTCAATAAAGATGTGAAGAGCCTAACCCAACCTGTGACAACCCAGGATAGATTATCCTGGCGCCGCATTACGAGGAGGCCCGACCCCAGATAAACTGGGAACATGGGCAGGAAGAAGAAGAATAATGTATTTTTAATAGATAGCATTTGTGTAATTTATTTTTATTGATATTGTATAAAAAACGTAAATCTAAGAAAATACAATAAATGCGTTGATAATAATAAATAAATAAATATGTGTGGACATTTCACACAACGCCATCTAGCCCCAAACTAAGCAAAGCTTGTACTATGGGGACCAGATAACTGATACAATACTTAGATACTTTTTGTTTGTAAATACATACATAGAATACAATATAACACCCAGACACAGAACAAACACCTATAAATATTTCTAATAATACATTTATTTTTTATTTTGTAATTTTTTAATATTGTTAATTATTAATAAAAAATAGACTGGCCCGATAGCTCAGTTGGTAGTAAGCCTGCCTTCTGAACTATGGGTTGTGGGTTCGATTCCCACCCAGGACAAACATTTGTGTGATGAACATAGGTGTCTGTTCTGTGTCTGGGTGTTATATTGTATTCTATGTATGTATTTACAAACAAAAAGTATCTAAGTATTGTATCAGTTATCCGGTTCCCATAGCACAAGCTTTGCTTAGTTTGGGGCTATATGGCGCTGTGTGAAATGTCCACAAATATTTATTATTGTATAATAAATGAGTTGATAATCATAATAATAGTTATGAAATTATATTATACGAGCTTCTGCCCGCAGCTTCACCCGCGGCGTGGCCTATGGGAAAATAATTGAACCACCCATTTCACCCTCTTAAGGGTGGAATTTCGAAAAAATCCTTTCTTAGAAGATGCCTACGTCATAACATCTAACTGTATTCCGAATTTCAGCCCGATCCGTCCAGTGGTTTGGGCTGTGCGTTGATAGATCACTATATTAGTCAATCAGTCAGTCACCTTTGAGTTATATATATTTAGATTTAATTTATGAAATATTGTAAAAAAACGTAAATCTAAGATTATATAATATATTGGTTAATAATAATGAAAATAATAATAAAGCCCAACGATCACATAGATAGATCCTGGACCCTAACTAGGATTCCCTGTGTCTAGGGACCCAGGGAACACAAGGATCAGCACAACACCCAGACTCAGAACAAGTACTTGCGCTTTTTTTTCTGTGCACCAATATTTGTCCTGTCGCGGGAATCGAACCCGCCGCCGCCAGGTTACGAGCTAACCTGCTCAACCACCACACCACAGAGGCTGGTATTATTACAGTATTACAACACGAATCACTATTCAGCAATTTTGCATTATTCATTTATTTCATTATTACAAGCAATTATCCACACGACTGAAGTAAAACTTCTTTAGCTCCATCTGTCGGCCGGTATAACTTTGTTTAATGTTAATGTCGCCATCTTGACAATTTAAATTGTAATTTTACCGGACATACCAACATAATAATACAAATTTCAAACTTTGTTATGTTGATAATGGAGATCTACGTGAACCAACTTCAACTACCGTCCGCCTCGCATTCACCAGCTTACTCCCGAAGTCAAGCGGGCGTAAAGAAGTTTTACTTCAACAACTGACCTTTAATACAATCCCTCATATTTTCCTCAAAGAAGAAGTTGGCGGGACAGGTACAGATGCCGTCAATGACCTCAGCTAGCAACCCCACGCATAGCTCTTCCGTAGAACGAGACCCAAGCTCTGTGGGAGTTTATCAAAGTTATGAATGGTAACAATTTTGACTTCATTAGACAAAATTAAAAAATAACTTTCTATAATTATACATTTTTTAATTTTTTGTAATTTTATCAAAATTAGGTATGGTAACATTATGATTACATTTAAAAAACTATAAAAACAACTTTTCATGATGCTTTCTTTACATTTTGTTTTTTAACAAAATTATGAATCGTAACATTATGATTTCATTTAACAAAACTTAAGAAAACCTTTTTGTAATTTTAATTTTGGTTATTTTATCAAAATTATGAATAGTAACATTATAGATAAACTTAACAAAATTAAAAAATACTTATGAATCGTAACATTATGATTTCATTTCACAAAATTTAAGAAAAAACTTTTAGTAATATTATTTTTTAATTTTGGTTATTTTATCAAAATTAGGGATTAAAATTATATATTTATATAACAAAATAAAAAAAAAAATCATATCTTTTTTGGTTTATTGTTATTTTATCGAAATCATATATTGTAACATTTTCAATTCATTTAACAAAATAAAAAATTGTATTACATACTTTAAAAAAAATCACATTTTATTGTTTTATCAAAATTATGAATGATAGAGAAGTGAAAACAAACTCCTCTTCCATTTTATATATTTCTTGTTTCTTATACAAACTTACATTAAAGGGTCAACCAAGATGTGTGATATGTCTTGACGTTTGTGCTGATCAACGAGAATTGACTGCTTTTTCGACTTTTTTGTAGCGCCTCAACTCCTCACCAAACTCAATATTCTTGAGCCGCAACTATCCATGATTGGCTGATGGTAACAACCAATCATGGCCCTTCCAACAACTTGCCAACCAAAACAGTATTTTTTGAGTTTTGGCGGGAATGCGAAAAAGATTGCGTCACCGCATTGTATTATTTTACAAAACTTGTGTTATTTTCAGTGTTAGTGCATAAAATTGGTGGCATTCTATTCGTTAAGTGCTGGATTACAGGCGTGAGTGTGGGAAAATGGTATAATGATGGTGAAACGTTTCTTTTCGTGTTATTTCAAAAACTCCATAGAAGCTTCAAGTAAAGTTGCCACCACTTAACTAGGAGTATGACTTTGACTAGACTATGACTAGACTATGACTTGACTTGATGACTTCGACTATGACTTGACACATATTTGCGTGAAATATCATTAACTTGATAAATTATCAATAACTTGACACTGGCTAAATACATAAATGTGTGGAGCCAAAACATGAAAAAAAAAATCTACCACAGTCAAAACCCCTCTTAATTATTAAAAGTAAGAATAAATTAAAAATGGAGTTCAATATGCATGTCTCACCTGCGTAACATAGAGTACCATTATTATTCACATAGTAGCCGATGGGACAAACGCAAGCGCCAAAAGTTGAGCATTCGAAGGGTTCAGGACATGGCGCGTTTACGTTACAAGCCACGCCATGCGAGCCGTCAGAACTGACAGCTGTCAGGGTGACAGTGACAGCTGAAGTATTGTTGCGGCTGGAGATTCTAGTTGATGTAACTGTAAAAAGAGGGTATAAATTACATTATAATTTTTTAAAGCTTGGCAATGTATGGTTTTTTTTATGTTAATGAATGATGTGACGAGCTAGTCGTTCGCCTGATTTTAAGCGACACTACTGCCCATAGCAGTATAGTGTCATTTGGAACTCTAAATATAAAGTTTCGCGTGACACTGTACTACTCACATCATCCTGAGACATCAGCACAGTCTGGTAATAAGATTGACACTGTGAGATCTGAGATCAGATCTTAAAGTCTCATTGCCTTTCAAACCGAAACGCAGTAGTGTTTGCGCACTACTGGCCGCTGGATAACTGGCAAAGCAGTAGTACCTACCTAGACGAACATTGCAGGAAAGTCCTACCACCTAATTGAATGTATGTATAAATGTAAATAAAAAAACGACTTGCGCTTTAGACCACACTCTTTCTACTCTTGCTCTTATAGTAATATATGAAACGTAACTCTCTCTCTCTTTCTATCTCCACTAACATATATCCTCTCGATTTTCGTTCGCCTCATCACGCATTCACCAGCTTACTCCCCAAGTCAAGCGTGCGTAAAGAAGTTTGACTTCAAAAATAAACTCAAATAAAATCAAAATGGCGGCTAATGGATAAATTTCCATAGAAAATTATTCAAACTTTATCTTACCAGTACTGTCAAAGCATTGACGGGTGTTGGCGTCACAGGCGCCGTTAGGGAACTGACAGTCTGCTGAAATGACACAGCCATCACCGACCGCTGAAATAGAAAAGGTTTTTAAACGAACGCACTTCTTCTTTTCTTCGTTTAATGGCTTGCTATCTCTTTAGCAATAATTCTGCCAATGTCAATGAGGAATTATTGTACGGTTATGTCATGTCAAAGTCTTATTTCGTCAGTCAAAATGCCATAGTGAGTTTTGGCGGGAACGCGAAAAAGATTGCGTCACCGCGTTGTATTATTTTCCAAAACTTGTGTTATTTTCAGTGTTAGTGCATAAAATTGGTGGCATTCTTTTAGTTAAGTGCTGGATTACAGGCGTGAGTGTGGGAAAATGGTATAATGATGGTGAAACGTTTCTTTTCGTGTTGTTTCCAAAACTCCATAGAAGCTTCAAGTAAAGTTGCCACCACTTTACTAGGAGTGTGACTTTGACTAGACTATGACTTGACTTGATGATTTCGACTGTGACTTGACACATATTTGCGTGAAATATCATTAACTTGATAAATTATCAATTACTTGACACTGGCTAAACACACGGAGGTGATGAGCCAAAACATAATAAAAAATAAAAAAAATGCACAGTAAAATGATGGATCTTTTACTGAAGGAATGATGGATCTTTTACTGAAGGAGGCCTTGAAGAGAAAACGAAAAGGCATAGTTTTAAAACTTGGAACCATTTGCTAACGCTAGTGCACGTTCACGAACACTTAACGGGTAATAATCCACCCTTAACACACATTAAAATTCAAAAATAAACGGATAATGGAAAAAATTTCAAAATTCACAGCCGCCATTTTCGATATTTTTTTTGTTTTTTATTGGCTCTACACTTTTGTGTAGTAGTAGTTTGTGCTGTAGTCAGTGTCAAGTATTTGATAATTTCTCAAAATAAAAAATAGTCTAGTGAAGTCATACTCAAAGTGTTTGCAACTTTACCAGAAGCTTCTATGGAGTTTTGGAAACAACACAAAAAGAAACGTTTCACCATCATTAATACCACTTTCCCACACTCATGCCTGTAATCCAGCACATAGCGAATAAAATGCCACCAATTTTATACACTAACACTGAAAATAACACAAGTTTTGGAAAATAGCACAACGCGGTGACGCGATCTTTCTCGTTTTCCCGCTAAAACTATTCTGTTTTTTTTTTAAATTTGACAGCTGACAGTTGAAAACGATTTTCCCTAGGGTTTTTTTATATGTTATTTATTTTTTAATTCTGCTTTACTACAGAGTCCTGGCTCCGTGCTCTTTTCAGAAAGAAAAAAAGAAACTTTATTTTGTAACGGAACAAAAACATTAACATGAAAATTACCTAAGAACGTCGCTTTCATAGTTCTATCACAAACCGGCTCCAACTTAGCATGGTGCTAGTCTTAAATATAAAATTTATTTTTCTCCCTAGGGCTTAAAAGTATTACTGTCAAACCGCTCCTCAAGCAACTTGAAACGTACTATCTGAGATTATTTTGATTACCATAGCCAATTTTCCGGCACTCCCCGCGCTGTCGCTCATAGTACCCACTGGCGCAGACGCAAGTCCCAGCGCACTGCAAGCTGTAAGGGTTGCGAGGGGTGGTGATACACTCTTCATCCCTTGTACAGGCTGCTCCATAATCCACCGTCGGCCAGCAACGACCGAGGAAATAGTGGTGCCCAGCTTGGCAGACGCAGCTGCCCACTGGAAAATAATAAGAGATTTTTAGCGCACCCTAAACGCGAACTCATTTTTTTTATTGTATAGCTTTTATCGTGGGCCTTGAGTGTGGGGACCGAATCCAGAAATTCCGTAACGAAAAAAACCTAACACCCCCCACTCCGAACCGCTGTGCCGGTCGGAGTACAACAACCCAAGGAGTATACAACCCGCCTTTAGGTGGCATTGGTTGTATTGGAAAACTACCGTAATCAGCTGTTTGTGAGAAAGTATATAGGTGTATAGGTATTTATCATCTATGTACAACAGTGAATATCTGTACTCGTATAATTTGTGTACAAAGTGTTTTAAATATGAATAAACCAAGTGCATTTATTAATGAAGAAAGTCACATATATAATTATATATATATATATTATAATTATAATATATATATATATTAATTATAATTGCATAAGTTGATAAAAAATGCTATGCAATAGCTTTACCGCGGCAGTCTCCGAGTGCCACACGTCTTTTTCTTCTCTCTTTTACTAGGTGGTAGGACTTTTCTGCAAAATTTAGGTATTGATACCACCGTTTTGCCAGTTATTCTGCCGCCAAGTAGTAGTGTGCAAGCACTTCTGTGTGTAGGTTTGAAGGGCACTGTAGCTAGTGAAATTACTGGGCAATTGAGAGTTTATCTGATCTCACAGTCGAGTAATGTTATTACCAGACTGTGCTGATATCTCAGGATGATGTGCGCAGTGCAGTGTCACGTGAAACTTTATATTTTAGAGTTCTGTGATATGTGATGTGTTTTCTTTTTTCCGTTATTTTTTTTTTTAACGAGCTTCTGCCTGCAGCTTCGCCCGCGGCGTGGTATATGGGAAAATAATTCAACCACCCATTTCACCCTCTTAAGGGTGGAATTTCAAAAAATCCTTTCTTAACGGATGCCTACGTTATAACGTCTATCTGCATGCCAAATTTCAGCCCGACCCGTCCAGTGGTTTGGGCCGTGCGTTGATAGATCACTATGTCAGTCATGACTGACTAACATAGTGATCTATCAACGCACAGCTATGTCAGTCAGTGAGTCACCTTTGAGTTATATATATATTTCGATACACTACTTAATTTGGTAATAGATAAATATAAAATAGCCATAAACAGAATTTAAAAAAATTGTAGCCTATAAATAAAACACAGAATTTAGATCACCTTCTGCGGAGAGCGTACCCAAAAAGTTGGCAACATTATTCAACATTCCTTATTTATTAATAACTTTGAAATGTAAGCTATGTTATCTAACAATGATTAGAATGCTTTGTAACAGTTTTTATCTAATTCCATACACGAGCTACGGTGCTTAGAATATTTCAGTCATTTTCGCTTCATTGTCATACTTTATTTTATTGTTATTTTACGATCAAAAACTGTATAATTACTCTAACACCTGTTCAGCCACAGTCAAACACTATGGCACGCCTTTTGATTCCATTCGCTCTTTTCTACATAGTGGTTGCAAAATGCAATTTCAATCCATACCCCGAAGATCCTGGAACTCCCTTATTTCTAACTCCATATATTGAGAATGGACAAGCAGAAGAAGGAAGGAATCTCTCCCGCGTTCACTTCCCAGGCTTTCCTGAAGTAGAAAGCTACTCTGGCTTCTTCACAGTGGAAAAAATGTACGACTCAAATCAGTTTTTCTGGTACTTTCCCCCTGCTAACGATATTGCACAGCCAAAAGTGATGCTCTGGCTGCAAGGCGGTCCGGGAGACAGTTCACTATTCGGACTTATTTGTGAAAATGGACCCTTTGAAGTGAAGGAGAACGTGTTCAGAAAACGCGAAGTGCATTGGGCTGAAGATTACCATCTGATCTATATAGATAATCCGGTTGGAACTGGGTTCAGTTTTACGAACGACACTCGTGGATACTGCTCCAATCAGATCCAAATCGGAGGGCATCTGTACTCAAGTTTAACGCAATTCTTCCAACTGTTTCCAGAGCTCCAATCACTGCCTCTATTATTGCACGGCGAGACTTACGCAGCTAAATATGTAACAGCTTTGGCATACACAATCCATAAAAGCACTGATAAAAAGAATATGAATTTGACAGGCATTATAATTGGCAATGGTTGGTATGATCCTATAAACCAGCTAAATTATTCCAGCTTTTTAGAACAGATTGGTCTAATGGACTGGAATCAAAAAGCTATTGCTGAAAATTACCAGGATCAAGCTATTGGGTTTATCAATGACGGTGCTTGGAGAGAAGCTTATGATGCATATCAGAATTTATTAGGTTATATTTCGAAGGTTGTAAAAATTATTCCTTTGCACAATTATTTAGATATAAACAGTGCTGCGTGTACATATACAGAATCATTAGATAATGGAACTATACGAAGAGCAATCCATGTTGGGAATTTGACTCAGGCATCTAGCGAACAGGTTTCTGATTCGTTAAAGGAAGACTTTATGCAACCTGTCACTTCGTGGATCATAGAACTTCTAGACCACTACCGCATACTATTTTACAGTGGACAATTAAGCATAATAATGCCTTATCCACTTATGACCAACTCTCTAACAAAGCTTAATTTTTCGGATCACGAACAATATGTGACAGATAAAAGGGGGGCTCTATTTAGGCATGTTACCCCCTCATTTATTCCAAATGGCATTTTATAAGAAAGCTGGAAATCTTACTGAGATGCTTGTAAGAAATGCTGGTAATATGGTACCTGTTGACCAACCAACTTAAGATCCACCCTATCTTAAGTATTTTGGAATCAGAGGATTTATAAGGTATGACTTCTTTACGCACGCTTGACTTGGGGAGTAAGCTGGAATGTGAGACGAACGGAAGTTGAAGCTTCACGTAAATCTCCGTAGTAATTTTTTTTTTGGTTTTTTTGTCGTTACCGCTGGAGAACCTTTCCAAATTTTGTGTTGTATAAAATAAAAACGTGTCACCGCATCGTATTATTTTCCAAAACTTGTGTTATTTTCAGTGTTAGTGCATAAAATTGGTGGCATTTTATTCGTTAAGTGCTAAATTACAGGCATGAGTGTGGAAAGTGGTATAATGATGGTGAAACGTTTCTTTTCGTGTTGTTTCCAAAACTCCATAGAAGCTTCTGGTAAAGTTGCCACCACTTTACTAGGAGTATGACTTGACTAGACTATGACTTGACTTGATGACTTCGACTGTGACCTGACACATACAACATACATATGTACATTATAAATTAACTTGAAAAATGTATTACTTGACACTGGCTAAATACACAAAAGTGTGGAGTCAAAACAAAGAAAATAAAGCAAACTCCTTCCAAAGCGTCTTCCAAAGTTCTTTTCAAAGTCAGCGTACCTTCAGTTGCATTTGGTCTTCGGCATTCGAACCTGGTGAACAATCTCGAGCACTGATGGTCTTCTAAGCAAAGAGATGTGTGGTATGGAGCCACTGAAAACAAAAGCAACACAATTAACACATGATTGGCCCGATAGCTCAGTTGGTAGTAACCCTGCCTTCTGAACTTTGGGTTGTGGGTTCGATTCTTACCCAGGGCAAACATTTGTGTGCTGAACATCATGTTTGTTCCGTGTCTGGGTGTTATATTGTATTCTATGTATGTATTTACAAACAAAGAGTATCTAAGCATTGTATCAGTTATCTGGTTCCCATAGTACAAGCTTTGCTTAGTTTGGGACTAGATGGCGCTGTGTGAAATGAACACAAATATTATTATTATTATTATTATTGTTTTTAAACTTCAACGGCTTCATTTTAATGTAGAGTGCTTATTAAGTAATAGAAAAGGTTTATGTAAGTTTCAGTTTCTTGAAAATGTATTAATTCTAATTTAAAATACAAAATATAGTACTAATTCGTACAATTACTGTAAAAGTATAATATAATATAATAAATATAATAATGTTTTTATGCTAAGCGTATTCCTGTGTCAGATAAACCGTTTTTAGACTGAAAATCTCGAGATTTAAGCATCATTTCGGTATTCTGAGAATGTATTATTGTAGATAATTTCACGCTGAATCCAATACACCCATGTGAAAAAGATCAGTTAATTTTATTAGGTTAAATAGTTTTTTGATCTGATCCCATTTATTGTCAAGATGGCGATACATTAAACAAAAACAAAGTTATACCGGCCGATAGATGGAGCTAAAGAAGTTTTACTTCAGCCGTCTAAAGCACATTTTTTTATGGGACATGCCATTTCCGACGAGCTAACATTTCGCCTGATGTTAAGCGACATAACCACCTATAACAGCACAAAATATATCCCGATACTATGTATCGTTAATTCTTATTTTGATTATTATTTACTATGCATATGTTTATGTTAAAAAACAATATGACAAATTTATGTTCTTTTTTTGTACAATCAAATTTATTATAGACTGTTTTGAGTGGACTTTTTTATTATCTATGATTTATTTCTTTCATTTATATTTAATTGTAATTTATTTCAATCAGATTGTAATTGAAGGGGTGAGAACAAAAAGGGTGTAACTGATTTTTTTCACAAAATGACTTATGAGTATCGTTGGATTCAGCGTGAAATTACCTACAATAATACATTCTCAAAATACCGAAATGAGGCTTAAATCTCGAGATTTTGAGTCCAAAAACGGTTTATCTGTCATAGGAATGCAGTTCGCTTAGCATAAAAACATTATCATATTTATTTTATTATATTATATTTTTACAGTAATTGTATGAATTAGTACTATATTTAGTATTTTAAAATAGAATTAAAACATTTTCTAGCAACTGAAACTAACATAAACCTTTTCTATTACCTTATAAGCACTCTACATTAAAATGAAGCCGTTGAAGTTTAAAGTCAATTTTCTCGCAACTATCAATTTGTCAGTTAAACCCTTTTAATTCTCAACCCTTCAATTGTATTCATGTAGTAATTAGTGTCATTGGTGTAACCGTACTAATTAATTAAATAAATAATGATAATGTAATCATGAAGTTTCACAATAAGAATAACTAAATAAAATTTAAACTTACAATCAACACAAGCTGATCCTGAAAGCGCGATTTGTTGTCCTGTAGGACAGCTACATGACCCATTCAGACACACGCTGTCTTCCAGATCAGAACAGTCACTATCCTGGGAGCAGGTCCATTGACCCGTTACTGTCATCGTGTGAAGGCAGCCTTAAATAGAACAAAGACAATCAATTATCAATTAACTTTGATGAACCGACTTTTTTTTGTTTAATTTTGGCTCCACACTTTTTTGTATTTAGCCAGTGTCAAGTAATTGATAATATCTCAAGTTAATTAATATCATATAATGTGTCAAGTCAAGTCAAGTCACAGTCCAAGTCATCAAGTCATAGTCTAGTCTAGTCAAGTCATACTCCTAGTAAAGTGGTGGCAACTTTACCAGAAGCTTCTATGGAGTTTTGGAAACAACACGAAAAAAAACGTTTCACCATCATTATACCACTTTCCCACACTCACGCCTGTAATTCAGCACTTAGCGAATAAAATGCCACCAATTCTATGCAATAACACTGAAAATAACAAAAGTTTTGGAAAATAATACAATGCGGCGACGCGATCTTTTTCGTTTTCCGCCAAAAGCACTGAACCGACTTTAAAATACATTTTGTATGATAACAAACGGCTACACGTCAATGAAAAGTCAAAATTACTCACTATTTTTTTTACTTTTTTAGTCTTAATGAATGATGTGACGAGCTAGCCGCTCACCTGATGTTAAGCGACACGGCCGCCCATAACAGAGCAGTGTCACTCGGAATTCCAAAATATAAAGTTTCGCGTGACACTGCACTGCGCACATCATCTTGAGACATCAGCACATTCTGGTAATAACATTACTCGACTGTGAGATCAGATTATAAAGTTTTAACTGCCCAGTAATTTCACTAGCTACAGCCCTTCAAACCGGAACACCTACTGCTTGGCGGCAGAATAACTGGTAAAGCGGTGGTACCTACCTAGACGAACTTTGCAGAAAAGTCCTACCGTCTAACATCAGGTGAACGACTAGTTCGTCACATCATTAACATAAAAAAAAAAAAAAAAAAAAAATGGTACTCACAAAGGACTATCGCTAATTTATTTAACATTTTTCCTGTAGCAAATACAACACCACACGACCGCTAAAACTGCCAAAAATAAATGAATAATTCTCATTGATTACCCATATCTGTACATTGATAAAGACTGAATATATTACAAAACATTTATTTTATCTTTATGGATATCGTGTTATCACAGATTATAAAATACCATATATACATATAAAATTCAAAGTCGTGACTGACTGAATGACTGACCTATATATCAACGTATAGCCTAAACCGCTGGTTCTAGAGACTTGAAATTTGGAGGGTGTGTTCTTCGTAAACTGTAGGTAGCCACTAAGAAAGGGTTTTTCGAAATTCCACCCCTTAGTAGAAGATGGTGAAATGGGTGGTTATTTTCCTATAGGCTACGCGGGTGAAGCCGCGGGCAGAAGGTAGTAGTATATATATGTTCTTAAACATTAGCTGTTTCTCGTGGTTAGTATTATAAAAAGCATCATGTTATTTCCTCTGTATTGTGCTGGTTGAGCAGGTTGGCTCATAATCCAAAGGTGTTGGGTTCAATTCCCGTGACAGGACAAGTATTTGTGCACAGTAAAAATGAAATAAAAGCCGCAAATACTTGTTCTGTGTCTCTACATAATATTTGACAATATGCACTTTGTAATTCTATATGGTTCGTACAAGAACTTAATTTAAGAACCCGATATTATGTTGACTTGTAAATATGCCAAAAATAGTCCATTTGCAATGAAATCTATTGATTTTGACTATGATTAAAAAAAAAATGAAATGCGTATTTAGTATAGTTTTAGTATTTAGATAATAGATTACTGAAAATCGATAATAAGACAAAATAATCGATTAATTTTTCACATCCTAGCTATATATAAATATACGAGCTTCTGCCCGCAGCTTCGCCCACGGCGTGGCATATGGGAAAATAATTCAACCACCCATTTCGCCCTCTTAAGGGTAGAATTTGTAAAAATCCTTTCTTAGCGGATGCCTACGTCATAACATCTACCTACATGCCAAATTTCAGCCCGATCCGTCCAGTGGTTTGGGCTGTGCGTTGATAGATCACTATGTCAGTCAGTCACCTTTGAGTTATATATATTTAGATAAATAACGCTTGCTAGGGATACTCTGACTAATGTACGAAAAAAATTAGCTTCACGATGAATCAGCAAAGATGTCTATAACAGTTCTGCAGGTGTTAGAAACGATAAAATTTATTATAATTATAACTATAAGATATTTTATCTGTTACGACACGTGCAGCGTCGTAAGCGTAATAAAGAAATAGATATTTGGGGACATTTCACACAGCACCATCTAGTTCTAAACTAAGCAAAGCTTGTACTATGAGAACCGGATAACTGATACAATACTTAGATACTTTTTGTTTGTAAATACATACATAGAATATGACGGCGGCAACGTCCAGTTATAAACTCTTTGAGCAGCGGGTAGCGATCGAGCACCGTATTTTACCCTGTGGTGGCATTAAATTTATTACAGTGGCAACACCGGCAACTGCCATGGCGCCCCTACCCGTCTGGCTATAAAAAAGGACCGCTCGGTGTACTACGGATCATTCTTGTTCCAGACACGGCACGGTGTGGACATGCTGAAGGCCTATAGTTATATAGGTTGCAACCTACCCACAACGCGTTTCTGCCCACAAATACAATATAACACCCAGACACAGAACAAACATCGATGTTCATCACACAAATTATTGTCCTGGGTGGGGATAAAAAAAATCGAACACACAACCTACTATTACCAGGTAGTAACATTTTTCTGCAAAGTTCGTCTAGGTAGGTACGCTTTGCCAGTTATTCTGCCGCCAAGCAGTAGTGTGCAAGCATTACTGTGCTCTGGTTTTAAGGGCACTGTAACTAGTAAAATTACTGGGCAGTTAAGACTTTATAATCTGATCTCGCAGTCGAGTAATGTAGATATATATAGTAATGCTAGAGAAAGTACTGGGCAATAGAGACTATGTTTCCTCACGAAATTTTTCTTCTACATAGAAACAATAACTTTCGTTTCGTGCAGGTGGAGCATTGATTAGTTTATCTATCTAATCTCAAGATACGCCGCAGCTGGGAAAGATTACTGGTTTGTAATTGCTCAGTTATTAGTCATTAATCACTCCGCTTTATTTTATACTAGCGCCCCGCGGATAGAAAGTATTTTAATTATTTGCTCATCCCACGGGAGCATTTTACTTTTCCGGGATAAAATGTAGCCTATAAGTTAATCCAGTGTATACGCTATCTTGATACCAAATTTCATCCAATCATTCACGTTTGAGCGTGAAGGAGTTACAAACATACACACGTACACATATACAAATCCTTTATAATATTAGTGTAACTAGCTTCCGCCCGCGGCTTCGCCCACTTGGCCTTTAAGGAACGAATGGCATATTTTTCTGCTGAAACAAACATTATAAACGTTCTCACTCTTTCTCGATATAATACACAAACTGATAATATCCCAAACAGTGTAATAATGTGAAACTCTGGGACGAGAGTAGTAGGTTTGTGAAAAGAAAAGCGTTTGTGAAAAGATCTAATTAGGAGACAACCAGAAAGTGATTGCAGTATTTCTAAACAAGGCTATACGGTCGAACCGTTTTACTTCGTAAAACTGAAAAAGAAATGGTAATAGTCAAATAACGTAGGTACGTTATAGAAGGATTTAAATTTTCGATTCAATTGGTCCTTTATAGATAATTCTACCACCTATTTCACCCTCGAAAAACCCTTTCTTAGTGGATACCTACACTTTACAAAGAACACACCCTCAAAATTTCAAGTCTTTAGGACCAGCGGTTTAGGCTGTGCGTTGATATATAAGTCAGTCAGTCAGGACTTTGAATTTTATATGTATAGATAGATATAGAACAGTAAAAATGTGGAATCAATCCAGTCTAATCATTTAGCAGCATTTCTGACGTTCGCACCCCGTCGTCGCCGCCCGAGACACGTGTAGAGCGACCCGGACGATCCTATAGCAGCCGTAGTATCGGCTGCGCTAGGATCACCGGACCCTAGCCCTTCTGGCTCAGGTACCGTCCGGTATAGGATACCAGCGTGACACAATCAGACACCGACCCCGCCGGCGAGGTCGACGTACCCCCCGTAGGTTAGCTAGAACGGTCGCGACTTTCAATAGGGTCCACTCTTCCAGTGGACGTAGTCTTCTCGATCCTCTTATTCCGGCAACGGCCCAAGCCGAGGCTCGCACCCCAGGGGTGCCCGCCAGCTAGTTGCCTCCCATTTTTGACGGCTGGGCGCCGAGACCAACAGTATTAGCTCGTTAAAAAAAAAGCGTTTCTGACGCGCTGAACTACTGGCCAAATTCATAATAATAATAACGCCCAACGATTAGCTCCATCTATCGGCCGGTATAACTTTGTTTTTTCTTTGTTTGATGTTAATGTCGCCATCCTGACAATTTTAGTTTGAAAACTATCGTGAGTATGACACATTAAGTAAGATAAATAACGGCTAAAACTCACGTCAATTAAAAGTCGAAATTACTCCGACCAGGTTTCGGACATATTCGATGTCCTTCTGGGAGCCAGTTACTAATGCAAGCCGCGGCGGCTTTCGCGAGCGTCAGCACGTTACGTGCTACTGAGTTTTAGCCGTTATTTATCTTATAAAATCCTGACAATTGTAAATTGTCATTTTACCGGACAATACAATACAACCAATACAATCCACTTCTCTCTTGTCTCTACAGTAAAATACGAAATGTAGCCCTCTCTTTTTTTTTTTTTAATTTTTGGCTCCACGCCTCCTTGTATTTAGCCAGTGTCAAGTAATTGATAATTTATCAAGTTAATGATATTTCACGCAAATATGTGTCAAGTCATAGTCGAAGTCATCAAGTCAAGTCATAGTCTAGTCAAAGTCATACTCCTAGTAAAGCAGTGGCAACTTTACTTGAAGCTTCTATGGAGTTTTGGAAACAACACGAAAAGAAACGTTTCACCATCATTATACCATTTTCCCACACTCACGCCTGTAATCCAGCACTTAACGAATAGAATGCCACCAATTTTATGCACTAACACTGAAAATAACACAAGTTTTGGAAAATAATATAATGCGGTGACGCAATCTTTTTCGCGTTCCCGCCAAAAAACCCCTCTCTCTTTTTCTATCTTCTCATCGTGTATGTGTGTGTACGATTATGTGTATGTGTGTGTGTTTGTGTAATATTTTTATAATCACACTAGAAAAAAAATTTCTACCTTATCATAATCAAATTGTTTAAGCCAGTTTAATATAATGCATTTAATTTCGTTATTCGCCATTTTCCGCATCAAGCGTGCGTAAAGAAGTTTTACTTCAAAAATTAGTTTTACTTTATGATAAGCTTTAAGACTAAATTGTACTTATGGTGTGTATAGACCCTATTTACTCGAGATCCTATCAGGGTTGGCACGCGACAGAATTTGTGTTTGCTTATTATATTTATAATTATTAATGCTTGTAATTAGTTCTTCGACCTTGACGTTGTTCTTCAAAACATCTAAACGCTGAGGAAACGAGAAAAAAAGTGATTCATGCCCGTATGTACTAAAGTCAAACTTTTTTTGTTTTGTTTTGGCTCCACACTTACGTGTATTTAGCCAGTGTCAAGTAATTGATAATTTCTCAAGTTAATTAATATTATATAATGTGTCAAGTCAAGTCAAGTCACAGTCCAAGTCATCAAGTTAAGTCATAGTCTAGTCTAGTCAAGTCATACTCCTAGTAAAGTGGTGGCAACTTTACCAGAAGCTTCTATGGAGTTTTGGAAACCACAAGAAATAAAAACGTTTCACCATGATTATACCACTTTTCCAAACTCATGGAATCTCTCATAATGCAGAACTTAACGAATAAAATGCCACCAATTTTATGCGCTAACACTGAAAAGAACACAAGTTTTGGAAAATAATACAATGCGGTGACGCAATTATTTTAGCGTTCCCGCCAAAAACCATTATTTTACTTTATGGCTCGTATTACAGAACGCGCCTCAAGTGTCGTTTGATCTACAATCAAGTAATCATTACTTGAGAATGGAATGTATACTCAGCTATCGTTCTTATTATAGAACAGTGCTTTAGCTCTACTTACCTGAATGTAGATTTGAATCGAGCCTCAAGCAGAGTGTGGTTTTTGTCTATGATGATTCATAGACAAAAACCTTAGGCCTGGGGCCTTACCGCGTAAGTCTGGTGGAGATTGTAATCGTGTTCTCTCTTGCTCGCACTCGTGGACTTGTTAATTGGCGCGTGCAAGATGGCAGGCGAAACCGATTCCCAGAATGGTTACGCGGTAGGGGTGCAGTTTTCGTTTAAATTTCGATATTTTTAACAACTCCGTTCCACGTAACGCAAAGTCGTGATTATGGAAATAGAAAGAGATCTTAAAATCATACATTTTAATAATAAAAAAGTAACATTTAGGTGTAACAGATCCTATGAAACTATTTGAAATAAAAAAATATGCCTTTAGGATCAACTTTTGTATTTCTGTAATATTTTTTTTTGTATAAAAAATTTGAAATATCTACAACGGAACGTAAAAATTAAAAAACTTAACGTAATTACGGGTGCCTAAGTACCTACCGGTGACTACACACTTGCAAAAACCTACGCTGCTACGTGTGGCAGCGTAGCTACGTTTGGCTTCGCAGCTACGAAAGTCTACGTTGCTACGTGTGGCAAGGAGCTAAGTGTGACAGAGTAGCTACGCGTGGCTACGCAGCTTCGAATATCTACACGGCTACGTGTGGTATGGAGCTACGTGTGGCAGAGTAGCTACGTGTGGCTACGCTACTACGAATGTCTACACTACTTCTTGTGGCAGCGTAGCTACAATTGGCTACGCAGCTACGAATGTCTACGCTGCTGCATGTGGCAGCGTAGCTACGCGTGGCTACGTAGCTGCGAAAGTCTACACTGCTACGTGTGGCATGGAGCTACGTCAGAGTAGCTGCGTGTGGCTACGCAGCTACGAATGCCTACGCTGCTACGTGTGGCAAGGAGCTACGTGTGGCAACGTACTTGTGGATTTGTATATCTACGTTCAGCTACTTAGCTCCAGAGTTTGTATCAAACAAATGTAATTATTATGCTTAAACAACTGCATGCAATGGAAAAGCGTACAGAAATAAAAATGGTTAAATTTAAAGGTTTCCATAAGATAAATGTGATACCTAATGCAATATCGAAACTAAAAAGAAATTTGGTTCAAAATTGAAATAAAAAAAACCCTGACATTCTTTTCTTTAACATATAGACAGTTAGGAATCGATTCTCAGTTAATTATTTGATTAAAAAATTAACAATTCAAACGTTTTTCTAAACGTTTCACGTTTGAATGTTGGCACTCACAACCAAAATTCCAAATTCAAATTAACAACGAAAGGGCGAACACGCAGCGGCCGTCACGAAAGAAGGCCGATTAAAAATAAGGAAAACCTCTTTGGTTAGTACAGAAAAGTCAACTCTAACGCTGTTGGAAGAGGTTTTAATTTCCGACGGAATAATTTCTTTTTTTATTTAAATCTCGTGGCTTATACGGGTTACGTGTAATGCCAAAGGTCGAATAGCTGAAGAAATTATACCCTTAGTACAATTTAAGAGGTGGATTTTCTTTCAAACGATACACTAGGTGTTTGATATCACGCTAATATATATATTTTAATTAGAATAGAATGGCCAGTTTAAAGCGTAATTTGGAACATTCGTATAGAAAAAAACGAGTGTGCTTTAGACAACACGACTGAAGTAAAACTTCTTAAGTTTAGCTTCATCTATCGGCCGGTATAAGTTTGTTTTGGTTTTGTTTAATGTTAATGTTGACGATTGTAAATTGACATTTTACCGGACATACCAACATAATAAAACAAATTTTAATATTGTTATTTTGACAATGGAGATCTACATTAAGCAACAACATTCAACTTCCGTTCGCCTCGCCAGCTTACTCCCCAAGTCAAGCGTGTTTAAAGAAGTTTCACTTCAAAAAATATTTGTTTTTTTTTAAATATGACTATGAGACTTTATGATCTAATCTCACAGTCGAGTAATCTTATTACCAGACTGTGCCGATATCTCAGGATGATGTGCGCAGTGCAGTGTCACACGAAACTATATAATTTGGAGTTCCAAGTGACTATAATGGGTCGTCCATGACACTTGATATCAGGCGAATGACTAACTCATCGCATTATCCTTTAAATTAATTTAAAATACATGTATACGCGATGTTGACAGCCTCTGTGGTGTGGTGGTTGAGCAGGTCAGCTCATAACCCGGAGGCGGCGGGTTCGATTCTCGCGACAGGTCAAGTATTTGTGCACAGAAAAAAAAGCGCAAACACTTGTTCTGAGTCTGGGTGTTGTGGGAGCATGTTCCTCGTAGTTCGTGGTCCCTAGACACAGGGAATCTTAGTTAGGGTCCAGGATCTATGTATGTGATCGTTGGACGTTATTATTATTATTACCTACTATATAAACTCAGAGTTAAATCATCAACAGTATTGCATGTCGATAATTACTCCTTTAAATCGGGCGTTATACAGGTTTATGCTTTCAGGCGGGGTCACAGTGCGGGCGCTGAGGGGGCGGTGATAAGCGGAAGCGTGTTAGTAGACCAGCAAGCACACTCCGTTACCCATCTGTAGCTGCAGGTGCAGTGGCGGCGGTTTCTACAAAGAGTAAGCCGACAAACGCGGTGTAGTACTTTAACAAAAGCCGCGGTCAATGCCCTAAACATTTTCATATAACATATAACGGTATTAAGAAATCAAATTTCTTTACGCACGCTTGACTTGGGGAGTAAGCTGGCGAGGCGAACGGAAGTTGAAAGTTGTTGGTTCACGTAGATCTCCATTGTCAACATAACAAAGTAAGTATTTGTATTATTATGTTGGTATGCCCGATAAGATGACAATTTACAATTGTCAAGATGGCGACATCAACATTAAACTAAGCGAAAAAAAAGTTATACCGGCCGATAGATGGAGCTAAACTAAAGAAGTTTTACTTCAGTCGTGTAGTCTAAAGCACACTCGTTTTTTTCTTGTTTTTTTATACTTATCACTTTTGATTGGTATTGTTTGTCGTTACAATACAATACAATACAAAAATTCTTTATTGTACACCAGAAAAAAAACAGTTACAGATGATGAAACTTAAAGCTATAGTACAATGGGCGGACTTATCGCTAAAAGCGATCTCTTCCAGTCAACCTTTAATAATTTGCCTAATGAAATTAAATGTTTGGAAGAAAATATATTTAAAAAACATTTGAGTGACTGGCTTTTAAGCAAATGTTTCTATAGTGTCAACGAATATTTAACAGGTAATAACAAATGTTAATGTAGTAACAAAAATATTATTTTTAATACTTGCATGCAGGCTGAATGCACATAACCACTACTTTATACTATGTGACCTTGTATCCAAATTGTATATTGTGTATTCTTGCAAATAAACAAATGATTGATTGATTGATTGAAAGAATTGTTAGAGAGATAGAGGTCGGTGGTGTAAACGAATTGAGTATCGTTTTTATAGGAATTCTTAAAATATATAAAGCTTAGAAAATTGAATAATATAATTTTTTTTTATTAGTTGTAACTTTTTATTTATAGAGTGCCTGTACATATTGATGTTTCTATTTTCGTGTATGCCATCAATATTTTCATTTATAATATAATCAAAATTAGTTTCAAAGTCATAATGAGTTGTGTTTTTAAGTAAGACTATTCATGTTTTTTTTTAATTTATTTTATGTTTTTAAATGTAGTGCCTTTCTGCGGCATACATAGGATTTACCTGTTGATTTGTAGCTATTACACAGTAAGTTAACATAGATAACTACAATAATAACATACATAACTAGGTATTCTGTAAAATAATTATGCTTAATAAAAGTTTTATATAAGCATTTCACTAGGTGGTAGGACTTTACTGCAAAGTTCGTCTAGGTAGGTACCACCACTTTGCCAGTTATTCTGCCGCCAAGCAGTAGTGTGCAAGAACTGCTGTGTTCCGGTTTGAAGGGCACTGTAGCTAGTGAAATTACTGGGCAAATGAGACAGTCTGATCTGATCTAACAGTTTAGTAATCTTATTACTAGATTGTGCTGATGTCTCAGGATGACGTGCGCAGTGCAGTGTCACGCGAACCTCTATACTTTAGAGTTCCAAGTGACACTGCAGCTGGTATGGGCAGCCGTGTCGTTTAACATCAGGCGAACGGCTAGCTCGTCACGTCATTACTTAACATAAAAAAAAATTCAGCGCACAAGCTTGCAAAACAATTTTATTTAGCTCATTCGTTTGTATGTCTACGACTAATTGTTGACAGCCTCTGTGGTGTATTGGTTGAGCAGGTCGGCTCATAACCCGGAGGCATCGGGTTCGATTCCCGCTGCAGGACATGTATTTATGCACAGAAAAAAAAAACCGCAAATACTTGTTCTGAGTCTGGGTGTTGTGGGAGCATGGTCCTCGTAGTTCCTGGGTCCTTAGACACAGGGAATCCTAGTTAGGGTCCAGGATCCATGTGTGTGATCGTTGGGCGTTATTATTATTATTAATTTACACTAGAATGTACAAATATATATATAAATATAATACAATTCACTAATTGATCACTTTATGAATGAAATCTCTGCTTGAGGACCGATCGATGACTGAGCATCGTTCTGTAATACGGACCTTATATTGTTATCAAGTTGAATAAAGATATTTTTTTTTTTTTTTTTTTTATTTAAGATTTGGCTCCACACTTTTGTGTATTTAGCCAGTGTCAAGTTATTGATATTTTATCAAGTTATCGATATTTCACGCAAATATGTGTCAAGTCACAGTCGAAGTCACCAAGTCAATCCATAGTCAAGTCAGTCTAGTCAAAGTCATACTCCTAGTAAAGTGGTGGCAACTTTACTTGAAGCTTCTATGGAGTTTTGGAAACAACACGAAAAGAAACGTTTCACCATCATTATACCATTTTCCCACACTCACGCCTGTAATCCAGTCCTTAACGAATAAAATGCCACCAATTTTATGCACTAACACTGAAAATAACACAAGTTTTGGAAAATAATACAATGCGGCGACGCGATCTTTTTCGTTTTCCCGCCAAAACTCATAAAGATATTTTGAAATTGAAATTGAGTTTCAAAGTCGCTGTCACTGGGACCGCACCTCACGTCATTCCTACGCTCCACGTAAAATATGACGTAACAAACTTATTTATAGTATCCATTTCAATCCTCTTATATATCTTGACCTCTGCTGGACACCCGTGGCTTAGTAGTTAGGTTGGCAGATTCTTTCATGAAGATACTAGGTTTTATACCCCAACAAAATGTTGTTTTAAACAGAAACAGTTCTATGAAACAAAGAGCTTTAACTTTAGAGGTTAGATTTTTTTACACCATCGATCTCTATCTCTCCAATAATTCTTCCCATGCAAAGACTGAAAGAAATCGCTTATAGCAATAAGTCCGCCCATTGTAGTAATTAATGATTAATTATTAATCATTAATTATCAATCATTATTTATTGATAATTAATTATTTATTATTAATTATTAATTAATTATTATATTATATATTATTTATATTATTAGTTATGTTTGTTACTCCTTCACGCTCAAACGGATTGGATGAAATTCGGTACCAAGATAGCTTGTACACTGGATTAACATATAGGCTACATTTTATCCCGGAAAAGTGAAATTTCCCCGTGGGATGAGCAAATAATTAAAATACTTTTTATCCGCGGGTGAAACCGCAGGTTGCAAATAGTATTAGATAAATATATGAATTCGCTGAGTCATTTCTTTTTTAACCGTGGGATTTAACTAGCATCGAACCCGCATCACAAAACATTTTGTTCACCACCAAACCACAGTCTCATGATGGAAAACGCAACACGCTACGTGCGTCCTAAATCTACCCCCTTACTTCCCCCCTTGAGGTAGTAGGTAAGCAAAGCACAAAGAAACTACCTACTTGGCCGCGAAGCAGTAGATATTATGTATAAGGGGTGGGAGTGAAACGACCCCTAATTTAATCGCTAACTACAGGCTGTGCAGAAATGTAACGGTAATATCTGGGTCAACGTTGACTGGCCCGATAGCTCAGTTGGTAGTAACCCTGCCTTCTGAACTGCAGGTTGTTGGTTCGATTCCCTCCCAAGCTGAACATTTCTGTGATGAACATAGGTGTTTGTTCAGTGTCTGGGTGTTATATTGTATTCTATGTATGTATTTACAAACAAAAAGTATCTAAGTATTGTATCAGTTATCTGGTTCCCATAGTACAAGCTTTGCTTAGTTTGGGGCTAGATGGCGCTGTGTGAGATGTCAACATATATTATTAATAATGTTTAACCCTTATTTTTCGGTGATATATTTTAGTATATTTTTTTTTTTTTTTATATATTTTTTTATATTTTTATTTTTATCTTAGGCCAGTTTACCCATTATGGAATTAGTGGTAAAATAGGCCGAATTTGATGGTCAGTTTTTCAATAAGTAGTAAGTAATAAATAATAACGCCCATCGATCACATACATAGATCCTGGACCCTAACAAGGATTCCCTGTGTCTAGGGACCCAGGAACTACGAGGACCATGCTCCCATAACACTCAGACTCAGAACAAGTAATAACGCTTTTGTTTCTGTGCACAAATACTTGTCCTGTCGCGGGAATCGAATCCTCCGGCGCCGGGTTATGAGTCGACCTGCTCAACCACTACACTGCTATGCTGTCAATAATGTGTAAACTCGACTGATTTTCAATTTTCTTTTTATGAGACAGTATGAGAAAAAACGCAGTCAAAGAGAAAGTGATAAATATTGAAATATTATTATTATTTACAATCTATACATATAAAATTCAAAGTCCTGACTGCCTTATATATCAACGCACAGCCTAAACCACTGGTCCTAGAGACTTGAAATTTGGTGGGTGTGTTGTTTGTAAAGTATAGGTATCCACTAAGAAAAGGTTTTTCAAAATTCCATCCCTAAGAGGGTGAAATGGGTGGTTGAATTATTAATAAAAAATTGTCTACGCGAGGAGACACTGCGAGTTCTATTGCTTGGCGAAATAAAACCCGAAATATAGATTGTTTTGCTATTTACTTCAGTTTTTCAATATAAAATGCAGAGTACAAAGATATCGTGTTGAATTTGGAAAACGTGTCTAATGTGTGTGAAGTTAAGGTAGGAAAGTAAAATGTATGACGGTGGTTATGAAAAATAAATCGAATGCTCTTGAGGTCAGGTAGGCGTTAGCAGTAACTTTAAACTCAATATATATAGGCTATTTTAATTGCATGAAAAAATAAGGATCCCAACTAAAAATTTAGCAGTAACTTGAATAAAAATATCTGAATTGTTGAAGCGGTCAAATGCTGAGCCGCGACCAAAATAATCTTATTTTTTCCTTTAGGCCACGCGGGCGAAGCCGCGGGCAGAAGCTAGTATTATATAAACTTTTTGGGTGAGTAAATGAGTAACTATTACAAAAATTAGTCAAGTCGCCCATTGGCCACTTTCCAGTGTGCCAGTTTACTTCCAGTGTCAACCTATTTTGTCCCGTGTAAAAAGTAACCATCCTATATCAGCAAAGCAAGGAACCTTCCGCCCAAGCCACAGTGCCGCGGCAACCACGACGCAGCAACCATCGCACCAACCGTAACTAACCAAGAAACCAGTTACTCACCACCGACTAACTAAAACCAGTGTTTAAATAACCAATTAAAAATATAGTTCGTCGAATAATGCGGATTTAAACTTACCAATTAAATGCTTGGGCACGCTTTTGGCACTTTTCGTTTATTTTTTATGGTTACGTAATGCTTTGTAATTTTTTATGCGTTTGGTTTTTTTTGTCTCTAAAAAAGCTTTTTTTAAATCTAATTTTATTTTAGTGTGTGAATTGTACAAATATAATGCATACAAACTATCAATTTTTTAACGTAAAATGAGGTTCTAAAGTCGTAAAATTTTTGTTTTGCTATTGGGAACTAATATAGGATTTTTAATATATAAAAATATAAAATCTAAAGGACACTTTTTAGAAATCTTTTGTTGTACGCTTAACGTTTTCTAATTTCTACAATCAACGGTATTCATAAAGTGAGTCGCTTACATGTCAAAAAAGATTTACACATCAAAATTGTAACAGTAAAAATAGCAATGGCGGCGTATCCAGTGTGGACATTCGCAACATTTATTTAATACTTTATGCACATAAAAAGTACAAAGGAGGACTTAATGCTAACAGCATTTTCTACCAGTCAACCAAGGCGTGCAGAGAAATAATTTGATTAGGCGTGCATATAAGGAAATGAGCATAATTTTGAACATTCATTTTGATCATCAAATAAATTAAAATAAAACATAACAACGATACAACTATTAAGGTATAAAAATACATATTTTACAAATTAAATAAAATAAAAATACCATTCGTACTTTTTAAAAGGTAACGTATCAAATTTAATACTTAATTACCTACTCGTTTATTTAAAAATGCACAAAAATGTTAAAAAATGTAACCCCCCGTTTAATAATAGATATTGTATAGCGGAGCAAAATCGGTATTTAATTTATATTCAGAATTATTCATACGGTTATTTTGTGTTTTGTTTCTTTCTTTCAAATTGGAAACGGGCAAAGAGGAAACAAGAGAAAACACTGAGAAATATTTTTTATAGCTTATAAGTAAATATTCCTCAATAAGGCGCTTAAAATAGTGCCAAAGCTTTCGTGGACTCAAATTTTCTATAGTACCTTAATTTAAAAGGTAGAAACATACTTTTAAACTAGTTTGTTCCGTTGGTCTGTGCCGATCTTTATCGACGGGGGGGAAGAACTCTAAAGTCCTATATGGCCAGCTAAAGGGCCTGGGTTTTAATTTTGTTACGTCATTTATAAACCGATTTGGTTGATTTATAAACCTATTACTTACATATTTGACTGGCCCGATAGCTCAGTTGGTAGTAACCCTGCCTTCTGAACTGTGGGTTGTGGGTTCGATTCCCATCCAGGACAAACATTTGTGTGACGAATACCGAAGTTTGTTCTGTGTCTGGGTGTTATATTGTATTCTATGTATGTATTTACACACAAAAAGTATCTAAATATTGTATCAGTTATCTGGTTCCCATAGTACAAGCTTTGCTTAGTTTGGGGCGTTGTGTGAGGTGTACACATAAAAAAAAATTGTTTGTTATATTTTTTTAACAAAATCAATAGAGTTTTGGCGGGAAAACGAAAGAGATCGCGTAACCGCATTGTATTATTATCCAAAACTTTTCAAAAAACGTTATTTTCTGTGTTAGTGCATAAAATTGGTGGCATTTTATTCGTTAAGTGCTGGATTACAGGCATGAGTGTGGGAAAGTGGTATAATGATGGTGAAACGTTTCTTTTCGTGTTGTTTTCAAAACTCCATACGAGCTTCTAGTAAAGTTGCCACCACTTTACTAGGAGTATGACTTGACTAGACTGGACTATATTATGACTTGACTTAATGACTTGGACTGTGACTTAACTTGACACATACATATATTAATTGAAATGAAAATGTATCAGTTACTTGACACTGGCTAAATACACAAAAGTGTAGAGCCAAACCAGAACAAATAAAATAACAAAATCAATACAGTAGGATAGGAGATACATACATAAATATGAATGTCTTTTTTTTCTCTTTTTTCTATACATTAAATATAACAACTTATTGAAATATTTCACGAATTCACGGCCGCTTTGCATTTAGCTAGAACACGACCTTTGTGGTTGCTTTAATGTATTTATAAGACTAGTGGGTGTTCACGAAACTGATTGCAATGCAACAGAAATAACATTCCTAATTTGAAAATTTCCATAGTAACTAGTTATTTTTGTGGCTTTCCCTTCATTGTAACTGGTAACACAGGCAGAATGGATTTTGGTACAATTTTGCTCACATTGCTTAGACTACGCGAGAACATTAATTTATTACTTAATTAACAATTTATTAAACTTTTTATTAACTACTAGTTGCGCCCCGCGGTTTCACCCGCGGATAAAAAGTATTTTAATTATTTGCTCATTCCATGCGAAAACTTCACTTTTCCGGGATAAAATATAGCCTATATGTTAATCCAGTATATAAGCTATCTTGGTACCGCATTTCAGCCAAATCCTTTCAGCCGTTTGAGCGTGAAGGAGTAACAAACATACACACATACACACAAACATATATACAAACTTTCGCCTTTATAATATTAGTGTGTTAGTGTGAAGTGTGATTTATTCCTGTTTATTATGGAAAATCAAACGTTTGCCCACGAGCAAATGGAAAATTTGGGGGGAAATCTCGGGGCGATTGTATTATAAATGAAACAGAAGATTTCGGATTCCGAAAGAAATGAAGGTTTTCCAATATTACAATAATACTAACGAGTTTGGAAGCACTGTTAATCTAAATATGTATAATCCAAAGGCGACTGATTAATATAGTGATCTATCAACGCATAGCCCAAACCACTGGTCGGATCGGGCTGAAATTTGGCATGCAGGTAGATGTTATGACGTAGGCATCCGCTACGAAAGGATTTTTTGAAATTCCACCCTTAACAGGGTGAAATGGGTGGTTGTATTTTCCCATAGGCTACGCCGCGGGCGAAGCTGCGGGCAAAAAATCATCCAACATAATTTTTAAAGATCATTCTTTTTTAATTAAAAAATTCATAGCACTGGCGTCATAAATTTGATGTGAAAGCCACTAAAAGTTTACTTATAGTATATTACTTAATATTACTTATACTTATAGAACTGTTAAAGATTGAATAACTTCGTGAACAAATCCATCAATCTAATCTCTTTATTATATTATTTTGATGCATACAATAATTTTTATGATCATTACAACTTTTAGGTCCGTTTATAGAACGATGCTCAGTCATCGATCGTTGCTCAAGCAGAGATTTCATTCATAAAGTGGTCAATTAGCGAATGAAATCTCTGCTTGAGCACCGATCGATGACTGAGCATCGTTCTGTAATAAGGACCTTAGAGCACTATTTTGGGTCTAACTCAGGTCACGTGCAATTGCATTTGCTATTTATTTATATTTAATAATGGCCGATTTTTAGAAGTAGGTATCTGAGAATTTCTCAATACTGAAATTTTTAAATTTTGTAATAATTGTATCAAAAACGGGAAAAATATCATATAAAAAATGAACGTAATGAAAATAATATCAAATGCTTTTAAATTGAATTTAAATTCTGTTATAAAACAACTTTTAGCTTAATTTTTTCAAAAGTTCGTCTAGGTAGGTACCACCGCATTGCCATTTATTTTGCCGCCAAGCAGTAGTGTGCAAGCACTACTGTGTTCCGGTTTGAAGGGCACCGTAGCTAGTGAAATTACTGGGTATTTGTGACTATGATCTGATCTCACAGTCGAGTAATCTTATTACCAGACTGTGCTGATGTCTCAGGATGATGTGCGCAGTGTAGTGTCACGCGAAACACTGTTTTAGAGTTCCGAGTGACACTGTTCTGCTATGGGCGACCGTGTCGCTTAACATCAGGTGAACAACTAGCTCGTCACATCATTCACTAACAAATAAAATATTAGTTTAGAAAATGTTGCTACGTTTCTGCGCCGTTAGACCCAAAATACTTAATAATTAATTAAATAAAACTGTAGTTACCTTTCTTATTTATTTAAGTCCTTGTATATTTCCATTCCATTATATTATTAATAGAACAAGAAAAATAAACGGAAGGCTCAAACCTCAATTTAGTCAAATAACTTCGAGTAACATACTGCCAAAGTTTCTTGACCTTCAACTTTGTAAATGAGTTTGAAAGAGACCTTATTATTTTTCTTTTTCATTCGCGTGAACGTTAAATTCGTCGTTCCAAATTCGATAACTTTCTGTTAAAGTGATCATAGACGACGCAGAACGTAAGTTTGTACGTTTCAGAGTCAGCTCAGTCAATACCACAACTATATCCATGACACAAATATCTAATTATAATAAGCAACACACTATTATAATATTATTAATAATTATTGTTGTTCTTAATTTCAACAACTTTTACGAATTTAATATCGGTAATAATAATTATGAAAAAGAATATTTATTTTATCAATATCATTAAATGAATTAATAAATAAATAAAACTTATTGGAGGTAATACGTTTTATATAAATAAATAAAATATGATTTTGTTCATAAAATTAAACATTTAGTCAATACAATAACTTATATATCTCATTATGAAAAGAAAAATGAAGTGATAATGTTCAAATTTCGAATTTTCGAGATGTGCCGGCGACAAGCGGCCGCATTGCTTATTCCACTGGTGCTGGCGTGGCTATTTGGGAACTCTTCGGAGGCACTCAGCACGTTTGGAGTGTCGAATACGGGTCCATCGACAGCCAAGCCGACTTCGCCACCCGGTAAACGTTTTATATAATGGGACCACACATTGCACCTGTCACTAACACTTTACACGAGAAACTTGTAAAGGTTTTATTGTTGAATAGATTTGTAGCAACATTTCGTAATTATTTTATTGTTTAGAATTTTTTTTCTTAAACTGGTTTTAAATTTATTTAGTTGATAAATGTTCAGTACAATATTTCAACTGAACTTTAATAATGCTACTAGAATGTTTTATTTTTTATTCAAAACTTGGGATAATCTTTGTTAATTACAATAAAAGAAACGTAACTGGTGACTAAATTATTTGTGACTTTAATTCATTGATAAAACCTTTTTACATGTTGTGTTGTACATGTAAAGATGTAAACATATGCACAAAACATAATAAATTAAATTCTTGATATTAATAAATAATTAAATAAAATTGTTCATAGTTGTCCCATTATATAAAAGTTTACTCTTATTTGGCACAATTTAAATATTTTCCCACTTTAGTATATTTATCTACATCTGTAAATATAGCATTGTACATAGTTCTATAATATAAACATGCACGGCATTTTTTAAATTTAAAGTTATGTAAATTGTTCAAAGTTGTAATATTTTTGTGAATCTTTCAGCTCGTGCTCCTAATAAGTATAATGTGGCCAAAGCTGTCAGCTATTCAGCCTTTATGGCTTGTTCTGTACTTAGTGGGACAGTGTTTAGGAGCGTTCAGTCCCGCTTTTGGAGTTATTAAAACTGAATCTCCCTTCCCGCTGCCGTCGCCAACCCCCCCTTCGGGTAAGGTTTTATATAATGGGACAACATTTTAAAAATTACTTTTCGAATCTGTAAATAAATTACAATCGGCTTGTAAATAAAAATATTAAAATTTTTAAACTTACGTTTTGATTTCACCTTAAGCATTTATGGATAGGAAAATCCTTTAAATTAACATGCAGCATTTTTGTCTCATTATATAAAGAAGTAGATTTAGTAATAATCCTACTGTTTTTAAACGACTCCATAGATATTTTTTTATTAAACTATCCCAAAAAATCTTGTTACCTAGATTACTGTTCATTGGTTTTAACTGAACAGACTTGTTAGTCCTAAACTTATAGCTGCATTTCTTTTAATACTTTCAACAAAGCGGTTGAAATACCTTTTCAGACATTTATAAAAACTTTAAAAACTTTTGCAGTAAGTAGGTGGATCTCCCAATACAACATAGATAATATAACCTAGTTCATAGATTTTTAAATAACACTATTCATCGGGCTGCCAAATAACAAAACATTATGTTTTAACACTGCTTTTACTACACATACACATAGATTCTATAAGAACTTTCCATACATCTCAGACTGTTTAGATCTATTGCAGTATTCCAAAAAACTTTTAACTGAAATTGGTTTTGTTTTGAATTTGAGCAAGGTTAGTGTGTCGGCGTGATATGAGTCAATACACATTTCAGTTAAGCGTTTGTGTAAATTAATATCAACTAGCTACATTATAAAGGCTAGCTTAAAAATACTAGGTGTTAACGAATACGAAACCTTACGACAATGCGTTTAAAAATCAAAATGTGCCCGGAGATGGCAACCTTGTTACTTCTGACTATTGCGTCGCTGAAAGTACACCCCGCCCAAGGGTTCGGCATCTCGTCCTTTGGCAAAGCGAACACGGACGCGCCAAAACCTGCGACGACGACTGCATCACCGGGTAAGCTCACATCCTTTTTTATATAATGAGACGGAATGCTGCTTACGAATAGAAAAAAAACGGCCTACACACGCACACATACAAACGCAACGCTTAGGAATGTGCAAAAAAAATAGCTGCTAGATTGTCAAAACAATGTTTACTGTAAATTTTTAACGGTGCAGTAATAAATATAGTTATCTAAATGATTTACATAACAACTATCAGTTTTTTTTTCAGAAATTTGTAAAGTGTTAATATGGTTGTGTACCAATCGACTTTTTTACATTTATAAATATTGAAATACATTTTTACAATTTTTATATAGCTCTTTCTTTTAGTTATTATGAACTTAATTACTGTGTAATAGAGCTTCAGTGTGGCCTTGAATTTAAGAATTAATACTTCATTTATGTTCCCAACCAGACGTAAGAACATAGCATGCCGCATTCATGTAAATAAAAGCTTTGAGTGTGTTACGATTGGAATTGACATACAAGCTTTAATCATAGGTACCTATAAAACAAACTACTCGATTTACAAGGTACATAACATACAGGTAGGTGTTTTATCATTATGATGTAACAAACACTTTCTACACCACATCTGAATCAAAATACTAGACAAATAACGCTTTTGTTACAAAAGTAAATAAGTAGGGTAGATTTAAAAAATATTAAAATATTTGTGATATAAACTATTGATATCCTTGTCGTAATTTAAACGTGCTATAAGTATTAACATTTTTTTATATTTGGATGACTCATTATTGTAATTATAAATTATGAATACTGTTTCTAATTTGGACCGGCGAATTAATTAGCAGTTAGATTGAGATTTCAAATTATGTCAATACGTTCATATCGAATGAAATTTACACAAAATATATACTTTTTATTATTATTATAAAATCTTGCTGCAATTATGTTAAAATAAAACAACACTAGCAGCACAACACAAAATTATAAAACGTCACCAAAATTATCCACTTAAAACAATTGGCAATCACTTATTAGAAACACAATCTAAATATTAAGTGCGAAAACGACTTAACTATCGCCATCTTGATTTCTAAGCCAATCAGATCGATTCAAGTCGACCAATCAGAAAGCAACGATAGAACGTAAACAGTAAAAAGCATAGACAATCATGCGTGTGTTTTGGCGGATTGAGATGTGGTGCAGGAAGCAAGCTGCGGCGGCTATACTACCATTGTTACTGGCCGGGTGGCTTACTGGAGAGTCTTCGGAGGCTCTTACGACGTTTGGAAAGACCCAGACTCAGGCTCCGAAGGATGCTGCACCGACTGCGCCACCAGGTAACTTAGATTATCGCTTTTTTAGCAGTTTTAACCTAGTTCTGTGAGTTAGAATTCTGTATCATTGAAAGTGCTATGGAGAAAATATTTAGCGGTCGTTTCTGACTTAGAAAATGACAGTTTTAAGACATGTTGAAATCTTTCAGGTTAAACGACATTAAAATAAGCGATGGTCTTGAAATTATATAATTTTTAATAACTGGCCAAAATTGTGTCTTGACTTAAAAAGTGGGACCAAAAAGTTGTGTTATTTTTAATGCAAACGTAGTGAGCTTTTGTCTTCTCTGTGCTTTGATTATCACGTGCTTTCTCGTTCTCGCACGGGTTTCTGAATCTTCTTTCTTCTTCTAAATGCTCCTATTTAAGTTGTGCTTTTGTTATTGTATTATATTATTATATTGTATATTGTATACTGTCAAGGTAAGAGTGGTTTTCTTTTGACCCTCTCAAGGCACTTTAGTATTTTTTTTAAAACATTTTGAACTATCACCTTTCTATAAAACTCTTCTAAACTCATCTACTTTAAAAATCAATTATTGTATTGAAAAATTGCATTAGTTCTCACATTTTTCATAGCAATTCTTTTAATGTTATTTTTAATGTAATTTAATGTAATGTAATGTAGTTAGTGTTTTTGTAAATTAAGTACTTACCACCAATCTATTGAAATCTATACTTCTTAATGAGGTAATTTTACATTTAATTTTTCATAAAGAACTTATATGGTCAAGCATTTATCAGTGAATTTGGGATACAGTTCTTCCATTTACATTATCTTTTCTTCTTTTTTGTTATATCTAAAACAAAATTTACACGTTATCAAAGGTTATATGAATTATAAAAAATGACATAAAATACGTTAAATATATGAAAAAGATTTACTTATGATCAGCAAATACGTTTCAATTGCTGAAACACGAGCCTTTTACAAGGAGTGCAGTGCATAGTGCATGCAGGGTGCATGCTGGACATGAGGGTTGGTGGATGACACAAAAGTCTTATTGTATTGATATATCACTGTAAACTTTCTTGTAGCTTCTTTACAATTGAAGGGGTGAGAACAAAAAGGGCTTATATGATTTTTTTCACAAAATGACTTATGGGTATCGTTGGATTCAGCGTGAAATTATCTACAATAATACATTCTCAAAATACCGAAAAGAGGCTTAAATCTCGAGATTGTCGATTCTCGAGAGTCTAAAAACGGTTTACCTGACACAGGAATACAGTTCGCTTAACATAAAAACATTATTATATTTATTATATTTTTTATAGTAATTGTACGAACTAGTACTATATTTTGTATTTTAAAATAGAATTATTACATTTTCAAGCAACTGAAACTTACATAAACCTTTTCTATTACTTTATACGCACTCTACATTAAAATGAGGCCGTTGAAGTTTAAAGTCAATTTTCTCGAAACTATCAATTTGACAGTTAAACCCTTTTTATTCGCAACCCTTCAATTGTATTCGAAGCTTCGGATCGGAGTTCTCTATTCTGCATTGTGTAATATTATTAAGATCAGATCATAAAGTCTTAGGTCCGTATTACAGAACAATGCTCAGTCATCGATCGTTGCTCAAGCAGAGATTTCATTCATAAAGTGATCAATTAGTGAATGAAATCTCTGCTTGAGGACCGATCAATGACTGAGCATCGTCTGACTGGCCCGATAGCTCAGTTGGTAGTAACCCTGCCTTCTGAACTGTGGGTTGTGGGTGCGATTCCCACCCAGGACAAACATTTGTGTGATGAACATAGGTGTTTGTTCTGTGTCTGGGTGTTATATTGTATTCTATGTATGTATTTACAAACAAAAAGTATCTAAGTATTGTATCAGTTATCTGATTCCCATAATACAAGCTTTGCTTAGTTTGGGGCTAGATGGCGCTGTGTAAAATGTCCACAAATATTTATTTATTATTATTTATTTATTATCGTTCTGTAATACGGTCCTTATTGTCCAGTAATTTAATTAGCTACAGTGCCCTTCAAACCGGAACACAGCAGTGCTTGTACACTTGGTGGTAGGATAACTGGCAAAGCGGTGGTACCTACCTAGACGAACTTTGCAGTAAAGTCCTGCCAACTTACATTTTACGGTAACAAATAATTCAATTTGATTGACGGTTGCTAATGGATGTACCCATTTATCATCGTAGTTAGACATTTGAATAGGCATGATATTTTGGATAATTGATTATTGCTTAATTGGTTTATTTATTAGTAAGTGTAAAAATGAAAAAAATGAAAAATGAAAAACACATTTATTTGGATAAAGGCAAATAAGTACATTACATTAGGTTAGAAAAACCTGGGTCCCCACACTAGGCTCAGAGCCCGTATTATGCGGTCCAGGCCTCTTTCGCCGGAAATAATATGGGAAATGCCTAAGCTAGGTTACACATATTTATATAAATTACAAATAATTTTTAAATTAAAGATTAAGTTAAGATAAAAAATAAACACGCACTAATTTTTAGATTAATATTCGCATGCTAGAATACTAATCTAACCAAGATTTGCGAATGTGAGAAATGACGTGGTGGTGTGTGTGTGTGTGTGTGTGTGTGTGTGTATGAGTGTGTGTGTGTGTGTGTGCGTGTGTGTGCGTGGTGAAAAAAAGTAGTCGATAGATACAGTATTATCATGATTGTAAGGTAGAACCAATTGAATCACTTAATAATTTACAATACAAGCATGTTTTTGGAGTAAAACTTCTTTACGAACTCTTGACTTGGGGAGTAAGCTGCGAGGTGAACTTTTTTTTTTATTGTTAGATAGGCTCGCGTTTGACCACTATCGCACCTGACGGTAAGTGACGATGCGGTCTAGGATGTAACACGCTTGCCTAGAAGATACCTGTTAACTCTCGATTTGAAGACTCCAAGGTTGTAGGTTTCGGGAAATACGGATGCCGGTAAAGCGTTCCACTCTTTGGCTGTTCGCGTGAACAACAACTGAGGTTGAAGTTGGTTCACGTATATCTCTATTCTCAACATAACAAAGTAAACATTTGTCTTATTATGTTGGTATGTCCGATAAATTGACAATTCGCAATTGCCAAGATGACGACATTAACATTAAACAAAAAAGAAAAAGTTAAACCGGATACAAGAGCTTAAGACTAGATTAAGGCTGGTTTACATTTTTAATGTTTAAAGCTTTTGTTTTTTTTTTGTACACGATGATTTAACACAAAAAAAACGTTAAAACAATTTGAATTTTGCTGACGCATTGTTCGTGTAATTTCTTTATATTTTGTCATAATGAAAAAGAAAACATATCTAGATACTAAATGCCTGTAAACGAATGAATTTGTAAAAGGTTTTATTAGCTACACGGAAGGACTTCAAACTCAAAACTATCTCCTACAAAAATCCGAAAAAAGGTTAATTAAATTCATTAGAAAGATACAACGATGACAAGGAAAGGGTTAATTAATAATAAATAACGTCCAACGATCACATACATAGACCCTGGACCCTAACTAGGATTCCCTGTGTCTAGGGACCCAGGAACTACGAGGACCATGCTCCCACAACACCCAGACACAGAACAAGTATTTGTGCTTTTTTTCTGTGCACAAATACTTGTTCTGCCGCGGAAATCGAAACCTCGTTATCGTTATGAGCCAACTTTCTCAACCACACCACAGAGGCTGTGAATAAAAATAATATGTCCTACAATTTACGATTTACGATGTTTGTTTACTGTGTCTGGATGTTATATTGTATTCTATGTATGTATTTAAAAACAAAAAGTATCTTTGCTTAGTTTGGGGCTAGATGGCGCTGTGTGAGATGTCCACACATGTTATTATTATTATTATAAATTACATTTTGATTAGCAAAACTACGCGTCACTGCAAAAAATGTACGCCTACACATCTAACTCAAGTAATTTTTAATCTATGAATATATTAAAGAAAGTAAGGTTTCTCGATCAATACAACCTTTTTGGGGTAAACGGCACTTTCACACACAATAGGGCCGCTTTAATTACTGCCTTCCAGTTTTAGCTATACACGTCGTTTTATTTTGGGGTCTGTGAACTTAATCATCGATAGAGTTTTTTTTTATTTTGTTCTGGCTCCACACTTTTGTGTATTTAGCCAGTGTCAAGTAATTGATAATTTCTCAAGTTAATTACTATTATGTAATGTGTCAAGACAAGTCAAGTCACAGTCCAAGTTATCAAGTTGCATCATAGTTTATTCTAGTCAAGTCATACTCCTAGTAAAGTGGTGGCAACTTTACCAGAAGCTTCTATGGAGTTTTGGAAACAACACGAAAAGAAACGTTTCACCATCATTATACCACTTTCCCACACTCATGCCTGTAATCGGCTGCAGTAACGAATGAAATGCCACCAATTTTATGCACCAGCACTGAAAATAACACAAGTTTTGGAAAATAATACAATGTGGCAACGCGATCTTTTTCGTTTTCCCGACAAAAAATACTTGGCTACTGTATATTTTTGCTGCGACATCATGGTACCTGGCACAGTACGAAACGTTACTTGATACTAAATTGATTTTGCAATGCAAATTTTTATATTCGACCTTGTTGGTTGTATTGTTTATGGTATTGTAAATGTTAGGTTTTATTGGAAAGCTACATCAAGTTTAGTGCTTTGAGTACTAGGTTTTAGATTTGTACCTATTTAGATGATGCTATGATGGTGAAACGTATCTTTTCGTGTTGTTTCCAAAACTCCATAGAAGCTTCTGGTAAAGTTGCCACCACTTTACTAGGAGTATGACTTGTGTAGACTAGACTATGACTTAAGTTAATGACTTGGACTGTGACTTGATGCGACATATTATATGTTTATATTATATTAATTAACTTGAGAAATTATCAATTACTTGACACTGGCTAAATACACAAAAGTGTGGAGCCAAATCAAAACAAAAAAAAATAGCGGATGGACTAATATGAGGGTGGATACAGGATAAGGGCAATCACAAAGAGTAAATTCATTCTTGAGAGTATTACCCAGCGAGGATATAAAATGCCTAAGAACGAGACTAATATCATGAAAATTATCTTGATTTTTACAATGCCTTTTTTAAATCTGTTTCACCAGAAATTAACTCAATTAAAATTCTTCAAAAAATGCTTAACACACTTAAAATGTTCGTATTATCTTAAATGTCTCGAAATCCCGGGGATTCCCGGGACTTTGATTGTAGGCTGTCTCTTGTATCGGGACTTTGCTGTAGGGAATTCCCAAACCCTACTTGGGGCTGTAAGTACTCGTAGTAAGCTGGTGAATGGGAGGCGAATGGAAGTTAAAAAAATAAGAACAAGTTTTTATTTGTATATGACTGAATGTCATGTATATAGTCCGAACGGCCAAGGAATGGAATGCTCTCCCAAAAGCAGTGTTTCCTTCAAGGTATAACCTAGGTCTTTTTAAGTCAAGAGTGAATGGGCATCTCATGGGCAAGCGTGCTCCACCTTAGACAACTTCGTCAGTTACAATCAGGTGAGTTGTTGTCAAACGCATGCCCATTTTATCATATTAAAAAAAAAAAAAAAATGATATTACGCAAGTGGGTAACAAAATTTGTCCTTGAGACTGGCAATAGGAAAATATTTAGTACCTACTAAAAATAATACAGGTTTTTGTTACGAAACTAAATTATTACCGTTCGGAATCAATATACTGGTGGCTTTACGAGCTGAAATCGAGTCTTATCTTTGCATACCTTAAAGTTTTTGAACGTTTCCAACCACGCTCCGCCATTTTGATTAATTTTGATTAGAATCGACAAAAAACGAGTTTTACGCACACTTGATTTAGGATTAGGAGTAAGCTGGTAAATGCGGGGTAAACGGAAGTTTAAATTGGTTCACGTAAGTAGATCTCCTTTGTCAAAAACAAAGCTAAAGCTTTTTATTATTATATTGGTATGTCCGGTAAAATGACAATTGAAGGGGTGAGAACAAAAAGGGTTTAACTGATTTTTTTTTCACAAAATGACTTATGGGTATCCTTGGATTCAGCATGAAATTCTCTATGATAATAAATTCTCAAAATACCGAAATGAGGCTTAAATCTCGAGATTTTGAGTCTAAAAACAGTTTATCTGTCACAGAAATACAGTTCGCTTAGCATAAAAACATTATTATAATTATTTTATTATATTATACTTTTACAGTAATTGTATGAATTAGTACTATATTTAGTATTTTATAATAGAATGAATACATTTTCAAGCAATTGAAACTTACATAAACCTTTTCTATTACCTTATAAGCACTCTACATTAAAACGACGCCGTTGAAGTTTAAAGTCAATTTTCTCGAAACTATCAATTTGACAGTTAAACCCTTTTTATTCTCAACCCTTCAATTTACAATTGTCAAGATGGCGCCATTAACATTAAAGCAAAAACAAAGTTATACCGGCCGATAGATGGAGCTAAACTTAATACATTATTCTAACTGAAATTTAAAATATATAATAACTTAAATAAAAAATCAAACCAAGAAACTAAAATTTGTGTCAAAATGGGTGCATCAAAAGACATTAACAATTAACAAGCTTAAAAGTTATTGCCCGCAATTATCTATAACAACTCTAATTTCCTTGTACACAAAAAATAGCCTACAACTGCAATATCTCGTTTATTACCAACATAATAGCTGTAAGTAATTCCCATAGCTGCCAACTGAGCTGACGTTTAAAACGTGTAATTTGAAAAAGGAATAAGAGTTCTTATCATAATAATTATGCTGCACAGTTTTGGCGGGAAAACGAAAGAGATCGCGTCGCCGCATTGTATTATTTTCAGTGTATAATGCATAAAACTGGTGGCATTTTATTCGTTAAGTGCTGGATTACAGGCATGAGTGTGGGAAAGTGGTATAATGATGGTGAAACGTTTCTTTTCCTGTTATTTCTAAAACTCCATAGAAGCTTTTAGTAAAGTTGCCATCACCTTACTAAGAGTATGACTAGACCATGACTTGATGACTTGGACTGTGACTTGACACATATCTGCGTGAAATATCATTAACTTAATAAATTATGAATTACTAGTTAAATACACAAAAGTGTAGAGACAAAAAAAAAAAACATTTGAAACTCAAGCATTATTATAAAAAGTTTGGCATGAATATACACGGAAAACACCATTTATAAAGTCTGGCATGTAAATCTAAAATGTCAAACATTCCATTGGCGCGAAAACAGCGCTTCGATGGTGGCACGTAGAATTCGAAATTCAAATTGAAATGTCGAAAATGCCGTCTGGGCGCTTATGAATGCGTTAAAACTTTTTTGTTAGATGTATTTTAGAGGTTTTGGTTTTTTTTTGTTTTGGGTTTGGCTCCACACTTTTGTGTATTTAGCCAGTGTCAAGTAATTTTCAAGTAGTTTTCAAATTAATTTATATTATACATATGTATGTTGTATGTGTCAAGTCAAGTCACAGTCCAAGTCATCAAGTCAAGTTATAGTCTAGCCTAGTCAAGTCACACTTCTAGTAAAGTGGTGGCAACTTTACCAGAAGCTTCTATGGTGTTTTGGAAACAACACGAAAAGAAACGTTTCACCATCATTATACCATTTTCCTACACTCACGCCTGTAATCCAGCACTTAACAAATAAAATGCTACCAATTTTATATACTAACACTGAAAATAACACAAGTTTTGGAAAATAATACAATGCGCAGACACGATCTGTTTCGTTTTCCCGCCAAAACTCCTAGAGGTTTTGGTTTTAAGTGATTTTAGAGGTTTTTTAAAAACTCGCGGCTAATTTAGTTTTCCCGGGAGTTAAAGACTTTTAATTTTTTAAATACTAGTTTATTTTCCAATTATTATTTTCTTATACATAAAAAACAAGAGTGTTTTGGACCACACGACTGAAGTAAAACTTCTTTAGTTTAGCTCCATCTATCGGCCGGTATAACTTTGTTTAATGTTAATGTCGCCATCTTGACAATTGTAAATTGTTATTTTATCATTCGAGCATAATAATATTTAATGTAATTTTAACTTTGTTATGTTGACAATGGTGTCGATTCTGTGTCGCATACTCTAAATCCAAACAAAATTAACATATTTCCGTCCTTTTCATTTCCGCATTATCAGAAGAGTACCGCCATACTTTGAGTTTACTTTAGTTTTAAAGAATGCGACAGAGAATCGACACTAATGTAGATCTACGTGTATCAGTACAACTCCCTCTCTCTTGCCCCAGTAATATATGAAACGTCTCTCTCGCTCTTTTTATCTTTACTAGCTTATATCTCCCTCTTCCTTTCGCCTCGTCACGCATTCACCAGCTTACTCCCCAAGTCAAGCGTGCGTAAAGAAGTTTTACTTTAGTAAAAATGGCTACATTTAATTACTAACGACCAGATTTAACTTTAATTTTATTTAATTATATTATTAGTTACAAAGCTGACGGCTATAAATATTTTCAAGGTATTTTCGACCTTTCCAATATGGTAACATTATTCAAATGATGTGAAGATAGCTGGTAGCGGATATGCTAACCAGCCTACACTGACCTCTCAAACGACCTCCAGTGTTTGTAGCGTAGGGTTGCAAAACACTCAAAAAACGACCCCGTGGCTTGACCAATGTGCTTAGGGCAACATTTGTAGATAGTAAATGATAAAAGTAATGCAATAAAAATATTCAACTAAAACTTCTTTACGCATGTTTGACTTGGGAAGTAAGCTGGCGAATGCGAGGCGAACGGAAGTTTAAGTTCGTTCACGTTGATTTGCATTGTCAACATAACAAAATTAAAAAATTGTATTATCATGTTGGTATGTCCGGTAAAATGATAATAATTTACAATGGTCAAGATGGCGACATTAACATTAAACAAAGCAAAAACAAAGTTTTACCGGCCGATAGATGGAGCTAAACTAAAAAAGTTTTACTTCAGTTGTGTGGTCTAAAACACACTCGTTTTTTTGTAACAATGAATGAGATGACGATTTAGTCGTTCGCCTGATTTCAAGCGTCACGAGCGAGCGATTTCAAGTCAAGCGTGCGTAATGAAGTTTTAATAAAATAAAAACTCAGCTGGCACCCCTGATACGGAAGTACAGAGGTCAGCTTGCGCTGGTCATTGCACACGTAAATCAATTCTTAAAGATATCTGACAGCGCCATCTAGTTACCGGAATTGGAACTAGGTCAGCTGACTCAGTTTACTTACGCTCTAGACATACATACTGCAATGCATTTGGGCATGTCTTAGAGGAATAAGTGCGAGCTTTGGTTTTTGGCGGGAAAGCGAAAAAGATTGCGTCACCGCATTGTATTATTTTCCAAAACTTGTGTTATTTTCAGTGTTAGTGCATAAAATTGGGGGCATTCTATTCGTTAAGTGCTGGATTACAGGCGTGAGTGTGGGAAAATGGTATAATGATGGTGAAACGTTTCTTTTCGTGTTGTTTCCAAAACTCCATAGAAGCTTCAAGTAAAGTTGCCACCACTTTACTAGGAGTATGACTGACTTGACTAGACTATGACTTGACTTGATGACTTCGACTGTGACTTGACACATATTTGCGTGAAATATCGATAACTTGATAAATTATCAATTACTTGACACTGGCTAAATACACAAAAGTGTAGAGCCAAAACATAAAAAAAAGTTCGAGCTAAGGAGCTGTCAAACTTTAGTTCAGACAGGCTTTAATGTAAATATGAAAAACTCCAATGTTTCTTCCAAATATTACCAACTAACTTCTGCTCGAGCTTCGCTCGCGTGGCCTATTGAAAAATAATTCAACCACCCATTTTAAGGGTAGAATTTCAAAAAACTGTTTATTAGTAGATACCTACATTTTACAAAAAACACACCCTCCAAATTTCAAGTCTCTAGGACCAGCTGTTTAGGCTGTGCGCTGATATATAAGTCAGTCAGGACTTTGAATTTTATATATATAAAAATTTGACAATTTACAATTGTTAAGGTGGCGACATTGACATTAAACAAAGTTATACCAGCCGATAGATGGAGCTAAAGAAGTTTTACTTCAGTCGTGTGGTCTAAAGCGCACTCGTTTTTTTGAACGGGCTGCAGTTAGCCTCTACCGAAGTTTACAGCGTCACCAAGCGGGAGCAATCGTTTACAAATGAGCCTGATAATATATACCAACATTAATCACAAAAGTTTTCAAGTAATTACCAGCAAAACTGTAAAGAAAATCGTAAAAAGAAAACGCTGACCTTTCGTTTGTTCGCGTGACGAGAAATGCAAATGGCCGCCGCTAGGTCTACTAAATAAATGACAGCGCCGCAAAGGTTGCTCGGAAGGGAATTAAATACTTGTGCATGAACTTTTTGCAGCTATTTTTAGTTGTAATTTAGGTTTTATTAGACCGTTGGTGAATGCGTCATAAGTTTAAGTTATATTTGCGTCGATTCATTATCTAGGTACATGTACTATTTATAAATTAGACTAGCGGCCCGTCCCGGCTTCGCTCGGATGGACGTTTATTTACTAAACATTTTATAATATACGAAAAACAATGTATCACGCATCGGCGCCATCTACTTAAAATGTTGGTTTGTCCTGAATTTTTCCTGAATTTTCTTTGCTATAAACCTCACGGAGCCCGAGACCTTTCCAACGAATGCAAAACCGTGGAAATCGGTTCGTGCGTTCTGGAGTTATAGCGTCAGGAAGGAAAACCTGACTTATTTTTATATAGTAAAGAAGATAACTGGCTAGTGACGGATCTTATAACGTCGTATTTGTATCAGAAGGGGACAATTTTATAGTATTTATTTATTTTATTAGGTGGTATGACTGTTCTGCAAAGTTCGTCTAGGTACCACCGCTTTGCAAGTTATTCTGCCGCTAAGTAGTCGTTTGCAAGCACTACTGTGTGCTGGTTTGAAGGGCACTGTAGCTATAGAAATTACTGGGCATTTGAGACTTTATGATCTGCTCTCACAGTCGAGTAATCTTATTACCAGACTGTGCTGATGTCTCAGGATGATGTGCGCAGTGCAGTGTCACGTGAAACTTTATTTTTAGAGTTTGGTGAAACTGATATGGTATGGGCGGCCGTGTCGCTTGACTTTCAAACCCACCGTTCGACTTGCTAGTTTTTAGTTATATGCGGGAAAACGTGAGAAAAACGGCATGTTTAAAAATCAATAAATTTGACTATACGTGCCATCCACCAACCTGCACTTGGCTAGCGTGAGAGACGTGTCCAGTTAAATGCGTCAAAATGTGAGACTTTATGATCTGATCTCACAATCTTATTACCAGACTGTGCTGATGTCTCAGGATGATGTGCGCAGTGTCGCGCGAAACTTTATATTTTGGAGTTTCGAGTGACACTGTTCTGTTATGGGCGGCCGTGTCGCTTAACATCAGGTGAAAGACTTGTCGCACCATTCACTAACATAAAAAATAAATGGCAGAAAATACCGTTTAATAAATGGCAACATATTTTTAACTTGAGTGTTGTAGTTAGCTAGACGAGCACTTGACAATAATTCATTTTCAATCCACAGTTCAGTGTTTTACTCGCACAGTCCTCCTTCCCATTTAGCATATTGACGTCTATATAGAGTCATTTTGTGACGTAAAGACGTCCTGCAGTATATAAATATAGTCTATATAGAGTCATTTTGTGACGTAAAGACGTCCCGAAGTGCCAAAAAAGCACGCACATTTATTATAGCCGCAACGTCATCTTAGGACGTTAATATGATGACATTGAAAACGCATTCATGACGTCATATATGTATACGTCTTTTTTAAGTCACTGACGTGTTTGCTACTTGGACTTTTAATCCATAGCTTCGTGTTTTACCCACAAAATCTCGGTTTTAATACAAATTCCCATACTTAACCCACACAGTAAAATTTTAACTCAAACTTCTCTGTTCGCCACGATGGACCCGAGTCCTATTTTTACCGACACATCCCTATTATCATGTTGTGTCTACCCCTGCAATTGAACCTCAAAAACTTTCGTTTTCTCTCTTAAACCTAGTGTTTAACCTTGTGTGTAGTCCCACAAATCTTGTATGTTGTAAAGAAAGGGTTACACACAAGGTTTGAGCGGCTGCTCAAACCTTGTGTGTAACCCTTTCTTTTTTTTCTTTTTTTTTTGAGGGGGGAAATGCCCTCACACTTCAGGGGGTATGTGGGACTCGAACCCACTAAAACCCCCCCGTGATACAACCGCCGACGGGATGGGGCGAGATGGAGACGCACTGCATTAACCATCTCGCCCCGACCTTGTGTGTAACCCTGTGTTAACCCACGCATATAACGAATACCCCATGTTTAACCATGTACTTAACCTATCCACGTATGAACCAAAAACCCTGTGTTTAACCCACCCAAGCTGAGTAACCTCATGTGTAGCCCCACAAAACCCATGCTTTACCTCTAAGCCTCGTGTTTACTAAACCCCCTGGGTACCCCGATCCCGCGTTTAACCCCACAAACCTCGTGTTTAACTCTTTTCTATGTGTTTCAGCCCGACCGTGCTATCGCCAAGGGGATTGCGCTGGTATAAGCAGCACTTCTTGCGTCCGTACCCACTATGACGCGACTACACGATGTCTTTGCGGCGACAATCTACCACCAGTCAACGGGCAATGTGAGGCGCAGACTAAAGGTAAGAAAGTAAATAAATAACGCCCAACGATCACATACATAGATCCTGGACCCTAACTAGGATTCCCAGTGTCTAGGGACCCAGGAACTACGAGGACCATGGTCCCACAACACCCAGACTCAGAACAAGTATTTGCACTTTTTTGTCTGTGCACAAATACTTGTCCTGTCGCGGGTATCGAACCCGCCGCCTCCGGGTTATGAGCCGACCTGCTCAACCACCACACCACAAAGGCAGTCATCAGACCACACGATTGTAGTAAAACTTCTTTAGTTTAGCTCCATCTATCGGCCGGTATAACTTTGTTTAATGTTAATGTCGCCATCTTGACAATTGTAAATTGTCATTTTACCGGACATACCAACATAATGATACAAATTTAAAGTAATTTTTAACTTTGTTATTTTGACAATGAAGATCTACGTTAACCAACAACTTTCAATTTCCGTTCGCCTCTCATTTACCAGCTTACTCCCCAAGTCAAGTAAGATAAGAGTAAATAAATGTATGTGAAAATTTCACACAACGCCATCTAGTCCCAAACTAAGCAAAGCTTGTACTATGGGAACCAGATAACTGACACAATACTTAGATACTTTTTGTTTGTAAATATATACATAGAATACAATATAACACCCAGACACAGAACAAACATCGATGTTCATCACACAAATGTTTGTCCTGGGTGGGAATCTAGCCCATAACCCACAGTTCAGAAGGCAGGAATACTACCAACTGAGCTATCGGGCTAGTCAAATTTATACTATATTTAATTATTTGTTACTATAAAATTATTTTAATTATTTGCTCATCCCACGGGCAAATTTCACTTTTCCGGGATAAAATGTAACCTATATGTTAATCCAGTGTATAAGCTGTCTTGGTACCGAATTTCATCCAAATCCATTCACCGTTTGAGCGTGAAGGAGTAACAAACATACACACATACACACAAACACACATACAAACTTTCGCCTTTATAATATTAGTGTGATTGTGAGCCCTAGTTTTCTTCGGAGTCCCCGCATTATAGATAAAACACGCCTGATAAAGGAGAAACGAGAAAGAAAACGTCACTCCCTCCCTTTCCTTTTCATTATCGTTCAATACCTAACAATGAAATTTTTTTTTATGTTTTGGCTCCACACATTTTTGTATTTAGCCAGTGTCAAGTGAGTAATAATTTATCAAGTTAATGATATTTCCGCAAATGTGTGTCAAGTTACAGTCGAAGTCATCAAGTCAAGTCATAGTCTAGTCAAAGTCATACTCCTAGTAAAGTGGTGGCAACTTTACTTGAAGCTTCTATGGAGTTTTGGAAACAACACGAAAAGAAACGTTTTACCATCATTATACCATTTTCCCACATTCACGCCTGTAATCCAGCACTTTACGAATAGAATGCCACCAATTTTATGCACTAACACTGAAAATAACACAAGTTTTGGAAAATAATACAATGCAGTGACGCAATCTTTTTCGCGTTCCCGCCAAAACTCGAAATGTATTTAATACTAAATAAAAGCTTAACTGACCTTTGAGTTGATATTATTGGTCATATTTTGGCTTTTGCGTGTTCACGAAAAACACGAATTTCCGGCACGAAAATGGTAGTTTACGATTAGTACTTAGTTTTTAAGTTATACAACGGTGGTTCAACTTGGACATAGAACCATTATATTGAAGTAAAACTTTACGCTTGATTTGGGGAGTAAACCTGTGAATGCGAGGTGAACGGAAGTTAAAGTTGGTTCTCGTAGATCTCTATTGTTAACGTAACAAAGTTAATAATTTGCATTATTATGTAGATATGTCCGGTAAAATGACAATTTAAAATTGTCAAGATGGCGATATTAACATTAGACAAAGCAAAAACAAAGTTATACCAGCCGATAGATGGAGCTAAACTAAAGAAGTTTTTACTTCATTTGTGTAGTCTAAAGCACACTCGGTTTTTTAAATTCAATTGACTGGCCCGATAGCTCAGTTGGTAGTGATCCTGCCTTTTGAACTGTAGGCTGTGGGTTCGATTCCCACCCAGGACCAACGTTTGTGTGATGAACATAGGTGTTTGTTCCGTGTCTGGGTGTTATATTGTATTCTATGTATGTATTTACAAACAAAAAGTATCTAAGTATTGTATCAGTTATCCGGTTCCCATAGTACAAGCTTTGCTTAGTTTGGGGCTAGATGGCGTTGTGTGAGATGTCCACACATATTATTATTATTAATCTCTTCTGTCACCTGATATTTCTACTACGCGATGTATACAAAGTCAAACATAGTCCCATTTTGAAGTCGACTTTAAAAGGAAGTAACGTTACTTAAATTTTATACAAAAACTGTAAAAATTTTGAATTCCCCGCTTTGCCTTAATCATAGGTAGGTATAGTCTAAACAGCTGATCCAGCAATTGAAGGGATGAGATCAAGAAGGGTTTAACTGATTATTTCACAAAATGACTTATGGGTATCGTTGGATTCAGCGTGAAATGATCTACAATAATACATTCTCAAAATACCGAAATGAGTCTTAAATCTCGAGATTTTCAGTCTAAAAACAGTTTATCTGACACAGGAATACAGTTCGCTTAGCATAACAACATTATTATATTTATTATGTTATATTATATTTTTACAGTAATTGTACGAATTAGTACTATATTTTGTATTTTAGAATAGACTTAATACATTTTCAAGCAACGGAAACTTACATAATCCTTTTTTATTACTTAATAAGCACTACATTACAATGAAGCCGTTGAAGTTTAAAGTAAATTTTCTCGAAACTATCAATTTGACAGTTAAACCCTTTTTGTTCTCACCCCTTCAATTGCTTTTTAAACAAGCATTTTATCCAACATTAAGTTTAATGATAAACTTTAGTAATGTTCATTTTCGTAATAAAGAACCATTTCTGATTAAAATCTGAATTTAAGTTAGTCACGATTGTTTAATTGTTAGAACCTGGCATGTTACGTTTCTTGTGATTATCGGTTTGTGCATAACGTTTATATAGTACGAGCTTCTGCCCGCAGCTTCGCCTGCGTTGTGGCCTATAAGAAAATAATTCAACCACCCATTTCACCCTCTTAAGAGTGGTGAAGTGAACTACATGGTGTAGATGATAATAAAAACCTTAATGGACTTGTAAAATGATATTAGTATTTTTTTTTTAAGTTTTGGCTCCACACTTTTGTGTATTTAGCCAGTGTCAAGTAATTGATAATTTTTCAAGTTAATGATATTTACGCAAATATGTATCAAGTCATAGTCGAAGTCATCAAGTCAAGTCATAGTCTAGTCAAAGTCATACTCCTAGTAAAGTGATGGCAACTTTACTTGAAGCTCCTATGGAGTTTTTGAAACAACATGAAAAGAAACGTTTCACCATCATTATACCATTTTCCCACATTCACTCCTGTAATCCAGCACTTAACGAATAAAACGCCACCAATTTTATGCACTAACACTGAAAATAACACAAGTTTTGGAAAATAATACAATGCGGTGACACGATCTTTTTCGTTTTCCCGCCAAAACTCTATTAGTATATTAAAAAATCAGAAAATTATGCAAAAAAAATACAACCTACTTCGTAGGCGAAAAATCAAAGACAATCTGTCAAAATCTAATGCCAAAAAAGAACAAAAATATAGTTTTTGAATTTTGAATAAAAACTTAAGTAAACAGGTTAAAAACAAAGAGTTTGCTACAAGTGGAATTTGGAAAAATCCTTCCATCTCTTAGCGGATGCTACGTCATAACATCTATCTGCATGCCAAATTTCAGCCCGATCCGTCCAGTGGTTTGGGCTGTGCGTTGATAGATCACTATGTCAGTCAGTCACTTTTGAGTTATATATTTAAATATATATATAGTACTAGCGGCCCGTCCCGGTTTTGCACGGGTGGACATTTGTTTTTTAAACATGTTGGCATAGCATTTATTTCTTGCAATTAAAAAGCCTATATTAATCAGTGATAATATAGTGTACTAGGTGGTAGGACTTTGTTGCAAAGTTCGTCTAGGTAGGTACCACCGCTTTGCCAGTTATTCTGCCGTCAAGCAGTAGTGTGCAAGCACTACTGTGTTCCGGTTTGAAGGGCACTGTAGCTAGTGAAATTACTGGGCAATTGAGACTTTATGATCTGATCTCACAGTCGAGTAATCTTATTACCAGACTGTGCTGATCTCTCAGGATGATGTGCACAGTGCAGTGTCGCTTGAAACTATGTTTTAGGGTTCCGAGTGACACTGTTCTGTTATGGGCATCCGTGGCCCTTAACATCAGGTGAACGACTAGCTCGACACATCATTCAATAACGTAAAAAAAAAATCAAATGGCGAAAGAATTTTTAAAATTGGTCCAGTACTTTTCAAGCCAGTTCGTTATAAACATACTTACATATAAATCTTTCCTTTTTATAATATTAGTATAGATAGAGGGTCGCTGTGTGGTCCCAGCTTAAAGAATAGGACCACACCATCTCCTCCTGCCAAGACAAGCGAGCGTAAAGAAGTTTTACTTCAATAAATAAATATTTTTGTGAACATTTCACACAGTCTAGTCATCTAGTCCCAAACTAAGCAAAACTCTACTAACTACCAGATAACTATCAAGGGAACCAGATAACTGATACAATACTTATCGGCACATACAATATTACTGTCGGGTGTTATATTGTATTCTATGTATGTATTTACAAACAAAAAAGTACCCAAGTATTGTATCAGTTATCTTGTTCCCATAGTACAAGCTTTGCTTAATTTGGGGCTAGATGGCGTTGTGTGAAATTTCCACTCATATATATTATTATTAATGTCAAAATAAGGCTTTTTGAAGTGGATATAACCCCTTATTTATAGAATACTAGCTTCTGCCCGCATGGCCTATAGAAAAAAATAAAGAATTGTTTCATAGATAATTCAACCATCCATTTCACCCTTTTAGGGATGGAATTTCGAAAAACCCTTTCTAAGTTTATACCTACACTTTACAAAGAACACACCCTCCAAATTTCAAGTCTCTAGGATCAGCGGTTTAGGCGTGCGTTGATATATAAGTCAGTCAGGACTTTATATGTATAGATTTCTTTTTTCCAGCTTTATACCATGTCTGCGCGAACAGTGACGAATGCAACGACGGCTTGATCTGTGGCGCTCCAAACATCACGGGGACTGCACCTGCGCACCTTCGCGTGCATGCCCCTCAAGATAAAATCTGCCTCTGCGACCAGGAAAGCGGTTTCAAGGAGAAAGAGCATACTTGCAATGGTAAATGAATAACGCATCCGTATTTCCCGAAACCTACAACCCAGCCGCCAAGCAGTAGTGCGCAAGTACTTTGTTCCGGTTCGAAGGGCACTGTAGCTAGTGAAATTACTGGGCGAATGAGACTATGACCTGATCTCACAGTCGAGTAATCTTATTGCTAGACTGTGCTGATGTCTCAGGATGATGTGCGCAGTGCAATGTCACGCGAAACTACACTTGAGTTTCAAGTGTCACTGCAACTGATATGGGCAGTCGTGTCGCTGAACATCAGGCGAGCGACTAGCTCGTCATGTCATTTCGTAACATAAAAAAAAAACTTGGAGTCTTCAATTCGAGAGTGAACAGGTATCTTCTAGGCAAGCGTGTTACATCCTAGACCACATCGTTACTTACCATCAGGTGCGATAGTGGTCAAACGCGAGCCTATCAAATAATACTTAAATAAATAACTCACTTATAAGATTTTCATTGACTGGTCCGATAGCTCAGTTAGCCTGCCTTCTAAACTGTAGGTCGTGGGTTCGATTCCTACCCAGGACAAACATTTGTGTGATGGACATAGGTGTTTGTTCTGTACCCAGACACAGAACTTTTCTGTATTTGAAAGAAAGAAAGTAAATAAATTTATATTTATTATTATTATTTTATTTAATTTATACTTATTATTTTTATTGGCATCTTATGCCATATAGATTATTATACCATATTACAACAAATAAATATCGACTAAAGACTTAGGTCCGTATTAGAGAACGATGCTCAGTCATCGATCGGTGTTCAAGCAGAGATTTCATTCATAAAATGATCAAATAGGTCCATATTACAGATTGATGCTCAGTCATCGATCGGTGCTCAAGCAGAGATTTCATTCATAAAGTGATCAATTAGTGAATTCTTGTAAATTTTCCACAGTTGTAATCGAAGCTTCGGATCGCAGTTTTCTGTTCTGCATTGTGCCGGATTGCTTGTACCAGTAGTGAGAGAGAGAACTGATTTTCCAAATTCATATATTGTAATGGGCTTGCTATATATTTGACAATAAGCACTTTGTAATTTTACGTGCTTAGTGAAATAACTTAATTTTAAGTTCCTAATATAATTTTGACTTGTAAAAGTGCTAAAAATGGCCCATTTGCAATGAAATGTTCTGGCTTCACACTTTTGTGTATTTAGTCAGTGTCAAGTAATTGATAATTTCTCAAGTTAATTAATTTGATATAATGTGTCAAGTCAAGTCACAGTCCAAGTCATCAAGTTAAGTCATAGTCTAGTCTAGTCAAGAAATACTCCTAGTAAAGTGGTGGCAACTTTACCAGAAGCTTCTATGGAGTTTTGGAAACAACACGAAAAGAAACGTTTCACCATTCTTATACCACTTTCCCACATTCATGTCTGTAATGCAGTACTTAACGAATAAAATGCCACCAATTTTATGCACTAACACTGAAAATAACACAAGTTTTGGAAAATAATACAATGCGGTGAAGCGATCTTTTTCGTTTTCCCGCCAAAAAAAAACAAAAGGAGTTTTTCCCTAAACTAATGGTAAACTATATTTTGTCTCTTTCAGATTCCGACATCTTGAAGACTTCAGTATTTGCCGTCATTTTCGTCAACATCATGAGAAAAATCATAGCTTACTAACAATCATGACGTCATGGTTTCCTTTTTTTTATGCGACTACATAGAAGTTTTATTAAATCTTTTTTATGTTTGTTACCTTGTGAACTATATCAAATAGTTGTGGACATTTCACAAGTAAAAATAATTTAATTTAATTTCAAAAGTAATTTATCAAATCGGTTCCTTTGGCCCGATAGCTCAGTTGGTAGTTCTGCTTTCTGAACTGCAGGTTGTGGGCTCGATTCCCACCCAGGACGAACATTTGTGTGATGAACATCGATGTTTGTTCTGTGTCTGGGTGTTATATTGTATTCTATGTATGTATTTACAAACAAAGTATCTAAGTATTGTATCAGTTATCTGGTTCCCATAGTACAAGCTTTGCTTAGTTTAGAGCTAGATGGCGTTGTGTGAGACGTCCACAATTTATTATTATTATTATTATGTGTGCTCATTACTTCCGTCCATTTATATTAATAATAACAAAATTAATAATTGTAAATAGTTAATAAGAACACAAATGCACTATATTGCTTTAAAATTATTTTATGCACGTAGTATCTAGGATTTTAAAAGTACAATTAAAATTTATAATAATTAGATTTTAGTCAAAAGTTTATGAAAGCAAGCTTTCAAAAATGCATTATAAATAATACATACTTTGATTGATCCAGCGAAGAATATTTTCATAGATAATTCAATTATCCATTTCACCCTCTTAGGGGTGAAATTTCGAAAAACCCTTTCTTAGTGGATACCTACACTTTACAAAGAACACACCCTCCAAATTTCAAGTCTCTAGGACCAGCGGTTTAGGCTGTGTGTTGATATATAAGTCAGTCAGTCAGGATTTTGAATCGTATATGTATAGATAAAATGTATGTATTTGTTGTATGTCTGTATGTATTTATTTGCTTTTCACCCATGTGTAATAAAAATTATTATTAGATATGTTATTTTTGGTAATTATTATTAAAAGCAGATAAGATTTATGAAACAAATAAAATTGTATAATAGGTTATGATGAGTTTTGGCGGAAAACGAAGATTGCGTCACCGCATTGTATTATTTTCCAAAACTTGTGTTATTTTCAGTGTTAGTGCATAAAATTGGTGGCGTTTTATTCGTTAAGTGCTGGATTACAGGCATGAGTGTGGGAAAGTGGTATAATGATGGTGAAACGTTTCTTTTCGTGTTGTTTCCAAAACCCCATAGAAGCTTCTGGTAAAGTTGCCACCACTTTACTAGGAGTATGACTTGACTAGACTATGACTTGACTTGATGACTTTGACTGTGAATTGACACATAATACATATATATATAATAGTAACTAACTTGAGAAATTATCTATTACTTGACACTGGCTAAATACATAAAAGTGTAGAGCCAAAACTAAAACAAATAAAGAAGGTAACTTTTATTGCGTAATTATTTAATGTATTTTGAGTAGGCGGTTAAATGAATTTATTTATAAAAGATTTATAAGCATCGATGTTATTAAAATTAATCATTATTATTAATAAATAATATGAGTAACTTAATAATTTTTTTATTATAGTTTGTAGGTTATAGAATTATTACTATTTATAATAATAATAACGCCCAACGATCACATACATAGATCCTGGACCCTAACTAGGATTCCCTGTGTCTAGGGACCCAGGAACTACGAGGACCATGGTCCCACAACACCCAGACTCGGAGTGTTTGCACTTTTATTTCTGTGTACAAATGCTTGTCCTGTCACGGGAATCGAACGCGCACCCTGTGTTATGAGGCGACCTGCTCAACCACCACACCACAGAGGCTATAAATTATTATTGAATTATTATTAATTATTGACTGGCCCGATAGCTCAGTTGGTAGTGACCCTGCCTTCTGAACTGCGGGTTGTGGGTTCGATTCCCACCCAGGACAAACATTTGTGTGATGAACATCGATGTTCGTTCTGTGTCTGGGTGTTATATTGTATTCTATGTATATATTTACAAACAAAAAGTATCTAAGTATTGTATCAGTTATCCGGTTCCCATACAAGCTTTGCTTAGTTTGGGGCTAGATGGCGCTGTGTGAAATGTCCACACATATTTATTTATTATTAACTTGGGATAAGAAAACTAGTAAATTATTTTTATGCCTTTATTGTGATAAAAATTTATAACTTTATTTAATTATTAAAACAAAATAACTTAAAGCTGTAATTATTTGAGTTCGTGCGTTATAGCTTTTTAAAATTAAGAACATATACACGGTGGAATTTAATTCGTTATTTTCATTAATTTTTTTTTTATTGTAATAGGTTCGGTAACAGACAATAGGCCATTACATACATTAGTATAAAATAACATTGATACAGCTATATAAACCTAAAGTCCAATTATAACCGTACACAACTTAAACTAAGAAATCTTTGACACTATATAAATAAACTATTTTTTTAATAAACTAAATGTATGTACTCAGTAGTAAAAAATATTCTATTCTATTCAGTCCATGCTATAGAATGCTCTTTTGGGGCCTTCCATAAATTACGTCACATGTTAAGGGGGAAGGAGGGAGTTGGCGAAGTGTGACATTCTGTGAAAAGACGCGGGAATCCCAAATTGTGAAATGACATTTTTCAATATGTAATTTTTTTTTTAAATTTAATTAGGATCAACAAACAGTACACAACAAACATAATCTTAAAATAGTATAAGCCTTAGAATGTAGGTAGTTAGTGCACCAACAACGCTGACCACAAATTAATAAGAAATATAACGAAAACAGAACAGAGAGATGTAACTTAAGATATTTAGTAGGTAACTGATTCCTAACTATCGCCTTAAAGTGAGTATCTAATTGTATATTATTAAAAAAAAGTGTTTCTAACATTCTAAATTACAAACCAAAGGTCAAATTTTTTTTTATTATTTCTAAATATTACAACACCGGACTACTAGACGCTCGGCTAAGCGTCATCCTTTCGTGGTCGAAATACCACCCATTCGTACCAAGCGATTTGATTCCACGTTCATAATTAGAACGGCTAAGGAATGGAATTCCAGCGTCTGTGTTTCCGGCGAAATATGACCCGGGCGTGTTCAAGAGTAGAGTGAATAGGTATTTACTTGGCTAGCATGCTACACCTTCGATCGCAGCGTCACTTCCCATCAGGTGAGAGCGTGGCCAAATGCTAGACAAGTTTGAAGTATAACTTTACTAGGTGGTAGGACTTTGTTGCAAAGTTCGTCTAGGTAGGTACCACCGCTTTGCCAGTTATTCTGCCGCCAAGCAGTAGTGTGCAAGCACTACTGTGTTCCGGTTTGAAGGGCACTGTAGCTAGTGAAATTACTGGGCAATTGAGACTTTATGATCTGATCTCACAGTCGAGTAATCTTATTACTAGACTGTGCTGATGTCTCAGGATGATGTGCGCAGTGCAGTGTCGCTTGTAACTCTATGTTTTAGGGTTCCAAGTGACACTGTTCTGTTATGGGCGACCGTGGCGCTTAACATCAGGTGAACGACTAGCTCGTCACAACATTCAATAACATAAAAAAAAACTAAACATATAATTTAATAAATTTCTATATGTAAAATTGTAAAAAATGTGACATCACTCTAGGTAGGGGGGTCTCATAAATGTGACCCGCTATCAAAAATGCATGAAATTCACGTGACGTAATTTATGGACGGCTTATACAACTAAATACCAAAAGTATTTATGAAATTAAACTTAAATATAGGAATTATCAAATTATTGCAAATTTAAATTCTGAAGTAAAGCGGGTATCACACTACACGTTATTCAGGGCCCGGTATTCAGGGTGGGCGTGGCCCCTAGTTAGGGCCTTGCTTATTACACTGCACTGAAAATTGGTCCCTCATTCAGTTTAAACGTTACCGCGGAGAGAATTGGACGTACCATGGCACCTATATTATCTAAACCAAACAAAGCAGCGATCGCCACGGCTTTAGTAGTAGCATCCATGATCCATGACTATTAATTAAGATTTTTTTTATTTAGATGAATAACGTGACGAGCTAACCGTTCGCCTGATTTTAACGACACGGCTGCCCATGTCTGTTGCAGTGTCACTCGGAACTCTAAAGTATAGAGTTTCGCGTGACACTGCACTGCGCACGTCATCTTGAGACATCAGCACAATCTAGTAAGACTACTAGACTGTGAGATCAGGTCATAAAGTCTCATTTGCCCAGTAATTTCACTGGCTACATTGCTCTTCAAACCGGAACACGACAGTGCTTGCGCACTACTATTTGGCGGTAGAATAACTGGCAAAGCGGTGGTACCTGCCTAGACCAATCTTGTAGAAAAGTCCTACCACCTAGTAATTAACACACACAACCGCTCTCCACCCTAACCATGTGACGACTGAGCGCCCTAACAGCTCTTTGTGTTATTACACTTCCCGATATTAAGTGCGCTTAGGGAGCAAGGCTACTGGGTCCGTCCGGTCGCCCTAATTAGGGACCCTTCCTCTCTTTCTCTTATTACACTAGCCTGATTTAGAGAAAGGGACCCTGAATAACGTGTAGTGTGATACCCGCTTAAAGCCTTGTGACATTGAACAAAGCAGGTGTTTTATTGCCTACGAAACATTAACAAAGCACTCAGATGGTGCCCGCGCTGTGTGTACCGTTAAATAGACATTTCGGCTGTCATGCAGTTATTTTAGGAAACATTTTTTTATTCTGCCTTTACAAAATTGTTGTATAGCGTGGCTTGAGTGCGTACATTTAAGGAAAAGTACAGACTAAATTCCACCGTGTATTAATTGCAATATATAATAATAATAATTATTAATAAAGTTTGATTAATAATTAACTAAGTAGTTAAGTTTTTGTGCGTTAAAGATAAAAATAGTAAACCATATCGAAGCGTACAAATTTAGAACTTTAAGGAAAAACAAAAAATATTAGTTTTTTTATATACTTATATATTTTTTATTATTGTATTATTAATTTTATTTAAAAAAATATTATTAAGTACAAAAGTATTGTGCGCAAAAGAACTTAAAAGACACTTATTATTAAAAAAACATACCTAGGTCACAATTTGTAAAACAAACGAGTGCTTTAGACACACGACTGAAGTAAAACTTCTTTAGCTCCATCTCTCTTGCCCCTACAGGTTGTTCTTTTTATCTCCATATAAGCTGTTTGTGTAAGATAAATAACGGCTTATTAATTATTAAAAACTGTTCCGTGTTGACACTCACAAAAGCCGCCTTTTTTTTTGAACGAGCTAATGCTTTTGGTCTCTAACGACCTTTGCAGCGTCACCGGGCGGGAGGGCGGGCGCTTAAGGCACCCAGCCGTCATAAGTAGAGGCAACTAGCTGGCGGGCACCCCTGGGGTGCGAGCCTCGGCTTGGGCCGTTGCCGGGGTAAGGGGATCGAGAAGACTACGTCCACTGGAAAAGTGGACAAAGCCGCGAAAGCCACCGCGGCTTGCGTTAGTAACTGGCTCTGTAACTGGCTGGTAAAAAATACATCACTGTAAAGTTTCTTGTAGCTTCTTCTTTACAGTTGTAATCGAAGCTTCGGATCGCAGTTTTCTGTTCTGCATTGTGCCGGATTGCTTGCACCAGTAGTGAGAAACAGAACTGATTTTTTTCAAACTCATATATTGTAATGGACTTGCTATATATTTGACAATAAGCACTTTGTAATTTTACATGCTTAGTGAAATAACTTGGTAAGTACCTGATATAATTTTGACTTGTAAAAGTGCTAAAAATAGCCTGTTTGTAATAAATCCTTAGACTTTGACTTTGACTTTGCTCTCAGAAGAAGGACATCGAATATGTCCGAAACCTAGTCGGAGTAATTTCGAATTTTAAATTGACGTGAGTTTAGCCGTTATTTATCTTACAAAATGCATCTCTCTCTATGTAAAGATAGAACGAGAGAGACGTTTCGTATAGAGATATACCAATATCCCCCTCTAACTTCCATTCGCTTCACCAGCTTACTCCCAAGTTAAGTGTGCGTAAAGAAGTTTTAATTCCAAAAATTTAAAATCCTTTTTATTTTTCGAATCTACGCGATTAGCGTATATGGAAAATGCAAGAATGTCAAAAATAGCTAATTAAACTTAATTATTTTTAGGTGCAGTGTAGTTATATATATAATATTAACAATTAGAAAATTACATCCAGTCTTCGAAATATTGCTTGAAAGCGGTTGGTTCCACCCCTTCCGGGACCTTTGAAACGTGAACCTGAAAAAAAAACGAGTGTGCTTTAGACCACACGACTGAAGTAAAACTTCTTTAGTGTAGCTCCATCTATCGGCCGGTATAACTTTGTTTAATGTTAATGTCGCCATCTTGACAATTGTAAATTGTCATTTTACCGAACATACCATACAAATTTCAAACTTTGTTATGTTGACAATGGAGATCTTTTTTTTTTTTGAGGGGGGGGAAATGCCCTCGCACTTCCCTACCACCACGGGGGTGGTGGCAGGGGGTATGTGGGACTCGAACCCACTAAAACCCCCCGTGAGCCCTCGTACGCCGTACCGGGGCGAGAAGGGGTCGCGACTGCAGTCCAGCCAACTCGCCCCCGGCGGCAAGCCCTTTCGTGCCTCTCCGTGCCAAAGGATGGGTGACCTTGCTCACCAAGGTCACCCACCAGACGTGTGGGGCCGTGCAAGCCGGCGGAGAGTCCCCCGACTCTCCACCAGTGGCCCCACTACGGGGGAGGGAGGAGGTGCGCGTAACGCCTCCTCCTCCCTCCCACTCGTCTGCGCCGGAGCGGGTCAGCTCCAGCGGGACAATGGAGATCTACGCGAACCAACTTCAACTCCTGTTCACCTTGCATTCACCAGCTTACTCCCCCAGTCAAGCGTGAGTAAAGAAAATTACTTTAAAAATATACATTATAGGTATACACAGGGTTACAGGAAAGATTGTGCTAGATCCGTTAAAGGCGTGGAGTACCCATCATTTCTGACTTATTTCACTATGAAACACCCTAGCCTAAACTTAACCCTTTTCGAGATATTCGACTTTTAATTTTTTTATTGAAAATTGCCGATATTTAGGCTACAAAATTTCATTATCTTTATTTTGTTTGGGGGCGAGTTGGCTGGACTGCAGTCGCGACCCCTTCTCGCCCCGGTACGGCGGACGAGGGCTCACGGGGGGGTTTTGGTGGGTTCGAGTCCCACATACCCCCTGCCACCACCCTCGTGGTGGCAGGGAGGTGAGAGGTCATTTCCCCCCCTAAAAAAAGGTGTTTCATAATGAAATAAGTCAGTAATGATGGGTATTACGCCCTTAACGGATCTAGCACGATTTTTCCTGTAACCTTGTATATGATAATATTTTCAAAAACTTACCCAATCTGGATAATCGTGTGCTTTCAAATATTGCTGGGCTTTCTTCAGCGCTTCGGACTTCTCCTGAAGGAAATACAATTAAAATATAAATCATCTGATTTACAAGCTATAATTGCGTTTCATCATAAGGACTTGTTATAATATTATCTAATAAACACAAAACAAAAAGGGAACTAATAAAACAAACCACTACCAGTAGGCAACGTGCCCATTATGCTGGCTGCATTGCCACGTTGAATGGCAATGCTCAATTGCTGGCCTCTCTGATTTATTAAACTTACCTACTTCAAAAAAATTTAAAGGTTGTCTGGAAGAGATCGGTGTCAGCAATAAGACCGCTCATTGTTACACTAGTTCGTAAATATTATAGTTATTCCTGATTTTGTACTTCATTGGTGAGACAATAAAGCGTTCTCTATCTACTTCACCTACCACCACTACAGTACCTACCTACTTTACCCCTATTAATTATTTACCAAATTTTTTACTGTAACGGGTAACCCACTACCCACACACTATTTATTGATTATAGCGCCATCTGTGAATTTACGACACACTTATTTTTGCTAGAATATACAACGTAATTTTTTTTTATTGTTTGGCTCCACACCTCCTAGTATTTAGCCAGTGTCAAGTAATTGATAATTTATCAAGTTAATGATATTTCACGCAAATATGTGTCAAGTCACAGTTGAAGTCATCAAGTCAAGTCATAGTCTAGTCAAAGTCACAGTCCTAGTAAAGTGGTGGGAACTTTACTTGAAGCTTCTATGGAGTTTTGGAAACAACACGAAAAGAAAAGTTTCACCATCACCACCACCACCATTTTCCCACACTCACGCCTGTAATCCAGCACTTAACGAATAGAATGCCACCAATTTTATGCACTAACACTGAAAATAACACAAGTTTTGGAAAATAATACAATGCGCACAGGTGACGCAATCTTATTCGCGTTCCCGCCAAAACTCCCATCGTAAAATTAGTCTGTTTATTTTTGTTATCTTTAATAATAATAACGCCCAACGATCACATACATAGATCCTGGACCCTAACTACGATTCCCTGTGTTTAGGGACCCGAATCTACGAGGACCATAGTCCCACAACACCCAGACTCAGAAAAAGTATAATTGCGGTTTTTCTCTGTAAAACAGCAATAATAGATGGTAAGACTTTTCTGCAAAGTTCGTCTAAGTAGGTACCACCGCTTTTCCAGTTATTCTGCCGCCAAGCAGTAGTGTGCAAGCACTGCTGTGTTCCGGTTTGAAGGGCACTGTAGCTAGTGAAATTACTGAGCAATTTAGACTTTATGAATATTTATTAATTTTAATTACTACACAGTTAGTACTAAATAGCATTTCCTTCAAATATTCAAATTTTTTCTAGTTGAAACTAGCGCCATCTGTTAAACTCTATAGTTTTCTTATATTGTCACTACTCGACCACAGATGGCGTTAACATATAAATTATGTTTTTCAAAACCGCTATTCGAATTCAAGAAGTGAGATCAAAAAGGGTTTAACTGTCAAATTGATAGCTTCGAGAAAATTGACTTTAAACTTCAACGGCTTCATTTTAATGTAGAGTGCTTATTAAATAATATAAAAGGTTTATTTAAGTTTCAGTTGCTTGAAAATGTATTAATTCTATTTAAAATACAAAATATAGTACTAATTCATACAATTACTGTAAAAATATAATATAATAATGTTTTTATGCTAAGCGAACTGTATTCCTGTGTCAGATAAACCGTTTTTAGACTGACAATCTCGAGATTTAAGCCTCATTTCGGTATTTTGAGAATGTATTGTTGTAGATAACTTCACGCTGAATCCAACGATACCCATAAGTCATTTTGTGAAAAACATCAGTTAAAGCCTTCTTGATTTCATCCCTTCAATTATGAAACTAGTTACCGTTCCATTGGACTCCCTGCCGACCCACACATAGATGCCGCTGTAGCTGCCCGTGTCTAAAATGTAGCATTCCTGAAATATTGAAAATTTTATATATATTCCTGTTATTGGTGACTCAGTTAAGGCGTTTTCGGAAAATAATACTGTGCGAAACATAAAGGAGCGGCAGAGTTGGCAAAAAATATATTAAAAAATTAAAAAACTTACGTGAAACTAAACAGAAGGAGTTTTCGCGAGAAAGCGAAAAAGATCGCGTCACCGCATTGTATTATTTTCCAAAACTTGTGTTATTTTCAGTGTTAGTGCATAAAATTGGTGGCATTCTATTCGTTAAGTGCTGGATTACAGGCGTGAGGGTGGGAAAGTGGTATAATGATGGTGAAACGTTTCATTTCATGTTGTTTCCAAAACTCCATAGAAGTTTCAAGTAAAGTTGCCACCATTTTACTAGGAGTATGACTAGACTATGACTTAACTTGATGACTTGGACTGTGACTTGACTTGACTCATTAAATTATAATATTAATTAACATGAAAAATTATCAATTACTTGACACTGGCTAAATACACAAAAGTGTGGAGCCAAAACGAAACAAAAAAAAGCACACTCGTTTATTGAAAAATTAAATTGAGTCAATAGTTTTACCTTTGTGTTGAGTTGTCCTTGCGACAGCGGTTTCGGCAGTTTGGTGATTTTAACTGTACCAGTTGCGTCAGATATTTCGGATAAAGTAACCTCTTGAGTCGCGCCTCGCTCGAATTCCTGAAAAAACATAAGAAATTGTAGTTAAAACAAAACAAAACGAGTGTGCTTTAGACCACACGACTGAAGTAAAACTTCTTTAGTTTAGCTCCATCTATCGGCCGGTATAACTTTGTTTAATGTTAATGTCGCCATCTTGACAATTGTAAATTGTCATTTAACCGGACATACCAACATAATAATACAAATTTTTTACTTTGTTATTTTTTTTTTTTTTTTTTACTTTATTTGGGAAAACAAACAGTACCACATTAAAATTATAGCTTATGAGTAATATACAATAACAGTAATCAACGTGATACCAGCACCGTTTACCACAGAGTATCAAAATTATATTAAAATAGGTGTATGATGTAGGTATAGGTGTATGGTGGTAGTGCTACGCTAATAATTCTACAATTTTATTTTTGAATATACTAGGCCTCGTTGCCGCAATATCTATTGTGTTAAATTTTTCATTATATTGTTGTACCAGACGGTAAAGTGGAGATCGCTTACCGGCGTTAGTGCGGCAACGGAAGGTTGCGAATAATTGAGAAGGTTTACGGCAGTGAGTTCTAGTAGGTATTCTATAACATATTTTATTTACAAGAGGTATACAATCATATCTGTTATGGCAAAGGTCATAAAGTAACATTGTTTCAAGTTGTATTCGTCTAGATTCAAGTTTTAAGAGCTTATATTTATGTAACAGTTGTTCATAAGATAAATGATTATGAAAACACTTATAATGCATACAGCGCAAGAATTTTTTCTGAACACGTTCAATGGCTACAATATATTTAGTATAATATGGATTCCAAACAGACACAGCATATTCAAGTTGAGAGCGAATCAAGGATTTGTATAACTGTAAGTATGTAGAAGGCCGCCTAAATTTAGCAGCAGAGCGTATAACAAAGCCATATAATTTGAAGGCTTTTTTGATGATGTTATCAATGTGTACATCAAGATGCATCTTATTATCTAATGTGACTCCAAGATCTCTTATTGATTCTACAGTATTGAGTTGTTGACCACATAAACTATATGAAAATTTGCTTATATGTCTCTTTTTTGTGAAAGTGATAGCTTTGCACTTATCAAGACTCAAGTCTAGTTTATTTGTAGCACAGTAGACTGAGAAATGATCAAGATCCTGTTGAAATTTATCATGATCAGTAGCATTATGTATAGTATGAAATATTTTTAAGTCATCTGCATAAAGTAAGAAGTCACAGAATTTAAAACAGCTGTTTACATTATTAATGAACAATGTAAAAAGCAATGGTCCCAGTATTGAGCCTTGTGACAATAGAAATCTACGTGAACCAACTTCAACGTCCATTCGCCTCGCACTCACCAGCTTACTCCCAAGTCAAGCGGCGCGGCGTAAAGAAGTTTTACTGAACAATATACGCGATATACGAAATACGCCACCAAGTTTATGTGCTAACACTGAAAATAACACAAGTTTTGGAAAATAATACAATGCGGTGACGCAATCTTTTTCGTTTTCCCGCCAAAAATATACATTCAATCATCAAAAATATCCAAACGCGAGAGCGAGATAAAAGACTCGGTCGTGGAAAAACAGACAGACACGCCGTTAAAACAAATCAAAAACAAAATAAATCTATCTGCCACAATATTACGGTTTTTATCCTTTTCGCTCCCACGATGAACGAGAGAGATCATCCTCTCATCCTCCGTCTTTTTCTAGCATAGCGTGCTCGAAAAGGACGAAAGACAATGTGCTAAAGTCATAGATACCTCATCATCTCCACCTTCCGTGGCATCTGCCACGGACCCCTGGTCTCCCGAGCCAAGCGCTTCGAAGAACTTCTCAAAGTCACCATCATTGGAGTCTTGGTCTGGAAATGAATAACTAATGCTGGATTGTCTGGAACTAGATCTCTTTGAACGATAAGTCCGTCCTTTATATCTAAAAATCTTCATCCATTTTAAAGGCCGCCTACGTGTTTAATTCAAAGATTATTAATAATAGGTCTTTACCTATGAAGTTGCCGTATTGCAGTACAGACTTTTTCAAACAAAAAAAAGTTTTGATTGGCTATGAATTCTAAATTCAAATTAATTTTGTTTTAAAAATATGACATTCTATTTACAATATAAGTCTTTTGTTTATTGATTAGCGTTGTATTTTCATTACATTTCAACATTTTTCCTCATAATGGATACTTTGAAATTTCGTGTAATTATGGAATATGAGTTCCGTCGTGGCACCAACGCGGCACAAACGACACGTAACATCAACGACGTTTACGGAGAGAATTGTACAAACGAACGTACAACCCGTTATTGGTTTGCTCGGTTCCGTTCTGGGAATTTTGACTTGAAAAATGAACCTCGTGGTCGTCCGGAAAGTTTGGTCAAAAATGATGAATTAAAGGCGATTGTGGAAGCTGATGAATCTCAATCTACAGCTGAGCTGGCAGCAGTTTTTGATGTTAGCATCAAAACAATATTGGTCCATTTGCGACAGATTGGCAAGATAAAAAAGCTTGATAGATGGGTGCCCCACGAACTTAACGATCCCCAGCGCAACGTACGCATCGAGACTTGTCTTGCGCTGCTTAACAGGCACAGAAATGAAGGAATTTTTAACCGAATTGTTACGTGCGACGAAAAATGGATTCTTTTTGACAATCGAAAGCGCTCAGCAAGTTGGTTAGATCCTGGTTCGGTACCAAAGCAATGTGCAAAACGAAAAATGACCCCTAGAAAGGTGATGGTCACAGTTTGGTGGTCTAGTGCTGGTGTGATTCATCATAGCTTTTTACAAAACGGCGAGAGCATTACTGCAGATGTGTACATTGAAGAACTGACCACAATGATAGCGAAACTCGCACGTCTGCAACCAGCTTTGGTCAATCGGTCGTCTCCACTGCTACTTCACGACAACGCGCGACCCCATACTGCACAACAGACCGTCTCTAAGCTGCATGAGTTGGGTTTGGAAGCTCTCCCTCATCCGCCATACTCACCAGATCTTGCGCCTACCGACTATTACTTTTTCCAAAATTTGGACAACTTTTTAGCGGGAAAAAAATTCAATTCCCGAGAGGCAGTACAAAACTCCTTTGAAGAGTTTGTTGTCTCCCATCCTGTTGATTTTTTCAAGAAGGGCATCCATAAACTGCCACAGCGTTGGCAAAGATGCATTGATTGCAGGGGTGATTACTTTGAATAAAAGAAATAAATAAGTTCGAAAAAAAAATACTTTAACTTTTTTCAAACAAAACGGCAATTTCATAGGTAAAGACCAACATATTTCAAATTCTTCAATTGAAATTATATTTTTTCTTCTTAAATTTCAATTTAAATTGTATACCTAGATATTTTTTAGTTCCTATAGCATTTTAATATTGTAATGTAATAAATACTTGGTTTTATACCCATAGTTACTATAAGTGCTGTAGACTATATAGTAAGAATTACGAATTTACGCTTTTTAATTCTGTGCACAAATACTTGTCCTGCCGTAGGTATCGAACCCGCTGCTTCCGGGTTATGAGCCGATCTGTTCAACCACCACACCACAGAGGCTGTCAATCTCAAAGAATCTCACCAATGATTTCAATATGCGCTCTTCCATTATGGTCCTGGTCTCGGAGCTGGTTAGCCACTGTGATAGCCTTCAGCCGCTCCACGCTCTTCGCTTTCACACCAACATATACATAGATCTGATGGTCCACATCCAGCAGGAAGCAGTCACCTTGGTTTAGGGATGAAATCGATGGGTCCACCTGGAAACGAATTGATAACAAACTGTATTAGTGCAGACGTTAGGGCAGACGCTCCAACTAGGGAAAAACAATTTCGAGAGTGAAGTCAGGAGAAGAATACAGCTGGGTTGGGCAGCATTTGGGAAACTTCGTCGTGTCTTTTTACCGCAATGTCTTAAGACGAAAGTCTTTAACCAGTGCGTCCTACCAGTCATGCCCTACGGAGCCGAAACGTGGACGCTCATGGTAGGACTGGTTCACAAATTCAAGGTCGCTCAGTGAGCTATGGAGAGAGTTATGCTTGGTGTATCTCTGCGGGATCGAATCCGAAACGAAGTCATTCGCCAGAGAACTAAAGTTATCGACATAGCTCATCGAATTAGCAAGCTGAAGTGGCAATGGGCTGGTTATATTGGGGTAGACGTGTTCTAGAGTGGAGACCGCGAATCGGCAGACGTAGTGTAGGACGCCCTGCGGCGAGATGGAGCGATGATATACGCAAGGTAGCTGGTAGCAACTGGAAGAGTAGAGCCGAAGACCGGGCTCAGTGGCGTGCCTTGGGAGAGGCCTATGTCCAGCAGTGGACTAATATAGGCTGATGATGATGATGATGACAGACATTAGTACAGTGTGGCGAATTGCGGTGAGGTGAATTGACGTGAGGTGAGTTAAGATGAGGTGAGGTGAGGTGAGGTTAAGTGACCTCACCTCACCAAAGTGAAATTAGATAGACCGATAGATAAAACTCTTTATTAAAATACCAAAATGGAACAATCAGGAACAACTGAAAATCACAACGTTAAAAACTAAGTGTCACAATAATTGGCGATCTTATTGCTTAAAGTGATCTCTTCCAGACAACCCAAAGTGAGTGAAGTGAACTGAATCGATAATAGGGAACAATATGAAATTAATATCATTTTTTTATGTTATTGAATGATGTGACAAGCTAGTCGTTCACCCGATGTTAAGCGACACGGCCGCCCATAACAGAACAGTGTCACTCGGAACTCCAAAATATATAGTTTCGCGTGACACTGCACTGCGCACATCATCCTGAGACATCAGCACAGTCTGGTAATAAGATTACTCAACTGTGAGATCAGATCATAACGTCTCAATTGCCCAGTAATTTCACTAGATACAGTGCCCTCCAAACCGGAACACAGTAGCGCTTGCACACTACAGCTTGGCGGGAGAATAACTGGCAAAGCGGTGGTACCTACCTAGACGGACGTTACAGAAAAGTCCTACCACCTAGTAAATTAAATTAATTAAATCAATGCGTAATCGTGGTACCTGTTTAACCCGTACATTCCTCTTGCCCTTGATCTGGAACAGACGCTTCTCCGCCCCTGGGTTGATAGTGACGTGGTTGAAGCCAGAGGCATGACCTCCATCCATGTATCGTATAGCTGGAACAGATTTTGAAGTAAAACTTCTTTAAGCACGTTTGGATTTGGGAGTAAGCTGGTGAATGTGAGGTGAAAGGAAGTTGAAGTTTGTTCACGTAGATCTCCATTGTCAACATAACAAAGTTAAAAATATATTATGTTGGTATGTCCGGTAAAATGACAGTTTACGATTGTTAAGATGGCGACATTAACATTAAACAAAGCAAAAACAAGGTTATACCGGCCGATAGGAGCTAAACGTTTCAGTTATAAACTCTATGCGCAGCGGGCAGTACCGTAATTTACCGTGTGGCAGCATTTAAATCTATTACAGTGGCAACATCGGCAACTGTCGTCGCTGCCCCACCCATCTGGCTATATAAAGGGATCGATTGGTGTGATTCGGATCATTCTTGTTCCAGACACAGCCCGGTGCACTTGCTGAAGGCCTATAGTTATATAGGTTGCAACCTACGCATAACCCGTTTCTGCTTACATGTATGTATGTATCTATTACATAATATTGTTATGGTTTATGTAGGTATATTATTTTCTGATATAGGAATATGCATAAGTATGTCTATTTATAATGAAGTTAATATTAAATTTGTTTGTTTCTAAGTGTTGCAATCAACTTACGTGATGGCTGTATGCAAGTACCAACACAGCAGAAAGCAAATTTTTCGAGTTGTAACAGTGACTGCGCTCACTGGGTCAAAAAACAAACACACTCACTCCGCTCACTCAGTCATATAACAAACACACTCACTCAGTCAAATAGCAAACACACACACTCGGTCAAATAACCAACACACTCACTCGGTCAAATAACCAACACACTCGGTCAAATAACCAACACACTCACTGGGTGAAATAAGAAACACACTCACTCGGTCAAATAACAAACATACACACTTGGTCAAATAACCAACACACTCACTCGGTCAAATAACCAACACACTCACTGGGTCAAATAACAAACACACTCACTCAGTCAAATAACAAACACACACACTCGGTACAATAACAAACACATTCACTCGGTCAAATAACAAACACACACATTCGGTACAATAACAAACACACTCACTCGGTCAAATAACCAACACACTCACTCGGTACAACATCCAACACACTCACTCGGTCAAATAACCAACACACTCACTCGGTCAAATAACCAACACAATCACTCGGTCAAATAACCAACACACTCACTCGGTACAACATCCAACACACTCACTCGGTCAAATAACCAACACACTCACTCGGTCAAATAACCAACACACTCACTCGGTCAAATAACCAACACACTCACTCGGTACAACATCCAACACACTCACTCGGTCAAATAACCAACACACTCACTCGGTCAAATAACCAACACACTCACTCGGTACAACATCCAACACACTCACTCGGTCAAATAACCAACACACTCACTCGGTCAAATAACCAACACACACACTCGGTCAAATAACCAACACACACACTCGGTGAAATAATCAACACACACACTCGGTCAAATAACCAACACACTCACTCGGTCAAATAACCAACACACTCACTCGGTACAACATCCAACACACTCACTCGGTCAAATAACCAACACACTCACTCGGTCAAATAACCAACACACTCACTCGGTCAAATAACCAACACACTCACTCGGTACAACATCCAACACACTCACTCGGTCAAATAACCAACACACTCACTCGGTCAAATAACAAACTATCCTCCTTTTTGTAAACGCACCTGGCTGGAAATAGTCCAAGAACTGCCTGCTCTCGTACCCCTGGACCTCTCGATGCTGCACCGCAGCCCCCTGGAACTGCCCCTCATCCATGTTCACGGCCAGGATGGCTGCGGTGCCAGCCTCATCCTGGCTCGTGGTGGAGCCCAGCCAGAAGTGAATGTCCCATGAACGACGAGAGTCATCGCCTGTCGTCTGAAATAAATAATTCAAGGGGTGAGATCAAAAAGGGTTTAACTGTCAAATTGATAGTTTTGTCATTGTATTATTTTCCAAAACTTGTGTTATTTTCAATGTTACTGCATAAAATTGGTGGCATTTTATTCGTTAAGTGCTGTATTACAGGCATGAGTGTGGGAAAGTGGTATAATGATGGTGAAACGTTTTTTTTTCGTGTTGTTTCCAAAACTCCATAGAAGCTTCTGGTAAAGTTGCCACCACTTTACTAGAAGTATGACTTGACTAGACTATGACTTAACTTGATGGACTGTGACTTGACTTGGCACATTATATGATATTAGTTAACTTAAGATATTATCAATTACTTGAAACTGGCTAAATATACAAAAGTGTCGAGCCAAAACCAAACAAAAAAAAACCCGCGTCTGGATGTCACGAATACACGTATAATAGTCAGTCAAAAGATTTATTGCAAATTGGCTATTTTTAGCACTTTTACAAGTGAAAATGATATTAGGTACTTAAAATTAAGTTATTGTGGTAAGCATATAAAATTGCAAAGTGCCTATATTCAAATATTATATAGCAAGCCCATTACAATATATGAGTTTGAACAAAAAAAAGACGTTCTTCCCCACTACCGGTGCTAGCAATCCGGCACAATGCAGAACAGAAAACTCAAAAATTCTTAATCAAATATTATAAAGCTCAACCCGAGTTACTTACTTTAAGAACTAGATAAGAGTCACCAGAATAGAAATTTCCAAATTGCGACGTCGGTACAGGCACCGGTTCAAAGTCCTGGAAAAAACAACAATCATTTTTATATAAAAAAATTTTTGTATATCGCGATTGTGAACCAATTGTGAAATTTGTTTTTTTTAAGTAATACTTCTTTACGCACGCTTGACTGCGGAGTAAGCTGGTGAGGCGAACGGAAGTTGAAAGTTTTTGGATAACGTAGATCTCCATTGTCAACATAACAAAGTTACGTACTTACGTAACATAAAAAACCATTGTGACTACCTTTATAAACGTCTGGGCCTCAAGTCTACTATTTGACGAACCATTGCCATTTAAAAACCATTCCATTGTCATTCAATTGTAATTGTGGCTAAAATCGGTAGTCTGCTAAACATAAATGGTTTTTGAATTGCATGACTTTTGTCTGGTTTTACAATTGTTGGTAGAAATGTGACCGGTGTAGCCACTATAATAAAAGTTCGAACTACCGTATAATAGACTCATAGATAACTCCAAAAATACGCGTCATATCATGGTCTTAGTATCATTATGGACGGAGCCATGCGGCGTTGCCACTCCGCATCCCTCATGTAGACATATTGTCTCGTATCTCTGTCTAATACACGAATCTTCGCATAGAGTATGCGAGAAAGCGATTGTAGGAACAGCAACCTCGTACCGCGTGTAATGTTGTGACAGAATAGCCGGTGACAACATTGAAGAAGTCGAAGCCACACGTGACCAAAATGCTGGCCTCTACTTCGGACAAATATTGAGCATTGCCATTCAACGTGGCAATGCTGCCAGCATATTGGGCACGTTGCCTACTGGTAGTGGTTTGTTTGATTAAGTTCCCTTTTTATTGTTTTATGTTTATTAAAATAAATTGGTTTGTGACTATATACTGGCCGCGATGACCTATAGACAGTCCAAATGCTCCAGTCCACTACCAGTAGGTAGCGTACTCAACATGCTGGCAGCATTGTCCCGTTACATAGCAACAATCGCTAATGGCTAAAACATTTCCATAAGAGTTAATTAATACAGATTTAATAACATATTTATAAAACTTAATTTAATAGGTATAAAAGCTACATTTAAATTATTTGTATCCCTATCAAAGTTCATATAAAAACTCATTTACATGAAATGACATTGCGATAAGGAAAGTGGTTAATTAATAATAATAAGACTGAAAGTTATAATAATAATAATTTGTATAGTTTTTTATTAGAAAATTAAAAACTATTCATTAGCAAAACTTAATCTTTGAACCCGCTGACAGTAGGCAGCGTGCCCAAAATCCCGCATTGCCACGTTTAATAGCAATGCTTAGAGTTTGGGCTAAATAGAGCTGAATTTAATACAAAATAATTTGAATAATATCGTCTAGGTAGGTACCACCGCTTTGCCAGTTATTCTGCCGCCAAGCAGTAGTATGCAAGCACTACTGTGTTCCGGTTTAAAGGGCACTGTAGCTAGTGAAATTACTGGGCAAATGAGACTTTATGATCTGCTGGGCGATCACGTAACTCGACTGCAACACATAGAAACACAAATATGTATGGATTTGACAGTTTCAATACGCAGTTTATGTGCATAGTTAGTATGGAAATTTCTCCTGTTGCATTGCAATCAATGTTTCGTAATCACCCTCCCATTCTCACAGTCGAGTAATCTTATTACCAGACTGTGCTGATGTCTCAGGATGATGTGCGCAGTGCAGTGTCACGCGAAACTATATATTTTGGAGATCCGAGTGACACTGTTCTGTTATGGGCGGCCGTGTCGCTTAACATCAGGTGTATTATTAAAATAGTTAATAGTATAGTATTAAAATTCTCATGAGTGTGATTCATTTAAAATTAATATAATCCTGACTGTTACTCACGAATAAATATATGAATTGAAAAAAAAAAAACTATTAATTCAAATTCAAAAAGTGATATAACCTTTCAGAGTACTTTCTAGAAACGTTTCTACCGTTTTACAATCTCATAAATCAATGTCATACTGTAACGTTTTTCATTGCATTCGCCCGAATAAAAAGTTATTTATAAGCTGTGATTCTCCAACGTTTGATGGCGTCTGAATTAGAATTTTACATTTCTTACCGGCTATCTAAACGTTACCAGATTTATTGGATCTAAATTAGAAACTGATGTAAAATGGGTATACCAGTTTGAATACGCAGTTTATGTGCATAGTTAGTATGGAAATGTTTCCTGTTGCATTGCAATCAAAGTTTCGAGATCGACCAGGGGGTTGATCACGAAACACAAAGTCTCATTTACCCAGTAATTTCACTAGCTACAGTGCCCTTCAAACTGGAACACAGTAGTGCTAGTGTACTGCTTGGCGGCAGACTAACTGGCAAAGCGGTGGTACCTGCCTAGACGAACTTTGCAGAAAAGTCCTACCACCTAGTAAGGTTCTCAAGATATCTTGAAACCGGAACACAATTATAGTTGCAAAAGAAATTGTGCTCTTGGCGAGCACAATTAAAGGGTTGAGAATAAAAAGGGTTTAACTGTCAAATTGATAGTTTCGAGAAAATTGACTTTAAACGTCAACGGCCTCATTTTAATGTAGAGTGCTTATAAGGTAATAGAAAAGGTTTATGTAAGTTTCAGTTGCTTGAAAATGTTTTAATTCTATTTTAAAATACTAAATATAGTACAAATTCATACAATTACTGTAAAAATATAATATAATAAAATAAATATAATAATGTTTTTATGCTAAGCGAACTATATTCCTGTGACAGATAAACCGTTCTTAGACTCAAAATATCGAGATTTAAGCCTCATTTCGGTATTTTGAGAATGTACTATTGTAGATAATTTCACGCTGAATCCAACGATACCCATAAGTCATTTTGTGAAAAAAATCAGTTAAACCCTTTTTATTCTCACCCCTTCAATTGTGAACTAATATGAAAGCTTATAGATAAGGTAATGTTAAACCATGATCACAGATGGCGTTACGTGAATGTAAGTCTTATTTCATGCAAATGTAGTGAATAGTGGCCTATAATTAATAGCGGCCAGTTACACCAAGTTATACCCTAATACTTAGATACTTTTGTAAATACATAGAATACAATATAACACCCAGACACTGAAAACATCGATGCTCATCACACAAATGTTTGTCCTGGGTGGGAATTGAACCCACAACAGCTCAGAAAACAGAGTTACTACCAACTGAGCTATTAGGCCAGTCAGAAGTAAGTTGTACTTGTAATTGAAGGGGTGAGAACAAAAAGGATTTAACTGATTTTTTTCACGAGTCAGCGTGAAATTATCTACAATAATACAAAATATCGAAATGAAGCTTAAATCTCGAGATTTTGAGTCTAAAAACGGTTTATCTGTCACAGGAATACAGTTCGCTTAGCATAAAAACATTATTATAATTATTTTATTATATTATATTTTTACAGTAATGTGAGTTAGTACTATATTTAGTATTTTAAAATAGAATTAAAACATTTTCAAGCAACTGAAACTTACATAAACCTTTTCTATTACTTAATAAGCACTCTACATTAAAATGAAGCCGTTGAAGTTTAAAGTCAATTTTCTCGAAACTATCAATTTGACAGTTAAACCCTTTTAATTCTCAACCCTTCAATTGTCTTCTACATTCTGAGGCTCGTAGTACAGAACTAGTTGCGCCCCGCGATTTCACCCGCGGATAAATAGTATTTTATTTATTTGCTCATCCCACGGGAGCATTTCACTTTTCCGGGATAAAATGTAGCCTATATTTTAATCCAGTGTATAAGCTATCTTGGTACCGAATTTCATATAAATCCATTCAGCCGTTTGAGCGTGAAGGAGTAACAAATATACACACTTAAACTTTCGCCTTTATAATATTAGTGTGATGAATCTCAGCCATCGATATGTGCTCAAGCAAAGATTTCATTCATAAATTGATCATTTTGTGAATGAATTCTCATCTTGAACACAGATTCACGTCTGTAAGGGTTTGAGTGGATGGCAAGGCCCAATTTCGATGTCAAGTAATTTTTTACTATTTACCAGGTGGTAGGACTTTTCTGCAAAGTTCTTCTAGGTAGGTACCACCGCTTTGCCAGTTATTCTGCCGCCAAGCAGTAGTGTGCAAGCACTACTGTGTTCCGGTTTGAAGGGCACTGTAGCTAGTGAAATTACTGGGCAATTGAGACTTATGATCTGATTTCACAGTCGAGTAATCTTATTACCAGACTGTGCTGATGTCTCAGGATGATGTGCGCTGTGCAGTAGCACAGGAAACTTTATATTTTGGAGATCCGAGTGACGCTGTTCTGTTATGGGCGGCCGTGTCGCCTTAGATCAGGTGAACGACTAGCTCGTCACATCATTCATTAACTTAAAAAATAAGGAAAATGATGAAATTTTGATATTCTATCGAATGATTCTGTCTTACCTCTATCCTCCATATTTCAAGGCCGGCCTTCTTCCCGGAGTTCTGGAAAGCTTGATGAACTTCAGGCATTTCCTAAACAGAAAAAAATTATAGCATTCAGTGGTTTTACAAATTATTTTGCTTCTATTCCTCCGGACACTTAATTTTGACTAGTCCGGTAGCTCAGTTGGTAGTTCAGCCTTCTGAACTGAGGTTATGGGTTCGATTCCCAGAACAAACATTTGTGTGATAAACATCTATGTTTGTTCTGTGTCTGGGTGTTATTGTATTTATATATATATATATATATTTATTTTTTATTTTATTTAGTTATCTGGTTCCCATAGTACAAGCTTTGCTTAGTTTGGGGCTAGCACATCTAGATGGCGCTGTGTAAAGTACACAGCGCCATCTAGATGTGTTAGTCCACAAATATTTATTTACCAGCTTCTGCCCGCGGCTTCACCCGCATGGCCTATAGGAAACGAAGAAGAATTTTTTCATAGATAATTCAACCACCCATTGGAACACCCATGGAATTTCGAAAATCCCTTTCTTAGTGGATACATACACCTTACAAAGAACCCACCCTCCAAATTTCAAGTCTCTAGGAGCAGCGGTTTAGGCTGTGCGTTGATATATAAGTCAGTCAGTCAGGACTTTGACAGCCTTATTAATAAACGGGTATTAGTCTCGGGTTAGTTACTTCAGCTTTTGTCCTTTTTTTGCTACTGGAATATTTAGCTGGATCGAAAGAGACAAAAGATGGTGTAACTAATGTAAAGCTAGTTCGTGTTTATTAATAAAGTTGTGAATGTTTTATGTGCCTATGTATATTTGTGGCATGAAATGTGCTTTTTTTTCTTATTCCCAGAATGCCTAATTAGTCACTCTACTAATATTACAATCTAGCCAACTATTTGACTAATGAGTAATTTGATTTTAACCTAAACTTTTACATCCTTATTTATAAACACGAACTAGCTTTAGACTAGTTACACCATCTTTTGTCTCTTTCCAGTTAAATATTCCAGTAGCAAAAAAAGGACAAAAGCTGAAGTAACTAATCCGAGACTAATACCCGTTTATTAATAAGGCTGTTACATTCGAATTATTAATTAATGTGTCCAATAACACGTTTCTTATTGTCTCTATTAAGGCGAAGACACATTGTTCTTGTAATCTTTTTGTGCACTTGTTTGCACTGCACTCAGGGCCTGATTAACCCTTAGGCTAATTAGGCTGCAGCCTAGGGCGCGAGGATCGAAGGGGCGCGCTGAAATCGTCTTTAGCATGCATTATTAATCTAGCATTATTGCATCTATCCTACATATTTCAACTAGACTGAGACAAAACACTAAAACGAATGCGCTGTGAACTGAAAGGCTTGGCACTCCCTGATTTTAACAATAAATTTAGAAAATTTAAAAATGGGCGCTTAACACACTGACTTGTCACTCGACTCGGTCGGTTTTGTTGGATTTTGATCGTATAATGCGTGAAGTGCCTTTATGTACGGTCAGCTATAAAACGGTTTGCCGCCCTTAGGTTGAATGTCGTGCAGATTAAAGGACAACTTTTTAGGCTGACCGTAACACATACACCTAGCGGGGGCGCGTCCTCATAATTAGCCTAGGGCGGTCAGAACTCTTGATCAGTCGCTGTGCACTACATTATGCTAACTCTTAGGTCCGTATTACAGAACGATGCTCAGCCATCGATTGGTGCTCAAGCAGAGATTTCATTCATAAAGTGATCAATTAGTGAATGAAATCTCTGCTTGAGCATCGTTCTGTAATACGGACCTCAATAAACTATGCCTCTAAGGTCCGTATTACAGAACGATGCTCAGTCATCGATCGGTGCTCAAGCAGAGATTTCATTCATAAAGTGATCAATTAGTGAATGAAATCTCTGCTTGAGCACCGATCGATGGCTGAGCATCGTTCTTGTTCTTCTATTCGAGCATTGGTGCTCAAGCAGAGATTTCATTCATAAAGTGATCAATTAGTGAATGAAATCTCTGCTTGAGCACCGATCGATGGCTGAGCATCGTTCTTGTTCTTCTATTCGAGCATTGGTGCTCAAGCAGAGATTTCATTCATAAAGTGATCAATTAGTGAATGAAATCTCTGCTTGAGCACCGATCGATGACTGAGCATCGTTCTGTAATACGGACCTTAGATAGTCTCAGCGTTCACGTGATGGTGAACTCTGAAATGGTGACTTTCTGCCTACTTCTTAATAACTTTGACGACCAGATAACTGATACAATACTTAGATACTTTTTGTTTGTAAATACATACATAGAATACAATATAACACCCAGACACAGAACAAACATTGATGTTCATCACACAAATATTTGTCCTGGGTGGGAATCGAACCCACAACCTGCAGTTTAGAAGGCAAAGCTACTGCCAACTGAGCTATCAGACCAGTCAAGTTTTTTGCTTATGTACTTAGCATTGTGAACTTTTGTACTATTATCACTGTAAAGTTTCTTGTAGCTTCTTCTTTACAATTGTAATCGAAGCTTCGGATCTGAGTTTTCTGTTCTGCATTGTGCCGGATTGCCTGCACCAGTAGTGAGAAAGAGAACTACTTTTTTTATTTTCAAACTCATATATTGTAATGGGCTTGCTATATATTAATTGACAATAAGCACTTTGTAATTTTATATGCTTAGTGAAATAACTTATTTTTAAGTATCTAATATAATTTTGACTTGTAAAAGTGCTAAAATTAGCCTATTTGCAATAAATCTTTTGACTTTGACTAATATAATAATGTAAATCGCGGCAAAGTTTTTATTCTTTACATAAATATCATAACATTATTAAAACCGTTTAAAGTGTAAAATAACGAGAGTGCTTTAGACCACACGACTGAAGTAAAACTTCTTTAGCTCCAACTATCGGCCGGTATAACTTTGTTTTTGCTTTGTTTTTTTTTTGTTTTGACTCCACACTTTTTTTATGTTTTGGCTCCACACTTTTGTGTATTTAGCCAGTGTCAAATAATTGATAATTTATCAAGTTAATGATATTTCACAAAAATATGTGTCAAGTCACAGTCAGTCATCAAATCAAGTCATAGTTAAGTCATAGCCTAGTCAAGTCATACTCCTAGTAAAGTGGTGGCAACTTTACCAGAAGCTTCTATGGAGTTTTAGAAACAACACGAAAAGAAACGTTTCACCATCATTATACTATTTTCCCACACTCATGCCTGTAATCCAGCACTTAACGAATAAAACGGCACCATTTTATACACTAACACTGAAAATAACACAAGTTTTGGAAAATAATATAATGCGGTAACGCAACCTTATTCGTTTTCCCGCCAAAAAAACCTAGTCCAATTTTTCGTATATCCATTCAATCAAAAATATCCAAACGCGCGAAGATAAAAGACTCGGTCGTGGAAAAACAGACAGACACCAATCAAATAATAAAATAAATCTATATCACAATATTACGCTTTTTATCCTTTTCGCTCCCACGATGAACGAGAGACCATCCTCCGTCCTTTCCTAGCATTGCGTGCTAGAAAGAGATGCCGCATTTCAGATGTAATAAAGGCTAAATAGCCGGACGACCTTGGTCGTGGGAACTACAGAATTAGATAAAAAAAGTTCCAGTTCTGTTAAACGTTGAAACCTGATCCAGTTATTAGATTTAGTAGCTGTTAAAGCCTTTTTATCTTCGCGTTTGACGTGAATTCTTTCATTATATCCTTTAGAAATAGTAGGACTTTTCTGCAGTTTGTCTAGGTAGGCACCGCTTTGCCAGTTATTCTGCCGCCAAGCAGTAGTGCGCAAGCACTACTGTGGTTCGGTTTGAAAGGCACTGTAGCTAGTGAAATTACTGGGCAATTAAGACTTTATGATCTGATCTCACAGTCGAGTAATCTTATTACCAGATGCTAATGTCTCAGGATGATGTGCGCAGTGCAGTGTCTAGTGAAGCTTTATTTTTGGAGTTCCGAGTGACACTGTTCTCTTATGGGCGGTCGTGTCGCTTAACATCGGGTGAAAGACAAGCTCGTCACATCATTCATTAGCATATAAAAATACTTACTTTGCACACTAACTGCGTATTGAAACTGTCAAATTCATACAATTTTCTGTTTCTATTGGATGCAATCAAGTTACATGATCGATTAGCAGGTTTTTACAATTAGCAGTCACTAGCCACAGTGCCCTTTAAAGCGGAACACAGTAGTACTCGCACACTACTGCTTACCGGCAGAAAACTGGCAAAGCGGTGGTACGTGCGTAGCCGAACTTGCAGAACGTAGTGCAGTGTCTAATTTAGATTAGATTTAGATTTCTAAATTAGAATTCCGAGTGACATTGCAACTGTTATGGACGACCGTGCCGCTTAACATCAGGTGAATAACTAGCTCGTCACGGCATTTATTTACACGAAAAAGCGCGCATCAATTTAATACGAGAGTGCCTATTGTATACATGTTTGTATGTCAGTCTATCCGTCCAAGCATTTTGTAGTTCAAGGCTGTTACGTCACACCGCAGTGGATTCACGCGCGGTTAGGGTTGTCTCTTTCAAATAAAAACAAAATTAGACTTTACTATTATATACAAGGTGGAATTTAATTCACTCTTTTCCTTAAATGTATGTACTTAGATCCAATTTAAAAAAAAGAGTTTTGTTTTAGTATTTAGTGTCTCCTAAAATAGCTGACAGCCGAAATGTCTATTTAACGGCACACACAGCGCGGGCACCGGCTGAGTGCTATTTAAATGTTTCATAGGCAATAAAACACCTGCTTTGTTCAATGTCACAAGGCTTTTCTTTAGAATTTAAATTTGCAGTAATTTGATAATACCTAGATTTAAGTTTTATTTCATAAGTATTTTTTTATTTAATTATATGGGAGCATTCTATAGCATATTCGATTCCCACGACAGGACAAGTATTTGTGCACAGAAAAAAAGCGCAAACACTTGTTCTGAGTCTGGGTGTTGTGGGAGCAAGGTCCTCGTAGTTCCTGGGTCCCTAGACACAGGGAATCCTAGTTAGGGTCCAGGATCTATGTATGTGATCGTTGGGCGTTATTATTATTATTTTCATGTGCAGACCCAGTTTGACATGAAATTGTGATCTACGATCGGTAGTAGCTCTGTCTGAACTGTCTGTGCCTTCTGTGTGTGGGTTCGATTCCCACCCAGGACAAATATTTGTGCGATGAACATCGTTGTTTGTTCTGTGTCTGAGTGCTATATTGTATTCTATGTACGTATTTACAAACAAAAAGTATCTAAGTATTGTATCAGTTATCTGGTTCCCATAGTACAAGCTCTGCTTAGTTTGGGACTAGATGGCGCTGTGTGAAATATCCACACATATTTATTTTTATTTAATGTCCCATATAAGTGTGTGTCAATTAAATTCAATTTTTAATTATCTTTATTTATCATCAAATACAATACTTATTGAACATTTCTAGTGTACGTATAAATCCTAGAAACGAAAACCGTTAAAAATTAACAAGTATATTTGTTTTGCAAGCTCGGGCGCTTATATAAAACTACTAGTTGCCGCGGTTTCACCCGCGGATAAAAAGTATTTTAATTATTTACTCATCCCACGAGAAAATTTCACGTTTCCGGGATAAGAAGTCGCCTATATGTTAATCCAGTGTATAAGCCATCTTGGTACCGAATTTTATCCAAATCCATTCAGCCGTTTGAGCGTGAAGGCGTACAAACATACACACATACACACAAAGACACATACAAACTTTCGCCTTTATAATATTAGTGTGATTATCTGGTGACTAATCACACATTTTATTAAACTTGATTATTAATTTAACTTTTGTCATATATTGATAAACTGTTACGAAAGCTTAAGTGCAAGCCTTACGTTTTTAGATTAAGAAAAAACACAACATGTAGCCAAACGTCGGTAGGTACAGATAAAACATAAACGCAAATTACGCGAGGCGTACGGTGGCAGTAAGCAGCAAGAACTGCGAATTTAACTGGATAACCAGTTATATCAACCCCGCAGGCGCTCGCCGCACAGTGGTTCGATCCCATACAAGTGGCTGGACATAGGATATTGCAAAAAAATATTTGTATATTTGAAAAAATAAATATGCCATTCGATGTATATATCAAAAGGAAACAAATATGACCTGTACGTATTTTGAGATTGGAGTTATAGTTTAGGAGTTATTCGACTAAAACGGTTTTCAATGTATGTAAAGCAACATATAAGTATAGATATCTCGTGATTTTGACCCGTTTTCGTTCTGGGATTTATATGATGGTATCATATTGTTATGTGCCATATTTTCTTCAAATACACTTGGTGCTATTTTCGTGCACTTTTTGAGATATGACGAAAAATATGTAATATATGAAAAACCAGGCCAAACTGAGTATTTATAGATTGAATATTAATAAATGTCCTGATTTAAAATTATAAAGTATATTTCCCAGAGTGTTAGAAGTATTAAATAAGTAATATATCTAAATTAACGATCAATATAATAATAATTACACAAATAAATTAAACTGAATCTGTCTGTGATCTATAAACTAACGAGTCAAATTGAAAAAACAAAAATATATAAATAACTCCTAAACTATAACTCCCATCTCAAAATACGTTCAGGTCATATTTGTTTCCTTTTGATATATACATCGAATGGCATATTTATTTTTACGAAATTATAACTTTTTTTTTGCAATATATTATGTCCAACCACTTGTATGGGATCGAACCACAGTGCGCCGCCCGCTACGCATTGCGCGCGCGCGTGTGTGTGTGTTTTCCCGTGTATTTTGCCGGATTGACACCCCTAGTCACACTAATAAACTAGCCGAATGTTTGTTTGTAATAGAAACGCTGACAATAAAGATGTCTGTTTCTTTGTACGGTTTTTTAATTCTAATACTCCTAGTAAAGCGGTGGCAACTTTACCAGAAGCGTCTATGTAGTTTTGAAAACAACACGAAAAGAAACGTTTCACCATCATTATACCACTTTCCCACACTCACGCCTGTAATCCAGCACTTAACAAATAAAACGCCACCAATTTTATGCACACAGAAAATAACACAAGTTTTGGAAAATAATACAATGCGGTGACGTAATCTTTTTCGTTTTCCCGCTAAAACTCCTGAAGCTTTTTTATAGTTTATTTTATTGATTTTTCCCGTGTATTTTGACGAATCGACACCCCTAGCCGCACTAATAACCGAGCCGAATGTTTGTTTGTAATAGAAACGCTGTCAATAAAGATGTCTGTTACTCTGTACAGCTGTTATTAATACATGAATACATTTAGCAGCAGTAGTGTATCTAATTTAACGGATGTAAATCAATATCGTCGGAGGACCGAAGGTCGCTTAACTCAAGCCGCCCCCATAAAACGCCACATTGGACGCTTATCTATATTAGTGACTAGCGACCCGCTCCGCACGGGTATAAAATATATAGCCTATGTCATTCACTGAACAAATTATTAAAATCGATCCAGTAGTTTTGATTCATTCATTACTGCCCGTGGCCCGCACGCGTTTTTAGAGTAAAACAATCCTTCTTTCTCTAAACCATGAAGATTTCCTGCTATCTTTGGAATATCTAAATTCATACACTACATTTTAACTTACGTACTTTTTAAATTTTTACATGTTATTATACATATAAACTTTCCTCTTCAATCACTCTATGTATTAAAAAAAAACCGCATCAAAATCCGTTGCGTAGTTTTAAAGATCCAAGCATACATAGGGACAGAGAAAGCGACTTTGTTTTATACTATGTAGTGATAAAACGAATATACATTTTTAGGCATTCGCAAATGCGAACATCTCCCATTGATATTCGCGAATGCAAACGCGTGTCTTTCACTTTTGAAATATACCTATGGTTTTATTTTGGCAGCTTCCTCAGCGCGCCAGTAGTTATTATGTTTGCCTAATCATTTTGTCTAAATAAGTTGAATAGTTGTTTATAATCTTTTTTAATATTATCATTTTCAATAAACAAAAGAAGATGATCATTTTTACAGTCCAAGATGAAAGTAAAGTTTGTAAGAACTATATACAACACGAGCTTCTGCCCGCAGCTCTGCCCGCGGCGTGGCCTATGGGAAAATAATTCAACCACCCATTTCACCCACTTAAGGGTGGAATTTCGAAAAATCCTTTCTTAGCGGATGCCTACGTCATAAAATCTACCTGCATGCCAAATTTCAGCTCAATCCGTCTAGTGGTTTGGGCTGTGCGTTGATAGATCACTATGTCAGTCAGTCAGTCACATTTGAGTTATAATTTAGATTAGGAATAAAACATGTTTGATCATTATTATGTCAAACAATAATTTTTGTTTTTGTCTAAAAGAAGTATTATAGAAGTTATCTTTTTTGTTTTGCTTATTCTAGTTTGATAATAGAAGACTATTTTTAGTTCAAAATATTCAATTCTATTTGTGTAAAGACTGATTGTGTAAAGACTGAAGTTATAAATAAAAGAAAAATATATTTTAGTTTGATGAATGTTAAACATATAGTTTGTTTGGTAACTAATTTTTTTTTAAATGTTTTGGCTCCACACTTTTGTGTATTTAGTCAGTGTCAAGTAATAGATAATTTATGAAGTTAATGATATTTCACGCAAATATGTGTCAAGTTACAGTCAAAGTCATCAAGTCAAGTCATAGTCTAATCAAAGTCATACTCCTAGTAAAGTGGTGGCAACTTTACTTGAAGCTTCTATGGAGTTTTGGAAACAACACGAAAAGAAACGTTTCACCATCATTATACCATTTTCCCACACTCACGCCTGTAATCCAGCACTTAACGAATAGAATGCCACCAATTTTATGCACTAACACTGAAAATAACACAAGTTTAGGAAAATAATACAATGCGGTGACGCAATCTTTTTCGCTTTCCCGCCAAAATCCGTAAATAAAATTGGTCTAATTAAAGTTAGTACTAAACCAATACTAAATATTAAAGTGAAGTCTCAGTACGATTTAATAAAAATTGATAATTTTAATTGCACGGCTCTGTATAATAGAAAGTTTATGGTTTTGTTATAAATAATAATAATATGTGTGGACATCTCACACAACGCAATCTAGCCCCAAACTAAGCAAAGCTTGTACTATGGGAACCAGATAACTGATACTATACTTAAATACTTTTTGTTTGTAAATACATACATAGAATACAATATAACACCTAGACACAGAACGAACATCGATGTTTATTATATTATCATAAAATAGTATTTCGTTGTTTGATTTACCTATTTGTTAGTAAAATCTCATTAACTTTTTCCGACGGACATATTCGCAAAAAATCCGCGTAAAATGTACGAATGTGAATACGAAGACGAATATTCGTTACATCACTAATCTATACATATAAAATCTATATTGTTTTATGTTTTTTAAAATGTTTTATTTCCATTTTAAAACATTTTAATTCAATAAATTTATATCTTTTTTTAATCACTCTTTTAATATTCTTTATAATTATTTTACTATACATAAATATGTTTTAACTTCTAAATACTCGCTAATTTACTTGCATGCAGTCTTCACCTATAATTGTAATGACACTTAGACTTAATGTAATCTAATGTTTGTTTTGTTATTGTAATAGTGTACATTATACTGGTGTTCAATAAATATATAAAATGCAAAGTCCTGACTGACTTATATATCAACGCACAGCCTAAACCGCTGGTCCTAGACACTTGAAATTTGGAGGGTGTGTTCTTTGTAAAGTGTAGGTATCCACTAAAGATAAAGATAAAAGATAAAGATAATTTATTGTAAAACATGGGTAAGTACATTATTTTTAAAATGCAGGTCGTAAAATTTTATAAAAGTAGCGCACATGTTTGGCCTGGTTAGGCGTACAAAAACATTGGTCAAAATGGCCATGCATTAAAATAACAAACATATTTATGAGTTTAAAAAATTAAACACATGCAGATTCATTAATTAATGTAAGTAATGTCAGAAGAATTACATAATATAATTTAGGCAAGTACATAATTAAATTTTAAAAAGAAAGGGTTTTTCGAAATTCCACCCCTAAAAGGGTGAAATTAATGGTTGAATTATCGATGAAAAAAATTCTTCGTTTCCTATAGACCACGCGTGGTAAGCCGCGGGCAGAAACTAGTTATTATATAAACTTGAATTTAAATCTTACGATATTAAATCTGTGTAATTTTGAATCTTTAATAGTTTCGTTGTATTGGGTGTATTTTGTTGTTTTGTTTTGTTTTAGTTGACTAACCCGATAGCTTAGTTGGTAGTAACCCTGCCTTCTGAACTGTGGGTTGTGGGTTCGATTTCCGCCCAGGACAAACATTTGTGTGATGAACATGGGTGTTTGTTTTGTGTCTGGGTGTTATATTGTATTCTATGTATGTAATTACAAACAAACAGTGTCTAAGTATTGTATCAGTTATCCGGTTCCCATAGTATAAGCTTTGCTTAGTTTGGGGCTAGATGGCGTTGTGTGAGGTGTCCACACATACTATTATTATTATTATAGATGTAGGTATAACTTGGCTCACATACAGATGACAGTATGAATTGTTACACTATTAGTGGTAACAAAACTAGAGTAAGTAAAGTTCGTTTAGGTAGGTACCACCGCTTTGCCAGTTATTCTGCCGCCAAGCAGTAGTGTGCAAGCACTACTGTGCTCCGATTTGAAGGGCACTGTAGCTAGTGAAATTACTGTCCAATTGAGACTATCTGATCTCACAGTCGAGTCGAATCTTATTTCCAGACTGTGTTGATGTCTCAGGATGATGTGCGCAGTGCAGTGTCACGCGAAACTTTATATTTTAGAGTTCCGAGTAAAAACTTCTACCGCCTCGAGAGATACTGTTCTGTTATGGGTGTCCGTGTCGCTTAACATCAGGCCAACGACTAGCTCGTCACATCATTCACTAACATAAAAAAACAATAATTCTTCCACAAATTGAATGTACCGATATCTTTATAGCCAAAATTTTAATATTTCCAGTGGGCTATACGAACGTAATTCAACATTTATAATAAAATTAACTTACAAAATGCAGTCGCAAATATCAAAACAATAAAAAAGTCACGATTTTTCACGACACGTGCGCTCTTCTCGAGCACAAGGACAAGACTGCTGTGTGCACAGAATACTATGTTGTGTGTGTACAAAATGACATTGACAACTAGTGGCTGCCGAGATGTGAGGCGAGGTATTTGCAATGGCGGAACGAAAAATTTAATAGATTCGAGAGAATTGAATTTAATTAGATGAAAAACTTCTTTACGCATGCTTGAATTGGGGAGTAAGCTGGTGAATGCGAGGCGAACTAAAGTTGAAAATTGTTCGTTAGTTCAGATTTCCATTGTCATTAAAACAAAGTTAACTTTTTTTATTATTATGTTGATAAGTAAGGTAAAATTACAATTTACGATTGTCAAGATTGCGACATTAACGTTAAATAAAGCAAAAATAAAGTTATACCGGCCGATAGGTGGCGCTAAAGAAGTTTAACTTCAGTGTGGTCGGTGTGGTGTGGTCGTTTTCGTATTCGTTTTTTTCATGATTTTTTTATAATAGGTATGTAATTATGACTGTTTTGTATCAGGCAGAGTGCATGTGTGATTGTATTATAAAAATTTACATTATTTACTTTTTTTTTGGTATGGCTCCACACTTTTGTGTATTGAGCCATTGTCAAGTAATTGATAATTTTTCAAGTTAAGTAATATATACGTAATTGTCAAGTCAAGTCACAGTTCAAGTCATCAAGTCAAGTCATAGTCTAGTCTAGTCAAGTCATACTCCTAGTAAAGTGGTGGCAACTTTACCAGAAGCTTCTATGGAGTTTTGGAAACAACACGAAAAAAAACGTTTCACCATCATTATACCACTTTCCCACACTCATGCTTATAATCCAGCACTTAACGAATAAAATGCCACCAATTTTATGCACTAACACTGAAAATAACACCAGTTTTGGAAAATAATATAATGCGGTAACGTGATCTTTTTCGTTTTCCCGCCAAAACTCATTTGTTATATATATATGACCGGCTTTGTTTAATGTTAATGTCGCCATCTTGACAATTGTAGATTGTCATTTTACCGGACATTTCTTTAAATGTTATTGAATGATGTGACGAGTTAGTCGTTCACCCGATGCTAAGCGCCGCGGCCGCCCATAACAGAACAGTGTCACTCGGAACTCCAAAATATAAAGTTTCGCGTGACACTGCACTGCGCACATCATCCTGAGACATAAGCACAGTCTGGTAAGATTACTCGACTGTGAGATCAGATCATAAAGTCTCAATTGTCCAGTAATTTCACTAGCTACAGTGCCCTTCAAACCAACATAATAATACATTTTTTTTTAAATTATGTTGATAATGGAGATCTGCGTTAACCAACAACTTTTAACTTCGCCTCGTCAACTTACTCCCCAAGTCAAGCGTGCGTAAAGAGGTTTTACTTCAATTTAATAAAAATATTTAAAAAGTTATCGTCGGTTTTTTTGGCGGGAACTCGAAAAAGATTGCGTCACTGCATTGTATTATTTTCCAAAACTTGTGTTATTTTCAGTGTTAGTGCATAAAATTGGTGGCATTCTATTCGTTAAGTGCTGGATTACAGGCGTGAGTGTGGGAAAGTGGTATAATGATGGTGAAACGTTTCTTTTCGTGTTGTTTCCAAAACTCCATAGAAGCTTCAAGTAAAGTTGCCACCACTTTACTAGGAGTATGACTTTGACTAGACTATGACTTGACTTGATGACTTCGACTGTGACTTGACACATATTTGCATGAAATATCATTAACTTGATAAATTATTAATTACTTGACACTGGCTAAACACACAATAGTGTGGAGCGAAAACATAAAAAAAAAGTTACAGTCCCATGAAAATTTGCTTTGTCCATTGCCCTCGTTAACACCAGTTAATATTTGCTTATTAAACATTGTATAATTAGCATTCAGTGACGCAACACTGATAAGAGGAGTTATCGTTTGTGTTGGTTGAAATACCATGGAAATAATAGCTCAATCATACCTAACGCCATAGCTTTTTTAGCGATAATGGATGTATGGACGATAGCGTCCTTTTTTAGTATAAGTATTATTTTATTAAACCAGTTCGAATCGCCTTATTTCCGTACTGAAGTACTTAGATGATATTTTAATGATATATATATTACTAGCTTCTGCCAGCGGCTTCACCCGCGTGGCCTATAGGAAAATAATTCAACCACCCATTTCACCCTCTTAGAGGTGGAATTTCGAAAAACCCTTAAGATACCTACGCGTTACAAAGAACACACCCTAATTTCAAGTCTCTAGGACCAGTGGTTTAAGTGTGCGTCGATTAAGGTCCGTATTACAGAACGATGCTCAGTCATCGATCGGTGCTCAAGCAGAGATTTCATTCACTAATTGATCACTTTATGAATGAAATCTCTACTTGAGCGCCGATCGATGACTGAGCATCGTTCTGATTTTGAATTTTATATGTATAGATATATAAAAGAAAGTCGTGTTAGTTACGCTATTTATAACTCGAGAACGGCTGAACCGATTTTATTAAAAATTGATGGGGAGGTAGCTTAGAACCAGGAGACGGACACATAATACTGTTGTGATGATACCCGATTTTTTTTTTCGTAATTCCTTGTACTAAAATACATGAACAATAATAATAATAATAATATGTGCGGACACCTCACACAACGCCATCTAGCCCCAAACTAAGCAAAGCTTGTACTATGGGAACCAGATAACTGATACAATACTTAAATACTTTTTGTTTGTAAATACATACATAGAATACAATATGACACCCAATAATAACAATAATGATTGAACTTCATAAAATACAAAATTTTATTATTTATTGCTTTTTAAGCGGAACAGGGTGAGTTTTTTTAGATATATTATTTTATATTTAATTAGTTTTTTTTGGAATATAGATATCTTATATAGTGGCTTAAAATACAGGCTACTTAATATTTCCGGGTGAAACCATGGGGCGTAGCTAGTATACATATATAAAAGAATCTCTATTTCTAGGTGGTAGGTCTGCAAAGTTCGTCTAGGTAGGTACCACCGCTTTGCCAGTTATTCTGCCGCCAAGCGGTAGTGCGCAAGCACTGCTGTGTTCCAGTTTGAAGGGCACTGTAGCTAGTGAAATTACTGGGCAAATGAGACTTTATGATCTGATCTCACGGTTGATTATTACCAGACTGTGCTGATGTCTCAGGATGAAGTGCGCAGTGCAGTGTCACGCGAAACTTTATGTTTTGGAGTTCTGAGTGATACTGTTCTGTTATGGGCGGCCGTGTCGCTTAACATCAGGTGAACGACTAGCTCATCACTCATTCACTAAAAAATATTTGAAAAATTTCTAGGTTATTGCATCACGCTTGAACGAATGGAACATTTTTTTGTGTTTTTATCGTCGGAAAACGTTGTGAAAGAAAAAAATTAAAAAGTTGAGCGGATTTTTTTATCCGCACGGGGAAAATCGCAGTACGCAGCTAGTAATATATCGAAATGAATCTCTATTTCCCTCGGTCACCGCATCGCGCGTGAATGGATAGATTATTTTTGCTAATTCATTTTTGTTGTGTTTATTATTGTTTCATGAGAAGGTTGTTATGAGAGAAAAAATTAAAATGTTGAGGTGAAAAACTAGAAAAACGTTTACCACCTGGGTGAAACCGCAGAGCGAAACTAGTTGTAATAGACTTTTCCAGTTGTTTTGATTCAAAAACCAAACTACCAGAATCGTTTTTGATAAAATTTCTATGAAGTCAATCTGAAAGTATAATAAATAATAACGTCCAACGATCACATACATAAATCCTAGCCCCTTACTAAGATTATATAATAATAAATAACGCCCAACGATCACACACAGATCCTGGACCCTAACTAGGATTCCCTGTGTCTAAGGACCCAGGAACTACGAGGACCATGGTCCCACAACACCCAGACTCAGAACGAGTATTTGCGCTTTTTTTTCTGTCCACACATACTTGTCCTGCCGCGGGAATCGAAATCGCCGCCTCCGGGTTATGAGCCGACCTGCTCAACCACCACACCACAGAGGCTGTCAAACTATTGTGTTAAGAAGTTTTGCACAACGAATAAGCATTGCAATTCAACGGGGCAATGCTGCCAGCATGTTGGGTACGCTACCTACTGGAGGGCTGGAGCATTTGGACTGTCTATAGGTCATCGCGGCCAGTATATAGTCCAAATTTTTTTTTGTAGTAGTAATAGTGGGTAAGTTTTTAGTATTAGTTATTATATCATTGTAGTATTTAGAAAAAAAGGCAATTTGCCGTGAGAAAAAAAATTCTAATTGATAAAAGCTATTATACTAGAGGTTTAACATTGTCACACGTAAAACTAATATCACATTAATATTATAAAGGCGAAAGTTTGTATGTGTGCATGTATGTATGTTTGTGACTTCTTCACGCCCAAACGGCTGAATGGATTTGGATGAAATTTGATACCGAGATAGCTTATACACTGGATTAACATATAGGCTACATTTAATCCCGGAAAAGTGTAATGTTCCCGTGGGATGAGCAAATAAAATACTTTTTAAACGCGGGTGTAACCGCAGGACGAAACTAGTCATTCATTATTGTAATAGAATTACTATTAAATAGGCTTTGACTTGAGTTGGGGTGATAACGAAATATTGATTGCAATGTAACAGAAGAAATTTCCATACTAAATGCACATAAGCTGCATATTCAAACTGTCAAATCCATACAAATTTGTGTTTCTAAATGTTGCAATCAAGTTACGTGATCGCCCAGTAGTTAGGTGAACTTCATTGCAACCAAAAGAAACACTACATTGTATCAATTTGACAGTTTCAATACCCAGTTTATTAGTATAGTTAGTACGGAAATTATCAAATTGGGAATGGAATTTCTCCTGTCGCATTGCAATCAAAGATCGGTGATCACGCCACGGCAGCGGGAGAAGGAAGAAATGGCAGATACCGAATTTCAATCCAAAGCTATACACGACAGACCGAGTATTTTTAACGTACAGGAAAACTTTACTAGTATCTGGTATTTTACTAGAAGTAAAAGGTGAGTACTATGCAATGGCAACTATCCAAAATAAGATCGAATTCACTGAAATGCATTACAAATAAGTATTATTATCTATACACTCATGGTTTACGCGAAAATGTATCAGCGAACGAAAATTTTCCCAATGACTTTAGTAGTCATTTTGGTTAGTAAACAAACAGGAAGTGGAAAAATTTGGTTCATCCTGAAGATGTGTAGTGTTCTAACTGAACCAATAGCTCAGTTGGTAACCCTGCCTTCTGAACTGTATATAGGTTGTAGGTTCAATTCCCACCCAAGACAAACATTTGTGTGATGAACATCAATATTTGTTCTGTGTCTGGGTGTTATATTGTATTCTATGTATGTATTTACAAACAAAAAGTATTTTAGTATTTCTATTTTATTTTAAGATTTTAAGAAAACTTACAGCTAGGTACACGAATAGAAAAGTAAACACATAAAGAAGGCCAATTAAAAGTTTCCATAGATACGTAAAAAAAACAATTACACATAGAAAGACGGATGCACACAAAGAAAAAATAAAATAATGTATTCAAAGTCAAAAGATTTATTGCAAATATGCTAATTTTAGCACTTTTACAAGTCAAAATTATATTAGGTACTTAAAATTAAGTTATTTCACTAAGCATATAAAATTACAAAATGCTTATTGTCAAATAATATATAGCAAGCCCATTACAATATATGAGTTGGTGACGACCAGGCCTAGGCGTTTCCAGAAAATAATACTATTGTGCGAAATATAAAGGAGCGGCAGAGTTGGCGAAAAATATTTTTAAAAATTAAGAAATTTACCTAGAACCAAACCGACATTTTCCTCGCTGTCATAACACAACGTTGTTAAAAACTAAATATAAAAAATAACCAAAAGAGGCCTTATGCTTTTTCCACCGAGTCGCTTACAATATGAGTTTGAAAAAAAAAAAGCAGTTCTCTTTCTCACTAATGGTGCAGTCTGAATCTTGGAACTTTCAATTTATTTTTGTTCCTAGTATTAAAGTTATGAATGTCGCAATATCAGGGAAAAGAGCTAATGTTTTTGCGAGTGTACATAAAATTTTCGTAAATGTATTGACAAGCCACTGTAAGAATATTTATTTCATTAAATCGTTCCCTGAGAGAGTCGCGGAATTTCATGTTATAAATGGAACGAATTGCTCTTTTCTGTAAGACAAAAATTGGTTATCTATTGTCTCAGTTATCTGGTTCCTTTAATACAAGCTTTGCTTAGTTTGGGGCTAGATGGCGCTGTGTGAAATGTCCACGCGTATTTATTTAACCACACAATAAACAAACATTTAAAAAATCACTCGAATTGAGAACCTCTTCCTTTTTTAAGTCGGTTAAAAACGAAAAAAATATGTCGCAAAGCAGCTCTACTACGTAATAAATTATAATGTCTCCTTTTACCCGATTAAAACGTCGATGAAAGATTAATGCTGTAAACTAAATATAAAACGATAAACATTTCACGTTTTGGCAAAACGCCAGGTTATGAAATCTTATTGACTTTATGATATAACGAGCTTCTGCCCGCAGCTTCGCCCGCGGCGTGGCCTATGGGAAAATAATTTAACCACCCATTTCACCCTCTTAAGGGTTTTCGAAAAATCCTTTCTTACCGGATGCCTACGTCATAACATCTACCTGCATGCCAAATTTCAGCCCGATCCGTCCAGTGGTTTGGGCTGTGCGTTGATAGATCACTATGTCAGTCAGTCACCTTTGAGTTACATATATTTAGATGTACAAATATTAGGTGCAAATAAAATAGATTGGAGCCTACTTATGGCACCGAGAGGTCTCTTTTTATGCTGTTGGTCTCTACCAACCTTACCCTGGACGGGAGGGCAGGTGCTTAAGGCGCCTAGACGGCAAAAGTGGGAGGCAACTAGCTCAAGTGCGAGCTTCGACTTTGCTTGTTGCCGGGATAAGAGGATCGAGAAGACTACGTCCACTGGAAGAGTGGACCCTATTGAAAGTGGCGACCGTTCTAGCTAAACTACGGGGAGTACACTGAGACGTCTCGTAATGTCGATGTTTGTTTTATATCTGGGTGTAAACAGGTGAAAAAAAAAACAACTAAAGGTAGTCCAAGTTTGTGAATTCGCGGGTAATTACAGCAGGTAAATTAAATAGTACTACATAGCGCCTTAAATTTTCAAAAAGTTTACTAAGAAACGACCCCGTTCTATTTTGCTCAAACCTATTTAGAAGGCGCTTATTAAAATTTCTAACGTCCGTATTACAGAACGATGCTCAGTCATCGATCGGTGCTCAAGCAGAGATTTCATTCACTAATTGATCACTTTATGAATGAAATCTCTGCATGAGCACCGATCGATGACTGAGCATCGTGCCGGCTTGCATCAGTAGTGAGATAAAGAACTTCCTTTTTTTTCAAACTCATATATTGTAATGGGCTTGCTACATATTTGACAAAAACACTTTTTAATTCTATATGCTTAATACAATAATTTTAAGTACCTTATATAATTTTCACTTATAAATGTGCTAAAAACAGCCTATTTGCAATAAAATCTTTTGTCTTTGACTTTGACTTTGGGTGCTGTAAGATTCGCTACGAGAATGGTGTCGATTTTGTGTCGTATTCTCTAAAACTAAACTTAAAGTATGGCGGTACTCTTCTGATAAAGGGTAAATGAAAAAGACGGAAATATGTTAATTTCGTTTGGCTTTAGAGTATGCGACACAGAATCGACACCAATATCCAGGGAACGGAATGCAGTTAATTTATGTTAAGGAATGACGTGACGAGCTAGCCGTTTGGCTGATGTTAAGCGATATGGCTGCCAATATCAGTTGCAGTGTCACTCGGAAAGTGTAAATAGTATCGAGTGACATGTTAAAAAAGCCGATATCTCATAGCTCAGTTAGTAGCCCTCCAAACTGTAGGCTGTGGATTCGATTCCCATCCAAACATTTGTGTGAAACAGATGTTTGTTATGTGTCTGGGTGTTATATTGTATTCTATGTACATTACAAACAAAAAGTACGGTCATTAAATTATGAAAACTTGTTTTTCTCGAACGTGACGTCATAAAGTCTTGCATGTGGTGTATAAAAATAATATTTACGCCTACATCACCTACCTTAGTAGAGAAGAGGCCGCAAATTTATTTCTTGCTAATAAAATCTAATTTCAAAAATAGTTCTGAACGTATGTTTACTTTAAATTCGTAAAACACGAGTGTACTTCAGACCACACGACTGAAGTAAAACTTATTTAGTGTAGCTCCATCTATCGGCCGGTATAACTTTGTTTAATGTTAATGTCACCATCTTGACAATTGTAAATTGTCATTTTACCGGACATACCAACATAATAATACAAATTTTAACTTCGTTGGAACGAAGTTCCTTATCGCGCGTTGCGAAAGGGGGCTAGATGGAAAAAAATAAGACCAAAAGTTGTAACGACACTTTTTGAAGCCGTGCGGCGTGCGCGTTTGTCTCTGTCTGTCTCTCTCTCTCTCTCTCTCTCTCTCTCTCATAGAAAGCAAGCCAGTTATTTTCATTTCGTCTTTCTATTTCGCATTCATATTATATTAATATTCTTTCTATTTACATTATATACGTTAATAATAAAAATACAATTTTATTACAACTCCTTCACTAATTAATCGAAAGAAACTTCGTTCTATCCGGGTGTCCCTTGACACCTCTCAAGTTTTTTTATGTTGACAATAATAATATTATAATAATATGTGAGGACATCTCACACAGCTTGCACTATGGGAACCGGATAACTGATACAATACTTAGATACTTTTTGTTTGTAAATACATACATAGAATACAATATCACACCCAGACACAGAACAAACACCTATGTTCATCACACAAATGTTTGTCCTGAGTGGGAATCGAACCCACAACCTATAGGTCAGAAGGCAGGTTTGCTACCAACTGAGCTATCGGGCCAGTCATGGAGATCTACGTGAACCAACTCAACAACTTACAATTTCCATTCGCCTCGTTACGCATTCACCAGCTCACTCCCCAAATCAAGCGTGCGTAAAGAAGTTTTACTTCAAAATTATTCCCGCGTCGGGTGAAAACAAATGGCCATTTGACTTTGAACTCACGCGCAGCGATGCACTTAAAGAATCAATATTAAATTATTTAAATCATAGACACCATACTGTCTAGACTTTTATTTCCTGTGTAAGACCTACCTCAAGATATTAATGTCATATTTTTTTATGTATTTGCTGCGTTTTGGTAATGGCAAGTATTTGATAATATCTCAAGTTGAGTTTTGACGGAAAACGAAACAGATCGTGTCTCCGCATTGTATTATTTTACAAAACTTGTGTTATTTCCAGTGTTAATGTATAAAATTGGTGGCATTTTATTCGTGAAGTGCTAGATTACAAGCATGAGTGTGGGAAAGTGGTATAATTATGGTGAAACGCTTCTTTTCGTGTTGTTTCCAAAACTCCATAGAAGCTTCTGGTAAAGTTGCCACCACTTTACTAGGAGTATGACTTGACTAGACTAGACTATGACTTGACTTGGTGACTTGGACTGTGACTTAACTTGACACATACAACATACATACCTATGTATAAAATAAATTAACTTGAAAAATTAATTACTTGACACTGGCTAAATACACAAAAATGTGGAGCCAAAACCAAAACAAAAAAAATTCTCAAGTTAACGATATTTCACTCGGATGTGTGTCAAGTCACAGTCCAAGTCATCAAGTCTAGTCGTACTCCTTGTAAAGTGGTGGCAACTTTACTAGAAGCTTCTATGGCGTTTATGAAACAACACGAAAATTAATGTTTCACCATCATTATACCACTTTCCCACACTCATGCCTGTAATCCAGCATTTAACGAATAAAATGCCACCAAGTTTATGCACAAACACTGAACACAAGTTTTGGAAAATAATACAATGCGGAGACACGATCTGTTTCGTTTTCCGTCATAACTCCTATCTAAGTATTGTATCAGTTATCCGGTTCCCATAGTACAAGCTTTACTTAGTTTGGGGCTAGATGGCGCTGTGTGAAATGTCCACTACTAGTGGATAGTGGATGCTAGATAGTGGTGGTAGTACACACTATTTAGTGGACGTAATAAATAATAAATATGTGTGGACATTTCACACAGCGCCATCTAGCCCCAAACTAAGCAAAGCTTGTACTATGGGAACCAGATAACTGATACAATACTTATATAATTTTTGTTTGTAAACACATACATAGAATACAATATAACACCCAGACACAGAACAAACATAGATGGTGATCACACAAATGTTTGTCCTGGGTGGGAATCGAACCCACAACCTGCAGTTCAGAAGGCAGGGATACTACCAACTGAGCTGTCGGGCCAGTCCAATCCAGGCTGTCAATCTAAGAATTTATTTCTTATTTGTTATGTTAATGAATGTCGTGGCGAGCTAGTCACTCACCTGATGTTAAGCGACACGGCTGCCCATAACAGAACAGTGTCACTCGTAACTTTAAAATATAAAGTTTCGCATGACACTGCACTGTGTCATCCATTAATAATAATAACGGCCAAAGATCACATACATAGATCCTGGTCCCTAGGATTCCCTGTGTCTAGGCACCAAGAAACTACGAGGACCATGGTCCCACAACACCCAGACTCAGAACAAGTATTTGCCTTTTTTCCCGTGCACAAATACTTGTCTTGCCAATCGAATCCGCCGCATCCGGGTTATGAGCCGACCTGCTCAACCACACCACAGAGGCTGTCGAGCAATAAACGGTTTAGTTTCCTTGAATTAATACTGAGAAATAATATCTCTAAACTTTTTCTGTTATTTTGATAACACCCAATAACTGATCCTATTTTAATGAAAGTGTGAAGTGTGAAGAGCACGTATTCAGGCGGTCGACGATCATGTTTATGTCATTTCCAATTAATTTAGAAAGTCTTTCTCCATTCACAATGCTTTCAATATTCCCCATCCATTAATGTATTCCCCTAACAGCCTTTATAGACGACTAGCTTCTGCCCGCGGCTGCACACGTGGAAACGAAGAAGAAAATTTTTCATAGATATTTCAACCACCCATTTCACGCTGTTAGGGATGGAATTTCGAAAAACCCTTTCTTAGTGGATACTTACACTTTACAAAGAACACACCCTCCAAATTTCAAGTCTCTAGGACCAGCGGCTTAGGCTGTACGTTGATATATAAGTCAGTCAGGACTTTGAATTTTATATTTATAGATGTTAATAGGTCATGACGTCATAGTTCGAAGGCTTGCCAAGAGGGTGTGGAAAATCAATATTCGTGAGTTCGCTGGGAACAATGAAAACACAATATAAGTAGTTGATAACTTACTGGCTCGTTCTCAGTATCCTTGCCTTAAAAAAATACATCAGTGTAAAGTTTCTTGTAGCTTCTTCTTTACAGTTGTAATCGAAGCTTCGGATCGGAGTTTTCTGTTTTGCATTGTGCTGGATTGCTTGCACCAGTAGTGGGGAAGAGAACTGCTTTTTTTTCAAACTCATATATTGTAATGGGCTTGCTATATATTAATTGACAATAAGCACTTTGTAATTTTATATGCTTAGTGAAATAACTTGATTTTAAGTACCTAATATGATTTCGACTTGTAAAAGTGCTAAAATTAGCCTGTTTGCAATAATTCTTTTGACTTTGACTTTAACTTTGTCTTTAACTCTGCCTTCTCAACTGCAGGTTGTGGGTTCGATTCCCACCCAGGACATTTGTGTGAAGAATATCGATGTTTGTTCTGTGTCCGGGTGTTATATTGTATTCTATGTATGTATTTACAAACAAAAAGTATCTAAGTATTGTATCAGTTATCCGGTTCCTATAGTACAAGCTTTGCTTAGTTTGGGGCTAGATGGCACTGTGTTAAGTTTCCACACATATTTATTTATTACAAAAAACATGGACAACATATTTTAACACTGCGCCCCGCAGTTTCCCCCGCGGATAAAAAGTATTCTAATTATTTGCTTATCCCATGGGAACGTTTAACTTTTCCGGGATAAAATGTAGCCTATATGTTAATTCAGTGTATAAGCTATCTCGGTACCGAATTTCATCCAAATCCATTCAGCCGTTTGAGCTTGAAGGAGTAACAAACATACACACATACACTCATACAAACTTTCGCCTTTATAATATTAGTGTGATTTAACGAGCTTCTGCCCGCAGCTTCGCCCGCGGCGTGACCTATGAGAAAATAATTCAACCACCCATTTCACCCTCTTTAGGGTGGAATTTCGAGAAATCCTTTCTTACCGGATGCCTTCGTCATAACATCTACCTGCATGCCAAATTTCAGCCCGATCCATCCAGTGGTTTGGGTTGTGTGTTGATAGATCACTATGTCAGTTACTCAGTCACCTTTGAGTTATATATATTTAGATGGTTGTCGAATACCCTCGACGACGACGATTGTGAATTACAGCAGATCACCGCTATCGCTTACCGCTTTGGCAGTTATTCTGCAGCCAAGCTCTACTGTGTTCCGGTTTGAAGGCACTGTAGCTAGTGAAATTACTGGGCAAATAAGACTTTATGACCTAATCTCAGTTTAATAATCTCACTACTAGACTGTGTTGATGTTTCAGGATGACGTCCGCATCGCAGTGTTACGCGAAACTATATTTTAGAGTTCCGAGTGACACTGCAACTGATGTGGGAGGATGTGTCAACACATTTACGAAAATTTGATGCACACTCGCAAAAACAGTAGCTCTTTTCCCAGATATTGCGACATTCATAACTTTAATACTAGGAACAAAAATAAATTGAAAGTTCCAAGATTCAGACTGCAGAAAGTTAATGGTTCATCGGTATACGATTTTATAACAAGTTGCCTGACGGTATCGAACAATTGTCAATGCGTAAATTTAAATTATTCATAAAGTCAAACTTAATGAATAACGCCTATTACACAATAAATGATTATGTGTCGGACAAAAAAGCTTGGCCTGAATATCCCAAGCTTAACGGTATGAAATCTTAGGTACCTTGCCTATTGCCTGTTCCTATATCTATAAATTCAGTTTCTATTTGTGATGTTTATTAAGATCATCTTAATATTTTTCTTGCACCGGTGTGTAGTGTGGGTGGTTACGTTTGTAATATATTCATTACATACTCAACTGTAATAAATTACAAATATTGTAAAACACAGTAGAAATAAAATTCATCACTGTAAAGTTTCTTGTAGCTTCTTCTTTACAGTTGTAATCGAAGCTTCGGATCTGAGTTTTCTATTCTGCATTGTGCCGGGTTGCTTGCACCAGTAGTGAGAACGAGAACTTCTTTTTTTTTTAACTCATATATTGCAATGGGCTTGATATGTAATATTTGACAATAAGCACTTCGTAATTTTTTATGCTTAGTACAATAACTTAATTTTAAGTACATAATATAATTGAAGGGTTGAGAATAAAAAGGATTTAACTGTCAAATTGACAGTTTCGAGAAAATTGACTTTTAACGTCAACGGCGTCATTTTAATGTAGAGTGCTTATAAGGTAATAGAAAAGGTTTATGTAAGTTTCAGTTGCTTGAAAATGTTTTAATTCTATTTAAAATGACTAAATATAGTACTAATTCATACAATTACTGTAAAAATATAATGTAATATAATAAATATAGTAATGTTTTTATGCTAAGCAAACTGTACCTATTCCTGTGACAGATAAACCATTTTTAGACTCAAAATTTCGAGATTTATACCTCATTTCGGTATTTTGAGAATGTATTATTGAAGATAATTTCACGCTGAATCCAACGATACCCATAAGTCATTTTGTCAAAAAAATCAGTTAAATCCTTTTTATTCTCACCCCTTCAATTTTGACTTGTAAAAGTGCTAAAATTAGCCTATTTGCAATAAATCTTTTGACTTTGACTTTGTCGCTTAACATCAGGCGAACGCCTTGCTCGTCACGTCATTTCTTAACATAAAATAAATTTAATAAATATAATAATAATAAACAAGTTATTAGCAGCCTTTTCATGGATTATATTAGAAGGTGTACAATGTGAACACATTTAATTATTATATTTTATTGAATTAAAAAAAAATAATAATAAATGAATTGTGCAGCAAATCAAGTGCTATTAATAGCATATGTATAATGCATTTTACTCTACAATGGCTATTGTACCCATTCTTTCATAGATTCTCTATAGTTATTATTTTTCTAAGTATGATTATTTGATTCACGACTCAAGCCTTGAACGTTAATGACAAATAGTTAAAATTAAAACCAGTTGTTTAAATATAATCAGTATTAAAAGTATTGTTTTAAAATAATTTTACAACTTTAATATTTGCTGAAACACATATTTGCAACTGAAAGGTGGTCTTTTGTATTAAGTGTTATTGATTTTTTTCATATATATACTACAATGAATTGTTTGTAAGTATGAATGTATTATTTTATTTACAACTAAAAATAAAAAAAGTTGCATCTAAAAAACATTATTTACAATATAATGTATAATAAAAACTTCCAATTGGGTGGGGGCATAATCCGCATGCCCTTACAAGGTGAAAGAAATCCTCACTCATTAAATAAATAAGTAAATATTGCTGAACATTTCACACAGCGCCATCTAGTCCCAAACTTAGCAAAGCTTGTACTATGGGAACCAGATAACTGATACAATACTTAGATACTTTTTGTTTGTAAATACATACATAGAATACAATATAACACCCAGCCACAGAACAAACATCGATGTTCATCACACAAATGTTTGTCCTGGGTGGGAATCGAAACCACAACCTGCAGTTCAGAAGGCAGGGTCACTACCAACTGAGCTAACGGGCCAGTCGAACACAAAGTGCACCGAGTTATACCACTTATTAACCAGACTAGGCGATGTCACAAAATGGCAATTCCTTCATACTTAGACTTTGCGGCCGGATTTTTCAATTGATCATAGTCAAAGTATTTGACAGCCTCTGTGGTGTGGTGGTTGTGCAAGTCTGCTCATAACCTGGAGGCAGCGGGTTCGATTCCGAAGTATTTGTGCACAGAATAAAGCGCAGCTTGTTCTGTGTCTGGGTGTTGTGGGAACATGGTCTTTGTAGTTCCTAGGTCCCATAGGGAATCCTAGTTAGGGTCCAGGATCTATGTATGTGATCGTTGGGCGTTATTATTATTGTTTGACTACCATATTATACAGTCCTAATGCTCAAGTCCAGTAGTAAAAAATATCTGTACATAATCTGGACCAAGCCGAACGCGAAGGCGTGTTTTATGAAATCATCTGTTCCATTATATTTAGTTCAAATAAAATTGTATTAAATTATGTATTGTGCGAGTTGTTACGCAGGTTCTTATGTATATATAACAGCTAGCAGAATGTATATAAAGCGAGGCGGTTATCGCATTTAGACATTGTTTTTCGGACCCCGCAAGAAATATATTTTTTCTTGACAAAAAATATATTCTTGAAAATGGGAAAGACAATTCAATTAGTGGGCGTCTTGGGTAAGAATCCTTATTTTATTAAATTATTATCTGCACCCTGTGGACAAAAAGTATTTCAATTATTTGTTCATCCCACGGGAACATTTCATTTTTTAAGGATAAAATTTAGCTTATGTGCTAATCCAATGTATAAGCTATCTTGGTACCGAATTTCATCCAAAATCCAAATTCATTCAGCCGCTTGAACGTGAAAGAGTAACAAACACACACACACAAACAAATTTTCGCCTCTATAATATTGGTGTGATCATTAAATAAAAGTTACGAATAAACAAAATTAACACTAAATTAAGTTGAAACTAAAATAAAATTAAGTATCTAAATCTAAAATTACCAATTGAACGCCCAAAAAATATTATTTTGAAAATTATCCCATTATTTTTTGTAATTGATAGTATCTGTGGTGTGGCGGCTGAGTAGGTCGGCATACCCCGGAGGTGTGCGGATTCAATTCCCGCGGCAGGAAAACATATCCTTTAAACTGTATTTTTTAAATAAATATGTGTCGACATTTCACACAGCGCCATCTAGCCCCAAACTAAGCAAAGCTTAAATGTAAATAAACTCGGTTAAAAAAATCCAGTGTATTTTTGGAATGATAAACTATTATAACACGCCATAAAAAATACAAATTGATTATATAGAAAACAAATCTATAAAAAAGTATTTTTCTAAAATAATTGTTACATCATTAAAATTAATAATATAATGAAATTAAATTTCTGATTTGTAATTTATTAAATAAAATATAATGACTAAAACTAAATTAAATCTAATTAATTATTGACAATTATTAATTGTTGACACTATGGCTCTGTCCCATCTTCCTTTAACTATAGTTCAAGCCGGCGCGGCCGCCGTCAGGGCCGAAAACCTAATACGACACAAATATGCACTCCTTGACAGGGCCTACATGTTTGTGCCGTTTGGGGCGGAGACAATGGGTCCGTGGGGGCCGGCTGCCATGGAAACATATAGGGACTTGGAACTTGGACGTGGAAGCATCAGGTGACCAGAATGCTGGCTTTTATTTTGCACAAAAAATAAGCATTGCCATTCAACGTGGTAATGCTGCCAGCATTCTGGCCACAATCCCTTCCACCAACGCGCTATTTTAAATTTTTAGTTTTATTTTTTTATATTTTAAGGTATAATTAAGTTTTTAGATATAGTTTAGTTTTGTATTATTGATTATAAAATTAATAAATTCTTGTAATTGTACCTAAAACTAATTACTATATATATGAACTATATCTAAACCTATAAACTAAAAAATATATAAAATATATTCAAGTTTTTTTACATTTCTATACACATAATTAAAACTCTTTGATCTGAATATTTCAACTCCTTTTTCTTCTTCTTTTTACTTTTTTTACTATTACTTCTTTATCCCTCTAAAGTTTTTTAGGGTTGCTTTGCTTCTTTAGGGGTTTACGGGTATGGATAAAAAAGCTCCTGATTGGATTTTGAAAACTTCTTTAGGCGCGTTTAGCACTTTTTGGGTGAACAAAAAGCGTGAAACTTTAGTTTTCACTTCTATCAGCTATCCCCAAAGACTACACCGCATATTATTTTACTGTTTAGTGTCTAATAATAAGAGAAAAAAAAACTCTGTATATTACTCATTTCAAAAAGGAGGAGATTTTTATTTCGATTAGATTTTTTATTATTTATTATCTCATATCTCCGTCATTTATAAACCTACTAGTTGCGTCCCGCGGATAAAAAGTATTTTGATTGTTTGCTCATCCCACGGGAGCATTTCACTTTTCCGAGATAAAATGAAGCGTATATGTTAATCCAGTGTATAAGCTATCTTGTTAAGAATTTCATCCAAATCCATTCAGCCGTTAGAGCGTGAAGGAGTAACAAACATACACACATACACACAAACAAACCCTATAATATTAATGTGCCTTACTCAGCCTTTATAATATTAGTGTGATTTGAAAAATACTTTTTTTTAATTTTTTTAATTTCAAGTGCCAAATACAGCCTATTTTTGCATTAATATGACTATGGGCTATTTAGGATTTTTATTTTTAAACGATTTTCACTTTATACAAACCCCAATATTGATAATAATCAAAGTCAAAAGATTTAATGCAAATAAACTATTTTTAGCATTTTTGCAAGTCAAAATTATATTAGGTATTTAAAATTAAGTTATTTCACTAAGCATATAAAATTACAAAGTGCTTATTAAAGTCAAAGTCAAAGTCAAAAGATTTATTGCAAATAGGCTAATTTTAGCACTTTTACAAGTCAAAATTATATAAGGTACTTAAAATTAAGTTATTTCACTAAGCATATAAAATTACATTGTCAATTATTATTGTCAAATAATATATAGCAAGCCCATTACAATATATGAGTTTGAAAAAAAAAATCATTTATCTTTCCCACTACTGGTGCAAGCAATCCGGCACAATACAGAACAGAAAACTCCGATCCATAGCTTCGATAACATCTGATGTTACTTTAATAATCAAAAATTTAAAAGGAAGATAGCAGTTAAAATGAATATAGTAAACTCGGTAGCGGTTACATATTTGAGCCGTTTGGTGTTGAGACCCTGGGCCCGTGGGGGCCGGGAGCTCATCGCGTTTTCAAAAGTTTATCAGAGTGCCTGGTCGTGATCAAAATGCTGGCACTTATTTGGCACAACGAAATAGCATTGCAATTCAACGGGGCAATGCTGCCTACTGCTAGTCGGCTGGAGCATTTGTACTGTCTATAGGTCATTGCGGCTAGTATATTGTCAAAATGTTTTTTTTTTTTGTAGTACATTGTGTTTTTTAGTATTAGATATTATATTGTTGTAGTATTAAGTTAAAATAATAATGCATATAATAAAAAATTGCAATATTTAACAATACAACACGGTGTCAAATAGTTTGCTACAAGAAACGTTTCTTGCAGTGTAGTAATTGACTAAGCACTCTTCAAGCATACCGCCTGAATATGATTCCCTGTGGCCATAATGTCATCTAAATATAAAAACCTACGACTCCAGCACTAAGAATTTATAGGGTTTTTGGTTTATGGCTGTCTTGTCGTTATTTTCCAATATCACTCTTCAATCTTATTTAATCGAGGATGTCAGATTCTGCACTGTCAAGTTTCACATTTGTTATGAATACATAGATCATGACATCGATTTTACAGCTCTAGCTGCCATTATTCATACGCAACCCCTTCTGTAGCATCGCATTATCATCGCATCGCATTTGCATCATTATCGCATAGCATTGTAATAAATATTATAGTAAGCTATATACATTTGATCAGCTGTCGCTACATAATGACATAATGACAGCTAGAGCTGTTAAAATCGATGTCATGATCTATGTAATCATAACAAATGTGAAACTTGACACTGAAGAATATGAAATCCGTACCTAATATAATTTTAACTTGTAAAAGTGCTAAAAATCATCTGCATCTGTAATGAAAAATGTAATCACACTAAATATTCTTATTTCATTTTGTATTAAAGATGAACTTTCGCGAAGTCATGCCTGATTCTATCAATTGTCTTAATGCATTTCAAAGTTCTTTGTGACACTGGTATTTTACATATTTTATTTTGTTACAGTGCTAGCACTAGCAGTGCTGTCGCCTATTTGCTCGGAGCCGGTACCAGCACCGGAACCCGCACCTGAACCTGCACCGGAACCCGCACCTGAACCTGCACCGGAACCTGCAGCGGAACCCGCACCGGAACCCGAACCCGCTGTAATATTCCAAACTGGACGTCAAGCTGGAGGCTATGTGCAACAGATTGGAAATGGAATTAACATTCAACAATTGCGCAGACCTGGATTCAACGTAGAAGAAGTTAGTATTTCTCGGCCAGGATTTTCTGCCCAGTCAGTGAGTGCACAATCGTCATCAGGCGCGCAGTCTGGAGGAAGTGTGCAACAGTTTAGCGTTGGAGGATTCCAGCAATACGGCGGTGGGCGAACTGGAGTTAGTGTACAGCAGGTAGCTTCAAGACAGTATAGACCAAGTGTACAGCAATTCAGCGTTGGACAGTCGGCTGCTGCAGTTAGTGCTCAAAACGCCGCAAACGCACAAGCTGTAGCCGCAGCCAGAGCACAAAGTGCAGCCAGCGCACAAGCTGTAGCCAGGGCTGAAGCCGCAGCCAGAGCACAAACTGCAGCCAGCGCTCGAGCCGCAGCCAACGCTGAAGCCGCAGCCAGAGCACAAACTGCAGCCAGCGCTCGAGCTGCAGCCAGCGCTGAAGCCGCAGCCAGACAACAGATCGCAGCAAGTTCACAAGCAGCCGCCAGAGCAGAGGCCGCTGCAAACGCAAGGGTCGCAGCAAGTTCACAAGCAGCAGCCCGAGCAGAGGCCGCTGCAAGCGCACAGGTCGCAGCAAGTTCACAAGCAGCAGCAAGTGCCAAGGCCGCAGCATCCCAGTACGCAAGTAACGCTGCTCAAGCTCAATCTCAACTCAGACAAGAGCAAGTAGTAGCAGCAAACCTGCAACAAACCTTACAGCGAACTCAATTCGAAGAAAGGGCAACTCAGGCTCAAGCTCGAGCTTTAGCACAGAGTGCTGCTGAAGCTAAATCTGAACTCAGGCAAGAGCAAGGGGTAGCTTCACGGCTGCAAAGTAACTTACAACAGGCGCAAGCTGGACAAAGGGCAACACAGGCTCAAGCTCAACAGTTCGCACTAAAGGCCGCTCAAACCAGCGCTCAACTGCAACAAGAGCAAGTGATGGTGTCCCGATTAGAACAGAGCCTGCAGCAAACACAAGAGGAAGAGAGGGCACAGCAAGCCCAGGCTCAAAGGAATGCACAGCTGGCTGCTAGTGCCAATGCTCAATTGCAACAACAACAGGTTGCAACATCACAATTACAAAAGAGCCTGCAGCAAACACAAGAGGAAGAGAGGGCACAACAAGCCCAGGCTCAAAGGAATGCACAGCTGGCTGCTAGTGCCAATGCTCAATTGCAACAAGAGCAGGCGACGGTATCACAGTTAGAACAGAACCTGCAGCGAACACAAGCCGAAGTGAGAACTCAACAAAGCCAAGCTGCAGCGAATGCAAATAGGGCTGCACAAGCTTCCGCTCAACTACAACAAGAGCAGGCGGCGGCATCACAATTAGCACAACAGTTACGGCAAACTCAATCCGACGAGCTGGCACAAAAAGCTCAGGCTGAACAATACGCAAGACAAGCTCAACAGGCCGCCAGTGAACTGAAACAAGAAGAGGTACTTAACTCACAGCTGCAACAGAGATTGCAACAGTCTGAATCTCAAACGAGAGCGCAGCAACTGCAAGCCAACCAATTCGCACAAAAGGCTCAACAGGTTAGCAACGAACTGAAAAATGAGGAGGTGTTAGTGTCACAGTTGGAACAGAGATTGCAACAGGCAGAAGCTAGGCTGCAGCAAAAAGATATTCAATTCAACCAATATGAGCAGCAAGCACAGCAAACGATTGCTAGACAGCGCGCCCTCGCAGCACAAGCTGCAGCTAGCGCTGCTTCATCGTCTTCATCTTCTACCTTGACACAAACAGTCACGTCACGTCAGGCAGCACCCAGCGTGCAGTACATTGCACCAACCCAAGGATCTGGAGCTAGCTCTAGCTCTTCTGCATCAACCTCGTCAACTGTCCAGACTGCTGGGCCAAGATACGGAGCTAGACCTACATTTGGAGGATTTGCTCCCAGATACGTGTCACCGTCTGTAAACAACGCAGCATCAAGCGCAAGCGCATCGTCATCATCTGCTGCAACCAGGCAGGTCGCACCCAGACAAGAGATTTTCGTGACAGGGCAACGTGGATCTGGATCTAGCTCATCTGCTGTGGCTTCTTCATCAGCACAGCAATCTGGCTCGACACAGTTCGCACCAAGAATTGGAGCTGTCGGATATGGTGCACCATCTGTAAACAGGGGTGGATCAACCAATGTCCTATCGAGTCAATCTGCCAGGACTGCAGGTGGACAGGTGCTGGAGATAATTTTGCCACCACGAGGACAAGGAGAAGTGATCTATGAGCAAAACGGAAGCAGGCTGTTCTAAATAAACAATAGCCATGGAATACAACTTGTTTTTTAGCAGCGTATATATTCATTAATAAATTTATAGTATATTCTATAACAAATTTTTAATTATTGTGCATATTTGATCCATGAATAAATGAATTTGAATTTGAATGTTTGTGTGAATTTTAAATATAAAATATAATATAAGTATAAATATGTGTGGACATTTCACACAGCGTCATCTAGCCCCAAACTAAGCAAAGCTTGTACTATGGGAACCAGATAACGGACGGGGCCTGCTCTGTCCGATGCCCAGTACGGGTTCAGGGAAGGGCGGTCTACGATAGACGCCCTTCTCTGGCTCAAAGGGTGGACACAGCAGGCGGTCCACGAGAGGGAAAAGGCATTGGCTGTATCGCTCGATATAGCCAATGCCTTCAACAGCCTCCCGCATGGAACAATACAGGAGGCTCTCCGTTACCACGGAGTGCCCCTGTATTTGCGGAGGCTGTTGGCCGACTACCTCCAGGACCGCGAGGTCCTGGTGGTAGGACGCGACGGCCTTAGGCACCGTCGCGTCTCTTGCGGGGTTCCACAGGGGTCGGTGCTGGGACCGCTCCTGTGGAACATAGGCTACGACTGGGTGCTGCGTGGCACGTTTCCCGCCAATATGCGGGTAGCGTGCTACGCAGATGACACCCTGGTCGTAGTGAGAGGGAGGGACCTCGGGGAGGCGGTGCGGTTGGCCACGGTAGGCACTAGCCTCGTGGTCGACCGCATACGCGCCCTGGGTTTGGAGGTCGCTCTCTCCAAAACCGAGGCCCTATTGTTCCATGGGCCTCGGGGGGGACCCCCTCCAGGTACGCGGGTGGTACTGGATGGGGTGCCCGTCCCGGTTAAGGCCCAGATGAAATATCTGGGCCTTACCCTGGACGGGAGATGGGCTTTTGGGGCCCACTTTGCCCAGTTGGCCCCAAAAGTGGTGGGAGCTGCGGCCGCCTTGGGGAGGCTGCTGCCCAATGTGGGTGGCCCGAGCGCCGTATGTCGCCGTCTATACTCCGGAGTAATCCGGAGTATGGCGCTGTACGGGGCACCGGTCTGGGTGGACGCCCTCGGTCGCAGTAACAAAACCCTGCTGCGACGTCCGCAGCGGGTTATTGCGACGAGGGCGATACGCGGGTACAGAACGGTGTCCTGGACAGCGGCATGCGTTCTAGCCGGTGGCCCACCCTGGGAGCTTCAAGCCGTGATCCTCGCTGAAGTTTACCACTTCGTGGCGGCGAGGAGATCTCGGGGAGAGCCCCCAGGGTGGGACGAGGTTAGGCGCATGCGGCAGCAGGCGCGGGCCACCCTATTGAGGCGGTGGGTGGAGGACCTGGCTCCACCGGTCCCAGGGCAAAGGACGGTGGAGGCCATCCGTCCGGTCCTCCAGAGGTGGGTGAGGCGGCCCCACGGGTCGCTGACCTTCCGGTTGGTGCAGGTGCTTTCCGGGCACGGATGCTTTGGAAAGTACCTGCACCAAATCGCGAGGCGGGAAGCGACCCCTGCCTGCCATGAGTGTGGGGCGCTGGAGGATACAGCACCCCATACACTGGAAGTATGTGCCGCTTGGGACCCGCAGCGGCACACACTTTCCTTGGCAGTAGGCCACGATCTCTCGCTGCCAAGCGTGGTGAGAGCCATGCTTGACAGCGAGAGATCGTGGCAGGCGGTGGTCTCCTTCTGCGAGTACGTGATGGCGCAGAAGGAGATCGCGGAGCGGGTCAGAGAGGAGGCCGCTGGAGCTGACCCGCTCCGGCGCAGACGAGTGGGAGGGAGGAGGAGGCGTTACGCGCACCTCCTCCCTCCCCCGTAGTGGGGCCACTGGTGGAGAGTCGGGGGACTCTCCGCCGGCTTGCACGGCCCCACACGTCTGGTGGGTGACCTTGGTGAGCAAGGTTACCCATCCTTTGGCGCGGAAAGGCCCGAAAGGGCCTGCCGCCGGGGGCGAGCTGGCTGCACTGCAGTCGCGACCCCTTCTCGCCCCGGTACGGCGGACGAGGGCTCACGGGGGGGTTTTAGTGGGTTCGAGTCCCACATACCCCCTGCCACCACCCCCGTGGTGGCAGGGAAGTGCGAGGGCATTTCCCCCCATCAAAAAAAAAAAAAAAAAAAAAATGGGAACCAGATAACTGATACAATACTTAGATACTTTTTTTTTGTTTTTAAATACATACATAGAATACAATATAAACACCCAGACACAGAACAAACATCGATGTTCATCACACAAATGTTTATCCTGGGTGGGAATCGAACCCACGACCTGCAGTTCAGAAGGCAGGGGTACTACCAACTGAGCTATCAGGCCAGCCGCAATATAACATTTACATTTACATTAACAGCTGCTAGACGTTTGCTGCTGAATTCAGACCTCGTAATAAATAAAAAAATATAAATCTATACATATAAGACAAGTCTATACATATAAAATTCAAAGTCCTGACTGACTGACTTATACATCAACGCACAGCCTAAACCACGGGTCCTAGACACTTGAAATTTAGAGGGTGTGTTCTTTGTAAAGTGTAGGTATCCACTAAGAAAGGGTTTGTCGAAATTTCATCCCTAAGAGGGTGGAATGGGTGGTTGAATTATCTACGAAAAATTTTCTTCTTCGTTTTCTATAGGCTACGCGGGCGAAGCCGCGAGCAGAAACTAATAACATATAAATGTAATAATAATAAATATGACGTCCAGTTATAAACTCAGTCCGCAGCGGGCAGTACCGTAAACCCTGTGGTAGCATTTAAATTTATTACAGTGGCAACACCGGCAACTGTCATCGCTCCCCCACCCATCTGGCTATATAAAGGGTGCGCTCGTTGTACCACGATCATTCTTGCTCCGGACACGGCCCGGTGCGCATGCTGAAGGCCTATATATAGGTTGCAACCTACGCATAACCCTCAGCCTATAAATATATAAATACCGCCACTTTGGATGTTTATCATAAAATATAGTAGAATTGGCCACGATCATGACGCTTGGCAGCGGCTTGATATGCCCAAAAAAATGTACTGAGGAGAATTCTTCTAGCCATTCCCTAGATATCCCTAAAAAGTTCCCAAAATATGACCATCATCGATCTGCAATCTCATAGTTAAAGCTTTTAATAAGATGGAAAAGTACTTCCAGGCAACGGCCCAAGCCGAGGCTCGCCCTTGAGCTAGTTGCCTCCCACTTGACGGCTGGGTGCCTTAAGCGCCTGCCCTCCCGCCCGGTGACGCTGAAAAGGTCGGTTAAGATCAACAGCATTAGCCCGTTCAAAAAAAAAAGGAAAAGTGACAAGTAACAAACCCAAAGCGTAAAAAACCGACTATTACAAAAATGAGAACATCATCAAATTCAAAAACTACCCATCAGGTCTTGATCAAACTAAAATGGGACCACACGGGAAGCACCAGTTTTCAAACAAAAAAGAATCATTAAAATCAGTTCAACCAGTTGAAGGTTCTGAGGTAACACGCGCTAGTATAGCCTTATTATTACTTACTAGTTGCGCCCCGAGGTTTCACCCGCGGTTAAAAAGTATTTTAATTATTTGCTCCTCCCACGGGAACATTTCACTTTTCCGAGATTAAATGTAGCCTATATGTTAATCCAGTGTATAAGCTATTTTGGTACCGCATTTCATCCAAATCCATTCAGCCGTTTGAGCGTGAAGGAGTAACAAACATACACACATACAAACTTTCGCCTTTATAATATTAGTGTGATATTATACCATTGTAGTATTTAGTTGAAAGAATAACTATTTGTCAGTTAAAAAAAAAAATTGGTTGTGACGTCGAAAAAAATTTCAATAATAATAAATAAATAACGCCCAACGATCATGTACATAGATCTTGGACCCTAACTAGGATTCCCTGTGTCTAGGGACCCAGGAACTACGAGGACCATGGTCCCACAACACCCAGACTCAGAACGAATATTTGCGTATTTTTTCTGTGCACAAATACTTGTCCTGCCGCGGGAATCGAATCCGCCGCCTCCGGGTTATGAGCCGACCTGCTCAACCACCACACCACAGAGGCTGTCAAGTAATGATCACCATATTTAAAAAAAATATTTAAACCAAATTAGAGACGCACTCTTTCAACACTCTTTCTATCTTTCTTTCAACTCTTTCAGTAGTCGTGTCATATAGTAAAAAAGCCATCTTTCAAAAACACTTTATAAAGAAAAACAATAAAATAAAAATTCAAAGTCAAAGTCAAAAGATTTATTGCAAATAGGCTATTTTTAGCACTTTTACTAGTCACAATTATATTAGGAACTTAAAACTAAGTTATCTTACTAAGCACATAAAATTGCAAAGTGCTTATTGTCAAATAATAATAGGTCTTTACCTATGAAATTGCCGTATTGCAGTACAGACTTTTTCAAACAAAAAAAAGTTTTGATTGGCTATGAATTCTAAATTCAAATTAATTTTGTTTTAAAAATATGACATTCTATTTACAATATAAGTCTTTTGTTTATTGATTAGCGTTGTATTTTCATTACATTTCAACATTTTTCCTCATAATGGATACTTTGAAATTTCGTGTAATTATGCAATATGAGTTCCGTCGTGGCACCATCGCGGCACAAACGACACGTAACATCAACGACGTTTACGGAGAGAACTGTACAAACGAACGTACAACCCGTTATTGGTTTCCTCGGTTCCGTTCTGGGAATTTTGACTTGAAAAATGAACCTCGTGGTCGTCCGGAAACTTTGGTCAACAATGATGAATTAAAGGCGATTGTGGAAGCTGATGAATCTCAATCTACAGCTGAGCTGGCAGCAGCTTTTGATGTTAGCATCAAAACAATATTGGTCCATTTGCGACAGATTGGCAAGATAAAAAAGCTTGATAGATGGGTGCCCCACGAACTTAACGATCGCCAGCGCAACGTACGCGTCGAGACTTGCCTTGCGCTGCTTAACAGGCACAGAAATGAAGGAATTTTGAACCGAATTGTTACGTGCGACGAAAAATGGATTCTTTTTGACAATCGAAAGCGCTCAGCAAGTTGGTTAGATCCTGGTTCGGTACCAAAGCAATGTGCAAAACGAAAAATGACCCCTAGAAAGGTGATGGTCACAGTTTGGTGGTCTAGTGCTGGTGTGATTCATCATAGCTTTTTACAAAACGGCGAGAGCATTACTGCAGATGTGTACATTGAAGAACTGACCACAATGATGGCGAAACTCGCACGTCTGCAACCAGCTTTGGTCAATCGGTCGTCTCCACTGCTACTTCACGACAACGCGCGACCCCATACTGCACAACAGACCGTCTCTAAGCTGCATGAGTTGGGTTTGGAAGCTCTCCCTCATCCGCCATACTCACCAGATCTTGCGCCTACCGACTATTACTTTTTCCAAAATTTGGACAACTTTTTAGCGGGAAAAAAATTCAATTCCCGAGAGGCAGTACAAAACGCCTTTGAAGAGTTTGTTGTCTCCCGTCCTGCTGATTTTTTCAAGAAGGGCATCCATAAACTGCCACAGCGTTGGCAAAGATGCATTGATTGCAGGGGTGATTACTTTGAATAAAAGAAATAAATAAGTTCGAAAAAAAAATACTTTAACTTTTTTCAAACAAAACGGCAATTTCATAGGTAAAGACCTAATATATAGCAAGCCCATTACAATTCATAACATTCCCACCCAAGACAAACATTTGTGTAATGAACATCGATGTTTGTTCTGTGTCCGGGTGTTATATTGTATTCTATATATGTAAATAAAATAAATAAAAAAGCGAGGGAATAATTAAATAAGTGTATATACACTTATTTAATTATTTTTTGTTACAGAAGTTGCCTCTGCGGCATAGGCCTATCCTTCTCCATTTCTCTCTTTCCCTCGCTCTTTGCATACAATCTGGTCCACATATTTCAGTAAAAATATTTACCACCTTTTTCTTTGTCTTCCCTTAGTTCTTTTCCCGTCTAATGGAATCCATTCTGTGACCTTTTTAGTCCACTTTGTATTTTCCAGTCTACATATATGTCCTGCCCATTTAAATTTTAGAAGTATGTATGTATTTACAAACAAAAAGTATCTAAGTATTGTATCAGTTATCCGGTTCCCATAGCACAAGCTTTGCTTAGCTTGGGGCTAGATGGCGCTGTGTGAATTGTCTACACATATTTATTTTACAATATATGAGTTTGAAAAAAAGCAGTTCTCTAAATAAAAAAGCGGTTGCTTGGTCGGCAACAGTAACCTTGCTTAAAACTTATGCGCATATTAACTGAACTGACCTACCACAATGTCAACCAGCCGTGTAGAGAATTTGAAATGTTAAAACGCACAGTTTTTATTGGTTTTATAAAAAATTACTTAAAAAACAAAAGTCATTGGTTTTTGAAGTGACACTTCTTTACGCACGTTTGACTTGAGAGTAAGTTGGTGAATGCGGGGCGAACGGAAGTTGAGTTGGTGAACATCCCTAGACACAGGGAATCCTAGTTTTTTTTGTTTGGTTTTGGCTCCCTTGTGTATTTAGCCAGTGTCAAGTAATTGATATCTCAAGTAAATTAATATCATATAGTGTGTCAAGTCACAGTCCAAGTCATCAAGTTAAGTCATAGTCTAGTCCATATCATACTCCTAGTAAAGTGGTGGCAACTTTACCAGAAGCTTCTATGGAGTTTTGGAAACAACACGAAAAGAAAAGTTTCACCATCATTATACCATTTTCCCACACTCACGCCTGTAATCCAGCACTTAACGAATATAATGCCACCAATTTTATGCACTAACACTGAAAATAACACAAGTTTTGGAAAATAATACAATGCGGTGACGCGATCTTTTTCGTTTTCCCGCCAAAACTCCGAATCCTAGTTAGGGTCCTGGATCTATGTATATGATCGTGGGCGCTATTATTTTTATTAATTATTTCGCCAAAATCAGCGTTTTTATAGAACTTGTTGCTGTTGTAAGATAATCATTATTAAATTTAATTGTCAGTAGAGTCATTGGAGGTTTGTTGGAAAAAGAATCAAAAATCTATTAGTTAATACTTACCTTAATCAGTAATCTAAATAATCTAAATATATATAACTCAAAGGTGATTGATTGACTGACTGACTGACTGACTGACTAACATAGTGATCTATCAACGCACAGCCCAAACCAATGGAAGGATCGGGCTGAAATTTGGCATGCAGGTAGATGTTATGACGTAGGCATCCGTTAAGAAAGATTTTTCGAAATTCCACTCTTAAGAGGGTGAAATGGGTGGTTGAATTATTTTCCCATAGGCCACGCCGCTGGCGAAGCTGCGGGCAGAAGCTCGTTTAAAGTATAAAAATAGGATTTCTTTAATTTTGAAAAAAAAAATTGTCAAACAAAAACCGCTGAAATAGGTGGTAGGACTTTATTGGAAAGTTCATTTAGGTAGGTACTACCGCTTTGCTAGTTATCCTGCCGCCAAACAGTAGTGTGCAAACACTGCTGTGTTTCGGTTTGAAGGGTTGTAGCTAGTGACATTACTAGGCAATTGAGACTTTATGACCTGTTCTCACAGTTGAGTAATGTTATTACCAGACTGTGCTGATGTCTCAGGATGATGTGCGCAGTGCAGTGTCACGCGAAACTTTAAATTTTAGAGTTCCGTGTGACACTGTTCTGTTATGGGTGGCTATGTCACTTAACATCGGATGAACGACTAGCTCGTCACATCATTAACTAACATAAAAAAACGAATGCTATAAAGGAAACTAAAGATCTGTTAAAACATACCTTTAAAGGTATGACGAACTAATAACCCGGCAAAAGGGGCGTACAAAAAGGTGTTGAAAAAAAAACCAAATTCATTCATGCCAAAAGAGACTACAATTTTGGAATTTTATTTAATAAAAAACATCTACAAATCACAACAACTAGATACTACCTATATAATAGTAACTATTCATCTTAAAACTAACAATGTCAATTAGAAATGCCAAGTGTCGTGCTGAGCTTTGCTGAACCAGATTTGATAAGACTGAAAAGTTTTTGAAAAAAATTACAAAAATCGAAAAATTTGTGAAATAAAAAAAAAAAAAAAAATATTTGCTTGGTGTAAAGCGTCATGGCTGCCGATAACAGTTGCAGTGCCACTGCACTGCACGCGTCATCTTATACGTCACCGCAGTATAATAAATTTTCTATTATTTGTCTTGTTTTATCTTCGCTAATTTCAAAGTTGATAGAGTGAAACAAAAATTACTATTTATCTATATTATTATATTAGTAACTCAGTGCTATGAAGTAAAAGCGTGTCCACACGCACATATAATTCTATCACACTACGACATAGGTTTGTGTTTTTTTTTTTTAATTTATCTTTAAATAAATGAGTTAAAGTTGCGGAAAATAAATAAGATCAGACGATCACGTAACTTTATTTGAAAAATTGCAACCAAAAAACACAAATTTGTATAGATTTGACAGTTTCAATACGCAGTTTATGTGCGTAGTTAGTATAGAAACTTGAATTTGAATTAAGAAAAAGTTCCGTGATCCTTCAGGACATCTTTATTTAAACGCAAGCCTATAAAAGATAATAAAGCTACAAATCTGTTCAGTACAGCTCAATATTATAAGATTAAGAATCACAAAAAAACATCTAAAAAAACATCAAAAAAAAAAAAAAAAAAAAAAAAAAAAAAAAAAAAAAAAAAAAAAAACATCCTTTGTCTTAGGATGACTAATTTGTTTGAAAATAAAATATAAATATAATCGAGACACCGTGTGGGGCCCTGCTTCTCATGGTATGGGCCCTACTTTATGTTACGAATGCTGTGATATTTGTGGAGCCAGTGCCCTTGGTTTTTCCAGCAAAGAAAGCTGGTTTTGTTTTTATATTTGTGTGTTTACCATTTTTGACGTTTGCGACGTGATTTAGTTGCTGAGGCAACGGCGTCAGTACCGAGCAAGCGCATTGGTGTGCTGCACAACAAAAGAAGCTTCTGCACATTGCGCACTAAAAGAACGCAAGTGCAGAAAACGATATCACCAGTGACAAGTCAAGACTTTCGTTTTGTTTGTTTGTTTTGAATTTTTTATGTTTTTGGATGTTATATTTTTCTTGTAAATATAGGTATAGTGTAACATATAGATGCAATCAAATACGCTATCCTCATCGTCAGCCCCAGATGTGTTGCTTGAGTGTTCAATCTGTGCTGACAGGAAACTGTATAAAGGCACTCGTGGTCTGAAAATCCACTGCAGTCGTCGACATGTACCACGTACCGACATAACTCTCACCCCAGATTTACCTCTACCGTCATCCTCGGTGATATACACAGCAGGAGCACCCAGCAACACATCTTTGGCCACACGACTTGCACAGCTTAAGCGTACAACAAAAATTATAAAACGTATCCCCAGAGGTGCCCGCGTAGCCGTTGCTCGAAGTCTCGCTGAGTGCGTGGAGAAGGTTGTCAGCGACAATACTCCATTAGTGTGGGAAAACCTTTTGACATTTGCATACAAAACTTTCCATTTAGGACCAGACACAAAAAAACGTTCCTTAACATCTGCGATTAAATTTAATACGTCTCGCGATTTCATACATACTCACACGACTGACATTGAGCACGCCATCCCTTCCCGAAACCATTTTAAGTTAATAGAAAATAAGGTTTCAGATGGGAATGTTAGAGGCGCTGCGAAACTCCTATTTTGCAGTGACTCTCTTGCCACGAGCTCAGCGGAGACTTATACACTGCTACGCGACAGACATCCTGCGCAGTCACCTTCCACGCAGCTCCCATCTCCTCCCTCGACGGAATTGCCTCTGCAAATCGATGAGGTAGCCACCCTTCAAGCGATTAGATCTTTCCCAAATGGTTCTGCGGGAGGATTGGATGCCATAACCCCACAGCACCTTAAAGATCTAACCGATCCCTTTGTCGGTGAGGCTGGAAAATCTCTTCTACGTGAGTTGACTGCCCTGGCAAATCTAATTCTCGACGGTCGAGTTCCAGCTGAGATATTACCCATCCTATATGGTGCTAATTTAGTGGCATTAACGAAAAAAGACGGTGGCGTCCGACCTATTGCCGTTGGCAGTACTATCAGACGTCTAACGTCAAAGATATGTTGCAGAGCAATCCAAGAACGTATGTCTAAAAAGTTTGTGCCACACCAGTTAGGTTTTGGTGTAAGATCTGGGTGCGAGGCAGCTGTACACGCTGCACGTACGTTCCTTGGGTCTAAAGATTATGAGGTATTTATCAAAATTGACGTAAAAAATGCTTTTAACAGCCTTGACAGGGGTGTACTGTTATCAAAAATTCAAAAAGAAATACCCGAAATTTACAATTACATGTGGCAATGTTACGGCGCCCCTACAAAATTACTTTTTGGACAAAACGAAATTTCATCATGTGTCGGTTGCCAGCAAGGAGATCCTCTCGGTCCAGCCCTTTTTAGTTTAGGAATTGACCATATAATTAAAGAATTAAATTCTAAATTTAACATTTGGTACCTCGATGACGGTTCTTTAGGCGGGAGTGCATCAGAAGTTTTGGATGACCTTAAATCAATCATTCATCGCTTCAGCTGCGTGGGCTTAACTCTTAATTTTAATAAATGTGAAATTTTTATTCCAGATCATATTCCAGATCAAATTCGCTCATCCATAATTGACAAATTTAACTCGTTATGCCCTAACATTTTAGTTCAAACAAAAACCTCGCTCACTTTACTTGGTGCCCCAATTTTTTTGGAAGCAATCCCGCCTTTAGTGATGTCAAAAATTGAAAACTTTAATGACGTTTCCGGTCGTCTTTTTGAAATTAAACCTCACATGGCTATTTATATTCTTCGGCTTTGTCTTTTTACCCCAAAATTTATGTATTTATTACGGAGTTGCCCTATGTGGTATTTCCAGTCAATTGTTGATTTGGTCGATTCGACTCTAAAAGACACTGTCACTAAAATTCTAAATCTTCATTTTGATAGTCGTGCTTGGGCACAAGCAACTCTCCCCATTTCTTTCGGTGGCCTAGGCATCCGACGTTCATCTAGCGTGGCACTCCCGGCCTTCTTGGCTTCTTGTCATGGCTCGCAAACCCTCATCGGCATGATTCTCAAAACTCCTATTGCCGATGTTCGGGTGGCTGGCCAGACAGAAGCTTTGTCGGCCTGGTGCGCTTCTTGTCAAGGCGTCAGTGTTCCTACTGAAATGGGGAGACAGAGTGCGTGGGACATTCCACTCATAAAATTAACCCATTCGGCTTTATTGGATCAGGTGACAGATGATGCAGATCGAGCACGTCTCCTAGCTTCATCGGAAGTAGAGTCAGGTCACTGGCTCCGTGCTCTTCCCTCCGACAATTTGGCGACTGTATTAGACCCCAGCAGCTTACGTGTAGCCGTGGGTTTACGTTTGGGGGTTAAGCTGTGCGAGCCTCATCACTGCCAATGTGGGCAAGGCGTGGACCGACTCGGACGACATGGGCTCTCATGTGTGAAGAGTGCCGGCCGGCTATTTCGTCATTGGGCGATCAATGATTTAGTCAGGCGGGCACTCTCCACAGCATCCGTGCCCTCTACGCTGGAGCCGACTGGGTTGGTGAGAGACGACGGCAAGAGACCGGATGGTGCCACCTTAGTCCCGTGGTGTCTTGGACGCACACTTGTCTGGGACGCCACGTGTGTGGATACCTTGGCACCTTCTCACGTCTCCAGCACGGCTCAAAGCGTCGGGGCCGCGGCGGAACAGGCGCAAATAAAAAAACGGCGCAAATACGCACAGGTCAGCGCAAATCACGAGTTTGTGGCGCTGGCCGTAGAAACATTAGGCCCGTGGTCGTCCGACACAAAAAAATTTATTAAACAAGTTTCGACTCGTTTGGTTCTCGCCTCGGGGGATCCCAGAGCTGGCACATACTTCGCTCAGAAGCTAAGTCTTCTAATTCAGCGAGGTAATGCTGCCAGTATTCTGGGAACCCTACCGCGCGGTGGTGAGTTGGATAGCGTATTTATTTTGTAAATAATGTTTTATTAGTTTTAACTTTTTATTTATAGAGTGCCTGTAAATATTAATGTTTATAGTGACTTTATGTATAAATATTTACATTTTATAAGTTTTTTTTTAATTAATGTAGTTTGACATGTCTAGATTAGTTTTGAACATTCAGAATCCTTTGATATCGATACTTAGATGACTATTCATTCGTCAATACGGTAGAGACTGAGATGCGTATGAAAGATATATTTTTGATTAGGTACTCTATTTTGACATTGCTAATTAGGCAATAAAGTGTAATGGCGCTCCATTTTGACATGTATAAATACCATTACAGAATAGTTAACATTTTCTTGATGTCAACGCAGATATTTAACAGATATTTAAAGTGTTGAAGATGATATCGATATTACCTATTATCGTCATGTGCCCAAACTATTACTATGCATCCCTTTCTCAGAGTGTTTCAAGTATGTTCCACGGTGAATGCACAACTCAATCCTAAGCGAGAACTACCATTGTGTACTTAAAAAACATCTTAAAATTTTAAAATTCACAACAAACATTCATTCAATTTTTCACATACCCGCTACAATTTTGAATGTGATATATTTTTGGAAAATGTTGAAAGTGGTTTGTGATTGATTCTCGGAAGATGTCGTAAGTCGAAAGTGGTTTGTGGTTGATTCTCGGAAGGTGTCGAAAGTAAAAAAATTAATTTTGTGTCTTTCGAAAATTTTTAATTAATGTGAAAATTCCGAGAATCACCATAGGGTACCAAATTTTCATATACAGTACAGGAATAAAAACATCGTCAAATAAAAAAAAAATATGCACGTCTGGATATAATTTGAAAAAAAAAAATTGTATTATTAAAATATTGTATTCATAAATAAATTTTTTTGAAAGTTTAAAATTAAAAATTGGTTTAAAGTAAATTTTGATTTAACCATTTCATTATCATGAATATTATTATTTTTTATAAAAAACAATCACCTTGTTAATTTTAGTAATTCAGTTTTCTAAAATTGACACAAAGGTGTTTTGTAAAAATGACTTCATTGACATAATGGAGTAAGGAAAACATACATTTACAAAAAATCAATTTCGATATTAAAATTGACGGCAGTACTGTCTTGCAAACAAAAGAGAACTCAAAAAATGACAAACATCTTTATTCCCCGAGTGTATCTACACATTTAAAGCCGAAAAAAGTTAAACTTCAAACATTTCATTACATAATACTTAGCCTATTGATCATGAACAGAGATTACATAAAATTTTACAAATTTACATGTATTTTTTAACCATTAATTACATATACTCATAATAAATGCATTTTTCCAACTCTGTTTGGTATATAACTATTGTGTTTTACTACAAATCTTTTACATATTACATTTAATTAATATAATTTCAAAAATTGTATTATAACATCCACCATCCATACATTATGTCACATGAATTTCAATTTTTTTTTACCCCTCCCCCGTCCTTGTCACATCTCCCCCCCCATAAGTTCCAGAAATTTTTGAAATTAAAATTTTTGTTCTGTAATACTTAGAAATAAAATATTATATTTAGAAAAAATATTATTTCACAAAATGTGTTATCCCTCCCCCCTCTTGTCATACAATGTCACACTTTGCCAACTCCCTCCCCCCCATTAACTTGTGACGTAATTTATGAATCGCCCCATATTGCAAAAGCCAGAATTAATTAAATATTATTTAACTATATAATTATTGTTCGTTTTACAGTCTTAACATAAAAAGCCAGCATGCTTAGCCGATATATTTCGCCCAATTTGTTTAAATAACTTATAAAAAAATATTATTTCAAGAAATAAATAAGGTTTGAGCGTTTCTCTCTTTATGTCGTATTGCTTTTTATGTTGTATTGTTTTTAGCATTTTATTTTTGTTTGACACATTGATAGATATAAATATATATACATATATAAATATATCTATTATAAATATTGTTTGTTATCCTCCGAAACGGCTGAACCAATTGATGAAGTTTTATATTCACACTTCGTAGGTTTGAGAATAAATTGTTATCTATTTTTCATCATCATCATCACCGTTTTTCATCACCTGCTTGTGAAAAGTTACAATTATTATAACTACATCGTAACTCTTTACCGACATTAATAAAGGAAGTTTTCAATTTGAACAAAATTTCTGTTACCTCAGAACTTTCAGCTGAGTGAACCGATTTTGATGATTATTTATTTGAAAGCTGGTGCTTCCCGTGTGGTCCCATTTCAATTTGGTCCAGTTCTGACAATGGCATCCATGAGAAAACCATATAAGTCTGAAGTCAGTTTTCATGCTTTGCGTTTGTAAAGACTAAATATTATTGACAGCCTCCGTAGTGTGATGGTTTAGCAGGTCGGCTCAAAATCCGGAGGTGGCGGGTTCGATTCCCGCCACAAGACAAGTGAGCACATAAAAAAGCGCAAACAAGTTCTGAGTCTGGGTGGCTTGTTCCTCGTAGTTCCTGGGTCCCTAGTCACAGGGAATCCTAGTTAGGGTCCAGGATCTATGTATGTGATCGTTGGGCGTTATTATTATCATAATATAGGTAGGTAAAAACGAAAATTAAAAAATCAATACGACAAAGAGAGAGTTGTTTAAGAAATAACTCAAGTCTAAAGTCTCTGGAAATTATTATGTATAATGAAAAATGCTATAGCGTCTGCGAATCATTCCCAATCATTTAATAATGCACAACATTTCTATATCTGTCAAAACACTTTTACCAAAGCTTTATAAACATGAAATAAAAATAAAAACTTTCCCTAGGTGGTAGGACTTTTCTGCAAAGTTCATCTAGGTAGGTACCAGCGCTTTGCCAGTTATTCTGCCGCCAAGCAGTACTGTGCAAGCGTTACTGTATTCCGGTTTGAAGGGCACTGTATCTAGTGAAATTACTGGGCAAATGAGACTTTATGATCTGTTCTCACAGTCAAGTAATGTTATTACTAGACTGTGCTGATGTCTCAGGATGATGTGCGCAGTGCAGTGTCACGCAAAACTACACTTGAGTTTCAAGTGTCACTGCAACTGATATGGGCAGTCGTGTCGCTTAACATCAGGCGAGCGACTAGCTCGTCAAGTCATTTCGTAACATAAAAAAAAAATAAGGCCGTCAGAGAGATTCACAACTATGGGTGGACATTTTGGATAGAATAATTCTAGTATAAATAGATAGAATGATTCTAGAATAAATATTTTAGGTAAAATTATGAGAAAAGCAAAAATAGCGCCAAGAAATATAAGGACATTGAAAAAATGCTTCATAAAATATCAAACAATGAACACACATACAGCTACACTCAAAAATATTTTTAAAAACTTCAAAAAGCCTCAACCAAATTTGATAAATCAAAAAAGTTGTACATTATTATCACGAAGGGCTGAAGACGAAATTGACAGTTCTGACCAAGACTAGAAAAATAATAGACACGGAGCGCTTGAATCAAAAGTGATACCAAAGAAAGGAATATGAAATGTCAATACCATTTCAATTCGCCAATGCACGAAATAATATCACCAAATTGGAAAAAACCGTTTTTGTAATGTGACGTGAATGTCCCTTTAGTTTGAGAAGTGCAGCTTTGATAAAAACTTTGTATCAGTTTAGATTAATCGATTGGATAAGCTGACCATTTAAATATGCCACAGTTATTTAATAATAATAATAAATATTTGTGGACATTTCACACAGCGCCATCTATCTCCAAACTAAGCAAAGCTTGTACTATAGGAACCAGATAACTGATACAATACTTAGATACTTTTTGTTTGTAAATACATACATAGAATACAATATAACACCCAGACACAGAACCAACATCAATCTTCATCGCACAAACGTTTGTTCTGGGTGGGAATCGAACCCACAACCTACAGCTCAGAAGGCAGGGTTACTAATAACTGAGCTATCGGGTCTGTCTACTTCTATTAATCTTGAAGTGATTTTGTCATTTCATATTCCTTATTTTCTTCTGTTATGAGTAAGGTATCATTTTGAAGTAAAACTTCTTTACGCACGCTTGACTTGGGTAAGCTAGTGAATGCGCGACGAGGCGAACGAAAATTGAAAGTTGTTGGTTAACGCAAATCTCTATTGTCAACATAACAAAGTTAAAATTTGTATTAATATGTTGGTATGTCCCGTAAAATGACAATTTACAATTGTCAAGATGGCGACATTAGCATTAAACAAAGTTATACCAGCCGATAGATGGAGCTAAAGAAGTTTTACTTCAGTCGTGTGGTCTAAAGCACACTCGTTTTTTTATAGTCTGAGGTCGTCATATTCAGTCGCGTAAAAATATGACTAGGTTTATTTTTATTTTATTTTTGTCGAAAAATAAAAAAAACTAACTTTGTTGTCATGTAAGCACAGTATGGACGTTTCATACAGCGGGACCAATTAAATACTACACAGACTACTGAAATAACTAGAACAACCACTGAAATAACCTAATAATAACACTAATTAATAATAATAAAATATTTGTTTTTCCCATGTGACCCGGGACTGCAACTATGGAAGAATGGCAATTATTTTTTATGTTACACCAAATCCTAAGTGATAATTATAATTCAGTATATATGACTACAAAAAATTATGATTTTCGTGGTTGCATTCATCTATTTTTTTTTTCAAAATCGCTCGCTACCAACTTTAAAAATCATTAAGTTCCTAAGAAAATAAGAATTAGTAATTTTCTTTTCTTCATGTTTTTATATGCTTTCTATGGGTAATCCTGAGAGCACATTTTATTTAATTTATCCTGGGTGTTTTAAGACACTCAAAGTTAAACATTTTATTGTATTTAGTTGCGTTTGCCCCGGCTTACAATTTTTTGTTTTAAATTTTTCTTTTTCATGTTTACTGGCATTGCAAGTACACTCTTCGAGATAATTGTATTGAAATAATAAAAATAAATAGTCAATTTTATTACAAGGGACCAAATCATTTTACGGCCAAAGTTCAGATACAAATTTAAAATCCAGAGCTTACTCACCACAAAAAGGCATAAGCTACAAGTTTCACAAACTTCACGTGTCTTATATCCACGTGATAGAGCTCACTTTGACAGATCCGTCCGTTATACGAAACACGAAGCTTCGTTATTAGTGAATTAGAGTAGACGCCTTAGCGTAGAGATGGACTCAAAATATTTCTCGCGAAAATATATTATTAGGCCAAGTGAAAAAAAAAAAAAATACATTATACACTTTTTGTAAACAATTTACAGCAATAACTTAAACAAATTAAATTGTAATAGAAGTAGCGCATAATGACGTGTATTACTTTTGATTTAGTAACTAGATTTTTCATTCAAATCAAATCAAAATATGAGGCGTACATTAACACCTTCAATAAGCTGAATTGTATAAAATGATCCGCTGTAAGGACAACAGAAACTGAAGCAGAAAAAGGGAAGATTAGGCGTCACATTTCGCTCCACTAAATTGGGTGCACCGCACACAATTACCGTGCGAAAGAAAGAACGCGTGCAAAGAGAATAAGACAGCCAGCTCTTGACTTCCCATCCAGTCCCATCAACCCCGGTGCGTCTGCCCCTGATATTGGGGCGGATGAGAATGAAGTGCCATTGGCCCCGATAGCCTCAACAATGATACTCATCGAAGCCGATGGCATAGACATTTTCATCGTAAAACTATGAAGGGACGTGCCGAATCTTTCCTCTTTTAAAGACTTTCCACCGACTTTCATAAAACCAAGTTAGTTCCTTACTCTTCTAATATATACGTCGAAATGGGAGTAAAAAATTATTTCCTGGGCAAAACATAAAGACTGTAAGTTTCCCTGGGCAAGGCTACACATGCTGGCTTTTGCCTTACGTCTTCTACCCGCTCAGCTCTGACATCGAAGTCTTGGATAATATTTGCGAACATTACAAAAGACATTGTGGTTACTAAAGTTTGACCTATACACGTTCGCTTACCTATGCTGAAGGGTAAGAAATGGGGGATGTTTTTTCTCACCGATAGGACCTCCTTTTCTATGTCCGTCAATTTGTTTAGTGGACCTTGTCTTTCGCTGTCTGATTCCATGCCAGAATCACATTGAGAATTGCGTCGAACGCGCACTTTGCTACGCTCTAAAAATCTGCTGGGGTCAAATTTCTCCGGCTCACTCCAGTACTGGTTGGACATGTTCAGTTCGTAGTTGTTGATGAAGACTGTGGTTCCTTCTTCAATGCCGTATCCCGCGACGCAAGCGTTTTCCGTCGCTACGTGCGGAACGATCGGTGAAGACGCATAACGAAGGCACTCTAAGATAGTCGCTTCAGTATACGGCAAGGTGTTCCTATCAGCTAGTGAAACAGCACGCTTACCTTTGGTTACCGATTCAATTTCGGCTCTAACCCTTCTGCCAACCTCTGGATCCCTTGCTACAGCTGTTAGACAAAGCATGACTAAATTGCCGACGGAAGAGTGACCTCCGAGGAAGTCTTCCAGCATAAAAATGATGGTGTTTCGGTCAACAGTTGGGTCATCGTGTAGGACTCTAAGGAGACCATCTAAGAAGTCCTTTTCAGGTCCGTCGACTTCCAAGATCGTTTCCCTTTGTTCTACGATCCTGGACAAAATGAACGTGCGGATGTCCTGAGACCAGGTTGAAAGCTTCTCCATATGCTTGCTGTAAAACGGCGCTAGCCAGGGAAGAAAATCTACAGCGTATCCCTGATTAATCTCCCAAAAGATGTCATCGAAGTGGTTCACAATTTTTCGGAATTCTGGATCGCTTTCAGCATCGAATCTAACGTTGCACAAGTAATGGGAAAACATGTTCATGGCCGTGGTCATCAGGATTGGTTTGATGTTCATAGCGCCTTCGGTATTCATCGCCGCTTGCTTGAGGGTTTGGATAAGTTCGATGGATTCGAAGGTGGCGATGGAACCGATGCGAGTGAAATTGTCCGTGTGCTGCTTTGGTCCGCAGTGACGTCTGGCCAGGTTGCGGCGGCGGGTTTGAAGGTTCGACCAGTCACAAAGGGCTAGGGCTGTGGACAAAGACAAAGGATAATTAAAATCCACTGCAGGTTGTAGTTTATAACGAGCAGACACCGAGGGAAAATCCAACAAATCATAGCCCGTTAAGTGACAATACAGCTGAAAGTTTCGGATTGGGAACTGGCTCCCAGGTTGCCGGTACCCAGAATTAAGTTCTTTTTTATGTTAGTGAATGATGAGGCGATCTAGTCGTTCACCTGATGTTAAGCGACACGGCCGCCCATAACATAATAGTGTCACTCAGAACTCTAAAATATAAATTTTCACATGATACTGCACTACATCATCCTGAGACATCAGCTTATGTGAGATTAGGTCATAAAGTCTAAATTGCCCAGTGATTTCACTAGCCACAGTGCCCTTGAAACCGAAACACAGAAGTGCTTGCACACTACTGCTTGGCGACAGAATAACTGGCAAAGCGGTGGTATCTACCTAAACGAACTTTGCAGAAAAGTCCTACCACCTAGTAAACGTCGTGTATTACAGATGTCTATAGGCTATGGTGACCTCTTCCATTCAGGATCATATTCTTATTAGGTTAGCAAAAACAAACGCAAAGCGTAAAAAAAATACTTCAGACTTATATGGTTTTCTTATGGATGCCATTGTCAGAACTGAACCATATTGAAATAGGGCCACACAGGAAGTGCCAGCTTTCAAATAAAAAATAATCATCAAAATCGGTTCCCAGTCGAAAGTTCTAAGGTACCAAATATTAAAAAAAAAACAGTCGAATTGAGCACCTTTTTAAAAGTTGTTTAAGTGCCACAGAGCGTAGCACATTAAACTATATTTAGAACCGAGTGGCGTCAAGTGTAACAACATAACAATGCCCATGCAATTGCGTGTTAACCGGATGCATTAATGCATATGGTTTTGCAATGTCTGATTTTTTTCAAGAACACTTTCTTTTGTAACTTACCTGCCTTGACTTCACACGGGCTTAGCGCCAACTAGATGGTAGGACTTTTCTTACTAAGTTCGTCTAGGTAGATATCACCGCTTTGCCAGTTATTCTGCCGCCAAGCAGTAGTGCGCAAGCTGTGTTCCAGCTTTCATTAGGCAAATGAAACTTTATGAACAAATCTCACAGTCTTGTAATCTTATTATTTCACAGTATTGAGGTATATTGATGTCTCAGGATGATGTACGCAGTGCAGTGTCACGCGAAACTTTTTATTTTATATTTAGATATTTCGACTAGCTTGACGTCACATAATTCATTACGGGCCATCCACAAATTACGTCACACGTTAAGGGGGAGGGAGGAGGTCAATGAAGTGTGACATGTGTGACAAGAGGGGGGGGGGGGGGGGAGAGTTCCCAAATTTTGTGACATCACATTTTTTCAAAATATAATATTTTATGTCTCAGTATTACAACACAAAAATTTTAATTTCATAAATTTCTAAATGTGTTCAAAATGTGTGACATCACTAAGTATGGGGGGGGGGGTTTACAAATGTGACCCCTTCTGACAAGGACGGAGGGGAAGGGGGGAGGGGTCAAAATCTTGAAATTTACGTCACGTAATAAATTATGATGAACTAGCTTCTGCCCGCGGCTTCACCCGCGTGGCCATGGAGAATAATTCAACCACCCATTCCACCCTCAGAGTGGTGGAATTTCGAAAAACTTTCTTATAGGATACCGAAACTTTACAAAGAACACAACCTCTATATTTCAAGTCTCTAGGACCAGCGGTTTAGGCTATGCATTGATATATAAGTCAGTCAGCCAGGACTTTCAATTTTATACTTTGAATGTGCGCGCTCTTCCCTGCTACCACGGGGATAACGGTATTTGAGACTCGATTATTAGATAAAATGAACATTTAAAAAAACACGAAACGGACAATCTTCTTCTTTTGAAATCGCGAAAACCAGCCGGTAATAATAATATCTGTCTGGATGAGAATTTAATAGCTTAACGCTTGATTGCTGCTCACGTAATGATGATTCTACACAAAGTAATCGAGTAAACAACACAAGAAAAAGCACGAAGGAATCAGAGCGTTAAATGCAAAAAAACTAAGACACGACTCGGGAATAAATTATTTTAATGTTTATGGATAATGGTTTTAAACGTGATCAAGAGATGGCGTTACTAGAAAAGTTAGCTCACGGTGTTATTTTTTTTTTTGCCTTCACACTTTTGTGTATAAATACACCGCCAGTGTCAAGTAGTACATAACTTCTCAAGTCAATTAGTGTTATATAATGTGTCAAGTTTTTTTTTCCGTTTCCGGTACTAGTATCGTAAACATCAACCGTAGATTGCTGCCGAACAAAGCACAATAATAAATAGTCAGAAGTTACTTTTCACTATAATATCGTATTAGAATTGAGCACAAAATTGAATATAAGTGAAGATAATAATCACCGGCGAGTATCAAAAGGAATTTGCTGAGTTAAAAGAAGATAAAAAGCGACCCAAATTTAAAGGTTAGAATAACTAAGACCTTAGATTACATAGTTGTCAAAATTGATTTGACAGTCGGACAGTGACAGTTTTACTGCCACTGCCATCGAAGCCGTCACTGTCACAGTCACAGTATTGCCAACAAAGGAAAGTAAAAATCTACCATTCTCGTATTACGTTCCATTTCACGAAAGTTGATACATAACAAAAAAGGAAAAGATATAAAAATGGAAGAGCAATTCCAACTCTTATTTGATAAAATGAAAATCGAAATGCAAAATCAAACCAAAGAGCTTACAGAATCTATTACTAACACCGTAATGACGAAAATGGATGAAAAGTTAAAACCTGTCTTAGAAGAAAATAAGCTGCTGAAGCTCAAAGTCGAAGTTTTGGAAAAAGAAGTTGGGTTTCTGAAAAGAGAAAAGAAAGGCAATAATATAATTATATTTGGGTTGCAAGAGGGCGAAATGTCTACTACAGAATTACTACAAAATGTGAAGAAAAACTTTAGAGACGACATAGGTATGACCATCGAAGATCGGGATATTAACAAAATCCATCGCATTGGAAAAAAGATTTTGGACAAGCCAAGGCCTACGCTTCTTTCGTTTGTGAGTGGATGGAAAAAAAGTGAAGTTATGGAAAACAAAAAGAAGTTTAAGAACTTATATGTCACAGAAGACTACCCAAAAGAAGTTTTAGAAAAGAGGAAGGCATTACAATCTAAATTAATAGAAGAAAGAAATAAAGGAAATATTGTTTATTTAAAATATGATCAACTTATTGTCAAAGATAACACAACCAAGAACGACAAAAGGAAAAGGGAGCTATCTACTTCCCCAAGTACCAACATGCAACCAAAGAAGCCACAGAGTTCAACGTTATCAAAGAATAACAGAATTAATGCATTTGATATGATGAGGGTTAGATCTAATTCTCTTTCAAATTACCTTTCAGACAAAAAACAATAGCAACTAAATAATATCGGCAAACGGAAAATACAACAAATCAAGAAAGTAGATAACAAAGTAACAGAAATAAAACACCCTCCCCCAAGCCGATTGGTCATCGTGGGGGAAAATGACCGCGACCCTCTAAGATTAAATACACCAGACATACATATAGCTACCTTCAACACAAGGTCCTTACGAACTCCTGAAAAACTTTTAGAACTAGAACTAGCCCTTGAAGAAGTAAAATGGGACATAATAGGAATTAGCGAAATGAGAAGATATGGAGAAGAGATAGAAGACTATGGAAAGTTTATTCTGCATTATAAAGGCGAGACACCAGGTCTGTATGGAGTCGGCTTTATAATTAAAAAACAATTAGCTGAGAGAATAGAAGAAATCAAAGGAATTTCCGAAAGAATCGCAGTATTAAACATAAGATTGCCCCTACAGAAAGATGAACTGTGGTCAGTCATCCAAGCATATGCTCCAACAGAATCCGACAAAAAAGAAGAAATATCAAACATTGAAAAATTCTACGGAGACTTACAAGCTACCATTCGAAGTTCACACAGGAATGTTGTAGTTATGGGTGACTTCAATGGACAAATTGGTGTAAGGAGAATAGGAGAAGAATTTACTGTGGGAAAGTACGGATATGGCAAAAGATCTAACAATGGTTCCAGGTTAGTAACTTTTGCTTTAGAAAACAGGCTGAGCATTCTTAATAGCTTCTACAAAAAGAGACAGTCAAAAAAATGGACGTGGATGTCTCCAAATGGGCTCTATAAGAACGAAATTGACTACATCATGTCGAACAATGTCAAAGTTTTCCAGGATGTGTCAGTAATAAACAGCTTAAATTTCTACACTGATCACAGAATGGTTCGAGCAACGTTGACAGGAACACGTGCGAAGGTAAAAAGACGATTTCACAGTAATTGCTCAGCTCTTCGATGTACTGGAGATAAAGACAAGCTAATCAACAACTTAAAAGTACTACAAGAAAATATGAGAAAAGAAAACGGATCAGTACAGGAAAGATACGACATAATACTAAATACATTAAAATCTGAGACTATGAAAATAAATAAAAACAATAAAAATGTAGTTTCTACTGAAGCACAAAAACTGTTAAAAGAAAGAAAAGAGCTGTTACAAGGTCATGGAAATAAAAGGAAACAAAATCGTCAAAAAATAGCAGAACTAAGCAAGAAGATCAATGTATACATCAGGAAAGATAAGAAAGTAAAAAGGCTAAACATATTGAAAAAATGTATCGAAAAAACTGGAGGAATTAAAAAGGCTTTCAAAGAATTAAACACTAAGAAAATTTGGATGTCAAGTATAATAACTAAAGACGGAAACGACACAAGTAAAAGGCTCGAGATACTTAGAGTGGCTACTGAATACTATAGAAATTTGTATCAAAGCAAAAAACCAAAAGAAATAGTAAAAGAAATGAATTCGGAATCAAATTTAGAAAAAATACCAGAAATATTGAACGAAGAAACAATAAGAGCAATTAAAACACAAAAAATGGATAAAGCGCCAGGATCTGACCATATAACGAATGAGCTATTAAAATCTACAATACCGGTCATTGCTCCTGTATTAACAACTATATTCAACGAAATCTTAAACACCGAAAGTATTCCTGTTGACTGGACGAAATCAACAATAATATTGCTGCATAAAAAAGGAGATAAAAAAGACATTGGGAACTATAGACCTATAAGCCTTACGTCCAATATATACAAAGTATTTTCAAAAATTATACTTTCTCGGATGACAGTTATACTGGATGAAAATCAACCAAAAGAGCAAGCTGGTTTCCGTAGAAATTTTTCGACTGTAGACCATATACATGTTTTAAGACAGATCCTACAAAAATATAAGGAGTACAACAAAATATTTTATTTGGGATTTGTGGATTTTATTAAAGCTTTTGATTCATTGGAGCATGAATATATCTGGGAAGCACTACATAGACAAGGGATTCAAACAAAGTACATACGAATACTCCAGAACATCTACGCAAAGAGTACTGCACAGGTCAAGTTAGAAACAACCGGAGACGAATTCCCTTTAGAAAGAGGCGTACGCCAAAGGGGACCCTGTCTCACCAAAATTATTTTCTGCTGTGCTGGAGATGATATTCAGGAACCTGGAATGGAGCAAGAAAGGATTAAATATAAACGGTGAAAACCTTAACCATCTACGATTTGCAGACGACCTGATCTTGTTTTCTGAAAATCCAGAAGGTCTAGAACAAATGTTGCAACAGTTATCAGAACAAAGTGCCAAAGCAGGTCTGTCAATGAACACAGCTAAAACAAAGATAATGACAAATTCTTTAAAAACATATAATATAACAGTAAATAGCGAACAAATAGAATATGTAGATGAATACATTTATTTAGGACAGTTAATATCACCAGCTGAAACAATGAATAAAGAAATTGATAGGAGAATAGCTAATACCTGGAAAAGATACTGGTCACTTAGTGAAATAATGAAAAATAAAGAAATGCCTATTAAAGACAAAAGGAAAGTGTACAATATGTGTATATTACCATGCTTAACTTATAGTTGCCAAACATGGGCACTAACAGAACAACAAACCAATAAAATTAAAATATGTCAGAACGGCTTAGAAAGAAGTGTAGCTGGTGTTAAGAGAAAAGACAAAATAAAACTAAAAGACATAAAAAATATAACAAAATTCAAGGATGCGAAAACGGTGTGTAAAACACTAAAATGGCAGTGGACAGGACATATGTTGAGAGAGCGGAACGAGAAGTGGACAAAATTAGTAACAGAATGGTACCCAAGGGATGGAAAGAGAAGTATAGGAAGACAGACAAAACGTTGGGAAGATGACATTAAAAGAATAGCTGGTCCAGAATGGATTCGGACAGCAAAGGACAGGACAAAATGGAAGTTCTTAGAGGAGGCCTTTGTCGCAGGACAAGCTGTTACAAGGGAGGTTAAACCGGTGCCGATATTGTGAAACACACATTGTTTATAAATACAATATGAAAATACCAAAAATATCGTTATGTATAAATTTATTTGTAAAACTAACAGCAATAAAGGCTTATATTATTTATTATTTATTATAATGTGTCAAGTCAAGTAAAGTCATGGTCTAGTCTAGTCATACTCCTAGTAAAATGGTGGCAACTTTACCAGAAGCTTCTATGGAGTTTTGGAAACAACGCGAAAGGAAACGTTTCACCATCATTATACCATTTTCCCACACTCACGCCAGTAATTCAGCACTTAACGAATAAAATGCCACCAATTTTATGCACTAACACTGAAAATAACACAAGTTTTGGAAAATAACACAATGTGGTGGCGCGATTTTTTTCGTTTTCCCGCCAAAACTCCCGCGGTGTTGTTTTGTTGTTTTTGGTTTGTGACAGAACTTGAAAGCGACGTTCTTAGGTAATTTTAATTTTAATTTTCATGTATTTTTCTATGTCCTTGTTCTGTTACAAAATAAATTTTCTTTCTTTCTTTCTTCTTTCTTTGTTATAAAATTTTGTTAACCATATCACGAAGGTTAAAGATTAACTCACTCTTTAAAAGATTGTAATAACCAACCGCATTATTCCACTAAAAAAAAAGCATCCCTTCTCTCTCGTTCTATAAAATCAATATATAGGTCACGCACGCTGTAAAGATCGGTAGAGACTAAAAACATTAGCTCGATAAAAAATCATTATAAAATCCCACTCGGTGATAATGTAAACATCGGTAGAGTCCAACATTATAAGACTGTTCAAAAAAGCTTTCCCACGGGTGATATTGTAAAGGTTGGTAGAGACCAGCACAATACGCCAGTTTAAAAAGGTTTGCCCACCGATGATATTGTAAAGGTTGGTAGAGACTAACACAATACGCCAGTTTAAAAAGGTTTGCCCACCGATGATATTGTAAAGGTTGGTAGAGACCAACACAATACGCCAGTTTAAAAAGGTTTGCCCACCGATGATATTGTAAAGGTTGGTAGAGACCAACACAATACGCCAGTTCAAAAAAGCTTGCCCACCGGTGATATTGTAAAGGTTGGTAGAGACCAGCATATTAAGACTGTTCAAAAAAAGCTTGCCCACCGGTGATATTGTAAAGGTTGGTAGAGACCAGCAGCATTAAACTGTTAAAAACGGAAGTGCTGAGTATAATATATCACCCCAATCAGCTACTGATACTGACTGATCTCACAGTCGAGTAATCTTATTACCAGACCGTGCTGATGTCTCAGGATGATGTGCGCAGTGCAGTGTCACTCGAAACTTTATATTTTGGAGTTCCGAGTGACACTATTCTGTTATGGGCAGCCGTGTCGCTTAACATCAGGTGAACGACTAGCTCGTCACGTCATTCGTTAACATAAATAAACGCCCGTGAAAAGGCGCCAGATTACGTAAAACGTCTCGACCTAGACTTATCGAAATAAACTCCAAAGTTGGCAATAATATTAATAATGCGTTTGTTTAAAACTAACAAGCGCAATACAAAATAGAAACAGTAGCCCAAATCGGTACAGAGCGACATTGCACTTTTATGCCGCTAGGTGGTCGTTTACTTTTTTACGTTTTGGCTCCATGCTTTTGTGTATTTAGCCAGTGTCAAGTAATTGATAATTTATCAAGTTCATAATATTTCACGCAGATATGTGTCAAGTCACAGTCCAAGTCATCAAGTCAAGTCATACTCCTAGTGAAATTGTAGCAACTTTACTAGAAGCTTCTATGTAGTTTTGGAAACAACACGAAAAGAAACGTTTCACCATCATTATACCACTTTCCCACACTCATGCCTGTAATCTAGCACTTAACGAATAAAACACCACCAACTTTGTGCACTAACACTGAAAATAACACAAGTTTTGGAAAATAATACAATGCGGTGAAGCGATTTTTCTCGTTTTCCCGCCAAAACTCCTCGCTAGGTGGTTAAGATTTATATCCAAATTTTATTGTTTCCATAGTACATAGATGGTATATACAAAAAAAGGAATTTACGCAGGCTCATTATAGTGATTTTTGTCAGTAAGATTGGATAATAATAACAATAATAATTATTACTAATAATGATAAAAACAAAAGCAATTCTACTAATAGCCATCGTCAAAACTAGACCAAAATGAAATAGGTAGCATCTGCTTTCAAATAAAAAAGAATCATCAAAATCGAAACAAAAATAAAATACAGCCAAATCCACACCTGTTTTTTGAAGTCAGTAAAAAAAGAGACAAAAAATAATAAAAATAACAATAATAACGCCCAACGATCACATACATAGATCCTGGACCCTAACTAGGATTCCCTGTATCAATGGATTCAGGAACTACGAGAGCCATGCAGAGCAAGTATTTGCGCTTTTGTGCCAAAATATTTGTCCTTTCGCGGGATTCGAACCCGCCGCCTCCGGGCTATTTGCCGACCTGCTCAACCGCTGTGGTGTAGACCACAGAGGCTGAAATATGAAACTGACCCACCGCTTTGCCAGTTATTCTGCCGCCAATCAGTAGTGTGCAAGCACTACGGTGTTCCGGTTTGAAGGGCACTGTAGCTAGTGAAATTACTGGGCAATTGAGACTTTATGATCTGATCTCACAGTCGAGTAATCTTATTACCAGACTGTGCTGATGTCTCAGGATGATGTGCGCAGTGCAGTGTCGCTTGTAACTCTTTATGTTTTAGGGTTCCAAGTGACACTGTTCTGTTATGGGTGGCCGTGGCGCTTAACATCAGGTGAATGACTAGCTCGTCACATCATCCAATAACATAAAAAAACTGAGTTACTGCTTTTACGACACCGACTGAGCAACTAGGTACTTAATTACGCAGGTATCAAATATCGATCCGTACGCATGTAGGAACTAATTTATAAACAATATGGCATCGTATAACACATTACTTTTGGCAACGATGACCTAGATCTGAGATATTGCACGAAATCATAAATACAAAATTCAAAGTCCTCATTGACTTATATATCAACGCACAGCCTAAACCGCTGGTCCTAGAGACTTGAAATTTGGAGGGTGTGTTCTTTGTAAAGTGTAGGTATCCACTAAGAAAGGGTTTTTCGAAATTCCATCCCTAAGATGGTTAAATGGGTGCTTGAATTATCTATAAAAAAATCTTCGTTTCCTATAGGCCACGCGGGTGAAGCCGCGGGCAGGAGTTAGTCCATTTATAGATTTACTGTTAATGAGAAAGAAAAAAGAAAACTAAAGAAAGTAGATAGATAGATAGATAGAAATTGCTTTATTGCACAAATAACAAAAGTAGGTACAAAGGCGAACTTAATGCTAGAGAGCATTATCTTCCAGTTAATCTGGGTGTGACATGGAAATTTTTGCTGGGCAGTGCGACGCAGCTCAAATATAGATTGTCTAGATAACATATAAAAACACTAACATAAATTTAATTTTCTTGTATCCCTATACACGGTATTTTTCTTGCACCGGTGTGACGTGGTGGTTACTTTAGTAACATATTCATTATCTCAACTGTAATGAATTATATACATTGTAAAAGACAGTAGAAAGAAGAAAAAAATACATCACTGTAAAGTTTCTTGTAGCTTCTTCTTTACAGTTGTAATCGAAGCTTCGGGTCAAAGTTTTCTGTTATGCATTGTGCCGGATTGCTTGCACCAGTAGTGAGAAAGAGAACTGCTTTTTTTTCAAACTCATATATTGTAATGGGCTTGCTATATATTATTTGACAGTAAGCACTTTGTAATTTTATATGCTTAGTGAAATAACTTAATTTTAAGTACCTATATAATATAATTTTGACTTGTAAAAGTACTAAAATTAGCCTATTTGCAATAAATCTTTTGACTTTGACTTTGACATACATAGCTACTTAATTACTACACGTATAAACTAGGAGTTATATATATATATATATATATACACTACACATCATATATATCATAAATATTAATAATAATTATAAGAATAATATGCATACTTATATTAAAGTACTAAAGAAAGAATAAGAGATAATTATTTTAAACACGACCGAATTTCGCATGTCTGGTGATTATTTTTTCTATGTGGCAATTCCCGCTATGCCTTGCCAGGTTATCCATTAGATATTCACCAGACACCCGTTATTTAATGAGCCAATAAAAAGTGTAGTTTTTCGTTTAACAATCTAGTAATAACACTCAGGTACTCGAGCCTGATCTATAGTATGACCTAATTATCTAGGGCACCTAGAAGTGCCCTATGCCATTTAGGTTTAACGTAACCTAAGCTTTAAGCTGCAATTGAGATAGTGGGAAAGGTCAGAACATTTTTAAAGTAAAGCTTCTTTACGCACATATATTTTTTTTTTTTGCCCGCAGCCTCGTCCTCGTGGTGTTCGATAATTGTCCCACAGGAACATACTATCGGGACTAATGGTATTCTATATGTTAATCCAGGTTTTAAACTATCTGTGTTGCAAATTTCATTCAAATCCTTTCAGTAGTTTTTGCGTGAAAGAGTAACAAACGTTAATCCATACTCACAAACTTTCGCATTTATAATATTAGTACGATAAGAAAGGATTTTGAAAATCATTTTTGGACGATGTTCTCAAGTAATGCATAAAAACTGAATAGAGAACTTCTCCCTTTTTTTTGAAGAATTTTTTTTTTTTCGATGGGCTTGCGTTTGTCTACATATCACCTGCTGGGCGATCACGTAACTCGATTGCAACTAATAGAAATACAAATTTGTATGGATTTGACAGTTTGAATACGCAGTTTATGTGCATTCTAGTTGGTAGGGGAATTTCTCCTGTTGCATTGCAATCAAAGTTTCATGATCAGCCCCCTGATGGTAAGTGATGATGAGGTATGGAGATGGACATTTTTTTTTTTTTTAGTTTTGGCTCCACACTTTTCTGTATTTAGCCAATGTCGAGTAATTGATAATTTATCAAGTTATCGATATTTCACGCAAATATGTGTCAAGTCACAGTCGAAGTCATCAAGTCAAGTCATATTCAAGTCAGTCTAGTCAAAGCCATACTCCTAGCAAAGTGTTGACAATTTTACCAGAAGCTTCTGTGGAGTTTTGGAAACAACACGAAAAGAAACGTTTCACCATCATTATACCATTTTCCCACACTCACGCCTTTAATCCAGCACTTAACGAATAAAATGCCACCAATTTTATGCACTAACACTGAAAATAACACAAGTTTTGGAAAATAATACAATGCGGTGACGCAATCTTTTTCGCTTTCCCGCCAAAACTCAGATGGTGACTTACCTAGAATTTTATAAAAGGCCTATCTTATAAGAAAGTCTTCCTTGAAACCAAGTCAGTACTGACGCGTCGTTCTTGCAGGCTGTATAGGAAAGCTGCAGGAGCCGCGAGTAAAAAAAGAAAAATAATTTAAAAAAAGCAGTGTTGCAATATCCAAAAATAAAAGTTATAGTTTGAAAAATCGAAAGGTAAATTTGTTTGACATTCGAAGATCACGTTCAAAAACGATGTGCTATTATTTTTTTATGTGTTAACATCGAAATGAAGTTAAGAAATTGTGATATTTGAGAGCGCAAATTTGGAGCGTGGTAAATTTTGGCTAAAAACTAAGAAACTTGCAGTTTTTTGACGCGTGTTTATTATAAAATGTGGCTGACTCCAAAAAATAGGTAAGTATGCATATTAGTTGAAAGGTCACCTCATTCAATAATTTAATTGAAGGTTTTTTTTTGTTGTTTAAGATTTTTACGAATACGCCGACCCAATTAACGGGGTGAGAACAAAAAGGGTTTAACTCTCAAATTGATAGTTTCGAGAAAATTGACTTTAAACGTCAACGACTTCATTTTAATACAGAGTGCTTATAAGGTAATAGAAAAGGTTTAAGTAAGTTTCAGTTGCTTGAAAATATATTGACTCTATTTTAAAATAATAGGTCTTTACCTATGAAATTGCCGTATTGCAGTACAGACTTTTTCAAACAAAAAAAAGTTTTGATTGGCTATGAATTCTAAATTCAAATTAATTTTGTTTTAAAAATATGACATTCTATTTACAATATAAGTCTTTTGTTTATTGATTAGCGTTGTATTTTCATTACATTTCAACATTTTTCCTCATAATGGATACTTTGAAATTTCGTGTAATTATGCAATATGAGTTCCGTCGTGGCACCATCGCGGCACAAACGACACGTAACATCAACGACGTTTACGGAGAGAACTGTACAAACGAACGTACAACCCGTTATTGGTTTCCTCGGTTCCGTTCTGGGAATTTTGACTTGAAAAATGAACCTCGTGGTCGTCCGGAAACTTTGGTCAACAATGATGAATTAAAGGCGATTGTGGAAGCTGATGAATCTCAATCTACAGCTGAGCTGGCAGCAGCTTTTGATGTTAGCATCAAAACAATATTGGTCCATTTGCGACAGATTGGCAAGATAAAAAAGCTTGATAGATGGGTGCCCCACGAACTTAACGATCGCCAGCGCAACGTACGCGTCGAGACTTGCCTTGCGCTGCTTAACAGGCACAGAAATGAAGGAATTTTGAACCGAATTGTTACGTGCGACGAAAAATGGATTCTTTTTGACAATCGAAAGCGCTCAGCAAGTTGGTTAGATCCTGGTTCGGTACCAAAGCAATGTGCAAAACGAAAAATGACCCCTAGAAAGGTGATGGTCACAGTTTGGTGGTCTAGTGCTGGTGTGATTCATCATAGCTTTTTACAAAACGGCGAGAGCATTACTGCAGATGTGTACATTGAAGAACTGACCACAATGATGGCGAAACTCGCACGTCTGCAACCAGCTTTGGTCAATCGGTCGTCTCCACTGCTACTTCACGACAACGCGCGACCCCATACTGCACAACAGACCGTCTCTAAGCTGCATGAGTTGGGTTTGGAAGCTCTCCCTCATCCGCCATACTCACCAGATCTTGCGCCTACCGACTATTACTTTTTCCAAAATTTGGACAACTTTTTAGCGGGAAAAAAATTCAATTCCCGAGAGGCAGTACAAAACGCCTTTGAAGAGTTTGTTGTCTCCCGTCCTGCTGATTTTTTCAAGAAGGGCATCCATAAACTGCCACAGCGTTGGCAAAGATGCATTGATTGCAGGGGTGATTACTTTGAATAAAAGAAATAAATAAGTTCGAAAAAAAAATACTTTAACTTTTTTCAAACAAAACGGCAATTTCATAGGTAAAGACCTAATATATAATATAGTACTAATTCTTACAATTACTGTAAAAATATAATATAATATATATAATAATGTTTTTATGCTAAGCAGACTGTATTCCTGTGACAGATAAACCGTTTTTAAACTGATAATCTCGAAATTTAAGCCTTATTTCGGTATTTTGAGAATGTATTATTGTAGATAATTTCACGCTGAATCGAACGATACCCATAAGTCATTACGTGAAAAAAAATCAGTTAAACCCTTTTTGGTCTCAGCCCTTCAATTATTATTTTTAATTATTAAGTGTTTTTATTATTCTAGAAACTATTGTTATTTTCTATTTATTATTAATTTATTTAATTTTGATCTTGATAAATGAATTCGTTTATGCAAAAAATTATGAATTCACCCTTTTACCCAGAATAGGGAATTAAAAATATAGAGTATTACACATTTTCTACATTTTTTTTAACGGCATATTGTCTTTATTTTCAAACTTAATACTACAAAAGATAATAAATACCCAAAATATGTTTTTTATATTATATATAATGAAAAGCGTTTTTAACCGACATCGAAAAAGGAAGAGATTCTCAATGCAACAGTTTTTTTAAGTTACCTCAGAACTTTCAGTTGGGTGAACCGATTTAGATGATTATTTTTTATTTTGAAAGCTGGCGCTTCCCATGTGGTCCCATTTGGTCCAGTTCTGACAATAGCATCCATGAGAAAAGCGTATAAGTCTGAAGTCAGTTTTTCACGCTTTGCGTTTGTGACTTGTAATAAAATAAAGGTTTGACGATAGATGGATATTTATAAAAAACTAGCTTCTGCCCGCAGCTTCGCCCGCGGCGTGGCCTATGGGAAAATAATTCAACCACCCATTTCACTCTCTTAAGGGTGGAATTTCGAAAAATCCTTTCTTAGCGGATGCCTACGCCATAACATCTACCTGCATGCAAAATTTCAGCCCGATGGTTTGGGCTGTGCGTTTATAGATCACTATGTCAGTCAGTCAATCAGTCAGTCACCTTTGAGTTATATATATTTAGACTAGTTGTGCCCGATTGAAAATCTAACGAATAAAATTAATTATATCAATGACAGCCTCTGTGGTGTGGTGGTTTAGCATTTCGGCTTATAGCCTGAAGACGGCGGGTTCGATTCCCGCGGCAGTACAAGTATTTGTACATGAAAAAAAAGAGCAAATACTCGTTCTGAGTCTGGGTGTTGTGGGAGCATGGTCCTCGTAGTTCCTGGGTCCCTAGACACAGGGAATCCTAGTTAGGGTCCAGGATCTATGTATGTGGTCGTTGGGCGTATTATTATTTTTAATTTGATTGTTTTAATGATTATTTATTCCAATCAAATACTTAAATGGCAGATGCATTACTAAACTGAAATAATTGAAATGGATATTTAAGAATAAGCATAAGTTATTTAAGTAGTAAAACTTTTCTGCAAAGTTCGTCTAGGTAGGTACCACCGCTTTGCCAGTTATTCTGCCGCCAATCAGTAGTGTGCAAGCACTACTGTATTCCGGTTTGAAAGGCACTGTTGCTAGTGAAATTACTGAGCAATTGAGAATTTATGATCTGATTTCACAGTCGAGTAATATTAACACATTGTGCTGATGTCTGAGGATGACGTGCGCAGTGCAGAGTCACGCGAAACTTTATATTTTGGACATCCGAGTGACACTGTTCTGTTATGGGCAGCCGTGTCGCTTAACATCAAGTGAACGACTAGCTTGTCACATCATTCATTAAGATAAAAAGTATGTGATTGAAAAAAAAAAGAGTTATTAATAAAATAATAACAAATAAATAAACTGTAAATACCATTTTATTTGGTCTTATATGAATGTACGGAACTTGCGGTGTGCCGTAACTCGTGAACGACTTGCATTTGATCATATTTTTAATGTAAATGAATAACGAGACGAGCTAGTCGTTTTCCTGATGTTAAGCGCCACGGCTGCCAATGATAAATAATTACAATAATAACGCCCAACGATCACATACATAGATCTTGAACCCTAACTAGGATTCCCTGTGTCTAGGGACCCAGGAACTACGAGGATCATGCTTCCACAACACCCAGACTCAAGACGAGTATTTGCGTTTTTTTTTCTTCTATAAACTAATACTTTTACTGCCGCGGGAATCGAACCCGCCGTCTCCAGGCTATAAGCTGAACTGCTAAACTACCACACCACAGAGGCTGTCATTGAATTAATTAACTTTAAATACATAGATCCTGGACCCTAACTAGGATTTCCTGTGTCCCAGGAACTACGAGGACCAAGCGCCCAAAACACCCAGGCACAAAAAAAATCGTATTATGAGTCCTAAATAAAAGTTTTGCGCAGTGTTCCAAATTCTTAGCGATGACAGTTGATTTTGAGTTTGATATGCCTATTTTATATTATCTACAAAAACCCGCAATGTTAACAAAATTCCAAGCCCAGACCCAGTTTGACATCAAATATTATCTGGGATTTTCAACTTTAAACAGAGCCTTTTAGCGACCCCCTAAAATCACAAATCAGTCGCGATCGGTCGCCGCTTTTAACCATTATTTTAAAGTCATAATTATTTCCAAGTTTATAATTACAATTTACTAAAATACATAATGAAATTTACTTGAATAAGAGAAATAAAGCTGAAAAAATAAATACTTTAAAAGACAAAATTCTATGCTAAAACTCTCAAACAAGTTACGTCTTTAAAAACTTTTCTTCTAATCAAGTAACGTTAAACTTGTGAATCCCTATTTGTGTCAAAGGTTAAAATAAGCACTAATTACACAGATAATAATGCTATTTAAAAGATCTCATTTTACTTACAGTTATTTCTGTCTCCGGCGAAAAGCTTGTGGAATCTTATAAAATCGGGTCTCCCGCCAAAAAACTTTCCATTTTGGTTTAGAACCTCTTTTATCAAATCCAAAGAGTTCACGACGACGCATTTCGAACTTCCCAGCTGCAAACTGTAGATGTCACCCCAATCCTTTGATAACTCCGTAAATGCCTGGAAGGGCGATTCTTGCTTGCCCAGAAGGTGGAGATTGCCTATTATAGGCAAAGGCATCGGTCCCGGTGGTGATTTGAGAATAGCGACCCTATTGTCGTTGCCATATCGACTGGTTTTCTTCAGCGTCACGGTTCTCTTCGAAAAGAGTTTGTACGCGATGAGCGCTAAAGCCACCAGTATTAAATACACACTCATTTTTTCTTAAATAAGAAATTTTTTGCGAGTGGCCACACTGGCTTGACAGGAGTTTAGGCGGGAACTGCGACGAGAAACGCAGCGCCGCCATCTTTATACCCTTCGCGCGACATTAGCATTTTTTTTTAATTCAGTACATTGCGTGCAATCGCTTCGCCGCGGGATTTTCAGTTTTATCGCCATTGTGTTAGAGTTTACGATGTCTGAATATTAAATTTGGTTTTTCAATAAGAGCGAATTTCGATGAAATTTTTCGTTCTTAGGAAAACATTTCTGAGAAAGCTTCTTTGGTAATGTTTTTATTAGGTGGTAGGACTTTTCTGCAAAGTTCGTATAGGTAGGTACCACCGCTTTGCCAGTTATTCTGCCACCAAGCAGTAGTGCGCAAGCACTACTGTGTTTCGGTTTGAAGGGCACTGTAGCTAGTGAAATTATTGTAGGTATATAATAGAGTGAAAAGAAATTAAATATAAAATAAACATCTGTGGACATCTCACAAAGCGCCATCTAGCCCCAAACTAAGCAAAGCTTGTACTATAGGAACCGGAAAACTGATACAATACTTAGATACTTTTTGTTTGTAAATACATACATAGAATACAATATAGCACCGACACAGAACAAACATCGATTTTCATCACATGAATGTTTGTCCTGGATGGGAATCAAACCCTGTAGTTCCTAAGCCATGTGTAGAAGACTATTTCTACCAACTGAGCTATCGGGCCTGTCAAATTTAAGAGCTGTCAAACTCCTTTTTTTTTTGTTTTGGCTCCACTATTTTGTGTATTTAGCCAGTGTCAAGTAATTGATAATTTTTCAAGTTAATAATATTTTACGCAAATATGTGTCAAGTCACAGTTCAAGTCATAGTCTAGTCTAAGTCGTACTCCTAGTAAAGTGTTGGCAACTTTACCAGAAGCTTCTATGGGGTTTTGGAAACAACACGAAAAGAAACGTTTCACCATCATTATACCACTTTCCCACACTCACGCCTGTAATGCAGCACTTAACGAATAAAGCGCCACCAATTTAATGCACTAACACTGAAAATGATATAACAGTAATTTTTATTCGAATGAACTCATCACTTGACTAGATGGTAGGTTCTCGAAAGTTCGTCTAGGTAGGTACCACCGCTTTGCCAGTTATTCTGCCGCCAAGCACTACTGTGTTCCGGATTGAAGGGCACTGTAGCTTGTGTAATTCCTGGGCAATTGAGACTTTATGATCTGATCTTACAGTCTAATAATTATTATTAGACAGTGCTGATGTCTCAGGATGGCGAGCCACGCGAAACTATACTTAAGAGTTCCGAGTGACTCTACAAATGATATGGGCAGCCGTGTCGCTTTACATCAAGCGAACGGCTAGCTTGTCACGGCATTCCTTACCATATAAACCAATCTACATTCATTCTTCCATTGCGTAAGTCACGATGAAACGGTTTTAGGTAAAATAGGTCAAACTTCGGATAATAGATCATGGCGCCGTACAACTACTTTATGAAAATGATCCAAGAATAGAATCAGAGTATATGGCTCAGCGGTAGCCTGTACTTCCAATCTGGTTCAAATCCCGGCTGCACCAACGACTATTCAAGTTGTACTAGGAATTTGCACTCGCTCTAAAATGGTGGTAACTTCAGATTCAGATTTATTCCCATTTTTTATTGACCTTATAACAGTGGTTTGTTACATTTGGCGCGTCAGTTACAATAATTTGTGAAAACTTATCGACACTTAAGAGATATAACAAAAAGTTCATTACCTATAACAGTATGGTCAAATGTCAAATATCAGATTAGTATAATAATTTCATTCTACTCTATTGTCAAATGTCAAATATAAAGATAAGTATAATACTGGAGTTTTGGCGGGAAAGTGAAAAAGATTGCGTCATCGCATTGTATTATTTTCCAAAACTTGTGTTATTTTCAGTGTTAGTGCATAAAATTGGTGGCATTCTATTCGTTGAGTGCTGGATTACAGGCGTGAGTGTGGGAAAATAGTATAATGATAATGAACCGTTTCTTTTCGTGTTGTTTCCAAAACTCCATAGAAGCTTCAAGTAAAGTTGCCACCACTTTACTAGGAGTATGACTTTGACTAGACTATGACTTGACTATGACTTGACTTGGTGACTTCGACTGTGACTTGACACATATTTGCGTGAAATATCATTAACTTGATAAATTACCAATTACTTGACACTGGCTAAATACACAAAAGTGTGGAGCCAAAACATATTAAAAAAAAGTATAATACTATTTTCATTACGTCACTATTGTCAATGGTCAAATATAAAAATAAGTATAATTTAAATTAAATTTGTAAAACATCTTGGTAACAATGGTAACAATAATTAACTAACTTCGCGAGGTAATCGGCATGTTCAAGAACTACAAAATTTGAGAATGTGTCATCCACCAACCCGCACTTGGCCACGGTAGAGTTTACGTTCTATACTCTCCCTGTTGAGAGAAGCTCCGTGTCTATTTTTTGAACGAGCTAATGCTGTTGGTCTCTATCGACCTTTACAGCGTCACCGGGCGGGAGGGCGGGCGCTTAAGGCGCCCAGCCGTCGAAAGTGGGAGGCAACTAGCTCTATGGCACTCCTGGGGTGCGAGCCTCGGCTTGGGCCGTTGCCGGGATTCATTAAAAAATGAGTGTGCTTTAGACCACACGACTGAAGTAAAACTTCTTTAGTTTAGCTCCATCTATCGGCCGGTATAACTTTGTTTTTGCTTTCGTTTTTTGGATATTTTGGCTCCACACTTTTGTGTATTTAACTAGTGTCAAGTAATTGATTATTTATCAAGTTATGATTTTTACGCAGATATTTGTCAAGTCATCAAGTCAAGTCATAGTGTAGTCAAAGTCATACTCCTAATAAAGTGCTGGCAACTTTACCAGAAGCTTCTATGGAGTTTTGGAAACAACACGAAAAGAAACGTTTCACCATCATTATACCACATTCCCACACTCATACCTGTAATCCAGCACTTAACGAATAAAATGCCAACTTATGCACTAACACTGAAAATAACATAACTTTTAGAAAATAATACAATGCGGCGACGCAATCTTTTTCACTTTCCCGCCAAAATAAGAACTTTGTTTTTGCTTTGTTTAATGTTAATGTCGCCATCTTGACAATTGTAAATTGTCATTTTGCCGGACATACCAACATAATAATACAAATTTTTAACTATGGTATGTTAACAATGGAGTACGTGAACCTTCCGTTCGCCTCGCATTCACCAGTTTACTCTTACTCCGCAAGTCAGGCGTGTGTAAAGAAGTTTTACTTCGATAAATTTACTGACTTAAAACTCTCTGTTGCAATTTATTCATGAAGATACATTCGTGACTTAAAATAGGTTGGATGACGCATGCGCGTGGACGAATTCAATAATCTATGGTAATGTTAGAACGTGAGCTGACGTGGGTCAGCTCTGGGCACATAGGCTTGCTAAGAGGGTAAGAGGGAAATAAAACACGCTTTTTGTGGGTTCCAGTACATCTTAAACACAAATCACACTAATATTATAAAGGTGAAAGTTTGTATGTGTGTATGTGTGTTTGTGTGTATGTGTGTATGTTTGTTACTCCTTCACGCTCAAACGGCTGATGAAATTCTGTACCAAGATAGCTTATACACTGGATTTACATATAGGCTACATTTGATCCCGGAAAAGAAATATTTTCCCATGGGATGAGTAAATAATTAAAATAATTGTTATCTGCGGGTGAAACCGCGGAGCGCAACTAGTAATATAATAACTCTATTACCATGTAGCATCAAATTTTCCACAGTCGAGACAAGAGAAAGAACCCACCATAAGACGAAAGTCTTGCCTTGTCTTTAGGCCTCTATACCCACAGATCAGTAATATGTAGCTTGCTTATATCTAAGTAAAACTTGGTGTAACTGGCCGCTATTAATTTTTTTTTATGTTTTGGCTCCACACTTTTGTGTATTTAGCCAGTGTCAAGTAATTGATAATTTATCAAGTTATCGATATTTCACGCAAATATGTGTCAAGTCACAGTCTAAGTCATAGTCTAAGTCATCAAGTCAAGTCATAGTCTAGTCAAAGTCATACTCCTAGTAAAGTGGTGGCAACTTTACTTGAAGCTTCTATGGAGTTTTAGAAACAACACGAAAAGAAACGTTTCACCATCATTATACCATTTTCCCACACTCATGCCTGTAATGCAGTACTTAACGAATAAAATGCCACCAATTTTATGAACTAACACTGAAAATAACACAAGTTTTGGAAAATAATACAATGCGGTGACGCAATCTTTTTCGCTTTCCGTCAAAAGTCGACCCGGGTCTTGTTTTTATTTCTATTATTATGACACAGACAGACGGTCCAACCAAAAAGTATATAGAGTTTTGGCGGGAAAACGAAAATGATCGCATATTTTCCAAAACTTGTGTTATTTTAAGTGCAAGTGCATAAACTTGGTGGCATTTTATTCTTTAAGTGCTGGATTACAGGCATGAGTGTGGGAAAGTGGTATAATGATAGTGAAACATTTCTTTTCGTGTTGTTTCCAAAACTACATAGAAGCTTCTAGTAAAGTGAATCTTATCAGAAAGAAAGAAAACAAATCGATATTTTTTTTCTAAATACGAATAAAGAACTCTAGAAAATCTTTTTTACCGTTTCAAAAAGAACGCTTTTTTATGTATTTTGTTATTTGGCTGTGTTTTAAAAAAATATGTATGGAGCGCGTGTGGCACAAACGTAACACGTGCAACCTTCAGTCCCGGTCAGCTTTGCACTAGCTTTCTATATGATGTAAGGAATTTGCACTCTCTATACAACGCTAAGGAAAACTAGATTTAATAAGTGGTAAGACTTTTCTGCAAAGTTCGTCTAGGTACTACCACTTTGCCAGTTATTCTGCAGCCAAGCATGAGCCAGACCTCCTGTGTTTTAGTTTGAAGGGCACTGTAGCTAGTGAATTTACTGGGCAATTGACACTTTATGAACTGATCTCACAGTCTAAAAATCTTATTACTAGATTGTGCTGATGTTTCAGGATGAACCGCAGTGCAGTGTCACGCAAAACTGTATACTTTAGAGTTCTGATTGACACTGCAACTGATATGAGCAGCCAACCTTACCACGCGGTGGTGAGTTGGAGAGCATATTTATTTTGTAAATAATGTTTTGTTAGTTGTAACTTTTCATATATTTTATCCTTTATATTTCCACGTTCTCCATTAAATATTTAACTAAGCAAAAAGTTTTCCTCCCACCAAAACCCGAATTTCCCGAAATTTTCTTTCCTGTCCAATTTTAGTCAATACATAATTCATAAAATTGGAAATTCGGAATACGTTCCGATTTCATAACCTATTTTTTGGGTGACTAACCTGATATAGACAGGGATAGCTGCCAATGCCTTTGTGTTTGAAAGAGACAGCGTAATGAATGAAATGTTGAAATAGCTTGTTGACAAAACCTTCACTAGCGAGGGCAAATCATGAAAAATCATGTGTTATATACCGTTCGGAAATACGCTGGAACCATACTGATTTTCCTGGTAGCCTGGATGAAATCGCTTAATGTGATAAGGCCGCCCTTTGTTCTACCAAATTTTGTAAGTTTTTTAAAGATGCATTTTTATGTATTAGTTGGTGTTCAATAAAGTATTATTGTATTGCATTGTACGTTCTTGAAACTGGTAGTAATATCTAAATATATATAACTCAAAGGTGACTGACTGACTGACATAGTGATCTATCAACGCACAGCCCAAACCACTGGACGGATCGGGCTGAAATTTGGCATGCAGGTAGATGTTATGACGTAAGCATCCGCTAAGAAAGGATTTTTCGAAATTCCACCCTTAAAAGAGTGAAATGGGTGGTTGAATTATTTTCCCATAGGCCACGCCACGGGTGAAGCTGCGGGCAGAAACTCGTTTATAAATAAAATTTGACATGTCCTAGGTCCTTATGTGAGATTTATACCACCCTATCTTTCCCCACCCCGTTGTCGCCGCCCGCGACACGTGTAGAGCGACCCGGACGATCCTATAGCAGCCGTAGTATCGGCTGCGCTAGGATCACCGGACCCTAGCCCTTCTGGCTCAGGTACCGCGTCCGGCACCGGTATAGGTTACCGTACACAACCAGACCCCGACCCCGCCGGCGAGGTCGACGTACCCCCCGTAGGTTAGCTAGAACGGTCGCGACTTTCAATAGGGTCCACTCTTCCAGTGGACGTAGTCTTCTCGATCCTCTTATCCCGGCAACGGCCCAAGCCGAGGCTCGCACCCCAGGGGTGCCCACCAGCTAGTTGCCTGAAGCAAGTTCTGAAGCGCCCAGCCAAGGCAAGTTGCCTCCCACTTTTGATGACTGGGTGCCTTAAGTGCTTGTCCTCCCGTCCGGTGACGCTGGTCGGTAAAAGTGAAGGCTATAAATATTTATAATAAACTGTACGAAGATCTAAAAAATCACAATAAGTTTATGCATACGTTAAAAACGAGTGTGCTTTAGACCACACAACTGAAGTAAAACTTCTTTAGTTTAGCTCCATCTATCGGCCGGTGTAACTTTGTTTTTGCTTTGTTTAATGTTAATGTCGCCATCTTGACAATTGTAAATTGTCATTTTACAAGAAATACCAACATAAAAATGCATTTTTTTAACTTTATTATGTTGACAATGGAGATCCACGTGAACCAACTTTAACTTCCGTTCGTCTCGCATTTACCAGCTTACTCCCCAAATCAATCGTGCGTAAAGAAATTATGCCCTGCCAGCATCTTTTCAGAAATTGGCAGGGTATTCCATTCTTTGGCCGTTCTAATTAAGAATGGCTAAGGAACGGAATGATAATTCTTGTATGATTATAATTCCACTAGCTATTAATCGCGGCTTCGCCCGCGTGGCCTATAGGAAACGAATGGCATATTTTTCTTAGATAATTAATCCACCCATTTCACCCTCTTAGGGGTGGAATTTCGAAAAACCATTTCTTAGTGGATACCTACACTTTATAAAGAGCACACGCTTCAAATTTGAAGTCTCTAAGACTAGCCGTTTAGGCTGTGCGTTGATATATAAGTCAGTCAGTCAGCACTTTGAATTTTATATGTACAGACAAGCTTCTGCCCGCAGCTTCGCCCGCGGCGTGGCCTATGGGAAAATAATTCAACCACCCATTTCACCCTTTTAAGGGTGGAATTTCGAAAAATCCTTTCTTAGCGAATGCCTACGTCACAACATCTACCTGCATGCCAAATTTCAAGCCGATCCGTGCAGTGGTTTGGGCTGTGCGTTGATATATAAGTCAGTCAGGACTTTGAATTTTGTATGCATAGATTTTTTTTTTTACTAGGACTTTACTGCAAAGTTCGTCTAGGTAGGTACCACCGCTTTGCCAGTTATTCTGCCGCCAAGCAGTAGTGCGCAATCACTGCTGTGTTCCGGTTTGAAGGGCACTGTAGCTAGTGAAATTACTGGGCAAATGAGACTTTATGATCTGATCTCACAGTTTAGTAATCTTATTACTAGATGGTGCTGATGTCTCTGGATGACGTGCGCAGTGCAGTGTCACGCGAACCTCTATACTTTAGAGTTACACTGCAGCTGGTATGGCTGATATAGCCGTGTCGTTTAACATCAGGCGAACGGCTAGCTCGTCACGTCATTCATTAACATAAAAAAAAGATTACCTACATAATACTACCTACAGACTTCATGTACCTAGTTTATTTTAACCTTATGCCTTTTAGTGTATCCATTTCTACACGTGACTATAAACACGTGTCCCAAAAACTAGATAACATATCAACACTCCTGTATATAAAAACGGGAAAAAACGGCACAAGGTTCTTAAAAGTGATCCGCATAAATTAGGTGCAACACACACAATTCGCCTATTTAAAAACTACGCATCTTAGAGCGAGCCCAGTTTGTTACTAAATAAAATAAATAAGAATTTGTGGAAATTTCAAACATTTGTGTGATGAACATCGATGTTTGTTCTGTGTCCGGGTGTTATATTGTATTCTATGTATGTATTTGCAAACAAAATGTATCTAAGTATTGTATCAGTTATCCGGTTCCCATAGTACAAGCTTTGCTTAGTTTGGGGCTAGATGGCGTTGTGTGAAATGTCCACACATATTATTATTATTATTATAACTCATCCGTCGTAAGGTATTGAGTCAATAGCTGCTTAAATGCGTTAAATGAATATATTTTTTTTGATATGTGAGGGTATTTTATTATATAAGTAAGTATAAGCTATCTGCATTTCAAGTTTAATCAAAATTGGTTCTTTTTACAGAGATTGATACACAAATTTTCATACACACAAACTTTGTCATTTATAATATTAGTATCCCACTAATATTATAAATATATACTATACTAGCGGCCCGTCCCGGCTTCGCTCGGGTGGACGTTTATTTATTAAACATTTTATAATATACGAAAAACAATGTATCACGCACCGGCGCCATCTACTTAAAATGTTGGTTTGTCCTGAATTTTTCCTGAATTTTCTTTGCTATAAACCTCACGGAGCCCGAGAACTTTCCAACGAATGCAAAACCGTGGAAATCGGTTCGTGCGTTCTGGAGTTATAGCGACAGGAAGGAAAACCCGACTTATTTTTGTATAGTAGAATATATTATATAGATAGAATATAAATAGAATATAAGTATTAATTGGTAAAGGTCTTCCTTTACCGATTAATCGGTACTTGTTCTATGTCTGGGTGTTGTGGGAGCATGGTCCTCGTAGTTCCTGGGTCCCTAGACACAGGGAATCCTAGTTAGGGTCCAGGATCCATGTATGTGATCGTTGGGCGTTATTATTATTATAGAATTCACCAAAAAAAAAATCCCCATATTCGAATTTTCAAGGCTCGCAAATACTTTTTCTATGGCAACACATTTTAATATGTTTTGTCCAATTCCGATGTAAAATGATAATAGGTTGTTTTCAAAAACTGTACCTATTTGACCCAATTTATTCTGAATTTCGGCTGGAACCAATAAAAAATAGCTTGGCGTTTCGAATAATATTGCATTGGGTTCCTTAGATGGTTTTATTTTGATGAAAAAACGCAATGAATGAAACAATCTCTTGAAAATTGTGTTCTTGCAAATAAACATTTGATTGATTGATTGAATGGGATTTTTCTGCTGCATAATCTGGTAACACCATAGTTTACTAAATATACTGCCACTAAGAAATAGTGTGTAAGCAATATTATGTACTTTTTTGTTTGGTTTTGGCTCCACACGTTTGTCTATTTAGCCAGTGTCAAGTAATTGATAATATCTCAAGTTAATTAATATCATATAATGTGTCAAGTCAAGTCACAGTCCAAGTCATCAAGTTAAGTCATAGTCTAGTCAAGTCAAGTCATACTCCTAGTAAAGTGGTGGCAACTTTACCAGAAGCTTCTATGGAGTTTTGAAAACAACACCAAAAGAAACGTTTCACCATCATTATACCACTTTCCCACACTCATACCTGTAATCCGGTACCTAACGAATAAAATGCCACCAATTTTATGCTCTAACACTGAAAATAACACATGTTTTGGAAAATAATAGAATGCGGTGACGCAATCATTTTCCCTTTCGCGCCAAAAAAAACCATTATGTATTTAACTGGCCTGACAGATCAGTTGGCAGTGACCCTGCCTTCTGAATTTTGGGTTGTGGGTTCGATTCCTACCCAGAAAAAACATTTGTGTGATGAACATCGATGTTTGTTCTGTGTCTGGGTGTTATATTGTATTCTATGTATGTATTTGCAAATAAAAATTATCTAAGTATTGTATCAGTGATCTGGTTCCCATAGTACAAGCTTTGCTTAGTTTAAGACGTTATGTGAAATGTGGCCATGGTCCCACAACAGCCAGACAGAAAAAGTTATTACGCTTTTTTTGTGCACAAATACTTGTTCTGTCACGGGAATGGAACCTGCTGTCTTCGGATTATAAGCCGACCTGCTCAACCACCACACCACAGAAGCTGTCATATTGTTGAACATAAACTTCCTTATTTTTAAGTTAGTTTTAAAGTTTCCTCCTTAATACATTAAAAAATAAAATAAAATTGTTTAAAATTATAAGGATAATTAAAAATTAAGTATGGTATTTTTTGTCTTTTTTTTAAATTGGTAAATAAACTGATCCATAATCAAAATACAAAATGAAATGAATTTTGAATGTTTGAGAGGAATCATACGAGATATTTATTTAATTTTAAACGAAGAGAATTAACATTAAACGAAGAGAAGAAGAAGTAAATACTTACTTCTTCTTCTCTTCGTTTAATGGCCTGCTATCACTTTTAAGCGATAATTCTGCCAATGTCAAGTGACGAATTTTGTACGGTTATGTCATGTCAAAGTCTTATTTCGTCAGTCAAAATGCCACAGTAAAATGATGGATCTTTTACTGTAAGCTCTAGGAAGACTTGAAGAGAAAACGATAAGGCATGGTATTAAAACTTGGAACCATTTGCCAACACTCGTGCACGTTCACGAACACTTAATATATGATAATAATCCACCCTTATCATACATTAAAATTAAAAAATACACGGGTTATGGAAAAAAGTTCAAAATTCACAACCGCCATTTTCGGATTCTTTTCAACGACGCCTCATTTTGTATTCAAGATGAACTTAAAAAGTCATGCCTGGAACTATGAAAGTTAAAGTCAAAATCTAAAGATTTATTGCAAATAGGCTCTTTTTAGCACATTTATACTTTTTTATCCATGATCCATAATCCTTTCTACGGGACCCTAAATCCACACGGAAACACCGATATATAAATAAAATCAATATTGAAAAATGCAAAGTCGCGCCGGCCTTCCAGACTTCGAAAATTTGGAAAAAAATGGCGACTGCATAAAACCTTTTTTCTGTAGTTTTGGTTTAAGTTTCTTGCTTTATGACGCCAAACGCTTCCTATTCGGAATAAATTTATATGTATTTTATGTGAAAACACTGAATTGTGTTAAGAATATTTTTTTTACATTTCACACATCACCATCTAGCTTCTAACTAAGCAAATCTTGTACCATGGGAACCAGATAACTGATACAATACTTAGATAATTTTTGTTTGTAAATACATACATAGAATACAATATAACACCCAGACACAGAACAAACATCGATGTTCATGACACATATGTTTGTGCTGGGTGGGAATCGAACCCATAACTCACAGTCCAGAAGGCAGAGCTACTACAATATATGCTATAATCTTTTTTAAAATCTGTTTTAATCGTTACCATACATACCAACATAATAATACAAATTTTAACTTTTTTATGTTGACAATGGAGATCTACGTAAACCAACTTCAACTTGCTCGCTTCGCATTCACCAGCTTACTCCCCAAGTCAATAGTGTAAAGAAGTTTACTTCAAAAAACGTCCTATAACAGGGCCTTAGCCCCATTTTTTAATGGATATTATTAATAATAATAATAACGCCCAACGATCACACATACATCCTGGAACTAGGATTCCCTGTGTCTAGGGACCCAGGAACTACGTCCATGGTCCCACAACACCCAGACTCAGAACAAGTTGCGTTTTTTTTCTGTCCACAAATTGGTCGCGGTAATCGAACCTGTTGCCTCCGGGTTATGAGCCGACTTGCTCAACCACCACACCAAAGAGCGTGTTGCAAGCTTGAAGTTGACAAGTACCTATACGTTCATAAATGTCGACTGCATGGCGCCTGCTACAATGATCTCTAGACGTACGATAAATGCATATTGTATTGGGGGTGTCATTTCAAATTCGATTTATCGACTATCGATCGAATGTGAATTTTATTATTAAAATTTCAGAAGTCACATAGGTTCACTTGTGCAAGGTTTTAAATTGATAACATTAGAGTGGCAGGAGATTGTATATAAAAACTATCTTCTACCCACCTGGCCTATACAAAGAAAAAAATTTTAAAGATTTCAACCACCCATTGCACCCTCTTACGAATGGAAATACGAAAAACCTTTTCTTAGTGGATACACTTCACAAAGAACACACCCTCCAAATTTCAAGTCTCTAGGACCAGCGGTTTAGGCTGTGCGTTGATATATGTCAGTCAGGGATTTGAATTTTATATGTACACGAGCTTCTGCCCGCAGCTTCGCCCGCGGCGTGGCCTATGGGAAAATAATTCAACCACTCATTTCACATAAATAAAATATTTATGTTTAATGTAATAAATGACATTAAATTTTACATGTAATATTAATTAACTTGAGAAATTATCAATTACGTGACACTGGCTAAATACACAAAAGTGTAGAGACTAAACAAAAAAAGTGAGAAACTAATTTAATCTGTGATAATAACCTCTAAGTTATGCACAAAACAAAAATAAGTTGGAAACTGGAGTTTAGGCGGGAAAATGAAAAAGATCGCGTCGCCGCATTATATTATTTTCCAAAACTTGTGTTATTATAGGTGTTAGTGCATAAAATTGGTGGCATTTTATTCGTTAAGTGCTGGATTGAGTGTAGGAAAGTGCTATAATGATGGTGAAACGTTTATTTTCGTGTTGTTTCCAAAACTCTATAGAAGCTTCAAGTAAATTAAATTAAATTAAATTTCATTTTATTACAGATAATTCAATCCAATTTGTTAGTAACAATAAGACTTACAGCTATATTAGTAGAACCATCATTATTATTAATTACTATAAATGTCAAGCACATCACAAATTATCACTTAAATCAATTAAATCATATCTATATTATAATTAAAATTCTTTATAATAAACTATTTGGCATTTCTTTGCGTCGGGAACACAAGCATCCCCGTCCAATGCTTTAGTATTGGACCATCTACCCTCTCGGCAACAGCGACCAGGAGGCTGTTGGTACTGCCCCGCATTCGCCGCATCAGGGAGGCTACACGCTTCCGCATGATGGCGTAAAAGTCATCCACGCGAGCCTCTGCGAACATACCCGATGCACTGCAATATCGCGGCAGCCCCAACAGCGCCCTGAACGCGTTGTTGTATTGGACCCGCAGAGCACTGTAAGCCCTTTGAGTATAATCAATCCATAAGCTGCATGTGTAAAAAGATTGGCAATACGCCCGAAACAAAGTACTTTTTACATATTTCGAGCATTTTGCAAACCTACGGATCAGCATATTGCTCCTGACTGCCAGCGCTCTGCGTTCCCTCTCAATGTCAAGGACGTCTGTTTGCGACGCAGTGACCCAGTGCCCCAAGTACTTAAACTCAGTCACTTGTCTAAGAGCGGTCCCATCGAGTGTCACTGGCGGTACTTCAGGATAATATTTGTTACCCGCCTTGAATATTAAGCACTCACTCTTTTTTGCGTTATACCTGAGGCCATGGGACTCCGCATACTGCTCACATATAGACAGAAGCCTTCTGAGGGCATTGATCGATGGAGCCAGCAACGCCATATCATCAGCGTAGCTGATGTTATTGACGAAGGTTCCGTCAACAGAACAGCCAACCATTGCGCTGCTGAGCTCACGAATCAGCCGATCCACATATAGACAGAAGAGCCGAGGCGAGCTAAGGCCACCCTGCCTCACGCCACACTCCAGTCCATATGGATCAGATAGTGAACCTGCCCACTTGACCATATTGCTTTGATGCCCATACCAATATTTAAATATCTCTATCAGCTCGCCAGGAAGATTTGTGTCATCATAAAGCTTCTGCCACAAGACACCATAAGACACCAGATCGAAGGCTTTGGAAAGGTCTAAGAAACATGCGTATACAGGAGTGCTTCTATCCGTATAGTACCGAACAGTGTGCTTGAGACAAAGAATAGCAGACTCCGTGGAAAGACCTGATCTGAAGCCAAACTGGGCATCATGAAGGTCAAGATGCTTTTCGAGTTGCTTGTCCAGCACACTATCCAGGACCTTCGCTATTATCGTGGCCAAAGATATGGGCCTATAGTTATTTATGTCAGAAGCGTCTCCAGTCCGATTCTTTAATATGGGCACGACAACCGTTCTCATGAGGTCTTCTGGGAGGTAGGTGTGTGAGAAGCAAAGATTGAAAAACATGGCTAGCACTCTGGGCATATGTACACCTGCATGCCTCAAATGCTCTATACTGAGAAAGTCATATCCAGGTGATTTCCCGCTTTTCATGTTTTTCAATATTACGGCTATTTCTCTACAAGTGACTCTCACCAGCTCCTCTGAGCCCGCTTTCCGCGTCGATAGCGACTCCTTCTGTGATACTGTAAGACAAGATTTTACAACAAAATGTTTTTTAAACATATTGGCTATGGATGCAGGCTCACTAACTCCCTCCACACTCGCTGGGATACTCGTCCTGCATTTCATTTTGTTAGTATGTTTCCAAAATTTTGAAAAATCTTTTTTGTTGTGATGTGATGCTAAGATGTCCATTTTAATTTGTTCCTCATTTTCTTGACACCACTTGAGCCTACTTTTGAACGATTTTTTTGCATCTCTCATATTAATAAAAACAGGGCCTTCTTTAGGCTTTCCATGACATAACCAGTTTTGATATGCAAGTCGAGCCTCCAAGTGAGCTTGTCGAACATGCTTGTTCCAACCTGCCACACATTTTTTTTTTATTTTATTATGTAATAGTTTATTTCCATAACTACAGCACGATGCTTCCACCAATATGCTTACAATGTCAGAGTAAATTTTATTAATTATATTTCGATGTTCCAAATTATTACACAATCCGTTACTACAATCTATGAATTCACTAGGAAAAATTATCTCTTTTAATTTATCATTACAAAATTTAATATAGGTATCTATCTGTTGCAAGTCTCTTTCACCCCACTTAATCATATTACACTCATTATTACAATTATTGGTTTTTGTTCGAAGTAAATTCAAATTGCATGTTATTTGCAGTGGGAGGTGATCTGACCAATACGCGTTATGTAATACCTTCGCGTCACACACTGTTCTCCACGCAGCTTCAGAGACCAAGCAATGATCCAACCAGCTCCCAGTACAATAAACGTCACTTACATAAGTATGCGTGTTCGAATTTATCCCTAAGATATCTATATCCGCACATCGCCACTTCTGCTCAAGACAAAAATCCAGAAGCTCAGTTCCGAACCGCCTACCAGGGTGCGCATTATAGTCCCCCAGAATAAACACGGAGTCTACGCCACTATCTTCTACTACCGCTGCGATCTCCCCCAGGCCTTCCGTGAATTCCGTAAGGTTTTCGGTTGAGTCGGTCGGCATGTACACTGAGAACACTAACAACGAGCTCTCATCCAACGTCGCCTTTATTGCCACTAATCGAACACTTTTACACTTTATCACGGAGACAGAATTAAAAATATTTTTCCGCCAAAGTATAGCGTCACCTCCGAACGGCCTTCCTCGTAAAATGCCTACACATGTATCCATCGCCGATTTTCCCGTGAACTCGAACTCTGCATCAATTTCACCAAGGAATGGAATCTCAAGTGGTTGTAGCCATAATTCTTGTACCGCCACTATATCAGCAGATCGGCATAGGCCTCTGACGCAATCAGCTGAGCGTACAATCGATCTACAGTTAAAGCTAATAAGCTTAGTGTTATTTTTGCTAGGTCGTGTGTCCATTAATGTCATTATTTAAATTCATGTCATTTAACTTTAATTCATTCTTGTCATACGTATTTCTATTAAAATATACAAACTTTCTAAATTGTATACCCTCTGGCCATAGATCATCATCCAGGAACATTGACAATTTGGTGTGTGGTACAAAGATTTTGTAAGCATCATAACGTTTTTGTTTCGTCATATTTATTTTCTTAAGCGTTACCGACACTCTGGTTTTTTGCTGTATGTACTCGATAATGTCCACAGGTCTTGTCGATTTGTCCACGTTATTAATGAACAAGGGAACTCTGATATCCGCTGCTCTAAACTTAACTTCGGGCTGTGTAATGGCCGTACCCTTTGATCCCGATAAACGATTTCTCAATCGTTTACGCTGAACTGTTATCCATTCTTCCGGTATTTTTTCTTTTCTCCATTCTCTTTCTGTGTTTATTATTCCCGCTAACGTTTGTTGCTTGGACCGCACTCCCTCGCTATGACTCATCACACCTGGGCTAGCCGCGCTAGGTGCGCTCATGCCTCGGCTAGTACTTGCCTCATTCGACATTTCACACAAATCACACGGAATTTTCTTCGGTGTGACCAAGACATGTAACTCCGATTCAAGCGTGTTCGACAAGGATGGCACCAAACTCGACTCCCTGTTTCCAGTCACTCGTGACTCATTGTTTTGGCAGGTTGGTGGTTGTATCGTAATATTATCGCTCGAAATTGATTTCTCGACAAAGTGCGGTAGGCCTATAGGCCCGCTATCTAAAAAGACACTACTGTTTATACAACCACCGCCTCTTTTTCGGTTAATATTGCAATCAAAGTTATTAACGATTGAGGCTTCTTTTAGGTTATTTAGCTCATCTTTAAGCTCTGTAAACTGTTTCTCGGTGGCAAATGTTTCTTTCATAATTTTTATTTCATTTTGTATAAGCAAAATTTCTTTTAGAGTTCTTGTTGCATCGACATGATCGAACGTTACGGGCGGTAGCTTTTCTAAATTTTTCGCCACATATATAGGTACTTGCTCGGGATCTAGTTGTTTGAACAGTGAGATCATATCGTAAATATTTCTCTGCGATTTGCCACATTTCTTCCGTACTATTTTTCTCTGCTGTGTAGTGACTGAGTCAAATAATAGTTTTTTGCCTGCTTCAACCTCCTCCTCCGTGAAAGCCGTCGTGCACAGCCTTACAAGGCTTTCCTCGTCCATCACGTCAACTTTATTTTGTATGAACGCTAACAATTCACAAATCACGATATTGCATGTCAAACATTTAATTACATTCGAGGTCATTGCTCCCGAGATGCGTCACCGTGTGGTGACAGAAAAAAAAAACACGTCCGATCACTTACGCGGGTACCGGATGAAATAAAAGTTGCCACCACTTTACTAGGAGTATGACTTTGACTAGACTATGACTTGACTTGATGACTTCGACTGTGACTTTACACATATTTGCATGAAATATCATTAACATGATACATTATCAATTACTTGACACTGGCTAAATACACGGAGGTGTGGAGCCAAAACAGTAAAAATAATAATAACCTCTAAGTTATCCACAAAACAAAAATATGTTAGAAACTAATTTAATCTGTGATAATAACCTCTAAGTTATGCAATATATAACGCAAAAATCAATCTCGTGTAGACACAGTTCTCGGTCATGAATAATTATAATCTCTACAGCGGTCGACGGGCGACGGTATGATCATTGAATAATGCTTTCTACTGACGCACGTAACGTATGAATATTGTATTGGGGTAAGAAAAGGATGCGATCGGATATCAATACTAGTCTGTCGACTTGAAAAATGGATGAGGTTTTAATTCTGTTTTTTTTTATGTAAGGTATAACGTGACGAGCTAACCGTTCGCCTGATGTTAAGCGATACGGCCGCCCATAACAAAACAGTATCACTCAGAACTCTAAAATATCGCACATCATCCAGAGACTGAGAGATCTGGTAATAAGATTACTCGACTGTGAGATCAGATCATAAAGTTTCATTTGCATTTGCCCAGTAATTTCACTAGCTACAGTGCCCTTCAAACCGGAATACAGTAGTGCTTGCACACTACTGCTTGGCGGCAGAATAACTGGCAAAGCGGTGGTACCAAACTAGACGAACTTTGCAGAAAAGTTCTACCACCTAGTCTGTCCTTTTTGAGTTAAGAAACTTGACGCACGCGTGGAAGTAAGCTGGTGAATGCGAAGTGAATGGAAATTGTAAGTTGGTTGACGTAGATCTCCATTATCAACATAACAAAGTTAAAAATTTGTGGTATAGTGTTGGTATGTCCGGTAAAATGACAATTTCCAATTGTCGAGATGGTGTCATTAACATTAAACAAAGTTATACCGGCCGGTAGATGGAGCTAAACTAAAGAAGTTGTACTTCAGTCGTATGGTCTAAAGCACACTAGTTTTTGTCCTATATCCTCTCTTATATTTCTCTTTTCATGATTAATTCGTACTTAAGTAGTACTGTTCCTATTTAGTTCTATAAATATTCTTGTAATTTATTGTAAATTATTAAATGATTTTATTTTCTTTTCTTTTCTTTTCTTTTCTTTTCTTTTCTTTTCTTTTCTTTTCTCTTCTCTTCTTTTCTCTTCTTTTCTTTTCTTTTCTTTCAATCCATGGCATGACATGGCAGTAAATAAGCATAAAACAGTCAAATAAAAAAACATGTGTGTGACGGCGGCTACGTCCAGTTATAAACTCTATGCACAGCGATCGAGCACCGTAATTTACCCTGTGGTGGCATTAAATTTATTACAGTGGCAGCACCGGCAACTGTCATGGCGCCCCTACCTGTCTGGCTATATAAAGGGATCGATTGGTGTGCTACGGATCATTCTTGTTCCAAACACGGCGCGGTGCGGACATGCTGAAGGCCTATAGTTATATAGGTTGCAACCTACCTACCCACAACACGTTTCTGTCTACATCAGAAGTGGGATTGCCCATTTCTACATCACTCTTCAAGCAACGCGAAACGTGACGTGACGTGAATGATGACGTGACGGCGGGTGATACTAATATCAAATTTAGTTGCAGGGTTAACACGGACCAGTGAAAAAAAAAAGAGAATAAGTCATGGTAAAAAAAGTAATGATTCGTGAGAGAAAAAAAAAGAGAAAAAAAAGGGTAAGAAAAAAATTTAAAAAAAAAAGTGAAAAAAAGAGAAAAAAAAAACTGAAAAAAGAGAATAAAAAGGAAAAAAAGAAAGAATGTAAGAATGATGACAAAAAATGTGTCTGAATGCTAAAGGGATAATCTATCCGGTCTAGCACTAATTGGTATTAGTTGGAAAGATGATTTTTGGTTGCTAAAGGGATATCTATCCGGTCTAGCACTATCCGGTCCATTTTTTATAAATGAAGGGATAAGGTAAATGATGACTTTTGGTTGCTAAAGGGATATCTATCCGGTCTAGCACTATCCGGTCCATTTTTATAAATGAAGGGATAAGGTATTAGTTTGTTGATTTTTGGTTGCTAAAGGGATATCTATCCGGTCTAGCACCATCCAGTCCACTTTTTGTAAATGAATGGATACTGATGGTCCTGAAGGGTTAACCCTTCAACTACAACTCTTTGTAAATGGCCTTTGTGGAGAGGAGACCAGGGTTAACCCTGACGATGACTGGAAGGTTAAAATACTTTTGAGTAATCAAATTGAAAACTGATCTTTTGACTTTGACTCCAAGTTTAACTCAATTTAATTGTCAGGATGAACGAGCAATAACACTGATACTTATGTCCCTCACCAGGTACAAAGTGAAGCTAAGCGTACGAGGACGTACGCACGTCAGTATGGCCGTGACGGCGGCTACGTCCAGTTATAAACTCTATGCACAGCGATCGAGCACCGTAATTTACCCTGTGGTGGCATTAAATTTATTACAGTGGCAGCACCGGCAACTGTCATGGCGCCCCTACCTGTCTGGCTATATAAAGGGATCGATTGGTGTGCTACGGATCATTCTTGTTCCAAACACGGCGCGGTGCGGACATGCTGAAGGCCTATAGTTATATAGGTTGCAACCTACCTACGCAGAACCCGTTTCTGTCTACATGTGCTTTTGACCACATGACTAAAGTAAAACTTCATTAGCTCCATCTATCAACCGGTTTAACTTTGTTTTTCTTTTTGGATTCCTATTGACAATTACACTATTTTAAATAAATTTAATCTTAGTGAGTAAATTTATTTAAAATAGTGACAATTACAATTACACTATTTTAAATAAATTTACTCACTAAGAGTAAATTTATATGCCTTTAAAGGAAACACAGCATTTATGTCGTCATTTTGATAATGGTAAATTGTCATTTTACCAGGCAGTTTTTAACTTTATTATGTTGGCAATGGCGATCTACGTGAATCAAATCCCGCTCGCCTCGCTACGGACGCGCCAGCTTACTCCCCAAGTCAAGCGTGCGTAAAGAAAATTTACTTCAAAAAATCATGAATATATCCGAACGCATGCACTAAATCAAAATGGCGTCTTAAACAAGATGGCCGCGCTAACGGTCAACGAGAACAGTGTCAAATATCACATTACAATAAAGACATTATTCATTTATGCAATCAAACACTGACGCACAGTTATCTCGATTTTACATCGATTTTAATATATTAATGCGTACGACAATGGCAGTAAATTTGTATTTTTCGAAGCCAATTTGGTAAGTTATGGTGTTTTAAAAGATTTTCCTCCTACAATTATAATAAAATGAATAACGCCCAACGATCACATACATAAATCCTGGACCCTAACTAGGCTTACTTTTTTGTATGTTTTGGCTCCACACTTTTGTGTATTTAGTCAGTGTCAAGTAATTATTTTAAGTTCATTAACTTATGTTGGCATGTACGGCAAAATGACAATTTACAATTGTCAAGATGGCGACATTAAACAAAGCAAAAACAAAGTTATACTGGAGTTTTGGCGGGCAAACGAAAAAGATCGCGTCGCCGCATTGTATTATTTTCTAAAACTTATGTTATTTTCAGTGTTAGTGCATAAGTTGGCATTTTATTCGTTAAGTGCTGGATTACAGGCATGAGTGTGGGAAAGTGGTATAATGATGGTGAAACGTTTCTTTTTGTGTTGTTTCTAGAACTACATAGAAGCTTCTAGTAAAATTACTACCACTCTACTCTGCCGTCCGATTGTTACAAGACCGTTAAGTGACATTTTGGCGAATTTGACTTATATATACTACTGAAATAAATTTTTTTCCCTCTATTTTCTAGTTTAGTCCATAATTTTTACTTTTGATTAGTTGTTGAGTTACGAACACCACGTGCACAGCTAACTACATAGTTTTTGGTATTTTGCAATACTTGAACACAGTTTAGTCATCTTACAACATTAGAATGCTATTAAATGCACATACTTGTGAAATAAAACTCAAATTTTTTTCTGAATTGTCAGTTTAGAAAACGTTTAAGTAACTGTTCGTTACTATTAAACCGTTACACGACCTTACACGTCGTTTAGTCATTTATAATAACTCAAGCCTGTGTAGTACCTGCAACACTTAGATAACGGTTTTGTTACATCTACAATTCTATAAAACAGTTAACTCTACTTAAACGAATAATCGTTGACATAATATTGCGAAACTCTATAATTTACAATTCTAAAAGAAGGTGACTGTAATGAAGCTACGATTTTTTCCTAATACGTGCTGGTAAATACAATTTAAAAAAACGGTTATGTGAATTTCAACGCTATAAAACGTTTAAGTGACAAGGCGCCCACGCCGCCCGACCCGATCGCATACACCACCAACGTAAAAAAAAAAAGTAAAACGTGAACCGTAGTGGTTATATGCTCAAGTTTGCAAAACCTTTTTCCTAACAACATTGGGCTTTCACAAAAATTATGACATGGTCCTATATAATTCTTTGAACAACAACCCCATAGACAGACGAGGATTGCATACCAAGACAGTTGCTTTCGATCGTAAATTACTTACAGAACACGTCGAGTCATTTCAACCTCTAGAACCCCACTATCGGTGAGAGCATGCTCCACTCAGGCGATATATAGCATATGATATTACAGTCACTATGATGCACAAAGACTTTTGTGAAAAATATCCATCACAGAAGGTGTCTTATGAACTCTACAGAAAACACGTAAACAGCATGAATATATCATTCGCTAAGCTTGGTAACGAAGAATGTGAGATTTGCGAAGCATCTGAATTACACACCAAAAATACATGTCATGGCACAAATAATGTAGAGCCAGGCTGTGAGACCTGCGCTTTATATATATGTTAGCCACAGAGAGAAATATAAAAAACACGCAATATGTATGAGGGTCACAAGAAAAATCAACAAACTAACGAAAACATTTACTACAGTGTAGACTTGCAGAAAGTAATAATGTTACCGAGACTCGATAGCTTTAAAAGTATAATTTTTTGTCCGAGATTAACATCATTCAATGTTACGTTTGCACCGGTTGGTAAAATAACGAACCTACACAAACCCCTAGCATGAATTTGGCATGACGGTATCTCTGGGCGCAAGCAAGAAGATATCATGAGCTGCTATTATCACTTTATTTTGCAACACCGCGATGTGAAAAACATTACCATTTGGATGGATAACTGCAGTGCTCAAAATAAGAATTGGCTGCTGTTCGCACTGATGACATATTTAATTAACAGTGACCTCATAGCCACTGAAACTATAATTTTTCAGTATTTTGAACCTGGTCACACTTTTATGAGTTGTGATCAGTTTCATCACCAAGTTGAACTCGCCATGAAAAAAAAAGGAAAATTATATGACTTCCAAGATTTTGCTGAGTGTGTCTCTTCCGCCAACTTATCAAGAGTTGAAGTTAAACCAATGGAACCCAAAGATTTTTTCACGTTCCAATACTGCGTATCAGATAGACGTATACAATCGTCGACACCAAGAGTGTACTTGAAAGACATCATTCAAGTATGTTTCCAAAGAAAAACCTATGACGTGTTTTATAAAACTGAAATAGACCAGGAAGATTACAAAGTCTTAAGATTCTTGACTGACAAATATTTAAAGCATCCAGATCTTTTAACACCAGAATTCAAGTGTGCGCCAAAAGGCATAGAAAAAGCGCGAAAGAGCGGTATCATTAACGCATTAAAAGATAAGTGCACCACACAAAATGTTCCAAATTAATTCACAATTATTCAGTCATGGTTTTCATGTACCGTTGTAGTGTTTTCTTAAATATTATAATTTGTTATTCCCCGCTGGCGATTAGATAAGCTTGTGGGTTTGTACGTCAGTTATTACAGAGAAACTGATAATTTGTAAACAACTCTATACACCAAATCCGCCAACCCACCAACACAGCCAGATGACTTGATGGCTTTATTTAAAAAAATTGAATTGAAATAAAGCAACCGACATAAGTCGCCGAGCTGTTACGGCTTTGGTACGTAGAGTTCTTTATACAATCATAATATCTGATTTAATCCTCGAGATAACAAAATACTTGGTTAAATACTTAATCTATATTTACACAAGCTTTGTTATATAAAAGTGGTGCCTTCTAATCTGTACCTAGCTATTTTTGGTTTTGTAACGGGGATGTGACGGGACGTGGCGCAGAGTAATTATTACGGAGTTCAGTTATTAAATCATCATTTATTTACGTATAGATACAACTAGCGAGGAAGGAGAGTTACTCTGAATCCATGTAAAGCGAGGGCCAGTAGTATACTGTCCGCAGCGCCTAGTAGGAATTCAGTGCAACAAGAGTAATTTCGAGAGTGCCGGGAGTCCGTCTGCTCAAGAAATCAAGTGCCTGACCCAATTACAATTTCAATTTCACAGGATATGTATATCGAGTTCGCTGAACGAAACGCTTGCGTGTTTTAAGGTCGCATCACGCCATCTAGTTTCATTCGTTGTAAGCAAACGAAATATTGGCGGGTGTTACATTCTCCCCCTCTGTTTCCGATGGCGACCCGACGAGGAGAACAGGAAATGTCAGGAATCTAGTTCGGTATCTAGGGTTAGCAGTCTGCTCGCATATTCAATTGGGTGTTCTTCTGCACACTCCCCCTGGGCCAATACTGGTCCTATAGTATATAGTACTGGCATCGGTTTTTACTATGTACGGTTTGGTTTCATCCGCTTGGCTCAATACCGGTGCTGTTGTTAAGGACGCCTTTAAGTCATTAAAAGATTTGTCCTGTTCATCTCCCCAATTCCATGGAGATTTTTTCTTTGTCAATCGGGTCAACGGCTCACTTATCAGTGAGAAATTCGGTATAAGCCGTCGGTACCATGAGCAGGTTTGTATGAAAGATAACAGGTGCTTTAGGTTCTTTGGTTTTGGCAGGTTTGTTATTGCAAAATGGAAACCTTTACGTTTCAGACAGGTGTATAGTTGAAATGAAGCAACACTAGACTTAGCGCATGTGTCCACGTACGCTGTACCAACAATGTCGTAGATTCCTATCCCCACCATAGGCCTCGGTCTCGCATCTGTTTTGACATTTAGAGAACAGAAGTCCACGTTATGTTCTGTTTTGATGGGTTTTTCCGCTGCGCATCTAGGGCACTTGCTTCTGACGACCCCAGGTGCTCCACAACCATAACATGAAAAGGCGGGTTTTGACGGCGACGGTACTTGGGTAGATGCGGCTTCAACTTTGATATTCATTGTTTGAGGAGGCTGCCCTCCGTTGTTCTGCATCCTCTTGCGGCAGTCTTCAACATTGTGTCCAATATGTCGGCAATAGGTACAGCGTGGTTTGATCCCCTTGCTTACGTCTTCGGTAATGGATGACGTAGGCTTTTCTCTTAGCAGCTGTTCAACGTTCCTAGCTGCGTTCATGAGCTGCTCAAACGTTGTTACGTTGTCTCGTGAAACCTTTTCGCGTATCGTGATGTGTAACTGTCCATAGATTATATCTATTTGCTGCTCTTCTGTCAATCCAGGTGCAGGTAACTGTGCCAGAAGAGCGCGATCTCGAGCAATGAACGTCTCCGTCAACATATCACTGGATTGTCTGTAGTGCAAGATGTCTTGGTAAATCATGTATGCAGGTTTTTTAGGAGCAAACGCATGACGCAGTCTATTTTCAAAGCTGGACCAGGATTTAACGCCTTCCTTAATCCCTTGCCACCATATTGCTGCTTCACCTTTCAGTATCAATGGCAGTGTCGCGATGGCATCTTCGTCGGTTATTTTATTCACTGATTTGTAGACGGATGCTGTTGATAGAAACTCTGCAACACACGTCGCCTCTCTAGCACCATTAAAATGGAACGATGCATTGGCAAATGAGCGTACGGGTGCGCAGTTGGATACAGCTTGAAGTGCAGCAGATGTTATGGATGAAACCAATTGCTGAAGTTGCTCAGGTGACATGGTCACGTTTGAGGTCATCTTCTTCTTTTTTGTTTGTATCTTCCGACTTCTTAGTGAAAACTCTGCGAGGTCTCGTCCGGAGAGTAGGTCCGCGTTTAGGTGTTCCTGAAGGGCCGCTGCCGGTATTCGCCACCTTGGTCGACGTCACCGGACTCGCGTTACTTTGACAGGGTTCCACGTTGGCGCCAGTTGTAACGGGGATGTGACGGGACGTGGCGCAGAGTAATTATTACGGAGTTCAGTTATTAAATCATCATTTATTTACGTATAGATACAACTAGCGAGGAAGGAGAGTTACTCTGAATCCATGTAAAGCGAGGGCCAGTAGTATACTGTCCGCAGCGCCTAGTAGGAATTCAGTGCAACAAGAGTAATTTCGAGAGTGCCGGGAGTCCGTCTGCTCAAGAAATCAAGTGCCTGACCTTATTACAATTTCAATTTCACAGGATATGTATATCGAGTTCGCTGAACGAAACGCTTGCGTGTTTTAAGGTCGCATCACGCCATCTAGTTTCATTCGTTGTAAGCAAACGAAATATTGGCGGGTGTTACAGTTTGATTTTATGTCGATGAGGTGATCTCTTTTAGTTTATATTTAAAGTTATGCGGGTTTTTTTTTGTTGATAAATTTTTTTTTTAAGTTATATAAAGATTATTCCAGTTCCTATTATATTATAAGTGCATTATAATTAAGAAAAACCTATACACAAAAGACTTAATTTATTATCAATATTGATCTCCTAAAATTTTTGGTAGCCACAGGTTCGCTTTTGTTTAGTTTAAGTTTTTTTGTAACATGTTATTTTATGAGTCTTTTATGGTTCATAGTTAGAACTTAATAAAAAATTGCAATTATATAAAAAAGAATTATTTATTACCTTGTCAATTTTAAGAAAAATTGCACTTTGCCGCTAAAGTGATATTATAATAATATGCCTGTGACTAATACTTACTACACTAAAAAACAGCTGTCGAAAATCTTTTCTCCGAAACTGTGTTTAAGTTCAGACATAAAAACAAGTACTAATTTAATATTTACTTATAAAAACCGTTAAAATCATATAACATTTATTGAAAAAGTAGTGCATTCTAAATAACATTTAATTTAAAACATAAAAAGGCAACTAAGTGACATAATTGCTATTTAGATTAGTGATGGTTGGAAACTGTAGCATTATTAAAATAATCAACATAGTTACAATACATTACCACTCTATAAAACGGCTGCACTTCAGCCAGACGTTTTTTAGGAGAGCAAAGGTACACAGTATCGAATAAGTTAACCTGATTAAAATACAAAAAAGCCAAATTCTAAGCGAATCTAATATTTAGAAAGTTCCTGAACCCATACAATAAAAGCCTATTACAAAAGAAGAAAAAAATTCCACAAAAAAACACAATATGTCTTGTGAATATCTAGATATATGATTTCCCACCTTTTTGCTCATATCTCAAAATTTAGTGTAATCACTTAACGGCTTTATAGAAATCGGACGGCAGTACTAGGAGTATGACTTTGACTTGACACATATTTGCGTGAAATATCATTAACTTGATAAATTATCAATTACAAGTAAACCTCCGATAGTGAAATAACATGGCCGAATTTTTTTTTTTATGTTTTGGCTCCACACTGTTATGTATTTAGCCATGCTATTTCACTATCGGAGGTTTATCGAAGGCTTAAAGTAGGGTCTTGGCTTCACTAAGTTATGGAGACTTTATGAAACAGTTTGTAACGTAGCGTTACATTATTATAAAGATAAAAATTATTATTTAAAATATTTGAGGCTAAAAAAAATAAATGAATAAAAAATAAAAACATTTAATAAATTATTTACGTAATGATTACATTATCATTACAAGTAAAAAAACAAACAAAGACTTAAAATCAAAATAAAACTAATTTACAAACAGAAATAAAAGGGACAGACATTTTATATATATAAATTCTATTGTTTCTTGCGCGTGCGCACGGCCTTGAATGATGCTTCATAGCGGCTCGCTCGAACACGACGACCGGCCGCCAGTCCGCCCCGATCTTACTTGGCGTGCGGACGTACTACTTTTCTAAAACGCTCCATAGACTAATCATCTATTTTCGAAGCGAAAATTTATTCAGATTGAACCTGGTGAAATATTTAGTGAATTGTGTTCCCAATCTTATGGGTAAGTTGTGCACTGACCAAGTATTTGGCATTATTGTTTCTCAACGCCTTTCTTTGCTGTGAACTCATAATAATAACTCTAACGGTTTTATTTTTAAATTTCAAACGGTTCCATTTGTTGTTATTAATCCTGTTTTTTAAGCCTTTTGCTGCTGTGCATTTAATCATTGATGTAGCTATTTTTATAATTGATTGTTGTTAATTACTTCCGTTGACATAGCCTAGCAACTGTAACCGTTTCTGCTTATTTTTCTTTTGACCACCATGATTTCGTAGCCTATCAAACGCTAACTTGTTTTTAGTTTGCCTCGCGAACCTAGCGTCTCCCTGTATCTCGGACTAACGTCCCTAATGCAGCGTCCTAATGCCCACTTGGTTTACAGGAACATACCTTGGATTTTAAGAGACATCGAATCCGGCCGGCCCTAGCGGTCGATGATATACCCATAGTTGTGGTACCAACGGCAACCCTGGACGCTGCCCTATCTCACGGGATCTACGCCCAGGAGAGTGCGGTGAACCCCAAAACCTAGTGCAAACAATTACCTAGGCCGATTTTCACGCACGACCCATGTCTTTGCTAAATTTTAATTAAATTGTAAAATTTTAGTATTTGTTTTTTTTTGTTCCATATGCAGGTTTAGCTATATTTTAATTTTTGTCTTTAATCTTTATTTTTGCTACCGCTCCTAAAGCGGTACAATGGCGCCCATAAACGTGGTGTAAGGTAACTTTTGCACTCGGTTTCGGTAACATTTTAGTAGTTTTGCATTGGTGATGGTTTTCTTGGTGTGTTAATTCTGTAAAGACGATACAAATCATATTAACTAGTGTGCCTAGTATTAGTTAATTCATATTATATAATAATTGTCTAAATCAATTTTTGCAAAAAATATTTAAGTAGTAAAAAAAAGCGTAGGTAAAGCTAATAACTCTGGGCACATTAGTTGAGGTATACTAGTAGTCTCACCTGACTTCACCTGTAGATCTGCTTGTTATTTTTTCTTTCTATTTTCTAATTGTGTTTGCATCGTTCTGAAGCAAAGTTTTGATTATTTGTAACAGAACGGATTTTGCTTTGGCTATTATTTTTTTTAAGTTGCCAACAGGTTTGTATTTTTTTTTTGTTGTTCAGTGCACATTTTACTTATATAACGTGTTACGCCGAGTACTAATCAAAATGCCTGCTCCCATAAAATTTTTACTACTCCAAAAGTCAGAACTCGTATACGAAGTAGCAATTAGAGGAGAATCTCCTTCTGACAATGTAGCCGGCCTGCGCCGTCAAGTTAATAATCTCACACAATTATATCCTTCAGATGATATTATTGATTCTGTATTCGATTTTACTGAAGATATTGAGGGAACTTCAGCTACGCTAGATAAAGTCAAAGCTAATCTTGACTCCTTAAAGACCACCTTCGATGAACCTTTATTTAATAGGACTAAAGCCCTCTTGCGGCACTTATATTATAGGTTGCAAAGAATTGAAAAGCCTAAAACAACCGACGAAACGTCACTGCTCGGTAAAGTAAAGAAATCTTTTGAAACTTATAGCTTAATGTTGTCTTGTTATAATAAATCTAAGTCAGAAGCCAAATCATCCACTTCCACTTCAGATGAAATGTTAGATAGACCTAATCTAACAGGTATGAACATCTCCGTCTCATGTGATCGTGGCATAATAGGTGAGCTTACTAAGCTGAAGTATGATGGTAAAACCTGCGTCCGCTCATTCATACAGAAGCTAGATGAATTCCGTTTTTCTAAGGGCATTACAGAGGATAAAATGTTGATGTCCGCTGTCGATATCTTTGTAGGTGATGCGCTTCACTGGTATCGTAGCATAAGGGATAAAGTGGAAAACTGGAGAGATCTTGTCGCTTGCCTTAAGGAAGATTTTGATATTCCTGACTATGATTATCGTATGTCAACTGAGATACGTCAACGTACCCAAGGTGGTGACGAGAGCATCACGATCTACTTATCGATAATGGAGGGGATGTTTTCTCGACTGAGCAGACCTTTGGATGATGAGGCTAAGCTCGAAATCCTTTTACATAACATTCGTCCCTATTATTCTATTATTATAGCGGCTAGTTCCAAGGTAAAGTCTATTGAGGAACTCAGAACAATTTGTAAGAATTACGAAAGCATTAAGATTCGCTCTGAGAATTTTAGAGAACCTCCTTTTGTTTCTTCTAGCACTTTAGCTCCTGAGTTTAGCTACCAACCATCTAAACGTAAGAGTCCTAATACTCAGAACGCTAAGTTTTATAGATGTAGCAATCAATTCGACTCTCAAAAACGATTTGAGCCAACTCACGGTCAATCGTTTAAAACGTCAGAAATTCTAACTTCGGAAATTTCTAAGAAGCCGTATTGCCACCGCTGCCGTGTTGATACTCACTCAATGAAGGACTGCACCGCTGAGAGAATTATTTTCTGCTTCAAGTGCGGCAAAAAAGACGTTCGTACCCCAGATTGCCCCACTTGCAATACAAAAAACTAGTGCCAGAAGATTGTGGCAAGCAAACATATAATCATACCACTAGCTCGGAATGGTATGATTGGTTGTTGACTGTGAAAAATTTCTTTTCTCGACAGTCAGTCTCTGCAATTTTCAACTCGAAACCGAGTGATGATCCTCGTCCATATGTTAAAGTCAAACTTAATAACGATTTGTTTTTGTATGGCCTGCTTGACTCTGGTTCTGCTGTTACCATTTTAGGCAAGAATTCTCACGAACGTCTACAACAGCTCGATCACACTTTATGCATGGATGAAAAAATAACTGTCACTGCAGCTGGTGGACAGAAAATAACGTCCCTTGGTTATATTCTTCTACCAGTAACGTTTGAAGAAAAATTCTCCGTTATAAAGGCACATGTCATTCCAGCTATTGAAACTACCCTGATTTTGGGTATAGATTTTTGGAATCGATTTAATATTTGTCCAAAGTACTTATACAATGCGGATAATTTGTTTTCAAATGACCCAGGCCTCTCAGAAATTTTAGATACTTCTGATATTCACTTGCACGATTATGAAAAGCTTGATGATTACCAAAAACTAGTAGCTGATGACATTGTCGAACAATTCAGGGACATTTCCTTTGACGTAAAAGGTTTAGGCCGAACTCATCTCATTAAACATCGCATAGATACGGGTGAGGCGGAGCCAATTCGACAGCGATATTACCGTATGTCACCTGAAAAACAACGCATTGTCACTGAACAAGTTGATGAGATGATTGTTTTAGATGTCATCGAGCCTTGTGAAAGTCCGTGGTCTTCCCCAGTGCTGGTGGTAAGGAAGAAGGACGGAAAACCACGTTTTTGCTTGGACAGCCGGAAGCTAAACTCCGTGACAAAAAAGGATGCATACAGTTTGCCTTACGTTTCAGAAATCTTGGACAATCTGAAAGACGCTAGATACCTTTCTAGCGTTGATTTGTCTAAGGCATTTTGGCAGACTTTGATCCATGATGATGACAAGGAGAAGACGGCTTTCTACGTACCAGGTCGTGGCACTTTTATGTTTAAAGTTACTCCCTTTGGGCTTACTAATGCCCCAGCTACGCAACAGAGACTTGTAGACCTTTTGTTTGGACCCGAATTCGAGCTGAAAGTATTCGCTTATTTGGATGACGTCATCATCATTAGCAAAACTTTTGACGAGCACGTTAATCTGCTCCGTAAAGTGTGCCAAAAACTGCGATCCGCCAACCTTACGGTTAACTTAGATAAGTGCCAGTTCTTCAGGAACAAGCTGCGTTATCTGGGGTATATCGTGGATGCTCACGGCTTACGGACTGATCCCGAAAAGGTCCAAGCTATTCTTAGCTTCCCCACGCCTACTAATAGGAAAGAAGTAAAACGCTTCCTCGGAACTGCGTCGTGGTATAGGCGCTTTATCCCACAGTTCAGTACTATAGCAGGTCCTTTAAATAAACTCACGTCTAACAAAAAGAATGCACCACAGTTCGTGTGGTCCCCTGAAGCCGATAAAGCTTTCATGGATCTCAAATCAAAATTGGTACAGGCACCTGTCTTAGCATGTCCCGATTTCTCGCATCCTTTTGAGGTCCATACTGATGCCAGTAACTTTGGCATTGGTGCTATGCTTGTCCAAACAATAGATGGTATAGAACATCCTATTGCGTATATGAGTCGTTCGCTCAGTAAGCCAGAGAGAAACTACAGCACGACTGAACGTGAAGCTCTTGCAGTGCTTACCGCTTTGGAGCACTGGCGCTGTTATCTAGAGACAGATAAAAGGTTTTTGGTTTACACTGACCATTCTTCACTTAAGTGGTTTCTTTCACTCTCAAATCCAACGGGGCGTCTGGCAAGATGGGGTGTGCGACTATCATCATTCAATTTCGAAATTAGACATCGTCGAGGAAAGGAGAATATCGTCCCCGACGCTCTTTCTAGAAGCGTCCCTGTCGACGCTATAGATACTGATACCTCAGTTGCTATCCCTACTTCTGATGATCATTGGTATCTTAAAGTATTTAATGGTTGTCAAAAGTCTCCTGTCAGTTTCCCAAATTATAGGGTAGAAAATAATATCTTGTATAGGTACATGAAAAGTAATAATGGCCTTGCCTCGGAATTTGAATGGAAGGAGGTCATTGCCAAAGAAAAACGAGAATCGACTCTTAAGCAATGTCATTCCGAGCCTACGGCGGGTCATTTCGGTGTGTTTAAAACTTATAAACGTTTAGCATTACGTTTTTATTGGCCTGGTATGTACTCTTCGGTCGTAGAATTTGTCACCCACTGTGATACTTGTCTCGCTTACAAGATGCCAAGCCATAGCACCCTTGGAAAAATGGGTAGACCAAAAGAAGTTACTCGTCCTTTTCAAGTGTTATCAATAGATCTGGTTGGCCCTCTCCCCAATTCCAGGAAGCAAAACCAGTACATATTTGTTGTTACGTGCTGTTTCTCGAAATACTGCTTGATGTTTCCTCTGCGACGAGCAACTGCAGACCTTGTGTGTAAACATCTAGAAAACGATGTTTTTCTAAATCACGGGATTCCACAAACCGTAATACTAGATAATGGTTGCCAATTTATAAGCCGTGATTTGGACAAACTTCTCAAGAAATATAAAGTCCCAAATGTACATTTTACCCCCAAATATACACCCCAGATCAACACTGTAGAGCGATACAACAGAACGATAATTACTGCTGTATCCACTTTCGTAAGTGATGACCACAGATCATGGGATGTGAACCTTCCCCAAATACAATTCGCGGTAAATAATTCCGTAAATGAAACTACTGGTTATACACCAGCATTTTTGGTACATGGTAGGGAACTAGTTACCTGCGGGTCACATTATTTAGAGAATGATGACCCAAGTGAATTAGTGTTTCTGCCACGCGATGCCTATGCTGAAAATCTTGGTCACCTAGCTGGTATATTTAACAAGGTCCAGTCTGCCCTTTGGCAATCCCACGTCAAAAACACTAAGCGTTATAACTTACGCCGTAAAGAAGCAGAGTTTAACGTTGGAGATGTAGTATGGAAACGTACTTACTATCAAAGTGACAAAGATGCTCATTTCAGTAAAAAACTAGCACCCAAGTTCCAAAAATGCCGAGTAAAAGAAAAACGATCGCCGTTAGTATATATTTTAGAAGACATGAATGGCCGCGATATAGGAGTTTGGCATATTAAAGACTTAAAACTACTTAAATACACTTTGTGACAAGCGAATTCTCTAAGACTTTTATTTCTATTATTATCTTTTTTTTAGACAAATAAGGCAGTACCTTTTTTTCTTTCTTTCTTATTTGCAAAGGATTTCTTTATTTTATTTAGTGCTAACAAATAAGTTTACGGATTTCTCTTAGGAAAAATCCTTTTCAGAGAGGGGGGGTAATGTAACGTAGCGTTACATTATTATAAAGATAAAAATTATTATTTAAAATATTTGAGGCTAAAAAAAATAAATGAATAAAAAATAAAAACATTTAATAAATTATTTACGTAATGATTACATTATCATTACAAGTAAAAAAACAAACAAAGACTTAAAATCAAAATAAAACTAATTTACAAACAGAAATAAAAGGGACAGACATTTTATATATATAAATTCTATTGTTTCTTGCGCGTGCGCACGGCCTTGAATGATGCTTCATAGCGGCTCGCTCGAACACGACGACCGGCCGCCAGTCCGCCCCGATCTTACTTGGCGTGCGGACGTACTACTTTTCTAAAACGCTCCATAGACTAATCATCTATTTTCGAAGCGAAAATTTATTCAGATTGAACCTGGTGAAATATTTAGTGAATTGTGTTCCCAATCTTATGGGTAAGTTGTGCACTGACCAAGTATTTGGCATTATTGTTTCTCAACGCCTTTCTTTGCTGTGAACTCATAATAATAACTCTAACGGTTTTATTTTTAAATTTCAAACGGTTCCATTTGTTGTTATTAATCCTGTTTTTTTAAGCCTTTTGCTGCTGTGCATTTAATCATTGATGTAGCTATTTTTATAATTGATTGTTGTTAATTACTTCCGTTGACATAGCCTAGCAACTGTAACCGTTTCTGCTTATTTTTCTTTTGACCACCATGATTTCGTAGCCTATCAAACGCTAACTTGTTTTTAGTTTGCCTCGCGAACCTAGCGTCTCCCTGTATCTCGGACTAACGTCCCTAATGCAGCGTCCTAATGCCCACTTGGTTTACAGGAACATACCTTGGATTTTAAGAGACATCGAATCCGGCCGGCCCTAGCGGTCGATGATATACCCATAGTTGTGGTACCAACGGCAACCCTGGACGCTGCCCTATCTCACGGGATCTACGCCCAGGAGAGTGCGGTGAACCCCAAAACCTAGTGCAAACAATTACCTAGGCCGATTTTCACGCACGACCCATGTCTTTGCTAAATTTTAATTAAATTGTAAAATTTTAGTATTTGTTTTTTTTTGTTCCATATGCAGGTTTAGCTATATTTTAATTTTTGTCTTTAATCTTTATTTTTGCTACCGCTCCTAAAGCGGTACAAGTTATCGAACGTTTTAGTGCTATCGAGCGTTTATGAACACTTTTCGGAAATCTTACTATTACAAGCTTATAAAGCCTCGATAACTTTTTATGAATAAGAATGTTAGTTCAATAATTTAAGTACGTCATCTCATTTTCAGAAAAAAGTGTTTTATGAAATTATTGAAGCGGCTAGCTACAATTGAAGGGGTGAGAACAAAAAGGGTTTAACTAACTTTTTTCACAAAATCACTTATGGGTATCGTTAGATTCAGCGGGAAATTATCTACAATAATACATTCTCAAAATACCGAAATGAGGCTTAAATATCGAGATTTTGAGTCTAAAAACGGTTTATCTGTCACAGGAATACAGTTCGCTTAGCATAAAAACATTATTATATTTATTTTATATGTTATATTTTTACAGTAATTGTATGAATTAGTACTATATATAGTATTTTAAAATAGAATTAATACATTTTCAAGCTACTGAAACTTACATAAACCTTTTCTATTACCTTATAAGCACTCTACATTAAAATGAGGCCGTTGAAGTTAAGTCACTTTTCTCGAAACTATCAATTTGACAGTTAAACCCTTTTTTATTCTCAACCCTTCAATTAATACTAAGCTGTTAACCATACTAAGTATTTCAAAAAACATTCAGATCATATTATACTAGTTGCGCCCCGCGGTTTTACCCGCGGATAAAAAGTATTTTAATTATTTGCTCATCCCACGGAAACATTTCATTTTTCCGGCATAAAATGTAGCCTATATGTTAATCCAGTGTATAAACTATCTTGGTACCGAATTTCATCCAAATACATTCAGCCGTTTGAGCGTGAAGGAGTAACAAACATACACACATACAAACTTTCGCCTTTATAATATTAGTGTGTTAGTGTGATTAGTGTGATTATACTGAATAAACTAATTTAAATGTAAAGAAAAAATTTGAATCTCAAACGGGTTTTGAACCCGTATTGGTGAGCCGGGAAATTTACTTAACCAACCGTGACAACTCACCTCATGTCCTTTATTCTTCACTTTTTACAACTTACGGGATTGGTAGCGCCATCTATTGACAGATGTTTGAAAATCAACCCAACTGGCATGCTCAAGCTACATCACAAATGCGATAAAGTATTTCGGAGGGAAAACGGAAAAGATCGCGTCACCGCATTGTATTATTTTCAGTGTTAGTGCATAAAATTGGTGGCATTTTATTCGTTAAGTGCTGGATTACAGGCGTGAGTGTGGGAAAGTGGTATAATGATGGTGAAACGTTTCTTTTCGTGTTGTTTCCAAAACTCCATAGAAGCTTCAAGTAAAGTTGCCACCACTTTACTGGGAGTATGACTTTGACTAGACTATGACTTGACTTGATGACTTCGATTGTGACTTGACAGATATTTGCGTGAAATATCATTAACTTGATTAATTATTAATTGACACTGGCTGAATACACAAAAGTGTGGAGCCAAAACATAAAAATAAGAAATAACTCGTATCTCAGAGCGCGGGACCCCACTCGGAGTCGCAGGTTTGGATGGATGCCCCTGTCTGCAGTCACCCGTCAGGTCTTCATGACAACGCCGCATAAATTTTTTAGACAATAACTACGAATATGAGTTTTTGGCGGGAAAATGAAAAAGATCGCGTCACCGCATTGTATTATTTTCCAAAACTTGTGTTATTTTCAGTGTTAGTGCATAAAATTGGTCGCATTTTATTCGTTAAGTGTTGGATTACATGCATGAGTGTGGGAAAGTGGTATAATGATAGTGAAACGTTTCTTTTCATGTAGTTTCCATAGCTCCATAGAAGCTTCTGGTAAAGTGGCCACCACTTTACTAGGAATATGACTTGATTAGACTAGACTTTGACTTGACTTGATGACTTGGACTGTGACTTGACTTGACTTGATATATATATTACCTAACTCGAAAAATATCAATTACTTGACACTGGCTAAACACACAAAAGTGTGGAGCCATAACAAAACAAAAAAAAAAAAATGATAAATGCCTGTCATAGTAATTACTGATACTCTGCATGTGTAATGATGCCCATTGCAAGGTTATAATACCTGAATTATGGGCACAATTACGTAAATAAATATAGGAAAAATTGCAGCATAGTCTAGGTGACTTTAAACTAACTGGTGTGCAAATTTCATCTACCTTAAATTTCGGTCGCTTTATTGAGTCCAGAGCTAAGATAGCTGCAAAGATGGTATGTTACTCGTATCTAAGGTTCGGCAGTTTTTCTCGTCGAACCAGCTCCTTAACCTTTACCGGGTCCAGGGCCTGTACGGAGTACTATAGCCACCTGTGGATGGCTCGGCCCATTACCAGCTTGCGGCTTTGGACTCAATTGAGCGGCGTGCCAAGAGGATTATCAACGATGAGATTCTAGTTAAAAGGAGAATCCAAAGCCTGGAACACAGACGCAAGGTCGCCGTTCTGTCGGTTTTCTATCGGCTACATTTTGGAGTGTGCGCATGCCCTTCATCAACTAATTCCGTCATCCCCTTTCCATCATAGAACTACAAGACTTGGTGATTCTTCACATCCTTACGTTGTTAGTGTACCCCGTCCGCAATAAGCGTTTTGCTGGGTCATTTATAGTCCGAACGGCCAAGGAATGGAATGCTCTCCCAGTAACAATGTTTCCTTCAAGGTATAACCTGGGTCTTTTTAAGTCAAGAGTGAATGGGCATCTCATGGGCAAGCGTGCTCCACCTTAGACAACTTCGTCACTTACCATCAGGTGAGTTGTTGTCAAAAGCATGCCCATATAGCCATAAAAAAAATATAATAAGAAAAATATGAACGTTACTGTTCTCATTTAAGCATAATGCAATTCTATTGTCCATTACTAAGTTCATGATGATAATAATAAAACTTATTAGCATATGGTAAGAATAAGATTTACAATATTTATCTTGTTCGTTTAAATACAATTTTTATATGATTGTTTGAACGTGGATAAGAGTGTGGTTTTAGTATGTAGGCAAATTTCATAAAATAATATAATGCGCGGCCGCCGTCAAGGCCGAAAACCTCAAACGACACAAATATGCACTCCTTGACAGGGCCTACATGTTTGTGCCGTTTGGGGTGGAGACAATGGGTCCGTGGGGGCCGGCTGCCATGGAAACATATAGGGACTTGGAACTTGGACGTGGAAGCATCAGGTGACCAGAATGCTGGCTTTTATTTTGCATAAAAAATAAGCATTGCCATTCAACGTGGTAACTGACTGACTGACTGACATAGTGATCTATCAACGCACAGCCCAAACCACTGGACGGATCAGGCTGAAATTTGGCATGCAGGTAGATGTTATGACGTAGGCATCCGCTAAGAAAGGATTTTTCGAAATTTTTTTTATATGTTAAAGAATGACGTGACGAGCTAGCCGTTCACCTGATGTTACACGACACGGCTGCCCATATCAGCTACAGTGTCACTCGGAACTCTAAAGTATAGAGCTTCGCGTGACACTGCACTGCGCACTTCATCCAGAGATATCAGCACAATCTAGTAATAAGATTACTAAACTGTGAGATCAGATCATAAAGTCTCATTTGCCCAGTAATTTCACTAGCTACAGTGCCCTTCAAACCGGAACACAGCAGTGCCTGCGCACTACTGCTTGGCGGCGGAATAACTGGCAAAGCGGTGGTACCTACCTAGACAAACTTTGCAGTAAAGTCCTACCACCTAGTAAACCGTTTTCGAGTTTAGAGACAAACGAACAGCAATTATTTTTTATATATAAAGACAACTAGCTTATGCCCGCGGCTTTGCCCGCGTGGCCTGTAGGAAACGAAGAATTTATTTCATACATAATTCAACCACCCATTTCACCCTCTTAGGGGTGGAATTTCCAAAATCCCTTAGTGGATACCTACACTTTACAAAGAACACCCTCCAAATTTCAAGTCTCTAAGACCAGCGGTTTAGGCTGTGCGTTGATATATAAGTCAGTCAGGGCTTTGAATTTTATGTGTATAGGTAATAATAGCGCCCAACGATCGCATACATAGATCCTGGACCCTAACTAGGATTCCCTGTGTCTAGGGACCCAGGAACTACGAGGACCATGCTCCCACAACACCCAGACACAGAACAAGTAATTTGCTTTTTTTCTGTGCACAAATACTTGTCCTGCCGCGGGAATCGAACCCGCTGCCTCCGGGCGATACCACCTAAGGCTGTAATTCCACGGAAACCTTTAGGATATAATTATATTTACGCTTGCCCAGTTTCTTTCACTTCGTATAACATTATCATAGCTTTTGTATAAATATGGTCCGAGGACGGCCGGCGACGTAGTACGTTCGAAGATACCGATAGAGTAAACGCGTTTCCATAGACAATTGTTTTTCGCAAGGAGTTCACAATGAAAAGGTTGGATATAAATTGAGACACTTTTCATATGGCTTGGTTTTTAATTAATTTTTCTGTATTTATTTAATGTTATATAAAAATGGTGTAAGGTGAGCTTTTCATTTGTTTTATAAAGTTTGTTTTATAGATTGATATGAAGGAAATTTTTTAATCTCGAATGGGATCAAACTCAAATTTTTGCTTTACAGATTTTTTCATTTGATTACGTTATACTCTAGTACTATGCCCGATATTGCGTTATAAGTTATAAAGCCTGTTTGATCTAATTTTATGCTTCGTTTTTGTTTGTTAGTAATCAAGATTTTATTGCGAACAATTTTTTTTCCTCGGATGAACAATTAATGGCGTCGCACGTCTTGTACATAGTCAATTGTTTTTCTGTAATCTGTGGACTTGTGCATTTACCAGTGTCTATACAATTTTGGGACTATTTTCATCTATCATAAATTAAAATGGCTTACGTAAATATTTCTTCAAGTAATTGATAATTTTCCAAGTTAATTAATACATAATTGTACAATTAATTAATACATAATTTTCCAAGTTAATTAATACATATGTGTCAAGTCAAGTCACAGTCCAAGTCATCAAGTCAAGTCATAATGTAGTCTAGTCTGTTCAAGTCATACTCCTAGTAAAGTGGTGGCAACTTTACTTGAAGCTTCTATGGAGTTTTGGAAACAACAATAAAAGAAACGTTTCACCATCATTATACCACTTTCCCATACTCATGCTTGTAATCCAGCACTTAACGAATAAAATGCCAATTTTATGCACTAACACTGAAAATAACAAAAGTTTTTGAAAATAATACAATGCAGTGACGTGAGTTTTTCGTTTTCCCGCGAAAACTCAGATACTGTTAAACTATAACATTTTTAAATGAAAACTTCTTTAGTGCTCGTAGAGCACTTTTGGCTGAACAAAAAGCGTGAAACTCGCGTCATCGTCACCGCACGCTTCCCACGGGCTATATGCCACAAGTTACTTAGTTTTCACTTCTATCGGCAATGTCCGAAGACTGGCATTTTTTTATGTTTTTTTTTTAATGATTGACGAGACAAGCTAGACTTTCGCCTGAAGTTAAGCAACACCGGCCCTCATAAAAGATTTTTTTTACGTTTCTGGACATTTCACACAACGCCATCTAGCCCCAAACTAAGCAAAACTTGTGCTATGGGAACCAGACAACTGATACAATACTTAGATACTTTTATAGACTTTTTCCCGACTTATTACCCGGCGTGGCCTATGGGAAAATAATTCAACCACTCATTTCACCCTCTTAAGGGTTTAACTTCAAAAAATCCTTTCTTAGCGGATGCCTACGTCATAACATCTACCTGCATGCCAAATTTCAGCCCGATCCGTCCAGTGGTTTGGGCTGTGCGTTGATAGATCACAGTTAGTTTGTTAGTCAGTCAGTCAGTCACCTTTGAGTTATATATATTTAGATGTGCTAGAAGCGACCAAAAGTTTTAGCTATAGTTAAGTACTTTTTATTTTTCTAGAATACTCTCATATATACACGGTGGAATTTAATTCACTCTTTTCCTTAAATGTATGTACTCAGACCATGCTATAGAATGTTCCTACAAAGAACAATTTAAAAAAAAGTTTTGTTTTAGTATTTAGTGCCTCCTAAAATAACTGCATGACAGCCGAAATGTCTATTTAACGGTACACACAGCGCGGGCACCGGCTGAGTGCTTTGTAAATGTTTCGTAGGCAATAAAACACCTGCTTTGTTCAATGTCACAAGGCTTTTCTTTAGAATTTAAATTCGATAATACCTAGATTTAAGTTTTATTTCATAAGTACTTTTTTATTTAGTTATATGGGAGCATTCTATAGCATGCACTGAATACATACATTAAAGGAAAATAACGAATTAAATTCCACCTTGTATAGATCTAGAGCATCACCTAGTATATTTTGAGTATTCTCGAATTCAAAACAAAGTTATGTGCATTTTGATTCGAATATCAAATACCGTTACATACCCAAGCACTGAATAAGACATAAGCTTTGGAACTATGCATTTATTGATACAGTATATCTAGAAGATATGCAAAATGCAATATGCATAATTCACGTGATCTTAATAAATAATATGGTTACTAAGTGGTAGGACTTTTCTACAAAGTTCGTCTAGCTACCACCGCTTTGCCAGTTATTCTGCTGCCAGGTAGTAGTGTGCAAGCACTACTGTGTTCCGGTTTGAAGGGCACTGTAGCTAATGAAATTACTGGGCAATTGACACTTTATGTGATCTAATCTCACAGTGTAGTAATGTTATTACCAGAGAGTGCTGATGTCTCAGGATGATGTGTGCAGTGCATTGTCAAGCGAAACTTTGTATTTTGGAGTTCCGAGTGAGTGACACTGTTCTGTTATGGGCGGCCGTGTCGCTTAACATCAGAACGACTAGCTCGTCACATTCAATACCATAAAAAACACTGCACTGCGCACATCATCATCATCATCAGCACAGTCTGGTAATAAGATTACTCGACTGTGAGATCAGATCATAAAGTCTGATTGCCCAGAAATTTCACTAGCTACAGTGCCCTTCAAACCGGAACACACTACTGCTTGGCGGCAGAATAACTGGCAAAGCGGTGGTACCTACCTAGACGAACTTTGTAGAAAAGTCCTACCACCTAGTAACTATAACCTACGAATAATGCATAGTTGAACCATGATTTTAGCAAGCCATGCAAGGTCAAAGTATTTTCACGTCCCAGCTAATTCTCACGCGTTAGGCAAGTAATTTGAAACTTAACACAATTTACAATATTAATGACTGCATGGTCAAATTTTGTAACTTAGTTTCGCTTTCGGATTTTTTTATTATTAGATTATTTATAGATTATTTCGCCCCCTAACCCTGTTGAAAGAACCCTTGGGGGATTTTGGCGGGAAAACGAAAAAGATCACGTAACCGCATTATATTATTTTCCAAAACTTGCGCTATTTTCAATGTTAGTGCATAAAATTGGTGGCATTTTATTCGTTAAGTGCTGGATTACAAGTGTGTAGGAAAGTGGTATAATGATGGTGAAACGTTTTTTTTTCGTGTTGTTTTCAAAACTCCATAGAAGCTTCTGGTAAAGTTGCCACTGCTTTACTAGGAGTATGACTTGACTAGACTAGACTATGACTTGACTATATTTACGTGAAATATCATTACCTTGATAAATTATCAATTACTTGAAACTGGCTAAATACACAAAAGTATGGAGCCAAAACACAAAAAAAGATCATTCGGATACTCGGACACTTTGAAGTACACTGAAAAAAATATTTTACCAAACTGTTTCAGTAATTTAATTTATAACAAAATTTGGCTAGGTCTGACTTTAGTTAAGTTGATTTGATAAAACCGGTTTAATTTATAAGCCAACGATTTTACAAGAGATGCAACTACTTTTGCTTTTTGTCTGATATGTAAACTGACATTTATGAATAAACTAGTTGCGCCCCGCGGTTTCACCCGCAGATAAAAAGTTATTTAATTATTTGTTCATCCCACGGGAACATTTCACTTTTCCGGGGTAAAATGTAGCCTATATGTTAATCCAGTGTTATCCAGCTATCTTGGTACCGAATTTCATTCAAATCCATTAAGCCGTTTAAACGTGAAGGAGTAACATGCATACACACATACACACAAACCCACATACAAACTTTCGCCTTTATAATATTAGTGAAAAGTGTGATGTGATAGTGTGATTATTATTGAATTAAACCCACAACAATACAATACAATACAATAATACTTTATCGAACACCAACTAATACATAACAATGCACCTTAAAAAAACTTACAAAAATGGTAGAACAAAGGTTGGCCTTATCACATTAAGTGATATCTTCCAGGCTACCTTAGGATGGACAGACACAACCTACAATTCGGAAGGAATTACTGCCAACTGAGCTAGCAGGCCAGTCAAAATTGAAGGGTTGAGAATAAAAAGGGTTTAACTGACAAATTGACAGTTTCGAGAAAATTGACTTTAAACGTCAACGGCGTCATTTTAATGTAGAGTGTTTATAAGGTAATATAAAAGGTTTATGTAAGTTTCAGTTGCTTGAAAATTTTTTAATTCTATTTTAAATACTAAACATAGTACTAATTCATACAATTACTGTAAAAATGTGATATAAAAAAATATAATAATGTTTATATGCTAAGCGAACTGTATTCCTGTGATAGATAAACCGTTTTTATACTCAAAATCTCGACATTTAAGCCTCATTTCGGTATTTTGAAACTGTATTATTGAAGATAATTTCACGCTGAATCCAACGATACCCATAAGTCATTTTGTGAAAAAAATCAGTTAAACCCTATTTATTCTCAACCCTTCAATTAATCTGTACGATTTAGTGATTTATTTTGTCTACAGAAAAGAGTTTTACAACTGGAGTGATGAAAAGAAAATCGTGTCATATCCATCGCAATTGAAACCTGCAGAATGTGATACCATCGTGATTGATCATGAAAATGATGATGAATGGTTCAGCTGGGCTGGGCTTGGAGTTTACGCGGCGTTATTTATTGCGTTGTGTTATTTGCTGTACAATTTTATATATCACCCGTTTTGGAAGCCAATTCGTTATTACAAGGTAAACAATTTTTCTTTAATACATTTATTGACCGTTTTAGGAAACGAAGCGTCTGTGTGTGTGTGTATGTGTCTGTGTATATGTATGTGTCTGTGTATGTGTATGTGTCTGTGCATGTCTATGTGTATGTGTCTGTGTGTCTGTGTATGTGTCTGTGTCTGTGTATGTGTATGTGTGTGTATATGTCTATGTCCGTGTCTGTGTCTTTGTATGAGTAAGTGTCTGTGTCTGTGTATGTGTATGTGTATGTGTCAGTGTCTGTGTCAGTGTCTGTGTATGTGTATGTATCTGTGTCTGTGGCTGTCTGTGTCTGTGTCTGTGTATGTGTAAGTGTATGTGTCTGTGTCTGTGTATGTGTATGTGTGTGTATATGTCTATGTCCGTGTCTGTGTCTTTGTATGAGTAAGTGTCTGTGTATGTGTCAGTGTCTGTGTCAGTGTCTGTGTATGTGTATGTGTCTGTGTCTGTGGCTGTCTGTGTCTGTGTATGCGTATGTGTACGTGTCTGTATTCTTGTCTGTGTATGTGTGTGTATGTGTATGTGTCTGTGTATTTGTCAGTGCCTGTGTATGTGTCTGTGTCTGTGTCTGTGTTTGTATCTGCTGTGTGAATTTGAAATTGTGACTATTAAATTAAACATGCATGTTTAAAAACACCGATAAAACCAAATGAGGTTTGTCCTATTTTTATAATAAGTTTGTGCAATTGGTTACTAACGCTATCTATAATTCTATTCCAGGAACTGACGGAGGTTGGTTTCGAGCACATTCCGGGTGGAACGAGCAGGAATCTCCGGATCGCTCGAGCGCAGGCTGCCAGACGTCTGGGGAGTAAAATACCACCCCCTTACCCCAACGGGTGGTTTGCTGTCGCTGAAAGTTGCGAGCTCAAAGTGGGTGGGGTTTTGGCGGTAGATGCATTGGGTAAGCAGTCACGTGAGCTTTGGAAATTGACAAATCTTTACTGTTGGGACCTTTTTTTATATTTTTAATATTGCTTTATCACAGACTCCTGGTTCCGTGCCCTTTTTTTACTATAATATAATATAGTATCTGTGGACATTTCTCACAGCGCCATCTAGCCCCAAACTAAGCAATGCTTGTACTATGGGAACCGGATAACTGATACAATACTTAGATACTTTTTGTTTGTAAATACATACATAGAATACAATATAACACTCAGACACAGAACAAACATCGATGTTCATCACATAAATGTTTGTCGTGGGTGGGAATCGAACCCACAACCCACAGTTCAGAAGGTACGGTTACTACCAACTGAGCTATCGGGCCAGTCAATATATTTTTAATCGCACTCAGTTGCAAGCGCCCTTACAGGGTTCATGTACCTACTAAACTAGTTGTTAAGACCTGACATGATATATAAATTGTACATGAATGCAAATAAATGAATATTAATATGAATATGAATATACTACTTTCCTACAAGCTACCTACAAGCTTTGCTTAGTTTGATGCTAGATGGCGCTGTGTGAAATGCCTACACGTATTTATTATTACTATTTATTGCGTTGACGGCAAAGGATTGGACCAACCTACCAGTATCTCTGTTTCCTGATAAATAAAACCTGGGAGTTTTTAAGGTGAGAGAAGCATGAACCAAAATGTTTCATCCAGGTCAGAACCTGTGCGTTTACCGTGGCCAAGACAGCCAAGCGCGAGTTGTAGATGCGTACTGCCCACATCTCGGCGCCAATCTTGCAGTCGGTGGCAGTGTTTCCGGGAACTGCATCCAGTGCCCCTTTCACTTGTGGAGATTCGACGAAGATGGAAACTGTGTCCACATTCCTCAAGGAGAAGGTAAGGTATTATATGATTTAATAACTAATACTAAAAACTACCTACTACTACTACAAAAAAAAAAACATTTGGACTATATACTGGCCGCGATGACCTATAGACAGTCCAAATGCTCCAGCCCACTACCAGAAGGTAGCGTGCCCAACATGCTGGCAGCATTGCCCCGTTGAATTGCAATGCTTATATAGGTATTAAAGACTTGTTGAAAAATTATGTGACAAGTTGTTCACTTGATGTTACACACCGCCGATTTACAGTCTTACTCGGAACTCTAATGTAAGTTTCCCGTGACACTGCACTGCGCACGTCATCCTGAGACATCAGCACAGTCTGTCAGTCTTATTACTATATGAGATCAGATCATAAAGTTTGATTGCCCAGTAATTTCACTAGCTACAGTGCCCTTCAAACCGAAACACAGTAGTGTTTGCACACTACTGCTTGGCGGCAGAATAACTGACAAAGCGGTGGTACCTACTTAGACGAACTTTGCAGAAAAGTCCTACCACCTAGCATTGAAGTAAAACTTTACGCACGCTTGATTTGGGGAGTAAGCTGGCGAGGCGAACGGAAGTTGAAAGTTTTTCGTTATCGTTCTTAGATTTCCATTAGTGTCGATTCTGTGTCGCAAATCGACACTATTGTCAACATAACACATTTAAAAATTACTTTAAAATGTTATTATGTTGGTATATCCGGTAAAGTACTAACACCATTAGTGTGAAAGAGAACTTTTATTTTCAAACTCATATATTGTAATGGGCTTGCTATGTAATATTTGACAAGCACTTTGTAACTTTATATGCTTAGTACAATAACTTAATTTTAAGTACCTACGAGTAATATAATTGACTTGTAAAAACGCTAAAAATAGCCTAATTGCAATAAATCTTTGTCTTGACTTTGACTTTGAATGAGAATTTACAATAATTAACAAGATGGCGACATTAACCTTAAACAAAGCAAAAAGTTATACCGGCCGATAGATGGAGCTAAACTAAAAAAGTTTTACTTCAGTCGTGTGATCTAAAACACACTTTTATTGTTGTTATTCCAGCACCCAGAGGTGTCTCCATCAAAACCTGGACGTGTGTGGAAGCAGACGGCGCGGTGTGGATCTGGTATGACGCTGAGAATAGGGGACCCCTGTGGGAGCTCACTAACGCCCCCCAATGTGCCGTGTGGACGTACAGAGGACGCAACGAGTTCATCGTTAGCGCGCACATACAGGTACATTGATTTTTTATCAGACTACCCGCATTTGACTATAATAATTCCTTTCTCTTGCCAGGGGCCTGTATCTAGGGAACCAGGAACAACGAGAACCATGGCCCCACAACACCCAGACACAGAACAAGTATTTGTGCTTTTTTCTCTGCCTACTAATACTTGTCTTGCCGCGGGAATTGAACCCACCGCCTCCGGGTTACTGGCCGACCTGGTCAACCACACCACAGAGGCTGCCAAAAGACGAAAATTATTTTAAATATAAATAACGATGGCAGCCGACTGGCCTGGTAGCTCAGCCTTCTGAACTGTGGATTGTGGGTTCGATTCCCAATCAGAACGTACATTTGTGTGATGAACATCGATGATTGTTCTGTGTCTGGGTATTATTATACGAGCTCCTGCCCGCAGCTTCGCCCGCGGCGGGGCCTATGGGAAAATAATTCAACCACCCATTTCACCATCTTAAGGGTGGAATTTCTAAAAATCCTTCCTTATCGGATGCCTACGTCATAACATCTACCTGCATGCCAAATTTCAGCCCGATCCGTCCAGAGGTTTGGGCTGTGCGTTGATAGATCACTATATCAGTCAGTCAGTCAGTCACCTTTGAGTTAAATATATTTAGATTATTTTATTGTATACATAATTAAGTCTTCTTCAACAGATTTATTAATATGTACAGGCACTCTAAATAAAAAGTTACAACTAATAAAATATTATGTACAAAATAAGCCTTCTATAATTAGCATTAGTAAATTATTATTATTTCTTTTATAATTGGCCTTCTTAATTTTTGTAGGAGATACCCGAAAATGGCGCCGATGTGGGTCATCTGAACGCCGTGCATTCGCCATCTTTGATTACAGATGCAGCAAAGGGCTTTCTTTCAAAACATCTCGGTAAGTCAGATTGGAAATAAAACCAGGCCAACCATCTACCGGCCAGTATAACCTTTTTTTTTATGTTTTGGCTCCACACTTTTGTGTATTTAGCCAGTGTCAAGTAATTGATAATTTTTCAAGTTAATGATATTTACGCAAATATGTGTCAAGTCACAGTCGAAGTCATCAAGTCAAGTCATAGTCTAGTCAAAGTCATACTCCTAGTAAAGTGGTAGCAACTTTACTTGAAGCTTCTATGGAGTTTTGGAAACAACACGAAAAGAAACGTTTCACCATCATTACACCATTTTCCCACACTCACGCCTGTAATCCAGCACTTAACGAATAGAATGCCACCAATTTTATTCACTAACACTGAAAATAACACAAGTTTTGGAAAATAATGCAATGCGACAATGCGATCTTTTTCGTTTTCCGGCCAAAACTCCCGGTATAACTTTGTTTTCTTTAATGTTAATGACGCCATCTTGATAATAATGAAGGATAGGATAGGAGACCAATAAGGGTTTAACTGTTTTTTTTTTACAAAATGACTTATGGATATCGTTGGATTCAGCGTGAAATTATCAAAGTCAAAGTCAAAAGATTTATTTTAAATAGGTTAATAGGATTAGGATAATTAATAATTTTAGCACTTGTACAAGTCAAAATTATATTAGGTACTTAAAATTAAGTTCACTAAGCATATAAAATTACAAAGTGCTTATTGTCAAATAATATATAGCAAGTCCATTACAATATATGAGTTTGAAAAAAAATGCAGTTCTCTTTCTCACTACTGGTGCATACAATAACACATTCTCAAAATACCGAAATGAGGCTTAAATTTCGAGATTTTGGGTCTAAAAACGGTTTATCTGTCACAGGAATACAGTTCGCTTAGCATAAAAACATTATTATATTTATTTATATTTTTATAGTACCTATTTTGTATTTTAAAATAGAATTAATACGTTTTCAAGCAACTGAAACTTATACAAACCTATTCTATTACTGTATAAGCACTCTACATTAAAATGAAGCCGTTGAAGTTTAAAGTAAATTTTCTCGAAACTATCAATTTGACAGTTAAACTCTTTTTGATCTCACCCCTTGAATTTTAAATTGTCATTTCACCGGACATACCAACATAATAATATAATTTTTTAACATTGTTATGTTGACAATGGAGATCTTCGTGAACCAATTTCAACTTACGTTCGCCTCGAATTCACCATCTTACTTCCCAAGTCAAGCGTGAGTAAAGAAGTTTTACTTCAAAAATTAAACAATTCCAATCTTCAATATCCCATATTCTAAAATTCATGAAAAGGTTTTAGGTTAATTAAACCTACCCTATTTTACTTGACTGGCCCGATAACTCAGTTGGTAGTTTTTTTTTTAATGTTAGTGAATGATGTGACGAGCTAGACGTTCACCTGATGTTAAGCGACACGGCCGCCCATAACAGAACAGTGAAACTCGGAACTCTAAAATATAAAGTTTCGCGTGACACTGCACTGCGCACATCATCCTGAGACACCACAGTCTGGTAATAAAATTACTCGACTGTGAGATCAGATCATAAAGTCTCATTTACCCAGTAATTTCACTAGCTACAGTGCCCTTCAACCGAAACACAGTAGTGCTTGCACACTACTGCTTGGCGGCAGAATAACTGGCAAAGCGGTGTTACCTACCTAGACGAACTTTGCAGAAAAGTCCTACCTAGTAATCCTGCTTTCTGAACTGTGGGACTGTGGATTCCCACCCAGGAGAAACATTTGTGTGATGAACATCGATGTTTGTTCTGTGTCCGGGTGTTATATTGTATTCTATGTATGTATTTACAAACAAAAAGTATCTAAGTATTGTATCAGTTATCTGGTTCCCATAGTACAAGCTTTGCTTAGTTTGGGGCTAGATGGCGCTGTGTGAAATGTAAACACATATTTATTATATATATATAAGCTTTGGGGGTTAGGCATGGCGGGCAACTTATGAAACTATAGGCTTTCAGCATGCGCACCGGGCCGTATCCGGAGCAAGAATGATCCGTAGTACACCGAGCGCTCCCTATTTATAGCCAGATGGGTAGGGGAGCTATGACAGCTACCAGTGTTGCCACTGTAATAAATTTAAATGCCACCATAGGGTAAATTACGGTACTGCCCGCTGCGCATAGAGTTTATATCTGGACGTTGCCACCGTCATATATATTTATTTATTATTATTTATTTCACCAGGACATCACGTGTGGGACGCCACGTGGGCATCCAATGGCGACCACACAGCTCGAATGACCCTTACACATGACTACAGAATCTTCGGACACGATATCTTCCATTTCTCATTAAACATCACACAGGTATGGAATTTCAAACATAAACGAGTGTGCTTTAGTCCACACGACTGAAGTAAAACTTCTTTAGTTTAACGCCATCTATCGGCCGGTATAACTGTGCATTTGCTTTTTTTTGTATGTTTTGGCTCCACACTTTTGTGTATTTAGTGTCAAGTAATTGATATTTATCAAGTTAATGATATTTCAAGCAAATATGTGTCAAGTCACAATCCAAGTCATCTAGTCAAGTCATAGTCTCGTCAAAGTCATACTCCTAGTAAAGTGGTGGCAACTTTACTTGAAGCCTCTATGGAGTTTTGGAAACAACACGAAAAGAAACGTTTCACCATCATTATACAACTTTCCCACACTCACGCCTGTAATCCAGCACTTAACGAATAAAACGCCACCAATTTTATGCAGTAACATTGAAAATAACACAACCTTTGGAAAATAATATAATGCGGTGACGCGATCTTTTTCGTTTTTCCGCCTAAAAAACCGATGCCATCTTGACATTTTGTAAACTGTCATTTTACCGAACAAGCCAACATAATAATACAAATTTTAAGATTTTTTTGACGTTGTTATGAAGACAAAACAACTTTCAACTTCCGTTCGCCTCGTTTCACCAGCTTACTCCCCAAGTCTAGTGCGTAAAGAAGTTTTACTTCAATATCTCAAGGTTTTCGAAATGACCTGGAATAAAATGCACTATTGTGAGTAACCAGGAGCAAATCCTTAACTTACAGTTTACCCTTCATTCTGCAATATACACTAACTTCATTAACAAACCAAAGACTTCTTCGACAGCCTCTGTGGTGTGGTGGTTGAGCAGGTCGGCTCATAGCCCGGAGACGGCGGGTTCGAATCCCGCGACAGGACAAGTTTATGCACAGAAAAAAAAGCACAAATACTTTTTCTGTCTGGGTGTTGTGGGACCATGTCCTCGTAGTTCCTGGGTCCCTAGACATGGGGAATCCTAGTTAGGGTCCAGGATCTATGTATGTAATCGTTGGGCGTTATTTACTTGGCTAGCATGCTACATCTTCGATCGCATCGTCACTTCCCATCAGGTGAGAGCGTGGGCAAATGCTAGACAAGTTTTTTTTATGTTAAGGAATGACGTGACGAGCTAGTCGTTCGCCTGATGTTAAACGACACGGCTGCCCATATCAGATGCAGTGTCACTCGGAACTCTAAAGTATAGAAGTTAGCGTGACACTGCACTGCGCACGTCATCCAGAGACATCAGCACAATCTAGTAATAAGATTACTAAACTGTGAGATCAGATCATAAAGTCTCATTTGCCCAGTAATTTCACTAGCTACAGTGCCCTTCAAACCGGAACACAGCAGTGCTTGCGCACTACTGCTTGGCGGCAGAATAACTGGCAAAGCGGTGGTACCTACCTAGACGAACTTTGCAGTAAAGTCCTACCACCTAGATTGAAGTAAAAAAAATAAATATAATCTTTTCAGAATGGGCCAGGACATGTGCGTTTAGTCATGGAGACACCGATAGGACCCTTCCTGTTTTCCCAATCGGTGACTCCACTGGGACCACTGCTACAGAAAGTGGTCCACAGATTATACTCCCCGTTTTACAACGCCCCCTTATCCGGGATCATGATTAAGAGCGAGGGAAAAATGGTAAGTTATACCAGTCAATAAAACAAAAAATATTTGTACATATTTCACATTATTTGCAATAAAACTCTTGGACTTCGACTTTAAAAGCAGCGTGCAGCGCTTTTAGCTAAGCTCAGTCGTTCTTAAACTTTTGCTGTGGATACTATATAGATTGGTTTTGTGTGTGAATAAAAAATGTAGTATTAAAATCTCGACAAAGAACGTAAATTATAATAGGTATCGTCGGTCCCATTTTTAGAGCGTTACCACGCGTCTACCTAAGAAAAGAAACGAGAAAATACTGACATGGTAATTATAAAATAATAATATGTGTGTGGACATTTCACACAACGCTATCTAGCCCCAAACTAAACAAAGCTTGTACAATGGGAACCGGATAACTGATACAATACTTAGATACTTTTTGTTTGTAAATACATACATAGAATCACACTTCACACTTATAAAGGCGAATGTTTGTATGTGTGTGTGTGTTTGTTTGTATGTGTGTATGTTTGTTACTCCTTCACGCTCAAACGGCTGAATGGATTTGGGTGAAATTCGGTACAAAGATAGCTTATACACTAGATTAACATATAGGCTACATTTTATCCCGGAAAAGTGAAATTTTCTCGTGGGATGAGTAATTAATCAATAATTAAAATACTTTTTGTCTACGGGTGAAACCGCGAGACGCAACTAGTATAGTATAACACCTACACACAGAACAAACATCGATGTAAGAATCGAACCCATAACCCACAGTTCAGAAGGCAGGGTTACTACAAACTGAGTTATCGAGTCAGTCGAAATAAGCTTGCTCTTCTAAATCTTTGCCGTATTTATTGCTTTTTTAACTGAGTATACTTAGCTATTGTTACTACTGACAGTCTCTGTGGTGTGGTGGTTGCGCAGGCCGGCTTATAGCCCAGAGGCGGCGGGTTCGATTCTCGCGACAAATACCTGTTCTGAGTCTGGGTGTTGTGGGAGCATAGTCCTCGTAGTTCCTGGGTCCCTAGACACAGGGAATCCTAGTTAGGGTCCAGGATCTATGTATGTGATCGTTGGGGGTTATTATTATTAATATATGTTAAAAAACTGCAGAATAAAGCATTGTACATTAAAAAAAATGTAATTAGGGGATCATTTTCTATAGAGATAGTTTTATATTGTTGTTGAGTTAAAATGAATAATATATCTAAATACCCATATAAAAGAAAGTCGTATTGATTACATTATTTATAACTCAAGAATAGCTGATTCGATTTGGTTGAAAATTGGTGGGGAGATAGCTTTAGAACCAGGAGAGGGACATAGGATTTAGAGAAACTTTTTATTCCGTTTGACCGCGGTTTACTAATTCAAAGCCAGGGCGGGTCAACTAGTCTAAATATATATAACTCAAAGGTGACTGACTGACTGACATATATAGTGATCTATCAACGCACAGCCCAAACCACTGGACGGATCGGGCTGAAATTTGGCATGCAGGTAGATGTTGGCATCCGCTAAGAAAGGATTTTCCGAAATTCCACACTTAAGAGGGTGAAATAGGTGGTTGAATTATTTTCCCATAGGCCACGCTGCGGGCGAAGCTGCGGGCAGAAGCTCGTATTATATAAAAACCTTGTTTCAGATCGAACGCGATATTCGTATATGGAACAACAAGCGTTTTGTCTCCTCCCCCGCGTACGTGAGGTCAGATAAAACGATACGCGCCTTCAGGACCTGGTTCACACAGTTCTACTCTCAGCACAGTCTGAGTTTTAAGGACTCTGTACAAAACCCGTTAGATTGGTGATAATTGTGAATTTAAACATTTGTCATTTTGAAAAAGTTCCTGATTGAATGTAATTAATACAATGGAGAGAGCCATTGAATTTAAATATGAAGAGCACAGCGTAGCGTTGAGTTGTTCAACTTACCATAGAGTAGCGAAACGTAGCATGGAGTAATGCTGTAGCGTAGGGCATCGTAGCGTAGGGTAACGAGTGCAACGCAGCGTAGAGGAACATACCGTAGCGTAGAGTAGTTCAGTGTAGCGTAAAGTAACGCAGCGTAGAGTAGCATACCGTAGTATTGAGTAGTTTAGCGTAGTGCAAAGTAATGCAGCGTTAAGTAACATGCCGTAGCATAGAGTAGTGCAACGTAGCATAAAGTAACGCAGCGTAAAGCGACACACAGTAGCGTACAGTAGTTCAGCGTAGCGTAAAGTTACGGAGTATAGAGTATAACATACCGTAGCGTAGAGTAGTGCAGTGTAGCGTAAAGTTACGGAGTACAGAGAATAATATACCGTATCGTAGAGTAGTGCAGCGTAGCGTAAAGTAACTCAGCGTAATCCGAGAGAGATCTATGTATGTGATTGGGCGTTATTATTATTATTACTATTTAGATTTTGGCTGTGTTTTATAATAATATTACTTATTTACTTTAAAGAACAGATAAAATAAAGTTGTGTATAAAAATGTAATGTGTTTTTTTAACCGACTTCCAAAAAGAGGATGGTTCTCAAATCGATTTTTTTTCATGTTACCTCAGAGCTTCAGGCTGGGTAAGATTTTGATGATTTTTATTTGAAAGCTGGTGCTTCCCGTGTGGTCCCATCTAAGTTGCATCAAAATCTGTCAAGTAGTTTTTGAGTTATCCTTAATCATTTTAACTAGGTGGTAGGACTTTACTGCAAAATTCGTCTAGGTAGGTACCACCGCTTTGCCAGTTATTCTGCCGCCAAGCAGTAGTGCGCAAGCACTGCTGTGTTCCGGTTTGAAGGGCACTGTAGCTAGTGAAATTACTGGGCAAATGAGACTATGATCTGATCTCACAGTTTAGTAATCTTATTACTAGATTGTGCTGATGTCTCTGGATGACGTGCGCAGTACAGTGTCACGCGAACCTCTATACTTTAGAGTTTCGAGTGACACTGCAGCTGGTATGAGCAGCCGTGTCGTTTAACATCAGGTGAACGGCTAGCTCGTCACGTCATTCGTTAACATAAAAAAAAAGTAATGCGTACTTCGGTTATGATTACATTGATGATGTTCTCATTGGGATTGAAATTGGTTAAATTCCTCTTGAAATTACCGTTTTTTATTATATAAGTTATCGTAATTTTGTGTCTATATTTTTTATATCTATTAATCAAAGTAACCACACCTGTATTACATTCACAAATATTTCTAAAAATGAATAAAATTCTTAAATTACAATGGTGGTGTTTGGAGCTTTGGCGGGAAAAAGAAAAAGATCGCGTCGCCGCATTGTATTATTTTCCAAAACTTGTGTTATTTTCAGTGGTAGTGCATCAAATTGGTGGCGTTTTATTCGTTAAGTGCTGGATTACAGGCATGAGTGTGGGAAAGTGGTATAATGATGGTGAAACGTTTCTTTTCGTGTTGTTTTCAAAACTCTATAGAAGCTTCTGGTAAAGTTGCCACCGCTTAACTAGGAGTATGACTTGACTAGACTAGACTATGACTTATCTTGATGACTTGGAGTGTGACTTGACTTGACATATATATATATAACTTAACTCAAGAAATTATCAATTACTTGACACTGACTAAATACACGAAAGTGTTGAGCCATACCAAAAAAAGCATGGTGTAGTTTAGACTCTTAATCATAGATGGCGCTACATTGACAGGATTTTACGGCTAATTAGCTACTCGACAATAGATGACGCTACTTAAAGTATACCTACTCGGCGAATTTTATTCAATAAAACAACAAATTGTATTTTTTCATAACAAATTGTAATAAAAAAGTGCAAAATAATAAATTATTCAAAGTAAAAGTAGAGCCAAATTTCAACATAATCAACTTTAATGGAGGCCATATTTTTGAAGTAAAACTTCTTTACGAACGCTTGACTTGGGGAGTAAGCTGGTGAATGGAATGCGAACGGAATTTGAATTTGGCTCACATAGTAATTCACAAATTTAAAAAAAAATTATGCTGGTATGTTCGGTAAATGACAATTTACAATTGTCAAGATGGCGTCATTAACATTATACAAAGTTCTACCGGCCAATAGATGGAGCTAAACTAAAGTTTTACTTTTCGTGTAAAGCACACTCGTTTTCTCTTCTTTAATTTACTCCAGTTACAGATTTAAACTCTGCATATGTTATGTAGCCATCGTTGTCCAAGTCTGATTGCTTCAAAGCGCCTTCTACCATTTGAATCAAGTCTTCGTCCTTATACGATATGCTATGCTCCAGCTTAGTGTCGCCATCTGGAACACGGTATGAAACTCACAATAGCGTCTGACGATACGCGCAAACTGGCTTCGTGCAAAAAACAGTGCCACAGATACGAAAAAACTTGAATTTAAAAAAAATTACAAATACAAAATGAAATAAGATGTAATTCCGCTAAAACCAAATAAAAAGTTCATCTATATTTGGGTGGTTACAAAGGATTAATGTAGGTTAATTAATGATAACACCTAAAAAACCTAAAAAAACTTGAAATCACAAATTATAAAAAAAAAGTATTGTTATTATTAAATTAAAATTAATTATTATAATTATAACCTGAAAAAAAATTATAAATTGATTATTAATATACTACATTATACATATAATTTAATAATAACAGTAGTATTTTGTATAATGTGTAATTTTTTTTTTCTTGTGTTATCATTATTTACCTACAATAATCCTTTGCGACCGCCCCATATAGATGAACTTATTATTTGGTTTTAGCGGAATCACACCAAACATTCATATTTCATTTTGAATTTAAGATGAACTTCCGCGAAGTCACACCTGATTCTATCAATGATATTATTATAGCGTCTTACACCTTTAATTAAAAAAAGAATGTTTGTCTGTAATGTCAGTTTACGGACGATAATTTGAGGTGATAACGTCATAAAAACACTTAGGCCGATCGTGCTTCTCTATCGCTTGTTCCTCGCTCTCGCTCGCACGCTCGGCTCAGGTGGAACATGACAATGAGTCATGCTTTCTCGTGCGTGCAGCCGGCGTTCATCGATTTATAAGACGTTATCACATCAAAAAAATTGTGGATATAACCTTCTTGCCCAATTATTAGTTAATTTGTTTTTCTCTAATCTTTGCATAACTGTCATCAAATTTTACTATACCATGACGTATTAAATAGCCATCTTCGCTAATTTTGACGATATCTATTGAGCCATAAACAACTAAAATAATAAAAATACTTACGTTATTTGATTTATTAATCTGCAAGCAAAAAATGTAAAGAAAATTTGTGAAAAATAATACGTATAAAATAGTAAAATAAAACTTTATTAAAAAAAATATAACCAATAAAACTTCAAAAAATAAAAGAAAGTACCCAAATTTGAACCCGTGAACCAAAATTATTATATTACATAAGTAAATAACTAAAAGGAATATTATTGATGCAACTAATTAATAGAATTGTATCAAGAGGGATATATTAATTCCCTTTCTCCCGCCATCTTTGTCCATCATATTTGTCTATTCCACAGACAAATATGGAGAGGAATTCTTTACTTCTTTACCATGTTTTTTCACCTAGAATTATAACCAAGTTCTAAAGCATATATATAGTTGTATATAGAATATAGTATTTAAGTTCCTTGCCAAGTTACTCTTACTTATAATATGTAAGTGAATTTACTGTTATAGCGTCTCTTTTGAATTGACATAAAAAAAATATTTTTAGTAACTGGCTATGGAAGAGCATGGCATTTCAAAATTCGGATATTAACGTGATCGATTTGTTAATCGTTCATATTGCAAAATCGATTACAACTCGGAACTTTGGAAATAATTGTATTGGCAAAAATGGGGGCCACAGACATCGTGATAATCAGTATTGCGTTCTCTTTCTATCGCTGCTGAGGATGCTGAGACTTCTCTACCGCTATTTTAGCTTTGTAATTGCTAACTCTGTACTCAATAAAGTCTATGTAACCATCTTTATTCAAATCTGTATGTTTGAAAGCGTGCTCCAGAACTTCTTCTAGTTGCTCGTCTGTATACGTCTTATGGTTCTTGTCCACTTGGCCTGTAAAAAAAAACAAACCTATTGACAATGACAATCAATGGCAAAATGGCGGGAACACTTGACATTTCACAATTAATGGTGCGTCCACACGGGAAAGGCGTATGAGCGTATCTATGGCGTACCATTAACAACTTATTTTTTTACAAAATGTTTCATTTGATTTGGATTTATTCGTGTTGCCTTTAACATTTAAAGGTCCTATTGTACACTAATAATCTCACTACCGATATGGGATAAATAAAAGTTTTATTGTTACTTTTCACCATATAATTAACAATATAAAATGGAAGCCACCACCATACTTTATGTTAAGTTTGCTTGAAAGAATGTGACACGGAATGCGAAACGGACAGATTTTTATTTTTAGTTTTCTCAAGCAAAGGAAGGTGTACTAACAAAATTGCTAAAAAATTGCAAAGCTTGTTATCAAGTTATTACTGAAAAAAAGTGCGGCTAAATGATAATCGACGTGCGAAGCCTATTTTGTGTCAATGGCTGCCATAGAACTAATAAAAATAGGGGGTCAAAAATTTCAATGTCTACCACGTGATATGACCTACCTTGCAAATAAAATATCAACCGGTCTTTACCTATGAAATTGCCGTTTTGTTTGAAAAAAGTTAAAGTATTTTTTTTTTGAACTTATTTATTTCTTTTATTCAAAGTAATCACCCCTGCAATCAATGCATCTTTGCCAACGCTGTGGCAGTTTATGGATGCCCTTCTTGAAAAAATCAGCAGGACGGGAGACAACAAACTCTTCAAAGGCGTTTTGTACTGCCTCTCGGGAATTGAATTTTTTTCCCGCTAAAAAGTTGTCCAAATTTTGGAAAAAGTAATAGTCGGTAGGCGCAAGATCTGGTGAGTATGGCGGATGAGGGAGAGCTTCCAAACCCAACTCATGCAACTTAGAGACGGTCTGTTGTGCAGTATGGGGTCGCGCGTTGTCGTGAAGTAGCAGTGGAGACGACCGATTGACCAAAGCTGGTTGCAGACGTGCGAGTTTCGCCATCATTGTGGTCAGTTCTTCAATGTACACATCTGCAGTAATGCTCTCGCCGTTTTGTAAATAGCTATGATGAATCACACCAGCACTAGACCACCAAACTGTGACCATCACCTTTCTAGGGGTCATTTTTCGTTTTTCACATTGCTTTGGTACTGAACTAGGATCTAACCAACTTGCTGAGCGCTTTCGATTGTCAAAAAGAATCCATTTTTCGTCGCACGTAACAATTCGGTTCAAAATTCCTTCATTTCTGTGCCTGTTAAGCAGCGCAAGGCAAGTCTCGACGCGTACGTTGCGCTGGCGATCGTTAAGTTCGCGGGGCACCCATCTATCAAGCTTTTTTATCTTGCCAATCTGTTGCAAATGGACCAATATTGTTTTGATGCTAACATCAAAAGCTGCTGCCAGCTCAGCTGTAGATTAAGATTCATCAGCTTCCACAATCGCCTTTAATTCATCATTGTTGACCAAAGTTTCCGGACGACCACGAGGTTCATTTTTCAAGTCAAAATTCCCAGAACGGAACCGAGCAAACCAATAACGAGTTGTACGTTCGTTTGTACAGTTTTCTCCGTAAACGTCGTTGATGTTACGTGTCGTTTGTGCCGCGTTGGTGCCACGACGGAACTCATATTCCATAATTACACGAAATTTCAAAGTATCCATTATGAGGAAAAATGTTGCAATGTAATGAAAATACAACGCTAATCAACAAACAAAAGACTTATATACTCAAGTTGCGACGGACCGAAAGGACGTTTTTAAAAAATACAAAAATCAAATTAAAGTTTAAATGATGTATTTTCACATCGAGAGTTGAACAAAGACTGACTTAATAAAGAGACACAAATCAATCCTTAGAGCTAAAAGTGCAGCATCGACAAAACACGGTGGTCATTGCGTGGGCGCTATGCAGCGATATAAATGGTGCCACGCGATGACGTAACTCCTCCCTCATCAAGCTCGAGATCATCTGCGGGTGAATCTCGAGACCTAATCACATTTCTAAATTTATGCTTTAAAACTAAGGATACAGAAACGGATATTATAAGTAACCATAAAACTAAGTTTCCTATGCTAACACCTTTAAAAACACTTTGATATTTTGCATTATCACTAAATTCACTATCACTAATAACTTCACTTTTACTTTTCTGCAATAAGTAATTCAGGAACCTGACGTCAGCGAGATCTATCCCATTAAGATTTACTGGTTTGCTCCATGTGTTATTAGGGTTGTTTATTCTGGGTAAGTGTAACATCGGTAATTTCTTGAAGGTCACACTCTTCCCATCTGTTTGATGCCTTTTCAGGGTTACACCCTTGACCTTGACACTGCAGTCGTCATTCAAGGTTAAAAGGTAAGTCCCATGGATGCTTTCTTGCGTTATATCATTTTCGCAGTAATTGGTGAGTAGCGTCTCGACTTTGGTATAGACTATCCAGCGATTAGGCTGTACGGGATCAATCTTCACATCATCTATAACAACTGGAATGGAATGACAGCTGGTGATGTTGGTGGAGAACCGAAGAAGTTCTGTGACGCAGTCATCGTTTGTCAGCGGTTCATCATTCTCGAAGCACAGGAATCGGTCTTCCTCGATTTCAAGGCACGGTTGGGAGAGCGATTTCGTTTTCAACCCTTTCATAAGGATATATGGGTATTTGGGTAGGATAAGGGTAGTTCGGCCTTGGCTAGCATTAAATATTGGCACTGGTATTAATTTAAAATAATTGTATATATCGTTTCTGATCAAAGGTATCTGCAATACGAAGGTGATCTGATTTTGTTTGATGTAAGCTTTTATTTCTATACATTGTTCTATCTTTACAACATTTTCTAAATTGGCCGGGAACAGTAATTTATCAGACTTTTCTATTTCTTTTAACAATCCTAATAGTTCGTCCGTATCTACAATTGACTGGTGCAACACTTTAATTTTACTAAAAGCAACTGCCGTTTCAATTTCATTTAATCTGATGTAGAGCGTTTGAAAATTGTGGAGAAAGGCATTATAAATATGAATTATTTCATGGGTATTCTGATGAACCCTAGTTATGTTAGTAAACGACTCTAGTTCCCGAAAGCTCTGTTGTATTTTAATAAAGTTGCTCATAGTAGAATTGGCTATGTTGGTAAAGGTGCCCACCACTTCAGCGACAATTGTCATTTTCTTGGCCATAGCGTCCTGTTTTGTTTTTAATTTATTAATTAAAGTTTCGTACATGACTGCATCATTATTATCCAGATTGCCTGTAATTGATTTTACAATAGTGCCAAGGGGGTTTATTAGACCACGTTTAACTCTAGATAAAGGAATTAACTGCTTATATTTATCAAAAGTTATATTCATTATATAATCTGTCTGTTTTTCAACTTCAATAAAGTCCAGATCTATTATTTTACTTTGGCGTTTGTGAAAATCGTTTTTTAGTGATACGTACCTGTTAATGTTTAATTTTAAATCTTCATATATTAAGCTTAAATCTAAAATCTTGATAACGGTCCATTTATCATAGCTGACGGCCGCTTGACCTTCCCGAACGGGCAGTAATCCCGGGTTTTCATCAATCGGGTGCAGTTGAAGGGCCTGGCTTTGGATCGCTTGGATCACCAGAAGTATTAACCTGCGAAGGGCGTTTAACGTCTTTAATGTGAACCTTAGTAGTGCGGTTATGTGTGGTAATTGGTACAACATTCCTATGGATCGCACCAGTGACTTCGGCCTTCTGGTAACGTGGTTTGTCCTTGCTACGTCTGGTATTTACTCCCTTGATATATACCGTATCGCCTACGTCTATATTAAATTTGGTTTCGCCTCCGCGTTTTTGTATTATATTTTGTTTTTTCTGAATCATTTTATCCGTCAAATATTCGTACAAATGCTTAGTTCGTTTAACATGTTCTTTAACAAGTTGTTGTGTGAATTGTTTGTTAAAGTCAACCGCAAACGTGTCATTAGACTGGGTATGTCCAAATACGACTTCAAAAGGCGTTAGTTCAGTTGTTGAATGGATTGTATGATTGTATGACATAACTGCATACGTCATAACAGATGCAGCGTCGGTAATTTTGTGTTCGTATTTTGCAATTCGGTATATTTCAGTAATCGTAGAGTGAAATCTTTCAATTAGGCCCATAGAATTAGGATTATGAGGGGTACCAATATGAAGGTCAATTTTATAAAATGTTAACATTTCTTTCATGAGGGTGTTATTAAATTCCACGCCCGGGTCCGAGCTTATTCTGCCAGGGATACCGTAAAATGAGAAGTATTTTATTAAAGCTCTAATAACTTCCGGAGTTGACCTGCTATTTATTTCAATAGCCTGACCCAGTTTGCTAAAGGCATCAATAATAGTGAGGTAAGTTTTTCCTTCTATGGTAAATGTATCTATGAATATTTCTTGAAAAGGTTTTATTTGGGTTTGAGTTAACTGTAATTCTGGTTTCAAAGGTTTACGATCATACTTCATCTTTTTACACACGTCGCATCCATTTATGATACTAGCAACCGTCTGGTCCATATTAGTCCAAAAGAACGTACGCCTCAGGTGTACGAGGGTTTCCCTAATTCCTCTATGGGAATTTTTGCCAGTGTGGTATTTAAGGACAATATCACGCTGTTCATTCTCATCATCTATATACACTATCCTTTCGGTACATTCGTAAAAACTTACGGAACCCTTCTTGAAAAGTGTTGTAGTCATAGTGGAGAATTGTTTGCGATGAATTTCGCTCTCAAAATAGAAGAAATATTTTATTTTAGGTTTTATGTATTCCAGAAGGAATTTCTTGATAAGATCCGGATTATCTACAGGTAAGTGAACTTCTAATATCTTTTGTGATGGCCTTGATAAATCTTTAACCGTCATTTCGTTTCTGTTCCAGGTGTATACCAGTACCTGATTCGGCTTGGTATCTACAGCTTCCCGCAATATAAGTATACCCTCTGTATCTAGGTCTCGCGCAGAATGTACTGTGTCTACATCCTCACTACTTGCTTTTTCAGATGCTGTTGCAGTGCTACTACCTACAGATGGAACCGCGTATGGAGATCGTCTATCATCCAAATTACCGATACTCAAGGTTTTCTCTGAGTCGGACACCGATACCGTTGAATCTGACTTTTCATCCTCCCTAACTTGATTCTGCATGCTACCTATCCGCGAGATTTCATTAACAACCTCTTCCAGATCACGCTGAAGCTTTTGCTCCCTTTCATCCAAGTTCACTTTCATTGACACATCATCATCCTGGCCTAGAGCATTTATTCTAATCCTAGACAGTGCATCTGCGTTCGAATTTTGCTTCCCGATTTTAAACACAACATCAAAGTCAAACTCTGCTAAACGTAATTTCCATCTCGTAATCTTACTATTCGGTTCGTCTATTGATTTTAACCAAGCTAAAGGTCTATGGTCTGTATATATAGTAAATCTTTTTCCATATAAGTAGGGGCGGAAATGTTTCACGGCCCAAATTATCGCTAACATCTCCTTCTCAATAGTGCTGTATCGTGTTTCCGCTTCGTTCAAGGTCCTACTTGCAAATGCTATTGGTTTATCGCCTCCGATGGGGCCCTGTGAAAGTACAGCACCAAGTGCAATGTTCGACGCGTCGGTGGTTAGAACAAAGGGCTGAGTAAAGTCTGGGAACTGTAAGAGTGGAGCATTGGTCAAAAGTTCTTTGCACCTTTCGAATGCATCAACATATTCTTTAGTTATTTCAATTTTATTCCTTTTTTTGAGGCAAGATGTCAATGGTTGGGGTATTTTGGCGAAATCTCTGATAAACTTCCTATAATAGCCGACTAAGCCAAGAAAGCTTTTAATTTCAGTGGTCGTTCGAGGCAGAGGGAATTGTAAAACTGCCTTTATTTTGTCATTGTTAGGCTTAAGGCCTTCTTTTGTAATGGTATGCCCTAAGTACAGAACCTCTTTCCTAAGGAACTCGCATTTGTCAAGGGTGACCTTCAGATTGGTCTCTCGAAGCCGGTCAAATATTTTGCGCAGTTTTGAAATATGATCCTGTAAGCTACTTGAATATACTATTATATCGTCGAGATATACCAGACAATGGATGCCCTGCAGACCTCGTAGCACATTGTCCATTGCCCTTTGGAATGTAGCCGGTGCGGTTTTCAAACCAAAGGGCATGCGTTTAAATTCATAGTGTCCTGATTGTGTGGTGAATGCAGTCTTGGGTCTGTCGGTGGCCTTGACCTCGATTTGGTGGTAGCCAGAGGCGAGATCTAGGGTACTAAAATACGTGGATTTACCCAATTTATCGAAAAGGTCGGTGATGTTAGGCAAAGGATATTTATCGTCGACCGTGATTTCATTTAGGCGGCGGTAATCTATGACCATTCTAAACTTCTTTTCTCCTGATGCGTCTAACTTTTTAGGTACCAGGTGAACCGGCGCACTCCAAGGTGAGTGAGACTCCTGTATTACATTATCCTTTAAGAGGTTATTAACCTGTTTCTGTATTTCTTCATTTTGGGTATGGGGGTGTCTATATGGGCGAATGTAGATTGGATTTTCGTTAACCGTACGTATCTCGTGTTTTACCTGATTTGTGAATGATAATGGTATCTTGTCGCAATAAAATATGTCGCGATATTCATGACACAACTTAGAAATACTTTCACGTTCCTCTTCATTTGTGTGCTCTAGCCTTAGCTTAGTCAAGTTTTCTCGCAGTGCTTCGTCTATCTCACAATCATCGGTCACAAAATTCAACTGGCACTCATCACCTTCAAAAACTGTTACGTCAAGTGGCTCTGCAAATGTTATAGTCGCGGTTTCGTCAGATAAATTCTGTATGACCGTCGCTGCAAAGAAATTCTCGCATTTAACGAGAGCAGCGGGCATACGTACTCCTTCGCTAAACTCCGTAAGTTCTAAAATTGCGTTACCGTTCTGAAAGTTGGTTGGTACTCTGACACGTGTTTCGCATCTGGGCTCTAAAATGATTTCGTACGGGGGGCTATATATTATAGGTATCGCGGCGTTATGTGTACGCAGGATTTGGTTTTTCATGTCAATGTTAGCAGCTAATTTCTTAAGTAGGTCAGATCCTATGAGTCCGTCATACCTATTATCTACGTCATAGATAAAGAACTTATGAGCAAGTGTGCTCTTGAAAATCTTCAGTAGTGGGATGCATATAACTTCACCATGAACACTTTGTGCGTGTGTGCTAATTACTGTAAACGGCTCGTATTGTTTGTACTCGCTGAAAAATTCTTCGGCCTTGGCGGGACTAATAAAAGACCTACTACTTCCGGTGTCAATCAAGAATTTCGAATTTATTTCAGGAATTTCTATATGGGGCAGTTTTAGAATACTGTCGCAATAATTGAGATTAATCATTTCGCCGTGTCCTTGGAGGCAACTATCTGAAAATTTTCAGGTGTAGCATCATCGCTGGTGTTTTCGGGGTTCTCTTGGTAATTATAATTGGTAGAAAAAGGTAGACCTTCTGTACAGTCAGTCGTTTGTAATTCGTAACAGTTAAAGTCATTACTGTCGGTATAAAAGTCGTTTTGGTTAGATTCTTCATTGTAATATAATTCATTTGTAACCATATTTTGTCTTACAGGTGCCGTGCGCATAGAAACGTCTGTATCAACGTAATTTGGCTTAGGTGCTGATTGCTGTTGGTACGGTAAGCCAAATTTAGGTTGGTATGAATTTGAATGTTGTTGATTCGGGATGCCGAATCTGAAACCCGTTTGTTGAGGAATACCGAATTTATAACCACCATACTGGAATGGCGGGCGCATGTGTTGAACGGGGCCCTGGTTGAAGTTTCTTTGCGGCATCATTTGTGGCGCTCCCTGTCGGAACCCTTGAGGGGCTGTAAACCTATTTTGCGGCGTAGCGTTAAAGTTTGGTCTAAAACCAAATGAGTTCTGATTTTGTGGAATGCCGAACTTAAAGTTATGCTGTACAGGCTGGCTCAACGGGGGTCGGAAATCGTTAGTCATTGGCCTTGAAATGTTTTGAGCAGTTGGCTGATATGAGCCAGCTGATTTCTGCTTACCATTTTTCGCGTTATATTGTTGTAGAAAATTCACTTCTTCAGTGACAACGCTTAAAGCATGTTCTAAATTAAAACTACCCTTTAAACGCACTATACGAATCATGTCTTCCGGTAGATTAAACAGAAATACATTCATAGCTGTATTGTTATAAATAATCATTTTTGCAGCTTTAATTCCTTGATCATAAATTAAATTTAATTTTGCAAACAAGGAGCTTCTAACATTCTGAATTCGATGGCAAAACTGGATATATGACTCGCCCTGTTTTATTTTTAAACCTTCAAGTTCAATTGCAATACACTCTTCCGAGCGTGGATCGCCAAAATGTTGGACCAGAATTTCTTTAAGTGCATTCCATGACGTTACATCCTGATGGTCGCTAAGTAGAGACGCAGCTCTGCCGGTAAGTCTGCTCGTAATACAATGGTACACATACAGATTCTGTACCGAATTACCCTCTACTTGAAAAGCTTTGATAACATACTCACACTTGGAAATGAACAGGTTCAATAATTTTTCATCTCCATCATATTTAGGGATAATACATAAGAATTCTTTAGGAATTACTTTAATTTGCTCCATTTTAATTATCCTAAACGACTTATCTAGCCACTATATTAATTAACACCGATTTCAATAATCGCTAACACTACAACTTATTACTTCTAACTAATTAATCACGAATACTATGATACTTGTATCAAACAAAATCAGATAGACGTAATTAACTAGGCCGACGAGTTGGGGTCGGAGGAAGAAGCCAGGGAGTAATGAAAAACAGGAGTGAAAAGGTTTACTCACAATCTGCTCGATCCCATGTCTTCTGTTGAGTCTGTTCTCGTTGAAACGTCCAAGGTCAGGCGCACAAATGGTTCACAGTTGAACTATACGCGTGCGCGCACGTCGCGGGAGAGTTATTTATTTGGTTCGAGGATATCCGAATTTCACACCGATCGACGCGAGGTACCGATTTTTGGGGCCTTGCAGCGTCACCGGAAGCAGGATAGCGGATATCCTACCGGCTGCGCCACTCAAGTTGCGACGGACCGAAAGGACGTTTTTAAAAAATACAAAAATCAAATTAAAGTTTAAATGATGTATTTTCACATCGAGAGTTGAACAAAGACTGACTTAATAAAGAGACACAAATCAATCCTTAGAGCTAAAAGTGCAGCATCGACAAAACACGGTGGTCATTGCGTGGGCGCTATGCAGCGATATAAATGGTGCCACGCGATGACGTAACTATATTGTAAATAGAATGTCATATTTTTAAAACAAAATTAATTTGAATTTAGAATTCATAGCCAATCAAAACTTTTTTTTGTTTGAAAAAGTCTGTACTGCAATACGGCAATTTCATAGGTAAAGACCTATTATTAATAACTAGTTGCGCCCCGCGGTTAAAAAGTATTTTAATTATTTGCTCCTCCCACGGGAACATTTCACTTTTCCGGGATAAAATGTAGCCTATATGTCAATCCAGTGTATAAGCTATCTTGGTACCGAATTTCATCCAAATCCATTCAGCCGTTTGAGCGTGAAGGAGTAACAAACATACACACATACAAAGTTTCGCCTTTATTAGTGTGAAGCGTGATTGGTAGATACTCCAACAGTGGGTATGAAAACTGGCAAATTGTAAGTTATTATCAAATAATCGACACCGTGCTTCTGAAGGCACGTCCAGCTGTTGTCTTGAGGCAACAGTCTTTAAAGCCAAGTCAAAAGCCTTGGGGCGACCTAAAATAATGACATCAGGGGAGTGATCACGAAACCTTGATTGCAACGCAACAAGATAAATTTCCATACTAACTATGCACATGAGTTTTGGCGGGAAAACGAAAAAGATCGCATCGCCGCATTGTATTATTTTCCAAAACTTGTGTTATTTTCAGTGTTAGTGCATAAAATTGGTGGCATTTTATTCGTTAAATGCTGTTACAGGCATGAGTGTGGGAAAGTGGTATAATGATGGTGATACGTTCCTTTTCGTGTTGTTTCCAAAACTCCATAGAAGCTTCTGGTAAAGTTGCCACCACTTTACTAGGAGTATGACTTGACTAGACTAGACTATGACTTAACTTGATGACTTGGACTGTGACTTGACACATTATATGATATTAATTAACTTGAGATATTATCAATTACTTGACACTGGCTAAATACACAAAAGTGTGGAGCCAAAACCAAACAAAAAAAAAGAACTATGCACATAAACTGCGTATTTAAACTGTCAAATCCCTACAAATTTGTGTTTATATTGGTTGCAATCGAGTTACGTGATCGCCTAGCTAGGCTTACTCGCTTACATGAGAAGATTTGCAGCTGAGATTGCGAGGCACTTATTGTTGATAATAATAAATACATCACAATTTAAAAAAAATAAATCATTACTCACCCCAGTTCCAAGTAGGGTTTAAACGACATAACACTGGTAACACTTACTGTTGGATGTTTTCTGCACCATGTCATACATATGGTTTCAGCGTCATTCTAGGCATGCACCCACACAAATTATTGAACGTGGAAATAGAAACAAATCATGAAATCTGCGAATGAATACCTGACTAATCAATCAGATAAAAGCTATTTATTGCATAAATCATAATTATAATAGTATATACATGATACCATGAATATTTATAAGTTATAATGATCCAATATTGACAACTAACCTAAAAATGTGACAGTACCTAATCATAATTTCCTTCGACCCGAATTATTGAGAAGTGATAATAATTTTATACAGTAAACACTGCAGTAATAATGGTACCTTTATTTTAGTCGGATTATAGTTTGTTAATTGTTGTTATTGTTATTAGAGTTCCGAGTGACACTGTCCTGTTATGGTTACTAGGTGGTAGGACTTTTCTGCAAAGTTCGTCTAGGTAGGTACCACCTCTTTGCTAGTTATTCTGCCACCAAGCAGTAGTGCGCAAGCACTGCTGTGTTCCGGTTTGAAGGACACTGCAGCTAGTGAAATTACTGGGCAAATGAGACTTTATGACCTGATCTCACAGTCTAATAATCTTATTACCAGACTGTGCTGATGTCTCAGGATGACGTGCGTAGTGCAGTGTCGCGCGAAACTCTATACTTTAGAGTTCCGAGTGACACTGCAACTGATATGGGCAGCCGTATCGCTTAACATTAGGCGAACTGTTAGCTCGTCACTGCATTAACATGAAAAAAAAATGGGCGTCCGTGTCGTTTAACATCAGGTGAAAGACTAGCTCGTCACATCAATCACTAACATAAAAAACTTGGTCGAAACGTCAAAGCAAATAAAAAAATTGGTTTACCATACTAAGGTCCGTATTACAGAACGCTGCTTAGTTATCGATCGGTGCTCAAGCAGAGATTTCATTCATAAAGTGATCAATTAGTGAATGAAATCTCTGCTTGAGCACCGATCGATGACTGAGCATCGTTCTGTGATACGGACCTAAGTAAAATAAGTCTCTACACAACTAATTAAATACAGTGTATTGCAGCATCACTTGAGACAGTTCTCTCAACCGTACCACGCGGCAGCCAGCGATCAAATCACTACACAACATTAAGTGTTTTAATTACTTACATAATAAATATAAAATTGAACAAGAAATTGAAATTGTTACACAGTTGTCATAAAATAACATTTATGCTGAACCAACTCCAGAAGTTACGTAGGAACCTAACATTATCAAATTTTCTGTCGTCAAAATAATTTTGAGTATGAACAAAACTAGGTACAATTACATAATGAAACAATAACAACAAATTTTCAACAAACACAAACATTTTATTGAAGCATAATCGCGTCACCACCAACCCCTCATCACCTGTCTAAGCCACGATTTACAAGAACTCCTGTTACTTACTTACTTGAAAGCCACCTTGTAATCCTCGGCAACATCCTTCTTTTTTTTTTGTTTTGGCTCCACACTTTTGTGTATTTAGCCAGTGTCAAGTAATTGATAATTTATCAAGTTATCGATATTTCACGCAAATATGTCAAGTCACAGTCGAAGTCATCAAGTCAGGTCATAGTCAAGTCAGTCTAGTCAAAGTCATACTCCTAGTAAAGTGGTGGCAACTTTACTGGAAGCTTCTATGGAGTTTTGGAAACAACACGAAAAGAAACGTTTCACCATCATTATACCATTTTCCCACACTCACGCCTGTAACCAGCAATTAACGAATAAAATGCCACCAATTTTATGCACTAGCACTGAAAATAACACAAGTTTTATAAAATAATACAATGCGGTGACGCAATCTTTTTCGCTTTCCCGCCAATAACTCGTTTAATAGCCATCTATCGTTTATTAGAAATAATTTTGCCAATATCAAGTAAGGGATTTTTGTACGGTTGTCATGTCAGTTTTATTTTGTCAAAGTCAAAATGCTACAGGAAAATGGTGAATATTTTACTAAAGGCTCTAGGAAGCCATGAAGAAAAAACGTAAAGGCGTTTAATAATTTGGAACCATTTGCCAACACTCGTGCTCGTGCACGAACACTTAAAGTATAATAATCGATCCTTATAACACATTAAAATTCAAAATTACACGGGTTATGGAAAACTATTCAAAATTTACAACCGCCATTTTCGGATTCCTTTCAACGACTTCCTTGCCAACCTTTAGATGACATCCTAATTTCTGACACTGCCGTGAAAATGGTAAAAAAATATGACAAGAAAACATGTGAACCATACCCTAGCTGACTATCTTATTCTATAGGTAACATGAAACGTTTGTAAACAAATATTTTTTGAAGTAAAACTTCTTTACGCAAGCTTGACTTGAAAGTTAAAAATTTGTATTATTATGTTGGTATGTCCGGTAAAATGAAAATTTTTAACAAGTTGACGACATTAACATTAAACAAAGTTATACCGGCCGATAGATGGAGCTAAACTAAAGAAGTTTTACGTAAGTCGTGTGGTCTAAAGTTCACTCGTTTTTTACTCGCAATACAGTTTAATTGTATAAGTAATAATAACCTATGCTAAAATAATATCGATAATATTATTTCAAACCAGGCTCGTTAATATCTTCCAGTTTATCATCATGAGAGATATTCATTCCCTAATTATATCCACTTTCTCTTCCTCGAAAGTGAATAAACTAGACTTGAAAGTTTTTTTTCGATTAATAATAATTATTCACGACAGAGTAAAGTTTTTTAATACATAACTCATACATTTCATATTAGCTGGTGTATAAAGCGACATTGCAATTTTTTGGAACGAAGCTTTCGCAACGCGCGATAAGGATATCGCGCGTTGCGTAAGGGGGCTAGACGAAAAAAATTAAGACCAAAAGTAACGACACTTTTTGAAGCCGTGCGGCGTGCGCGTGTTTCTGTGTCTGTCTCTCTCTCTCTCATAGAAAGTAAGCCTGTTAGTTATATTCGCATTCATATTATATTAATATTCTTTCTATTTACATTATATTTGTTAATAATAAAAAAAAAACATATTACAATTCCTTCACTAATTAATCGAAAGGAACTTCGTTCTATCCGGGTATCCCTTGGCACCTCTTTTAAAAAACTTGTTAAAATAAATACATATACAATTTTTTTTCTTGAAATGTTACAGTGATCCCACAGACTTTAATAGACACTGTATTTCAGGGGTCAGTGGTTTCGCAAATAGTTAATTTTACCTAACCAATGGTGTCGCTTCTGCGTTGCATTCTCTAAAACTAAAGTAAACTTAAAGTATGGCGGTACTCTTCTGATAAAGGGGAAATGAAAAAGACGGAAATATGTTAATTTCGTTTAGCTTTAGAGATTGCGACATAGAATCGACACTAATGTCATACTAGTACCTAATATCTAATTAGGAACTAATTAAAGAACATAATAAAAAATGTTTGTCTGTAAAGTCAGTTTACGGACGATAATTTTACGTGATAACGTCATAAGAAAACACTTGAGCCGATCGTGCCTCTCTATCGCTTGTTCTTCGCTCTCGCTTGCACGCTCGGCTCAGGCGGATATTTTTTCGGCATGCGGCAATTTTTCATGCATACAGCCGGCGTTCATCGATATATATGACGTTATCATGAGTAAAGTATAAGCCAAGTCTTGTGATGAGGAGTTTTGGCGGCAAAACGGAAAAGATCGCGTGACCGCATTGTATTATTTACCAAAACTTGTGTTATTTTCAGTGTTAGTGCATAAAATTGGTGGCATTCTATTCGTTAAGTGCTGAATTACAGGCGTGAGTGTAGGAAAGTGGTATAATGATGGTGAAACATTCCTTTTCGTGTTGTTTCCAAAACTCCAAAGAAGCTTCTAGTAAAGTTGCCATCACTTTACTAGGAGTATGACAGGACTAGATTACGACTATGACTTAATGACTTGACACATAAATATATATAATATTAATTAACTTGATAAATTAATTATCAATTACTTGACACTGGCTGAATACAGAAAAGTGTGGAGCCGAAACGAAAACAAAAAAATCTTGTAATTGTCATGTGTGCGCGCATGTATGATGTGTGAAATTAGAAAACATTTAAAATTATACGTATCTCAAAGATACACTCCGTGTTGGCTAAACACAAGCATTACAATATTGTTTACGCCTGATCTAAGCTCAGATCTGCTAAGATCTAAGGTCGGTATTACAGAATAATGCTCAGTCATCGATCGGTGCTCAAGCAGAGATTTCATTCACTAATTGATCACTTTATGAATGAAATCTCTGCTTGTGCATCGATCGATGACTGAGCATCGTTCTATAATACGGACCTAAGATCTAGGATCTGGCTAAGAGTTGATATCTACGACCCCGTTAAGCCGTTTAAACTCGAACCATGTAACCATTCCATTGTTATCAATGTCCATTTCTTTCAACACTTTATCGACGAGCATTTCGAGATGCGATTCATTGAAATCATCGGGCACGTCGTCGACGTGCTTCTCTGTAAGTATACCTCAACGGTTAGATCCAAGGAACTGCCTATTCATATAGGAACTGGCGATTTTACAAACGACTTCAAAAAACGTCCAATTCTTTTTTTCTTTACTGGCGATGAAAGAAAAAAAAATACATTTATTCCAAGAACACACACACAATATCATAAAACAAACAAAATATCATTAATAAGTCAAACAACAGATATTAGGCTCATATATTATTAACAGAATAGGCTCCGACTCAGCATACAACTGAGGCTGCAAGCTACAGCCTCAGTTACTGATGGGTTTGCGTTTGACTACATCTCACCTGATGGTAAGTGACGATTAGGTCGCAGGTGGAGCACGCTTACCTAGAAATAACCTATTTACTCTTGACTTAAGGACAAGTTTGTATGTGGATGGAAACACCGACGACGGAAGTGAGTTCACTTTGACTATATTTTTTTAATTTCAATTTCAATTTCAATTTTTATTTGCATTCCACAATGTTGTACAAGTGTAGGTAGTTTTTTTTAAATAACAGTTCATCGTGGACCCTGTCGGGCACGCAACATTAGAAGAGAGGAAGACAAAATTACAATGGCATCCATGAGAAAACCGTATATAGTAACCGTAGTCTAAAATCGTTTTTTTTTAGTTACTTAATGGTACTACTACACAGGTCATAGCAATAATAATCATCACGTCAAAATCAAAACATCTGAAAACGATTATTTTTGAAGTAAAACTTCTTTACACACGCTTGATTTGTGGAGTAAACTAGTGCATGAGTAACGAGGCGAACGTAAGTTGAAAGTTGTTGGTTCATTTAGATCTCCATAGTCAATATACAAAAAAAAAATTATGTTGGTATGTCCGGTAAAATGACAATTTACAGTTGTCAAGATGGCGACATTAACATTAAACAAAGTTATACCGGCCGATAGATGGAGCTAAAGAAGTTTTACTTCAGTCGTGTGGTCTAAAGCACACTCGTTTTTTTTTGTTTCCTATCAGGACAGTTAGTTACAGAAATAAACAGTTTTTGAGAAGAGTTTTATTAATCAAACAGCCATTCTTACCTTGTACAAGAAAGGGTAAACCATCTTATAACTGGCCACTTTAGTGCACTGGCCAATTCGTTTTAGTTCGTGCTAGTTTCCGTACGGTAAAAATTGTGAACTAATATAAAAGCTTATAGATAAGGTAATGTTAAACCATGATCATAGATGGCGTTACGTGAATGTAAGTCTTATTTCATGCAAATGTAGTAAATAGGCCAGTTACACCAAGTTTTACCCTAAACTGAAGCGTATCAAATCATACGCAACGAAACATTTTAGTACGTACTAAATATACATAATAATAGGTTAGGTCTGATGATAATAATCTCGAGGTAAATGAAAACAATACGCGTCGATGATACGCCAATTCGATACGCGTTGTGTGGTCATACCTTAATTACACAACCATAGACAAAAGTAGAGATATAGACGTTAAATTATTTTTAACATTGTAACACAACATTTATTACAGAGTAAACATAAAAAAACACAATAAAATAGATTCGATAAAAAAAACAACATGAGAAAGTTTTTAAATAAATAAAAATGTTAAATTTTGCTTTAACCTCTGGGCAACTGTGGCCAAAAGGAGACGTCAGAACGAATTCAATAAAAAATTTGAAAATTCAAAGATAAATTTAAAAATTTCTAAACGTCAGTATTCTGAAAGCAATTAGTTGAACCATGGCGTGGACAAATAATATTAGATATTCTTGTACAAAAGATTCATTCCAAAAGAGCGACTTTTTCAACTAAGACAAATAGGTATTTTTGTTTCTTTTTTGACTGGCCCTATAGCTCAGTTGGTAGTAGGTAACCCTGCCGTCTGAGCTGTAGATTGTGGGTTCTATTCCCATCCAGGACAATCATTTGTGTGATGAACATCGATGTTTGTTCTGTGTCTGGGTGTTATATTGTAATCTATGTATGTATTTACAAACAAAAAGTATCTAAGTATTGTATCAGTTATCTGGTTCCCATAGTACAAGCTTTGCTTAGTTTGGGGCTAGATGGCGTTGTGTGAAATGTTCACACGTCAAAACACAATCCCATTATACATAATTTAGAATTTTTTTTCTTAAAACGGTATTATTTCAGATTGGTTCCGTAGAATATCATCAGAATTGGCCCAGTAGTTCCAATTTTTTTATTTGCAAATATATCACCCTGTACTTTCAGTAATCGGGCGGTTGAATTCGGTTAAACACTTCTTTTAAAGTATATTATTTTAATTTAATTTTATAACATTTGTTTTTGTTACTGAATGATGTGACGAACTTGTCGTCCACCTGATGTTAAGCAATACGGCCGCCCATAACAGAACAGTGTCACTCAGAATTCTAAAATATAAAGTGTCGCGTGACACTGCACTGCGCACATCATCCTGAGACATCAGCACAATCTGGTAATATTACTAGATTGTGAGATCATTAATTTGCCCAGTAATGTCACTAGCTACAGAGCCCTTCAAACCAGAACACAGTAGTGCTTGCACACTACTGCTTGGCGGCAGAATAACTGGCAAAGCGGTGGTACCTAGACGAACTTTGCCGAAAAGTCCTACCACCTAGTAATATAGGTACATGTTAGAAAAGCAAACTAAAAGATTTAAAAAATTGTCCAACCCAACGATCACATACATAGAACCTGGACCCTAACTAATCCCTGTGTCTATGGACCCAGAAACTACAACGATATAAAACTATACGATACTCGACGAGAAAAGATAGTGCTAGGGCGGTCTTATCGCTTAAAGCAGTCTCTTCGAGACAACGTTTGAATGGAAGTAATACAAGATATAACCTAAAAGGTTTAAGGTGAATTAAAAACCTCGTCTTATCGGTGATTCTTTAGTACAAAAACACTATTGTATATTCTGACTACAATTCCCTGTAAGCCGATTCAACTAACTCTTTATAAATAAATAAAAAAAAGTTATGTAAAGTAATATTAATAATAATAACGCCCAACGATCGCATACATAGATCCTGGACCCTAACTAGGATTCCCTGTGTCTAGGGACCCAGGAACTACGAGGACCATAGTCCTATAAAAATACAGCGAAAGATCAAGAAAAAATAATTAAAAAAACTTAAATAATAACATAACGGAATGGCAAAAAAATTGCGAAATATTATATAACTATTTTTTTTACAAAAAATTCTCCTTAGATCCTATTTCACATATTAAAATATATAGGTACAGATGAAGGCGGTAAATAATGACGATCCAGATAAAGATATAGCACTCGAGAGAGAGAGATAATTGGTGGAGTGGTGGTTGAGCAGGTCGGCTCATAACCCGGAAGCGGCGGGTTCGATTCCCGCGGCAGGACAAGTATTTGTGCACAGAAAAAATCGCAAACACTTGTTCTGTGTCTAAGTGTTGTGGGACCATGGTCCTCGTAGTTCCTGGGTCCTATTTTTGCTTTGTTTATGTTAATTTCGGCATCTTGACAATTGTAAATTGTCATTTTACTGGACATAGAACATAATAGCACAATTTTTTTACTTTGTTATGTTAACAATGGAGATCTACGTGAAACAACTTCAACTTCCGTTCGCCTCGCATTCACCAGCTTACTCCCCAAGCGTGAGTAAAGAAGTTTTACTTCAAAAACTCGGCGTTTATCACGCTTTGATACATCAAGCGTCTTGTTCCCACACATACTATCAGTTTCACAACCAGTATATTCCTTACTCCCTCTACGAAGCTTATTATCTCCCCTTGAGTGAAAGAGACGGCATTATTCACCACCAATACCTGTGTTATTTTTATACTAATTTTTGACACATCTCAAAAGTAAATGTCATAATGGAATGCTATTATTGAGTTTGACTTGTTTTTAACCAAATTCCTCCAGAAACTTTGACAGCCTTATTAATAAACACGAACTAGCTTTAGACTAGTTACACCATCTTTTGTCTCTTTCGATCCAGCTAAATATTCTAGTAGCAAAAAAAAGGACAAAAGCTGAAGTAACTAATCCGAGACTAATACCCGTTTATTAATAAGGCTGATAAAGCTTACTACTCCGTGATTTATTTACCGGCTTTTTTTCAATTATTACATTAATTTATAACCTAATTTGTGAAAATAATATTTACTTGTTCATTTTTAATACCAGTAAATAGCCAAAAAAAAGTACGAAACCGAAATTTTTCAACAAACTTTTCACATAACCAACAAAATTTGGAAGTCAACATTTTGAAGTGTCCACAACAATTGAAGAGATCAAACGAGGTTTAACTGTCAAATTGATAGTTTCGAGAAAATTGACTTAAACTTCAACGGCTTTATTTTAATGTAGAGTGCTCATTAAATAATAGAAAAGGTTTATGTAAGTTTCAGTTGCTTGAAAATTTATTAAATACAAACATACTTACATACAAATCTTTCCTCTTTATAATATAAGTATAGAGAATAGATAATTTCAGTTAAATTGGTCACATTATCAATTACAATTAATTTATTGGGAATTACTGTGGTTAAAATGTTTTTAAATACCTAAATGACCATATTCGAGCCCGTATTGAATATAAGCATGACGGCGGCAACGTCCAGTTGTAAACTCTATGCGCAGCGGGCAGTATCGTAATTTACCCTGTGGTAGCATTTAAATTTATTACAGTGGCAACACCAGTAGCTGTCATCGTTCCCCCACACATTTGGCTATAAAAAGGGAGCGCTCGGTGTACTACGGATCATTCTTGCTCCGGACACGGCCGGTGCGCATGCTGTAGGTCTATAGTTCTATAGTTTGCCCACCATGCCTAATAATAAACATTAAAAAATTGAAATTCGAAAAACTAGATGATAAATTATCATGGAATGGATTATAAAATAAACTGCTTATTGGGACAAAAATATATTCTAAAGATTTTCACAGTTACTGGCGACCATGGCTTAGTTGAAAGAGCGTTGAGTCAGAAGACGCAGATTCAAATCCCGCTGGTTATTAAAACATTTAGGATAGGAACTAATAATATCTCAGATCATGTATAAAAAATATTTATCTTTTATATCGTTATCGGCTATTTAGCGTAATCATTATTTAACTTCAAAGTTTATGGTAAAGGAAGAATTTGAATTCACGTCCCGGTTTTAGGGACGGACGGATGCGGGTCAGGGTTCGAAATTACCAAGATAGTTGCGCTTCTTGATAATTATCGGATAATTATCCCACTATTTTTTATCTTCGCGAAAATAAAGTACGACCATATTGGATTGCCTCACGATGCATTTTTCAAATTGATCGCAGTAAACAATATACTTAACAAACCAATGAACTCGTATTTACTCAACTTTGCATAAATCCGAACTGAATGTTTATGGTAAGGGGAATCCCCGCGGCGGCGCGGCGCGGCACGTTCACACTTCGCGCGTTCGGATATACGCAAGTAAGGAAATACTCGTTCAAATACAGTTCATTTTAATAACGCAATTTTTTGTTATTATCAATCGATATCCATCTGTAATTATTAATAATTATTTTGATAATTAACCTTTCGAACCCTGATGCGGGTACAAATCCAGTACGCAATTCAAATTTTTCCTTTACATTAAAATCAATCTTATTTTTACAAAAAAAAATGTATGAAGCGTACTCAACACGAGTCTCATAACAATGGATTTTGATACATATTTGTAAGACAATAACGACGAATATTCAAAGTTAAACGGAAACAAATAGGTGTAGTATTTAAAAGTATTTTAACACAGATAAAACCCAAACATTCTAAGAACTATGTAGAGGATTACATTATTGTGTTTTGTCTCTGTCTATTGAGTTTAGAATGAGCAAAGATAAAACGAGATGAAAAGAAAGTTTTCGCTTTGAAGTTTGGTCAAGATGGCTGCACCAGCAGCAAATAATGCATATCGAGTTAAAGAGAGAGAGAGAGAGAGAGAGATAATCGGTAGCGCGTCGTCTCTGTCACATGGAGTCACAAACGTCATCTAATGTAACAAACGTCATAAATGACACGAAGCTAAAGGCTATTTGACTGCTATATTTTTATTGCATAAATAAATAATATACCTCAAAAAAGAGACAGTCGTTAAAACAAAAATTAAATATCTCAAAAAATTACAAAGTTACAAGCATTTTAATACAGGAACAGAAATAGACAGCTCAAACACGCAGTGACGTCAGTTACCAGTACTCCATAGAACTTCATTACTAAGCTGTGGTACCTCTATGGTAGCTCTACATACAACCTTTGGCATGTGACGTCACAAGCTATGCCTTCATAGTAGCTATGAGGAAGCTCCACACGATTCGTTTTGCGAGAAAGGGACCGGCGACGAAACTTTAAAAGCGTCCTACTCCGTGATTTATTTACCGATTTTCATCGTTCTTTCAACTATTACATTCATTTTTAAGGTAATTTATGGTAATAATATTTACTTGTTCATTCACAGTGCCTATTCCCTTTACAAAACCGACTTTAGTTCTATTATCTCCCCGAGTGAAAGAGACGACGCTCTATGAAGACGACTATCTCCCTCTTTAACTGAATCTACATTAAGGCCAGTACTTAAAACTGCTTATTAAAAAGTTAACTTCCGACATGTAATTTTGTTTACCCATACTCAATACTTAATAAAAAAGTTGTTAAAAAAATCCACTTGATTAATTCTGCGTTTTTTGCTGACTTTTCTGCTGCGCTCTCACAAATTCGGGATAATCTATAAAACCATCTCTGTTGTGATCGTCCATATTTAAAATTGGATCTATAAGATTAACCAATTCATCGTCGCCAAATATTTTCTCCCCAACAGGCGGCGTTCCCGGCTGAGTCTCCGATTGTTTGTGACCTTGTTCTACTTTATTGTGTAAAAAAGCAAGATGGCCGCCCGCGTTACCATGACAACCGCGATATGGAAAGAGACAAACGTATTGATGAGAATGAGATGTGGTGTTGTCAGTTTCATTGACTAATTTGTGTTTTATATCAACTGTGAAAATTTAAATCTGATTTTTAAATGTATATCAAATGTTTAATATAATTGTTTTTAAAAAATAATTTAAAACTTTTGTTTACAATTTTAAAACACAATTTTATCTCTCGGTTTCTCGTAGTCAAACTCGAGTCAACTTATCACATCAAATACTGAGCGCTCGTTGGTTGCTGACCATCAACTGTCTTCAACCAATGAGAGCACAGTATTTGGTGTGAACAGAAACCTAAGGATGTGTTTTAAAATTGACAAAAAACTGGTCTGGTTCCAATTTACCCCTTTAATAGTGTTTCAAATAAGAAAAAATACATTAAAACTGTATTTAGTCAATAAAAATGGCAGTATCCCAAATACACACAAAAATTCAAAACACAATTTATGACACAAAAACATATACTCCCAAAACATGGACACAAAAAAAAGCACTATATTTTTGGCATTCGCCAAGAACACAAAAAAAAAACACATACATATCAAACAACAAATATACTTATTTACCTAAGACTTTAAAAGAAAATATTTAACATAAAAAAATCCGGTTAAAAGTTTTGATGAATATTTTCAAAGATCCTGTGCGTAATTTTTAACCTCTGACGTACAAATTTAACGTGTATCTGTCTGACAGTGACGTTCTATCTCCCAAAACGGTTAAACCAATTCTGATATTGTTCTGTTTGAAAGGTGACTTGAAAATTTCCTTAACTGTTCATTTTTGTGTCAAGCGTTTTTGAAATTTTGAAATTTCTAAATTTCTATAAAAAGTTAAAGGATATTTCTTTGATAGATATATCCACTGACTTTTAATACAGCGTTAAAAAATTGTCTAAGCAATTTTTTGTCGCAAGATCACTGATATTGTTGGATCTACCGAAGTTTACAATAACGTAAAAAAATCTGTCCATTAGTTTATATTAAAGGAAGAATTTTCGTAATTTAAAAAATGTTTCTATACTGTTGGTCTCTACCGACTTTTTAGATAAGCATCATTACAACTTGAGCCTTGTACGGGAAACAGGTAAAAAAAAAAAACAAAAAATTATAAAACCTAAACCCTAACAGCCTTATTAATAAACGGGTATGAGTCCCGGATTAGTTACTTCAGCTTTTGTCCTTTTTTTGCTACTGGAATATTTAGCTGGATGGAAAGAGACAAAAGATGGTGTAACTAGTCTAAAGCTAGTTCGTGTTTATTAATAAGGCTGTAAAACCCCACATTATTTCAACTATTTTTATGGAAATACATTTTCGTTTGATTTCAACTCACCGTGCCAGTGTATGAGACTTTTGATCAATTCGCATCCATCCAATTTGTTATTATTATCCGCATCATGCATTTTGAAATAATGGAATTGCAATTCTTGTTCCGACATCTTTGAAGTGTCAATTGGTACTTCCATATGCTCTTGGATGTGACTGCAAAGAAAAATGTCTTTTATGAATGGCCCGATAGCTCAGTTGGTAGTAACCCTGCCTTCTGAACTGTAGAGTTCGATTCCCACCCAGGACAAACATTTCTGTGATGAACATAGGTGTTTGTTCTGTGTCTGGGTGTTATATTGTATTCTATGTATGTATTTACAAACAAAAAGTATATAAGTATTGTATCAGTTATCCGGTTCCCATAGTACAAGCTTTGCTTAGTTTGGGGCTAGATATATAGGCTAGAGCGCTGTGTAAAATGTCCACAAAAAGAATTCATTTTGTGTCTGGGTGTTATATTGTATTCTATGTATGTATTTACAAACAATAAAAATCAAGTGTGCTTTAACCACACGACTGAAGTAAAATTTATTTAGCGCCATCTTTTCCAACTTTGTTTTTGCATTGTTTAATGTTAATGTCGCCATCTTGACAATAATTGTGAATTCTCATTTTACCGGACATACCAACATAATAATACAATTTTTTGCCTTGTTATGTTGACAATGGAGATCTACGTGAACCAATACAACCGGCCTCTCTATCTTGCCTCTACAGTAATATATGAAACGTAACTCTCTCTCTTTCTAGCTTCACTAACTTATATCTGCCTCTCCCTATCAGCCTCGTCACGCATTCACCAGCTTACTCCCCAAGTCAAGCGTGCGTAATAAAATTTTACAAACAAAAAGTATCTAAGTATTGTATCAGTTATCCGGTTCCCATAGTACAAGCTTTGCTTAGTTTGGGGCTAGATGGCGCTGTGTGAGGTGTCCACTAATACATAGTATTATTTTATACTAGCTGCGCCCCACGGTTTTACCCGCGTGGTGAAAGTTTTCAAACTTTCTGATTTTCTTTCTTTTATAAGAACCTTCTCCTGACAATAATAAACACAATAAAAAAAGAATTATAGAAAATGTTCCATCCGTTCACGCGTGATGCGATGACCGAGGGAAATGGAGATTAATTTTTATATAGGACTAGTTGCGCCTCGCGGTTTCACCCGCGGCTTATTTTAATTATTTGCTCACCCCACGAAAATTTCACTTTTCCGGGATGAAATGTAGCCTATATGTTAATCCAGTGTATAAGCTATCTTGGTACCGAATTTCATCTAAATCCATTCAGCCGTTTGAGCGTGAAGGAGTAACAAACATACACATAAACACACACACACATACGAGCTTTCGACTTTATAATATTACTAGTTGTGTCTCGCGGTTTCACCCGCGGATTAAAAGTAATTGTATTTTAATTATTTACTCAAATAAATATAAAAAAAATAGTTTCACTTTTCCGAGATAAAATGTAGTCTATATGTTAATCCAGTGTATAAGCTATCTTGGTACCGAATTTCATCCAAATCCGTTCAGCCGTTTGAGCGTGAAGGAGTAACAAACATACACACAAAGACTGTGTGATAGTGTGATATGATATGACGTCGGAAAGAAAAAATGGATGACAAACATACGCTGCACAAACTGCATTTAATTAAGATGAGGGTAGGTGAAGGGCACTGTAGCTAGTGAAATTACTGAGCAAATGAGACTTTATGATCTGATCTCACAGTTTAGTAATCTTATTACTAGATTGTGCTGATGTCTCTGGATGACGTGCGCAGTGCAGTGTCACGCGAACCTCTATACTTCAGAGTACCAAGTGACACTGCAGCTGATATGAGCAGCCGTGTCGTTTAACATCAGGCGAACGACTAGCTCGTCACGTCATTCCTTGACATAAAAAAAATGAATGATGAACGATGATACTTACTCTCTTTCTTGAGCCATGTTACTCGGACTCAACAGTTGAGGATCTGAAATAAAAACATCTCATTCAAAAATTTGATATGCCAAGCGTCAATTTCATTCAAAATTTAATTTACTAGGTTGTAGGACTTTTCTACAAAGTTCGTCTAGGTAGGTACCACCGCGGGGGGCGAGTTGGCTGGACTGCAGTCGCGACCCCTTCTCGCCCCGGTACGGCGGACGAGGGCACACGGGGGGGTTTTAGTGGGTTCGAGTCCCACATACCCCCGAATTACTTACCGAGTTAGAGAGATACTTTTTTTTGAGGGGGGGCTGAGGGATGGGGGGGATATGGTGCGAGGGCATATCCCCCCCTCAAAAAAAACAAAAAGGTAGGTACCACCGTTTAGCCGGTTATTCTGCCGCCAAGCAGTAGTGCGTCTTCCGGTTTGAAGGGCACTGTATTGGTAAATTAAGCAGTTAACGGTTAATTGGCTCCAAAAATATTGATTTATATCCAGCTAGTTTTTTTTGTTTATGTTATTGAATGATGTTAAGCGATACGACCGCCATTAACAGAAAATGTCACTCGTAACTCCAAAATAAAAAGTTTCGCGTGACACTGCACTGCGCACATCATCCTGAGACATCAGCACAATCTGGTGATAAGATTACTCAACTGTGAGATTAGATCATAAAGTCACAATTGCCCAGTAATTTCACTAGCTACAGTGCCCTTCAAACCGGAACACCGTAGTGCTTGCACACTACTGCGTGGCGGCAGAATAACTGTCAAATCGGTGGTAAGCTTTGCAGAAAAGTCCTAAAAATATTTAAATCCATGCTCATGTCCTGTCACAGAAATTGTCTACGAATAGCTATAGAATGTACCGCGTGATATATATGGTGATTGATTTAGGAGTCCGCGCTTCGTGGGCAGATGCATTATGATATATTTTTTACTTCCATCCCTACCTGTAACCAATGCTGCCGTAACTTAAATTCGACTCTAGCTATAGCCCAGCAGTGGATCTGTTAGTGTTGGTGAACCTGACTAACCGTTATGTCCATGCTGCGGAGGCTGTTGTTGGAATTGTTGTTGTTGCGGTGGGGGCGGCTGGTACTGTTGTTGCTGCGGTGGGGGCGGCTGGTACTGTTGTTGCTGCGGTGGGGGCGGCTGGTACTGTTGTTGTTGCGGTGGCGGTGGCTAGAAATTAAACAATATATTGGTGTCGATTCTGTGTCGCATACTCTAAAGCTAAACCAAGCAAATATCGTTCCAAGTTGAAATGGCTTAAAATCCGGGAAAGAAGGAATGCTAGAATTATTAGCTTACTTTATTCTATTCTAAATGATCCTAAATCCCCCGTATATCCCCACAATCTCAATCTAAGGTCTACTGACTCTCGACTTCTTGCTATGCCTAAGCACACCACTTCTTTTCCCGACAACTCATTTGGGGTTGCGGCAGTACGTCTTTGGAATCAACTACCACCTAAAATAAGAAAAGTCACTTCTAAAGAGGTGTTTATAAAGTTAGTTCGGGAGCACTATTATAATAACCCTTCCTAACCTGGTTTAACGATTTGTCACTATTTATTTATTTATTTATTATATGTGTACGATATTTTATGTATTTATTCGTTTTATGTATATATACACTTTGTTTAATATTTATTTTTTTATATTTTATTTATTGTTTCTTTTACAAATACTACTCATACAAATTTTGATGCACGCCTACATTCCTCTTTCTCAAACTACGAGTGGATGACTGGTAGAAAATGCTTTAGCATTACGTCCTCCGTTTGTACTGTTTTTAGTGCAATAAAGAATTAAAATAATAATAATAATAATAAACGAAATTAACATATTTCCGTCTTTTTCATTTCCCCTTTATCAGAAGAGTACCGCCATACTTTAAGTTTACTTTAGTTTTAGAGAATGCGACACAGAATCCACACCACAGTTCACTTTTCGTATTTACGTCTATGGAAATGAAATGAAACCTGGTATCCCTAACTTAGTAGTTTTTAACTAGCAACACACTTTTTTCCTTCTTGTCAAATTCAAATTCAAATTGATTTATTGTTTCAAAATACATTACACATAAAATATGTTACAACCCTTGTCGTTTTTCTTCTCGTCGTTGTCGGTTCGGTTTTGTCGTAAAATATATTTTTCGTGCTCGAACGAATATCCTAGTGAGTTGCACAGATCCTAACTTATCTCGTTTTCTTTTCCATTTCATCGAATACAGTCCACTTATATCGCAACCTTTTCGAAAATAACAGCTTAATAAAACAATATAAATACTCAATTCATAACTGGGGAATTATAATATAGATTGACCCGATAGCTCAGTTGGTAGTAACCCTGCCTTTTGAGCTGTAGATTGTGGTTTCAATTCCCACCCAGGACAAACATTTGTGTGATGAACATCGATGTTTGTTCTGTGTCTGGGTGTTATATTGTATTCTATGTATTTAAGTCAAGAGTGAATGGACATAACTACAACTATTACACGGCTAACACTCACGAGATACAGGATATATATATACAATACAGCCGCTCGGTTGTAGTTATGAGTACTACTCACGTCAGTTTCTATAGTATTATCTCATGGGCATGCGTGCTCCACCTTAGACAACTTCGTCACTTACCATCAGGTGAGTTTTTGTCAAAAACATGCCCATTTTACCATAAAAAAAAATTACGTATAAGGTTTAAGGTGACCTGAAAATAACATTGTATTGCATGTGAAACTATAAAGTATATAATATTAATAACTAGTTGCGCCCCGCGGTTTCACTCGCGGATAAAAGGTATTTTTATTATTTGCTCATCCCACGGAAACTTTTCACTTTACCAGGATAAAATGTAGCCTATATGTTAATCCAGTGTAAAGCGCAAATACTTGTTCTGTGTCCGGGTGTTGTGGGAGCATGGTCCTCGTAGTTCCTGGGTCACAGGGAATCCTAGTTAGGGTCCAGGATCTATGTATGTTATCGTTGGGTGTTGTTATTGTTATTATTATTATTAGTGTATAAGCTATCTTGGTACCGAATTTCATCCAAATCCAGTCGTCAATCGACTGTCGTATCATCGTATTTTAATTATTTGCTCATCCCACGGAAACTTTTCACTTTTCCAGGATAAAATGTAGCCTATATGTTAATCCAGTGTATAAGCTATCTTGGTACCGAATTTCATCCAAATCCATTCAGCCGTTTGAGCGTGAAAGAGTAACAAACATACACACAAACACACATATACACAAACACACATACACACAAACACACATACTCACAAACACACATATACGCAAACACACATATACACAAACACACATATACACAAACACACATATACACAAACACACAAACACACATACAAACTGTCGCCTTTATAATATTAGTGTGCTACCTGCTGCTGCCCGGGGGGTGGTGGAGGAGGCGGTTGTTGATAATTCTGAAAATATAAACATTCAAATATTTTACATGTCTTAGTATTTACTAGGTGGTAGGACTTTTCTGCAAAGTTCGTCTAGGTAGGTACCACCGCTTTGCCAGTTTTTGCCGCCAAGCAACACAAATGTTTGTCCTGAGTGGGAATCGAACCCACAACCCACAGTTCAGAAGGCAGGGCTACTACCAACTGAGCTATCGGGCCAGTCAAATGGATATGAAAGAAGGAAAGATAAATTTTTATTCATGGCAGAGTCCCAACTCAGCATAGTGCTGGCCATACAGCGATACAGTTTACAATCTAACATAAAAAAATACTACCAATAAACTAACTATGCTCGAAACCTGGTCGAGAAATCAACATACTATTCGTGAGTTTTACTAGGTGGTAGTACTTTGTTGCAAAGTTCGTCTAGGTAGGTACCACCGCTTTGCCAGTTATTATGCCGCCAAGCAGTTGTGCGCAAGCACTACTGAGTTCCGGCTTGAAGGGCACTGTAGCTAGTGAAATTACTGGGCAAATGAGACTTTATGACCTGATCTCACAGTCTAGTAATCTTGTTACTAGATTGTGTTGATGTCTCAGGATGACGTGTGCAGTGCAGTGTCACGCGAAACTCTATACTTTAGAGTTCCGAGTGACACTGCAACTGATATGGGCAGCCGTGTCGCTTAACATCAGGCGAACGGTTAGCTCGTCGCGTCACCTCTTAACATAAAAAAAAAAAAAAATGTCTTACTATTAAAATTCTCATGAGTGGGATTCATTTTAAATTAATATATTCCCGACTGTTTTTTTTTTTTTTGCTACTGAGTGATGGTTCGAGCTAGTCGTTCACCTGATGTTAATCGCCACAGCCGCCCATTACAGAACAGTGTCATTCGGAACCCCAAAACAGAGTTACGAGTGACACTGCACTGCGCACATCATCCTGAGACATCAGCACAGCCTGGTAATAAGATTACTAGACTGTGAGATCAGATTATAAAGTCTCAATTGCCCAGTAATTTCACTAACTACAGTGCCCTTCAAACCGGAACACAGTAGTGCTTGCACACTACTGCTTGGCGGCAGAATAACTGGCAAAGCGGTGGTACCTACCTAGACGAACTTTGCAACAAAGTACTACCACCTAGTGTTTGTTTGATATGTTTGCATTTAACCACTATATCACCTGATGTTATGTGACAATGCAGTCTAGGATTTAACACACTTGCCTAGAATATACCTGTTCATTCTCAACTTAAAGACTGCAAGGTTATAGTTTTCAGGTACTATGGATGCCGGTAAAGCTTTCACTGTTCGCATGATTAATGTGGAGCCAAATTGCTTTGTTCACACATGTGGGATATTATTATATTTCGTAGATCTGGTAGTCCAGTTGTACACAGACATCACAGACAGACACAGGAGTCAGTCCTATGCCGCGTTTTGCAATATCACATGCAAAAAACTATCAAAATGTATGTCATGACATTCATCATCAGCCTATATTAGTCCACTGCTGGACATAGCCTCTCCCGAATACGCCACTGAGCCCGATCTTCAGCTCTACTCTTCCAGTTGCTACCAGCTACCTTGCGTATGTCATCGCTCCATCTTGCGGAAGGACGTCTTACACTATGTCTGCCGATTTGCAGTCCACTCCCGAACACATATTGTCATGACATTAGCCAGAAGATATAAAAAATAAAATTCAGTTGATGATCTTTGTCTAATGGAATATGTCAGGACAAGAGAGGAGAGATAATTATTTGGTTTTCACCCACTTGGGAGATTATAATATCACTCTTGCTGAGCCTCAGATTCAGCGACAATAATGTACAAACTGATAGAGAGACTGAATTGATTCTTAAGTTAGTATTAAGATTAAGTTAAAATAACCAGGGTGGCGTAATAGCGAATGGAGACAAGACTCTTTATTTTTTGATTAAAATAAATATCCACTGCTGAGCACAGGCCTTCCACCATTAGGACTGACATAATTACTACTCTTGGTAGGAGTCTGCATGATGTCAGTAGATTTAAGTGCAGACCGAGGTGAATGCTGCATGCCCATTCCTTGTATTTCCCTTAAGTCTGTCTTATTTATAATCTCTTATGGTACCCACGGGAAGAAATGGCATGCCTGCAGTACTCTAATGCACAATACTAAGTAATTTCATACTTAGTAGTAGTCAAGTAAAACTTATTCTCAATTTTACCTGATAACTCTGAGGTGGCACTCCAGGCGCAACTTTCTGCTGATATTGTTGCGAAATAGTGCACTGCAGAAACGCAGCTAAAATCACCAAACGCAGCATTTTTCAAGCCTGCAAATAAGTTATTTTCGCAATATAAAACTTTCCTTTTTGAATATTCGCCAGCGTGAATATCTAGTAACAACTTCAGCTGTTATTGTTACCGCTCTACGTGGAACACAATAAAACCTTATCGAATCGATGCGTTGATAAAGGTAGCGTAGCTTAATACAGCCATACAAAATAATACGGACACGAATTTCGTCAACGTTTTCGAAAAAGAAATGAAACGAAAAGTTCGAAAAACATACACGTCAGTCGATCAGTGCGATGTTGACTTTTGAAGTATTGACGTTGGTGACGTTGACGTTTGTTGTTTGGTTCTAAAAATTCTAAATAAATATTTTTATGTCGTATTACAAAAGTATGGTCAGTCGTCGATTGATGCTCAAGTAGAAATATTATTCTGTATTTGAAGACTGCTGAGCATAAGTTCTGTAATACGGGCATAATTATACTCTTATTAACATATTTATAATAGGTCCCAACCAAAGATACTGTATATAATACGAAATATGCAAAAATTTAATATTTCTCAAAGTAATCACCCATGCAACGGGTGCATATTTGCAAGCGCAGAAACAGTTAATTGATGCCCTTCTTGAAAAAGACAGCTGGACGGAAGGCAACAATTTCTTCAAAGGCATTCAAAGGAATGTGGAGCTTTTTTGGCTTCTATTGGGGGATTTTTGAAAAAATTATCGATAGTAATAACATTTACGTATCATCTAGGGTGAATTTTGTGCATTTACAATAGTATCAAAAAGAAACTGTCGGTATTATCGCTACAATATCTATTACCTATAGCTAGTAAAGTTGGTATCGTAAATAGAAAGTTTACAAAAAAATTGGGCCAACATTCCGTTGGCTATCTGGCAGCATTGTTAAATAATACGAGTGCCCGAGTGGTTATACTCTCTTTGATACATACGACGTAACCTACATATTACTAATCTGTGGACTACAATTACTTCCTATTGTACTTTTGTGATTTATGAACGTAACTCGTATCGTAAAGTCGACAGACCAAGTAGAGGATACGTAAAGTAATAAATAGTGGTAGGGTCCAAGTTTTATATACGAAAAATATAAAAAAATCTAGCCATGTCGAAAGATCCACTCGACGAAACGCTCCAATTTCTCAAACCGGAGTCCAGATTGGATCTAAAGCACATATCCTTGGACCATTTAGTGGGACTATCAGCGAGTGAAGAAGGTGTAAACACACTGCTCCGAAACGAGCAGATAGTGCAGTCTATTATCGATTTATCTGGCGACAGATACGAAGAAATCGCTAAAAGCGCACTTCTGATCCTTGTAAATATCACATCGCATATAAACGGTGCCACAGATTTGTTGAAATATCGAACTAGCACTCGCACAAATGTACTGGAACTTCTTATAGGTTATGTTTTAGATCCTGAAAAAAAGGATGCTGATGCTGCGTGCATGATCCTGTCCAACGTCACACGGCTTGAAGATGAGCTAGAAATCTGTTTAGACGCCTTCATTCCGCATCTAAACGACATTCTCAATGCGTTCGTAAACATAGACTTCAACAAAAAGGGATCAAATTTGAATTACCTTGCGCCAATGTTCAGTAATCTCTCTTGCAGCTACAGAATTCGAAAATGGTTGACAGAAGAACAGCCTCATATTCCACTGATAAAGCTTCTGCCGTTCTGTAATTACGATAAGTCTAACATACGTAAAGGAGGAGCTGTAGGTGTGATTCGAAATCTTTCATTTGACAGTGAGTTTCATGATTTCCTCCTTAGCACAGATTTGGACCTGCTCACATACATTCTATCTCCTATCATGGGCAATGAAGATTATCCAGATGATGAAATGGATCTGTTCCCAATATCATTACAGTACCTACCGAAAGAGAAGCAAAGAGATGCGGATGTTGATATACGGAAAATGATTTTGGAGACATTGAACAAGCTGTGTACTAAGCGGAGCGGGAGAGAAATACTAAGGAAAAACGGTGTTTACTACATAATGAGAGAGTATCACAGGTGGGAGAAAGATCCGAATGCGTTATTCGCGTGCGAAAATGTTGTAGACATCTTAATTCAGAAGGAAGAGGAAGTGGGTACGGATGATTTCTCAACGGTAGATGTTCCCGAAGACTTAAAAGAAAAGTTTCATCAAATGGATGAAGATTACATCAAAAGCGTAACAGGTTAAATGTGCAGTGATGTGCACGCAAGGTTGCAATAAGGTTTTATATACAGTGCCATGCAAATCTACCAGCAATTTAAATGTTTTTTGCATCCATTATACTAAAAGAATCCATGTGAATTATCATTATGCCGAGATAATCTATGTGAATTATCATTGTGCTGAGATAATCTGTGTGAAATATCATTATACCAAGATAATCTATGTGAATTATCATTATAGTGAGATAATCTATGTGAATTATCATTACTCCGAGATAATCTATGTGAATTATCAATGTGTTGAGATAATCTCTGCCATGGTACGATCTTAAACCACCATTGTCAGTAACATTTCTAAAATATTGTTTACTAACTAATATTTACCATGTAATTTATGTTTGTCTAATTTATTTTTCTAGGTGGTAGGACTTTACTGCAAAGTTTGTCTAAGTAGGTACTACTGCTTAATTTGCCAGTTATTCTGCCGCCAAGCAGTAACATAAAAAAAATAATTATAGTGACAATGGTATAGGTGTAACATATTAATCAAGTTTGGAAGCAAGGAAATGTTGGTGGACCATTATCTCTACTCATAACATTATTGCCATCTAAGTTTTACAGTTTATCCATGATCATGGTGCTTTCAACAGTGAAGGAATTTAGTAAACAATACTTTAGAAACTATGCCATGATCACCAAGCCACCTGCAAAGCTCATAGATTTGGCAAAACAGTGACAATAATAAGTCATAAAACTTTATGGTTTTGAAGTTGGCAAGCATGAATAATAATAAATAATATAATATAATAATAATATAATTATGTGTGGACATCTCACAAATCGCCATCTAGCCCCAAACTAAGCAAAGCTTGTGCTATGGGAACCAGATAACTGATACAATACTTACGATACTTTTTTGTTTGTAAATACATACATAGAATACAATATGACACCCAGACACAGAACAAATACCTATGTTCATCACACAAATGTTTGTCCTGAGTGGGAATCGAACCCACAACCCACAGTTCAGAAGGCAGGGCTACTACCAACTGAGCTATCAGGCCAGTCATGAATGAATGTGAAGAGAGACAACATAATTTTTTTTTCAAAATTCATGTTAGTTGATGTTTACAGCTCTGATAGTTTAGTTGGTAGTAACCCTGCCTTCTGAGCTGTAGGTTTTGGGTTCTATTCCCACCCAGGACAAAAGTTTGTGTGATGAACATCAATGTTTGTTCAGTGCCCCAGGCACAGTAACACTGTAATTTAACATTGTAATATATGTATAAATATATGTATATGTAATAATGTAATGTTGTAACACTGTATTACTGTTTACTTGTTATGTGTCTGGATGTCGTGGGACCATGGTCCTCATAGTTCCTGGGTCCCTAGACACGGAGAATCTTAGTTAGGGTCTACAATCTATGTATATGATCATTGGGCGTTATTACTGTAACAATATTAATCAAAGGTTATAAGTTATACATGGTGGAATTTAATTCATTCTTTTCCTTAAATGTACAAAAAAAAAACACAAAAGTGTCTCCTAAAATAACTGTTTAGCAGCCGAAATGTCTTTTAAACGCCACACAGAGCTGAAAAGAATAAACTAAATTCCGAGTATATTATGTACGTCATCCAACTACAAAGATTATGTTATTTAGTATACATTAAGAAATGTAATTGTAAAATATAAATGTATAACAAATACCTTTTTGTATAAGATTTGTGTTTGTAGATTTTTATATTATATTACTGAAGTAAAAGAAATTAAATGTTTGTACTTTAATTGAGGTAATTTTATTATGATGTCTAGAAAATGATGAAACTAAAATACTTCTACTAGTGTTCAGAATACGAGATCAAAAATTAGGAAAGTTATTTTACTCTTTTTACTCAAAAGAATTTTGGTTAGGCTCCACACTTGTGTATTTAGCCAGTGTCGAGTAATTGATAATTTTTCCAGTTAAGTAATATTATATGTATATATCTCAAGTCGAATCACAGTCCAAGTCATAGTCTACTCAAAGTCTACTCCTAGTAAAGTGGTGGCAACTTTACCTGAAGCTTCCATGGAATTTTGGAAACAACACGAAAAGACGTTTCACCCTCATTATACCACTTTCCCTCATTCATGCCTGTAATTCAGCACTTAAAGAATAAAATGCCACCAATTTTATGTACTAACACTGAAAATAACACAAGTTTTGGGAAATAATACAATGCGGTGACGCGATTTTTTTCATTTTCCCGCCATAAACGCGTGTTCAGAATTTGAGATCAAAAAGGTAAACAAAGGGGATAACAGCACAAAAAAATGATATAGGTGATAGGTATTGATACTAGGTGGTAGGACTTTACTGCAAAGCTCGTCTAGGTAGGTACCACCGCTTTGCCAGTTATTCTGCCGCCAAGCAGTAGTGCACAAGCACTGCTGTGTTCCGGTTTGAAGGGCACTGTAGCTAGTGAAATTACTGGGCAAATGAGACTTTATGATCTGATTTCACAGTTTAGTAATCTTATTACTAGATTGTGCTGATGTCTCAGGATGACGTGCGCAGTGCAGTGTCAAGCGAAACTCTATACTTTACAGTTCCGAGTAACGCTGCAGCTGATATGGGCAGCCGTGTCGTTTAACATCAGGCGAACGGCTAGCTCGTCACGTCGTTCCTTAACATAAAAAAAAAAAATATAAATTTGTGCAAGTCAGTGCAGTGTCTACAATTTGATGATAGAAATTAGTTTTACTTATTTTTAGAGCACAATATACAACTGAATTATTAAATTATTTTAAAGCTTTTAGTTTTACATGGTCGTTTTTTTAAACAAATTTAGACTAATCGAAAGTGTTTTTCATGCAGTTAGTTTTCTTAGACTGGGAACACTGCCGAGGTTCAAAACATTTCATGCAGTCGCCGCTTTTATTATATCTACCTACTTAGTACCTATTATATAATCTGTGCCAGTACCGACTTATTTTATAGCAGGTATATATAAACTACTTCTGAAGTTCTGACACGAGTTTTGGCGGGAAAACGAAAAAGATCACGTTACCGCATTATATTATTTTCCAAAACTTGTGTTATTTTCAGTGTTAGCGCATAAAATTTGTGGCATTTTATTCGTTAAGTGCTGGATTACAAGCATGAGTGTGAGAAAGTGGTATGATGATGGTGAAACGTTTTTTTTCGTGTTGTTTCCAAAACTCCATAGAAGCTTCTGGTAAAGTTGCCACCACTTTACTAGGAGTATGACTTGACTAGACTAGACTATGACTTGACTCTGACTTGACTTGATGACTTCGACTGTGACCTGACACATTATTTACGTGAAATATAATTAACTATCAATTACTTGACACTGGCTAAATACACAAAAGTGTGGAGCCAAAACACAAAAAAAAAAGTTCTGACACACTACTACTTGGAGGCAGAATAGTCAATAAACAATGTTTTTTAATGGACTAATGATGTTGGTCTCTACCTTTATATGACCTATAAACCCTAGTTTGAACTGAATATATGGGTTTTTCCTCAAAAATGCTATCGTAACACCAAGTGAATTTATCTTTTTCGCTCATTTAAATAGGAACACCCTGCACGCCTTTTCAACCCTATTAGTCCAATTTAAAGTACAATCACGTAACAAAGTGATTAATTTGTCAGAAAAGGGTGCAAACGTCACGTGACACGAGTTTGTACATTTACATAATTTATTTATTTGTTGCCCAAGATTATATAAATTTATTTTTTTAAAGTATGAGCGCTTGGTTTTTTTTTTTCAAATTAACTTAAAATCTTTAGAAAAAGCCTTAATTTAATTTATCGCTTAATCAATGAGGTTTCTTAGGCTATGAATGGAGTTGTAAAGTACATTTAGAGCCATAGAACAGCATAAAGGTATGAAATCTATTATTAAAAAAACAATAGATTTTTTTTGGTATGGCTCTACATTTTTGTGTATTTAGCCAGTGTCAAGTAACTGATAATTTCTCGAGTTAATATATAATGCATATAGTATAGTATGTCAAGTCAAGTAACATTCCAAGTCATCAAGTCAAGTCATAGTCTAATCTAGTCAAGTCATACTCCTAGTAAAGTGGTGGCAACTTTACTAGAAGCTTCAATGGAGTTTTGGAAATAACACAAAATAAAACATTTCACCACATTATACCACACTCAAGCATGTAATCCAGCACTTAACGAATAAAATGCCACCAATTTTATGCACTAACACTGAATATAACACAAGATTTGGAAAATAATACAATGCGGTGACGCGATCTTTTTCAATTTCCCTCCAAAACTCTAAAAAAACTATATTATATATTATAGCACTATACTAATTACATTCTTGTTTATTTTTATTTACATTACCACATACACCTGGCTCCGAGTTTTTTGTTAAATTATTTTTAAATTATTACTTTATTTATTTATTTATTTATTCATATTAGGAAAACTTACAGCCAAAATACATATAAAAACGTAAACTTACAGTAAAAGAAACTAGGCCAGTTACAAGTTTCCACCTATAGAAACATTAGTATATAAAGAAATAAGCTCGTAGTAGGTAGCTAATGAAGTTAGCGTGAGACCTATTTAGTAATGTTATTAAGTTTGAGAAACAAAAAATTCAGATGCCAATTTTTGCCTTATGGAACGCTCCCCGCCAAAGAAAATGTCATAAGCATTATTAATCTTTAAAAAGTCATTAAGAAAGGAAGAGGTTCTCCAGAAGAAGGTATTTTGCTTATAGTTTGTTCTCGCCAAAGGAACAGAAAGAAGCGGTGTATGCCGTAAATTAAATGTTGGAGTTCGAAGGGAAATTTTGCTGAGTAACTCGGCACTATCGACTTTATTATTTAAGATATTCAAATAGTATGTTACATCTGCCATAATCCGCCTTGTTTTGAGTGGCAGAAAATGATGACGTCTACAGCGCTGCTCATAGCTGACGTCAAATTTTTTAGAGCGAAACTGTAAAAATCTTAAAAACTTCCGCTGTACTCTTTCGATGCGTAAAATATGGCATGGTATTTAGCTTATTATTACCACGAACCTAAGTACAATCACACTATCACATTGATATTATAAAGCCGAAAGTTTGTATGTATTACACACATACAAACTCCTTCGTTTTATGTTTGTCACTCCTTCACGCTCCAACGGCTGAATGGATTTGGATGCAATTCGGTAGCAAGATAGGTTATACACTGGATTAACATATAGGCTACATTTTATCCCAGAAAAGTGAAATGCTCCCCTGGGATCAGCAAATAATTAAAATACTTTTTATCCGCGGGTGAAACCGCGGGGCGTAACTAGGACAGTATATTTTTGTTTTCTTTTAATGTTATCAAAACTATGCCTAACACCACTGCGAAAACTAAATCTCGACAAAACCCAGTGCTAACTGCAAAGCCAAACTTTAAAAGGTGTTTTAGCGCCATCTAGCATCTTGCGGCGGAACCAGTAGCATAGCAGGACTACTAATCACACAAGATGTCTTCCGTTGAATCCTTACCAATCTGACATCGTCTAAAGATAGTTTTTGTAGATATCTCAAGTTTTTAAAGTAAAACTTTTTTACGCATGCTTGACTTGGGGAGTAAGCTGGTAAATGTGTAACTAGGCGTATGAAACTTAATTCACGTAAATCTCCATTGTCAACATAACAAAATCAAAAATTACTCAAATTTTTATTATTAAAGTAAAATTTCTTTAGGCACGCTTGACTTGGGGAGTAAGCTGGTGAATGCAAGGCGAACGGAAGTTAATGTTAATTCATGTAGATCTCTATTGTCAACATAACAAAGTAAAAATATTGTATTATTGGTAAATAAAAATATTTTATGTTGGTAAGTCCGGTAGGATGACAATTTACAATTGTCAAGATGGCGACATTAAACAAAGTTATACCGGCCGATAGATGGAGCTAAACTAAAGAAGTTTTACTCCAGTCCTGTGTGTCCGAGCACATTTTAGCACATTTTTGTTCTGTCACTATATGAAGAAGATAAATTAATTTTTATAAAACTAAGTAAAATCTGAATTTTATCAAACAAAGCCGAAATGTATTCTGCGCGGGTTTTTTTTCACCAAATTTTTTAATTGGTTCCCTCGTGATTTATATGATTTATCATACAGTTACTTGTTGATACAATGTTCAAAACTGATCTCATCGGTGATTGAAAATTTTACTTACAATCACATTCTAAATACAAATCACTTTTAGTCCCTAGAGATCAAAGCTATTTTAGTCTCTGTTTACGAAGAAAAAACGAACTCTTTTCTAATAAAAAGATTTCATAAAAAAGGTTTTTCTAAATAGGTTTATAAATGACGAAGATCTGAGCCAACAGACAAAAAAAAATGGTGGAAAATAAGTAAACATGGAACCTCTTTTGTGCAGTTATCCAGAAAAAAAAATGCAGCAAGACATTTCATTAGAAATGCTTCAGGGCAATAAATAAAGGCGGTAGCTACGTAGCGTGACGTAGAGCCTCTACGAGCTACGCCGTTACTGGCTACGGACTGCTACGATATTACGCTACGGCATAATACCAAGCGTATATAATTATTTTGTTATATAATAATATAAAATAATAAAAATTAGCATTATTACTAAAAAAAAATTATTAAGTAAGTAAGATTTTGGAATTTACTAGCTACACCCAGCGGTTTCATCCGAGGTTAAAAAGTAGCCTATGTGTTAATCTAGTATCTATGCTCCTAATTTCATCCAAATTGTTCCAGTCGTTTGAGCGTGAAGCAGTAACAAACATATATACACACACATTTGTAATATTTACTGATATCACACTAATATTTAAAGGCGAAAGTTTGTTTGTGTGTTTGTGTGTATGTTTGTTACTCCTTCACGCTCAAACGGCTGAATGGATTTGGATGAAATTCGATACCAAGATAGCTTATACACTGGATTAAAATATATGCTACAATTTATTCCTGAAAAGTGAAATTTTTCCGTGGGATGAGCAAAGAATTAAAATACCTTTTATCCACGGGTGAAACCGCGGTGCGCATCTAGTTTAGGTGTAAATGATCCTTTTTTAAAATATTAAGGAATTACTTGACGAGCTAACCGTTTGTCTGATCTTAGGCGCCTATTTCTTTGGTATTAATGTAATTTTGTTACTTTAAGAAAATGTATACTTAATTGATAAGTTTTCTAGTCGTGTTATGCCGAATTGCTTTCATCGCGAGAAAGAGAACTTTTCAAACTCCTTTATTATAAGCTAACGCGACTTCTAAACCCATTCACCCAGGTTCAAATCTCGCTCATTCCGCATTTATTTTTTAAAGTTACACGCGGAATTTGCACTTGCTCTTACGATGGTGAAAAAAACATGGTGAATAAACAGGTGCCTTTAAAAAATCAAAAATTTTGAGATCATGTGTTATCCACCAACACGCACTTGGCCAACGTGGATTATATCAAACATTCACCCTCATGCCCTCATGCTGGGGCATATTTTTTATTTATTTTATTTTTACATACCCACTCAGCAGTGGGTATGTAAAAAATAAATAATATTATTTTATTTAAAAACATTGTATCTCTCGTCGACCGCATCACCGCTTACCTTCAAGGTGGGGACCGGAAACGGAAGTAAGTATAGAATTAAATAGAATAACAGCAGTACCAGAATCACGACGTAACGCCATATAAATACAGTAAGGGTATTTCTGACTAATTTAATACAAAAACCTTTACAGCCTTATTAATAAACACGAACTAGCTTTAGATTAGTTACACCATCTTTTGTCTTCTTCGATCCAGCTAAATATTCCAGTAGAAAAAAAGGACAAAAGCTGAAGTAACTAACCCGAGACTAATACCCGTTTATTAATAAGGCTGTTAAAGTATAAAGTTGTTAAGTTGACAACTAAATTTGGGTGTTTTAAGATATATGAGGCAATAATCATAATAACGTCCAACGATGGCATACGTAGATCCTGGACCCTAACTAAGATTCCCTGTGTCTAGGGACCCAGGAACTACGAGGACCATACTCCCACAACACCCAGACACAGAACAAGTATTTGTGCTTTTTTCTATGCACAAATGTTTATCCTGCTGCGAGAATTGAACCCGCCACCTCCGGGCTATGAGCCGACTTGCTAAACCACTACATCACAGAGACTGTTTTTAAAGCCATTATTTTCAAAACTTGTAAAAAAGGCGTGAATAGTAGTGTTCTAGGTTGATGTCGGTAGTGTAAGAAATCTTTATACAAAACTAGCGGCCCGTCCCGGCTTCGCTCGGGTGGACGTTTATTTATTAAACATTTTATAATATACGAAAAACAATGTATCACGCACCGGCGCCATCTACTTAAAATGTTGGTTTGTCCTGAATTTTTCCTGAATTTTCTTTGCTATAAACCTCACGGAGCCCGAGACCTTTCCAACGAATGCAAAACCGTGGAAATCGGTTCGTGCGTTCTGGAGTTATAGCGTCAGGAAGGAAAACCCGACTTATTTTTATATAGTAGATTTCATCAAAATTGTTTTGGCTATTGCCAAGTAAAAGACACGAATCGACAGCCTCTGTGGTGTGGTGGTTGAGCAAGTTGGCTCATAACCTAGAGGTAGCGGGTTCGATTCAGGCGACAGGACAACCATTTGTGCAAAAGTAAAAAAGCGCAAATACAAAATCAGTAATCCTCATACTACCTGTAGTGAGGGCCGTAGAAAACTGATCTTTCTACTCGCTCTCGTGCTGTCTCTTTCACTACGTTAATTGTAATATACGAAAACTGTAGATGCGGTAAACAATATTTTGTTAGATCGCTTACATTATTGTACAACAAAATATTGTTTACCTTGTATTGTATTAGACCGTCGTGAGACAGGTTAGTTTTACCTTACTGATGGCTTGTCGTTGCGATAGTAATACTGCTCAGTACGAGAGGAACCGCAGTTTCGGACATTTGGTTCATGCACTCGGCCGAGCGGCCGGTGGTGCGAAGCTACCATCCGCGGGATTATGCCTGAACGCCTCTAAGGCCGAAGCCAGCCTAGCCGAATCCGGCAAGGATATGCTCACTGTGGAGCCCCGAGGGTCGGGAGGCTCTAAACAATGTGACTTTACTAGTCGCGCTTTTACTCCGTAAGGTGCGACGTCGAAGCCCATTTGGATCGCGGAGATCGGTGCGGTCGGTTTAACGCGTGCATCACGGCTCCTATGGTCCGAATTTACCTCAGTTCGATATCGGGGCTCGGAATAGTCTGTAGACGACTTACGTTCCTGGCGGGGTGTTGTGCTCGGTAGAGCAGCGTCGTGCTGCGATCTGTTGAGACTCAGCCCTACGCTAGGTGATTCGCTTTAATTAAAATATATAAAAAATACATACCATATATTTTTTTAAATGTACTTACTGTAAGCATCATGAGCAATTTTTTTTTTCATCTCATATCATGAGCAAATTTAATAATAATAACGCCCAAAGATCGCATACATAGATCCTGGACCCTAACTAGGATTCCCTGTATCTAGGCACCCTAGAACTACGAGGACCATGCTCCCACAACACCCAGACTCAGAACAAGAATTTTCGCTTTTTTTAATCCTGTGCAAAAATACTTGTCCTGCCGCAGGAATCAAACTCACCGCCTCCGGGATATAAGCCGAGCTCAACCACCCCACCCCAGAGGCTGTATTATTATTAGTTATCTAAACACACACGAATTGAACAAATTTTGAAGACATTATAAATTTATTTTTTATTTTTTTCTAGCCCCAAACTAAGCAAAGCTCGTATTATGGGTCAGATAACTGATACAATACTTAAATACTTTTTTGTTTGTAAATATATACATATAATATAAGCCACTGACTCCTGAAACACAGTTTCCACTAGTTCGGGAGTCTATGGATTCATTATAACTTTGTAACCAAATGTGTCAATAAATAAATTTGTATTTGTATAATACAATATAACACCCAGACACAGAACAAACACCTATGTTCATCACACAAATGTTTGTTCTGGGTGGGAATCGAACCCAAAACCCACAGTTCAAAAGGCAGGGTTACTACCAACTGAGCTATCGGGCCAGTCAAATTAAATAACTAAAAGAGATAACGAACTGTCATCTCTTTCTAACAATCTACGTGCCACATCCATTTACGTTCTTTCAGCGTCTCAACCAATCCAATATTGAACAGGGCCCGGCAGTACTTGCGCGACTTCCAAACGGAGCGGACGTCTCGAAAAACGCACAAAAACCGTAAAAAAACCTTCATAAACCATTACAAATATACATAAAAATACTCTACTATAACTATAGTGTTAGTAACAGTAACAAAATCGTGGTTTTCAGTGTATTTTTGTGTGTATTTTGATTGTGAAAATCGTCTTGCACGGAACAAGATGGCAGATCTGTTCAGTTCAGGCTCCTGAAAAGGCATTTAACTGAATATTTGTGATTGTGATTGTGTGTGGAGTGGATTCCAGCAGGTTTGTGTGATATTTTAAATGATTCAGATGTTTTTTAGTGTTTTCGTCTTGTATACTAACGATCAACATTCTTTCATTTCGTACTACAAAGTCAATATTCTAAAATGCAATTGTCCACCAATATTTGACAGCCTCTGTGTTGTGGTGGTTGCGCAGATCGGCTTATAACCCGGAGGCAGCGGGTTCGATTCCCGCGGCAGGACAAGTATTTGTGAACAGAAAAAAGCGTAAATACTTGTTCTGTGTCTGGGTGTTGTGGGACCATGGTCCTCGTAGTTCCTGGGTCCCTAGACACAGGGAATCCTAGTTAGGGTCCAGGATCTAGATCTAACTAGGATTCCTTGTGTCTAATGACCCAGGAACTACGAGGACCATGGTCCCACAACACCCAAGCATAGAACAAGTTTTTGCGCTTTTTTTCTGTACTTGTCTTGTCGCGGGAATCGAACCCGCCACCTCTGGGCTATGAGCCGACCTGCTCACCCACACACCCGAAGACGGTAGACTTGGGCACGAAAGGTTTTAGAAGGATCGTGAATTGGGGCTCACGCTTAGTAGACTATTCATTGTAAAAGTGCTAAAAATAGCCTACTTTTTTATGTCTTGGCTCCACACTATTGTGTATTTAGCCAGTGTCAAGTAATTAATAATTTATCAAGTTGATATTTCACGCAAAGATGTATCAAGTCACAGTCAAAGTCATCAAGTCAAGTCATAGTCTAGTCAAAGTCATACTCCTAGCAAAGTGGTGGCAACTTTACTTGAAGCTTCTATGGAGTTTTGGAAACAACACGAAAAGAAACGTTTCACCAACATTATACCATTTTCTCACACTCACGCTTGTAATCCAGCACTTAACGAATAGAATGCTACCAATTTCATGCACTAACACTGAAAATAACACAAGTTTTGGAAAGTAATACAATGCGGTGACGCGATCTTTCTCGCATTCCCTCCAAAAAAAAAACTCAATAGCCTACTTGCAATAAAATTTTATGACTTTGAATTTGACATTATTTATTTTGTGGATACAACAGGGAGGTTTTGTATCAGCTGTTTTTGGAGTGAAAACTTCTTAAGACACGTTGAGCACTTTTTGAGTGAACAAACATTATGGAACTCGCGTCATCGTCACCGAACGCTTCCCATGAGCAAGATGTAAATTTTTTTATATTAGTGAATGATTCACATCATTCACTATAGTCATTCACCTGATGTTAAGCGACACGGCCGCGCATAACAGAACAGTGTCACTCGGAACTATAAAATAAAGTTTCACGCGACACTGCGCACATCATCCTGAGACATCAGCACAGTCTGGTAATAAAATTACTCGACTGTGAGATCAGATCATAGTCTCAATTTCCCAGTAGTTTCACTAGCTACATCCCATCAAACCGGAACACAGTAGTGCGCAAGCACTACTACTTGGCGCAGAATAACTAACTGGCAAAGCGGTGGTACCTACCTAGACGAACTTTGCAGAAAAGTCCTACCACCTAGTATATTACTGTATATATATATATATATATATATGTGTACTTTTTGGGTGAAAAAAAATCACGTAACTCGCGTCATCGTCACCGCACGCTTCCCATGATCTATATGTCACAAGTTTCTTAGTTTTCACTTCTATCAGCGGTCCCCAAAGACTGCCCCGCGTGTTTTTAAAGTACTTATTGAAAACCCTCTTTGTTTCCAACTGTCTACTTATTCCGAACGGGATGTTTCGCGATCGTCAATTTTATTTGTATTTCAACTTTATTCGATTATCGGGTTTATCGATTGTCTATTGTTTATACAATATTCCATTGGAACGAGCAAAATATGGACAACCGAATGTATGACTTGATTCGGTATTTTTTATTTTTTGGTTTTGGCTCAACACTTTTGTGTATTTAGCCAGTGTCAAGTAATTAATTTTTCAAGTAAATTTATATTATATATTTGTATGTGTCAAGTCACAGTTCAAGTCATCAAGTCAAGTCATAGTCTAGTCAAGTCATACTCCTAGTAAAGTGGTGGCAACTTTACCAGAAGCTTCTATGGAGTTTTGAAAACAACACGAAAAGAAACGTTTCACCATCATTATACCACTTTCCCACACTCGTGCTTGTAATCCAGCACTTAACGAATAAAATGCCACCAATTTTATGCACTAACACTGAAAATAACACAAGTTTTGGAAAATAATACCATGCGGTGACGCAATCTTTTTCGCATTCCCGCCAAAACTCCCTCGTCAATTTTATTTGTATTTCAACTTTATTCGATTATCGGGTTTATCGATTGTCTATTGTTGAAACAATATTCCATTGGAAAGACATTTGGAACAAAATATGAACAACCGAATGTATGACTTGATTCGGTACCTATTTAATTTTATTGTAATTGTTTTTAGTTATATTTTTACCGACTGTCAATTTTTTATTCGATTTCGAACTGATGGATAATCGGTGTAAGAATTTCAATAGTTAATTTTATTCAATCATGAATTTAAGTTCGATAGAGTTTTGGAGTAAAACTTTTTTACGCACGCTTGACTTGGGGAGTAAGCTGCCGAGGCGAGCGGACATTGAAAGTTGTTGGTCTGATATCCATTGTCAACATAACAAATTTAAAATTTTTATTATTATGTTAGAACGTCCGGTAAAATGACAATTGAAGGGTTGAGAATAAAAAGGGTTTAACTGTCAAATTGATAGTTTCGAGAAAATTGACCTTAAACTTCAACGGAGTCATTTTAATGTAGAGTGCTTATAAGGTAATAGAAAAGGTTTATGTAAGTTTCAGTTGCTTGAAAATGTTTTAATTCTATTTTAAAATACTAAATATAGTACTTATTCATACAATTACTGTAAAAATATAATATAATAAAATAAATATAATAATGATTTTATGCTAAGCGAACTGTATTCCTGTGACAGATAAACCGTTTTTAGACTCAAAACCTCGCAATTTAAGCCTCATTTCGGTATTTTGAGAATGTATTATTGTAGATAATTTCACGCTGAAACCAACGATACCCATAAGTCATTTTGTGAAAAAATCAGTTAAATCCTTTTTATTCTCACCCCTTCAATTGTCAAGATGGCGACATTAACATTAAACAAAGTTATACCGGCCGATAGATGGAGCTAAACTAAAGAAGTTTTACTTCAGTCGTGTGGTCTAAAGCACACTCATTTTTTTTTTAATATGTATTGTTTACTTTTACTTACTCATACCCTGTATCACTTTTTTATTTATTTTTTTATTGTTAGGCTTGCGTTTGACCACTATCGCACCTGATGGTAAGTAACGATGCGGTCTAGGATGTAGCACGCTTGCCTAGAAGAAAAAGAAGTACATTTCACAAACCACCTTCTGTGATAAACGTCGAAGCTTCGTTTTTTGGGAAGGCGTACCTATGTCCAGCAGTGGGATGTATTCTGACTGATGAAGTTATGTGTGTTTTCCATGAAAACAAAGAAATGAATTATCGAATGCATAACTTTTAATTAGCAAATTTATTTTATACTAGTTGCGCGGTTTCACCCGTGGATAAAAAGTATTTTAATTATTTATTCACCCCATGGGAACGTTTCATTTTTCCGGGATAAGATGTAGCCTATATGTTAATCCAGTGTATACGCTATCTTGTTACCGAATTTTATCCAAATCCATGCAGCCATTTGAGCGTGAAGGAGTAACAAACATACACACATACAAATTTTCGCCTTTATAATATTAGGTCTTTACCTATGAAATTGCCGTTTTGTTTGAAAAAAGTTGAAGAATTTTTTTTTCGAACTTATTTATTTCTTTTATTTAAAGTAATCACCCCTGCAATCAATGCATCTTTGCCAACGCTGTGGAAGTTTATGGATGCCCTTCTTGAAAAAATCAGCAGGACGGGAGACAACAAACTCTTCAAAGGCGTTTTGTACTGCCCCTCGGGAATTGAATTTTTTTCCCGCTAAAAAGTTGTCCAAATTTTGGAAAAAGTAATAGTCGGTAGGCGCAAGATCTGGTGAGTATGGCGGATGAGGGAGAGCTTCCAAACCCAACTCATGCAGCTTAGAGACGGTCTGTTGTGCAGTATGGGGTCGCGCGTTGTCGTGAAGTAGCAGTGGAGACGACCGATTGACCAAAGCTGGTTGCAGACGTGCGAGTTTCGCCATCATTGTGGTCAGTTCTTCAATGTAAACATCTGCAGTAATGCTCTCGCCGTTTTGTAAAAAGCTATGATGAATCACACCAGCACTAGACCACCAAACTGTGACCATCACCTTTCTAGGGGTCATTTTTCGTTTTGCACATTGCTTTGGTACCGAACCAGGATCTAACCAACTTGCTGAGCGCTTTCGATTGTCAAAAAGAATCCATTTTTCGTCGCACGTAACAATTCGGTTCAAAATTCCTTCATTTCTGTGCCTGTTAAGCAGCGCAAGGCAAGTCTCGACGCGTACGTTGCGCTGGCGATCGTTAAGTTCGTGGGGCACCCATCTATCAAGCTTTTTTATCTTGCCAATCTGTCGCAAATGGACCAATATTGTTTTGATGCTAACATCAAAAGCTGCTGCCAGCTCAGCTGTATATTGAGATTCATCAGCTTCCACAATCACCTTTAATTCATCATTGTTGACCAAAGTTTCTAGACGACCACGAGGTTCATTTTTCAAGTCAAAATTCCCAGAACGGAACCGAGCAAACCAATAACGGGTTGTACGTTCGTTTGTACAGTTCTCTCCGTAAACGTCGTTGATGTTACATGTCGTTTGTGCCGCGTTGGTGCCACGACGGAACTCATATTCCATAATTACACGAAATATCAAAGTATCCATTATGAGGAAAAATGTTGAAATGTAATGAAAATACAACGCTAATCAATAAACAAAAGACTTATATTGTAAATAGAATGTCATATTTTTAAAACAAAATTAATTTGAATTTAGAATTCATAGCCAATCAAAACTTTTTTTTGTTTGAAAAAGTCTGTACTGCAAAACGGCAATTTCATAGGTAAAGACCTATTATTAGTATGATGTGTTAATCCAATGTATAAGCTATCTTGGTACCGAATTTCATCCAAATCCATTCAGCCGTTGAGCGTGAAAGAGTAACAAACATACATACAAACTTTCGCTTCAATTATATTTGTGTGATGTGTTAATCCAATGTATAAGCTATCTTGGTACCGAATTTCATCCAAATCCATTCAACAGTTTGAGCGTGAAGGAGTAACAAACATACACACATAAAAACTTTCGCCTTTATAATATTAGCGTGATAGCGGAGCAATCGGGGGTGAAGCTGTGAAAAAATTTCAGCTTTAAGAAATTTCTTTCAAAAGCATCCTCTGTTAAGCAAATTGTTTATAAAATTTCATCCAAATCAGTTTAGAGGTTTCAACTAAAAAGCCACATTAAACATTTTTTTGTATGGACGCATTTTTCATGATTGAATTATTTCCAAGCACTTCCTACCTACCCTCTTTCAATAACAACAAAGAGCCACCCTGCAATCATCCCCTAATGCCAGAAATCGAGTTTAAACTTCAAATCACATCCCCTACTTTAACCACCTTTGACATCCCCTACCTACGTTTGAATTATGAACGTAAATTATAGCTGAAACCCTTGTGTCATTTCATTATGAAACTAACCCTTACTGACCTGTTATACAATAGATCCAGTAACTAAAGTAATAATAACGCCCAACGATCACATACATAGATCCTGGACCCTAACTTGGATTCCCTGTGACTAGGGACCCAGGAACTACGAGGACCATGCTCCCACAACACCCAGACACAGAACAAGTATTTGCGCTTTTTTTCTGTGCACAAATACTCGTCCTGCCGCGGGAATCGAACCTGCCGCTTGGTTATGAGCCGACCTGCTCAACCACCACACCACAGAGGCTGCTTATATATATTTATATATAAAAGAAAATCGTGTTAGTTACAATATTTATAACTCAAGAACGGCTTAACTGATTTGGTTGAAAATTAGTGGGGAGGTAGCTTAAAACCAAAAAACGGACATAGGATACTTTTTATCCCGCTCGTCTGCGTTTTACTAATTTACCCGTGCGAAGCTGGGGCGGGTCAACTAGTGATTATTATAATGATTGTATATTATTATATTTGTGAATAAATTATGTTTATGCACTGCGCACATCATCCTGAGACATCAGCACAGTCTGGTAATAAGATTACTCGACTGTCAGATCAGATCATAAAGTCTCAATTGCCCTGTAATTTCACTTGTTACAATGCCATTTACTACTACTACACTACTACTACAAGTTTGTCTACCTATAAGTAGGTAGACAAACTTTGCAAAAAAGTTCTACCACCTAGTAGAATAAATTTTCATTGCGATTTTTTTCTTGTACAGATTTCCCCGATTGTCACCGCTGCGTGGTTTGAAAGGTAAAGTTAAACTTGTCAAATGCATGTCGGGCCATGAGTGAATTAAATACCACTACTATATAACTATGACTTGACACATATTAGGTCTTTACCTATGAAATTGCCGTTTTGTTTGAAAAAAGTTAAAGTATTTTTTTTTCGAACTTATTTATTTCTTTTATTCAAAGTAATCACCCCTGCAATCAATGCATCTTTGCCAACGCTGTGGCAGTTTATGGATGCCCTTCTTGAAAAAATCAGCAGGACGGGAGACAACAAACTCTTCAAAGGCGTTTTGTACTGCCTCTCGGGAATTGATTTTTTTTCCCGCTAAAAAGTTGTCCAAATTTTGGAAAAAGTAATAGTCGGTAGGCGCAAGATCTGGTGAGTATGGCGGATGAGGGAGAGCTTCCAAACCCAACTCATGCTTAGAGATGGTCTGTTGTGCAGTATGGGGTCGCGCGTTGTCGTGAAGTAGCAGTGGAGACGACCGATTGACCAAAGCTGGTTGCAGACATGTGAGTTTCGCCATCATTGTGGTCAGTTCTTCAATGTACACATCTGCAGTAATGCTCTCGCCGTTTTGTAAAAAGCTATGATGAATCACACCAGCACTAGACCACCAAACTGTGACCATCACCTTGCTAGGGGTCATTTTTCGTTTTGCACATTGCTTTAGTACCGAACCAGGATCTAACCAACTTGCTGAGCGCTTTCGATTGTCAAAAAGAATCCATTTTTCGTCGCACGTAACAATTCGGTTCAAAATTCCTTTTTTCTGTGCCTGTTAAGCAGCGCAAGGCAAGTCTCGACGCGTACGTTGCGCTGGCGATCGTTAAGTTCGTGGGGCACCCATCTATCAAGCTTTTTTATCTTGCCAATCTGTCGCAAATGGACCAATATTGTTTTGATGCTAACATCAAAAGCTTCTGCCCGCTCAGCTGTAGATTGAGATTCATCAGCTTCCACAATCGCCTTTAATTCATCATTGTTGACCAAAGTTTCCGGACGACCACGAGGTTCATTTTTCAAGTCAAAATTCCCAGAACGGAACCGAGCAAACCAATAACGGGTTGTACCTTCGTTTGTACAGTTCTCTCCGTAAACGTCGTTGATGTTACGTGTCGTTTGTGCCGCGTTGGTGCCACGATGGAACTCATATTCCATAATTACACGAAATTTCAAAGTATCCATTATGAGGAAAAATGTTGAAATGTAATAAAAATACAACGCTAATCAATAAACAAAAGACTTATATTGTAAATAGAATGTCATATTTTTAAAACAAAATTAATTCGAATTTAGAATTCATAGCCAATCAAAACTTTTTTTTGTTTGAAAAAGTCTGTACTGCAAAACGGCAATTTCATAGGTAAAGACCTATTATTTGCGTGAAATATCATTAACTTGACACTGGCTAAATACACAAAAGTGTGGAGCCAAAACATAAAAAAGTGGTTCCATTCCTTTGCCGTCCTCGTATTGAATGCCATTAACCTAATGTGTCCATAAATCAGACAGTTCGATGAGAAATGATATCTAAATCTCATTCATAAATCAAAACCTTCATTTTTCAACCTTTCGTCATATTACGACCTTTTTGAAGTAAAACTTCTTTACGCACGCTTGACTTTGGGAGTAAAGGCAAACTGAAGTTGTAATTGGTTCACGCAGCTCTCCATTGTCAACATAACAACGTTGAACATTTGTATTATTATGTTGGTATGTCCGGTAAAATGTCATTTTTTTTTGTTTTGGTATGGCTCCACCACTTTTGTTTATTTAGCCAGTGTCAAGTAATTGATAATTTTTCGAGTTAAGTAATATATATGATTATGTATGTCAAGTCAAGTCAAGTCACAGTCCAAGTCATCAAGTCAAGTCATAGTCTAGTCTAGTCAAGTCATACTCCTAATAAAGTGATGGCCACTTTACCAGAAGCTTCTATGGAGTTTTGGAAACAACACGAAAAGATACGTTTCACCATCATTATACCACTTTCCCACACTCATGCCTGTATTCCAGCACTGAACGAATAAAATGCCACCAATTTTATGCACTAACACTGAAAATAACACAAGTTTTGGAAAAAAATACAATGCGGTGACGCAATCTTTTTCGTTTTCCCGCCAAACTCAATGACAATTGACAATTGTCAAGATGGCGACATTAACATTTAACAAAGTTATACCGGCCGATAGATGGAGCTAAACTAAAGAAGTTTTACTTCGGTCGTGTGGTCTAAAGCACACTCATTTTTTATTGTTCTTGAATGATGTGACGAGCTAGTCATTCGCTTGATGCTAAGCGCCGCCTACAATAGTTGCAGTGTCACTCAGAACTCTAAAAAACAAAATTCACAGTCTAGTGAAAGGATCATAACTGATACAATACTAAGATACTTTTTGTTTGTAAATACATACATAGAATACAATATAACACCCAGACACAGAACAAACATCGATGCTCATCACATGAATGTTTGTGCTGGGTGGGAATCAAACCTACAAATTACAATTCAGAAGGCAGGGTTACTACCAACTGAGCTATCGGGCCAGTCTAAAACTGAAAAAATAGGAAATAATCCTTCACAAAAGTGAATAAATGGGCAGTCTTATTGCTAAAAGCGGTCTCTTCCAGCCTTGTAAGGAAAAAACAACACAAAAGCTAGAATCTAGTATAATTGAATTGGCTAAATCATTTTTGTTTTTAATTCTAATTTTAGCAAAACTATTTTTCATAATTTTCGAATCATAGGTGAAACTGAAAACTTAATTGCCCTTTTGTACTAAAGTCTATTAAAACACAACATAGCTGCTTAGCTTGTGCTATTTTCAGTGTTAGTGCATTAAATTGGTGGCATTCTATTCATTAAGTGCTGGATTACAGGCGTGAGTGTGGGAAAGTGGTATAATGATGGTGAAACGTTTCTTTTCGTGTTGTTTCCAAAACTCCATAGAAGCTTCAAGTAAAGTTGCCACCACTTTACTAGGAGTATGACTTGACTAGACTATGACTTACCTTGATGACTTGGACTGTGACTTGACACATATCTGCGTGAAATATCATTAATTTGATAAATTATCAATTACTTAACACTGGCTAAATAACCAAAACAAAAAAAAAACACCCAACGATCACATAACTACATAGATCCTGGACCCTAACTAGGATTCCCCGTGTCTAGAGACCCAGTAACTACGAGGACTAAGTTGGAAATTATACTAAGTTAGCACTTAGGAGCTGTAAATTTAATACAGACAGGCATAAATGTCATAACGCAAGGGGCGCGCAAATGTTAAGTGATGAAGTCAAATGCCATGAAGTTGCCAGAATAAAATTGCGAGCTGCCCTTTTGCTTAGGTACGTCTTAGGTTTACCTATGTAAAACTGGAACGTTTTTGGAAATATAACTTTTGACTTACAAAAGCATTAATGGCCTATTTACAGTTAGTTTTTGACTTTGATTTTACTAGCTGGTAGGACTTTTTTGCAAAGTTCGTCTAGGTAGGTACCACCGCTTTGCCAGTTATTCTGACGCCAAGCAGTAGTGTACAAACTACTGTGTTTCGGTTTGAAGGGCACTGTAGCTAGCGAAATCACTGGGCAATTGAGACTTTATGATCTGATCTCACAGTCGAGTAATCTTATTACCAGACTGTGCTGATGTCTCAGGATGATGTGCGCAGTGCAGTGTCGCTTGTAACTCTATGTTTTAAGGTTCCGAGTGACACTGTTGTTATGGGCGGCCGTGGCGCTTAACATCAGGTGAACGGCTAGCTCGTCACATCATTCAATAACATAAAAAAAATTTGATTTCCATTCCTCTATGACAGTCTCTGTGGTGTGGTGGTTGAGCAGGTCAGCTCATAGCCTGGAGGCGGCGGATTCGAATCCCGCGACAGGAAAAGTTTTTGTGCACAGAAAAAAAGCGCAAATACTTGTTCTGAGTCTGGGTGTTGTGGGAGCATGGTCCTCGTAGTTCCTGGGTCCCTAGACACAGGGAACCCTAGTTAGGGTCCAGGATCTATGTATGTGATCGTTGGGCGTTATTATTATTCTTTATATTCCATGATCATTCAACACGTTAAAAAAATTACCAGCAGTGTGAAAGAGAACTTCGTTTTCAAATACCTAATATACCTAACGGGCTTGCTATGTTATGTATGTGTTACTATGACTGGCCCGATAGCTCAGTTGGTAGTAACCCTGCCTTCTGAACTGTGGGTTGTGGGTTCGATTCCCACACAGAACAAACATTTGTGTGATGAACATAGGTGTTTGTTCTGTGTCTGGGTGTTATATAGTATTATATGTATGTATTTACAAACAAAAAGTATCTAAGTATTGTATCAGTTATCTAGTTCCCAAAGTACAAGCTTTGCTTAGTTTGGGGCTAGGTGGCGTTGTGTGAGAATTTCTTTTATTCAAAGTAATCACCCCTGCAATTAATGCATCTTTGCCAACGCTGTGGAAGTTTATGGATGCCCTTCTTGAAAAAATCAGCAGGACGGGAGACAACAAACTCTTCAAAGGCGTTTTGTACTGCCTCTCGGGAATTGAATTTTTTTCCCGCTAAAAAGTTGTCCAAATTTTGGAAAAAGTAATTGTCGGTAGGCGCAAGATCTGGTGAGTATGGCGGATGAGGGAGAGCTTCCAAACCCAACTCATGCAGCTTAGAGACGGTCTGTTGTGCAGTATGGGGTCGTGCGTTGTCGTGAAGTAGCAGTGGAGACGACCGATTGACCAAAGCTGGTTGCAGACGTGCGAGTTTCGCCATCATTGTGGTCAGTTCTTCAATGTACACATCTGCAGTAATGCTCTCGCCGTTTTGTAAAAAGCTATGATGAATCACACCAGCACTAGACCACCAAACTGTGACCATCACCTTTCTAGGGGTCATTTTTCGTTTTGCACATTGCTTTGGTACCGAACCAGGATCTAACCAACTTGCTGAGCGCTTTCGATTGTCAAAAAGAATCCATTTTTCGTCGCACGTAACAATTCGGTTCAAAATTCCTTCATTTCTGTGCCTGTTAAGCAGCGCAAGGCAAGTCTCGACGCGTACGTTGCGCTGGCGATCGTTAAGTTCGTGGGGCACCCATCTATCAAGCTTTTTTATCTTGCCAATCTGTCGCAAATGGACCAATATTGTTTTGATGCTAACATCAAAAGCTGCTGCCAGCTCAGCTGTAGATTGAGATTCATCAGCTTCCACAATCGCCTTTAATTCATCATTGTTGACCAAAGTTTCCGGACGACCACGAGGTTCATTTTTCAAGTCAAAATTCCCAGAACGGAACCGAGCAAACCAATAACGGGTTGTACGTTCGTTTGTACAGTTCTCTCCGTAAACGTCGTTAATGTTACGTGTCGTTTGTGCCGCGTTGGTGCCACGACGGAACTCATATTCCATAATTACACGAAATTTCAAAGTATCCATTATGAGGAAAAATGTTGAAATGTAATGAAAATACAACGCTAATCAATAAACAAAAGACTTATATTGTAAATAGAATGTCATATTTTTAAAACAAAATTAATTTGAATTTAGAATTCATAGCCAATCAAACCTTTTTTTTGTTTGAAAAAGTCTGTACTGCAATACGGCAATTTCATAGGTAAAGACCTATTATTATATGTAATATTTGACAATAAGCACTTTGTAATTCTATATGCTTAGTATAATAACTTGATTGTAAGTACCTAATATAATTTTGACTTGTAAAAGTGCTAAAAAATTCTTGGACTTTAACTTTAAAATGACAGTGCAGCGCTTTTAGCTAAGCTCAGTCGTTCTTAAACTTTTGCTGTGGATACTATATAGATTGGTTTTGTGTGTGAATAAAAAATGTAGTATTAAAATCTCGACAAAGAACGTAAATTATAATAGGTATCGTCGGTCCCATTTTTAGAGCGTTACCACGCGTCTACCTAAGAAAAGAAACAAGAAAATACTGATATGGTAATTATATAATAATAATATGTGAGGACATTTCACACACTGCCATCTAGCCCCAAACTACGCAAAGCTTGTACTATGGGAACCAGATGGAGGTTGTGATGTCCGATTAATGGATCAGGTCGGACATCACAACTTCCTCCAGACGAATCTAAACCACTGCGCCAGGGCCCAAGATCTGCTTATGCAGTCCCTGGCGCAGTGGCAGATAGACGTGGCGGTCGCTGCGGAGCCGTACTATGTCCCCCCCCAACATACTTGTTGGGCTGGGGACCTGGACGACTCCGTGGCTATCATTAGGCGATCCGGCGGGTCCACCCCCCTCTCAGTTGAGGAGAGGGGGTCGGGGTACGTGGTGGCAAAGTGGGGGGAGTATGCGATTGTCGGCGCATACTTCTCCCCCAACAAAACCGCTGCGGAGCTGGAGGTCTTTGTGGACCTTCTGGCCGCGGCGGTGAGGAGACAGGCCCCACGTCAGGTCCTCTTCATGGGGGACCTGAATGCCAAGGCCCGGGATTGGGGCAACCCTTCTACTAACCCTCGCGGCGAGATCGTGAGGGAGTGGGCGGTTGCCACAGGACTGACCCTGCTTAATAGAGGGTCGGTCCACACGTGCGTGCGGCAGCGCGGAGGGTCCGTGGTGGACGTCTCGTTCGCCACCCCCGCTGTCGCAGCACGTGTCCGGGCCTGGAGGGTGTTGTCGGAGGTGGAGACTCTCTCGGACCACAAATACATAAGGTTCGAGATCTCCACCTCCAACAACCGAGGGGGGCCCCTGCGGGTGGCGCGTTCGGTCTTCCCGCGCTGGGCTATTAGTCGCCTCGACGCCGAACTGGCAAAAGAGGCGGCTATAGTCCAGGCTTGGCAGGCTGGCCCCGCGCACCCGGAAGTGGACGTTGCGGCGGGCCACTTCCGTGCGGCAGTGACGGCCGTGTGCGACACGGCCATGCCGAGGGCCCGCCGCCGCCCCGAACGCCGCCAGGTGTACTGGTGGAACCCGGAGATTGCCGATCTCTGGGCCACCAGTTCGGCGGCGAGGCGGGCCTACGTGCACCGCAGGAGGAGGCGCAGGGGCCGGACGGACGAGCAGCTGTCAGCTGAGGAGCTGGCAGCTGAGGGCCGGCTGTACGGTGCCTACCGCGACGCGCGGTGGGACCTGCAGCTGGCCATCGGCCGAGCAAAGGCGGAGGGCTGGAGCGAGACGCTGGAGGGCCTCAACAGGGACCCGTGGGGACGTCCATATAGGGCTGCCCGGAACAAGTTCCGGGGCCAGACGTCCCCAGTCGCGGAGTCCCTGGAGCCGGAGCTCCTGGGCAGGGTGTTGGAGGGGCTCTTCCCTGACAGAGATCCCCTCCACAACCCTCCGACGATGGCGCCGTCCTTCCCCTTCCCCGAGGCAGACTCGGCGGACTCCATCCCGCCTCTGACGGAGGCGGAGATGGAGGTCGCGGTCGCACGCCTACGGGGCAAGAGGACCGCCCCGGGTCCTGATGGGATCCCGGGGCGGGTCCTCAGGATCGCCCTGGAGGAGATGGGCGATCGGCTTCGGGAACTGTTCGACGCATGCCTCACGTCCGGACGATTCCCGAAGCCGTGGAAGGACGGCCGATTGTGCCTGTTGCGGAAGGAGGGTCGTCCTGCTGACTCCCCTTCCGCATACAGGCCCATCGTCTTGCTGGATGACACGGGTAAGCTGCTGGAGCGTGTGGTAGCTGCCCGTGTCATCCAGCACCTGGAGGGTACTGGGCCTGGGCTGTCGGAGGCCCAGTATGGGTTCAGAGCGGGGCGGTCTACTATAGACGCCCTGCTCTGGCTCAAGGAGTGGACGCAGGAAGCGGTCGGCGGGGGGGAAAAGGCGTTGGCTGTCTCGCTCGACATAGCCAACGCCTTCAACAGCCTCCCGCATGGAACGATACAGGAGGCGCTGCGTTACCATGGAGTGCCCCTGTATCTGCGGAGGCTGTTGGCCGACTACCTCCAGGACCGCGAGGTCCTGGTGGAAGGGCGCGATGGTTTGAGGCACCGTCGCGTCTCCTGCGGGGTTCCACAGGGGTCGGTACTGGGACCGATCCTGTGGAACATTGGCTACGACTGGGTGCTGCGTGGCACGCTGCCTGCAAACATGCGGGTTGCGTGCTACGCAGACGACACCCTGGTCGTAGTCAAGGGGAGGGACCTCAGGGAAACGGTGCGGCTGGCCACGGTGGGAACAACCCTCGTGGTCGACCGCATCCGCTCTCTGGGACTGGAGGTTGCCCTCTCCAAGACCGAGGCCCTGTTGTTCCACGGGCCTCGGGGGGGACCCCCTCCAGGAACGCGGGTGCTTCTGGATGGGGTCCCGGTCCCGGTTGGGACCCAGATGAAATATCTGGGTCTCATCCTGGACGGGAGGTGGACTTTTGGGGCCCACTTCACTCAACTGGCCCCAAAAGTCCTAGGAGCGGCCGCCGCTCTAGGGAGGCTGCTGCCCAACGTGGGTGGCCCGAACGCCACGTGCCGCCGGCTGTACTCCGGAGTAATCCGGAGTATGGCCATGTACGGGGCACCGGTCTGGGTGGACGCCCTCGGTCGCAATAACAAGGCCCTGCTGCGTCGTCCGCAGCGGGTCATTGCGACGAGGGCGATCCGCGGATACCGGACGGTGTCCTGGACGGCGGCATGTGTGCTGGCCAGTGATCCCCCCTGGGAGCTCGAAGCGGAGACCCTCGCCGAAGTTTACCACTTCGTGGCGGCGAGGAGGTCCCGTGGAGAGCCCCCAGCGTGGGGGGAGGTCAAGCGCCTGCGAAAGCAGGCGCGGGCCGCCCTGTTGCGGCGGTGGACGGAGGACCTGGCTCCACTGGTCCCTGGACAGAGGACGGTGGAGGCCATCCGCCTGGTCCTCCGGGAGTAGGTGCGGCGGCCCTTTGGGTCGCTGACGTTCCGTTTGGTGCAGGTGCTTTCCGGACATGGATGTTTCGGAAAGTACCTGCATCAAATTGCGAGACGGGAGGTGACCCCGGCCTGCCACGAATGTGGGGCGCCGGAGGACACGGCGCCCCACACGCTGGAGGTGTGCGCTGCTTGGGACTCCGAGAGGCGCACACTTTCAGCGGTCGTTGGCCGGGACCTCTCGTTGCCGAGCGTGGTGAAAGCCATGCTCGGCAGCGAGAGTGCGTGGCAGGCCACGGTCTCCTTCTGCGAGAGGGTGATGACGCAGAAGGAGGCCGCGGAGCGGGTCAGGGAGGATAATACCAACTCTGACCCCCTCCGGCGCAGACGGGTGGGGAGACGGAGGAGGCGCTTCATTGAGCGCTTTCTTCATCCCCCGTAGTGGGGCCAGTGGCGGAGAGTCGGGGGACTCTCCGCCGCACTTACATGGCCCCACACGTCTGGTGGGCAACTGAGGTGGAAGGTTGCCCACCCACTGGCGCAGAGGCCCGGAAGGGCCTACCGCCGGGGCGAGATGGTTAATGCAGTGCGTCTCCATCTCGCCCCATCCCGGCGGCGGTCGGATCACGGGGGGGTTTTAGTGGGTTCGAGTCCCACATACCCCCTGCCACCACCCCCGTGGTGGCAGGGAAGTGCGAGGGCATTTCCCCCCCTCAAAAAAAAAAAAAAAAAAAAAAAAAAAAAAATGGGAACCAGATAACTGATACAATACTTACATACTTTTTGTTTTTAAATACACACATAGAATACAATATAACACCCAGACACAGAACAAACATCGTTGTTTATCACATATATGAAGGGGTGAAAAAGGAGTGATTTTTTTCACAAAATGACTTTTGAAAATGACGTTACTTCAAATTTGTACAAAAACTGTAAAAATTTTGGATTCCCCGCTTCTCCTTAACCATAAGTAGGTATAGTCTAAACAGCTGATCCAGCAATTGAAGGGATGAGATCAAGAAGGGTTTAACTGATTATTTCACAAACTGACTTATGGGTATCGTTGGATTCAGCGTGAAATTATGTAGAATAATACATTCTCAAAATACCGAAATGAGGCTTAATACTCGAGATTTTGAGTCTAAAAACGGTTTATCAGTCACAGGAATACAGTTGGCTTAACATGAAAACATTATTATAATTATTTTATTAGATATATTATATTTTTACAGTAATTGTATGAATTAGTACTATATTTAGTATTTTAAAATATAATTAATACATTCTCAAGCAACTGAAACTTATATAAACCTTTTCTATTACCTTATAAGCACTCTATATTTAAATGAAGCCGTTGAAGTTTAAAGTCAATTTTCTCGAAACTATCAATTTGACAGTTAAACTCTTTTTATTCTCAACCCTTCAAATGTTTGTCCTAGGTGGGAATTGAACCCACAACCACAGTTCAGAAGCAGGGTAACTACCGAGCTATCGCGCCAGTCAAGTCAGTATATACACTGTAATGTTGACACTGGCTAAGTAGGCCAATCGCGTAAAGCCAAACTTTAAAAAATACAAAAGTACCGGCGTCTAGCTACTCAAAGCGTCAATTTATTTCAAGTCTTTGTACTAACTTTATTACCACGAATCTATCTAAGAAAAGAAACGAGAAAATACTAACAATATAATTATAATTATATATATAGAATATTTTGACACTAAGTTAGCTAATCGCGTGAAGCCAACTATAAAAACGCTCTAGCTACTCAAAGCATCAATTTACTTCAAGTTTTTGAACTATTGAACAAGCTCTAGGAACGTCATTTTAAAGCTAACGTGCAATTATTTTTCAATTTGACGTCGTTAAACAAAGTCGGGTACACGGAAACAAATTACGTTTATACATATATACTAGCCTCTACTAATAAACATTGTGCAACCGTAGCAGCGTTTGCGTTGTAGCGATAGTCTGTATTTAAGTGAAATCAAGTCTCTCCTAAGTAGTCTGTGATCAAAATTATAGTATTCGAATTATTCAATGTTTTTATTTTTGTAGTACTAGGTAGTTTTTTTTTTATGTTTTGGCTCCACATGTATTTAGCGAGTGTCAAGTAATTGATAATTTATCAAGTTAATGATATTTCACGCAAATATGTGTCAAGTCATAGTCTAGTCAAAGTCATACACTTAGTAAAGTGGTGGCAACTTTACTTGAAGCTTCTATGGAGTTTTGGAAACAACATGAAAAGAAACGTTTCACCATCATTATACCACTCTCTCACACTCGTGCCTGTAATCCAGCACTTAACGAATAAAATGCCACCAATTTTATGCACTAACACTGAAAATAACACAAGCTTAAGAAAATAATACAATGCGGTGACGCAATCTTTTTCGCTTTCCCGCCAAAAACTAGAGTAGGTAGTTTTTAGTCTTAGTCTTATTTAGTTTAAATCATTGTAGTATTTAGAAAATAAAGGTAATTTGCCATATAAAAAAAGACAAAATAGTATATTAGTATTATTTCTTCTTCTTCGTTTAATGGTTTTCTATCGCTTTTTAGCAATAATGCTGCCAATGTCAGTAAGGAAATTTTGTACGATATGTCATGTCAAATTTATATTTTGTCAAAGTCAAAACGCCACAGTAAAATGATGGATATTTTACTGAAGGCTCTAGGAATCCTTGAAGAGAAAATGAAAAAGCTTTATATCGCTTTTTAGCGATAATTCTGCCAATGTATTGTAAGGAATTTTTGTACGGTTATATCATGTCAAAGTCTTATGTTGTCAAAGTCAAATACTACAGTAAACTGGTGGATATTTTTAGGTCATTAAACAGGATCCGAAAATTGTGAATTTTGATTTTTTTTCTATAACCCGTGTACTGTTTTAATTTTAACGTGTGGTAAGGGTGGATTATCAGTTAAGTCACGAGTGTTGGCAAATGGTTTCAAGTTTTTAAGCCATGCCTTTTAATTTTCTCTTCAAAGCTTACTAGAGCCTTCAGGAAAAATCCACCATATTTTAACTGCGACATTTTGACTGACTAAATAAGACTTTGACATGCATAACCATATAAAAACTCCTTACTTGACATTGGCAGAATTATCATTAAAAAGCGATAGAAAGCCATTAATATCAGTAATGACTTTTGGCGGGAAAACGAAAAAGATCGCGTCGCCGCATTGTATTATTTTCCAAAACTTATGTTATTTTCAGTGTTAGTGCATAAAATTGGTGGCATTTTATTCGTTAAGTGCTGGATTACAGGCGTGAGTGTGGGAAAATGGTATAATGATGGTGAAACGTTTCTTTTCGTGTTGTTTCCAAAACTCCATAGAAGCTTCAAGTAAAGTTGCCACCACTTTACTAGGAGTATGACTTTGACTAGACTGACTTGACTATGGCTTGACTTGATGACTTCGACTGTGACTTGACACATATTTGCGTGAAATATCGATCACTTGATAAATTATCAATAACTTGACACTGGCTAAATACACAAAAGTGTGGAGCCAAATCTTAAAAAAAAAAATAATAAAAAAAAAAAAAAAAAAAAAAACAGTAATTATAGTATTGAGTTTTGGCGGGAAAGCGAAAAAGATTGCGTCACCGCATTGTATTATTTTTCTAAACTCGTGTTATTTTCAGTGTTAGTGCTGGATTACAGGCGAGTGTGGGAAAATGGTATAATGATGGTAAAACGTTTCTTTTCGTGTTTTTTCCAAAACTCCATAGAAGCTTCAAGTAAATTTGCCACCAGTTTACTAGGGGTATGACTTTGACAAGTCATAGCTTGACTTGATGACTTTGGCCGTGACTTGACACATATTTGCGTGAAATATCATTAACTTGATAAATTATAAATTACTTGACACTGGCTTAATACACAAAAGTGTGCCAAAATATTAAAAAATAAGATAGAAAGCCATTAAACGAAGAGAAGAAGTAATTATAGTATTCTATGACTACATTTAAATATTCAGCAAATTTTAAATTTCAGCCAAGTTTTGTGTGTTTCCAAGCGTTTAAATATTAACCCGGAAAGTTTCGAATCCGATTCGCATTGCTGAGAATTCATCTTCAAATACCAAAGCTTTTTAACGTAAGTAGAAGAAGTACAAAAGTTTAGAAACGGGCATTAAAGTCGGAAGTTATTTCGATGATCTTGTATAAAATGTTTTTAGGATTCCGCGTCCAAAAAGTGTAAACTGCCCCCTGTCTTATAAAAGGCTTATAACATCTTTTGAACCGGAATAAGTAGCCAGGGGATATAATATTTGATGCTACGAATAAATCTAATTAATTAATTGGTTTTCGAACCAATTACTCTAATTAACCAATTAGTTTAATTAACGTAATGAACTATTTAATTTAATTAACTAATATTATTTATAAGTATTTTTGACATTGAAATTAAAATTATATGTATTGGATTTATTTGATTTACTTGAGGTATATAGAAAATTTGCTGAATATCGTTCAACATTTTTTAAATTTTATACAATATTTATAGAATTTAGTAACATCGTTGAGAAGGAAGAATAATAATTATATTTTCTACATAAAACAATAAAAAGAGAACTCAATCAAAGAAACCACTACCAGTAGGCAACGTGCCCAATATGCTGGCAGCATTGCCACGTTGAATGGCAATGCTCAAATTTGGCCGAAGTAGAGGCCAGCATTTTGGTCACGTTTGGCTTCAACCAGACGTTTAGAAAGGTCAATATTTATAGAATATTTGTAATAGAGTAAATTAAAATAAAAAACAATGCAGAAGCAAAACTTAACCTTTTAAGCCGCTGGCATTGCACCGCTGGCATTGCCCCGTTGAACGTCAAATATTTTAAATTAATTGATAATGATAAATTATGCTCATGTGTAAATTATAAATATAATTTAAATCCTTTTTCTATGGGTATATAATAGCTATTAATTTTCGTCTTGTTAACCAATTAACATAATTAAGCAATTCTTTTTTAAATTAAACTGATGCATTACGCTTACGTAATTTATATTATGCATCATCAGTTCATACGGTCCCAATGCTGGGACTCAAACCATCTCTCACAGGAAGCTAAGGCCATAATCCACAACGCTGGCCAAGTGCCAGTAAAAACACAGAACAAAAGAGAACGGTCAGATACAGAACAAACATCGATGTTCATCACAAATGTTTGTCCTGGGTGGGAATCAAACTCATAACCTAAAGCTCAGAAGGTAGAGCTATTACCAAGGGCCAGTCAGGCATGTGTTGTAATATGTGGATAATGTGATTAAATTAAAATATTCTTTATTAATTATTTTTATTTAATTACATTATTTTTTTATGAACAGCTTCATAAACATAGAAAAAAGAAATATGATGAAAATCAGTTAAAAATTGTAGAATCAGAACACTCCAACAAACGTTTGAAAAGTTTTTACAAACTCATAATCAGAGGTCGCAAAGAGTACAAGCCTAGAACCCTAGCATGTCGAGGTGAAGATGGACATCTGCTAAATGACAAAGAGGAAATAGTAAAAAGGTGGTCACGATACTTTCAAACGCTTCTCAATGAACCTTCAACAGAAACACGATCTACTGATAGTATGGTTCCAAGTGACACGAGAACATCGGAATCGAATACATTGGAACCGACACTGGCGGAAGTAAAAATGGCCATTGAGAACCTCAGCAATAACAAATCACCCGGCGCTGATACCATCCCCAGTGAGCTTATTAAGTATGCTGGAATGGAGTTTGGGAGGGAAATGTACACTCTAATTTCACGGATCTGGAACACGGAAACCATGCCTGATGAGTGGAACACCGCTGTTGTATGCCCATTACACAAGAAAGGAGATATTTTAGACTGCAAGAATTACAGGGGCATATCTTTATTAAACACAGCATACAAAGTACTTGCAAGTGTTCTTCTTAATAAAATAACACCTTACGTAGAGGCCAAACTAGGCGAATATCAGTGCGGGTTCCGTCCTAATCGATCTACCGTAGACCAGATTTTCTCTCTCAGGCAAATCCTTGAAAAGACCATGGAATTCAATATAGACACCCACCATCTTTTTGTAGACTTCAAGGCTGCTTACGATAATGTCCACAGGAATTTCTTGTACCAAGCCATGACGGAAATCGGAATACCTCCGAAATTAGTGTCTTTAACAAGGATGACGCTCGCTAACACCAGAAGTATTGTAAAGATACAGTCAACAAAGTCGGAGCCGTTCACAACTTATAATGGCCTGAGGCAGGGTGACGCACTTTCATGTGTTTTGTTCAATATCGCTTTGGACAAGTGCGTGCGCGACTCCAAGATAGAAACCGCAGGGACCATCTTTTTAAAATCCGTTCAAGTTTTAGGGTACGCGGATGACCTTGATCTGATCGGTAGAACTTTTTCAGCGGTGGAGGCTGCATACCTTGCATTAGAAGATGCCTCAAAACAAGCTGGGCTTTGCGTCAATATGGCTAAGACAAAATACCTCAAAGCTTCAAAAAGCCAGGTTTCGCCGCAAGATACTGTAACGATAGGAGAAAATACTTTTGAAATGGTGGAAGATTTTGTGTATCTCGGATCCATCATGACAGACAAAAATGATATATCTACAGAAATAAAAAGAAGGCTCATGGCTGCCAATAGGTGTTACTTCGGTCTACTTAGATATTTCAGATCAAAACTTCTGTCCAGGAAAACCAAAATTCTTCTATATAAGACTCTGCTCCGACCAGTTTTGATCTATGGTTCTGAATCATGGGTACTAAGCAAAAGAGATGAAAACAACTTGCTAGTTTTTGAGCGAAAGATCTTGCGGCGAATCTTCGGTGCAGTACTAGACGGTGATTACTGGCGGACGAGATACAACCACGAACTCTACAACATGTTTGGCGAACCGAATGTAGTCAGGTCTATAAAGCTCGGTCGCCTTCGCTGGCTAGGCCATGTGGAACGCATGGAAGAGACGCGAACACCCAAACGTCTCCTAGAAGGCAAACCAGATGGTCGCAGAAATCGTGGCAGACCAAAGCTCCGCTGGATAGATGGCGTCGAGCAGGACCTGAAAACAATCGGTGTTAGAGGCTGGAAACTTAAGGCAAGAAACCGACCAGTCTGGCGAGATATTCTTGACCAGGCCAAGGCCCACCCCGGGCTGTAGCGCCTTTGATGATGATGATGATTCTTTTATGACGCTTTACTTACGTTTACAACTATTTGTTATTACTCATAAAATAATATTAAATACTCATTATTGAAAACCATTTCCAGCACTTTTCCACAACGCTAGATCATCGAAAAGCTTTTTAAACGAAAAGTATGTCATAAAAACGCCATATTGTAAGAAAGCCCACATGCTACCACCACCAAAGTATCATATTATCGTAATGCTACCATATCATCAAAATGCTTCCATACCATCAAAATGCTACCATATCATCAAAATGCTACCATATCATCCAAATACTACCATATCATCAAAATGCTACCATATCATAAAAATTCTACCATATCATCAAAATACTACCATATCATCAAAATGCTACCATATCATCAAAATACTACCATTTCATCAAAATGCTACCATATCATCAAAATGCTACCATATCATCAAAATACTACCATTTCATCAAAATGCTACCATATCATCAAAATACTACCATTTCATCAAAATGCTACCATATCACCAAAATTCTACCATGTCATCAAAATGCTACCATTTCATCAAAATGCTACCATATCATCAAAATGCTACCATTTCATCAAAATACTACCATATCATCAAAATGCTACCATATCATCAAAATGCTACCATTTCATCAAAATACTACCATATCATCAAAATGCTACCATATCATCAAAATGCTACCATATCATCAAAATGCTACCATATCATCAAAATTCTACCATGTCATCAAAATGCTACCATATCATCAAAGACAAGAATTTTACCATATTATCGAAATGCTATATATCATAAACAAAGGCGGATTTAAGGGGGGCACGGGAGCACGTACCCCCCCCCCCCCCCCCCCTCCAGACGGCATTTTCGTGTACTGTGGAAATTCCATCACTCTACATACTTAGAAGCAAATACTTGAACTTGTATATACAAACTAGAGTTGAAGTATTATATTTATATATTTATTTAAGTTTACTTCAAGTTTATTTCTAACATCTCTTGTTGATTTATTTGCCAGTCTGCCCCCTTGTGCCCCTCCCAGAATAAAATCCTGGATCCACCCTTGATCATAAAGACTATTTAATTGCTGGTCCGCATAAAGTTTAGAAAAACAACCCCTAAACAGATGAGGCTTCAAATATTGTAAAGAAACGCGGGGAAAACCACGTTCTGTAATATTCTACGACTAAATGTTTTCCATTTCGAATAGAACAACAATAATTATAGGCATCGCATGACTCGACTGATAAAATCTTGTGGCGACATGGAACCACGAGTGTAGTCTGTAACCTAGGTTTAGGCACGTGTACTCGGGGTTTAAAAATGTTTATCGGTTATCAAATCATATTCTATAGCACACTGTGTGCAATAAAATCAATTCAAATCACATAATATCATCGAACTTGCACGATCTCATTCTCCCATCACCATTCCACTACCGGACTACTAGACGCTCGGCTAAGCGCCATCCTTTCGTGGTCGAAATACCACCCATTCGTACCAAGCGATTTGATTCCACGTTCTTAATTAGAACGGCTAAGGAATGGAATGCCAGCGTCTGTGTTTCCGGCAAAACCCGGGCGTGTTCAAGAGAAGAGTGAATAGGTATTTACTTGGCTAGCATGCTGCACCTTCGATCGCATCGTCACTTCCCATCAGGTGAGAGCGTGGTCAAATGCTAGACAAGTTTGAAGTAAAAAAAAAAAAACTCGTATGTATCACTATCTTTTATTACTAGAATATTTTCACTAATGTGAAAATATTTATTCAAGAATAAATTATAAGTTTTTAACAGTAAAACTAAAATAAAATTAAAAACTATGCATTAGCAAAATTTAATCTAAGAAGCCCCTACCAGAAGGCACCGTGCCCAAAACGCTGGTGGCATTGCCCCGTTGAATGGCAATGTCGTATGGCTAAATAGAAACCAGCATTTTGATCACGTTATATACAGATTTGTGTATGCAATTCTCAACTTTAAGCTGGTAAACATTTTCAGTCTGCAATATAAGTCTGAACGCGATCAAAATCGGAACTAAATGCAGTATTGCCGATTTAGTACTTTCACATCGAGAAATAATAAATAATATTTCGATTTTTTCTCGTTGTATATTTTTACTAGGTGGTAGGAGTTTCAGTTAAAGTTCATTATTTACAGTGTTTCACTTGCTTTTGGGAAGCGTTGCTTTTATACTTTGGTCGATATACATCTAAATATATATAACTCAAAGGTGACTGACTGACTGACTGACATAGTGATCTATCAACGCACTGCCCAAACCACTGGACGGATCGGGCTGAAATTTGGCATGCAGGTAGATGTTATGACGTAGGCATCCGCTCAGAAAGGATTTTTCGAAATTCCACCCTTAAAAGGGTGAAATGGGTGGTTGAATTATTTTCCCATAGGCCACGCCTCGGGCGAAGTTGCGGGCAGAAGCTCGTAGTGTATATATATTAAATAAACAGAAATCTACTTCGTCTAACTATCGAATGCTTCACTTCGTTGCAGATAACTCGACGGCAACGCGATCATTACGCGCATATTTTGCGCAGACTCTAACTGCAATAAACTTATAACAGCCTTTACTAGGTGGTAGGACTTTTTTGCAAAGTTCGTCTAGGTACCACCGCTTTGCCAGTTATTCTGCCGCCAAGCAGTTATGCGGTTTGAAGGGAGCTGCATTAAAACTTATGACCTAATCTCACAGTCTAGTAAACTTATTACTGGACTGTGCTGATGTCTCAGGATGACGTGCGCAGTGCAGTGCAAACTACACTATAAAGTTATGAGTGACATTGCAAATGATATGGGCAGCCGTGTCGTTTAACATCAGGCGAACGACTAGCTCGTCATGTCATTCCATAACATAAAAAACCCCTCCGTTTGTGTCGGAGAGTAAAAAGGTAAAAGATCACAAATACTTCCCCACGTAGCTATTCCTCTAATTTTCGCAACCCTTTTCTTCTCAAAGAGTCCGGATATTAGAGGGTTGTAAAACTCACCCCCGAGGGATGTGGGACAAAAAGTGACGTAAAACAATATATTTTATTATTAGAGTGAGGTATAATTAATGTATTGTATGAATTTCGTTGGTGAGACAATAAAGAGTTATCTATCTATCTATCTATCTATAAAGCTTGCGGACATAGAGCCACTGGATGTGGCAATATTATATTTTTAACCAATAATGTGGCTTCATTTGAATTTTTATAAACATATAAACTTACCAAAAGACGTTGCGCTATTAACTAATAAAAAAAAAACACTTGACTATACACGGTGGAATTTAATTCGTTCCTCTCCTTAAATGTATGTATTCAGTCCATGCTATAGAATGCCCTTATATATTTAAATAAAAAGTACTTACGTTATAAAACTTAAATCTAGGTATTGTCAAATTACTACGAATTCAAGTTCTAAATAAAAGCTTTGCGACATTGAACAAAGCAGGTGTTTTATTTCTACGAAATATTAACAAAACGCTCAACAGCGCACGCGCTGGATGTAGTATTAAATAAACTTTTCGGCTGTTATCTGGTAATTTTAGGAGGAACATTTTTTTACTGTACCTTTTATCTTTATTCTATATCATGGTCTGATCATACATTTAAAGAAAAAACGAATTAAATTCCACCGTGTATACTGGCCGCGATGACCTATAGACAGTCCAAATGCTCCAGCCCACTACCAGTAGGTAGCGTACCCAACATGCTGGCAGCATTGCCCTGTTGAATTGCAGTGCTGATTCGCATCAATCAGGCGTTCTCATGAGCTTTACAAAACGTGATGAGTGCGAACTCATCATCTTCATTACCATTATCTACCGCACTAGATAATGAGCCCATAGAAATGATTCCTCTAAAGCCCACGGCCGTAGCTTGCATTGCATGCTAGCATTGTGGGGCAATAACCTACCTTGAATAGCAATGCCTTACCTTAAATATACCAAAAACTATAATAAATCAGACTAATATTATAAAGGCGAAAGTTTGTATGTGTGTTTGTGTGTATGTTTCTTACTCCTTCACGCTCAAACGGATGAATAGATTTGGATTAAATTTAGTACCAAGATAGCTTATACCCTGGATTAAGATATAGGCTACATTTTATCCTGGAAAAGTGCAATTTTCCTGTGGGATGAGGAAATAAATAAAATACTTTTTATCCGCGTCGAACCGCGGGGCGCAACTAGTAAATAAATAAATTATGCTATGGTTTTTATGCTATATTTTTTTTTTTTTTATTGTTTGATAGGCTCGCGTTTGACCACTATCACACCTGATGGTAAGTGATGATGCGGTCTAGGATGTAACACGCTTGCCTAGAAGGTACCTGTTCACTCTCGATTTGAAGACTCCAAGGTTGTAGGTTTCGGGAAATACGGATGCCGGTAAAGCGTTCCACTCCATGGCTATTCGCATGATAAATGTAGAGCCAAATCTCTTTGTTCGCACATGTGGGATATTAACCATAACTATATGCAGCGAACAAGCATATGAAGCTTCTTATGGAAAAAGGTCACCGTATCCTATGGTCAATGTACTTTCAATAGGGTCCACTCTTCCAGTGGACGTAGTCTTCTCGATCCTGTTACCCCGGCAACGGCCCAAGCCAAGGCTCGTACCCCTGAGGTGCCCTTGAGCTAGTTGCCTCTTACTCGGCTGGGTGCCTTAAGAGCTTGCCCTCCCGGTGACGCTGCAAAGGTCGGTAGAGACCAACAGCATTTTAAAAAAAACTCGCTCAAAAAGAACCATATGGTCACTAAACAATACCGCGTTGCTTACCTAAATGACGTTTCATCGCGATGTTTCGTTACCATCAGGTTTTTTTTTATGTTATTGAATGATGTGACGAGCTAGTCGTTCACCTGATGTTAAGCGCCACGGCCACCCATAACAGAACAGTATCACTCGGAACTATAAAATATAAAGTTTCACGCGACACTGCGCACATCATCCTGAGTATCATCCATCAGTCTGGTAATAAGATTACTCGACTGTGAGATCAGATCATAAAGTATCAATTGCCCAGTAATTTTACTAGCTACAGTGCCCATCAAACCGGAACACAGTAGTGCTTGCACACTACTGCTTGGCGGCAGAATAACTGGCAAAGCGGTGGTACCTACCTAGACGAACTTTGCAACAAAGTCCTACCACCTAGTAATACTAATAAATAATATAATAAATAAAGGTATGATAGTGGTCAAGCGCAAGCCTATCAAACAATAAAAAAAAGCTCAAGTTCAATGTTTATAAATGTCTCATCTAGTTGTCTGTATATCTACGATAAACCCGGCCTAAACCACTGAAATTTTGCAGAGCTTGTTAGTCTTGAGTGCAAAGTTTTAGAGCCCTTTATGGAAAAATTGAATTTATCATCAATAGACTTTGAGCTAAATAGGGCTAATTTTGACAATGATATTGGGGTCCATCGACGGCCTCTGTTGTGTAGTGGTTGAGCAGGTCAGCTCATAACCCGAAGGCAGTGGGTTCGATTTCCGCCGCAGGATAAGTATTTGTGGACAGGAAATAAAGCGCAAATACTTGTTCTGTGTCTGGGTGTTGTGGGAGCATGGTCCTCGTAGTTCCTGGGTCACTAGACACAGGGAATCCTAGTTAGGGTCCAGGATCTATGTATGCGATCGTTGGGCGTTGTTATTATTATTATTATAGATCGGGGATTTTTATTTATTGTTTATAGACAAAGCACTGTCTTGATATTGACTCTCACCTTTCATGTGAAAAGCTTGTCGGTCACCTGATGTCAAGCGACACGGCCGCCAATAACAGAACAGGGTCACTCTAAAACGTAAAGTTTCACTTAACACTGCACTCCGCACATCCAGAGACATCAGCACAGTCTGGTAATAAGATTACTCGACTGTGAGATCATTTGTCTCAATTGCCTAGTAATTTCACCAGCTACAATGCCCTTCAAACCGGAACACAGTAGTGCTTGCGCACTACTGCTTGGCGGCAGAATAACTGACAAAGCGGTGGTATCTACCTAGACGAACTTTGCAGAAAAGTCCTACCACGTAGTAGTAGTTCACCTAATGAAGATACCTATTCACTCGCGACTTGATTATAGTTAACTGGGAACAAGAACGCCGGCAAGCTATTCCATTCATTAGTTCGCACTATAAAGTTAGTAGCAAAACGCTTAGTGCGTGTTGAAGAAATTTCAACCATATATGGTTACAGGCTTTTTCCCGCAGCTTCGCCCGTGGCGTGGCCTATGGGAAAATAAATCAACCACACATATACACCCTCTTAAGGGTGGAATTTTGAAAAATCCTTTCTTAGCGGATGCCTACGTCATAACATCTACCTGCATGCCAAATTTCAGCCCGATCCATCCAGTGGTTTGGGCTGTGCGTTGATAGATCACTATGTCAGTCAGTCAGTTACCTTTGAGTTATGTATATTTAGATTATTTTCTCTTTTTGGACGAGCTAATGCTGTTGGTCTCTATCGACCTTTACAGCGTCACCTCGCTTAAGGCACCCAGCCGTCAAAAGTGGGAGGCAACTAGCACAAGGGCACCCCTGGGGTGTGAGCCTCGGCTTGGGCCGTTGCCAGGATAAGAGGATCGAGAATACTACGTCCACTGGAAGAGTGGACCCTATGAAAGTCACGACCGTTCTAGCTAACCTACGGGGGGTACGTCGACCTCGCCGGCGGGGTCGGGGTCTGATTGTGTTACGCTGGTATCCTATACCAGTGCCGAAAGCGGTACCAGAGAGAGAAGGGCTAGACTGGTCCGGTGATCCTAGCACAGTCGATACTATGGCTGCTATAGGATCATCCGGGTCGCTCTACACGTGTCTCGGGCGGCGACGACGGGGTGATGTATATTTAGATGTATATCGACCAAAGTATAAAGGCAACGTTTCCAAAAAGAAAGTGAAACACTGTAAATCATGAATCTTTAATTATACATTTATTATAACGTTTTGGAGTCATAATAAGTAGGCCAAAGTATTGAACATTTGTCACCACAGAGTCTTTTATCGTCTATCACTGCAAAGGAGTTCACATCATTATAAACTCCTTTCAAAACTATAGGCCTTCCGTATTTCTTCTCAACAGCTTCCTTAGCTATATCTTGAACCACATTAAAGTCAAACTGTTCATGTCTTACTACTGGTAGAAAGTTAACTACATCGTAATCTGTAGACTCTAGTATTAATTTAGGTCTAAACAGTTTGATTTTAGATGTCCACGATCTTATTTCTATGCCTGGATGACTCGTTATTACTTTAAATTGATTACATTTGTCAGGAGTCATGTCATAGTTCATGAGACATATATTGTTTAGCGGTATAGTTATATTATCTGAACTGTCAAAGTTTATTAACGATTCTGCAGTTAGAATTTTATTTATGTTCATCTTAAGAACATTTAATAAATATTGACAATTTGAAGCTTGATTTTGTCTGCAAATATTGTTAGTTGTAATAATTTTAAAGTCATTACTGTTTACTAAAGAATGCGGATTGATCTCATCAGTTTTAGTATTTGTGATTCGAGTAAAAGTATTGGTATGATCATATTTTGGAATTTCTTGACTAAAAGAGTTCAAACAATTTACTAAATTCGTAGGTTCTGGATTATATATGTGTGTAAATGAAGATTTTGTAGAGATTGGTATATTTTTCATTGTATATGAATTAACAAAATCAATAGGTGCTAAATTAGGGTACCTTTGTGATGGCAAGGTAGACAAACTTACACATTTGCTTGATATCACTGATGGGTAAGATTTATCTGAGAAATTACTTCTACATGATGGTGTAAACGAAGCTATTGGTTCTGCAAATATATTTGTAGGGTTCATGTTATACAAAGATGGTATCGGTGAATCGGATGAAACCTGATTAACAGGCAAAGTAGTTAGAGATGTTGTTATTGGTAGAGGTGAAAGAAGCTTTGCGTCTAAGTCTAAAGGAATACATTTCAATGCAGGAACAGTATAAGGTTTTGAAATAGCAACATTTGAATAGCTTGTCTTAGGCCGTGGTTTGTTTAAGTTTATAAAATTAGATGAACTACTTTGGGAAGTATTTATAGGTGAAGAAGCTGAATTAGTAAAACTAGTGGTCGTGGTAAAAGATTCAAATGATTCTGCAGGAGTTTTATAGGAAAACAGGTTAAAAGGGTCTGTTAATCTAACATTTGAAGACTGCAATGGATTTATAGCTGCATTGTATTTGTTGGTTGTTGGTAAAGAATGCATTGATGAAATAGGTTTATCGATATTCTGCGGTATGATTTTACTTTGCGATATTGTTATTGAAGTTGGTGATACTGCTATCGATGTTACTGGCATATGGCTTGAAGATATTGTATCGTGCAATCTTTTAGTAGGTGTAAAACTATAAGCAGTTGGCGTTAGTGGTGATGTAATGCTATCAAATGAAGTTGTAGGTGAAAATACTTCTAGCCTACTGAAAGTAGGAGTTTCGGACCATTTCTGGAGTTGAAATATATTTGTTGGAGCATAATTTGTAGTACATGATTGAGTCACGTACGGTACAGAAGTTGAAATAAAAGGACTAGCTGATGACGAAGATGTCCCATAAAATGGCTGTGAAGGATCATATTTCTTAGGTGTTTTAGAAAATATAGGTAAGTTAAAAGAATTTGATAGCAGCACTGGTGTCTGAGGAACTGATAAGCGCTTGTATGTTGTAGTAGGTGCTTTAAATGGTCTGGTATTATATGCAATTGACATCGGACTAGACGGATTTAAAACATTCCTGTTGAAATTGCTAAGTATTGATGTCTGTGGGATAGATTGAGGGTTGTATGTTGTGGATGTCATTGGTAGAGATCTAGGTGTAGTAAAAATATTTGTATTTAAGTTGCTAGGTAACATGTCTGATAAATTATTTGTTGATGATGGAATAGCGCTATATAGTGTTTTGAAAGTGGGAACAGCAAATGTTTGTTCTAAAGGCAGTGGTGAAAATGAAAATTCATTATGTTTATTCGATAACGATGTAAGCTCTGCGTTTCCAATTGGATAAGAAGTTAAAGTATTGAAAAAAGCACTTTTAGGTACATAATCACAAGGTGTGTTTTGGTTCAGTCTACAACAGTTTGAAGGCTTAGTTAGAAGTGTAGAAGGCGAACTGCTTAAAAGTTCTAATGTTGTCGGAATTGATGATAGAGTAGATTGTTTCTGTACTTTTAATGGATAAAATGAGGGAAATGTTTTTGCAATATTTTCAGTGGTATACGAGTTAATAGACTCATCAGAAAAAGTTTTTGGGTTAGAAATAGGCTTACTATTACAGAAGTTAGTTGAAAGTAAAAGATCATATTTACAATTAGTTGCTGAAGAAGTTGGTAGTATAGATTTATTGTAAGAAACCAAGCTTTCAGGGTCCGTGCTGAACGCATACGATATAAAAGGAGTCGCAGAGTTTGATGACGGTTGAGAACTGACATTTAAAGGTGTTGTATCAAAAGATTTTACAGGCGATATGGGATTATGAAACATATGTGAATTAGAGTATGAAGGAGATGATTCCAGTACCCGACTCGACAAAATTGGTCTAGATCCATAAGGAATACTCTTGTGTGCTGAGTAATATAGATTATTTTTAGGACTAAGAGACAATGGTTTGGTACTGGTTTGGCCTTTGAATGGATTAAAAATAGAAAGAGGTACTCTTGTATTGCATGGAACCTTAAATTTCGAAATTGAATTCATTACGGCTGGCAAAACAGTTTTTATTTTGTCATCAGATTCATAAAATGCAGGTTTTGACTTTAATCTTATCAGTGATAGCTTAGAAAATATTTCACTATTTGGTTTCAACCATGGATCGTTTTGAATTGAAGAAGATGATGAAGTCGTACCTAGAGACAAGGGCATCAATGGTTGTGCTAAAATTGGTTTATTGTGTGCATAGTTAGACATTGGTAAATATTGTGATATTGAGATGCTTTGAGGAGCATGTTTTAGATGAGAATCACTAGGTTTGGAACTTGAATATGCACTTAAAAGTGATTTACTAATTGGCATTGAAAGATTAGGATAAATACAGTTAGTTACCATGTTAGGATCAGATTGGGCAAGTGTTGATAGTGAATTACTTAAAGAGTCATTTTGTGGAACAACTCGATAACTAGGAGAGAGTGTAAAGGCAGAATTAAATCCAGGTTGAGTAACTTTTGGTATAGAAAAAGTTTTAAGAGAAGCGCATGTTGGAATAATATAGGAACTTGGTAATTTTGGTACAACCGAAGATCTAAGTTTAATAGATGCTGATTTAATACATGGAGTGAGTAAAGTGGGTGTTAACGGAGTGGAATATGGGTTCATTGAAATAAATGTATGTAAAGAACTAGAACTAGATGGAGGTGTTGGTATATAATAAGGATTTGGAGAAGTAGGGAGTGGTGAAATTGAACTTAAGGGGAGCGAAACTGGTGAAGTGGGTTGTAAAATAGAACACGGTGCTAGTGAAGTAGAAACAGAAAAGTAATTCTGTGGACTGGACACAGAACATGGCTCGGAAGAATTGGGCGGTGAAATGGAATTAAGAGTCAGTGGAGTGATTTGTGGAATTGTATATGAAGTATTTGAAAAAACAGACCGAGAACTCAGTGGAGTGGGTGTTAGATTAGAGAAATTTTGTAAAGTAGATATTATATTAGTAAAACTAGATGGTATGAATGTCGACAAACTAGAATTTGGGTGAACAAGTGAATTTAAAGAACAAGAAGGTGAAGTGCATTGCATAAAATAAGATCTTAATGGATTGGATTTTGGTACAGTGCATGGACTGAGTGAAGCTGACTTTAAAAATGAACTAGGATCTATGGGAGTGGGTATTGATTTAGAAGATGAAGTAAGTGGAATAGGTCTTAAAATAGAAAAAGGCTTGGGTAGAGAGAGAGGTAAAACAGAAATAGGATTGGGTGAAGTGAGCGATACAAATGAATAAGGATTTAGTGAAGTAGGTGCTAAAACCGTACATGGACTGAGCTCTGAAAATGATTCAGAACTGACTGGAATATTTATTGGCATAGAATTAACTTTGTACGAAGTATGAGGTGATACAAAAAAAGGTTTATGTAGAGTAGGTTTTGAACCCAAACTAGGTGAAGTGGTGCTAGAAAATGAATATGGATTAAATGGAATCGCAATTGGCTTAACAGAACCAGGACTGAGCGGTGTGGATGTTGAAACAGAGGAAGATGGTGCTGTACATGCTGAAATAGGAAAGAGTGTAGCTGAATAAGGCGATTGTAAATAATTTTTCGTAGGGGATTTTAAATACGAAATCGGATTGGATAATGTTGGTCTTATTATAGAACATGAAGCAGTTGGAGCCATAGTGCTAGACCATGGGCTACTTGAATTTGATATTAGTTCATAACTATGACTAACTGAAGGAAATAAAGTTACAAAATTTGAAATAGTTGGAGTGATTGCAGTAGAATTTGAAAACCGATTATTTGGAAAACTTTTTAAAACAGACCATGGATTGACTCGAAGTAGTTTTGGATCAAAACGAGAAACAGGATAAGTAGATAAAATTACAGAATAAGAACTTACCAGATTGGGTTGTGAAACAAAAGGAATAGTTAAAGCTTCATCAGTTACTTGGGGTTTGTAACGAGAAGCAAATCTTGAAATTACAGTGCTTGTTGATAAATGTTTATTTGGATCTGTACAAGGAATTGAAGAACAAAAGTTCTTTTTTACTTTAGGGTCTTGTATAGTTAGAGATGTAGTAGAAGAATGATCAGCTTTGCACGGGTCAGCCGAGAAAAATATTGCTTTGGCAGAACAAACATTCTCACTTGTATCAATTGGTGTTAAAGGCGTTGATAGTGAAGGATTAGAAACATAGCTTGGTAACGTCTCTATGGGGAGAAAACTAGTAGATTTTGACGGATTTACTGATATTGGTTCTGATAATGCAGGACCAATATTAATATTCAAATCTGTAGGTATCATAGAAGTAACAGATGTTATAGGAGTATAGGATGGAGACATATTAATATTGCCTTGCGTCCTACAAAGATGAAAAGGGGAGTCACCGTTTATATTTCTTGCACTAGATAGTAATCCAGGATATGTCTTAGTAAACGTATTAGAAATTGAGGGAATAGTAACTGGTTCCAAAACATTATTTATTAAATTCATGGGTAAAGGAGTAGAAAATACAGAAGACGGTTTAGATAAAGGTAAAATGTTTGATACATAGCTTAACGACCTAGGTTGATGTAAAACTGTTTTAAATGAAGGCAAATCATTGTTAATATCAGTTAATGATGGTGTTTTTACTATAGAAACTACAGGCTTTAATTCAGTAGATGCAGGTATTGTTTTATAGGGGTTTTTGCTGGGTAAAATACAAGGACTGTCTGAAATAACTGTAGAATTAAGTAAAGGAATCTTTCTTATATGCATATTGTTAATTGATTGGACGTAATTTGGTAAACCTGATACATCAGACTGTACCCGTGTTAATAAAGGTGTGAAATATGAATCACCATAATTTATGAATGAGTTTTCATTTACATTATTACTATTGATATGTAATACTAAAGGTACAGGTTCAGTAACCGTTGAAACTATTCTATTACATGGTAAAGATGGATTTTTTTGTTGTCGTATTTCTTTGACTTTAGATGATTTAACTATGTTACTAGCCGGAATATCTATAAACAAGGGAATATTTTCAGGCTTAATTACAGATGAAGATATGAAGTCAGATATTGTTTCACTACTTGAAAAAGGAATATCACTAGCGGAATAGCTTTTAGCATCCCAAGTAGTAGTGGTAGGGTTTACAAAGTGAATGTAGTTATTATGATTTGGAAATAATGGTTTTGCAGAAGTAGTTTCTTTCAATAACGGAAGCATTTTTGCAGGTTTAATACATTCGAATGGTATCTTATGTCTTAATTTTTTAGAATGGTTGTACCATGGTTCAGGTTTTTCAACTGGTACGTGTGGTATTTTTACTTCAAAACGAGTACCGTCGACTGAACATTCATTCGGCAGCGTCATTTCATCAATAATGGTTGGGACGGCGACCGGGAGCACGTCGTCGTATTTTTGGATAAGTTTCTTTGAATTTATTTGGGGTGCATTTTTGGGAGCTGTTATCACTTTTTGAGTGTACTTTGGCGACATCTTAGTTTTATCTGAATACCTAATAGCACTAGGAATGTTTTGTAAAACATTTTCATGGATATTTCGATCCAGATACGGATTTTTCATATCATGTGTCTCATGTTTTGGGCTAGTTGTTTCTGTAAAAAGGTTTTCTCTCATTATAGGCTCTTTTATAGGGACAACGTAACTTGAATAGAAGCTGCCAGTATCTTCTGGTTCAACTGATTCAGTAACTGTAGAATTCACGTCTGTATCGTTGTTTGTTAAATCAAATAGAACTTTTTTAGCTCCGCAATCCCATACACTGGGGGTTACTATCACATGATTGTCATCGTAATGTTGAGAGACTAAATTACTACATTCGAGTACATCTTGTTCTATAGTATTTTCATTATCTATGATATTATTATAAGCAGTATTGTCGGGCTCAAAGTGTACTATTTTTGCGTTTTCAGGAATTTCAGTATTAATTAAATCGGCGTTTTCATTAGAATTTAAGGCCAAAGATGCTTTTGGTAATATACATTCATTATAATCTTTCATAGGGTTGAACGTTATGGTAGCTTTACAATTTTCGTCATTGACATTGATTTCGTTTTTGCTATTGATTGCATTTTCAGTCGTTCCCGGCTTTTTGTTTTTCGGCACTTCGTTCACGTCATCACATGTTTTTATTTCATTGTCAGTTTTTGTTCTATCGTCATTTTTATAAGATTTCTCGATATTGAAATCTGGTTTCACTGAAGTGCCAAAAGTATTATAACCATTTTTGTAACATCTCTTATCATCTTCCGTCATAGTTACACCATTGTCATCGTCGAAAAATATAATTTCATTTGGATTTGATGCATTTACTTCGTATATTTTTTGTTTATATTCATTTGGACACAACTCTGAAACAACATCATTTTTTCTTTCTAAATTATCTGGCAAAATCTCGTGGTTTTCTTCAAATACTTCATTTGAAGGAGCACTGCTTTCTGGTTGTATTTGAAAAACATATTGCTTTTCACAGTGTTCATCTCGTTTATCTTCAAAATTATACATTTTAAAGTCTTCGGCGCTATTGTCACTTATTTCATGGCAATTTGTTTCCGAATTGGAACAGTTTTCATCAAGGTTGGAAATATCATTTCCATAATGCAAATCAAATGAAAACGGTTCACACACTTCAGTTTTAGGTATATTGAACACGTATGACTTTTCGGCTGGTGCTGATATATCCAAATGATCATCGAAAACATCTCCCGGTATATAAAATTCATATGAATTGTTCCCAGGGTGATGATAAACATCATATTTTACATCAAAAATATCATCCGTTTCTTTATTTACACAATCGATATAATTGACGTCATTTACATTTTTCTCGAGAATCTTATCATTCTTTAAATGTATTTCGTTTCTTAAATTATCAAGATTAGCTGCATCAGTAAAGTCGTTTTTAACATCTTCGATTTCAGGTCCTAGTTTTGAAACACCATTTCTATTGTTACATCCATCGAAAGAAGCCACTTGTTTGGTAGCTACAGCATCTGTAACAATAAAAAACAATTGAAATTCTTCATTTCTATAATTTCCCCTGTTTCAAGATATGTATTGATAGAAATTTCATGATTGGTTATTTAAAAGAGGATATAACCTTCTTGATAGCATGCAACCTTCTTGTTATTTATTTAAATTTACATGTCTTGATTGACTACACCGGCCATAGAGCAGATTACGCGTCCCGATAGAGACGCCTTCCTCAATAATTTTCGTACAATTCAAACGTGTACGTTTTAGAATAAAACCTTAATTTAAATTGAAATTTTACATTCAATTTTTTTTTTGTTTGAAAGGTAATTCGTATAGTCAGACAGTAGTCGGAAATGTTTTATGAAAATCGGTCCAAGATGGCGGTCGCCACAAAATGGCGGATTACATATTTTTTTACAGTTTCCTTAATATGGGTATCAAATGTCAAAGTCAAAGTTGAAGTCAAAAGATTTAGTGTAAATAGGCTATTTTATCACTTTTACAAGTCAAAATTAGGTACATAAAATTAAGTTATTTACAGGGTTTGACTAGTAGAATTCTATACACTATGATAAAAATCAAACCCAAGATGGCCTCCGATATAAATTATTTTAATTTTATACCGGGTATTTTTTAAATTTTTAATGTAATTATAGCTTCTATAATAGGTTTTTTTTTTATGTTTTGAATGATGTGACGAGCTAGTCGTTCACCTGATGTTAAGTGACACGGCCGCCCATAACAGAACAGTGTCACTCGGAACTCCAACATGTAAAGTGTCGTGTGACTGCTGCACTGCGCACATCATCCTGAGACATCAGCACAGTCTGGTAAGATTACTCGACTGTGAGATCAGATCATAAAGTCTCATTTGCCCAGTAATTTCACTAGCTACATTGCCCTTCAAACCGGAACACAGTAGTGCTTGCACCCTACTGCTTGGCGGCAGAATAACTGACAAAGCGGTGGTACCTACCTAGACGAACTTTGCAAAAAAGTCCTACCACCTAGTAAGGTAGTAAGTAGGTATCTATTAACAGCATTTATTTAGATACAAATTTGGAGTATTTATTTCATATTTTGGGTTTTCTCACGATGTTTTTCCTTATGGTAAGAGCGAGTGCGAATGCCGCACGTAATTATTACTGGACAAATAAGACTTTATAACCTGCTAGGCGATCATGTAACCTGGTTGCAACCGACTGTTAGTGTTAGTGGGACCATGGTCCTCGTAGTTCCTGGGTCCCTAGACACAGGGAATCCTAGTTAGGGTCCAGGATCTATGTATGTGATCGTAGGGCGTTATTATTATCATTATTATTATTGTACTGATACTAAAACTCTCAGCCCCTATTCGCCGCAAGAAGATTAGCGGATAAAAGTAAAATAAAAATGAAATACAAATTTCGCTTCGTAGAACCACCTGCTTTTTATTTATGACTTCCATTTTAGTAAAATAATGTCTAATTTTCAGTTGAGCCGAGATTTAAGTGAAGTAAATTTTTTGTTAGGTCGGGGAAAGTTTCTTATTTTGTTCGAGAGCTTCGTATTTTGTTCGAGAGCTACGTACAAAGTACGGAACTAGCTGCATTTTTTATAATCAGAATTTCTTGACTGGAAACGTACACTTCACTTAGAGTTGCCAACTTTTTTGACAAAAATAGTATAAAATGAAGGGGTGAGAACAAAAAGGGTTTAACTGATTTTTTTCACAAAATGACTTATGGGTATCGTTGGATTCAGCGTGAAATTATCTACAATAATACATTCTCAAAATACCGAAATGAGGCTTAAATCTCGAGATTTTGAGTCTAAAAACGGTTTATCTGTCACAGGAATACAGTTCGCTTAGCATAAAAACATTATCATATTTATTTTATTATATTATATTTTTACAGTAATTGTATGAATTAGTACTATATTTGGTATTTTAAAATAGAATTAAAATAAGTAATTGAAACTTACATAAACCTTTTCTACCTTATAAGCATTCTACATTAAAATGACGCCGTTGAAGCCTAAAGTAAATTTTCTTGAAACTATCAATTTGACATTAAACCCTTTTTATTCTCAACCCTTCAAACGGTTTGAATAGCAAAAAAATATATGAAAGAAAAAAAAGTATGGTGATCAAATGCAAGCCTACCTTCCTACCATAGATAAAAACTAAGATATAAAACACCTATTCTATTCTCCAAAACTAAGATATAAAACACCTATTCTATTCTCCAAAACTAAGATATAAAACACCTATTCTATTCTCCAAAACTAAGATATAAAACACCTATTCTATTCTCCAAAACTAAGATATAAAACACCTATTCTATTCTCCAAAACTAAGATATAAAACACCTATTCTATTCTCCAAAACTAAGATATAAAACACCTATTCTATTCTCCAAAACTAAGATATAAAACACCTATTCTATTCTCCAAAACTAAGATATAAAACACCTATTCTATTCTCCAAAACTAAGATATAAAACACCTATTCTATTCTCCAAAACTAAGATATAAAACACCTATTCTATTCTCCAAAACTAAGATATAAAACACCTATTCTATTCTCCAAAACTAAGATATAAAACACCTATTCTATTCTCCAAAACTAAGATATAAAACACCTATTCTATTCTCCAAAACTAAGATATAAAACACCTATTCTATTCTCCAAAACTAAGATATAAAACACCTATTCTATTCTCCAAAACTAAGATATAAAACACCTATTCTATTCTCCAAAACTAAGATATAAAACACCTATTCTATTCTCCAAAACTCAGTAGCTTCGACGTTAATACAGTAACCAAGGCTTTATTGGAGCTTGAATTGGACTTGATTTTAACTAGACTAGACTTAGGTGAGACTTTGACTCTCCTTTGGTGAATGAACACAAGATAGATAGATAGATAGATAAAACTCGTTATTGAAACATCGCATTATAGGAACAATTTACAAGCACAAACTTAAAAAAATTAAGTGTCACAATGTGCGGTCTTATCGCTCAAAACGATCTCTTTTAGACAACCCAAGTTTTTTTTATGTTAGTAAATAATGTGACGAGCTAGTCGTTCACCTGATGTTCAGTGACACGGCCGCCTATAACAGAACAGTGTCACTCGGAACTCCAAAATATAAAGTTTGGCGTCACACTGCACTGCGCACATCATCCTGAGACATCAGCACAGTCCGGTAATAAAATTACTCGACTGTGAGATCAGATCATAAAGTCTCATTTGCCCAGTAATTTCACTAGCTACAGTGCCCTTCAAAACGGAATACAGTAGTGCTTGCACACTACTGCTTGGCGGCAGAATAACTGGCAAAGCGGTGGTACCTACCTAGACGAAAATAGCAGAAAAGTCCTACCACCTAGTAAAACAACCCAAACAACCCAAGTATGTACAAGTTTAGCATACTACCATAGCTTAGATATAATAACTACAATTTTTAACTAGGTACAACCAACTACAAAAGATGGTAAAGCGTTTAACACAGCGAGTTGGAAGCGGATTTGAAACCCGTTACATGCTAAAGTTCTTACATTCCATCCTGATTATCTGATACTTATAACATTTTGAATTAAAGCAGTGAGACACGTCTCAAATAACATTAACTGTTGCAGTTAAATAAGCTCTGCGCAGTTAAAACGCGGTTAAGCCGCCATTTGCCAGATTACAATGAATAACGACCGCTTCCAGCTGAGAATGCAAAATGGCGGATTTCAAAATGGCGGAATTGGTATTGTCGTTTTCGTATCTTGAAATTATAATTAAAAATTATAGACGCTTTGCAAGTGAATAAAGAAATCTTAATATATATAAACGAGCTTCTGCCCGCGGCTTCGACCGCGTCGCCTATAGTTCCTATTATATATATAATTATATATATATATATATAGCCTATAGATAATTTAACCACTAATTTCAACCTCTTACAGGTGGAATTTCATAAAACCCTTTCTTAGTAGATACCTACACTTTACAAAGAACACACTTTCAAACTCCAAATTTCAAGTCTCTAGAAGCAGTGGTTTAAGCTGTGGGTTGATATATAAGTCAGTCAGTCAATCAGTCAGGACTTTGAATTTTCAATGTATAGATTACGTGTCTCGTTGTTTGTCCGCTATGGACCCCTAAGCTACTGAACCGATTTTAATACAATTTTGCACTTTGTGTGCAGTTTTATCTAACTTGAAAAGGATAGTTTATATTTCAATTTATAATACACATGTATATATAATACTAATAATAACGTCCAACGATCCTGGACCCTAACTAGGATTCCTGTACCTAGGGACCCAGGAACTACGAGGACTATGCTCCCACAACACGCAGACACAGAACAAGTATTTGTGATTTTTTTTATGTGCACAATTACTTGTCCTGCTGCGGGAATCGGATCCGCCACCTCTGGGCCATGAGCCGACCTGCTCAACCACCATACCACAGATGCTGTCGTTATATAAAATACCCGTGCTAAGCCGGGGTGGGCTGCTAGTGAAGGATAAACATTTCTGGGTGTAATCATGGTAACAGAGTGTTTTTAAACCCACTTTTAAAAAGATTAGGTTTAATGATCGACTGTAAATATATATTTTTTGAAGTAAAACTTCTTAACGCACGTTTTGAGTTTGGAAGTAAACTGGTGAACGCGAGGTGAACGGAATTTGAAGTTGGTTCACGTAGATCTCCATTGTCAACATAACAAAGTAAAAAAATTGCATAATTATTTTAGTATGTTCGGTAAAATGACAATTTACAAATTGTCAAGATGGCGTCATTAACATTAAAGAAAGTTATACCGGCTGATAGATGGCGCTAAACTAAAGAAGTTTTACTTCAGTCGTATGAAAAGCACACTGGTGTTTTTGTACATTTTTCAATTGGCTCGTATACTTTATTAAGAGCTGAAACTCAATTTTAATCTTTAAAACTTGAAGCGCGTCATTTATAGATCCACAGAAATTAAAATGGACAATGTAAATTAAGATCTACATTGAAATCATCGAAATAGCGTAGTAATTCATTTAAAACACTGCCATTATGTGAATTAAAATTGCAGATTTCCTCCCGGTCTCAGCAAATAAAGCGGACACGCCGCCATTTTGTATTCATTTTTTTTGTTTCATATTACACACACATTTATTTGTATATATTTATTTAATAAAAAGTAAGCCAATTAAAGGTCCTCACGGATATATATTATTACTAGTTTCTGCCCAGGGCTTCGCCCACGTGTCCTATAGGAAACGAAGAAGATTTTTGTAATAGATAATTCAACCACCCATTTCATCCTTTTAGGGATGGAATTTCGAAAAACCCTTTCTAAGTGGATACCTACACTTTACAAAGAACACACCTTCCAAATTTCAAGTCTCTAGGACCAGCGGTTTAGGCTGTGCGTTCATATATAAGTCAGTCAGTCAGGACTTAGAATTTTATATGTATAGATTATGTTGGTATGACAATTTAAAATTACTGTCAAGATGGCAACATTAACATTAAACAAAGCAAAAACAAAGTTATACCAGCCGATACATGGAGCTAAACTAAAGAAGTTTTACTTCAGTCGTGTGGTCTAAAGCACACGCGTTTTTTATATAATGAGATATTGTAAATAGAACTTCATTAAAATTACAATGTAGCCTTTACTACGGCTAATAAGCTATTTAAATTTACCTTAGGTCCGTATTACAGAACGATGCTCAGTCATCAAAGATTTCATTCATAAAGTGATCAATTAGTGAATGAAATCTCTGCTTGAGCACCGATCGATGACTGAGCATCGTTCTGTAATACGGACCTTAGACTGCTAAAATAATCCTGAAAATGTATCCCCTAACACTTTTCTTAATGTCTCTATTAAGGGGAAGATTCTTTGTTAATGAGTCTGTTTAATAACGTGAAGTTAAAAAGATTTTAATAACAAACAAACATTAACAACCAACAAATAAAAACAACATATAATAATAATTATTGTAATTTTACTAACAAATTATAGTATATAGTATAATAATTATAGTAATTTACTTACGAATAATTATTATCCAAGCTATTTTCCGACCAAGAGTTTTCATGTCGAAGATTTCTAACCTTCATTTGGTAGAGTCTGAAACAATGAAATATTTACCACTGATAGGAAAAATAGGAGGTTCTCAAATCGGTTGTATTATTTTACAGGCCCGATAGCTCAGTTGGTAGTAACATTACCTACTGAACTGTAGGTTGTGGGTTCGAGCCCCACCCAGGACAAACATTTGTGTGATGAACATCGATGTTTGTTCTGTGTCTGGGTGTTATATTGTGTATGTATTTAAAAACAAAAGTATCTAAGTATTGTATCAGTTATCTGGTTCCCATAGTACGAGCTTTGCTTAGTTTGGGGCTAGATGGCGCTGTGTGAAATGTTCACAAATATTAGGTTTTTAAACGTTTGATCTATCTATCGATAGCGATATCGATACGAAATATCTTTTTGCATAAGGATGTTATAAATTAAGCAATCTTAGAAAGTGATCATCATCTCCATTTTGATTAATCTATTTTTCGCGTATAAAATTGGTTTTAGTTTGAAAACTATCGTGAGTATGACACATTTTGTAAGATAAATAACGGCTAAACTCACGTCAATTAAAAGTCGAAATTACTCCGACCGGGTTTCGGACATATTCGATGTCCTTCTGGGAGTGAGTTACTAACGCAAGCCGCGGCGGCTTTCGCAAGTTCGACTTTTATTTGACGTGAGTTTAGCCGTTATTTACCTATCTTATTAAATTTATAATTAAATATTTACCTTTAATTTATTTATTTACGATCTTTTGATTCATGGTTGTAACAAATGCCCTCCATTGGTAAAATAATATTTAAAACTGACGCATGGAAAAGTAAAAAACGTAAAAAAATAAATTGAAAATAAATAATATTGAATTTCAGGAACTAAGACGACTGCATAATTTCGTTTGAAATTACAACTGATTTATTGTTTCAGTCGCGTACGACACGGGTTTAGATAAGTCCGATATTTATAAACCTGGCGATTAGTTATGGACACTCTATACATATAAAATTAAAAGTCTTGACTGACTGACTTATATATCAACGTACAGCCTAAACCGCTGGTCCTAGAGAATTGAAATTTGGAGGGTGTGTTCTTTGGAAAGTGTAGGTATACATTAAGAAACGGTTTTTCGAAATTTTACCCCTAAGAGGGTGAAATGGGTGGTTGAATGATCGAAGAAAATTTTTCTTCTTCGTTTCCTATAAGCCACATGGGCGAAGCCGCGGGCAGAAGCTAGTAGGTGATATAATGTTCAATTATATTTTATAATAATGTTCTATATATAACTTATAATATATTTAATGAAAGAAAAAGTATTATTGTAAGTAAAAGGGGTTATAAGTAAAACATAGAATTTAGATCACTTTCTGCAGAAAGCGTACCCAAAAAGCTGGCAACATTACCTCGTTGAATAGCTAGGCTGATTCATCGGCCGAGGTATGTGCCAGCCTTTTGGTCGTGCGTCAGCTCAACCAGGCGTCTGGACAGCTCCCTGACAAGAATCTTATGGACGTAATTAATTTTTTTGATTTTTTAAAATTTGACCATGGTCTTCGTTCCTGTGTGCCTAGTCACAGAGAATCCTAAAAAAGGGCCCAGTTTAGGGTCCAGGATCTAAGTATGTACGTATCCAACGGTCACATTCATAAATATAGGACCCTAAATAGAACTCCCTGTGTTTAGGGAATCAGGAACTAATTTTTTTTAACAGCCTTTGTGGTTTGGTGGTTAAGCATGTCGGCTCATAACTCGGAGGCGGCGGGTTCGGTTCCCGCGACATGACAAGTATTTGTGCACAGAAAAAAAAGCACAAATACTTGTTCTGAGTCTGGGTGTTGTGGGAGCATGGTCCTCGTAGTTCCTGGGTCCCTAGACACAGGGAATCATATATTTAGGGTCCAGGATCTATGTATGTGATCTTTGGGCGTTATTATTATTGTTAGTATAACCTTAATAGTCGACCTTATTCACCGAAAAAGTTATTTTATTCTCAACCAAAGTAAAATTAAAAATAGCGGTGGAAAGCAATTTATTAAAACTTTACGCATTCGCGGAAACAGGGAGTTTTTTAATTTCATAATTTTTCCCAATTTTTTTGTTTGATTGAAAAAGTGTGAATGCCAATTTGCGTGTGTGAAAATTACTTTCTCGGTTTAAATTGATTTTAGGTGCCTATGCATGAATATTTATAAGGGACGAACCTATATTGTATTTTATAATTATGTTTTTCCATTTCAACTTTTTGGGTCCTCAAATACTTTTTTTTTTGGCTCCACACTTTTGTGGGTTTAGCCTGTGTCAAGTAATTGATAATTTATCAAGTTATTAATATTTATATATATGTGTCAAGTCAAGTCACAGTCTAGTCTAGTCTAAGTCACACTCCTAGGAAAGTTGTTGGAACTTTACCAGAAGCTTCTATGGAGTTTTGGAAACAACACAAAAAGAAACGTTTCACCATCATTATACCACTTTCCCACACTCATGCCCGTAATCCAGCACTTAACGAATAAAATGTCACCAATTTTATACACTAACATTGAAAATAACACAAGGTTTGGAAAATACTACAATGCAGTGACGATCTTTTCGTTTTCCGCCAAAACTCCCTTAAATAATTTTATATTAATAATAAATACAGGCTGTTGAAAAAATTTTAAACAACCACTTAAAGGCACCTTTTGTACATCATAGCGAACAACTTTTGTCCTACGACTTTTCTTATTCTTTTATTTCTTCGTTTCTTTCCGTTCCGAAAAAATAAATGCGACCTTAAGAGCTTAAAAACTTTAGTGTGCTCACACACTGAGTGTGCCAGTTGTGGACTTCGCGGAGGCGAGGAAAGGAGGAATTAAATAGTAATTAAATTATAACTTAGTAACGCCCGCGCCCCGTAGTTGCACGGGTATTATATGAAGAAAGACAAAGACAGTATTTCTTCCTAAGTACAACCTGGCTCTTTTTAAGTCAAGTGTGAATGGGCATCTCATGGGCAAGTGCGTCACTTACCATCAGGTGAGTTGTTGTCAAACGCATGCCTATTTTACCATAAAATATATATATATGACGGCGGCAACGTCTAGTTATAAACTCTAGGCGCAGCGGGCAGTACCGTAATTTACCCTGTGGTGGCATTTAAATTTATTACAGTGGCAACACAGCAACTGTCATCGCTTCCCCACCATCTGGCTATGTAAATGGAGCGCTCGGTGTACTACGATCATTCTTGCTCCGGACACGGCCCGGTGCGCATGCTGAAGGCCTATAGTTATATAGGTTGCAACCTACGCACAACCCGTTTTGCCTATATATATACACATATATACAATAGTTTTTCTTTTGTTAAATGTCACAAACAATATGTTGAGCTAAGTACCTACCTTCTTTTGTAAACACCTACTTATTAATTCTAATTTATTCACTAATTTATCACTTTATGAGTGACGAGCTTCTGCCCGCAGCTTCGCCCGCGGCGTGGCCTATGGGAAAATAATTCAGCCACCCATTTCACCCTTTTAAGGGTGGAATTTCGAATAGTCCTTTCTTAGCGGATGCCTACGTCATAATATCTACCTGCATGCCAAATTTCAGCCCGATCCGTCCAGTGGTTTGGGCTGTGCGTTGATAGATCACTATGTCAGTCAGTCACCTTTGAGTTATATATCTCTGCTTGAGCACCGATCGATGACTGAGCATCGCTCTGTAATACGGACCTAAGAGTGATAACCTGTATTTGGCTTAGGAGTATTTATTATCCTGTTCTTATATTATTTTGTAAGAAAGCTGTTGGTTATCCAAATAAAATAAAATACAATATATATTCCATAATATATGCCCCGTAATATATGCCCACATGTCATTAGGCCCCACTGAAAACCAGTAACTGAGGTTTTAGCTTGCAGCCTCAGTTGTATACTGAGTCAGAGCCTATTCCTGACGTCATACAATATCTGTTGTCTTAACTTATTAATGATACTTATATTTATTTATATTTGCCAGCATGTTGGGTACGCTACCTACTGGTAGAGGGCTGGAGCATTTGGACTGTCTATAGGTCATCGCGGCCAGTATATAGTCCAATTATTTTTTTGTAGTAGTAGTAGAAGGTACTATTTAGTATTAGTTAAACGTTAAACGTATTTCCTTTCTTTCTTTCTTACTTTTTATCGCCTATGTTTATCTACACTAATATTATAAAGAGGAAAGATCTGTATGTATTTTTGTAACGAATTGGCTCAAAAAGTACTGGACCGATTTTAAAAATTCTTTCACCATTTGTATGCTACATTATCACTAATTAATATAGGCTATTTTAATCGCAAAAAAAATAAAGATCCTTACTAAAACTACAATAATGTTACCCAAGATGTTAAAAAATGCCTATATTTACTGTACGTTTATGCTAAAATACTTAAAAATAAATGTCCAACCGTGCGAAGCCGGGACGGGACGCTAGTCAAGGATAATGTATGATTCTAATGGTGAAAGAATTTTTCAAATCGGTCCAGCAGCTTCAGCGCTTATTCAATGCAAACAAACATTCAAATCTTTCCTCTTTATAATATTAGTTTAGATGAGTAATCACACTAATATTATAAAGGCGAAAGTTTGTATGTGTGTATGTTTGTTACTCCTTCACGCTCTAACGGCTGAATGGATTTGGATGAAATTCGGTAACAAGATAGCTTATACACTGGATTAACATATAGGCTACATTTAATCCCGAAAAAGTGAAATACTCCCGAGGGTAAATACTTAAAATTATTTTTATCCGCGGATGAAACCGATGCAACTAGTTATATATAATAACGACCAATAATAGGTGAATTTTATTATATATATATTTTTTAATTTTATTATACATTTTAATTTTAAACAAAATTTTACTAGGTGGTAGGACTTTACTGCAAAGTTCGTCTAGGTATGTACCACCGCTTTGCCAGTCATTCTGCCGCCAAGCAGTAGTGCGCAAGCACTGCTGTGTTCCGGTTTGAAGGGCACTGTAGCTAGTGAAATTACTGGGCAAATGAGACTTTATGATCTGATCTCACAGTTTAGTAATCTTATTACTAGATTGTGCTGATGTCTCTGGATGACGTGCGCAGTGCATTGTCACGCGAACCTCTATATTTTAGAGTTTCGAGTGACACTGCAGCTGGTATGGGCAGCCGTGTCGTTTAACATCAGGCGAACGGCTAGCTCGTCACGTCATTCCTTAACATAAAAAAAAATAAAAATAATAATAATAAAAACGCAAATTAAAAAAGAAACAAATTCTTTATTCAAAAAGATCCCTGTTTTTTGCCCGTTCTTTTTTATTCCCCGTTCAAAGATTAACTTCCCCACTTAGGATGGAGTCCATGATTGCACCGGGGAGAGAGCATAGACTGGTGCAGAACCGTCGAGGGTTGGTGTTGGATCCTGAAAATCTGCAAGGGCAGGAATTTGGGCATGGGCATGGTGGTGGGCAAGAGCATGGAGGTGGGCAAGAACATGGAGGAGGGCAAAGGGATTGGTAGCTCTCATCTTTCGCTTTTTCCGGTTCTTTTAAAGGCTCTGAAACGAAAGGAAGCTTTTGATTAGATAATAGCTTAAATATAAAAGCAAATATCTGTTATTTGTACTTTAGCGTCAAAACGGCTGATGTAATTTTACTAACAGGTAGCTCACCGAAATCAGCATAGGCTACTATATTTTTTGAAAAGTTATTTAAAAATAAAATTAGTAAAATAAAATAATCTTTTTTTATGTTACGATATGACATGACTATAATAATAACGCCCAACGATCACATACATAGATCCTGGACCCTAACTAGGATCCCCTGTCTCTAGGGACCCAGGAACTACGAGGACCATGCTCCCACAACACCCAGACACAGAACAAGTATTTGTGCTTTTTTATGTGTACAAATACTTGTCCTGCCGCGGGAATCAAATCAATTTGTAACATAACTAATTTCTCGTAGAACTAATGTACAGTGTGGCAGTCACTTACCTGTTGTGCGAACCACTATATTTAAAGTTGGTGATTGTCCGGCGTCAGGGGAAACCGGACAGGTGACAGGGCATGGCACCGTGTATTGATACAGCTGTGGCCGTGCCCTGGTCTCCAGCACTCCTGGAACACGTCTTAAGATTTCAAGATGTGATTTCTTACGAATTTTGAACGCTTCCCAAATATAAATCATGTATCTATACATATAACATTCAAAGTCCTGTCTGACTAACTGTCTTATATATCAACGCACAGCCTAAGCCGCTGGTCCTAGAGACTTGAAATTTGGAGGGTGTGTTCTTTGTAAAGTGTAGGTATCCACTATGAAAGGGTTTTTCGAAATTCTATCCTTACGAGGGTGAAATGGGGTGGTTGAATTATTTTCCTATAAGCCACGCAGTGAAGCCGCGGGCAGAATCTAATGCTAAATAAAATAATAATAAATGTCTGTGGACATTTCACACAGCGCCATCTAGCCCCAAACTAAGCAAAGCTTGTAGTAATACCACGTAACTGATACAATACTTAGATACTGCTTGTTTGTAAATACATACATAGAATACAATATGACACCCAGACACAGAACAAACATCGATGTTCATCATACAAATGTTTGTACTGGGTGGGAATCGAACCCATAACCCGCAGCTTAGAAGACAGGGCTACTACCAACTGAGCTATCGGGCCAGTCTACCTGTCTAGTCTACTGACAATCAACTTAAAAAAAGAAAAAAAAGCTGTCAATAATCATAATTTCCTTCGACCTGAATTATTGTAAAGTGACGAGAATGAGGCAATGTATGCTCCACTCTACAGTGCAACGCCCTCGCAGGGCTCTTACAATGTAATATTGGGAACTAAGCACTGTATAGATTAGTTAGACTAAGTAATGACTGTGTATGAAGGCATGTATGCATAACCAGTTATTCTGCCGCCAAGCAGTAGTGTGCAAGCACTGCTGCGTTCTGGTTTTAAGGGCACTGTATCTAGTGAAATTACTGGGCAAATGAGACTTTATGACCTAATGTTACAGTCTAGTCATGTTATTACTAAATTGTGCTGATGTCTCAGGATGATATGCGCAGTGCAGTGTCACGCGAAACTTTACTTTATAATAATAATAATAATATAATAATATGTGTGGACATTTCACACAGCGCCCTCTAGCCCCAAACTAAGCAAAGCTTTTACTATGGGAACCAGATAACTGATACAATACTTAGATACTTTTTGTTTGTAAATACATACATAGAATACAATATAACACCCGGACACAGAACAAACATCGATGTTTATCACACAAATGTTTGCCCTGGGTGGGAATCGAATATAATTAATTATAGTTTCAAGTGTAACTGATATGGGCAGTTGTGTCGCTTAACATCAGGTGAGCAAATAGCTCGTCATGTCATTTCATGACATTAAAAAAAATGAGATGAGACAGTGATCAAACCACTTTATCCACAAACCATATATAAATATTCAAAGTTCGAGGACATGCACAGCCAATAGAAAAGACAGCAATTTTTTTTTAACTCTTATGCTTGAAAGAATAATCATTCAACCGAAAATCGAAGCACTTTTAGGGTTATATTTTGTTTAGAATTTGGATATTTTTTTCAGTATTTTGATTTTGACTTTGACACGGACTAATCCCATCATATCTATTCCACCACAGAGTAAGGCGCGGGGAAAGGTCAAGGAGTCGTTTTATTTCTTTTTTAGTTTCTTTGTATTAGATTTGCTAACTTGCCCCAAGCGTTTCGCTGAATCCTTCAATATGCAGACTGCTAGGGAATGGAATTTGCTCTCAGCATTCTGGTTCCCTAATAAATATATCCTGGGTCTTTTTAAGATAAATATGAATAGGTACCTCGTTAGTCGTGGCTACACCTTCGGCTGTATCGTCGCTTACCATCGAGTGAGATGTGGTGAAACGCTGCCTGCGTTTGACCACATCTCACCCTGCGTTTGACCACATCTCACTCGATTCTATTCTACTCCAAATAAACATAAAAAAGCGCAATGAATAGCACCATTTTTCAATAAAATATCAGACTTAATTGACTAGCAAAATTAATTTACTTACCTGACAAAAATATTCCAAATATGATAAAATCATATAACATTTTTAAGTTTTCCGATTACTACATTACGCACAAAAGTAACAAATTAATCGCTTAGAATTTTCTTTTTAAATGTTATATACTACGATATAAGCATACGAAAATCAGTTTTATGAATCGGCATTTAAAGTTTAGTATCGATAAAACGTGGTTATGTATTTACGGTACATTAATAATGGACGCGTGTGATTTACTATATCAATCAATAAAGAAAAAAGTTTTCAAACATTCCATTAGTAATATTATTACTACGGTATTAACTATACAATTTGGTTTAACTTTTTATATAAGTTATAAAATATGGGTGGACATTAAAGTTGTACTTAGTGGACAACAAAATAAAAAAAATATCATGCCAAATCACGCATTTTCATTTTCGGAAGCGGATTCGATCCGCACGAGAGTCAAATATTTCTGCACAAAAAAAGCGCAAATACTTCTTGTGTGTGTAATTTTTGTAGAAATTTATAATTTAAAAAGCTTTTTTAACTTTTTACTTTACTTCTACTTTATTCTTTTTTTAAGTACCTACAAAAAAAAACTTGAAATCAATTCTTCGTCTCAGAGAGTGTAAAAGTTTCCAAAGATGATTGAATTCTAATTTGTTTTGAAAACTTAAAAATATTTATATAAATACAATAAAATATTTTTGTTACTTTTCCGATATAAATTGATTTAAAATTAATATTAAATGAAAATTATTAATGAATAGATTCAAAAAACCTCAAACGGAGGAAATATAAATCTATAGGTGAGGGTTACTTATTTGTTCCATTTGGGGTTGAAACATGGGCCCCTGTTGCCCGCAGGCGCGGCTCCTTGTCAAGGCCTTTCCAGACGCCTGGTTGAGCTGACGCGCGACCAAAAGGCTGGCACATACCTCGGCCAACGAATTAGCCTAGCTATTCAACGAGGAAATGTTGCCAGCTTTTTGGGAACGCTTCCCGCAGAAGGTGATCTAAATTCTGTGTTTTATTTATGATCCCCTTTTTACGTACAATATTACTTTTTCTTCAATTATTATTTATTTTAAATTCTTATGTATAGATTAGTTTTTAATTTAAAATCATCTAAATATTAATATAATAATACAAATAGTAGTAGGTACAAATTATATTACCAAGTTGCAAGTCATAAATAATTTAAATTGTATTTTGCTTAACGAATTAAACAACTAACCAAAGCACAAAATAACTAAAATTAATAAAAATAACTACAAAATTCTACCCCTAATTACAAATAATTACTACACAATCAAAATGTTTTAAATAAATATAAAATTATATATACTTGACGGCGGCAACGTCCAGTTGTAAACTCTATGCGCAGTGGGCAGTACCGTAATTAACCCTGTGGTAGCATTTAAATTTATTACAGTGGCAACACCGGCAACTGTTATCGCTCCTCTACCCATCTGGCTATAAAAAGGGAGCGCTCGGTGTACTACGAATCATTCTAGCTCCGGACACGGCCCGGTGCGCATGCTGAAGGCCTATAGTATTATAGTTTGCCCGCCACGCCTAACCCTGGAGCCTATATACTTTTATTGCATCTCACTTCGTTTCACCTACGTTCTCATATAAACTTTCAAAGGACCAAAAGTGTTTGCTAAAGAATTTCGAATGTTTGACCAACTTGATATAGAGTCAAAGCACGGTACAGAATTAGACTGACTATTACTCCTCTTAGAATAGGCTATTTGGTTACCATATTTTTATTGCATACATAAATAATATACCTCAAAAAATAGATAACTGTGAAAACAAAACTTAAATATCTCAAAAAATTACTAAGTTACAGGCATTTTAAAATTCAGAAATAGAAAGAGACAACTCAAACACGCAGTGACGTCAGTTACCAGTCCTCACAGTAACTCATTACTAAGCTGTGGTAGTTCTACATACAATCTTTTTGGCATGTGACGTCACAAGCCATGCCTCCATAGTAGCTGTGAGGAAGCTCAACACGATCTCTGTTTTGCGAGAAAGGGACAGGCGATGAAACTTTAAAAGCGTACTACTCCGTGATTAATTTACCGATTTAATTATTTTTACAATTATTACATTCATTTTTAACCTAGTTTATGAAAATAATATTTACTTGTTTATTTTTAATAGTAATCAAATAGCCTATTGTGTTGGGTACCTTTTTGTACGTAGAGATTACCCATATCTGAACTAAAGCAACTATTCATACTGTTCGAATTTGTACATTCATCGGTACTACCTATTTGTGAATTATCTTTTGGGTCGTAAAGTATTCTTAAAGGGCATCTAGGTATGAAGCAATACTTGTATCGAAAATGCCTTTTCTTGGGGTCAACAGTGAATTCCATTGTTGAATGGCAAGGCGGTATCAGCGTCTCTGAAATAAAAAAACAAGTGCTTTAGACCACACGACTGAAGTAAAACTTCTTTAGTTTAGCGCCATCTATCGGCCGGTATAACTTTGTTTAATGTTAATGTTGCCATTTTGACAATTGTAAATGGTAACTTTACCGGTAATACTAACATAATAATACAAATTGTTAACTTTGTTATGTTGACAATCGAGATCAACGTTAACCAACAACTTTCAACTTCCGTTCGCCTTGCCAGATTACTCCCTAACTTACTAAGTAAATATTATTCTATTATAAATGATATTAATAACATTTAATTTCTAATTTTAATTTAATTCTAATTGTATTTTAATTTCTAATTTTTAATTTTTTTTTGCATTTGATACTGTCCATCCAAAGGTCAGGAAGAGATCGCTGTCAGCGATAAGACCGCCCATTGTAGCACTAACTTATAAGTTTTTCTTGATACATTTATATTTCATTGGTGGAAAATAAAGAATTCTCTGTCTAAAAAAAACATTCATTTTTAGTTTTCTATTTCAGATTAATAAAACGTGCGTAAAGAAGTTTTACTTAAAAAAATATCTACGATCACATACATTGATCCTGGATCCTAAGTAACATTTCCTGCATCCTCCGGGAACTAAGAAGATTATGAAGATAGATGATTATCGCAAATATTTGTTGTGTATAGATACATAACAAATATTTGCGCTTTTTTCTTACGCACAAATAATAATAACACCCAACGACTAGGATTCCATGCGTCTAGGGACTCGGGCCGAATAGTTATCTAGTGTTTTCTAAAACCGGTAATACATTTTACAATTGAACTACTGTTTTCTGGTGTGAAGGGTATTACTGTAGCTATTGAAATTACTGGGCAAATGAGACTTTATGATCACAGAATTGTGATAGCAACGCAACAGGAAAAAATCCATTCTTTATTTTAAAATATCCACAGTAACTATGCATATAAACTGCCTATTGAAACTGTAAAATCCGTACAAATTTGCTATTCTATCGGTTTCCATCAAGCTACGTGATCGCCCAGCTGATTTTTTTATATTTTTTTATTTTTTCTTCAAACTTGTATAGCATTTGACCGCGCTCTCACCTGATGGGAAGTGACAATGCGACGAAGATGTAGCACGCTAGCCAAGTAAATACCTATTCACTCTTCTCTTGAACACGCCCGGGTCATATTTCGCCGGAAACACAGACGCTGGCAGGGCATTCCTTAGCCGTTCTAATCTACAGTCTTCTTATCTTTTTAGTTTGAAAATTTATCGTGAGTATGACACATTTTGTAAAATTAATAACGGCTAAACTCACGTCAGTTAAAAGTCGAAATTACTCCGACCAGGACATGACATGTTCGATGTCCTTCTTCTGGGAGCCAGTTACTAACGCAAGCCGCAGCAGCGCAGAGGTTGAGAGAGAGAGAGAGAGAGAGAGAGAGAGAGAGCATTTATAATGTTTGTTTTGGCAGAAAAATATGCCATTCGTTTCTAATAGGCCACGAGGGCGAAGCCGCGGGCAGAAGGTAGTGTGCCAATAAAATGAATATGAATAGAGTTCCAAGTGACACTGCAACTGATATTGGCAGCCGTGACGCTTAACATCAGGCAAACGACATGCTCGTCCAGTAATCTAATAAAATATATAATAGACAGTATTTACCGGTAATAAAGATTATAACAGCAAGTTGTAATATCATTTCGTTTGTTTCAATATTTTCACGCGAATTATTAAGGCTTTTATAATCGTTTGTTTTAATAACAATTCTTTCTGTGTCCAATTAAAAATGCAACATTTATGAAACGGATTAAATGGAAATTCGATTGCTCCAGGCGTTTATGAATCAAAAATAATTATGCATTTTACGTGACGAAAACTTATATTGCAAACATGGGCGGCCTCTTAGTGCGGTGGTTGAGCAGGTCGGCTTATATCCTAGAGACGGCGGGTTTGATTCCCGCGGAAGGACATGTATTTTGCAGAGGAAAATAATAATAACGCCCAACGATCACATACATAGAACCTGGACCCTGACTAGGATTCCCTGTGTCTAGGGACCCAGGAACTAAGAGGACCGTAGTCCCACAACACCCAGACTCAGAACAAGTAATAACAACAATAAAGGTGGTAGGACTTTACTGCAAAGTTCGTCTAGGTAGGTACCACCACTTTGCCAGTTATTCTGCCGCCAAGCAGTAGTGCGCAAGCACTGCTGTGTTCCGGTTTGAAGGGCACTGTAGCTAGTGAAATTACTGGGCAAATGAGACTTTATGATCTGATCTCACAGTTTAGTAATCTTATTACTAGATTGTGCTGATGTCTCTGGATGACGTGCGCAGTGCAGTGTCACGCGAACCTCTATACTTTAGAGTTCCGAGTGACACTGCAGCTGGTATGGGCAGCCGTGTCATTTAACATCAGGCGAACGGCTAGCATTACAATATGTGATATTGAAAAAAAAGCAGTTCTCTCTCCCACTACTGGTGCAAGCAATCCGGCACAATGCAGACCAGAAAACTCCGATCCGAAGCTTCGATTACAACTGTAAAGAAGCTACAAGAAACTTTACAGTGATGTTTTTACAGTGAAATTTTACAGTGTTTACAAGTTACTGATATTTCAAGCAGATATGTGTCAAGTCACAGTCCAAATCATCAAGTCAAGTCATACTCCTAGTAAAGTGGTAGCAACTTTACCAGAAGCTTTTATGGAGTTTTGGAAACAACACGAAAGGAAACGTTTCACCATCATTATACCACTTTCCCACACTCACGCCTGTAATCCAGCACTTAACGAATAAAACGCCACTAATTTTATGCACTAACTCTGAAAATAACAACAAGTTTCGGAAAATAATACAATTCGGTGACGCGATCTTTCTCGTTTTCCCACCAAAACTCCCCTTTGTAATTTATTCCCTACTCAACGTAGCTCTAGAAAAAGATGGCGTTGTTTTTTTTTTACACCATTATGACCAAAATAATATTAGATATGATATCATGAGATAATATCTATGTGAATAGGCTCTAATCTCTACCGAACTTTACGGCGTCACTGGCTTACAGAATATTATTCTGACATTCATGAATATGAATGTTGTGACGAGCTAGTCATTCACCTGATATTAAACGACACGGCCGCCCATAACAGAACAGTGTCACTCGGAACTATAAAATATAAAGTTTCACGCGACACTGCGCACATCATCCTGAGACATCAGCACAGTCTGGTAATAAGATTACTGGACTGTGAGATCAGTGGCGTGATCATGAAACTTTGATTGCAATACAACAAGGGAAATTTCATTCATAATTTGTCAATTTTCATACATTAAACTGTTAAATTCATACAATTTTATGTTTCTATTGGTTGCAATCAAGTTACATGATCGCCTATCAGGTCTCATTGCCCAGTAATTTAGCTACAGTGCCCTTCAAACCGGAACACAATAGTGCTTGCACACTACTGTTTGGCGGCAGAATCTATCTAAATATATATAACTCAAAGGTGACTGACTGATTGACTGATTGACTGACTAATATAGTGATCAACGCACAGCCCAAACCAGTGGACGGATCGGGTTGAAATTTGGGATGCAGGTAGATGTTATGACGTATGCATCCGCTAAGAAAGGATTTTTAGATTTTCCACCCTTAAGAGTGTGAAATGGGTGGTTCAATTATTTTCCTACAGGCCACGCGAAGTTGCGGGCAGAAGCTGCGGGCAGAAGCTCGTAATAAATAAAGCGGTGGTCTGCATAGACGAACTTTATAGAAAATCCCAACTACCTTTTATCAATAAAATTAATATTAACCACATTTTGCTAATTAAATAATTAATTTTTCAGGTACGTTTCATCAAAATACGATATTCATTTCAACGTGAGTATCATAGAATGATAACAACATAGGGTGAGTACAATATTTTAATATTCCAACCAATATATTGGTGTCGATTCTGTGTCGCATTCTCTAAAACTAAACTTAAAGTATGGTGGTACTCTTCTGATAAAGGGGAAATGAAAAAGACGGAAATATGTTAATTTCGTTTAGCTTTAGATTATGCGACACAGAATCGACACTAATTGTTTCCGGGAGCTCATCGCATTTTCACTAGTTTATCAGAGCGCCTGGTCGATGCTACGCGTGACCAAAATGCTAGCACTTATTTGGCTAACAAATCAGCATTGCAATTCAACGGGGAAATGCTGCCAGCATGTTGGGTACGCTACCTACTGGTGGGCTGGAGCATTTGGACTGTCTATAGGCCATCGCGGCCAGTATATAGTCACAATATTGAAGTAAAACTTCTTTACGCCGCTTGACTTGGGGAGTAAGCTGATGAATGCGTGAAAATTGTTGGTGCACGTTGATCTCCTTTTTTTTAAATGTTTTGGCTCTACACTTTGTGTATTTAGCCAGTGTCAAGTAATTAATAATTTATCAAGTTAATTATATTTCACGCAAATATGTGTCCAGTCACAGTCGAAGTCATCAAGTCAAGTCATAGTCTAGTCAAAGTCATACTCCTAGTAAAGTGGTGGCAACTTTACTTGAAGCTTCTATGGAGTTTTGGAAACAACACGAAAAGAAACGTTTCACCATCATTATACCATTTTACAACATTCACGCCTGTAATCCAGCACTTAATGCCACCAATTATATGCACTAACACTGAAAATAACACAAGTTTTGGAAAATAATACATTGCGGTGACGCAATCTTTTTCGTTTTCTCGCCAAAACTCTTTGATCTCCATTGTCAACATAACAAAGTTAATAATTTGTAATATTATGTTGGTATATCCGGTATAACAATTTACAATTGTCAAGATGGCGACATTAACATTAAACAACCAAAAACAAAGTTACACCGGCCGATAGATGGAGCTAAACTAAAGAAATTTTACTTCAGTCGTGTCGTCTAAAGCTCACTCGTTTTTTTTTGTAGTAGTGTAGCTAGTTATGGACGGTCGTGTCGCTTAACATCAGGTGAATGAATAGCTCGTCACGTCATTCATGAACATAAAAAAATCTGCGGTTTCCTTAGATTCCTTTATACGGCTTTACTTACCTATCATGAATTCCACTAAAATCATTTACCCACGTGTTGGCGACGCGCCACTATCAAGCGGTTTGCCCGACTTTAAAAGGGAAGGGTCACTTTTTTTTTAAATTGTTAAAGGCAACGCGCGGTGTGCGTGCTGAAGTGGGGGGCAGCTACCTACCCACTATCAAAATAATTCAACCTATACCACGATACTATTTAAAAAAGGAAAATCAATTTACAAAACAAAACAAAACTTCAAGGCTGTCATTAAAACTAATTAAAAAACTCAAGAAATGAAAAAATATTTTGAATATCATCCGCTAGGGTTGGAGTGTTTTAAATAGAAAATAACATGCGGAATTAAAATCTCCTATATAAAGTGGTGGTATGCTTAGAGAATTCACAGACCGTGAGGGAAGCAAGCAATTAACATGGCATCCAGAGTTATCTTTTTCATAACTGGTAAGTCTCTAAATCAATTTCTTTTTCGTTTATTGGCTCCACACTTTTGTGTATTTAGCCAGTGTCAAGTAATTAAAAACAATTATTAGAGTTTTGGCAGGATAACGAAAGAGATCGCGTCGCCGCATTGTATTATTTTCCAAAACTTGTGCTATTTTTAGTGTTAGTGCATAAAATTGGTAGCATTTTATTCGTTACGTGCTGGATTACAGGCGTGAGTGTGGGAAAATGGTATAATGATGGTGAAACGTTTCATTTCGTGTTGTTTCCAAAACTCCATAGAAGCTTCTGGTAAAGTTGCCACCACTTTACTAGAAGTATGACTTGACTAGACTAAGACTTATTTTGATGACTTGGACTGTGACTTGACTTGACTTGACACATTATATGATATTAATTCACTTGAGATATTATCAATTACTTGACACTGGCTAAATACACAGAAGTGTGGAGCCAAACCAAAACAAAAATAAAACAATTATTACTTGCCATTTCAAATACAGTAAATGGCAGTAACTCACCGATCCCTAGGCTATGTGGATTATTAAATGAATGGTTTTAAAGCGTTCTAAAACATATTTTTACAATTAAAATACATCATTTTTGTGAGTATATATACTCAAGAAAATACCAAATTATAATCTTCAGAATTATAATTCCTCCTTAAAAAAGTCTTTAAAATTATTTAAATAATATTTTACTGTCCCGATAGTTCAGTTGGTAGTAACCCTGCCTTTTGAACTGTAAGTTGTGGGTTCGAATGCCATCCAGGATAAACATTTGTGTGATGAACATCGATGTTTGTTCTGTGTCTGGGTGTTATATTGCATTCTATGTATGTATTTAAAAACACAAAACTATCTAAGTATTGTATCAGTTATCCGGTTCCCATACCTAGTACAAGCTTTGCTTGGTTTTGGGCGCTGTGTGAAATGTCCACATACATTAATCTATTTATTCATTTAAATAAATTTAAGCGCTGCACAAAAGTATTCTTGTTTCATTTTTGACTATTTCGAATTTAATAGAGAGAAATAAAACACAAAATATTATTCCGATATTATTTATTAAGGGGGTAACTGTAGAACTTTCCAGGATGTTTATTTATATATTAAATTTTTCCAGCACTCCTATGCACTGCACGTGCTAACCCCCTGGGTCAGGGAACAGTCTGCGAGACCGTCCCGAACTTGCTTCCCGGACACATCGGCAACCTGGGCGGAACCACCACGGTCTGTGAATCTACCCCTAACCTCATAGGCGGTCTTGGTTACGGCGGTTTTGGTTACGGCGGTCTTGGTTACGGCGGTCTTGGACTCGGCGGTGTTGGACTTGGTCTTGGCGGTGCTACTACAGTTTGCGAAACCGCTCCTAACGTATACGGCGGGTTTGGTTATCCTGGTCTTGGTGGAGCAACAACAGTCTGCGAAAGCACACCTAACCTACTCGGTGTAGGCGGTCTTGGTTATGGCGGTCTTGGTTATGCAGGTCTTGGTGGCGCGACCACAGTATGCGAATCCGCACCAAACATGATCGGTCTTGGTTTAGGGTACGGTGGTCTTGGTATGGGAGGAATAGGATGTGGAGGAGTTCCTTACCCTGGCATTGGAGCAGCAACCGTATGCGAATCTATCCCTAATGTATATGGAGGATACGGTCTTGGCGGTCTCGGTTTTGGTTATGGCGGTCTTGGTTTTGGCGGTCTTGGCGGCGCAACCACGCTGTGTGAATCTACTCCTAATCTAGTTGGTTACGGTGGTCTAGGACCTTACGGGCTTGGTGGTTTAAACTACGGTGTCGGTTTGGGCCCCCTAGCTCACGGTCGTTTTTTATAAACACCTCATCTTCCTTAAATAGCCATAACACCAACTTCTGCAACGGATTTTGACCCTTATTTACAAACTTTAACAGTAAAAGTAACAGTCAAGATCAATGTTACACATATGGTTTGTGAGCAACTTGGCTTGAATTATGGTCTCTTTTTGCATAGTTCCTAAAATTGCTAATAATACTTGAAATTTATTGCATGACCACATGTAATCGTAATTATCAAACCCTTTAATTAAATGATGCATCTCTTTATATTGAGAACCGCGTTACTAGAAATTGCAGTAGCTCCTAGTAATTGCAGTACTTCCTAGTAATTGCAGAAGTTCCTAGTAGTTGCAGAAATTACTAGTAGTTGCAGTAGCTCCTAGTGGTTGCAGAAGTTACTAATAATTGCAGAAGTTCCTAGTAGTAGCAGTAGTTACTGGTACTCATAGGAGAAGTTACTATTAATTGCATCAATTACTCATAGTTGCAACACAGTTGTATTTACTAGTACATTCAGCCATTCATATTGAATTGAAGTGACGATAAAGGGTTTGATTTTAATTGATTTTTTATTTACACCAATTTATTAGGCGTTTCAAGTATTATTTGTAAGTTGGTTTCATAATAAAAAAAAATACTTTAGACTTCACACATATGATTTTTAATAAAACCGTTTTGTTTACAATACTCTTTTTGGTTATTTTTAATTAATTATATCAAAAATACAGATGAATTGGTTTTAGATTGTTTTGTTAATTAGATTACTGTGTGAAGATTATATAGAAAAAAAAAATTGTATGTGATATTTAATATATGTATTAAATTGGCAAATAAAATGTATTTATACAAGTTTGTGTTTATTTAACCTTTCCCATGTTATATTTCATTTAATATATTTAAAAAAAAGTTATAATAGGACTGGCTTCCGTTGAAACGAAAACCTAAAAGAGCTGCAATAAATCAAACAGCGAATCTAACACAGCATCTGTGAAATATCACTGAACTACTTACTAACAAATAAGGACTAAAATTAAACAGAGATATGCTGCTTATAAATATCCGTACTATATTTCAATCGCTCACACGTACAAACGTAACCTATTTACAAGTTTTATATATATTTAATACATATTAATTTTTAAATCACTATAAGCATGGTGGAGGCGCGCATGGGTCGCAAGGATCGCATGGGGTCATGGATGGGTCGCATGGAGGCATGCAAGGGTTGCATGGATTGCACGGTGGAAGATTTTGGTTGCATGGAGGCATGCCTGAGTCGCAAGGGCATGGGTCGCATGGATCGGAGGGATACGGCCCGCATGGCCCGCATGGATCGGGTTCGTTGCAAGAACAAGGTAGCGGCAAGTTGACAGAGGTCCCATCGTCTTTCCTGCTTCGAACTGATATGCCCCCAACTGTGCGGAATGCTGTAGGTGGATTGGGAAGGAATACTATTGTAGGTGGTGCTGGGACCAGGATCTTGGGGGGAGTCACTATAAGAGAGTCTGGAGCTGGTACGTTGACGGGGGCAGGTTGGACCTGAAAGAGGAAAATGTTTTAAAGTTGATTTCTAACATGCTTCGTTTTTGTGACGTCATATGTGATTTCTGAGTCTAGGGTCAGTTATACTCAGCTTTTATCTTTTCAATTTATGCTTATTTTATATAATAATCTAAATATATATAACTCAAACGTAATAGATATAAGTATTTACAATAATCATTAAATACTTATATCTTCTTCTAAATATAACTCAAAGGTGACTGACTGACTGACATAGTGATCTATCAACGCACAGCCCAAACCACTGGATGGATCGGGCTGAAATTTGGCAGGTAGATGTTATGACGTAGGCATCCGCTAAGAAAGGATTTTTCGAAATTCCACGCTTAAGAGGGTGAAATGGGTGGTTGAATTATTTTCCCATAGGCCACGCTGCGGGCGAAGCTGCGGGCAGAAGCTCGTCTATTATAAAAATGAATCTCTATTTCACTTGGTCATCACGCATGAACGAATGGAATATTTTCGCAATTTTTTTGTTGTGTTTATTAATGAGTGTAGAAGGATGTTACGAAAGAAAAAATTAAGAGAGTTGAAGTATAAAATTTTCAACACGTGTGTGAAACCGCGGGGTGTAGCTAGTATGAAATAATGGGGAAAAATAATAATATTTATAAGGAATATTCTATAGACTTAACTCTTGAAAAATTAAATAATTTGTCTAGTTATTATCAAAACTTATTTAAAAAAATACAAAGTTAATCTTAGAGAACCAGATAACTGTATATGTATCTATACATACATATAAAATTCAAAGTCCTGACTGACTTATATATCAACGCGCAGCCCAAACCGCTGGTCCTAGAGACTTGACATTTGGAAGGTTTGTTCTTTATAAAGTGTAGGTATCCACTAAGAGTTTTTCGAAATTCCATTCCTAAGAGGGTGATATGGGTGGTTGAATTATTTTACTACAGGCCACGCGGGTGAAGCCGCGGGCAGAAGATCGTTATATATAACATATAAACAGAAAAAAACATCTAAATCTATCACATTCATAGTTTAGGGTTCTAGGTTTTAGGTTCAAGGGTATTAAACCCACAACCTACAGTTCAGAAGGTAGAGCTATTTCCAACTAAGCTATCAGGCCATATATTCCAACTTCCTGTTTATCATATTTGGTTCGCATATCACTCTCACCTTGATTGCTGCAGGTCTTGGCACAGGTACAGGTGGAGGCCTGATCAAGATAGGTGCAGGCACAGGTGGAGTTACAGGTGGTACCCTCACGTAGAATGGTCGGGGGGTCGGTGGTTGGACCGGCGCTGGCTTTACAGTGATGGGGGCGGGCGTCGGTGGCTGGACTGGTGCTGGCTTGACCCAGATTAGTGGGGGACGAGGGGGGCAGACTTGGCCTGGTCGGACGATAATCGGCGGCGGGGTGGGGAAGCGAACCTGACCTGGTTTCACTAAAAGTGTTCCTGGAATTTATAAATTACTAGTTGCGTCCCGCGGTTTCACCCACGGATAAAAAGTATTTTAATTATTTGCTTATCCCACCGGAAAATTTCACTTTTCCGGGATAAAATGTAGCCTGTATGTTATTCCAGTGTATAAGCTATCTCAGTAACAAATTTCATCCAAATCCATTCAGCCGTTTGTTCGTGAAGGAGTAACAAATATACACACATACCTACACACAAACACACATACAAACTTTCGCTTTTATAATATTAGTGTGATAGTGTGATTAGTGTGATGTATTATTTTTGAAGTAAAGCTTCTTTAATAATAACGCCCAACGATCACATACATAGATCCTGGACCCTAACTGTGTCTAGGGACCCAGGAACTACGAAAATCATGGTCCCACAACATCCAGACTCGGAACAAGTATTTGCGCTTTTTTCTGTGCACAAATACTTGTGCTGCTGCGGGAATCACATCCACCGCCTCCAGGTTATGAGGCGACCTGCGCAACCACCACACCACAGAGGTTGTCAAAAGTCAAGCGTTCTTTACGAAAGTTGACTTGCGGAGTCAAACGGAAGTTTTTGTTGGTTCACGTAGACCTATTGTCAACACAATAAGGTAAAAAAATAATATTATGTCGGTATGTCCGGTAAAATGACAATTTACAATTGTCAAGATGGCGACATTAACATTAAACAAAGTTATACCGACTGATAGATGGAGCTAAACTAAAGAAGTTTTACTTCAGTCGTGTGGTCGTGTGGTAAAGCACACTCGATTTTTTTTAAAGGCCCCCACAGAGCGCCACTTTGAGCAGCTTCTTGACTCTTACATCCATCGGCTTCTAGTGAAGAAACTCTATTAGTATGGAGTATCGATACTGTGTCAATGTAAGTAGGTCCCGAGCGTAAAACCTCAATAGCTTCTTCAAATAAATCCAAAACTCCCTAGAGCTTAATTATATCCATCGAGCTATGAAAGCGAAGGAATTCTAAAAGCCAATGGTCCGTTAACTTTCTAGAGGCTACGTTCAGTTTGATTTAGTATAATGACTTATAGACATTCTATACTACATTCATTTCTGTTTTACAAAGTTGGAGCACAATAAAAATTGATGTTTGCGTTATAATGTTCAATTAGTAGGTTTTTTTTTGTTAAGAAATGACATGTGGAGCAAACCGTTTGCCTAATATTAAGGACACGGCCGTCCATAGGACAGTGTCACTCGGAGCTCCAAAATATAAATTTTCCCGTGACACTGCACTGCGCACATCATCTTTAAACTTCAGCACAGTCTGGTAATAACATTACTAAACTGTGAGATCCGATCATAAAGTCTCAATTGCTCAAATTTCACTAGCTACAGTGCCCTTCATACCGAAACATAGCATTGCGCACTACTGCTTGGCGGCAGAATAACTGGCCAAGCGGTACCTACCTAGACGAACTTTGAAGAAAAGTCCTACCACCTAGTTTACTTGTACCACCTAGTAGACTAATTGCTTTGCAATTCAAACGGGATACATGAGTTTTTCATTTACCTTGGGGCGCCTGTCCATAGATGTAGTTAATAGGAGCTTCGCAAGGGTTGCAGGGACCGATGTCGATGACCCCACTGGGGGAGGGGCAAGGACAAGGGGGTGCTGGCTCTGGACAGGGGTTGCAAGGGTTTCCTTGGTTGCAGGGGTCATATTGGGGCTCAGGTTCTGGCACTGGAAGAGCCAGCGATGACCCGATGATTAGAACTGTAAGAAAAAGACTTAATATGTGTTTCAACCGTTATTGTTCACATCAAATGTGTATAGTATCGCCATCTAGCGTTGGTGCAATGAACTATTAAGTCGGTTGATGAGTTGACCAACTACGGCCGCATGTGGCGCTAGCTACGCACCGATCGCAGTGATTTAACACCAACCACCGCCGCAAATATTCCTACATTGTGAACGAATATTACCAACACCATTCAGTCATATTTTCATATTTTCATATTTTGTAACGCAATGATAGCATCAAAAGTGGTGTTTTATGGAAAGGGGCTGTGTTCATCAATGAACTTCTATTGGTTTATCATGTGACACAAAGTAAAAGATTCTTGGGTCCTGAATTTTACTTGAAAGGAATGATGGTTAAAAAAAGAAAAGAAGGAGCAGTAAGATAAAAATTACTCTTACGTTTATTTAAATTTTTAATAAATGTGTGTACATCTCACACAGCGCCATCTAGCCCCAAACTAAGCAAAGCTTGTACTATGGGAACCGGGTAACTGATACTATTGGTTTATATGGTATATTCAAATAGAAAATTTATCAAAACCAGTCTAGAAGTTTGGTTTTTAAATCAAAACAAATGGAAAAAATTGATTAGCCCCTTTTTAAAAATGGGTATTATTATTTAACGTAGTGTTACAAAATACTTCACTTCGGGAGCTGATGCAAGCGGCGTAGTATATATACGAGCGACGGAGAAGGCTCGGGCTGACTTTTCGGGCAGCGCTCAGAGGCGACGGACGTTTTATAAAATCACGCTATTAATTATTGTCGGTTCTTAATAAATATTCTTAGCTTGATTGTAAAGTTATTTTTTTAAAACTAAAACCACTTAGGATTTCCAACAGTAGTATATAAAAAATACTAAAAAAATGGTCTCTGCTCATAATAAAAAAAAAAACATAATCTATCTGTTTGTCGCTTTTGTGCCTAAACGGTGAAACTGATTACCATGAAATTTTGAACACAGGTTACTTATAATCCCAAAATTAACAAAGATACTTTTTAACCTGGAAAATTAAGTTATTTTTGTGGAAAGAAAATAGCAAGTGAAACCGTGGGGCAACTCTAGTCAATATATTCCTTTACAAATATGGCCGGTTGTTAAATTAATCTTGATCCTAAGCAAATTGTAACTTAATATCAACAGTTTTACCTCCGAGTTAAATTAAAAGTAAACTTGTAAGGTTAGGTCGAAGTTTTATGCCGGTTTGTACTAAAGCTCCTAAGTTCGCCCTTATCACTGTATGACTTACCTACTGCATTTCATTTGTGTACGTCCTAGAGAAATTAGTGCTAATTAAGAGCTATAAAACTTTAGTTGCGGGCTATAACCGTTTGTACTGAAAACTATCGTGAGTATGACACGTAATGTTACGTGGTGACGCTCGCGAAAGCCGCCGCGGCTTGCGTTAGTAACTGACTCCCGGAAGGACATCGAATATGTCCGAAACCTGGTCGGAGTAATTTCGACTTTTAATTGACGTGAGTTTTAGCCGTTATTTATCTTTACTGACCCGATAGTTCAGTTTGTAGTATCCCTACCTTCTGAACTGCAGGTCGTGGGTTCGATTCTCACCCAGGACAAACATTTGTGTGATGAGCATCGATGTTTGTTCTGTGTTTGTTCTGGTGTTTATATTGTATTCTATGTATGTGTTTACAAACAAAAAGTATCTAAGTATTGTATCGGTTATCCGGTTCCCATAGTACAAGTTTTGCTTAGTGTGGGGCTAGATGGCGCTGTGTGAAATGTCCACACGTATTTATTATTATTATTATTATTACAAAATGTACTAAAGTCTATTATAATACAACTTAGCTATGCAACACTTTCCTCCAGGTTCTCGTATACGTATATTAAATTTGTATCAAATTGATACGAGTTTAACAAACCAACAGACCAACGCACGCTCATTGGTTGCTTGTAGATCATCGGCTTGGATATCATCAAATTATGATAACTTAGTTGGTAAGATTAACTTACGATCTAAAAGGTCATAGGTTTGAATCCTGCTTGAGGTTTTGGTCATAGACAACATCGTGAGAAAACCTTAGTCATGGCGGTGAGCATCTAACAGTCGTCTGGATATAGCTTCCTTAGCAAGACCTACGACCGTAGCATTCACTACGGCATGCGTAGTACATGCTACGGTATGATTAGCAGATGCTACGAGTCGCGTAGCGCATAATAATACGCCCGTAGCACATGCTACGGGATGCGTAGCACATGCTACGGTATGATTAGCAGATGCTAAGAGTCGCGTAGAACATAATAACGCGCCCGTAGCACATGCTACGGGATGCGTAGCACTTGCTAAGGGATATGGTAGCACATGCTACGGATACCAACCTCCCATTATGTATTTTTTATGTAAATGAATTACGTGAAACCTAGTCTAGTAGACCTAAATCATAGTTAACTGGGAACAAGGACGCCGGCAAGCTGTTCCATTCATTAGTTCGCACTAAAAAGTTAGTAGCGAAACGTTTAAAAGCGGGTTGAAGGAATTTCAATCTTATATGACAGTGTTTTTGTGCGTTTTGTAGTCCGATGAAATAAAAGAGATGGGAGAATTAGATCGTGTAATTCTTTCGCACACTCTCCAAAACCTTTTTTTGTGGTTTTGATTTTCCAACCAAATTATTTATATCAATTTTCATGAAATTTTTAATGTGCTTAAATGTGAAATTTAAAAAAAACCTTTCAAATAATAAATATACTACCGAACTGAGATCTTCCTGCTTTTTGAAATTGATTCAAAATCAATAAACACTAAATTAAAGATTCAATTTACATATAAACATAATCCTAAACTATATTTAATTATTTGAAAAAGAATAATATTGTAGGTAAAAACGGGTCATAAATAAAATACAGAATTTAGATCGCCTTCTGCGGGAAGCGTTCCCAAAAAGCTGGCAACATTCCCTCGTTGAATAGCTAGGCTAATTCGTTGGCCGAGGTATGTGCCAGCCTTTTGGTGCGTCAACTCAACTAGGCGTCTGGAAAGCTCCCTGACAAGAAGAAATTAAAATTAATTAATTAAAAAAGGAGTCCTTACCAGATAACCATATGACTTTGCCCCGCGCCATGTTTCGGTCGTCTGATAAAGTGACTACGTCGCAGGCATTTATATAGTGTTAGTCAATACACTGTTTAACTACTATCAAATGTTTATTATGACATACTTCACTGATTTTCATTTAGAAATGCTGTTAATTGTTATTTTAAATAACGTTATAGTTTATACCTGATTAGCAAAAGTCAAGGTTTAGATTTAAAAGTGAAAATTATTTATATTAGGTCTTTACCTATGAAATTGCCGTTTTGTTTGAAAAAAGTTAGAGTATTTTTTTTTCGAACTTATTTATTTCTTTTATTCAAAGTAATCACCCCTGCAATCAATGCATCTTTGCCAACGCTGTGGCAGTTTATGGATGCCCTTCTTGAAAAAATCAGCAGGACGGGAGACAACAAACTCTTCAAAGGCGTTTTGTACTGCCTGTCAGGAATTGAATTTTTTTCCCGCTAAAAAGTTGTCAAAATTTTAGAAAAAGTAATGGTCGGTAGGCGCAAGATCTGGTGAGTATGGCGGATGAGGGAGAGCTTCCAAACCCAACTCATGCAGCTTAGAGACGGTCTGTTGTGCAGTATGGGGTCGCGCGTTGTCGTGAAGTAGCAGTGGAGACGACCGATTGACCAAAGCTGGTTGCAGACGTGCGAGTTTCGCCATCATTGTGGTCAGTTCTTCAATGTACACATCTGCAGTAATGCTCTCGCCGTTTTGTAAAAAGCTATGATGAATCACACCAGCACTAGACCACCAAACTGTGACCATCACCTTTCTAGGGGTCATTTTTCGTTTTGCACATTGCTTTGGTACCGAACCAGGATCTAACCAACTTGCTGAGCGCTTTCGATTGTCAAAAAGAATCCATTTTTCGTCGCACGTAACAATTCGGTTCAAAATTCCTTCATTTCTGTGCCTGTTAAGCAGCGCAAGGCAAGTCTCGACGCGTACGTTGCGCTGGCGATCGTTAAGTTCGTGGGGCACCCATCTATCAAGCTTTTTTATCTTGCCAATCTGTCGCAAATGGACCAATATTGTTTTGATGCTAACATCAAAAGCTGCTGCCAGCTCAGCTGTAGATTGAGATTCATCAGCTTCCACAATCGCCTTTAATTCATCATTGTTGACCAAAGTTTCCGGACGACCACGAGGTTCATTTTTCAAGTCAAAATTCTCAGAACGGAACCGAGCAAACCAATAACGGGTTGTACGTTCGTTTGTACAGTTCTCTCCGTAAACGTCGTTGATGTTACGTGTCGTTTGTGCCACGTTGGTGCCACGACGGAACTCATATTCCATAATTACACGAAATTTCAAAGTATCCATTATGAGGAAAAATGTTGAAATGTAATGAAAATACAACGGTAATCAATAAACAAAAGACTTATATTGTAAATAGAATGTCATATTTTTAAAACAAAATTAATTTGAATTTAGAATTCATAGCCAATCAAAATTTTTTTTTGTTTGAAAAAGTCTGTACTGCAATACGGCAATTTCATAGGTAAAGACCTATTATTTATTTTTTGTTTTATCGCCTGTGTGTAGTTTGTTTTGTTTAATTATCAATGTTTCTCTTGAATTATTTCCATTTTAGATTAAGCACTAGGTGGTAGGACTTTTCTGCAAAGTTCGTCTAGGTAGATACCACCGCTTTGCCAGTTATTCTGCTGCCAAGCAGTAGTGCGCAAGCACTACTGTGTTCCGGGTTGAAGGACATTGTAGCTAGTGAAATTACAGGGCAATTGAGGTTTTATGATCTGATCTCACAGTCAAGTAATCTTCTAACCAGACTGTGCTGATGTCTCAGAATAATGTGCGCAGTGCAGTGTCGCGCGAAACTATACTTTAGAGTTTCAAGTGTCACTGCAACTGATATGAGCAGTCGTGTCGCTTAACATCAGGCGAGCGACTAGCTCGTCATGTCATATCGTAACATAAAAAAAGATAATGAATCATTTTTCAAAAGATTACGTAGTCTATGCTGGTTTCGGTGAGCTATCTATCTGTTAGTAAAATTACATCAAAATCCTGTCAGCCGTTTTGACGCGAAAGTACAAGCAACAGATATTTGCTTTTATATTTTACCTATTATCTAATCAAAAGCTTGCTTTCGTTTCAGAACCTTTCTATGACGAGTGACACTGTTCTGTTATGGGCGGCCGTGTAGCTTATCCTCAGATGAACGATTAGCTCGTTACTTCATTCATTAACATTTTAAAAAACCCTTAGCCGGCTCTTACCGCACTCACGAAAAAATGATCTTATTTGATTTATTACATCCATGGCCATTTGGATCACCATGCCGCCTGCCAAGAGTAGTCATTATGACTAACCCCCCTATGATAAACGTCCATAGTGGCATTTTATTGTTAGTAACTTTTACAAATCAAAATTAGAATCATAAAAATAATTTAATGTTAATCGATGACAAAAAACTGGTATTAAAACTAAAAAAATCTTTTTTATTTTTATAGACAAAGCATTTGGCCAAGCCCTCACCTGACGGAAAGTGACGATGCAGTCTAAGATGGTGCATCCTTGCCTAAAATATACCGGTTCACTTTTGACTTGAAACCTCCCAGATTGTGGTTAAGTGGAAACAAGGACGCCAGCAAGTGGTTCCACTCATTGGATTAATGATTAATAATAACACCTAACGATCACATACATAGATCCTGGACCCTAACTATCATCATGGTCCCCCATGGCCCTTGTAGTTTCTGGGTCTCTAGCAACACCCTGCAAAACACAGACACAGAACAAGTATTTGAGATTTTGTTTCTGTGCACAGATACTTCTGCCACGAGAATCGAACCCGTCACCACTGAGTTATGAGCCAACCTGCTCAACTACCACACCAATGAGACTGTCGTAATATATATAGCAAATCTATTATAAATATCGAGTTAAAAAGCAGTTCTCTTTCCCACTACTGGTGCAAGCAATCCGGCACAATGCAGAATAGAAAACTCCAAAACTTTGATTACTACTGTATGAAAAAAGATTTAAGTAAAAGCATCCAATATTATACCTACTGCTTATTTATTATTTATTTATTTATTTATTTATTATTGTTCAATTTATAATAATTAGCTCACAGTTTATGACCAAAACGCTAACTATTTTAATGATTATTTACGTGTAAATTTAAAGTTATTACAAATAGTCCTTATGTTATCGTAAAATATGTCGACATGCTGGCACTCATGAGTGAACGCATTAAGTAGGGCCAGTGCCCGCAGCGTGGGTGAGTTATTGCAGCGGTGAGCTTAGCAATGAACATTCATCTTTCAGATTATTTTGGTATTAGTATACGCCGCGAACGATATCTAACATATTTTTTCATGAGCTAAATATTTTGGGGGCCCGCATGAATCAATTTTGAATTATCATTATTTCAAAAAACGAGTGTTTAGACCACACGACTGAAGTAAAACTTATTTAGTTTAGCTCCATCTATCGGCCGGTATAACTTTTTTTTTGCTTTGTTTAATGTCAATGTCGCTATCTTAACAATCGTAAATTGTCATTTTACCGGACATACTAACAAATTATTTTTTTTTTAACTTTGTTATGATAATGGAGATCTTTTTTTGAGGGGGGAAATGCCCTCGCACTTCCCTGCCACCACGGGGGTGGTGGCAGGTGGTATGTGGGATTCGAACCCACTAAAACCCCCCCGTGAGCACCTCGTCCGCCGTACTGGGGGCGAGAAGGGGTCACGACTGCAGTCCAGCCAACTCTAAACTTGTACAACAACTGTAAACTTCATGATCAACCTATGACTTGTCTATGACCGTGAGTCCTAAGGCTTGTAGCTCCTTAATGGATGAACCAATTTTGACGTGGGTATATTTAAACTGCGCATATGTGGCTCAGCGGTACAAACCGGGCACTCTACTAGAAAATTAGAATCAAGACCTGTAAACATTCTAAAGAGCCTATTTATATTAAAACTTGACTCCATGAAAAAAAAGGATTCGACAGAACCCAAACACCAAACAGAGCAACGTGCTTGTCTAAAAGGTCGTTATTTTTCCTAAGGTCGTGCGATTCCTTGAAGTCCATTAATAACAGAAACGTGTGAGAATGTAGCACGGGTTCCGTAAGATTTATTACCTTAAACTGACACTAAAATAAAAGACGACATCGTGTCTAGAAAGGTAAGTAAAAATATAAAAATAAAATGACATTGAAATCAGACTGGCCTTATAAATAAACGAGCTTCTGCCCGCAGCTTCGCCCGCGGCGTGGCCTATGGAAAATAATTCAACCACCCATTTCACCCTCTTAAAGGTGGAATTTCGAAAAATCCTTTCTTAGCGGATGCCTCTGTCATAACATCTACCTGCATGCCAAATTTCAGCCTGATCCGTCCAGTGGTTTGGGCTGTGCGTTGATAGATCACTATGCGAGTCAGTCAATCAGTCACCTTTGAGTTATTGAATTTATTATTTTGTGCTAATATATACATACTCGAAATTTACCTTATAATATCTATTACTTCTATTATTTTAAAGTTATTTTAATAGTAAAGAAAACTGATTTTAATTTTTACTTCGCTGACAGTCTTTATCAAATTTTACCTTGCTAACATATATCTACGAATGACTTTAATGATAGAGAATGGTACCATGTTTAATTCTTCTACAGAAGACAGCAGCTTCCGTACATTACATTCAAGTCACGTGTGGAAACAGTTCGTTACGGAACAGAGATAAAGCTGCGCTTTGATATCTTATAAGTTATTACATAGCCTCAAATTCGGCTTCGAATAATATGCCGATTGTGGTATCGAATGAATGCATTCAACCTACTTCCAAAAGTAGGAGGATATTCCAATCAGTTGTACGTTTTGTGAAGTAAAACTTTTTTACGCACGCTTGACTTGGGGAGTAAGCTAGTGTTGGTTAACGTAGATCTCCATTGTCGATATATCAAAGTTAAAAATTGGTATTATCATGTTGGTATGTCCAGTAAAATGACAATTTACAATTGTCAAGATGGCGACATTAACATTATACAAAGCAAAAACCCAGTTATACCGGCCGATAGATGGAGCTAAACCAATGAAGTTTTACTTCAGTCTCGTTTTTTTAATGTAATTTTATAATTTAATTACCTTTCAAATCTGCCATTTATTAGTCGCATTGGATTTTTTTATTTTATATACTTTTAGATTGATCTCAAATTACATCATAATCGGTATGGTTTTTAAGTCACAATAACTGGAAAAATATGACATACAAGTACTTCTCCAGTAAAGTTAAAGCAATTGAAGTTGGTTTGACCCCCTTTTTTTTTAAAGGATCTTTCATTTCATTTCATCATTTTCTAAAAGCATATGGTTCGACCCCCATTTTTCAAAATAATATGGTTTGACCACCAACTTTTAAAAGCACGTGGTTTGAACCTCATTTATAAAAGGGTATAGTTTGACTCCCATTTATAATGCACGAGCTTCTGCCTGCAGCTTCGCCCGCGGCGTGGCCTATGGAAAAATAATTCAACCATCCATTTCATCCTCTTAAGGGTAGAATTTCGAAAAAACCTTTCTTAACGGATGCCTACGTCATAACATCTACCTGCATCCCAAAGTTCAGCCCGATCCGTCCAGTGGTTTGGGCTGTGCGTTGATAGATCACTGTCAGTCAGTCAATCATTCATCATTAAAAGTGTATTATATTTTGCCCCCAATTTTGAAAGGATATTATTTTCTCCATGCATGGCTCTCCTAAACTAAGAAATATGGAAGTAAGACATAAGTTTATCATCACGTATGTCCTCTAACGAACTGTTTGCAGACGTGATGTGAATGTATAAGTGATTCGACGAATATCTTGGGGGTTGAAATGACTAATCCGCCAAACGCATTAAGTTCTTTGTTCTATTCAAATAATCGTAATAACGCTTAATAATAATTAAGTAACGATGAATAAATAAATAAATAATAATAAAAGTGATTTAATTCAGGCAATAGACCCATAAAAAAAAGAAAAAAAAAAATATAAAAAAAAATTTTAGCGTATATCGTATTAGACTGTGATTTTTAAAAGTATGATGGCGGCAACGTCCTGTTATAAACTTTATGCGCAGCGGGCAGTACCGTAATTTACCCTGTGGTAGAATTTAAATTTATTACAGTGGCAACACCGGCAACTGTAATCGCTCCCCGACCCATCTGGCTATATAAAGGGAGCACTCGGTGTACTACGGATCATTCTAGCTCCGGACGCGGCGCGGTGCGCATGTTGAAGGCCTATAGTTATATAGATTGCAACCTACGCACAACCCGTCATCCTATAAGTACTAAAAATATAGCTAATATTGTTGCAATTTGATATAATAAATAGAAAAAATGACTGATAAATAACCAAAATGCTGGCACTTATTTGGCACAACGAATCAGCATTGCAATTCAACGGGGAAATGCTGCCAGCATGTTGGGTATGCTACCTACTGGTAGTGGGCTGGAGCATTTGGACTGTCTGTAGGTCGTCGCGATAAAAATAAACTAATACATACATACTAGACCCTAACTAGGATTCCCTTTATCTAGGGACCTAGGAATTACGAGGACTGTGGTCCCACAACATCCAGAAATAGAACAAGTATTTGCGCTTTTTTAATGCACAAATACTTGTGCTTGTCACGGGAATTGAACCTGCTCCCTCCGGGCTATGAGCCAACCTGCTCAACCACACCACAGAGGTCTTCAATATATCTAGGTATGGTACAGTCAAGGCAACCCTTTATAACAAAATCGTATACCAACCGCAGTTTTGTTCCTAAATTCCTTATCAAAGATAGTCTGGAGGAAATCTCTTGTTGCGATAAGACCTCTTGCTATACTTTTTCTCGTTTTATTTAATGTACATTGCTATTTGTTGTCAAGAAAGTTTCGTAAAATTAATAACGGCTAAACTCATGTCAACCATAAAGTAGAAATTACTCCGACTAAAGGAAGGAATAATTTCGACTTATTAACTGTCTCTTTTAGCTGTCGTGAGTTTAACCTTTATTAATTTCACGAAACGTTTCATAATCAAGATAGTTGAAAAACTATCGTGATTATGAAACGAAATAAGATCCAGATAGTATTGATACATTTTAATTTATAGGAAATATTAGAATCATGGATTTGAACCGGCACCCTCCCTAAAACCAGAATATGCTTTTCTTAACCTACTGAAATTTCATGTCAGCTTCACCAAAACTAAAGCTTATGAGGTTGGTAGTACCATCTCTATTGCTAAAAGATTTTCTGATTGGGAGTTTTAACGAGTCTTAATCTTTACTTTCAGCGGGACATTATTTATATTCATATCCATTTATTTGCATTCATGTACAATTTATATATCACTAGTTGCAACCCGCGTTTTCACCCGCGGATAAAAATAATTTTAATCATTTGCTCATCCCATGAGAACATTTCACTTTTCCGGGATAAAATGTAGCCTATATGTGATTCCAGTGTATAAGCTATCTTGGTACCGAATTTCATCTAAATCCATTCAGCCGTTTGAGCGTGAAGAAGTAACAAACATACACACATACACACAAACACACATACAAACTTTCGCCTTTATAATATTATATTACTAGGTGGTAGGACTTTTCTGCAAAGTTCGTCTAGGTAGGTACCACTGCTTTGCCAGTTATTCTGCCGCCAAGCAGTAGTGCGCAAGCACTACTGTGTTCCGGTTTGAAGGGCACTGTAGCTTGTGAAATTACTGGGCAAATGAGACTTTATTACCTGATCTCACAGTCTAGTAATCTTGTTACTAGATTGTGTTGATGTCTTAGGATGACATGCGCAGTGCAGTGTCACGCGAAACTCTATACTTTAGAGTTCCGAGTGACACTGCAACTGATATGGGCAGCCGTGTCGCTTAATATCAGGCGAACGGTTAGCTCGTCGCGTCATCAATTAACATAAAAAAAAAAATTGTGTGATTATAGTGTAATGTCAGGTCTTAACAACTAGTTTAGTGGGTACATGAACCCTGTAAAGGCGCTTGCAACTATGTGCGTTTAAAAATAAATTTATTGATTTTAATTACGTATAGATATATCGTTCAAATTTAATAATATAGTATTTTCAAGCATTTAATTATTAAATTTTTGATTTTTTTTTTTTTTTTTTATAATATATAATATGTGTGGACATCTCACACAACGCCATCTAGCCCCAAACTAAGCAAAGCTTGTACTATGGGAACCAGATAACTGATACAATACATAGATAATTTTTGTTTGTAAATACATACATAGAATACAATATAACACCCAGACACAGAACAAACATCGATGTTCATCACACAAATGTTTGTCCTGGATGGGAATCGAACCCACAACCCGCAGTTCAGAAGGCAGGGTCACTACCAACTGAGCTATTGGGCCTGTTGATTATTCAATAAATTACCTATTGAAGCAAGCAACTTAAGGTTATTATGGTTTCTCTACTAAGATCAAAGGTATAAAATAAAACACTTGATATAACATAAATACAATTATATAATAACAAATACAATTCAATAATCAAAGGTCACGTTTGCAGGCACTCAACACAATTAAAATAAGTACGGGTACATTTACTTCGGTTTATCAATAAAATGCCGTTTTCATTCGTAGAGATCTTAATGTAAAACTGATTTTTGTAAGCTTATTTAGTGGTTGACCTTAAAATACATAGACCCTGTCTAATAATAACGCCCAACGATCACATACATAGTTCCTGGACCCTAACTAGGATTCCCTGTGTCTAGGGACCCAGGAACTACGAGGACTATGCTCACAACACTCTTGACACAGAACAAGTATTTGCGCATTTTTTCTATGCCTGTTGCGGGAATCGAACCCACCGCCTCTAGGCTATGAGCTGACCTGCTCAACCACCACACCACACAGACGCGGTCAAACAATGAAAAATTCTGAGTCACGAGTATTCCAAAAAGATGTCACCTACCCTCAAACCACTAAAAAGTTTAAAAGTTAAGTTTAAACGCAAGGGCGTCCGCAAGAGCAAGGGTCGGGCTGGCCACAAGTGGAACAGCCTGCAGTCCTTGATTCAGAGCTAGCGCCATTCAGCTGACCTTGAAGAGCAGTGGCCTGAACACAAACTGTGGGTGGCTGAATGGACGGAGGCTGGGGTTGCCGGACGACAATTTGCGGCGAATCGATTGGACTTGGAAGAGGCTGTTGAACGCTGATTGGTCTAGGCTGGATCAAATCAGGCTTTGGTACCTTAACAACGATTGATGGAGGCTGGATCGGGGTTAACGCTCCAGGACGAGCAATGACAGGTGGCGGCGTAATTGGAGCTAGCGCTGCAGGCTTGACGAGAATTGGGCGTGGAGTTATAGGTTGCAAACAAAGGGGTTGAATAGTTATCGCAGGGGGGGTGATGGGAGGTTGCTGTGGGGGACGGACTAGGATGGGAGGTGGTTGGATGATCACGTCTGGGGATGGGGCGACGTAGAACGTGCCTCCTGAGACGGAGATTTCTTGGAAGCCGATGGAACGAAGGCGCTCGGGAAGGCAGTTCTTCAGCATTTGCACCTTGATCTGTCCGTCACCGCATGGCGCTGAAATAAACATTTAGTGCTTTATTTATTTTGTTATAAGCATTTGACCAGAAAGTGGTGCTGGTGTTAAGCAATGACGTGTTCTACGATGGTGCATGCTTGTAAAAGATGCTATGTTCACTCTTGACTTGATAACTCCAGGTTATAGTTAACTAGGAACAAGGACGCTGGCAAGCTGTTCCATTCATTAGTTCGCACTATAAAGTTAGAAGTGAAACGCTTAGTGCGGGTTAAAGGAATTTCAACCGTATATGGATGCCGTGTTTCTGCGTGTTTATATTCCGATTAGCTTCTGCCCGCGGCTTTGCCCGCGTAGCTTATAGAAAACGAAGAAGAACATTTTTCAAAGATAATTTTACCACCCATTTCTTAAGAGTGGAAATTCGAAAAATTCTTTCTTAGTGGATACATACACTTTACAAAGAACACACCCTCAAAATTTCAAGTCTCTAGGACCAGCGGTTTAGGCTGTGCGTTGATATATAAGTCAGTCAGTCAGTCAGGACTTTGAATTTTATATTTATAGATGATAGAAAATAAATAACTTTGTTTTGTTGACAATGGAGATCTACGTGAACCAACTTCCGTTCGCTTTGCATTCACCAGCTTACTCCCCAAGTTAAGTGTGCGTAAAGAAGTTTTACTTTTATAATTTGAAAATAGTTCAATATGCAATACATACATGGTGAGTTGTCACAAGGATTGCACGGGTCCGGACACGGTGAGGGGCACGGTGACGGGCACGGTAGCGGGCATGGTGGCGGGCAAGGTTGCGGGCATGGTTGCGGGCAAGGTGTTGGGCAAGGTGGTGGGCAGGGAGATGGACACGGGCAGGGGAACTGCGGTGCCGGCGCTGATGCAGCTGACGCTATGAGTGCTGGGGGGGTAAAATTGCTGTTATTTTACTTCTCTTCACGTACGAAAAGCGAGGGTTTTTCGTTTAGAAAATTGGTTGGCGTTGTGATCTTAGAATTCTAAAATCACCCAAATGTTCAAAAATCAAGAATGTTGCGAATGACAATCAGAAATGATGTACATGCCCAGAGCAATACCATGCTTAAGAAAGCATGGTATTGCTCAGTTTTATCGTTTACTAGGTGGTAGAACTTTTCTGCAAACTTCGTCTAGATATATTAGGTACCACCGCTTTGCCAGTTATTCTGACACCAAGCAGTAGTGTACAAGCACTGCTGTGTTCCGGTTCGAAGAGCACTGTAGTTAGTGAAATTACTGGTAATTCAGACTCTATAGTCTGATCTTACAGTCGAGTAATCTTATTACCAGACTGTGCTGTCTCAGGATGACGTGCGCAGTGCAGTGTCGCGCGAAACTTTATATTTTGGAGTTCCGAATGACACTGTTCTGTTATGGGTGGCCGTGTCGCTTAACATCAGGTAAATGACTAGCTCTTCACATCATTCAATAACATTTAAAAAAAACAGTTTTAAGTAACCACTTTAAATAGACATGACCACTTTTAAACCGTTTTCAAAGTTATCCATTCAAGTATCAAATAGCTCAGCAAACGTTTTTTAACTTAAAGGTCAGGGAAGTTTACTGGCCAACTCGAACTTCATTATAAGCGGAAAATTACGGGAAGTGGGAAGAAATTAGTGTGCTTTAGACCACACGACTGAAGTAAAACTTCTTTAGTTTAGCTCCATCTATCGGGTGATATAACTTTGTTTTTGCTTTGTTTAATGTTAATTTCGCCATCTAGATAATTGAAGAGGTGAGAAGAAAAAGGATTTAACTGATTTTTTTCACAAAATGACTTATGGGTATCGTTGGATTCAGTGTGAAATTATCTTCAATAATACATTCTCAAAATACCGAAATGAGGCTTAAATCTCGAAATTTTGAGTCTAAAAACGGTTTATCTGTCACAGGAATACAGTTCGCTTAGCATAAAAACATTATTATATTTATTTTATTATAATATATTTTTACAATAATTGTATGAATTAGTACTATATTTAGTATTTTAAAACAGAATTAAAACATTTTCAAGCAACTGAAACTTACATAAACCTTTTCTATTACCTTATAAGCTCTCTACATTAAAATGAGGCCGTTGACGTTTAAAGTCAATTTTCTCGAAACTGTCAATTTGACAGTTACACCCTTTTTATCCCTTCAATTGTGAATTGTCATTTTACCGGACATACCAACATAATAATGCAAATTTTTAACTTTGTTATGTTGATAATTGAGATCTACGTGAACCAATTTCAATTTCCATTCGTCACGCATTCACCAGCTTACTCCACAAGTCAAGTGGCGTAAAGAAGTTTTACTTCAATAAAATATTTCTTACCTATAATACCCAATGCCGTTACTCGCCCCATTTCGACAGCCTTGTGTACCAATACTTCCAAGTCCACCCCCTTTTATATCAATCTCTTTGACCCTGAAAATTTGTTTGAAACGCACTTTTAGTTGCTTGAAACGCACTGTTAAATGTTTGAAATGCATTGTAAGTATGTTTTAAATTGCGATTTTATTTTTAAATAGTTTATTTATTTAATAATATTTCTGTTAAGGTTTATATTAATACTTTAAAAAGTTTGTGAGTATTTCTAACTATTATTAACGTCGTACTAGCTTTGTTATTGGCTTGTTCTGCACCTAGTATTCTGATGAAGTAGACGGGGGGTTGACACGTCGTCCCTCTATGATTTTCATAGTATCTCTCGAAATCTTAGACTTTCTCCCAGTACGCTGCTTTGCACAAAATTTCGTACCTTCTGCGCTGAGGACATCCACCACTTAGTTGAGCTTCTTGTCTACGTCATTCCAATGCAGCGAATCGATTTTCCAGTTTTGGCTGGAATGATTCAAAACCTACCAAGATTTGGACCATGTTCGGTCGGAGCTTGGACTTCATTAAACGAGCTCGTTCCAGCTTTAAGTCGATATTCAGAGTGCCTCCTGCCTGTGATCACTTCGGGTGTTCACCGAGACATTTCTAAATATACGCCGTATGTCCGCTATACTTTATTCGATCTCAGATGCGTTATGTCAAGGCTCTGCCATGTCCACTTCCTTTAACCTAGCAACAACCTACGGTACGCAGCGGCTATAAGCAACCGCGACGTTACTTTAACTAGACCGTTATCTGAATAAAAGTAAATTTCGAATTTTCGAATTGCGAATTTTTTTTTTAAGTAATGACGTGACGAGCTAGCCGTTCGCCTGATGTTAAACGACACGGCTGCCTATATCAGCTGCAGTGTCACTCGGAACTCTAAAGTATAGAGTTTCGCGTGACACTGCACTGCGCACGTCATCCAGAGACATCAGCACAATCTAGTAATAAGATTACTAAACTGTGATATCAGATCATAAAGTCTCATTTGCCCAGTAATTTCACTAGCTACAGTGCCCTTCAAACTGGAACACAGCAGTGCTTGCACACTACTGCTTGGCGGCAGAATAACTGGCAAAGAGGTGGTACCTACCTAGACGAACTTTGCAATAAAGTCCTACCACCTAGTAATTACAGAACATTCATAAAAGGTACGAAATTTCACAACTATGAAGTTTCGAAATTTCGAAATTCATGCCCTAGGTGCATTATGGTGAGCTGTGACCTTTTTATAGCCATAGCCCATAAGTATTCTTAGTATAATTTAAAACCTACATTGTAAAACCTTAGAGTATATACTATATATACCTACTCTGAGGTTAAACCTGTACGTATGTATATAAATAAACGTTTTCTATTCAATTCATATGATGGAACAGTTAATACATTTACTTATTCCATACTTCATTGACCATGGAATCAAAATCAAAAACATGGTGGAGTTGAAAATGATAACAAAGTTGGGATATAAAAGTGATTCTCGGTTTTGACTATGGCACACTACCGGCTAACATGGGTATACACGCATTTCTGGTCTTTGGTAAGTAATATTCAGTTATAGACCTATAGATTTTTTTTTATGTTAGCGAATGATGTGACTAGCTAGTCGTTCACCTGATGTTAAGCGACACGGCCGCCCATAACAGAGCAAAGTCACTCAGAACTCCAAAATATAAAGTTTCGCGTGACACTGCACTGCGCACATCAGCCTGAGACATCAGCACAGTCTGGTAATTCTTTTTATTTCTGTATAATTATTACATTAAACATAAATATTTTATAATCATTAATACAAAACTAAACTAGACCTAAAAAACTAAATTATACCTAAGAACTTAAAATATAAAAAAATAAAACTAATATATTTATATATATATATATATAATAAGTCTGGTAATAAGTTTACTCGACTGTGAGATCAGATCATAGTCTCAATTGCCCAGTAATTTCACTAGCTACAGTGCCCTTCAAACCGGAACATAGCAGTGCTTGCGCACTACTGCTTGGCGGCAGAATAACTGGCAAAGCGGTGGTACCTACCTAGACGAACTTTGCAGAAAAGTTCTACCATCTAGTTAGATTAGACAACCTCTGTGGTGTGGTAGTTAAGCAGGTTATCAAGATAAAAAGATAGTCAAATATCGACAAATTAAAAAAAATCTATTAAACTTAAATTCATGCTACTACTTTTGTAATGTCTCCTATTATTATTATTTATGTATGTATGTATATATTTGTGTATATATTTATGTACCTATATATCCATATATGTGTTAGTATATTTTAATTTATATATATATATTTATATATATATATTATCATAATTAGCATTAAGTATAGTTTGTATAGCTTTTCCTGTATTTAGATACTCCACCACTTAGATAAACCACCGTCCTTGTTTTATTGTTTTTTTTTTCCCTACATTTTTGGGTTGTCTGGAAGAGATCGCTTTAAGCGATAAGACCGCCCATTGTGACTTAAGTTTGTGACTGTAAATTGTTCCTACAATGTGGTGTTTCAATAAAGGGTTTTATCTATCTATCTATCATGATTGAATAAAATCAACTATTGAAATTCGTAACATCGATTATTCATTTGTTCGAAATTGAATAAAAATTTAAAATCGACAAAAACTATGAAAACAATTACAATAAAAATCAATACCGAATCAAGTCATACATTCGGTTATTCATATTTTGCTCGTTCCAATGGAATATTGTATAAACAATAGACAATCGATAAACCCTATAATCGAATAAAGTTGAAATACAAATAAAATTGATAAGCGTGAAACATCCCGTTCGGAATAATTAGACAGTTGGAAACAAAGAGGGTTTTCAATAAGTACTTTAAAAATGTGCGGGCAGTCTTTGGGGACTGCCGATAGAAGTGAAAGCTAAGAAACCTTTGACATATAGCATGTGAAGCGTGCGGTGACGATGACGCGAGTTTTACATTCTTTTGCTGATAAAGGTCAATCTTTGCAAAGAAATGCATTACTAAAAATTAAAGGCTGCCTCAAAATCTACTAGGTGGTGGGACTTTTCTGCAAAGTTCGTCTAGGTAGGTACCACCGCTTTGCCAGTTATTCTGCCGCCAAGCAGTAGTGCGCAAGCACTACTGTGTTTCGGTTTGAAAGGCACTGTAGCTAGTGAAATTACTGGGCAAATGAGACTTTATGATCTGATCTCACAGTCGAGTAATATTATTACCAGACTGTGCTGATGTCTCAGGATGATGTGCGCAGTGCAGTGTCACGCGAAACTTTATATTTTGGAGTTCCGAGTGATACTGTTCTGTTATGGGCGGCCGTGTCGCTTAACATCAGGTGAACGCCAAGCTCGTCACACCAATCAATAACATTAAAAAAAAATCATTTACTAGAATTTAAAAGATGCATATCTATATACTGTATATATTCATAATTTAGCACATAATAATATACAAGGACTTAATGTTATGAAGCATTCTCTATCAGCTACCTAATACTTATACATTAACAGCCTCTGTGGTGTGTTGAGCAGGTGGGCTCATAACCCGGAGGCAGCGGGTTCGATTCCCGCGACAGGACAAGTATTTAGTACATTGAAAAAAAAGCGCAAATACTTATTCTGTGTGTGTGTTGTGGGACCATGGTCTTCGTAGTTCCTGGGTCACGGAATCCTAGTTAGGGTCCAAGATCTATGTATGTGATCGTTGGGCATTATTGTTATATTTTCATTAAATGATTTGACTTTATGTTTGCCGTTCAATTATTCGCCCAGTAATATGTAGAAGGAAAAATGTTCTATAGGTGTTGCTTAAAAGTTCTATATATTCCAGACAGAATTCCAGTGAGTGTTTTAGCTTTAATCGCTGAAACTAAGTGGAGGCTTTTCCAACTTTAGCTGTCTAAAGTCAGTTTGAATTAGACAGTTGCGGTCATTTCTGAATGACCGTAGACAGCGGTTAGTGCTATCTAGGTATATAATATGGTATAATGCGACAAAGACTTATGTCCACAAATATTTATTAATAAATAAAATAAAAAAAGACCACCATGAAACGGTCCAAAAAATCTCTTGAATATCTACTACAATTTAGGATAACTATCTATTTGAATTTATTAAATAAAAAACGCCTTTTTGGCGTTTTTCAAATCACCAAATATTTATAGGGATTGGCGCATTTTCGGCTGAGTTATACAATAAAATCTCAAATTACAAATTGTTAAGGAATAATTTTATAACTATCTATATTTTTATGAATAATAAAACTGCTTTTTTCTTTTTACGTTTTCCAAATCACTAAATATTTATAGGGATTGGCGCATTTTCGGCTAGGTTTTCCTGGCATAAAATCTCAAATTTTAAAATTGCAAAGGAAAATTTTATAATTTTTTGTAAGTGAATGTTAAATTTAATCCATTGTATGAAATTTTGGAACCTATCTTTAGGTTATAAGTTAACTTTACTAGCAGACAATATACAATATAGACTGGTAGATCAAATATAAGAAACCTAACTCTGGCTATATACGCTAATACCACGGAACCTAGCATAAAGAAGTACTTAATAAATAATAATAATAAAAACGCCAAACGATCGCATACATAGATCCTGGACCCTATCTAGGATTCCCTGTGTCTAGCGACCCAGGAACTACGAGGACCATGCTCCCACAACACCCAGACTCAGAACAAGTATTTACGCTTTTATTCTATTCACAAATACTTGTCCTGTTGCGGGAATCGAACCCGCCGCCTCCGGGCAATGAGCCGACCTGCTCAACCACCACACCACAGAGGCTGTCAACTACAATTACAATTAATTATATAGTATTACTAGTTGCGCCCCGCGGTTTCACCCGCGGATAAAAAGTATTTTAATTATTTGCTCATCCCACGGGAAAATTTCACTTTTCTGGGATAAAATGTAGCCTATATGTTAATCCAGGTTATAAGCTATCTTGGTACCGAATTTCATCTAAATCCATTCAGCCGTTTGAGCGTGAAGGAGTAACAAACATACACACAAACACACATACAAACTTTCGCCTTTATAATATTAGTGTGATGTGATATTTGTGACAAAACCTTCCAGCTATCATCAGCACAGCTACCGGCGCTCCATGGCGTTGCTACCGAACAATAGATGGCAGCACGATCTGTTTCGGCGACGTCGGCCAGCCAACTGTGAACCCGCCCTCGATCTGCCTTAACCGCCCCGCACCTCCTTGCTCCGGCCCTGCGACCGTGTTCACTCCGTGCTCCTGCCCGCCACCCTGCCCCTCACCTGGCCAACCGTGTCCACAGCCGTGCGAGCCGCGTGAACCGTGCAACCCGTGTGATCAGAGCCTTTACTAACAATGCAAGGTTGTATGGAAACGTTTTATCGTGTAAATCGTAATTTTAGTTAAATTAGACAACAAACAAAATGTACAACAAAAAATTAAATTTTAATTTAAATTACAAATTATGAAATTGGCTTTTGAAAGCAAAATATTGATGATTGTTATATCTATCAAAATCCTTTTTATATATTTTTTATTTTTAAACGTTTCAATTTTTATAAATTTAAATGTGTCAATTTTAAAATGTTTTGATGTTATTTCGTTCTGATAGTAGTAATAAAACAGCAAAATTATGGTTTAGTGAAATATATCTGCTTCTAAAAAGGTATTTACATATATGATATGCACGGAGAAGTTCGCTGAAATACGTTTCAGCATAAAACCGCTTCAGCGCTTAATTAAAAGTAAACTATTAGTTTACTTTTAATTAAGCGCAACATGGCTTTAGTGAAAGTTTTCACTAAAGCCATGTTGGTGAAATTACCGAATTAGCTACCATCCAAGAGTTAATAATCACTCGCCGTACACTATGCCGGTCTGCACTAAAATTGGACAGCTTTTAAGTTCGTACTTATCTCCGTAGGTACCCAAATGCGTTGCAGTAGACTCGAAGAGGGTAAGTCCGAACTTAGAAGCTATCGAACTTCAGTGCAGCTAGTTGCTAGTTCTAGTGCTAGTTCCCACTTTAGGTGTAACGGGACGCTTTCGGACATGATTATTGACGTCATCTGTGGTGTGGTGGTTGAGCAGGTCGGCTCATAACCCAGAAGCAGCGGGTTCGATTCCCGTAGCCGGACAAGTATTTGTGCACAGAAAAAAAAAGCGCAAATACTTGTTCTGTGTCTGGGTGTTGTGGGACCATGGTCCTCGTAGTTCCTGGGTCCCTAGACACAGGGAATCCAGGATCTATGTGTGTAATCGTTGGGCGTTATTATTATTATTGTCACTTAACATCATGACCTTGCTGTTATAACAACATTTTTTTTAAATATAACGACAAAATTGTTGTAGCACTAAAACTTGTTTACACGATAAAACCAAGCCATGACAAACTAAAAAAAATTACGCTTTTAAAATCAAAATTTCCACAAAATTTGAGGTCTTATCAAAATTGTGTAAAATTTATTTAATGTAATGAATTATTTGGCATTGAAAGTAAGAAATTGAAAGTTAAATTATAATTTTTAATCCTATTGAAAATAAAAAGTACATTTGGTTTTTTCAATTTTATTTTTATTTATTACCTATGAATAAAAGTAATTCTTTTTGAAGTAAAACTTCTTTACGCACTTCTTTACTCCTGACTTGGGGAGTAAGGTGGTGAACGCGTGACGAAGCGAACGGAAGTTGAAAGTTATTGGTTAACTTAGACTCCGTTGTCAACAAGGGAAAAATTACTTTAATTAAAACACGGCAAATTGCATTTATTTTCTAAATACTACAATGATTTAATAACTAATACTAAAAACTACCTACTACTACTACAAAAAAAACATTTGAACTATATTACTGGCCGCGATGACCTATAGACAGTCCAAATGCTCCAGCCCACTACCAAGAAGGTAGCGTACCCAACATGCTGGCAGCATTGCCCCGTTGAATTGCAATGTTTATTCATTGTGCCAAATAAGTGCCAGCATTTTGGCCACGCGTAGCATCGACCAGGCGCTCTGATAACAATTTTAAGAGTGTTGGGTTTTATCTTAATATATAAAAATAGAACTCTATTTCCCTCGGTCATCGCATCGGGTGAAAGGATACAATATTTTCGCTAATTCTTTTGTATCGAGTTTATTATTTTCAGGAAAAGGTTGTTATGAAAGAAAAAGTATAGAAAGTATTGAAAATGGGCGCAGTTAGTTTATGATAATACTTTCTATTTGCGTGGACGACAGATCACTTGTGGTTCCATTAGCAAGGAACGCCGGCATGAATTGTTCCCCAGCAACTGTAATAAAAATAAATCATAAAAAAAACTTTCAATAGGTTTTTTTTTTTGAACGAGCTAATGCTGAAGGTCTCTACCGACCTTTTCAGCGTCACCGGGCGGGAGGGCGGGCGCTTAAGGCGCCCAGCCATCAAAAGTGGGAGGCAACTAGCTCAAGGCGTACGAGCCTCGGCTTGGGCCTTTGCCCTACGATGATACGACGTAGATCTATTTATGATCGTCGGGTGCGATTATTATTATTATTATACTTTTTTTAAATTTGCTTTGCTGTTTAGTTTTCTCCGATGAATGTATATAGAGCAATTGCCCAAAACACATTATTATTTTTGAAGGTTAAATGAAAAATTGAAAATTATTTCACTATAACTTTGCGTTGTTTGTGTTTTTTTACAAGAGATAGCAATTTTCTGCTAGATATCGTGTAGTACCACCGTTTTGCCAGATATTCTGCTGCCAAAAAGTAGTGCGCAAGGACTACTGTGTTTAGATTTGAATAGCACCAAACTCAAATCGTTTATCTGTAAGTATAAATGAAATTCAAAGTCTTGACTAACTGACTGACTTATATATCAAAGCACAGCCTAAACCGCTGGTCTTAGAGACTTAAAATTTGGAAGGTAGTTCTTTGTAAAGTGTAGGTATCCACTAAGAAATGGTTTTTCGAAATTCTACCCCTAAGAGAGTGAAATGAGTGGTTGAATTATCAATGAAAAATTTTCCTCTTAGTTTCCTATAGGCCACACGGGTGAAGCCGCGAGCAGAAGCTAGTCTAAATATATATAACTCAATGGTGACTAACTGACTGACATAGTTATCTATCAACGCACAGCCCAAACCACTAGATGGATTGGGCTGAAATTTGGCATGCAGGTAGATGTTATGACGTAAGCATCCGCTAAGAAAGGATTTTTCAGAATTCCACCCGTAATAGGGTGAATGGGTGGTTGAATTATTTTCCCATAGGCCACGCCGCGGGCAAAGCTGCGGGCAGAAGCTCGTTTAGTTATATAGGAGCTTTCTGAAGCATGTATAGAATACATTTAAGGAAAAGAACGAATTAAATTCCACGGATTATATGAATTTGATGGACAAATAAAACTGAAAATAATAAAAAGAAAACTTAATATAACAAACTACTGCAGTAGGCAACGTGCCCAATATGCTGGCAGCATTGTCACGTTGAATGGCAATGCTCAACCTTTGGCTGAAGTAGAGACCTTTATAACGATAGGCAACGCATTGGCAGCGTCCTCGGTGTTGTTAATGTTAATGTCGCCATCTTGACAACTGTAAATTGTCATTTTATCGGACATACCAACAAATTTTAAGTATTTTTTTACTATATGTTGACGATGGAGATCTACCTGAACCAAGAACTTTCAAATTCCGTTTGCCTCACCAGCTTACTCCCCAAGTCAAGCGTGCGTAAAGAAGTTTTACTTCCAAAAGTCACAGCGTCGCCATTAGCCGGCGATAACGCCCTAAGGAATCTTTCTTCTTCTCTTCGTTTAATGGCCTGCTATCGCTTTTTAGCGATAATTCTGCCAATGTCAAGTGAGGAATTTTGTACGGTTATATCAAGTCAAAGTTTTATTTTGTCAGTCAAAATGCCACAGTAAAATGGTGGATATTTTACTGAAGGCTCTAGGAAGCCTTGAAGAGAAAACGAAAAGGCATGGTTTTAAAACTTGAAACCATTTGCCAACACTCGTGCACGTTCACGAACACTTAACGGATAATAATCCACCATTATTACACATTGAAATTCAAAAATACACGGGTAATGGAAAAAGTTCAAAATTCACAACCGCCATTTTCGAATTCTTTTCAACCTCCCAAGGAATTAACATGGCGGCAAAATGCCAGTTCACATCTGTCGCTCGCGCGGTGCAGACGTGTACATTGCATCTTATATTCATAATAAGATCGTGAGTCGAGGAGTTGAGCAAGAAAACGATCCTTTTGGTTTTCTAGTGAATTTATACAAAGTATTTATAGGGAAATGAAAAATAAACAATTTTAATAACTAATTCTAAATACTACCTACTACAAAAAAAAAACTAGACTATATACTGGCCGCAATGACCTATAGACAGTCCAAATGCTCCAGTCCACCAGTAGGTAGCGTACCCAACATGCTTGCAGCATTGCCCCGTTGAATTGCAATGTTTATTCGTTGTGCTAAATAAGTGCCAGCATTTTGGTTACGCGTAGCATCGACCAGGCGCTCTGATAACAATTGAAGGGGTGAGAACAAAAAGGATTTAACTGATTTTTTTTCACAAATTTACTTATGGGTATCGTTGGATTCAGCGTGAAATTATCTTCAATAATACATTCTCAAAATACCGAAATGAGGCTTAAACCTCGAGATTTTGAGTCTAAAAACGGTTTATCTGTCACAGGAATACAGCTCGCTTAGCATATAAACATTATTATATTATATTTTTACAGTAATTGTATGAATTAGTAGAATTAATTGTATATTTAGTATTTAAAACGGAATTAAAACATTTTCAAGCAATTGAAACTTACATAAACCTTTTCTATTACCTTATAAGCACTCTACATTAAAATGACGCCGTTGACGTTTAAAGTCAATTTTCTCGAAACTGTCAATTTGTCAGTTAAACCCTTTTTATTCTCAACCCTTCAATTTTAAGAGTGTTTGGTTTTATCTTAATACATAAAAATGAATTTCCATTTCCCTCGGTCATCGCATCGGGTGAAAGGATACAATATTTTTGCTAATTCTTTTATATTGAGTTTATTATTCTCAGAAAATGTTATGAAAGAAAAAGTATAGAAAGTATGGAAAATTTTCACCTCGCGGGTGAACCCGCGGGGCGCAGTTATTAATATAATATCAAATCTTATTATATATCTACAATAAAACTTGTTGGCATGGACGGCAGATCACTCTCGGTTCCATTAGCAACGGACGCCAACGTGAATAGTGCCGCAGTAGCTGTAATAAAAATAGCACATCATAAAATAAACTTTCAATAGGGTCCACTCTTCCAGTGGACGTAGTCTTCTCGATCCTCTTATCCCGTCCATGGTCCAAGCCGAGGCACCCCTTGAGCTAGTTGCCTCCCACTTTTGACGACTGCGCCTGCCCTCCCGCCCTGTGACTCTGTGAAGGTTGATAGAGACCAACTGAATAAAGCAGCTAAATATTTTTTTTTAAATCTATCATTATTAACCTTATCCACACTAATCTAGATTATATTATTCGAAATGACTTCAAAAATGGAGGACGTGATTTCAGATGGATCCGGTAGATATTTCATGGAAATGGATTCAGTAGTTTGGTTTTTAAATAAAAATAACCGGAAAAAATTTGATGAGTAAAATCATCCAAGTATGTTCTTGCATAGCATTGCGTGGTATTGCATGGCATTGCATGGCATTACGTGGCATTGCGTGGCATTGAGTAGCATTGCGTTGCATTGCGTAGCGTTGCGTAGCATTGCGCTGCATTGCGTGGCATTGCACGGTATCCTAGTTAGGGTCTAGGATCAATGTATGTTTTATGTTTTTATGTCAATAAATTATATTATTATTATTATGATCGTTGAATGCCATTATTATTATTGTTATACTTAATTAACAATTTGCTTTGCTATATAGTTTTCCCCGACGAATGTACATAGAGCTATTGCCCAAAATACAGTATTATTTTTGCAGTTTACAACGTGTACAGTACAGTACAGTAGGCAACGTGCCCAATATGCTGGCAGCATTGCCACGTGGAATGGCAATGCTCAATCTTTGGCCGAAGTAGAGACCTTTATAAAGGTAGGCAACGCACTGGCAGCGCCCCCGGTATTGCAGGTGTCTATAGTGTAACTGTTTACCATCAGGCGGGCCGTCAGCTTCTCTGTCCATGTAATAAAGACCAGTATTTTGGTCTCGTGTTGCTTCCACCATTATAACAACCATTTTTACTATTTGATTCCACGTTCATAATTAGAACGGCTAAGGAATGGAATGCCAGTTTCCGGTGAAATATGACCCGGGCGTGTTCAAGAGAAGAGTGAATAGGTATTTACTTGGCTAGCATGCCACACCTTCGATCGCATCGTCACTTCCCATCTTGTGAGAGCGTGGTCAAATGCTGGACAAGTTAGAAGTAAAACAAAAAAAAACTTACCAGTAATTTCATAATGTCTTTTAATTTCCGCCTCAGATTCTGGAGAGTGTGCCGAGGCTGCAAAAAAAAACATATTGAAAACTACCATTGCTATAGGTAGCGGCACTTTAGCACTGAGTGAAATGTGGAAGGGATAGCAGCGCATGGGTATTGTCGCGCGCACAAACGTTAATAAATAGTAAATGTTAAAGTTTTGCATAGCTTTATTTTATTGTTTTGGCTCCACACTTTTGTGTATTTAGCCAGTGTCAAGTAATTGATAATTTATCAAGTTCATGATATTTCACGCAAATATGTGTCAAGTCACAGTCGAAGTTATCAATTCAAGTTATCAAAAAAACTTTGCATAACTTGTAACAGGTTGTTTTACTATACAAGATTAACCTCTTTTTATTTAAATCTTGCTTTAAAGAATCATTAATTAATTGGTTCATTTATTAACAAAACAACTCACGTAATACACCATTTTTCGTGTCTGGCTTCTCAAAACAGTATTTCTTCTAGGCATATTCACTATCAACTAAAAATACACTAATAAAAAACCAACAATAATAAACGAACTCAAACCTAACAAAAAACAATAACATTGAATGGCAACAACAATCCACCTTAGACCGCGAGTGTACAGTCAGAGTCCGCGGAGCGTCGTATGGGGCGGGGGACGGAGTACAGCTGGCAGCCAACCGGCGCTACGCACGCACCCCTGCGTCCCCCTAGCCCCCCGTGATACCTAATTTTTGACTTCTGCGCAATGACGCGCAGCGCTAGTTTCGTGCTTCTACTTATACGAATAGATCTTTGCCTAAGAATAGTCGTTTTTTATTAAATATGTTACGATAATTTTATTTCTATATTTTATTTCTAAATCAACGTAATCACACATGCAATCGATGCATCGTCCCTAACGCGGTGGCAGTGTAGAGATACTCTCTTGAAGAAATCAGTTGGACAGAAAAAAACAAATTCTTCAAAGGCATTTTGAAATGCATTTTATTCCTGCCAAGAACTTATCCAAATTCTGAAATGGTAGTCGGTAGACGCAGAATCTCATGAGTATGGCGGGCAAGTGCCCTGTGCGTGTAAAGCGCAAATCTTTCTGTGTTTAAGTGTTCTGGGAGCATGTTCCTCGTAGTTTCTGGTCCTCGTATTTTACTTCGAAATGTCACAGCGTCGCCATTAGTCAGCGATAAGGCCCTTTTTTATTTATTTCTATTTGAGGGGAAATGCCCTCGCACTTCGAGTCCCACATACCCCCTGAATCTCGAACCCACTAAAACCCTCCAGTGATCCGACCGCCACCGGGATGGGGCGAGATGGAGACGCACTGCATTAACCATCTCGCCCCGGCTGTAGGTCCTTCTGGGCCTCTGCGCCAGTAGGTGGGCAACCTTACACGGCGATAACGCCCTAAGTAATCGTTAACATGGCGGCAAAATGGCAGTACACATCTGTCTGTACACACTGTGTCACAGTCAAGGCGTTGAGCAAGAAAACGATCCTTTTGGTTTTCTAGTAAATTTCTACAACGTAATTTATAGGGAAATGAAAAATAAACAATTGTCATAACTAATACTAAACACTACCTACTACTACTAGAAAAAAAACAAATTCTATACTGGCTGCGATGACCTATAGACAGTCCAAATGCTCCGCCCACTACCAGTAGGTAGCGTACCCAACATGCTGGCAGCATTGCCACGTTGAATTGCAATGTTTATTCATGTGCCAATTAAGTGCCAGCATTTTGGTCACGCGTAGCATCGACCAGGCGCTCTGATAACAATTTTAAGAGTGTTGGGTTTTATCTTAATATATAAAAATGAATTTCCATTTCCCTCGGTCATCGCATCTGGTGAAAGGATACAATATTTTTGCTAATTCTTTTTGTATTGTGTTTATTATTTTCAGGAAAAGGTTATGAAAGAAAAAGTTAAGAAAGTATGGAAAATTTTCACCTCGTGGGTGAAAACACGGGGCGCAACTATTCTGTTATAAAACTTGGTAACATGGACGGTTTTTCACTCGTTATATTAGCAAGGAATGCCGACATGAAGTGTTCCGCAGTATCTGTAATTAAAATAACACATCATAAAATACTCTTCCAGTGGACGTAGTCTTCTCGATCCTCTTATCCCGGCAACGGCCCAAGCCGAGGCACGCACCCCTTGAACTAGTTGCCTCCTACTTTTGACGGCTGGGCGCCTTAAGCACCTGCCCTCCCGCCCGGTGACGCTGTAAAGGTCGAAAGAGACCAACTGAATAAGACCATTCAGAAAACAACATCATAAAAAATCTATCCCTATCAACGTTATCCACAGTAATCTAGATTACTAGTCGTAGTAGTAGTCTAGATTACTAGACTGTAGTATTTTAAACGACTTAAAAAATAGCGGACGTGCTTTCAGATCAATCCAATTGAAATTTCATGAAAATCGATTCAGTAGTTTGATTTTTAAATAAAAATAAACGGAAAGAAATTGATGAGTAAAATTATCCAAATATATTCTTGCATGGCATTTTATGTTTTTTTTTATGTTAGTTTATATGTGACGAGCTAGTCGTTCACCTGATGTTAAGCGACTCGGCCGCCCATAACAAAACAGTGTCACTCGGAACTCCAAAATATAAAGTTTCGCGTGACACTGCACTGCGCACATCATCCTGAGACATCAGCACAATCTGTTAATAAGATTACTCGACTGTGAGATCACAGGGCCTAGCCAAATTACAAACGTTTCGTATTTATTCTATTTCTACAATCGCTAACGTTTTAGCGTAAGCGATTGTAGAAAACGATAGAACTCCCATACAAATGGTAGCCAAGTTACACTTTTGACAAGCGCTTACGAAACGTTGTCGCAGTTTCTGTACGATATCTAAGCGAACGCCAAGACCCTGTAGAAAACGCCACGACAACGCTACAAAATGGCGAACGTGGAGTCAGCTGTTCGAAAGTGCTTTGTTTAATTCATTCTTTTGCTTTGTTTTTATTGGATTATTTAAAAAGGGTTTCATTCATTGAATGTTCAAATGGTAAATGTGATTTTTATATATGTACCTAATATGTGATATGTTTAAAGCATATGAAATATATGTCGCAATCGAGTCAATTTGGTACTCCAGCGCCATCTGTTGACGCGGTCATGATCGAGTCATATCTGAAACGCAAGCGCCATCTGCTGGTGCTTTAATAGAGTCATCAGCTTTATCGCCGATCAGCGCCATCTCGTGAAACCGGAAGAAATCACATTGTTCTATATCTATAACTACACTACCTATACGTGCTTGTATATACGTCTTTTATTATTTAATTTTTATTGTAATATTTTAAACTAAAATAGGCATAAATAAAACAATACATCTAATTACTTTATTATATATTTACATTTAATATAAATATAAAACAGGTACATTTTTAAAAAGACGGGAATTTTTACTTTATATGATTATGTAATCAACAACTTACATACTATAAGGCACCTAAGTTTTTTGCTTCACAGGTGGTCCCAAAAAGGTTTTATCAAAAACATTTTAGTGCTTTTCAAAACATGAACTCGGGAAATACTTTTAAGATTGCAAATGAATGACAGACTGAAAGTTAGCCATGATGCTGCCGCTATGTCAACCTACGTTCCGTTCCTCCCAGTTTCTGCATAATTAAAAGAATTTACTATGTATTAAAGCCAGGAAACAAATTTGTCGCTAACGCCATCTAGTGATATAGAAAACTACTAAAGAGAGCTAATCGGCCTCCATAGAAAACGTCAAAGTATAGAAGTGAAAAGACCCTGGGACGACACTTCTCCGATGGCGGTCGGCGCGTGCGGACATCACTGAACCATCGCGCGCTCCGCTATTTACAACTGCCTACGTGTTTACCTAATTACTTTGTAACTGTTGTGATTATAATATTGAGTTCACAAGTCTGTTTCCTTCATCCAACATTACCCACCGACGCCCACATTGAAAAGGATTGACGATGAGTGCTACTGATGACGACGGCCAGCCTCCTCCGCCATATATAATAACAATAATGTATTAGCTTTAAGTATTAATGCCCTTTTTATCTTTACTTTCATTATTAATATGCTATAAAGTTTAGTAGTAGTATTGTATTGTATTATTAAAAATAATGAACGCCATTGTAAACTTATTAAGTAAACTTTATTAAAATGTCCTGAATGACATTATTGGATCAACTGTCAAGTACTTACATAAGAATTATTACTTTGGTTTTTGGCGGGAAAACGAAAACGATCACGTTACCGCATTGTATTATTTTCCAAAACTTGTGTTATTTTCAGTGTTAGTGCATAAAATTGGTGGCATTTTATTCGTTAAATGCTGGATTACAGGCGTGAGTGTGGGAAAGTGGTATAATGATAGTGAAACGTTTTTTTTTCGTGTTGTTTCCAAAACTCCATAGAAGCTTCTGGTAAAGTTGCCACCACTTTACTAGGAGTATGACTTGACTAGACTAGACTATGACTTGACTAGACTAGACTATGACTTGACTTGATGACTTTGACTGTGACCTGACCTGACACACTATTTACGTGAAATATCATTAACTTGATAAATTATCAATTACTTGACACTGGCTAAATACACGGAGCTGTGGAGCCAAAACAATTTTTAAAAAAGTAATAATTTATAATGTACGTACCTTTCTATGAATTCTTATAAAGCTGCAAACTGTTCCGGGCTAGCTCGGGATCTAGGTTCCATCCCATAAACGCAATTGCATTAATTGAGGTATATCTATCTCATTTATTAAAAAACAAATCAAATTGAGATAATTAATACCACGTTTCACTCACTTTCACGAATGTTTTGCGTATAAAACAATTTGAAACTTTTATTTTACCCGCGCACACCACTCTAACTGCACAAGACAACCTGTGACCACAGAATATTATCCTGTGACTGACCTACTTTTGACGTTTAAGAGCGCTAACCATAAACAATTAAAAATATTCGTTTTTTTGGCGGGAAAGCGAAAAAGATTGCGTCACCGCATTGTATTATTTTCCAAAACTTGTGTTATTTTCCGTGTTAGTGCATAAAATTGGTGGCATTCTATTCGTTAAGTGCTGGATTACAGGCGTGAGTGTGGGAAAATCGTATGATGATGGTGAAACGTTTCTTTTCGTGTTGTTTCCAAAACTCCAAAGCTTCTAGTAAAGTTGCTACCACTTTACTAGGAGTATGACTTGACTAGACTAGACTATGACTTGGACTGTGACTTGACTTGACGTGACACATTATATTATATTAATTAACTTTAGATATTATCAATTACTTGACACTGGCAAAATACACAAAAGTGTGGAGCCAAAACAAAACAATAAAAAAATTAAAAATATGTTTTCTCTCGTCGTTGTAGAATAAGCGATCACGACTGGAGAATAGAAACGTGCCGATATGGCTAGCAACTGTTTCGTTTACTCTGACCACGTGACAAAAACGACAAAGATTTTTTTTAAAATGTAATTGAATGATGTGACGAGCTAGTCGTTCACCTGATGCTAAGCGCCACGGCCGCCCATAACAGAACAGTGTCACTTGGAACCCTAAAACATAGAGTTACAAGCGACACTGCACTGCGCACATCATCCTGAGACATCAGCACAGTCTGGTAATAAGATTACTCGACTGTGAGATCAGATCATAAAGTCTCAATTGCCCAGTGATTTCACTAGCTACAGTGCCCTTCAAACCGGAACACAGTAGTGCTTACACACTACTGCTTGGCGGCAGAATAACTGGCAAAGCGGTGGTACCTACCTAGACGAACTTTGCAACAAACCTACCACCTAGTTAAAGATATGTGATTCCCATACATTTAAAGCGTTTTCTCTAGCGTTAGCGATCACCGATTTTCAACTTGGCTAGGCTCATAGGTCATAAAATCTCAATTGCCCAGTAATTTCAGTAATCGTATTAAGGTAATTTTTTCGTTTAGTGTAAACAATAAAGAAATCAGTCAACTTTATTTACAATCCACTTGGTAACAATGAAGGTATGCTTTTTTTTTTTTAGTTTTGGCTCCACACTTTTGTGTATTTAGCCAGTGTCAAGTAATTGATAATTTATCAAGTTATCGATATTTCACGCAAATATGTGTCAAGTCACAGTCGAAGTCATCAAATCAAGTTATAGTCAAGTCAGTCTAGTCAAAGTCCTACTCCTAGTAAAGTGGTGGCAACTTTACTAGAAGCTTCTATGGAGTTTTGGAAACAACACGAAAAGAAACGTTTCACCATCATTACACCATTTTCCCACACTCACGCCTGTAATCCAGCACTTAACGAATAGAATGCCACCAATTTTATGCACTAACACTGAAAATAACACAAGTTTTGGAAAATAATACAATGCGGCGACGCGATCTCTTTCATTTTCCTGCCAAAACTCTAATCGAAGGTATGCTTCTTTCACATAACCTTACCATAGTTTGCTAAAATTGCCAGGGTAAAAGATACTTTTACTAGGTGGTAGGACTTTACTGCAAAGTTCGTCTAGGTAGGTACCACCGCTTTGCCAGTTATTCCACCGCCAAGCAGTAGTGCGCAAGCACTGCTGTGTTCCGGTTTGAAGGGCACTGTAGCTAGTGAAATTACTGGGCAATGAGACTTTATGATCTGATCTCACAGTTTAGTAATCTTATTACTAGATTGTGCTGATGTCTCAGGATGACGTGCGCAGTGCAGTGTCACGCGAACCTCTATACTTTAGAGTTTCGAGTGACACTGCAGCTGATATGGGCAGCCGTGTCGTTTAACATCAGGCGAACGGCTAGCTCGTCACGTCATTCCTTAACTTAAAAAAAAAAACTTTAGATTGGCCTCTGTGGTGTGGTAATTGAGTGAATCGGCTCATAATTGGAGGTGGCAAGTTCGATTCCCGCGGCAGCACAAGTATTTGTGCACAGACAAAAAAAATTCGCAAATACTTGTTCTGTGTCTGGGTGTTGTGGGACCATGGTCCTCGTAGTTCCTGGGTCCCTAGACACAGGGAATCCTAGTTAGGGTCCAAGAGCTATGTATGTGATCGTTGGGTGCTATTATTATTATTACAAGTTACAACCCGCGGTTTCACCCGCAACTAAAAAGTATTTTAATTATTTGCCCATCTGTACGAAGTACAATACGATTTTGCAACTCTGCACATTCAACTCACTATTCCTCAAAACAGTGCGCTTTTACACGCCGCGACAGATACACGCGCGAGTGGGGGAATCGGCTAAACTAACTGCTGTGATTCTTTGTATCTATTAAAACTTAACTTAAAACTTTTTACATCAACTTTTACTACTTTACCATTAAAGTGTTGTGTACCTCAACTGGGACGCAACATTTTTTGGTCCTTCGAGATTTTTTGCATTTAGTGTGTTTGTGACCTCAAGTTGCGAAAGCGAATCGGTACCTGGCCTCCCACAAGCGGGTCTCACCAGGCTATTGAGAAGGCGCATAATTTCGTAACAGCGGGCCGCAGGATACGCTGAATGCTAAAGGACCTTCAACGGAGTTCTCTCGTAAACTGCGAAGAGCAAAACACGCTTGAAGAAGAAGCCCAAGGAAGCTACTACCTGGTCTTCGTGTCCTGAATCAACACCTATTGGAACTTGACTCTTAACTTCAACTCAAACAACCCACTCGGCACTCCTAACTACTGGCTAACTTGCCACTCAACTAACTTAACTATGGAATTACTTATCCAACAAGTAAGTGTTTTCGAGAGCATAAAAACTTTGTGCACTAACTACAAAAAAGACAGCATAACTAAAAAAACTGTCGAATACTTAGAGTCACATCTTTCCTCACTAGAAAAACTGTGGGTGGACTTCCATGAGAGGCATGAAATTCTAGTACAGAAAATTGAAGAAAAGGCTGAAGTCAGCTACTTCACGACAAATGTCTATGGCAAAACTAAAGAACTTTACCAAACTACTAAGGATAACATCATGGAACTCGTGATTTCTCACAGACGGAAAGAAAAGAAGGAGGAAGAAGATAAGCTAACTAGCATCGACTTCGACCTGTCCGGTATTTCTGAAGAGGAACCATACAACAATACAACTATACTTTCTGCTGATCACATCAAACTACTAGATCGTCGCCAGAGATGCAACTTCAAGGCAATAGAAAGAGCTATGTCAAAGATCAAACTTAAACTTGTGACTGAGAAATGGGTTATCGAAGATCACCTATCAACTTTAAAGGTGAAATGGGATGCTATCGATAAGCTTCACTGGCAGCTGGAAGATGCTCTCAATTGTTCTAACTTGAACGCAGACTACACCGCTAAATTTGAGAGCATTAAAATAAAATACGATAACTTGAGAAAACAACTTAACAGCAAATTATGGTCAAATATTCACTTCGAAAAATCAGCTCCAAAGATCGAGATACCAGAATTTTTTGGTGACTATATCATCTGGATTTCATTTAAAGATCTTTTTATTGAAACCATTCACAAGAATCCTACTATTTCTAAATCACAGAAAATGCAACACCTTAAAACGAAACTCAAAGGTGAAGCTGAACGCTTGGTGCAACATCTCACTGTTAGTGCCGAAAATTATGACTCCTGCTGGGAAATACTCACCCATCGGTATGACAACCGCCGCCTTCAATTTACATCTTTTATGAATGCGATGCAACAACTGCCTGTCATCCGATACCCAGATACGGAAAATCTCAAGAAGATTCATGACGTCATTACTGAAAGTCTTAACGGGCTCACTAACATGGGAGTAGATGCAACCAGCTGGGGCCCAGTTATCGTGTACTACATGTCACAGAAATTGGACTCCGTGACCTTCAATGATTACACCAAAGAGATTCAGAACAACAGAGACCTGCCAGATCTGACCGAGTTTCTAACATTTCTAGAAAGCAAATTCATGGCATTAGAAACCGTCAAAAATCGCCAAAACAACGCTAATAATATCCAAAAACAGAACAATAACTTGAATTTTAATAAACCGGCAAGCAAGTTTTATCAAACTAACAACAACAGAAACTTAATGTACAAGCAAAACTTTGCCAAGAAATCAACCTTATCCAGAGACTACTCTAGCATATTTTACACTGCATTCGGAAAATGCCCTTTGTGTGACGGCGAACACGTACTTATGCAGTGTACAAAATTTGTTGACATGAACATTCCACAGCGAATCCACACTGTTGCGAAATTGAAACTCTGCAAAAACTGTTTATACAGTCACGGAAACGCCGATTGTAAGTCAACAAAGACTTGCAAGGAATGTAATATGAGACACCACACGTTATTACACTTGGAAAAAAAGGTGTATGAGCCAAACAAAAGAGAAAAACTGAACTGTCTTCCTCAACCTTCAACTTCCCAGCAACAAAGCTCTCATCACCTAACTACTTCAAACATGGACGTACTTTTGACTACTGTCAAAATAAAAGTAAAAGCCGTTGATGGGACCTACGTCACGCTTCGAGCTCTACTTGATCAAGGCTCTCAAGTGAACTTGATCACTGAAAACGCGGTACAGCTACTGCGGCTGCCACGTACTAAACTCAACGGCACGGTATCTGGCATAGGATCCGTATCTGGAGACTGCAAGGGCCGTGTACAACTGACATGCAAGTCGATACACAGCGACTACACTTTTAACACGGAGGCTCTGATACTTAAGAAGCTTACGAATAACTTACCTAACTTAACTTTTGAAAAAGCCAACTGGCCTCATCTGCATAACTTAAAACTTGGAGACCCAGACTACAATGTAAGAGGCTCCATCGACTTGTTACTAGCAGCTGATGTCTACGCACAGATAATTATGGATGGAGTATTAAGAGGGCACCAAAACTCTCCAGTAGCACTGCAAACTCAGCTGGGCTGGATTCTGTGCGGAAAGCTGCATAATTTTAATTGTCATGTCGCTATCATGAATACAACTGCTACACGAGGATCTGGCGGCAAAGACGTCGAAAAAATGCCAATGAAGCCGAACTTTGAATCCGAACTCGGAAAATCTAGGCCTACAGAAGTCTCACAATTTACAACTAAAATTAACGAGAAACAAAAACTGACAACCCTACAAGAATCAAATAATGATAACTTTATAACCGACTTATTAAACAAATGCAGCTCATTAACGCGAGCTAAGCGCATTGTTGCTTGGTTCATGCGCTTTATTACAAAGGCCCGGACAACAGCGGCGAAACTTGACACCGCTCGATCCGATAACAGGCTATCTGCCTGCTTAACAACAAGCGAACTACTTAGTGCAAATAAATTAGTAATACTATCCAGGCAAAGAAGCGATTCCCAAACTGAATACAACAGATCGATTACAAAACTTGCAAAAACTTTGCCGTTTGACGCTGAAACTAAAATGGAGAACTCAGACAAGCAAAACGGCGATGACGCTACAAATACACATTCAGAACCAAGGCGCAGTAGGTGTACTGGACGTGCTGGAAGAAAAAGTTTCATCACCATGATTATTTCATTCCTAACGTTACTAGCACTGATAATTGGATCGCAGTGTGCATCGACTGACGTCACTGAAGGCATGCCGTCGAGCACTCGCATTACTGACCTTGGGCGCAAGCGTCCGATCTATTACGATAAAATCGGAGAAATAAAACTAATTCATAACGAATGGATCTACAACTTAACTACTTACTGGCAAGCTACCCAAGAAATATAAAACTACTTAAAATACGTACAACTCTTGTGTCAAAAACTGGACCCAAGATACTGTGAGAGTACTACAATGATATTCTACTGGCCCCGCACAAGCATTTGTCTGATCGCAGGAGACGCTCTCTGATCGATGGTGTGGGATACCTAGCGAACAGCTTGTTTGGAGTCTTGGACCAACACTTCGCCGAGAAATACCAACAAGACATTCAAGCCATACAGAACAACGAGAAATATCTACTTGAACTGATGAAAAATCAAACTACTATTATCGAACTTGAGAATAAGATCATGAAGAAAAACGAAGAGAACATTCGCCAACAATTCGCACTCATGAACAAGTTCATGAATGACACCGACATGAGACTACCGAAACTTGAGTCGAACATTGGAACTGTTATGGCAACTAACTACTTCAACTCGGTATCGCTCAATGCACAATTACTTCTGATTAATTTGAAGAATGTTCAGGAAATGCTATTCAACGCACTTCTTGACGTCTATAAAGGCCACATAGATGTGCATCTCCTTTCTCCAGTCAACTTGATCAAACAACTGAACGAGATCTCTGGGAGACTGCCGAAAACTCTAATTTTTCCTGTAGAAAATATTCAAGCAGAGATAAAGGATGTTTACAAACTGCTGTACGTGAAGGCTCGAGTTACAAACGAGTACTTCATGTTTGAGATTCACATTCCCCTGACGAGTGACGAAGACTTCACTCTCTATCGAGTAATCCCTCTGCCTCTGAAAATAAAAGATGAAACTGAAAGTACGAAATATGTACTTGTATCAGCCGAATACATCGCTGTTAACTTCAGACAAAATACTTACATAAGCTGGAATGAGAACCGAATGAAGCAATGCATCCAGCGAAGCACTAACAACTTTGTGTGCAGTCTAAACTTACCCATTAGAAACTTGGAAAGTAAAGACGCACCCTGTGAAGCCAAACTATTGGGTCATTATACGACCTCACCGTGCATCGTAAAGGAAAAAGCATGCAAAGCTGCCTGGGTCGAATTACATTCAATAAATACCTGGCTGGCGGTGTGTTGTGACACGTGCGTACTGCGAACTATCTGCGGCAGTGACGTCGCATCTCATCAGATAAATACATCGGCACTCATAACATTGAAGCAAGGATGTACGATGCAGAATAAGGATTTGAACATCTACGCCCATAATCAGTACCACAGTGACGCGAGAGTAAACATGTACTTAGCGAAACCACCGAAACTAGATAAATCCATAAACAACATCTTCAATTTTGAGCGAACGCAACTACAACTAATGCCTGAAAAAGAAAGCCTAGAAAAGGTTGAGAAACAACTGGAGCAGCAAAAAATAAACGAGCTTCACCTCCCGGCTACTATAACTACACACGATATTCATCAATATACCATCTGCTACACATTATTAGCAGTTGCGGTTTTTGCGACTATGGTATGGGTTTTGAAGAAGCGAGGCCTATGCAATAAAAGGGCTATTTATGCCACGACGGCAGAACCTCCTAAAACTGTGACTCTGGAACTGCAGCCCCGCAATTCTACTGCAACTAAGAAATCGTGCCCACTTGGAATTTCATCTTCGTTCAAGGAGCGGCCACTCCCGCGCATCGACGACTCACGAGCGGCAGCGGGGTCGGCCGCGACACAGCGGGAACGGGCGCGGTCACACCCTCAGCGGGGACACGTCGATGATATCAAATTTAGTTTTGATTAATATTTTTTTTATTTTACTTATACATTTTTAAGAACTTTTACTTATTTACATTTTAATTTTTGAACTTTGTTTAACTTTGACTTTGTACAGCCGATTCTCACTCTCGTGCGTTTTCACCCTCTTTTTTGGGGTTGGTAGTATGTACGAAGTACAATACCATTTTGCAACTCTGCACATTCAACTCACGATTCCTCAAAACAGTGCGCTTTTACACGCCGCGACAGATACACGCGCGAGTGGGGGAATCGGCTAAACTAACTGCTGTGATTCTTTGTATCTATTAAAACTTAACTCGAAACTTTTTACATCAACTTTTACTACTTTACCATTAAGGTGTTGTGTACCTCAACTGGGACGCACCACCATCCTACGGGAACATATTACTTTTCCAGGATAAAATGTAGCCTATATGTTAATACAATGCATAAGCTATGTTGGTACCGAATTTCATCCAAATCCATTCAGCCGTTTGAGCGTGAAGGGGTAACACACATACAAACTTTCGCGTTTATAATATTAGTGTGATTATCCTGAAATATTAAGAGGAAAATGGGTAAGTCATGGATGAACCCGTAAGGCGCTGGTATTTAATAATTTCCTCACAAAAATCCTGCGCCGGCGCCGCTGTGGTGAACACGGAGTTCTGCAACACTAAAACATATCTTATTAGAAAAGAGTAACCCCTTATTAGAAAATGGTAACCTCTTATTAGAAAAGAGTAACACCTTATTAGAAAAGAGTAACCCCTTATTAGAAAATGGTAACCCCTTATTAGAAAATGGTAACCCTTTATTAGAAAAGGGTAACCCCTTATTAGAAAAGAGTAACCCCTTATTAGAAAATGGTAACCCCTTATTAATAAAGGGTAACCCCTTATTAGAAAAAGGTAACCCCTTATTAGAAAATGGTAACCTCTTATTAGAAAAGAGTAACACCTTATTAGAAAAGAGTAACCCCTTATTAGAAAATGGTAACCCCTTATTAGAAAATGGTAACCCTTTATTAGAAAAGGGTAACCCCTTATTAGAAAAGAGTAACCCCTTATTAGAAAATGGTAACCCCTTATTAGAAAATGGTAACCCCTTATTAGAAAAGGGTAACCCCTTATTAGAAAAAGGTAACCCCTTATTAGACGTTCGACTTTCAATAGGGTCCACTCTTCCAATGGACGTAGTCTTCTCGATCCTCTTATCCCGGCAACGGCCCAAGCCGAGGCTCGCACCCCAGGGGTGCCCGCCAGCTAGTTGCCTCCCACTTTCGACGGCTGGGGGCCTTAAGCGCTCGCCCTCCCGCCCGGTGACGCTGTAAAGGTCGGTAGAGCGCAACAGCATTAGCCCTTTCAAAAAAAACCCTTATTATAAAGGGAGTAGTCCAACTTCAATCGCGTTAATATGATAGTAAAAAAAATATTTGGTTTTAAATACAAAAAAAAATTGATAAAACGTATTGAAAAGTAAACATTTCCTTTCAAAAAAAAAATTTGCTCGGCGCCTATCAGGATTTGAACTGTATGTGCGGATTGAGAAGTCACACAAACAACCGCTACGAAACATACATACTACTCAATATTTAACTCAATAGTTAATTAACCGCAATTTTGGTTCATAAATTCCTGTCCATCCTAAGGAAGCCTGGAAAAATTCGCTTAATGCGATAAAGCCGCCCTTTTTTTAAGGTGCATTGTTATGTATTAATTGGTGCAAAGTGCTGTAATTAATCAATAAAGTATTATTTACTTGGCTAGCATGCTACACCTTCGATCGCATCGTCACTTCCCATCAGGTGAGAGCGTGGTCAAATGCTAGACAAGTTTTATGTAAAAAAAATGTATTATATTGTATTGTACTTACCCAAAACAGCCAAGAGCAGATAAAACAATATTTCCATATTCAAAAACATGGTATAATTTTCAATTAGAAAGCGTATTTTTAATAATTAGCAAACGCCAATCGGTTCTATCTTCACTGAGAGAATGGATAATGAGTCACATGTGACACAAAATAACGTTTAATTTTGTATAAACAATACAGTAACTATTTTCATAACAACATTGTTTGTCAAAATCTGACGCACTAAAACCATGGAGGTTACATTATCATTTGAAAACTGTTCGCCATACGAAGACCGCATCAAATTTGGCTTGTTATACCTTAGGCTTAGATACAATGGGACACATTTAAAAAATGTAAATGAATGATGTGACCAACTAGTCGTTCACCTGATGTTAAGCAACACAGCCGCCCATAACAAAACAGTGTCACTCGGAACTCCTAAATATAACGTTTCACGTGACACTGCACTGCGCACATCATCCTGAGACATCAGCACAGTCTGGTAATAAGATTACTCGACTCGAAAGTCTCAATTGCCCAGTAATTTCACTAGCTGCAGTGCCCTTCAAACCGGAACACAGTAGTGCTGGCAAACTACTGCTTGGCAGCAGAATAACTGGCAAAGCGGTGGTACCTATATAGACGGACTTTGCAGAAAAGTTCTACCACCTAGTAGTGGGACAAATTTCACTGTCAGGCGATGCCTCCTTAATAAAAATTCAAAACTTATAAATAAATATTTAATTATTTTTGAACTAGCTTAGTTCCTTTACTCCTTAAACTAATAATAAGATTATTACAATAACACTATTTCACTGACAGCCTCTGTGGTGTGATGGTTGAGTAAGTCAGCTCATAACCTGGGGCGGCGGGTTCGATTTCCGCGATGAACAAGTATTTTTGCACATAAAAAAAAGCGCCAATACTTGTTCTGAGTGTCGGTGTTGTGGGAGCATGGTCCTCGTAGTTCCTGGGTCCTAGACACAAGGAATCCTAGTTAGGGCTCAGGTTCTATGTATGTGAATGTTGGGCTTAATTATTATTATTATTATTGTATAATACCACCAGGTATTTAAAAATAAATGGCTGCAAAAATAATATTAATTTATTCACAATGTGAGCGTACTCGGTACATCTGAACTTTGCATCTATCGAGAATGTATAAATTATATTCCTTATTTTTTATTAATTTGGTAGAATTATTTTCCAGTTGGCAACACTAAGCAGCGCGTGATTGGACGAGAGCGTGTGTCAGGCGGGTTGATTAGGAAAAGCGATCACTCTTATAGTCTTCGGCTTGCTAGTGAAAAATTCTGATGTTTATTGAAGAATGGAGGATAAATGTTTCACATCATGGATGGATTGCTTCTAGTTTTATTGAATCCTGCCGGCGAATAGATTGTAGCTGAAGATACTGTAACAAAAATAACATATAAAACCTACATCAATGTTCATGTTTTTTGGCGGGAAACCGAAAAAGATCGCGTCACCGCATTGTATTACTTTCCAAAACTTGTGTTATAGTCAGTGTTAGTGCATAAAATTAGTGGCGTTTTATTCGTTAAGTGCCGGATTACAGGCGTGAGTGTGGGAAAGTGGTATGATGATGGTAAAACGTTGTTTTTGTGTTGTTTCCAAAACTCCATAGAAGCTTCAAGTAATGTTTCCACCACTTTACTAGTAGTATGACTTTGACTAGAATATGACTTGACTTGATGACTTCGACTGTGACTTGACACATATTTGTGTGAAATATCATTAACTTGACAAATTATTAATTACTTGACACTGGCTAAATACACAATAGTGTGGAGCCAAAAGATTATAAAAAAAAATGTACGTATTTGTCGTTTAAAGTTCGTTCATTTAATCATTTATTATAATTAATTCTACTTACAGATATGCACGAGCGAAAACTCATTAGTGCGTTGCGTTGCTGCAAAAGCAAATAAATAAACTAAAAAAAATAGTAAATAATAACGCCCAACGATCACATACATAGATCCTGAACCCTAACTAGGATTCCCTGTGTCTAGGGACCCAGGAACTACGAGGACCATGGTCCCACAACACCCAGACACAGAACAAGTATTTGCGCTTTTTTCTGTGCACAAATACTTGTCTTGCCGCGGGAATCGAACCCGCCGCCTCCGGGCTATGACCCGACCTGCTCAACCACTACACCACAGTGGCTGTACAGCTAGATAACTATTTTTTCTCATAATATATAAAAAATACATGTTTTCTAATAACAACAAAACTTAACAAAATTTCAATTATTTTTTGTACATTAATTAAATATAATTTATTGGTTAATAATAATATTTTTTTTGTATTTAATTGCCTTAATAAAATACAAAACTTGATAATTTAAAAAACAAGTACTGCGCCTAGTTGAGCTGACGCGTAGGTAACCAAAAGGCTGGATTACTAGACTGTGAGATCAGATCATAAAGTCTCAATTGCCCAGTAATTTCACTAGCTGCAGAGCCATTCAAATCAGAACACAGTAACGTTTGTAATATACTAGTTAGAGAACTAGTTGCAGAATACTAAATAAAATTAATTAATTAATAATAATTTTAAGAAAATGTTTTTTATTGCCAAAATACCTAGTTACGCCTAGTTGAGCTGACGCGCGACCAAAAGACTGGCTTACAAGACTGTGAGATCAGATAATAAAGTCTCAATTGTCCAGAAATTTCACTAATGACGGTGTCATTCAACTGGAACACAGTACTGTTTGCACACTACTGCTTGGCGGCAGAATTACTGGCAAAGCAGTGGTACCTACTTAGACGAACTTTGCATAAAAGTCCTACCACCTAGTAAATCTTACAATATTTATAAATTTTAATTATAATATTTATTTTCCTTTTTCTGTTTGACTTCTAAACTTACTTTACTAATAAATGAGTATTTGAATATTTCCCAACCGATCTATGTTCTGAAAAATTTAATGTAATTTTACACAAAAGACCTAGAAAAAAGAAAAGATCTAGATCTGGTGATTTCTAAGAGAGAAGATCACCATGGTAAACATATCACACTTTTTATCCCGGAAAATGAAGAGTTCTGCGGGAAATCGAGTATGTTGTTGGAAGAACCGTATGTAAATGTATTCAATATTATTACTCACAAGAATCCTGCGCCATTGCTGCTGTAGCCAACACGTAGTTATGCCACACTAAAACACATAATTATTAATTTTTTAACGTCCAACGATCACATATATAGATTCTAGACCCTAACTTGAATTCGCCAACACTCACACACTGAACAACTATTTGCACTTTTTTTTGTTATTAATTGAAGGGGTGAGAACAAAAAAGGTTTAACTGTTTTTTTTTTTCACAAAATGACATAGGTATCGTTGGATTCAGCGTGAAATTATCTACAATACTACATCCTCAAAATACCGAAATGAGGCTTAAATCTCGAGATTTTGAGTCTAAAAACAGTTTATCTGTCACAGGAATACAGTTCGCTTAGCATATAAACATTATTATAATTATTTTATTATAATAGGTCTTTACCTATGAAATTGCCGTATTGCAGTACAGACTTTTTCAAACAAAAAAAAGTTTTGATTGGCTATGAATTCTAAATTCAAATTAATTTTGTTTTAAAAATATGACATTTTATTTACAATATAAGTCTTTTGTTTATTGATTAGCGTTGTATTTTCATTACATTTCAACATTTTTCCTCATAATGGATACTTTGAAATTTCGTGTAATTATGGAATATGAGTTCCGTCGTGGCACCAACGCGGCACAAACGACACGTAACATCAACGACGTTTACGGAGAGAACTGTACAAACGAACGTACAACCCGTTATTGGTTTGCTCGGTTCCGTTCTGGGAATTTTGACTTGAAAAATGAACCTCGTGGTCGTCCGGAAACTTTGGTCAACAATGATGAATTAAAGGCAATTGTGGAAGCTGATGAATCTCAATCTACAGCTGAGCTGGCAGCAGCTTTTGATGTTAGCATCAAAACAATATTGGTCCATTTGCGACAGATTGCCAAGATAAAAAAGCTTGATAGATGGGTGCCCCACGAACTTAACGATCGCCAGCGCAACGTACGCGTCGAGACTTGCCTTGCGCTGCTTAACAGGCACAGAAATGAAGGAATTTTGAACCGAATTGTTACGTGCGACGAAAAATGGATTCTTTTTGACAATCGAAAGCGCTCAGCAAGTTGGTTAGATCCTGGTTCGGTACCAAAGCAATGTGCAAAACGAAAAATGACCCCTAGAAAGGTGATGGTCACAGTTTGGTGGTCTAGTGCTGGTGTGATTCATCATAGCTTTTTACAAAACGGCGAGAGCATTACATTGAAGAACTGACCACAATGATGGCGAAACTCGCACGTCTGCAACCAACTTTGGTCAATCGGTCGTCTCCACTGCTACTTCACGACAACGCGTGACCCCATACTGCACAACAGACCGTCTCTAAGCTGCATGAGTTGGGTTTGGAAGCTCTCCCTCATCCGCCATACTCACCAGATCTTGCGCCTACCGAATATTACTTTTTCCAAAATTTGGACAACTTTTTAGCGGGAAAAAAATTCAATTCCCGAGAGGCAGTACAAAACGCCTTTGAAGAGTTTGTTGTCTCCCGTCCTGCTGATTTTTTCAAGAAGGGCATCCATAAACTGCCACAGCGTTGGCAAAGATGCATTGATTGCAGGGGTGATTACTTTGAATAAAAGAAATAAATAAGTTCGAAAAAAAAATACTTTAACTTTTTTCAAACAAAACGGCAATTTCATAGGTAAAGACTATTATATTTTTACAGTAATTGTATGAATTAGTACTATTATTTGGTATTTTAAAATAGAATTAATTCATTTTCATGCAACTGAAACTTACATAAACCTTTTCTATTACCTTATAAGCACTCTACATTAAAATGACGCCGTTGAAGTTTAAAGTCAATTTTCTCGAAACTATCAATTTGACAGTTAAACCCTTTTTATTCTCAACCCTTCAATTAATACTTACCCAAAACAGCCATGATTAGTAAATACCATTTTTTCATGTTCAAAAACAAGATATTTTAATTTAAATGTATAATAAATTGAACACGTCTATTACATTTAACTTCACTGAAAGAATGTATTATAAGTCATCGTTATTACATTTACTTTTAATTTGAATAAGCAATCATTACGTAAATCATTAAATTCATACAGCCTTATTAATAAACACGAACTATCTTTAGACTAGTTACACCATCTTTTGTCTCTTTCGATCATCCAAATATTCCAGTAGCAAAAAAAGGACAAACGCTGAAGTAACTAATCCGAGACTAATACCCGTTTATTAATAAGGCTGATAATGTTTCAAGATGTTTAAAACCGTTGTCTAACCAAGGTCGCAGTAAATTGAGCGTGTTACCTAAACTAATATTATAAAGAGGAAAGATTTGATTGTTTGTTTGCATTGAATAGGCTCTACAACTACTGGACGGATTTGCAAAATTCTTTCACCATAATAATCCTTTTTTTTGAGGGGGGAAATGCCCTCGCACTTCCCCGCCACCACGGGGGTGGTGGCAGGAGTATGTGGGACTCGAACCCACTAAAACTTCCCCGTGAGCCCTCGTCTGCCGTACCGGGGCGAGAAGGGGTCGCGACTGCAGTCCAGCCAGCTCGCCCCCGGCGGCAGGCCCTTTCGGGCCTCTCCGCGCCAATGGATGGGTGACCCTGCTCACCAAGGTCACCCACCAGACGTGTGGGGCCGTGCAAGCCGGCGGAGAGTCCCCCGACTCTCCATCAGTGGCCCCACTACGGGGGAGGGAGGAGGTGCGCGTAACTGACTGATCTCACAGTCTAGTAATCTTGTTACTAGATTGTGCTGATGTCTCAGGATGACGTGCGCAGTGCAGTGTCACGCGAAACATGATACTTTAGAGTTAAGAGTGACACTGCATTTGATGAGTTTCGCTTAACATCAGGTGAACGAACTTCTTCAGTATAATTACGTCGAAATCATACCGTCTTCATTCAGCGCAGCCTATTTATTATAAACTATGAAAAGTTTAAAAAACTGTGGGTTTCAGGTTCATTAAATCCGACCGAGCATTGTGAGTGCGGCTCTCAAACTTTTTACGACTTTTATTTTTAATTTTTTGTACTTACTATTTCTTTTTTACCCTTAATTATCCTTTCGGGGTATCGGGCTTTTTTAACGCCATTTCTTTTCATAAATAAGCTGACTTCAAGCATCATCATCGTACTGAAAAATACTTGGATGATATAATCAGATACTTTAGGTACATTCTTTTAATTGACTTTTTTTGTTGTTTGCTAGGCTCGCGCTTGACCACTATCGCACCTGATGGTAAGTGACGATGCGGTCTAGAATGTAACACGCTTGCCTAGAAGATACCTGTTCACTCTCGATTTGAAGACTCCAAGGTTGTAGTTTTCGGGATATACGGACGCCGGTAAAGCGTTCCACTCTTTGGCTGTTCGCATGATAAATGTGGAGCCAAATCGCTTTGTTCGCACATGGGGGATATTGACCATGTAACGGTGGCGTTTTTCGTACATCTTGTTGTCCAATGGTGGCTCCAATGCGCACTCTTCAAAATGCTCTTTGATTTAAAAAGCAAATTACTCAACTCACTAGGTGGTAGGACTTTTCTGCAAAGTTCGTCTAGGTAGGTACCATCACTTTGCCAGTTATTCTGCCGCCAAGCAGTAGTGCGCAAGCACTACTGTGTTCCGGTTTGAAGGGCACTGTAGCTAGTGAAATTACGGGGCAAATGGGACTATATGACCTGATTTCACAGTCTAGTAATCTTGTTACTAGATGCACTGCACTGCGCACGTTATCCTGAGACATCAACACATGTCTCAGGATGACGTGCGCAGTGCAGTGTCACGCGAAACTCTACTTTAGAGTTCCGAGTGACACTGCAACTGATATGGGCAGCCGTGTCGCTTAACATCAGGCGAATGGTTAGCTCGTAACGTCAAAAAAAAAACTTTATTAATTCAATACATAAAAAGGCTGTGTGTATTGCGTGATGATTCCTTAGTGTAATAATCTACACATCAAATGTTGACTGACTTATATATCAACGCACAGCCTAAACCGCTGGTCCTAGAGACTTGAAATTTGGAGGGTGTATTCTTTGTAAAGTGTAAATATCCACTAAGAATGAGTTTTTTGAAATTTCAACCCTAAGAAGGTGAAATGGGAGGTTGAATTATCTATGAAAAATTTTCATCTTCGTTTCCTATAGGCCACGCGGGCGAAGCCGCGGGCAGAATCTGGTAAAAAATATAAACGTAGCATTAGGGTATCTATAGAAAAGAACTGCAGAGGGCGCCACTGGTAAATGTCAATAGAATTAATACATGTTAAAATGGTGGCGTGCGTAACCAAATAAAGAGCATTTACATATAGCAACAAAAAGTCTACCAATAAAACGGTATTTTTAATTTGTCCCCTTTCACGTTCTGGGGGGACAAAAAGTTTTGAGAATCACTGCCTTCACAGTTTTCTATTGACATAAAAAATTTTAATTAAAAGCGAAGAAGGTTCTTTTTAAACCTTTTTAACTGTTTTTTTAAAGTTAAGAGAATGGATAGGAAACGCGAAAGAGTGAAAAGGAATGGACGGCGGTGTTTACTTACAATCGCGTGGAACGAAACGTAAAATCCGTACTTTTTTTAGAAAAAACTTAGTGATTATAATAATTATAATAACGCCTAATGATCACATGCATTAGGTCTAAAATTACCTTATATATACTGATTTCTTGCAATTGGACGAAGTGGTGTCAAAACCCATTAATAATGCTATAGTGTACTAGAGTTTACTAGGTGGTAGGACTTTACTGCAAAGTTCGTCTAGGTAGGTACCACTGCTTTGCCAGTTATTCTGCCGCCAAGCAGTAGTGCGCAAGCACTGCTGTGTTCCGGTTTGAAGGGCACTGTAGCTAGTGAAATTACTGGGCAAATTAGACTTTATGATCTGATCTCACAGTTTAGTAATCTTATTACTAGATTGTGCTGATGTCTCTGGATGACGTGCGCAGTGCAGTGTCACGCGAACCTCTATACTTTAGAGTTCCGAGTGACACTGCAGCTGATATGGGCAGCCGTGTCGTTTAACATCAGGCGAACGGCTAGCTCGTCACGTCATTCCTTAACATAAAAAAAAAAAAGTGTGCTATTGTGTATTAGTATGTTTATTAAGTTATTACCTTCCTCTTCCATTTCCTTCTTGTCAATGTAACCTACTTAAGTCTGTACTTTCTGCTCTATATTTTCAATATGGAATTTTATAAAATAAATCAAACCCGTAATTGGATGTAACTTCTAATATTAAGTGAAACTATTTCTTAGCTTAAGATCTGTGGATTTTGTGAAATAAATAAATAATAATAATAAATATGTGTGTACATCTCACACAGCGCCATCTAGCCCCAAACTAAGCAAAGCTTGTATTATGGGAACCGGATAACTGATACAATACTTAGATACTTTTTGTTTGTAAATACATACATAGAATACAATATAACACCCAGACACAGAACAAACATCGATGTTCATCACACAAATGTTTTGTCCTGGGTGGGAGTCGAACCCATAACCTCCAGTTCAGAAGGCAGAGCTACCAACTGAGATATTAGTATAATTGAAGTAGGTAACACTTCTTTACGCACGCTTCAATTGGGCAGTAAGCTGGTGAATGCGTGACGAACGGAAGTTGAACTTTGTTGGTTAAAGTAGATCTCCATTTTCAATATAACAAAGTCAAATGATTTGTATTATTATGTTGGTATGTCCGGTAAAATGACAATTTATGATTGTCAAGATGGCGACATTAACATTAAACAAAGCAAAAACAGATTTTTTCATGGACTTTTGGCGGGAAAGCGAAAAAGATCGCGTCACCGCATTGTATTATTTTCCAAAACTTGTGTTATTTCCAGTGTTAGTGCATACAACAGGCTATTTGACTAGTTTTAAAAATGAACAAGTAAATATTATTTTCATAAAGTAGATTAAAAATGAATGTAATCGTTGTAAAAATAAGTAAAATCGGTAAATTAATCACGGAGTAGTACGCTTTTAAAGTTTCATCGCCTGTCCCTTTCTCGCAAAACAGAGATCGTGTCGAGCTTCCTCACAGCTACTATGAAGGCATGGCTTGTGACGTCACATGCCAAAAAGATTGTATGTAGAGCTACCACAGCTTAGTAATGAGTTACTGTGAGGACTGGTAACTGACGTCACTGCGTGTTTGAGTTGTCTCTTTCTATTCCTGTATTTTAAAATGCCTGTAACTTAGTCATTTATTGAGATATTCAAGTTTTGTTTTCACAGTTATCTATTTTTTGAGGTATATTATTTATGTATGTAATAAAAATATAGTAGTCAAATAGCCTATTGGTGGCGTTTTATTCGTTAAGTGCTGGATTACAGGCGTGAGTGTGGGAAAGTGGTATAATGATGGTGAAACGTTTCTTTTCGTGTTGTTTCCAAAACTCCATAGAAGCTTCTGGTAAAGTTGCCACCACTTTACTAGGAGTATGACTTTGACTAGATTATGACTTGATGACTTTGACTGTGACTTGACACATATTTGCGTGAAATATCATGAACTTGATAAATTATTAATTACTTGTCACTGGCTAAATACACAAAAGTGTGGAGCCAAAACTTAAAAAAAAAAATATTTGATACCCTTGGGGCGATATAATTTATCCTATATTATGATTGATTGCCTCGTGGCGGTATAAAAATAAATTCCTTAACATATTCATGTCTGCAACTTTAATATCTATGCTGAATAAAGAAAAATATTTGATGGATGAGTGTTACATACATGAATGATACGAGTGACCAAAAAGTACCATTTTGTTTTGGCTCTACACTTTTGTGCATTTAGCCAGTGTCAAGTAATTGATAATTTCTCAAGTTAATTTATATTGTATAGATATATATGTGTCAAGTCACAGTCCTAGTCATAGTCTAGTCAAGTCATACTCCTAGTAAAGTGGTGGCAACTTTACCAGAAGCTTCTATGGAGTTTTGGAAACAACACGAAAAGAAACGTTTCACCATCATTATATCACTTTCCCACACTCACGCCTGTAATCCAGCACTTAACGAATAAAATGCCACCAATTTTATGCACTAACACTGAAAATAACACAAGTTTAGGAAAATGATACAATGCGGTGACGCAATCTTTTTCGTTTTCCCGCCAAAAAACCATGCTGGCACTTACTTGGCACAACGAATCAGCATTGCCAACGGGGCAATGCTGATAGTATTCTGAGTACTTTTCCCTCCACCAAGGGATTCTAAGTTTTTTTAAATTTATTTTAAGTTCTTTGGTATACTTTAGTTTTTTAAATATAAACTTAATATAAAGAATGAAAATAAATAAATAAATATGTGTGGATATTTCACACAGCGCCATCTAGCCCTAAACTAAGCAAAGCTACTATAGGAACCGGATAACTGATACAATACTTAGATACTTTTTGTTTGTAAACACATACATAGAATACAATATAACACCCAGATACTGAACAAACATCGATGTTCATCACACAAATGTTTGTCCTGGGTGGGAATCGAACCCACAACAGTTCAGAAGGCAAGAGTTATCGGGGCAGTCAGTCTTTGACTTTGACATGCATAGTTTTTAGGCAGATAGACGCACTTACCTATGGGTTAATATTTTATGTATCTTTGTTGCAGATTTGAAAGTGCATTTTTAAAACAACACTGGATTCCATAAAGAGGTATGTGATAAACAATTTATTAATAATAACTATTCCACTGCTGGACGACTAGACGCTCGGCTAAGCGCCATCCTTTCGTGGTCGAAATACCACCCATTCGTACCAAGCGATTTGATTCCACGTTCATAATTAGAACGGCTAAGGAATGGAATGCCAGCGTCTGTGTTTCCGAAATATGACCCGTGCGTGTTCAAGAGAAGAGTGAATAGGTATTTACTTGGCTAGCATGCTACACCTTCGATCGCATCGTCACTTCCCATCAGGTGAGAGCGTGGGCAAATGATAGACAAGTTTGAAGTAAAAAAATAACTACATACAGGCTGACAGCCTATGTGGTGTGGTGGTTGAGCAGGTCGGCTCATAGCCCGGAGGTGGCGGGTTCGATTCCCTTGACAGGACAAGTATTTGTGCATAGAAAAAGCGCAAAACTTTTGCTGTGTCTGTGTGTTGTGTGACCATGGTCCTCGTAGTTCCTGGGACCCTAGACACGGGGAATCCCAGTAAGGGTCCAGGATCTATGTATGTGATCGTTGGGCGTTATTATTATTATATCTATATCCCGTTCAATTGGACTACAAATTGTGTGCCTTGCACCTAATTTACTTTTGCTCTTTTTTAAACGAATCTAAACTAATATTATAAAGAGGAAAGATTTGATTGTTTGTTTGCATTGAATAGGCTCTGTAACTACTGGACCGATATAAATAATTCTTCACCACTAGAATCCTATATTATTCCTGATGGACATAGGCGTTGGATATATATATATATATATATATAAAATACCCGTGTGAAGCCGGGGCGGGCCACTAGTATTTAATGTATCTATAGGTACCTATCTAAATGAAAATAAATTCGCCACAAATTGCATTCCATGAAACTCTCCCCCAGTAATAAAAAATGTAATTTGTTAGAAAAACTGACGGTCCATCCCCTAAGGACTCCCCTTAGACTTCTTAGGGTAGGTAGTTTTCTTGGGGTAGTTTTTCCATCCCTTAAATCCTATGGGGATCGTTTTATTGAATAAATATTTCGATAAATTATAAGCCGTTAGTTTTTATAAATGAAATAACATTTTAAATTATTTATTAATTCAAGCTTTTATCATACTTTTTTTTGGTTCCACATTTCGTTTATTTAGTCAGTGTCAAGTAATTGATAATTTATCAAGTTAATGATATTTCACGCAGATCAAATCAAATCAAATAATTTATTTTGTGATACACAGGTCATAAAACAGATGTTTCAACAAAAATATGAAGTCCATACTGCGATCAGCCGCAACGGCATACAAAATTACAAATAACTGAAGCTTTTATTATAAGTCTCACTTATAGCATTATTAAATACTTAAATTAATCAAATTACATCACAGATAAAAGTCAATAGGTAATAAATAGCAGATATGTGTGAAGTCACAGCCCAAGTCATCAAGTCAAGTCATAGTCTAGTCAAAGTCACACTCCTAGTAAAGTGGTGGCAACTTTACTTGAAGCTTCTATGGAGTTTTGGAAACAACACGAAAAGAAACGTTTCACCATCATTATACCACTTTCCCACACTCATACCTGTAATCCAGCACTTAACGAATAAAATGCCACCAATTTTATACACTAACACTGAAAATAACACAAGTTTTGGAAAATAATACAATGCGGTGACGCAATCTATTTCGTTTTGCCGCCAAAAACCCGCCGGATTCTTTTCAACGACCATTCATTCGTCAACTAATCAGCTGTTGTGAAAATCAATAGAATGACAGGTGGATGACAGGATGCCAAGTAAACGTCAATTTCTTTTGTTGTATTATAATGTCTGACAAGTTTTGGCGGTAAACGATATAGATCACGTCACCGCATTATATTATTTTCCAAAACTAGTGCTATTTTCAGTGTTAGTGCATAAAATTGGTGGCGTTTTATTCGTAATGTGCTAGATTACAGGCATGAGTGTGGGAAAATGGTATAATGATGGTGAAACGTTTCTTTTCGTGTTGTTTCCAAAACTCCATAGAAGCTTCTAGTAAAATTGCCACCACTTGACTAGGAGTATGACTTCACTAGACTATGACTTTGCTTGATGGCTTGAACTGTGACTTGACTTGACTTTTGACTTAACTTGAGAAATTATCAAATATTTAACACTGGCTAAATGAAATAAAAAATAATATCTGACCGTCAGTTTAGCCTATTCCAAAAAGTTTTTCATACGAAGAAGTAAAACCTCTTAATATAAATAAAACTTGGCATAAAATTTTATATTTACCATGTCCATCATAGAAAAATAAACACGATTTTTTCCGAACTTGAACATTTTCCGGGAAACTTTTCCAATTTACTTTCTAAAAAGAACCTTATTCAGACTAATGCGAATATTTTAAAACAGCCAAAGCATTACAGCCGTTCTCAAGCTCACTTAGGAAAAACCATCCACATTTTCGTTTTTACTTATACTTATAGCCTCTGTGGCGTGGTAGTTTAGCAGGTCGGCTCGTAACCCGCAGGCACAGGTTTAATTCCCGCGGCAGGATAAATATTTGTGCACAGAAAAGTTTTTTAGGAGCATGGTCCTCGTAGTTCCTGGGTCCCTTTATACAGGGAATTCTAGTTAGGGTCCAGGATATGTGTATGTGATCATTGGGCGTTATTATTATTATTTTTATTTTAGTACATTGTTTATTTTAGTTTAGATTTAATATAGTTTTAGTCATTATATTCAGAAACAAAACTTTACGCACGCTTGACTTGGGGAGTCAGCACGTGAGGCGAACGGAAGTTGAAAGATGCTAGTTAACGTCGATCTTCATTGTCACATAACAAAGTAAAAAAAAATACTATTTTGGTATGTCCGGTAAAATGATAATTTACAATTGTCAAGATGGCGACATTATCATTAAACAAAGTTACACCGGCTGATAGATGGAACTAATCTAAAGAAGTTTTACTTCAGTCGTGTGGTCTAAAGCACACTCGCTTTTTAATTTATTAGTAAATACCTATTGAAACACAAACTTTTAAAATCAAAATCATCCCTTACATTTAAAAAATCAGACACCAAAACTCGCATAATTAAAAATCAATTACAAACGAACAAAATCAGGGCGGGTGGTAATAATGCTTAAAACATAATCAGATTAATTCACAAATCACCCCTTGCATATTGCATCCCCTATTTTGAGGCGAGGTTAGTGCAAGGGTGGACGTGGTATAAACCAGACGCTTTACTGGTCAATATTATAAAAAGTCTATTATTATTTTTAATTGTAAGGGGCTAATATTTTTTATTATAATAATAGTGATTATAAAAAGACACTAAAGAGTATTACCAAACCAAAGTGCTTTTTAATCCACATAAAAAAAAATCTCAATTGCATATTTCTTGTGTAATTTTTTTTAAGTCAGTGATTACTTTGTAAAATTCAAATATGGCGAAGATTTATAGGTTATTGTTACCAACATGTTAAAACAAATAATTTTAGTGTTTCATTTTGTGAAATAGTGCACAGACGTGTTAGTGGATAATTAATTATTATTAGATAAGACAATTTATTGCCAAAATCGAATATTACAGTTTGTTACGTACAGTGCAAGAATATAATAATAAAGTTTTCATAATAGAGATTTTCAACAAAGCTTAAGCTATCACGACAAATATAGGTAAGTTTATCTTTATTAATCTAAATATATATAACTCAAAGGTGACTGACATAGTGATCTATCAACGCACAGCCCAAACCACTGGACGGATCGGGCTGAAATTTGGCATGCAGGTAGATGTTATGACGTAGGCATCCGCTAAGAAAGGATTTTTCAAAATTCCACCCTTAAGAGGGTGAAATGGGTGGTTGAATTATTTTCCCATAGGCCACGTCGCGGGCGAAGCTGCGGGCAGAAGCTCGATACTTACCTATATAATAATTTGTTTGTTTGAAACTTTTATACCTTCATTTTATTTTCAAGGGACATCAAAATGGTGTAATTTATCTAGTTTTCTCTCGTCTAACAGCAAACTTTATGCTTAATTCACAATCTTGTCTATAGCTCAAGTTTAAATACAAAAAAGCGAGTGTGCTTTAGACTACACGACTGAAGTAAAACTTCTTTAGTTTAGCGCCATCTATCGGCCGGTGTAACTTTGTTTTTTCTTTGTTTAATGTTAATGTCGCCATCATGACAATTGTGGCAATGCTGCCAGCATAATGGGCACGTTGCCTACTGGTAGTGGTTTGTTTGATCAAGTTCCCTTTTTATTGTTTTATGTTTATTAAATAATATTATGATAATAATTAAAGCCAAATTTTAAATTGTCATTTTACCGAACATACCGACATAATAAAAAATAATTGTTATGTTGACAATGGAGATCTACGTGAACCAACTTCAATTTCCGTTCACCAGCTTACTCCCTAAGACATGCGTGCGTGCTTCAATAAAAAGTTAAAAAACTGTTTAAATACTATAAGTTCATTATAAAAAAATCCAATCAACTTTCCTAATGACCCCCTTGTCACGATGTCGTAGCTCACACAGAAATTCGGACAAACTCCAAACGTCTAATTTAATAGGAAACTTCCGAAGTTCCCGACAGTGACGCCGAATTCTTTACCAAACTAAGATTTATGTTGTAGGAATACTTAAACGAGGAATTTTAATATTAGAATGGCCTTAAAGGGTGCCTCTCATACCCTTTTTGATGCATTTTCTTTCCTGAATATAACTAAAGCTACAAGCCATTCTATTTCTATTCTATAAACCCGTTTATAGAATAGAAAAAGAATATAAAAAAACATTTTTCAACACTTACCTAAAATTAAAGCACAAAAGAGGTTAATATTAATAAATAAAAAGTTCTTTCCGAATAAAAAATTAGTGTGCTTTAGACCACATGACAGAAGTAAAACTTTTGAGCTCCATCTATCGGCCGGTATAACTTTGATTTTGCTTTGTTTGATATAATATCGTTAATATATACAATATATAATATTATTAACTTGATAAAGTATCAATCACTTGACACTGGCTAAATACACAAAAGTGTGGAGCCAATACACACAAAAATGCAATTATTTTGATGTGTCAACTTTCAAATTAAGAAAAGAGTTACCGGTCAATCTCCATCGTTTATTTTCTTTCTACCCACGCGACACGAATTGTGGTTACCCCGCAGAAGCCATAATAAAAAGTTGAAGTTGAAGAAAAGAGTTTCATCATCAAAAAGTCATGAATGCTCTTTATGTTACAATCGATGTTACAACTATCAAAAAGTAATATGTACCTTTATATAGCAATTTAAACTTTACTACATATAGTGCTATAGAATCTGGTTTGAAAACTGATAAACATTTTTAGACCCCAATGTATCTAAGGCTACGCAATAATGTCCTCTAAAATACCAAAGGCTTTGTGATTTCCAATTATGCGTTATCGGTATTTTCCAATTAAGCGTCGCTAGGGATGCGCCGGTATCGATATACGATTCGATAAATGATCGATTAATTTCGAACACGATGTGTGGCGAGGTCGATGATTGGATTAACTAGAGATGAAATATTAATACACTAAATTTTGAAACAGTTTATTGTTTAGTTTGCCGATGGTATAACTGAAACATTTTATACTGTATTCTCTTATAATGTCAAAATCCCCTGAATAAATGGCTTTTTTTCTTTCTTTCTTATATAGAAACTTTTTAATTTAATTATAGAAACGTTTTATTATAATGTGTGACGTGACGAGTTATGTAGTTGTTAAACTAATCTATTTAATTTGATTTAAACTTTCAATGCGATTTTAAAACGCCATCATCTTCATATTTTTTCTAAAATGTAAATAACGTAAATGACCTCAAAAACTCCAACTTAAACCTCTTTTACCGAAGATACGAGTCTGTTTTAACGACAGCGTTGAGCACGGCCACAGACTAGAGAAAAAAAGCGTGCTTTAGACCACACGACTGAAGTAAAACTTCTTTTGAGTTTTGGCGGGAAAGCGAAAAAGATTGCGTCGCCGCATTGTATTATTTTCCAAAACTTGTGTTATTTTCAGTGTTAGTGCATAAAATTGGTGGCATCCTATTCGTGAAGTGCTGGATTACAGGCGTGAGTGTAGGAAAATGATATAATGATGGTGAAACGTTTCTTTTCATGTTGTTTCCAAAACTCCATAGAAGCTTCAAGTTACCACCACTTTACTAGGAGTATGACTTTGACTAGACTATGACTTGACTATGACTTGACTTGATGACTTCGACTATGACCTTAAATTAATTAACTTGAGAAATTATCAAATACTTGACACTGGCTAAATACACAAAAGTGTGAAGCCAAACCAAAAACAAAAAAAAACTTTGTTTTCAACGGTGATCTACGTAAACCAACTTCAATTTACGTTCGCGTCGCGTTCACTAGCTTACTCCACTAAAGAAATTTTACATCAAATACAATCGACTAATAAAATTAAATAAATAATTATATTTATTTCTTTACATATACAACACTAAGCTTCTGCTCGCGGCTTCGCCCGCGTGGCCTATAGAAAACGAATAAGAACATATTTCATAGATTTTTCAACCACCCATTTCACTTTCTTAGGGATGGAATTTTGAAAAAACCTTACTCAGTGGATTCCTACACTCTACAAAGAACACACTCTTCAAATTTCAGCGGTTTAGGCTGTGAGTTTATATATAAGTCAGTCAGTCAGGACTTTGAATTTTATATGTATAGATTAGTTTTTCACAATATAAAGTAAATTTGACTGGCCCGATAGCTCAGTTGGTAGTAGCCCTGCCTTCTGAACTGTGGGTCGTGGGTTCGATTCCCACTCAGGACAAGCATTTTTGTGATGAACATGGGTGTTTGTTCTGTGTCTGGGTGTCATATTGTATTCTATGTATGTATTTACAAACAAAAAGTATCTAAGTATTGTATCAGTTATCCGGTTCCCATAGTACAAGCTTTGCTTAGTTTGGGGATAGATGGCGCTGTGTGAGATGTCCACACATATTATATTATTATTATTTGCTCTGTAAAACTATTAATGAACCAATCATCTCCTTTCACAGCTAGTTTATTACTGCTTTGGAAGCCTTACAATATTTATGACCCATGTAGGTGCATGTACACACCGTAAGGGGGGGGGGGGCTGGGGGGGGGCATTGTGGGGCAATGCCATACCTTGAAGTCACAATGCCTTACCTTACAAATACCAAAAACTAAAACAAATTATTATAAATGAAGGGGTGTGAACAAAAAGGGTTTGACTGATTTTTTTCGCAAAATAACTTATGGGTATCGTTGGATTCAGCGTGAAATTATCTACAATAATACATTCTCAAAATACCGAAATGAAGCTTAAATCACGAGATTTTGAGTCTAAAAACGGTTTATCAGTCACAGGAATACAGTTCGCTTAGCATTAAAACATTATTATATTTATTTCATTATATTATATTTTTACAGTATGAATTAGTACTATATTTAGTATTTTAAAATGGAATTTAAACATTTTCAAGCAACTGAAACTTACATAAACCTTTTCTATTACCTTATAAGCACTCTACATTAAAATGACGCCGTTGAAGTTTAAAGTCAATTTTCTCGAAACTCAATTTGACAGTTAAACTCTTTTTATTCTCAACCCTTCAATTATGATACATTTTTCCTTCCGCCGTACCTGTAATCAATGCTGCCCTACTTCAAATTCAACTCTAGCTCCCATAACATACAGTTAAAAATCGTAACATAATTTTTTATCTTATTACGTTAGCAATTTTCATCGAATTTGGATCATCACTATTGCGATCATAAATCGATACATCGGCATCCATCAACCGCGTAGATTGGCTGCTAGCCGCTGGCCGCTAGCCGCTAGCCAACCGCTAGTTTAATGATAAAAGTGTACCAAACAAAAAACAAGTGTGCTTTAGACCACACGACTGAAGTAAAACTTCTTTAGTTTAGCTCCATCTATTTTGACTGGCCCGATAGCTCAGTTGGTAGTGACCCTGCCTTCTGAGCTGTGGGCTGTAGGTTCGATTCCCACCCAGGACAAACATTTGTGTGATGAACATTGATGTTTGTTCTGTGTTATATTGTATTCTATGTATGTATATACAAACAAAAAGTATCTAAGTATTGTATCAGTTATCCGGTTCCCATAGTACAAGCTTTGCTTAGTTTGGGGCTAGACGGCGTTGTGTGATATGTCCATACATAAAAAAATAAAAATAAATATTGGCCGGTAATTGTTTTTGCTTTGTTTAATGTTAATGTGAAACGTGATGTTGATTAACGTCTCATTGTAAATATAGCAAAGTTAAAAATTTGTATTATTATGTTGGTATATCCGATAAAATGACAATTTACAATTGTCAATATTCACTCATATAATATTCACTACCACACTAGCTTTTGCCCGCGGCTTCGTCCACGTGGCCTATAGGAAACGAAGAAGAACATTTTTCATAGATAATTCAACCACCCATTTCACCCTGTTAGGGACGGAATTTTGAAAAACCTTTTCTTAGTGGATACCTAGACTTTACAAAGAACACACCCTCCAAATTTCAAGTCTCTAGGACCAGCGGTTTAGACTGTGCGTTGATATATAAGTCAGTCAGTCAGGACTTTAAATTTTATATGTACAGACTTGCTTCTGCCCGCGGCTTCTGGCCTATAGGAAACGAAGAAGAAAAGTTTCATAATTAATTCAACCACCCATTTCACCCTTTTAGGGGTGGAATTTCAAAAAACCCTTTCTTAGTGGACACCTACACTTTACAAAGAACACACCCTCCAAATTTCAAGTCTCTAGGAACAGCGGTTTAGACTGTGCGTTGATATATTAGGTCTTTACCTATGAAATTGCCGTTTTGTTTGAAAAAAGTTAAAGTATTTTTTTTTCGAACTTATTTATTTCTTTTATTCAAAGTAATCACCCCTGCAATCAATGCATCATTGCCAGCGCTGTGGCAGTTTATGGATGCCCTTCTTAAAAAAATCAGCAGGACGGGAGACAACAAACTCTTCAAAGGCGTTTTGTACTGCCTCTCGGGAATTGAATTTTTTTCCCGCTAAAAAGTTGTCCAAATTTTGGAAAAAGTAATAGTCGGTAGGCGCAAGATCTGGTGAGTATGGCGGATGAGGGAGAGCTTCCAAACCCAACTCATGCAGCTTAGAGACGGTCTGTTGTGCAGTATGGGGTCGCGCGTTGTCGTGAAGTAGCAGTGGAGACGACCGATTGACCAAAGCTGGTTGCAGACTTGCGAGTTTCGCCATCATTGTGGTCAGTTCTTCAATGTACACATCTGCAGTAATGCTCTCGCCGTTTTGTAAAAACCTATGATGAATCACACCAGCACCAGACCACCAAACTGTGACCATCACCTTTCTAGGGGTCATTTTTCGTTTTGCACATTGCTTTGGTACCGAACCAGGACCTAACCAACTTGCTGAGCGCTTTCGATTGTCAAAAAGAATCCATTTTTCGTCGCACGTAACAATTCGGTTCAAAATTCCTTCATTTCTGTGCCTGTTAAGCAGCGCACGGCAAGTCTCGACGCGTACGTTGCGCTGGCGATCGTTAAGTTCGTGGGGCACCCATCTATCAAGCTTTTTTATCTTGCCAATCTGTCGCAAATGGACCAATATTGTTTTGATGCTAACATCAAAAGCTGCTGCCAGCTCAGCTGTAGATTGAGATTCATCAGCTTCCACAATCGCCTTTAATTCATCATTGTTGACCAAAGTTTCCGGACGACCACGAGGTTCATTTTTCAAGTCAAAATTCCCAGAACAGAACCGAGCAAACCAATAACGGGTTGTACGTTCGTTTGTACACTTCTCTCCGTAAACGTCGTTGATGTTACGTGTCGTTTGTGCCGCGTTGGTGCCACGACGGAACTCATATTCCATAATTACACGAAATTTCAAAGTATCCATGATGAGGAAAAATGTTGAAATGTAATGAAAATACAACGCTAATCAATAAACAAAAGACTTATATTGTAAATAGAATGTCATATTTTTAAAACAAAATTAATTTGAATTTAGAATTCATAGCCAATCAAAACTTTTTTTTGTTTGAAAAAGTCTGTTCTGCAATACGGCAATTTCATAGGTAAAGACCTATTATAAGTCAGTCAGTCAGGACTTTAAATTTTATATGTACAGACTTGCTTCTGCCCGCGGCTTCTGGCCTATAGGAAACGAAGAAGAAAAGTTTCATAATTAATTCAACCACCCATTTCACCCTTTTAGGGGTGGAATTTCAAAAAACCTTTTCTTAGTGGACACCTACACTTTACAAAGAACACACCCTCCAAATTTCAAGTCTCTAGAACCAGTGGTTTAGGCTGTGTGTTCATATATAAGTCAGTCAGTCAGGACTTTAAATTGTATATGTACAGACTAGCTTCTGCCCGCGGCTTCTGGCCTATAGGAAACGAAGAAGAAAAGTTTCATAATTAATTCAACCACCCATTTTACCCTCTTTGGGTGAAATTTCAAAAAACCCTTTCTTAGTAGATACATACACTTTACAAAGAACACACCCTCCAAATTTCAAGTCTCTAGGAGCAGCGGTTTAGACTGTGCGTTGATATATAAGTCAGTCAGGACTTTGAATTTTAAATGTACAGATTTATTTTTCCTTCAACCCCAACGAATTAATTCAGTACAACCGATGGTGACGTGGTAACGCTAGATGGTGACGTCAGATAACCCTGACAGTGACATATGGTCTGTGCTAAAGAGCGGCGACCTGAGAAATTATCAAATTAATTATGATTAAGATAAGAAAAACACGGCTTAAAACTTTGTATTAACTGACATCTGAAAAAAATCAAGTGTGCTTTTAGACCACGCGACTGAAGTAAAACTTCTTTAGTTTAGCTCCATCTATCGGCCGGTATAACTTTGTTTTTGGTTTCTTTTATGTCGCCATCTTAACAATTCAAGGGGTGACATCAAAAAGGATTTTTGGAGTACGGGAAAACGAAAAAGATCACGTTACCGCATTACATATTATTTTCCAAAACTTGTGTTATTTTCAGTGTTAGTGCATAAAATTGGTGGCATTTTATTCGTTAAGTGCTGGATTACAGACATGAGTGTGGGAAAGTGGTATAATGATGGTGAAACGTTTCTTTTCGTTTTGTTTCCAAAACTCCATAGTAGCTTCTGGTAAAGTTGCCACCACCTTACTAGGAGTATGACTTGACTAGACTAGACTATGACTTGACTCTGGACTTGATGACTTCGACTGTAATCTGACACATATTTGCGTGAAATATCATTGACTTGATAAATTATCAATTACTTGACACTGGCTAAATACACAAAAGTGTAGAGCCAAAACACAAAAAATGGGTTTAAATTTTCAAATTGATAGTTTCGAGAAAATTGACTTTAAACTTCAACGGCTTCATTTTAATGTAGAGTGCTTATTAAGTAATAGAAAAGGTTTATGTAAGTTTCGGTGGCTTGAAAATGTATTAATTCCATTTTAAAATACTAAATACAGTACTTATTCGGACAATTACTTTAAAAATATAATATAATAAGTATAATAATGTTTTTATGTTAAGCGAACTGTATTCTTGTGTCAGATAAACTGTACCGTACCAAAAACATACAATAGAATTGAGAACCTTTTTTTTTTTAAGTTGGTTGTAACGTAAAGTATCATTACTAACGGCTAATCGGAAAGTCAAACATTCTACAAATACTCGTTCTATCTCACTGGCGCGTGGCGGCCGCGTGCGTGTAGTTAGCGGGTACGAAACGCTTTTGTGCGCGAAAGGGTGACTACATTTTTTAAATATTCTTGGACTTTTCACACAGCGTCAACTAAAACTAAACTAAAAGGTTGTATTATAAACACCAGCTCAAAAGCCGCTACCGAACAACCGATCAAATGGAGGAAAGTTCTACGATGGCAACACTTTTGACGCTAACATTCATACAGGAGTTTAGGCGGGAAAACGAAAAGATTGCGTCACCGCATTGTATTATTTTCCAAAACTTGTGTTATTTTCAGTGTTAGTGCATAAAATTGGTAGCGTTTTATTCGTTAAGTGCTGGATTACAGGCGTGAGTGTGGGAAAATGGTATAATGATGGTGAAACGTTTATTTTCATGTTGTTTCCAAAACTCCATAGAAGTGTGGAGCCAAACCAAAAACAAAAAAAAATAGAAACACAAATTTGTACGCATTTGACAGTTTCAATGCGCAGTTTATGTGCATAGTTGGATTGAGAATATTCAAATCAGAAATGAAATTGTTCCTGTTGCATTTTAATCAAAGTTTTGATATCATCCACTTGATAATAACCTACAGCCTTATTAATAAACGCGAACTACCTTTAGACTAGTTACACCATCTTTTGTCTCTTTCGATCCAGCTAAATATTCCAGTAGCAAAAAGAGGACAAAAGCTGAAGTAACTAATCCTAGACTATTACCCGTTTATTAATAAGGCTGTAATAGTTTAGTTCTTACCGTATTTTTTAAGTGGAACTTATTTACGCACGCTTGACTTGGAGAATTAGGTGAATGCAAGGCGAGAGCGTTACAGATATTGATCGGGCAAAGAAACGGAAGTTGAGAGAGAGATATAAGTTAATGAAGATAGAAATAGAGAGAATTACATTTCGTACAGAAGTTTTTCTTCAGTCGTGTGGTCTGAAGCACACTCGTTTTTTTCTACATTCTTTATATAATAACGTCCAACGATCACATATATAGATCCTGGACCCTAACTAGGATTCCCTGTGTCTAGGGACCCAGAAACTACGAGCACCATGGTCCCACAGCACCCAGACACAGAGCAAGTATTTGCGCTTTTTTTCTGTGCAAGCACTTGTCCTGCCGCGGGAATCGAACTCGTTGCCTCCGGGCTATAAGCTGACCTGCTCAACCAACACACCACAGAGGCTGTCAAATCTTTACATATAAAATTCAAAGTCCTGACTGACTTATATATCAACGCACACCCTAAACCGCTGGTCCTAGAGACTTAACATTTGGAGTGTGTATTCTTTGTAAAGTGTAGGTATCCAGGGTTTTTCGAAATTTCCCCCCTAAGAGGGAGATATAGGTGGTTGAATTATTTTCCTATAGGCTAAAATTAATAACAGTATAAAGTTTTCAACACACATACCATGGTCATTCTACACAGTAGCGGCATCAAGGCAAATGTCGAACGCGTGCCGGTGCGTGCGAGTGCGGCGTAGTGCGTGACGCCACGTGCCGGAGAGATATCTACCGAATAGTGATGTGCTTATACCGAAGCTTGTGTTATTGGCACGATAGATAAGTTAGTACTAACCTTCTGAGCTGCAGGTTGTGGGTTCGATTACACGGACAAACATTTGTGTAAACATCGATGTTTGTTCTGTGTCTGGGTGTTATATTGTATTCTATGTAAATCAAAATCTTTTTTTATGTTAAGGGATGGCGCGACGAGCTAACTGTTCGCTTGATGTTAAGCAACACGGCTGCCCATATCAGTTGCAGTGTCACTCGGAACTCTAAAGTATAGAGTTTCGCGTGACACTGCACTGGGCACGTCATCCTGAGACAATCTAGGAACAAGATTACTAGACTGTGAGATCAGATCATAAAGTCTCATTTGCCCAGTAATTTCACTAGCTACAACGACGGCACTAGCTAAAACGGTGCCCTTCAAACCGGAATACAGTAGTGCTTGCGCACTACTGCTTGGCGGCAGAATAACTGGCAAAGCGGTGGTACCTACATAGACGAACTTTGCAGAAAAGCCCTACCACCTAAGTATTGTATCAGTTTTTTATCCACACTTTTGTGAATTTAGCCAGTGTCAAATAATTATCAATTTCTCTAATTTAGTTTTAGTTAATTAACATTATATTCAAGTCAAGTCATAGTATTGTCTAGTCAAGCCATACTCCTAGTAAAGTGGTGGCAGCTTTACCAGAAGCTTCTATGGAGTTTTGGAAAAAACACGAAAAGAAACGTTTCACCATCATTATACCACTTTCCCGCACTAATGCCTGCAATCAAGCACTTAATGAATAAAATCATTTTATTATTTTCCTTTTTTCCGCCAAAACTCCATTGTATCAGTTATCCGGTTCCCATAACAAGCTTTGCTTAGTTTGGGGCTAAATTGCGTCGTGTGAAATGACCAAATTACTCATACAATACTTAGATACTTTTTGTTTGTAAATACATACATAAAATACAATATAACACCCGGACACAGAACAAACGCCTATGAAAATCACACAAATGTTAGTCCTGAGTGGGAATTAAACCCACAACCTGCAGTTCAGAAGGCAAAGCTACTGCCAACTGAGCTGTCAGGCTAGTCAAAATGGATATTTTTTAAAGTTAAAAAGCACAACCAAGCGTACTATCCTCCCTATGGGAATATGTCTCCGTATCCTATGGACATCTCTCAATGGCGTTGTAAAGGTCGGAAGAGACCAACAGTATTAGCCCGTTCAAAAAAAACCTCTATGGAATCTGTAACAATGCAGGCGTCACTAATGCATTCCTGCGACAGGACAAGTATTCGTGCACAGAAAAAATAAGCGCAAATACTTGTTCTGTGTCTGGGTGTTGTGGGAGCATGGTCCTCGTAGTTCCTGGGGCCCTAGACACAGGGAATCCTAGTTAGGGTCCAGGATGCGATCGTTGGGCGTTATTGTTATTATTATTATTATTGATAATACTAGTCAAGTCGATATCGTAGATATCGATAAATGATAATAGTGCGAGCGCATCACTAACCGCGTGACGTCACGCCAGGAAGGACTCGTCCGTTTCTTTTTACTTAGGGGTAGAAATGAACGCCTTGGGAATCGGTACTAATATAATAAGGCAAATAATAAGGGTGGAATTAAGGGGGATGAATGAAGTATATTGAATGTGGTTACGTCTTTTGGGAATAAAAACGAAAATTTGATGAGCGTAATTCTGAAATGTCAAAATGAATAGGTAAGTAGTAAACTAATGAAAAGTGTGTGCAATGCTATATTTGATTTTCTTTTGTATATTTATGAAGTTTCGACTTTATATACTTTCGATCTCATTCTCCCATCACCATTCCACTACCGGACTACTAGACGCTCGGCTAAGCGCCATCCTTTCGTGGTCGAAATACCACCCATTCGTACCAAGCGATTTGACTCAACGTTCTTAATTAGAACGGCTAAGGAATGGAATGCCAGCGTCTGTGTTTCCGGCGAAATATGACCCGGGCGTGTTCAAGAGAAGAGTGAATAGGTATTTACTTGGCTAGCATGCTACACCTTCGATCGCATCGTCACTTCGTCACACACAAAAGCTAGACAAGTTCGAAGTAAAAAAAAGTATATATATTTTTTTAAGTATTATTTTGAGTATTATTCATTTATTTTAATATTATTATATTATAATTGTAGTATTTTGAAAACAAAGGCAATTCGCCGTGAAAAAAATAATTAAGTATTGTTTTTACAATTTTTATATTTGTTGCAATGTTTCAATAATTATTTAAAAAAAACTTTAAATTCGTTACGTGTATTCGTGATATTAGAGTATTTTTTTAGTTAGTTTTTTTAATTTTTTTTATTTGTTGTATTTTAATCCTTCAAGATAAAACGTCCCATATCAAATTCGTGTTACTAAATAAGTTTTTAATCGTATTAGAATTTAGAACCCGCTCTACGTTTCAGGCTAATTAGCTAAGCACATATTGAAACATGCTTGAGTTATCCATAACTTAAGTATTAACTTAGCAGACAGAACGAAATTGAGTGTAAAGTTAACGTGACTTTGACATTTAAGTTCACATGAGTGGGAGATGTAAGTCAACAAATATATTATAATAATAATAACAATAATTATAATAACGCCCAACGATCACATACATAGATCCTGGACCCTAAATAGAATTCCGTGTCTAGGGACCCAGGAACTACGAGGACCATAGTCCCACAACACCCAGACACAGAACAAGTATTTGCGCTTTTTTTCTGTGCACAAATACTTTTTTTGTTTTGGCTCCACACTTTTGTGTATTTAGCCAGTTGCCATAATTTCACAAGTTAATTAATATTATGTATAGTTATGTCAAGTCAAGTCAAGTCATAGTCAAGTCAAGTCATACTCCTAGTAAAGTGGTGACAACTTTACTAGAAGCTTCTATGGAGTTTTGAAAACAACACGAAAAGAAACGTTTCACCATCATTACACCACTTTCCCACACTGCATACTTAACGAATAAAATGCCACCAATTTCATGCACTAACACTGAAAATAACACATGTTTTGGAAAATAATATAATACGGTGACGCGATCTTTTTCGTTTTCCGCCAAAACTCCGCACAAATACTTGTCCTGCCGCGGAAAACGAAGACTAAATAGTTTGAAAAATGGTTTTTTTTTTTTTTCAAAAGCTTCCTATCGTGATCCTTTAACAGTTCACATTACCAGCTTACTCCCCAAGTCAAAGACGTTTGACTTAAAAAATTCAAAAAGTCTTTAGGTAACGATATGTGCTATAATTATCCGTTTAATCTACTAGATAATTTAATTCAAGAGTGATTTAAGTAAACGAAATCAAATTTGGTGCGAGCTAAAGTTAGGATGGGCGTACTTAAGGACGGGGTAGACGGGGCGCTCTTTACGACATTTTAGTCACAAGTACAAAGAGGCCGTTCAAGTATTACGTGAGCAGATTTATTACAATTATTTACCCCTCAACCCCCTTGTCAGCAAAAGTAAGCAAAGCTCTTACCTCCCCCTATGCTTACGTAAACATTTTTCAATTAATGTATTTTTTTTTTAAATATTATAATTATAATGTTTAGTGTTTCAAGCAAAGACAATGTGAGGGTTGCTATTCGTATAAAAAGGTAAATAACTACCGATGACGTAATCATTATCTAGACTCCCCTACCCCCCATGTCATCCAAAATAAGCAAAGCAAAGAAATAGTGCTTACGTAATACTTGAACGGCCCCAAAACAAAAATATGACGCCTTTTTTGTATGTTTTGGCTCCAAACTATTGTGTATTTAGCCAGCGTCAAGTAATTGATAATTTATCAAGTTAATGATATTTCACGCAGATGTGTGTCAAGTCACAGTCCAAGTCATCAAGTCAAGACAATGTCTAGAAGTCATACTCCTAGTAAAGTGGTGCAAAGTTTACCAGAAGCTTCTATGGAATTTTGGAAACAACACGAAGAGAAACGTTTCACCATCATTATACCACTTTCCCACACTCATGCCTGTAATCCAGCACTTAACGAATATAACACCACCAATTTTATGCACTAACACTGAAAATAACACAAGTTTTGAAAAATAATACAATGCGGTGACGAAATCTTTTTGATTATCAACATTTATCAAACAATTCAGTGAGTCACGTTTTAGAATAAACTGTATGGTTTAATATTTTTTTAAGTAAAACTTCTTTACGCACGCTTGACTTGAGAGTAAGCTGGTGAATGCGTGACGAGGCGAATGGAACTTGAGAGGGAAATAATAATAATAATTACAGTAGTTTGCAGGGTAAGCAATGCATTGGTGACACCTCCTCCGGTGTTATAGATGTCCATAGGCTACGGTGACACTTCCCATCAGGTGGGCCGTATGCTTGTTTGCTCCCTTTAACATAAAAATATAATAGTAATATATTTTTTTTATGTTACTGAATGATTTGACGAGCTAGCCGTTCACCTGATGCTAAGCGCCACGGCTGCCCATAACAGAACAGTGTCAATCAGAACCCCAAAATAGAGTTTCGAGCAACACTGCACTGCGCACATCATCCTGAGACATCAGCACAGTCTGGTAATAAGATTACTCTACTGTGAGATCAGATCATAAAGTCTCAATTGCCCAGTAATTTCACTAGCTACAGTGCCCTTCAAACCGAAACACAGTAGTGCTTGCGCACTACTGCTTGGCGGCAGAATAACTGGCAAAGCGGTGGTACCTACCTAGACGAACTTTGCAACAAAGTCCTACCACCTAGTAAAATATTAAATGAAATAATATTAACGCCCAAAGAACACATACATAGATCCTGTACGCTTATTAGGAACCCCTGTGTCTAGGAATCCAGTAACTACGAAGGCCATGATCCCACAACACCCAGACACAGAATAAATAATTGGGCTTTTTCTGTGCACAAATTTTTGCAGCGAGAATCGAACCCCTCACCCCTTACAGTTTAGCAACCTGACTACATCCCTGGCGGCCAAACGCGTATAAATTATAAGCCGTGACGTAGGCACGTATCGCGTTGAATTATGTGACGTCGGAACCACTTTCCTATCTCGTCACAAATTACGGAAATGGAAACATACGAAGTTTTGATCGTGACCGCAGATTTTAAAATAGGTGCAGCCCGTCTTTTATAGGTTCGTTAAATTCTCTTCCTCCTAAGGTTGCGTGGAAGAGATCGCTTTTAGTGATAACGTCGCTCACTGTAACTGTAAGGTGCCTTCTGTACTGTAGGTTGTGGGTTCGATTCCCACCCAGGATCAACATTTGTGTAATGAACATCGATGTTTGTTCTGTGTCTGATTTTTATATTATACTAGCTTCTGCCCACGGCTACGCCCGCGTAGCATATACGAAACGAAGAAGACAATTCATAGTTAATTCAAACATCCATTTCACCCTCTTAAGGGTGGAATTTCGAAAAATCCTTTCTTAGTGGATACTTACACTTTACAAAGAACACACCCTCCAAATTTCAAGTCTCTAGGAGCAGCGGTTTAGGCTGTGCGTTGATATATAAGTCAGTCAGGACTTTAGACTTTTGCATAGTATAGATATATGTATAGATTCTATGTATGTATTTACAAACAAAAAGTATCTAAGTATAGTATCAGTTATCCGGTTCCCATAGTACAAGCTTTGCTTAGTTTGGGGCTAGATGGCGCTGTGTGAAATGTCCACAAATATTTATTTATTTACAGTTGCCAGCGGTAATGCCAGTGTTTTCTCTTCGTATATTCAGTTTTGTTTATAATTATGGTTCCCGCCGCACCTGTCGCTGACGAAATGATGTGTTTATTGAGACTACTCGAGACCACAGAATATACAAGGTGGAATTTAGTTCGTTCTTTTCCTTAAATGTATATACTCAGACCATGCTATAGAATAAAAGTGAAAAGTGCAATACAAAAAATCCTCACTTAACTGGATGATAATAATAATAACACCCTTAACACTCTTCTTGTGAAAAGAAAAGAAGAATAGAAAATAATATTTTTTCTTGAATAGATTCAAAAACCTCAAACGGAGGAAATATGAATCCATAGGTGAGGGTTACTTATTTGTTCCATTTGGGGTTGAAACATGGGCCGCTGGGGCCCGCAGCGGGGCGTCCTTGTCAAGGCCTTTCCAGACGCCTGGTTGAGCTGACGCGCGACCAAAAGGCTGGCACATACCTCGGCCAACGAATCAGCCTAGCTATTCAGCGAGGGAATGTTGCCAGCTTTTTGGGTACGCTTTCTGCAGATAGTGATCTAAATTCTATGTTTTATTTATGACCCTTTTTACATACAATATTACTCTTTTTCAAATAATTAAATATAGTTTAGGATTAATTATTTTGTTTATTGTTTATACATATGTAAATTGAATCTTTAATTTAATTAGCCATTTATTATAACGCCCAACGATCACATACATAGATCCTGGACCCTAACTAGGATTCCCTGTGTCTAGGGACCCAGGAACTACGAGGACCATGCTCCCACAACACGCAGACACAGAACAAGTATTTGCGTTTTTTTCTGTTCACAAATACTTGTCCTGCTGCGGGAATCGAACCCGCCGCCTCCGGGCTATGAGCCAACCTGCTCAACCAACACACCACAGAGGCTGTATGTGATAATAGCCGAAATGTCTATTTAACGGTACACACAGCGCGGGCACCAGCTGAGTCCTTTGTAAATGTTTCGTAGGCAATTTGAAACAAAAAGTATCTAAGTATAAATATCTAAGTATTCAGAGTAGTATTAAAAGTATTTAAGTATTGTATCAGTTATCCGGTTCCCATAGTACAAGCTTTGCTTAGTTTGGGGCTAGATGGCGCTGTGTGAAGTGCCCACAAAAAAATATATTACCAAAATTTCTGTGAGACAGAAATTTTGATAATATATTTTTATTACCAAAATTTCTGTGAGACAGAAATTTTGATAATATATTTTTATTACCAAAATTTCTGTCTCACAGAAATTTTGGTAATATATTTTTTTATGGACAGAAGTATCTGAGTATTATATCAGTTATCCAGTTCACATAGTACAAGCTTGCTTAGTTAGGGGCTAGATGGCGCTGTGTGAAGTGTCCACAAAAAAAATATATTACCAAAATTCCTGTCTCACCCCTTTGACAAAACTAATAGAATATTTATTTATACACAATCCACCCCCTGGCGTATTGGCTTACCCGTTGAATTAGCGACCCCTCCTTGCTGTTTGATCTCGGAAATTAGCGAAATTCCCACGCAGGGGATCATTTATAAGGGGTCATTTAGAAAACGGGTCAATCATTGTAAAAAGGTCAGTCTATCTATCTATCTCAGCCCAAACTTAATCTACAAAAATTTGCATAATAAGGTAGTTTGACGTCAAATATGAATTGCGATTTTCAACTTTAAACAAAGCTATTTAAAGACCTCCTCAAAAACTTTAGTTGTGTTTGGACGCAGCTATAATATGAAATCCGAGTACAGCGCCACTAGCGGTAACTACAGGTAACTAAAAAAGCAAGTGTGCTTTAGACCACACGACTGAAGTAAAACTTCTTCAGCCTTATTAATAAACACGAACTAGCTTTAGACTAGTTACACCATATTTTGTCTCTTTCGATCCAGCTAAATATTCCAGTAGCAAAAAAAGGGCAAAAGCTGAAGTAACTAATCCGAGACTAATACCCGTTTATTAATAAGGCTGCTTAAGTTTAGCTCCATCTATCGGCCGGTATAACTTTTTTTTTGTTTTGGCTCCACTCTTTTGTGTATTGCCAGTGTCAAGTAACTGATAATTACTCAAAATCAAGTTAATTAATTTTGTATATATTAGTGCCAAGTCACGTCATAGTCTAATCTAGTCAAGTCAAGTCATAACTAGTAAAGTGGTGGCAACTTTACTAGAAGCTTCTTATGGTGTTTTGGAAACAACACGAAAAGAAACGTTTCACCATCATTATACCACCTTCCCACACTAATGCCTGTAACTAATAACTAATCCAGCACTTAACGAATAAAACGCCACTAATTTTATCCACTAACACTGAAAATAACACAAGTTTTAGAAAATAATACAATGCGGTGACTCGATGTTTTACGTTTTCCCGCCAAAACTCCATAAATAAACTTTATTTTTGTTTTGTCTCCACATTTTTGATAAAACAAGTTAGTAGGCAAATTCAAATTTAAAATCCCCGCGTAAAAGTATAATTGAAAAAGATAATTTCACCCGATAGCGTTAGATCACAGATTATAGTAAAAAAACGCATGCATTTGACACATGTTTGACAGTGACAGTTAGTAATACGGGAAATCTTTTTTTGGCCGTTCTCATGGCTTGCGGATTAAAAAGATAATACTGAGAGATGGCACCCTTTGCGATTAGGGGTGGGATTTTCGTTTTGTTTTGGTTTAAAAATGTGCAAGCTTAAACTTGCACGTTTTTATATATAATTCTGCTTTAATAATTATTATTACGATCCCATTATTAATATTTCTCGTGGATCTGCTTCATTAAAAACACTTTGTAATAGTAATCATTGACTTTTATTATAAATTTATTATGGTTTTTTTTTTATATTTTGGCTCCAGACTTTTGTGTATTTAGCCAGTGTCAAGTAATTGATAATTTATTGAGATAATGATATTTCACGCAGATATGTGTCAAGTCACAGTCGAAGTCATCAAGTCAAGTCTAGTCAAGGTCATACTCCTAGTAAAGTGGAGGCAACTTTACTTGAAGCTTCTATGGAGTTTTGGAAACAACACAAAAATAAACGTTTCACTATCATTATACCACTTTCCCACACTCATGCCTGTAATCCAGCACTTAACGAATAAAACGCCACCAATTTTATGCACTAACACTGAAAATAACACAAGTTTTGGAAAATATCAAAAAAAGATCTTGTTTTGATCGAATTTTTCGTTTTCCGCCAAAACTCCCTATTTTATATTTCAACGCACAAAGTAACAACCTGCCATTTTTATATCAAACCACAGACTAATTCTAAAATATAGAATAGAGATGAGACACTTCTTATTAGAGATGTCTATTGTCCTCTCAACACCCATAGCTGGGACTAGAGCCTTCTTTCACAGGAGAGAATGTGGACCGAGTTCTTCTCGAGCTTCTTCTTGGAAAATAAAACACGCATCATCCGGCAAGTTCGGGATCAAACGTAAATCTAAAAAAAATGAGTGTGCTTTAGACCACACGACTGAAGTAAAACTTCTTTAGTTTAGCTCCATCTATCGGCCGGTATAACTTTGTTTTTGCTTTGTTTAATGTTAATGTCGCCATCTTGACAATTGTAAATTGTCATTTTACCGGACATACCAACATAATTATACAATTTATTAACTTTATTATTTGAGCCGTTTGGTGTTGAGACCCTAGGTCCGTGGGGGCCGGGAGCTCATCGCGTTTTCAAAAGTTTATCAGAGTGCCTGGTCGATGCTACGCGTGACCAAAATGCTGGCACTTGGCACAACGAATAAGCATTGCAATTCAACGGGGCAACGCTGCCAGCATGTTGGGTACGCTACCTACTGGTAGTGGGCTGGAGCATTTGTACTGTCTATAGGTCATCGCGGCCAGTATATAGTCACAATGTTTTTTTTTTGTAGTAGCAGTAGTAGGTAGTTATTAGTATTATTTGTTAACTTGTTATGTTGACAATGGAGATCTACGTGAACCAACTTCAACTACCGTTCGCCTCGCATTCACCACCTTACTCCCCAAGTCAAGCGGCGTAAAGAAGTTTTACTTCAAAATCCATCCGGCGCGGCGAGTTGGTTGTAAAACGTAAATCTAAAAATGCTAAAATATAAATTTATCTCACGATGTTTTATACTGAAGCTTAATAAATAGATTACTACCTGATACGGCCTTAAAATGTACCTAACCGTTTTTTTTTTTTTTTTTTTTTATTTGGCTCCACACTTGTGTATTTAGCCAGTGTCAAGTAATTGATAATTTTTCAAGTTATCGATATTTCACGCAAATATGTGTCAAGTCACAGTCGAAGTCATCAAGTCAAGTCATAGTCAAGTCAGTCTAGTCAAATTCATACTCCTGGTAAAGTGGTGGCAACTTTACTTGAAGCTTCTATGGAGTTTTGGAAACAACACGAAAAGAAACGTTTCACCATCATTATACCATTTCCCCACACTCACGCCTGTAATCCAGCACTTAACGAATAAAATGCCACCAATTTTATGCACTAACACTGAAAATAACACAAGTTTTGGAAAATAATACGATGCGGTGACGCAATCTTTTTCGCTTTCCCGCCAAAACTACCTCACCGTTTTATCTTTTTAATTGAAACGCAAAACCTTTTTAATCAGTCCATGGCGTGTACCTACGTCAGTTAAATGACAAAGAACAAAGTATCTCATTTTTTAATTGTAATTTTATATGTGGGTAACATTTTTAAGCCCATTCTCGGAATGGAGATTATTTTTTTAACAAAATTGGATAACCTTGATGTTTAGCTTAGCACTGACCTGCCTTAATTTTATGTGAAAATCATCCTTATATCAAAATTCACAAAAGGATAGCTCTAAAATGTAAATTTCAGTATGTTATATACTAGTTGCGCCCCGCGGTTTCACCCACGACGGATAAAAAGCATTTTTATTATTTAATTATTTACACATCCCACGGGACAATTTCACTTTTCCGGGATAAAATATAGCCTATATGCTATTCTAGTGTATAAGCTATCTTGGTACCAAATTTTATTCAAATTCATTTAGCCGTTTGAGCGTGAAGGAGTAACAAACATACACACATACACACATACAAACTTTCGCCTTTATAATATTAGTGTGATAGTGTGATGTGATTTTAACATTTTTATTATTATATATACATTTTGACTGGCCCGATAGCTTAGTTGGTAGTAATCCTGAACTGAACTGCGGATTTTGGTTTCGATTCCCACCCAGGATAGATATTGGTGTGATGAGTTTGTTCTGCGTCTGGGTGTCATATTGTATTCTACAAACAAAAAGTTTTTTTTTTTTTTACTTCAAACTTGTCTAGCATTTTACCGCGCTCTCACCTGATGGGAAGTGACACTGCGATCGAAGGTGTAGCATGCTAGCCAAGTAAATACCTATTCACTCTTCTCTTGAACACGCCCGGGTCATATTCGCCGGAAACACAGACGCTGGCATTCCATTCCTTAGCCGTTCTAATTAAGAACGTTGAGTCAAATCGCTTGGTACGAATGGGTGGTATTTCGACCACGAAAGGATGGCGCTTAGCCGAGCGTCTAGTAGTCCGGTAGTGGAATGGTGATGGGAGAATGAGATCATGTATCTAAGTATTGTATCAGTTATCTGGTTCCCATAGTACAAGCTTTGCTTAGTTTGGGGCTAGATGGCGTTGTGTTAGGTGTCCACACATCGGAGGCGAGTTGGCTGGACTGCAATCGCGACCCCTTCTCGCCCCGGTATGCCGGAGAGGGCTCACGGGGGGTGGTGGCAGGGAGGTGCGAGGGCATTTCCCCCCTCAAAAAAAAGTTTTCACACATTTTATTATGACTATGACCGAGTGCTCACCAAATTTTTAAAGACCTTTCGAAACGTCTGGTTGAAGCCACACGTGACCAAAATGCTGGCCTCTACTTCGGCCAAAGATTGAGCATTGCCATTCAACGTGGCAATGCTGCCAGCATAATGGGCACGTTGCCTACTGGTAGTGGTTTGTTTGATTAAGTTCCCTTTTTATTGTTTTATGTTTATTAAATAATATTATGTTGTGTTTCAATAAATTAAATATTATATTATCTACACGACTAATTATTACATTTTTATTATTATTATTTATTTATTACTATGTAGCATTATCTACCAGTCATCCTGGATGTGCAAAAAAATGATAACAAGAAATCCTAGGTTACCTAAGTAAAAACTAACCTCATAAAAATTTAGACCTCTTCAGCCTTATTAATAAACGGGTAATAGTCTCGGATTAGTTACTTCAGCTTTTGTCCTTTTTTTGCTACTGGAATATTTAGCTGGATCGAAAGAGACAAAAGATGGTGTAACTAGTCTAAAGCTAGTTCGTGTTTATTAATAAGGCTGCTATAGTTTTCCTCTGCGGTGTAACCTACCCTCTTTTGACTTTTCCGTCGAAGCAAAAGCACCCTTAATACGGATAATAATCACCATCGACATACAAACATACACAAATGTTCAAACATATATATAAATGCATACTTACCTACAATACCGTACACTCTACTAACAGTATGGAGAATTCACAGCTCTAAGGTCCGTATTACAGAACGATGCTCAGTCATCGATCGGTACTCAAGCAGAGATTTCATTGACTAATTGATCACTTTATGAATGAAATCTCTGCTTGAGCACAAATCGATGACTGAGCATCGTTCTGTAAGTTATGGCGGGTGGTGAATGGAAAAATATTCGGTGTGTAAAGGTTTTTTTTAACAAACATATGTCAGAGTCAAAGTCAAAAGATTAGCAAATAGGCTATTTTTAGCACTTTTACAAGTCAAAATTATATTAGGTACTTAAAATTAAGTTAGACTAAGCATAAAGAATTTCAAAGTGTCAAATATTACATAGCAAGCCCATTACGATATATGAGAAAAAAAAAGTTCTCTTTCTTACTACTGGTGCTAGCAATCCGGCACAATACAGAACAGAAAACTCCGATTACACCTGTAAAGAAGAAGCTACAAGAAACTTTGTAGTGAACCTGTACCCTAACGAGCATTTCGTGTCTGAGGACCCTAGAACTACAAGGATAATGGTCCCACAACACCCAGACTCGGGAAAAAAGCGCATATACTTATGCGCTTTTTTTTTCTGTGCAAAAATACTTGTCCTGCCGCGGGAATCGAATGAATGAATGAAGAATAAAAATATTTACATACATTTTGAGATAGGTTACATCCCGAAACATTTGCACACGTAATGATTTAAAAAACTATAAAATAAGTAAAGTAGAATAGTAGTAGTAGTAAGTAATTAGTAAAAAAAAAGTTAAATACGTTTTTATGGTTTTAATTTGTATCTTAAATGCAAAATAATTAATCAACGTTCTGAAATGATAGGTAAAACGTTTCTTTTAAATTTTGGTAGTTTTTGGTCATAAATATCAATTGAGCTGTGGTGTTCCTTCAAGATGTCGTTATACTGACGACACATTCTTTGATAGCCTCTATGGTGTGGTGGTTGAGCAGGTCGGCTCATAACTCGGAGGCGGCAGGTTCGATTCCCGCGGCAGGACAAGTATTTGTGCACAGAAAAAATGCGCAAATACTTGTTCTGAGTCCGGGTGTTGTGGGAGCATGGTCCTCGTAGTTCCTGGGCCCATAGACACAGGGAATCGTAGTTAGGGTCCAGGATCTATGTATGTTTTTTTTTATGTTAAGGGATGGCGCGTCGAGCTATCCGTTCGCCTGATGTTAAGCGACACGGCTGCCCATATCAGTTGCAGTGTCACTCGGAACTCTAAAGTATAGAGTTTCGCGTGACACTGCACTGCGCACGTCATCCTGAGACATCAACACAATCTAGTAACACGATTACTAGACTGTGAGATCAGGTCATAAAGTCTCATTTGCCCAGTAATTTCATTAGCTTTCATGTGATCGTTGGGTGTTATTATTATTATTCTTACCAAAGGGTAAGTTTTGTTATGTCACGTCGCAATAGCCTTTCAAATATAGTGTTTTTTGTTGATTTTGTGATCTGACTCGGTCTTTATACATTCATTATGTAGTAAATAGAAGAAATACCCATACTGTTTATAGGAACGTACAAACATTTTTATTCCATTTCTACCCCAAAACTACCCCTAACGCGTTTAGCACCCCCGCTGTTAAGTGCTTGTAAATCCAGAAACAGGGCGTAAAACAACGGGGGTAAAAATGCGTTAAATTACTATTTTGTATTGATTTATAATTAATTTAGGTTTGGTGGAGAGAAAATTGATTTTATTTTTATTTTCTAGGTACTAGGTGGTAGGACTTTGTTGCAAAGTTCGTCTAGGTAAGCACCACCGCTTTGCTAGTTATTCTGCCGCCAAGCAGTAGTGTGCAAGCACTACTGTGTTCCGGTTTGAAGGGAACTGTAGCTAGTGAAATTACTAGGCAATTGAGACTTTATGATCTCACAGTCGAGTAATGTTATTACCAGACTGTGCTGATGTCTCAGGATGATGTGCGCAGTGCAGTGTCACGCGACATTTTTTATTTTGGAATTCCGAGTGATACTGTTGTTATGGGCGGCCGTGTCGCTTAACATCAGGCAAACGACTAGCTCGTTACATCATTCAATAACATAAAAAAACCTGCAAATATTCATATTCATTTTTTGGTACATAGATATACAGATCAAATTTTTACTCGTAGGTACATATTATAAATCTATATTTTGCATTCTATTTAATAACATAAAACAGAAAATAAAAAACTATTAAATTAATAATTAAATATAATAAATATCATTTACAATAGAGCATTAAGTAATATATAAAAAAATGTCCCTTAGTAAGGCCTAATGCTTCCAAATTCATCAAAGTTATAGAAGAATGATATAAATAATTTTCATTTTCATTTCCAGGTGCTAAATTTCAATTTATCGGCGAATTCCAAAGATGTCAATAAAAATCCATGACCACCCCGCGACTAACATAATCTTCAAAAAATACTAAAAAAAACCACCCCTCTTCCTTCTACTTCAATAAACATATAAATAATAAATCGCATGTAATAACAACCCCGCCTGACATCTTGTTCCGAATGATTGATCCCACGTGAGGGGTGCGAGGGATGCTTTGAGAGGGTGCGATCTTAGATCGTTGCCCGATCAAACATTGTCTGCAAGAAAACGTTTTGTGGCTCTCGGCAGCCGAAATCTTAATTACCTACACACATTTTTTGAAGTAAAGCTTCTTGACTTGGGGAGTAAGCTGGTGAATGCGGGACGAGGCAAATGGAAGTTTAAAGTATAATAATAATAATAATAATATTATGTGTGGACACGTCACACAACGCCATCTAGCCCCAAACTAAGCAAAGCTTGTACTATGGGAACCAGATAACTGATACAATACTTAGATACTGTTTGTTTTTAGTTAGTGAATGTTGTGACGAGCTAGTCGTTCACCTGATGTTAAGCGACACGGCCGCCCATAACAGAACAGTGTCACTCGGAATCCCAAAATATAAAGTTTCGCGTGACACTGCACTGCGCACGTCATCCTGAGACATCAGCACAGTCTGGTAATAAGATTACTAGACTGTGTGTCTGGTAATAAGATTACTAGACTGTGAGATCAGATCATAAAGTCTCAATTGCCCAGTAATTTCACTAGCTACAGTGCCCTTAAACCGGAACACAGTAGTGCTTGCACACTACTGCTTGGCGGCAGAATAACTGGCAAAGCGGTGGTACCTACCTAGACGAACTTTGCAACATAGTCCGAAAAATCGATGTTTCCACACAAATGTTTGTCCTGGGTGGGAATCGAAGTCACAACCTACGGTTCAGAAGGCAAAGCTACCAACAGCGCTGTGAGTAAATATACACAAAATTTTGCAACAGTTGTGCAAATCAAACAGGGGGCGTTCACATCTGTCCAGTTGTCAATGGTCCATCAATTTGAGTGCTTCACTCAAGTAACCACTTGAGTGAAGCACTCAAGTGGTTACTTGAGTTTCATGAGAGTTGGTTGGAAGTTGTGTGAGACAGCATGGTACTTACATAGGTACCATGCTGTCTCACACAACTTCCAACAACATGCATGGACCGGGAGATCATTTATTTATTTATTTATTTATTTATTTATTTATTTATTTATTTATTGTGATAAAAACGACAAAATCAATTACAATTATCACATAAAGTTACATACGTTAACAAAAAACAAATCAGGGTTATAAAATAATAAAATAATCCAATTAGGCTATTACAATAATGTCAAATAAAATAAAATAATGTCAGAGTTAATTAAATAAAAAGATAATTTATTCACTATCGCTACAGTCGGGATTACCCGTATTGCTCCATTGGTCGCTCAAGCTTTCACAATATGTTAATACTGCAGCAACAATATTAGACCACTTGTCAAAAGAAAAATCAAAATCAGCGTTGGCGTCGCGGAGTGCATTGAGGTGGCGTAGAGGGCGAACCAGCGGAGACATCGCTCGTGCCCTTGTGTGACCGCTATCAACTGAGAAGAGTTTATGTTGTCTTCTGTCACCACGCCTACTTGACGGGACCTCAATTTCGTCTGGGACGTACAGCACACACAGTAGATTGTGCAAGAGCAAACAGTCAACAGAACCCCTCAGCACTTTGAGGCAAGTGGTGAGCTGATCAAATATTCTTCTCACCTCTAGAGAGTTATAGCCTAAGTGCCCGAGGAGAAACTTGGTCGGGTACCGGAATGGTTAGTAACCATAGACTTTTTTGTAAAGGCATCTTAAAAAGGCTTTTTGGACCTTTTCAAGCATCCGTGCATATGTGACATGATGCGGATTCGATCATCGTTTTCCAAAGTTTATCCGAGCGCTTTGTAACGATCTAATGCTGTTGGTCTCTATCGACCTTTACAGCGTCACCGGGCGGGAGGGCGGGCGCTTAAGGCACCGTCGAAAGTGGGAGGCAACTAGCTCAAGGGGTGCGAGCCTCGGCTTGGGCCGTTGCCGGGATAAGAGGATCGAGGAGACTACGTCCACTAGAAGAGTGGACCCTATTGAAAATAATTAATAGCGCCCAACGATCACATACATAGATCCCGGACCCTAACTAGGATTCCCTGTGTCTAGGGGCCCAGGAACTACAAAGACCATGCTCCCACAACACCCAGATTCAGAACAAGTATTTGCGCTTTTTCTCTATAAATAATAATCAATATCTAATAATAATGATAATGCCCAACGGTCACATACAAAGATCCTGGTCCCTAAGTAAGATTCCCTGTGTCTAGGGACCAGGAACTACGAGGACCATGGTCCCACAACACCCAGACTCAGCACAAGTAGTATTTGCGCTTTTTTTTCTATGCATAAATACTTGAATCAAACCCGCCGCCTCCAGGTTATGAGCTGACCTGCTCAACTACCACACCACAGAGGCTGTCTAAATCACACTAAAATTCAAAGAGGCGAAAGTTTGTATGTATGTTTGTGTGTTTGTTACTACCTTCACGCTCAAACGGTTGAATGGATTTGGATGAAATTTGGTACCAAGATAGTTTATACACTGATTAACAATAGGCTACATTTAATCCCGGAAAAGTGATTTTTTTTGTGATCAGCAAATGATTAAAATACTTTTATCCGCGGGTGAAACCGCGGGGCGCAACTAGTATATATATAAAAGTTAGCCCACAAAGATCACACACATAACTGGTTTGATAACTCTGTTGGTAGTAACACTGAGCTGTAGGTTGTGGGCTCGATTCCCACCCAGGACAAACATTTGTGTGATGAACATCGATGTTTGTTCTGTGTCTGGGTGTTATATTGTATTCTATGTATGTATGTATGTATTACTAGTAATAAATAAATAGTGATAAGTTGCATTGTTTCAGATGACCATATGCCAGTGTGGCGGAGCGAAGGCGCCCAGCTGAGTGTGATGGCCGCTTGGTGGCTGCTCCTCGCCGCCGTCGTCGCGCACGCGGCCCGCGCTCAGAATAACAGAAGTTAGTATATACTAGGTGGTAGGACTTTTCTGCAAAGTTCGTCTAGGTAGGTACCACCGCTTTGCCAGTTATTCTGTCGCCAAGCAGTAGTGTGTAAGCACTACTGTGTTCCGGTTTGAAGGGCACTGTAGCTAGTGAAATTACTGGGCAATTGAGACTTTATGATCTGATCTCACAGTCGAGTAATCTTATTACCAGACTGTGCTGATGTCTCAGGATGATGTGCGCAGTGCAGTGTTGCTCGAAACTCTATTTTGGGGTTCCGATTGACACTGTTCTGTTATGGGCAGCCGTGGCGCTTAGCATCAGGTGAACGGCTAGCTCGTCAAATCATTCAGTAACATAAAAAAAATAAAAAAAAATACATTGAAGTAATATTTTTTTTACTACACTGAAAATAACAAAAATTTTGGAAAATAATACAATGCGTGAAGCGATCTTTCTTGTTTTCCCGCCAAAACTCCACTTGTATTATTGTTGGTATGTTCGGTAAAATGACAATTTAAAATTGTCAAGATGGCGACATCAACTTTAAACAAAGTTACACCGGCCGATAGATGGAGCTAAACTAAAGAAGTTTTACTTCAGTCGCGTGGTCTAAAGCAAACTCGTTTTTGTTGGGTTGTATGTACTGTAAGAGCAAGTGTGGCTTAATAAATCATAATAAATATGTGTACACATTTCACACAGCGCCATCTAGCCCTAAACTAAGCAAAGCTTGTACTATGGGAACCGGATAACTGATACAATACTTAGATACTTTACGCATTGACCAGCTTGCTCACCAAGTCAAACTTTCGTAAAGAAGTTTTACTTCAAAGACCTACCAATACAAAAAACCATTTACAAGAATAATGCCTACGGGTTATCTATCACATTTGAAGGGGTGAGAACAAAACGGGTTTAACTGATTTTTTCATTAAATGACTTATGGACTTATGGGTATCGTTGGATTCAGCGTAGAATTATCTACTATAATACATTCTCAAAATACCAAAATGAGACTTAAATCCCGAGATTTTGAGTCTAAAACGGCTTATCTGTCACAGGAATACAGTTCGCTTAGCATATAAACATTATTATATTATATTTTTACAGTAATTGTATAAATTAGTACTATATTTAGTATTTTAAAATAGAATTAAAACATTTTCAAGCAGCTGAAACTTACATAAACCTTATAAGCACTCTACATTAAAATGACGCCGCTGAAGTTTAAAGTAAATTTTCTCGAAACTATCAATTTGACAGTTAAACATTTTTATTCTCAACTCTTCATTTCACACAAATCAATCGATCGCCATCTTAATCGAGTCAAACAAGCGTCTGGCGGGAAATGACGCGCGCCAAATCGCGCTTCTGGTGCTGCCAGACTAACTTTGGGATGTTCGATCGACTTCCGGTATAACTGGCTGTATATTTTCGAAAACATTTTTTTCGTAATGTTGGTAATATATACTTAGATCTCTAGAGGAAGATGTTTATTTTTTCTACTATTGATACTTCAAAAAGGCTCTTCTCGGGAGTTTTGGCGGGAAAGCGAAAAATATTTTTATTATTTTTCTAAACTTGTGTTATTTTCAGTGTTAGTGCATAAAATTGGTGGCATTTTATTCGTTAAGTGCTGGATTACAGGCATGAGTGTGGGAAAATGGTATAATGATGGTGAAACGTTTCTTTTCGTGTTGTTTCCAAAACTACATAGAAGCTTCTGGTAAAGTTGCCACCACTTTACTTTATTTTTATTTAGACTAGACTATGACTTGACTTGACACGTATATATATGAAATATTAACTTTAGAAATTATCAATTACTTGACACTGGCTAAATACACAAAAGAGTGGAGCCAAAACAAATAAGAACTGTTCGCAGAACTTCAAGTAGTATGCTTAAGAAATACATTTTTCAATTTACTCAAGAACTCATTCGTGGAATTGAAGCCTTTTGAAAACTACCCGCTCTAAAGATATTAATAGTCTAAGTTCTCACTGTAAGTGGATTTATGGAGAAACTTATGGATATTTAATACGGAGTACCGGATATTAATTCATTTTAAAAACGGCTGCGAAAAGAAACGATGGAGGCGTATCTTATTTCTTGGAATCGAGATTTGTAGCTATATACTGACTAAATATATTAAAATTGAAGGGGTGAGAACAAAAAGGGGTTTAACTGATTTTTTCATGACTTATGGGTATCGTTGGATTCAGCGTGAAATTACCTACAATAATACATTCACAAAATACCGAAATGAGGCTTAAATCTCGAGATATTGAGTGTAAAAACGGTTTATCTGTCACAGGAATACAGTTCGCTTTGCATAAAAACATTATTATATTATAGTTTCACAGTAATTGTATGAATCAGTACACTATATTTAGTATTTTAATATAGAATTAAAACATTTTCAAGCAACTGAAACTAACATAAACCTTTTCTATTACCTTATAAGCACTCTACATTAAAATGAAACCTTTGAAGTTTAAAGTCAATTTTCTCGAAACTATCAATTTGACAGTTAAACCCTTTTTATTCTCAACTCTTCAATTGTGCTCGCCAAGAGCACAATTTCTTTTGCAACTATAATCGTGTTCCGGTTTCAAGATATCTTGAGAACCTTACTAGGTGGTAGGACTTTTCTGCAAAGTTCGTCATTCAAAAGTTCAAAGCTCACCCTCTTAAGGGTGGAATTTCGAAAAATCCTTCCTTAGCGGATGCCTACGTCATAACATCTACCTGCATGACAAATTTCAGCCCGATCCGTCCAGTGGTTTGGGCTGTGCGTTGATAGATCACTATGTCAGTCAGTCACCTTTGAGTTATATATATTTAGATATATGAACTTTAACCAGATACATATTTGTGGTTAAAATCTATACCAACGGCAGCCACGTACTAACACATAGTACAATATGGCAATTTTAACCAAAACCATGCGGTTACAGTGTTGCCATAACACCGGATGTAATAAATACAGCGGAATCCTACCGGAAATGGCAAATCCGGTCGTTATAGCACTTCCGGTCCTGCCTTACCGCTAATTGTTTAATCTTGTATGAATCGATTTCTTTTATGTAAACTGCGTTTTGTTTTTCCGGAGGTTAATGACTTTTGTAGTAAACTTTTTCAAGTTACTTCAAAAATTAGGTTTTCAATTCACTTGTATGTTTTTTTTATGAATATTTGTTACCTCACAACTCCATCGTTGAGTTTTGGCGGGAACTCGAAAAAGATTGCGTCACCGCTTTGTATTATTTTCTAAAAAACTAATGTTATTTTCAGTGTTAGTGCATAAAATTGGTGGCATTTTAATAATAATAATAATAATAATAATACGTGTGGACATCTCACACAACGCCATCTAGCCCCAAACTAAGCCGAACTTGTGCTATGGGAACCAGATAACTGATACAATACTTAGATACTTTTTGTTTGTAAATACATACATAGAATACAATATAACACCCAGACACAGAACAAACATCGATGTTTATCACACAAATGTTTTTCCTGGGTGGGAATCGAACCCACAAACTACAGCTCAGTTTTACTACCAACTGAGTTATCAAACCAGTTATGTGTGTGATCTTTGTGGGCTAACTTTTATATATATACTAGTTGCGCCCCACGGTTTCACCCGCGGATAAAAAGTATTATAATTATTTCCTCATCCCACGGAAAAATTTCACTTTCCGGGAGAAAATGTAGCCTATATGTTAATCTAGTCTATAAGCAATCTTGGTACCGAATTTCATCCAAATCCATTCAGCCGTTTAACGTGAAGAAGTAACAAACACACACATACACACAAACACACATACACACAAACACACACAAGTACACCTACACATAAACACACAAACACACATACGCACAAACACACAAACACACATACGCACAAACACACTTACACACACACACATACACACAAACACACTTACACACAAATACACATAAACACACATACACACAAACACACTTACACACATACAAACTTTCACCTTTATAATATTAGTGTGAAGTGTGATTTCTAAAATAATTTGTATTGTTACAGACGACGGCCCCCGATTCCTGTCTCGTGGCCACTCCTTCCGCACAGTGGTCGGAGACACGCTGCTACTGCCCTGCCAGGTGCAGAACTTGGGTAAGATTTTGAAGTAAAACTTCTTTACGCACGCTTCACTTGGGGAGTAAGCTGGTGAATGCGAAGCGAATGGAAGTGGAAGTTGTTGGTTCATGTAACTCTCAAAATAATATATAATTATAAAATAATAATATAATAATAAAGTTAAAAGTGTTCTGGAGTGGCAACCGCGAATCGGCAGACGTAGTGTAGGACGCCCAGCGGCGAGATGGAGCGATGACTTACGCAAGGTAGCTGGTAGCAACTGGAAGAGTAGAGCCGAAGACCGGGCTCAGTGGCGTGCCTTGGGAGAGGCTATGTCCAGCAGTGGACTAATATAGGCTGATGATGATGATGATGATAATAATAAAGCCTTTTTAATCAGACAACAACATAATACAATATTTTTACACAATTAAAAAATTTCGCATGTTTGGTGCTTCTATATTTTCTCTAAGTCCGTTCGCCAATTGGCAACTCTCAACATCAAAGTTAAAAATTTAAATAATTATTTAAACATGGGTTTTTTATGTTTGGCTCCACACTTTTGTATATGACGGCGGCAACGTCCAGTTGTAAATATAATCTTTATGTGCAGCGGGCAGTGATCGAGCACCGTAATTTACCCTGTGGTGGCGTTAAATTTATCCAGCACCGCAACAGCACCGGCAACTGTCATGGCGCCCGTACCCGTCTGGCTATAAAAGGGAGCGCTCGGTGTACTACGCATCATTCTTGCTGCGGACACGGCCCGGTGCACGGTAGTTCTAAAGTTTGCGTCGTGATAATTATAATTTAAAAAAATCAGTAAATAAAAAGTGATATTAATTGAAATTGATATATTATTTGAAAAAAAGGCCATGCCTCACCCGAGCCCATATCAGAAGAGGGATCCCCATCTCCACATGGATCTTCAGGCGACGCAGCCGAAAATGTGATGACATTGTTTTCATCTGGAATGGAGGCTATTTTAAAAAAAATAGCCGATAACATGACACCTTGTCAACCAGTGTCAAGCGCACCCACGACATTAGTCACGTTTGATCCGGATGCACCGGAATCTGACGTAGCAAATTGGTGTTCGCTGAGTGAAATGATAATCGAAAACAAGAAAATAGAAGGCATAGATTTGATTTTGGCACTCAACCATTCCCTAAAAGGCCGCGCAGCTTCCTGTCTCATGAATATTAAACCACACAAAATCTCTTGGGTGTCTATCAAGGAAATGTTGATGTCTAAGTTCTCGAAACCTATGATGATAAAAGATCATTTTGATCAAGTTATTAAATTTCAAATTGATAACAAAGAAAATCCCGCTGAAGCTGGAATGCGGCTATGGCACTTAATTGAGAAGATTCCTGGAGCGAACTTACCAGAAAACGTGGTGACTGGTTTCGCCATATCAGTATTATCTCAGTGCGATGACCGAATCCGTCGGGAGTTTAACCCCGCTGTTGTCAACGACAAGTACCAGCTTTTCCGCATTCTTCGTGGCTTCACGCTCAAGCGGAAAAATGAAGATTTAGTTGTTTCGGAGTCTGATCTAAAAAGATTTCGAAACTCATCTGCCTTTCGCGGAAACTGTCACTTCTGCGGAAGAATTGGTCATCGTGGCCACGAGTGCCGCGACAAACAACGCTTTGTTTCAAAAAATTTGCCATTTTCAGCCAAGACTGAACCATCGACGTCCAGACAATTTCCAGTCACCGCCCGAGCTGTCGTCTGCTACGTGTGCAACGAGCCTGGCCACGTGGTGTCCACCTGCCCTAAGCGCTGGACGAAGACAGAGAACACCAGTTCAACCAGCAATGCCAGTTCGAGCAAGCAGACCAACTTCTGCTCCAAGGCGTCGCACGGTGTGTTACAGATAAGTGGTGTAAACTTACCTTTTATATTCGATTCTGGTTCTGAATGTACTCTAATTAGACAGAGTAATTGTAATTTAATTACAGGTGAAAAGTTTCACGAACAAGTGACTTTGAAGGGTGTAGGTAGTCATAATATAACCTCATCATTACAAGTTAAATGTCTCACTAAAGTTCAAAATATTTCTTTTGATGTCACATATCATGTTTTGCCTGATGAATGTCTAAGTGAAGAGGTGTTGCTAGGCCGAGACATTTTAGAAAAGGGCATTTCTGTTAACATCAGCAATAATGAATTAATTTTTACAAAAACCGAAGTTCAGAATTTGTGCTCAAAATTGGAATCTTTTGATGTAAACTCAATTGATACAGACCTTGTAGGAAATTATAAGAAACAGCTTATTAATACTCTCCAAAAGTATTCTGGTAACTTTATAAAGACACTTCCTACCTCTTGTACTACAACCGGTGAACTTAAAATTGACCTCATAGATCCAGCCAAAACTGTTCACAGAAGACCTTATAGGCTTGCCCCAGCCGAATTAGAAATCGTTAATCAGAAAGTACAAGAACTGTTAGATGCTAATATCATACGGGAAAGCTCTTCACCATTTTCAAGCCCCATTCTTTTAGTGAAAAAGAAAGACGGTAGTGATCGTATGTGCGTAGACTATAGAGAACTTAATAGTAACACTCTCCCTGATAGCTACCCCCTTCCATTAATTCACGATCAAATAGACAAATTGCACGGAGCCCATTATTTTTCAAGTATTGATATGGCCTCTGGATTCCATCAGATAAAAGTTCATGAGGACTCCATAGAGAAAACCGCCTTTGTCACACCAACGGGTCAATTTGAATACCTGACTATGCCATTTGGATTAAAAAATGCTCCTCAGGTCTTTCAAAGAGCAATCAATTCCGCCCTCAAACCCCTCAAAGATGACAAAGTTCTTGTTTATATGGATGACGTTCTTTCTGCATCAGAAACCATTGAGGAAGGCTTGTCTCGTCTTGATAAAGTGCTAGGTATATTGTCTAAAGCCGGCTTTTCTTTTAATTTTAACAAATGCTCGTTTATGAAAAAGAAAATTGAATATTTGGGATACGTGATATCTTCAGGTAAAATCAGTCCAAGTCCTCGCAAAATTCAGGCTTTACAAAACATTCCCAAGCCAACTACAGTAACGCAATTAAGACAATTTATCGGATTAGCTACATACTTCCGGCAGTTCATTCCAAACTTTTCGAAACTGATGAAGCCTTTGTACCCTTTGACTTCTGGTAAAGGTCAAATCACATGGACAAATGAGCATGACAAAATTCACAATGAAATCGTAAATTATCTTATAACAGAGCCAGTTTTGAAAATCTTCGATCCTTCATTACCTATTGAATTGCATACCGATGCAAGTAGTGATGGGTACGGAGCCGTCCTAATTCAAAGAAAAAATAGTCTACCTCACGTAGTCGCTTACTTCAGCCACAAGACAACTGATGCAGAGAGTCGTTACCATTCTTATGAGTTAGAGACATTAGCGGTAGTTAAATCTGTGGAACATTTTAGACATTATCTCTATGGGCGTAGATTCACAGTGTTTACTGACTGCAACGCATTGAAGGCTTCCCACTCAAAAAAAGATTTGACACCCAGAGTTCATAGGTGGTGGGCTATCTTGCAATCTTATGATTTCAACATCATTTATAAAGAAGGTGATATGGCCCAAATTAGATTTGGGATACCAAGGATGCGTTATGTGCCCTAAGGCTTTATGGCGTTAATTTTATAAGAGAGTGGACTGTATTTTGTATCGTTAGGCGACTGGTTACAACAAATGGTATCACAACTACGACGAGCAAATGCTTAGGACTAGGATAGAGGAACTCCACGCACCTTCACTCCACATACTCCTGGAAGGTCCAGAGCGTCCTGGATTGTCCAATACCACTGGCCGTACGTCGATGGCGTCCGATTGCTAACCACTGTCCAGATTTGTCTATATTTTGGTGCACCAACACTGATCAATCGTTTTATAGGTAATTTTAACACGTACAAGTAGCACTGCGGTATATCACTTCAAAACGGGGCGCGTGCGCATAATATTGTGCGCGTAGATGCTTCCCTTGCGATGGTTGAAGGGTGACAACAGACACCGAGCGCATCCGCTAGGTGTCGCGCGTGGTTGGCGAATTTGGAGGGAGTGAAAGGGAAGCAATACTCATCAAGCTAATGATACCATATCAATATAATTATAATGAGAAATATATGCGGCGCTAACATACCCCCGGCCTTAAAGGGTTGCCTTTAAGAAACCATAAATGCGTATATGAATATCGTATGTTACTATATTGAATAGTATGCGGTGCGGTGTAGAGTATAAAAATAAAATAGTATGCGGTTAAATATGAGCGGTAAAATATTTCGCGGGTAAATATGTGTGTGCGGTACTTAATATTATGCGGTTTAATATAATTATAATATGCGGTACTATATTTAAATTAACTTAAATTATAAAGTAACTATATGTGTATTATGCTAAGAAATTATTGATTAGGTAAGGGACATAACTTAACTACCGGGCGAAGGTAGCTCCCCTTTGAAGTCTTTATCGCGCAAACTCGAGTAGTTCCATCCTTAGACGGAAAGACCTCTTTCACGATGCCCAAAGGCCAAGCAAAGGGAGGAGCATTATCAGCTTTGACAATGACAACCGTTCCCTCTTGTATGGGAACCGAAGGAACATTCCACTTAGCTCGCGATTGCAGCTGATGCAAATATTCATCGCGCCAGCGCTTCCAGAAGGACTGTACCATTCCATCAAGCAGGCTATGTCTTTGAAGCAAGTCTATAGACCTAACCTCGGGCGCGGGAATTGAAGGAAGCGGCATAGTTTGCAAAAAATGTGCAGGCGTAAGAGCAGAGGGCTCTGCGGGGTCACTACTCATAGCGACAAGCGGGCGCGAATTTATTAGCGCTTCTATCTGTGTGAGGACAGTAAGAAGCTCCTCGTACGAAACGATTTGTTGACCTATAACCTTAAAAAGTATGGTTTTAATAATCTTAACCATACTCTCCCAACAACCACCCCAGTGTGGTGAGACAGGAGGAATGAACTTCCAATCTACACGATTCTCGGAAAATTCATGCTCTAGGTGAGGCCGTAGTTCGTCCAAAAATTTATAGAGGTCGCGGAGATATGAACGTGCTCCAACGAAACAAGTGCCGTTATCAGGGTACATACATTTTATAGGGCCGCGTCGTGATAGGAAGCGTTTACACGCATTGAGGAAGCTGACCGTACTCAGATCTGTAGCTATCTCAATGTGAGTGGCGCGGGTTGTAAGACACGTGAAGATGCATAGCCAAGCTTTACGGCTCTTCACCCCCCGGCCACGAGCAGGTGTGTACAACAATGGCCAAGCATAATCGCACCCTACGTGGGTAAAAGCTTTATCTACCTGATTGACGCGGTGACTTGGTAAATCAGCCATAAGCGGGAATAACGGAGTAGGTTTCGATCGGAAACAAACGTTACATTTATGAATGCGGTTACGTATAATGCGCCTTGCAGCTAGGATCCAAAATCTTTGTCTTAATACAGACATCAGAAGCTCTGGTCCAGCATGTAGGTGCTTGCGGTGATAGTAGTCAACTATCAAGTCAACTACTTGGTCATGACGCGGCAGAAGGCATGGATGCTTATGCGTATATTCCTCGGCGGAATTCGACAAGCGACCTCCAACACGTATAAGACCATTATTGTCAATAAACGGACGCAGTTTATTTAAAGCGGGGGAACAAGGTTCATTTTTTAAAAGATTAGATTTATCGTGCGAGAAATGAATATTTTGCAACGTGCGAATTAATTCAATTTCTGCAAAATCTAAATCTGCAGCGGATACAAAATTACCACGAGGTAATTTTTTCATAAAACGGTAAACGTAAACAATGGCGCGTAACAATTTAGAATACGACGAGTGTCGTTGTGCGAGTGCGCAAAGCGGGGAGTCCTCAGGACATGTCGTGAGAACATACACCTGAGTCCGTTGTTCAGGTACACCTGCGTAGTCAATATTATCTATTTTAATTATAGGCCATTCACTTGGATCGCGAGTGATCCAGGAAGGTCCAGTATACCATAACGGATGGTGAACTAACTTGTCCGGGGTGAGACCACGTGACAAGCAGTCCGCGGGATTATTAGAGCCAGAGACATGAAAGAATTGACTCGCGGGAATATTATCTGTCAGTTTTAAAACTCGATTAGCGACAAAGGTCTGCCAACGATGCGGAGACGCTTTTATCCAACAAAGAACGACTTTGGAATCGCTGAAGGCAAAGACATCCCTGACGGGATAGCGCGGTTTAATAATGTCTATAACCTTGCGAAGCAACTGTGACAACAATACTGCAGCGCAGAGTTCCAATCGTGCAACAGAAACTACTTTTACTGGTGACACTTTAGACTTCGCGCATACTAGTTGTACAGTATACTTGGAACCTACGCGGATTTGCATGTATACAACGGCACCGTAGGCTCGCTCGCTCGCGTCAGCAAAGCCGATTATGTTGACATCACAATTCTGCACAATACCCAGATGTCGTGGGATGCGCAGTTGATTGAGCGCGGGAAGCTCAGCACAAAACTGCACCCAGCAGTTGACAATATGACGAGGAGGCTCAGCATCCCAGTCACACTTTGACAACCAAAGCTCTTTGATAAGAAGCTTGGCGTACAAAATGACGGGAGCTGCAAAACCCATTATGTCCCACAGGCGTGCTATCGCGGACAACATTGTGCGTTTAGTGCACTTGTCGTCTGGTGCGGCGACTACAAAGCGGAAAAAATCACCAGATCTATCCCAGAATAGACCTAAGATTTTATGCGGAACCGACTCCTCAAACTCTTTGTCACGAGGTTCTTTATGCGTATCTGGTATATGGGCTAGTACAGAATCAGAATTGCTTGTCCACTTGACGAGGTCAAATTGACCCAATTTGAAAAGTTGGATTAGTTCATCGCTCAATGTGATAGCTAGATGCGTCGTCGTCATGACAGATAAAACAATGTCATCCATGTACAGGGATGAAGCAATGGCATCTTTCGCGGCGGGGAATTTATCTCCTTCATCAAGGACGAGTTGACGCACAACACGTAATGCGTGAAAAGGACTGGACTTCAGTCCAAAACATACGCGGTTAAACTGATAAACAGCAACTGGATCATCAGTATTAAATCGATATAAAATCCGTTGAAACCTGCGGTCAGGTTCGCGTACTAATATTTGAAGGAACATTTGACGGCAGTCGGCGGAAAGTGTTACCTCAAATAAGCGGAAATTTATCAGGATGCTAAACAAGTCGCCTTGTAAGTTAGCACCTGAGTGGAGAAGTTCATTTAGGCTGGGACCAGACGGCATAGTTTTACAACTCGCATCCAGTACGCAGCGAAGACGAGTAGAAGTTTTATCTTCCCTCACTACTCCATGATGCGGGATTGTATATGAAGGTCGAGTGACGTCATCATTATTTATATCGATAGGACTTAGGTAGCCTTTATTTATATAATCGCGTATAACATCATTATACGCGGCGCGGATTTTGAGTGAAGCATCTAACTTACGCTCTAAACACTTGAGGCGTCTAAGCGCGATGGCATAAGAATCGCCTAACAAACATGCGTCATCACGAAACGGTAAGGCGACGACATACCTACCACTGTCATCGCGAACGGTGGTAGCGCGGAAAAATTCTTCACACTCAATATCATCGGGACATTGAGCGGGCGGCGCGGTGGTTATCTCTTCAAGCTCCCAAAAGCGTTTGAAGAGCGTGTCCATAGGTTCATGAACAACGGAACAACAAGTTGAGACATTACTGTGAACGACTTGTGACGTAGGCGCGGAGCCCATAATCACGAAACCCAAAACAGTTTGAATCGCAGGCGGTACATTAGTATATTGACTATGGACTACTCCAGGTAGCATTAAATGCGCGAAAGTTGACGCCCCGACTAGGCAGTCGACCGGTCCTGGAATTGCGTAATCCTTATCAGCGAGCGGAAGTGACTCGAGATGCGCGAACGCACCCGCATCGACGGGCACGGACGGCAGCGTGTCGCTTATACGATCGATCACGAGCGACGTAAGATCGAAATTAATATTCGTATTAAATCTCGAGTGTATTTTAAAGTTAACTGAACCCTTAACCTGTTTTACGGAACCCCCAATACCCCTAACTACCGTATGTGACGGCTTTATATTATTTATTAACCCAATGCGCTCACAACATTCGTAAGTTATGAAATTACTCTGCGATGCACTATCCAACAAACAACGAATTATTAGCGGCCGGTTATAAACATCGTACACTACCACTTGAGCTGTAGCGAGCAATATAGTAGAACAGTTATCTAACCGTTGCTTCATATCAATGGGTAAATTATTACGCGGACGAGTTGAAGCGGCAATGGATGTCGTGCATAGCGATAAATCACTGCGTTGCGTTATCAGCGCAGGCGCTTGACACGGGGCAGGCGCGTGCGTGGCGGCGGGGACGGGCGCCCGTGGCGTAGCGCTCGTACGCGCCACAGCCTTCGGAGTAGCGGGTTCGAATCGCGGGCGCGGCTTATTATCAAAATGTAGCATCGAATGGTGTCGCTGACTACAAGTGCGGCATTTCAATTTAGAAGTACAATTAACAGCTTTGTGAGTACGACTTAGGCAATTTACACATGCGGTATTATTTTTAATAAACTTAAATCGCTCAATAGGCGATAGTTTATCAAATGCGGTACATTTATAATAATGATCATGAACGGCGTAATTACATAGGGAGCATTTATCAGAAGACGAGCATGTTACATATGACTGTGGATTTGGCGGGGCGTTATTATTATAATTCTTAGCGCGGGGTTTCGAACTAGACTTCGCGGTATAATTACTGTCAGCAGCTGCAGGCGCAGTGCTCCCGTAGATTCGACCTTGACTTTTAATAAATTCTATAAAGTCGTCGAGCGTGTTTACTTTCTTATCACGGGAGTACATTTGAAATGCACGTATAGTTTCCGTATCAAACTTTTGCATAGCTATGTGCAGTAATACAAAATCCAACAGATTATCAATTTTTAATGCTTTTAGTGAGTTAACTGCGACTACGAACTTATCAATAAACAATTGGAAATAAGCTGCAGACGGAGAACCATTTAATTTTAGGTTCAGCGCTTGTTCTAAATAATTAGTACCTAACAGCTTGACGTCTTGATATTTATCAATAAGTGTCTGATAAATCACCTCATAATTTTCTGGAGATGGTACAATGCCCGAGAACGTACTCTGAGCGGCGGGCGATAGTTTACCTATCAAATAATAAAGTTTATCTGCGTTTGTCAACGAGGGGTTGTTGTGCACTGTGGCGTTAAAGCTAGCGTAGAATAACGGCCAGTTACACATATTATTATCAAAAGACATGAGCTCAATCGGCGGTAGCCGCGGCAAAATTCTGTGCGCTGCCGAACTTGGCGGAGGCTCAGACGCGGGCGCGGGTTTAGTAAGCATCGACTTAGCCTTCTTGATGTAACAGTACAGGTCCTCGAAGGAGGCATAACACTGATAAGAAAGAGTGGCTTTAGGATCACTTACAATGAGCAATTCATTGTATTCGTCAAGGACCTTGTGAAAACTCGTTCTTATATCATCTACAGTTACACAAGAATTCAGAAATAATTCGAGGCATACATTTGAACTATCAGCTGATTTAGCCTGATTGTAAACAACATTAATACGTTCATAAAGAGCATTTCGTTTTGCTTCTAGAACGGCTAAGCGCGGACTACACAGAGAAGCTGCCTTATCTTTATCTTCGTGAGACATGATCGAAATTAATTATCGCGGAAAAACAAACAAAACAACAGAAAACAATACGTAAATATGCGGAATAATAAATACAGGATTATCAATACAGCATTACACAATACACATACACGATAGCATCAAGTTGAGCGGTTATTTTATTTTATTACGGCGAGTGAACAATTATAAGTGCGGGTATATAATGCGTAAACAAATTGATGCTACCCTCAGACTTCGAGTGAATACTGCGTAATATTAAGTAGGCGCGGTTTAATTTATGTTATGTTATGTTATGAGTACGTGTTAAATAAATACCTAATAATAAAACATATAAATGTATATACCTGAAGGGCGGGAATGTATATACGATTTATAAATCTCTAAAGGCAAACACTTATATGGGCGCGGCGCGGGGATGCGTTGAAGTTCGGTGAGGGTCAACGAAAGCATCAACGGCTTTATGTTGATAAGTGTAAGGTACACAATAGCGTACTATCGTACTGACCACGTTGTGTTACGAAGAAATTGCAACAAAATGGTGGAATAAAAATATGACAAAAATGGACAAAATCAATTGAATCCAATTATGCTGGATCGAAATTGATCGATCCTGTGAGAAGGACCAAACATGATATGGCCCAAATTAGATTTGGGATACCAAGGATGCGTTATGTGCCCTAAGGCTTTATGGCGTTAATTTTATAAGAGAGTGGACTGTATTTTGTATCGTTAGGCGACTGGTTACAACAAATGGTATCACAACTACGACGAGCAAATGCTTAGGACTAGGATAGAGGAACTCCACGCACCTTCACTCCACATACTCCTGGAAGGTCCAGAGCGTCCTGGATTGTCCAATACCACTGGCCGTACGTCGATGGCGTCCGATTGCTAACCACTGTCCAGATTTGTCTATATTTTGGTGCACCAACACTGATCAATCGTTTTATAGGTAATTTTAACACGTACAAGTAGCACTGCGGTATATCACTTCAAAACGGGGCGCGTGCGCATAATATTGTGCGCGTAGATGCTTCCCTTGCGATGGTTGAAGGGTGACAACAGACACCGAGCGCATCCGCTAGGTGTCGCGCGTGGTTGGCGAATTTGGAGGGAGTGAAAGGGAAGCAATACTCATCAAGCTAATGATACCATATCAATATAATTATAATGAGAAATATATGCGGCGCTAACAGAAGGGAAAAATATGGCTCATGCAGATTTCTTATCACGCAACTCCCCTGTAGTTATTGAAAAGGAAACAGACGTTATAAATCCTAAAACTACCATCAAAAATGTAAATTTTTCCGAATTGGAAAAAGGATGGTTGATTGTAGAACAACAACGTGACTCTGAAATTTCAGGTACAATTTCGAAGTTGCGATCCAATGAATTACCCCCTGAAGTTTCGCACACATACGATATTAGGCAGGGTATACTTTACCGTAAAATAGATCGTAGTAAAACCACCAAGTGGTTACCTATTTTGCCACATTCTTTGATCTGGTCCCTTATAAGTCATGTCCACAGTGAACTTAAGCACTTGGGATATGAAAAAACTCTTGACAAACTGTATGAACTTTATTGGTTTCAAAACATGTCAAAATATGTGAAAAAGTTTATAGAATCTTGCGTAATCTGTAAAGCTTCTAAAGGCCCTTCAGGCGCCCAACAAATTCGACTACATCCAATTCCAAAAGTTGCCCTTCCATGGCATACTATTCATTTGGATATTACTGGCAAACTAAGTGGTAAAAGTGAACGAAAAGAATATTGCTCAGTCATTATAGACGCTTTCACAAAATTTGTCTTACTAAAACATACTCTGACTTTAAACTCCTCCGACGCCATTAAAGCAATAAAAGATGCTGTTAATCTGTTTGGTGCTCCAAAACGTATAATTGCTGACCGCGGACGTTCTTATGATAATGCAGATTTCAAGAATTTTTGCAAAGATAAAAATATTGAATTGCACCTAATAGCTACTGGTTCTAGTAGAGCAAACGGGCAGGTGGAGCGCGTTATGAGAACTCTTAAAAGCCTGCTCACTATAACTGAAAGTAATTCTGATAGTGTATGGCAAGAAGAGTTGGGTAGCATTCAATTAGCTCTTAATAGTACACGCTGTAGAGTGACAGGATTTGCCCCGTTGGAACTAATGCTGGGTATTCAAGGCAACTCGCTAGAACTATCTAAAATATCCATGAATCCTTGCGACACTAACAGGGTAGATCTTGAAATAGTGCGATCTAATGCATCAAGTAACATTCAAAAACTAGCTCAAGCTGACACTGCTAGATTTAATAGGGGCAAAGCAAAAGTCGATCCATTTTCAGTAGGAGATTTCGTTTTTGTTAAAAGTGAAGAACGACATCAAACAAAATTAGATCGAAAATATAAGGGCCCTTTTAAGGTTACCGCAGTTTTAGAAAATGATCGATATGAATTGAGACATATTAACGGTTCTAATAGAATTTACAAGTATGCTCATGAAAATCTAAGGGAAGTACCTCATGGCCAATCAGGTCTAATAGAAATCTCTGAAAATTATAGTGATGATGACGTGACGGCGGGTGACAATGATAACAGTAATCTTGTTCATGAAACTAGCCACGAAAATGACACTGTAATAATTAGTCATAGCGATACCTTGTCTGCTAATAGCGATAGAATGTCTGTTAACAGCGATACAATGTCTGCTGATAGCGATACAATGTCTGCTGATAGCGATACAATGTCTGGTGATTCACATTCACATCAAGCTGATGAAATGTAATTTAAAAGATTGTAAGAATCAATTGCAGGGTTACCGGACCATAAAAAAAAAAAAAAAAAAAAAAAATTATTAAAAAAAAAATAAAACAATAAAAAAAAAAAAAAAAAACCAAAAAAAAAAAAAAAAAAAAAAAAAAAAGAAAAGAAAAAAAAATAAAAGATTTAAAAAAAAGAGATTGTAAAAAATGATGACAAAAAATGTGTGAATGCTAAAGGGATAATCTATCCGGTCTAGCATTAGTTGGAATGATGATTTTGGGTTGCTAAAGGGAAATCTATCCGGTCTAGCACTATCCGGTCCATTTGTTTTATAAATGAAGGGATAAGGTAATTATTTGGAATGATTTTTTGGTTGCTAAAGGGATATCTATCCGGACTAGCACTATCCGGTCCATTTTTGTAGAAATGAAGGGATACTGTTGGTCCTGAAGGGTTAACGATGACTGGAAGGTTAAAATGTTAAAACTTAATTTAATTATCAGGATGAACGAACACTAACCCTGATACTTATGTCCCTCACCAGATACGAAGTGAAGCTAAGCGTACGAGGACGTACGCACGTCAGTATGGCCGTGACGGCGGCAACGTCCAGTTGTAAATATAATCTTTATGTGCAGCGGGCAGTGATCGAGCACCGTAATTTACCCTGTGGTGGCGTTAAATTTATCCAGCACCGCAACAGCACCGGCAACTGTCATGGCGCCCGTACCCGTCTGGCTATAAAAGGGAGCGCTCGGTGTACTACGCATCATTCTTGCTGCGGACACGGCCCGGTGCACGGTAGTTCTAAAGTTTGCGTCGTGATAATTATAATTTTAAAAAATCAGTAAATAAAAAGTGATATTAATTGAAATTGATATATTATTTGAAAAAAAGGCCATGCCTCACCCGGAGCCCATATATATATAGCCAGTGTCAAGTAATTGATAATTTATCAAAGTAATTATATTTCACGCAAACATGTCAAGTCACAGTCGAAGTCATCAAGTCAGGTCACAGTCTAGTCTAAGGTCCGTATTACAGAACGATGCTCAGTCATCGATCGGTGCTCAAGCAGAGATTTCATTCATAAAGTGATCAATTAGTGAATGAAATCTCTGCTTGAGCACCGATCGATGACTGAGCATCGTTCTGTAATACGGAATATAGTCTAGTCAAAGTCACACTCCTAGTAAAGTGGTGGCAACTTTACTTGAAGCATCTATGGAGTGGAAACAACACGAAAAGAAACGTTTCACCATCATTATACCATTTTCCCACACTCACGCCTGTAATCCAGCACTTAATGAATAGAATGCCACCAATTTTATGCACTAACACTGAAAATTACACAAGTTTTGGAAAATAATACAATGCAGCGACGCAATCTTTTTCGCATTCCCGCCAAAAAAAAGAAATATTTATTCATTTTGTATGCTTCAAAAGTGTTGCCAGCGTAGAATTTTCCTCCATTTGATCGGTAATCAAACGTGTCGCAGGCTCTCTGGTGCTGCTATGGAGGCGAGGCCCGGCCGTGCTGACGGCCGCTAGCTTGATGGTGACCCGCGACGAACGGTTCCGACTCGTCGACGGATACAACTTGCAGATCACTGACGTTGGACCACAGGTGATTAAACATAGTCGTAGTCATTTATCCATATAAAAAATACACGTCAAATATAAACATAGAACACAGGTACATAGAAATTAGTTTTCAAACGTATGACTACACATATCTTATCTTAAATATATAACTCAAAGGTGACTGACTGACATAGTGATCTATCAACGCACAGCCCAAACCGCTGGACGGATCGGGCTGAAGTTTGGCAAGCAGGTAGATGTTATGACGTAGGCATCCGCTATGAAAGGATTTTTCGAATTTCCACCCTTAAGACGGTGAAATGGGTGTTTATATTTGGAAAATTTTGGAAATGGGTTATAATTACCCAGTGAATATATTATTGTCATTATAATTACCCAGTGAATATTCACTGGTTAATTTTAATGACAATAATAATGTTTTACGAGCATCTGCCCGCAGCTTCGCCCGCGGCGTTGCCTATGAACGACAATAATAAAAATACAAAGATCTTAAAATACACGAATTAAAAACATGTCAAAATATTTAATTATTTTTTTATGTTACTGAATGATTTGACGAGCTAGCCGTTTACCTGATGTTAAGCGGCACGGCTGCCCATAACAGAACAGTGTCAATCGGAACCCCAAAATAGAGTTTCGAGCAACACTGCACTGCGCACATCATCCTGAGACATCAGCACAGTCTGGTAATAAGATTATTCGACTGCGAGATCAGATCATAAAGTCTCAAATAAAATAATTAAAAATGCCACAACAGTTCACTAATAACTGAAATTAAAAAGGTAAACCTTTGTTTAGGTTGGACATCAATTTAAAGACTTCGTATTACAGAACGATGCTCAGTCATCGATCGGTGCTCAAGCAGAAATTTCATTCATAAAGTGATCAATTAGTGAATGAAATCTCTGCTTGAGCACCGATCGATGACTGAGCATCTTTTTATAATACAGACCTAATGTTTGTATTACAGAATTTTGAACGTACTAAAGTGATTTTTTGATTTTCCCCATACATGTAAATTAAACAAAAAAGTAATCATATTTTTAGTATAAAAAAATATGGCTGACATATGCGCTGTCTCGCTCGCACGCTCGTGCAACCTTAGATAACCTACCGCGGCGAGGTCGCTGACCTCACGAGTGCCGTGTCCTTTTGTTTATTCTGAAATGAAGGGACATACTTATTCTGTTTTACATTAAAAAATAAATACTTAATCATTCAGTGGCTGTTTGCCCTAGATTTTTTGTATAGGTAAGCCCGTTCCTAGTTAAAACTTATAGCATGAAAAATGTTGAACTGATTTAAAAATACAACTTGTATAAAAGTTCATGTACTTGTAAATCTTCTGTGATACAAGTGCGTCGACAAACAATAACATTCCTGTTTTAACTAGGGACTTCTTAAATTCTTACTTTCCACTAGAGCCCTGCCGATTTCAGCAGCGTTGCGTAGATAAGCAACCTGTGTGTATTTCATCCACAGATAGGAGAAAAAATTACAATTGCTCTGTGTTGCCATGTTGACATCGTGGCGGGAAAGCTGCACAGAGTACATTCTTTTTTTTGGTATTTCTTTTTCCTCTTTCTTTAATGTTCTTACCATTATAACTGATAAAAATAAACTTCCTCAAAATCAACCTTATCGCATCATGGACAAAAGTACATTTTTTACCCTGTTTCGCAGGACGTGGCATATAAAAGTTATGGAGTGCCATCCTCGACCCTCCCGATTTCTAACGCGGCAGTCTGTGTCGCTATTGTTTATGGTACGACACCGGTGCAAAGAAGAAATGGCGGCCATTTTTTTTGTTTATGTTTTGGGTCCACACTTTCGTGTATTTAGCCAGTGTCCAGTATTTGATAATTTATCAAGTTAATGATTACACGCAGATATGTGTCAAGTCACAGTCAAGTCAGTAGTTAAGTAGTAGTCTAGTCTTAGTCATACTCCTAGTAAAATGATGGCAACTTTACTAGAAGCTTCTATGGAGTTTTTGAAACAACACGAAAGAAACGTTTCACCATCATTATACCACTTTCCCACACTCATGCCTGTAATCCAGCACTTAAAAAATAAAGCACCACAAATTTTATTCACTAACACTGAAAATAACACAAGTTTTGGAAAATATAAAATATAGTATAATATAGCTATATAATATAATATAAATATAGCTTGGATGGCAACGCAATAGCATCTGTTGACGTTCAAAAAGATTTGGGAGTAAAAATTACAGCAAATTTAAAGTGGGAAGAACACATCATCTCGATAGTTAAGAAGGCTAACTCTTTTATATGTGTTATACGGAGATCTTTCCAAATGATGACAGTGCAAGTCTTTCTTAAAATCTATAAAACATACATTAGGCCTCTTTTAGAATATGGGTTTCAAGTTTGGAGCCCATACTTTCAGAAAGACATTGACCTCTTGGAAAGTGTTCAAAGGAAAGCCAGCAAGATACCCCGGGCTCTTCGACGCAAGTCCTATGAAGATAGACTCCAAGTGCTGCGCCTCACTAGCCTCAAGGAAAGACGTCTGCGTGGTGACCTCATTGAGACATTTAAAATTATTACTGGCAGTTACAACCTTCCGGATATCCATGATATTTATTTGATGAGACAAGGCAGACCTACAAGAGGGCATTCACTTTTAATTATTCGCACTACAGCTAGGACCAACACTGCACATCACTTCCTCAGTAATAGAGTGGTTCACAACTGGAACAGGCTACCAGAAGAGGTCATTGCTGCCACCTCTGTGAATAACTTTAAAAACAGACTCGACAACTGGTTACGAACAAATAAACTATCTCTGTTACATGGATGAACATTGAAAGTGAAACCAACATTGTGGATATAGACACATCAGCAGTCATGCTGCTCGTTTATTAAACTATAATAATAATAATAATAATACAATGCGGTGAAGCGATCTTTCTCGTTTTCCCGCCAAAACTTAAAATGGACTTGATAAACGAAGGAATGAGTTTTGGCGGGAAAACGAAAAAGATCGTGTTGTATTATTTTCCAAAAAAAATTGTAATTTACAGTGTTTGTGCATAAAATTGGTGGCATTTTATTCGTTAAGTGCTGGATTACAGGCATGAGTGTGGGAAAGTGGTATAATGATGGTGAAACGTTTCTTTCGTGTTGTTTCCAAAACTCCATAGAAGCTTCTGGTAAAGTTGCCACCACTTTACTAGGAGTATGACTTGACTAGACTAGACTAGACTAGGACTTAACTTGATGACTTGGACTTGTGACTTGACTTGACACGTTATATGATATTAATTAACTTGAAATATTATCAATTACTTGACATTGGCTAAATACACAAAAGTGTAAGCCAAAACCAAACAAAAAAATAATAAATTAAATAAATACATAATACAAATGTGTACATTTCACACATCACCATCTAGTCCAAAACTAAGCAAAGCTTGTACTATGGGATCCAGATAATTGACACAATACTTAGATACTTTTTGTTTACATATATAGAAAATAAAGAATACAAATGATACAAACTACTGAAGTCTGTGGTTGGTAAACCTTATCTAACTTAAAGGGCTTTTATGTTTTCCCATACGTATCTAAATAAAATAAACAAGTTAGCCCTTTTCCGACATACTCCTAAAACCTCTAGTAACCAATAAATCATAAGACTAACTACAACCATAAAGACTTCACGCCGCCCGCACCGTTGCCAAAACACCCAAAGGAAAAAAAAAACAAAACCAACATGGCGGCCGAATATGGCGCGCGAAACCGTACCTTAGTGTTGCCATACATAAAAAATAACGAGCGGGTACTACCACAAAGGTTTTTATGCCGCAATTATCATATTTTTACCGACCAATTACCGTTTAGGGTGCTTTTTAGCATTTTCCGACGCAGGAAAAGAACGTTTTGGCTAGTTTAGTGTTATTTAGCGAATTGGTTGCGTAAATGTTTATATTTTCCGTTGTTAAGTTGTGTAATGTCGCATTTATTTTTAATAGGCCAATTGAGAAGATTTTAAAGACTATCTTGTACGTTATTTTCTTTGTTTTATTACTCTGGACTGCCTCTGTGGTATGGTTGAGCTGGTCGGCTCATAACCCGGAGGCGGCGGGTTTGATTTCCGCGGCAGGACAAGTATTTGTGCACAGAAAAAAAGCGCAAATACTTGTTCTGAGACTGGGTGTTGTGGGACCATGGTCCTCGTAGTTCCTGGGTCCCTAGACACAGGGAATCCTAGTTAGGGTCCAGGATCTATGTATGTGATCGTTGGGCGTTATTATTATTATTATATTAGTGTTACTCTTCCCATCGCTTTTCGGCAAAAAAAAATTGGATAAAAAAAACAGTGAAAATAAAAGAGTAATTTTGTATAGTACAACACTGCAGTTAATAATGGTACGTTTATTTTAGCCGGAATATAATTTGTTAGCAACATTTATCCAGCTATTCGAAAATCGCACCTTAAAACCATAAAAAGAAAGAATTTTCTTATTCTTTCTTCCAAACGGTTGCCAAAAGTCTTCCACATTTAAAACTAATTAAATCTGTAGCTAAGTAGCTGCGTTTGAGCGACTTCCAACGACGACTGCTGATGTCATACTGAAATAGAGAAAACAAGTCTTCATTCTAAGAGTAACATTCAATAGTGGAAACATTACACCATGGTATGTCAGAAACGTCACTTATTAGTATTTTTTTTTTAAGATTTGGCTCCACACTTTTGTGTATTTAGTCAGTGTCAAGTTATAGATAATTTATCAAGTTATCGATATTTCACGCAAATATGTGTCGAGTCACAGTCGAAGTCATCAAGTCAAGTCATAGTCAAGGCAGTCTAGTCAAAGTCATACTCCTAGTAAAGTGGTGGCAACTTTACTTGAAGCTTCTATGGAGTTTTGGAAACAACACGAAAAGAAACGTTTCACCATCATTATACCATTTTCCCACACTCACGCCTGTAATCCAGCACTTAATGAATAAAATGCCACCAATTTTATGCACTAACACTGAAAATAACACAAGTTTTGGAAAATAATACAATGCGGCGACGCGATCTTTTTCGTTAAACAACTCTTATTAGTATTTAAAGCAATCTTGCTTAGACCATTTGACCTCTTCGTCAACTCGTCTCGTCTCTTGGCGGCAGAATAACTGGCAAAGCGGTTGTAGACCTAGACTAACTTTGCAGAAAAGTCCTGTTATCAAATACAGTTGTTTTTTTTAATGTAACACAAACTATGAATTATCATATCTTCGAGTATTTCCACTATGCAACCAGTCATTCAACTCACTATTATATAATAAATATAAATAATAAATATAAATATGTATAAATATGTGTGGACATTTTACACAGCGCCATCTAGCCCATATATATTGTAAAAGTGCTAAAAATAGCCTATTTGCAATAAATCTTTTGACTTTGACATTTATTAATCCAAGTCTATTTCATATTAAGCCGGTGTCGCCGTCTTGGTATCTCAATGTTAAATCGAAGAAATGGTGTGGAAACGAGAGTCAAATGAGAGATTTTAATGAACGGGTAGATAGAACGAGAGAACGAGTTTACGCTCCCGAGAGTTTTTTTTTTATGTTAAGGAATGACGTGACGAGCTAGCCGTTCGCCTGATGTTAAACGACACGGCTGCCCATATCAGCTGCAGTGTCACTCGAAACTCTAAAGTATAGAGGTTCGCGTGACACTGCACTGCGCACGTCATCCAGAGACATCAGCACAATCTAGTAATAAGATAACTAAACTGTGAGATCAGATCATAAAGTCTCATTTGCCCAGTAATTTCACTAGCTACAGTGCCCTTCAAACCGGAACATAGCAGTGCTTGCGCACTACTGCTTGGCGGCAGAACAACTGGCAAAGCGGTGGTACCTACCTAGACGAACTTTGCAATAAAGTCCTACCACCTAGTAGAGTCATTGTTTTTCGGTTGTTTTTTTTAATTAACTCCGTCAAATCTTCCTACCCCGTCGTCGTCGCTCGAATCACGTGTAGACCGACCCGGACAACCCTATAGCAGCCGTAGTATTATAGTGGTGTCGATTCTGTGTCGCATTCTCTAAAACTAAAGTAATAATAGGTCTTTACCTATGAAATGGCCGTATTGCAGTACAGACTTTTTCAAACAAAAAAAAGTTTTGATTGGCTATGAATTCTAAATTCAAATTAATTTTGTTTTAAAAATATGACATTCTATTTACAATATAAGTCTTTTGTTTATTGATTAGCGTTGTATTTTCATTACATTTCAAAATTTTTCCTCATAATGGATACTTTGAAATTTCGTGTAATTATGGAATATGAGTTCCGTCGTGGCACCAACGCGGCACAAACGACACGTAACATCAATGACGTTTACGGAGAGAACTGTACAAACGAACGTACAACCCGTTATTGGTTTGCTCGGTTCCGTTCTGGGAATTTTGACTTGAAAAATGAACCTCGTGGTCGTCCGGAAACTTTGGTCAACATTGATGAATTAAAGGCGATTGTGGAAGCTGATGAATCTCAATCTACAGCTGAGCTGGCAGCAGCTTTTGATGTTAGCATCAAAATAATATTGGTCCATTTGCAACAGATTGGCAAGATAAAAAAGCTTGATAGATGGGTGCCCCACGAACTTAACGATCGCCAGCGCAACGTACGCGTCGAGACTTGCCTTGCGCTGCTTAACAGGCACAGAAATGAAGGAATTATGAACCGAATTGTTACGTGCGACGAAAAATGGATTCTTTTTGACAATCGAAAGCGCTCAGCAAGTTGGTTAGATCCTGGTTCGGTACCAAAGCAATGTGCAAAACGAAAAATGACCCCTAGAAAAGTGATGGTCACAGTTTGGTGGTCTGAGAGCATTACTGCAGATGTGTACATTGAAGAACTGACCACAATGATGGCGAAACTCGCACGTCTGCAACCAGCTTTGGTCAATCGGTCGTCTCCACTGATACCTCACGACAACGCGCGACCCCATACTGTACAACAGACCGTCTCTAAGCTGCATGAGTTGGGTTTGGAAGCTCTCCCTCATCCGCCATACTCACCAGATCTTGCGCCTACCGACTAATACTTTTTCCAAAATTTGGACAATTTTTTAGCGGGAAAAAAATTCAATTCCCGAGAGGCAGTACAAAACGCCTTCGAAGAGTTTGTTGTCTCCCGTCCTGCTGATTTTTTCAAGAAGGGCATCCATAAACTGCCACAGCGTTGGCAAAGATGCATTGATTGCAGGGGTGATTACTTTGAATAAAAGAAATAAATAAGTTCGAAAAAAAAAATACATTAACTTTTTTCAAACAAAACGGCAATTTCATAGGTAAAGACCATTAAAGTATGGCGGTACTCTTCTGATAAAGGGGAAATGAAAAAGACGGAAATATGTTAATTTCGTTTAGCTTTAGAGTATGCGACACAGATGGACACCAAAATTACCACATCACACTAATATTATAAAGGCGAAAGTTTGTATGTTTGTTAGTGTGTTTGTTACTCCTTCACGCTCAAACGGTTGAATGTATTTGGATGAAATTCGGTACCATAGCTTATACACTGGTTTAACATATAGGCTACATTTTATCCCGGAAAAGTAAAATTTTCTCGTGGGATGAGCAAATAATTGAAATAATTATAATTGAAACCGCGGGGCGCAACTAGTGTTTTTATTTTTAGCCTTTTATTTTTATGAGTTCAAGTTCAAGTTTAAAAAGTGTTGTCTATCTTTTCTAGGACGCAGGTGACTACGTCTGCCAGATCTCGGACCGCGTTGCCCGCGACCAAGTGCACACGGTGGAGGTTCTAGTCCCGGCGAGTGTCCGCGCGTCTCCGGAGTCGCGCCACGCGGCCGCGAGGAGAGGTGGCGCTGCAGTGCTCGAATGCCGCGCCAGTGGGAACCCGGTGCCTAGTGTCACTTGGCACAAGCTGGTGAGTCGTAGTGTGCACACAGGCCCTAGTTGTATCATTATGAAAGAGCCAATAATTGGTATTAATCTAAACTAATAAAGAAGAAAGATTTGATTGTTTGTTTGCATTGAATAGGCTCTGAAACTACTGGACTGATTTGAAAAATACTTTCACCTTTAGAATCCTACATTATCACTGATTAATATAGGCAAATTTAATTGCAAGAAAAAAATGTTTATGCAAAAATATTTAAAAAGTAAATTTCCACCCGTGCGAAGCCAGGATGGGCCGCTAGTATATAATGTCAAGTCAAGTCACAGTCCAAGTCATCAAGTCATAGTCTAGTCAAGTCATACTCCTAGTAAAGTGGTGACAACTTTACCAGAAGCTTCTATGGAGTTTTGGAAACAACACGAAAAGAAACGTTTCACCATCATTATACCATTTTCCCACACTCACGCCTGTAATCCAGCACTTAACGAATAGAATGCCACCAATTTTATGCACTAACACTAAAAAAACACAAGTTTTGGAAAATAGTACAATGCGGTGACGAGATCTTTTTCGTTTTTTTTTTAACGATCAATAAACAGTATCACAAACATAATTTAAGTTAACGGTATAAGTAAAAAGTCTTAGCCGATGTGCTACCAGCATTACTGACCACAAATTACTAAATAAAACGTTACTTATGTTGTGACAAGATACTATACTTACAATTATACAATAAAGGGAACGCCCAATGCAAACAAATTATTACTATTACTCCAAGTGTAACCTAACCTAAACATTGTTTTCCCGCCAAAACTCATTTTCAATATACCAAAGAGCAGTATCATACTATCACCAGGCCCCTCCGTTTCAGAACGACACTACCGCCCGTATCGGTGAAGGGCCGCAACTGCAGCTGTCGCGGCTGGAGAGGAAACATAGCGGGCGGTACGCTTGCACCGTCGACAATGGCGTGGGGGCGCCACTCGTCACGGAGTTCCAGCTTCAAGTTTTATGTGAGTTGTCATATTTGGTTGCTAGATGGCGCTGATATTAAAACTGTCCTGATCGTAATAATCACGAAGTGATATTTATTTACCCATCGTACATTTAAGTTATAAGTTCGCGCAGCCCCGTTTTATTAATAAAAAAATATTTGTGGACATTTCACACAGCGCCATCTAGCCCCAAACTAAGCAAAGCTTGTACTATGGGAACCAGATAACTGATACAATACTTAGATACTTTTTGTTTGTAAATACATACAAAGAATACAATATAACACCCGGACACAGAACAAACATCGATGTTCATCACACAAATGTTTGTCGTGAGTGGGAATTGAACCCTACAGTTCAGAAGGCAGAACCACTGAGTTATCAGGCCAGTCAGTCATTATGTTTTAATTGATTTTTAAAGAAGAAATCGTGGCATATTAACTAGTTTTACAGACTGTTGCAAAATTAGCTCGGAAAACGCTAATTATTATACTAAACATTATGGCTGAATTTTCATTCTATTATTACCACACCAATCGAAATCCAATAAAACTGTTTAAACTATTTAATAAATAGCCTCAGATTACGTTTTACCTTAATTTTTTTTTATGTTAAGGAATGACGTGACGAGCTAGCCGTTCACCTGATGTTAAACGACACAGCTGCCCATATCAGCTGCAGTATCAGTCACTCGGAACTCTAAAGTATAGAGGTTCGCGTGACACTGCACTGCGCACGTCATCCAGAGACATCAGCACAATCTAGTAATAAGATTACTAAACTGTGAGATCAGATCATAAAGTCTCATTTGCCAAGTAATTTCACTAGCTACAGTGCCCTTCAAACCAGAACACAGCAGTGCTTGCGCACTACTGCTTGGCGGTAGAATAACTGGCAAAGCGGTGGTACCTACCTAGACGAACTTTGCGGTAAAGTCCTACCACCTAGTGTCAAGCTACATTGTGCTTAAAACTATCGAATATTTCGTGATATCCGATAACAGATTATCACTGTAAAGTTTCTTGTAGAGTTTTCTGTTCTACATTGTGCCGGATTGCTTGCACCAGTAGGAGAAAGAGAACTTCTTTTTTTTTTTCAAACTCATATATTGTAATGGGCTTGCTAAATAATATTTGACAATAAGCACTGTGTAATTCTATATGGTTAGTACAATAACTTAATTGCATGTAACTAAGATAATTTTGACTTGTAAAAATGTTAAAAATATCCATATGTGTAGCCTGAAGTCAAATGCTATTGAGTATCACAGATGTATTTTTATTTAAACACTTTTTTTTTGTTTTGGTATGGCTCCACACTTTTGTGTATTTAGCCAGTGTCAAGTAACTGATAATTTTTCCAGTTAAGTAATATATATGTATGTCAAGTCAAGTCACAGTCCAAGTCATCAAGTCAAGTCATAGTCTAGTCTAGTCAAGTCATACTCCTAGTAAAGTGGTGGCGACTTTACCAGAAGCGTCTATGGAGTTTTGGAAACAACACGAAAAGATACGTTTCACCCTCACTATACCACTTTCCCACACTCACGCCTGTAATCCAGCACTTAACGAATAAAATACCACCAATTTTATGCACTAACACTGAAAATAACACAAGTTTTGGAAAATAATACAATGCGGTGACACGATCTTTTGCGTTTTCCCGCCAAAACTCCATTTAAACACTTATCACTATACCAGATGTTTCTCAGAAAGTTGGGTAGTTTTTACTAGGTGGTAGGACTTTGTTGCAAAGTTCGTCTAGGTAGGTACCACCGCTTTGCCAGTTATTCTGCCGCCAAGCAGTAGTGTGCAAGCACTACTGTATTCCGGTTTGAAGGGTATTGTAGCTAGTGTAATTACTGGGCTATTGAGACTTTATGATCTGATCTCACAGTCCAGTAATCTTATTACTAGACTGTGCTGATGTCTCAGAATGATGTGCGCAGTGCAGTGTCGCGCGAAACTCTGTGTTATTGTTACGAGTGACACTGTTTTGTTATGGGCAGCCGTGGCGCTTAACACCAGGCGAACGACTAGCTCGTCATATCATTCACTAGCATAAAAAAAATTGATACACCATTTTATGAAGTGATAATTACATTAGGCGCGTTGGGCACTTTTTGGGTGAACAAAAATCATGGAACTCTCGTCATCTCATACGGCACGGCATGCTTCCCAAAAATAGCTTATTTGCAATAAATTCCTTGACTTTGACTTTGTATAATCAACTTTGCTCTTTCATTTCAGATCCTCCGGAAATCACAGTGGAGCGGTCTTGGGTGCACACGGGGGAAGGGTTTCGAGCTGAACTACTATGCACAGTGCTTGCTGATCCACCTGCAGAGGTTGGTAAACAATTGTTAATTGATTAAATTCATCGTGTGAAAATGTTATTTCCAGTTTTAACATTTGCTAACTGTCAAAACTAAAATCAATTCAAATAAGGGATAACATGACGATCTAGTCGTTCGCCTGATGTTAAGTGACACGGATGTGCCCATATCAGTTGCAGTGTCACACGGAACTCTGAAGTTTGAAGTTTGAAATTTTGCGTGACACTGCATTGCGCACGGTATCCTGAGACATCAGCACAGTCTGGTAATAAAATTAATAGACTGTGAGATTCGATCATAAAGTAATAATAAATAGTAATAATAACAACGCCCAACGATCACATACACAGATCCTGGCCCCAACTAGGATTCCCTGTGTCTAGGGACTCAGAAACTACAAGGACCAAGCTCCCACAATACCCATTTCATCTATAGTTCACCATGTGTCTAGGGACCCCAAGAACTACGAGGACCAAGCTCCCACAACACCCATTTCATCTATAGTTCACCATGTGTCTAGGGACCCAAGAACTACGAGGACCAAGCTCCCACAACACCCATTTCATCTATAGTTCACCATGTGTCTAGGGACTCAAGAACTACGAGGACCAAGCTCCCACAACACCCATTTCTATAGTTCACCATGTGTCTAGGGACCCAGGAACTACGAGGACCAAGCTCTCACAACACCAATTTCATCTATAGTTTACCATTATTGTGTTTTCTAGGTGTCATGGTATCAAAATTCATTTCCGTTGAGTGCCTCGGACCGAGTGACGATGTCCGCCCGAGGGAACAACCACACGTTACTCATAGCTAATGTACAGCCAGAGGACTTCGGAAACTACAGGTGAGCTCATCATCATCATGAAGACTGAATTGGAACTATTGGAAGTAAAACTTCTTTATGCACGCTTGACTTGGTGAGTAAGCTGGTGAATGCGAGGCGGAAATTGAAAGTTGTTGGTTCAGATCTCCATTGTTTACATAACAAAGTTAAAAATTTGTGTTATTATGTTGGTATGTCCGGTAAAATGACAATTTGCAATGGTCAAGATGGCGACATTAACATTAAACAAAGTTACACCGGCCGATAGATGGAGCTAAACTAAAGAAGTTTTACTTCAGTCGCGTGGTCTAAAGCACACTCGTGTTTGTTACCTCATAACTTTCCACTACGTGAAGATTTAAGAAAATAGGAAAAAAAGTGTAAATACATTCCCCTTAAGTAATAAATACTAATAATAACACAATAATAACTAAAAATATGTAAGTAGTATTTTAAAAAAGAGCACGGACCCAGGAGTCTGTGGTAAAGCAGACTTACAAAAAAAAAGATTACGTGAACCGATTTTGATGATAATTTTTTTGTTTGGAAGTTGGTTTTTCCCGTGTAGTCTCATTTTAATTTGATCAAGATCTTATTGTAAGTCTTTGAGTTATCCATAATATTGTGTATTTCGACTTCAGCTACATTGATGATGTTCTCATTTTTGATAAACAAATGCGATGGGACTGAAGTCGGTTGGACTCTTTTTGAGAAGGAATTATCATCAATTTTCCTCAAATATTTTAATTCAATTGTATTTAATCATATTTTTAAATTAGTAAGAGCTAAATTCACGTCAATTAAAAGAAATTACTCCGACCAAGAGACACATACAGAACAAGTATTTGCGCTTTTTCTGTGCACGTATACATGTCCTGCCGCGGGAATCTAACCCACCACCTTCAGATCATGAGCCGACCTACACAACCCCCACACTACAGAGGTCGACAATGTCTACCTTACTGAGAGAGTATCATGCAAGGAAACTTCCTTACCTATGAAGTGAAAACACATAGAATGCCTCTTCCATATTGTATACGAGCTTCTGCCCGCAGCTTCGCCAGCGTAGCCTATAGGAAAACAATTCAACCACCAATTTCACCCTCTTGAGGGTGAAATTTCAAAAAATCCTTTCTTAGCGAATGCCTACGTCATAACATCTATCTGCATGGCCAAATTTCAGCCCGATCCGTCCAGTGGTTTGGGCTGTGCGTTGATAGATCACTATGTCAGTCAGTCACCTTTGAGTTATATATATTTAGACTAGTATTATGCCCTGTGCAATTCGATAAAAGTATGATATAAGTAGTATGGCGGCCATATTGAAAAATAGCGAGTCAAAATTTGGTTTTAGGATGTCGATCAGCATTCTTGGGGACCTTTAGATATTAATTTTCATCCGGATCGGTGAAACTTTTTCTCCGCCATGTAACTTTTGAAAAAACGTTGTTCCGAAATCTTTCTATCGGATTTCCAAACAATATGCATGTGGGCAAAACGGTTTGTGCGTAGGTTGCAACCTATATAACTATAGGCCTTCAGCATGTCCACACCTCGCCGTGTCTGGAACAAGAATGATCCGTAGCACACCAATCGATCCCTTTATATAGCCAGATGGGTGGGGGAGCGATGACAGCTACCGGTGTTGCCACTGTAATAAATTTAAATGTTGCCACAGGGTAAATTACGGTGCTGCCCGCTGCGCATAGAGTTTATAACTGGACGTTGCCGCCGTCATACTCATATTCTAAAAGTTTCTCTTATATATATATCTTTACGACAAGGAGGTTGAAGCAATAACAAAGATACACACAAATTCACCTTTATAATATTAGTGTGATTTAATAGGCATGACGAAAGATTTTGAAATCCTCTTCCGTAATGTGGGTATACATTTACTATTTACGAAAAAACCTTTATTTCGGTAATAAACTTAATTTTAACCAAGATTAAAGCCATTTTCATAATATTTTTTAAATGCGGCGCGAAAACAGCTCGACGTGTCATGGCGTTGGCTCTGACGTCACTCCTAGGTGTTTACCTACACAATGACATGTTTATGTCATTGTGTCTACGCGTAGCGAAGAAAGTAAATAACAAAATCAATCCAAATGCGTATATTCACAACAGCAAAAATCTACGTGTGACGTCATGCGCTGTGATTGGCGTTTCAGTCAAAATGGCCGATCGCAGTACTTTAATGTTTTATTTTATTGAAAATCTAAGTAATCTTAATATTTTTAATAAAACTAAACCAGTGTTTCAAAGTTATTGACTGGCCCGATAGCTCAGTTGGTAGTAAGCCTGCCTTCTGAACTGTGGGTTGTGGGTTCGATTCCCACCCAGGATAAACATTTGTGTGATGAACATAGGTGTTTGTTCTGTGTCTGGGTGTTATATTGTATTCTATGTATGTATTTACAAACAAAAAGTATCTAAGTATTGTATCAGTTATCTGGTTCCCATAGTACAAGCTTTGCTTAGTTTGGGGCTAGATGGCGCTGTGTGAGATGTCCACATATATTATTATTATTATAAATTTTACCCTAAAAACATAAAATCGACCATTTTTTGATACTGTCGTCATGCCTATTCTACAGCTGCGTCGCCGACAACTCTCTGGGGCGAGCTCGCCAGCACGTGGAGGTGTCCGGCCGGCCGGGCCCCGCGCGGTTCACCTCGCCCCCCCTGGCGCGGGCGCCGACTCGCTACGTGCTTACCTTCACCGTGGACAGCTACCCGCCGCTCGACGAGTTAAGGCTGCTGTATCGACAACTAGCGGTTAGTTACTTTTCAAAATATATTACTAAATACACACATTACACAACACATACAAATACACACAGGGAATACACACTGACACAGTACACAGTATACAGTAACACTGCTCTTAAATACATTATACAATCTTATTATATAATATAATCAAACAATTTTTTTTTACTGGTATGTCAAGATACATATGCTGCTGTTCTCGCTATAATCTACTATATAAATAAGTCGGGTTTTCCTTCCTGACGCTATAACTCCAGAACGCACGAACCGATTTCCACGGTTTTGCATTCGTTGGAAAGGTCTCGGGCTCCGTGAGGTTTATAGCAAAGAAAATTCAGGAAACATTCAGGACAAACCAACATTTTAAGTAGATGGCGCCGGTGCGTGATACATTGTTTGACAGCTACTGTTACATAAAACGAAGCCATCCGGTGGCGAAACGGAGTTCGCCGGGTTTGCTAGTATTTATTATGTTGATTCTGTGTTTGCTTAATATTTGTGTTTATATTTATGAAATTAATAGTTGAAACCGCTTTGTAACTTACTTTCTTGGCGAAAATCTGTCCAAGCATAGGGGTAAATAGAAAAACAGCGCTGTGTTCACATGCCGTGTGAACACATCACATGCTGAAGTTACCCCCGTTGCCCTGTGACATGAATATTATAATATTATGTTGTACTATTTAAGCCTTACTTTTCTATTATTATTAGAGTCTGCAGTGGCAAAAAATTGATTTTTTTATTTTTTAAATATTATAGGTAAAACTTCTTTTAGGATGCTTGACTTAGGGGTGAGCTTGTGAGGCGAACGGAAGTTGAGATGGAGAAATATAAATAAATATGTGTGGACGTTTCAAACAGCGCCATCTAGTCCCAAACTAAACAAAGGTTGTATTATAGAACCGGATAACTGATACAATACTTTGATACTTTTTGTTTGTAAATACATACATAGAATACAATATAACACCCAGACACAGAACAAACATCGATGTTCATCACACAAATGTTTGTCTTCGAGATCGAACCCACGACACACAGTCCAGAAGGCAGGGTTACTACCAACTGAGCTATCGGGCTAGTCATCAAATATATATCCCTCTCTTTATAGTTTTCTTCACAGCTAACCAATCTCCATCTTAATATATTTCTCTTTACAATTATAATAATAACGTCCAACGATCACATACATAGATCCTGGACCCTAACTAGGATTCCCTGTGTCTAGGGACCCAGGAACAGATATGACCGGCTTGATAGCTCAGTTGGTAGTATCCTTGCCTTCTGAACTGCAGGTTTTGGGTTCGATTCCCACCTAGAACAAACATTTGTGTGACGAACATCGATGTTTGTTCTGTGTCTGGGTGTTATATTGTATTCTATGTATTTACAAACAAAAAGTATCTAAGGTCCGTATTACAGAACGATGCTCAGTCATCGATGGGTGCTCAAGCAGAGATTTCATTCATAAAGTGATAAATTAGTGAATGAAATCTCTGCTTGAGAACTGATCGATGACTGAGCATCGTTCTACATTACGGACCTAAGTATTGTATCAGTTATCTGGTTCCCATAGTACAAGCTTTGCTTAGTTCGGGGCTAGCCCATATCACACATATTTATTTATGAACTACAAGGATCATGGTCCAAAAACACCCAGACTCAAGTATTTCTCCTCTTTATCATGCACAAGTGCTTGTCCTGCTGCGGGAATCCAACCCACCTTAGATTATGAGCCGACCTAACCACCACACCACAGAGGCTGTCACAATCTGTTTCTCTCTCCACAGATAAACGAATCGTTCCAACAGCCAGGCCGCTGGCATGACGTAGTTCTCCCTGCGCCGGCGCCGTCTGCCGCCCTCTCACACACCGTGTCGCACGAGCTCAATGCTCTACAACCCGCCGCGGTGTACGAAGCTATTGTACAAGCGAAGAATAGATACGGCTGGAATGAGGTAAGATTAAATAAATAATAACGCCCAACGATCACATACATAGATCCTGGACCCTAGCTAGGATTCCCTGTGTCTAGGAACTACGAGGACCATGGTCCCACAACACCCAGACACAGAACAGATTTTTTTCGCCTAAAGAAGTTTTCATTTCAAAAATTGCTAAGTAACCAAAAAAAAGTTAGTTATATTAGGAAATCACTAAGAAGAAATCCCCACGTGGTTAAAGAAATCAATACGTAGCTAAGAAAAACCACTAGGTCTCTGAGAAACCTCTAGGTAGCCGAAAAAACGACTAGGTAGCTGAAAAAACAACTAGGTAGCTGAGAAAGCGACTATGTAGCTCAGAACACGACTATGTAGCTGAGAACACGACTAGGTAGCTGAGAAAACGACTAGGTAGCTGAGAAAACGACTAGGTAGCTGAGAAAACCACTACGTAGCTGAGAAAACGATTAGGTACCTGAGAAAACGACTAGGTAGCTGAGAAAACGACTAGGTAGCTGAGAAAACGACTAGGTAGCTGAGAAAACGACTAGGTAGTTGAGACAACGATTAGGTAGCTGAGAAAACGACTAAGTAGCTGAGAAAACCACTAAGTAGCTGAGAAAACCACTAAGTAGCTGAGAAAACGACTAGGTAGCTGAAAAAACGACTAAGTAGCTGAGAAAACGACTAACAAATATTTGTAATCGGATTTAATTTGACTGTGTCAGTGTTTAATAATGAGATTAAGCAATTATAGTTATTGTAATGATTATTTTTGTTATCACTTTCCAGGTCAGCGATATCTTCCAGTTTCACACCTTGGGCGGCACGCACACGGCTCACGCGGATGAACTGATACCAATGTTCTCATCGGCGGCCAAATTACAACTGACGCATCTCATACCCCTCCTCGCCTTATATACCCTCCTCGACCAATGAGAGCGCGTTCCAACTTCGAAACATTCAGTGCTACCACTACACAAAATTATTTTTTTCCAATATTTTCTAAGATCGTATAACGATTCGATGTGACACCAAAGATTTTTATATTTTTTAATTTAATTAGAAAGTGTAAGCTTTTGAAGTGTTGTGACTGCGTTTAGGGTTTTTTTTTAAACCAGCCATATTTTTGTGGCTATACTTTGATTTTTTAATCTAAATTATTGCTTAAACGCAACAGATAAAATAATGTTAGAATAGAATTAATATTAAAATGTATTTCTTTCTCGTCATTACAAATTTAATACAAAATTAAATTCAGGAAACCTTTCAACTACCATTGTGTGTATACGTACTTTAAACTAAAAGGTTTTGCAGAAAAAACTCAAATGACACAATATTTTATGCGATTATATAGTTATGCTACATTTTTTACTGACTACGGTCCGTATTACAGAACGATGCTCAGTCATCGATCAGTGCTCAAGCAGAGATTTCATTCATAAGTATGAAATCTCTGCTTGAGCACTGAAGAGATTTCATTCATAAGAATGAAATCTCTGCTTGAGCACTGATCGATGACTGAGCATCGTTCTGTAATACGGACCGTAGTCAGTAAAAAATGTAGCATAACTATATGTTCAATTAGTGAATGAAATCTCTGCTTGAGCACCGATCGATGACTGAGCATCGTTCTGTAATACGGACTTTAGAATGCAATATCTAACATTTTTGCAAATATAGAGGTTATATTTTATTTCATTTTTTTTTACCTCTGTCTCGCCTAAGCAATGCCATGGTCCACGTGGGCATAGACGAAACTAGAAAAAAAATTTATTGCCCAGTATCTAAAGAACAATGCGGAAGCGTAGAACAACAAAAAACAATCTTAGGCCTCCAGTAAGTTTGACAGCTCTCAATGACGTACCCAGATGCGTTTTAGTAGGTTCTTACGTCATAGGCAGTGGCGTAGCTAGGCGTGGGCGAAGTGGGCGTTCGCCCCCGGCCTCGCTCTTAAAGGGGCCTGGCGAGGCCTCTTTAAACGCAATGCCACCAAACCTAAAATCCCCGTTTATTATTAGTAGTTTTTCCCAAGAAGTTTTTCTAGTTAACAATTGTAAAAAAAATACTTAAGAAACAGTATGAAGCAAGACCGACTGTCTGCTTTAGTAATCTCATTCGAAGCAGATTTAGCTGCCAAAACACAAGTATAATTACAAGCTTTGCTTAGTTTGGGGCTAGATGGCGCTGAGTGAGATGACCAAATTACTCATACAATACTTAGATACTTTTTGGTATTGATTTTAATAAATAAATATGTGTGGACATATTTATTTATTTATTAAAATCAATTAATCAATCAATTACAAATCCTTGCTATAGGACTTCTGTAAAGTCGAAGAACATTAAATTTGTAAAAAAATTAAACACTTAAGTTACAAAATCTATATGCTTTTAAATATTCTCCCACCGAGCATTTATATTTTTTCACTATCATAAATTTGCCCACGTCTATTTTAGTCCTCGCTACGCTACTGGTCATAGAGGGTTATGTGCGAACTTTAGTCAACCTTTTTACAAATTTAATGTAAAAGGTAGTCCATTTGGAGTACTTCATTTTTTTCTCTTGTCTATACATACCGATATCTCCAATTTTCGAATGATTCCTTTATTAAATTGCTTAAAAAGGCGGTGAATGGTAAAATGCGCGCCATTTGTTTTTTATAAATTGTGGCATCCATATAATGAATTTATTATTAAATACTTAGTAAGAACTAAAGTTATTGTAAGCAATAAATCGTGTTAGTGATGATGCTAATTAGAAATATTATATAAAATATTGTATTTAATGTATCTTTACCGTATGAATAACAAAATAGCTACCTACCTACCGACCCACACGCAGTGCAAGAAATAAAAACTACCCTCGCACCCTTTGAGAGACGAATAAAAGAATAATGATGAGAAAAGACGTCTTTTCTATAGATATTTGAATATTATTTTTTACATATATATTATGTAATATACATAATATATATTCTAATTTAACTACTAGGAAAAATGGACAAGGAAATATTATTTTCGTAATTTTTTTTCTTTTTTCCGCTTTTGAAGAATGAATGGCGCCCCCATAAATGAGTTTAAAAATTAATGAAACAATTTTTTAAAAAATTGGTAAATAAATCACGGTGTAATACGCTTTTAAACTTTTACAGCCTTATTAATAAACACGAACTAACTTCAGATTAGTTGCACCATCTTTTGTCTCTTTCGATCCAGCTAAATATTCCAGTAGCAAAAAAAGGACAAAAGCTGAAGTAACTAACCCGAGACTAATACCCGTTTATTAATAAGGCTGCTTAAGTTTCTGGAGGCATTGTCTGTCCCTTTCTCGCAAAAAAGAGATTGTGTACTCACATCTACTATGAAGGCATAATTTGTGACGTCACACGTCTAAGATATTGTATGTAGAGCTACCACATAGATACCAGATACCACATATAGAGGTACCACAGATTGGTAATGACTATGAAGGACTAATAACTGACGTCACAGCGTGTTTGAGCTGTCTCTTTCTATTCCTGTATTTTAAAATGCTTGTAACTTTGTAGTTTTTAGAGAAATTTTTAATAATTTTTGATATCGCGAATGTTTATATTTTGAAGCCAATATATATATTTATTTATGCAATAAAAATACAGCAGTCAAATAGCCTATTGTATGAAAGTGTTGAAAAGGGCTCTATCGGGGCGCGAGTGTATTTTATTATCCTGCTCTGTCACGATGACACGCTAAAATGGACGTTTTGATAACAATATCAAAACATTTACCTACGTCTTTGATAATGACAGTGACAAGTTCTAATTTAATGATAGAAGCACGGGTAGCATGTCCTGTAGAAATCGAATCTTTTCTCGAGAAAGTGTTTTATCAATGAATCCGCGTGATCTTCGTTAAATTGCTTTCTAACGCTTTTTAGCAATAATTCTGCTAATGTCAAGTAAGGAATTATTGTAGGTTATGTATATGTCATGTCAAAGATAAAACGCCACAATAAAATGGTGGATATTTTACTAAAGCTTTCTAGAAAGCCTTGAAGAGAAAACGAAGTCATAGTTTTACAATTTGGAACCATTTGCCAACACTCGTGCACGTTCACGAACACTTAACGGATAATAATCGCTTATCACAAATTGAAATCTAAAAATATACGGGTTATGAAAAAAAAAAAACAAAATTCATAACCGCCATTTTCGAATTATTTTCTCGTGAGAAGAGATATATTGTGTCGATTTTTATAGGTAATGCTAGGCAAAGGCGTAGGTAACCTCTCCGTATGTCATTTGTCATTCATAATGGTAAAAAGTAAGCAAATTTTGTCGTCTTCAATATATTTATTTTCCATTTTATTAAGTACATTAGAAAAATATAATGTATTTAGGTGCAATATTAATTTTAGTCAAAAATGAAAGCAATATTCGTACACATCACTAGTTTATTTATAAGAAAAAAAGCTGTTTTAAAAATTATTTACTTCTTTTCCTTTGTAAATATTTAAAAACATATTTTAATAATATACACTGCCGATTTAAACGTTATTGTAAAGATTTTTGTACGGTGCTGGGGTAAATATTTGATAAAAACAAAAACCATATAAATTGATAAAAGCGCCATCTATTGTCAAATTGTGAAATTAATGTGAAGTTAAATATTCATTTTTAAGATTTTGTTGTTATTTTGGGTCCACACTTTTGTGTATTTAGCCAGTGTCAAGTATTTGATAATTTCAAGTTATGTCAAAAGTCAAGTCAAGACACAGTCCTAGTTTTATGTTACAAAGATAAAGCACTCTGGCGAAATTGTGGCGAAATTGCCGCAGAAGCCACTACCTAAGATTCAATTCGATAAAGCACTCAGCAGGAATTTTGGCGGGAAAACTAAAAAGATCGCGTTACCGAATTGTATTATTTTCTAAAACTTGTGTTATTTTTAGTGTTAGTGCATAAAATTGTGTGTATTTACCCCAGCACAAAATCTAATGCTAAGATTATTTTTCAAGGAAATATTTTAAGATTTTTCATTAAATAATAAGATTTATAGCGTATAAACTAATCGGCCATAATTCGAATCTTTATATCTAGTCGTAATTTTTTTAGAAAAATACCTAAAAAAATAATAGTTCGTGTAAAACATTGTAAAAATTCGATAGGCTGTAGAAATTGCATTTTTATTTAACAAAAAAAAACTGAATCCTGTAAGTAGCCATTAAACGTGTAAGTTTAATAAAAAATTGTTTTATTTCATAAAAGGTACCCTACTTTTTTATGGTGTGATGGCAACTCTATTAGAAGCTTCTATGGAGTTTTGGAAACAACACGAAAAGAAACGTTTCACCATCATTATACCACTTTCCCACATGCATGTAATCCAGTACTTAACGAATAAAAAGCCATCAATTTATGCACTAACACTGAAAATAACACAAGTTTTGGTAAACAATATACAATGCGGTGACGCGATCTTTATCGTTTTCCGCCAAACCTTGTGCCCTACGTTTATTTATCGAGGCGAGGTACAGTAGTAGGTGTAGTAGAGTAGTTCCAGTCAATATTTTGACACTTGCTCGTAAAGTAGATTTTCGGTTTTTTTGGCGGGAAAACGAAAAAGATCGCGTCACCGCATTGTATTATTCCAAAACTTGTGTTATTTTTAGTGTTAGTGCATAAAATTGGTGGAGTTTTATTCGTTAAGTGCTGAATTGCAGGCATGAGTGTGGGAAAGTGGTACAATGATGGTGAAACGTTTCTTTTCGTGTTGTTTCCAAAACTCCATAGAAGCTTCTGGTAAAGTTGCCACCACTTTACTAGGAGTATGGCTTGACTAGACTAGATTACGACTGGACTTGAAGACTTGGACTGTGACTTGACACCATATCTAATATACTTGAAAAATTATCTATTATTGACACTGGCTAAATACACAAAAGCGTGGAGCCAAACCAAAAACAAAATAAGTAGATTTTCTCAGTTTTTAGGTACATTATCCAAGATACCACGGCCGTAGCTAGGGGGGCATTGTGGGGGCAATGCTCTAAAATACCAAAAGTAATAGATTATAATTAAACTGTTTGTTTATTGTTTGATATAAAAAAAAACTTAGATCCATGCTCAAATCTGTCACAGGAATTGTCTACGAATAGCTCTTATTACCAGACTGTGCTGAAAGTCTCACGATAATTCAGTGCAGTGTCACGCAAAACTATATACTGTTCCGAGTAACACTGTTCTGTTATGGGCCGACATGTCGCTTAACATCAGGCGAACGACTAGCACGCCACATTATTAATTTACAAAAACAGTAATTAAAACAAACAATCATATTTTAGGATTTTATTTAAAACTATTCTATTTATTTACATTTTAATAACCTAGTTTACAATCGAAATTCATTAAAATTGTGTCATTTCTTTTATACTGAAAATTTCGAATCCATAAATATTGCTATCCATTAGATTATACAACAATAAAAAAAAGAAAGCAACATTTATAGAACTGATTAATTTCAATGTAAATGAAAGACTTGAATCACAAACGGGATTTGAACGTGTATCCCTCCGATCTTGGATCCCTCTGATACCATGTACTTTATAATATACTAGCTCATCCACTCCGGCTTCACACGGATTAGTCAAACGCGGTCGAACGGGATAAAATATCCTATGTCCGTCTCCTGGTTCTAAGCTACCTCCCCACAAAATTTTCAGTCAAATCGGTTCAGCCCTTCTTGAGTTATAAATAGTGTAACTAGCACGAATTTCTTTTAGATATAACGAGCTTCAGCCCGCAGCTTCGCCCGCGGCGTGGCCTATGGGAAAATAATTCAACCACCTATTTCACCCTCTTAAGGGTGGAATTTCGAAAAATCCTTTCTTAGCGGATGCCTACGTCATAACATCTACCTGCATGCCAAATTTCAGCCCTATCCGTCCAGTGGTTTGGGCTGTGCGTTGACAGATCACTAAATTAGTCAGTCAATCAGTCAGTCACCTTTGAGTTATATATATTTAGATACCTCTTACAACTTACGGAGTCGATAGCGCCATCTATTGAGAGATTCTAGAGAATCACTCCCAACCAGAATAGTCAAGTTATATCTACACAAAAAGTATCTAAGTATTGTATATTGTATTGTTGACTGTTCCGATAGCTCAGTTGGTAGTACCCCTGCCTTCTGAACTGCAGGTTGCGGGTTCACTTCCCAGAACAAACATTTGTGTGATGAACATCAATGTTTGTTCTGTGTCCGGGTGTTATATTATATTCTATGTATGTATTTACAAACAAAAAATATCTTAGATCCGTATTACAGAATGATGCTCAGTCATCGATCGGTGCAAAGCAGAGATTTCATTCACTAATCGATCACTTTATGAATGAAATCTCTGCTTGAGCACCGATCGATGACTGAGCATCATTCTGTAATACGGACCTAAGTATTATATCAGTTATCTGGTGGATGATCACAAAACTTTGATTGCAATGCAACAGGAGAAATTTTCATACTAACTATGCACATAAACTGCGTATTCAAACTGTCAAATCCATACAAATATATGTTTCAATCGAATTTCATGATCGTCCAGCTGGTTCCCATAGTACAAGCTTTGCTTACTTCGAGGCTAGATGTCACTGTGTGAAATGTTTACAAATATTTATTTATACCTAATTTATTATTAACATAAATTTAGAATGAACGAATGAACATAACTACGCGTCATAAACGATCTCGTACCGTTCCTGGTCTGAATGATCATCGACCACTTCACTCTCTACCACTTCACCGTCTACTTCTGCTGGAGACTCCAGCTTTATGATGGTCATCTTGTAATCTTCATCATCGCAACTGGCGGCAGTCAAACTCTGAAACATTTGACATTTTTTTAAACAGGTATAAATAATATTAGTTAGATTTAGTAATGACATTGTATGAAACCATGTAATCACACTATCACACTAATATCGACTGGCCCGATAGCTCAGTTGGTAGTAGCCCTGCCTTCTGAACTGCAGGTCGTGGGTTCGATTCCCACCCAGGACAAACATTTGTGTGATGAACATCGATGTTTGTTCTGTGTCTGGGTGTTTATATTGTATTCTATGTATGTATTTACAAAGTATTGTATCAGTTATCCGGTTCCCATAGTTACAAGCTTTGCTTAGTTTGGGGCTAGATGGCGCTGTGTGAAATGTCCACACATATTTATAAAAAGGATAAAAAGTATTTATTTATTTATAAATATTATAAAGGCGAAAGTTTGTATGTATGTTTGTGTGTACACACATGCGTGTATGTTTGTTACTCCTTCACGCTCAAACGGCTGAATGGATTTGGATGAAATTCGGTACCAAGATAGCTTATACACTAGATTAACATATAGGCTACATTTTATCCCGGAAAAGTGAAATTTTGATGTGGGATGAGCAAATGATTAAAATACATTTTATCCGCGGGTGAAACCACACTACTAATAAATACAGACAACTAGTAATAAATAAATAAAATATATATAACTCTTTTAAGGCGCGGTTCCTGCACGATAGGATAGATCCTGGACCCTAACTAGGATTCTCTGTGTCTAGGGACCCAGGAAGTGCGAGGACCATGCTCCCACAGCAGTTATGGGCAGCGGTGTCACATCATTCATTGTCATAAAAAAAAAATTGCCGCAGAAGCCACTAAGATTCAAATCATAAAAAAGACTGATATAATAATAATAATAATAATAATAAATCTTTATTGCAGACACTGAGATCCATATTTTAAAATTAATTAGATACATAGAATAGACACACACAGAACACATAATAATACATAGTCTTTTAGGTGGCAATAGCCACCCAACGTTTATACGTGGCAGTCAGCAGCAGTCTGTCTACCAGACTTCTAACGATTGCATTATTACACGTGTCAGCTCTGGACATGAACGACGCAATGCGCTTACGTTGTATGGCATTAAAAGAGTCGACTCGCCATTCAGTGAACATTCCTGAAGCGCTGCAGTAGCGCTTCAAGCCCATCAGCTGCCTAAATATGTTATTATAGGCTACTCTGATGGCGTCAAACGCTTTCAAGGTATATTCTGTCCAGAGCTGACAAGTGTAAAACGACTGACAGAAAGATTTAAATAATGTAATTTTCACGTCAGACGCTGCTCTGTAGAACTTTCTGGCAATCATGTTGCCTACCACGCACAGGGCGCGCCGTTGTCTCTCAATGTCCTCATCGTCCGTAAGTCTAGATGTCACGATGTGGCCAAGGTACTTGAAACTCTCCACCGTTTGAACCAGCTGTCCATTGAGATGCACAGCAGGTACAGTTTCGGGTCCCCTCCCCGACCTAAAGATCATCATCTCTGTTTTTCTGGTGTTGTACACTAACTCATGGTCGTTTGCGTACCGTTCACAGACAGCCAGGAGTTTTTTCAAGCCTTTGATCGAAGGGCTGAGCAGCACCATATCATCAGCGTAGCTCAGATTGTTAACGTATCTTCCATCCAACCTGAGCCCAACTGGAATGCTGCTCAGCTCCACGATCAGATCATTCACGTAAAAGTTGAACAGGTCGGGAGAGGTGGTCCCTCCCTGCCTCACCCCACAGGACAGCCGATAGCTATCCGAGAACTCGGAGTCCCATCTGACGCTGTTGGTCTGGTTGCCGTACCAGTATGCAAGAAGACCAACAACCTCAGGTGAGACACCAGAGCCATGCATTTTCTCCCACAGTAGATCATGGTTGAGCGTATCGAATGCACGACTCAGGTCCAGGAAACATGCATAAACAGTTGTTTTATGTTGTTTATAATACTTAATAATTTCCTTCAAAGAGAAAATAGCCATGTCGGTGGAGAGCTTAGGGCGAAAACCAAACTGTCCATCGTCGACATCCACTGACATAATATGGGAATACACTACTCTTTCAAGCACCTTGGCCACGATCGTAGCAAGAGAAATAGGACGGTAATTTGTCAAGCTCGATGTATCACCCGTTCTATTCTTTATGATAGGTACGACCACGGTACGGATAAGTTCCTCAGGTAAGTAACAATGCCTCACGCAGAGGTTAAAAAGCCGCGCTAAAACGTCACAGATATACTGGCCGGCAAACAATAAATGTTCTATACTGAGGCCGTCGTGGCCCGGAGACTTACCACGCTTCATGTTTTTCAAAATTACCTCGACATCCTTTGGCATTATTGATACGTGGAGAGGCTCCGGGCCTCGACAAGCCCTAGGCCCACATTTACTATTCTCATTATTCTTTACATTAAAATGATTTTTAAATAAGTTAGCTATATTTTTCTTGTTCTTTTCTCCTTCTACACTTATAGGTAAACTATTTCGATTATCTAGTTTTTTTGTTTCTTTCCAAAATTCCATAAAATTATTGTTGGCACGATGTCGAGCCAGCATATCCATTTTTATCTTTTCTTTATTTTTCAATACATACTTCAGCGCAGCTTTATACTCCCTGCGTGAAGCAGTCATGTTCTCGTAGTGATAACCCGAACGCGGCCTACCGTACAGTACCCACAAAGAAAACATTTCTCTTGCCTTGACATGAGAGCGTCTAACGTGAAAATTCCAACCTATTATTTTTTTACGCTTCCTTTCACACTTTAACTCAGATGTACACTCTGCTGCTGACTGCAACGCTTTCACAATATCATTGTAAAATTCGTCAATACATTTATAATGATGTTCATTATCACATACAAAATCGATACTCATACACTCCATACTATTAAATACATTGTCATACTTATTCATTATATCACAGATTTTTTTATCGCACATTTCTGAATACCGTATTATTTGTTCCTGTTCTCTGTCACCCCATAGGTGCTTTTTAATAATATTTGCACTGTCGTCGCTGTTGTCGCACGATATCCTACCATTAATGAAGCTGAAATTACAATCCATGACCAAAGGAAAGTGATCAGACGCAGTTACCGCATAAGCCACATGCACATTCGTCACCAGAGGAGCCGCTGCCTCCGTTACAAGACAGTGGTCGAGCCAGCGGCACGAGCCGCTCGCGTTGCTAACGAATGTAAACGTATTGGAATCGAGCCTATCTAGGTCTAAGCAGATTAACGAATTCTCACCACAATAATCCAACAGCTCTTTTCCAAAAAGAGTACCCGGGTGCGCGTTAAAATCTCCCATGATCAAAGCACACTCGCTATCCACGCTCTCGATCACCGCGCTAATAAGCGCCAAACAATCGGTAAATTCTGGCAGATTTTCATCATTATTAACCGGCATATAGACGCTAAACACTAGTAGGCTACGATCACCCTGAGCCAGGCGCACGGCAATCACTCGATCACTATCACACGGTATGACGTCGGCCTTGGTGAACATGCTGGTCCGCCACATAAGTGCAGTTCCACCGTAGGGCCGTCCTCTAAGCACCACTGACGTATCCACTGACGACTTAGTACAGCAGCTGAACTCCTTATCAATCTTATTAATAATACCAAGATCATGTGGCATCAGCCAGTGTTCCTGGAGACAGACTACATCTGAATTCTTGCATATATTTTGTATATCTAGAATACAGTTCTTTATAGAATGGCAATTGAAAGAGACGAATCTTAAATTATTTCTATATTTTGTTTGCATATCCATAATTATTTATCAAATGTAGCGGTGTTGCTCCCAGGAGAGCGCTGTTGTCGATATCGTCTAAATACCAACCCTTCAGGCCAGAAGTCTTTTTGTAAAAACGTGCTAAGCTTGGAAGTTAGTATTTTAATTTTAAAAGAATTGAAGTTTGTTTCTCTAATCTGAGTCAATTTTACAACCTCTAAACATTCTTCATTCATGCTCTTAATGTGTTCTATAATGTCATCTACTTTTATATGTTTCTGTGTCCGCGATAAGTAAACAAACGCTAGCGATTCAGCAGCTTGCAGTTTGGTAGTATCTTTTAATGTACCCCTTGTGTTTCTATATCTGTAGTATGGTGTCGGCTTCTTCCGGGTTACCTTTGTAAACCCTTCATCGTCATTTATCTTAATGGATTCGACATGGATCGCACTCGCAATATCTCGATACGTAGGTATGCATGTGGGGTCGGTATCCACACTCAGCTGTTGCAAAGATAACGCGGTGTGCGCAGGGGCCGAGGCAGCGGGGGTAGGGAGGTTAGGCAGCACAGGCTGCACCACACTCGAGGCGAGCGACTGTGCGTGCGCACTGGCCCGCTTTCCGCGCCCGCACCCCCTTCTTACCGTACTCGCCTCCGAACTGGTTCCGGCCGCTTCAAAGTGCAGTTCACTCGGACCCGCAATAACATTAATTGGACTTTGTACTATTGCCAGCTTATTTCTCGCATCCTTATCATCATGATAAGACCTAAGAAATAGATCGTTTTGTTGTGTACTGCGGGTATTGCAAGCCTCTCGGAGCTCTTTTATCATGCCTTTTACACTTTCAAATTCCATCTTTAAATCGTCTATATCTGAAGTTGCCGTGGCGTTATCAGCACTTGCAGATGTTCTAGACTTAAGACAAGCAACATCATTCTTGAGCAGCATTCATCTCACACAGCGCCATCTAGCCCCAAACTAAGCAAAGCTTGTATTATGGGAACCGGATAACTGATACAATACTTAGATACTTTTTGTTTGTAAATACATACATAGAATACAATATGACACCCAGACACAGAACAAACACCTATGTTCAACACACAAATGTTTGTCCTGAGTGGGAATCGAACCCACAACCCACAGTTCAGAAGGCAGGGCTACTACCAACTGAGCTATCGGGCCAGTCAATAGTAGCGTAGCTGTAGTGTTCACTAAACAACATTAATGTTTTATTTGCACTGTGTTTGGTTTTATCCAATGAATAGCTTAGCATTATTTAACAACCTCTGTGGCGTGGTGGTTGAACAGGTCGGCTCATAACCCGGAGGCGGCAGGTTCGATTCCCACGACAGGACAAGTATTTGCGCACAGAAAAAAAAGAGCAAATACTTGTTCTGTGTCCGGGTGTTGTAGGAGCATGGTCCTCGTAGTTCCTGGGTCCCTAGACACAGGGAATCCTAGTTAGGGTCCAGGATATATGTATGTGATCGTTGAGCGTTATTATTATTATTATAGAAACTTACCGCAATAGCTCTCTGGTTCTCATCGTTATTGTCAATTCGACCAATGACGTCGCATCGTTTCACGACAACATCCCTCACTCCGGTACGTTTCGCAAACGGTCTAATCGAAGCTGGTTTCGGGGACGTTTTGCCATCTTTTCCGGTCGTTATGACACGGACAGTCTATGGGACAAAAATATATAATGTTAATATTTACCAACCCTTTCTCTATTGTTTATGCCTTATTTTATACAAAACCAGCTTCTGCCCGCAGCTTCGGCCGCGGCGTGGCCTATGGGAAAATAATTCAACCACCCATTTCACCCTCTTAAGGGTGGAATTTCGAAAAATCTTTTCTTAGCAGATGCCTACGTCATAACATCTACCTGCATGCCAAATTTCAACCCGATCCGTCCAGTGGTTTGGGCTGTGCGTTGATAGATCACTATGTCAGTCAGTCACCTTTGAGTTATATATATTTAAACAGATATCTAATCATAGTCTATGCTCTCCGACACAAACAGTCTGTGTAATAGAGAATTATGTAAGATCTAAATAATAAATAGTATTGTGTTAAAGTAAATAGTTGTTTTATTACATATATAAAATTCTCGTGCGTTTGTTATACTCGCGTTAACTTGGAACACCAAATACTGAACGCTCATTGGTCATTGGTTGTGCCAACCAATCAGAGTACAGTCATTGCTGTGTTGACTTGACAAGAATTGTAGGCTAGAGGATGTTTGTTAACTGAATACTGAAAAAAAAAACGAGTGTGCTTTAGACAGTTTCGAGAAAATTGACTTTAAACGTCAACGGCGTCATTTTAATGTAGAGTGCTTATAAGGTAATAGAAAAGGTTTATGTAAGTTTCAGTTGCTTGAAAATGTTTTAATTCTATTTAAAATTACTAAATATAGTACTAATTCATACAATTACTGTAAAAATATAATATAATAAAATAAATATAGTAATGTTTTTATGCTAAGCAAACTGTATTCCTGTGACAGATAAACCATTTTTAGACTCAAAATCTCGAGATTTAAGCCTCATTTCGGTATTTTGAGAATGTATTATTGAAGATAATTTCACGCTGAATCCAACGATACCCATAAGTCATTTTGTCAAAAAAATCAGTTAAATCCTTTTTATTCTCACCCCTTCAATTGTAAATTGACATTTACCGAACATTCCAACAGAGTTTTAGCGGGAAAACGAAAAATATTGCGTCACCGCATTGTATTATTTTCCAAAACTTGTGTTATTTTCAGTGTTACTGCATTAAATTTGTGGCGTTTTATTCGTTAAGTGCTGGATTACAGGCGCGAGTGTGGGAAAATGGTATAATGATGGTGAAACGTTTCTTTTCGTGTTGTTTCCAAAACTCCATTGAAGCTTCTGGTAAAGTTGCCACCACTTTACTAGGAGTATGACTTGACTAGACTAGACTATGACTTGCATGATGACTTGGACTGTGACTTGACTCGACACGCACATATATATGTACAATATTAATTAACTTGAGAAATTAATTACTCGAGACTGGTTTTTTTATGCTGCTTTACCACAGACTCCTGGTTCCATGTTCTTTTTTAAAATACTACTTACATATTGCTTGACACTGGCTAAATACACAAAAGTGTGGAACCAAAACAAAAAAAAACATTCCAACATAATACAAACTTTGCAATGTTGACTGGCCCGATAGCTCAGTTGGTAGTGACCCTGCCTTCTGAACTGCGGGTTGTGGGTTCGATTCCCACCCAGGACAAACATTTATGTGATGAACATCGATGTTTGTTCTGTGTCCGGGTGTTATATCGTATTATATGTATGTATTTACAAACAAGAAGTATCTAAGTATTGTATCAGTTATCTGGTTCCCATAGCACAAGCTTTGCTTAGTTTGGCGCTAGATGGCGTTGTGTGAGATGTCCACACATATTATTATTATGATGTTGACAATGGAGATCTACGTACACCAACAACTTCCATTACACATTCACCAGCTTACTCCCCAAGTCAAGCGTAAAGAAGTTATACTTCATTTTTTGAGGTCGGTTATAAATAAATATCACCTTGCTATTGGCTTTTGCCGTCGGTTTGTCCTGTCTAAGCGACATCCTCTCTGCCTCCTTCAGTTTCCGCGATTTGCTCTTGTACGGCGCTGGCTGCTTCAAATGTACTGTCGCTACGTGGAGCTTCATAGAGTTGGATTGAGTGAACGCTTTAAAGCACATCGGACATACGTAAGGTTTCACTCCCGTGTGTACCTAAAAAAAAAAAAAAAAAAAAAAAAAAAAAATAAGTCAATGTCAAAAGATTTATCGCAATGCCATTTGGGAGTTTTGGCGGGAAAACGAAAAAGATTGCGTCGCCGCATTGTATTATTTTCCAAAACTTGTGTTATTTTCAGTGTTAGTGCATGAAATTGGTGGCATTCTCTAAGTGCTGGATTACAGGCGTGAGTGTGGGAAAGTGGTATAATGATGGTGAAACGTTTCTTTTCGTGTTGTTTCCAAAACTCCATAGAAGCTTCAAGTAAAGTTGCCACCACTTTACTAGGAGTATGACTTGACTAGACTATGACTTGACTTGATGACTTCGACTGTGACTTGACACAATCATATTTGCGTGAAATATCATTAGCTTGATAAATTATCCATTACTTGACACTGGCTAAATACACAATAGTGTGGAGCCAAAACAAAAAAATAGGCTATTTTTAGTCAAGTCTAAATTGAAGGGTTAAGGTCAATAGGGGTTTTAACTGATTTTTTTTCACAAAATGACAGCCCTTGGTGTTGTGGTTGAGCAGGTTGGCTCTTAACATGGAGGCAGCGGGTTCGATTCCCGCAGCAGGACAAGTGTTTGTGCATGATAAAAAGCGCAAATACTTGTTCTGAGTCTGGGTGTTGTGGGACCATGGTCCTCGTAGTTCCTGGGTCCCTAGACACAGGGAATCCTAGTTAGGTACCAGGATCTATGTATGTGATCGTTGGGCGTCTTTTTATAAATATAGTAAAACATAAAAAAGAGTAGAAAAAAAATATATCACTGTAAAGTTTCTTGTAGCTTTTTCTTCACAGTTGTAATCGAAGTTTCGGATCGTAGTTTAGCCTTTTTTTTTGAGGGGGGGAAATGCCTTCGCACTCCTCTGCCACCACGGGGGTGGTGGCAGGGGGTATGTGGGACTCGAACCCACTAAAACCCCCCCGTGAGCCCTCGTCCGCCGTACCGGGGCGAGAAGGGGTCGCGATTGCAGTCCAGCCAACTCGCCTCCCATCGTAGTTTAGCCTATATTAATCAGTGATAATGTAGCATTAAAATGGTGAAAGAATTTTTAAAATCAGTCCAGTACTTTTTGAGCCCATTCGTTACAAACATACAAATCTTTCCTCTTTATAATATTAGTATAGATTGAACTTACCCGTTCATGTCTAAGAAGAGCCGCTTTATTGCTGAAAGCTTTCGGACAGTCCGTACATTTGAATGGACGTTCTCCAGTGTGGACTCGGATGTGGATCTGTAGGTGAATAATAATTCAAAATATTAATTACTGGCGTTACTAGGTGGTAGGACGTTTCTGCAAAGTTCGTCTAGTTAGGTACCACCGCTTTGCCAGTTATTCTGCCGCCAAGCAGTAGTGTGCAAGCACTACTGTGTTCCGGTTTGAAGGGCACTGTAGCTAATGAAATTACTGGGCAATTGAGACTTTATGTTCTGATCTCACAGTTTAGTAATCTTATTACTAGATTGTGCTGATGTCTCAGGATGATGTGCGCAGTGCAGTGTCACGCGAAACTATATATTTAAGGTCCGTATTACAGAACGATGCTCAGTCATCGATCGGTGCTCAAGCAGAGATTTCATTCACTAATTGATCACTTTATGAATGAAACCTCTGCTTGAGCACCGATCGATGACTGAGCATCGTTCTGTAATACGGACCTTAGAGTTCCGAGTGACATGATAAGTAAAGAAATAGTTGCATTACCCGAGGGAACAGTAGCTTTGCCTGAAGGTAAGGAATGGTGAACTTTTCTGAAGGTGCATTGACCTTACCTGAGAGTACACTGACCTTACCTGGAAGTACAGTGACATTACCTGAAGAAATGGTGACCTTACCAGAAGATACCTTAAAGGAATGGTGATCTTACCTAAAGGTACACTGGCCTTACCTAAAAGCACACTGACCTTACCTAGAACTAGTTACATTACCTGAAGAAATGGTGACCTTACCAAAAGATACCTTAGAGGAATGGTGATCTTACCTAAAGGTACACAGGCCTTAGCTAAAAGCACACTGACCTTACCTAGAACTAGTTACATTACCTGAAGAAATGGTGAACTTACCAGAAGATACCTTAGAGGAATGGTGATCTTACCTAAAGGTACACAGGCCTTAGCTAAAAGCACACTGACCTTACCTAGAACTAGTTACATTACCTGAAGAAATGGTGAACTTACCAGAAGATACCTTAGAGGAATGGTGATCTTACCTAAAGGTACACTGGCCTTACCTAAAAGCACACTGACCTTACCTAGAACTAGTTACATTACCTGAAGAAATGGTGAACTTACCAGAAGATACCTTAGAGGAATGGTGATCTTACCTAAAGGTACACTGGCCTTACCTAAAAGCACACTGACCTTACCTAGAACTAGTTACATTACCTGAAGAAATGGTGACCTTACCCGAAGAAATGGTGATTGTACCAGACGGTACACTGATTTTACCTGAAAGTACAGTGACATTACCTGAAGAAATGGTGACCTTACCCGAAGAAATGGTGATTGTACCAGACGGTACACTGATTTTACCTGAAAGTACAGTGACATTACCTGAAGAAATGGTGACCTTACCAGAAGATACCTTAGAGCAATGGTGATCTTACCTAAAGGTACACTGACCTTACCTAGAACTAGTTACATTACCTGAAGAAATGGTGACCTTACCTGAAGAAATGGTGATTGTACCAGACGGTACACTGATTCTACTTGAAAATACAGTTACATTACCTGAAGGAATTGTGATCTTACCTGAAGATACACCGGCCTTACCTGAAGACACATAAGCCTTACCACAACTTACAAGTGGTCTAATATTGTTGCTGCAGTATTAACATATTGTGAAAGCGTGAGTAACCAATGGAGCAATACGGGTAATCCCGACTGTAGCGATAGTGAATAAATTATCTTTTTATCTAATTAACTCTGACATTATTTTATTTTATTTGACATTATTGTAATAGCCTAATTGGATTCTTTTATTATTTTATAACCCTGATTTGTTTTTTGTTAATGTATGAAATACTTTGTGTGATAATTGTAATTGATTTTGTCGTTTTTATTACAATAAATAAATAATAAATATATTAAATAATTACCTGCAGAAGCTCCAGCCTTACTGATAAACACAGTATTATTGTCTGAAAGTATTCAACTTACCTGTAGGAAGAGTGGCATGGTGAACGTTTTAGGACACAAGTGGCAATGGTACGGTCTCTCTCCGGTTTGAAGGGCACTGTAGCTAATGAAATTACTGGGCAATTGAGACTTTATGTTCTGATCTCACAGTTTAGTAATCTTATTACTAGATTGTGCTGATGTCTCAGGATGATGTGCGCAGTGCAGTGTCACGCGAAACTATATATTTAAGGTCCGTATTACAGAACGATGCTCAGTCATCGATCGGTGCTCAAGCAGAGATTTCATTCACTAATTGATCACTTTATGAATGAAACCTCTGCTTGAGCACCGATCGATGACTGAGCATCGTTCTGTAATACGGACCTTAGAGTTCCGAGTGACATGATAAGTAAAGAAATAGTTGCATTACCCGAGGGAACAGTAGCTTTGCCTGAAGGTAAGGAATGGTGAACTTTTCTGAAGGTGCATTGACCTTACCTGAGAGTACACTGACCTTACCTGGAAGTACAGTGACATTACCTGAAGAAATGGTGACCTTACCAGAAGATACCTTAAAGGAATGGTGATCTTACCTAAAGGTACACTGGCCTTACCTAAAAGCACACTGACCTTACCTAGAACTAGTTACATTACCTGAAGAAATGGTGACCTTACCAAAAGATACCTTAGAGGAATGGTGATCTTACCTAAAGGTACACAGGCTTTAGCTAAAAGCACACTGACCTTACCTAGAACTAGTTACATTACCTGAAGAAATGGTGAACTTACCAGAAGATACCTTAGAGGAATGGTGATCTTACCTAAAGGTACACAGGCCTTAGCTAAAAGCACACTGACCTTACCTAGAACTAGTTACATTACCTGAAGAAATGGTGAACTTACCAGAAGATACCTTAGAGGAATGGTGATCTTACCTAAAGGTACACTGGCCTTACCTAAAAGCACACTGACCTTACCTAGAACTAGTTACATTACCTGAAGAAATGGTGAACTTACCAGAAGATACCTTAGAGGAATGGTGATCTTACCTAAAGGTACACTGGCCTTACCTAAAAGCACACTGACCTTACCTAGAACTAGTTACATTACCTGAAGAAATGGTGACCTTACCCGAAGAAATGGTGATTGTACCAGACGGTACACTGATTTTACCTGAAAGTACAGAGACATTACCTGAAGAAATGGTGACCTTACCCGAAGAAATGGTGATTGTACCAGACGGTACACTGATTTTACCTGAAAGTACAGTGACATTACCTGAAGAAATGGTGACCTTACCAGAAGATACCTTAGAGCAATGGTGATCTTACCTAAAGGTACACTGACCTTACCTAGAACTAGTTACATTACCTGAAGAAATGGTGACCTTACCTGAAGAAATGGTGATTGTACCAGACGGTACACTGATTCTACTTGAAAATACAGTTACATTACCTGAAGGAATTGTGATCTTACCTGAAGATACACCGGCCTTACCTGAAGACACATAAGCCTTACCACAACTTACAAGTGGTCTAATATTGTTGCTGCAGTATTAACATATTGTGAAAGCGTGAGTAACCAATGGAGCAATACGGGTAATCCCGACTGTAGCGATAGTGAATAAATTATCTTTTTATCTAATTAACTCTGACATTATTTTATTTTATTTGACATTATTGTAATAGCCTAATTGGATTCTTTTATTATTTTATAACCCTGATTTGTTTTTTGTTAATGTATGAAATACTTTGTGTGATAATTGTAATTGATTTTGTCGTTTTTATTACAATAAATAAATAATAAATATATTAAATAATTACCTGCAGAAGCTCCAGCCTTACTGATAAACACAGTATTATTGTCTGAAAGTATTCAACTTACCTGTAGGAAGAGTGGCATGGTGAATGTTTTAGGACACAAGTGGCAATGGTACGGTCTCTCTCCAGTGTGCACTCTTTGATGGTATCGGAGGGCTGCGTTCGACTGAAAACATAAATATGCTTTTACTACACCAATCTTAATTCAAGGGGTGAGATCAAAAAGGGTTTAACAGTCAAATTGATAGTTTCTAGATAATAGACTTTAAACTTAAAGAGTTTAGAATCTTTGTCAAAGTCAAAGTTCGATAGCCTGTGGTGTGGTAGTAGAGCAGGTTGGCTCGTTGGATTACCGGGACAACTATTTTTGGTCACGGAAAAAACTACTACTGTATTTTACCATATTTATAATTTCTATTTAGGACTGAAATTCAGTTATTAAAGTCTTAGGATCTTAATAATTGTATGCTGAGTTGGAGCCCATTCGTGAAACCACGTAGCATCATTTTATTATTTTGATGTTAGGAACTACGAGGACCGTGCTCCCACAACACCCAGACTCGGAACAAGTATTTGTTGCTTTTTTCCTGTGCCATATACTTGTCTGCACGGTCCATCTCCGGGTTATGAGCAGACCTCACCACCTCTTGAGACCTCTTCTCTAAGGTGGGGCCGGATCATCATCATCATCAGTCTGTGTTAGTCCACTGCTGGACACAGGCCTTTTTTTTTGAGGGGGGAAATGCCCTCGCACTTCCCTGCCACCACGGGGGTAGTGGCAGGGGGTATGTAAGACTCGAACCCACTAAAACCCCCCGTGAGCCCTCGTCCGCCGTACCGGGGCGAGAAGGGGTCGCGACTGCAATCCAGCCAACTCGCCCCACTGGACACAGGCCTATCCCAAGGTACGCCATTGAGCCCGGTCTTCAGCTCTTCTCATCCAATGACTGCCAGCCACTTGGTGCAGGTCATCGCTCCACCGGATACTTGTTTGTAAAAATTACATACCGGATATTTCTTTCCGCACCATTCGCATACAATGTTTCTTGGGTACTTGGAGGCCTTTTTCTTGGGTGAATTGGTATTGTCTTTTTTCTTCGATGCATTCTTCACTACAAGCACCAATTGACCTTCAGGTATTTCTTGTACCACCTGGAAAGATTACAAGTCAGTAATGGTACTATTATACATACTGTAGTAATGGTTACATACCAAAACTCGTTAAGAAAAAACACCCCGTCGTCGCCGCCTGAGACACGTGTAGAGCGACCCGGATGATCCTATAGCAGCCGTAGTATCGGCTGCGCTAGGATCACCGGACCCTAGCCCTTCTGGCTCAGGTACCGTCCGGTATAGGATACCAGCGTAACACAATCAGACACCGACCCCGCCGGCGAGGTCGACGTACCCCCGGTAGGTTAGCTAGAACGGTCGCGACTTTCAATAGGGTCCACTCTTCCAGTGGACGTAGTCTTCTCGATCCCCTTATCCCGGCAACGGCCCAAGCCGAGGCTCACACCCCAGGGGTACCCGCCAGCTAGTTGCCTCCCACTTTCGACGGCTGGGCGCCTTAAGCGAGGTGCCGCTGTAAAGGTCGTACTTAAGTACCTAATATAATTTTGACTTGTAAAAGTGCTAAAATTAGTCTATTTGCAATAAATCTTTTGACTTTGACTTTTACACAAAAGTGTGGAGCAAAAAAAAGTAATTACCTCAACATATTGCTCTGGCAGGACACACTGCTGAGTTTCCGTCTCATTGAACTCCTCTTCAGGTTCTTGGAAGGTGACCTTCTGTTCTTGCGACTGGGAGTCCTGACTCGGAGAGTTCTGAATAAAGATAAATAATAATAATAAGTCCATGTTGACGTTTCACACAGCGCCATCTAGCACCAAACTAAGCAAAGCTTGTACTATGGGAACCGGATAACTGATACAATACTTCTATCGGCAGTGTTCAAAGACTGCCGCGCATATTTTTATTCATTGACGAGCTTCTGCCCGCAGCTTCGCCCGCGGCGTGGCCTATGGAAAAATAATTCAACCACCCATTTCACCCTCTTAAGGGTGGAATTTCGAAAAATCCTTTCTTAGCGGATGCCTACGTCATAACATCTACCTGCATGCCAAATTTCAGCTTGAGCCGTCCAGTGGTTTGGGCTGTGCGTTGATAGATCACTATGTCAGTCAGTCAATCAGTCAGTCACCTTTGAGTTATTTATTATTATTTAGATTTTTTAAATTTAATATACTTAACAAACCAATGAACTCGTATTCAGATATGTATTATGTAGGTTTCTTTATGATATGTTTGTACTGTACCTATATTTATATGTATATTGGTGTCGATTCTGTGTCGCATTCTCTAAAACTAAACTTAAAGTATAGCGGTACTCTTCTGATAAAGGGGAAATGAAAAAGACGGAAATATGTTAATTTCGTTTAGCTTTAGAGTATGCGACACAGAATCGACACCATTATGTACGTATATATATGCACAAGTGTTTTGTTTAATGTTGTTTAATATGAAAACCACCGTCCATATATTACTGCGTTATTCCTTTCCGTGCAAGATTGTCTGGAAGAGATCGCTCTGAGCGATAAGACCACTTTTACACAATTATTTAAGATGTGGTGTTTCAATAAAGAATTTATCTATCTATTCACTCAACTTTGCATAAGTCCGAACTCCTCAGCGTGAAACTCGCGTCATCGTCACCGCACGCTTCGACAGGATAATTATCGTGATAACTACAGACGGATAATTATCGATTGATAACAAAAAATTTCGTTGTGAAAGTGAATTGTATTCGAACATTATTTCTGCACTTTTTTTTTAAGTTTTGGCTCCACTCTTTTGTGTATTTAGCCAGTGTCAAGTAATTGATAATTTATGAAGTTATCGATATTTCACGCAAATATGTGTCAAGTCACAGTCGAAGTCATCACGTCAAGTCACAGTAAAGTCAGTCTAGTCAAAGTCATACTCCTAGTAAAGTGGTGGCAACTTTACTTGAAGCTTCTATGGAGTTTTAGAAACAACACGAAAAGAAACGTTTCACCATCATTATACCACTTTCCCGCACTCATGCCTGTAATCCAGGACTTAACGAATAAAATGCCACCAATTTTATGCACTAACACTGAAAATAACACAAGTTTTGTAAAATAATACAATGCAGTCACGCAATCTTTTTCGCTTTCCCGCCAAAACTCCATTTCCGCACTTGCAAATATCCGAACGCACGAAAGTGTCAACGTGCCGCGCCGCGCCGCCGCGGGGATCTCCTTACCATACAAATTATCCCAAAAAGTGCTCAAAGTGCCTAAACTACTGTTCATATCTGTTATGTACCTATGTGAGGGTACATTGATAAACGGTTAGTCTGGAGCTGTCAACCTGGCCAGAGTGATTGTGCACATTCGATTAATGTATCCTTGTGAGTATTTAATAGTGGCGACGAGAGAAAACGGTTTAAAAGTGGAAATATATAGTTAAAAGTGATAATTGAACAGTTAGGAACTATGGGTATTAAATTTAACGAGTTCGACATTGCACGCGGGTGTTGGCGGAATTACATCGAAAGGTTTTGCTACTGCCTGGAAGCTAGTGAAATTGCAGAGGATAAAAAGAAGAAGGCGAATTTACTTGCAGTATGTGGCCCTGAATTGTATGACTTAACTATTTCCTTGATTTCTCCACTGAAAATAAGTGAGGTTACTTTTGCACAGATCAAAAGTGCTTTAGATGGTCATTTTCATCCAAAACCAAATGAAATCGTGGAATCGTATAAATTTCATACTAGGAATCAAGAAGAAGGTGAGATGATGAGGGACTATGTCGCTCAATTGCGAAAATTAAGTATAAATTGTAATTTTTCGGATCTGAATCGCACCTTACGCGATAGGTTGGTTTGTGGGATAATGGATAAGGATATCCAGAAGAAACTGTTACAACAAAGTCAATTAACATTCGAGCAGGCGTGTGACATTGCATTATCACATGAAACAGCTAATAATGATGCAAATTGCATCATTCAGTCGGGGCCAAGCACAAGCAACATGGCACAGTCAACACAAGACATGGTTGTGTCAATGGAAATTAACAAAGTGACTAGCAACTTTAGCAAGAAAGTAACAAATGAAAATGATAGGTTAAATAATTGTTTCCGCTGTGGCCGACAGCATAAAGGAGAGTGTCGATTTAGGTGGAGTAAGTGCCACCATTGTGGGAAAGTAGGGCATATAGAAGCAGCTTGTTTTATGAAGTCAAAACAAGTTGATAAAAAAAGTAGTTCCAGCTGTAATGGGTTGTATGAGGTAGGCATCAACAGTATTAGACAAGATAAGGTGAATCCTTTCCAAGTTGAAGTGTTGCTGAATGATACAGAACTACTGATGGAAGTGGATTCAGGCTGCCCATACACCATTATCAATGAGGACACAGCTAGATTTATTTGGAAGGGTAAAATGCCACAGTTGGAAAGAACAGATGTTGGATTGAAATCATATACTGAGGGGAAGCTGACATTATTGGGACAAGCTCCAGTAGAAGTTAAATACAAAGGTATTAACAAGAACCTGAAAATTCTGATAACAAAAGGTAGGGGCACAAGCTTGGTTGGTAGGAATTGGTTCCCTGATTTAGGGATTGCAATACAAGGTATAAATAATATAAAAATAACTTCCAGTGATAAAACACAGATAAAACAATTGGTCAATCAATATAAACAGGTTTTTGAGCCAGGGTTGGGGAAGTATACAGGGCCTGTGGTAAATATTACACCAAATGAAGGAACTGTGGCCAAATTTTTAAAAAGCAGACCAATTCCGTTTGCTATAAGAGAAAGGGTTATTAAGGAAATAGACAGATTAGTTAGTGAGGATGTACTGGAGCCGACAGCACACTCAGAATGGGCAACCCCAATTGTTCCAGTATTAAAACCAAATGGGAAAGTGCGTTTGTGTGGGGATTATAGATCCACAGTGAATTCAGTCACAAATACGGATACTTATCCGTTACCCACACTCAATGAGGCTTTTGTGGAACTGCAAGGGGGGGTGATATTCTCAAAAATTGATTTAGAACAAGCGTATACTCAGGTGCTAGTAGACGACACAACAGCTAACATGCTGACATTAAATACACCAAAAGGGTTGTATAAAGTAAAGCGTTTGGCTTTTGGTGTTAAAGCTTGTCCTGGAATTTTTCAAAGGCTGATGACCTCTCTGCTCGCAGGCATCCAAGGGATAGCTATTCTGTTAGACGATATAGTCATATGTGGGAATGATGTAAATACTCATAACAAAAGGTTAGAGATGGTGTTACAGAGATTAAAAGAAGCAGGCTTGAGGGTAAACAGGGATAAATGCAAGTTGCGGTATCAAGGGTTCAATTTCTGGGATTTATAATAGATGAATCCGGAATACATCCCACTAAAGAGAAGATCGATGCAATAGAGAAGACCCCAGCCCCAAAAAACGTGAAAGAACTACAGGCATTTTTAGGACTCCTTAATTTTTATGACAGATTTCTGCCGCATAAAGCTACGATAGCTGAGCCTTTATACAGGTTGTTAGAGAAACAGGCTAAATGGAAATGGAATAGAGAACATCAGGCAGCTTTCAGAGCCTTAAAAACGATGCTATCTAGTGATGATACTCTGACACACTACGATTGCAAAAGGAAATTAATAATGTCTTGTGATGCTTCACAGTTTGGACTTGGAGCAGTGTTGGAGCATGAAATGGATGATGGCACTATAAGACCAGTAATGTTTGCATCCCGAACAATGAATGTGCATGAAAGGAACTATGCTCAAATAGACAAAGAAGCTGCAGCAATAATTTTTGGACTGAAGAAATTTCACCAATATATTAGTGGGAGAAAGGTGGTGATCAGGACAGACCATAGACCGCTTTTGGGAATATTTGGACCTGGAAAGCCAATCCCAAACATTATTTCGCCAAGGATGCTTAGATGGGCACTGTTGTTGAACTCCTACGATTATGATATTGAGTATGTGGAGGGGAAGAAGTTGGGAAATGCAGATGCCTTGAGTCGGTGGCCCTCAGAAGAATCAGCAACGGAAGAAGAGTACTCTGGAGTCCTACTGATTGAAGAAACACCAGTGGAACTGGAATTTACAGCTGTAGAGGTTGCAAAATTTACAAAGAGAGATAATGTACTGAGTAAAGTTTTGTATTGGATAAGGAATGGGTGGCCCACAAAAGTAGATAAAGATTATCAGATGTTTTGGCAGAGAAGAGATGAATTGTCAGTTCATGGTAACTGCATATTATGGGGTAATAGAGTGGTGGTTCCAGAAAAGATGAGACCACACATTCTGGAAGAGTTACACAGGAATCATGATGGAATAGTGATCACTAAAGCATTAGCTAGGAGCTATTTTTGGTGGCCTACAATGGATAAACACATAGAGGAGATGGTAAAAAGTTGTACCACATGTTCAGAGAACAGAAATATGCCAACTCAAGTTAGCCACCATTGGATAAAACCCGACAAAGCTTGGTCCAGGCTACACATAGATTATGCAGGACCATTCCAGGGGAAAACTTTTTTGATCCTGATAGATGCATACTCAAAATGGCCCGAAGTTAAGATAGTCAATGACCTGAGTAGTGCAACTTTGATTAGAACTTTGAGAGAGATTTTTTCGGAACAAGGATTACCAGATTCCATTGTAAGTGACAATGGCAGAAGCTTTGTATCAGAGGAGTTAAAGAAATATTTAAAGAGCTGTGGTATCAGACAAGTATTGGTAGCTCCATACCACCCAGCATCAAATGGACAAGCTGAACGCACGGTACAGACAGTCAAGAATAAGTTAAAAAAGATTACATCAGAACCTTGGCATATACGCCTTCCTACAATGTTGTATGGGCTACGTGCGACACCTAATACGGTAAATGAAAAGACACCCGCTGAACTTCTGAATAACAGGCGATTCCGGACTAAATTTGATTACTTGAACCCATTGTCATATAGGACAGATGATGAATTGAGTCCAGTGGAAAAGAATGAAAAAATAAAAGTGCGTTCTTTTGATATTGGTCAGTATGTATATGTGCGGAATTATGGTAAGGGACCTCGTTGGTTGAGAGGAGTGGTACAAAAGCGAGTAGGAGTCTGCAGATACTTGGTACAGTGGAATGGACGACTGTTGCTGAGACACATTAACCAGATGCACAGCTGTGGGGTGGTGGAACAGGAGGTGAAGGAAAGAGAAAACAATGAAGATAACCGCATAGTAATACCCTCACCCCGGAAATGGGCAGATATAATTGGAGTATCAGGGCCACAAGATATGGTAATCCCAGATAACACAGAAGTCACAAGGAGCAAGCGAGCATTATCAATATCCCCTCCTACATCTGAATCAAAGAAAGTAAGAGTGGGAAGGGGAGGAAGCCTAGAATCTGAAGATGAAGATCTAGGTACTGATACGGAGGAAGAATATTCATTTTGAACTAAAAAACTCATATGAATAATACCCATAGTTTTAAGTTATGATTAATCAGAATTATATAATGAATGTTGTGTGAATAGTGTTAATAAAAGTAAATAGACATATTATGTGAAAGTGTTGTGGACCTATCTCAAGGGGAAGGCATGTTATGTACCTATGTGAGGGTACATTGATAAACGGTTAGTCTGGAGCTGTCAACCTGGCCAGAGTGATTGTGCACATTCGATTAATGTATCCTTGTGAGTATTTAATAATATCAAAAACTAAAAAAAAAATACACCAATTTACCTCTTCGTACTGCTCAGGCATGATATACTGCATCTTTTGGAATTCCTCAGTTTCCTCCATGTACACCTCTGATTGGGACAGATCTGGCTTAACATCATGGGGCTCGACATCTTCTGTCTCGACATACTCTTCCTGTTTCAACTCCTCTATGTGAGTGTCCTCGTAATGTGTAATGCATTCCTCTTCGGTATTGAAAACTGAACCGCACTAGAAATAAATGTTTGAAGTAAATTTTTATTTGACAGCCTCTGTGGTGTGGATGTTGAGCCGGTTAGCTCATAATTGGGAGGTGGCGGGTTAGATTCCCACGGCAGGACAAGTATTTGTGCATAGAGAAAAATAATTCAAGTACTTGCTGTGTGTCTGGGTGTTCTAGGACCATGGTCCTCATAGTTAATGGGTTCTTAGATACAGGGAATCTTAGTTAGGGTCCAGGTGTTAATTATTTAATGATGTGACAGGGTCACCCATAACAATTTCAGTGTCACTTGAAACTTAAGTTATAAGGTTTCGCATGACACTGCACTGTCTGCATGTCGTCCTGAGACATCAACACAGTCTAGTATTAAGATTTCTAGATTGTGATATCAGGTCAAAAAATTATTATATACATTCTTATTTTATTATTCTTCTTTTTGTTTGTAACTACACAGAATACAATATAACACCCAAACACAGAACAAACATCTATGTTTATCACACAAATATTTGCCCTGGGTGGGAATCAAATCCACAACCTGCAGTTCAGAAGACAGGGATACTATGAACTTGCTATTGGGCCAGTTGATTGCAATGCCTCTGTACTTTCAGGTAAAGCTATTATACCTTATGGTAAGGCCATTATTTCAAAAATTAAGTACCAAAGTAATAATAGGCATCAAAAGTAAACAATTCCCAACGTTTAATCAATGAAGTAATAACCAAGTTGTTTGATAATCACCATAGAATAATATTAATTACTAGATAGTAATTATTACTTACTAGATATTAATTACTATTATTACTACCTTTATTATTATTGAATAGAATGGAAGACTAAAAAAATTTAAAAAACAATGTATATAAAGCCCATACTGCTGGACCTAGAGGTTTGATATTAAGAGTTAGGCAGACATCCTGTCTACCTTAAAGATGGGGATTACAACTTAGAGGGATTTGTAACATGGTGTAATAGGTAAGCACAGCATGATAGTTTGTGACCTTAACACCACTTTTATAGGTCTTTTGTGACTTGAGCATGTTTACGATTACGACTTCAAAGACCACGACATAAATGAGATTTAATCTGAAAGCGAAACCGTAGGGTTTCCACAGACCAAGGATAGATAACGAGGCTTCCAAGATACATAGACCTTCTAAGGGGGCGGCGTCGGTCAGTAAATCCATTATTTCGCCCGAGCTAATACACTCGCCTCCGCTCGTTTGAGCATAGACATACTCACCACACCACATTTGAACTCCTTCCTTTCCCGTTTGTGAGGATGCTCTTTCTCTAAATGTGCCTTCAGCCCGTTTTCCGAGGGAAACGTTTCGCCGCACTCACAGATTATATAATGTATACTAACAAAAGAACAATCATCATAATAGCCATCATTTTCGGCACTCATTTCTATTTTCACAGATAATCTCTTATATATTTACAGACACTGATTGTGCACTTGGGCACAGAATCTTAATTTTTTAGAATGATTTTCTATTCTATGACGGCGTTGGCACCGGAAGCCATTTTGTTTTTCTATATTTTCTGTGTTGGTTGGTTGATACTTGATAGTGAGGTGCTTTGAAGAACTGTTACGATTTACGACGCTTTAGTCGATTAGAGTAAAATCGATCTACACTGATGGCCTTAATAATTTAATATACATTAGTTCATATTACGTACTATAATTTTGTAATGCTGAAAACTTAATTAGCATTAGTTCATCTAAGTAGAGTTTGGCGTTCATATCAATAATTATGTTGACAATGGAGATCTACGTGAACCAACAACTTTCAACTTCCATTCGCCACATTAGCCATTACGCATTCATTAGCTTGGATTCATCCAACCCTGCTTGGGAATATTATTTAAAAAAAATATTATACTATTTGTCCAAAATTATACTACGTTTGAGGTTTCATGTTTTTTTTTATATCGCACATGTTTAGTTTTCGTCGGTTTAGTTTTAAATAAAAATAAAAATGGATTCTTATACTTGATATTTCGTTTTAACCAGTTAGGAAAAAAATATTCACGAAGTCTTAAGGAATTTCAAGTAATCAGTTGAATCAAATTCAGGCAAATGGACGCTCGACTAATGAGTAAATTGGAACTTCGTGCTTAGCAATCGTCACTATTATTTTTCAGTATAATTATAAAGGGAAAGCGTATCTGTACTGCAACTATTCACTGTTGATTCAAGATTTGTCTACATAGTAATCCAAAATATTGCCTCCAATTAACATGATATCGTCTTTCTCGCACTCATTCCTAAAAAAGGTACATAAATCCTTCTCTGACAGAATGGCTGGGATAGTAAAACATTATTTGTTGTGTCCGTACATACAGAAATTCCCGATATTGTAAGGTAAATATTAAAAAGTTACAGGGTTCACTATTAATACCAGACGGTCGACCTGAAGATAAAATTATGGTATTTTCGCGTAGTATAGTGGTATTACGATACTACATACTACACATTATGAAATAATGGTACAAATAGTATAATAATACTACGAAATCCAACCCTATCCCCAAGTCAAGCGTGCATAAAGAAGTTTACAAAGAGAAGAATCGGATTTTTTAATTTTTGAAAAAGAGCCAATCAATAAAAATTTATTCGCGCAGCTTCTATCAAGTTGGGAATTTCTAAAACTATTTACGATAGTAATTTTGTGCATATCCGACGTTTCACATTCGATAATTTCAATAGGCGGGAAAATGAGAAATCTCGCATTGTATTATTTTCCAAAACTTTTGTTGTTGTTTTGTTGTTTGTGTTATTTCCAGTGTTAGTACATAAAATTGGCGACATTTTATCCGGCCAAAACTCCCTCATATCGTTAATACTAATATGGGGGAATGTTGTCTCTAAATCCTCTTCTTGATTTTTTTGGCGGTTATAACTATATATTTTTATAAGGTCTTTGTCGGAGTTTTGGCGGGAAAGCGAAAAAGATTGCGTCACCGCATTGTATTATTTTCCTAAACTTGTGTTATTTTCAGTGTTAGTGCATAAAATTGGTGGCATTCTATTCGTTAAGTGCTAGATTACAGGCGTGAGTGTGGGAAAATGGTATAATGATGGTGAAACGTTTCTATTCGTGTTATTTCCAAAACTCCATAGAAGCTTCAAGTAAAGTTGCCACCACTTTACTAGGAGTATGACTTTGACTAGACTATGACTTGACTTGATGACTTCGACTGGGACTTGGCACATATTTGCGTGAAATATCATTAATTTGATAAATTATCAATTACTTGACACTGGCTAAATACACAAAAGTGTGGAGCCAAAACATTAAAAAAAGTCTTTGTCAAGTTTGTTTCTCTCCTAAGTAGTCTGTGGTTTGTTTGGTATTCCTATATAGTATCCTCTACTTGGTCTGTGTTCCTATCATAATACATAGTATCCTCTACTTGGTCTGTGATCATAGTATCCTCTACTTGCGTCTGTGATTCCTATAACGGTTATAACTAGAACTAGTATTTTCTATATATTTTTATAACGTCTTTGTCAAGTTTGTTTGGTATTGTGGGCTGGATTGTAGCTTTGTTTGACTCTATTACATCTTTGTGGTGAGTGCTTGGTATTATTTTAAAATTAAAGTAGACATGCATAAACCGAATTTTGTGGTGTTTATTAGGCAACTATAGTGGTGTTTATTAGTTGCCCAATTACACCACAGAAACGGTTAAATTTTTAAAATTATAATTCCTATATTTGCTAGCTATCGAAAGACCCATAGACCTCTTAAACTTCCTTTAGTATTTATTTGAATTTGACCTTCAAACTATCTTTTGTCAACCTACTTTACATCTAAATTTTTCGATTAAAGGGTTTTGTTTTGACTAATACCTTTTCCAATAAACTTTCCAAGGATTAAAGATAATCTTTGGCATGATTGGCATTCCATTTTTGCAGATGCATCGTAAGCTAGTCCAAAATAGGTGTGTGGATGTGTTGGATGATTTCATCAAAACTATAATATAGTGCAAGTGCTCTCCTATAACATCAGTTTTTGTAATGTATGGTTATTATGGAAGCTATCAACTACTTATATATTGTTGTTCAAATTAAATAAAACGGTTGTATTCTCTACTTCATCAAGAGCACTTAAAGCCTTTCAGAGTAATCCTTTAAAATAGGCTCCAAGAAGTGCATATATTTGAATGTAAAGAACTTGAGATTTGTGATTTAGGTCATTGTGTTCACTAACCTTGAATCCCTTGTCATTGCAATATTTCCGGCAATGAGGCGAATGAGATTGCCAAATAAGCATTTATCTGTAGTGGTGATAAAATACTTTAAAAAATTAACTCGCCCAAGACATTTCGCTTCTTCTTATTCATGATTTAAAATTTAAAATCTAGATAGCTGAAAAGATGGTTGGTAACTAGTAGAAAGAATCTAATATTGCTAAATATCAACCTGACATTAAACCCTGGTTCTTTAAGTTAAAATGGAATCAGAAAATCTGGTTCATAAAATCTAGACTGAGACTTGGCCTTTGTTATTCTGGTGTTCACGGTGAAAAAACAGTAAGAGATTCATCTATCTATGAGTGTGGTATGGATGAAGCTGATCTGAATTACATTTTCTTTTCATGTCCCAAATTTGATAACAGTTCTTTATACAACTTGTTAATCATAATAATATGTGTGGACATCTCACACAATGCCATCTAGCCCCAAACTAAGCAAAGCATGTTCTATGGGAACCAGATAACTGATACAGTACTTAGATACTTTTTGTTTGTAAATACATACATAGAATACAATATAACACCCAGACACAGAACAAACATAGATGTTCATCACACAATTGTTTGTCATGGGTGGGAATCGAGTCCACAACCCACAGTTCAGAAGGCAGCTACCAACTACCAACTGAGCCATCGGGCCAGTTGATATTACGAATTATGTAGTTATAAATTTTCATTCCCAGCTCATATAAGCAATATTTTGTTAATTTGTGTAATATAGACCCTACTTCAATCGATATATCAAAATCTTTTATTACTGAAAATAATATCAATATACCTAAGACCTGACTTGAGTGTTATTTCATTATGAGTTTCTGGTAATTATGTAGTGTAGTATATAATTATAGAATATTTTTCTTTTGTTTCAGATACTGTAAATTCAAAATATCGTATTTGTTGTTTCTCTTTTGACATGATGCTGTCAAAAAAGTGACAGTTATCGTTTAAAAAAACAGTGGAGATTTCTGCACAGAGAGAGAGAGAGAGAGAGTTCCATGAAATATCATTTAACAATACAAAATGCTGAAGAAAAATCATATGCATGCAATATTTGTGATCGCAAATCTGTAGACTTAGAACACTTAAATCATCATTTGAAAACACACACTGGAGAATAAACTTATGCATGTAATTTCTGTGATTATAAATCAACACAACCAGTAAACTTAGAACGACATTTAAGAACACACTATGCTGGAGAAAAAGCCATTTTCTTGCAATTTGTGTGATTACAAGTCACTTCAATTAGGAAATTATAAAAAACACTTAAAAACACACAGTGGAAATAAACCATATGCTTGTGGTTTTTGTGATTACAAAGCAAAACTGTCTGGAAGCTTAAAAAATCATTTAAGAACACACACTGGAGAAAAACCTTATGCTTGCAATTTATGTGATTTCAAATCAGCACAGTCTGGAGCCATAAGAAAACATTCACAAATACACACTGGAGAAAAACCTTATGTTTGCAATTTGTGTGATTACAAAACAGCAAAGTATAGTTGCTTAAAACAACATTTAAAAAAACACACTGGAGGAAAAGCATATGCTTGCGATTTGTGTGACTATACATCGGTATTCTCTAGTTACTTAAAAATACATTTAAAAACACACACTGGAGAAAAAGCATATGCTTGCGATTTGTGTGATTTCAAGACGATACAGTCTGGAGGCATAACTCAACATTTAAGAACACACACGGGAGAAAAACCATACACTTGCAATTTGTGTGATTATAAAACAGCATACTCCCAACACATAAAACGACATTTAAGAACACACACTGGAGAAAAACCATACACTTGCAATTTGTGTGATTTCAAATCAGCAAATACAAGTACCTTAAGAAATCATTCTAAAACGCACACTGGAGTTCGACCTTATGCTTGCAATTTGTGTGATTACAAATCAACGCTGCTTCAAAACTTAAAACTCCATTTAAAAAAACACACAGAAGAAAAAGAATAAGCTTGCCGTTTGTGTGATTATAAATCAATAGTCTGTAAGCTTAAAACAACGTTTAAGAAAATGACACTGGATAGAAACCTTTTAAGTGCAATTGATGTGATTACAAAACAGGATGGTCAAGAAAAAAGAGAAAAAGCATTTCAATTTCTGTAATTATAAATCAGCACACTCAATACGAAAAAGAACATATTGGAGAAGAACCATATTTTTGACCATGTGAATTTCAATAGATAGCTGAAAGACTAAAAAACATACTGGAGAAAAATCACATGCTTGTAATTAGTGTGATTACAAATTAGCACATCCAAGAAACTTAAGAAATCATATTAAAACACACACGAGACCTCATTCACGTGTTACACACTGCATCCAAAATACTTGTAACATCAACCCTTTAGCATAACCTCATACCTTCCACCATTTAGACTCAAATATACTCTAGTTCTTCCAACAACCATCTTTCACTCACCAGAACCGGGACTAGGTACTTTTAGAGCTGGCTCTTCCAGTACAGCTCACCAAGCATTAGACAGCGCTTCTGCCAATGCTATCATGTCACTTTGATGAATGATAGTTAAGTTTCAATTAAAATCTCAAATCGCTTGACAGCCTCTGTGGTGTGGTGGTTATAGTTGTAAAAAACCGTTTAAAACTATAATCAACGGTTGAAAACGAAATAAATGGTTTGAAACGGTTGAATACCCAACTAAGCAGAGGAAAAAGGAGGTCATATTTCGTATAAAACAAGCGTTTAAAATAGCGTTTTGTTTTGTTATTCATTCATTTCACTTATTAATTATTCAATATTTTGCTGTTCTAAATAACAAAGGTAAATTTCAATTTTAATTAATTTTTAGTCTGGGTGTTGTGTCTTCATCTGTAACTGTTTTTTCTTCTGGTGTACAATAAAGAATTTTTGTATTGTATTGTGTTCATAGTTCCTGGGTCCTAGATACAGGGAATCCTAGTTAGGGTCCAGGATCACTTAACATATAAATATACATATAATATTAACTTGAGAAATTATCAATTCCTATTGACACTGTCTAAATACACAAAAGTGCGGAGACAAAAAAAAAAAAAACAAAAAAAATCCTATGGGGAAAAAATTAAAGATAAAATTAATAATAATTAAACATACCAAAATTTCACACTGAAGAATCTTCGTTTGATGTGCTATCATTCTACGTGATATTGGAAAAATTGCTCCACAAAGGCCATTAACTAAGTTGAAGTGGAAGTAGTTGTAATAAAAAGATCTACAACACATGTAATTACACTTCTTACACTGCCATACCATCAAAATGTATGTAAAAAAATTCATGAAATTTTGCAAAAACTTGCCTTTTTATGTTCCAAACGCAGTGTAATTTTTTTATTAAAAATCATTATTTTTCACATATTATTTTGCATGAACATTGAAAAAGCACCCTAATATTCAATCGAAACTTTCTCCCGTCAAAATATCACTTTTTTAAAATGTTGGTGGGCTTTTTGTTCGTTGAAATCTACTTACTGATGTTATATTAAAAAAAACATTACTTAATATTTTGATCTATTTATTAAATCTTACACTTTAATTACTCCATGTTACATGATTTATAAACAAAAAAATTGCAAATCGATTATAATTAACCCCCAAATTAGTTAACAAAGCTACTACTATACTACATATTTAGATAAAGTTGTAGAATCCTCTTTTTTAGTTGACTGATTAGAGACTTTATACTAAGTACAGATGTTTTTTTTAACAAGGTACATTTTATTATACTAAACTTAAAAGACAGCACAAAAATATTAAACTATTACTTAGGTTTTACTAGTCATAAAAGATACCTAAAGAAAAAATACACCACTATCAACTTAGTTCCCTAATTATTAAAAGATTCATTGCTCATCAGCTTCTTCAACCGATTACCAGCAGTAGAAAGATATTGTAAAAAATGTGCCTTATATTGAATTTTGTATGTCCGCTTTGTTGTTACAATATAAGGTAGAAACATTTAATATCTTGTTTTATTTTACGTTTTACAAAGTATTAAGGCATTAAAATAGTTTTTTTGTTAATAGACTTAATAAAGGCGTTTTAGTCTAAGTTACATTACTAAATACTAAGTAAATAATAGCTATTTGACTGTGTCTTATAGTTATTACAATATTACTATCAAATTATTTAAATGTAAATATTAATATTGATGAAATAAAGATATTTTATAAACAAAACAAACAGTAGTTTTGCATAAACACAGAATTTTGTCTGTAGGCAATTGGTTCTACCTTCGGCAACATGCAATGTACAAGTCCTCCTTAACAATGCATACATTATAATTTCAACACTCCTTATGTTTATCATAAAACAATACACTAGCAATTTCATACAAATTACTACAATACAAAACAAAAACTTATCTATTGTAAACCACAAAATTAATTAATGTTACATAAAAACTTATAGCAGGTATTACAATGGGTGGGCTTATTACTAAAACCGATCTCTTCCAGGCAACCTTCAACAATAAGTAACAATATAACTACAAAACAAAGTTTAGATCGAATATTATGAGATGGCATAGTATCCTGGTTACTTTTTACAAATCACTTCTGGATTTGTCAACACATTAGCTGCGCGATCATGTAACTTGATTGCAACAGGTATAAACATAAAATTGTATGAATTTGACGCAGTTTATGTGCATAGTTAGCATGGAATGAATTAATAATAGTTAATTTCTCCTGTTGCATTGCCATCAAAGTTCCGTGATCATTCCACAGTTACCATTTGTACTGTTGCAAAATTTCTCATACATGCAATAATAATAATAATAATAGTTGTGGACATTTCACACACAGCGCCATCTGATAAAAAGCCCATGGATGATTTTACAGTCTGACAAGCCACAGACCCAATTTGCATTAGCATAAGGATCAAAGTAATTTTTACTAAATAAAGTAAAGTATAAACTATGATTAATAAGTGGCTGCTAAATAATGAAGAGTACGCTTAGCAACGCGCTAGTGAATATCATGTAAAAAAACGAGCGTGCTTGAGATAGATGGAGCTAAACTAAAGAAGTTTTACATCAGTCGTGTGTCTAAAGTACACTCTTTATTTTCTACTTATTAAACTATCATGGCAGTGGAGAACTTCGTACATCCAACACGAATAGTAAAAGAAAATACAATAAAATTATGTAAAAAAATACACAAAAGACGAGCAAACCAAACGAAAGACATTGTTGTTTTTTTTGTTTTCTGATAATTGTGGGTTGTTCTCGTTGGGCCCCACGTCTTCGCTCGCTTAGGGCCCAACATGAAGTTTTTCTTGTGCCCCACATGGGGCCAACGAGAATAAATACCCCGGTTGAGATAATAGAGACTTCAGCTCCAGAGCGACCAACGAAGCTTCTCCAGCAGAGAAGACAAGGTATCACCCAAAGGAACACTCTTGTCGCCTTCATCACCGTAATCTCTCATACAGTATTGGCAAGACAAACCCCAGTGTTGGAGTATTCTCAGCATCTGAAATTATCAGGGATTCAATTAGATTTATCAGAATTAATACCATTCTTATTATTATTAGTATCATCATTATTAAGATTAGACTCATCACTATCTAAGAATCATCATTACTTAAATTAGTTTCATCATTATTAAGATCAGATACGTCATTATTTAATTTAAATGCATCATTACTTATTTAATTATTAACATAAATATCATTCAATTCATGTGACGTACAAATGTACGTGACATGAATTGAATGAAATTTGATAGTATCTATATACATATAATAAATTTTAGATCGTACACGATTCGGAACGAATTCATTATTACATGTAGATTTTGTCCTTATAGCGCTGAGCATACGAAAAATATCGTAACCGCGATTCAGAACTTCATACAAACTACCTCAAATTACATAGAAACTATGCATCATCATTGACAAAACCAAACGGCGCTATCTAGAACATTTTTGGAACACTTCTGTCTGTTCCTTCAAACGTCATCACGCAAAAACTACCAGACCACTTTTGATGAAACTACTACTACCCAGGCTACTTTTATTAATAGAACTAACTGTCTGCCGATACTGCCACTTGATGACAGATGGCGCTATAAAACATAGAACTGTCTGCCGATATGATACTACCGCTCGATGACAGAGGGCGCTATAAAACTTTACATACATGAAACTGCGCGAGTGATCACTGTTCCTTCCGTAAAATGCAGGGACTTGGAACTGAAATGTAAAACTTTGTTGCTTGTGATTTCCAATTATCATTTTAAAAAATTTTATAGCACCTATCTAAAAAAACTGTATAACCTCTCTCAATTGTCCTGCTAACAGATTTTTAATATGTGGATAGATTTGGTACAGCCAATACATTATTCAGATGTTGAAAAATAACACAGGTACAGGCACTCTATAAATAAAGAGTTACAACTAATGAAACATTATTTACAAAATAAATATGCTATCCAACTCACCACCGCGTGGTAAGGTTCCCAGAGTACTGGCAGCATTATCTCGCTGAATTAGAAGACTTAGGTTCTGAGCGAAGTATGTGCCAGCTCTGGGATCCCCCAAGGCGAGAACCAATCGAGTAGAAACTTGTCGAATTTTTTTTTTGTGTCGGACAACCACGTGCCTTATGTTTCTACGGCCAGCGCAACAAACTCGTGATTTGTTGAACGGGTCTAGATAATTACACGAATTGTAAGCATAATTACTTACCATCCATATCACTGAAATGTCGCTTTAAAGGTTAAGAGAGCTGATTTAAAATCAAGCGATTTTTTCCAGTGTGTGTTTTTTCATATGTTTTTCTAAGAGATGAGACCGTGCTCCTTTGTAACCACAAATATTGCAAACATATGGTTTTACTCTAGTGTGTGCTTTTAAATGTTTTTTTAAGCTTCCTGGATGTGCCGATTTGAAATCACACAAATTGCAAGCAAACGGTCTTTCTCCAGTGTGTGTTCTAAGGTGTCTTTTCAAGTGTGATGATGAATATGATTTATAATCACACAGATTGCAAGCAAATGATTGTTCTCCGGTATGTCTTCTCATATGTTCTTTTAACTGATAAGACTTCGCTGATTTATAACTACATAAATTGCAAGCATAAATTTTGTCTTCATTGTGGGTTTTTAAATGTTGTTTTAATTGAGACCTTGAGGCTTTATAATCACAAAATTTGCATGCATAGGATTTTTCTCCAGTATGTGTTTTTAAATGTGTATTTAAGCTTCCTATATGAAATGCTTTGAAATCACACAAATTGCAAGAATGTGGTTTTACTCCAGTGTGAGTTTTTTTGTGGCGTTGCAACTCTGCAGACCGTCTTGACTTGAAATCACACAAATCGCAAGCAAATGGTTTTTCTCCAGTGTGTACTATTAAATGAGTTTTTAAACCTGATACCTGACTTGATTTGAAATCGCACATACTGCATGCATATGGTTTTTCTCCTGTGTGCGTTATTAGATGTTGTTTTAAAATATGAGGCCTTGCTGCTTTATAGCTGCATAAATGGCAAGCATGTGGTTTTTCTCCAGTATGTATTATTAAATGTACTTTTAAGTGATAAGCTCGTGTTGCTTTATAATCACAAATATTGCATGCATAAGGTTTTTCTCCAGTGTGTTTCATAATATGATTTTTTAAGTTTATTGGATGTGTTGATTTGTAATCACACAAATTGCAAGCATACGGTTTTTCTCCACTGTGTGCTTTAATGTGTTGTTGCAACACTGTCGGCCATACTGTTTTGTAATCACACAAACTGCATGCAAATGTTTTCTCTCCATGTATCTTTAAATGTTTTTTTAAGCGATAATGATGTGCTGCTTTATAACTACATATATTGCAAGCATAAGCTCCTTTTCCAGTGTGTGTTATTAGATGTTGTTCTAATTGAAAAGAATGTGCTGCTTTATAGTCACAATGGTTGCAAGCATAAGGTTTTTCTCCAGTATGTGTTATTAAATGTACTTTTAAGAGATGAGGTCGTGTTGTTTTATAATCACACATGTTGCACGCATAAGGTTTTTCCCCAGTGTGTTTCATAATATGATTTTTTAAGTTTCTTGCTTGTGTTGATTTGTAATCACACAAATTACAAGCATATGGTTTTTCTCCACTGTGTGCTTTAATGTGTTGTTGCAACGCTGTCGGCCATACTGTTTTGTAATCACACAAACTGCATGCAAGTGTTTTCTCTCCATGTATCTTTAAATGTCTTTTTAAGAGATAACGATGTGCTGCTTTATAGTCACAATGGTTGCAAGCATAAGGTTTTTCTCCAGTATGTGTTATTAAATGTTTTTTTAAGTTTTCCGCAAACTTCGATTTGTAATTACATAAACTGCATGAATATGGTTTATCTTCTGGATGTGATCTTAAATGATGCTTCATATTAGTGGCATGTGCAGATTTATTTTCCCCTTTGTGTATTCTCATATGAGCTATTAATCCACATTTTGTTGTAAAATTCCTTTTACAGTATGCACACTGAAAATTTTTATTTACTATATTTTCTTTAAGTTTTGTCATTTTGCTTGTATTTTTTAGACCACAGTTATGTTTAATATCACATCACATCACACATGTTCAACTTCAACTCTTTTATTGTGGCCGCTTGCTGCCAGTTTGCGACAATTACACCACAATTGTTATAATGCAACGAAATAGCTACTATTATAATTATTGTGAACCTATATAAAGTTACAACAAGTTAATGGTCTATTCGCGCACAAAATTACTGAATAATGTGAAAGTATATGCAATGTACAACAATAAATTATGAAAGAGTAACGTATTCACAAACTAGATAGAGATACTACGTAGATGATGTGAACCAAAGAGTAAACGCTACGCTAAGAATGTGAACCACAGGTTATGTGAACATATATTATGTTTGTTTGTTTTAGCTCAACACTTTTGTGTATTTAGCCAGTGTCAAGTAAATGTAATTGGTAATTTCTCAAGGTAAATAATATTTAACGCACGCATGTATCAAGACACAGTCCAAGTCATAATCTAGTCATACTTCTTTTCTTTCCTTCCGATAGGTATCGAAAGAATGATTCGATACCGAAAAGTACTTGGTATCGAAAGAAAAGTATCGAGTACTTACTCGTATTTGCTAGTATCGGAACATCCCTGATCAGAGAGCCTTCGAACTGGTGGGTCGTTGACGCCTTTACAGTCGACGCAACGAGACCGTTTATCGTCAACTATAGACTGGTTGATAAAACAGTTCAATATTCGACTAGTTTATGTCGTAGACGCTTAGACGTCCAGTCTAAGCGTCTACGACATAAACTTGTCGAATCTCAATCGACGTACACGACGACGACTACGACGTTAGTGTGTATTGTACTTTGTGTGCGTTGATCATCAATTGGTAAACGACTAAACGAAATATTTGGTTCAATGTACAAAAATAGAGAATTATTAGACGACAATATATGCAAGCATGATGAAATGAACTCCACATCATATTTTTCTTCCAGGCTTAGGACTGGCAGGTTAATAATTTCAGATAGCTGAGTAATAATAATTAAGAATGTTAATTAATGTGTTAAATATTATAAACCTGGCGTACCGTTAGTTCATTTCATTTTATATAGAGTTCGAAATAAAATTGTTTTTATTGCAGTCGCCTTTGGCCAGCGTGCACCAGGCACGTAACGCGTTTCCAAAAATTAAAATAAATCAAATAAAAATAAACTAAAAGTTACGTAAATAAACAAAATTTCAATCCAAAAATGTATACTAAAGGCAATAAAAAATTGTATCTGCGACTATTAAAATAGAATCCATTTTTATCTGGCAGTAATCTCAGTGTCATACGGTAACAAAAAACGTTTCATTATACATTGCCGCTTCAATATGTAATGAAAGTCCGATCGCATGGCAGCGAAGTTCAATGAATAACGCAAAACTCAATCTATGCGTGAAGTCTTGGCTCGGCCGTTGAGGTTGGTAGGTGGCAAGTTGTGAATATTGGATAACTAACTTCGGGCCACTTCGGAAGTTTACCTTCGTAGTCGTACGCGTTTGTATCTCTCGCCCTCGTTAATGCGACGGCGAGCGAACCAATAGAGATGCCATTCATACGTAAACATGTGTATCAGTGAACTATAAACTAGTCTATTCGTTCAGGGCAGAGAAACAGTCGAAAAAAACTGTTCGTTTATTCAACGACCACTACTACTTCGAAGTATCTCTTCGTTTCTTTGTCTTTGTCTGTGGACTTGGCTGCTTGGCTGTACAAAGTATCCTCTACTTGGTCTGTGGCACAATTATTGTACTTCGACTCGACAATATTTATTATTTTGTTTACTCCTATTTCCATTTATATGTGCAACGAGTAATTTTTAGTTTTACGTATTAGTATTGTATCTATAATTCGACACCATTTTTCATTTTTCGGGGATCTGTATAAAAACAAATGGAAAATATTATGGCCTGTCGAATTTGCTTTGCTACAAATGTTAACATGTACGATATATGTAAATATGGCCTAAAAACCTCATACGAAAATCTAACTGGACTGAGCGTAAGAATAGCTTTTACCTACCTACTCGTTAAAGGAACCGATTCCTTGGGGGGTGGTTTCGGAATTTTGGTTGCATTGGAACAAGACCAATTTCATTCCCAATTTGAAAATTTCCATAGTAACTATGCACATAAACTGCAGATTTAAACCGTTAAATCCATACAAATTCAAATTGGTGTTTCTAATGGTTGCAATCAATTTACATGATCAAAACATTATTATATAGGCATGTTCACTATTCACTAAAAATACACCAATAAAAAAAACAAAAATAACAAACGAACTCAAAAAAAAAACAATAGCAATGAATGGCAAGAACAATACCCCTTGGAGCGCTACTGTGCAGTCAGAAGTCCGCAGCGCGTCATATGGGGCGGGGGATAGAGTACGACGGGCTAGCCTGGCTAATTTAGGAGCCCATGCTTCAAGGGCAGATCAATTATGATACATTTTTTACTTCTGCCCTACCTGTAACCAATGCTGCCCTACCTTAAATTCGAATCTAACTACAGCCCTGGACAGAGGTGTTCTCTAAGTGAAGTAACTTCTTCAGTTACCTTTTGTTTTAGTGGCAACAATCTGCCAACAGCCTACAGTACGTCTGTAGCTACTGCGGCATGATGTTAAACAAGTTCATAACATTCAGAGAACGGTGCAACAATTCGCAGCACATAATGGAGATGCTTCTTGCCGAACATGGCCAGGTATAATGTTATGTTATTTTTTAACCTTTTGCAATCCAACCCTGAACTATGGAGCCAGTGTGCTCTAGTGCATATCAAGATATGAGGGGTATAGAATCAAAAGCAGCTAGCTGCATTTTTTTTTTAAACTGACCTATGAATGCAAAAATATAGGTCTGTCAATTGTGTATGATCTCAACTTATAATTTTGCATCGAAACCAGCTTAAAATAATACAAAAACCAGATTAAAAATCTGCATTGGGGTCAAAGTCAGCTTAAAAACGGCATGCGAACATCAAAGACAGCTTAAATTTTAAATTGAAGGTTGTGCTCGTAGCTGCATTTGATTCTATACCCCTCATATGTTCTCAACCGTATTGTATCTAAATATTATAGATATAAGGTATAATAATATAATAGGCATATCAAATAAAAGACAAACGAGTGACTGGCCTGATAGCTCAGTCTGTAGTAACCCTGCCTTCTGAGCTGTAGGTTATGGGTTGGATTCCCACCCAGGATAATTGTGTGTGTTGAACATCGTGTTTGTTCTGTGTCTGGGTGTTATATTGTATTCTATGTATGTATTTACAAACAAAAAGTATCTAAGTATTGTATCAATTATCTGGTTCCTACAGTACAAGCTTTGATTAGATTGGGGCTAGATGGTGCTGTGTGAAATGTCCACCAATATTTATTTATTGTGTTGTACAGCGAACTCAAAGCGTTGGCTGAAGACAAAATGATGGTGATTACTCCCCTGAGAAGAGCAGAACTCTTCAATATGAGGAGAGATAAATAATGTTAGAGATTTATGCTCATATTACAGAACAATACTCAGTCATCGATCGGTGCTCAAGCAGAGATTTCATTCAGAAATTGATCAATTGGTGAATGGAATCTCTGCTTGAGCAGTGATCGATGACTGAGCATCGTTCTGTAATACGGACCTTAGAGTGACATCCATTAACCACCATGTTTTATTCTTAATATATAATATAATACAATAACGCCCAACGATCACACAATTAGATCCTAGACCTTAACTAGGATTCCCTGTGTCTAGGGACCCAGGAACTATAAGAACCATGGTCCCACAGCACCCAGACTCAGAACAAGTATTTGCGCTTTTTATTTCCGTGCACGAATATATGTCCTGTCGCGGGAATCGAACCTGCGGCCTCTGGGCTATGAGCTGACTTGCTCAACCACCAAAAATTGTGCATTCTTGATTATGTTTCTCTGTTATAAATCAGTAGGAATTTTTTGTTTCAGATAACAACATGTCATCTACAAAGCATTTCTAACTCGTACAACTTCTATCCGTACACAATGCAACTTATACAAAATGTAGATTCTACGATTAAAATAAAGGAAGAAATATCAGAAAATATTTATGATATTAAACTTGATGTCAATGATTCAGAAGACTTGAATGATTACGAAGAAAACTATGAAGACACATGTTTATCTATCAAAATGGACGACATGAAGAACGATGGCTTAGAAATAGGAGTTGACGTAGACAGTGATGAGGAACCATTATCAAATAAATTTAAAAAGAGAAGAAGGAAGTCTAAAAATAATACCAAACATGACAATGTTCATGTTAAAACTGAGAACGACACAAACGAAAATGAACATTCAATTGCAAATTCCAATGAACATGTCACAGATGACAATGAGCAAGTCACAGATGACAATGAACATTTAGTGGAGCATACAGATAATGTTGTAGAAAACAATGAAATTGAACACAAACTGGTGATTTTGAGTAAAGAGGAACAGATACAAGAAGTTTTGAAGCGCAAGGAATCATCAAACTACAAAAATTCAGTGTACAAATGTGAATGTTGTTATAAAGGGTTTATGACGGAGGTGACATACAAAAACCATATGGAAAGACATGATCCGGTAAGTTACTTATATTTATAAAATTAAACAAGAATATGTAGTGTTGTTCAGCAAACAAACTATTATAGCGGGAGTTTTGGCGGGAAAACGAAAAAGATGGCGTCACCGCATTGTATTGTTTCCCAAAACTTGTGTTATTTTCAGTGTTAGTGCATAAAATTTTATGCACTAACACTGAAAATAACAAGGCCAATTGGTCGCGTTTTATTCGTTAACGTTTATTCTCATTCTCCCATCACCATTCCACTACTGGACTACTAGACGCTCGGCTAAGCGCCATCCTTAAGTGGTCGAAATACCACCTATTCGTACCAAGCGATTTGATTCCACGTTCTTAATTAGAACGTCTAAGGAATGGAATGCCAGCGTCTGTGTTTCCGGCGACATATGACCCGGGCGTGTTCAAGAGAAGAGTGAATAAGTATTTACTTGGCTAGCATGCTGCACCTTCGATCGCATCGTCACTTCCCATCGGGTGAGAGTGCGGTCAAATGCTAGACAAGTTCGAAGTAAAAAAAAAAAAAAACTGCTGGATTACAGGCATGAGTGTGGGAACTACATAGAAGCTTCTGGTAAAGTTGCCACTACTTTACTACCACTCCCCCAGCTGGTCACATTTGTGAGACCCCCCCTCCCTTACATAGTGTTATGTCACATTTTTTACAATTTTACATAAATAAAATTTTATAATAAAAAGATTAATTTGTAACACATAAATATAAAATACTAGCTTCTATCTACGGCTTCACTCTACCCCTATAGGAAATGAAGAAGAAATATTTTCATAGATAATTCAACCACCCATTTCACCCTCTTAGGGGTGGAATTTCGAAAAACCCTTTCTTAGTGGATACCTACACTTTACAAAGAACACACCCTCCAAATGTCAAGTTTCTAGGACCAGCGGTTTAGGCTGTGCGTTGATATACACGGTGGAATTTAATTCACTCATTTCCTTAAATGTTACATTCTCAGACTTTGCTATAGAATATTCGCACAGGTTTTATATTTTGTTTATTATTTAGTGCCTCCTAAAATAACTACATGACAGCCGAAATGTCTATTTAACGGTACACACAGCGCGGGCACCGGCTGAGTGCTTTGTAAATATTTCGTAGGCAATAAAACACCTGCTTTGTTCAATGTCGCAAGGCTTTTCTTTAGAATTTAAATTTGATAATACCTAGATTTAAGTTTTATTTCTACAGTACTTTTTTATTTAGTTATATAGGAGCGTTCTATAGCATGGACTGAATAAATACGTTGAAGGAAAAGAACGAATTAAATTCCACCTTGTATAATTCAGTCAGGATTTTGAATTTTATGTATGTATAGATTATATCTTGGAAAATGTCACAAAATTTGGGACACCTCTTGTCACACAATGTCACACTTCGCCGACCCCCTCCCACTCTCTTTACGTGTGACGTAATGTATGCATGCCCCGCTTACAGAGTTCCGGTCCGGAATGTTGTCCGGTTTGCAGGATGCGATGGCCCGATACGCGCTCTCTAAAGGCGCATATTCTTATATCGCACGAACGGTATGTATTTTATTCATTTTATTCATTCTATTCATTCTATTCATTCTATTCATTCTATTCATTCTGTTCATTCTGTTCATTCTGTTCATTCTGTTCATTCTGTTCATTCTATTCATTTTATTATTTTTATGCATTTTATTCAATAACATAGTATAAAGTAACAACATACTTAAAAGAAGGTCAAACAGGATTACACAAATTAATTATTTGTGTATTAATTATACAACAATAAAAAATGTGTTTAACAAGCTTGCAGTATACACAAATAGCATGAAATGTTTGTGTGTATGTGTAGTGTATATGTGAATATTATATTGTGTATATAATTATTATGTGTGTAGGGGTGTGTATGTGTGTGTTGTGCAGGTATGCAGTTTGTATAGAGCATGTGCTGTGTGTGTTGTGAGATTGTAAATGTGAATGTGTTTTTGAACAATTATAATAAGAATAATAATAGTATAGGGTATCTTGACTAAATAATTTGAAGTAATTTGAAAGTATAATTGAGGTAGTGGTCAAACGTAAACCTATCAATTAAATTGATGATCCCAGGAAATACATCTGTAAGATATGCGGTAACGTATCCAAGTCGAATCACAAGGCGAAAGAGCACACCCGCTGGCATGTCGGCGTGAAGTTCCCCTGCCAGCAGTGCGGGGCCAGCTTCGACCGCTGCACCAGCTTCCTCACGCACACCAGGCTGCGGCACCCGGCGCCGCTCGGGAACGCCTGCGCCACCTGCGGGGAGACCTTCCTGGGCAGGAGGGGGCTTATGTTGCACGCCAAGCGAGCGCATCGCCAGGTGAGAATCTCTTATGACTTCGGAATGGGGCGTCCATGTTTTAGGGGGGAGCTGAATTTCACGCGAGAAGAAGGCACATACACCCCAAAATGCACGAAACATTCCAAAATGTACGTAACACCCCAAGATGAACAATACACCCCAAGATGAACAATAAACCCCAAAATGCACGAAACATTCCAAAATGCACGAAACATTTCTAGATTCACGAACACGCCAAGATTCATAATATACCCCAAAATGCATAATACATACCAAGATTTACAATGAAACCCAAGATGCACGAAACATCCCAAGATGCACAATACACCCCATGATTAATAATCCACCCCAAGATGCACAATACACCCCAAAATGCAAAAAAAACATACCAAAATGTACGTAACACCCCAAGATGCACGAAACATTCCAAAATGTACGTAACACCCCAAGATGCCCAATACATTCCAAAATGTACGTAACACCCCAAGATGCACAATACATTCCAAAATGTACGTAACACCCCAAGATGCACAAATTATTCCAAAATGTATGTACCTAACACCCCAAAATGAACAAAACATTCCAAAATGTACGTAACACCCCAAGATGCACGAAACATTCCAAAATGCACAAAACATCTCTAGATGCACGAAACACCCCAATATTCATAATATACCCCAAAATGCATAGTACACCTCAATGTTGTGTGTCTCTTCTTTTACTCGCTACTAGCCCTCATTTTTTTTTTATATTGAAAGTTTACAAAACATATATAACATATATAATAACATATCTTAATAATAGCTACGCGTCGTGGTACCCTATGTGCAAATCCAATTAGCTATCTTTGTTCCAAATTTCATCCACATTCGTCAAGCCGTTGCGACGTAAAGAAAGAACAAACACACGCAAACTTTTTCATTTACTTAATATGACAGCCTCTGTGGTGTGGTGGTTGAGCAGGTCGGCTCATAACCCGGAGGTGGCGGGTTCGATTCCCGCGACAGGACAAGTATTTGTGCACAGAAAAAAAAGCGCAAATACTTGTTCTGTGTCTGGGTGTTGTGGAAGCATTGTCCTCGTAGTTGCTGGGTCCCTAGACACAGGGAATCCTAGTTAGGGTCCAGGATCTATGTATGCGATCGTTGGGCGTTATTATTATTATTATGTATTATATTTTAAATTTTATATTGTACTACCCTGGCATCCATGAGACAGATGTTCTGGACTGTATGATGTATAATTTTAAATTTAATTTTGATTGTTTATTCTATTTATGTTTTTGTATTGAAAAACATAAAAACAAAACGCATACAATTTAAAAGAAATTTATTGTTATGTAATTAGCTCTAAGAAATACCTGACGGCGGAAACGTCCAGTTGTAAACTCTATGCGCACGGGCAACACCGTAATTTACCCTGTGGTAGCATTTAAATTTATTACAGTGGCAATAAAAAGGGCATCGAGCTATAAAAAGGGGAGCGCTCGGTGCACTACGGATCATTCTTGCTCTGGACACGGCCCGGTGCGCATGCTTTTGTTTTTAAACATGTTTTTTAAATATAGCTCTTCTTAAATTTATTTACATTTTTCACCAGCTTGCCTCCGTAAGCTGAAGGCCTATAGTTTTATATTTTGCAACCCATGCATTACCTGAGCATGCATAACGTAGGCATCCCCTAAGAATGGATTTTTCGAAATTCCACCCTTAAGAGGGTGAAATGGGTGGTTGAATTATTTTCCCATAGGCCACGCCGCGGGCGATAACCCAATAAACATAAACATTACTATTATTGTTATTTATAATATTATAATCTGATTAATGTTCCAGAAATCGGATCCTATCGCAGTGCAACTGAACTGTAACACCTGTCACGTACTGTTTAAGAACAAGGACGCACTGTTGAGACACTTGGATGAAAATGGCGGCGGATGTGACACCAATTTGCGGTAAAATACCTTTTAAGGGCAATCCATATTAATAAATTTTTTATTTTACTAGGTGGTAGGACTTTTCTGCAAAGTTCGTCTAGGTAGGTACCACCGCTTTGCCAGTTATTCTACCGCCAAGCAGTAGTGTGCAAGCACTGCTGTGTTTCGGTTTGAAGGGCACTGTAACTAGTGAAATTACTTGGCAATTGAGACTTTATGATCTGATCTCACAGTCGAGTAATCTTATTACCAGACTGTGCTGATGTCTCAGGATGATCACGCGAAACTAGTTCCGAGTGACACTGTTTTGTTATGGGCGGCTGTGTCGCTTATCATCATCAGTTGACTCCCGTGATTTACACGACCGAGTGTGCAACTTGTTTGTCCCGGACAAATAATAATATAATAATATATGTAATAATATGTGTGGACAACTCACACAACGCCATCTAGCCCCAAACTAAGCAAAGCTTGTATTATAGGAACCAGATAACTGATACAATTACTTAGATACTTTTTGTTTGTAAATACATACATAGAATACAATATAACACCCAGACACAGAACAAACATCTATGTTAATCACACAAATGTTTGTCCTGGGTGGGAATCGAACCCACAACCCACAGTTTAGAAGGCAGGGTTACTACCAACTGAGCTATCGGGCCAGTCACTGAGCTATCTCCCTTATGGTCCCTGCGGAACCTCGACGCCAACCCTGATTTTGATATCTTTTTTGACAATTGGAAAACTGTTTTATATGTGTGTTTGATTCGCGAAAATGTTTGATCTGTATTGTCAATGTATTATTAATTGGTGCTTATTTGAATTTGATTTATGACATTTAATTTTAAGTACATTATAATTAATAATTTAGTAAGTGTAATTCGGCCTGAAACCGTTCTTATTACAATAAATAAATAAATCATGTGAACGACTAGCTCGTCACATCATTAATTAACGTAATAAATATATTTTTACTAAAGCAGAGATATACATTACACATAAAATAAGTTACAACCCTGCTGTAACTTATTTTATGTGTAATGTATATTGAAACAATAAATAAATTTGAATTTGAATATGTAATTTCAGTCCATGCCTCCACTGCGGTATCAGTTTGTCGTCAGACGATCTCTTATCGGAACACATGACGGAGCATATATCACAGAACGCTAGTACTTGCACGGTGGTAAGTTCACCAATAATAACAATAATAATAATTAAAAAAAAAGTATAAAAATATTGTAAAAAACTTAGATCTAAGATTGAAAATAAATAAATGAATAATAATGAATATAACAAGTGTGCTTTAGAGCACACGACTGAAGTAAAACTTCTTTAGTTTAGCTCCATCTATCGGTCGGGGTAACTTTGTTTAATGTTAATGTCGCCATCTTGACAATTGTAAATTGTCATTTTACCGGACATACCAACATAATTATACAAATTTAAAATAATTTTTAACTAATAAAGTAATTAAATAATATAAGTAATCTCATATCTCTGTCCATCCAAAGGTCTGGAAGAGATCGCTCTTAGCGATAAGACCGCCCATTATTACGTGATTCTATTTTGTACATGTTTATTTTTGGTGTTAATAAAGCGTTTTGTATTGTAAGTAATTTTTTTTAGTTTTTTTTATTTTTTAAATAACGTTAGCCTTGTGTTGTAATGGTTGAGCAGGTCGGCTCATAACCCGGAGGCGGTGGCTTCAATTCCCACAACAGGACAAGTATTTATGCACAGAAAAAAGCCTATATACTTTGTAACGGCTTGTTTTTCATTCTTATGATAATTTAATTGAGATTGGTTCGATTCATTTTTCTTAACCAGTGGCTGGCTAAATAATGCTCCGGCACAAGTCAGTCTCAAAAAATCAACAACAACCATAACTTTCCGACACGAAATGTCAATGTCACGTTTGGTTGTCACATCAACGACGTCAAAATTAAAGTTGACATATGACGTTATCGTTGGGTGACCCTAACCGAAGAGAAATGTGCAAATTTTGATAATAATTGTTTATTTTGTATCCTAATTTCAAGTTAAAACCATAACAAGCGAATCGTTTTATTTAGTAAACAATAATAGAAAAGACTGGAATAAACAACCTTCGTAGTGAGAGCTCGTGTGGAAAAGTGCAGTCCCTGGTTCACTAGTTTGAGTCTCGCTTTTGGTGATACGCGAAGTAGCAACTTTTGTGGTCAGGGATGCAGGCAACCACTTTTCGAGAGAATTCTGCATTGGCTGGGAGGGGGATCTCGTGACGAAAATCCGCCCAGTCAGAACGACGGTTACGACTTTAAAAGTCGGAGGCCGCTCCCTTGGTTTGTTTGATTTCGGCGAGGGCGTAGCTGCTGACCGTTGGGCCTGTCCCCAAACGGCCAATTCTACCTCTTCTTTTGCTGCAGGTGAGTTTTCCATGAGATTTTATAATAATTGAGGGCCGGGTTCCATCCCCGTGCCGTGTTCAGAATCCGGTAACTTCACCCGGTTCCATCTTTCCGCAGACAGCTGCGCCCTGCGTCTGAGTTGTTGGGTCGTAGCAAGTCGCTGCCTCCATTTGGCCGCTGCTGCGTCACCCTCGTGGTAGGAGTGAGCTGACCTCCACCACGCTCAGCGTGAGCCTGTAGCTCACGCTCTCTATTGAAAGAAAAACCCCTCTACAGGGTAAGTTTCCCCATCTTTAAATATAAATGTGCATCAAGTCGTAGGGGTAGGGAACTCGAGTATAGACTGCACTTTAGCGGGGTCGGTGTGCAAGCCCTTCTCATCCACAACATATCCAAGATATTTGAGTTCGCGCCTAAAAAATTGGCACTTTGAAGCTTTTATTGTCAAACCTGCTTGCTTCAAACGTTCCAATACCCTTTTTAGGAGGTTTAGGTGGCCCTCAAAGGTCTCGTGACATACAACTATGTCATCTAAATAGACAAAAACCCGGTTTTCGAAGCCGTCCGGGCCAAATAGTATGTCCATCAATCTTTGTTGGGTGGCTGGGGCACCAGTCAAACCAAAACACATGCGCTTAAAGTGAAATAACCCCCGGCCTGGGACCGTGAAAGCAGTCTTTTCGCGGGAGGCGGGGTGTAATTCAATTTGCCAAAATGCGGAGCTCAAATCGACTGTAATGCTTTCAAAAGAGGATCAGAACTAGTTTCCCTATTAGGGTTCCTATTGGGAACTGTAAGGGAAACACTGCACCTGGTTCATTAAATGTCTTTATTGTTAAGACAGTTTGTCAAGTATTAGGTAAGTAGTAAGTATTTAAAATGATGACAAGTAGTAAGTATAGTATATTCTATATGTAGTATATTTACAAGGTAGGTTTTGGGCGCCGTTGAATTACAATGCAGTGCTAGCCGGGCTATTAAGAGACTTAACAGGGTGTGTGGCTCGAGCTAGTAGCACATACCTGCTTTGCAACCAGATAGCTAAGTTAGTTGGTAGTAGACAATACAAAAGTTAAATAAAAACGATCAGCTAGCAAAATGCTGGCTGACCGTGGTACCGGAAGGGACCCAACGGCACAGGGGGGCTGAGCCGGGCCCAGGACAGTGCAGACGGTTGGTGTAGACCCGTAGTACGAGGCTGGCGCTTCCTGGAGCCTGGTCTCTCAGCGCAGACCGCTGGTGACCTCCGAAAGCAACCCAACGGCACAGGGGGGCTGATCTGGGCCCAGGACAAGGCGGACGGCTGGGGGTAGACCCGTGGCGCTAGGCCGTCGCCTCCTGGAGCCTAGTCTCTCAGCGCAGACCGTTGGCGACCTCCCGAAAGGGGAGCGTTAAATTTGATTTTAAGATATAAAAAAAAAAAAACCCTGTTGAAGAACAGGAAAGAATTAGTTTTATTGGCACTTTTACCATGAAGTCTACGACTTGATGCACATTTATATTTAAAGATGGGGAAACTTACCCTGTAGAGGGGTTTTTCTTTCAATAGAGAGCGTGAGCTACAGGCTCACGCTGAGCGTGGTGGAGGTCAGCTCACTCCTACCACGAGGGTGACGCAGCAGCGGCCAAATGGAGGCAGCGACTTGCTACGACCCAACAACTCAGACGCAGGGCGCAGCTGTCTGCGGAAAGATGGAACCGGGTGAAGTTACCGGATTCTGAACACGGCACGGGGATGGAACCCGGCCCTCAATTATTATAAAATCTCATGGAAAACTCACCTGCAGCAAAAGAAGAGGTAGAATTGGCCGTTTGGGGACAGGCCCAACGGTCAGCAGCTACGCCCTCGCCGAAATCAAACAAACCAAGGGAGCGGCCTCCGACTTTTAAAGTCGTAACCGTCGTTCTGACTGGGCGGATTTTCGTCACGAGATCCCCCTCCCAGCCAATGCAGAATTCTCTCGAAAAGTGGTTGCCTGCATCCCTGACCACAAAAGTTGCTACTTCGCGTATCACCAAAAGCGAGACTCAAACTAGTGAACCAGGGACTGCACTTTTCCACACGAGCTCTCACTACGAAGGTTGTTTATTCCAGTCTTTTCTATTATTGTTTACTAAATAAAACGATTCGCTTGTTATGGTTTTAACTTGAAATTAGGATACAAAATAAACAATTATTATCAAAATTTGCACATTTCTCTTCGGTTAGGGTCACCCAACGATAACGTCATATGTCAACTTTAATTTTGACGTCGTTGATGTGACAACCAAACGTGACATTGACATTTCGTGTCGGAAAGTTATGGTTGTTGTTGATTTTTTGAGACTGACTTGTGCCGGAGCATTATTTAGCCAGCCACTGGTTAAGAAAAATGAATCGAACCAATCTCAATTAAATTATCATAAGAATGAAAAACAAGCCGTTACAGTAACACCAGACATTGAGTATAGACCTGGTAGGGCCCTTTCCGGTTTCTAGAAACCGCTACACACACTTGTTCGTAGTTATGTGCTGCTTCACAAAATATGTGATGCTGTTCCCCTTGCGTCGAGCTACCGCAGCCAACATCGTCAAGCACTTAGAGAATGACGTTTTTATGAAACATGGGATTCCACAAACAGTGATTTCTGATAATGGAACTCAGTTCACTGGAAATGAAATACAAGCCCTGTTTCATAAATACAACGTTCCTCAGGTGCATTTGGGCCCTAGATATTGCCCGCAAGTGAACCCAGTAGAACGGCAAAACCGTACCATTGTCACTGCGATATCCTCGCTTATAAAGGAGGATCATCGCGAATGGGACCTGCATTTGCCCCACATTGAGTTCGCCATCAACACATCTGTCAGCGAGGCTACGGGATATTCTCCATTCTTATTAATGCACGGGCGTGAGGCCGTACCAAATGGAGATCTCTACGACTCGGCTCCCTTAGACCTCTCAGACCTTTCTTTTCCACGGAGAGAGGATTACGCACGCCGACTGGGTGCGCTTTCCGGAATTTTTCGCAAAGTCAGAGAGGAGTTGGTGAAGGCACACGCCAAGAACGCGCATTATTATAATCTCCGGAGAAGATACATGGAACTCAAAGTGGGTCAAACGGTATGGAAAAGAACTTTCCCGCTGAGTGACAAAGGGAAATTTTTCTCGGCAAAGCTGGCCCCTAAATATACCAAATGTACGATTAAAACCAAGAAGTCTCCTTTGGTATATGAGCTGGTTGACGAGAACGGTAGAGATGCGGGCATTTGGCATGTAAAGGACCTTAAAACCTCTAACTAATGGAATCCCAATTTCATTTTTTTTATTTCACTCATTCTCGTTTACCTATAAACGGTTTGATAGCCACCCCCGGACGCGGCGTGGGCCGCCTTTGTGTAGTCCTGGGAGATGGATTTATTTTGGGTTGTTTTTTCGGTTGGATAAAGTAAATAGTTGGAATTTAGGAATGATAGCCAAACCCCCGGACGCGGCTTTGGGCCGCCTTTGTGTAGTCCTGGGAGATGGATTTACTTTGGTTTGTTTTTCTGTGTGATAAGGTTAATAGTTGGATATTAGGTATGATAGCAAACCCCCGGACAGCAGTCGGCTGCTCTTGTGTAGGATCCTGGGAGTTGGTTTTTTCTCGGTTTGATGATTACTGTTAGGATGGATATAAAAGGTAGAATGGTTTAGTCCTTGTAAATATTAAATTCTAGTTAAGGATGGACTGGCCATGGGTGGTTACCATAGTTTTTAGTTTTCTTTTCTTTTTATTTTGTCTTCTGTAACCTGGCTTGGTGTAATAGGAAATAATATAATAATTCTTTAGAAATAGTCAATTTAATTCATATCTAAAATATATATTGTATACAAATATCTATGTATGTTTATAACATCACCAGACTAAGGTCATTAGAATAATCCACAGGAGCGGTTGTGTGAACTCCTTTATCAACAAGCCTAGAACACAAACTTAAGCCTATAGGAGCGGTTAGTGAACTCCTTTATCAACAAGCCTAGAACACTAAACTTTTGATGGTTTTGTTACCATAGCTAAGCGGAGAACAGGACTCTATACTTCTACTTCCGTAGCTAAGCGGACTAGTAGGAAACTACACTTATAGGAGCGGTTAGTGAACTCCTTTATCAATAAGCCTAGAACACTAAACTTTTGATGGTTTTGTTACCGTAGCTAAGCGAATAACAGGACTAATTATACTTCTACTTCCGTAGCTAAGCGGACTAGTAGGAAACTATACTTATAGGAGCGGTTCTGTGAACTCCTTTATCAATAAGCCTAGAACACAAACTTAAGCCTACAGGAGCGGTGAGTGAACTCCTCTATCAAGAAGCCTATCACACCAATAAAAAGGGGTTACTGATATTCAATTTTTTACTAACTAGGGGGATAGCATTATTTTTCACGGTTAGTTGTACTTTGGCAAACAATCCAGTCAACTCCAGTGATTCCCTCGCAGAACAATAGCTTGCTTATAACGGGTGCTTAATTATGGCAAATTGTACTCTCGGTTGATGTCCAGTCAATTTCATAATTACCCCGGGGTAAATGCAGTACACTCAAGTTCTAATACTACAGTACATACAAAAACTATTATTTTATATAGGGGTTTTTGCGGGGTTATAAATCAAAACTAATTTCGTTCAATTTATTATTAGAATGTATTATATCTTTTACTTATTCGCTAATTTATGCATCTAGCCCAAGCCAGGGGTACAATTTTTTATATTCTTAGTTGTATTGATATAAATTAATTCAATATTTACCTTCGCATGCAGGTGTAGGAATATGTAGATCTAAGTTATATTTTAATTTTGATGATAGTGTCTAGTGTTAAATGCTCTTTTCTTTAAACCTAATTAAAATATTCTGGTGGAATCATTAATGACATTTTCCATGTCATTGGTGTGTCATTTGTCTTTTGTTTGTAACTAAGGTTACCGGCTGGGGACAGCCGTTTCGAATTCACTACGTGAATTCTACCCGGGTTGGACGGGTACTGTAACGGCTTGTTTTTCATTCTTATGATAATTTAATTGAGATTGGTTCGATTCATTTTTCTTAACCAGTGGCTGGCTAAATAATGTCCGGCACAAGTCAGTCTCAAAAAATCAACAACAACCATAACTTTCCGACACGAAATGTCAATGTCACGTTTGGTTGTCACATCAACGACGTCAAAATTAAAGTTGACATATGACGTTATCGTTGGGTGACCCTAACCGAAGAGAAATGTGCAAATTTTGATAATAATTGTTTATTTTGTATCCTAATTTCAAGTTAAAACCATAACAAGCGAATCGTTTTATTTAGTAAACAATAATAGAAAAGACTGGAATAAACAACCTTCGTAGTGAGAGCTCGTGTGGAAAAGTGCAGTCCCTGGTTCACTAGTTTGAGTCTCGCTTTTGGTGATACGCGAAGTAGCAACTTTTGTGGTCAGGGATGCAGGCAACCACTTTTCGAGAGAATTCTGCATTGGCTGGGAGGGGGATCTCGTGACGAAAATCCGCCCAGTCAGAACGACGGTTACGACTTTAAAAGTCGGAGGCCGCTCCCTTGGTTTGTTTGATTTCGGCGAGGGCGTAGCTGCTGACCGTTGGGCCTGTCCCCAAACGGCCAATTCTACCTCTTCTTTTGCTGCAGGTGAGTTTTCCATGAGATTTTATAATAATTGAGGGCCGGGTTCCATCCCCGTGCCGTGTTCAGAATCCGGTAACTTCACCCGGTTCCATCTTTCCGCAGACAGCTGCGCCCTGCGTCTGAGTTGTTGGGTCGTAGCAAGTCGCTGCCTCCATTTGGCCGCTGCTGCGTCACCCTCGTGGTAGGAGTGAGCTGACCTCCACCACGCTCAGCGTGAGCCTGTAGCTCACGCTCTCTATTGAAAGAAAAACCCCTCTACAGGGTAAGTTTCCCCATCTTTAAATATAAATGTGCATCAAGTCGTAGACTTCATGGTAAAAGTGCCAATAAAACTAATTCTTTCCTGTTCTTCAACAGGGTTTTTTTTTTTTTATATCTTAAAATCAAATTTAACGCTCCCCTTTCGGGAGGTCGCCAACGGTCTGCGCTGAGAGACTAGGCTCCAGGAGGCGACGGCCTAGCGCCACGGGTCTAACCCCAGCCGTCCGCCTTGTCCTGGGCCCAGATCAGCCCCCCTGTGCCGTTGGGTTGCTTTCGGAGGTCACCAGCGGTCTGCGCTGAGAGACCAGGCTCCAGGAAGCGCCAGCCTCGTACTACGGGTCTACACCAACCGTCTGCACTGTCCTGGGCCCGGCTCAGCCCCCCTGTGCCGTTGGGTCCCTTCCGGTACCACGGTCAGCCAGCATTTTGCTAGCTGATCGTTTTTATTTAACTTTTGTATTGTCTACTACCAACTAACTTAGCTATCTGGTTGCAAAGCAGGTATGTGCTACTAGCTCGAGCCACACACCCTGTTAAGTCTCTTAATAGCCCGGCTAGCACTGCATTGTAATTCAACGGCGCCCAAAACCTACCTTGTAAATATACTACATATAGAATATACTATACTTACTACTTGTCATCATTTTAAATACTTACTACTTACCTAATACTTGACAAACTGTCTTAACAATAAAGACATTTAATGAACCAGGTGCAGTGTTTCCCTTACAGTTCCCAATAGGAACCCTAATAGGGAAACTAGTTCTGATCCTCTTTTGAAAGCATTACAACTTGTTCTGAGTCTGGGTGTTGTGGGACCATGGTCCTCGTAGTTCCTGGGTCCCTAGACACAGGGAATCCTAGTTAGGGTTCAGGATCTATGGTCCGTATTACAGAACGATGCTCAGTCATCGATCAGTGCTCAAGCAGAGATTTCATTCATAAAGTGATCAATTAGTGAATGAAATCTCTGCTTGAGCAGCGATCGATGACTGAGCATCGTTCTGTAATACGGACCTAAGTATGTGATCGTTGGGCGTTATTATTATTGTATCATTAGTAGAATAAACAAGGGCACTTTTTGATTTTACTTTTTTTTTAATGTTTCGGCTCCATACTATTGTGTATTTAGCCAGTGTCAAGTAATTAATAATTTATCAAGTTAATGATATTTCACGCAAATATGTGTCAAGTCATAGTCTAGTCAAAGTCATACTCCTAGTAAAATGGTGGCAACATTTTACTAGGAGCTTCTATGTAGTTTTGGAAACAACACGAAAAGAAACGTTTCACCATCATTATACCATTTTCCCATACTCACGCCTGTAATCCAGCACTTAGAGAATGCCACCAATTTTATACACTAACACTGAAAATTACACAAGTTTTGGAAAATAATACAATGCGGCGACGCAATCTTTTTCGCATTCCCGCCAATACTCCTTGATTTTACTTTTTGTTTTGTGTGTGTCAGTGTTCGCGAACGTTCGCGACCGCTCGCTCGCTGGGCGCGCATCACGCTCGTTCGCACGGTTCGGGAAAGGTTCGCCGCTCGCCCGCTATCTGCGAACTCTGCGGATACAAATGTGTGGTAAGTCGATCTTTTTGTTGTTGACTGGCCCGATAGCTCAGTTGGTAGTGACCCTGCCTTCTGAACTGTGGGTTGTGGGTTCGATCCCCACCCAGGACAAACATTTGTGTGATGAACATCGATGTTTGTTCTGTGTCCGGATGTTATATTGTATTCTATGTATGTATTTACAAACAAAAAGTATCTAAGTATTGTATCAGTTATCCGGTTCCCATAGCACAAACTTTGCTTAGTTTGGGACTAGATGGCGTTGTGTGAGATGTCCACACATAATATTATTATTATTATTCTTTCTTTTTACGTTTTGGCTCCACACTTTTGTGTATTTAGCCAGTGTCAAGTAATTGATAATTTATCAAGTTATCGATATTTCACGCAAATATGTGTCAAGTCACAGTCTAAGTCATAGTCAAGTCAGTCTAGTCAAAGTCATACTCCTAGTAAAGTGGCATTCTATTCGTTAAATGCTGGATTACAGGCGTGAGTGTGGGAAAATGGTATAATGATGGTGAAACGTTTCTTTTAGTGTTATTTCCAAAACTCCATAGAAGCTTCAAGTATAGTTGCCACCATTTTACTAGGAGTATGAGTTTGACTAGACTATGACTGGACTATGACTTGACTTGATGACTTCGACTGTGATTTGACACATATTTACGTGAAATATCATTAACTTGATAAATTATTAATTACTTGACACTGGCTAAATACACAAGAGTGTGGAGCCAAAACATAAAAAATTAACACTTGGATTGTCCGTATACCCTTCTTGAATTAAAACAAATTTTAAAATCAGTTGAAAACTGCTCCTGGTATGAAGTCAAAGTCAAAAGATTTATTGCAAATAAACTATTTTAGCACTTTTACAAGTCAAAATTATATTAGGTACTTAAAATTAAGTTATTTCACTAAGCATATAAAATTACAAAGTGCTGATTGTCAAATCACACTATTTAAATCAATAAAATCAATTATTAATAAAATCAATTATTGAAATTTATTTAAATATTTACAATAAAAACATAAAACTAAATGACTGCGCGTAACCAAAATAAATTCCAAACTTAATGTGTCACTTTAACAGGTTCATTTGTTCAATTTTCCATCGCACACTCAGAAGTCCAGCTTGTGAAACTGGGAGCGGTCCTTCAGATATATCCAGAACATTTCACTGGCCCGATAGCTCAGTTGGTAGCCCTGCCTTCTGAACTGTAGGTATTGAGTTTGATTCCCACTCAGGACAAACATTTGTGTGATGTTACGTGATCGCCTAGCAGAAGTATTTGTGCACAGAAAAAGGGCAAATACTTGTTCTGAGTCTGGGTGTTGTGGGAGCACGGTCCTCGTAGTTCCTGGGTCCCTAGACACAGGGAATCCTAGTTAAGGTCCAGGATCTATGTATGGGATCGTTGGGCGTTATTATTATTATTATAAATAAATAATATTCTTGATCAATTATTTGTGTAATCAAAAATCTCAAATATTTAATCTTTTATTTATTGTAATAGTATGGATTTCTATATATATTCCGTTTTTCTATTTTTACAGTCAATTAGCCTATTTCTGCTTTTAACACCCGAATTTATATATCACTTAATTTTTTAATTTTTTTATTTAACCTTAGAACTTCATCATTTACAAACCGAATTGGAAATTCGTTATTTTGTTGAAAAACATTGTTTGAGATCGGACAAATTAAATTGTTATTATGATTATTGTTGTTGCAGAGCAAGGCGTCTTTAATACAGCACTTAAGGACTCACTCCGGGGAGAAACCTTTCGAATGTACCATTTGCACCAAACGCTTCAGTGTGCAACAACGGCTGCAGGTGATGCATTTGTGTGATTATTTTCACATGCGATAGGTTTATTAATTAAATTAAAAATAACAGCCATGGACCAGCCGGATAACTCAGATGATAGTAAACTTGTCTTCTGAGCTGTAGGTTGTGGGTTCAATTCCCACCCAGGACAACAAACATTTGTGTGATGAACATCTATGTTTGTTCTGTGTCTGGGTGTTATATTGCATTCTATGTATGTATTTACAAACAAAAAGTATCTTAGTACTAATTGCGCCCCGCGGTTCACCCGCGGATTAAAAGTAATTTAATTAATTGCTCATCCCACGGGAGCACATCCTTTTTCCAGGATAAAATGTAGCCTATATGTTAATCCAGTGTATAAGCTATCTTGGTACCGAATTTCATCCAAATCCATTCAGCCTTTTGAGCGTGAAGGAGTAACAAACATACACACAAACAAACTTTCGCCTTTATAATATTAGTGTGATTGTATCAGTTATCCGGTTCCCATAGTACAAGCTTTGCTTAGTTTGGGACTAGATGGCGCTGTGTGAGATGTCCCCACATATTATTATTATTATTATTATATAACATACAAGGCGTGCGTCCCCAGATCCACCTGCGCACGCACACGGGCGAGCGGCCGTTTGGGTGCGCGCGGTGCCCGAAGGCCTTCAAGCACAAGGCGGCGCTCAACAGGCACACACGGGTCGGTACACTAGTTTCATTGTCTTTACATTAGACCTTTTATTGATGGCTGATTGATAATTGATTGATTGATGATTGATTAATGCATGATTGATAGATTGATTAATGATTGATTGATTGATGTTTGATTGATGCATGATTGATTGATGATTGATTAAATGATTGATCGATTAATGATTGATTGATGATTGATCGATACATGATTGATTATTTGATGTTTGATTGATGCATGATTGATTGATGATTGATTAAATGATTGATCGATTAATGATTGATTGATGATTGATCGATACATGATTGATTATTTGATGATTGAACGATAGATAATTGGTTGATTGATGATTGATGTATTGACTGATTTATTGATTGATAATTGATTTATTGATTGATGATTGATTTGATTGACGATTGATCTATAGATTATTGATTAATGATTGATTAATGATTGATCAATGATTGATTGATTGATTGATGATTGATATTTGATTGATTTATTAACGATTGATATTTGATTGATTGATTGATGATACGATGATATATACACATATATATATATATATATATATACATATATGTGCATAGAAAAAAACGCGCAAATACTTGTCCTGAGTGTTGTGGGAGCATGGTCCTTGTAGTTCCTGGGTTAATCGATTTTTGATTTAAAAAGTTCGTAATAAAGGTTTCGTTCAATAAACCGGTATAGAGCGGTTTTGATCACACCTCCATTAACGCACACAGCCGTCAGCCGTGTGTAATATAGATGAGGCCAACATAACAAACACACATTTGACCTACCCTCAAGTCGCCGGCGGCGCGACGCGAGCATGCAAGTCTCTCGTAGAATAAACCGGTGAAAATGGTCCTAAAGGCTTAATGTAGATGGCGATACTTGTGTTAGAACTTGCCCGGTAAAAGCAATGGTTGCCTAGCAAACACTCGGACAGACACTATATACAGTCGGAAAAGATCGTCCGCCGCCGATCGTTTGGCGCTTGCGCATAGCATTGGTTCTCGATCTAACCGTTCGCCTGATGTTAAGCGACACGGCTGCCCATATCAGTTGCAGTATCACTCGGAACTCTAAAGTATAGTTTCTCGTGACACTGCACTGCGCACGTCATCCAGAGACATCAACACAATCTAGTAACAAGGTTACTAGACTGTGAGATCAGGTCGTAAAGTCTCATTTGCCCAGTAATTTCACTAGCTACAGTGCCCTTCAAACCGGAACACAGTAGTGCTTGCACACTACTGCTTGGCGGCAGAATAACTGGCAAAGCGGTGGTGCCTACCTAGACGAACTTTGCAGAAAAGTCCTACCATCTGGTAAACTGGTTCTACATATATTTTGTTGTAAATTCTTACTAGGTGGAACTTTGTTGCAAAGTTCGTCTAGGTATAAGGTACCACCGCTTTGCCAGTTATTCTGCCGCCAAGCAGTGGTGCGCAAGTACTACTGTGTCCCGGTTTGAAGGGCACTGTAGCTAGTGAAATTACTGGGCAATTGAGACTTTATGATCTGATCTCACAGTCGAGTAATCTTATTACCAGACTGTGCTGATGTCTCGGGATGATGTGCGCAGTGCAGTGTCGCTTGAAACTCAATGTTTTAGGGTTCCGAGTGACACTGTTTTGTTATGGGCGGCCGTGGCGCTTAACATCAGGAGAACGACTAGCTCGTCACATCATTCAATAACATAGAAAAAAAAAAAAAAACTGTTTGATGTTCCATTTGTACCTACCTTTTATTACAGTATTTACTCTTTTGAATCGTGTTTCGAACTTTTTACCGACCTCCAGTACCCCTGAGAAGTGATCAACTTATACCGGTTAATACGTGGTTAACCGGTTTTCATAACGTTCGTTTACCGGTTTCACATCGAATGAAACAAAAAAAAAAATGACGCCCAACGATCACATACATAGATCCTGGACCCTAACTAGGATTCCCTGTGTCTAGGGACCCAGCAACTACGAGGACCATGCTCCCACAACACACAGACTCAGAACAAGTATTGACTTTTTTTCTGTTCACAAATACTTGTGCTGCCGCGGGAATCGAACGCGCCGCCTCCGGGTTATGAGCCGACCTGCCCAACCAACATAGAGGCTGTCTAGATATGTCTATTAAATATAAAACGAGCTTCTGTCCGCAGTTTCGCTCGCGGCGTGGCCTATGGGAAAATAATTCAACCACCCATTTCACCCTCTTAAAGGTGGAATTTCGAAAAATCCTTAGCGGATGCCTACGTCATAACATCTACCTGCATGCCAAATTTCAGCCCGATCCGTCCAGTGGTTTGGGCTGTGCGTTGATAGATCACTATGTCAGTCAGTCAATCTGTCAGTCACCTTTGAATTATATATATTTAGATTAAGGCATTAAAATAGTTTTTTTTTGTTAATAGAATTAATAAAGACGTTCTAGTCTGTAAGTCACTACTAAATACTTAGTAATTACATAGTATCTATTTGACTGTGTCTTATAGTTATTATATTATTACTATAAAATTTATTGATATACTTTAATATTAAAATAATAATACGAATATTGTTGAAATATTTTCGTTGCTATTGATGATATATTGCGTTGATAGAACACTATGTCAGTCAATCAGTCAGTCACCTTTGAGTTATATATATTTAGATAGATACCCGTGCGAAGCCGGGGCGGATCGCTAGTATATGCCTAGGTCCATGTTTCAGGTACACACCGGAGTGAAACCATACACTTGCCCACAATGCGGGAAATCGTTCTCACAATCGAATTCAATGAAACAACATTGCGCCGGCGTTCATATGAAAATGTACCTCTACACGAGACGAGCTGCCAACAAACAAACGGCATAACCAACGCTGGGAAAACTGGGCCTAATTATATATATGTATAAATAATAATGCATAAATTTCATGATTTTTTTTACCCCTCCCTCGTCCCTCACAGCTGCTGGGGAGTGATCACGAAAATTTGATTGCAATGCAACGAGAAATTTCCATATGCACATAAACTGCGTATTCAAACTGTCAAATCCATACAAATTTGTGTATCTATTTGTTGCAATCGTGTTACGTGATCGCCTAGTTAGTCTATCATGAATCTCTGTTGCAAACACTAACTTGATGTTGATCTATTGGAACTGAAACTAGTAGCAGTCAATAGCAATACTATGGAATCACGTAGCGCTTCAATCTTCGATTACAATGAGTTTTTATCGATAGCTTACAATGTGAAGTTGCAGCCAACCCGACCACGTTAAAAAGCTAGGTTATAATAGGAAACATTTAATTTGGTATACATTTCTATATGACTGCATTGTACGGCTTTTTTGTCTATGGTTTATTTCGAAACAATAAACGTCAACTTCAACTTTTGGTAGGAGTTTTGGCGGGAAAACGAAAAAGATCGTGTCACCGCATTGTATTATTTTCAAAAACTTGTGTTATTTTCATTGTTAGTGCATAAAATTGGTTCATTATTGTGATCAGCCAATCGCAAGCATAGAAAAAGCCTACAAAATAAATAATATGCAGTACTCTGCTGTTACCTCGCCCTCTTCCCCCGCTAGTGAGTCGTGTTTGTAGAAGAAATTATGCTTCACGAACTATCAAGTGGCTTTATTAAAGAAAGAAGAAAAAAAGAAAGAACATCTTTGCGGTGGTACCTACCTAGACGAACTTTGCAGAAACTCTTACCACCTACTAAAAAATATACTAAACTAAATGTAAAATTGCAATCACAATAATTGTGACCATGGCCGTCCTTTGCATTATGATATATATTATACATAATATATATTTTATTTAAATTTATAATTAATCCGTCTTGCTATTCTCCCCATAAAATAACGTGGATACTAGTTCTATTGAATTTGCTATAACTTTACTGATTCTCATTACTTGACACTGGCTAAATACACAAAAATATGGAGCCAAAACTAAAACGAAAAAAAGTATATTGACATTATACTGTTGACATTGGCTAAATTGTGGTTACCACAAAGGCCATTACCAATTTTTTTTTGTGTTTTGGCTTCACACTTTTGTGTATATAGCCAGTGTCAAGTAATTGATAATTTATCAAGTAATGATATTTCACGCAGATATGTGTCAAGTCAAGTCACAGTCCAAGTCATCAAGTCAAGTCATTGTGTAGTCTATCAAGTCATACTAAATAAAATAAATAAAAAAAAAAAATTTAATAATTTTTTTTTTTCAAGTCATACTCCTAGTAAAGAGGTGGCAACTTTACTAGAAGCTTCTATGAAGTTTTGGAAACAACACGAAAAGAAACGTACCACCATCATTATACCATTTTCCCACACTCACGCCTGTAATCCAGCACTTAACGAATAAAACGCCACCAATTTTATGCACTAACACTGAAAATAACACAAGTTTTGGAAAATAATACAATGCGGCGACGCGATCTTTTTCGTTTTCCCGCCAAAACTCAACATCAGTTTAGCATTAATTCGCCATTTTCTCTAACATTCCGAAACACTCAAAATTCTTAGAGTTTTATTAAAAACATGATGGTTAATAAATCACTTATTGATCTAAAAAAACATTTTCATCTGGTACGCACTCTCCTTCAAAAAGTATCATACCGCTTGGACATTTATTGGGGTCACCTATATCGAAACCACCAACACCATGATTGTTTTTTTCATCTATCAAGAAAGGAGCCATCACTGTCTCCAAAAGAAACAGGAGCGTATCACTGTCTGCCAAATCTGCGTTTACGGCAGAATGTTCAAGGCTTGTGGCAGAATGTTCATGGCTTGCGGCAGAATGTTCAAGACTTGCGGCAGAATGCTCAGGTTTTGTGGCAAACGTGTCAATTTTGGGATACACCTCGTGGAGACAGCAGAACACGCACACGGTTGTGATTAGTAGCTTCATCATCTGAAACAGTTCACTAATAACATAGAAGCCTAAAAAACGGCAGAGAAGAAGCTATTTTGCAGAAAATTATCACGAATTAGTTTGTTTCTTAGTCGCTATTAGCATTTATTATTGGTATTTCGGGACTGTTACAGGTTTTTTTTATGTTAAGGAATGACGTGACGAGCTAGCCGTTCGCTTGATGTTAAACGACACGGCTGCCCATATCAGCTGCAGTGTTACTCGGAACTCTAAAGTATAGAGCTTCGCGTGACACTGCACTGCGCACGTCATCCTGAGACATCAGCACAGTGTGGTAATAAGATTACTAAACTGTGAGATCAGATCAGAAAGTCTCATTTGCCCAGTAATTTCACCAGCTACAGTGCCCTTCAAACCGGAACACAGCAGTGCTTGCGCACTACTGCTTGGCGGCAGAATAACTGATACCATTGATACTAACGTTACAAAATTAGACACCGACCCAGCAGCGATCTGGTGACTAGATGGTAGGACTTTTCTGGAAAGTTCGTCTAGGTAGGTACCACCGCTTTGCCAGTTATTCTGCCGCCATGCAGTAGTGCGCAAGCACTGCTGTGTCCCAGTTTGAAGGGCACTGCAGCTAGTGAAATTACTGGGCAAATTACACTAAATAGTTTTAGCACACTAGATTCTTATTTCATTTTGTATTTAAGATGAACTTCCGCGAAGTCGCTCCTGATTCTATCAATTCACGCTAAATGTAAGTTAACTACGAGTAAGTGTGTACACTGGTCTGTTATGGGTGGCCGTGTCGCTTATCATCAGGTGAACGACTAGCTCGTCAAATGATTCATAACATTAAAAAAGAACATAAACCAGAATAAAAAAATAGTAAAATACAAAAACAAAAATACTTACATTGACAATAGATGTGGCTTTATTAATGTTTTGCTTTAATTAGCTTTGCTTATTAATTAAATGCAGTTATACCGCGATCACTTCACATCACTTCTGACACTATCGCTCAATAAGCATGTAGGTAGGTACCTATATTTAAACCATTATGAATCTATGAGGAAAATACGCGGAACATAGAAATAAGCATTATTCCTCTAAAATGTTATATAAAAAATTTTCAGCATTGTTTTACTCGCAAATTATACCGCTTTACAGAGTATCTAGCTTTATATATTATAAAATAACATGTTTATTTATATTTAAGATAAGAAATGTGACCGTGACAGTTCAAAATATTAAATTTTAATCTACACGCCCGAGCTCAGTTGGTTTTAAACCTGCCTTCTGAACTGTAGGTAGTGGATTCGATTCCCACCCAAGATAAACATTCGTTGTTATGTGTCTAGGTGTTAATGTTAATGTAATGTTAATGTTAATGTATGTATGTGGGTATGTATTGGCAAACTTAAAGTATACTTACTGGTTATGTACTTACTAGGTGGTAGGACTTTGTTGCAAAGTTCGTCTAGGTAGGTACCACCGCTTTGCCAGTTATTCTGCTGCCAAGCAGTAGTGCGTAAGCACTGATATGTTCCGGTTTGATGGGCACTGTAGCTAGTGATATTGCTGGGCAATTGGGACTTTATGTACCGATCTCACAGTCGAGTAATCTTATTACCAGACTGTGCTGATGTCTCAGGATGATGTGCGCAGTGCAGTGTCGCTTGTAACTCTATGTTTTAGGGTTCCGAGTGACACTGTTCTGTTATGGGCGGCCGTGGCGCTTAACATCAGGTGAACGACTAGCTCGTCACATCATTCAATAACATAAAAAAAAAGTATTGTATCATCAAAGACGCCTGAATTCGAAAGTCTTATAACGACTTAACGGCCTTTTTTAACTTTGATAGGTTTGCATTTGACCACTGTCTTAGCTGATGGTAAGTGACGACGCGGTTGACAATGGAACGCCTAGAAGATGCCGGTTCACTCTCGTTTTAAAAACTCCCAGATTTTATTCGTCAGGAAACAGAGACGCTGGTAAGTTGGTCCATTCCTTTGCCGTCAACGCAATAAATTTTGAAGCGATACGCTTTCTGCGTATTGGAGGACCATAAAGATAGATAGATAAAACTCTTTATTGAAACACCACATTGTAGGAACAATTTACAGGCACAAACTTAAGAATTAAGTGTCACAATGGGCGGTCTTATCGCTTAAAGCGATCTCTTCCAGACAACCCATATACATACAGATGTCGTGTATTTCCGTGCGTCGTATTGTGTGGTGGTAAAAAGGACCTAGGGGAATTAAGTTGCGTTAAGTTTTGTATGATTTGTGATAGTATAAGCTTGTTCCAGTTAATATTTGTAGACAAACCTAAATTTTTAGTTTTATGTTGCTCAGTGAGGGATAGATATCACTTTGTATTGTCTCTCGCTGGTACCGCCCGTCAGTTTCAACCTTAAGTCAGTCGTTAGTCTCAGTCTTAACCTTGCGAGATGCGAACGCTGCGAAATCGACGAACTCCATCTCTTCTCAATTTGAAGACATTTCCCAACCTTGTTAGTGACGTGAAGGCTGTCAAATCTGCCACTGGAGTTTTGGCAGGAAAACGAAAAAGATCGCGTCACCGCATTGTATTATTTTCCAAAACTTGTGTTATTTTCAGTATTAGTGCATAAAATTGGTGGTATTTTATTCGTTAAGTGCTGGATTACAGGCATGAGTGTGGGAAAGTGGTATAATGATGGTGAAACGTTTCTTTTCGTGTTGTTTCCAAAACTCCATAGAAGCTTCTGGTAAAGTTGCCACAGCTTTACTAGGAGTATGACTTGACTAGACTAGACTATGACTTGACTTGATACCTTCTAATACCTTTTAACTTAAAAATATCAATTACTTGACACTGGCTAAACACACAAAAGTGTGGAGCCATAACAAAAACAAAAAAAATCTGCCACTGTGATAATAGTGCTTATTGTGCTACTTTCCACTTGGACGGTACCGTCATCACCAGGATCTGAACTGGACTGCTGGTGAGCTGGCTTACATTCCTACCTACTTCTCACTGAGCTCTATCTGTGTTGTCCTTTTGCCTTGGGGACATCCACCCTCAAAATAACGCATCCTTGAATCGCGGAGGTGCGCAAACATCACACTTCATCACATCACACTAATATTATAAAGGTAAAAGTTTGTATGTGTGTATGTTTGTTACTCCTTCACGCTCAAACGGTTGAATGGATTTGGATGAAATTCGGTACCAAGATAGCGTATACACTGGATTAACATATAGGCTACATTTTATCGCGGAAAAGTCAAATTTTCCCGTGGGATGAGCAAATAATTAAAATACTTTTTATCCGCGGGTGAAACCGCGGGGCGCAACTAGTTTACTATAAAACTACCTTGATTAAATATATTAGTAGGAAATAATGTAAACATCTAATAATAAATGAGGCCATGAGAGCCAAAGCGGCCTAACTGCATTTTTTTCTATTTTCATATTTTTATTGGAGTCTGCTCTAAATGGTAAAAGCTATAGCGCAATAAATAAATCCACCAATAAAAGGCTTCCTATAAATAGGGATTAAAATGAAAGAATAAGTGAGAAAATGAATCCTCCCTTTAATAATGTACATAGAATACAATATAATAAAGGTATTTAAAAATGCAGTTAGGCCACTTTGGCTCTCATGGCCTCAAATATAAATCAATAATATTTTATCTATCAATATTTTCCTCCTATTTGTTAGGTGTGCATACTTATTTAGTGAAATAGTGTCAGTGGTGTTTTATCCCTAGACCGTGTCATACAATTTGTAAACAGTTTTTTAAAAAACAGTATAATTATTATTGTGTTTAAGTAAACAAAATTAGATCTTATAGAAAAAATATATCAGTCTCTGAATCTGTTGTAAAAGTAAGTATTTTTGTGTTTATCTGTAACCTAATCCTAACCTATCTATAAAATAAAGTTTTACGTTCGTATTACAGGACGATGCTCAGTCATCGATCGGTGCTCAAGCAGAGATTTCGTTCATAAAGTGATCAATTAGTGAATGAAATCTTTGCCTGAGCACAGATCGATGACTGAGCATCGTAGGTTCGTATTACACCACCGCTTTGCCAGTCATTCTGCCGCCAAGAAGCACTAATGTGTTCCGATTTAAAGAGCATTGTAGCTAGTGAAATTACTGGGCAACCATGGATGGGGCCATGGTCCTCGTAGTTCCTGGGTGCCTAGACACAGGGAATCCTAGTTAGGGTCCAGGATCTATGTATGTGATCGTTGGGCGTTATTATTATTATTAATTGGAACTGACCAAAAAATCTTTCCCTAAAAGGTTTACCATAAAAGGATTTTTTAGGCTGTTATTATTTTAGTGAATTGTTTCAGATGATGAAGATAGTTATCGTAGCTTTGTGCGTGTTCTGCTGGCTTCACGAGGTGTATTCCAAAGTTGACTCGTTTGCCGCAAGCCCTGAACATTCTGCCGCAAGCCCTGAACATTCTGCCGCAAGACTTGAACATTCTGCCACAGGCCGTGAACAATCTGCCGTGAACGCAAATATGACAGATAGTGATACGCTTCTATTTCTTTTGGAGACAGTGCTGAGTCCTTTCTTGATAGATGAAAATAACAACCAAGGGGTTGTCGGTGGTTTTGATGTACATAACCAAAATATATGTCCGATTGGCATGATACTATTTGAAGGGAATTGCGAATCAAGTGAAGTTTTTGGACCCACTGAATATGCGATGGCGTAAATCTCACGCCGTTTCTATTTATATATTTGTTTTATATTTCTTTTGTTATTCATGTGAATCTAACGATCCTTCTATTATAATCCTTTAATCATAAATGTCATACTTATTACTTTTTACCGACTTCTAAAATGGAGGAGGTACTATTGTTCGTCTGTATGTTTTTTTAAATAAATGTATTTGTGAAATAATATAATATAATAATATAATATATGTGGACATCTCACACAACGCCATCTAGCCCCAAACTAAGCAAAGCTTGTACTATGGGAACCAGATAACTGATACAATACTTAGATACTTTTTGTTTGTAAATACATACACAGAATACAATATAACACCCAGACTCAGAAAAACACCTATGTTCATCACACAAATGTTTGTCCTAGGTGGGAATCGAACCCACAACCCACAGTTCAGAAGGCAGGGTTACTACCAACTGAGCTATAGGGCCAGTCGTCAGAAGGCAGGGTTACTAAATAAATAAATAAATATTTGTATATATATTGACTGGCCCGATAGCTTAGTTGGTAGTAGCCCTGCCTTCTGAACTGTGGGTTGTGGGTTCGATTCCCACTCAGGACAAACATTTGTGTGATGAACATAGGTGTTTGTTCTGTGTCTGGTCATATTGTATTCTATGTATGTATTTACAAACAAAAAGTATCTAAGTATTGTATAAGTTATCCGGTTCCCATAGTACAAGCTTTGCTTAGTTTGGGGCTAGATGGCGTTGTGTGAGATGTCCACACATATTATTATTATTAATCATAAATTCCATACTTATTACTTTTAACCGACCTCCAAAATGGAGGAGGTACTATTGTTCGTCTGTATGTTTTTTTAAATAAATGTATTTGTGAAATATTTAACTGGAAGATAATATTCACTAGCGTTAAGTTCGCTTATGTACCTACATTTGTTGTTTTCGCAATAAAGCATTTTCCATGTTTATCTAACTTATTTTGATTCTGTGTAAAAACTTACCTACTTTATTAATTTTCAATTACCTCAAAAAGAAAGATGTTCTCCAAATTGTCAAATCTTGTTCTGTGTCTGGGTGTTTTGGGAGCATGGTCCTCGTAGTTCCTGGGTCCCTAGACACAGGGAATCCTGGTTAGAGTCCAGGATCTATGTATGTGATCGTTGGGCGTTATTATTATTTTACTAGGTGGTAGGACTTTGTTGCAAAGTTCGTCTACTGCCTCGCTTTGCCAGTTATGCCGCCAAGCAGTAGTGTGCAACCACTACTGTGTTCCGGTTTGAAAGGCACTGTAGCTAGCGAAATTACTGGGCAAATGAGACTTTATGTTCTGATCTCACAGTAGAGTAATTTTATTACCAGTCTGTGCTGATGTCCCAGGATGATGTGCGCAGTGCAGTGTCACGTGAAACTCTATTTTTTGGGGTTCCGAGTGACACTGTTCTGTTATGGGCGGCCGTGTTGCTTAACATCAGGTAAACGACTAGCTCGTCACATCATTCAATAACATATAAAAAGAAAAAAAATATTTTATAGGATATATTTTCAGATAGATCCCTCAAAATGAATTCGATCTATTATATATCAAAATTACTATTTATTACTATAATTATATTAAACATATCTAAGAAATGAGATTATATATTCAAGTATTTCTCAGTATGAAATTAAGGCAATTAAAGTCGAATTAACCCATTTCACGTTGTTTTAAAGTAAAACTTCTTTACGCACGCTCGACTTAGCAGAGTAAGCTGATGAATGCGAGGCGAAAGGAAGTTGAAGTTATTTTACGTAGATCTCCATTGTCAACATAATAAAGTTAAAAATTTGTATTATCATGTCCGTTAAAATGACAATTTACAATTGTCAAGATGTCGACATTAACATTAAAAAAGTTATACCGGCCGATAGATGGAGCTAAACTAAAGAAGTTTTACTTCAGTCGTGTGGTCTAAAGCACACTCGTTTTTTTATTTCATAAGACATACTGTCGGATTTATCCCTCAAAATCAATTTAATCTATTCTAAATCAAAATAACTAGAATAAAATATATAATGTCCAAGTATGAAATTAAGGTCATAGATATCGGCTTATTTCATTGTTTTGACTAAAAAAATTTAAGCAGTAGCTTTTTATAATCACACTTCACACTAATATTATAAAGGCGAAAGTTTGTGTGTATGTTTGTTACTCCTTCACGCTCAAACGGCTGAATGGATTTGGATGAAATTTGGTACCAAGATAGCTTATACACTGGATTAATATATAGGCTACTTTTTATCCCGGAAAAATGAAATGTTCCCGTGGGATGAGCAATTAATTGAAATACTTTTTTACCCGTGGGGCGCAACTAGTGTATAATAATAGGGTCACGAATAGTACTAAGATTCTACTAAAATTATCTGAATGAATGATTAAAGAAAACAACACCTTTCTGCTATAAAAATACGTCATTTATTTACATGATTTATTCTAGAACAGACTCAGAACACAAATCTAATCTATCTGTAATATAAAATTTAAAAAAGGTTCTGAAAATTTTAGCAATCAGCGGGATTTGAACCTGCGCTATCCTGATCACCGGATCAGACGCTCTTCCAGCTAAGCTATGGTTACATGGTGCGACAGTCGCTGCAAAAATCTTTTATCTGATTGCTAACATGTTTAAGAACTATAAACTTCAGAATCAATTTTGTGATTAAAATAAACACTACTGAAGACTGTCACACATTATATGTATAAATTATAGTTAATTTTAGACAGCCTCTGTGGTGTGGTAGTTGAGCAGGTTGGCTCATATCCCGGAGGTGGCAGGTTCGATTCCCGCGACAGGACAAGTATGCACAGAAAAAAGCGCAAATACTTGTTATGTGTCTGGGTGTTGTGGGAGCATGGTCCTCGTAGTTCCTGGGTCCCTAGACACAGGGAAACCTAGTTAGGGTCCAGGATCTATGTATGTGATCGTTGGGCGTTATTATTATTATAAATAAATAATATTCTTCGTCAATTATTTGTGTTATTAAAAAATTACAAATCTCAAATATATAATCTTTTTATTTATTGTAATAGCATGCTTTTAACACCCAAATTTATATATCACTTAATTTTTTTTTATTTAACCTTAGAACTTCATCATTTACAAACCGAATTGGAAATTCATTATTTTGTTGAAAAACATTATTTCAGATCGGTTCCATAGAAATTTCATCAAAATTTATTCAGTAGTTTGGTTTAAAAAAAACAGCTTCCAGTCCGGAAATGTTTAACGTCAAAAATTCGTCAATTTCCGTACATTCCGTACAACTCTCGAACAAAATACGAAAAGATTTCTACCTATCCTTGTGTCATACATTAAATTCGTTTTTACTGAAGTAAAACTTCTTTACGTACTTGACTTGGGGAGTAAGCTGGCGAAGTTCAAAATTGTTGGTTAACGCAGATCTCCATTATCAACATAACAAATTTAATGTATTCTTGACAATTTTAAACAATTTATTATAAAAAATACAAAATTAAAATCAAAATTTAATTATAAAAACAAAATTTAAAAGAATTACTAAAATTACGCAAACGCGATTTGTTAACAAACTAATAATGACGGGACGATGTTTCCTCGACGGTGGTTCGTAGCGGAAAGAGAGCGGCCGCGCGCTTGCGCCGCGTTTTATACCCTCCGTGATCTTGTATTATTATTATCTTCTACAGTATTATTATGTTGGTATGTCCGGTAAAATGACAATTTACAATTGAAGGGGTGAGAATAAAAAGGGTTTAACTGATTTTTTTTTTCACAAAATGACTTATGGGCATCGTTGGATTCAGCGTGAAATTATCTACAATAATACAGTCTCAAAATACCGTAATGAGGATTAAATCTCGAGATTTTGAGTCTAAAAACGGTTTATCTGTCACACGAATACAGTTCGCTTAGCATAAAAACATTATTATATTTATTTTATTACATATTTTTTTTCAGTAATTGTATGAATTAGTACTATATTTAGTATTTTAAAATAGAATTAATACATTTTCAAGCAACTGAAACTTATACAAACCTTTTCTATTACCTAATAAGCAATCTACATTAAAATGACGCCGTTGAAGTTTAAAGTCAATTTTCTCGAAACTGTCAATTTGACAGTTACACCCTTTTTATTCTCAACCCTTCAATTGTTGGTTAACGTAGATCTCCATTATCAACATAACGAAGTTAATGTATTATTATGTCGGTATGTCCGGTAAAATGACAATTTACAATTGTCAAAATGGCAACATTAACATTAAACAAAGTTATACCGGCCGATAGATGGAGCTAAACTAAAGAAGTTTTACTTCAGTCGTGTCTAAAGCACAATCGTTTTTTTAATACAAAATTGTTTTTATATCTTCATGCTGGGGCTCAAGGTCCAGCTGTGACGTAGAAGACCTCTGAAGGTCGAGATATGTTGTTCAAGAGAGACGGTTCCACTTTAGGAACTGGGGCCTGAACTGGAGCTAAAACTGGGTCAGGAACTGGAACCGGGTTCAGTTTGTTCATCTGGAATTACAAACGAGAATAAACTACTGCTTGTTATTTTGTTGGAGCCGAAACATAAAAAAAAAGTACTGGATCGATTTTAATCATTTTTTTAGTGAATGATATAGGCTATACATTTTATACCCGTGCGAAGCCGGGGCGACTCGCTAGTATAGATGAATTAATAATGAGACTAACCCTGTGGTGAAAATAGTATACTGATGGTGAAACGTTTCTTTTCGTGTTGTTTCCAAAACTTCATAGAAGCTTCAAGTAAAGTTGCCACCACTTTACTAGGAGCATGACTTCACTAGACTATGACTTAACTATGACTTGACTTCATGACTTCGACTGTGACTTGACAGATATTTGCGTGAAATATCATTAACTTGATAAATTATTAATTACTTGACACTGGCTAAATACACAATAGTGTGGAGCCAAAACATTAAAAAAAAAAACTTTCACCTTTATAATATTGGTGTGATGTGACTCACCCTGTGGCAGTGTCCGCGGCGCACGTGTGTTCGCATGGCGGTGCGCTGCGCGAACGTTCGGCCGCAATGTTCGCACGCGAACGGCCGCTCGCCTGTGTGCGTTCGGACGTGATTCGTCAGCACACTGCGCACCTACACACAAACACACACACACACATAAAAATACACAAACCTAACAAAAGGTAATGTATTCATAGTATAACTGGCCCGATAGCTCAGTAGGTAGCAGCCTTCTGAACTGCGGGTTGTGGGTTCAATTCCCACTTAGGACAAACATTTGTGTGATGAACATAGGTGTTTGTTCTGTGTCTGCGTGTTATATTGTATTCTATGTATGTATTTACAAACAAAAAGTATCTAAGTATTGTATCAGTTATCTGGTTCCCATAGTACAAGCTTTGCTTAGTTTGGGGCTAGATGGCGCTGTGTGAGATGTCGAACCATTATTATTATATTATAGTATAGTTCAACAGACTGTGGCAGGGTTGGATTTTGTACGATAATGAAGGGATGAGATCAAGAAGGGTAAAACAGATTTTTTTTTCACAAAATGACTTATGGATATCGTTGGATTCAGCGTGAAATTATCTACAATAATACATTCTCAAAATACCGAAATGAAGCTTAAATCTCGAGATTGCCAGTCTAAAAACGGTTTATCTGACACAGGAATACAGTTCTCTTAGCATAAAAACATTATTATATTATATTTTTACAGTAATTGTACGAATTAGTACTATATTTTGTATTTTAAAATAGGATTAATACATTTTCAAGCAACTAAAACTTACATAAACCTTTTCTATTACTTAATAAGCACTCTACATTAAAATGAAGCCGTTGAAGTTTAAAGTCAATTTTCTCGAAACTATCAATTTGACAGTTAAACCCTTTTTGATCTCACCCCTTGAATTCTTGTATTTGTACGATTATTTATCATGACGAGTACAAGTGTTTGTGAAAGATAAAATAAGCGCAAATACTTGTTCTGTGTCTGGGTGTTGTGGGAGCATGGTCCTCGTAGTTCCTGGGTCCCTAGACACAGTTAGGGTCCAGGATCTATGTATGTGATCGTTGTGTGTTATTATTATTACTATTTAACAAAAAACGATATTTTTTGGTAAAGAACTGAAATTTTAATTAATGTAGAGCGACCCGGATGATCCTATAGCAGCCGTAGTATCGGCTGCGCTAGGATCACCGGACCCTAGCCCTTCTGGCTCAGGTACCGCCCGGCACCGGTATAGGATACCAGCGTAACACAATCAGACCCCGCCGGCGAGGTCGACGTACCCCCCGTAGGTAGCTAGAACGGTCGCGACTTTCAATAAGGTCCACTCAGATGCGTAACTACGCTAGAGGGCTAGACGGGGCTTAGCCCCGGGACCCCAAGCTCAGGGGGCCCCTCGGACTGCGAGTACAGTTCTTGAAGATCGCACAATTTGACATTTAGAATCGTCATAATTCGATAAAAATGGTTTATCGACCGTTGCAAGTACTTTACCGACTTCATCGACGATCGATAAGCAAAATTGTTAAAAATTCGTTTAATTTTATCGAATTAATTTATGACGATAATTTATATTCTTCTTTTCTTCGTTTAATGGCCTGCTATCGCTTTTAGCGATAATTTTGCCAATGTCAAGTGAGGAATTTTGTACAGTTACCTATGTTTATGTCAAAGTTGTATTTTGTCAGTCAAAATGCCACAGTAAAATGGTAGATATTTTACTGAAGGCTCTAGGAAGCCTTGAAGAGAAAACAATAAATCAATCAATCAAGTTTTTATTTCAGAAAAATATTACATATTTATAGGCAGGGCCAACGCACTAGTGGGCAATAATACATACAGCAGGTATAAATTGAGCAAGAGAAAGAGAACAAGAGACTGCAGACAGACGCACTTCCGCGCACATTCGCTTCCCGAAAGTGAGGTCACCGTCCCCGAACTAAGAATTAACTTGTATCTCAGGACGCGGGACCCCACTCCGAGTCGCAGGTTTGGATGGATGCCCCTGTCTGCAGTCACCCGTTACGTCTTCATGACAACGCCGCATACATTTTTAGACAATAACTACTAATATGATAAATGCCTGTTATAGTAATTTACATTAGTACCCTGCATGTGTAATGATGCCCATTACAAGGTTATAATACCTGAATTATGGGCACAATTAGGTGTTCATTGGGTGAATAAATAAACAAATATAGAAAAAATTGTAGCATGAACGGTTTATTTGATTGTTTGAGCGTGGATGAGAGTGTGGCTTTTAGTATGTAGGCAAATTTCATAAATAATATAATGCAATAATCTAAATGAAAAATGAAGGATGTAATAGTGTGTGTATGTGTATTATGTGTGTGAGTGAGCTTAGTATTGTGTAATTGATGCATACAAGATCTCATCAGCAAGTAAAAGAACAGACGTTTTTTTTTTTTTTTTTTTTTTTTTTTTTTTTTTGGCCAGGCCTGTTAATAAGAGGGACAGAGTTTTGTCAATCGACAATAATTACTTAACTGTCAAATTGTATGAGAGTTTCGGTATCGTCGTAGTTAAGTTCTAAAAGCCAGTTAATAATTTTTTGCTTTGCATCATATTTGTTATTGGGATAGATATTAATCTCTTTATTGATATGGTTGTATAATTGTCCAGCGATTACAGGGAAGAAACGACTAAAAAATTTTGTTCGATGTTTTGTGTTTACACAAACTATATCAGATCTGCGTTTGCTACTCTGTAGATTTGAATCGTAAGGCAGGAGAGAATGCTTGCGCAAGGTGGTCTGGAGCACAAAAAGTCGTCGGACGGAAAGAACTTTGCTCTCCGCGTACAGTTCAGATGTAGGGAATCGATAAGGTTTTTTCATCATAACTTTAAGGACTGCCCTTTGTGCCCTCTCCAAATTTATCAATTTTGTTTTTGCAGCTCCTCCCCATGCTGGAATACAATATCTCAATATAGACTCGCTTAATGCATAGTAAGCTAATTTTAACGTCTCGAGACTTGCAGAGCATCGGAGATTTTTAAAGATGTATATTAATTTACGTGTTCTGGAAGTTAACGAGTCTATATGAGTTTGCCAGTTTAAAAGTTCATCAATGTTCACTCCAAGATATTTCATGTGCTGGGTTCTCTCAAGTGCTGGACACGGGCAGCCGTCTGTGGGATCCGGACATCGGTGGGCCTTAATATGGTATGTAGTTCTACACGGTTGAGTAGAAGACTTTAATGAGAATGTGATGTACTTTGATTTGTCCACATTTAGCGTGAGCAGGTTTTCCGCGAGCCAGGACGTTATAAGCTGCATTGCTCTTTCAGCATAAATCTTAGTTTCAGACCAGCTGCGCCCATTAACTAATAGAGCAGTATCATCAGCGTAGCAAAAAATCTGACAGTTAGCTGAAGACAATCTACAGAGGTCATTCAAATATATTTGGAATAGAGTGGGTCCCAAAATACTTCCTTGGGGCACACCATAGTCAACATTCGCTTCCTTACTAGTGGTGGACCCTATTTTAACTATTTGTTTCCGATTTGTCAAATAGTCTCGAAAAATGTCAAGTGCTTGTCCCCTGATGCCAATTTTCTCCATTTTTGTTATAAGAATCGGTACAGAAACAGTGTCAAATGCTTTTGATAGGTCTAGGAAGATTGCTAAGCAGTTGTTCTTTGTATCAAGTAATTTGGTTGTTTGGTCAATAAGACCGCAAACGGCATCCTCAGTTGATTTTCCCTTCCTAAACCCATATTGGTTTTCCGCGATAATTTTGTTAGTTTCTAGATATTTAACTAGGCGGTAGTTTAAAATACGTTCAAATACTTTAGACAAAGATGGCAAGACTGATATAGGTCTGTAGTTGTTGACACTGTCTCTGCTCCCGGATTTATAGATTGGATGTACCAGGGCTTTTTTGAAAGCTGTGGGAAAGTCACCAGTACTGATGGCGAGATTAAATATATGGACTAAGATAGGAACAAGAATATGGCGAGATTCCTTGAGTACAGAAGCAGATATTCCATCCCAACCAATAGCGCAATCACTTCGTAGACTAATGATGATATTTGTAACCTCTGTTACATCGGTCGGCACTATTGCAAAAGAGCGAATCGGAGGGTCATTTGTAGGTATACTAGTACTGCCGTAGTTAAAAGCCGGTCGCACAATTCCGCTCGCCAAATTACGCCCAATATTAGCAAAAAATTCATTTACTTGGTCAGTAGATCGTTTTGGGTCAGAAGTTATTGTAAGTAATTCTTTCGGAGGTGGGGTGGAACCCTGTATGTGTGTTACTTTTTTTATGACTGCCCATGTCTTTTTGGAATTATTCTTAGCTTTTAGAAATTCATTATGTTCGTATTCATGTTTAAGTTTCTTCAGGAGGTTCGTCAGAAAGTTGCGATACCTTGTGTATGTAGTTTTATGTACAGGACTATTGGGATATTTTTTAAATTTTTTATGTAACTTGTCGCGATTCTGAATACAACGCAAAAGACCCTTAGTAATCCAAGGTTTCAAGTTCTTTTTCTTTCTTGGAATTGTGACTATTTTAGTGTGTTCACTTACAATAGAAGTCAACAACAAAATCAAAGCATCTGCAGCACAGCTAGCGGTTGTTATGGACCAGAGAAACGAAAAGTCAGCAGTGGCGATATCAATTGATATAGCGCGGTGGTCAACTCGCGTGTATGAGCGGCTTTGGATTTTACCGTGTCCGTTATAAAGACAGAACAAAACTGGACAGTGATCAGTGATATAGGTCTGAATGACGACAGTAGTCGACTCGTGACTACTTTTTAGTAGTAAATGATCTAGACAACTCTCGTTCCTTGTCGGTAGTTGATGTGTTGGTAACATACTGTGAGAGGCCACTAAATCAAGGTATTCATTCAAACGGCGATCGCCACTGCCGACCCTAATATCTATATTCATATCTCCAGTGATGCAAATGTTCCTGTATGCCGCCAGTGATTGGAGCACGTTGTTTATGCTACTGTTGAAATTGTCTACATTGTGGTTAGACGGGGACCTGTATACTGCAACCAAAGCCGTGGTAGTACCAATACAACACACCAGACAATTACCATCGCTGAAATCGGGCTCCTGTACAGTGCATTCTATATGATCCCGTAAGTAAATCACAACTCCGTCGTTTTGGTTATGAGACCTGTCTGTGCGGAATGAGACATATCCACTTAAAATTGGCATGTTAGTAACACTGCGTAACCAGCATTCAGTTAAAACTATGGCGTCACATTCGAAATTCAAGCTAGAGAGAAGAGCCTCTAGGCCACTAAAATTGCAATTCAAACTTCTAATGTTCAGTTGTAAAACCTTTATTGAGTTCCTGTTAACATCAATATATTTTGAGCACTGTTCTGGTGTACAGGCATATGAAGATGATAAACCAACTGCATCTATATTTAAACCAATACTTTCGATGTCAATCATCTATTAACCTTTGAAAATATAGCCCCCCTTTCACTTACCGACGAAGTGGGGTAACTATGGGTTTTATGCGTAGTTTCTTTTATTTTTATATCTGCAGTTGGTCTCTCAGTGCCGTAACGGATGTACAATATTTTTTTTGTGTTATGTATTCTGAGCTTGTGTGATATCAAAGTGTTTAGTGTATAGAGTGTATATGTATTTATGTAGGTTAATATTGCGTAATGATAATGAGTGATGTATATTGCGATTAAGATAGACAGTAAAGTGAATATAAATTTTATGCATATGCTCCTTGTGACAAAAATTAACAGTAACGGTAAAGCTAACAGTAAGACAAAAACATTTAGACCATATAGTCATTTCTGGCTGAGGTCTTTTAGGGATTTTTCATTTGTGATTGGAATCGCCCTTGTCTGATCATCTTTTTGAACAAAGATCCTACCATTTGTTGACCAACAAAACTTAAAATTATTGGATTTAGTATATTCTCTGGCCAGAAAGAAAAGTTTTCGGGTTGAACCTGGTAAATACTCCGTGATGTAAACCTGCGTGGAGCTGTCCCTTTGTCCAAGATGACCTGTATTTAATTTATCAGATCCGTTACGCAGTTTATTAAATTCTTTTGCTGCAGATAAAACTTTCTTCTTCTGAGTGACAGTAGTAAATTCCGTTATAATGGAGCGAATTGTGCCGGGTTTGCTAGGATGTCTATAGATATCACGGATATGCTCAGGTTCAATTTTTAGGTTTAGAACATGTCCCAGCTTTACAATCAGTGATTGTAGATCTTCTACTGTCTCTCCGTTAATTTGAGGTATGTTTTTTATTTCTATTGCTGATGGGCGGGATGAACGATCGGCATCAGAAAGCTGGTTCTCTAATAATTTTATCTTCTGATTACATTCTTTATTATCCTGCTCTAAACTATTAATTTGCAACTTCATATCTTCAAAATTCTGTGAAATAGTCCCAACGGATTTCTGCAGGTTTTCATTGGTATTTTGTATTTGGGAATTTTGCATCTTTACCTCGTTTATATCACATTTCAGTTGATTCAAGAGCTGTGATTGTTCCTGCTTTGAAATTTTAATTTCATTCATGTCTGAGATTAAAGTTTTTAATATTGAAGCTTGTTCATTTTGAAATGATATTAACAATGCTTTGAGATCGCTAATCTCTTCTCTTACCAATGCATTTTCTGAGTGAAGATGGGTGCTGCAACGAGGCCGCGGGCGCTTGTTGGGGTGAGCGGTTGAAGGAGCATCTTCTTCCATCTGCATGAGCGACGGCAAGTTCGAATCAGATAGAGTGGTTTGTAAGATAGGCTCTCTTAACGAGCCCTTTGGAGGTGTGTGTCTTAAAGGCATCATTTTACCTCAAGTAAATGAAAAAATAATTAGTAATCCTTAGTTGCTATTCGTGCCAAAAAAAACAATAATAACAGCGCAGCTTCACTAGCCGTAAGGGCCTTATAAATATTATGCAGTCGGTGCCGCCACAGAATGCGCAATAGTAATGCAGGCAGTCGCGTTCGCTTGCTACTAAGTTACGACACACGCCTCGATCCGTTTCCAACAGCGACACAGTGCTCGTCGGTGATGTTGGCAGTCACCGTCAGTTCCGAAATTATTTTGGATAATACTTTTTTTAAACATATAATTACGACGAACCAATATCACCACTATATCACTGGCACAATACTTTATGAATTTTTGCACTCAATCCGCTTTCAACATCACTTTAAATATTATTTCGGTATTTTCAGTAATAAGGCATGGTTTTAAAACTTGGAACCATTTGCCAACACTCGTGCACGTTCACGAACACTTAACGGATAAATCCACCCTTATTACACATTAAAATTCAAAAATACACGGGTTAAGAAAAATAATTCAACCGCTATATTTAAAAAAGGATACACAAATTCTGAAAATTTGAACTACGACAAATTTAATAGTTTAGTTGGAGCGCGGCGCGCGAGGCGAGGCGCGCGGGGCACGCGGGCACGCTGGGGGACACGTACCCGGAAGGCCCGCCCGCACGCGTGGCACACGTGCGGGCGGGCGCGGTCGCGCGCGGCGTGCACGGTGGCGGCGTGGCGGCGGAGCGCGGCGCGCGAGGCGAGGCGCGCGGGGCACGCGGCGCACGCGTGGCGCTCGCCGCCGTGCGCGCCGCGCGCGTGCGCCGCCAGCGCCGCGCCCGACACGTACCGCCGCGGGCACTGCGCGCACGCGAACCTGCCGCACGCACACAAACTCACCTCAGGCATTTAAAACCTTCATTTGCTACAATAGTATCTAAATATATATAACTCAAAGGTGACTGACTGATTGACTGACATAGTGATCTATCAACGCACAGCCCAAACCACTGGACGGATCGGGCTGAAATTTGGCATGCATGTAGATGTTATGACGTAGGCATCCGCTAAGAAAGGGTTTTTCGAAATTCCACCCTTAAGAGGGTGAAATTGGTGGTTGAATTATTTTCCCATAGGCCACGAAGCGAGCGAAGCTGCGAGCAGAAGCTCGTTATAAATAAACCTGCACTGCGAGTACCGTTCTTGTCGATCGCACAATTCGACATTTAGAATCGTCATAATTCGATAAACATTTTTATCGACCATTGCAAGTACGTTACCAACTTAATCGATCGATAAACAAAATAGTTAAAAATTCGTTTAATTTTAACGAATGAACTTATGACGAATTCGATAAAAGTATTAAATCGTCTATTTTATCGATTTACAAGTTTACTTTATTGACTTTGAAAATACACAAACTATCGACACATAAATGATCACGAAAAATACGAAACAAACGATTGAAATAGTTTAGTTGGGGCCCTAATTTATTTCTTGCCCCCGGACCTTTGGTTACCTAGCTACGCCACTGGTTATGCTGCGGGTACAATTTACACGGCCCCAAACACCGCATCCCCTTTATCCCGATTCCAAGGAGCAGAGACCCCTAACCTAGCTTAATTTACCTACTGTCCCGAGACGGAAGTCGCAAGAACTAAAAGCCTGAGCTCCAAGGCAGTACCGGACTATGCAAGCGCGGGGCCCGTAGCAAATTCTTTCAAAGACCCATTAATCTATGTTCGGACCTCGTTTTAGAAGAAAAAAAAAGATGTGTTACGTCATTGCAAATTTGTCATGAGAAAATATATACACTATTATTTATAGTTTTTTGATGTTTTAATTTTATTAAGTTAAAAAGGGATTAGGGACTCGGGCTGAAGCCCGAACAACTATCTAACGGGTTCTTAAGTATAAGTGGTAAAAAACAATTCAATACTCAACACGTTTATTTGCCATCTTAATAGGAAAAGTTATTTGTGATATCATGTAAATTCAATATACCACATCTTAATAAGTTCCACTCAAAAAATGACGCTCAGGCAGAGATGAGTGGGTTTATATATGCGGGCCCCCTTTGCGGGGCCCGTGGCAATTACTGGACTCGCGCACAGAGGGTTCCGTAAATTTTTTATATGTGATGTAACTAAAATAATAAGATTTTCGAAATTTTACTATAAAACGTTGCTTCGTGTCAAATTTTAACTAGGTCGACTGGAAGTACTCTGTAGGTTTTGATTCCCTTGCGAGTGTCGAAAATTTGCGTATAAACGGCTGTATCTTTTGATTGCGTTGGCTTAGAAGTATGATTAATCAGTGCGCAAGCACTGCTGCTAGCTAGTGAAATTACTGAGCAAATGAGACTTTTTTTTATTTATTAATCTGCATTTCCACAGACACCTGGGTCCGTGCTTTTTGTTAGATAATTTTTTATATTTATGAATTAAGCCTATTATTAACATGAGACATGAGCAAATGAGACTTTATGACCTGACCTCGCAGTCTAGTAATCTTATTACTAGATTGTCCTGACGTCTCAAGATGACGTGCACAGTGCAGTGTCACGCGAAAATCTATACTTTAAGAGTTCCGAGTGACACTTCAACTGATATGAGCAGCCGTGTCGCTTAACATCATGCGACCTGTTAACTCGTCAGATCATTCCTTAACATAAAAAAGTGCAAGTTTGCGAAAAAGGTATATACAACCGGTTTTATTCACATATATTTATCTAAAACGAAACTTACTTGAGTTTATCCACGTCGATATGTTTCAAACTTTTCAGCAAATGTTGGCGCAGACTGTGCGCCGTTTTGAATCTGGAAAAATAATATTTAAAAAATAATTATTATAAAGACACCAACGGCTAGCCTTGGGGCCCCATGCTCAAGGGGCCCCTCGGACTCTGACTTAAAATAGTGAAGTCTTCTCACATTCGAATTATAAATAATAATAATAATAACGCCCAACGATCACATACATAGATGAACCCTAACTAGGATTCCCCGTGTCTAGGGACCCAGGAACTACGAGAACCGTGGTCCCACAACACCCAGACTCAGAACAAGTATTTGCGTATTCTTTTCTGTGCACAAATACTTGTCCTGCTGCGGGAGTAGAACCCACTGCCATCGGTTTATGAGCCGACCGGCTCAACCACCACACCACAGAGGCTGTCGAATAAATAAACCTGCACTGCGAGTACCGTTCTTGTCGATCGCACAATTCGACATTTAGAATCGTCATAACTCGATAAAAATGGTTTATCGACCGTTGCAAGTACGTTACCGACTTAAACGATCGATACACAAAATCGTTAACAATTCATTTAATTTTAACGAATTCGATAAAAATTTAATTTAATTCCCAAACCATGGAAGTTTTAAATGTCGTTTGATATATTTTTTTTGTTATAACTTTTTATTTATAGAAAGCCTGTACATGTTTGAAATTGTCTATTTCGTCGATTTACAAGATTTAAAAGCCTCTTTGGTGTAGTGGTTAAGCAGAACAGCTACCAGGAGACGGCGGGTTCGATTCCCGCGTTAAGACAAGTATTTGGACACAGAAATGTCGCAAGTACTTGTTCTGAGTCTGGGTGTTGTATGACCGTGGTCCCTAGACACAGGGAATCCTTTACAGCCTTATTAATAAACGGGTATTAGTCTCGGATTAGTTACTTCAGCTTTTGTCCTTTTTTGCTACGGGAATATTTAGCTGGATCGAAAGAGACAAAAGATGGTCTAACTAGTCTAAAGCTAGTTCGTGTTTATTAATAAGGCTGTTAGGGTTCAGGATGTATGTAGTTAGCTTAGTGAAATAACTTAATTTTAATTACCTAATATAATTTTGACTTGTAAAAGTGCTAAACTTAAGTTAAGTGCGACCTTAATTGCGTGCTGAGTCGGGACCTATATCATGACGTCACGCACCATTATATATTTTAGTTTCTCTTTTTTTCGTGTGATTTGTCTTGTGTAAATGCATATTTGTAAAAATGTAATGTTGTGTGGTGTCTTGAATAAATGTAATGTTGTGTGATGTCTTGGATAAATGTAATGTTGTGTGATGTCTTGGATAAATGTAATGTTGTGTGATGTCTTGAATAAATGTAATTTTGTGTGATGTCTTGGATAAATGTAATGTTGTGTGATGTCTTGGATAAATGTAATGTTGTGTGATGTCTTGAATAAATGTAATGTTGTGTGATGTCTTGGATAAATGTAATGTTGTGTGATGTCTTGGATAAATGTAATGTTGTGTGATGTCTTGAATAAATGTAATGTTGTGTGATGTCTTGAATAGATGTAATGTTGTGTGATGTCTTGAATAAATGTAGTGTTGTGTAATGTCTTGAATAAATGTAATGTTGTGTGATGTCTTGAATAAATGTAATGTTGTGTGATGTCTGGAATAAATGTATTTTCTTTCTTTCTTTTCTATTTTCAATAAAATCTTTGAATTTTGAACTTTGACTTGGTACGTGATCGTTGGCTATTTTTCAACTACTACAAAAAGTAGTACCTGGTGTCGCACTCGACGCAGTAGTAGTCCTTAACGTCAGTGTGCTTCAACTGATGGTGTTTAATCTGTGTCCGCGTGCGGCATCGCTTGCCGCACACAGAACATTCATAGTTCTTCACGCCCTCGTGGATCCTTCAACATACAAAGTATATTATCTATAAAGAGGAAAGATTGTAAACTTCTAAACTTTCTCAATACTGGTATAAATAATACGCCATCTAGCCCCAAACTAAGCAAAGCTTGTACTATGGGAACTAGATAACTGATACAATACTTAGATACCTTTTTTTTTGTAAATACATACATATAATACAATATAACACCCAGACACAGAACAAACACCTATGTTAATCACACAAATGTTTGTCCTGGGTGGGAATCGAACCCACAACCCATAGTTCAGAAGGACGGGTTACTACCAACTGGGCTATCGGTGTAAATAAATGTATCTTGATTCCTATTTTATATGCCTTAACCCTTTCACGCTCAAGGGAAATATTTTTCCCTTCTACAAAAATCGTTATCGATTGTTCAATTATTATTGAATCGCTATTTTTTTTTACTGAATGTCAAAATAAAACGTATGTCCAAGGCGGCAAATGTTTTCTGAACAAATAAAAATATAAAAACTGTTAAACTTTATTGCGCTAAAACCAAAACATTCACGGGCTGAACTAATAATATCTTGAAAGTTTTTTGGACTTGAGAAAATAAAATAACTGTAGTTTGTCACGTGTTTTATATTATTTGGTAAGTATAATTTTATATAATAATACAGTAAACTGCAGAATATTAGCACAAGTACCTAAAAATTGCAAATCATCTGAAGGGAAATATTTTTCCCTCTGGTCCATATCGGGTGTATTCGTTGTAGTATTATTATATGTAGTGCTTTATGATAATGTATGGTTTTCTTGTGTTTTTATATGATTTAACTTCATATTTTTTTTACAGAAATGGCTAAAAGGGGGTGCAGAGAATTTTATATTCAAAGGCAGGCAGGAACTGTTCAAAAAATAAATGTTACATGTCCGGAAGTAGTGATGCGCTATAATAAAAAGCCAAAATCAAATATTACCTGCGCCTCTTTTTTGACATCTTAGATATCGCTATGAATAACTCGTATTTAGTGTAGGTACGTAAAGTTGCACGAAAAACACCGAGTAGAAAGTCCGCTTTTGAGCAGCCTCGAGTATCGCCAACATGTAGCACGAGGTGTAATAAATAATTTTACATGTAGACAGCGATCAAGACCCACTTTATTATAGATTCCTCTGAAAAGCTCCGCACCACAACATAGAAAAAGCAGAAAAACTGCAAAGCGATGCGTAAATTGTGCAAAACGTATACCGTATAACGTAAACGTATAGAAAATAGGATACGTAATAAATGTGTTATGTGCAATGTCCGATAAATACCGATGTAATAAACCTAACTCTTATTTACTTTTATGGCCCGTAGGGAAAAATATTTCCCATGAAATTATAGGAAACCTATACACCCTGCTATGTTTTTCTGGTGATATTCTCTTACTTTACACCCACAATAGCTAAAACATTGTGTTGTATAAGCTTATTTAGTCTTGGACATCTTATGGTCCTGTAAGGGTTAATACATTTCCTTTTCCTGATTTTCCATTTTTTATTTATTATATTTGAATATATTTATTATATTATATATTTTATGTAGTAGTATATATATTAGTGTATGATTGAATATGTATATATGTATAATATGTAGTTTTATGTGTAAGTATTTTTGTTTATCCTTTGTTTAAACATTAATAAAAATATCTTTTCCGAATTTGTGCATTGGTTCCACCCCCTCTGGGTCTAGGCTGAAAATCAGCGCTGGATGTCTCCGATGACCAGCAATATGCTGAGCTGACGCCCATTCGATACTTGTTTTTTTCTATTCATTATGTACATATTGTGTGTATAAATTTAACCTGTTTTTGTATTTTAATTTTAGACGAGTATTGAATAAATGTTTTTCTATTCTATTCTATTCTATTTGTTGTAGTGGCCGGTAAGGTTCAATATCGCACGAGAAGCTGGTGAAATGATAGGCGAGCGTGTGTCGGTAGTGAGCGATTATTAGCAACTGAATTAAAAGAACAGTGGACTGTGTAATGGTTAGCGCATATACCTAGCTATAGGCATGATTCACATTACTTCCAAAATGCTACGTATATATATATCTATGTACTATTAGGCTTAACTAATAATAATAATAATATGTGTGTGGACATCTCACACAACGCCATCTAGCCCCAAACTAAGCAAAGCTTGTACTATGGGAACCGGATAACTGATACAATACTTAGATACTTTTTGTTTGTAAATACATACATAGAATACAATATAACACCCAAACACAGAACAAACATCGATGTTCATCACACAAATGTTTGTCCTGGGTGAGAATCGAACCCACAACCCACAGTTCAGAAGGCAGGGTTCCTACCAAATAAGCTATCGGGCCAGTTAAACTATTGATTTATTTACTTATGTATTTATATTTTATGAGTAGTAATGTAGGCTGACACTGAAAACCTTACAATTCCTAACATTTGTATGTTTGTAACGAATTGGCTCAAAAAGTACTGGACCGACTTAAAAAAATCTTTCACCATTTGAATGCTACATTATCACTGATTAATATAGGCTATTTTAATTGCAAGAAAAAAAAAGATTCCCTACTAAAACTACAATAATGTTACCCAAGGTGTAAAAAATGCCTATAAAATATTTTTCATCGCATGCGCTGTGAAAACTATTGATGATAGAACAAAAAAATGTTCCAAAATATTAAAGAACATATCGATATCTCCAAAAAATGTCGCGATAGCATGTGTCTAACTATTGTAGTTATATCACTATAACCACTTTTTAAGATTTTAAAATTTATATATAATTTACTAGGTGGTAGGACTTTGTTGCAAAGTCCGTCTAGTTAGGTACCACCGCTTTGCCAGTTATTCTGTCGCCAAGCAGTAGTGTGCAAGCACTACTGTGTTCCGGTTTGAAGGGCACTGTAGCTAGTAAAATTACTGGGCAATTGAGACTTTATGATCTGATCTCACAGTCGAGTAATCTTATTACCAGACTGTGCTGATGTCTCAGGATGATGTGCGCAGTGCAGTGTTGCTCGAAACTCTATTTTTGGGTTCCGATTGACACTGTTCTGTTATGGCAGCCGTAGCGCTTAACATCAGGTGAACGGCTAGCTCGTCAAATCATTCAGTAACATAAAAAAAAAATTTGGAAATTCCGACCAATATCAGACCAAGTTATAATAATAATAATAAAATAATAGTGGACATTTCACACAGCGCCATCTATCCCCAAACTTAGCTATATATAAGCTATTTTATTTTATTGTTATGACTGTTTGATTAATTATTTATTTTTAGATGATTTTTTTAGACGTTTGATTATTGAAAATTATTATTATTTTTTATGTTTTATCATGCATGCGCTTGACATTGCATGTAATGAATTTAACAATAAGTGTAATTGGCATTGCCGTTCTTATTAAAATATAATAAATAAATGTTTGGTAAAATGACAAATTACAATTGTCAAGATGACGACCTTAACATTAAACAAAGTTATACCGACCGATAGATGGAGCAGGATGCAGTGCAGTGTCACGCGAAACTTTGATAAGTTCCGAGTGATGTTCTGTTATGGGCGGCCGTGTCGCTTAACATCAGGCGAACGACTAGCTCGTCACAACATTCACTAACATAAAAAATACATGAACAGATATAAATATGAGTAAAATCATGAAACGTGACAAAAGTAAAATTACACTATTCTTATTAATCTATTATTATTATTCTTATTATTATTATTACTAATCTTTTTTTGTGGTAAATTATAAATATAACGGCGGCAACATCCAGTTGTAAACTCTATGCGCAGCGGGCAGTACTGTAACTTACCCTATGGTAGAATTAAAATTTATTACAGTGGCAACACTGGTAACTGTCATCGCTCCCCCACCCATCTGGCTATATAAAGGGAGCGCTCGGGGTTCTACGGATCATTCTTGCTCCGGACACGGCGCGGTGCGCACGCTGAAGGCCTATAGTCCTATAAGTTGCAACCCATGCATAACCTGAGCCTATATATAAATATACTGACTGCAAGTGTTCCGTGAGGGAGTCCTTGTTGACGAAGCTCTTCCCGCATCGATCGCACTTCGGCCTCTCGCCCGAGTGGTGGTTGCGGAGGTGGCCGCGGTGGGTCTTGTTGTTGCTGGAACGACACACATCACACTAATATTTTATATTTTGTTGTTGCTGGAATGACAAACAGACAAACATCACACTAATATTATATATTTTGTTGTTGCTGGAATGACAAACAGACAAACATTACACTAATATTATATATTTTGTTGTTGCTGGAATGACAAACAGACAAACATTACACTAATATTATATATTTTGTTGTTGCTGGAACGACAAACAGACAAACATTACACTAATATTATATATTTTGTTGTTGCTGGAATGACAAACAGACAAACATCACACTAATATTATATATTTTGTTGTTGCTGGAATGACAAACAGACAAACATTACACTAATATTATATATTTTGTTGTTGCTGGAACGACAAACAGACAAACATCACACTATATTGTATATTTTGTTGTAGCTGGAACGACAAACAGACAAACATCACACTAATATTTTATATTATGTTGTTGCTAGAATGACAAACAGACAAACATCACACTAATATTATATATTTTGTTGTTGCTGGAATGACAAACAGACAAACATCACACTAGTATTATATATTAATATCATATAATGTGGAATTTATATAATAAATATATTATGGAACACATTAAATAAATATATATCTGTCGACATTTCATACAACGCCATCTAGCCCCAAACTAAGCAAAGCTTGTACAATGGGAACCGGATAACTGATAAAATACTTACATAATTTTTGTTTGTAAATACATACATAGAATACAATAAAACACCCAGACACAGAACAAACATCGATGTTCGCCACACAAATGTTTATCCTGGGTGGGAATCGAACCCACAACCCACAGTTCAGAAGGCAGGGTTACTACCAACTGAGCTATCGGGCCAGTCAACACTAGCTACTAATATTTAAAAAATGAGTTATAATTTGTATAATTATGTTGGTATGTCCGGTAAAATGACAATTTACAATTGTCAAGATGGCGACGTTAACATTAAACAAAGTTATACCGGCCGATAGATGGAGCTAAACTAAAGAAGTTTTACTTCAGTCGTGTGGTCTAAAGCACACTAGTTTTATTATTTTATTAATTAAATTGAATTGTATCTGGACTATTATTGAATATTATTGAACTGTACCTGGAAACTTTTCCACATAAATCGCATGTTATCACAGTGGTGATTCCCTCGTGCTGAGTTCTGAAACGAAATATAAAACAATTACAAAAATCCATTCCCATTAGGTCAAACTTCCGTGGGGTCAAATTACTATCGAGTCAAATTACGATTGGGTCAAGTGGGGTAACAAATAACGTAACGTAGAATGTCGAATAATAAACACTCCCCTACAGTGACGGTACACTCCTCTACAGTGACGGTACACTCCCCTGTAGCGACGGTACCCTCCCCTGCAGTGACGGTACACTCCCCTACAGTGCCAGTACACTCCCCTACAGATACGGTACACTTCCGTACACTTCCTACAGTGACAGTACACACCTATAGCTTCCTTAAAGTGTCGGTACACTCCCTTACAGCGACGGTACATTCCCCTATAGCGACGGTACACTCCCCTACAGACATGGTACTATCCCCTATAGACACAGTACACTCCCCTACAGACACGGTACACTCACCCATAGTACTGGTACAACCCCCTACAGACACGGTACACTCCCCTCCAGCGACGGTACAGTCCCCTCCAGCGACGGTACCCACCTATAGTGATGGTATATGCTGGCGCGGTCGATCATCCTGCGGCCGCAGTGGTTGCACTCGTACCGGCGCGTGTGTATGTGCGAGTGCACCGCGTGGCTGTAGGCGGTCGGCAGGTACATGCAGCACAGCTTGCACTCGAACGGGCCGCGGGACTGGACACGACCATTTAAAACACGATTGATTCAGGCGTGACTTGGAGGTGGGTTCGATTCCCGCGGCAGGACAAGTATTTGTAAACAGTGAAATTAGCGCATATATTGTTCTGTGTCTGGGTGTTGTGGGACCACGGTCCTCGTAGTTCCTGGGTCCCTAGACACAGGGAATCCTAGTTAGGGTCCAGGATCTATGTATGTGATCGTTGGGCGTTATTATTATATTAGGTCTTTACCTATGAAATTGCCGTTTTGTTTGAAAAAAGTTAAAGTATTTTTTTTTTCGAACTTATTTATTTCTTTTATTCAAAGTAATCACCCCTGCAATCAATGCATCTTTGCCAACGCTGTGGCAGTTTATGGATGCCCTTCTTGAAAAAATCAGCAGGATGGAAGAAAACAAACTCTTCAAATGCGTTTTGTACTGCCTCTCGGGAATTGAATTTTTTTCCCGCTAAAAAGTTGTCCAAATTTTGGAAAAAGTAATAGTCGGTAGGCGCAAGATCTGGTGAGTATGGCGGATGAGAGAGAGCTTCCAAACCCAACTCATGCAGCTTAGAGACGGTCTGTTGTGCAGTATGGGGTCGCGCGTTGTCGTGAAGTAGCAGTGGAGACGACCGATTGACCAAAGCTGGTTGCAGACGTGCGAGTTTCGCCATCATTGTGGTCAGTTCTTCAATGTACACATCTGCAGTAATGCTCTCGCCGTTTTGTAAAAAGCTATGATGAATCACACCAGCACTAGACCACCAAACTGTGACCATCACCTTTCTATCTATTTTCATTTTTCGTTTTGCACATTGCTTTGGTACCGAACCAGGATCTAACCAACTTGCTGAGCGCTTTAGATTGTCAAAAAGAATCCATTTTTCGTCGCACGTAACAATTCGGTTCAAAATTCCTTCATTTCTGTGCCTGTTAAGCAGCGCAAGGCAAGTCTCGACGCGTACGTTGCGCTGGCGATCGTTAGGTTCGTGGGGCACCCATCTATCAAGCTTTTTTATCTTGCCAATCTGTCGCAAATGGACCAATATTGTTTTGATGCTAACATCAAAAACTGCTGCCAGCTCAGCTGTAGATTGAGATTCATCAGCTTCCACAATCGCCTTTAATTCATCATTGTTGACCAAAGTTTCCGGATGACCACGAGGTTCATTTTTCAAGTCAAAATTCCCAGAACGGAACTGAGCAAACCAATAACGGGTTGTACGTTCGTTTGTACAGTTCTCTCCATAAACGTCGTTGATGTTACGTGTCGTTTGTGCCGCGTTGGTGCCACGACGGAACTCATATTCCATAATTACACGAAATTTCAAAGTATCCATTATGAGGAAAAATGTTGAAATGTAATGAAAATACAACGCTAATCAATAAACAAAAGACTTATATTGTAAATAGAATGTCATATCTTTAAAACAAAATTAATTTGAATTTAGAATTCATAGCCAATCAAAACTTTTTTTTGTTTGAAAAAGTCTGTACTGCAATACGGCAATTTCATAGGTAAAGAGACCTATTATTATCATTTATTAAATACAAAATAAAATAATATCTAGAATCTAGCATTCACCAGCTTACTCCCCAAGTCAAGCGTGCGTAAAGAAGTTTTACTTCAATAAATTAATTAATAAGTTCTATGAAGCCGTAGAGCTTGAATACCAAGTTTCGTTAAACCAGAAACTTCGCTCGCTTCGCTCACACGCTTAATTAACTTTGCTCGCTTCGTTCACACGCTTAATTAACTTCGCACGCTTCGTTTACACGCTTAATAAACATCGCTCGCTTCGCTCACACGCTTAATAAATTTCGCTCGTCTCGTTCACACGCTTAATAAACTTCGCTCCCTTAATTCACACGCTTAATTAACTTCGCTCACACGCTTAATTAACTTCGCTCGCTTCGCTCAAACGCTTAATAAACTTCGCTTGCTTCGCTCCCACGCCTAATAAACTTCGCTCGCTTCGCTCAATCGCTTAATTAATTAGAATACAAAAATAAACATGTTTTAAGCTCACCGGACTATGTTTGGTCATGTGATTTTGCAGCTTCCCTTCAAAGTTGAACCCTTTGAAACACAAATGGCACTGGTAGGGGAACTTCAGACTTGCTTTACTCTCCTCCTAAGAACATATGATAAAAGTTAGTGCAACGTGCGCCTATTTAGGATTCGGATTCAGATTTTTTTTTCATGTTTTGGCTCCACACTTTTGTGTGTTTAGCCAGTGTCAAGTAATTGATAATTTGTCAAGTTAATGATATTTCACGCAAATATGTGTCAAGTCACAGTCGAAGTCATCAAGTCAAGTCAGTCAAGTCATAGTCTAATCAAAGTCATACTCCTAGTAAAGTGGTGGCAACTTTACTTGAAACTTCTATGGAGTTTTGGAAACAACACGAAAAGAAACGTTTCACCATCATTATACCACTTTCCCACACTCACGCCTGTAATCCAGTACTTAACGAATAAAATGCCACTAATTTTATGCACTAACACTGAAAATAACACAAGTTTTGGAAAATAATACAATGCGGTGACGCGATCTTTTTCGTTTTCCCGCCAAAACTCCTTCAGATTTTTTATTGACCTTATAACAGTGGTTTGTTACATTTGGCGCGTCAGTTACAATAATTTGTGAAAACTTATTGACACTTAACCTTTGGTATGCCGCGACGGTTACAGCGTCGGTATGCCGCCAAATATGGAGAGATCGCGAGAGATCGCGAGAGATCGCGCTGCTGCGCACCATTACGTTTCATATCAATTGAAGGGTTGGGAATAAAAAGGGTTTAACTGTCAAATTGATAGTTTCGAGAAAATTGACTTTAAACTTTAACGGCGTCATTTTAATGTAGAGTGCTTATAAGGTAATAGAAAAGGTTTATGTAAGTTTCAGTTGTTTGAAAATGTTTTAATTCTATTATAAAATACTAATAAAAATATATAATAAAAAAAATATAAAAAATATAAAATAATAATAAAAATAATTCATACAATCACTGTAAAAATATAATATAATAAAATAAATACAATAATGTTTTTATGCTAAGCGAACTGTATTCCTGTGACAGATAAACCGCTTTTAGACTGACAATCTCAAGATTTAAGCTACATTTCGGTATTTTGAGAATGTATTATTGTAGATAATTTCATGCTGAATCCAACGATACACATAAGTCATTTTGTGGAAAAAAATCAGTTAAACCCTTTTTGTTCTCACCCCTTCAATCATCATTAAGATTTGAAAATGTATTTTTCACCTGATTTTTGATTATTCAAGACAATTAATCCAAGTTTTTATAGGTACATAATTTAAAAGAATAAATAAATGGAGAACTTATTACAAAACATTACAAAAAAAATTTAGTTCTTTAGTTAAACATGGCTTTTTTATGTTAAGGAATGACGTGACGTGCTAGCCGTTCGCCTGATAGTTAATACACTGGATTAATATCCAGTGTATTAACTATCTTGGTACCGAATTTCATCAAAATCCATTCAGCCGTTTGAGCGTGAAGCAGTAACAAACATACACACAAACACATACAAACTTTCGCCTTTATAATATTAGTGTAATTATAAAGATTTACAAGTCTGACAGTATTAAATAAACTGGCCCGATAGCTTAGTCGGTAGTAGCACTGTCTTCTGAACTGTGGATTATGGATTCAATTCCCACCCAGGACAAACATTTGTGTCTGAACATCGATGTTTGTTCCGTGTCTGGGTGTTATATTGTATTCTATGTATGTATTTACAAACAAAAAGTATCTAAATATTGTATCCGTTATCCGGTTCCCATAGTACAAGCTTTGCTTAGTTTGAGGCTAGATGGCGCTGTGTGAGATGTCCACACATATTTATTTAATTTTTATTATATGTATCTCACCTCTCTTTGTTTTACTTGCTCTTCAGGGTTTAAATATATAACTCTGATTTTTTCTGGATCAATTTCTATAGGCGTTCTTAGAGTTTTCTTTTTTATTGGCGCTTCCATTTCCGTTTCTTCATCACTGAAATATAGAATAATAATAATAATAACGCCCAACGATCACATACATAGATCCTGGACCCTAACTACGATTCCCTGTGTCTAGGGACCCAGGAACTACGAGGACCATGCTCCCACAACACACAGACTCAGAACAAGTATTTGCGCTTTTTTTTCTGTGCACATTCTTGTCCAGTCGCGGGAATCGAACCCGTCATCGTCTGGTTTTGAGATGACGTGCTCAACCATCATAAATATGACATGACTAGCACCTAATTTAAAACTATTTTAATTTGCATGCAGCTACTAAACCAATAATTTAATTTAATCTAATCTAATTTAACTAATCTTAAATTAATCAAATGTATTTGTTAATTAATTTAATTGAATTACTTAAATTTACTTTCTTCAAATTTTATATAATGTATTTCAAATAAAATGTATGTTGTTTGTGGATGAAATACAATACAAAAAATATCCACCAGTGAAACCGCGACGCGCAACTAGTTAAAAACAAAAATGTAACAAACATAACTGTAGATATTTAGTTGTATGTGTCCAAGAATACCTTCTTTTCCTCTTCTTCACTTTGGATTCCTTCTTCTTCTTTCTCTTCTTAACAATTTCCGGCTCAGTCTTGATGGAATCTTGGTCCATGAACTCCTTTAGGATTTCAGATGCTGTCTCCCTGCAATAACTATTTAATACTTTAAAGACTGGCCCGATAGCTCAGTTGGTAGTAACCCTGCCATCTGGTCTGCAGGTTGTGGGTTCGATCCCCACCCAGGACAAACATTTGTGTGATGAACATCTGTGTTTGTTCTGTGTCTGGATGTTATATTGTATTCTATGTATGTATTTACAAACAAAAAGTATCTAAGTATTGTATCAGTTATCCGGTTCCCATAGTACAAGCTTTGCTTAGTTTGGGGCTAGATGGCGCTGTGTGAGAGTTCTGGTGTTCAGTTCAGTCCAGTTCTGGTGGAATATGATGAACATTTCTTATTATATTTAGGTACCACCGCTTTGCCAGTTATTCTGCCGCCAAGTAGTAGTGTGCAAGCGCTACTGTGTTCCGGTTTGAAGGGCACTGTAGCTAGTGAAATAACTGGGCAATTGAGACTTTATGATCTGATCTCACAGTCGAGTAATCTTATTACCAGACTGTGCTGATGTCTCAGGATGATGCAGTGCAGTGTCACGCGAAACTGTATAATTTCGAGTTCCGAGTGACACTGTTATGGGCAGCCATGTCACTTAACATCAGGAGAACGACTAGCTGGTCACATCATTCATAAACATTTAAAAAAACTGGTAACGAGTTCCAGATATGAACCGCTGTGAAATACGTTTCTTTTATGTCCGTATTCCAGAACGATGCTCAAGTCATCGATCGGTGCTCAAGCAGAGATTTCATTCATAAAGTGACTAGCTTCTGCCAGTGGCTTCATCCGCGTGGCCTATAGGAAAATAAAAAATTTCAGCCCGATCCGTCCAGTGGTTTGGGCTGTGCGTTGATAGATCACTATGTCAGTCAGTCACCTTTGAGTTATATATATATTTAGAAGATTTAATACTTAGATGTATGTACAATCCGAAACAAAGCTATGGCTTTAGACTCTACAGACTTTAGACAACACTTTCCAAGGAAATTCATAGAATTCTTAACACACCACATGTCTTTCTTAGACAACTCTGTTCAAAGAAAGAGTTGTCTAAGAAAGAAGTTCCTTGGAAAGATTTGTCTAAGTTTCTTAGACAATTCTTTCCAAGGAAAGAGTTGTCTGAGAAAGAAGTTCCTTGGAAAGATTTGTCTATGACTGTATTTACCTGAGTTCTAGGAGTGGGGTGTCATCGCAATCAGAAAATCCATTCTCTTCTTTCACTTGCTCCATAGATACATCAATCTGAATATTCGGGCAAGCCAACTCGACTTTATGGAGGGAAGACTTTAGAGGTTGTTTTTCATGCTGAAATAGAATTAAATCTTCATGGGCCTAATGCAATGACAGTCTCTGTGGTGTAGTGGTTGTACAGGTCGGATCATAAACAGAAAATGCGGGTTCGATTCTCGAGACAGGACAAGTATTTATGCACAGAAAAAAAAGCGCAAACACTTGTTCTGTTTCTGGGTGTTATGGGACCACGGTCCTCGTAGTTCCTGGGTCCCTAGACACAGGGAATCCTAGTTAGGGTCCGGGATCTATGTATGTGATCGTTGGGCGTTATTATCATCATCATTATTATATTATCATCATCATCATCATCATTCATCAGCTTTGTATCAGTTATTTGGTTTGCATAGTAGCTATGCTTAGTTCGGGGCTAGATGGCGCTGTATAATATATCCACACATATTTATTTTAATGAGCATTTACCGATTTAAATTGTGCCAGACTTAAGTTCAAAATTCAATCTGAATCAGATAAAATAAAAGTTATGTAGTAAGCATTAAACAGTTGCGTGATGTGGGCCATGAATTGAAGGGTTGAGAATAACAAGGATTTAACTGACAAATTGACAGTTTCGAGAAAATTGACTTTAAACGTCAACGGCTTCATTTTAATGTAGAGTGCTTATAAGGTAATAGAAAAGGTTTATGTAAGTTTCAGTTGCTTGAAAATGTTATAATTCTATTTAAAATTACCAAATATAGTACTAATTCATACAATTACTGTAAAAATATAATATAATAAAAGAAATAAAGTAATGTTTTTATGCTAAGCGTACTGTATTCCTGTGACAGATAAACCATTTTTAGACTCAAAATCTCGAGATTTAAGCCTCATTTCGGTATTTTGAGAATGTATTATTGAAGATAATTTCACGCTGAATCCAACAATAACCATAAGTCATTTGGTCAAAAAAATCAGTTAAATCCTTTGTATTCTCACCCCTTCAATTGAAGTCTAGGATATTACAGAAACTAGGCACTGACCTGCAAGACCTTATGGAATCCTAGTTTAGACTTTCCAGTGTCAAAAGTAAGTGTCTCTGAAGAAATAAGATGTGGAGTCACATATTGAGCTAGCTCCGGGTCTTCTGCGTCTATTGGGAACTGGAAAAGAAAAACAGGTGCAGAGACATCATCTTGAGCTGGAGCTTCACAATCTTATCCCACCGTCTCCATTCCACTATAGGACCTCACGGCGAGGACAGAGTTACCATCCTTACGTTGTTGATTTACCTTTTGTTCGTACGAAACGCTTTGCAGATTCTTTTATTGTGCGTACAGCTAGGGAGTGGAACTCACTCCCGTCGTCGGTGTTTCCATCCACATACAACTTGGGTGTCTTTAAGTCAAGAGTAAATAGGTTATTTCTGGGTAAGCGTGCTCCACCTTCGACCTCATCGTCACTTACCATCAGATGAGATGTAGTCAAACGCAAACCTATCGACAGTAAAAAAAAAATCTGTGGTGTGGTGGTTGAGCAAGTCAACTCATAATCTGGAGGTGGCGGGTTCAATTCTAACAACGGGACAAGTATTTGTGCACAGATAAAAAAGTGCAAATACGGGTTCTGTGTCTGGGTGTTGTAGCACCGTGATCTTCGTAATTCTTGGGTCCCTAGACAGGGAATCCTAGTTAGGGTCTAGGATCTATGTATGTGATCGTTGGGTGTTATTATTATTATGAAATGACAAATATCAGTCAATATGATAACCATCACAAATAGTTGTGACTGGCCTGATAGCTCAGTTGTTGTAGCTCTGCCTTCTGAACTGCGGGTTGTGGGTTTGATTCCCACCCAGGATAAAAATTTATGTGATGAACATCAATGTTTGTTCTGTGTCTGGGTGTTACATTGTATTCTATGTATGTATTTAAAAACAAACAGTATCTAAGTATTGTATAAGTTATCTGCTTCCCACAGTACAAGCTTTGCTTAGTTTGGGACTAGATGGCGCTGTGTGAAATGTCCACACAATATTTATTTATTTAGCAGTGTTATACTCCTAATTCATTCATACCGGAGGGAGTTTTGGCGGAAAACGAAAAAGATCGCGTCGCCTCATTGTATTATTTTCCAAAACTTGTGTTATTTTCAGTGTTAGTGCATAAAATTGGTGGCATTTTATTTGTTAAGCGCTGAATTACAGGCATGAGTGTGGGAAAGTGGTATAATGATGGTGAAACGTTTTTTTTCGTGTTGTTTCCAAAACTCCATAGAAGCTTCTGGTAAAGTTGCCACCATTTTACTAGGAGTATGACTTGACTAGACTATACTATGACTTAACTTGATGACTTGGACTGTGACTTGACACATTATATAATATTAATTAACATGAAAAATTATCAATGACTTGACACTGGCTCAATACACAAAAGTGTGGAGCCAAAACAAAACAAAAAAAAACATACCGGAGCACATCTAGTTATGTACTCGTAGAGCATAGTGTGAGCTCTTAGAGCCTTATATTTAAACAATGTTGCCTTGTGGAGCAATGCATGGCATTCATAGCAGATCCATTGTGGGAGACCATCTGATGATAACACCTGGAGACAAAAAAAAAATATTTTAATTATATTGCACTATTCATTTAAAACTAGGTGTGCATCGCAGTTTCATTCGCGTGGTGAAAATTTTCCATACTTTCTTAACTTTTTCTTTCATAAGAACCTTCCATGAAAATAATAAACACAAAAAAAGAATAAGCGAAAATATTTTATCTGTGATGAGATGACCGAGGGAAATAGAGATTCATTTTTATATATCAAGATTTACTTTGACTTATTTATGGTAGGTCTCAAAAATTAAGCAATATATCTTTAGCTAAACTACAAACAGAGTTGCTTCCGAGCCGCCATGGATATTGTAGAAACGAGGAGAAAATAAATATCCACAACAAATGGGCCCCAAAATAAATAGATATAAAAACAGAGCTCCTGGACTCTCACTAGGATTCCCTGTATCTAGAGACCCAGGAACTACGAGGACCATGTTCCTAAAACACCCAGACACAGAACAAGTATTTGCGCTTTTAATTCTGATCCCAAATACTTATCTTGTTGCATGAATCAATTCCTTTTTATAAAAAAAGAAATAATTACCATTAGTGAATATAACTTCCCCCTTTATTTTACAATTTTTTTTAATAGTATTGGAAAAGTTTAATGGTGATTATGTAGTATAAATTATGCTTTTTTTAACACGGCAAATTGCCTTTATTTTCTAAATACTACAATGATTTAATAACTAATACTAAAAATTACCTACTACTACAACAAAAAAAAAAAACATTTGGACTATATATTGGCCGCGATGACCTATAGACAGTCCAAATGCTCCAGCCCACTACCACTATAAATTATGTAGTTAAAAGTAATATTGTAGGTAAAAGGTGGTCATAAATAAAACACAGAATTTAGATCAGCTTCTGCGGGAAGTGTACCCAAAAAGCTGGCAATATTCCCATGTTGAATAGCTAGGCTGATTCTTTGGCCGCGGTATGTGCCAGCCTTTAGGTCGCGCGTCAGCTCAAACTTTACTATTTTATTCTTTTAACTTGCCCTATATATAAAAAAGTTAAAGAAAAGAGAAACCTTAATAATAGTATAGGATAGCTGTTGGTAAATCTTGAATTGAATTGAATCTTAGGTAGTGGCTTCTGCAGCAATTTCGCCACAATTTCGCCAATGTCATGTACTAAAATAGACCATCAAATGCAGGAGATTGTTCGGTAATTTAAAGAATTTGGCCGGTGAAAATGAACGATATGGTGAATTTTATTCTGAAACTAATCAAAAACAAAAATACACAAATAAAAAACTAAATTAAATCATATCTACCAATGTGTATTAACTAAACAAAATAAAAATCTACACATATTTACAACCTAATTTTATTTACTTTAATATATCTACACAAAATACTTATAAAAGGAGAAAAAACCAAGGAGAGGAGACACTTAAATGAGACAGGACGAAGGATTTCAGAAGAAGAATTTTCATCATAAAGAGAAAACTGCATTTTAGGACAATTTAAAAAAATGTGGTCTACGTTTCCCAGATCTAGACCGCACTCGCAAATCGAGGTATCCCTAATCCGTAATTTATTTAGAAAGACGGGGGTGCAAGAATAATTGGTAAATCTTACATTATTTAGGTTATTGACAAAACATATCATTACACTTCAAACTTTATACTCAAACTGAAAGAAACATTTATTAAACTTGTTTTTAGTAATTATATTCAAGCGTACTTACATTTATGCCAGCTAAATCCATAAAATACTGTGCGACTTTGGTGACATCAAGCAATCGCTTTTGTGTTGTTAAACAGCACCTACATAGAGCTTTGTCTGTTTCTAAACTTAACATATCTTTATCTTCTGCAGAGATCTCCATTATTGGTCATTGATTATTTCAGATATTGTACAAAAGCACAAAACTACAAAGCGACAAACGTAAACAAACAAAGACTATGATCTGTCTACCTACGCTATACATAGTATCCTCTACTTAGTCTGTGCCTACGCTATGATCACTAAATTATCACAGACTAGGTACATACACGACGTGTGGTTTTTTTTTGTTTTGTCTCCACACTTTTGTGTATTTAGCTAGTGTCAAGTAATTGATAATTTCTCAAGTAAATTAATATTATATAGTGTCAAGTCATGTCAAGTAATTTATTTATTTTATTTATAAGTCAAGTCACAGTCCAAGTCGCGCGAAAAGATCGCGTCACCGCATTGTATTATTTTCCAAAACTTGTGTTATTTTCAGTGTTAGTGCATAAAATTGGCGGCATTTTATTCTTTATGTGCTGAATTACAGGCATAAGTGGGGGAAAGTGGTATAATGATGGTGAAACGCTTATTTTCGTGTTGTTTCCAAAACTCCATAGAAGCTTCTGGTAAAGTTGCCACCACTTTACTAGGACTTGACTAACCTAGACTATGACTTGACTTGATGACTTGGACTGTGAATTGACTTGACACATACAGCATACATATCTATAGTATAAATTAACTTGAAATATTAATTACTTGACACTGGCTAAATATACAAAAGGGTGGAGCCAAAACCAAACCAAAAAAAAATTGAACAAAGCAAAAACAAAGTTATACCGGCCGATAGATGGCGCTAAACTATAGCGGCCTTATTAATAAACACGAACTAGCTTTAGACTAGTTACACCATGTTTTGTCTCTTTCGATCCAGCTAAATATTCCAGTAGCAAAAAAAAAGACAAAAGCTGAAGTAACTAACACGAGACTAATACCCGTTTATTAATAAGGCTGTAGAAGTTTTACATTATTAGTTTTATATTTTACGTACCTAGCTGTTTATGTTTGTTTATTTATGTTTGACGGGAGATTGCTGATGCGTTGCCATGCGCGCTGATGTAGGCGCAAGTAATAGAACACGCCCACTTCATATCCGAGCACGCTGTATAATCACACTAATATTATAAAGAAGTTTTGGCGGGAAAACGAAAAAGATTGCGTCGCCGCATTGTATTATTTTCCAAAACTTGTGTTATTTTCAGTGTTAGTGCATAAAATTGGCGGCATTTTATTCGTTAAGTGCCGAATTACAGGCATGAGTGTGGGAAAGTGGTATGATGATGGTGAAACGTTTTTTTTTCGTGTTGTTTCCAAAACTCCATAGAAGCTTCTGGTAAAGTTGCCACGACTTTACTAGGAGTATGACTTGACTAGACTAGACTATGACTTAACTTGATGACTTGGACTGTGACTTGACTTGACACATTATATGATATTAACTAGAGATATTATCAATTACTTGACACTGGCTAAATATACAAAATTGTGGAGCCAACACCAAACAAAAAAAAGGCGAAAGTTGTATGTGTGTATGTTTGTTACTCCTTCACGCGCAAACGGCTGAATGGATTTGGATGAAATTTGGTACCAGGATAGCTTATATACTGGATTAACATATAGGCTACATTTTATCCCGGAAAAGTGAAATTTTTCCCTTAGGATGTGTAAATAATTTAAAAAAATTTTATCTGCGGGTGAACCCGCAGGGCGCAACTAGTAATATAATAAATAAATACTACTAAAGACAAGTATTTGTGCACAGAAAAAAAAGCGCAAACACTTGTTCTGAGTCTGGGTGTTGTGGAACCATGGTCCTCGTAGTTCCTGGGTCCCTAGACACAGGGAATCCTAGTTAGGGGCCAGGATCTATGTATGTGATCGATAAAAAAAAATAGGTAGATAAGTATAAATGTATATGTATGTATGTAATATGTGTGTGGACATCTCACACAACGCCATCTAGCCCCAAACTAAGCAAGTCTTGTACTATGGGAACTAGATAACTGATACAATACATAGATACTTTTTTGTTTGTAAATACATACATAGAATACAATATAACACCCAGACACAGAACAAACACCTATGTTCATCACACAAATGTTTGTCCAGGGTGGGAATCGAACCCACAACCCATAGTTCAGAAGGCAGGGTTACTACCAACTGAGTTATCGGGCCAGTCAAAATAACCTGGCACTTTTTTCCCACCGAGCACTCTGGATAGAAATTATAAAATATTTTTTTTTTTACTTTTACTTTATTATGTGGTAAGACTTTTCTGCAAAGTTCTTCTAGGGTGGGTACATCACTGCTTTGCCAGTTATTCTGCCGTCAAGCAGTAGTGTGCAAGCACTACTGTGTTCCGGTCTGAAGGGCACTGTAGCTAGTGACATTACTAAGCAAGCAAGATTTTATTAACTAATCTTATTACTAGATTGTCTCAGGATGACGTGCGCAGTGCAGTGTCACGTGAAATTCTAGATATCCGAGTGACACTGCAACTGATATGGGTAGCTATGTCGCTTGACATCAGGCGAACGGTTAGCTCATCGTGTCATTATTAGCATGAAAAAAGTAATTCATTAAAAAATAAAAAAATATACAAAAAAGTAATAGGCATAAAAAAAAACAATTAGAATTCCTATTAAATTTTTTTTTGAACGAGCTAATGCTGTTGGTCTCTATCGACCTTTACAGCGTCACCTCGCTTAAGGCGACCAGCAGTCAAAAGTGGGAGGCAACTAGCTGGCGGGCACCCCTGGGGTGCGAGCCTCGGCTTGGGCCGTTGTCGGGATAAAAGGATCGAGAAGACTACGTCCACTGGAAGAGTGGACCCTATTGAAAGTCGCGACCGTTCTAGCTAACCTACGGGGGGTACGTCGACCTCGCCGGCGGGGTCGGTGTCTGATTGTGTGACGCTGGTATCCTATACCGGTGCCGGGCGCGGTACCTGAGCCAGAAGGGCTACACTGGTCCGGTGATCCTAGCGCAGCCGATGCTACGGCTGCTATAGGATCATCCGGGTCGCTCAAGACGTGTCTCGGGCGGTGACGACACGGGGTGAAAATTTTTCCTATTACATCAAATTGTCAAACTCAAAAGACCTTTCTCTTTAAAGTCGGTTAAATCGTGTGTGTTGAAGGTAGCCTCTCTCTCGGTACATAATGTGTGTCGCAATGTATCGAGACGAGAGCCTTGAACGTGAGGTGAACTGGTTTCAATAAAATAGTGATGGGAATAAAAAAGCATCGATATATCGATATATCGATTCTTTTTTTCGTTAAGTAGCCTAAGGAAGTATGCTGTTATTCGACCTCTTTAGAAAGTAATATATTATTAACCAATTTTTAAAAGGGGGATGGTCTATAGTTGACTGCTTGTATTTTTATATATGACGAGCTTCTGCCCGCACCTTCACCCGCGGCGTGGTTATGGGAAAATAATTCAACCACCCATTTCACCCTCTTAAGGGTGGAAACTCGAAAAATCCTTTCTTAGCGGATGCCTACGTCATAACATCTACCTGCATGCCAAATTTCAGCCCGATCCGTCCAGTGGTTTGGACTGTGCGTTGATAGATCACTATGTCAGTCAGTCAGTCACCTTTGAGTTATGTATATTTAGATTAGAATAAGACGAAGAAGATGACCGATTTCACCTAGATTTAAGAAACAATTGCGTAATTTTTTTTACAGGATAACCTCGCGTTTTGGTCCCATGTAAATTTGGTGGAAGTCTGGTGAAGGATAGACATCTGATTTCCTCAATTCCAAGTACTTCTCCATCTATCTATTGATAAAATATAGTAGAAAAAAACATAAACAATAAAAAGACACCACTGCTAAGTTTCTTGTAGCTTATTTACAGTTGTAATCGAAGCTTCGGATCGGAGTTTTCTGTTCTGCATTGTGCCGGATTGCTTGCACCAGTAGTGGGGAAGAGAACTGCTTTTTTTCTAAATTACAAACTTTTATCTAATAGGGCTCGCTATATAATATTTGACATATGCTTAGTACAATAACTTAATTTTAAGTACCTAATATAATAATTTTGACTTGTAAAAGTGCTACTATAAAAAAACAAACGACCAAACAGTACAACAAGTTATGATAAGCCGAGACTTACAGTTAAGGCACTTTTTTATGTTTTTGCTCCACACTTTTGTGTATTTAGCCAGTGTCAAGTAATTGATAATCTATCAAGCTAATGATATTTCACGCAAATATGTGTCAAGTCATAGTCGAAGTCATCAAGTCAAGTCAAAGTCATATTCCTAGTAAAGTGGTGGCAACTTTACTTGAAGCTTCTATGGAGTTTTAAAAACAACCCGAAAAGAAACGTTTCACCATCATTATACCATTTTCCCACACTCACGCCTGTAATCCAGCACTTAACTAGTAGAATGCCACCAATTTTATGCACTAACACTGAAAATAACACAAGTTTTGGAAAATAATACAATACGGTGACGCAATCTATTCGCGTTCCCCGTTAAGGCACTTATGAGTATGTTCAATCAATCAAGCAATCATTTGTTTATTTGCAAGAATACACAATATACAATTTGGATACAAGGTCCCATAGTATAAGTCGTGGTTACGTGCATTCAGCCTGCATGCAAGCGTGCAAATATTAAAAATAATATTTTTGTTACTACATTAACATTTGTTATTACCTGTTAAATATTCTTTGACACTATAGAAACATTTGCTTAAAAGCCAGTCACTCAAATGTTTTTTAAATATATTTTCTTCCAAACATTTAATTTCATTAGGCAAATTATTAAAAAACTTAACTATTATGAAACTATCGATAATGAACCAATAACTTTCGCCCATCACTAGCCATTAATATGTTTTGATCACAGCCACACGGGATTGTGCCACTTAAGTCGTGTCGCGTGTTGATCGAAAATTGCAAAAACCACTGCAGAGTTTCGGAAAAAAAGGTAGGTTAAACAATTAATTTAAGTGACCTATATTTTGTAATGCAAAAGAGTTTTTGTTTGTTTGTTTCATCGATAATGTGTGTTATTATTTTATTAAGCAACGCCACCGTTTGGACGTTATTTTTTGCATGATTAAATAAACCATCAGGATACTATGACGATGGATTAGGCTATTAGGATTAGGCTAGGGGTACAACTATGTAGTACCTAGGTAATTACTTATAGAATTAATTATATTAAATTAATTAATTACACTACACAAAAATGTTTGCTTAATGCTATTGTCCATTACCAACTTTATTTTACCTTCCATTAAATCCGATATGTAAGTATACGTAAGTAAAAAAAATAAGCGAGAATGGCCTATTTTAAATTATACCATTACCAAAGTCATGTACCTTTACCAACGTATCTAATGTACATAATTATATCTAACATTGCCATTCAACGTGGTAATGCTGCCAGCATTCTGGGAACTTTCCCCTCTACCAACCGGGTTATTTTAAATTTTTAGTTTTTATTTATTTTAAGTTCTTAGGTATAGTTTAGTTTTTTTAGGTCTAGTTTAGTTTAGTTATTGTTAATTCATTTGTAAATGTTATTATATCTATAATATATTATATTATACCTATATGATAAATAAAATCAGCAGGCAAAGCAAAATGAAAAAAAAAGTACACCAAGAAGGTTCCGAGTCTGAGTTTTTAACAAATTAAAAAAGATTATAAATGATAAATTTGGCACCATGGAGGTAGAAGTAAATAGGTTTAATTATGTTTTCACAATCTTTTATATAACGCTTTAAATATCGTGTGAAATATTTTCTTTGTCATAATTTTAGATGGAGACGCAAACTATGACAGAGGGTTCCGTCTGTGACAGAGAGGAATACGCGCCTGGAGTCAGATTACTTGTGGTGAGTGGAAATTACGTTTTCCAACGTTGGCCTAGAGTCGCGCGCCTCTACCCAAACGGGGGTAAATCAAACTAGATTGTAGCTTGGTAGACAAAAATTTAATAAAATCACTTCCTAACCACTGTCAATATGCAACGAAACGTTTGCGCGTTTTAAGAACGTACAACGCCATCTAGTTTGTATTAATGTGAGCTCTTCATTGCTAGATGGCGCAGAATGTAACACGGAACATTGATAAACATAACAATTGAATTTAATCTAATAAACAACAACATTAAACATTCCGCCCACCAAGGACGTTATTTTAACGTTCTTCCTAAAACTCTTGGAATGACATTACAGTGGTGAATACAAAACAAATGGCATCATAAATATGACATTTTAAATATTTTACCAACAATAAATTCAAACTAAATAATAAAGATAAAATAATCAGTCTGTTACTGGCAAGACACAAAGTTTTGAAGTAAGTCTCTTAATCTGAGATCCGTTACATTTTAATGTTACGACTCGAGTAATTTGGTCCAACCCTGGATGTTTGTCTACGACCTTGCCTAATAACCATCGCGCTGGAGGAAGATTATCTTCCTTAATGAGAACTACGTCTCCTATTTGTGGTTCCGGGTTTCTCTTCGACCACTTGTAGCGCTGCAAACAATGAACTAAATATCTCTTGACCACCTACGCCAAAAATCTTGCATCATTTTCTGAGTCAATTGCCAGCGTCTTAAACTGCCAATATTACTCTGCTCATAATTGCGCTCAGGAACTACAATTAGTGGTTCTCCCACGAGGAAATGTCCTGGCGTGAGTGGCGAGGGGTCTGTGTAGTCCCCAGGTAGGACTGACAAAGGCCTAGAATTGAGGCATGCCTCAATTTGCGATAAGACCGTGCTAATTTCTTCGAAAGTGAGGGTTGAATTGCCTATAACGCGCTTAAGGTGAAACTTCGTAGACTTTACGCCCGCTTCCCACAAACCACCAAAATTTGGTGCGTGAGGTGGTATAAAGTGCCACGTCACGCTACGATTGCTAAGCCACTCACGAATTTCAGCTGCTACGGATGATCTTTCAGCGTCGACAATCTTTTGGAGCTCTTTGGACGCACCGACAAAATTTGTCCCGTTGTCGCTCCAGACATCACTTACATGACCTCTTCGAGCCACAAATCGCTTAAATGCTGCTATAAAACCGTCAGCAGTAAGATCACTCACGGCTTCTAGGTGGATGGCCTTAGTGACCATACACACAAAAATACTTATATAGCCTTTATAGCTGGAGTTACCACGTCCTTTGGTTGTTCTTATATTGATGGGACCAGCAAAATCTACACCACTGTGCAGAAAAGCTCGTGCTGGTGTCACCCTAGCAGATGGTAGTTGGCCCATTAGCTGATTTTTGGTCGTTGCTGCATGTCGAACACAAGTAACACATTTGTGGACGTGTTTCTTAACCAAACCTTTGGCTCCCACTATCCAATACTTAGTTTTTAAGACGTTCAGCATCAGTAGTGGACCACCGTGCAGCGTTCGTTGGTGCGCGTCGTCTATGATCAGGTCAGTAAGATGGCTTTTGTGGGGGAGAATGATAGGGTGTTAGCATGCTCCGGAATGTTGGCGTGTTGGATTCTGCCTTGAGCTCTCAAAACTCCATTTGCGTCGTGAAATGGATTCAGCGGCTTTAATTTCACCTTATCATTTTCTAGCTCCCTGCGTTGGCATTCTCTAATGCATGTCTCAAGAGCTTCGCTAAGCTCTGTACTTGTCAGGTACGATTCAAATTTGTGCAGATTCTTTTTGACATCATTTATTTTTAGGAATCTTCGACAGTATGCTACTACTCGAATTAACTTTTGCAACGACGAAAATCGTGTCCATATTATATCATCAAATGTCTCGTCGATTGTCATGTGAGTCTTTATTTTTCTTTGTTCTAATTCAGTAGAGATGGATTTCGGCCTAGTGTACTCAATAATTGCATCATGTAACCATGATGGACCCTGCAGCCACAAGCTGTTTTCAGCTAGTTCCGAAGGAGTACAACCTCTGGATGCTATATCTGCAGGATTTTGGGGAGATTGCACATGAGCCCACTGAGTGTTGTCTAATTTCGAAAGAATTTCTGAAGTTCTGTTGCCGATGAATGTCGTCCATCGACTTGGGTGACTACTAAGCCACGCTAACACAACTGTTGAGTCCGTCCATCCGTGAATATTGCTGTTGTCTATTCCTAATACTTTTGCGACTTCTGTGACTAGTCTGGCCAGTAAAACAGCACCCATTAATTCTAGACGAGGTATAGAAACCTGCATTGTTGGGGCTACCTTTGTTTTTGCAGCAACCAGATTGACGTGTATGACTCCAGCTGAATCTATAGTTCTCAAATAAGCTACTGCTCCGTAAGCTGTATTTGATGCGTCACAAAACCCGTGAATTTCCTTACAAATATCGTCACTCTTGGCATCTATCCATCTTGGCAGAGAGAACTCACTGACTTGAATCAAATCTGATCGATAACAACTCCATTCTTTCAGTAAATCATCTGGTAGTTCATCGTCCCAGTCTATTCCGGCTAACCACAACTTCTGGATCATCACCTTCGCGACAATGACGCAAGGTGCGAGCCATCCTAATGGGTCAAATAGACGAGCGATGTCTGAAATAACCTTACGCTTCGTAATGGGATCATGCAGAATAGGAAGTTGCACGGAATAATGGAAGGAATCTGATTCCTTGTCCCAGGAGAGCCCTAATATCTTCACTATTTCATCTTTCTTTAAGTCTATTTTCTCTTCCTGGTTTCCCCTTTTGTCCATTACTACTGCTGCCAAATCCTTGTTATTTGTTACCCATTTCTGCAGTTCAAACTGTCCTTTACTAAGCAACTTGTTCATTTCCGTGTAAATTTTTATTCCTTCATCTACTGTTTCACAGCCTGTTAATAAATCATCTACATAGAAATCAGTTTTAACCTTTTCTGCTGTTTTAGGACACTGGTCGCCTTCGTCGATCGCCAGTTGTTGCAGAGTCTTTACGGCCAGGTAAGGAGCAGAAGCTGTCCCAAATGTTACTCTGACTAATCGATATTCTTCTGTTTCAGATTCTTCATCATCCCTCCACACGAGCCGTTGGAAATCTGCATCTGGATCAGCGACTACAACTTGTCGGTACATCTTGACGATGTCTGCACTGAGACAGATTGGATGCATGCGCCATCGCATTATAATATGTCGCAAGTCCTGTTGGAGCGTTGGACCGACCATCAATGTTTGATTGAGGGATATTCCGTTTGTTCCCTTGCAAGAAGCATCGAATACAACTCTGACCTTGGTCGTGGTCTTATCCTCACGTATGACAGCGTGATGCGGCAGATAAACGCTCTCTGATGGACTTTTGCATTGTGCAGTTACACGTTCCATGTGACCAAGGTCTAAGTATTCGTGAATTACTTTGGAATAACGCTCTTTTATATCGGGATTCTTCCTAAATCGCTGTTCAAGAAGATGGAATCTTTTTATTGCAATTTCTCTCGAATTGCCGTATTTACATTGAGGGTCGTCATCCCGAAAAGGCAGACGAACAACGTAACGCCCTGTTGAATCCCTCTTTGTTGTACTTGCATAGAACTCTTCACATAATTGCTCCTCTTGAGTGAGCATTTTTGTTTCAAAGGAATCGGACTCAATTTGCCAAAACTGCTTTAACAATTCATTGTCATCTACATGAGCGTGCATGCTGACTATATTGTGATGGCAATGTGTTGGATTGGATTGATCATCATCGCATGGATGTGTGGGGCCAGAAAGGACCCATCCTAATGCTGTGCACTGAGCAGTTAGCCCACCATTAGGACCCTTGATCAAACCGTTTCTCATGACGTGGCCATACACGTCTGCACCCAATAAAATATCAATTTTATTTGGTGTGCTGAAATGTGGATCTGCTAAGCTGATCTCCGCTAACTCTGGCCAATCAATGCTCGCGATATTCTCAGATGGAAGCAAACTAGTTATAGCACCGAGCACGTGTGCTCGTACTTTCATCCGGAAACTAGGATCATGACGTGATTGGACCGTGAGCTCGACTAGGTGCTTTGAGGCTAAGACTCCCTTCTCACCACCCAATCCAGAAATGACACTCTTGTTGGGCGTCTTTCTGAGACCGAGCAGTTGAACAGCAGATTCTGTGATAAACGACGCTTGCGAGCCTTGGTCGAGCAGAGCTCTTATCAGTTGGGCGTTCCCGTCTCTCGCTTGCGTCTTTACAATAGCAGTAGCTAGCAAAATCTGCTTGGGTGTGGTCTGCTTCGAAAAATGTGCAACGACATTCGAAGTTGATGCAGGACTCTCTAACGGCGGTTTAACGGTTGGTACCGTTGCATTGGTGTCTACCGCCGTGGTTTCCCGTTTATTTGTTGAAGTACGCGGCTCCAAGGATTGCTTGGGATGTAATAAGGAGTGGTGGTTGTGTTTGCATACGCGACATTTGGTGGAAGAGCGACACGCGTTGGCTGAATGGTTTCGACCTAAGCAATTGAAACAAAGTCCATTGGATTGGACAAAACTATGACGGGCGTCGTAATCATTCTTAGCAAATTCTTTACAGTTCGAAATTCTGTGATCATTCTTTTTGCAAAACGGACAGGAATTAGTTGCCGAATTGGAACCGGTTGCAAGTGCGTGCATTACTTTGGGTTTCTGGTTTGAGAAACTTGGTTTCGATTTCTTGGTGTCTAAAAATTCGAGTGACCTGAATCGCGACTCTAAAAACTCTTGCAATTGTTGCAACGTGGGTAAGTCATCGGATGTGCTAATCTTGGCTTCCCACTGCTTCCGAGTTCCAATCTAATTTTGTGCTTATGATGTGAATAATTATCACGTCCCAGGAATCGACTTGAATACCCAAATTTTTCAGCCCATTCAAAGTATCGTTCATAGTGTCTAACATGTTTTTTATCGCACTGCACGACTCGGATCCCATATTTGGTTGATTCATAAAACGCCCCAGTAGACAATTCGCTAAATATTTTTTATTATTAAACCTGTTGTTGAGAATTGCCCAAGATTCACTGTAGTTCGCTGACGTTATAGGAACGTGTCTCAGAAGTTGTTCAACTTCTCCTGAGAGATGTCCTTTCAAATAGTGAAACTTTTGAACATCGTCTATGGAAGTGTTTTTATGAATCAATGACACATATAAGTCTCTAAACGTTGGCCATTCTGAATAGAGACCGGAAAATACCGGTATTGATATTTTAGGCAACTTAACATTGCTTTCGCTTTTAAACGATTGCCCTGATGGCACATGAACGTTTGTGTTTGAGGAGGTAAAGACTGACAATGCTTCTTTTAAATCTGACTTATAGGTTATGTAAGTTTCCTCTATATCCTCATACACATTGTCCCCGAAGTACCCTGATTCGATTGTTGCATCTGATAATTCAGATAACTTTCTATGATTTTCAGTAATAACCTTCCACTGCTCTTCTAAAGTCTCTAGTTTAGTTTGTAAATAAGATTGCTTAGCAAGTCTATCTTTTGGCGACTTCTTGAAATTATTATAAGCTCTTTCAATAGTACCTTTATAACTTAACTGACTTTTCATTGTAGATGCCATATTGAATCAAGTTTACTTCAAGAACAAAAACTAAACATATACGAAAATAATACAACAAACTAAACAGTTCTTAAACACACAAATAAGAACTATTGAAGTTAATAATTTAAGAATTCTTAACTAAATTTCTTGTTTGAATAATTAGAGTTCAATTTAATTGTAAAGTTCCAAAACTTTTGCTAGTTTAATTGAATTGAAATTCTTCCTGATGATAATGATCACTTGAAATGTACTTACAGTTTTTCACTGGCAAACCTTTTCACTGACGATGGCCACTACTGGATATTGCAGTGATGTGATGTGATGTTATCACGAAGATGATGACTTTGACCCGATGTCACGATCACGAAGTCGGAGACTTCGCCCAAGTTGACTGCTGCGCCGTTGACGTTGCTGCTCGTTGCACCTCGACCCAACGCCGATGTTGCCAGTGGCGCCCCCTGGCGCCGATACTAGGCTTCTCTCTGGCTGCTGTCGGCACGTCGTGTTCCGTCGCTGCTCCGTCGTTCTCTTCCAGGCGTCGTTGTCGGCGCCCCTTCCGTTGCTCCACTTATGCTGAAGTGGACTCCACTCTTCTCTCTTCTTTCTTCCTCGGTTGGTGAGAGTGTACGGACACTCCCTCTACCAACCACTCGTGTAGACCTGAGTGCAAGTCTACACGATGAGCACTTTCAACAGCGATCCACTGCTTCTTACTAGTGCTTGTCTTCGACAGATCGCGGTCTGTCCGACTCGTTAGGACCATGGAAATTACGTTTTCCAACGTTGGCCTAGAGTCGCGCGCCTCTACCCAAACGGGGGTAAATCAAACTAGATTGTAGCTTGGTAGACAAAAATTTAATAAAATCACTTCCTAACCACTGTCAATATGCAACGAAACGTTTGCGCGTTTTAAGAACGTACAACGCCATCTAGTTTGTATTAATGTGAGCTCTTCATTGCTAGATGGCGCAGAATGTAACACGGAACATTGATAAACATAACAATTGAATTTAATCTAATAAACAACAACATTAAACAGTGAGTGGGCACATCCAGTGCCCGAGCCAGTGGTGACGATGTCCGGATTGAGAGAGAGGCTATGGTTGAGCGCATGAACCTGGCTTTGAAAGCCGTGTCCGATTGGGGCGATGCTAACTTGGTTAGGTTCAATGCTGCAAAAACACAGGCGTGTTTATTCACTGCTAAAAAGAGCCCACTCCATCTGGCTCCTTCATTCCGTGGTGTATCTGTAAGTTTAGGAAACCATCTTGAGCTTTTGGGTGTTGATCTCACGTCAAACCTAAACTTTGGATCCTACATCGAGTCCAAAGCCAAAGTAGCTTCAAAAAAACTCGGCATATTGTCCAAGGTAAGGCGGTACTTCACACCTGGACAGCTTCTAAATCTGTATCAAGCACAAGTCCGATCGTGTATGGAGTACTGCTGCCACCTGTGGGACGGGTCGGCCAAGTACCAGCTTGAGGCTCTGGACTCGATTGAACGGCGTGCCAAAAGGCTCATTGACGACGACACTTTGGTTGGTGAAAGGCTCCAGAGCCTTGCACATCGACGTAAGGTGGCAAGTCTGTCGGTTTTTTACAGATTACACCACGGTGAATGCGCTCAAGAACTGCATGATCTCATTCTCCCATCACCATTCCACTACCGGACTACTAGACGCTCGGCTAAGCGCCATCCTTTCGTGGTCGAAATACCACCCATTCGTACCAAGCGATTTGACTCAACGTTTTTAATTAGAACGGCTAAGGAATGGAATGCCCTGCCAGCGTCTGTGTTTCCGGCGAAATATGACCCGGGCGTGTTCAAGAGAAGAGTGAATAGGTATTTACTTGGCTAGCATGCTACATCTTCGATCGCATCGTCACTTCCCATCAGGTGAGAGCGCGGTCAAATGCTAGACAAGTTTGAAGTAAAAAAAAAAAAAAAAAAAAAAAAAAGAGTGATTTATAACAAACCTACTGGGTTCTACTTTACTAGGTGGTAGGACTTTTCTGCAAAGTTCGTCTAGGTAGGTACCACCACTTTGCTAGTTTATTCTGCCGGTTTTAATAATAATAATAATACGTGTGGACATCTCACACAGCGCCATCTAGCCCCAAACTAAGCAAAGCTTGTACTATGGGAACCAGATAACTAATACAATACTTAGATACTTTTTGTTTGTAAATACATACATAGAATACAATATCACACCCAGACACAGAACAAACACCTATGTTCATCACACAAATGTTTGTCCTGAGTGGGAATCGAACCCACAACCCACAGTTCAGAAGGCAGAGTTACTACCAACTGAGCTATCACGCCAGTTTTAGTCCGGTTTTAAGCACGAAAGGCACTGTATCACTAGCTACAGTGTAAAATAACTGGCAAAGCACCAGTAATGTCACTAAACATTACTGGTGCTTTGCCAGTTATTCTGCCGCCAAGCAGTAGTACGCAAGCACTATATACTGTGTTCCGGTTTGAAGGGCACTGTAGCTAGTAAAATTACTGGGCAAATGAGATTTTATGATCTAATCTCGGCGGCAGAATAACTGGCAAAGCGGTGGTACCTACCTAGACGAACTTTGCAGTAACCACCACCTAGTAATTTTTTTTTTATTCTCTTATTTCTTAATTATTTGCGTTTACAGGTCGAGTTAAATCTCATCCAATCTCACAGTTTTTTAAATAATCTAAATAATCTTGTTTATATGTTTCCAGCTAAATCTTCCGGAAGACGAAGGCGAGGGTCTTGGCTTCCGGCTCACGAGGACCCTGTGGGACCCCTACCCTTGGGTAAGTAAATATTATATTGGTATTTGAGCATGCCTAAGATAAATAACGGCTAAACTCACGTCAATTAAAAGTCGAAATTACTCCGACCGGGTTTCGGATATATTCGATGTCCTTCTGGGAGCTAGTTACTAACGCAAGCAAAGGCGGCTTTCGCGAGCGCCACCACATAACTCTAAAAAAATGTGTCATACTCACGATAGTTTTCAAACTAAGGTCCGTTTTATAGAACGATGCTCAGTCATCGATCGGTGCTCAAGCAGAGATTTCATTCATAAAGTGATCAATTAGTGAATGAAATCTTTGCTTGAGTACCGATCGATGACTGAGCATCGTTCTATAATACAGACCTTAAACACCTATGTAGCTCACAACTGGTAGAAAAGTCGGTTCAGTACACTTGTAAAAGAGCCACAAATAGCCTATCTGCAAAATCTTGCCACCGCGTTGCCAGTTATTCTGCCGCCATGCAGTAGTGCGCAAGCACTGCTGTGTTCCGGTTTGAAGGGCACTGTAGCTAGTGAAATTAATGGGCAAATAAGACTTTATGACCTGATCTCGCAGTCTAGTATTCTTATTACTAGATTGTGCTGATGTCTCAGGATGACGTGCGCAGTGCAGTGTCACGCGAAACTCTATATAACTTGCTCCGAGAGACACTGCAACTGATATGGGCAGCCGTGTCGCTTAACATCAGGCAAATGGTTAGCTCGTCACGTCATTCCATAACATTTAAAAAAAAACTTTGTACACATGCATTTGTACAATTATAGCAAAAAGTAAGTACCTACTATTCTATATTTATAATTTTTGAGAGTCTCCCCAACCACAATCAATGATTTATTTTATCTACGTTTTAATTGCTAAAATCATTAAATTGCCGTCTCCATTAATTATGTCTGACTAGTGCGCCCCGCAGTTTCACGCGCGGATAAAAAGTATTTTAATTATTTACTCATCCCACGGAAAATTTCACTTTTCCGGGATAAAATGTAGCCTATATGTTAATGTAGTGTATAAGCTATCTCGGTGCCGAATTTCATCCAAACCCATTCAGCCGTTTGAGCGTGAAGGCGTAACAAACAAACACACATACACACATACAAACTTTCGCCTTTATAATATTAGTGTGATTGTGTTAACAGGGTTAATTAGTCGCCGAACTTATAATTATAGATTAAATATAAATGATAAAAACTAAGCAAATTAATTGACATATTTTGGATTCCGGGTCAAGATAGGTGAGTTGGCGTACGGCGAGGTCATACAATTTTAACAATATTGCCAATAAAAGATCTATAATTTAAAAAGGTCAAGTTTAACTACCCTATATAGTAAGACTTTGAAGAATTAACGTTTTTATAAAATCCTTTTCTATACAAACGTGTGTGCTTTAGACCACACGACTGAAGTAAACCTTCTTTAGTTTAGCTCCACCTGTCAGTCGGTATAACTTTGTTTTTGCGTTTAATGTTAATGTCGCCATCTTGACAATTGAAGGGTTGAGAATAAAAAGGGTTTAACTGTCAAATTGACAGTTTCGAGAAAATTGACTTTAAACGTCAACGGCGTCATTTTAATGTAGAGTGCTTATAAGGTAATAGAAAAGGTTTATGTAAGTTTCAGTTGCTTGAAAATGTTTTAATTCTATTTAAAATTACTAAATATAGTACTAATTCATACAATTACTGTAAAAATATAATATAATAAAATAAATATAGTAATGTTTTTATGCTAAGCAAACTGTATTCCTGTGACAGATAAACCATTTTTAGACTCAAAATCTCGAGATTTAAGCCTCATTTTGGTATTTTGAGAATGTATTATTAAAGATAATTTCACGCTGAATCCAACGATACCCATAAGTCATTTTGTAAAAAAAAATCAGTTAAACCCTTTTTGTTCTCACCCCTTCAATTGTAAATTGTCATTTTACCGGACATACCAACATAATAATACAAATTCTTATGTTGATAATGGAGATTTTAACCAACAGCTTAATATCCAATACAAGCGTGCGTAGAGAAGTTTAACATCAATTATCGGTTTGAGATCAGTCACTTTTGTTGAATATGCATTAATAAGGATTGCTCTAGGCGGTTTAATAGGAAGTAGGCTATATTTGTAACGGTAATTGTACAATAACAAATATAAAAACTTATGTATTTAAGTAGTCGACCTTGGCGGCAAATTGTTTTTTTTTTAATGTTTTGGCTCCACACTTTTGTGTATTTAGCCAGTGTAAAGTAATTGATAATTTATCAAGTTAATGATATTTCACGCAAATATGTGTCAAGTCATAGTCGAAGTCATCAAGTCAAAGTCATACTCCTAGTAAAGTGGAGGCAACTTTACTTGAAGCTTCTATGGAGTTTTGGAAACAACACGAAAAAAAACGTTTCACCATAATTAATAATTCACCATAATTTTTCCACACTCACGCCTGTAATCCAGCGCTTAACGAATAGAATGCCACCAATTTTATGCACTAACACTGAAAATAACACAAGTTTTGGAAAATAATACAATGCGGTGGTGCAATGTTTGTCGCTTTCCCTCCAAAACTCCAAAAATTTAAATATAGGAATGTTTTATGTATTCTGGCAGGTTCGGGAAGTGACTCCGAATTCACTGGCCGACGCAGCGGGACTCAAGACTGGGGACTGCCTGCTACAAGCGGATGGGAAAGATCTGCTAGGGTTGCCTGTAAGTCTTTCAAATGCGCCAAAATAGCAGTAAATGACTAATGCAAATGTTAACGATTTACTCAACATTTACTTAAAGATGTAAACGATTTGTTATTTATTATTTAATTTTTCATGGAGGTAGGTAATTTGTCAAGTACCTTAACTTCATATCATTCAATATTCATCAGCATCTATTACATACTACTGCACACATACGAAAAGAGAGAGAGAGAGGGAGAGAGAAAAAAAGAGAGGGAGTATGAACCACTAAACCACAACTCAGAAAAAATTCTGAGGTTTACTGAGATCCGTTTACTTTTGAAAGTTACTTAATAAATCCTTGTGTGCTAATTAATCCTATGCTATGCTATGCAAGGTACGTGGCAGTAACTGGAAGAGTAGAGTCGAAGACCGGTCTCAATGGCGTGCCTTGGGAGAGGCCTATGTCCAGCAGTGGACTAATATAGGCTGATGATGATGATGAAATCCTTGTGTCCCAGGTGGGTCAGGTGGCAAGGTTGATCCGCGGCGACGGTACGGGCCGAGGGGTGTCTTTGCTCGCGTGGAACTGCGGTGTCGACCCTAAAGACGACCCCGAGGTAAATATTATAGACTCCAAGTGTAAGCGCGACACATATATATAGTAATGTAATATATATATATAGTACTGGCCCGATAGCTCAGTTGGTAGTAGCCCTGCCTTCTGAACTGTGGGTTGTGGGTTCGATTCCCACTCAGGACAAACATTTGTGTGATGAACATAGGTGTTTGTTCTGTGTCTGGGTGTCATATTGTATTCTATGTATGTATTTACAAACAAAAAGTATCTAAGTATTGTATCAGTTATCCGGTTCCCATAGTACAAGCTTTGCTTAGTTTGGGGCTAGATGGCGTTGTGTGAGATGTCCACACAATATTATTATTATCATTAATTAACTTGAAAAATTATCAATTACTTGTAACACTTTACACTGGCTAAATACACAAAAGTGTGAACCAAACAAAAAAAACTTATACAAGCCGATAGATGGAGCTAAACTATAGCAGCCTTATTAATAAACGGATATTAGTCTCGGATTAGTTACTTCAGCTTTTGTCCTTTTTTTGCTACTGGAATATTTAGCTGGATCGAAAGAGACAAAAGATGGTGTAACTAGTCTAAAGCTAGTACATGTTTATTAATAAGGCTGTAGAAGTTTTACTTCAGTCGTGTGGTCTAAAGCATATTTTATTTATTTAATCTATTAGTATATTCTATTTTACTAGGTGGTAGGACTTTGTTGCAAAGTACGTCTAGGTAGGTACCACCGCTTTGCCAGTTATATTATGATCTGATCTCACAGTCAAGTAATCTTATTACCAGACTGTGCTGATGTCTCAGGATGATGTGCGCAGTGCAGTGTCGCTTGAAACTCGAGTTCCGAGTGACACTGTTCTGTTATGGGCGGCCGTGGCGCTTAACATCAGGTGAACGACTCGTCACATCATTCAATAACATATTTAAAAAAAAAATTGTTCCAGTCCATATATTACTGCGTTATTCCTTTCCGTGCAAGGTTGTCTGGAAGAGATCGCTCTGAGCGATAAGATCGCCCATTGTTACACTTTGGTTAAGTTTGTTCACTTTTTTTAAATTATTTAAGATGTGGTGTTTCAATAAAGAGTTTATCTATCTATCTTTGTTTATTATTTTTACTTGATTTACTTGATTACCGTGTACACACACGCACGGTATACAGGACGGTCCGCGATTTTTAATCGTATAAATTCAAAATGACGCTTAAAGATGTTGAAAGTTATGTTCGGGATTTGCAAAAGTTAGTGTCTGAACTTACAGCTAAAGTGATCACCATGCAAGCTACAATAGTTGAGCAAAATCAAATAATTGCTAATCACATTGAACAAAATAATATTACAATGGAACAACTAAAATCAGCTGTTGAGGGTAAACAACAACAGCTGACCGGGCCAACGACCGCACCCACACAACCGGCAGCGCAGCGGCCAATCAGACAGGTACGTGTGAAGGCGACTAGCGGTGCATCTGCCAATCATGCCTCCGTTGCGAAGAAAGATGTTACCACGGCCAATGGGAAAACTCGCAATTCGATGACGCCATGTACCTCCACTACTATGATAAAGACTGGATCTGAAAAAAGCCGTCTAGAGAAAAAAACGGTTCCTCGTATAACTGTGGATAATACTATCTTGAAAGACCACGAGGGGACCACAAAACTACCGATCACGGCAGCCGCGGATATCTTAGACTTCTCACCCTCCCAAGCTGAGTCCGACGACTGGACGAAAGTTACAAAACGGTCAAGTAAACGACGAATAATTACCGGACAAGGCAATGAGGATAGCGAGCTTCAAACAGTGGAACGGTTAAAGTATATACAAGTATGGTCACTTAGACCGGAGACCACTGTTCAAAATGTATTGAATTACGTAAATAAAATTAATAAATGCGACGAGTACCTAGTTGAAAAACGCCAAATAAAAACCAACAGGCACGCTGCGTTTGTAATTGGATGCCCCGAACGCTTATATGAGCGATTGAGCGATCCAACTTCATGGCCCCAACGAGTCAAGTTGTCCGATTGGAATATGAGGTTTCCGCGAGAGCCCCGCCCGGTGCGGGGAGGCAAGACCGGTTCCGGTGAGCAGCGCAAAGCCGTCACAGGCGGCGCAATCGCAGCGAACTCAGTTTAACTGCAGCCGGCAGCATGACCGCAACATAGCTTCAACAAGTATTGTGAATGTGAATGTTGTCAAGAATGATTTACTAGTGGTTTGCCATCAGAACATCGCCTCCATCGATAGGAAAGCACCTAAGATCGAAGTTTTACTAAAGAGTAAACTCGCGTGTGATGTTCTAGCTATGACGGAGCACTGGTTGTGTGAAAAAAAACTTAGGTGTATTCATATCGATGGATACAAACTAATTTCATGTTTTTGTAGAAAACTTACCGCTCACGGTGGTTCGTGAGTGTTTGTCAAGGCGGGCATTAAATGTATAGAAAACAATGAGCTGACAAATTGTTCCACTGAACGTTATTGCGAAGTATCTGCTGTAGATCTGCTAGATTATAATTTGACAATTGTGTGTGTTTATAGAACAAACCTAGTTAGCGCAAATGATTTCTTGACTCAGTTGGAAGGTTTGCTCGTTAAGATCAGCCAGCTAGAAATTGAGTGCATAATTTTAGGAGATTTTAACATTAATTGTATAGGGATGGTATGCAGTGATCAAAAACGATTGTCTGATTTACTTTCGACCCATCACATGACCAATATGGTTGACTTCCCTACTCGCGTGACGGCACATAGCTCAACATGCCTCGACCACCTGTACACCAACTTACCATCGGGTAGCCTCTCAACTTCACCTGTGACAACTCACCTGAGTGACCACTTGGCAGTTCGTGCAGAACTAATCCGGAGTGCAGGCACCCCCCCAACGGTGACAGAAACGACCACGTCTAGTGAGAAACTTTTCTCCTGCTAATCGTCATAACTTCGCCATCTCGCTAGATAGTGTAGATTGGTACGCCGTCATACAGCGCAATAACGCAGACTATGACAAGATAACAATGGCAATTATTAATGTTATCAATAATAAATTCTTAACTTGTTTTCCATTAAAGAAAGTCACTAATATAGCACACCCATCGTGGGTAACATCTGACATTGAAAATTTTAGACTACTATTATTTGAATTTATCGACATTCGTAATAAAAATATTGACATGGAATTTATTAATGATTTAATAACTGACTTAAATACTAAGTATGACAATTTAATTATGCAAGAGCGAACTAAATTCTACTCTAAAATAATAGTAGGAAGTAAAAATACCGCTAAGTCAATGTGGGGTATTATCAATGAACAAAGAGGCAAATCTAATAACTGCAACATTGATTTCACCGACATTGTTAGGAATCTAGATGGGCTACCATTTCCGACAAAAAAAGATCTTGTGGATAAAATGAATGCTAGATTCGTGGGAGCCGCGACGGCATGCGGGGCACCCCAGGCGGACCCGGCTCGTGTCCAACGAACCCTAAGTGCAGCTCGCGCGCCTTCGGATCGCTCGTTGAGACTGCGCGTTTTTACGGCAGATGAAGTGTTCCACATCATCACTAAAAGAATTCCACCAAAACCATCGAAGGATGCTTACGGAATATCTATGAAGCTCCTAAGCACTGCGGCTACCCCCATGGCCGGTGTGTTAGCGGAACTTTTCAACTTATGCATAACTAATGGGGTGTTCCCGGGTCCTCTTAAGCTGAGCAAAGTTTCACCGCTGTTCAAAGGCAAGGGCAACAGGCAGGACCTCGACGGATACAGGCCAGTTTCGATCATACCTGCGGTAGCAAAAGTCTTCGAAAACGGTATAAGCTCCCGTTTAATAGATTACCTATCGTCGACAGATGCATTGTCTGACCGTCAGTATGCGTACCGGGAGGGCCGCTCAACAACTTGCCTTACCCGCGAGGTGGTGCGTCTGGTGATGGACGCCCGCGAGAGAAAGCAGCATGTCGCAGTGCTTTGCTGTGACCTTTCAAAGGCGTTCGACGTGGCTGACCACGCTATACTCGCAGTAAAACTGCGGTACTACGGTATCCAGAGTAAAGCCCTCCGTGTACTACGAGACATGATCTGCGGCAGATTCCAGGTAGTGGTGGGAGGCGGAGGTCTAGATAGGTCGGATCCTCTACCGTTGACGATGGGAGTAGCACAGGGGTCGGCAGTGTCCAATATCCTGTTTTCCTTGCTTTTGAACGACTTACCTAATGCCATTACTGCCGCCGAAGTACTGATGTACGCCGATGACGTTGCAGCTGTGGTAACAGCCCCATCCGTAGACCAACTTGAGCAGCAACTGAATGCTGCAGCCTGTCAGCTAGCAACATGGTTTTGTGAAAATGGATTAGTTTTAAATTTAACAAAAACCCATTATATGCATTTCTGTCTCGCAGGTCAGAAACCACGAAAATTACAGGTTTGCGTGAATGGAACTACTAGGTTAGAGGAATGCAACAGCACCACGTTCCTGGGATTTGAGCTAGATAGAGCGCTCACCTGGGAGTCGCATATCAACAAAATATGTGGGAGGTTAGGTAGCGCATGCTGCGCACTCCACCGACTGTCGCGCTTCTTACCAGAGTACGTGGTGCGGTCGTGCTATTTCGCGACGGTCCACTCTGTTCTGCAATACGGCGCAGAACTCTGGGGTCGATCCGCGGACTGCCTGCGCGCGTTTCGTATGCAGAAGCGGGCCGTGCGCGCAATAGCACGCATCCCGAAGGGTTCTTCTGCCAGGCCATTCTTCAAGTCGCTACGGATATTAACGCTGCCCTCGATTGTCATTTACCAAGTAGCGGTGTATGTGCGAGTAAACTTCATACGGTACAAGAGGAGGGGGGATATGCACCCATACAACACGCGGAGCTCTGGAAAGTTAGCATATATCTTCTGTAAGTTGGCTAAATCTAAGAAGTTAACGCATGTCATGGGACCCGAAGTATACAATCGACTGCCAGAAAACGTCACAGAGGCGGACATAAGCCTTAATTGCTTTAAACTGCGACTGAAACGCTGGCTCATCGAGCAAACCTTCTATAACTTTGATGAATTTTTAAGCATTAGGCCGTATTAAATAATACTCTATTATAATTAAATTATATTTATTATATTTAATTTCTAAAGTTAACAATTTTATTTTATGTTTTATTTTATGTTCTTAAAACGAATGTAGAAAATATATTTAATATGTACCTACGAGTACCTACAATATTGACCTGTATTTCTATATACCAATAAATGAATTATGAATTATGTTTTTTTTTTTTTTTTGTATATTTCAATTTAAATTTTTATTTGCATTCCACAATGTTGTACCGGTGTAGGTAGTTAAATAACAGTTCATCGTGGACCGTCGGGCAACATTAGAAGAGAGGAAGACAAAATTAAATTTTATTAGATTAGAAAGAGGAGCGGTTACTTATTTTATACTAAAATTAAATGAATAACCTAGGTACTTTTTAAGTCAAGAGTGAATAGGCATCTCATGGGCATGCGTGCTCCACCTTAGACAACTTCGTCACTTACCATCAGGTGAGTTGTTGTCAAACGCATGCCCATTTTATCATAAAAAAAAAAAAAATAATATTTTTATATAATATGCTTAAATTTTATCATTTAGATATTCATTTATAGTATAATAGCTTTTATTTATTAGAAAGTGCTTTAACTGTTTTATAAAGATTACATTACTAGATTCCTTTTTCATTGCTTCTGGAAGCTTGTTATATATATTAATAGACATAACAAGGGTACCAGAAGCATGCAGCTTAAGCTTGTATTGTCAGCTGCTGTGGAGTTGCGGCGGAGGCCTGCGTGGGGAGCGGGCGCGGCGTGCGCTCGGCGGCGCGGTGCGGGCGCTCGCCTGCTGCATCTGTGCAGCTACCGCCACCACCCCGCTGTGCTGCCGCCGCTCGCATCTCTACTGCGGAGGTACGGGGCAGGGAACTGGGCCACGATTCCACTAATAATGCACTGAACTGCACCAAAATTACAACAGACGGAACAAACACAATCTTGTCCTTCCAACTGCAAAATTACATATATTTGGAAAAAGTCCTAACTTTAGATTCGTGAACGTCTATAATAGAATCCCCAACGAAATAAAAGAAGTTGTAAAAGACGAAATTTTTGCTAGTAAGTTAAAAAGCTACCTATTAAAAAAATGTTATTATTCGGTCGAAGAGATTCATAACAATAAATAAACATAAAATTTGTCCAGTTATAAACCGGCCCACCATGTGTTGTATACCTACCTATCTAGTTATGCTTGTTTGCCTTATCTACGTTTAACCTGTGGGATTTATTTTTATTTTTGTAAAGAGTGGGTAGTAGAAGAAAAGACTAAAATAAATTGATTTAATTTTAGATGATTGATTGATGATGATAAAATTAGATTAATTGCATATTACCTATTGATTTGCCATCTTCAATAGGTAATTAATTGAATAAGCAAGTAATGAAATGCTTGAAAATATTATATTATATTATTAAATATTGACGATATAATTATCTATTATGTAATTGTGTAACGTGTCATTTTTTTATATCACGTTTCATTCTTTTTACAGTCAATTTTACTAAACAATTTCGAAAAAATAAGCTTTTTTCTAGCTAGGGTCGAATTTCATTGAACAGATATAATAGGTGAACGCTGAGTAATTTGTAAAAGCGACACCTAGCGACCGTCATACTTTCCTGGATCGTTACCTGGTCTATGGATAGAAAAATCAACACAGATGGCGCTGTCATCAATTCAACTAGATTTTGACATAAATCTACTATGTGGATTATAATTTACTTTCGTAATAAATAAAACAGTAATAATAGAATTAACGTTTTTATAATAGTTTTGTAATAAACTTTTAAAAAATAAATAGACAGATAGCAATTGGTTTTCACCGTTGGCAACTTCGCCTTACGAGTGGAATTTGCGTCATGTACTTCTAAGAGTCAATAGGAAATCTTTTATATTTTCACAATCCTAAATAATTAACTAATCAAAAACATTAATATGTATAAATAAATTCCGTGAATTAAAATTTAATATCGGCATTGCAGCCTCAAACATTTAAGAGAAATTAGGATGCCCCATACAGCACATAGTCAGACTAGTGAGGTGTCTGTGGGCCCTGAGGTTGTAGTTCTATCGACGAATCTTTGCTTTCATCTTAGAGAATTGTAGTTTCGTGTTATTTAAATCAATAGAAAAGGAGGAACGACTACTTTACTCTGTTTTTATTTAATAATTATACTTCGTTTGGTCAGCAATGTATTCGGGAAGTCTATCTGTGGCGCCATTCGTCACTATAGTTTCGGTAGTTTATCGACTGAAAGGATTTTATCGATCAGTCTTGTCGATGATTGTCAAACAGTGATTTTTGACATCACTATTTTTGGTGAGGCCTGCAGGGGCAAGCCATTTTTTACTTGTTCTTTTGGCACGCATTTGTCGTCGTGTACAAACTTTTGGAAGTGTTCTGGTTCTCCGGAGACTGTGAGTATTTTGTGAATTGGGAATATCGATCGGGAAGGTTCAATAAGTGTCTTGAAGTTTGTGCACTCGCTTTCCAGGACTTTGGGCTGGCGAGGCTGATGTCGACAGGTGGTTCGACAAGCCCAACGTGATTTTTTGTGGAGCTGTAGCATCATTTTGATGCCTTTGCAGTCTTTCCAACAAGAAGCTTTACGTGTGGGATATAAAATCGGAAAGACCGAGTAAGTTTTTCATCATTTTTTTGGTACTTGAAAATTAGGTTATAAAAGTATTGACGTGTCGACCTTTGGCATGTGCTAGAATGTCTTCGAGCTCAGTATGACAGTGGCTTCTTTTGCGCAATTTCAGACTTCTGTTCGGTCGCTCGCCTGGGCGATTCGCACGCTGCCTACCTGGTGCAAATTTGGGGATCGATGCCACGCACGCTGCTTGCTTGCACTTTGCATCGCACTCCCTGACCGCTGAGGCCCATTCGAGTCCCCTTGGCATTCATTTTGCACCACCTACATCCTTCAAAGCATAACCCAGGTGAAATCCTTCCATTTTTCTTAAAATTTAAACTCAAGTGTGCCATCATTCTTCCCTACGGTATTGGCTCACATGAAGCTAATTGAGCTTGCACCTTTGTAGTACACTGTGATGTACAACGGCTGCCTCAGACATTTATTGTGATACAAAATTATGCGTACACATGGATTTATAATGTACATAGGCTAAGTCCTAGAATTTAAGTTCGGAACCTAGCTATATCCTAAGAGTAAATTATTTTCTGCCTCCTTTTGTGGTACTTAATACTAATTCTATTTTTTTTTTCTTGAAATATACCTGCTTAGTTTACAAATATACCTTTTTTTTAACAACTCTCCGTGCCAGGGTTGTAAAATACTGGCACGTGGCGCCCTTTACATTATCTTCTGTTTTCTACCTGTCTGCTGGCCCCAGAACCCACAGCTAGCCGAGGCCATCCATCATTTTAAGCCACCACATTCTCAAAGGTTACAATTGAACTCAATAAATTTATTTTTAATCGCACTCAGTTGCAAGCGCCCTTACAGGGTTCATGTACCTACTAAACTAGTTGTTAAGACCTGACATAATATATAAATTGTACATGAATGCAAATAAATGAATATGAATATGAATATGAATAATACTACTACTAATAGACCAAGGTCGATAATTTTTAAAACCAAGAAAATAATAGGAGTGTATTAATCAACTCAAACAGCTGATTCAATCAAAACTGATGCCAGAGCTGGCACATACTTCGCTCAGAAGCTAAGTTTTCTAATTCAGCGAAGTAATGCTGCCAGTATTCTAGGAACCTTACCGCGCTGTGGTGAGTTCGATAGCGTATTTATTTTGTAAATAATGTTTTTATTAGTTGTAACTTTTTTTTTTATAGAGTGCCTGTAATGTTTCTGTTGAATAAAAGCATTACGATATATTAAAAAAACTCAAACATAAAAATCGTAATATTTTCTTTAAAAAATAGTATGCTTAACGTGCGTTTTCTGAGAAGATTTACTATGGTAACATTTTTTTTTTCACCATCGGAATGTAGAGATTTCAACGAACATAAAACATACTAACTTTTTGAAAAAAAGCTGATATATTGACGGGTGAGTTTTCGATTGCAAAATTAGGATGTTTTTTCGATATTCATTCAAAACAAGGTGAAAAAAGAAATATTTTTAATCAAATAAATCACAGCGTATTTGGGACATAAAAAGGTAAGTTTTCACCAAATTTCATTTAAAAAATTTTTTGTAAAAGATAAAAATAAAAAACCAAAAACTTGGTTTTTTGAATTTTTCACATAAATTTTGAGGTTATGTGAAAAAAGTGTATATACAAAAGTTTTAGATCTTTTTATTACCTACAACTTTGCCATTTGACTTTTTTCGATAGGAATTTTAGTTTTGCCGGAAATCGAGAAAAACCGTTTTTTACCCTTAAAAACTCACCCCCATCCCCTTCCCGACCTCAGATCGCCCGTAAATTATTTTTGCTTTCATTTTTATAATATTCCCCTCCTTTTCTAATGGGTTTCATCCTACTATTATTTTTTTTCACTTTTTATTATTTTTAAAGGCTTCTACCCTGGTCTAATAACATATAGTTAATCTACTGGAATAGAACCGCAGCTCAACGACAGCTTTTGAGAGATAGATATTGTGGGAGACCACATCGGTCTCAACTCGGAGTGCTGGATCAGCAAACTGCTGCAGTGGAGTCGTGTCTGAACAAGGCACAGTCCGTGGCCTATAGATGGATATCCAAATAATAAAATACTGTCTGTATGTTCTACAGTATTTATTAGGCACAAGTAATAACTCGCAGAACACTTTATATTTTTTTGTTTTGGTTTTGGCCCCACTTTTGTGTATTTAGCCAGTGTCAAGTAATTTCTTAAGTTAATTAATATTATGTATGTGTCAAGTCAAGTCACAGTCCAAGTCATCAAGTTAAGTCATTGTCTAGTCTAGTCAAGTCATACTCCTAGTAAAGTGGTGGCAACTTTACCAGAAGCTTCTATGGAGTTTTGGAAACAACACGAAAAAAAACGTTTTACCATCATTATTCTACTTTCCCACACTCACGCCTGTAATCCAGTACTTAACGCATAAAATGCCACCAATTTTATGCACTAACACTGAAAATAACACAAGTTTTGGTAAATAATACAATGCGGTGACGCGATATTTTTCATTTTCCCGCCAAAACTCCAAGAGATATAACTTAGTGAAGATACAAAAAGAGAGAATTACGTTTCGTATAGAAGTTTTACTTCAATCGTGTGGTCTAAAACACAATCATTTTTATTATTATTACTAATCGCCTGGACTTATTGAAAAACCTTCATCGTCCTCATAGCAACACTAAGTATGAGAGTGACAGGTATATGAAAACGGTTCTCTCTTTCAGCATGCTGGTCACGGTTGGAGCGATGCGCGTTGTGTCGAGATCCGTTACCACCCAAAGACTCCCCGTACGCCAGGAATTTAGTCGCAGAACAAGTAAGTACATTTTTAACAATCTACGTCTCGATAACAAAGGGTGCTAATAATTTTGGCTCCAAAATCTTTTATTTTTCTGTTGATACATTATTGCTTAGTGTAACAAAATTAATGCGTCATTCGATAGGTGTACTATCCAAGTATGTTCATTAAAAAAATTGGCAACCTAGCACGAAAGATTAAAACAAAATTATAATTTGTCTGACCCAATCCGCAATTTAGTGAAAATTGCGAAAAAAAAAATTTCCTAAACGTCGAAAATGGTAAAGCATACATGGGGGTCCATTCGATGCGTGTTGAAACCCCCCAGCACCACAGATCGCTTGATCCATGTAAGCTGAATCACCCTGTATAGATAGATTTTACTGAAATTTAATTATTTCAGGTCTTTGAAGCAATAGCAGCGGAATACGAAATCAAAAACGTAAAGAAACGGCCCACAGAGACGTCATCAGCGTACACATCTCCCAACCGCTCCCCCAACATGTCCCCATCCGTCCACCGGAGGGGACAATACCAACTCTCTTTAATGAGCAGAAAGAAACAAGTGCAATTCAACGATAAGTACAAACAAACATACGCCTCAGATCCTAACATACACAGATCGTCACATGAAACAAAAATAATAACAAAACCCGCCAATTTGGTAGAAAACTCCTTAGCTGGCAACTCCAAATGTCATTGTTCAACGTCAAATCCCCAAACTAGCAATACTGAAAGTTGTAACTGTCAAAAGAAGACGCAAGATAAAAACGTGCAAACGCAAGGTGACAGCACTGGCAACGTACCAGAAATTAATGTGGATAAGTTGGATGATTCTTCGAATTTGTTAATTCAACACAAATTAGTTGCGCAGTTACGGCAGGCGTGTTCTTTGGCGGATTTACAGAGCAGTGTTATACAAACTTGCCAGTTGTCTAGATCGCTTAACCAATTGGGAGATAGTTGGTAAGTATGTTTTTTTTAATAAAATCTGTACATATAAAATTCAAAGTCCTGACTGAGTTATATATCAACGTACAGCCTAACCCGCTGGTCCTAGAGACTTGAAATTTGGAGGGTGTGTTCTTTGTAAAGTGTAGATATCTACTAAGTAAGGCTTTTAGAAATTCCGCACCTAAGGGCACGTATGTATAGGGCATTGTGACATGGGTAGTTGAATTATCTATGAAAAAAAATATATTTCCGTTCCTATAGGCCACGCGGGCGAAGCCGCGGGCTACGCTAGTATTGTATAAAATTAATCTCTATTTCCCTTAGTCATCGCATTACGCGTGAACGGATGGAACATTTCCGTTATTTCTTTTTTTGTTGTGTTTATTATTGTCAGGAGAAGGTTCTTATGAAAGAAAAAAATATAAAAGTTTAGAAAAAATATTACCACGAGGGTGAAGCCGCGGGGCGCACCTCGTAATCAATAAATAACGCCCAATGATCACATGCATAGATCTTAACTAGGGTTTCCTGTATCCTGGGTCCCTAACCCAGGAACTACGGTGACACTCCCCATCAGGTGGGCCGTATGCTTGCTTGCTCACTTTAACATAAAAATAAAAACAAAGCACAAATTCTGTACACAAATACTTGTCCTCTCGCGGGAGCCAAAACGACCGCCTCCGGATTATGAACCGACCTTTTAAATTAAAATATTTATTTGTACATAACACCTTTTAAGTATATAAGTTATCATTGAACAAATATAGTACATAAATATACAAAAGTCAATTTGCCAAACTTCCCACTGTTAGACCATGACAGTTAAAAGTTCAAGAACATTTTACTTATTCAAACAAATATTTATGTACAATCCTAATTTTCTTTTTATGGGTTAATTAATTTGTTTGTTTGTTGCCTACTGGTAGTGGTTTGTTTGATTAAGTTCCCTTTTTATTGTTTTATGTTTTTTAAATAATATCATGTTTCCTAGGACTTAATTCCAACTAATAAACTTATTTGTTTAATATCGTTTATTCAAATGGTAATGATTTATTTTAAAAATATTATTAACCGACTTCAAAACCATGAGGAGGTTCTCAATTCGACTGTATTTTTTTAATGTTTATTACCTCAGAACTTTCGATTGGGTAAATCGATTTTTATTAATCTTATTTTATTTGAATGATTTATTTTAAAAATATTATTAACCGACTTCAAAACCATGAGGAGGTTCTCAATTCAACTGTATTTTTTTAATGTTTATTACCTCAGAACTTTCGATTGGGTAAATCGATTTTTATTAATCTTATTTTATTTGAATGATTTATTTTAAAAATATTATTAACCGACTTCAAAACCATGAGGAGGTTCTCAATTCGACTGTATTTTTTTAATGTTTATTACCTCAGAACTTTCGACTGGGTAAATCGATTTTTATTAATCTTATTTTATTTGAAAGCTGGTGCTTTCCGTGTGGTCCCATTTCAATTTGATCAAGATGTTATGGGTAGTTTTTGAGTAATTCTTAATAATGTGTATTTCGACTTCACCTACATTGATGATGTTCTCATTTTTGTGATCAATGCGGTGGGATTAAAGTCGGTTGAACTCTTTTTTTTAAAGGACTTATTTAATTTTCAGTAAACTTCACGGACATAATGGTAGTCTGGAGAATCTGAAGAGTCAATGCAGTGCACCGTGTGGTGAGCAACAAATATAATTCACTAGTTGACCCGCCCCGGCTTCGCACGGGTGAATTAGTAAAACGCGGTCGAACGGGATAAAAAGTCTAGATATAATTATATCCTATCCATCTCCTGGTTTTAAGCAGCCTCCATCAATTTTCAGCCAAATCGGTTCAGCCGTTTCTGACTGGCCCGATAGCTCAGTTGGTAGTATCCCTGCCTTCTGAACTGCAGGTCGTGGGTTCGATTCCCACCCAGGACAAACATTTGTGTGATGAACATCGAAGTTTGTTCTGTGTCTGGGTGTTTATATAGTATTCTATGTATGTATTTACAAACAAAAAGTATCTAAGTATTGTATCAGTTATCTGGTTCCCATAGTACAAGCTTTGCTTAGTTTGGGGCTAGATGGCGCTGTGTGAAATGTCCACACATATCTATTTATTTATTTTATTTAGTTATCAATAGTGTAACTAACACGATTTTCTTTTATATATGTATAGATTACTAGCTTCCAGTGAAAGCTAAGGCTAAGGAATGGCTAAGAAAATATCCAGGGAATGGGCGGCAGCATTCTCCTCGGTGCATTCAAATCTGCAATCTTTTTTTTGATGGAGCTAATGCTGTTGGTCTCTACCAACCTTTACAGCGTCACCGGGCGAGGGCAGGTGCTCAAGGCGCCCAGCCGTTAAAAGTGGGAGGCAACTAGCTCAAAGGGTGCGAGCCTCGGCTTGGGCCGTTGCTTGAAATAAGAGACTGGAAAGCAGACTCTTTTTCTCACATAGCGTGTCTAAAGCACACTCGTTTTACATTTATTTATTACTTTATCAAGGTTACTAGGAAATTACCTTTTATTATTAATATTATATTATTATCTTTACTAGGTGGTAGGACTTTGTTGCAAAGTTCGTCTAGGTAGGTACCACCGCTTTGCCAATTATTCTGCCGCCAAGCAGTAGTGTGCAAGCGCTACTGTGTTTCGGTTTGAAGGGCACTGTAGTTAGTGAAATTACTGGGCAATGGAGACTTTATTATTTGATCTCACAGTCGAGTAATCTTATTACCAAACTGTGCTGATGTCTCAGGATGATGTGCGCAGTGCAGTGTCGCTCGAAACTCTATGTATTGGGGTTCCGAGTGACACTGTTCTGTTATGGGCGGCCGTGTCGCTTAACATCAAGTAAACGACTAGCTCGTCACATCATTCACTAACATAAAAAAAAAAAAATTAGAAAGTTTGACATTAATTAACCTTTAAATGTATTAATTTATTGATTGCAGATCCTCCGGTGTTCCTGCTGCCTCCTCCGATATACGTGGTGACTTGTGAACACGGCAAGAAGGATTGAATTGGATTATGAAGATTGTTTACTCTGTGCGAACTGTCATGTCGTAAATGTTGCCAGTCGTTACACATATATAACTGCCTCATTAAAATAATTGATGTACTCTATGACAACTGTCATGTCGTAAATGTTGCCAGTTGTCACAGATATAAAACTGCCTGATTTAAAATAATTAATGGAATTAGGCGTAACGAAAAAAGAATATCTGGTGTGATTTCGCCGGTTTTGTGTTTTTAGCGGACTCACACTAGACATTCTTATTTCATTTTGTATCTATTTATATATTATCTTTTTTAAAGAGATACTGACTTCAGTCGATTTAATTGGTCCAAATATTCTCCATATTTTCATCTCCACCAAATTTTCGTGGGACTACCATGCAAAGCTCTTCTACCAAACAAAAAAAAAAGAGTGTGCTTTAGACCACACGACTGAAATAAAACTTCTTTAGTTTAGCTCCATCTATCGGCCGGTGTAACTTTGTTTAATGTTCATGTCGCCATCTTGACAATTGTAAATTGTCATTTTACTGGACATACCAACATAATAATACTAATTTTAAGTTGGTTATGTTGGCAATGGAGATTTACGTGAACTTTCAACTTCAATTTCAACAAATTTCAACAAGCCTCGCCAGCTTACTCCCCAAGTCCAGGGCGTAAAGAAGTTTTACTTCAAAAATGGGGTAAATCGGTCTAGAAATCTTGGAGTCATCAATTTTTTTTTATGATCTAATAGGCCAACTTTTTACTGCATCTCACGTTATGTTGGTTTAGGTGATTTATACAGTTGAACTTAGAACCACTTTTTTTTTAAGTCGGTCAGAAATAACCATTTTCGCTTAGTCCTCAGACGAAGCCGTTAACAAACAACAACATTATATCTTTATTTATATAGATTTGTAAATATATAAAAATGTATGTAAAAAAAGAAACTAATTAAAACTGGGCCTTAAAAAGCAAGGACTTGATTTTTCATTTAGCACTTCCTATAGTTTTATTTTCGTTGATAAATAAATAAATAAATATTTGTGGAAATTTCACACATCGCCATCTAGTCCCAAACTAAGCAAATAACCATATAAACTGATACAATACTTAGATACTTTTTGTTTGTAAATACATACATAGAATGCAATATAACACCCAGACACAGAACAAACATCGATGTTCATCACATCAATTTTTACCCTGGGTGGGAATCAAACCCACAACCTGCAGTTCAGAAGGCAGAGCTACAACAACTGAGCTATCAGGCCAGTCACGACTATTTGTGATGGTTATCATATTGACTGATATTTGTAATTTCATAATAATAATAACGCCCAACGATCACATACGCATGTTTGTCCTGGGAATCGAACCCACAACCTACAGCTCGCAATGCAGAGCTACTACCAACTGAGCTATCGGACCAGTCAGTATTAATCAGTTTTAAAAAACGAGTGTGCTTTAGACCACACGACTGAAGTAAAACTTCTTTAGTTTAGCTCCATCTATCGGTCGGTATAACTTTGTTTAATGTTAATGTCGCCATCTTGACAATTGTAAATTGTCATTTTACCATACATACCAACATAATACAAATTTTAACTTTGTTATGTTGACAATGGAGATCTACGTCCAACTTCGACTTCTTTACGCATACACTTACTTCCCCAAGTCAGGCTTAAACAAGTTTTACTTCAATTTTTTACTTCAAAGTTCTATCCTAGAACTGGCTAGAAAGGTCAACGTCCTACAAACATGATCTAATTCTGTCCAGTAATTAAACTTTAATTGAAGGGGTGAGAACAAAAAGGGTTTAACTGTCAAATTGATAGTTTCGAGAAAATTGACCTTAAACTTCAACCGCTTCATTTTAATGTAGGTGACTGGCCCAATACTCAGCCATGACTCAGTTGGTAGTAACCCTGCCTTCTGAACTATGGGTTGTGGGTTCGATTCCCACCCAGGACAAATATTTGTGTGATGAACATAGGTGTTTTTTCTGTGTCTGGGTGTTATATTGTATTCTATGTATGTATTTACAAACAAAAAGTATCTAAGTATTGTATCAGTTATCCGGTTCCCATAGTACAAGCTTTGCTTAGTTTGGGACTAGATGGCGCTGTGTGAGCTGTCCACACGTATATTTATCATTACGTATAAGGTAATAGAAAAGGTTCATGTAAGTTTCAGTTGCTTGAAAATGTATTAATTCTATTTTAAAATACAAAATATAGACCTAATTCGTAAAAATACAATATAATAAAAATAATAATGTTTTTATGCTAAGCGAACTGTATTCTTGTGTTAGATAAACCGCTTTTAGATAATCTCGAGATTTAAGCCTCATTTCGGTATTTTGAGAATGTATTGTAGATAATTTCACGCTGAATCCAACGATACCCATAAGTCATTTTGTGAAAAAAATCAGTTAAACCCTTCTTGATCTCATCCCTTTAATTGTTATCTTGGCAGATGCATACGAGATCATTGTCTTAGAAATGGCTTAGTTAATAGGTTCACGTGAGATGTACACTTAATTAGGAAGTGGCATGCGACAATTGAATTAGACGACTCTAGTTTTAGGGTTATCACGCATCAATAACTAAATAAATAAATTATTGGACATTTCACACAGCGCCATCTAGCCCCAAACTAAGCAAAGCTTGTACTATGGGAACCGGATAACTGATACAATACTTAGATACTTTTTGTTTGTAAATACATACATAGAATACAATATAGTTAGAGAAAATAAATAATAGATCCGGGACCCTAACTAGGATTCCCTGTGTCTAGGGACCCAGGAACTACGAGGACCATGCTCCCACAACACCCAGACACAGAACAAGCATTTGCGCTTTCTGTACACAAATACTTGTCCTGCCGCGGGAATCGAACCCGCCGCATCCGGTTTATGAGCTGACCTGCTCAACCGCCACACCACAGGGGCGGTCGATGTAATATATGATTTATCTTAGTTTTTAGTATTTTTAGAGTATAAGGTATATGGGCAATGCCCCATAATGGCCTACCTTAGCTACGGCGGTGGACGGAACATAAATCACACTAATATTATAAAGGCGAAAGTTTGTATGTGTGTATGTTTGTTACTCCTTCACGCTCAAACGGCTGAATGTATTTGGATCAAATTCGGTACCAAAATAGCTTATACACTGGATTAACATATAGGCTACATTTTATCTCGGAAAAGTGAAATTTTCCCGTGGGATGAGCAAATAATTAAAATACTTTCCATACTCGGGTGAAACGGGGCGCAACTAGTAAATAAATATGTGAGGACATTTCACACAGCGCCATCTAGCCCCAAACTAAGCAAAGCATGTACTATGGGAACCGGATAACTGATACAATACTTAGATACTTTTTGTTTGTAAATACATACATAGAATACAATATAACATCCAGATAATAAAATATGTATTTAAACGCCCGACAAAAATGTCAGTAATCTAATCGCTTCGCTGCACAATGCTGTATTATTGCGTTAAAAATAGTTTTTATACCTACTTTAGAACAAAGAGATGACCCTACGAACTTATGACAATAATCTGTGTCACTCTCCAGCGCCACCCACCGGTCATTCCACAGACTAGGTAGAGATACTATATACGGTCATTCGTAAACTCGCGCGCGAGTAAGGAGTTTGCCATTTAATTATTATTGGCTAATTTATTTTTTAGTATATAAACCGCGGGGTTTTTTTAATCATAATTAAAATTAAAAGTGCTGACTTGTTTATATAAGCCGTAGGTTTTTAAATTATTATTTTAAAAAATATAAGAAAATGATTATTGGTGACAGAAAAAGTGCTAATTTGGGTTTTGGCGGTAAAGCGAAAAAGATTGCGTCACCGCATTGTATTGTTTTCCAAAACTTGTGTTATTTACAGTGTTAGTGCATAAAATTGGTGGCATTCTATTCGTTAAGTGCTGGATCACAGGCGTGAGTGTGGGAAAATGGTATAATGATGGTGAAACGTTTATTTTCGTGTTGTTTCCTAAACTCCATAGAAGCTTCAAGTAAAGTTGCCACCACTTTACTAGGAGTATGACTTTGACTAGACCATGACTTGACTTGATGACTTCGACTGTGACTTGACACATATCTGCGTGAAATATCATTAATTTGATAAATTATCAATTACTTGACACTGGCTAAATACACAAAAGTGTGGAGCCAAAACATAAAAAAAAAGTTCTAGTTTGTTTACATAAACCGCGGGATTTTAACTATTGATTGTACCATCTCAATTAAACAATAATTAAATCAAGAGAAAAAGTTTTTCTTATAAAATTGGCTATGACATACATTAACATAAAAATCATCAATAAAAATTATAAATCATCATTTCAATCAAGTGACCAAATAGTATATAATCACTGCGTTCTAGAAGTGACTTAATCATATCAAATAAGAAAATATTAGGTCGAATAAGCTGACGCAATTAGTTTTTTCTTTAGTCTGCGTAACAGGAATTCATATTACTACCAAAGCCAAAGCAAAAGAAAAGGTGGAGTTTTGGCAGGAAAACGAAAAAGATCGCGTCACCGCATTATATTATTTTCCAAAACTTATGTTATTTTTAGTGTTAGTGCATAAAATTGGTGACATTTTATTCGTGAAGTGCTGGATTACAGGCAGGAGTGTGGGAAAGTGGTATAATGATGGAGAAACGTTTATTTTCGTGTTGTTTCCAAAACTCCATAGAAGCTTCTGGTAAAGTTGCCACCACTTTACTAGGAGTATGACTTGACTAGACTAGACTATGACTTGACTTGATGATTTGACTTTATGACTTGGACTGTGACTTGACTTAACACAAATATACATAATATTAATTAACTTGAGAAATTATCAATTACTTGACACTGGCTAAATACACAAAAGTGTAGAGCCAAAACAAAAACAAAAAAAAAGAAAAGGTGCCAGTTTTTTTTGGCTACTGTTTACGCCTTATATCTGCACAATTTAACCACTAACAATGCAGGGATAGTAATTTAGTGATATACTTAAAGGAATAATATTTCTATGGTGATAAAATAAAAAAAGGATTCAATAAAAGCGTGAGACTTCGAAAAGTGGCAGTAAAATTTCGACTTAAAAGACATTTATTTGGCTTTGCACGTCTCGGTTATTCTGCCATCGTCAAGTCAACCTGAATGTGGTACTTTTTGGCGCGAAATAGGCAAGTTGCCGCCATGCTTGGGGTTTTGACAGGAGCAGCACTTGTAGTCATATTTCTGGCGACTAGAGGACCGAGGCACGCGTCTGCTGAAACCTTTTTGGAGGAAACGGAGGATATCAGCGATGAAGCCCATATATTTTCTACTGATGCGTAAGTTTTTTTTAGCTGGCAATCATATAGATCCTGTATGACTAAGGTCCGTATTACAGAACGATGCTCAGTCATCGATCGGTGCTCAAGCAGAGATTTCATTAATAAAGTGATCAATTAGTGATCATGAAGTGAGTGAGATGAATGAAATCTTTGCTTGAGCACCGATCGATGACTGAGCATCGTTCTGTAATACGCACCTAGGAGTATGACTAGACTATGACTTGACTTGATGACTTGGACTGTGACTTGACATATCGTGAAATATCAATAACTTGATAAATTATCAATTACTTGAAACTGGATAGATACACAAAAGTGTGAAGCCAATACACAAAAAAAGCCAATAGGTCCTGGATCCTAACTTCGTCAAATTATCCCCATCCAAAGGTTGCCTGGAAGAGACCGCTTTAAGCGATAACCTCGTCGATTGTTACACTATATATAAATAATTGTTTTTTCTTGGTAATTTTTTTCATTTTGTTTTTATGATAGTGAGTTCATCTATCTATCTAGGATTCCTATCCAGGGACCTAGGAACTGGAAGATCATGCTCCCACAACACCTGGAATTAATGCTTTTTTCCTGTGCACAAATACTTGTCCTGTCGCGGGAATCGAACCCACTACCTCAGTGTTATGAGCCGAACTGCAACCACCATACCACAGGCTGACAAATTAAATACAATGTAATACCCAGACAGAAGAAACATTGATGTTCATCACACAAATGTTTGTCCTGGGTGGGAATCAAACCCACAACCTACAGTTCAGAAGACAGAGCAACCAACTAAGCTATCAAGCCAATATAGAACGATAATAGACTGTTGTAATAAACTGGGTGTTGTGGGAGCATGGTCTTCGTAGTTCCTGGGTCCCTAGACACAGGGAATCCTAGTTAGGGTCCAAGGCACGCTTGACTTGGGGAGTAAGCTGAATTTTGTCTATAGCCTCCCTTCAAACCCTCGCTTCATGCCGTCAATCGGGAACGGCCACATCGCCGCCACAATCTTCGGCGACACAGTCTATATGAACGGCCTTTACAACGGCCGAGCCGGGAACAGCCACCGAGCGAGGATACCTAACTGGGCTAATATTAGACTTAATTCCACATTGTCACACCACAGTAGCACACCAATTTATAGTTTGGATACGAAAGAAGGTAAATATGGTGCTTTTTTAAAGTAAAACTTATTTACGCGCTTGACTTGCTGGTGAATGCGAGGGGATGAAAGTTGAAATTGGTTTATGTAAATCTCCATTGTCAACATTGCAAAGTAAAATAATTATATTATTATGTTGGTATGTCCGGTAAAATGACAATATACAATTGTCAAGATGGCGACATTAACATTAAACAAAGCAAAAACAGGGGAGTTTTGGCGGGATAACGAAAAAGATCACGTCACCACATTGTATTATTTTCCAAAACTTGTGTTATTTTCAGTGTTAGTGCATAAAATTGGTGGCTTTTTATTCGTTAAGTGCTGGATTATAGGCATAGGAGTATAACTTTGACTAGACTATGACTTGACTCCATGACTTCGACTGTGACTTGACACATATTTGCGTGAAATATTATTAACTTGATAAATTATCAATAACTTGACACTGGCCTGTGTATATAACACAAAAGTGCGGAGCCAAAACATATAAAAAAAATTGCAAAAACAAAGTTATACCAGCCGATAGATGGAGCTAAACTAAAGAGCGTTTAACTCAGTCGTATGGTCTAAAGCACATTCGTTTTTTTTAACGGACTAATGCTGTTGGTCTCTGGTGACGGTGACTCCGGTGACGTTTTAAAGGTCGGTAGAGACTTTCTACCGACCTTTAAAACGTCACCGGGCGGGAGGGCAGGCGCTTAAGGCGCCCAGATGTCAAGAGTTCCCACTCTTGGCAACTAGCTCAAGGGTACTCCTGGGGTGCGAGCCTCGGCTTGGGCTGTTGCCGGGATAAGAACCAACTTCAACCTCCATTTGCCTCGCCAGCTTACTCCCCAAGTCAAGTACGTAAAGAAGCTTCACTTCAAGAATTAGTCACCTATTATTTCTAGGATATAAATTGATGTTTCAGGTGTATTCAAAGTGACGGTAGCTGGAGAAAGATCGGTGGTGACGCAGCGCGTGTACGCACACAAGTATTACACGAGATCGATTGTCAACCAGATAAAGGTCGTGGCTAAACCCCATGGTGAGTGATTGGATAGATAACTACAACTATTACACGGCTAACACTCACGAGATACAGTCGAATAACTCGACCGGTGTTCGGGTAATTTAGATGCCATAGACTATAAATCCACTTGACCAATGATACAACTTTCCCTCATACGAAAAATAGTAGTTGATTTATTGAGGTTACATATTTGTTCCGTTTGGGGTTGAAACAATGGGTCCCTGGGGCCCGCAGACGCGGCTTCTTGTCAGGAAGCTTTTCAGACGCCGGATTGAGCTGACGCACGACCAAAAGGCTGGCACATACCTCGGCCAACGAATTAACCTAGCTATTCAACGAGGAAATGTTGCCAGCTTTTTGGGTACGCTTTCTGCAGAAAGTGATCTAAATTCTTTGTTTTATTTATGACCCCTTTTACCTACAATATTACTCTTTTTCAAATAATTAAATATAGTTTAGGATTATGTTTATATGTAAATTGAATCTTTAATTTAGTTTTAATTGTTCGAAATAAATGCCATTTGTTGCATTTATGCCCACTACTATGCCTTTGCAAGTACGTCAGTTTCGTTTTGGATTTCCGCGGAGAAACAGCTAACGAAGAAAATTAGAGAATTATAGTAAAATTAGTTACTGCTCAGTGAAATTGTGCGGGGAGAATAGCAAGACGTCTGGCTGTGCAAAGGACGGCATATCATTCCACAAGTAAGCAATTTTCATATGGTAATTAGAGAAAACTTAGTACATCTATTTTGAAATTAAAAACGAACATTACGAAGAAGCGGGAACCCGTTGATGTCTTGCTCCGTCCTACTCTGCTCTTTGTAATTTCGTATGACTTTGTCTCGTTTTATCCTTGTTCTTGCGTCATTATCGTGATCAGCCAATCGCAAGCATAGAAAATGCCTACAGAATAAGTAATATGTAGTACTCTGCTGTTACCTCGCCCTCTGACCCGCTAGTGAGTCGTTTGTAGGAGAAATTATGTTCACGAGCTATCAACAGGCTTTATTATCTTTGATATATGGCTCAAGGAGTAAGCGCGGCGGCGGTGGCGGCTCGGCGCTGATGTTAGCCCAGTAATAGTTGTAGTTATGATTGTATAGGTTTTTTATATATAGAAATGACGTGACGAGCTAACCGTTCGCCTGATGTTAAGCGACACGGCTGCCCATATCAGTTCTAACTCGGAACTCTAATAAAGTTTCGCGTGACACTATACTGCGCACGTCATCCTGAGATATCAGCACAATCACAAAGATAACTTAGACTGTGAGATCAGATATAAAGTCTCATTTGCCCAGTAATTTTACTGGCTACCAAATACCAATCCCAATTTTGTTGATGGATTATGCAGATAGTTAAGGCTACCGGGGCCAATGGCACTTTTTCCCATCGGACCCAGTACTGAGACAAAGACACTGGGGATCAAGTCAAATCCTCTGACCTCTCCTATCACCATTCCACTACCGGACTACTAGACGCTCGGCTAAGCGCCATCCTTTCGTGGTCGAAATACCACCCATTCGTACCAAGCGATTTGATTCCACGTTCTTAATTAGAACGTCTAAGGAATGGAATGCCATCAGCGTCTATGTTTCCGGCGAATATGACCCGGGCGTGTTCAAGAGAAGAGTGAATAGGTATTTACTTGGCTAGCATGCTGCACCTTCGATCAAATCGTCACTTCCCATCAGGTGAGAGCGTAGTCAAATGCTAGACAAGTTTGAAGTAAAAAAACAGGCACTAATCCCATTTGTAGCTACCTAAAGCGCAAAGTCCAGGCCGTAGTTTTACGCAAGGTCATCTATCAATTCATTAGCCTACACAATGACTTCACTTCATGTAATCTAGAAGATTAGTTAGTCATAGCTCGTATGTGCACTAGAGACTTGCCTAATGAGAGGAAATGACTGCAGACTGGATGGATGTATCCAGTTCGGTGTAAATGGAAAAACAATTACAGCCTTATTAATAAACACGAACTAGCTTTAGACTAGTTACACCATCTTTTGTCTCTTTCGATCCAGCTAAATATTCCAGTAGCAAAAAAAGACAAAAGCTGAAGTAACTAATCCGAGACTAATACCCGTTTATTAATAAGGCTGTTAGGATTTTGGATTCCAATTTTTGAAGTAAAACTTCTTTACGCACGCTTGACTTGGAGAGTAAGCTAACGAGGTGAATGGAAGTTGAAAGTTGTTAGTTTACGTTGATCTCCATTGCTAACATAAATTCAAAATTCAAATTCAAATTCAAATATATTTATTTCAGAAAACACAGTATAGAGTAAAAGAGTATATACTATACGAATCAATACACAACCGAACATAACAAAGTTAAATTATTTTTTTTGGTATGGCTCTACACTTTTGTGTATTTAGCCAGTGTCAAGTAATTGATAATTTCTTGAGTTAATTATAAATATGTCAAGTCACAGTCCAAGTTATCAAGTCAAGTCATAGTCTAGTCATACTCCTAGCAAAGTGGTGGCAACTTTACCAGAAGCTTCTATGGAGTTTTGGAAACAACACGAAAATAAACGTTTCTCCATCATTATACCACTTTCCCACACTCCTGCCTGTAATCCAGCACTTAGCGAATAAAATGCCACCAACGTTATGCACTAACACTGAAAATAACACAAGTTTTTGAAAACAATACAATGCGGTGACGCGATCTTTTCGTTTTCCCGCCAAAACTCCAAGTTAAAAACTTTAAACTATTATGTTGGTATGTCCGGTAAAATGATAATTTACAATTGTCAAGATGGCGACATTAACATTAAACAAAGTTATACCGGCCGATAGATGGAGCAGTTTTACTTTCGTTACGTCGTATAGTCTAAAGACCACTCGTTTTTTTTCAGATCCGAACTTCGTCCACATGAAGATTTGGATTGCCTTGAAGCTAGCCCCGGGCGACATGAGCACCGATATATCCTTCCACCCTCCGCACCCGGAGATCATCGACGGCCGGACTATTTGGAACACCTGCGGGCAGACCATAGAGTCCGAGGACTTGGAATACCAACCCTTACCGGTACTGCAACTGATACTCGACATTCATCATGCGAACAGCCAAAGAGTGGAACGCTTTACCGGCGTCCGTATTTCCTGATAACTACAACCTTGGAGTCTTCAAATCGAGAGTGAACAGGTATCTTCTAGGCAAGCGTGCTACATCCTAGACCGCATCGTTACTTACCATCAGGTGTGATAGTGGTCAAACGCAAGCCTATTATCAATTTAAAAAAAAAATAGGGTAGTCGTGTCGCTTAACACCAGGCGAACGACAATCTCGTCACATCGTTATTTAACATAATTATTTTTAAATTAAAATAGATGCGGTTTGTATTAAGCACGAGCTTTTACCCGCAGCTTATGCGGCGTGATTTATGGGAAAAAAATTCAACCACCCATTTCACCCTCTTAAGGGTGGAATTTCGAAAAATCCTTTCTTAGCGGATGCCTACGTCATAACATCTACCTGCATGCCAAATTTCAGCCCGATCCGTCCAGTGGTTTGGGCTGTGCGTTGATAGATCACTATCCGGACCCGGATCACATCCGGGTGTTCCTTGACACCTCTCAAGCTTTTTTTTGCACTTGCAGGTAGAGGTCTGTGTGTACTGGACCTCAGTGCCGGACCATCTGGTGGTGCCGCAACATGGATCCAGGGTGTTTACATTTGTCATGACGGCTGATAAGAACGGCACTGTGGCTCGACGGGAGCTCATCAAAGGTTAGTCTCATCATCGGTGGAAGAAAGACAATACAATTCAATACAAAAATTCTTTATTGTACACCAGAAGAAAAAACAGTTACATATGATGAAACTTAAAGCTATAGTACAATGGGTGGACTTATCGCTAAAAGCGATCTCTTCCAGTCAACCTTTGGATGAAAAGAATTGTTAGAGAGATAGAGGTCGGTGGTGTAAACGAATTGAGTAAAATTGAAAATAATGAAATTTATAAAAAAATAATAATGATACGTATAATAAAAAATCAATAAATTAAATATAACTGATTCATATATACTAGATAATATGTAAGTATAAATACATACATAATAATAATAACATATAAATTATAAATACTTACATAATAACGAAATAAGTTCAAATGGATGAAAGTACTAATAGTATTACAACTGTGAAAGACATTTTTATATATAAAAAAAATCTTTTATTATAGTATGACGTGATGAGCTAACCATTCGCTTGATGTTAAGCGACACGGCTGCCCATATCAGTTGCAGTGTCACTCGGAACTCTAAAATATAAAGTTTCGCGTGACACTGCACTGCGCACGTCATCCTGCGACATCAACACAATCTAGTAAAATTATTAGACTGAAATCAGGTCATAAAGTCTCATTTGCCCAGTAACTTCACTAGTTATAGTGCCCTTAAACCGGAACACAGCAGTGCTTGCACACTACTGCTTGGCGGTAGAATAACTGGCAAAGCGGTGGTATCTACCTAGACGAAATTTGCCGAATAGTCCTACCACCTCTGCGTAGATATACTTTATTATTCAGACTATTATTGAAAATATCTATTTTATCTTATTGGAGTTAAACTTCTTTACGCATGCTTGACTTGGGGAGTAAGCTGGTGAATATAATAATAATATGTGTGGACATCTCGCACAGCGCCATCTAGCCCCAAACTAAGCAAAGCTTGTACTATGGGAACCGGATAACTGATACAATACTTAGATACTTTTTGTTTGTAAATACATACATAGAATACAATATAACACCCAGACATAGAACAAACATCGATGTTCATCACACAAATGTTTGTCCTGGGTGGGAATCGAACCCACAACCCACAGTTCATAAGGCAGGGTTACTACCAACTGAGCTATCAGGACAGACAATAAATTGAATGGAATGCTAAAATTGTTGCGAAGTTGAATATTGTTGGTTAAAGAAGATCTCCATTGTCAACATAATAAAGTTAAAAATTTGTATTATCATGTTGGTATGTCCGGTAAAATGACAATTTACAATTGTCAAGATGGCGACATTAACATTAAACAAAGTTATACCGGCCGATAGATGGAGCTAAACTGAAGAAATTTTAGTTCAGTCGACTCGTTTTTTATTTATTTATGGACAGTATTGCAGGAAGAAGGTGAAGAGCTGTTCGACAAACATGTAGAGCAATGGCAGAAGATGTATCAGCAAGGGAGAATGGAGATTGAAGGGAACTTGCAATTGGTATGTAACTTTGGAATCGGCCTCGCCTAGACGCTTGGTCTTGGCTTAAGAACCAGACCACCCCATCTCGTTCCGCAGATATCCGCAAGAACTGGCTAAAGGAATATCCAGTGCATGGCCAGCTAAATTCTCCTTGGATATGTGTCAAGTCACAGTCTAAGTCATAAAGTCAAGTCATAATCTAATCTAGTCTAGTCATACTCCTAGTAAAGTGGTGGCAACTTTACCAGAAGCTTCTATGGAGTTTTGGAAACAACACGAAATGAAACGTTTCACCATCATTATACCACTTTCCCACACTCGTGCCTGTAATCCAGCACTTAACGAATAAAATGCCACCAATTTTGTGCACTAACACTGAAAATAACAGTTTTGGAAAATACAATGCAGTGACGGGATCTTTTTCGTTTTCACACCAAAATTCAATTGTTTCTTTACTTATGAATCTTTGTTCGATAAGTGGTTAATTTGTGTTGAACGCAAATTAAATAAAAACTATTTGAATTTAATGTGACGGTTTCCAGGCTAAGATAGTTCACGGGATCTGGTACTACTACCTGAGCTGTCTCCCGGCGGAACATTCGTACCACCCGCTAGACAAGTTCTACGGACTCAGTCCCGTGGGTCTCGCTAGCGGGGGGACGTTCGAAGACTATGAGGGTAGGTCTCGTTTTAAACCTTCAGATGGGTCTATTTTGTCGCATTCAAAAGCTTAACTAAACGTAAATCATGTAATCTTCTAGGGTTAATTATGATTTACGTTTTTTTTATGTTAGTGAATGATGTGACGAGCTAGTCGTTCACCTGATGTTAAGCGACACGGCCGCCCATAACAGGACAGTATCACACGTAACTCCAAAGTATAAAGTTTCGCGTGACACACGCACATTATCTTGGGACATCAGCACAGTCTGGTAATAAGATTACTCGACTGTGAGATCAGACGATAAAGTCTCAATTGCCCAGTAATTTCACTAGTTACAGTGCCCTTCAAACTGGAACACAGTAGTGCTTGCGCACTACTGCTTAGCGGCAGAATAACTGGCAAAGCGGTGGTACCTACCTAGACGAACTTTGCAGAAAAGTCCTACCACCTTGTAGCAGAAAAGTCCTACCACCTAGTGAGGCAATTTTGGTGATAGTGGCTTGCCAGTAGTGGCTAAATAATCGAGGGGCTAAATTTGTTGCGTTTACATAATTAAGATAAATATTCATATGTAGGATTTAGCTATATATTTTACCTAAGAAACAGTTTCTTTGCAATTTTACTCCGTTTCTTGCGAAAATAAATCAATACCTGATATTTACCCAGACTGGATACTTGTCACTTGCAGAGCTACTATAGCGTCGAGCCCTCATTTGTTATCACGGAATCGTATTATTCGTGCTCCATCTTTTTCTATTGCTGAAGATCATTGCCACACTGACAGAATGCTAATAAAAGTAGTCCAACTCCTACTTTATAAGCGCTATCTCTGTCTGTAGCAGAATCAATATTTTCAGGCCACAACTTCTGGGACACGGAAACTTGGATGTTTCCAAGTATTCTGCTTCTGTACCCGACATACGCACGCACGTTGCTTCAGTATAGATTGGACAACGCTTACGTTGCCTCAGCGCTTGCCAAGCTTACTGGGCACAAAGGATATCGGTGAGTTACTGATTAACCTCTGTAATTAATTAATTCGCTATGTCGTGGTTATGCAGTGTCACGTGAAACTCTATATTTTAGAATTTCGAGTGACACTGCAACTGATACGGGCAGCCGTGTCGCTTAACATCAGGTAAATGATAAAATATTAATGCCAAAAAAAAATAATATTATTTTTTGCTCTAACACTGATTGTTTAAGTATAATATTAGTAAAATATTTTTGTGGTTTCCGTTCTAGTTTTCCATGGGAAAGCGCGTACACCGGTACCGAAGTCACCCAGCCATGTTGCCCGGAGGTAGCGGAATTTGAACAACATATTGGTGGATGTATCGCCTTCGCAGCCAGGCAGTACCTCGCCACTACTAGGGACGAGGACTGGCTTAAGGTAGGTACGCTGGTCAAATTGAAAGTTCTTAGAAAATCAAAAACTTGCTTTTTATTTTTTTTAAACATCCTGGACCCTAACTAGTCTACTCACTCACTAACTGTGTCTTGGGACCCAGGAACTACGAGGGCCATGTTCCCACAACACCCAGACTCCGAACAAGTATTTGCGCTTTTGTCAGGCCCATAGCGAATAATCCAATTTAATCTTTATTTAACACCGCAGATGGTGTATTATGATTGATTTATATTCCAGCACGGAGGGTGTTCTTTGGTCACTCATATCGCAGACTTTTGGGCTTCCCGTGCTGTCATCAACTACACCACTGGGCTGTATGACATTGACAGTAAGATTTTAAAACATGTTAATAAAATATCCCGAAAGTTTGACAGCTCTATTTTACTAGGTGGTAGGACTTTATTGCAAAGTTCGTCTAGGTAGGTACCACCGCTTTGCCAGTTATTCTGCCGCCAAGCAGTAGTGCGCAAGCACTGCTGTGTTCCGGTTTGAAGGGCACTGTAGCTAGTGAAATTACTGGGCAAATGAGACTTTATGATCTGATCTCACAGTTTAGTAATCTAATTACTAGATTGTGCTGATGTCTCTGGATGACGTGCGCAGTGCAGTGTCACGCGAAACTATACTTTAGAGTTCCGAGTGACACTGCAACTGATATGGGCAGCCGGTCGTTTAACCTCAGGCGAACGGCTAGCTCGTCACGTCATTCCTAAATAAAAAAAAAAAAAAAAAAAAAAGCTCTGAAATCTGCACTTAGCTCTCTAGAACGTACCCAAATGCAATACTTGGCCATAAATCCTCGATGCACATTGACCTCAGACTAGCTTATATTGACAGCCAAACAACAGGCGTATGGCGTAAATGAGCGTTAAGTATTTGGTATGTTAAGTGGACACGAGTTTGACGAACGTAGTAGAGATTGGAGGCGCCAACCTCAAACTGCTGACTAAAAGAATCCATACCTTTTTACAAATTCAATCCTTGACGCCACATGACCTCAAGTGGGTGCTGACAAAACTTCGATTGCAATGTAATAACAAAAATTTCATTACCTTTAAAACTTCCAACTTATTGAAGCTGTCAAATTCATACAAATACCTGCTAGGCAATTATGTAACTTGATTGCGATCAATAGAAATAGAAATTTGCATAGGCTTGACAGTTTTTTTTTTTTTTTTAATAATATATGTGGACATCTCACACAACGCCATCTAGTCCCAAACTAAGCAAAGCTTGTATTGTGGGAACCAGATAACTGATACAATTACTTAGATAATTTTTGTTTGTAAATACATACATAGAATACAATATGACACCCAGACACAGAACAAACACCTATGTTCATCACACAAATATTTGTCCTGGGTGGGAATCGAACCCACAACCCACAGTTCAGAAGGCAGGGTTACTACCAACTGAGCTATCGGGCCAGTCAGTTTTAATGCGTAGTTTATGTAAAAAATACTGGTGTCGATTCTGTATCGCATTGTCTAAAACTAAAGTAAACTCAAAGTGTGGCGGTACTCTTCTGATAAAGGGGAAATGAAAAAGACGGAAATATGTTAATTTCATTTAGATTTAGAGTATGCGACTCAGAATCGACACCGATCACTGAGGAAATTGTTAAATTAGGAATTAAATTTCTCTTGTAGCGATCACGTGATCGTGAGTGACTTAAATCTGTACGACTTTTTTGACAGTCATGTCTTAAATCTGAACAATAACTAAATAATAAATAACAGCACGCAGTAAAACCAAAAATAAACGCCATTAAAAGGAATACCAAATGGAAAAATAATAGTATTGTTCGTTTGTCAGATGTGATGGGGCCCGACGAAGACCACTACAACGTCAGTAACTCTGCCTTCACCAATGTCGTCGCTGGCTACTCACTTTACTTGGCACAGTAAGTACGCCATTGGAAATTATGACGAAAGCTAAAACATTTTTTTTATTAATCACCCCAATATTATAAAGGCGAAGGTTTGTATGAGCGTTTGTGTTTACTTTTTATTCGCGGGTAAAACCGTGGGGCGCAACTATTGAAGTAATTATTATAATAACGCCCAACAATCACATACATAGATCCTTAATCTTGTAAGAATCTTTAGTCCGGGCACTTTTATTTGTGGTCAGGTAGAGTGGTAACTGGAAACATGTTTATCCCAGTTTACATAAAATTTTCCACTGCTTCTGGCTAAAAAATTATTACGTAATTTTGCCAAGATACCCTCGTCAGATAGATTGAGCTCTTCTCTTTAGGCGGGGCGTTCGCCTCACGTGTTTAATGTACCCCTTCTAATTGTTGACTTGACCCCTCCCGAAAAGATAATTACATAATTTTGCCAAGATCCCTTAGGCCTCGTGAGATTGGGTGAGATTTGGCTCCCCTAAACGCCTCACGTAATTAATGAACCCCTCCTAATCATTGACTTGACCCCCCTCCCGAAAAGATAATTACGTAATTTTGCCAAGATCCCTCCCCTCGTGAGATTGGGTGAGATTTGGGTCCCCTAAACGCCTCACGTAATAAATGATTCCCTCCTAATTGTTGACTTGACCCTCTCCCAAAAGACAATTACGTAATTTTGCCAAGATCCCTCCCCCTTGTGAGATTGGGTGAGATTTGGGTCTCCTAAACGCCTCACGTAATTAATGAACCCCTCCTAATTGTTGACTTGACCCCCTCCCGTAAAGATAATTACGTAATTTGGCAAGATCCCTCCCCTCGTGAGATTGTGTGAGATTTGGCTCCCCTAAACGCCTCAAGTAATTAATGAACCCCTTCTAATCATTGACTTGACCCCCTCCCGTAAAGATAATTACGTAATTTTGCCAACATCCCTCCCCTTGTGAGATTGTGTAAGATTTGGCTCCCCTAAACGCCTCACGTAATTAATGAACCCCTTCTAATCATTGACTTGACCCCCTCCCGTAAAGATAATTACGTAATTTTGCCAACATCCCTCCCCTCGTGAGATTGGGTGAGATTTGGGTCCCCTAAACGCCTCACGTAATAAATGATTCCCTCCTAATTGTTGACTTGACCCTCTCCCAAAAGACAATTACGTAATTTTGCCAAGATCCCTCCCCCTTGTGAGATTGGGTGAGATTTGGCTCCTCTAAACGCCTCACGTAATTAATGAACCCCTTCTAATCATTGACTTGACCCCCCTCCCGTAAAGATAATTACGTAATTTGGCAAGATCCCTCCCCCTTGTGAGATTGAATAGAATAGAATAGAATAGAAATATTTATTGGCCTTATAACACATTGTCATACTGGGCAAGTCATTTTACATAATAAATATATTATTTATGGAAATTCATTGTGAACATATAAACATATGGCAAAGAAAATTAAAATATTACAGAAATACCATTCAAACTATTAAACCTGCTGTAAAAGAGCAATAAAATAAAATAAAATGAACTAATTGAAATAATGATAAATTATAAAAATTAAAATTGAATAAAATTGAATCAAAATCTAACAAATAAAATATAATAATATTAAACATTTAAGATTGTGTGAGATTTAGCTCCTCTAAACGCCTCGCGTAATTAATAAGCCCTTCCTAATTGCAAGTATTCATTCATTCATTCCTAATATAGATACGTGTCGTGCCTGTGCAAGTCGTACTACCTATCGCCGGACCCCTCGCACTACGCCGACATAGCATGGAGCCTCTCGCTCCCACACGACGACAGTTACGACTACCACCCGGAATTCTCCGGGTATAAAAGGGGGGAGATGATCAAACAAGCCGACGTGGTATTACTGGGCTACCCTTTGCTGTACAATATGAATGAGTGAGTGTTTTGACATCGCGTATTTTGAGACAGAAGATTTATTTATAGGTTAGTTCCATATTTAAATTACTGGGCAAATGAGACTTTATGATCTGATCTCACAGTTTAGTAATCTTATTACTAGATTGTGCTGATGTCTCTGGATGACGTGTGCAGTGCAGTGTCACGCGAACCTCTATACTTTAGAGTTCCGAGTGACACTGCAGCTGGTATGGGCAGCCGTGTCGCTTAACATCAGGCGAACGGCTAGCTCGTAACGTCATTCCTTAACATAAAAAAAAAAAAAAAAAAAAAAAAAAAAAAAAAAAAAAAAAAAAAAACTAGAATTTTCACCAAAATCTATCCAATAGTTTAATTTTGAAAAAGGAAGGAAACTCAGTTGAAATTGAAGGAGTTTTTAATCGACTTAAAAAAGGGGAGATCTCAAAGAGACCAGATTTCAAATAAAAAACAAGTCATCAAAATCGTGCACTCAGTGGAAAGTTCTGAGGTAACAAATATAAAAAAAACAGTAAAGCATGAAAATGTTTGTTACGTTAAAACTTTCGCTTGGGTGAACCCATTTTGATGATTCTTTATATTGACAATGGAAATCTACGTGAACCAACTTCAACTTCCGTTCGTCGCGCATTCACCAGCTGGCTCCCCAAGTCAAGCGTGCGTAAAGAAGTTTTATTTTAAAAAGAATTGGTGAATGTGCTTCATCCGTACACGCGTGATGAATGACCAAGGGAAATAGAGATTCATTTATATATAATGTTTTTTAATGATGTGACAAGCTAGTCGTTCACCTGATGTTAAGTGACACGGCCACCCATAACAGAACAGTGTCCAAAACTCTATAATATAAAGTTTCGAGTGACACTGCACTGCGCACATCATCCTGAGACATCAGCACAGTCTGGTAAAATTATTAGACTGTGAGATTGTAAAGTCTCATTTCCCCAGTAACTTCACTAGCTATAGTGCCCTTCAAATCAGAACATAGTAGTGCTTGCACACTACTGCTTGGCGGCAGAATAACTGTCAAAGCGGTGGTAATGCTAGACGAACTTTGCAGAAAAGTTCTACCATCTAACAGCCTTATTAATAAACACGAACTAGCTTTAGACTAGTTACACCATTTTTTGTCTCTTTCGATCCAGCTAAATATTCCAGTAGCAAAAAAAGGATAAAAACTGAAATAACTAATCCGTGACTAATACCCGTTTATTTGACAGCCTCTGTGGTGTGTTGGTTGAGCAGGTCGGCTCATAACCCGGAAGCGGCGAGTTCGATTCCCTCGGCAGGACAAGTATTTGTGCACAGAAAAAAAGTGCATATACTTGTTCTGAGTCTGGGTGTTGTAGGAGCATGGTCCTCGTAGTTCCTGGGTCCCTAGACACAGGGAATCCTAGTTAGGGTCCAGGATCTATGTATGTGATCGTTGGGCGTTATTATTATTATTAATAAGGCTGTAAGGGGATAATAGATTTATTATAATTTAAGATCAACCCGAGCGAACGATCTAGCGTACTACGAATCCATGACCAAGAGCGACGGCCCAGCCATGACCTGGAGCATGCACACAGTTGGGCACCTGGAGCTGGGAAATGGGGACCGAGCTCGGGAGACCTTCAACACCAGCCACCAGGACTATGTCAGGGAACCTTTCAAGGTACAATTGGTACATTCTCTTCTAGATCTATCTATCTGTAATGAATTATATACATTGTAAAAGACAGTAGAAAGAAGACTAAAAAAAATACATCACTGTAAAGTTTCTTGTAGCTTCTTCTTTACAGTTGTAATCGAAGCTTCGGATCAAAGTTTTCAATTCTGCATTGTGCCGGATTGCTTGCACCAGTAGTGAGAAAGAGAACTGCTTTTTTTTCAAACTCATATATTGTAATGGGCTTGCTATATTATTTGACAATAAGCACTTTGTAATTTTATATGCTTAGTGAAATAACTTAATTTTAAGTACCTAGTATAATTTTGACTTGTAAAAGTGCTAAAATTAGTCTATTTGCAATAAATCTTTTGACTTTGACTAGATATTCGACAGCTTTGACTGGCCCGATAGCTCAGTTGGTAGTAACCCTGCTTTCTGAACTATGGGTTGTGGGTTCGATTCCCACCCAGGACAAACATTTGTGTGATTAACATAGGTGTTTGTTCCGTGTCTGGGTGTTTATTGTATTCTATGTATGTATTTACAAAAAAAAAGATATCTAAGTATTGTATCAGTTATCCGGTTCCCATAGTACAAGATTTGCTTAGTTTGGGGCTAGATGGCGTTGTGTGAGATGTCCACACATATTATTATTATGTTATTATTAGCTTTTGTGGTTGAACAGGTCGGATCATAATCCGGAAGCGGCGGCTTCAATTCCCGCGGCAGGACAAGTATTTGTGCACAGAAAAAAAGCGTAAATACTTGTTCTGAGTCTGGGTGTTGTGGGACCACGGTCCTCGTAGTTCCTGGGTCCCTAGACACAGGGAATCCTAGTTAGGGTCCAGGATCTATGTATGGGATCGTTGAGCATTATTATTATTATTATTATATTGTATTATATGAATGTATATTATTAAAATCAGAATCTCCAAATACAGAATCAACATTATGTATTTTTAAAACGACTGAAGTTAAACTTTTTTAGTTTAGCTCCATCTATCGGCCGGTATAACTTTGTTTTTGCTTTATTTAATGTAAATGTCGCCATTTTGAAAATTGTAAATTATCATTGTACCGGACATACCAACATAACACAATTTTTTCACTTTGTTATATTGACAATTGAGATCTACGGGAACCAACTTCAACTTCTGTTCGCCTCGCATTCATCAGCTTACTCCCCAAGTCAAGCGGCGTAAAGAAGTTTTACTTCATAAATGGTTACTCTCCAGGTATGGTCCGAGCTCCCGAGACCTAAAGTAGGCGCTGTAAACTTCCTCACCGGTATGGGAGGCTTCCTCCAGACTTTAGTGTTCGGGTACGCGGGGGTCAGGGTCCGGCTGGACCACCTCGAGATCCGCAGACCGCAGCTACCCCCCGGGTGTACCAGGTTCAAAATACAAGGTCGGTCTCATTGTGTAACTTATGCTACAGCCTCTGTGATGTGGTGATTGAGCAGGCCGGCTCGTAGCCCGAAGACGGTGGGTTCGATTCCCGCGACAGGACAAGTGTTTGTGCACAGAAAAAAAGCGCAAGTACTTGTTCTGTGTCTGAGTGTTGTGGGACCATGGTCCTCGTAGTTCCTATAGACACAGGGAATCCTAGTTAGGATCCAGTGATCGTTGGACGTTATTATTATTATTATGCTGGTCTTAGGTCCGTATTACAGAACGACGCTCAATTGCTCAGTCATCGATCGGTCCTCAAGCAGATATTTCATTCACTAATTGATCTCCTTATGAATGAAATCTCTGCTTGAGCCCCGATCGATGGCTGAGCATCATTCTGTAATACGGACCTTAAAGTCTATTAAAATACAACTTAGCTAAGCAACACCTTCCCCCGGGTTCTACACGGATAGACTTTTAACACAGCGCCATCTAGTCCCAAACTAAGCAAAGCTTGTACTATGGGAACCAGATAACTGATACAATACATAGATTTTTTTGTGATAACGAATGATATGACGAGCTAGTCGTTCACATGAAGTTAAGCGACACGGCCGCCCATAACAGAACAGTGTCACTCGGAACTCCAAAACATATAGTTTCGCACGACACTGCACTGCCCACATCATCCTGAGACATCAGCACAGTCTGGTAATAAGATTACTCGACTGTGAGATCAGATCATAAAGTCTCAATTGCCTAGTAATTTCACTAGCTACAGTGCCCTTCAAACCAGAACACAGTAGCGCTTGCACACTACTCCTTGGCGGCAGAATAACTGGCAAAGCGGCGGTACCTACCTAGACGAACTTTGCAGAAAAGTCCTACCACCTTAATGCTTTTTGTTTGTAAATACATACATAGAATACAATATAACACCCAGACACAGAACAAACACCGATGTTCATCACACAAATGGTTGTCCTGGATGGGGATCGAACCTACAACCCACAGTTCAGTAGGGTTACTACCAACTGAGCTATCGAGGGGTTACTACCAAGTGAAGCTATCGATCCGTTATTCATTTAGTTTTTCTCCATTTGCAGGCATAAAGTATTTAGGATCAGTTCTAACATTGGAGATCTTTGAAAACGCCACAACATTGAAGGTGTCTTCAGTGGATGACAACTGGCCCCTAACAATGTTTAACGGAAGATACAACGTAACTCTGGTGCCTGGAATGTCAGGTATTACTGTAAACTCCGGGTTTTATTTTTGAAGTAAAACTTCTTTACGCACGCTTGACTTGGAGTAAGCTGGTGAATGCGAATGTTGAAGTTGGTTCACGTAGATCACCATTGTCAACATAACAAAGTTAAAAACTTATTATGTATTATGTTAGTATGTATTATTACGTTGGTATGTCCCGTAAAATGACAAATTACAATTATTGTCAAGATGGCGACATTAACTATAAACAAAACAAAAGTTTTGATGGGAAAACAAGAAAGATCGCTTCACCGCATTGTATTGTTTTCCAAAACTTGTGTTATTTTCAGTGTTAGTGCATAAAATTGCTGGCATTCTATTCGTTAAGTGCTGGATTACAGGCGTGAGTGTGGGAAAATGGTATAATGATGGTGAAACGTATCTTTTCGTGTTGTTTCGAAAACTCAATGGAAGCTTCTGGTAAAGTTATGACTTAGACTAGACTATGACCTGACTTTATGACTTGGACTGTGACTTGACACATATCTGCGTGAAATATCATTAACTTGATAAATTACCAATTACTTGACACTGGCTAAATACACAAAAGTGTGGAGCTTATACATACAAAAAAATCAAAGTAAAAACAAAGTTATACCGGCCGATAGATGGAGCTAAACTAAAGAAGTTTTACTTCAGTCGTGTGGTCTAAAGCACTCGTTTTTTTCTTTATTGCAGTGACTCTAACCGGCGAAGGCCCATTCCCCATTCGATCAAGGCCGTGGAAAGATTGCAAGCTGCCAGCTGATGTCATCGGGAACAACTACTTGAGGCCGATAGAAACATAAATAAAACTCAATTATTGTATTTATTTTATATTGTAATAAATTTAAATATAACTACATTTTCCGTTTTATTTAACCGAGTAGTATAGTTATAGATAACACAACTTAATAGCAAATGTTCTAAAAACAAGATGGATTTAAATACTAGTTCGAAAAGAAACCAAGAGATGGCGCTGACATATATTTTGCAATATTTTCTGAAGCGTGAAATTCAAAATAATTAACTTTGCTTTATTAAAGGAGCCAATTTTTTAAAAATTACTAACGGTGTAAACGAGAAAGATCGCACCTAACCGCGTTGTTATTTTCAGTGTTGGTACATAAACTTGGTGGCGTTTTATTCGTTAAGTGCTGGATTACAGGATGACTTGACACCTATGTGCGTGAAATATTTTGAATTTCAACTTTGGTTTTTTAGCGGGAAAGCGAAAAAGATTGCGTCACCGCATTGTATTATTTTCCTAAACTTGTGTTACTTTCAGTGTTAGTGCATAAAATTGGTGGCATTCTATTCGTTAAGTGCTGGATTACAGGCGTGAGTGTAGGAAAATGGTATAATGATGATGAAACGTTTCTTTTCGTGTTGTTTCCAAAACTCCATAGAAGCTTCAAGTAAAGTTGCCACCACTTTACTAGGAGTATGACTTTGACTAGACTATGAATTGACTTGATGACTTCAACTGTGACTTGACACATATTTGACACATAAATATCATTAACTTGAAAAATTATCACTGGCTAAATACACAAAAGTGTGGAGCCAAAACATAAAAAAAAATAATTTCAACTTTAGAAATCATGAATTACTTGACACTGGCTAAATATACAGCTACAATTGTGGAGCCACCCAAAAATAAAAGTACATGACTTTGGCGAAATTGTGCTGATTTTACCACAGAAGCCACCAGATTCATACCATATAGCTAAAAAAAAATGGAAATTTTGATTTTTCCCGCTTCTTATTTAACAATAAAATATGCATCCGCCTCCTTCCATCGGGAGTGTAGATCATTATCTTCCACTTTGGCCAAGTGCAGGTCGTTATATAACGTGTTTATTTTCTGATTTGTGTTTTCCTTTACTGTTGTAACAATGTCATACATAATTACTTTAATATTATATTACACACAATCATCAAATTCTTCATCAAGAACCTCGGATTTTATAGTAACCTCAATCATAGGAAGTCCTTGACAATTTTTCACATGATCGTAATAATCTATGCTGCTCATACTTCTTGCACATTTATTGCAAATAATTTCATCTATATCCATTGGTTCTTCCTTTTTAATACGTCGTAGACTCAAGTCAATCCCTTGGTCACTCTCCGACTTGTGCTCACTGCCTGGCATGGTGTGATCATTCTCTGGCTTGATGTGGTCACTGCCTGGCGTGGCGTGATCATTCTCTGGCTTGATGTGGTCACTGCCTGGCGTGGTGTGATCATTTTCTGGCTTGATGTGGTCACTGCCTGGCTTAGCTTGACCATATTCTGGCTTGACATGCTCACTTTCTAGCTTACTCTGGTTATCTAATTCGCCAGGCACCACTACGAATTCAGGATGACATTTCTTCATGTGATCATCTATATTTGGCTGCTTTATATTGCAAATGGTGCATTTAACTCCATTGTGCACTTGACGTTTGTGTTTAGTCACCGAGTGCAAACTTTTATACATTTTTTGACATAAATCGCATTGATAATCCCTTGAGTTTGAATGAGATTTCTTGTGCTTATTCAAATATTTTATAGAAGTAAATTTCTTCTGGCATATATCACAATTGAACTCTCCTCCTGCATGAACCGTTGCAATATGCATACGTAGATGCAATGGACACTTGAATGTTTTCTGACAAATTTCACAGGTCTTCGTAGCTTCTGGCGGTGCATGTGTTATCCGTATATGATTCTGAAGATTGACCTGAGATTTGAACTCTTTGAAACATATTTGACATTTGGCTGTTTCTAACGAATGAACGGAGGTGAGATGCCTGTGCAGCGCTGCATACGTTGAAAATGTAGTGTTGCAAATTACACACATATTGTTAGGTAGATTGTGCATCTGAGCATGGTACCGTTCTATATGCCAATACAGAGATGTGGTATTTGAAAAAAGTCTCTGACAAAAGTGACAGATTATCAGATTTTCAGGGACATGATGTACATTTCTACCTTTCTTTTTATTATTGTGAACAGTTTTGAAGTGTCTTACTAAAGATTTCTTAGTTTTGAATGAATGTCGACAGATATCACATGTAGCTCGGTCTAATACATGTACATTTTTCATGTGGGTTTTAAAACCTTCCATTGAAGGTAGAATTTTGTGGCATTCTTGGCATTTGTAAACTAATCCATCATCAGGATGCGCCCATTTCATGTGACGTTGCAAAAGCATTTCCACTTTAAATGTTTTGTAACAAAACGGGCATGGGTGTGGATCCCCTGCCGGATGAACGTATCTCATATGAATCTTCAAATTGTACGAACTTTTGTAAGTTTTCCCACATATTTTACAACTCACCTGCTCTTCGGGCTGCCGATGTGTATAATAAATATGATTATTCAGTTTTTTCTTATTCATAAATATCTTTTGGCAATGTTCACACTGAACTTCTTGTACTTTAGCATGCACCGAATTGATATGAGACCGGAGGTATATCTGGGACTTAAACGTTCTTAAGCATTCAGAGCATTCTACATTTGCATCTTCTGCATGTACATACTTGATGTGGTTCTTCAAATTTGCCCTGTTTTTAAAAGTTTTATTACACTGAATACATATTAGTCTATTAACTTTGCCATTTTCATACACTTTTCCTAAACCATCTTTAGTTGAAGTCCCTTCAGATCCGAGAGGTGGAATGACTTCAGCATTGTATGCCGTCTGTGCATCTGTTACTAGGTTAACAGATTTATTGATTTCGTTGAATGAATTATACGCCTTCAGCAATTGTTTTGTGGATTCATTAGAGAATGTTGAACCGTTGTATCCTTCTTGATATGTATTGTACGTCTTCAGGAAATCTGGTTCAGATTTATCTGAGATAATAGAACTTTTGTAGGCTTCATCATAGTTTTGCTCGATTGGTTCAGTTTTAATCCGTTGTTCTTCATCACACTGATTTTCTTGCTTTATTTCTATTTTTATTGTTTCCGTTTTTATGAAAACTTGCTCCATCTCCGTTTCTGGAAAAAGATATAGTTTCTGTGTTATTTTATTGTATTTCTAGGACTATTTTCTGACCCAGACATCTCAAATGTCTCATCATTACCATTTAAACACCATACATTGGTGCCACTGGAGCAGCCCTAACTTTATGACAAAATCCGCAAAAACCTAATTAAAGCAAGTACCTAAGTTTGAGAAACAAGTGCGAACTTAGGAGCTTTAAATTTAGAGCAGACAGGCATGAAAAAAACAACTACGAAGATTGGTCCGTAAATCTCTATATTCTTTAGCTAAAAAGATTCGAAACCTGTTTTGAAATCGAACAATGAGCCAGCACTTCCTTTGTGTCTGCAACAATAGTTTTTGTCGAGGGTGGGGCTTATCGCTCGATCTATATTGTTCCAGCCATCTTACCTACTTTTTATATGTAAAAAATAACTGCGGAAAATAAAGTGAAACAAACAGAAACTTGAGTTGAATACGTACCATTATCTCCCTTTCACACAAATGCCGCCTTTCTAGAGTGTAGGTATTTTAAAAGAATAAGAAAATTCGATCGAAAATAATTATTTCGTCTCGTAACAGCGACTTACACACAGAACACAGAACAAACAATAATACCAATTTACCAAAGAGTATAAATACTAAAGGAAGATTTCGAGAGCAAGCAGCACGAACCATAGAGTATATTGAATTAGAACACCGAGAGCAAGCAGCACAAACCATAGAGTAAATTGAATTAGAACCACTCACAGAATTATATTAATTGGGCACAGACTAAGTATTATACGGCCCGTATTACAGTGGGAACATCACGGAACTTTGATTGCAATGCAACAGAGTAGACTTGACTTGACTTCTTGGTTTTGGCCTCTGCGACTACCAGACGTCGCAATTTTGCCAGTGTCACGTACTATACTAGAATAACAAGTGATGGAGAATAATCTGTGTGTACGTAGTAAGTACGGTGTATAATATGGGAGAATCAAACTCCGGCCTTCAGATTCAAGGGATTTTTATCTACAACAAATAGAACATCACATAAGCACAACACAATCTACATAAAAAAAATATATACACTCAGGGCATAACAAATATAAAGATTTAAAGTTATTTATCGATATCGTTTAAAAAAAAAATTATAATTTTAATTTATTATTTACAATAAATTTACATAAAAAATAAACAAAAGGGGTATGGGAAAGTGATAGGAGGGACTTCAGAGAGGTGGGACGGGGGATCTTAGGGGGGAGAATATCATATAGTGACATCTGCAGTTTCTGACACTCAAAAAAGAGATGGTCCATATTTCCCTCGTCTAAACCACATTCACACAACGAGTGATCCCTAACCCGAATTTTTGTTAAATGAACAGGAGTACTTGCGTGTCCGAGTCGAAGTCGACATACTACTGAGGTGGGAAGCTTATCCGCCTTCCTGAATTTAAAAAACCATGGCTTAATCGGTATTTCTGGTTGTATTTCGCCGTAAAATCTACCCTTTACCGTTTTAGAGATTTGCCATTCTTTTGTCCAGGCATCTTTCATTTGTAGCTTAACCGACGCACATAAATCGTGGAGATAAATTTTAAAATGTTCTAGAGTACCCACATGAATAGCCTGTCTGGCGCAAGCGTCTGCGGATTCATTACCTGCAATTCCCTTGTGACCTGGTATCCACGCTAGAATAATATTAATCCTTGATTGATGACAGTTAAATAATTCTTGTCTAATTTTTAAAATCAATGGAAACCTAGATTTGGATCGAAAAGGATTTGAAAGAACGGCTTGAAGGCAAGATTTTGAGTCAGAGAAAATTATTATGTTATTTAAATTATGGGTTTTAATGAAAATAATAGCTTCGAGGATAGCTATAGATTCTGCGGTAAATACGGAAGTAACAGGAGGACATTTAAAACTTAATATAACTCGAGACGAAGGGACCCAAACAGCTGCACCTACCGGGCTATTTTTGTCCATTTTAGAAGCATCTGTAAATATGGGGAGCCAACCATCATATGAAGTGGACATATTTATCCTAAACATTTTATCAGACTCTAAAGAATCTTTATTTATTCCAAAGTCTAGAAGAACTGGAGGTTGGAAAACTAGGGCATCATATGGTAAAAGAAAAAGGGGGGAAGAGGGTAACTGTGTAATAGGAAAAGGCAAAGAGAAGAGCTTTTTGTAGCTACGAAGAAGACACGGCAAGTCATGTAAAGAGCGGTAACCTTGGGACTCAACTAGGGTCAATAAGTGTCTAAGCATTGGGAGAATAGGATGGCAGGAATTTTGAGCAAGTTTATAAAAGAATCTATCTGACATAAATTGTCGTCTTAGATGGAGGGGGGGATCGACACACTCAACCTGCATCGCATTAATTGGGGAGGACTTCATCGCACCTAAGATTATTCTTAAACATTTAGATTGTATTTTACATAGTTTTGCTAGAGACATTTTATTACAAGGGTCTAAGAAAAAAGTTCCATAATCCAAATGACTGCGCGTAATGGCGTTATATAGTAACTTTTGGGTATAGGGATGAGCACCCCACCAAACACCTGATAATGATCGTAAAATATTAACGGTCCCTTCACATTTTTTCGAGATATAATCACAGTGAGGCACGCCGTTCATTCTTGAGTCCAGAATAATCCCCAAGAATTTTACATGATTATCTTGAGGAATAATTTGGTCATTGACGACTAATACTATGGGAGGAATAATTTTTTTCCTAGTAAATACTACGACTTTGCACTTGGGGGCCGAAAGTGATAGTCCATGTTCCGTTAGCCAATCATTCAAATGAAAAAGGGCAGTATTTAATTGGGATGCTGCCTCGTCAGTGGTTTTAGCGGAAACGTAAAGAGCCAAGTCGTCAGCGTATTGGAGTATTTTACAGAATGGTAGAACTGAATGCTCAAGATCATGGGTGTAAAGGCTGTAGAGGAGCGGACTTAAAACGGAACCTTGGGGAAGACCCTTCCAAACCGTTTTATTAGGAAGATATTCACCTTGACATTTGATTTTTATTGTCCTTTCCATTAAAAGGTTACAAATAAATCGTACTATCTTCACTGGTATATTCAGCTTGAACAATTTGTTCCTGAGCACCGGAAGACAAACGTTGTCGTAGGCCGAAACTATATCCAAGAAAGCTCCAACTAAATATTCTTTTTTGCAGTAGCTAATATGGATGTCTGTTGTTAACATGCCAAGGCTGTCATAAGTGCTATAACCTTTACGAAAGCCATTCTGCGTTTCCGCGATAAATCCCTTGCTTTCCGCAATCCACTCAAGACGATGCTTGATCAGATGCTCTGTTATTTTAGCTAGAACTGACGACAAAGCGATAGGTCTCCTACTATTGGTATCAGATAAATTTTTACCCGGTTTAGGAATTGGAATTATAATTTGAGTTTTCCATGTGTCAGGAATGATACCTGAATTGTAAAATGAGTTAATTACATCTAAAAGGAACTGTTGACACTTAAGTGAAGCATTGAGCAAGAAAGAGTAAGGAATCCCATCTATTCCAGGGGAAGAATCAACCAGCCCGTCCAGAGCTAGTTGTAGTTCAGGAAATGAAAAATCTCCATCTAGACAACCCTGTGAAGGAAGATAACAGGGAGGAGTTGGAAAAGAGTCAATCGAAGGGACTGAAGGAGGGGCTAGTTTGTCAGCGAAAGATTCAACCCATGATGATGGGTCATTTGATGTTAGATTTTGATCAGTGTATGAACCCCTGAAGCGACGAATTTGTTTCCATACCAAGGAAGAAGGAGTTCTTGGGGATAAGTCTTCGCAGTATTTAATCCAGCCTCGCTTCTTCTTAGATGAAAGAATCCGCCTGGCTTTTGCTGCCTTCTGTTGGTATATCAGAAAGTTGTCCATGGTCATGGATGAATTGTAGTTAAGCTCAGCCTCATATCTTTCTCTAACAACTCTGGAACATTCAGAACCCCACCAAGGAGTGGAGACATAGAATTTAGGAGACTTTTTAAGCGGAAATAGTCCATCAGCAGTTAAAGTGGGTCAAGAGGGTTCACAGGGGGAATGTGTTCAATTTTAAGATCAAGAGAAGAAGAATATGCAGACCAATCTGCATCATTCAGTCTATATTTAAGGGTAGGGGTGAAATTACACCTTGGTAATGATCTGTTTGGAATAGTAATTAAAATAGGAAAGTGATCACTGCCGTGTGAGGAATTTAATGTCCGCCATGTCAAAAGGGACGAAAGAGTAGAAGAGCATATTGATAGGTCAACTGCACTTCTAGGATTCTGAGAAGGCCGAACTCTTCGAGTAGGCGAACCATCATTTATTATGCAGAGGTTAGCCTCATCCAATAACTCTATCAAGAGATGACCAAAAGAATCAGAATGACTGGAGCCCCAAGAGGTATAGTGAGCGTTAAAATCCCCCATCAAGAGAATGGGAGATGGAATAGAAGAAATAACAAACAGAAGATCGGGAATTAAAGAGCCATTAGGGTGGGGAATGTAAAGAGAAACAAAGGAAATATCAAAAGCTCTTACAGCAGAGATATTTATGTCTGGGGAATAGGTAGGGAGAGAAATTTGGGAAAAGGGAAGGTTGCGTCTTATTAAAAGTGCACAACCTCCATACCCGTCAGCCCTGTCGTCCCGTAGGCAGGAGTAGCCCGAGACTCTGAAACGAGAACCGGGCACAAGCCATGTCTCCGAGACGGCAATGACTGACGGGTGGAACTTGGAAATGAGGTGAATTAATTCATGCGTCTTTGGACGCAGACTTTGGCTGTTCCATTGCAGAACGGTCACCTGATCCATATTGACCTAAAAGAGAAGTAAGAGTAGAAAGTGTACTGGCAACGTTGGGCGGTAGAGAAGAGTTATTGTGTGAAATCAGATCAATAATGATCTTGAGGAGTAATTGAATAAGATTATCATTGTGGGAGAATACAGGTAGAGAGGAGTTTTGTAATGCACAGCCATTAGGCATAGCAGATGGGACATCCGCTACAATTGCCTGGTGTGCCACCTTATCGTAGGATTTACCGAGTGGGGCTCTAGGGGTACGGGTGGCATAGACTGTCTTTGTATGCGACTGGGAGGGAGGGGTAGGATTTGTGGCGATAGAGCTTTGAGCTTGTGGCGAAGAAGTAACCTGAGCCTGGGTTACCTCTGTGTAACGTTTGTACACTTGCGGAAACTGAAGTGCAGCTTCCTCATAAGAGATACCTTCTTCAGCCATAAACTTCTTTATAGATATCTGTCGGCTATGTTCAGGGCAGCACTTATTTGAAACAAAGTGACGTCCTGAACAGTACAGACAGGTAGAGTTTGCCTCTGTGACTTCGCATGCTTCTCCTGTATGGGGTTGAGTGCATCGGTAGCATCTAGGCTTAGACCTACACTGGACTTTGGTGTGCCCAAACCAGCAGCAGTTAAGGCATTGAATGGTAGGATACTGGTATATCTCCACACGCATAGAGGTATGGAATGAGAAAATCCTCTCAGGCAGCATTTGTCCACGGAAAGTTAGGACCACCGTTTGGGTGGGTATCCAGGATGTCTTACCATCATTAATGACTTTTCTATTTAATCGGCGAGCTTTCAAAATATGCCCACAGCCATTAGGGAGAACAACGCTCTCTGCAAACTCCTCCATGGAAATGTCTACAGGGACATCACGGACAAGGCCCATACGGGTTATGTTGTAGCTAGGAATTATAGCCACATACTTGTTCTGACTCAGAAGTGGATTCGTAATGAAGTCATTGGCATCCAAATGAGAGCGAAACTCGACAGCTATTTTGTTTCTGCCGACTCGCTTAACACCATCTGGGCAGATGTTGATAATCCTATGTTTCGACAAAAACTGCCCAAATTTGATTGGGCGGATTGACAGTCCTGCAGCGGGATCTGGTTCGACGCGAGAAACATGGACAATAAAAGGACCTTTGTCCATATTAGAGTAGGCCTGAGAGCCTACTACAACACTCGGATGAATGTATATAGTCTGGATAGAAGCCGCGGCCATATCCACACTAGTAACCGTTTTTTTGGCACTGACTTGTTCAGCAGAATCTGCTTCCAAACGACGTTTGGAGCCAGATTGTGTATCCTTACTCATTGAAGCATGAGGGGGATCAGGGGGTTTCGGAGGGACCTCCTCCACCTCCATCTTGTCTAAAAAAAGGTTAGTAAGCGGCGAAACAAACAACTGTATTAATACATAAAACTTACCACCTTCACCAAGTTTAAATGATTATATACAGTTAGATGTAAACAAATCCGCTTGAAAAAGAGGGTTTCACTAGTGAAAAAGAATTTTAATAACGATTATCTCACTGACACACGTGTCGTCTAGCACCTCCGTTTTGACCGATTTCAATATTCTGCAACAGAGTAATTTAATTCCTATTTTGAAATATGTCATAGTATTTAACTATACACTTGGAGTTTTGGCGGGAAAACGAAAAAGATCGCGTCGCCGCATTGTATTATTTTCCAAAACTTATGTTATTTTCAGTGTTAGTGCATAAAATTGGTGGCATTTTATTCGTTAAGTGCTGGATTACAGGCGTGAGTGTGGGAAAATGGCGTAATGATGGTGAAACGTTTATTTTCGTGTTGTTTCCAAAACTCCATAGAAGCTTCAAGTAAAGTTGCCACCACTTTACTAGGAGTATGACTTTGACTAGACTGACTTGACTATGGATTGACTTGTTGACTTCGACTGTGACTTGACACATATTTGCGTGAAATATCGATAACTTGATAAAATATCAATAACTTGACACTGGCTAAATACACAAAAGTGTGGAGCCAAACCTTAAAAAAAAAAAAAAAAAAAAAAAAAAATATACACTTGGTTTTATGGCGGGAAAGCGAAAAAGATCGCGTCACCGCATTGTATTATTTTCTAAAACTTGTGTTGTTTTCAGTGTTAGTGCATAAAATTGGTGGCATTTTATTCCTTAAGTGCTGGATTACAGACATGAGTGTGGGAAAGTACTAAAACAACTATGCAAATGATTTACATCCAAATTTCGAATCAAACATGCCAAACATGTCAATTCCATACAAATATGTGTTTCTAATAGTTGCAATCACATTCCGTGATTAAGTAGGGCGATCATGTAACTTGATTACCACCGACAGAAACACAAATTTGTATGGATTTGACAGTTTGAATACGCAGTTTATGTATATACATAAACTGCGTATTCAAACTGTCAAATCCTAAATATAATAATAAATCATAAATAGTATGGAAATAACTCCTGTTGCATTGCAATCAAATTTTTGTGATCACTTCCCAGTTGGATGATCACGTAACTCAATTGCAACCAATAGAAACACAATTTTGTATGAATTTGACAGTTGGAATACGCAGTTTACGTGAATAGTTAGTATGGAAATTTCTCCTGTTGCATTGCAATCATGGTTTTGTGATCACCCTCCAGAACTATGCTCTGTCATCGTTTGATGCTCAAGTAGAGATTACATTCAATATTTGATGATTTTGAAATTCGCAACGATGCGTAACGGTTCTATAATTCGAGACTGACCATTATAGAACTACGCTTATTGGTCGATGACAATAAGCACTTTATAATTTTATATGCTTAGTAAAATAACTTAATTTTAGGTATCTAACAGATGGTTTTGTTCACTTTTTTTTTGTTTGGTTTTGGCTCCACACTTTTGCGTATTTAGCCAGTGTCAAGTAATTGATAATATCTCAAGTTAATTGATATCATATAATGTGTCAAGTCACAGTCCCAAGTCATCAAGTTAAGTCATAGTGTAGTCTAGTCAAGTCATACTCCTAGTAAAGTGGTGGCAACTTTACCAGAAGCTTCTATGGAGTTTTGGAAACAACACGAAAAGAAACGTTTTATCATCATTATACCACTTTCCCACACTCATGCCTGTAATTCAGCACTTGACAAATAAAATGCCACCAATTTTATGCACTAACGCTGAAAATAACACAAGTTATGGAAAATAATACAATGCGGTGACGCGATCTTTTTTGTTTTCCGCCAAAACTCTTTTGTTCACTTTTAGGAAGGATAAACGCGTCACCAGTTCACGATCGGATACCAACCAAACCGCGTGTTCTCGCTACCATTTAGACCTAGTTTTTTGGATTAATAAACAGTTTTTCTAATTAATTAGGTCTTATCATTTCATGTACTGACTACACCGTACGGATAATAATGGTAAAATAAAACAAATTCGTAATTTCCATTTAAAACCATTATAATACACACTTAACCTACAAACTGTATTTACAATAGAAACTTTATAGTATATATTTAACAGAGAATAAAGATCGAGGTTTTCTTTAATTTGACATTAATTAAGATTACATATTTAAGAATCTAATTTAGAAAGAAAAAACGTTATATTTACATTACAGCTACTTACCCCTATTCCTACTGGTTGTACTATTGGTATTTTTGAAGTAAAACTTCTTTACGCACGCTTGACTTGGGGAGTAAGCTGGTGGATGCGTAACAATGCGAACGGAAGTTTAAAGTCGTTGGTTCACGTAGATCTCCATTGTCAACATAACAAAGTAAAAAAATTGTATTATTATGTTGGTATGTCCGGTAAAATGACAATTTACAATTGCCAAGATGGCGACATTAACATTAAACAAAGTTATACCGGCCGATAGATGGAGCTAAACTAAAAAAGTTTTACTTCAGTCGTGTGTTCTAAAGCACTCGTTTTTTTTTTTTTAAATTTCCCTCGGTACAAACGAATTGTTTTGTAGTACCAAGGGATATTTTTTGACTTATGGATGGAGATTTATTTTATCCATGGTGTTGCCCGTAGTCTTACTGTACTAGTCCCATGGGTAAATAGAATTGCCTTATTATAATAATATATTTACCCGAGATGAATAAAGTTCATTTCATTTCGATGGATAAAAAAAATTTGAAAACGATAAATGTAATATAAATAAAGAAATGTAATACATCATGCTAACAGTTTATCAGACGTCACGTTAAAAAACTTTTTAAAAAAATCAGATGACGATGATCAAATTGAATCTTAGTGGCTTCTACGGTAAGTTCACCTCAATTTTACGCGTTTTTAAATTTACTTCTGGTAACATAACGTGTCACCGTAAAAAGAAAAAAAACCTAAGAAACGTCATTCAAGACCATATTACCTTGCTTCAAATCGTTGTTCGCAATACAATCTCCAGTGTTTTATATAAGCTTCTTGGGTCTTACAAACACTTCTTAGCAATTCAATTGAAGATCTAAAGGATACATAATTAGACAAAACGGTGCATAATCAGAAACGTTCAATCTTAACTGGTAAATTATAAATCACAATTTAATATCCTTTATCAATCTATATAAATAATTTTACATAATTATCGCTATAAGCGAAATAATCTATTTTATCAAATAGTACATTTAAACGAAACGGTCAGACCCGTATTACAGAACGAGGCTCGGTCGTCAATCGGTGCTCAAGTCAAGATTTCATTCCCGAATTGATTATTTTGTGGATGCAATCTCGTCATCACGAGCGCAGTTTTGTAATACGGGCCGCTTTAAGACTGTACATTCCCAATTATAAAAAAAATCTGTTGACAAAAGCTGTCCATCAGTGCTTATAAAAAAAAACACGAAATAATACATTATGTACTAATATCTAATATTAAAAATCCAATTGACTTATTTACGTTTGGAATTATTTACATTATTTTATAAGAAATTTATTATTATTATTATTTACATAAACAAACCGAAAAAATATGTATAATGCCACCGACTTATAGCTATACCAATTCCTCCCGCTGTGTGTAAATTTAGCATTGTGATCACGTAACTTGATAGCAACATATAGAAACACAAATTTGTGTGGATTTGACAGTATCAATAACTTAAAAAAACGTTTAAAAAAAAAGATTTATATTATGTACAAATTATATACGATTTTTGACCTGTATTTTTATGTACCATATAAATGAATATGCAGTTTATGTGCATAGTTCCTATGCAAATTTTCAAATTAGGAATGAAATTACTAATCACCCCTCACATGTTTTAGAGGTTTTAATAAAAAACGTGACACGAAAAGAAGTGTTAAAAGTTTTGGCGGGAAAACGAAAAAGATCGCGTCGCATTGTATTATTTTCCAAAACTTGTGTTATTTCAGTGTTAGTGCAAAAAAAATTGTGGCATTTTATTTGTTAAGTGTTGAATTACAGGCGTGAGTGTGGGAAAGTGGTATAATGATGGTAAAACGTTTCTTTTCGTGTTGTTTCCAAAACTCCACAGAAGTGTTAAGAAAGGCTATAGGCATCTCTATCGATGCGCGAGTGTTTGTTTTCCTGTTCTGTGGTAAAAGTACTGCCAACCTTAGCCCACTGTCAAAATTAGTAATACTTGCACTTGTTTTCATTGGCTTCCGTAAATATTATTAAAAAAGAAACCAATCCCCGTCTGCACTAAAGAGTGAGTAGGCTTAAGTACCCAAATGCGTTGCAGTAGATAAGTTAACCTTTAATCCATAACTCATTTTCTGGTTTAAGAACTTATTTATTTATTATATAACTTTATATTTATATTCTCATAACTCATTTTCACCGGACAAATTCTTTAAATTACCGAACAATCTCCTTCGTTTGATGGTCTATCTTTGTACACATGAGATTGGTGAAGTTGTGGTGAAATTTCCGCAGCAGCCACTTAGTAAGATTCAATTTAATTCAACCTTTAGTGCAGGGCGTAAGCCTTTTTAGTTTGTTACATTTTAAAAACCTTAACTCCCCGCCGGACACAACCTAATTAATTTTATGAAGATGTATATAAAAATATTTGAAACTGTGCGTATTTTATACATTGTACTATACGACTTATGCCCATTTGCGGTAAAGTTTGACAGCCACTATGTTCGCGCATATCCCATTATGTTCGCGCTTATCCCACTATGTTCGCGCTTATCCCACTATGTTCGCGCTTATCCCACTATATTCGCCCATATCCCACTATGTTCGCGCTTATCCCACTATGTTCGCGCATATCCCACTATGTTCGCACTTATCCCACTATGACGTACCTATCTATGGTACCTACTGCAAAGCATTTGGGTATGTCCTAGAGGAATGAGTGCAAACTTGAAAGCTGTCAAAATTTAGTGCAAACGGGCATTAACGATTTAAAATTTTGATACCTAATTAAGAAGAAAATAAATATTTATTTTCTCAGAAAAAAAAAACATAGGAGGTACCCATAAATATCTACTTTTCTGAGAAAATAATACATACTTTTTTCTAATTACATAATAATAATTACATATTTACAATAACAAAAATATTAATTTAAAGTTATTTAAATTATGCACAAAAATGAAAATCGTAGATTTTGTCGTAAGCAGAAAATAATATAACACAATGAAATTTTACAAAGATTATAATTCCTAACAACTACATATGTTAGCAAATAGCAGGATTTGAACCCGGTAGCTCACCGGATTTGAAGCTTTCCCAACTGAGCCATGGTCGCAAGTCTCACGACGTCTTCACGACTATATTTTGTACCAACTGACCAGCCGTGGTGATATCTGTTACTTTAGACAGGTGAACTATTCACTAGTAATTCCGATACTACACTTTTGTAGAAATATAAAAAACCTAAAGCTGCATTAGTGAGTTATTTAAAAAAAATGCGATCGCGTCGCTCACGGCCATTACATTACGAATGTATTTTTTAAATAATATTTATTGACCTATCTTATCTCTTAAACTTTAATTTATATGTAAAGAAAGTTTTAATCACGAGCAGGATTCGAAATCGCATTCATCCCATACAAGTAATCTCATTTCCAAATTTATCCATCACCTTTTACAACCAACTTACGGGTTTGGTAGCGCTATCTTTGTTTTCTCCTTTAGTTAATACGCTCGCTTCGCTTAAATACATTAATTCACTAGTAGGTAGAATTGATAACGTAAACATAAAAACTTTTAAAACCTCAATAATTATATGAAGTTAGACTTATTTATAAATGGTCAAACTAATCTATGCTATAAATTGATGTGACGTTCTAGCTGACGAGAAATAACACGCGTGAAAACGAGACAAAAAAAATGTGTTTGAGGATCGTCGCACTCCGCATTTGTACGAAGCTACACATACATCAGAGCCCATCCTTGTTACACGCAACGCGGCAGACTGGGATAAAAGATATACGTTAGAAAGAAAGGCGACTAATAGTTGTTAGCTAAATATAGTTTTAGCTGTGCGAGCTGAATTGGACTTTATTGCGTTGAAGCGAGAATCGCTATTAATTTGAACGTCTTTGTGGAGTGAATCTTCTGTACATGTAATATTAAATGTTTAGTGATATAACATTAGCGAATGTTTAAGAACAAAACGAACAAATGCTCATTTTCGAAAACTAAACAAACTTTGATAGTCTATGACAAAAAAAGCACAAAATTTCTACACCAAAAAAATAACCAATAGTTGATAAGCAAAGTTTGTAAAATTTACGAAAATGTTTTTTTTTAAATTCTATGATATAAGTAAATGAAAGAAAAATGTTTACTCTGAATCGGAGTCACCGCATGAATCGGATTCCTCGGAGCTCGATACAGGCTCACACTTGATGAACTCTATCTCAGCCCGTTTCTTCCGTCCTCTAGTCATGACTCCCTTCTTAGCCTTCTTCGCTTTCTCCTCATTACTCATGACCGTCTTCACCAAAGTTGATATACGTTTCAAATGCTGCTGCTCGTGCCGTTGCAAATGGTTAGTCAAATACTTCTTAATTTTGAACTTCTTACTGCACTGAGGACATTCATGTTCATAGTTCGACTCGTCTATTTCAACATGAACTGAATTGTTATGCCGTTTCAAATAATGTTCATGAGCAAATTCCTTGTTACACTTTTCACAACGGAGCTTCGGTTTAGTCGGATGCACAATCTTCTTATGTTTCTTCAAACGGAGCTGCGAGTGAAATATTTTATCACACAATTCACACTTCACTTTTGTATCAGGCGATGAATGTACCTGCATATGCTCTTTCAAGTACTGATCGTTCTTAAACTCTTTTAAACACTCTGGACACTGCACTTTGGACTCCAATGGGGGGTGAATATTTAATACATGCCGTTTCATATGATGCCTAGACTTGAATGTCATCGGACAAAACACACACGGATGTCTTTGTATATCCGAATGCTGAAACAATAAATGCCTTTGCAGGTTCAGATTTGTTTTGTACATCTTCTGGCACACTTGGCATTTATGTTTTTCTCTATCAGCACGGTGGCACCTTTCAATATGGTGCCTCAACTTGTACGGTACATTGAATTCCTTTCCACATTCTTCGCACTTGATCTCAGGGAGAGTAGTCGGGTGGATTCTCTTCACATGCATATGTAAAGCTCTTCTCGTCCGGAACTCTTGCAAACAAAACTGACAGTAGCATTTCTCATCCTCCGAATAATGTTTGTTCATGCGATGCATGTACAAGTAGTGTTTGTTTTTGAACGTCTTGTCACATTGGTCGCACATCACTGCGGAGTCTTCTGTGGAATGCACCCGGGTCGTGTGCAGGTATAAGTTTTGGTAGTTCTTGAACTCTTTGCTGCATTTCTGGCAAATGTATCTGAAATTTTACAAAAAAATTGAGTATTAATCTATTATGTTTAATAAAACGATCACAAAGACTTTAGTAAGTACATATTTATTGAGCTAAGGAGCACGATAAGAAGTGCAAAAACAAAAGACAATCAAATACATTCATACAAATCATTAGAAAAGAATGAAAAAAAAAACGATAAAGATCGTGTCACCGCATTGTATTATTTTCCAAAACTTGTGTTATTTTCAGTGTTAGGTCATAAAATTGGTGGCATTTTATTCGTTAAGTGCTGAATTACAGGCGTGAGTGTGGGAAAGTGGTATAATGATGGTGAAACGTTCCTTTTCGTGTTGTTTCCAAAACTCCATAGAAGCTTCTGGTAAAGTTGCCACCACTTTACTAGGAGTATGACTTGACTAGACTAGACTATGACTTAACTTGATGACTTGACACATTATATGATATTAATTAACTTGAGATATTATCAATTACTTGACACTGGCTAAATACACAAAAGTGTGGAGCCAAAACCAAACAAAAAAAAAAAAAAGAATGAAGAATAAAACAATACAAAAAGAGGTTGATTGTTAACTAACATAAAACTTATTTTCAGACACAACAGGGTAACAAGTTGTTTGAATATGACGGCGGCTACGTCCAGTTATAAACTCTGTGCGCAGCGGGCAGTACCGTAATTTACCCTGTGGCAGCATTTAAATTTATTACAGTGGCAGCACCGGCAACTGTCATGGCGCCCCTACCTGTCTGACTATATAAAGGGATCGATTGGTGTGCTACGGATCATTCTTGTTCCAGACACGGCGCGGTGTGGGCATGCTGAAGGCCTATAGTTATATAGGTTGCAACCTACCCACAACACGTTCCTGCCCACAAATACATATTTAACATACACAATTGGACCCGTTAAGACATAGATTAGGTGCTTTGAAATATTATGCCCTGCAACTAAATACTACAATATAACAACTACTACTCCTTAATAGTTACACTACTAACTACTAAACTACTCACTACAAAAACAAGCCTATGACTTATAGATAGTCCAAAAATGCTCCAGCCCACTACCAGTAGGTAGCATACCCAACATGCTGGCAGCATTGCCCCGTTGCATTGCAATGCTGATTCGTTGTGCCAAATAAGTGTCAGCATTTTGGTCATGCGTCGCATCGACAAGGCGCTCTGATAAACTTTGGATAACTCAGAGCTCTCGGTCTTACAGACTCACAAGTGCCTTTGTTAGTGTGTTTGTTTGTTGCCTAAGTTTGAGCCTTTTGGTGTGGAGTTGACACACCAAAAGGTGGTAGGCGGTAGGTGGTAACTAGGCGGTAGGACTTTATTGCAAAGTTCGTCTAGGTAGGTACCACCGCTTTGCCAGTTATTCAGCCGCCAAGCAGTAGTGCGCAAGCACTGCTGTGTTCCGGTTTGAAGGGCACTGTAGCTAGTGAAATTACTGGGCAAATGAGACTTTATCATCTGATCTCACAGTTTAGTAATCTTATTACTAGATTGTGCTGATGTCTCTGGATGACGTGCGCAGTGCAGTGTCACGCGAACCTCTATACTTTAGAGTTCCGAGTGACACTGCAGCTGATATGGGCAGCCGTGTCGTTTAACATCAGGCGAACGGCTAGCTCGTCACGTCATTCCTTAATATATATTAAAAAAAAGGCTCAAATATTTAACTTACCTTCTGACTTGCTTCGGATAAAGAACTGGCTTCCATGTATTCAATACAGACTCGTACATCTCACGTTGTTCCTCCGTTAGCACATCGCTAGTCACCGATATGAACTTCATAATCCCATCCGAGGATGCTGGCTGGTACGAAGGTGGGGGAGCGAATGAGTTTAATGTGGGGATGGGAGGGGGAACAAAGGGCTTTAAAGAGGGGGAGGGACTAGTTTGAGGAACTGAGGAAGTTGGTAGCGGTTCCTCTTTGATTGCCTCCGGATTTATCACATCGGATAAGGTCTCAAGCTTCACTGTCACTTCCATTTTGATGCTGGAATGAGTTTTTATGTAATATTAGGGGATATGACTGGCCCGATAGCTCAGTTGGTAGTGACCCTGCCTTCTGAACTGCGGGTTGTGGGTTCGATTCCCACTCAGGACAAACATTTGTGTGATGAACATCGATGTTTGTTCTGTGTCTGGGTGTTATATTGTATTCTATGTATGTATTTACAAACAAAAAGTATCTAAGTATTGTATCAGTTATCCGGTTCCCGTAGCACAAGCTTTGCTTAGTTTGGGGCTAGATGGCGTTGTGTGAGATGTCCACACATATTATTATATTATTATTATTATTATTCATAAATTATGTGACTCATTTTAGGGGAAGGGGTCCATCTGAATCTCACCCAATCTCACGTGAGGGAGAATTCGATCTCACGAAAAAAAAATCCCTCAAGAATTGCTACAAAACTGGGTTATATAAAATTTTAATATGTTACTAGAATAAAATATGGCTAAATCCTAAACAATAACATTTGTCGCGATCATGCGAACGCCACGAACACTGATTCTAATGTAGTGTCTTGAACAATAATAATGATTAAGCAACCTGTTATTTTTTTAAATAAAGCCAACCAACGCAATCAAAACTTATACAGCTAAGGCTGAATCTAGAAGATTAGTTAGTCATAGCTCGTATGTGCACTAGAGTCTTGCCTAATGAGAGGAAATGACTGCAAACTGGATGGATGTATCCAGTTCGGTGTAAATGGAAAAACATTTACAGCCTTATTAATAAACACGAACTAGCTTTAGACTAGTTACACCATCTTTTGTCTCTTTCGATCCAGCTAAATATTCCAGTAGCAAAAAAGACACAGGCTGAAGTAACTAATCCGAGACTAATACCCGTTTATTAATAAGGCTCATACAGATTAGCACTAACAATATACATAGCAACATGCTAACAATATTTGACAGCTTCTGTGGTGTGATGGTTGAGCAGGTCGGCCCATAACCCGGAGGCAGCGGGTTCGATTCCCGCGGCAGGAAAAGTATTTGTGCAGAGAAAAAAAAGCGCAAATACTTGTTTTGACTCTGGGTCTTGTGGGACCATGGTTCTCGTAGTTCCTGGGTTCTTAGACACATGGAATGCTAGTTAGGGTGCAGGATCTATGTATGTAATCGTTGGGCGTTATTATAATATTTATTATTATATTTTTGTAATTAATTTTAGTGAATGATGTAAATATAATTATGAGTATAAATATAATTATACATTAATTATGCGTACAGTACATACTCTTTATTGTATACCACATGCTTAATTAATCACACTAATATTATAAAGGCGAAAGTTTGTATGTATGTTTGTTACTCCTTCACGCTCAAACGGCTGAATGGATTTGGATGAAATTCGGTACCAAGATAGCTTATACACTGGATTAACATATAGGCTACATTCTATCCCGGAAAAGTGAAATGTTCCTATGGTAGGAGCAAATAATTAAAATGCTTTTTAACCACGGGTGAAACCGCGGGGCGCAACTAGTTTTACATAATATCTTATACTAGGTACTACAATGGGTGGCCTTATCAGTAAAAGCGATCTCTTCCAGGCAACCTTTGGATGGACAGTATTAGACAATAATGTGAGTAGATGGTGGCATACAATGTAATCACATTTTTATTTTATTACCAATTACATATTTGTATAAGTATAATCGGTTCGCGTCGTGCAGAGTAGCGTTTTAGTTATTGGAAATGAGACTAGATGGCGCTACTCCGCGACAACTAAATCCTGCATCGCGCAAGCGTTTGTCTCCGCTAGTTTTATAAGGTCATCAAATGTTTTCATTTAATTTGAAAATAGGCACAGGGCCTAGCGTTGACCCGCCATTGCAATAAATCGGCTTTGTATGGACCTCATCTTTTGTTTATACCCTAGTTGTACATATTCATAAAAGGTAATTTAAAAGAAAACGAAAATTAATAATTGAAATGTTAATACAAAAACACGTGTTTAAAAAAACCATCCAAAGAAATTACCATCTACATTAATTTCATTTGAGTATTGTTCATTGATTTATAAGACGTTATGATGTCAAAAAAACATATCTTGCGTAGGCCATACTTTAATCATTCCATTGCTTCAACACTAGCAGGTGTGTAATACTTCTTGAACTAGATAACTCATACTATCCTTAATAGGCTATTTGACTACTATTAAAAATGAACAAGTAAATATTATTTTCATAAAATAGGTTAAAAATGAATGTAATCATTGTAAAAATAAGTAAAATCGGTAAATTAATCACGGAGTAGTACACTTTTAAAGCTTCATCACCTGTCCCTTTCTCGCAAAACAGAGATCGTGTTGAGCTTCCTCACAGCTACTATGAAGGCATGGCTTGTGACATCACATGCCAAAAAGATTGTATGTAGAGCTACCAGAGCTTAGTAATGAGTTACTGTGAGGACTGGTAACTGACGTCACTGCGTGTTTGAGTTGTCTCTTTCTATTTCTGTATTTTAAAATGCCTGTAACTTAGTCATTTTTTGAGATATCAAGTTTTGTTTTCACAGTTATCTATTTTTTGAGGTATATTATTTATGTATGCAATAAAAATATAGTAGTCAAATAGCCTATTGTATATATATTTTTTGTTGTAATTAAATAGTATTTTGAACACCCAAAAAGATATAATGTATGTATAATTACATACTATCAGTGTTGTTGTAGTGTATAATATGTTGTACTGGAGGGTAGGACTTAATAAATCAGTTGTCCTAAGCTAGGTTGTTTCATTGTAATCACAACAAGGATCTAAAAATGTTTATAAGTTTTCAAATTAGATTAATTTTGCACACTGTGTGCAGTAAAGTATAAAATTCTACATCTAGGTACATATTCCTTTTAATAGTTGTAGCATTGATTCTAACATAATAGAGTATTCATGATTTTTGACATTGAAACTCTTTTCTTAATTTGAAAGTTGAGACATTCACTTGGATCTTATCATATTTTTACAAAAATGTTTTCTACCTATCCTAGATAACTACTGCGAGTAACCAATTTTCAGGAGTATTGGCGGGAAAACGAAAAAGATTGTGTCGCCGCATTGAATTATTTTCCAAAACTTGTGTTATTTTCAGTGTTAGTGCATAAAATTGGTGGCATTTTATTCGTTAAGTGCTGAATTACAGGCATGAGTGTGGGAAAGTGGTATAATGATGGTGAAATGTTTCTTTTCATGTTGTTTCCAAAACTCCATAGAAGCTTTTGGTAAAGTTGCCACCACTTTACTAGGAGTATGACTTGACTTAACTAGACTATGACTTAACTTGATGACTTGGACTGTGACTTGACTTGAACTGACACATTATATAAATATTAAATAACTTGAGAAATTATCAATTACTTGATACTGGCTAAATACACAAAAGTGTGGAGCCAAAACAAAACAAAACAATTTTCAAATAAAAAATTCTATACTCTATGCCTAATCAAATCTCATAATAATATATAATAAATAATAATATGTGCGGACATCTCACACAACGCCATCTAGCCCCAAACTAAGCAAAGCTTGTATTATGGAAACCAGATAACTGATACAATACTTAAATACTTTTTGTTGGTAAATATATACATATAATACATTATAACACCCAGACACAGAACAAACACCTATGTTCATCACACAAATGTTTGTCCTGGGTAGGAATCGAACCCACAACCCACAGTTCAGAAGGCAGGGTTACTACCAACTGAGCTATCAGGCCAGTCAACCAAATATTGACCTTGTGACATAGATTTGTGTATGCAATTACCAACCTTAAGTTGGTACACATTTTCAGACTACAGCATACATAAACAATATAACACCCAGGTACAGAACAAACTTTGACATTCATCACAAACACAGGTAACACAGCTTATTCGTGGAATACATTGATGTTGTCCTCATTTTCAGCTATAACCCCGGAGTCTTAAGTTAAGAATGAACATGCACCACCACAAGCCGCATCATCATTTACAATTAGATAAGTCAGTGGTAAAACACTATGATTATAAATTATTAAAAAAGTTTTTATCCTATTTGGGTGGTAAGGCCTTTACTGATGTCCCGGTGGGAATCAAACACTACCTACAGTTTAAAAGCCACGACTACTAACCATATAGCAAATGTGAGGCAAGTTTTTAAGGAATGACATTGAACTTAAAATGATGATAAACTAGTAGATACTATGGTAGAAATAATTTATAAACTGACTTGAATTAATTTTGATCACACCTGGAGTCTGGGGACTATACTAGAAGGCACGTAACATTATTAACGCTGACAAAGCAGCGGATTGGAGTACGCGCGATACCTTGTGATAATTAAGGTTTTTTAAAAGGCACATACTTGATTCTACAGCTGTAATAATCTAAAGCGTGGACTAATACTTGCGATTGTAACTTATTCAGCTATTAGAAACGTATGTTTAAAAAGATGTAAAGTATAAAATGATATTGATGGCGTATTTCGGGCGGCGTCGATGGCTACGCAAAAGGTGATACCGTGTTATCCACTAAAAAATCTAATGTAGCAATGTTTACTTACGATTTGAAATTATAGCGTGAAGTAATCTTAGTGGAAAGCTAATAATCCATTGTAACACGTCATTTCTTTATCAGCACAAGAAAATACAGTCAATCATAAAATGGCTCTTTGCCCCGGGCATTCACAACACAACATGGCGAAACGTATTTATCGCACAAATATAATTAAATACTACAATATTAATGAGGACTTTAACACTTTAAACGCTCGTTGATGCAATCTTAATTAAATTCAGAATATTTTCAAGGTTAACATCATTAACGAAATTGTTAATTTTTGCGGCCAAAATGATACTTTTAAGCCATAGAGTTTTTATCTCTACGATTTTATCAGTGCGCTCTTTCGCTCGACGAGCAACTGTCAAAATATGTCAATTTCAAACAAAATGGCTGCCTGTCAGTGCTTTACGTTCTATTTCACGTAAATATTCATCAAAACATATAAAGTTATAAAATCAAAAGTATTTTTACATGCATATGAGAAGTAAAACAACAGGTAAATGAATTAGTATGCATTTTGTATGTATCAATAAATATAGCTAACTTAAAGGATATATAAAAATAATCAACACTCTAAATAGATGTCACTTTCACCAATTCGGGTAAATCTCCCAACTTGCGAAATTACCAGATATTTTTCCATGGAAATACACTTAAAAATTTGTTAGATGACGACAACTATTAGCTGATTTATTTATAATGAAAACAGTAATATACTAAAGACCGTTAGAAATCTGGCGCGTGCCTACTAAGGCAGCCATTCATTCGTCTTAAAATAGTCTACACTCTTCTGATAGCCTGTTACTCGTACACTGAGATATAAATAAGTGTTTTTTTAGTGAAAACAAAGTGCAAAATGCGTGAAATAGTGCATTTGCAGGCGGGGCAATGTGGCAATCAAATTGGCTCAAAGGTGCGGTACTGATTTTAAATTTTATTTTATTATTTTCGAAAGTTCTATTTTTAAAAGATTCGCTTTCAATGACGTTATGTACCTAACTGTATGGCGAACACAGATTCGCATGAATAGATTTTCTCATAGCTTGCCTCATTAACTTCGATACAAACAGATGTTCGATTTAAAAAATTGATACGTACGCTTATAAATTTGTTATTTTTTTTATTATGTACTTGTACCAGTTAACCTGAATAATAATAGCTAATCATTTTTTTGTATTTTTAATATATAAAAAAATTAGCGCAAATACTTGTTCTGTGTATGTGTTGTGTGCCCATGGTCCTCGTAGTTCCATGGGTTCCTATAAGGAATCCTAGTTAGGGCCTATGTGTGTAATCGTTGGGCGTTATTTAATTTTATTTATTTATCTATTAATAAAAAAAAATAAAAAAAAAACAGTAAAAACTTTACTAGGTTGTAGGACTTTACTGGAAAGTTCGTCTAGGTAGGTACCACTGCTTTGGCAGTGGTACCTGCGCAAGCACTGCTGTGTTCCGGTTTGAAGGGCACTGTAGCCAGTGAAATTACTGGGCAAATGAGACTTTATGATCTGATCTCACAGTTTAGTAATCTTATTACTAGATTGTGCTGATGTCTCTGGATGACGTGCGCAGTGTCACGCGAACCTCTACACTTTAAGAGTTCCGAGTGACACTGCAGCTGATATGGGCAGCCGTGTCGTTTAACATCAGGCGAACGGCTAGCTCGTCACGTCATTCCTTAATATAAAAAAGAAAATTAGGAGTGGGTGGGTACGTTGCGAGAAAAACAAATTAAAATTATAAATAGGTACCTACTCAGGCATAGGCGTACATGCTCATAGTGTCTCGATTATCTTTGTCTATGCAAAGGTTGTCTGGAAGAGATCGCTCTCAGCGATAAGACTGCCCTTTGTATCTATCTTACTGTGTAATTCTCTTTTCTACATGTTTATTTTTGTTGTCAAAAAAGCGTTTTGTCGTTGCGCGTGCAAAAGTCGCTATGTGTTATTTAGTTATTGATAATTTCTTGAGAGTTCATTAATGAATATATAACGTGTTCATATACTTTTGATATACGAATAACGCATAGCTAAATTTCGTAACTCTTTAAATATTGCAGATATCACAAAGCTCTTTTACAGTATGTTTGTATTGAAACTACGATTAAAACTGCATCTAAAACGGAAAATAACTAAATAGCACATAGCTACTTTTGCACGCGCAACAACGGTTTGCAAGTAATGTATTGTTATGTCCCTATATTTTATAAGTATATTTTTAATAATATTATAGAAACTGACGTGAGTAGTACTCATAACTACAACTATTACACGGCTAAAACTCACGAGATACGGTCGAATAACTCGACCGGCGCCGAGCCGCCACCGCCGCCGCGCGTACTCCTTGAGGATGGGCACCTATATTCGGGGGGCGAATTGGCTGGACTGCAGTCTTGTCTCCTTCTCGCCCCCGGTACGGCGGACGAGGTGCTCACGGGGGGGTTTTAGTGGTTTCGAGTCCCACATACCCCCTGCCACCACCCCCGTGGTGGCAGGGAAGTGCGAGGGCATTTCCCCCCCTCAAAAAAAAAATTGGCACCTATATTGCCCGAACACCGGTCGCGTTATTCGACTGTATCTCGTGAGTGTGAGCCGTGTAATAGTTGTAGTTATATTTTTAATGTATGACAGTTTGGTAAAGTCGAAACTTTTTTTGAGTAAATTTTCATTTACCGGCCAACTGATAATATTTGACAGGAATTTTCGGTAGATTATAGTACCTACCTGGTTCAGTAGGTAGTACCTACTTACTAGAGATGCGCCGATAAGGTAATTGACTGGCCCGATAGCTCAGTTGGTAGCAACCCTGCCATCTGACCTATGGGTAGTGGGTTCGATTCCCACCCAGGACAAACATTTGTGTGATGAAGATAGGCGTTTGTTCTGTGTCTGGGTGTTATATTCTATTCTATGTATGTATTTTAAAAAAATGTATTTAAGTATTGTATCAGTTATCTAGTTCCCATAGTACAAGCTTTGCTTAGTTTGGGACTAGATGGCGCTGTGTGAAATGTCCTCACATATAATTTTTATTATTATAATTCTTCGTGTTCGCCAATTACATACAGTGGTGGCACCGCCGCCGGTAAGTTCACTTAGAAATAAATTAAAGGTTTGAGCAAAGCATATTGTTTACAGTCATCAAATTATGATGACTGTAAACGAAAAAGATACGTGAAGCATCGTCGCATTGTATTATTTTCCAAAACTTGTGTTATTTTCAGTGTTAGTGTATAATCTTGATGGCATTTTATTCATTAAGTGCTGGATTACAGGCATGAGTGTGGGATAGTGGTATAATGATGGTGAAACGTTTCTTTTTGTGTTGTTTCCTAAACTCTATAGAAGCTTCAAGTTAAGTTGCCACCACTTTACTAGGAATATTTAACATAAAATAGTAAAAAAATTGTATTATTATGTAGGTATGTCCGGTAAAATGACAATTTACAATAATTGGCAAGATGGCGATATTTTTTTTTTGTTTTGTTTAGCTCCACACTTATGTGTATTTAGCCAGTGTCAAGTAATTGATAATTTCTCATATTAATTAATATCATATAATGTGTCAAGTCAAGTCACAGTCCAAGTCATCAAGTTAAGTCATAGTCTAGTCTAGTCTAGTCATACTCCTAGTAAAGCGGTGACAACTTTACCAGAAGCTTCTATGGAGTTTTGGAAACAACACGAAAAAAAAACACGTTTCACCATCATAGCCTTATTAATAAACACGAACTAGCTTTAGACTAGTTACAACATCTTTTGTCTCTTTCGATCCAACTAAATATTCCAGTAGCAAAAAAAGGACAAAAGCTGAAGTAACTAATCCGAGACTAATACCCGTTTATTAATAAGGCTGAAGGTGTGTAGCAAGCTCAATTTTGTCCACAGTTCTGGGAGATCATATCGGACGAGCACGGCATCGACACAAGCGGGTATTACAAAGGCGACAGTGATCTACAACTTGAGAGAATATCTGTGTACTACAATGAAGCTGCGAACGGTAACAATAATCACTTCACTCTTCACAATAATATTGACTGGCCCGATAGCTCAGTTGGTAGTAGCCCTGCCTTCTAAACTGTGGGTTGTGGGTTCGATTCCCACTCAGGACAAACATTTGTGTGTTGAACATAGGTGTTTGTTCTGTGTCTGGGTGTCATATTGTATTCTATGTATGTATTTACAAACAAAAAGTATCCAAGTATTGTATCAGTTATCCGGTTCCCATAGCACAAGCTTTGCTTAGTTTGGGGCTAGATGGCGTTGTGTGAGATGTCCACACATATTATTATTATTGTTTTTTTTTTATTATAAAGGCGAAAGTTTGTATGTGTGTACGTGTGCATGTTTTTTTTTTTATGTTTTGACTCCACACTTTTGTGTATTTAGCCAGTGTCAAGTAATTGATATTTTATCAAGTTAATGATATTTCACGCAAATATGTATCAAGTAACAGTCGAAGTCATCAAGTCAAGTCATAGTCTAGTCAAAGTCATACTCCCAGTAAAGTGATGGAGCCCCGCTTCTATGGAGTTTTGGAAACAACACGAAAAGAAATGTTTCACCATCATTATACCATTTTTCCACGCTCATGCCTGTAATCCAGCACTTAACGAATAGAATGCCACCTATTTTATGCACTAACACTGAAAATAACACAAGTTTTGGAAAATAATACAATGCGGTGACGCAATCTTTTTCGCTTTCCCGCCAAAACTCCCTGTGTGCATGTTTGTTACTCCTTCACGCTCAAACGGATTGGATTGGATGATATTCGGTACCAAGATAGCTTATACACTGGATTAGATTAATATATAGGCTACGTTTTATCCCGGAAAAGTGAAATGTTCCTGTGGGATGAGCAAATAAGTAAAATACTTTTTATCCGCGGGTGATACCGCGGGGCGCAACTAGTTATCAATAATTCCTTAGAAAAGTCGAGTGTGCTTTAGACCACACGACTGAAGTAAAACTTCTTTAGCTTCATCTATCGGCCGGTATAACTTTGTGTTTGCTAATGTTAATGTCGCCATCTTGGCAATTGTCAATTGTCATTTTACCGGACATACCAACGTAAAAACACACATTTTTAATTTTGTTATGTTGGCAATGGAGATCTACGTGATCAAGTTCAACTCGCCTATCTCTCTTGCCCCTACAGTAATATACAAAACATAACACTCTATATTCACTGACTTATATCCCCCTCGCAACTTCCGTTCGCCTCGCATTCACCAGCTTACTCCCCAAGTCAAGCGTGCGTAAAGAAGTTTTACTTCAAATAATCTGATGTCTATTTAGCCCAGAGGCTAATCATTGCTGTTCAACGGGGCAATGCCGCCAGCTTTTAGGTACGCTGCCTGCTGGAAGCGGCTTCTTAGATTAAGTTTTTCTCCTGTTTTTTTTTTTAAATTTTATTCTTAAACTGTTATAATTAAAATAACTGCGTTTGAAACATGCATGTTGTAGTATAATGGTTTTTTGTGTAACATAAAATAAAAAAATTAAATATTGATTGAAGCCACTGATTCCTGAAATACAGTTTAAAAACAAGTTCGGGAATCCATATATTCATTAAAATAATGTAATAATATATGTCAATAAACATTTTTGTATTTGTATTTTAAAAGTATCTAAGTATTGTATCAGTTATCTGGATCCTATAATACAAGCTTTGCTTGGGACTAGATGGCGTTGTGTGAGATGTCCACACATATTATTATTATTTTGTATTTGGACGTGTATAGAACGTGTACGCACTATATATCACACATTAACTTCGAATCACACTCTATTTGTCTCCTTCCAGGCAACAGATATGTCCCAAGAGCAGTTCTGGTGGACCTTGAACCTGGCACCATGGACGCCATCCGGTCTTCCACTTACGGAGATCTATTCCGACCCGACAACTTCGTGTTTGGACAAAGCGGAGCCGGTGAGTGGATTTAAAGGACTTCGAAAAGTTCTCTGGTTTTTTAAAGTAAAACGTCGTTTCGCTTGACTTGGGCAGTAAGCTGGTGAATGCGTAGTGAATAGAAGTTGAAGTTGGTTTACGTAGATCTCCATTGTCAACATAACAAAGTGAATAATTGTATTATTATGTTGGTATGTCCGGTAAAATTACAATTTACAGTTGTCAAGATGGCGACATTAACATTAAACAAAGTTATACCGGCCGATAGATGGAGCTAAACTAAAGAAGTTTTACTTCAGTCACGTGGACTAAAGCATACTCGTTTTTTATGTTTGTTCTGTGTCTGGGTGTTATATCGTATTGAACGTAATGTGTGTATTTACAAACAAAAATTATCTAGGTCAGGTAGGTTAGGTATTGTATCAGTTACTTTAGGACTAGATGGCACTGTGTGAAATGTTCACACATATTTATTAAAGTAAAATTTATGTACGCACGCTTGACTTAGGGAGTTTGTGATGAACGCGTAACTAGAGCGTTACGGAAATTATTCGGGCGAGGCCAACGGAAGTTGAGAGGGAGATATAAATTAGTGAAGATAGAAAGAGAGAGTTCGTATAGAAGTTTTACTTCAGTCGTGTCTAAAGCATACTCAAAAAGCATTTTTAAATTTTTTTTCCAATCAGGAAATAACTGGGCGAAGGGACACTACACAGAGGGAGCTGAGCTGGTGGAATCAGTCATGGACGTCGTGAGGAAGGAAGCCGAGACATGCGACTGTATGCAGGGTATGTTAATATAACAAATGCTTTCTAGGTGGTAGGACTTTTCTGCAAAGTTCGTCTAGGTAGGTACCACCGTTTTGCCAGTTATTCTGCCGCCAAGCTACTGCTTGCTACAAGCGGTGATGTAGTGTATGTGGTATACACTACGGTGTGCAAGCACTACTGTGTTCCGGTTTAAAGGCCACTGAAGCTAGTGAAATCACTGGGCAATTGAGACTTTACGAACTGATGTCACATTCGAGTAATCTTATTACCAGACTGTGCTGTCTCAGGATGATGTGCGCAGAGCAGTGTCGCGCGAAACTTTATATTTTAGAGTTCCGAGTGATAATGTTCTGTTATGGGCGGCCGTGTCGCTTAACATCAGGTGAACGACAAGCTCGTAAGATCATTCATATCATAACTATATATAAAAAAATGTGTTTGTACACTCAGAGTTTTGGCGGGCAAACGAGAAAGAGCCCTTCATCGCAAAATTATTTTCCAAAACTTGTGTAATTTTCAGTGCAGCGCATAAAATTGGCGGCATTTTATTCGTCTAGTGCTGGATTACAGGCGTGAGTGTGGGAAAGTGGTATAATGATGGTGAAGCGTTTCTTTTCGTGTTGTTTCCAAAACTCCATAGAAACATCTAGTAAAGTTGCCACCACTTTACTAGGAGTATAACTAGACTATGACTTAACTTGATGACTTGGACTGTGACTTGATACATATCTGCGTGAAACCTTGATAAATTATAAATTACTTGACACTGGCTAAATACACAAAGGTGTGGAGCCAAAACAAACAAAAAACACAAAGTAAAAACAAAGTTATACCTACCGATAGATGGAGCTAAAGAAGTTTTAGTTTGTAATATAGGTACACCTTGACTGGCCCGATAGCTCAGTTGGTAGTAGCCCTGCCTTCTGAACTGTGGGTCGTGGGTTCGATTCCCACTCAGGACAAACATTTAGTGTGATGAACATAGGTGTTTGTTCTGTGTCTGGGTGTCATATTGTATTCTATGTATGTATTTACAAACAAAAACTATCTAAGTATTGTATCAGTTATCTGGTTCCCATAGCACAAGCTTTGCTTAGTTTGGGGCTAGATTGCGTTGTGTGAGATGTCCACACATATTATTATTATTATTATTACTTGTTTTATTTAAATGTATTTTTAATTGTAATAATTGAAATTGTTGCCAACGTCCAGGGTTCCAGCTGACGCACTCCCTGGGTGGGGGCACGGGCTCCGGCCTCGGCACCCTCCTGCTCAGCAAGCTGCGTGAGGAGTACCCTGACAGGATCGTCAACACATTCAGCGTTATGCCTTCACCAAAGGTCTGCCGGTCTTCAGCATCAGCAGAACTGCAAAATCTTAACATTCCTCTTTTGAAATAAAACTTCTTTACGCACGCTTGACTTGGGGAGTAAACTAGTGAATGTGTGACGAGGCGAATAGAAGTTGAATTTGGTTAACGTAGATCTCCATTGTCAACATAACAAAGTTAGAATTTGTATTTTTATGTTGGTATGTCTGGTAAAATACAATTTACAATTGACAAGATGGCGACATTAACATTAAACAAAGTTATACTGGCCGATAGATGGCGCTAAACTAAAGAAGTTTTACTTCAGTCGCGTGGTCTCAAGCATACTCGTTTTTTTTATTTGTTTAGAAACGATATATCTATTTTCAGATTGGTTGCAAAGAAATTTCATAAAATCACCTCACAATCACACATCTAAAAACCAGATGTAAATATAGCTGTAAAAATAATTTCATCCATCTCAGTAAGAAATTTAGGCAATTCATGTCAGTGTAGCTTTATTTAGAGGTTTATTTTTTTACTAGCTGTGCCCGTGATTTCAGCCGCGGAAAAAGTAGTTTATGTGTTAATCTAGTATTTACGCTATCTATATTCTAAATTTTATCCAAATCCTTCCAACCGTTTGAGTGTGAAGGAGTAAAAAATATCCACACATACAAACTTTCGCGTTTTAGAAGGATTTTAAAACCAGATGAGTAATCTTATTACCAGACTGTGCTGATGTCTCAGGATGTGCGCAGTGCAGTGTCACGCGAAACTTTATATTTTGGAGTTCCGAGTGACACTGCTATGTTATGGGCGGCCGTGTCGCTAACATCAGGTGAACGACTAGCTCGTCACATCATTCACTAACATAAATAATAAAAATAAAATCGCCAAAATCATTACGTATTTTCACAATCCCTAAAAAACCGCCGAAATCCAAAACTCTTAACTTTCACAATCGATATAAAAACCGCCAAAATCCAAAATTTCACCATAAACTTTCTCAATTGATAAAAAAACCGCCAAAATTCAAACTCACGTAATTTCACATTCTCGTTATTAATAGTGTACAATAGGCTATTTGACTACTATTAAAAATGAACAAGTAAATATTATTTTCATAAAGTAGGTTAAAAATGAATGTAATCATTGTAAAAATAAGTAAAATCGGTAAATTAATCACGGAGTAGTACGCTTAAAGTTTCATCGCCTGTCCCTTTCTCGCAAAACAGAGATCGTGTTGAGCTTCCTCACAGCTACTATGAAGGCATAGCTTGTGACGTCACATGCCAAAAAGATCGTATGTAGAGCTACCAGAGCTTAGTAATGAGTTACTGTGAGGACTGGTAACTGACGTCACTGCGTGTTTGAGTTGTCTCTTTCTATTCCTGTATTTTAAAATGCCTGTAACTTAGTCATTTTTTGAGATATTCAAGTTTAGTTTTCACAGTTATCTATTTTTTGAGATATATTATTTATGTATGTAATAAAAATATAGTAGTCAAATAGCCTATACTGTCCGGCAGGTTTCCGATACTGTGGTAGAACCATACAACGCGACTCTCTCGGTGCACCAGCTGGTAGAGAACACAGACGAGACATTCTGTATTGACAACGAGGCGCTGTACGACATCTGCTTCCGCACACTGCGGCTGGTGTCCCCTACTTATGGAGACCTCAACCATTTGGTGTCGGTACGTGGCGCCATCTAGTATTGTGGGTTTGATTCCCACCCAGGACAAACATTTGTGTGATGAACATTATTATTTTTTTACTATTAACACATTATTTTTTTTTTTTTTTTTTTTTTTTTTATGTTATTGAATGATGTGACGAGCTAGTCGTTCACCTGATGTTAAGCGACACGGCCGCCCATAACAGAACAGTGTCACTCGGAACTCCAACATGTAAAGTTTCGTGTGACTGCTGCACTGCGCACATCATCCTGAGACATCAGCACAGTCTGGTAATAAGATTACTCGACTGTGAGATCAGATCATAAAGTCTCAATTGCCCAGTAATTTCACTAGCTACAGTGCCCTTCAAACCGGAACACAGTAGTGCTTGCACACTACTGCTTGGCGGCAGAATAACTGGCAAAGCGGTGGTACCTACCTAGACGAACTTTGCAGAAAAGTTCTACCACCTAGTAAATGTAATTATGTTGGTATATCCGGTAAAATGACAATTGTCAAGGAGCGATTTTTTCAAATGTTTTGGCTCCACACTTTTGTGTCTTTAGCGAGTGTCAAGTAATTGATAATTTATCAAGTTAATTATATTTCACGCAAATATGTGTCAAGTCACAGTCGAAGTCATGAAGTCAAGTCATAGTCTAATCAAAGTCATACTCCTAGTAAAGTGGTGGCAACTTTACTATCTTTTTCGCTTTCCCGCCAAAACTCTCGATAGCGATATTAACATTAAACAAAGCAAAAACAAAGTTATACCGGCCGATAGATGGAGCTAAACTAAAGATGTTTTACTTCAGTCGTGTGGTTTAAAGCACACTCGTTTTTTATTATTTATTTATCAAATACATTCCGTGGCAATGTAAATTGAGCCTTAAAGCATAGTATATCGTTTACAGCTGACGATGTCCGGAGTGACTACATGCCTCCGGTTCCCCGGACAACTGAACGCAGACCTCCGCAAGCTGGCTGTCAACATGGTGCCCTTCCCGCGGCTACATTTCTTTATGCCAGGTAAAAATATAACTAGTTAATATTAAAACGAGCATTAGACCATAAATCCACTTGATCAATGATACAACTTCCCCTCATACGAAAAATAGTAGTTGATTTCCACTATTAGCCTTTGCGAGGACGTCAGTTTCGTTTTGAATTTCCGCGGAGAAACAGCTAACAAAAAAAATCCCAGAATATTAGAAAAACGAGTTATTGCTCAGTGAATTTGTGCGGGGAGAATAGCAAGACATCTGAATATCATTCCACAAGTAAGCAATTTTCATATGGTAATTAGAGAAAACTTAGTACATCTTATCTCCCATAACAGAACTGTGTCGTTCGGAACTCCAAAATATAAAGTCTCACGTGACACTGCACTGCGCACATCATCCTGAGACATCAGCACAGTCTGGTAATAAGATTACTCGACTGTGAGATCAGATCTCAGTCTCATTTGCCCAGTAATTTTACTAGCTACAGTGCCTTTCAAACCGGAACACAGTAGTGCTTGCACACTACTGCTTGGCGGCAGAATAACTGGCAAAGCGGTGGTACCTACCTAAACGAACTTTGCAGAAAGTTCTAACATCTAGTAAATTGAATATATTTTGTAAGTCAGAGTCCGAGGGGGCCCCGGAGCGCTGCTCCTTTTAACAACGCCACTCCAGCAATAGACCTCTACCGGTTGTTGGTGAAGAAGTGAACCTTCAGTGTCTATACTTTTATATTCTCCAAACCCAGGTTTTGCTCCTTTGACGGCTCGCAACAGCGCCGTATACCAAGCCCTGACAGTACCTGAGCTTACGACACAAATGTTCAGCCCAAACAACATGATGTGTGCGTGCGACCCGCGCCACGGACGGTACCTTACCGTCGCCGCCATCTTTAGAGGACGCATGTCTATGAAACAAGTCGACGAGCAAATGAGGGCTGTGCAGGATAAGAACTCAGGGTGAGTAGGGAGTAGATGGAAGCCAGTTGTAACTGGTGTTAGTAAGGAAGTGCATGGAGGGAGTAAATGGAGTAATCAAGGGTAACTGGGGTGAGTAAGAAGTTAATGGAAGGAGTAGGGAGTAAATGGAAGTCAGAGGTAGCAGGGGGAATCCTTAAGTGCATGGCGGGAGTATTTGGAGTAAGTCAGGGTAAGTAAGAAGTGCATGGAGGGAGTAAATGGAGAAATCAAGGGTAACTGGCGTGAGTAAGAAGTCCATGGAGAGAGTAAGGAGTAAATGGAGAAGTCAGGGGTATCTGAGGTGAGTAAGAAGTGCATGAAGGGAGTAGGCAGTAAATGGAGAAGTCAGGGGTAGCTGGGGTGAGTAAGAAGTGCGTAGAGGGAGTAAGGAGAAGTCAGGGTTAACTGGGGTAGTAAGGAAGTGCATTGAGGGAGTAGGGAGTAAATGAAGAAGTCAATGGTAACTGGGGTGAGTACGGAAGTACATGCCGAGAGTAGGGAGGGAGTGAATGGAGTAAGTCAGGAGTCATTGGGGTGAGTAACCAAGTACGTGGAGGGATTAGGAGTAAATGGAATATCTGGATAGAGGGAGAGTAATCTAAAATCTCATAATATATCACCAGGGGGGAAGGGGGTAAAAAGTTGTTAATAAAACATTCACGTGATTAATGGACGACTCCTAAGTAGTAAGGTAAGGGGGAATTATGTTCAACTTTACTTCTTTAACCTACATAATTTTTGACCAGACTTGTGTTGATTTTTTTTGGCTTACCTACCTTATATAATAACTAGTTGCGCCACGCGGTTTCACCCGCGGATAAAAAGTATTTTAATTATTTGCTCATCCCACAGGAACATTTTACTTTTCCGGGATAATTTAGCCTATACGTCAATCCAGTTTATAAGCCATATTGGTACCGAATTTCATCCAAATCCATTCAGCCTTTTGAGCGTGAAGGAGTAACAAACATACACACATACAAACTTTCGCCTTTATAATATTAGTGTGATTTGTTGACGCCTACATGCTCAAAGGCCAACTATGTACCATAGCGTATATATATATTTTATGTTTTGGCTTCACACTTTTGTGTATTTAGCCAGTGTCAAGTAATTGATAATTTATCAAGTTAATCATATTTCACGCGAATATGTGTCAAGTCACAGTCGAAGTCATCAAGTCAAGTCATAGTCTAGTCAAAGTCATACTCCTAGTAAAGTGGTGGCAACTTTACTTGAAGCTTCTATGGAGTTTTGGAAACAACACGAAAAGAAACGTTTCACCATCATTATACCACTTTCCTACACTCATGCCTGTAAACCAGCACTTTACGAATAAAATGTCACCCATTTATGCACTAATACTGAAAATAACACAAGTTTTGGAAAATAATACAAGGCGGTGACGCAATCTTTTTCGTTTTCCCGCCAAAAATCCCATATAATAGGTCTTTACCTATGAAATTGCCGTATTGCAGTACAGACTTTATCAAACAAAAAAAGTTTTGATTGGCTATGAATTCTAAATTCAAATTAATTTTGTTTTAAAAATATGACATTCTATTTACAATATAAGTCTTTTGTTTATTGATTAGCGTTGTATTTTCATTACATTTCAACATTTTTCCTCATAATGGATACTTTGAAATTTCGTGTAATTATGGAATATGAGTTCCGTCGTGGCACCAACGCGGCACAAACGACACGTAACATCAACGACGTTTACGGAGAGAACTGTACAAACGAACGTACAACCCGTTATTGGTATGCTCGGTTCCGTTCTGGGAATTTTGACTTGAAAAATGAACCTCGTGGTCGTCCGGAAACTTTGGTCAACAATGATGAATTAAAGGCGATTGTGGAAGCTGATGAATCTCAATCTACAGCTGAGCTGGCAGCAGCTTTTGATGTTAGCATCAAAACAATATTCCATTTGCGACAGATTGGCAAGATAAAAAAGCTTGATAAATGGGTGCCCCACGAACTTAACGATCGCCAGCGCAACGTACGCGTCGAGACTTGCTTTGCGCTGCTTAACAGGCACAGAAATGAAGGAATTTTGAACCGAATTGTTACGTGCGACGAAAAATGGATTCTTTTTGACAATCGAAAGCGCTCAGCTAGTTGGTTAGATCCTGGTTCGGTACCAAAGCAATGTGCAAAACGAAAAATGACCCCTAGAAAGGTGATGGTCACAGTTTGGTGGTCTAGTGCTGGTGTGATTCATCATAGCTTTTTACAAAACGGCGAGAGCATTACTGCAGATGTGTACATTGAATAACTGACCACAATGATGGCGAAACTCGCACGTCTGCAACCAGCTTTGGTCAATCGGTCGTCTCCACTGCTACTTCACGACAACGCGCGACCCCATACTGCACAACAGACCGTCTCTAAGCTGCATGAGTTGGGTTTGGAAGCTCTCCCTCATCCGCCATACTCACCAGATCTTGCGCCTACCGACTATTACTTTTTGCAAAATTTGGACAACTTTTTAGCGGGAAAAAAATTTAATTCCCGAGAGGCAGTACAAAACGCCTTTGAAGAATTTGTTGTCTCCCGTCCTGCTGATTTTGTCAAGAAGGGCATCCATAAACTGCCACAGCATTGGCAAAGATGCATTGATTGCAGGGGTGATTACTTTGAATAAAAGAAATAAATAAGTTCGAAAAAAAAATACTTTAACTTTTTTCAAACAAAACGGCAATTTCATAGGTAAAGACCTAATATATTTAACTAGTTATAACTTCTTTGCGAGTGAACTATGTTGTTTGAGAAATAATGAATCTTAGGTCCGTATTACAGAACGATGCTCAGTCATCGATCGGTCCTCAAGCAGAGATTTCATTCACTAATCGATCACTTTATGAATGAAATCTCTGCTTGAGCACCGATCGATGACTGAGCATCGTTCTATAATACGGACCTTAAACTAGAATTTGAGTGCCTTATTATTATGTTGTAGATATTTCGTGGAATGGATCCCGAACAACGTGAAGGTTGCGGCATGCGACGTCCCGCCTCGAGGACTTAAGATGGCCGCTACTTTTGTCGGCAACTCCACGGCTATTCAAGAGATATTCAAACGCGTCTCGGAACAATTCACTGTTATGTTCAGAAGAAAGGTTAGTATCATCCTATATTTTTGAAGTAAATCTTCTTTACGCACGCTTGGCTTGGGGAGTAAGCTGGTGAATGCGAGGCGAACTGAAGTTGAAGTTGGTTCACGTAGATCCCCATTGTCACGATTACAAAGTTAAAAATTTGTGTTATTATTATTTTAATTTTTTTAGTTTTGGTTCCGCACTTTTGTGTTTTTAGCCAGTGTCAAGTAATTGATAATTTATCAAGTTATCAATATTTCACGCAAATATGTGTCAAGTAAAAAACACAAGAAACTGAAAATAACACATGTTTTGGAAAATAATACTATGCGGTAACGCAATTTCGCTTTCCCGCCAAAAACCTTGCGTTATTATGTTGGAATGTCTGGTAAAATTACAATTTACAATTATTGTCAAGATGGCGACGTTAACATTAAACCAAGCAAAAACAAAGTTATACCGACCGATAGATGGCGCTAAACTAAAGAAGTTTTACTTCAGTCGTGTGGTCTTAAGCACACTCGTTTTTTTGGGCAATCCTTCCTCCGCCAAAACAATCCTGTAATTGTATCCTGTTACCTGGCAATCAACAATAATCCAATTCGCTAGCTGTTTCAAACTGTTTATTTTTGCGTTGTATGGAGAGAGACGCGTCCAGTAGTAGTAGTACCACCCATTGTACCTATCTTATTATGTAATTCTCTTTTCTCTTTATTTTTGGTGTCAATAAAGCGTATTATATTGTAACCCGTGCGATATAAATAAATATATCTAAATTTCAGGCCTTCCTACATTGGTATACTGGAGAGGGAATGGATGAAATGGAGTTTACGGAAGCTGAGAGCAACATGAACGATCTCGTTTCCGAATATCAGCAGTATGAGGTGCGCATTTTTTTGTTTTTTGGCTCCACACTTTTGTGTATTTAGCCAGTGTCAAGTAATTGATAATTTCTCCAGTTTATCAATATATGTACGTCAAGTCACAGTCCAAGTCATCAAGTCAAGTCGTAGTCTAGTCTAGTCAAGTCATACTCCTAGTAAAGTGGTGGCAACATTACCAGAAGCTTCTATGGAGTTTTGGAAACAACACGAAACGAAACGTTTCACCATCGTTTCGTTATACCACTTTCCCACATTAATGCCTGTAATCCAGCACTTAACGAATAAAACGCCACCAATTTTATGCACTAACACTGAAAATTACATAATTTTTGGAAAGTAATACAATGGGGTAACGCATTCTTTTTTTGTTTTCGCGCCAAAACTCGTCTGCTATTTCAAAAACTGAGATTTGATCGCGCTTTCAGAAAACGGATGTTAGTTGCGTATAGCTACCGCTAGGGGCGCTGTTCTAGATTTCAAACAAATACGATGCTCTATAGCGTACATTAATGTATATGTATAGAGTACATTAATGTAGGTACATTTGAATATACGCTCACTATTAAGGGAATTGAACTCTATTTTCAGGAGGTTGGAGTAGAAGATGGAGAATTTGACGACCAAGAGGAAATACCAGAAGTCGAAGAATATGCAGAGTAGCTACCTCCCAGTTTAAAACTAACCAACTCTATTCTCCGAGCTTCCACTGATTCATGTTTAACTATAGTGCCTGTAAATCACCTTATTCATTATTCCAAGTTCAGTTATTGAACAAAAAACCTCTCTAATGTTCCGTGAAAAGAAACGCAAAACCCTTTTTTTTATTAAAATGGCTTGAGCAATTTTTAACCGTTCAGTGTAGGGTTAATCCAAACTGAATGGACATCATATGGCAACACTGAGCGAATGCTCGTCCATCCTATTACCCTACGCTGTCTTTCTACTATCTATACATATAAAATTCAAAGTCCTGACTGACTGACTTATATATCAACGCACACAGCCTAAACCGTTGGTCCTAGAGACTTGACATTTGGAGGGTGTGTGTTCTTTGTAAAGTGTAGGTAACTAAGAAAGGGTTTTTCGAAATTCCATTCCTAAGAGAGTGAAATGGGTGGTTGAATTAACTATGAAAAAATATTTTGTTTGGGCCACCTGGGCGAAGCCGCGGGCAGAAGCTAGTGTTCTACAAAAATACTATATTAATCCAAACAAGATTTCACACTTCACTCCGTTTTAATTTACGAAATCTTGTGGCAATCATAGACTATATTTAAATAGTAAATTGGGCGAAATCTGTGAGCCAGTAATGCTTTGTTTCTTTAAATTTTACTTACTTTATTATTATTTATTTACCTTGGTTAATTTACTTACATATGTTTAATAATAAATTAATAATTTACTAAGTTTTTTAGTAACCTTGTTACATAGTACAAGCTTTGCTTAGTTTGTAACTAGATAGCGTTGTGTGAAATGTCCACATTTATTTATTTATTTTCTAAGTATATATTTGATCAGATATTTTTTTTAATCACACTGATATAAAATTAAAAACACTTATGAATGTTAGATATAGGAATTAAGCATTTTTATTACTATTAAAAATGATTCTGTTTAATGTTTTTTTTTCAACCGTTTTTATAACTTCATTACCAAATTTGTTATAATTAAGCGCTTCACTAATGTTTGAAACTACATCTTTTTCTACAGAAGTACAATCTACTATTTCTATATTTGGCACTTTTGTGTCTACACATTTAGCAATTTGTGTATTTAAGATTTTATTTTCAAAGCACGGCTTAAATCTCTTCTGTATAACTTCTTTACTTTTTCTTTTTTTATTTAAGTATATTATGTTTGTGTCTCCCATATTAATTTTCTTTCTATTATTTTTATGAATTTCAGACACTTCACTTGTTTCATCGGTAGTACACCCGTCTTGGTTTTGACATGAATTTGAACCTGAATCATTACTTTTTTCATTTTTATTCAACTCTGTTTTGAGATATCTTAATCTTTTTTCAATATTTTTCGTTCTCTGTGATAACTTTGTTCTGGTTTCATCAATTGTTTCAAGCTCTGGAGCATAACATACATGTAAAGTGCCTCCGTAGAAGTTTTTTGTATCTATCACTTTTTTAGCGATACGAGCGGACTGTACTTGTGCGTACCTAGCATGGTAAGTCTCTGTGAAGTCTTCCCCCGGGTGATGCGGTGATATGATGAAGTGTAACAGTTTTCCGAACTGGAGGAATAAAGATTTCGCTTCTTGCCGTAGCTTTAGAGATGGAACTCCAAATACAAGCAGATGATTGGACTCATTGTTAATTGTGTACACCTAAAAATAATTCTGAGTACATTTTTGTTATACTTAAATACTTCAGTCAGCTACAAAAACGTATTAATAAATTTAAAACACAAACATAATAAGACAAAACATTTAAAGTAACTTTCACTATGAAACGGCTGAACCAAATTGGATGACACAGATTGCTTACACAACCAAGAATCTTATTCTACATGCATGGTGGAGATAAGTCCTGCAATTTTGTCCTTGGGTGTATAATTATATTTCCCCTGCCAGCATCTATCTGAACCTGGCCAAGCATTCACTTGGCAGACAGATTCCAACTAAACCAAAATTTAGTACTACCACTACTACTATATAGTGGTACTGCATACGTGACTTCAAAATAATAATACAAAAAAATATAACCCAAAAATCACACATACGAAACGAGGGTTTGTAGCTTCCCTCACTCCACAACTATGCCTCAAATTTATGTACCCCGACACCTACAATCATTTTATTGCCTACATATATACAGCCAGGTTAAAGCATAATAATTAAGTGTAGATTTCCTAACAAAGCCTCTACTTAGTATCTTAAGCCCTACTCCTACAAAACCTACCTTCACAGCAGTAAATTTCCTGCCCTGACGATAGGGTAGCCTATTGGTACACAGTGACAGCTGTTCATGGTGCGCCTGAAGCTTCTTCTCCACACGTTTCTCCTCATCGCAAACTGTCGAAGACATTACACCCACAGAATTTGGATGCGAGGATTGTTATTATTAGGATAATATATTAGATATCAATATGTGTAGGTATCAATGATTACAACAATAATATGCGCTCGGTTAGTAAGGTAATGCAATTGCATACTCATAGAAAATTCCTCTAAGCGTAGACTAAAGTAGAGTAGTATATAAAATAGCAAGACGTATTATAAATAGGGCGAATTTTGTTCTAGTTGTATTCATAAACTAGATAGCACAGACCATAGACCAAGTAGAGGATACTATGGCACAGACTAAGTAGAGGATACTATGCTAGATAGAGATTGGTTTTTTTTTTCTTCTTTTTGTGACAACTGTCTTTTTGACTTTTTTTTTTATGTTTTGGCTCCACACTATTGTGTATTTAGCCAGTGTCAAGTAATTAATAATTTATCAAGTTAATGATATTTCACGAAAATATGTGTCAAGTCACAGTCGAAGTCATCAAGTCAAGTCATAGTCTAGTCAAAGTTATACTCCTAGTAAAGTGGTGGCAACTTTACCAGAAGCTTCTATGGAGTTTTGGAAACAATACGAAAAGAAACGTTTCACCATCATTATACCATTTTCCCACACTCACGCCTGTAATCCAGCACTTAATTACTGGCCCGATAGCTCAGTTGGTAGTAAGCCTGCCTGTTAAAGAAGGTTTTTAGTAAAAACTTTATTGTTTGTATTGAAATGAAATGAATGACAGTTCTAACGTCTGTATAATAAAACACGTCTCTATATAAGTATATTTTTCTATTACGTTTATTTTAATTCTTTTTCGACCACTTAGGACTCTCAATATGGTAGCAGAGCGTAAAGAATTATAAAAATAAATGTGATAAATATACAGGAGTGATAAAAATAGATAAAAACAATTTTTCACAAAAATTCTAACAAGGCCTGTCAAAATGTCGACTTCTTCTGCAAGCTGCAAAATTGATATTGGTCGTTTAGAAGGTAAAGAAAATTGGTCAACATGGCGCTGCAAGGTACTGTTACTGTTAAGAGGTACTCCAGGTGGTTTGGATGCAATAAACGGCAAACTTAAGGAACCTACCCAACCAGTTACAACCGCATCTGCAGAAGCTATTGCTATTTATCGAAAAGCTCTACAAGTATACAATGAGACGGATAGTGCAGCAATGCTCATTTTAATGGCGAATATGTCAGATGCCACTCTACAAAAAGTGATGAGATTATCTACTGCAAAGCAGGTATGGGATGAATTACACAATCTGTTTGATGGTACATCTGAGGATAAAAGCTATACTCTTTACTACAGTTTCTTCAGTTATCGTAAAGATCCCTCACATGACATGTCTATGCATATATCCAAACTGAAAAATATATGGCATGAATTAAAGGTGGAACTACAAAGTAATGAAGCTAAATATGAACTTCCAGAGATTTTACTCATCTGCAAGATTTTAGAAACTTTACCTGATGATAGTTACTTCCCGTTCAAGTCCAGTTGGATGCTTATGTCTAAAAAGGATCGTAAAAAAGGTATAAAAATGCGCGCAATGAATATGTGCCCTTTTTGGGCGTGTTTTCCAGTGACATTCAGTGACACGCGTCTGGATGTATTGGCGCTGACTCGTGCTCCCGCAATGCCCTCTATCTCGAATGGTTCCTCTGGGCCTGTGGCACCGACAACTCTAGCCACATCATCCTCGATGAGAGTAACGGTAGAGCCTTCATCGAGCAACGCGAATGTGTCGAAAGTGGCAGTAGGACCTCGTACTCTTATAGGTATTACCTTCAACAAAGCTCTTTCTAACATCTGTGGTCGTGTTGAAGCGACAACGGCTGGATCGGCGTCTCCAGTTAACATCTTCTGCGTGTTAGTTTCCTGCTCCACGGATGTCTCACTGTGCAACAGTGGATGATGGGATCCCTTGCATGAGTCTACACCACAAGGTTTGTAGCTACAACGATGGCGAAAGTGTCTCTTATTTAAGCATCTAAAACATATATTGTTGTCTTTTGCTTTCTGCCATCTGTCACTAACCTTTAAGTCCTTAAAATCCGTGCAATCTCGTGTATTATGTTTACCCTTACAAACCGGACAAACTGTAGGTCTCGTTGTTTTACCCGATGTATTGTTAAACGGTGTAGCAGCATATGCCCGTTGTTGTTTCTGTTGTGGTGGTGACCGATCGCTAACAATCTCCGCCTGCGCATATCGGCTACAAAGTTCTGCTTCTCTGGATAAGAAAGATGAAATTTTAATAAGGTCAGGCTCATCTTCTGGCCTCTCTGCCGCGTAATCGTACCATCTGTATTTAATAGCCGGTGTCATTTTCTCGACGATCAGTCTCACTCCTTCAGGGTTGTATAGATAAAATTGTTTATTAAGAGCCTGTACTACTGCTACTATATTGCAAATGCGGCTGGCAAATATACAGACATCGCGTGGATTATCAGTAAGACGGGGTAGAGTCTTCAGTTTCTCTATTTCTGATATGACTATTGAATCAGGACGTCCAAATCTGACCTCGAGCAATTGCATTACCTCTTCCGGTTCAGTCTCACCTATAAACAGTTTAATAGCGGTTTCCTTTGCTGCCCCACGTAAACATCTTCGTAGCCGCACTAAGTTTTCTGTCTTAGTGTAATGTTTATTTGTATCGCGGTAACTAGCTTTAAACGCTAACCATTCATTGGTTGCACCATTGAAGTACGGTAAATCTTGAAGGTGTTTTGGCTGTAACGACGCTGTAGCCCGAGCGGACTCGATTAAAGCAGCAGTGAGCGATGAAATGTCTATAATTTGTGGGCCTTGAGGCGCAGGTGCGGATGGTTGCTCTTGAGGCATATCCGTGTAGTTGCGATGTTGAGGCGAGCAAGCATCATGTCCGTCGAGAGCTTGTACCTTCGGCTGAGTATCGAGCCAACTTTTCACAAGGAACGACTTATCTTTTCTAGCGCAGTAGTCGCTGTCGTCATCAGTAGACTGCGCCTCGATACGCGCCATCTCGGCTTCCACAACGGCCGTCATTGCAAGCGCTTCCTGCAGCTTTGCTTGAGCAAGACGCTCCATTGCCTCTGCTCGCATTATCGATTTCCTGGACCGAGCAGACTTAGCCAACGATTTCGATTTCTCATCTTCTTTACACTGCTGCACTGCTGGGACCACTGCTGGCGCTGGCATGCTTGGTGCCAATACTGGCGGTGATGGTTCTACTGCCTGACTCCACCCTTGGACAGATGATGACGCGGGGACGTTTTCTGCTATACGTTTGGATGTAATCGATCTTGTTGTCACTGGCGGCATTATTCATGCATTCATATACGTGCAGAAACAAATAATTTTATTGGAGAACACGAGGTTTGCAGTTCGATTTCTATATTTCGATGTTTTATTTAAAGTTTACACACGACACGATTTTCATTATAAACTTTAAACACAACGTTCACACCACCATTTTCCACTACGATTCCAGTTCCACACTAAGTCTTTGCTTTCGATAACTTCGATTTCACAATGATCGCGGCGACAACGATGAAAATTACGATGAGATAGGGTCGACGCGATATTGCTTGATCCGGCTCGAAGGACCAATTTTTGTGACGAATCGATCTTGCTGGTTATTAATTAAAACACAAAAACTTTATCATAAAGTGGAACGTGGATGGTGGCCGTGCGAGACATACATAAACGATTAAATTAAAATAACATACATTTTCTCAATAAAAATAAAACAACGTGACGAAAAAATAACAGAAAAAACTCTCCATGGCCACCGCGATTTTCTCGTGGCCATATAGATTTCTCGCACAGATACCTCCTTGCTATCCATTTATTGAGGTACGACATATAATCTATTTCAAGGTATAAAAAAGTAAGTATTGCACTCTGTTGCGTCGTGCACACATTGAAAATTTGACTGCACAAATTTGCGCATACGAAAGATCTTTAACGACTAAAGAAGGAAATACTGAAGCACAAGCACTAGTTGTTCAAAACAACAATAAAATGAGTAAAACAAAGAAAAAGTGTGGCTATTGCGGGCTATTTGGACACAAAGTTAAACAATGTCGAAAGTGGATATCGGACGGTAAACCTCCTAAACTACCTAAGCCATCAACAAGTCTAGCTAATGATACAAACCTGACACTGGCACTAATGCAAGTTGAGACTAATGCAGCAGCTAATGTTATTGAAGGAGATCTTAACAGTTGGTATGTTGACAACGGTGCTACAAGTCATGTCACTGGTCGAAATGACATATTCTCAAGCTTTCAAAACTTCAATTATAAACAAACTGTGACAACTGCAAATGGTTCTACAACTCAAGCTATTGGTAAAGGAACAGTTGAAATGATAGCTGATGTTCATGGTAGACAAGAACAAATAAGACTATGTGATGTGTGGTATGTCCCTGCAATAAAGAAAAACTTATTTTCTGTACTCGCTGCACAAGACAAATTAGAAAAGAGTGTCTTTACATCTGAAAGAGAATTTTGTCAACTGACAGTTAATGGAAAAGTTAATTTGATTGGCACAAGAGTCAAAAATGGTGGTCTCTATAAGCTGAAAGTACAGGCTGTAAGAAATCAAACTCCAGAATTGAACATATTGTCAACAGATAACACTCTACAACTGTATCATGAAAGATTTGCTCACCAGAATAAAAGACATGTGAAACAACTAATTGAAGAGGAACTTGGTATTAAAGTGAAATTAGATTCTGAATTATGCACAGGATGTGTATATGGTAAGACACACAGACATAAATTTGGAACAAGAGAAAGAGCTAAAGCACCAGGAGAGATTATTCATACTGACGTATGTGGTCCATTCCCAAATTCATTTAAAAAGTTTCGCTATTTTGTACTGTTTAAAGATGATTACAGCAAATATCGTCATGTTTACTTCATCATGCATAAGTCTGAAGTCAAGGATAAGCTGCTACAGATGATAAAAGAAACAAAGACTGCTGGTCATGTTATAATAACAATTCTCAGCGACAATGGAGGAGAATTCCAAAACGAAGCTGTTGAGAAAATATTAAATTCATATGGGATCCAACACCGTTTTACAATGCCTTATACACCAGAACAAAACGGGTGCAGTGAAAGAGACAATAGAACTTTGGTTGAAGCAGCTCGTACTATGATGCATGCTCACGAAGAACTCCCACTTGCTTGTTGGTCAGAGCTTGTCAACACATCTGCCTATATACTAAACAGAACTGGACCAACTTCAATAAAAGGAAAGTCACCATTTGAGTTATGGTTTGGAAAGAAACCTTCCATAAAACATTTAAGAGTAATTGGCACTGAATGTTACGCCCATGTCCCCAAGCAAAAGCGAACTAAATTGTCTAAGAAAGCTCAAAAATGTATACTCATTGGATATGATGGTGATGATGGTTACCGGTTACTGGGCTTTAATGATAAATCAGAACCAACATTGATTAGGTCAAGAGATGTAACATTTAAGGAATCGATCATCAGATCTATTGGATTAGAGTCAGATGTATCTGAAACAGATGAACAAAGTCCTACGACTGAGATAGAGATTCACTTCCCGAAGGCTAATGAAAATCATACAATGTTAGATGCAAGGGAGGATGAAGTACAAGATGAAGCTCTTTCAAATATGCCTCAAACATTGACTGAAGCTTCAGTTGCGCGTGAATGAACCCCAAATTTGCCTACGACGTCAAATGATATTACTCGTCATGATGAAGAAGAATCAAATGAATCCTATGTTACACCTGAACCATCTCTAAGTAATTCTGATGATGAAGATCACGAAGAAGTAACTCCTGAAACAAGGACTCTTCGAGACAGATCGAGATTGCGACCGCCGGCTCGGTTTGATGTCTTTGTCATGTCTGCTATTGTTACTGATTTGGATGAACCAAGAACGTACAAAGAAGCTAAGAAAAGTCCTCAAAAAGCTGAATGGGTGAAAGCAATGGAAAGCGAGATAAAGTCTCTAAAAGAGAATAAGACTTGGATTTTGGTAGATCGACCAAAAGACAGAAAGCTGATTTCCTGTAAATGGCTCTACAAAATAAAAACCAATGCTGATGGAAGCCTTGATAAGTACAAAGCTCGACTTGTAGCGAGAGGTTACACACAAGAGAAAGGAGTTGACTACTGTGAAACATTCAGCCCTGTCGCTAGAATGGCAACAATTAGAGCAATAATAAGTATCGCTGCAAATGAAGGATTATCCCTCATTTAGTTTGATGTAACTACTGCCTTTTTGAATGGTTTACTAGATGAAGATATCTACATGAATCAGCCAGAAGGGTTTGATGATGGAACTAATAAAGTCTGTAAGTTGAAGAGAAGCCTATACGGTCTCAAACAAGCCCCAAGATGTTGGAACAAATGTATTGTTGATTATCTGAAAACAATTGGATTTAAACAATGTGATACAGATCCATGTTTATTCATGCGAAATCGTAACGGAAATAAAATTATTTTGGGTCTTTATGTTGATGACGGATTGATAGCTTCTACAAACCCAAAGGAATCTGAGAAGTTTATGTCAGAACTGAAAAGAAGGTTCAAGATTACGACAAAGCCAGTCTCATACTTTCTAGGTTTAGAAATCTTCAACAACAAAGATGGTTCGATTAAAGTTTCTCAGAAACACTATGCTGAAAAGCTACTGGAACGCTTTGGAATGAGTGACTGTAAAGCTGTCAGTACTCCAATTATTAAAGAAGCCCAGTCAGACTCAGAGAAGGAACAGGAGATTAAGTTTCCTTATCGTGAAGCCGTTGGTGCGCTGGCATATCTTATGACAGGGACCAGACCAGACATCTCATATGCCATAAGTGTCGTATCCAGATCGCTTACTAATCCCTCTATAGAAGATGTTCACAAGGTAAAGCGTATTCTTCGTTACCTTAAAGGAACTCTAGATACAGCAATTGTATACCAGAAAGGGTATAAACCTGGAATTTTGGAATGCTACAGTGACTCAGATCACGGTGGAGATTCAACCACAGGTCGTTCTACTTCTGGAATTTTATGCATGTATTCGGGAGGAGTAATCTCTTGGGCAAGCCGCAAACAGTCGTCTGTAGCGATCTCGAGCACAGAAGCAGAACTCGTTGCTGCTAGCGAAGCAGCACGTGAAATCGTTTGGCTAAAGAGACTATACAATGAGGTATCTCTATTGAAAGAAGTCCCTACGCTACAAATAGATAACGATGCTACTATAAAGCTATCGCAAAACCCAGAGCTACATCGAAGAACAAAGCACATTGCATTAAGACATTTTTATGTCAGAGAACAAGTTACTGATAAAGAACTTGAAGTGAAATATGTTCCCACAGAATACCAATGTGCTGATATTTTGACGAAACCAGTACATAAGCCAAGAATGGTACTTATATCTAAAATGATTGGTTTAATGCAATAAAGTTTCCCAAAAAGGGAGGATGTTAAAGAAGGTTTTTAGTAAAAACTTTATTGTTTGTATTGAAATGAAATGAATGACAGTTCTAACGTCTGTATAATAAAACACGTCTCAATATAAGTATATTTTTCTATTACGTTTATTTTAATTCTTTTTCGACCACTTAGGACTCTCAATACTGCCTTCTGAACTGTGGGTTGTGGGTTCGATTCCCACCCAGGACAAACATTTGTGTGATGAACATAGGTGTTTGTTCTGTGTCTGGGTGTTATATTGTATTCTATGTATGTATTTACAAACAAAAAGTATCTAAGTATTGTATCAGTTATCTGGTTCCCATAATACAAGCTTTGCTTAGTTTGGAGCTAGATGGCACTGTGTAAAATGTCCACAAATATTTAATTATTTATTATTATTATTATTTACTTAACGAATAGAATGCCACCAATTTTATGCACTAACACTGAAAATTACACAAGTTTTGGAAAATAATACAATGCGGCGACACAATCTTTTTCGCATTCCCGCCAAAACTCCTCTTTTTGATTTTCTGCCAGTTTCGCGTCAATGAGGAGGGAGGAAACAACGAAATTTTGAAAAATTATATGCTTGGTCTGTGATTATATGGTCAGAAAAGGAAAGGAATAAAATACATATAAATATAAATGTAAAAAACTACAAGTGCTCAGATGAATTGAAAAAATAAAAATTGTATAATTAATGAATGACGTAACATACTATAATACTGTATATATACTAAAGTTTAAGATTATTTAAAATGAGAAAATCGATGAGAACTAAGTATATATCAGGGTTAATGGAAGATGGACGAGTTCATGTATATGGGTAGGAAATGAAATATGTAATTTGCTAAGAGAATAAAATAAAGGTGAATGATTTAAAAGAGGGCATGAGAAGAATATATGATTAAGATTTCCTTCGTCTATCCCACATTCCACACTAACTTTTATATGCCCTCGCGATTCAATGTTGTCGCCGGCTTTTCTGTTACAACATTACACGCAGTACGAGGTTGCCGTTCCTACTATCGCTTACTCTCATACTCTATGCAACGATTCGTGTATTAGATAGAGATACAAGACAATATGTATACATGACGGATGCGGAGGGGCAAGGCCGCATGGCTCCTAAATTATAGTACTGCCCGCTGCGCATTTTACAACTGGACGTTACCACCGTCATATACATATTTGTTAATTAACTCGAGAAATTATCAATTACTTGATACTGACTAAATACACAAAAGTGTAGATCCATACCAAAGCAAAAAAAAAACCTGTGGTGCAGTGAATAGTGATATGCAAACGCAAGTGATTACATACTCTTTGTTTTTTTCTTTGCTCGGTGTGATAGGAGATACACGTGTTGGTGAGATTGATCAAAGTTATAAGTGTTAATCCCCTCGATTCGAAATAATCTCCATTCACTGAGTGATATCTCTTAACTAATAAGTGCTTGGTGAGTGTTCAGTGTCGTAATCGCTGCAAATCAGGGGAAATGGAGGCCATTTCCCCTGATGAGCCGCCGGACCCACCGGACCCCATCCCGCCGTCGTCCTCTAAAAAGCGTCACTTAGAGAATGAGCCAGTAGGCCCAATTAAAAAAACAATAACAAACACAGAAGCCGCTTCAGCCTCCATCCAGACTGTGTATACCCACCCAACAATGTCGATTCTCGGCATAAGGTCTTACGAGACAACCGACTCAGGCCCTTACATCGTGCATGTTTCGCGAATAGAACCCGACCCAGCCGCAGGTACGTCAATTCGTCCTATTAAATTTGGTCAATTTTTGTCTTACAACAAGATTGAATTTATATGCCAGGATGGAGTAAAGAAGGTTGGACGTAATAAGATTTCCGTACAATTTAAATCCGCTTTTGGAGCTAACAAGTTTTTAAACAATCCTATGTTGAAAATGTTCAAATATGAGGCTACCATTCCAACATACAATGTGACCAGGATGGGCTTGGTCCGCGGGGTCCCTGTGGACTGGTCTATGGAAGAGTTTGTAGAATCTGTACAAATTCCCGGTTATAGCACTCACATCGTAAAAGCAAGACGCCTTAACAGGAAAAATAAAGTAGATGGCAACACAGTTTGGGTACCTACTCAAACTGTCGTGCTCACTTTCAGAGGCCAACAACTTCCTATGCGCGTGTTTTCATACTACTCATCGCTAGAAGTAGAGACCTATCAGTACCCTACCATACAATGTATGAGCTGCTGCCGTTTTGGGCACATAAAAGCCCAATGCCGTTCTAATCCCAGATGCTACCGCTGTGCCCAACCCCATCTAGGTGATGACTGTCTCGTCCCTGAAACCGAGTCTACGTGCTTGTATTGTTCTGCCAATCATTTCTCAACTTGCAGGACATGTCCTGAGCAAAACAGGCAAAAGTCTATAAAAACTGTTATGTCTAGGGATGGAGTATCTTATGAGGAAGCAGCCTTGCAATTCCCAAAAGTCGGTAAATCATTTACTCAGGTAGTTAAAGAGACCCCTTCTGGTCTTTCACAGACAAGCTCACAGTCTTCTGCCCCTACTCAGCCCCCCCAATCTTACAATAAGACTGTAGTCCGTATACCACGCACTAGAGCCCCACTTGGAAAGTCCTATGATAGGACAGCTCATCAAGCTATCACTTCAGAAGTCCCATCTTCTTTACCTAATGGTTATGCCCTCCAAATGTCCCAATCTACCCCTCTTCCCCGTGAAGAGTCTCAAGATCAGCTGCTAGTCCAGCTGCTGACTATAATAATCAGCATTATTTCCCAAAACTCAATAAACTTACCGTCCAACGTTGCCCACATGATCACCAAACTCTCATCATTCATCACCCACAATGGATCACACCCAAATCCTTCAATGGAACGCCAAAAGTCTTCGTCCGAGGACACATGACCTATATTTTCTTATTAGAAAATATGCACCCGTCCTGGTGGCCATCTCAGAGACATGGCTTGTGCCCGGATCTCATTACCGAGTTTCGGGTTACTCCTGTCTTAGGGATGACCGCCAGGATGGGTATGCAGGTTGTGCCCTACTTGTCAACCGTAATTTGACCTTCTCCCAGGTATTATTACCTGCTCACAGCGCAGAAATAAATGCTGTTGCTGTGAGAGTTTTTAACATAAGTTTTATCTCAATCTATATTCCACATCCTCACTCTTCTTTAATCCCTGACATTCTCTTCGTTATTTCATCTGTCCCCCCTCCTGTTGTAATAATGGGTGACTTTAATGCCCACCATACTTCTTGGGGTTCCGCGGCTTGTGATATGTTCGGACATTCTCTGTTGGAAATTTTTGATGAGGCCAATGTTTGTGTCATTAATAATGGATCCCCCACGAGAAGAGTTCTACCAACTCAAAATCCTAGCGCAGTTGATCTCACAGTTTGCTCTCCATCTCTCTCCTCTATGCTTTCCTGGGAAGTCCTTCCTTTATCTTATGGCAGTGACCACTACCCTATATTAATTAAAATTCCCCAACGAACTCCTTCACAGTGCTCTCCGAATTCCCTACTAAAGCACAGACTCTCAGGAGCTGACTGGGAATCTTTCGCTTCTTCCCTAGAGCATAAATTAGATCTGATCCCCAGCCCTATTTCAGACCCTCTTTCTTGTTACAGACATTTCATAGATGCTATACTTTCTTCAGCTAATGAACACATTCCCCTTAAAAAACCTAGGTGTAATAGAGCTTCCCCCCCTTGGTGGGACCCGGAATGCTCAAGAGTTGTTCACGACCGCAATGAAGCTGAAATTTCATACAACCACTCCATGACCTGGTCAAACTTTCTTGAATACCAAAGATCTGCAGCAAAATCTAGAAAGGTACTATCCGCAAAGAAGAAAGGTGGATGGTTCAATTACTGCGAAAGCTTGTCACCTAACTCCCCCCCCTCTTTAGTATGGAAACAAATTCGTAAATATAGAGGCTACTATAACTATATCAATTTGTCTTCAAATGACCCATCCTCTTGGCTTGAAGCTTTTGCAAACAAACTCGCCCCCCCTTTTGTTCACATGTTCTTCTCATCCAATATTCCCAACTTTCCAACGCCTCCCTCTAACATAATTGATGCTTTATTTACTTATGATGAACTCCAACTTGCTCTGGATGGTCTAGTAGATTCATCTCCAGGTTTGGATGGCATCCCATACTCTTTTATCACTAAATCTCCGGAAAAATCAAAACGTTATTTATTAGACCTAATCAATACTTTTTATGACCAAGGCTTTATCCCTGATCCTTGGAAAAGTCAAGTGGTTATACCTGTATTAAAACCTGGCAAGGATCCTTCTGATCCAAACTCTCATAGACCTATTGCCCTCTCTTGTATCCTGGCGAAAATCACTGAACACCTTGTCAAAAATAGACTTGAATGGTTTGTGGAAAATAAAAGTCTTCTAGCCAAATCACAATTTGGTTTTAGAAAGGGTATGAGCACCTTTGACAGCCTCAGCATATTAACGACAGAAATTAATCTTGCTTTCAGGAATAAGGAGTATCTTGTAGGAACTTTCCTAGACATAGCAGCTGCTTATGATAATGTTGTTCTTCCGGTACTCAGAAACAAATTGTTACAGCTGAGCATTCCCGTAAAGATAATCCGTTTCATCTGCTGCTTTCTGGCTCAAAGAACAATTTTAATAAAATCTCCTGATAATAATTCTTACTTGTCACCCAGAACAGTCTGGAAAGGACTCCCACAAGGATCTGTACTTAGTCCAATCCTTTACAGCCTATACACTTATGACTTGGAGACAACAGTAAATTCATTTTGTCAGGTTTTACAATATGCAGATGACCTTGCACTGTATATATCATCAAAATCTATTTCAGAAGCAGAAAATAAAATGAATTCTGCTCTTGGCTACCTTGGAGACTGGTTGCTGGATCATGGGTTGTCCATATCAGCTTCCAAAAGCACTGCAGTAATATTTAGTAGGAAAAGAATTATAACTGACATAAACTTGCTATATGAGGGAGAAGCTATCCCACTTCAGAACTCTGTGAAATTTTTAGGTGTTTTGTTAGACACAAGGCTAACTGGAGTTCCGCATTTTAATTACGTTGTAGCAAAGTGTGAAAAAAATATCAACATCCTCCGTGCCCTCTCAGGGGTATGGTGGGGATCTCATCCATTCTGTCAAAAGCTACTGTATAATGCTATTATTCGAAGCCACTTAGACTATGGATCGTTTTTATTAGAGCCCGGAAATAAAGCTGCTCTGGATAAATTATCTAAAATACAATCAAAATGCCTCCGCATTATTCTGGGTGCAATGAAGTGCTCTCCTATAAATGCCATGCAGGTTGAATGTGTAGAGCCTCCTCTTCACCTTCGCAGACAATTCCTGTCTGATAGATTCCTATTCAAACTCATTCAAAATTCCAATCATCCCTTGCTAAGCAAATTAGAAAATCTCCTTAGAGTGACTAGATCTCAAGGTTACAGATCAGAAGCCAATATACCTTGCATTATTCGCAGCTTTATTAAATTTTCAAACTTATCTTGCCCTGTAGAGCAATTTCCAATTAACCCTCTATTTTCAATAAGCTATGAAGCATTGATTCATAAACCATCGATCATCCTGAATTTCGGTGTGGACAAAGATTCTGTTGAACCCAGCAAAACATTTTATGAAAGATTTAACAGCCGGTGGAGTGACTGGCTCCCAATATTCACAGATGCATCCAAATTAACAAAAGATAGCAATGTAGGTTGCTCAGTTTGGATTCCAAAGTATAAAATAATATTGAGCTACAAATGTCCATCAGTTTTCTCAGTGTTTACTGGTGAAGCTATTGCCATTCTAGAAGCAATCCTGTATATTATCTCTCACTCTATCCGCAAAGCTATTATTTTTACTGACTCAAAGAGCTGTCTACAAGCAGTTTTGGCCAACCAATTTAAGTCAAAATCTAGGTTCCCCGTTATCTTGAAAATAAAAGAAGCCCTTTTCAATAGCCACAAATTGAACTTAAATATAGTTTTAGCGTGGGTCCCTGCCCATGTAGGCATAATTGGCAATGAAACTGCGGATTCATGCGCTAAACATGCAGCCACGCACGGCATTTCTGGCAGGTATAGTGCATTCTCCCATGATCTTGCCTCAATTTGCCAGCTCCAACTACGTAACACTTGGGAGAAACTTTGGAACATTTCTAAAAACATTAAAGGCAAATTTTATGGCTACGTCCAGCCTTCTATCCCAACAAAACCTTGGTTTTTTAAACACAAAAAAATTAACAAAGCCACTACTTCAACAATATGTCGTCTACGATTAGGTCAGTCTTGCACTCCAGTCTTCTTAGCCAAAATTAGAGTACGTGACCATTCTCTGTGTGAGTGCGGTCTGATGAGATACTACTGAACACCTATTTTTTGAATGTCCAAAATTGCGCTTTTCTCTTTATGATGTACTCCCTCCTGAAATTCCTCTCCCTACCAATGTTAGCCTTATTCTATCCTATACTTTTACTCCACTTCTTAATATATTAAGTAAATTTATTCAAATTAACAAAATAAAATTGTAAAATAGTATATAATACAAACTAACATTTTTTATATACCTACCTCCATAAACTATTATTTTATCTGTTTGTTACTGCCATGTTTTGTTTTTGTGTGTATATATGCTTATGTATGTCTTGTGCTGTCGTATTTGTTTCAGATAAAACTCAGATCGAATAACCGGCCAAATTTTACTCAACTCAACTCAACTCTTGTTTCGTGGCTTTTGTGGAGGTGCCACCACAATTTCGCCAATGTCACGTTTTTCCTGATAGACCATCAAACGAAGGAGGCTGTTCGGTGTAGGATAGGTATTGGCCAGTGTAATGGAGATTAATCACCGGTGTTCTTCCCCTTTTTCCACTTTGTCTAAGCCAAAACCAGTCTATACTATCTAAAAAACACAGAAAACACACACACAAACAATATATAAAATATTTACAGTAGTATAATAAGTGTAATACATACATGTTTTGTTATGTTATATTTACAATCTAATTTTGTTAACTCTAATATATTTACACAATAGTTTTATAAATGGGGTAAAAGCAAGGGAGAGTAGGCATTTAAAGGAGGTAGGAAGAGGGATGTCAGGAGGGATAATGTCATACAGAGAAATCTGTGTTCTTGGGCAGCTGAAGAATATATGGTCCACATCTCCCTCGTCCAAACCACATTCGCAGACAGAGTGATCCCTTATCCTAAGTTTGGCCAGAAACACTGGGGTACAGGCATGATTTAGACGAAGCCGACAAATTGTTGAGGTGGTTACTTTATCTGCTGATTTGTATTTAGAAAACCATGGCTTGGTAGGAATTTCGGGCTGTATATCACCGTAAAACTTACCTTTTACCGTCCTAGAAATCATCCAAACTTTGGTCCATGCTTTAAACATAATTGATTTTAAAGTAGTACAAACGTCATGGGAGTAGGTTTCGGGATGATCAAGGGAACCAGTTTGGGCTGCATTTTTCGCACAAGAGTCTGCTGATTCATTGCCTAGTATACCAGAGTGGCCTGGTATCCAGACTAAAAGAATCTCAATGCCTAATCTTTGACATTGTAATAGGCAGTCTCTAATTTTTAAAATAATTGGAAATCTAGATTTTGATCGGAAAGGGTTTGAGTCAATGGCTTGGAGACAGCTTTTACTATCCGAAAATATAATGGCCTTGTTCACATTATGGGATTTCACAAAATTAATAGCTTCTAGAATAGCTAAGGCTTCTCCAGTGAACACAGATGTAGCTGATGAGCATTTATAACTCAGCACTATTCTGGTAGAAGGTATCCAAACTGCTGCACCCACTGAGCTGTCATTATTGATCTTAGAAGCGTCTGTGTATATTGTAATCCAGTCTTTAAACTCATTGTAAATTTTGTTGGTGAATATTCTATTCGCTTCTATTGTGTTCTTATCAATCCCGAAATCTAAAATGATGTTAGGCTTTAGCACCAAAGCATCATAGGGTGTACAGTAAAGAGGAGTTATGGGTGATTGGAAAAGAGGGTTGGGGAGACGGGTAAATTTTAAATAGCTACGCAGGAGGCAAGGGAGGTTGTCATATGAGTGATTACCATGTGCATCATACAACGCTGACAATTGGTCTAATTTTTGGAGAAGGGGATGCTCTGAATTTTGGGCCAGTTTAACAAAGAATCGGTTGGACAGATATTGCCTACGCAGTGAGAGAGGGGGTTCACCACATTCAACTTGCATGGCGTTGATAGGGGACGATTTCATTGCTCCGAGGATTATACGCAGGCATTTGAATTGTATTTTATCAATCTTCTGTAGTCCAGATTTGTTAGAGGGGTCCAAAAGGAACATGGCATAATCCATATGACTGCGAATTATAGCGTTGTAGAGCAATCTTTGGGTACAAGGGTGTGCACCCCACCAGACACCAGATAAGGAACGGAGGATGTTGATGTTTTTTTCACATTTCTGTGCTACATAGTCGGTGTGTGCTATTCCAGACAGTTTGCAGTCTAACCAGACTCCTAAAAATTTGACTGCATTTGTTTGGGGAATAGGTTCATCATTGACTCTAATAAGCACTGTTGGCACTAGTCTCTTTCTGGTGAACACCACAACACTACTTTTTGAAGCTGATAAAGACAGCCCATGGTTAAGGAGCCAATTGGAAAGGTACTGAAGAGCAGAGGACAACCGACTGACAGCTTCTTCAAGAGACTGATGGGGAACATAAAGAGCCAGGTCATCTGCATATTGCAAGATGTGGCAAAAAGATTCTACTGTCTGTTCTAAATCATAGGTGTACAAGCTGTACAGTAAAGGACTAAGAACTGATCCTTGGGGTAGTCCCTTCCAGACAGTCCTGGGAGAGAGGAGTTCGCCTTGGCTTTTAATTGTTATAGTTCTTTCCATAAATAAGTTGCATACAAACCGGACCAACTTCTCAGGGATGTTCAGCTGAATAAGTTTATTCCTGAGCACCGGAAGTAGGACACTGTCGTACGCTGAGGCAATATCTAGAAATATACCTATAAGATACTCTTTTTTTAAAAATGAAGTTCTTATATCAGTTGTAAGGATGCTGAGGCTATCAATGGTACTCATATTTTTCCTAAATCCATACTGAGATTTTGCCAATAGGTTTTTGCTTTCAACGAACCACTCTAGACGGTGTTTTATCATATGTTCTGTGACTTTAGCTAACACTGACGACAAGGCTATTGGTCTATAACTGTTGGGATCAGAAGGGTTTTTGCCATTTTTCAGAATAGGTATTACCACTTGGGTCTTCCATGAATCAGGAATTAGGCCATTATCAAAAAAGTTGTTGACTAGTTTCAGGTAATATTGCTTACTGGTATCAGAGGCATTCTTTAAAAATGAGTACGGAATTCCATCTGACCCAGGAGATGAATCTTTTAGTCCATCCAGTGCCAGTTGTAATTCGGAAAATGAGAAAGAGGAGTCAAAATTATTTAGGTTTGGAAGAGGGGTTGGGGGGGATGGAAAGGAGTTTATATACGGAACAGAAGGAGGAGACATTTTATCAGAAAATGCTTCCAGCCACGATGAAGGATCATTGACTGTGATGTTGACTGTGCTACATGCCCCTCTATATCGTTTTATTTGCTTCCATACAAGAGAAGAAGGTGTTCTGGGAGATAAATTTTCACAATATAGTGACCACCCCTGCTTTTTTTTTTTAGATAGAAGTCGAATAGCCTTGGCTGCATTCTTTTTGTACTCAACAAAATTTTCTTCCGTCATTGCAATGTTGTAGTTAGCTTCAGATTCTTTTCTTAGTCTGATGGCTTCAGTACATTCAGAGTCCCACCAAGGGGTAGATACTTTAAAATGAAAAGGATTCTTTAATGGAAAATTTTCATCAGCACTAGCAATTATGGCTTCTACAAATTTAGAGTAGGAATCAAAAAAGTTGTAATCATTAGAAGAATCATTCGCTAATCTGGTGTCAAGGGAAGAGGAGTAGGTTGACCAGTCAGTATCATTAGATAATCTGTACTTAAGAGTGGGACAAAATTTACGAGCCGGAGTAACTCTGTTATGTATTGTTATGACAATAGGGAAATGATCACTGCCAAATGAGCTGGACAGCACATTCCAAGAAAGAACAGAAGCCAGGGAAGGAGAACATATGGTGAGGTCTACGGCACTATTAGGATTTTGGGAGGGAAGAACTCTTCGAGTAGGGGATCCATTGTTAATGATGCAAAGGTTAGCTTCATCAATTATTTCTAACAGGGCCAGAGCAAACGAATCATTATGGCCAGATCCCCATGACCGGTGATGAGCATTGAAATCACCCATTAAAATGATGGGGGGAGGAACTGAGGATAATACATATAAAATATCAGGGATTAAAGATGGATGTGGATGTGGAATGTAAGCAGAGAGAAATGTAATATTAAAAGCCTGTACAGCCACAATATTAATGTCAGGAGAGATAGGAGGGAGAGGAATTTGGGAAAAGGGAATGGAGCGAGTAGCGAGTAGTGCGCTACCGGCATACCCGTCAGCCCTGTCATCCCGTAGGCATGAGTAACCTGGAACTCGAAACTGAGATCCAGGCACTAACCATGTCTCCGAGATGGCAATGACTGACGGGTGGAACTTGTTAATTAAGTAAAGAAGCTCATGCTTCTTTCGACGGATGGATTTGGTGTTCCATTGCAGAATGGAGACTTGGTCCATGATTACCGGTTAAGGAGAAGATTTGCGTAAGTTTCTGGGCAACGTGGGACGGTAAGTTGGTGTTATTACGGGAAATTATGCTTATGATCATTGTGAGTAAAATTTCTAGAAGGTTGTCATCGTGGGATGATGACGTCGCATCTGACTGTTGGGAAAGAAGAGCGTACCCATTAGGGAGGGTTGAAGGTTCATTAGCAACAATGGCCTGGTGAGCTTGTCTATCATATGATTTTCCCAATGTTGCCCTACTGCGGGGGACAAATATTGTTTTTCTGGTTTTTGGGGAGGATTGGAGAGGTTGAGAGGGTTGGACCGGTTGGTTGGGTTGGGACGGAAGGTGGGATGATTGAGGTGGGATGCTTAGGGTTTCTTGTACTACTTCAGCGTAGGGTCTCTGAACCTTGGGGAATTGTAAAGATGCTTCTTCATAGGACATGTTTTCTTGTGACATCAGAAGTTTGATGGATTTCTGTCGTCCCTGCTCAGGGCAATCTCTGCTAGTGGCGAAATGCTGACCCAAACAGTGAAGACAAGTGGCTTGGCTGGGGATGACTTCACAAGAGTCACCTGTGTGTGGCTGAGCACAACGGAAACATCTAGCTTTTGATCGGCATTGAGCCTTTACATGTCCAAATCTGCAGCAATTCTGGCACTGAATAGTGGGGAATTGGTATATCTCAACTGGCAAAGATGTGTGATAGGAGAATACCCTTTGAGGTAGAATTTGGCCCTGGAAAGTAATCACTACCGTTTGGGTTGGAATCCATGAAGTTTTCCCCTCATCCGAAGACTTTCTATTTAGGCGGCGAGCTTTAAGGACTTCCCCGCACCCATTGGGAAGGATCAGCGATTCAACGAATTCGTCCATAGACATGTCTACGGGAACCTGGCGAACAATACCCATTTTGGTAATATTGTAAGTTGGTATTGTACCCTCATATTTGCCTGTTTCGAGAATTGAGTTGTCTATGAAGTTGTTCGCATCTACAGCCGTCTTAAATTCAACAGAAATTTTATTTCTGCCCACTTTTTTAACACCATCAGGGCAGATGTTAGCCACTTTGTTTCTGAATAAAAATTGGCCAAATTTAATTGGGCGAATAGTGGTGCCTGCGGATGGGTCTGGTTCCGATCGTGAGACGTGGACGATAAAGGGTCCTTTATCTAAAGCTCCATACGATTTAATACCTATGACAAGGCGTGGATGTACATAAATATTTTGGATTGATGCTACCGCCATATCTTTGTTGATAATAGTTTTTTTCGCACTGCTGATATTAGCATCTGAATCGGTTTCCAGACGACGCTTGCTTACGTTAGAAACAGAATTCATGTTAACATCCGGAATTATAGCGTCAGGAGGGTCAGGAGGAGCAGGCAGCGGGGGATCCATGTTGGATTCCCCTAAGGTTTTAGTAAGACGAACAACTATGTTAAAACACACTACTTACTCACCAGTTTAACAAAAACCACCACCTTTTAGTAAAAAAACACCAATGATTCTATTTAAAACTTAAACTTTGCAAAAATATTACGCGAAACCTCGCTTATACGTGTGCTGGCTAGCAGGCTTAGTGGAAATTCTCAATTTTCACTTCTCCGCCAAATTTTACACCCACCGATCAATCTCCATCGTGTGTTTTCTACTCTATCCACGCGACATTGGCGTAATTGTGGCAACCCCGCAGAAGCCATAATAATAAGAAGTTGAAAGTTGAAGTTACATACTCTTTGGTGATACGTAGCAGACGGCCGTACGTATTTCTAATTTTTAGTCTATATTCTATATAGTTTGTGAATTTGTGGAAGTCGGAACGGAAGTGTGTGTGTGGTGGTTGGTGACAGCAAGTCCTCGAGAATTTTCGATCCATAATTTTATATATAGGTAATTCGAAAAAATTCAAGAAATGTCCTATGCTGAACAGAAGCCTATCTTCAGAGACCTTTCTGGTGAAGACCCTGACCCGGAGATCACTGAAGTCGAATCACTATGTATGAATTGCCACAAAAATGTAAGTAGAAATTTCTAATCATTTTGCTTACTTTATTTTTCACCCAGAAAAGTTTTATGAAAGTTTTTGTCGGAGTTACGGATATTGTTTACATCTGGAATATACTCTTATCTATGATCTAGATATTTCGCGCATGCTTTCTGGGACGATATCGGCGAATACGCGACGCTAAAATGCTTCGGAACTTTTATCGATCGTTCATTTTACGTGCGCCATGCGCACCGCCTCACTTAAGCAATACGATTGTGGTTAACTATCCACAAACGCCGCATAATTGTGCAAGTGTACTAATTTAATTATATTCGTTATTCCGAGACTATAAGGTTATGTGTGTGCAATGACGAATGGCATGAATTACATTAAAAAGTTGTGAAAGCATTGTATACACACATACCTGTTAAAGGCTTAAAAGGTAAGAAGTAGATGTCGGTATTTACAAAAAATTCGTTATTCGCTATTCATATTCATTTATTTGCATTCATGTACAATTTATATATTATGTCAGGTCTTAGGTCCGTATTACAGAACGATGCTCAGTCATTGATCAGTGCTCAAGCAGAGATTTCATTCACTAATTGAACACTATGAATGAAATCTCTGCTTGAGCAACGATCGAAGACTGAGCATCTTTCTGTAATACGGACCTAAATAACTAGTTTAGGTAGGTACATAAACCCTGTAAGAGTGCTTGCAACCGAGTGCAATTAGAAATAGATTTACTGATAAATTATAATATTATTAATAAGTAGTAACAATTTTATCATATACATTTTTCAAACATTCAAATATTTAGTTAATTATCTGTTGATTTACATCCCTTTAGGTAAATAAGCAGGTATTTATTTTAAATTTATTATACCAAAAACATATGTTTATTCAATAAAACTAAATAATAAGTCTGGAGCAGTGTTGATCTTCTAACAAGCTGTTATTAATAATTCATGCTTTGTTTTAGAAATACCCATATGGATGAAGTAAAAACACACTTTATATGGATTCATAATCTTATCGACAAGCAGATTGCTGTCTCTGAACATAGGCCGTCTCCATCGAATAATTAAAAGCATACTGCATTAAATATTATCTGGACATTAAGAAAGTCATCATAAGACAAGAAAGGCTATCATATATGTCCGTCTTCCAATATACTAAGCTTTTTATGGTGTACAAAGATTTGATCTATCTATGTGTGGACATGAGTAATCTGAGATAATTTTTAGTAATAAAATTAATGATCATTTTTTTATAGTTTATATTTGCAATATTAACATGCTCTTAGTACTACACATATACAAGTTGTGTGATTAACTGTATTTAAAAAGAAATGTGAAATACTCTGCGTTTGTGGTCAATGCAAGCGAATCAATGGTATAAAAAACAAAGTTTATTGACATTATTAAGTAATTGACTGTTTGCACAAAACTATTTGAAATATGAAAGTTTAATTGAAGTATCAGATAAAAAGAACGGGTTGTTAAAGTACCAAGCTCATTACAAACACACAGAACAGTTTTCCTTTAATGGTCTATCATATTAAATGACATAGAAACTGTGGGAATTTCCATTGAATAAGTAGCAGTATGAAAAACACAAGTTAGTTCTTTAAAGAACAACCTTAAAACCACTGCCAAAATGTCACATTTCATACCTTCAGATGAGTACATAGCAGAGCTTCTTGAGCATTCAGATGTGGAGGAGGATGTATCTGGAGATATAGAGGATCCGGAGCTATTTGACCTTTGCCCCGACTTCCAGCCTCATGATGAGTCTCAGCAGGAGTATAAGGAGAAATGGGAAGCTAAATCATTCCAATCCAAAACCATACTTGATAAAATTCCAGTACCAATAGCAAAAGCTAAGCAGCCGAAGGAATATTTTTCAAAATATTTTCCCGATGAGTTATTTGAAATAATGGCAAAGCACACAAAGAAGGCGTTGGAGCAACGAGGCAAATCTTTTAAGTACTGCACTAAGAGTCTCATCCAAACGTTCTTCGGTGTATACGCTTTGATGGGTGTGTTTAAATGCCCTCAGAAACAGTTGTATTTCAGCCAAAAATTCCATTACACTCCTATATCAAGTAGGATAACATATGAAAAGTTTAGACAGATCCGTACATCCTTGCATGCTGTTGATGAGGATCATCCAGATGAATTGGAGAAGATGACGAACAGGCTTTGGAAAGTGCAACCTGTGATAGATAGCGTAAGGTTTAGATGCCAGCAGTTACAAAGAGATAGTTCTCATTACAGCATTGGAGATCAGATGATACAGTTCCTCTCACCCCGAATAGGTACTCGTTACCATTGGGCTTCCCGACCGGTTGGTCTCAAAAATTTCATCGTTACAGACCCTGAAGGGCTGGTGGTAGACTTTGAGATCTTCCAAGGATCTCTCACAGACTTGCCAGACAGATCCTTTGGCACAGCAGCAGCTATTGTATTACGGTTATCCAGGACATTGCCCGGATCTTGCATATACTTTGGTAGAAATTACACCACCATTCCTCTGATGAATGAGCTTTCTAAACGTGATATAAACGCCACAGGAGTGATAATGCCGTGCCGCTTCAAAAAAGATATATACAACTTGAAGAAAGATAAGGAAATGGGACCTGGAGAATGGCAGGAAATTTGTAGGCCTGACAGCAAAGTATGTGCAGTGAAATGGATGGACAGGAATGCTAGTATGACCCTTATGTCAACAGTGTTTGGTTCAAATCCGCTCCAACGGTGCGATCGATACGATGAAAACGATAAAGAGTATAAAAGGAGTCCATGTCCGTTGATACTAAAAAATTACAAACGATACATCCTCGGGGTTAATTTACACGAGCAAAATATGTCCATGTTCACAGCACCGTTCAAATGTAAGAAATGGCCGGTGAATGTGATGTTATATTTATTTGAATTATCCATTACCAACTCTTACTTCGAGTACCGGGCTGAGGCAAAGCGATGCAACTATAAAAGATCTGACACTCTTGAAGCTGTAGCATTCCGGTTGGAAATCATTGAGGCATTGCTCGTTGAAAATCCTCTGAAACGTAGAAATGATGAAAGTAACCGTGTGCCCAGTCCAACTTTGGTCCCTTTGTATCTGCCTCCCAGTTTGGATTCAATTGAGAACCGTTTCGATGGAGAAGGCCACTGGATGGTTATAGACAAAAGCATCAAGTCACAGAGACAGTGCCGCAGAGAAAAATGCAAAAGTAGGACTAGTAATATGTGCGCCAAGTGCAAGGTGTACCTCTGTTATAATCAGCAAAAGAACTGCTTTTATACATTCCATAATAAGTTGGATAAGAAACCGGATTGATGTAATAAAGTTTTACGGATTTGATAGTACATAGTTGTTTGATTTCTTGTGTTTTCAGGTTAACCTTCTTCGGAAATATTTCTGTATATGCAGGTAAATTTTGATTATTACTTTTATAACATTATACAACGTGTTACGAAATACCCCGTAAAAAATATAATCAATAATCAAAGCCAAAAATTTGTCAACCCTGGTATGCTGTCATGTCAGGAAACCAGATTATTTAACAGAAAGGCCTATGCACCTATTTTACCTAATAATAATAATTGTCTACTTTAATAGTTTTTCTATTTTTCATTCATGTTTGCTACCTCAATACGAGGTCTTTTTTTTAACGAGCTAATGCTGTTGGTCTCTATCGACCTTTACAGCGTCACCGGGCGAGAGGGCGGTCGCTTAAGGGCAGCCATCAAAAGTGGGAGGCAACTAGCTCAAGGGCACCCCTGGGGTGCGAGCCTCGGCTTGGGCCGTTGTCGGGAGAAAAGGATCGAGAAGACTACGTCCACTAGAAGAGTGGACCCTATTGAAAGTCACGACCGGTCGACCTCGCCGGCGGGGTCGGTGTCTAATTGTGTTACGCTGGTATCCTATACCGGTGCCGGGCGCGGTACATGAGCCAGAAGGGCTAGACTTACTAGATCGTCCGGGTCGCTCAAGACGTGTCTCGGGAGGCGACGACGCGACGGGCGTGTATCGGGCGGCGACGACGGGAGTGTCTCGGGCGGCGACGACGAGTATAATGACACGCTCAATTCGAGGTGTCATTATACTCAAGTACTGGCTTCAAAAAATGTCAAGTTGGAAAAAAATATCACAAAAATTATGCCTCGGCCATGAAGATAGCAATTCAAATCGTGCTCGAGAACTGTATCGGCACCGATTTATCGATGGTATTATAAAAATGTAAGTGTTCGTTTAAGTTGTTTCGTTAGCCGCCGGGGGCGAGTTCGCTGGACTGCAGTCGCGACCCCTCGCCCCGGTACGGCGGACGAGGGCTCACGGGGGGTTTTAGTGGGTTCGAGTCCCACATACCCCCTGCCACCACCCCCGTGGTGGCAGGGAAGTGCGAGGGCGTTTCCCCCTCAAAAAAAAAAGGGTTGTTTCGTTAGGTTGGGTCTTTTAAAATTTTTGTCGTTTCGCGAATTATAGTTAGAAATGTTTGCATAAATATATTTTTTTGGGGATTCTTATACAGCGTTACTATATGTATATGTGTATATATATGTGCGGACATCTCACACAACGCCATCTAGCCCCAAACTAAGCAAAGCTCGTATTATGGAAACCAGATAACTGATACAATACTTAAATACTTTTTGTTTGTAAATATATACATATAATACAATATAACACCCAGACACAGAACAAACACCTATGTTCATCACACAAATGTTTGTCCTGGGTAGGAATCGAACCCACAACCCACAGTTCAGAAGGCAGGGTTACTACCAACTGAGCTATCGGGCCAGTCAAATAATCACTATGGTTCTTAAATATTGTGAATGTACTCGTTATAAGGCAATATTTAACCTCCTTTCGGCTTTACGGGCAGTTCTGTAACACCCTGTATACATACATGGCGCGATAGCTCAGTTGGTAGTAACCCTGCCTTCTGAGCTATAGGTTGTGAGTTCGATTTCCTAGGACAAACATTTGTGTGATGTGATGATAAATCGATGTTTGTTCTGTGTCTGGGTGTTATATTGTATTCTATGTATGTATTTACAAACAAAAAGGTAATTTTGCATTTTTTTTTCTCCGCACAAATATTTGTCCTGTCGCGGGAATCGAACCCGTCGCCTTCGGGTAGATTTTGTAAATGTTTTGAATGCGAGTTAGAGGTAGATTTCTCAAGTGTATCCAAGGCATGGCCCGATAGATATCTCAAGTGTATCCAAGCTATGGCCCGAATGTGAGTTGAAAGTTTTTTTGAAATGTTAATGAATGATGTGACGAGCTAGTCGTTCACCTGATGTTAAGCGACACGGCCGCCCATAACAGAACAGTGTCACTCGAAACTCTACTGCAGAAAAGTCCTACCAAATCTACAAAGTTCGTCTAGGTAGGTACCACCGCTTTGCTAGTTATTCTGCCGCCAAGCAGTAGTGTGCAAGCACTACTGTGTTCCCGTTTGAAGGGCATTGTAGCTAGTGAAATTACTGGGCAATTGAGACTTTATGATCTGATCTCACAGTCGAGTAATCTTATTACGAGACTGCTGATGTCTCAGGATGATGTGCGCAGTGCAGTGTCACGCGAAACTTTATGTTTTAGTAGAGTTCCGAGTGACATTGTTCTGTTATGGGTGGCCGTGACACTTAACATCAGGTGAACAACTAGCTCGTCACATCAATCAGCAACATAAAAAAAAACCACCTGGTAAGATTTCTCAAGTGTATTCTAGGCATGGCCTGAAAACAAGTTAAAGGTACTTCTCAAATGAAGGGTTGAGAATAAAAAGGGTTTAACTGTCAAATTGATAGTTTCGAGAAAATTGACTTTAAACGTCAACGGCGTCATTTTTATGTAGAGTGCTTATAAGGTAATAGAAAAGGTTTATGTAAGTTTCAGATGGTTGAAAATGTTTTAATTCTATTTTAAAATACTATATATAGTACCAATTCATACAATTACTGTAAAAATATAATATAATATAATAAATATAATAATGTTTTTATGCTAAGCGAACTGTATTCCTGTAACAGATAAACCGTTTCTAGACTCGAAATCTCGAGATTTAAGCCTTGTTTCGGTATTTTGAGAATGTATTAAGATAATTTGACGCTGAATCCAACGATATCCATAAGTCATTTTGTGAAAAAAATCAGTTAAACCTTTTTTGTTCTCACCCCTTCAAATGTCTCCAGGGCAAGACCCGGCTGCTGTTGACGAGGATCCCACACTACAAGAACGTGGTGCTGATGTCGTTCAACTGCGACGAGTGCGGGTACGAGAACAACGAGATCCAACCGGGCGGGGCGTACGCGGACACTGGAATCAGGTACAAAAGTTTTCTTCCCTATTTGATTTCTCTAATTAACTTGCACCAGTAGCACCGAAATATGACCCGGGCGTGTTCCAGAGAAGAGTGAATAGGTATTTACTTGGCTAGCATGTTACACCTTCGATCGCATCGGCACTTCCCATCAGGTGAGAGCGTGGGCAAATGATAGACAAGTTTGAAGTAAAAAAAAGGTAATTTTTTTCAAACTTATTTTTTGCTGTCTATGTTTTAAAGTTAAGCGCTACGTATATATTTATTTTAATTTTGTGCAGATGGGAGCTACAAGTGACTACTCCTGAAGACCTGAACAGGCAGGTGGTTAAAAGCGACCATACCGGCGTGTACATCCCGGACCTCGACTTTGAAATACCACCACAGAGCCAGAAAGGAGGTTGGTTACAATGCATCCGTGCCTTACCACTTTAATGAATCCTCTCCATCCAAAGGTTGCCTGGAAGAGATCGAAGAATTAAATTGTTAAAAAATAAGTTAAACCCTTCTTGGTCTCATCCCTTCAATAGGCATGACGAAAGATTTTGAAATCCTCTTCCGTAATGTGGGTATACATTTACTATTTACGAAGGCGTCGGCTCTGACGTCACTCCTAGGTGTTTACCTACACAATGACATGTTTATGTCATTGTGTCTACGCGTAGCGAAGAAAGTAAATAACAAAATCAATCCAAATGCGTATATTCACAACAGCAAAAATCTACGTGTGACGTCATGCGCTGTGATTGGCGTTTCAGTCAAAATGGCCGATCGCAGTATTTTAATGTTTTATTTTATTGAAAATCTAAGTAATCTCAATATTTTTAATAAAACTAAACCAGTGTTTCAACGCTATTTAATATAAATTTTACCCTAAAAACATTAAATCGACCATTTTTTGATACTGTCGTCATGCCTATTGTCAAGATGGCCACATTAACATTAAACAAAGTTATACCGGCCGATAGATGGAGCTAAACTAAAGAAGTTTTACTTCAGTCGTGTGCTCTAAAGCACATACGCTTTTTATTCATTTTCCTTCCCCCAGAAGTATCAGTCTAAACTTTTTAAAGCAAACTCGTTTTTATTTCATTCAAAGTCTAGTGAATATTCCATTTAATATTCCATCGACAGCCTTTGTGGTGTGGTGGTTGAGCAGGTCGGCTCGTAACTCGGAGGCGGCGGGTTCGATTCCCGCGACAGGACAAGTATTTGTGCACAGAAAAAAAAGCGCAAATACTTGTTCTGTGTCCGGGTGTTGTGAGAGCATGGTCCTCGTAGTTCCTGGGTCCCTAGACACAGGGAATGCTAGTTAGGGTCCAGGATCTATGTATGTGATCGTTGGGCGTTATTATTATTATTTGTCTTCCCCCAGAAGTAACAACGGTAGAAGGCATCATAGCCCGGGCTATAGCGGGGCTGTCCCAGGACCAGGCCAGGAGGAGGGAACAGCATCCAGAGACCGCGGAGCATATCGACGGGGTCGTGGAGCGACTGACCTCCAAGCTTGCCCTCACCGAACCCTGGACTATCAGGATCGAGGATATATCTGGTGAGTGAACGAACGAATGAATGAATATTGATTAGTTGTGAGGTATTATTATTATTATTTATGTTATTGAATGATATGACGAGCTAGTCGTTCACCTGATGTTAAGCGCCACGGCCGCCCATAACAGAACAGTGTCACTCGGAACCCCAAAACATAGTTTCGAGCGACACTGCACTGCGCACATCATCTTGAGACATCAGCACAATCTGGTGATAAGATTACTCGACTGTGAGACCAGATCATAAAGTCTCAATTTCCCAGTAATTTCACTAGCTACAGTGCCCTTTAAACCGGAACACAGTAGTGCTTGCGCACTACTGCTTGGCGGCAGAATAACTGGCAAAGCGGTGGTACCAAAGTCTTTGTAACAAAGTCCTACCACCTAGTATAATTAGTTGGATGTATTTTTAATTTTATTTTGATTTATATGATGATCAAAAATTCATGTTCAAAATTATGCTCATTTTCTTATATGCACGCCTAATAAAAATTTTTCTCTTCACGCCTTGGTTGACTGTTAGAAAATGCTGTTAGCATTAAGTCCTCCTTTGTACTTTTTTTGTGCATAAAAAAAGGTTTCAATATAAGTTTAATCGCAACATTTTTTGAAAATAACATCCTAATCATAACAAACAGGTTCACGAGTTTTGGCGAGAAAACGAAAAAGATCGCGTCACCGCATTGTATCATTTTCCAAAACTTGTGTGTAAAATATCCACCATTTTACTGTGGCATTTTGACTGTCAAAATAAGACTTTGACATGACATAACCGTACAATAATTCCACTTGACATTGGCAGAATTATCGCTAAAAAGCGATAGCAAGCCATTAAACGAAGAGAAGAAGAATATTTATTTTATTGTATTATATTTTTACAGTATATGTAGGAATTAGTACTATATTTTGTATTTTAAATTAGAATTCATACATTTTCAAGCAACTAAAACTTACTGTCAAAACTTATGGCCTCAGGTCCAACCTGAGAGTATTTACTACCTGTGAAATTAATCTGCATATGATTGACAATTACTTATTATTAACATATAGTCAACTCCGGTACAGACGATTTCTTATTTACCTTTATCGCTAACACACTTACCTTAAGTAGTGCACCAGAAATGAAACGCTTGCGCGATGCAGGATTTAGTCTACCAAAAACATTAGCCATCTAGCGAGATGACCGCGCATTAACATGATGTTGACTCAAACTAACAACAATTTGGACACTTACATAAACATTAAAATGAAGCCGTTGAAGTTGAAAGTCAATTTTCTGGAAACTATCAATATTTTATTTTATTTTATTTTATTTTCTTCGGAAAACTAACAGCTAAATATAATACAATATATATACACGTAATGTACTTATGGCTAATTAAAAGTTTTCACAACTAGGTAACTAAATTCATGATGAACCAAAAACAAATAAAAAAAAAGAACTACCAAAATCATATTAAAAAAAAAAACTAAATATTTTTAAACAAGGCTGTTTCAGGAGTTAAAAAAACTATTATTTATGCATCGCTTCAGCTTGGACGCTGACATATTAAACAAATCTAAATCTAGGTCTTTCGCCATTGTATTATAACACCTGCATGCTCTAATTAAATAGCTGTTTTGCCTATAATTACGCTTGACTGTGGGAGTAAAAAGAAGATTATGTTTTCTTAACGAGGCCGCGGGGGTTCGAATACCTATCTGCCCGAGCAGCTCGGGACAATCGATCATACCGTTCGCTGTATTGATCAGAGAAAATGAGAGAAACCTTTTTGTTCTTACCCTTTAAATGGAGATCTACGAGAACCAACTTCTACTGCCGTTTCCTCGCTTTACTCCCCAAGTCAAGCGTGCGTAAAGAAGTTTTACTCCAATAAATTATTCATACTTCATGGTTTCCCGCAGGTAACTGTTTTGTCGAGAACCCGGTGGCTCAATCCAAGGACCCGCGGTGTAAGGTTACGTACTTCCCTCGGAGCAAGGAACAAGATCACGCACTTGGCATCTTCACTCGGGAAGAGGTGAATACAACATGCTGAACTGTAGGTTGTGGGTTTGATTCCCGCACATTTTTTTTTATTATTGAATGATGTGATTAGCTAGTCGTTCACCTGATGTTAAGTGACACGGCCGCCCATAACAGAACAGTGTCACTCGGAACTCCAACATTTTTTTTTTTTTTATGTTAAGGATTGACGTGACGAGCTAGCCGTTCGCCTGGTGTTAAACGACACGGCTGCCCATACCGGCTGCAGTGTCACTCGGAACTTTAAAGTATAGAGGTTCGCGTGACACTGCACTGCGCACATCATCCAGAGACATCAGCACAATCTAGTAATAAGATTATTAAACTGTGAGATCAGTTCATAAAGTCTCATTTGCCCAGTAATTTCACTAGCTACAGTGCCCTTCAAACGGGAACACAGCAGTGCTTGCGCACTACTGCACTAAGTTCTACCACCTAGTAAAACCATACAACCATGACCAAAAAATGTGATGTTTGTTCTGTGTCTGAGTGTTATATTGTATTCTATGTATGTATTTACAAACAAAAAAACAAGTGTGCTTTAGACCACACGACTGAAGTAAAATTTCTTTACGAAACGTTACTCCCTCTCTTTCTATCTTCACTAACTTATATCTGCCGTTTAACTTCCGTTCGCCACGCCCGATCAATTTCCGTAACGCTCTCGTCACCACCACAACCACCATTCAACCAGCTTACTCCCAAGTCAGAAGTTTTGAAAAAAGTATCTAAGTATTGTATCAGTTATCCGGTTCCCATAGCACAAGCTTTGCTTAGTTTGGGGCTAGATGGCGTTGTGTGAAATGTGTACATATATTTATTCAATGTACAATTATTCTGTTGCATTACGATAGGTGATACTGCTATAAAAATCATAAATGTTGATTATTTTATACTAGTTGCGCCCCGCGGTTTCACCCGCTTATAAAAATTGTTTTAATTATTTGCTCATCCCACGGAAAAATTTCACATTTCCGGGATAAAATGTAGCCTATATGTTAATCCAGTGTATAAGTTATCTTGGTACTGAATTTCATCCAAATCAATTCAGCCGTTTGAGCGTGAAAGAGTACCAAACATACACACATATACACTTTTTTTTTTTACTTCAAACTTGTCTATCATTTGCCCACGCTCTCACCTGATGGAAGTGACGCTGCGATCGAAGGTGCAGCATGCTAGCCAAGTAAATACCTATTCACTCTTCTCTTGAACACGCCCGGGTCATATTTCGCCGGAAACACAGACGCTGGCATTCCATTCCTTACACATACAAACTTTCGCCTTTGTAATATTAGTGTTTTGGTCTTATTAGTGTTATTGTATTACAGGTGCAAGAGTCCCCCCCATCCCCTATATCTTCCCTCCTCACCCCCTCTGGTCCGGGTGGGGGATATGATCAGATGGTCGCCGATGAAGTTCTACAGTTCCGCACAAACTGTCCCGAGTGTAACGCACCTGCCGACACTAACATGAAGATCACAGGTCAGTAAGGTGTACACTAGTGTAAAGGTCATAGGTCAGTAACATGGACACTAGTGTAAAGGTCATAGGTCAGTAACATGGACACTAGTTTGAAGGTCATAGGTCAGTAAGATGTACACTAGTGTGTAGGTCATAGGTCAGTCAGACGCACACTTGTGTAAAGGTCCTATGGGTCAGTAAGAAGTACACTAGTGCGAAGGTCATAGGTCAGTAAGATGTATACTAGTGTAAAGATCACAGGTCAGTAAGATGTATACTAGTGTAAAGATCACAGGTGGAACATGGACACTAGTTTGAAGGTCATAGGTCAGTAAGATGTATACTAGTGTAAAGGTCATAGGTCAGTAACATGTACACTAGTATGAAGGTCATAGGTCAGTAAGATGTACACTAGTGTGTAGGTCAGTCAGACGTATACTTGTGTAAAGGTCATTAGTCAGTAAAAAGTACACTTGTATGAAGGTCATAGGTCATTCAGACGTACACTTGTGTAAAGGTCATAGGTCAGTAAGATGTACACTTGTATGAAGGTCATAGGTCAGTAAAATGTATACTAGTGTAAAAGTCATAGGTCAGTCAGACATACACTTGTGTAAAAGCTCACAGGTCTTTTTTTTAAAACACAAATTGTATCTCATGGGCTTGCTATATCATATTTGACAATAAGCACTTTGTAATTCTATATGCTTAGTACAATAACTTAATTTTAAGTAACTAATATAATTTTGACTTGTAAAAGTGCTAAAAATAGGCTATTTGCAATAAATCTTTTGACTTTGACTTTATTTGGCACTCATTAGTAAAAAAGTATATTAATAAATGAAGTTATATGTTCATGTTGGGGGATTCTTTACGGTGATTTCAATCTAGTGTTTTCTGCGTCTTACTGACCTATGACCTTTACACTAGTGCACATCTTGCACAAAGTCAAAGTCAAAGATAAAGGATTTTATAGAAAATAGGCTAATTAAAACACATTTACAAGTCTAAATTATATTAGATACTTAAAATGAAGTTATTGTACTAAGCATATAGAATTAAAAAGTGCTTATTGTCAAATATTATATAGCAAGCCCATTACAATATATGAGTTTGGAAAAAAAAGTTCTCTCTCCCCCTACTGGTGCAAGCAATCCGGCACAATGCAGAACAAAAAACTGCGATCTGAAGCCATAAAGCAAGAAGCATGTATACACGATTGCTTGACCATTTTTGATGATTCCGTTTCAGATATACCACATTTCAAGCAAGTGGTCATAATGGCGACAATATGTGACGCCTGCGGCCACCGCACAAACGAGGTACCTTACTATTTTTTATATGTTCGGTTATTGTGTTTTTTTTTTGTTTTGGCTTCACACTTTTGTGTATTTAGCCAGTGTCAAGTAATAATTTTTTCAAGTTATTTTATATTATACATAATGTATGTTGTATGTATCAAGTCAAGTCACAGTCCAAGTCATCAAGTCAAGTCATAGTCTAGTCTAGTCTAGTTATACTCCTAGTAAAGTGGTGGCAGCTTTACCAGAAGCTTCTATGGAGTTTTGGAAACAACACGAAAAGAAACGTTTCACCATCATTATACCACTTTCCCACACTCATGCCTGTAATCCAGCACTTAACGAATAAAATTCCACCAATTTTATACACTAACACTGAAAATAACACAAGTTTTGGAAAATAATACAATGCGGTGACACGATCTTTTTCGTTTTCCCGATAAAACTCCTTCGGTTATTATTGGTATGTCCGGTAAAATGACAATTTACAATTGTCAAGATGGCGACATTAACATTAAACAAAGTTATACCGACCGATAGATGGCGCTAAACTAAAGCAGTCTTATTACAAAACACCGACTAATCGAAGACCAGCTGATACTAGAGATAGTCCATAGCTTAAATATTGACCATAGACTACATACGAAAAAAGTTTGTTCATTTAGACCACATTTATTCACGATCCTTTTTTCACGTTTCATATATTTAGAATTTTTGTTTTCTTCTATAATATACGTGCATTGGCCTTGGAAAGCTTATTGTTTGCATATTTTTTTAATGAATAAATAATCAGATTCATAAAAGTCAGCTTTGCTACAATGATTTTCAACTAATAAAACTATCAAGTTTTAATAGTTACCAACGAGGCTTGCGAGAATCAGAACTTAAATATGGCATTGCTTAACGCGCGAAAATTGATATTTCTGTTTATTGTTGTTATAACTAACTGTAACTATAATAAATATCGTAAAAATGGAGCAACAAAATATTAAAACTGAACCGAGTAGATATATTTTATCAAAGACCAAGACAACCTCAAAATCGTGTAACAAAGAAGGTTGATAACCCAACATTAGCGTTTAAAACGTGGCGCTAGTTTCTTTCCTTTAGCGAGTTAGTACCATAGTTAAACTAGGGTCGTCGGAGGACTAACTTTAGGCCATGGACGATCTCCTTATCAGCGATAAACTCGTTTTTGTAATAAGGTTTTTAAATAGTCTAGGTTTAGACCTAGTACTAACTTAAGTCCACGCTTGGTCTGCGTTTTGTAATAAGACGGAAGAAGTTTTACTTCAGTCGTGTGGTCTAAAGCACACACGTTTTTTTATTTAATTTTTTATTTATCTATAGGTCAAATCCGGAGGCGGAGTGGAGGATAAAGGTGTTAGATTCGAGGTGCGGGTTCGAGGGAAGGAAGACTTCTCAAGAGACATACTTAAGGTAATGTTGCAATTTGATTTTCTATTGACAGCCTCTGTGGTGTGGTGGTTGAGCAGGTCGGCTCATAACCCGGAGGTAGCGGGTTCAATTCCCGCGTCAGAACAAGTATTGTGCACAGAAAAAAAAGCGCAAATACTTGTTCTGTTCTGGGTGTTGTGGGACCATGGCTCTCGTAGTTCCTGGGTCCCTAGACACAGGGAATCCTAAGCTATATTCTATAAGGTTAAAATAGTCTATAAGCTATTTTGGTACTGAATTTCATCCAAATCCATTCAGCCGTTTGAGCGTGAAGGAGTAACAAACATACACACAAACACACATACAAACTTTTGCCTCTTTAATATTAGTGTGAAGTGTGATTTTGTCAATCAATAATAACAGATAATATTTGTTATTCCAGTCAGAAACATGTAGCATGGAGATACCCGAGTTGGAGCTGGAAGTGGGGGGCAGAGCCCTGGGCGGCCGGTTCTCCACCACGGAGGGAGTCCTTACCGCTACCAGGGAACAGCTGGCTGCCGCGCCTTGCTTGGCTGGAGATACTAGGATCAGCACCGTTGGGTTGGAAAGGTAAAATATATAAATATTTGTAAACATTTACAGCGCCATCTAGCCCCAAACTAAGCAAATCTTGTACTACGGGAACCGGATAACTGATACTATACTTAGATACTTTTTGTTTGTAAATACATACATAGAATACAATATAACACCCGGACACAGAACAAACATCTATGTTCATCACACAAATGTTTGTTCTGAGTGGGGATCGAACTTAAAGCCTGTAGTTCAGAAGGCAGGGGTACTACCAACTGAGCTATTGGGCCAGTCAATTGAAGGTACATAGGCGAACTTAATGCTATCGAGCATTATCTTCCAGTTAACCCTGGTGTTTTGTGGAAGTCATTGTATTATTGTATTATATATATAATACAATAATACAAAATATTATAAAATAATAATATACTATAAAATAATAAATACAAACTAGTGGTTAATAAAACGATCACAATAACTTTATTGAGTACATATTTATCTTTTGACTTTGACTTTGACTTTATTCTCTTGTTGTATGTATATTCTTGTACATTTTATTTTATTTTTGTAAGTGATTGTTGAAAATATGTTTTTATTGACTGGCCCAATAGCTCAGTTGGTAGTAACCCTGCCTTCTGAACTGCAGTCTGTGGGTTCGATTCCCACCCAGGACAAACATTTGTGTGATGAACATAGGTGTTTGTTCTGTGTCTGGGTGTTATATTGTATTCTATGTATGTATTTACAAACAAAAAGTATCTAAGTATTGTATCAGTTATCCGGTTCCCATAGTACAAGCTTTGCTTAGTTTGGGGCTAGATGGCGTTGTGTGAGATGTCCACACATATTATATTATTATTATTATTTCTTTTTAGAAACTCCATTAATATGTTCCTGGTTTCCTTACAGCGTCCTGTCAGCTTTGGATGAAGTGCTGGAAGGGAAGCGTCCCGTAACGTTAGTTCTAGACGACCCAGCAGGAAACTCATACGTGCAAAGCTTACACGAAGATATGACCATTCCGGACGATGGTAAGCTCATAATCTAAATATATAGATATATTAGCATAGCATAGCATGCTACATCTTCGATCGTGAGAGCGCGGTCAAATGCTAGACAAGTTTGAAGTAAAAAAAAAAAAAAATATATATATAAAACACAGGTGACTGACTGACATAGTGATCTATCAACGCACAGCCCAAACCACTGGACGGATCGGGCTGAAATTTGGCATGCAGGTAGATGTTATGACGTAGGCATCCGCTAAGAAAGGATTTTTCGAAATTCCACCCTTAAGAGGGTGAAATGGGTGGTTGAATTATTTTCCCATAGGCCACGCCGCGAGCGAAGCTGCGGGCAGAAGCTCGTACTGTTATAAGGCGAGAACAATAACAATAATCACAATTAGCTTCTGCCTGTGGCTTCGCCCGCGTGGCCTATAGGACACGAAGAAAATTTTTCATAGCTAATTCAACCACCCATTTCACCCTCTTAGGGGTGGAATTTCGAAAAACCCTTTCTTAGTGGATACCTACACTTTACAAAGAACACACCCTCCAAATTTAAAGTTTTTAGGAGCAGTGGTTTAGGCTGTGCGTTGATATATAAGTCAGTCAGGACTTTGAATTTTATTTGTATAGATAATAATAACGCCCAACGATCACATACATAGATCCTGGACCCTAAATAGGATTCCCTGTGTCTAGGGACCCAGGAACTACGAGGACCGTGCTCTCACAACACCACAATAAGATTTGCGCTTTTTCTGTGCACTAATACACTTGATTTTGAATGACGTCGCTTAACATCAGGCGAACGGTTAGCTCGTAACGTCATTCCTGAACAAAAAAATAAACAAGTACGAGTATATTGACTTTTTTTTTGGCTCCACACTTTTGTGTATTTAGCCAGTGTCAAGTAATTGATTTCTCAAATTAATTAATATTATATAATGTGTCAAGTCACAGTCCAAGTCATCAAGTTAAGTCATAGTGTAGTCTAGTCAAGTCATAGTGTAGTCTAGTCAAGTCATACTCCTAGTAAAGTGGTGGCAACTTTACCAGAAGCTTCTATGGAGTTTTGGAAACAACACGAAAAGAAACGTTTCACCATCATTATACCACTTTCCCACCCTCACGCCTGTAATCAGCACTAAACGAATAAAACGCCACCAATTTTATGCACTAACACTGAAAATAACACAAGTTTTGGAAAATAATACAATGCGGTGACGCAATCGTTTTCCCGCTAAAAACTCTCGATTTTTATGTTATAGGTCTGAAAATAACACGCTACGAACGCACGTTCGAGCAAAACGAAGATCTTGGACTTAACGATATGAAGACTGAAGGATATGAAGAGCAAAGTTAAAATGTAGCTACCGTGGCTCAGCGGTTACCCGTGCGACTTTCGAACTGACGCACCTAGGTTCAAATCCCGCTCGATCCCGCATCGATTTCTTACGCGCGGAGTTTGCACTTTCTCTTCAAAGAAAAGGAAATATTGTTAGTCATTAAGTAGATGCTAACGGCTTTGCTTGCAAGGTGTAGTTAAATATGAACCTTGCGCTACACGAAATTCGGTCAAGATCTGTTTAACCGTATTATTTATTGTTTGTGACGATAGACAAACTTTACGAACTATAATATTTTTTGTCGTCATGGCTCCACACTTTTGTGTATTTAGCCAGTGTCAAGTAATTGATAATTTCTCAACTTTTCACGCAGAAATGTGTCAAGTCATAATCAAGTCATACTCCTAGTAAAGTGGTGTCAACTTTACCAGAAGCTTCTATGGATTTTTGGAAACAACACGAAAAGAAACTTTATACCATCATTATACCACTCTCTCACACTCGTGCCTGTAATCCAGCACTTAACGAATAAAACGCCACCAATTTTATGCACTAACACTGAAAATTACACAACTTTTGGTAAATAATACAATGCGGTGACGTGATCTTCTTCGTTTTCCTACCAAAAAAATGTATTGCTTAGAAAGCCTTACTTGACACATCGTCATTATATTGTACAGACAGGAATGCGCCACCAAATAATGCACGGCTAGTATTCTACAAGCTGCATTCCAAAGCCATGTACATGGAATCCTGGCATAACATTCCTGGTCGTGCATTATTGCCGGTACCAATTTCGTACAAGCAGTTTTGTGCGACACGACATTTGTAAGCCAAGTACTTGGATTCCTGGCTTTACGTTCCTGGTCATGCATTATTGCCGGTACCAATTTCGTACAAGAAGTTTTGTACGACACGACATTTGTAAGCCAAGTACATGGATTCCTGGTCGTGCATTATTGCCGGTACCAATTTCGTACAAGCAGCATTGCACGATCCGACATTTGGGAGCCATGTACCTGGATTTTTGGCGTTACATTCCTGGTCATGCATTATTATCGGTACCAATTTTCGACAAGCAGTATTGTACTACCCGTCTTTTACAACCCGACATTTGGAAGCCATCTACATAAATTCCGGGTCGTACAATACGGGCTGTGCTACATATTGGTCGAGCATTCCTGCCTCCCACTGCACGGCTTTCAACCAAAAATAAAAATACAGTTAACCAACGACAGATCATGATTGTCTTTAAGCCAAGTCAGATATGTGTTCGGACAGCTTAAGAGCTTGCTTTTAAAGCAATGTCTTAATGTTAATATTGTAAAAATGTTGTTAATGTATTAAAAATATATGCATTTGTAATTTTAATTGGTTTGGTTCATTTATTGCCCGCGGTATTAGCAGTTTATTATTGAAGTAAAACTTCTTTACGCACGCTTGACTTGGAGAGTAAATTGGCGAATGTGACGCGAACGGAAGTTGTGGTGCACGTAGATCTCCATTGTCAACATAACATAGTTAAAATTTGTATTATTCTGTTGGTAGGTCCGGTTTACAATTGACAAAATGGCAACATTAACATTAAATAAAGTTATACCGACCGATAGATGGATCTAAATTAAAGAAGTTTTACTTCATTCGTGTGGTCTAAAGCTCACGTTTTATTTTCGGATTTTTACTTTACACTTTTAAGTTTATCAAGTTAATAATTTTAGGTTAAATCCTACGGGAACATCATTTTAGAAACGAACGACGCAACGGGACAAGCTATCCATTCGCCTAGTATATATGGAAGAATGGGTGGCCTTATTACTTAAAGTGATTGGTTCCAAGCAACCTTTGGATGGATAATAGAGGAATTAGGAGTAGTCGGCGACGGCGGCGGTTTGCTACATAAATAAATATAGGCTTAGAATTAACTAAATATAGACATTTAGTTATTGGCCGTATGAATAAATAATAAATATGTGTGGACATCTCACACAGCGCCATCTAGCCCCAAACTAAGCAAAGCTTGTACTATGGGAACCGGATAACTGATACAATACTTAGATACTTTTTGTTTGTAAATACATACATAGAATACAATATAACACCCAGACACAGAACAAACATCGATGTTCATCACAAATGTTGGTCCTGGGTGGGAATCGAACCCACAACCTACAGCTCAGAAGGCACGGCTACTACTGAATAAGCTATTGGGTAAGTCAATATAGCTGGGAAAGGTACATACTGCACATAACTTACTCTACGCAACAGCGAAAATAAACAAGCCCATATATAAATTTCTTACAGCCTTATTAATAAACACGAACTAGCTTTAGACTAGTTACACCATCTTTTGTCTCTTTCGATCCAGCTAAATATTCCAGTAGCAAAAAAAGGACAAAAGCTGAAGTAACTAACCCGAGACTAATACCCGTTTATTAATAAGGCTGTAAAAGATTAACATCCTACTAATATTATAAACGCAAAATTTTGTATGTATTATTGTTACTCCTTCACGCTCAAATGACTGGACGGATTTGCATGAAATTTGGAATATAGATACCTTATATAGAGAACGAGCTTCTGCCCGCAGCTTCGCCCGCGGCGTGGAGTATGGGAAAATAATTCAACCACCCATTTCACCCTCTTTAAGGGTGGAATTTCGAAAAATCCTTTCTTATGGGATGCCTACGTCATAACATCTACCTGCATGCCAAATTTCAGCCCGATCCGTCCAGTGGTTTGGGCTGTGCGTTGATAGATCACTATGTGAGTCAGTCACCTTTGAGTTATATATATTTAGATTAACACATAGGCTACTTTTTATCCGCGGGTGAAACCACGGGGCGCAGGTACCACATAAAATGGGTGAAATTTACTAGGTGGTAGGACTTTTCTGCAAAGTTCGTCTAGGTAGGTACCACCGCTTTGCCAGTTATTCTGCCGCCAAGCAGTAGTGCGCAAGCACTACTGTGTTCCGGTTCGAAGGGCACTGTAACTGGTGAAATTACTGGGCAATTGACACTTACAGTCGAGTAATCTTATTACCAGACTGTGCTGATGTCTTAGGATGAGTGCAGTGCATTTTCACGCGAAACTTTATATTTTGAGTTTCGAGTGACTGTTCTGTTATGAGCGGCCGTGTCGCTTAACATCAGGTGAATGACTAGCTCGTCACATAATTCATTAACATAAAAAATAAAAAAGCGCTCGCTAGGTTATTTTCTTCAGTCGCGGTGTACCATTTCTTTGAAATACATTAATTCCTTTTGACTAAGTAGGATCTACATTCCTTGTATCCAGCTGTCAAAGAGTAAGTAAACTGCGCACGAAGTCTGAAAATGCAACTAAATGATTACAAACATCAACAAATCCGGATAATCATTGACTCAACGGGCATCTCTAGGCCGCGGCCGCGGTGACATCACTGAAATACTGGCAACCTTGGAACGGCAGTGACGTCACGCGTTATTTTAGTCGATTCTGCCGGCGTAATGCGACCAAATCTAGATGACCTAACAATAATAAATAACAATTTCTTGGGTATGTTTGGTTTCACACTTGTCTCTTCCTAATAATGCAGGGCGTTAGTACGTAGTATTAGAATGGGGAAAGCACAATGTATTCTTAAATCTTAGTTTTTTTTTATATTAGTAAATGATGTGACGAGCTAGTTGTTTACCTGATGTTAAGCAACAAGGCCGCCCATAACAGAACAGTGTCACTCGGAACTGCAAAAGATAGAGTTTCACGCGACACTGCACTGCGCACATCATCCTGAGACATCAGCACAGACTGGTAATAAAGTTACTCGACTGTGAGATCAGATCATAAAGTCTCATTTGTCCAGTAATTTCGCTAGCTACAGTGCCCTTCAAATCGGAACACAGTAGTGCTTGCACACTACTGCTTGGCGGCAGAATAACTGGCAAAGCGGTGGTACCTACCTAGACGAACTTTGCAACAAAGTCCTACCACCTAGTAAATAGTAGTATTAGTGCCTATACTTAAATCAAAGTAAACATTCATAGGTACTGCAGCGAGGTTAAGTTTTGACGTAAAACTTCTTTACGCACGCTTGACTTGGGGAGTAAACTGGCGAATGCAAAGCGAATACAACTTGAAGTTTGTTCACGTAGATCTCCATTCTCAAAATCCAAGAGTACCTATATAATCACAACATACTAAGTTAAATATTTGTTTTATTATGTTGGTATGTCCGGTAAAATGTTCATTTACGATTATTAGCAAGATGACGACATGCACAAATATACAAAGTTATACCGGCCGATAGATGGAGCTAAACTAAAGAAGTTTTACTTCAGTCGTGTGGTCTAAAACACACTCGTTTTTAATAACACTTCATGTATTTTCAATTCGGGCGGTTTATAGAAATGTATTACCGCTCAAAACACAGTTTATCTGTTTTGAATTCCGAATAGTCAATCGTAGACTGCGTTCACAGTAGTCGTGTTATAACAAAACTTGGTACTTTTATTATTTAGTGATAGTGTTGTTAGTTGTTACATTTTTACCAAAGTTTTACGGATTTTTTAAAAGTTTTCAATCGTAAGTATTATTTTATTAGATGCTATTATGGTTTATATCGTACTGCTGACTAATATGCAGTTCAATATATATTCACATATACTCTACAATACGCTTTACCCACGAATTGATATATTATTTAGATAGTGAATTCTGTGTCATGGATACAGGTTTAAAAAAAAATTAAACTCCCAACGATTACATACATAGATCCTGGACCTTAACTAGGATCCCTGTGTCTAGGGACCCAGGAACTACGAGGATCATGCTCCCAAAACACCCAGACACAGAACAACTGTGCTTTTTTTCTGTGCACAAATTCTTGTCCTGTCGCAGGAATCGAACCCGCCGCCGCTTCCGGGTTATGAGCCGACTCAACGACCACACCACAGAGGCTGAGTCTGATATAAATATAAATGGGCAGAATGATAGTAAGTAAAACGAAGATTCTTCAACGAGAAATTTTGGCATATTTGGGTAATTAATCAAAGGTCAGCTATGAATGTCCTAGATAAACCTAAAATACTGAAATAAAAATTTCTCAACCTATTATTCAATTGCAACTCTTGGTTGGCCTTTGTGGAGGTATTTTGTGTACGTGTGCTTTTTTTTCTGTGCACTAATTCTTGTCCAGTCGCAGGAATCGAACCCACTGCTTCCGGGTTATGAGCCAACCTGCTAAACCACCACACCACAGGATGTCAAGTGGTTTTACACAATTTATTTTGAAATTTTTAAACTAAATTGGTCGTTAGTCCCTCCGTTAGTCGTTAGTCTCTAAATATTTTCATAACTAAGAAGATTCCTAAAGGCACTATGCCCCTTAAGAAAAATACCATAAAAAAAGATTTTAAGATGAAAAGAAGACTTGTGGCGTGGGTTTGATTTTTTTTTTGTTCGTCTGGGCAGGCTTAAGTCGTGAGATACCGCCTAGTCTTCAGGAAAGGGTAATGTTTGATCAAAATATATTGTCGAAAAATCAAAAAACAATTATTATGAAACATTGATCTTACACATTATCAAATTGGGCACGTTGTTACTGGAAGTGGTTTTGTTAGTTTTCTTTTTGTTGTTTTCTTGTTTGTTGTTTTCCGCTAATAGTTTTAATATGTATGACCTAATCGGAACTAATCTAAAGCTTTTCTAGTAGTTTAGTTTTAGCATAATAACTATATTGATGTATTTATAAGTTATATACGAACAAAATATCACCATTAAATCTTTAAATTTGCACTATTATAGTCGCCATGACCTAGTTCCGATTTCAGTGATGGACGCCGGACTTAGTAGAGCTCCGAAACAGTTGTCTCGGTTTCATAAATCTCGACGACTAAAACGGTTTCTTTTTATTAAATAATCTGGCTGAATTAGGATGCTTATTTCAAATCAAATCACGTGTTTGCATGGTCACAAAGAAAATAATTGAAGGGGTGAGAACAAAAAGCGTTTAACTGATTTTTTTCACAAAATGACTTATGGGTATCGTTGGATTCAGCGTGAAATTATCTACAATAATACATTCTCTAAATACCGAAATGAGTCTTAAATCTCGAGATTTTGAGTCTAAAAACGGTTTATCTGTCACAGAAATACAGTTCGCTTAGCATAAAAACGTTATTATATTTATTTTATTATATTATATTTTTACAGTAATTGTATGAATTAATAATAATAATAATATGTGTGGACATCTCACACAACGCCATCTAGCCCCAAAGTAAGCTAATCTTGTACTATGGGAACCAGATAACTGATACAATACTTAGATACTTTTTTGTTTGTAAATACATACATAGAATACAATAAATTAGTACTATATTTAGTATTTTAAAATAGAATAAAAACATTTTCAAGCAACTGAAACTTACATAAACCTTTCCTATTACCTTAAGTATAAGCACTCTACATTAAAATGAAGCCGTTGAAGTTTAAAGTCAATTTTCTCGAAACTATCAATTTGACAGTTAAACCCTTTTTATTCTCAACCCTTCAATTATGCTCGTTGACTACATAACTAGCTAGCATAATAATTCTTTAAAAAGGGTTTTGACCGACTTCAATCCCAATGTAGTCGAAATCTAATCTAAATCTCATTAAGGATAACTCAAAAATGAATTCTCAGATCGTGATCAAACTTAAAATGGGACCACATGGAAAGCATAAGCTTTCAAATAAGAATAAAAAAAATCGGTTCACCCAGCCGAAAGTTCTAAGGCAACCAACATAAAAAATATTTAAAAAAATATAGTCGAATTACGAGCCTGCTACTTTTTTGATATCGGTTAACAACGCACGTTTCTTGCCGCAAGCAAAGCTTGTAAAGTTCTCTAATAGTCATATATACCCTGTGTATTAGGTACCCACTAGGTAAACCGCTTTGCCAGTTATTCTGCCGCTAAGTAGTTGCGTGCAAGCACTACTATGTTCCGGTTTGAAGAGCATTGTAGCTAGTAAAATTACTGGGCAAATGAGACTTTACGAACTGATCTCGCAGTCTAGAAAACTTTGTCTGACTGTGCGATGTCTCAGATGACAGCAGGCAGTGTCACGCGAAATTTTAACTTAGAGTTCCGAAGTTCCGAGTGATATTGCAATGTTATGTGTGGCCATGTCGCTTAACATCAGTTGAACGAATAGCTCGTCATGTAATTCGGTTACATAAAAAAAACATATCTAAGGTAAGGCCAACTGCCCAGGCCCCAGAGCTTGACTTATTTAGAACCTAGATCATCTGTGTTAATCTTTGTAATGCGTACAGCAGTGTTGTTAGATATGTTTCCACAAATAAGTGGCATTGGTCGTGGCGTGTATGTAAACAAATGGGTGTCACGACTCCCGCTGTATGATGTCATCTGAGTTTTATTTGTTGGGTTCGCAAATATTGGAAGCGAACGATTTGAGACACAATTTGCTTTTGGTGACTTGTATATACTTGTATGTATGTAGTATCGATTTCATTTCTTACTTCCTCATCTTTATTTTTTTTTTAAGTAAAACTTCTTTACGCCCACTTGACTTGGGGAGTAAGCTGGTGAATGCATGACAGAAGGACATCGAATATGTCCGAAACCTGGTCGCAGTAATTTCGACTTTTTAATTGACGTGAGCCGTTTTTTCATAAAACTCGGCTAAGACCTTTGCTCGAGAACTGGGTTATGCTGAACACCAGCCCTGCGTAGAACATTTCTTCGCAGCACAGTGCTGAGCATACTCCTGTTGCCAATTAATTATACTATGTTAGCTGTAATATTGTTTTACCCAGTTTGTTTTACTTTTTTTGGCAACAAACAATTTTTATTTATTTTTATTATTTATCTTACAAAATGTGTCATACTCACGATAGTTTTTAAACTAAAATAAAGGTATCTACTACAGTCTACGTAAAAATACTAGGCATTTACTTATATATCACGATTCATAATCTATTTGTGTACGGAACTCATGCTCCTAGAATATTCGGACTTGACCGAGGGGCCGGCTTGCTAGGCAATCTGTTTTTATAAGATGTAGGGTAGTGATACCTACTTATCTAATGATGACGTAACTGATGAAGTAATGATTATTAACAAATTAAAGTATTTAGAATTGCCTCATGATTTCACTTGAAATTTGTACGTTTTCCCACACGCTTTTGCGCTAAAGTTTGACAGCTAAGCACACAGAATACTATTACTTCTCCCGGAAGAATGTCGACTTCATAGTAAAAAATAAGATCAGAAAGAAGAGCGCCATCTCTGCGTGGCCCCTTCTCGGAAAGTTATATATATATAGGCACCTACTTAGGTATATCTATCTGTGCTATTAAGGTGCTGGCTAAGCACCACAGAATACTATTACTCTTAGCGGAGCTGTCAAACTTTCCCAACATATCAATCTCCGTAGCCCCCGGTTTCTCGTACGTTTGTAAAACTAGTGTCAAATCAAGATAATTGATAGAATTAAGCGTGACTTCGCGGAAGTTTAACTTAAATACAAAACAAAATAAAAATATCTATTCCGCTATAAACTATTAATAGTTGTTTTTAGCGGAATTACATTAGATCGTGGTCGTAGGATCATAATGATACTACGACCTTGCATTAGATATTCTTTTTTGTTTAGTTTTGGCTCCACACTTTTGTGTATTTAGCCAGTGTCAAGTAATTGATAATAACTCAAGTTAATTAATATATGTTATAATGTGGTCAATGAAATAAATGAAATGAAATCTGTCAAGTCAAGTTTATTATGTGGTAGGACTTTACTGCAAAGTTCGTCTAGGTAGGTACCACCGCTTTGCCAGTTATTCTGCCGCCAAGCAGTAGTGCGCAAGCACTGCTGTGTTCCGGTTTGAAGGGCACTGTAGCTAGTGACATTACTGGGCAAATGAGACTATGATCTGATCTCACAGTTTAGTAATCTTATTACTAGATTGTGCTGATGTCTCTGGATGACGTGCGCAGTGCAGTGTCACGCGAACCTCTATACTTTAGAGTTCCGAGTGACACTGCAGCTGATATGGGCAGCCGTGTCGTTTAACATCAGGCAAACGGCTAGCTCGTCACGTCATTCCTTAATATTAAAAAAAAACAATTCAAGCTTGCGTAAAGAAGTTTTACTTCAAAACGGAGTGGACAAATTAATGCAGACGCGTCTTTGATCCACCGTGATGAATGAACATTACCTGTAAACTAGAAACGTGAATTTATGTAAATACAACACACAGCTTACATCATCGCCGAAATAACAGCTCACGTAACTAACTAACAACCAAGCGATAAATTATACGTAAATGGAAATTGGAAGGTGAATACTTTTAATGTATTTGTTAAACTACTACAATCTTATTAATAAACACGAACTAGCTTTAGACTAGTTTTTTTTTTGTGTTAAGGAATGACGTGACGAGCTAGCCATTCGCCTGATGTTAAACGACACGGCTACCCATATCAGCTGCAGTGTCACTCGGAACTCTAAAGTATAGAGGTTTTGCGTGACACTGCACTGCGCACGTCATCCAGAGACATCAGCACAATCTAGTAATAAGATTAAGAGATCAGATCATAAAGTCTCATTTGCCCAGTAATTTCACTAGCTACAGTGCCCTTCAAACCGGAACACAGCAGTGCTTGCGCACTACTGCTTGGTGGCAGAATAACTGTCAAAGCTTTGGTACCTACCGAGACGAACTTTGCAGTAAAGTCCTACCACCTAGTTACACCATCTTTGTCTCTTTCGATCCAGCTAAATATTCCAGTAAAAAAAGGACAAAAGCTGAAGTAACTAATCCGAGACTAATACCCGTTTATGAATAAGGCTGCTACTTTTCTCTTCAAGGCTTCCTAGAGGTTTCAGTAAAATATCTATTATTTTCCTGTGACATATTGACTGACAAAATAACTTCAAACTTCAACTCTTTGTAAATGGCCTTTGTGGAGAGGTTACCACAATTTTGCCAATATCACGTAGAAAGATAGCACATCAAACGAAGATTTTTCAGTGAGAAATTTTGTTATATGTGGAGAATGAGGTCAACTATGAAAGTACTAGATGAATCTAAAATGCTGAAACAAAACAAAAGAATACTATATTTACAACAAGTAATAATATTGATAATGAAATAATAAATAATCTAAAACTAATATGACGGCGCTTCGATTATTTTAGAGTGGCAAGAAACGTCAGTGACAGCTGACAGCTGTCGACTGATGTTTGACAGCTGACGTTTCTCCACTCTGACGCAACCCCGGGCGCTAGTGTGCGATAAGCGCGAAACGGCAGGGATAGCGGCCATTACGAGAGGAGTCGTCAATCCGTTCGCATCGCGCTTGCGCATTACGTGTTCGGTGGAGTGTCTTACCAGGATTATTAATTGAACTATAATTATTGTGCTGGTGATTGTATTTGAACTAATTATTGTAAATAGCCGTTGATTATATTGCACTGTGTTAAAAGCTTGGTTTTTATTCTCCTCGCCCGATAAATCCACGCCTGCATAAGAAATATGGACATGGAACGTCCTGGTAAAGATCCTGATATGGACCATGTGTCTATATCAGAAGTGGGATCCGAAGGGCAAAGATCGGAGGAGAATACCCACAACAGCAATGAAACGCCCAGGTCATCATCGGTGCCGAACTTATTGCATCATATGGAGGCACTGCTATCCAAAGTATTGGCTGGCCCTCATACTCAGCCTACGAACAACGCAACTACGCAACTGATCCGATTTGACCCAGAAGACGCCGAAGCAGACATAGAAGGTTGGTGCAAAGTGTCCGAAATAATCATCAACAGTAGAAAGCTAGAAGGTGCGGAGTTGCTGTTGTTGCTAACGCACGCCTTCAAAGGACGAGCTGCTACTTGCTTAACCAAATTGCAGGCTTCTCAGCTAACATGGCCTAAAATAAAAGAATTTTTGCTAGCAAAATTTGCAAAACCCATGCTACCTCAAGATTATTTCGACGAAGTATTGCGTTTTCAAATTTATGCAAAGGAATCCGCGTGTGAGGCAGCTATACGTCTGTGGAATATTATAGAACGAATTCCACGCATGGAAATGGCCGAAGATATAGCTACTGGGTTTGTGACATCAGTGTTGTGTCAAAGAGACGTCATGATTCGGAGAGAGCTTCACTCTCACAACCTCACTACCAGATCTCAACTTCTTCGAGCCCTCGGCGGAATTTCACTGAAGCGAAGATACGAAGGCAATGATGGCCAAGAGAGTGAAACGAAAAGGGTTCGCTACAGTGAATCTCGTTTTACGGGGACATGTCATCGGTGCGGTACGCCAGGACACAGAGCGCTCGATTGTCGCAAGCGGCGAGAAGAGCCTGCTGCTGCAGACAAGACATCGAACCAAACGCCAGCAGCGAAGATTTTTGACAAAGCAAGACCAATCACCTGTTTTGTGTGTGGACAGACGGGACATATCACATCAGCGTGCCCAGATCGGAAAGGAGGCAGTGGAGCAGCGGCTGTCAAAGAAGTTCACGTCTGCGAGCGCAAATCTACCAAGAGTACCCTAACTACATCATCTGGTGAGCCCGTTTCTTTTCTTTTTGATAGTGGATCTGCTTGCTCGTTGGTGACCTATAGCTTTGCCGAGAAGTTTCCGGGTACAATGCGTAGGGACTTAGTATACCTCACGGGTATAGGTAGAGATAATGTTAAATGTACCTCACAGGTTCTTAGCCCCATCAATGTACAAGGCATCTCGCTATCTGTGCTGTTTCATATAGTACCTGACGATTCCATTACTGAGCCAGTGATCATAGGCAGGGATCTCTTAGAAAACAACATACACGTACAAATTGACAGTGACCAGGTTAAATTTGCTTTGCATAAGGAAGTAAATGTAGCTGAAAAACTCGGTTGTCTTGATTTTAATGCTATTGATACTGATTTAAAAGGCGAAGATAAGACTGCTTTGATTAAGATATTACAAAAGTATAGTGAGTTTTTCATTGACGGCATACCCACTCGGCGCGTTACGACTGGTGTTTTACGAATAGATCCCATCGACCCGAACAAAATAGTTCAAAGACGACCGTATAGATTAGCCCCCGCGGAAAAGGAAATAGTTAAGGAAAAAATAGAGTCCCTATTGCGAGCAGGTGTTATTCGGGAAAGCACGTCGCCGTTTGCCAGTCCCATTCTGTTGGTAAAAAAAAAGGATGGTACCGATAGAATGTGTGTAGATTACAGGGAGCTCAATGCCAACACACGTCCTGAGCACTACCCACTGCCGATAATTGATGAACAGGTAGACCGTCTTCATGGCGCTCATTTCTTTTCATCGTTAGATATGGCATCAGGCTACCACCAAATTGTAGTCGACCCAGAGGGAGATAGCATAGCAAGAACCGCATTTGTGACCCCTGATGGCCAGTACGAATACCTGGCTATGCCCTTTGGCTTGCTTGCAGCGTCCGTGTACCAAAGGTGTATCAACAATGCATTAGGTTCCTTAAAAGATCAGGTAGCGCTAGCCTATATGGATGACGTCTTATGTTATTCCGGTGACGTCACCCAAGGCCTAGAACGTCTAGATCTGACCTTAAAAACACTCTCTGATGCCGGTTTCTCGTTCAACATTAAGAAATGTAAATTCATGAAAAGCCAGGTAGATTATCTCGGATATGTGATCAGAGCGGGTGAAGTTGTCGTTGCGTTGTGCCGAGAGATACAGTGGCGATTGATTGGAGCGATGGAGGTGCGAGTAGGTCGGAGGTTGGAGGACGACTGAGACACTGGTTTCCATATAATGTTCTATTTATTCCAAATCAGCCTGCCTTATATACAAAAATCTGGGTCTGCCTGAGCTACCTCGGATCTTTACTTTCTGGAGACCCCTATGACGTCAGAGGTCACGTGACACTTAAAACTATGTACATTTTCTATCCTACGGCGCAGCCTTACCGTCAGGAGAGCCCCTCAATATAATATTTACAATTAAGCCTAACTTATTATCTAATCTACCTAAAACTTAACTAATATAGGGATTAATAAATGTACAACAAAAATATAATATTTATTCCTACCTAAAATACTTAACTATAGCTATATACAACATAAAAATATTTACATAAAATAAGGTGCGTGGGCGTGTCACTACAAAGTCACCCCAAATCCAAAAAAATACAAGCTTTGGTTGATGCTCCCGCTCCTAAAACTGCTACTAATGTTAGGCAGTTCTTAGGGCTCGCGTCTTACTTTAGGCGGTTTATTCCGAACTATACGCGAATCGTGGGTCCATTATACCCATTAACGAAATTAAAAGGCCCGATTAAGTGGACAGAAGCACTCGACGATATCCACAAAAAAATCGTGACAATACTTACCTCAGAACCGGTTCTGACAATTTTTGATCGTGACTCTCCTATAGAGCTTCATACTGACGCAAGCTCAGACGGATATGGTGCAATACTAATACAACGAAAAGACAATGTGCCTCATGTAGTATCATACTTCAGCCGCCGAACGACTGACACGGAATCGCGGTATCATTCATATGAATTAGAAACCCTGGCAGTCGTTCGAGCCGTAGAGTACTTTCGACACTACTTATACGGACAACACTTTACAGTCTTTACTGATTGCAACTCTCTCAAAGCGTCTAAATCAAAAACAGATCTGACTCCACGAGTTCATAGGTGGTGGGCTTTCCTACAGGCGTATGATTTTGACATAATCCATAAACAAGGTAGCAGCATGGAACATGCTGACTTCTTATTTCGAAATCCTCTCCCAGATCCAAAGCCTGGATCATTCCAATCAGTCCACGAACCTGCAAAAAATAAAAGAAGTAGGGATGTCAATTTTGTAGAGCTGCACCAAGGTTGGCTGGCAGTAGAGCAAAAACGTGATAGCGAAGTTCAGGATCTTGTCAGAAAACACGATAACAATGAGTTACCGGAAGCAGTCGCTCACACTTATGACGTCCGAAAGGGTATACTCTATCGGAAAATTGAACGCAATAAGAGGACTTTCTGGCTACCGGTAGTTCCGAGATCTCTGACATGGACCCTGATCAATCACGTTCACACAGAAATTAAGCACCTCGGCGCAGAGAAAACCCTTGATAAAATATACGAACAATACTGGTTCCCACAGATGGCCAAGCAAGTCCGTATATTCGTTAATTCATGTATAGTGTGCACAGCGTCAAAGGGGTGTTCAGGAGCGCAACAAGTCCGACTTCACCCAATCCCAAAAGTCGCTACGCCTTGGCATACTATACATGTTGATATCACGGGGAAACTCAGCGGGAAGAGTGACAGGAAAGAATACGCTTCAGTCATTATTGACTCTTTTACTAAATACGTTCTTCTTGAGTATACATGTTCACTCGACGCTGCTAGTGCCATCAAAGCTCTAAAAAAAGCTGTTTGCCTTTTTGGCACACCACAACGCATTGTTGCAGATCAGGGTAGATGCTTCATAAGTGCAGACTTTAAACAGTTTTGTAGTAACCACAACATAGAACTCCATCTCATCGCTACTGGTTCTAGTAGGGCTAACGGCCAAGTAGAGCGGGTAATGCGTACCTTAAAGAGTCTGCTCACTATAGTCGAAAATGATGCAAATAAGACGTGGCGTGACGAACTCCCTGAGGTGCAACTGGCACTGAACAGCACGAAATCTAGAGTAACAGGTTACACACCAACGGAACTAATGTTCGGCATACGATCGCAGTCGTTAGGTATGTCTAGCATTTTGTCAATGTCAGAGCCTGAGCCTCGTTTAGATTTGGACATAATCCGAAAAAAGGCATCTGAAAATATTGCTAAGGTAGCTGAAGTAGAAACAAAGCGTTTCAATCGTGGTAGAGCAGTAGTAAAACCTTTCTCGCAAGGTGATTTCGTCTTCATGAAATGTAGTGAGCGTAACCAAACAAAATTGCAGAGAAAGTTTAAAGGTCCATTTATTATCACTCGTGTTTTAGATAACGATAGGTACGAATTAAAAGACATTGATGGGTCTAGTCGAACTTACAAGTATGCTCACGAAAACTTGCGTGCGGTACCCGGAGGCTACGATGGTCTATTAGAGGCAGCTACTTCCTTAATAAATCACGCAGAGGAGGCCGAGACGGCGGTCCACGGTCAAGAGGTTGAAGGATCATCCGATGATGATAGTGATACGGTCTCGATATGTAGTTCGCGCACTATGACTGCTAGCTCGGAAACCCTCTCTGTCTCTGAGCGTGATGAATAGTAAAATTGTAAATACCTTTTACTTGTGTTTAAATGTTAATTCCTGTAACCATTATAACTTACGCATTGACTTTTACATGGTTGTATGGTGTAATGTATTGTGTGGTCATGTAAATGGGACTGGCTTATGAGAGCCGACGTTCTGGTGTGTTGTTGTCGCAGCTAGTGGAAGGTCTAAGGGACTGGCTTATGCAGGTCGATGTCCCGGATCAGACCACTATGCTGGTGTTGGGTGAACATCCAGAGAGGCCTGGTCGGAGGGACGCTGATGGGTTGTCCGGTCCATGTCATCATGAGAGATGATGGCTGGTCGAAGGGACGCTTGAGTTCAGTTGTCCGGTCCAGTGCCTGGTGTCGTGGTGTGACAGGTGGATGTTGTGAATTTTCGGATGTTTCGGGTGACACGGAAATAGCGTGTCAGTGATGGACGAGCGTAAAAAGATGAATGCACCAGCTATGTTTTACTCGTTTTACAGATTAACGGGAGAAAGAATACGACCAGACGCACGAGGACGTGCGAATGTCAGTCTGGCCGTGACGGCGCTTCGATTATTTTAGAGTGGCAAGAAACGTCAGTGACAGCTGACAGCTGTCGACTGATGTTTGACAGCTGACGTTTCTCCACTCTGACGCAACCCCGGGCGCTAGTGTGCGATAAGCGCGAAACGGCAGGGATAGCGGCCATTACGAGAGGAGTCGTCAATCCGTTCGCATCGCGCTTGCGCATTACGTGTTCGGTGGAGTGTCTTACCAGGATTATTAATTGAACTATAATTATTGTGCTGGTGATTGTATTTGAACTAATTATTGTAAATAGCCGTTGATTATATTGCACTGTGTTAAAAGCTTGGTTTTTATTCTCCTCGCCCGATAAATCCACGCCTGCATAAGAAATATGGACATGGAACGTCCTGGTAAAGATCCTGATATGGACCATGTGTCTATAAATATTTAAGTACACAATATAACATAAATATTTACACAATTTCTAAAATAACTACCTACTTACAACTTAGTTTTATTCACTTTAATAAATTTACATAATATACCTATAAACGGAGAAAATACCAGACATAATAAACACTTGAGGGAAGTAGGACGAGGGATATTGTTTGGAATAACATCATACAATGAAAACTGTAATTTGGAACAACTGAAAAATATATGGTCCACATTTCCTTGATCTAAACCACATTCACAGAGAGAATTATCCCTAATCCTGAGTTTATTTAGGAAAACCGGAGTACAAGAGTGATTCAAGCGTAAACGACAAACAACTGAAGTGGTCAATTTGTCTGCCTTTTTAAATTTAGAGAACCAGGGTTTATGAGGAATCTCAGGCTGAACATCACCAAAAAATTTACCTTTAATAGATTTAGAATTTTGCCATGCACTAGACCATGTCTTGAATAAAGCCGGTTCAAAGGTGGTCATAAATCATGAAAATATATTTGAGAATGGTCAAGATATCCTGTATGAACAGCTGACCTAGCACAAGAATCAGCTGACTCATTACCGAGGATACCTGAATGGCCAGGAATCCAAGCTAAAACAACATTAATACCTAATCTGTTACATTGAAATAGAAGCTCTCTAATTTTAAGGATTACAGGGAACCTGGTTTTTGAACGGAACTGATTGGAGAGAATGGACTGAAGACAACTTTTAGAATCAGAAAAAATATGACAAAATAAGACTTCGACATAAATGAAAAGTTCCTTACTTGACAGTGGCAGAATTATCGCCAAAAAGCGATAGAAAGCCATTAAACAAACAGAAGAAAAAGAAATAAGAATATCTAAGAGTTTTTGGCGGAAAACGAAAAAGATCGCGTCGCCGCATTGTATTATTTTCCAAAATTTGTGTTATTTTCAGTGTTAGTGTATAAAATTGGTGGCATTTTATTCGTTAACTGCTGAATTACAGGCATGATGTGGGAAAGTGGTATAATGATGGTGAAACTTTTCTTTTTGTGTTGTTTCCAAAACTCCATAGAAGCTTCTGGTAAAGTTGCCACCACTTTACTAGTAATATGACTTGACTAGACTAGACTATGACTTAGCTTGGTGACTAGGACTGTGACTTGACTTGACTTGACATACATATATATTACTTAACTCGAAAAATTATCAATTACTGGACACTGGCTAAATACACAAAAGTGTGGAGCCATACCAAAACAAAAAAAAAGTCTCAAGGCCCCCAGTTCAACGCGATAGCGACCTCTTGGAGTATTTTAGACACACGCAACGATGCGCACGCGCACTATTATTAAAGCGTGATAATAAAAATGAAACTATTACTTTTAAAATGTTATGACTTAGGACTATTACGGACCTAGGCTAGATCAAAACAGATTTAAAAAAACATTTTGTTATGACCTCATTTTTTATGTTAGTACGACGAGCGAGCTAGTCGTTCACTTGATGTTAAGTGACACGGCCGCCTATAACAGAACAGTGTCACTCGGAACTCTAAAATACAAAGTTTCGTGTGACACTGCACTGCGCACGTCATCCTGGGACATCAACACGGTCTGGTAATAAGATTACTCGACTGTGAGATCAGGTCATAAAGTCTCAATTGCCCAGTAATTCCACTAGCTACAGTGCCGTTCATACCAGAACACAGCAGTGCTTGCGCACTACTGCTTAGCGGCAGAATGACTAGCAAAACGGTGGTACCTACCTAGACGAACTTTGCAGAAAAGTCCTACTACCTAGTAAAAAAGTGTTGTAATCCTTCCTTATTATCTTAACTGAAACCAAAATAGTCTCAAAAAAGACAAAAGTTAAAAATCCATTCTAAAAAAAAAAGAAAAAAGTGAGTGATTCTGTTGTTACATTTTCACGGTTAAACAGATTTTGATGCAATTTGGTATTGTAAAGAGTTTGAACTCAAAAACAGATACTTTGATATAGTGAGTTGTAATCCATGATACGACGACGCGGGCAACAGCTAGTATTATTACTATGATATACTTGGGTAATCTAATAAAGGAAACATTTAATAATAGTTAAAATGATTTAAAAAACCACTCCAAATAAAATAAGAATAGGGCTAAAAAATCTTTCCCAAAAAAGCCTTCCGTGCACCGGACCAAATCTATACGGCACAAGCAAAAACACGGAAAAGAAATTGATGAAATTGATCGCAAATTAATGTGCTTCAAAAAGACGATAATTTAATTAGAAGGGAGCACCATTCTAAATACCTACGTATTTTATTGTCATTTTTATACCACACACATAGCAAAACGTCAACTAAACATCATTAAAAAATATTTTATATCCGTAACTGGCATTCGCTTACAGAAAACGCCACTACATTCCCATCACTATTTCAATAGGTGTTCAAGAAAACTCCTTTTATCTATTGCTTTTATTTCTTTGGCCTTGTAATTTTGCAATATATCTACAAACGTCTGCATGAAATAAAAGAAATATTTATACAAATGTTCAAATATTTGCATGGCTTAAGTTTTAAGCGGTCATGAATGCCATGATGTCATTTTATTTAAATGCGCGCGCTAATTATATAACAAAAACAAAATGTCTGTTTCATTTGCCTACACCACAGATTACACTAAAATGAAAAAGTAAATGCTATGTAAACGCTCACAGAGGTCACCTTATTTACATATAGGTTTAGTACATAGTGCTGTCTATGGCTATACTATTCATTTAGCGATTTTTGAATTTATTTATTTAATTATTGAACACTAGCATAATGTACACTATTACAATAATAATAATAATACAAACATTACATTACCCAAGTGTCATTACAATTATTGGTTAAGACTGCATGCAAGTAAATTAGCGATTATAATTTAAAAATTGTGTATAGTAAAATTTTATATAAATTATATAAAGAATATTAAAAGAGTGATAAATAAGGATATACATTATTTGAATTAAAATGTTGCTAAATAAAATTAAAGGTAATGTAAAACTCAGACTAGTCAATTAACAATAAGTACGTGTTTAGTTACGTACTTATTGTATTTAGTTTTCCGCATTTCTTTACATTTTATTTATCTGTTGTAAGTATAAATAAATGGTCCAATCCGAGTCGAGTCACGCACCGAGGTAATCCAGTATTTAACGAATAAAACACCACTAATTTTATACACTAACACTGAAAATAACACACGTTTTGGAAAATAATACAATGCGGTGACGCGATCTTTTACTTTTCCCGCCAAAACTCATTTTTATTGGTTAAATTGGATAGGTACCATTATATCAAAGAGTAAATATAACGTGCTTCATGTGACCAGAACTTTAGTTACAAACTTTTTTGTTTAAGCTCAAATATAGGCAATGTTTGGGCACACGTTTCCAAAAACATTTGCGTAAGTTTTGTGTGCGGATAGGAACGTAAGTACTACTTGTTTTATTTAAATATTGCCATAATTTTTCTAGAAGGAAATATAATCATTAATCTTTATGATCATTTAAGTACAATCATTGTACTTAATTTTTTAATTTTATGCACTAACACTGAAAATAACACAAGTTTTGGAAAATAATACAATGCGGTGACGCAATCTTTTTCGCGTTCCCGCCAAAACTCCTTATATTATATTATTTTACTACCTATCTAATTCCAAGGCATTTATTATGTTATAACTATGACATTTTAAACAGAAATAGTTTGTCTGTAAAGTCGGTTTACGGACGATTATTTTATGTGATAACGTCATAAGAAAACACTTAGGCTGATCGTGCCTCTCTATCGCTTTTTTCGCGCTCTCACTTGCACGCTCGGCTCGGGCGGAACGTGACAATTTTTGCGTGCAGCCGGCGTTCATCAATGTACAAAACGTTATCACGTCAAACCCACTGTGCCAGTGCAGTTTCAGAACACAAACTTTTTTCAAAACGTTGCTTTTTTTGTATGAATTGGTTAATGCGTCAGATACTTATGTTTCGGATATCTTATACCTCATTGTTATCTCATATTTTTATATTGATTAACATTTTACGTACAATGCCAGGAAAAGGCTGCTGAAAATTTTAACAGCTGCATGTGTGAACCAGGTCCTACAAACTGATGATGGTCATGACATGTGGTGATGTTAATTCAGGTTGAGGGGGTCTTGGCTGCTAGCTGGCTGTGAGAGCTGCTCATTATTTATCTCTGATGAACTACCTTTACTAACGTTCATTATATACTTAAACACTAAATTATCAATCTCATTCATTAATATCATCCGGTGATCTGTCTGTAGCGGCTTCAACTTTTCAGCGAGCAGTTGACCGTACAAATCACACTCGTTGATATCATTCGTTTTTCCGTTGCACCTTTTGTTTGAAAACGGGTCATCCATCTGTTTCTTTGCAACCAAGCTTTGTATTCTACGCCTCTTTTTGGGGATCTCGTAATTGGTATCAGATTCATAATCGAGAGACTCACTTCGGTCGTTTAATCGTCGTGATTCCGTTATCTCAGCGTTTGACTCTATCAAGTAATCTGATTCACGAGATAAAGACCTTTCAATACTTGTTTCCAGTCCCTCCTGCAATAGTAACAGTAATGACTTAGTGAAATTATCAATTCAAGCAATTTTGGGCCTACATTTCATTGTTACATAATCTATTGTTATATAATAAGAACATGATAAATGAATATCATTTACCTGGCTAGATGGCGCTGTGAAGACATCACAAATATTTGTGATATGAAATAGTCGGTACAAAATTTAAAATGGTTTTATTAAGATTTTTATTGGATGAATTATTTTACCTCAGTACTTACTCACCTCACTTTTTATTGATCGATTTTCGTATACTGAAGCCAAATAACTATGCATCACGTCAAATGCAAACCATTTTGGTTTAAAACTTTCATCTTCTTCGATATCTGTATTCATGGAACCTCTCATTTTTCTTAAGTTATCTCTGTATTGCGTTAATAGACTGTTTCTTTTCCTTTTTAGTTGCTCTACAGTAAAAGGTACGGAGAAACTATTTTTTACTCTAACCCACGCATCGTTAAGATAGTTCCTATTTTTATGATTCCTGTTTTTCGGATTCCATATGGACGGCTCTGCTTGAACAAGTTCCAGAAATTCGATGACGGCCTCATTACTCCACTCCATATTTATTTCCCGAGTCTCCTCTCTGCTACTCACGCTCACGTGTTTGTTTACCTTTCAAATATTCGCCGCTCAAAATTGAACTTGTTGTTTGTCCTCGGTCCTACAATATTTGTACACAGCTATGTGTGCAAATAAATTGAAAGTACAAATGTTATATAATCGAAACAAAATTCTTTGCAAAGAGCAAGCTCACACATGCTTTGCGAACACAGACTACTTTTATGATATGTTTGCCAATCACAGACTACAGAATTGTTAAACTATCCAAAGAGTATATAAATAATCAAACTAACCACAGACTACTAGAAAAGTATTCTGCTATGATTATGTATATGTGCTGCCACTAGTGATGAGCTAATGTAAACGACTTATTCCAACAATAGCTCGATTGCGGAAAATCAATATTCAAGTTCAAATGATATTCAAATAATTTTTCATTTTATTAAATTATTTGTTTAAAAAAAGTATGTATATACATATAAGACCACCGCACGGTAGGGCTGTATAGGTAGAGACCAACAATCAGAGGCTGTTAAAAAGAAACCCAAAATCATGCGTCCTGTACATTTGAGTAAGGAATTCATATATTTGACAACCTCTGTGGTGTGGCGGTTGAGCAGGTCGGCTCATAACCCGGAGACAACGGGTTGGATTCCCGCGGCAAGACAAGTATTAGTGCACAGAAAAAAAGCTGCATATACTTGTTCTGAGTCTGAATATTGTGGGACCATGGTCCTCATAATCCTAGGTCCCTAGACACAGAGAATCCTAGTTAGAGTCAAAGATCTATGTATGTGATCGTTGGGTGCTATTATTATTATTATATTCTTTGGTACGTCCATTTAAAAATCCAATTTTGTTCCAGTAAAATGGGTAAAGACGACAAAGAGGACTCTGGTTTCGGTTTCAAGGACAAGGCGAAGGCCGAGGAGACCCTGAAATTACTTGAACAGCATGACATGAACTACCGCCGACTCACCGTGAGAGGGCTACTTGGAAGGGCTAAGAGGGTGTTAAGCTGTAAGTGTTAATACAAAATTGACGTAAGCAAGAATCAAATAATGCTGTTCGTTGATTATTTTATTACTTAAGAATGGTTGGACTAATTCGGCTATATTTTTGTATTAAAATATTAATATAAAGGAAATTTTTAAAATGTCTCTACTGCCATTGTTGTATGATAAAACCAAGAAGATATTATTACTGTACTTTTTCATGCTTCCAGTAACCAAAGCAGAAGAGAAAATAAAAAATATTAAGGAAGCAATGGAAGTGTTCGAGAACTGGCTCGCGGAACTCGATAAGAACAAGGAGAAAAAGCCAGAGGCGCAGAAGAGGGCTAAGAAGGAAGAAAAGAAGAAAGATAGCAGTGACAAGGTGAGAAAGAAGTATTTTGGCAGCGATGGGTGAAGCAGAAGCACAGATTAACGCTAGTTTTTTTTTATTCCAACTTCGATTCATAGTTCAGGTGCAAGCAGTAGTTCACAAAGACGTTCGATTTCATATTCATACCTACACAATACGAAAAGACTTTTCTCCCGACACGACGTATTCTATCTTTATTCTATTTTCCAAGAAAATCTCTCAGAACACGTGTATTTGCTGAGTGGGCAATTCTTTTAAAGGATGAATAGTGATTAACAATGATTGCAGGATTCAGGTTCATCTTCAGCCGAAGAAGAAAAGGCCAGTCTTCCTTCAGAGAGCGTACCAGGGTTAGGATTTAAAGACGCAGCGGCGGCTGAAGAATCTCTGCAAGTACTAGCTGGACGCGATCCTGATTATCAGCTTCTAGCCGTGAAAGGACTTGTGGGACGCGCCAAGAGGGTTCTCACATGTGAGTCGGCTCGTTAATAGTACAGCTAGGAATGTGCAACCAAATACTGGCTATAACAGTATTAGACAACCTGGTATTTTTGAGCCATGTAAATAGATTCCTGGCTGTGCATTTCTGGCTGTGCAATGTTGTGGTGTAACAAAGTCATTAATTACGTAGTACTAATTTTGATTATGTGATTATATTACTGAGGCTGATGCCTGTTTGCACTAAATTTTCACAGCTCAGGTCACACTCATTTCTCTAGGACAAACCTAAATAGTGGGATAAGTTCGAACTTAAGAGCTATCAAACTTTAGTGCAGGTGGGCATTAGTAAGTTAGATTTAATGAGTCTGTTAAAGAGCCTGTTACAATTGTATTACTATTAGATAAAAGATATATATAATTAGTGATTTAGAGAGTGTGTGTGTGTGATAGAGAGAGAGAGAGAAAGAGAGAGAGAGAGAGAAAGTGAGATAATTAGTGATTGTATGAATGTAAGGGAAAGTGAATTGGTGAGATGAGTAAGTTAAAGAGTTAGCTGCCTAGTTAGTCATTTAGCTGAGCGAAATAAGTTAATGAAACGGCAAAATTAATTAGTAGACAGCACAACGGTTGAATAGCTTATTCAAACGAGTAATAAGTGAGTAAATTACAGAAAGAGTTAATAGTAAGATTTATGAGAGAGTCAGAGAGAGGGTTGATAAGTGTCTCGGAAGGCAAATGATTAAGCACACAGCAATAATTTTGGCAACATGTTTAAATTATCGATAAAAAAATTGCAGGCACTAGAGATGAGACCAAAGTATCAAACATCAAGGCAGCGATGACAATATTCGAAAAGTTTATCGATGAATTCGATAACTTGCACCTGAGTCGGCAGAACAACCCTTACCTTAGTGTTGGGATCGTTCGAACTGCTCACAAGTTGGCCGGAGATGCAGTTACTGAACAGCAGGTGGGTGTGAACTTAAAAATAGTATTTGTGACTTGTCATATTATTTTCACGACAGTTTAATTTCAATTGTCGCCTTTGGCTAGCTATTCGAGCTAAGCTGCTCGAAATTCACTATGCGCGATCAAGGGTGGACGGAATTTAATAGCTAACAAAAAATCATTTGTGAGGATTTATATTTTCACAAATGATTTTTTGGCCGAGTCTAATCGCGCTCCGCCCAACCAGTCACTTATTCCCGAATCCAGGGAACGCGCTACAGCATTTTCTTCAGACTGGATTATAATCTACTCCGATCACCAAGCTGACAAGCTTATCATGGTCTTGGTTCAGTGAATGTCTTCCGGCTAAAGGTGTGGATTTCATATTACAAACTATACGCGATTAGGCTTGGCTGGATGGCGATGTGTGATATTAAAATGTATGCGTATTTTTAACAGAGGGCGTTTCTAACGTCATACACAGCGGTACGTGGCGAGTACAAGCGGTTGAGGAACGTGACTGCTGACGGAGTGAAGACATGGGACATAGTCCGTAACGATGAGCTAAAGGAGTTGAAGGAAAAGGTAACTTATTTACCGTGTACTAACTAAACTATATGAGATAGAATGATTTGACCTATCATCGTCAATCAAATCGTACTATTGGCAAAGCACTGAGATCCCTAATATAGCTCAATAACGTATTATAATTACAAAAAAATCATTTGTTGATTGTCAGTTATTTGTAGCATCTCGTCATGATTTTATGTTTGATTTCAGCACGCCAACGCCAAGCTGTTTAACGAAAAAGATGAGCCAACACAAGATCACTTAGAATTACTAGTCTGGGCCTACTCGCCTGAAGCTGCCAAAGTTAAAAAAGTTGTCAAAGAAACTAAAGAAGAAAGAAAAAGCCAAGATGGCGCTGAGAAAAATGACAGGAAACGACGGAGTAGCGCCCAATCTGACGGCGAATCTGACAGCAAAAAGAAGAAGGAGTAACGCGCAGAATAGTGGCATTTAATTGTTGATAAATAAATTGATGAATCGATTTCATGCTACCTTATTGTTACTTTATTAAATCCTTTTAAAAATGCTCTCAAGTTTTAAGTTTTTAAAGATTCATCCACTTTGATATTTGGAATGCCTAGATGAATAGAAAATCTATTGTTTATGATCCTGTCATATATTCATTTTGATGGGTTTTTGGGAGATTATGGTTAGCCTACAATTCTCTATCTCTAAGAACTAAGAATACATTTGCGAAAAATCAATCAAGGTAGTTCAGTCAAGCTCAACATTCATATTTTAGGTTGAAATCTGACATAATCCTTTAACTCTAAACTTTAGTCGGAAAGTCGATATTTCAATATGTCAACATCGCTCGCCAATCGACAGTATTCCTTATCCGAATATAAAGATGAACTCTCAAACCCAACATGTGACGAACACTCTAAGGATGACCTTGACTAAGGATTGTTTAAGAAACGTGTTAGACTAACAAATTAGAAAATTTGAAAAAAGACAGTGGCTACATTCCTTGAGAGCTTACTTATAGAATTGAAGGATGCAACTCTTACATCTGAGCAATATTTGTTCTGATAGTCAAGTTGGTTAAAAAATTATTGACTCACCATGTCATCTTGTTTTATTTTATGTTTTGGCTCCGCACTTTTGTGTATTTAGCCAGTGTCAAGTAATTGATAATTTATCAAGTTAATGATATTTCACGCAAATATGTGTCAATTCACAGTCGAAGTCATCAAGTCAAGTCATAGTCTAGTCACAATCAAAGTCATACTCCTAGTAAAGTGGTTGCCACTTTACTTGAAGCTTCTATGGAGTTTTGGAAACAACACGAAAAGTAACGTTTCTTTTCTATTTTATATTATTTTCCCACACTCACGCCTGTAATCCAGCACTTAACGAATAGAATGCCACCGATTTTATGCACTAGCACTGAAAATAACACAAGTTTTGGAAAATAATACAATGCGGTGACGCAACCATTTTCACGTTCCCGCCAAAACTTTCTGCTCTTAACCTTCTTAAGTAGGAGTATAATACCAAGGACCTTACATCACTACATTCTTATACTAGGCCCATACTGAGAAACCCTTTAGTCTGTGGCCCCAGGGCGAGAGAGAGGAAAAGAGTCGCTTCGATCGACCGATTAGATTTTGACATAATCTTGTAAACAAAGCGAAGGGGTATTGAACTTTGAAAACTTATTTCACATATACATTATTTTCATAAAACATGAATGAAAATTGGTATTTTTAGTGCCCGTTGTTAAATGGAAACTCACAGTTCAGCTTAGCGGCGTGTATTTTTTTTTCTGGGCAAAGTGGGTGTGTTAGCCGCACGGAAGTGTAGGTATTTTTAGCCAAAGTGCAAGATCTTCTTTTGTTTTTTTAAGTTTTCCGGTGAACGTTAAATGAAAGTAATAGTGTTATTTATAAAGGTGCCTATATTTTAAGGATTGACGCTCAAGTTTTAGCTGGCTGACCGCTTATACCACCACTGAGAATCTTTTCTCTAAATTTTATTTCTGATGGTAAGTTACCTACATCAAAAGCTAGACAAAATGTTTAAGAACTATATTTTTTAGTTAAGAACCATTTCATTTTATGTATTTATTCATTGAATAAATTTGTCTTGGCGGACAACTATTTGCAGATTACTCCTGTTTAACGGAGTTACACCTAGTCACTAATATTGGTGCATTGAATTCTATATTCATTTCATGCATTGTTTAAAAAATAACAAGAATATCTAATGTAATATTGCTACAGGCCAACAAAATAGTAAATGATTTATATAGATATAGTGAAATAATAATATAATAACAATATTAAATAATAATAAAAATAATAACGTCTAACAATCACATACATAGATCCAGGGCCCTATCTAGATTAGGTAGGATTCCTTGTATCCAGAACCATGGTCCTACTACACCAACATACATACATGCTGCTGGAATCAAACTCGGCGCCTCTATAAATATTTTATTACAATATTCTGGGCAGCCTAAATTAGTCCCACATTCATTGTTTTGATTATTTACATGGCATTTTAGCGTATGGTTTTTCAAAACTCACAGTGGGCAAGATGAAGAGAAGAAGTATGTATTCATAACCCATAAATCTATGTACTGAATATATCCATTTAGTAATGATTCTACTACATACCTACACACTCAAACAACACTTAAACATGCAGCTTACTGCATAAACTGCATACTTATTCAATCAATTATTAGTTTTTGTTAAGCAGAAGTGATTTCTTTCAGGAAAACTTATAAAAAGGATAGAAATGCAAATGCAAAGGCGAAGCATGGAGGCAAGCAGTGATGCGAGCTACTGTAAGTCACTATGTTAAGGATTGATGTGAAGAGCTAGTCCTTCACCTGATGTTAAGCAACACGGTCACCCATAACCGTTGCAGTGTCACTCAGAACTCTACTCTGATGTAAAGTTTCTCTTGACACTGCACTGTGCATGTCATCCTGAGACATCTGCAGTCTAGTAATAAGTTTACTAGACTGAGATCAGATCATAAAGTCTCAATTGCCTAGTAATTTCACTAGCTTCAAGACCCTTCAAACCGGAACACAGTAGTGCTTGCGCACTACTGCTTGGTAGTAGAATAACTGGCAAAGCGGTGGTACCTACCTAGACAAACTTCGCAGAAAAGTCCATCTAGTGTAGTTGTTGTATGAAAATAGGTTTTATATTTGTTTACAGTCAACCTCTTTTTATATTGTTTTATTTTTCTTTATTATCTATTGTATTTGATTGTCTTTTGTTTTTTCAGTTCTTGTTTTTTTTATATTTTTATATATTTTTTTTTTATGTTATTGTTTGGCTCTACACTTTTGTGTATTTAGCCAGTGTCAAGTAATTGATAATTTTTCAAGTTAATATATATGTGTCAAGTCAAGTCAGAGTCCAAGTCATCAAGTCATAATCTTGTTTAATCAAGTCATACTCTAGTAAAGTGGTGGCAACTTTACCGGAAGCTTCTATGGAGTTTTGGAAACAACACGAAAAGAAACGTTTTACCATCATTATACCACTTTCCCACACTCAGCCTGTAATCCAGCACCTAACGAATAAAAATAACACAAGTTTCGGAAAATAATACAATGCGGTGACGCGATCTTTTTCGTTTTCCCGCCAAAACTCCAGTTCTTGTGTTGCTAGTTAGGTCAATAAATATGTACTCAATAAAGTAATTGTGATCGTTTTTTTAAACATAATAGTTGATTTTAATGTGATTTAATATTTTAGGTGAACGAGAAACATGGGATGATTACGGAAGCCGTACATCATTGAGCCAAGTTGATGAGGTAACTATAATATAATGTTTTACCTGAAAATAAAACAGTTATTATATGCGAAACCTTATTCTAGACCTATAAAGTGAGACAGCATCATTCCGGATATGACGTCACGACCTCTTCTGTCTCCCTCCCGCATGGCTCCGCCCCTTAAACGGGAGGGGTGAGCTTGCCTTGGCTGGGAGCCCAGGCGCACTCGTCACATTGTATCTCACTTTCTGTGGACAGAATATGAGTTCACCAGGCAGGATTAAAATTAGGTCTAGAATAAGGTTTCGCATATAATAACTGTTTTATTTTCAGGTAAAACATTATATTATATGCTAGGAACCGTTATTCTAGACCTATAAAGTGAGATGTGTTTATTATCGCCTGGTGGCAAGCTAGTAAATAAAGATGCCAATGTGTGAATTATGATCTTTTAACATAACATTAGTTAGAATATTATGTTAAAACAAACAAAGTATTCAGTATTTGGAGGAAAATACACAAAAATATATGTTTTGGTTTGTACAAGTGTTTCAATGTTTGTAATAAAACATTGAGAGTAATTACGAAAATTATTGAGTAGGAACTTCTATATAATAAGCAATTAACAATAAGATAAGCAGGAACAAATAATCAAAATAACATAATTAAACAGCTTCGAATGATTGCGACAAATTATTGTAACTCGGAGGTTGAATAATCTCAGCTGAATAGAAACGCGCAAACGTGTTAGGGGTACGCCAATTTCCTTTTGACATGATTTCGTCAATATTGCAACTCTCAAGCCAATTTAATGATGCCGAGGCGCTCCGGGTGCTACCTGAAGAGGCGTCAATACCTGCCTCTTTAAGAACTGTCTTTACCCAACCGCCTATCATAGTTCGAGAAGCTGGACGGACTTTTCCGTTGGTGGATATAAACAAACTGTTAACATCAATATTTTCTCTGCGAGATGATGAGATGTCTACTAGCTTTCGCAGCCACCAAACAGGACAGACCGATTTATTCATGTGGGTATGTAGTTTCCATGAAGACTGCCTGTGAGTATAGTTATCAGTCTTAGAGCTGAACGAAGGATGTAGAATAATATGATCGGAATTGTCCTCGAAATGTGATCCATCGATCCGTAGGAGAGTAAGATCGTGCACACGACGGCTAGATGCTAGAAGCAAAATAAGCGCTGTGCGACGTGATGCTTGAAATAGACTTACATCAGAAATCTGGTCTGAACTTAGCCAGTCAACTACGAGCCTCGGGTCCCAAATTATTGCCTTGCGAGGACGTGAATTTACGTTGGCGAGAGAGATAGCTTTTAACATCCGGTGAATAAGCGGATCACTACTCAAAGTTTGACCATTAGAACATGCTAAAGTGGCTATTGCAGATTTGTAAACCAAAATAGTTTTGTAAGAAAGATTAAGGTTTAAATGCAAGTGAGCGAGGTACTTAGCTAACTGCGCACCAGTGGGATTCGTATGGTTAAGTCGGTGATTAGAGCACCAGCTAAGCCATTTCTCCCAAATACCAGAGTACATCCTTTTAGTAGATGGACGCCAACTGGAGTCTAATAACTCAATCTCATTTTGAGACCAACCAGTTAAGCTTTGACACCACCCTTCACTAACCATGCTTCTAGGTAAATCAGGTCTACCTGCATCGGAGGAAGATGAGTTCGCGTGTCTTGCAATCGTTGATGAAGATTGCGTATTTGATATGGTGCACACACGGCTCTCCTCTTCAGATCTGGGCGCCAAAACACCTTCGACCAACGTGGTACTACCATTATGTATCGGCCGCTGCACAGGTTCAGGTGAGCCAGTACTCGTGGAATGAGGTGTGGTGGAGGGAACACCCATGCTCGCCGGTACGACCATCTTCTGCTGAAGGCGTCGTGAAACTCTGCGTTCAAGTCTCTGCAGTCTCGAGAGACGTATCTCGCAAGCACGTGTGCGCTCTCTGAGGCAGATAAATCTATGTCGGGCGTTCCGAAGTTCTGAAATACTTCTTGGCACACCTCTTTCGTCAGCGTCCACTCTCCAGGCCATTTGAGCCTTGAGAGCAAGTCGGCGTCTGTATTGAATCGACCTGGTATGTACTGCGGGACTAATTGAATGTGGTTGTTGTCCAGTATTTTGAACAAGGTGCATGTCAGCTTGTACAGGCCTTGTGATCGGAGTCCTCCCTCGTTCCGTATGTAGCTTACCACGCTTCGGTTGTCCGATTGGACTAGCACAGACGACCTTTGTAACGACTGTTGATGAGCTAATAAGGTTTGTATGACGGCTCACATCTCCTTCAGATTGCTGTGCCAATTGCGTTGCTGCACGCATTGTCCATGATGGCACCCCAACCTTTGGCCGATGCATCGGTCGTCAAAAAATGCGTTACAGGATCTGAGTGAATCGCTGTTTTTGTCGATAGAGCTTGTAACCACCATAGCAATGTTGTTGATGCTTCTGGGTCGATTGATCGCTTTGCATAGGCTTGGTGTTTCGGAAGTAACTTGCAAGCCAATTGCAGTGGGCGGCAGTGAAGCCGACCTCTGGGTATAACGAAGGCCGCAAAGTTTAGCATGCCTAATAAGCGCTGCGCTTCCTCCGGACTCCATTGATTTGCTCTTAGAATGCAGCGTATCAAGCGAGAGATTTTCAAGACTTTGCTCTCGGGTAAATATTTGGAATTCAGGTTGAGGTTCCAAATCACACCGAGATAATCTAGGACTTTGCTCGGAGTCAAAACGGATTTCTGATGGTTTATCATCCATCCCAGACAAGTGAGGACATGAACAGCTTCCGCAGCTTGGTCCGTTAGAGCATAACGACATTGATTGGCAATCAAAAAGTCGTCCAGGTACACGATTATGCGCATGCCTCGATTGCATAACAGATGCGCCACCCAATTTGTCACTGTCGCAAATGCCTTGGGTGCAGATGACAGCCCGAACGGCAGACAAGTGAGCTGGAGCAATTCTGGGTTTGCATTTGTTTTCAATGCATATAGCACTCGTAATTACAGTTGATGAGCCTCCGAAATTCGCACATGGAAATAGCCCTGAGAGAGGTCTATTTTTATAACCCAGTCGTTTCTCTGCAAGAAATCCGGTACGCGATACATATTTATCAATCGAAATTTGGTTTGAGCAAGGTACTGATTTAAATTTCTGAGATTGAAAATGGGACGATTGCTGGCATTTGTCTTTTTCACTAGAAACATTGGAGATATAAAACTCTGTGTTGAGTTCGCTGGAACTAACACTTTTTGTTCTCTCAAAAGCTTTATTTCCTGTGACATTAACAAACTGGTTGGAGTTTGAAACCGTTTTAAAAGATTGGGATTTTGAAGCGGGGGTACTTTTAGAAATGGAATTCGGTATCCTCCTATTATTTTTAAAATGTGTATTGGAGCGCCGAAATTCTTTCAAACTTAAATATAATTTACTAAACGCCCGCCATAAAAAGTCTCTACTATATAGTCACTTCTGATACTTATCGAATTTGTGGTTGCCGGAAGGGCCTTTTTTGTTATTATTGCGTCTCGCACCGGATTTATTATTTGCAGGTCTTTGGGTTTTACCTTTGGCTGCTGTAGAGGCTTGAAAACTTGTGGAAGGTCGGGGCTCAAACCCAGTATTAGTGCCGTTAAATGACTTCCGTGGTCTTTTAACGGGGGGAGCATCCTGCCTATTCCGCATAGACATACAATGAGGCTCTTCCGCAGAGCGTTTTTGTACCGAAAACAATTTACTTGTGCCCCCGGCCTTCTGTAAGAAAGAGGTTAATTCCTGTGGATTGAAAAGGTTACTTTCTGTCGGCGGAATCTTTTGCAAGTCCTCTTTGACGAATTTGTCTCGGACGCCGGATAATATGCAATCACGGCGTCTTTGAATCATATCGGCTCGTCTTCCGCAAGCTAATTGCAAGAGATCTTCAGACATTTTCATATAAGGTAATTTTTCAGAAAACAGGCTATTTTTTTTTTTTTTTTTTTTTTTTTTTTTTTTTTTTTTTTTTTTTTTTTTTTTTCGAAAAGGGTATCGGCATTTAAGGTGCTATTCGGCGAATGAGCCCACTCAATAATCTGTTGAAAGTTGCTTCTCAACAGTTCATTTTGTTGGATAAGACCATGAGTCATAGCTCCAAACGACCTATCCAGTAACCTAAGCCAAGACGAGTTCGTATCACAATATCTAAGCTCAGTATTGACTTCAAGCTCATAAAAACCTGGCATGGCAACATATTTCTTTTCGGTTTCAAGGTATCTTACCCTCTGCCAGTCATTTGAATTAAAATGGTGGAGCTTATTTAAAACAAGCAATCTACCCTCCGTGGCACTTTCAACTACAGGCTCTTTTAAATTTGTTGATACTGCAAACTCAAATACCTTAGCTTTAGGTTTGTTAAAAAGAGGTTCATTATCGCCGAGTGAAACCCTTAAACTTTCCGATGGATGCAGGGAAATATTGGAATCCGACTCTGGCTGTGCCTGTATGTTTGAAAACTCAGGCTGGTCGTTATTTTTCAAGTAGTTTAAAATATGACTCACTTGATTGGTTAGCAAATCTAACCTGCGACCAGTAGCATCATTTTCGTTGCGCTCCCGATGACGGCGACGACGAGGGGCGGGACTGCTGCTCGACGACGATGATGATGAACCAGACGACGGCTGTGGTGAACGTGGTGGAGACGGGCGACTCCGTTCACCGTCTTTAACAGCCTTCGAAGAATCTTCCATTATTTCTACTAGAACCATCACGAAGATATTAATAAAATAATTAGGTTGTTTTACAATTGTAACAATTATAAAACTTGCCAACAGCAACGCTGTTACCCGATATTGAAGAGGTGTTTTCACACCGAAATTCGATGCCAATGTGACGAGTGCGCCTGGGCTCCCAGCCAAGGCAAGCTCACCCCTCCCGTTTAAGGGGCGGAGCCATGCGGGAGGGAGACAGAAGAGGTCGTGACGTCATATCCGGAATGATGCTGTCTCACTTTATAGGTCTAGAATAACGGTTCCTAGCATATAATTGTAATTTATTGAATTTTAGCATTATACATCAATACAGTTGTTATGCCAAAGTCAAATTCAAAAGATTTTATTGCAAATCTATTTTTAGCACTTTTGCAAGTTAAAATTATATTCAAAGTTAAAGTCAAAGTCAAAAGATTTATTGCAAATAGGCTTATTTTAGCACTTTTACAAGTCAAAATTATATTAGGTACTTCAAATTAAGTTATTTCACTAAGCATATAAAATTACAAAGTGCTTATTGTCAAATATATATTAAATAGCAAATTAAATAGTCAATAGCAAGCCCATTACAATATATGAGTTTGAAAAAATAGCAGTTCTCTTTCTCACTACTATTAAGTACCTGCTTAAAATTAAGTTAAAATCAAAGTCAAAAGATGTTGTAAATAGGCTTTTAATAGTTAAAATTATATGGGGTACTTAAAATAAGTCATTTTACTAAGCATATAAAAAAATATATAAAATTACAAAGTTACTGTCAAATAATATTTAGCAAGCCCATTACAATATGTGAGTTTGAAAGAAAAGCAGTTCTCTTTCCCGTGCCGTGTCGCCTAACATCAGGTGAACGACAAGCTCGTTTTACTTTAGTGAATGATGTATCATTCACTAAACTAAAAAAAAATTAACAATAATTTTAAATTAAATTTAGTTTTAAAATCATTATATTTTGTTTAGATACAAAGATAGATAGATAAAATTCTATATTGAAACACCACATTACAGGAACGATTGACAATCACAAACTTAAAAATTAAGTGTCACAATGGGTGGTCTTATCGCTTAAAGCGACCTCTACAAGACAATCCAAATTTATTTTTAATTTGACGTGGGCGGAAATGCACTGCCGTGCGTATAGTTATTTTAAAAATCCGCGACACAAAGAAAAGAAAGCGAGTGTGCTTTAGACTGAAGTAAAACTTCTTTAGTTTAGCTCCATCTATCGGGCGGTATAACTTTGTTTAATGTTAATGTCGCCATCTTGACAATTGTAAATTGACATTTTACCGGACATACCAACATAATAATACAAATTTTAACCTTGTTATGTTGACAATGGAGATCTACGTGACCAACTTCCGTTCGCCTCGCATTCACCAGCTTACTCCCCTAGTCAAGCGTGCGTAAAGAAGTTTTACTTCAAAACCCCTGTCCCACTAAGTTTCTTTTGTACCTCTACAATGTAATATATCGCACGTTTCACTCATATATTCTGTGCTCATAATTTATTTGTTAGCAACCCTTTCCAGTACCGGATTAACCATGTAGCAAGAATGGGCCCCGCGACATAGGGGGCCCCTCATATTTAAACCCACTTCATCTCTACCTGAGCGTAATTTTTTGAGTGAAACTTATCAAGATGTGGTAGATTCTGACTGGCTGACCGACCCAATAGCTCAGTCGGTAGTAACCTTGCCTTCTGAGCTGTAGGTTGTGGGCTCGATTCCCACCCAGGACAAACATTTGCGTGATGAACATCAATGTTCGTTCTGTGTCTGGATGTTATATTGTATTCTATGTATGCATTTACAAACAAAAAACATTGTATCAGTTTTTTTTTTGTTTTTGGGTTGGCTCCACACTTTTGTGTATTTAGCCAGTTTAAAGTAATGGATAATTTTTCAAGTTTATTAATGTATATATGTGTCAAGTCAAGTCACAGTCCAAGTCATAATCTAGTCTAGTCAAGTCATACTCCTAGTAAAGTGGTGGCAACTTTACCAGAAGCTTCTATTTAGTTTTGGAAACAACACGAAAAGAAACTTTCCACCATCATTATACCACTTTCCCACACTCATGCCTGTAATCCAGCACTTAACGAATAAAATGCCACCAACTTTATGCATTAACACTGAAAATAACACATCTTTTGGAAAATAATACAATGCGGTGACGTGACTTTTTCGTTTTCCCGCCAAAACTCAATGTATCAGTTATCCGGTTCCCATAGTATAAGCTTTACTTGGTTTGGAGCTAGATGGCGCTGTGTGAAATTTTCACAAATATTTATTTATTCATTTATATTGAATTTACTTGATGTCACTAAAACAAATTGTACCCTATAGGTGGTAAATAAACGTATTGAGTATTAAATTGTTTTTTACCCCTTTATGCTTAGAACCCATAGTAGATAAAGGGGCCTTTGAAAGAATTTGTCAGGGGGCCCCGCGCTTGCTTAATCCGGCACTGACTACCCGCAATGTACATGTCGTAGCTTTGTATAATAATGGGAAAACATTTTGAAGGCACGCGAGTGACGTGATCTGTATCAAAATTGGAACATTGCATCAAATATAATCTGGGAGGATTTAAGGCGCGGCGTAAGTTGACTGGCCCGATAGCTCAGTTGGTAGTAATCCTGCCTTCTGAACTGTGGGTTGTGGGTTCGATTCCTACCCAGGACAAACATTTGTGTGATGAACATAGGTGTTTGTTCTGTGTCTGGGTGTTATATCGTATTATATGTATATATTTACAAACAAAAAGTATTTAAGTATTGTATCAGTTATCTGGTTCCCATAATACGAGCTTTGCTTAGTTTGGGGCTAGATGGCGTTGTGTGAGATGTCCGCACATTTTTTTTTTTAAGTCCAAAATCGACGTAAAGCATCTTTTTGACGTCACCACGTTTACTAGGTGGTAGGACTTTTCTGCAAAGTTTACACCCCCACACGTCTGGTGGGCGACTGAGGTGGAAGGTTGCCCACCCACTGGCGCAGAGGCCCGGAAGGGCCTACCGCTGGGGCGAGATGGTCAATGCAAACGCGACACCATCTCGCCCCATCCCGGCGGCGGACGGATCATGGGGGGGTTTTAGTGGGTTCGAGTCCCACATACCACCCCCGTGGTGGCAGGGAAGTGCGAGGGCATTTCCCCTCCTAAAAACTTTAGCTAGCAACTTTACTTGAAGCTATGGAGTTTTGGAAACAAAACGAAAAGAAAGGTTTCATCATCATTATACCACTTTCCCACACTCATGCCTGTAACCCAGCACTTAACGAATAAAATGTCACCAATTTTATGCACTAACACTGAAAATAACACAAGTTTTGGAAAATAATACATTGCGGTGACGCGATCTTTCTCTTTTTCCCGCCAAAACTGTCGTAGTCAGTGTATTTTGTGTTTCTATTGGTTGAAATTTCTCAGCTGCGGCCATAGGACAAAGAGTATGTAACGCTACGCCATGGGCCTAGTATCCATAGATTAGAACCTAGTATCAGAATATTCTGATTCTGGTACTAGGCCTATGGTTTTAAGTATAAAAATATGTATGGTAAAAGTGCTAAAAATATCCTATTTGCAATAAAATCTTTTGAATTTAGTTATGCTTTACTTTAGTTATTTTTATTTGTATAAATGGAACCTACATAGGTTTCTCGGTAGTACCCGGAAGCGAGTTTCACTCGCTACTTTAGTAATCGAGTGAATAAAGTACTAAATTGCATTCGTAAATGCATCGAGTTTGTAAACAATGGTAGCTCAAGTCGATAGAGTGACATTTTAAAAAATATTGCCATAAAATATGGATTTCCTCTTGGAGTTGGGAAAAGTTCAGGGATATTTATCGACTGAATAATCACGAAAAAAGTATGATATGAAGTAGTAATAACTTATTACTACTTGGTGTCATGCCTTTTTTCTTATAAAATATAATTATATAATTTTACTTATATAATTTCTAATATTAAAATCTAACCTTAAAAGAGTTTAGTGGTTGTTGTCTGTACGAAAAAAGCCATGAATGAATTTGAATGCAATAAAAATTTCTTGCCTGTACCAAGTCCAACATAATTAATTATATTATCCCGGAAAATTGACAAGTTTTCAGTAAAGTTTATCAAGTTTATCAGTAAAGTACTGAAATTCGAATACTATTTATTCGAGATGTTTCGATGATGATTACAAATATTTTATTTATTATTTTTGTCCAATATTATAAATAGGATATTAATTAATAACGCTGAACAAGGTCAAATTTGTTTTAATATTACAAATAGCCGTTGTTTAAAAAATCATAATTAAAAACGTGTGTTATTTAGACTACACGATTGAAATAAAACTTCTTTAGCTCAGCTTCATTTATTAGCCGGTATAACTTTGTTTTTGCATTGTTTAATGTTAACGTCGCCTACTTGACAATTGTAATTTACCGGACATACCAACATATATATTATGTGTATTATACACACTACAAATTTTTAACTTTGTTATGTTGACAATAGAGATCTAAGTGAACCAACCGCGGCTTTCGTTCGCCTCGCATTCACCAGCTTACTCCCCAAATCAAGCATTAGTAAAGAAGTTTTACTTTAAAAATCAGGCATTCTACATTAACAAATTAAATATTTTAGCGTGTTTTGAAGTTAACATGCGTTGGTAATTTTTCCTAAAAAAGTGGCAACACCAGCGAAATGCGCCATTCCGCGGCGCCCCTCGCCCTCGCCGCGCGTCCCGCGACTACGCGCTACGTCATATAAACAACAATATATCCGTCGGAAAACCGTTATTTTGCGTCCGAAAATAGCCGCCAATCAATAATCTATAATCGAAAACAGAATCCGTGCGTTTTTTCTATAGTAAAGTGTTGTGTGATGAATGTGAAAAGTGGAAATTAAGAGTGACCTACTTGAAGAGTGCAGTGTGTGACGTCACAGACCGGCTGGATTGCTTCAAATTTCGAGCTTTTGTTTTCTTTTTTTCTTCCTCTTTCCTATTGATGTGGTTTGTATTTCGAATAGATTCTTTTATAGCGGGAAAACTGTGGAAAACTTTATTTTTCAGCACAAACGTGTTGTTTGTTTTGTTTGTATTGTTTTAATGCTTTGATTCGGTGAAATCGAAAGGTACTTTCTAAATAATTTATTATGAATGAACAGCTGTTTAAGTAACAGGTTAGAAATATATGGGTAGTTAATAATAAACCCCTAAAACTGAAGAAGACTAGTGTTTAGTGAAAACCCAAAGATTTATGGCATTGCTGTGGACTTTAAAAGCATAAATGAAATAATATTGCTTATGGTCTGTCTCATTTGTCTGCCCTATATTTATATTTCTCATGTTTACCGATTTAGTATTTAACAAAACCAATACAGTAATAAATTTAAATAGATAAATTGTAATAGAAAAAGCATGTATTTATTCCAAAGACATTAACATTTCTTGAAGAGTTTAAAAGTTGTAGGTTCTGCATAACAGTTGTGTTTTATCTTCGTCTATTTCAAATTAGATAGAAGGAAACAAAATAGAACATAACTATTCTTCATCTACACAATTTTTTTTAGTAAGGGCAGTAATGATTTTTACAATTATCACAATTAGGCTATTCAATTAATGCCACCTAACTAACCTCTGTAATTCAATTCCGTAGATTACAATCATAAATAATTACTTGTTCTCTATCATGTAAAATGTTTTAATTTCTCCATGTATATAATAATGTTTCTTTTTTTCTGTTAAAAAAATGTGACCGAGATTTGCTGTCCCTCTATTTTCTGCCCTAGGCTCCAGCCTACTCAGTCTACTGATAAATCTGCCACTGAGTAAAGGGCCTATTGTTTATATTGAAATCTTAGTGCGAAGAACATCTTGACTTGAGAAACAGAAACCCTTTACAACTCAAGCTTACTAACACTAAAAATGACCAAAAATCATAAAATTGTGTGTTAATCACTGAACATAAGGTATATATATATAATAATCCCTAAAGATATTGAACCTACAACCTACTGATGTTATCAAAGGAGGTAGAAAATGCAAAACTAAAGCTTACTATCGTAAATTACATCCATCTCAGTAAGCTGGATTTATCTAGTTTCCATCACAGATCCTGGCACAGTTGCATCATGTTTGCATAGTTGTTACAGAAGCGTGACTAATGTAGGGTGGCCATCAAAAAAGTTATACAATTAGGACAAGGATTTATATAAACAAGAGTAAGATGAACCATTTTGAAGTAAACTTCTTTAGGCACCTGACTTGGGGGTAAGCTAGTGAAGTAAACAGAAGTTTTTTTTTTATCAAACTTGTCTAGCACTGACCACACTCTCACCTGATGGGAAGTGACGTCGCGATCGAAGGTGTAGCATGCTAGCCAAGTAAATACCTATTCACTCTTCTCACGCCCGGGTCATATTTCGCCGGAAACAGACGCTGGCATTCCATTCCTTAGCCGTTCTAATTAAGAACGTTGAGTCAAATCGCTTGGTACGAATGGGTGGTATTTCGACCACGAAAGGATGGCGCTTAGCCGAGCGTCTAGTAGTCTGGTAGTGGAATGGTGATAGGTGAATGAAATCATGCAGTTGTTGAGCGCATTCACCGTGGTGTAATCTGTAAAAGACCGACAGATTTGCCACCTTACATTGATGTGCTAGGCTCTGGAGCCTTTCACCAACCAAAGTGATATGTGAACTAACAACTTTCAGCTTCCGTTCGCCTCGACTCGCATTCACCAGCTTAATCTCAAGTTAAGCGTGCATAAAGCAGTTTTACTGCAGTACATCTGTCGCCAAGCACTTATCAGTACATTCCAGCCTCACTTAAGAGTCAGCATGCGATCTCAGTCAAGGCATATCATGACATCACAAGAGAACTGACTCCCACTCAATAGTGACATGTGGCTATGTCCTACCTTATTGTTTCTAATGACCGATGTTATGAAATATATAGTTGTCAAAGTGTCCATAGAATTTAGTACAGATGGGAGCCCTAAACTTGCGCAAAAGGTGCTAAATAAAGTAAACATTGGCCTGCAGCATTTTAGGATGTGTCATGCATGATACAACATACACTTTTTTTTTGTTTCGGCTCCACACTATTGTGTATTTAGCCAGTGTCAAGTAATTAATAATTTATCAAGTTAATGATATTTCACGCAAATATGTGTCAAGTCATAGTCTAGTCAAAGTCATACTCCTAGTAAAGTGGTGGCAACTTTATCAGAAGCTTCTATGGAGTTTTGGAAACAACGCGAAAAGAAACGTTTCACCATCATTATACCATTTTCCCACACTCACGCCTGTAATCCAGCACTGAACAAATAGAATGCCACCAATTTTATGCACTAACACTGAAAATAACACAAGTTTTGGAAAATAATACAATGCGGTGACGCAATCTTTTTCGCATTCCCGCCAAAAAACTCCAACATACACTTGCACTGCAATAAATAGAATAATTGAAAAAAAAAATCTTTAGTTCAGTATTATTATGATATAGAACCAAGGAGGTTAGAAACAAAATGTTTCTTGAAAGGAGGTCCAGGGTGGTGGGTTTGACAGCCTCTGTGGTGTGGTGGTTGAGCAGGTCGGCTTATAACCAGAAGATGGTGGGTTCGATTCCCGCGACAGGACAAGTTTTCGTGCACAGAAAAAAAGCGCTAACACTCGTTCTGTGTCCGGGTGTTGTGGGAACATGGTCCTCGTAGTTCCTGGGTTCCTAGTTATAGGGAATCCTAGTTAGGGTCCAGGATCTGTGTATGTGATCGTTGGGCGTTATTATGATTATTAAATATAAGGCAAACTGTGATGATGGCAATGTTACGTTACGAAACTGGAAGACGTGTTTTTATCCGACTTAGAAAAAGGAAAAGTTTCCCAAATTGTTCGTTTTTTTTTATCGTTTTTTCTGTGGTATCGTATCTCCCGAACAGATTAATCGTTTTTTTTTTATTTAATAGATGAATGCTAGAGTTTGCAATGTTCTTGATATGTTATTAAGATAGGTCCAAGATGGCCGCCGTCACAAAATGGCGGATTACATATTTTTTTACAACTCAATATGGGTATCAAATGTAAGAGCTTGACTATTAGAATATTATCATATATTAAACACCATCATAAAATTCAAAGATGGCCGTCACCGCAATATGGCGAATAAATATTACGACGGGGATTTTTTTAGTGAATACTTGTTATAAGAATATTATAATATGGCATATTTGCATTCAAGTGGCGTTTCCCATTCAATGGCCACCATTCTTTAATATTTTTTTTTTCACATACTACTTCTGTAGCAAGTTTATTTCAGTACCAAATCCTGCAAATTCACTATTAAGGTCTCATTTAGCTCAAGGTCTCAAGGCTCGTGACGTCACGCGGGAAGCGCTAGATCGATACTAGAGACCTAGGTCATCGAGACAGCCTGGAGGGTGGGTGTAGTGATTTTAAGAGTTTGGGGAGGTTTCTTGTACGGGTGGTTTTTATAAGTCACCCCCTATTCCTACTTAACGAAGTGACACGTTGTCGTTTTCAATCGTCCTCAAAAATGGAGACTTCAGTTTTGGTGGTATTTTTAAATATCTATGGCTATGGATATTTCACACAGCGCCATCTAGCCCCAAACTAAGCAAAGCTTGTACTATGGGAACCGGATAACTGATACAATACTTAGATACTTTTTGTTTGTTAATACATACATAGAATATAACACCCAGACACAGAACAAACACCTATGTTCATCACTCAAATATTTGTCCTGTGTGGGAATCGAACCCACAACCCATAGTTCAGAAGGCAGGGCTATTACCAACTGAGCTATCGGACCAGTCAAATAACTACGAAAGTTTATGAGATGTATGTTTGTTAGTTTTTCACGCAAAAACTACTAAACGGATTTGGATGAAATTTATGACACAGATAGTTTATAGCCTGGGTTTTTAACAGCGGGTAAAGCCGCGGGGCGCAAATGGCCAACCTCTTTTTTATGTTCAGCCTCTTTTTTATGTTATTGAATGATGTGACGAGCTAGTCGTTCACCTGGTGTTAAGCGACACGGCCGCCCATAACAGAAAAGTGTCACTCGGAACCCTAAAACATAGAGTTTCAAGCGACACTGCACTGCGCACATCATCCTGAGACATCAGCACAGTCTGGTAATAAGATTACTTGACTGTGAGATCAGATCATAAAGTCTCAATTGCCCAGTAATTTCACTAGCTACAGTGCCCTTCAAACCGGAACACAGTAGTGCTTGCAGATTACTGCTTGGCGGCAGAATAACTGGCAAAGCGGCGGTACCTACCTAGACGAACTTTGCAACAAAGTTCTACCACCTAGTAAACAGCCTCTGCATAGTTTTAAAATAAAAAAACTGGAATAATTAAAGTTTTATAATATGATCTAAGTATCTAATTATAACATGAAGTCGATTGAACTCCTTTTTGAAGGTTCTCAAGTCGACTGTATTTTTCTTTGTTTGTTTCCTCAGAACTTTCGACTGAGTGAACTGATTTTGATGATTCTCTTCCTGCCGCGGGAATCGAACCCGCCGCCTCCGGGTTACGAGCCGACCTGCTCAACACACCACAGAGACTTATAAATAAATAATAATAATACAATAATAATAGGTTGGCATTCTATTGTCTCAAACAATGTACCCATATGAGGCAATCCATGATAAAATTAGAAGTAAAAACGTGGCCTATCGATTCGAGACTACCCACGATATAACTGGACATTGGATTCTCTTATTATTTTATAACCCTAATTTGTTTTTGTTAATGTATGTTTAATAATAATGTTTAATAATGTTTATGGACATCTCACACAACGCCATCTAGCCCCAAAATAAGCAAAGCTTGTACTATGGGAACGGGATTACTGATACAATACTTAGATACTTTTTGTTTGTAAATACATACATAGGGGTGATTATCAAACAATGCAATTTAGGAGCGTCCAAGCCTGAGAATCCATAAAAACATTAGATTTCCATATTGGCGTATTTTTTTTCCGAAAATGTATCATACATGTGTTTCAATGGATTTGTAATAAGCCGTGTAATGCATAAAAGAAATCGATAATATTTATTTGAAATTGAATATCATAAGTTCTTTGGCGCGTCCATTACATACCCGTATTTGTAAATCAGGAAAAACTCTCTTATATAAGTAAAACAAGCATTAATTTTATATGTCATATTGATGACAAATACTTACGGTATTCGTACAATATTTTTCTCTTAATTATTAGGTTTTGTATTTAAATTATAACACAAACAATTTTGTCCGAAGAAAAAATACTAATTACTTTGGCGCAATGAAACCGTGTAGCCACTCTGCTTAAAACGGCCACGGGGACATATTGCCGACCTTCCCTGCACCCTTCAGTTATGCTCTATTCAATACCAGGAGAAGAGTGCCCATTCGTTACAAAGTGAGAAGATATATTTTTTTTTCTCGCCCATAACGGAGTTTCGTCCGGTAAGTGCCTAATTTCTTCTATGTTTATTGTCATGCTATTATTTGTTTCTGGTGCATGCATATTTTTGTGCACATTACTTCAGTCAAACAGTGCGCACGTGGCAATAAAAGGTTATAATCGTACATCAGCCATTTGTGAAAATAAATAATCATTGACGATTTCTAATTTCTTTGACCCTAATTTCTTTGGATTTCTTTGGCAGATTGCGCCAATGAAATTAGTGTTAGTACAAAGAAATTATAAAAAATATCAATAAAATAGTAAATACTATACATTAAAACGTTAAATGCATTCAAATGTCTATTATAATAAGCTTATGTTGATTTAAGCTGACACTATTATTTAGCTTTAACGGAATAACACAATTGTCTTTCTACTTCAACTAGTGCCGGCTTAGTTTGCTTGCTCGGCTCGTTTGCGGTCAAACAATTACAACTAAACTCTAACTCATACGAATGTTTTATGTAAATTTTTTTTCAAAACTGGATTTATTCTAGCCATTATGCATAACCAAAGTTTATTAATTTGGCATGACAGAATATATATTATCCACATGTATTTGTATGCCTTACTTTACCTATCCTGCTGTAAAAATAATAATCGCTACTGCCAGGCTGACTAAAAAAATTGGTAGAACTGCTTCACATTAATTCCCTTTGTTTTAGAGCACAACGTAAATATAAATGGCAAAACGCAAAGAGTCTACGTAAGAAGTCTGCTATTAAATAAAACTTAATAATACACAAAAAAGTGCATAAAGCTGTCTTTAAACGATACAAATACGAGAAAGAAAAAGAAATCGCAGTTCTTGCCTCTTGCCTCAAGTTTGGAGCAGCTACAACATGAACCAAAAATAATTTAGAAAACGATTTGAAAGAATGAAAAATAGGAGTTACAGTCTCAAAATAAAACGAAAAATGTTGAAGAAAATGAAACAACTGGAAATACTTTGAGAACATAAATAATAATGCAAAAAAAATCGAAATATTTTACGATGATGATGAGAACAGCAGAGTTTATCCAAGAAAAAAAGAATTTACATAACTGGGAACCGTGAAAAACAGAAGAGATTGAACGATTCTTTAAATAATCTATATAAAGTGTACAGAAAGACCAATGTATAATCTAAAATAACTTTTTGCAGACATCGCTAGTTTTGAGTTAAAATTCGGGATAGCAAAGCACACATGAATGACACATACTTATGTCAGACCCACTCTAATATTGTAGTTTTATATTTAAGTTATGTATTATACAATCAATAATGTAATTAATATCGAACTTTTGAAGACCGATTGTGTCTAATAACCCAATTTTTAAATGTGCCTTAGTTTTTGTATATGCTATTATTGTTTATTAATACATGTGATAATTAAAATAATGTCACATAAACAAAAGTTATAAGTAATTTTATTTAAAACTATTTATTTTTCCCACAAAACTAATACCTTTGATATGATTTCTAATTCCTTTGTTAACAAATCTAAGTTCTTTGGCATGTTTCCTAATGTATTTGGCGCTTTTTCTAATTTCAAAGTCAAAGTCAAAGTCAAAAGATTTATTGCAAATAGGCTAATTTTAGCACTTTTACAAGTCAAAATTATACTAGGTACTTAAAATTAAGTTATTTCACTAAGCATATAAAATTACAAAGTGCTTATTGTCAAATAATATAGCAAGCCCATTACAATATATAAGTTTGAAAAAAAAGCAGTTCTCTTTCTCACTACTGGTGCAAGCAATCCGGCACAATGCAGAATTGAAAACTTTGATCCGAAGCTTCGATTACAACTGTAAAGAAGAAGCTACAAGAAACTTTACAGTGATGTATTTTTTTTTTTGTCTTCTTTCTACTGTCTTTTACAATGTATATAATTCATTACAATTGAGATAATGAATATGTTACAAAAATAACCACCACGTCACACCGGTGCAAGAAAAATACCGTGATTATCTTATTATAAACATTACAAATAGAAACTGAATTTATAGATAGGAATAGGCAATAGGCAAAGTACCTAAGCTTTCATACCGTTAAGCTTGGGATATTCAGGCCAAGCTTTTTTGTCCGACACATAATCATTTATTGTGTAATAGGCTTTTTTCATTAAGTTTGACTTTATGAATAATTTATATTTACGCATTGACAATTGTTCGATACCGTCGGGCAACTTGTTATAAAAGCGTATACAGTTTCCCATAAATGAACCATTAACTTTCTGCAGTCTGAATCTTGGAACTTTCAATTTATTTTTGTTCCTAGTATTAAAGTTATGAATGTCGCAATATCTGGGAAAAGAGCTAATGTTTTTGCGAGTGTACATCAAATTGTCGTAAATGTATTGACAAGCCACTGTAAGAATATTTATCTCCTTAAATCGTTCCCTGAGAGAGTCGCGGGATTTCATGTTATAAATGGAACGAATTGCTCTTTTCTGTAAGACAAAAATTGATTGTATGTCCGCGGCTTTACCCCACAGTAAGATGCCGTAAGACATAATACTGTGGAAGTAACTAAAGTATACTAATCTTGCAGTGGCTTCATCAGTAAACTGTCTGATTTTACGCACAGCATATGCAGCAGAGCTCAATCTACCAGCAATGTTTGATATGTGAGGACCCCACTGTAATTTAGAGTCTATAGTTATGCCAAGGAACGTGACAGATTGTACCAAATCTAATGCCTCACCATTCAGTAATAAATTTGTAGGAGACCCCCTAACATTAGGTAACGAAAACTTAATACATTTAGTTTTCTTACTATTTAACAGTAGATTGTTTTTAGTAAACCAGTTCAAAACCAGTGAAATTGCCTTGTTAACGTCGTCAAAATCATTAGTAGATCGGTCAACCTTGAAAATAAGAGACGTATCATCTGCGAACAAAACAATATCACATAGGTTCTTTACAAAAAATGGAAGATCGTTAATATAGGCCAAAAATAAGAATGGTCCTAGTATTGAACCCTGCGGGACCCCCATTTTAGTGATAGAACCAGATGATCTTGCTCCATTAACTTCAACTGTCTGAATTCTATTACCAAGATAAGAAGAGACAAGATCAAGAGCTTTCCCACAAACCCCGTAATGCTTTAATTTAAAAATTAGGGTTTCGTGACATACGCAATCAAATGCTTTGGATAAGTCACAAAAAATACCTATGGCATCCTGTGACTTCTCCCAAGCACCAAGTATATGTATAAAGAGTTCTACGCCTGCATCTGTAGTTGATCGTCCTTTTGTAAATCCAAACTGTTGACTGTGAAACAGTCCGTTAAGGTTAAAAAATGTTAACAACTGATTAAGAATTTCTTTTTCAAAAATTTTACTTATTGCAGGTAACACAGAAATTGGCCTATAGTTCGATGGATCATTCTTATTTCCAGACTTAAATAATGGAATCAATTTACTATTTTTCATTACGTTGGGAAAAACTCCTTCGTCTACACATTTATTAAATACTTCTGCTAAATATGGTGCGATTAATGTGACAATGCCACTTAAAACCCTGGTAGACATTCCCCAAAGATCCTCAGTATTCTTTATTTTAAGTGACCTAAAGGTCTTAACAATTATAGCCGAATTAATATGTCTAAATCTAAAAACTACTTCACATTTATCAACACACTCTGCAAGAATTGCACAAGACTCACTAGTCGATGAATTTAATGACTGAGTGGTAACTACAGGTATATTTACGAAAAAATCCTCAAATGCACTAGCAACTTCACTGTCTTTAGATATTAATCTGTTATTAATACTAAGAGTGAGTTTTCGGTGCCGAGGTTTAGTTTTGCCGGTCTCGGTATTAATTATTTTCCAGGTTGCTTTAATTTTGTCGTCCGCTCTATTGATTTTCTTACTCAAGTACAGAGACTTAGCTGTCTGGCAAACGCGTTTAAAAATTTTTGAATAAGATTTTAAATACTCAGTAAATTTACTGTCATAAATATTATCTGATTTCTGAGAATATAAATCATACAGCCTGTTTCTACTTTTATAAATGCCAGGTGAAGCCCAGTCACTCAATTCTGCTTTAACACCTCCTCTACACGTCTTTAACTTGAATATCTTGTTAAACTCTTTATCCATAACATCAAACAACACATTACAAAGATCATTAGGGTCATCAGTGAGTGGTAATAACACAAGTTTGTCATCTAGATTTTGAGCAAACTGTTCCAAGCGGTTGGTTGTAATAGGTCTGTAAGTAAACTCATAAGAATTTTTTTTCAGTATGCATGGAAATACAGCACTTTGACCACAATGATCTGAGCTAAGTTTATCAATAACTGACTTGCTTTGTGGTTCACAGTCACAGAATATATTGTCTAAGCAAGTAGCAGATGAGCTAGTAATTCTGGTTGGCTGATTGTAAAGATTTTTCAAAAGTAAAGTAACTTAAAGTATGGCGGTACTCTTCTGATAAAGGGGAAATGAAAAAGACGGAAATATGTTAATTTCGTTTAGCTTTAGAGTATGCGACACAGAATCGACACTATTGTAGTATTTAGTTGATAATAAAGGCAGTTCCTGTAATAAAAACTTACACATTCATTAAATGCCCTACAAAACAATACAGAAAAAGCAAATCCACATTATAGAATAGCATAATGACGCCTTGTTTGCTGACGGTCAAGGTTACCCCCCGATAGGGGTGCAGGCTAGCTAAGGGTGGGTCGGGGAGTCACCTCGGGGGTGGGTTTGTGCGAACAGTTTGAATATTTTATCTGATATCTTAAAATAGATATACGAGGTTAAGCTTTATTTTTAAAAAACGAGTGTGCTTACACGACTGAAGTAAAACTTCTTCAGCCTTATTAATAAACACGAACTAGCTTTAGACTAGTTACACCATCTTTTGTCTCTTTCGATCGAGCTAAATATTCCAGTAGCGAAAAAAGGACAAAAGCTGAAGTAACTAATGCGAGACTAATACCAGTTTATTAATAAGGCTGCTTTAGTTTAGCTCCATCTATCGACCGGTATAACTTTGTTTAATGTCAATGTCGCCATCTTGACAATCGTAAATTGTCATTTTACCGGACATACCAACATAATAATACAAATTTTTAGTAATTTTTAACTTTTTTATGTTGACACCGGAGATCTAAGTGAATTAACAACTTCCGTTCGCCTCGTCACGCATTCACCAACTTACTCCCCAAATCAAGCGTGCGTAAAGAAGTTTTACTTCAAAAAACAAAGAACAGGTAATAGCGGGAAAAGAGTGCCGAGAATGGAAAACCAAACGGAGTCGTACCCAGCAGTGAGAAATTAAATAACTAAATATATGTGCACATTTCACACAGCGCCATCTAGCCCCAAACTAAGCAAAGCTTGTACTATGGAAACAGAATAACTGATAAAATACTTAGATACTTATAAAAAAAACATATAATACAATAGACTGGCCCGATAGCTCAATTGGTAGTTACCCTGCCTTCTGAACTGTGGGTTGTGGGTTCGATTCCCACCCAGGACAAACATTTGTGTGATGAACATCGGTGTTTGTTCTGTGTCTGGGTGTCATATTGTATTCTATGTATGTATTTACAAACAAAAAGTATCTAAGTATTGTATCAGCTATCTAGTTCCCATAGTACAAGCTTTGCTTAGTTTGGAGCTAGATGGCGCTGTGTGAGATGTCCACACATATTATTATTAATATAACACGCAGACACAGAACAAACATCCGATGTTCATCACACAAATGTTTGTTCTGGGTGGGAATCGAACCCACAACCTACAGTTCAGAAGGCAGGGATACTACCAACAGCTATCGAGGTAGTCAAAAAATGTATGTATTGTACAGCGAGCTTATTTACCGAACGGCTATTTGCTAGTAACGTGACCTGGAATCTAAAACGTGGCGCAATATAGCACCAACCCCCTTCCCCTATGTCATACAGTCAAGTCTTACCACCCTGAAGCCACGTGTACCGAGGGGTGGGCACCAAGCTGGCATTATTAATACACGTAAGTCCGTATTACAGAACGATGCTCAGTTATCGATCGATGCTCAAGCAAAGATTTCACTAATTGATCACTTTATGAACGAAATCTCTGCTTGAGCACCGATCGATGACTGAGCATCGTTCTGTAATACGAGCAGTAGTAACTGTTATTCAAACCGGAACACAGTAGTGCTTGCACACTACTGCTTGGTCGCAGAATAACTGGCAAAGCGGTGGTACCTACCTAGACGAACTTTGCAGAAAAGTCCTACCACCTAGTATGTGATCTTTTTTTTTTATGTTAAGTAATGACGTGACGAGCTAGCCGTTCGCCTGATGTTAAACGACACGGCTGCCCATACCAGCTGCAGTGTCACTCGGAACTCTGAAGTATAGAGGTTCGTGTGACACTGCACTGCGCACGTCATCCAGAGACATCAGCACAATCTAGTAATAAGATTACTAAACTGTGAGATCAGATCATAAAGTCTCATTTGCCCAGTAATTTCTCTAGCTACAGTGCCCTTCAAACCGGAACACAGCAGTGCTTGCGCACTACTGCTTGGCGGCAGAATAACTGGCAAAGCGGTGGTACCTACCTAGACGAACTTTGCCTGAACGAAGTCCTACCACCTAGTGAAATCTTTGGGCGTTATCAATCTATTTATTTTTATAATTACTCCCGACTATACCCACTGCATCATATATGCCTTGCATTCCAAAGCAGTGCCCAAATACAGGTTGATGCCAAACCCATACCCATGTACATTCATACAGGATGCTCACTCCATTTCCTCATTTAAAAGATGTTCAGGAATGCCGCTACATTACTTGTTTTTCTGATCACGTTTTGATAATATATCATCGCGGCTAGTATACTGTAATAATGTTTTTCTTTTATAGTGGGTAGTGTTTCTATTAGTAGTACATATTATTGTAGTAGTTAAATAATAATGGAAATATGTACGTTAAAAAAGTTATGACCGCAAATGTTATTAATTTAGACTTCAAAAACTGAAACAGGTTCTCAATTCGGTTAAATAATATTAATAACATGCCCAACGATTCCATACATAGATCCTGGACCCTAACTAGGATTCCCTGTGTCTAGGGACCCAGGAACTACGAGGACCATACTCCCACAACACTCAGACACAGAACAAGTATTTGCGCCTTTATTTCTGTGCACAAACACTTGTCCTGTCGCGGGAATCGAACCGGACCTCCGGACTATAAGCCAATCAGCTCAACCATCACACTACAGAGGCTGTCCGAATGTCTGTTAAATGTTTTTTTAATGTTTGTTGATGAAAATGACATAGAAAAAAGTACGAAATTGCAAGTTGGAATACTCTCCTTACTCCTAGATCGTTCCATACAATTAACAGAAAAAATACAAATTAAACTTTATCACAACTTAATAAAGTTTTATCTACTAAGCTCAAACGAAGCCTCTTCATTAAATCCCAAAATAAACTCTGTAAATCTAATAAAGCTGAAATTGCTTTGATGTATTAGCTGTGTCCAATCCAATTGTTTGCTTAACTCTGCGTCGTGTGACTCACTAATTAACAGATTAATAGAGCGAGGTGACCCATTAGAGACGTGGGCCGAAAGTTTATCCGAAATTAATGCCGAATCGATCAATTCAGATGGACAGACAGACCCACATAACGAAATATGTATTTAGTTAGTGCCCGAAAGTTTATCCGAAATATTCCCGATTCAATTCCCACCCAAGACAAACATTTGTGTGATGAACAAAGGTGTTTGTTCTGTGTCTGGGTGTTATATTGTATTCTATGTATGTATTTACAAACAAACAAAAAAGTATCTAAGTATTGTATCAGTTATCTGGTTCCCATAGAAATGCGAACCAGATGTATACTTATTATATTTTATATTAGGCGCCATCTATCGCCAAACTAAACAAAGCTTGAGTACAAGCTTTGCTTGCATGGCGCCGTGTGAAATGTACACTCATATTATTACTATTTATATCTACGCAGATTTTTCCGAGTAATTTTATTTCAAATAGGTTATTTATAACACTTTTACAAGCCAAAATGAGATTAGGTACTTAAAATTAAGTTATTGTACTAAGCATGTAATACAAATTACAAAGTTCTTAATGTCGAATATTATATAGCAAGCCCATTAGGTACAATAAGTGTTTGAAAAAAAATGAAGTTCTCATTCCCACTCATCAATATTCCTAAAGATTTATGCAAAATTACTTCGCATTTCTTTAGCTTGCAACTTTGAATTCGTGGAACCTTTTACCTGATTTTACTGTTTCTGTCCCTTAAGGTTGAAGAGTCCTTGAAAACGAAAAAACGCAATTCAAGGCCGAAAATAACCGAAAACTTTATCGTTCACCGCCTCTATTCCCTTGAGGGCGTTTCGTGTTGCCCTCATTCGCAAACTAAATTGAACCATACAAACATCGTCGCTAAGCCCAGAATATCTTTTACTTATTGCTCTGCCTCCATACAAACTAAAGTAAACCTAACGCCAATGGACCTACAGTTGCTAATACGTTCTTTTTTTATGAAGTAAGGTTAGTTACTTGAATATAATCATTGTTTTTAAAGGGGCTGAATCAGAAATGGCTTATTCTTGTTGAAAAGGTGTTAGTTACGAAAAATTGGTCGCGAAAATTGGAGTGTTTGTGTTAATTAAGCGCCACAGGACATTTTAGCGCTGAGGCAAAAAGTCCCGTATATAACCTATTTTATATCGGCGAACTTGGTAGAATAAATAAAGAAAATAAAGATCCTGGGCTAAGATTTTATGACCTGATCTCACAGGCTAGAAATTTTATTACTAAATTACTGATGTCGAAGATGCCATCTTTGAGCGAATCTTTATAATTTAGAGTTCCAAGTAGCACTATAACTGTTATCTTAAGGGAGGTGACTTAACATTAAGTGAACGGCATGCTCGTTACGTCACTTATTTAACGTACAAAAAAGGTAAAGACCCTTCTTTGACTTGTCCGAATCTAGATCTAGAAATGCAGGAACAAAGAAAATCATCCACATAAACAAAACACAGAACAATGAACATATACTATAATTTTTTTTTCGTATCTCGGGGACTGATGCCACAATTTTCAAAATTACAATAAATAAGTCCTGTTATCAGCATATCCGCTACTCCACAGGGGCTGCTTGATGCATGTTTTCTTTAAGTAGAATTTGATAAAACGCTTCCTGTGAAGCAATGAAATTGCGACATCAATAATAGATTTAAAAACGGAAGCTCTGGCTGACTGTGCATTTGTCGCGAATGCTTGGCGCTTACCATCGGATCACCGTTATTGGTGTCTAAAAAAGAATGTAGAGCAAATTGCCCCATTTTAATCCTAAAAATAGTATGTCGTCTCAACAATATCAAGTGACTGCGAGATAAATTAGCCTCGTTTATTTTCAAAAATGTCCGAATTAATGGCCGATCTATTTCAGCGTCACTATGCTGTCGTCCGTCCGCGTTTCTCTGGACTTCCTATTAATTGGGGGAGTCGAGTTTAAGTGTTACTTTTAAAGGAATTTCTTTAATTAAACTGTAAAAGTTAGGAAGTGTTAGGTTTTCCGGGACGCATTAATTTCCCAGAATAAATCTCCTGAAATCTTAGCATTCAAAATACTCACGTGACTGAAATGGTTTCTTAAAAAAAAATCGAAATACAAACCACAATCTCTTATGCTCCAAATCAACAGAAACGTGCTAAAAAAATGTGTTAAATGACAACGCCAAGCGAGAGAAGCTATCCGACGTACCGATGCGACTCAAAATTGCCAACACTACAAAAATGTGCCACCATGTCGGCTCCCAGAGCTGTCACCACTGAACCGCCTAGATCTACAGCTTACTACTACGCTGACCTAGAACGCCTTAAGCGGAAGAATCCTGAACAGTCAGAAGGTCAGAACGATGAGCTAAGCGAGTACGTAGAATCAAATGAAGTCGTTAACGATGGACCAATCAAAGAAGTTCCTCCGCTACGTGACCGGCAATGGAGCCTTCCTGAATATAACACTCCAGAAAACTCCCGCAAGGGAGAAACGTATTCAACGGCGGGCACCTTCCCCATGCCCGAAACTAAGGAGAAGGAACCGTTGTTAGCTGAGCTGGAAGTCGTGGGAAGACTGCCGTTGACGCAGTTAGATAATGCGTCAGGAGTTCGGAGGAGTAGGAGCTGGTATCTCTGCTGTCCCAATATGGGGGAGGAGGAGATATCCAGGGAATCTTCGTGGAGATATTCCAGCTTGAGGCCGGTGACTGCGCCGCCTGCGCCTGGGCAGAACGGTGTCACTGGGGTTTTGGTACGTGGAAGTTGAAGTGTAAAGGATGGCGTGTTGTTTCTATCGTAAAATGTGTTTTGCAAGAATGACGGCCTCGCCCGGTGACGTTGTAAAGGTCGGTAGAGACCAAAAATATTAGTGCGTTCAAAAAAGAAATTATTGTAAAAAGCCAATTCTCGTCTTGCCCCGTCATTCTTAGGTTTTACAATTTTATTGATTTTGGTGCTACTTTTGACTGTTACCTTTGTTTCGGTTTAAATAGTAACTAGTATTTTATTCTTTAGTGGTATATAAATAGATGCCAGAATCCGATAATAACCAATGGGACAGCACGTGCGAAGCGAGGTCAAATTTTTTCATAATATTTTAATAAATCTAGACAAAACACGTACGTACAATACAACAACGCTAGAATATTTATTTACTCTGCAGAAACGTGTTACTCAGCATTCGGGCGTTAACCGATGAACTCAGACTAGGCTTCAGTATGTGAACGGTGATAAGTCACGAAGTGATCTTCCCCTAGGTAGCAACACAAAGCAGCGCTCGCACCGATGACGTGGGAACCTTGAAGGCGGAGAGGGACGCGCTCGCGCGGGCGCTGGCGGGCGAGCGGCAGCGCGCGGCGAGCGCGGCGCGGGCGCACGACGCGCGGCTCGCGGAGCTGCACGGGGTCATCGCCGAGCTGGTGCGCAGGCGCGCCGCGGATAAACACGCGAGGGCTATACCGGAGGAGGAGGTATCAGGTAGTGATACGGGAGAAACGGTACCCTTTTTTCTAATTCTAACCTTTCATACGTCATGTCATATTTCCTGTCATACATCTTGTTTGTGTAGAAAGTATTCTACTAATAATATGGTATATACTTCCTGGTTGAAAAGAATCCGGAAATGGCGATTGTGAATTTTAAACTTTTTTCCATAATAATTGAAGGGTTGAGAATAAAAAGGGTTTAACTGTCAAATTGATAGTTTCGAGAAAATTGACTGTAAACTTCAACAGCCTCATTTTAATGTAGAGTGCTTATAAGGTAATAGAAAAGGTTTATGTAAGTTTCAGTTGCTTGAAAATGTTTCAATTCTATTTTAAAATACTAAATATAGTACTAATTCATAAAATTACTGTTGTACGAGCCAATACAGCACGTACAGCAATTTTGTATACGCTTAGGTAAACTATAAATGTCCGTACATTCTTTACTAAAGCGAGTCGTTACTTAACCACCGTCGCGCGCTAATGTGTCCATTCTAACTAGTGCGGCTCAGACACCGAATTGCGCGTAGACTTTCTTTTAACAAATACAACTACTATTAGAACAGTGCAGTGGTTTGGATTTACAACTACCACCGGGCCGCAGTCTACGACGAAAGGCCCAAACATCCTTTTGGTCCTTCGAGCCATTATTTACAACTACGACCAAAAGCATCCTTTTGGTCCTTCGAGCCATTATTTACAACTACGACCAAAAGCATCCTTTTGGTCCTTCGAGCCATTATTTACAACTACGACCAAAAGCATCCTTTTGGTCCTTCGAGCAGTCTCCAAAAACCTTCGAGTTTTTTAATGACAGTGCTTAGTGTGGTATATATCTCAATTACGTTAGCAAATCGGTGCTGTTGGCCTCCCACAAGCGGGTCTCACCAGCAGCATTGAGAAGGTGCACATAACGTAAGGAGAGAGTGCCGCACTGAGTGCCATCCAACAACGAACCAGAGCGGAGACAACGTCTACTGCATCTACCTACAACTGCAAAACTATTAACGAACGAGCAGGGACAACGTCCACTGTTTTAACAATTAAATTACCGGCGAGGATTACGTCTTCCGCCACAACATTAACTTACCAGCGGGGATAACGTCTACTGCTGCAACAAATGCTTAACGATCCAAATCTCACACTGTTCTAATAAAAATGTCTACAGAAGACTACATGTTCCACGAACTAATAAAGGAACAACAAACGGCCTACGATAAAATCAAAACACTTCAAACCAACTACAAAAAGGATTCTGTGAGTAGAAAATCCATAGAATACCTCAACACTCGTATCGAAGCTTTACAATCGCACTGGGAGGAGTTTCGAGCGAATCACGAAATCCTGAAGAAGTATGAGTCAACGAAAAAAGACCATGACTACTTTAAGGAGAACACATATAACACAACGAAAACAATTTTCGACGAAATGATGACTTCGATGACTCAACTAAAAGATGAGTTGACAAACAAACCGGGATTTTCGGGAATAACTAATCCGAAAATACCGGAAACCCGCGGACCACCGCGACTACAATCACTTGGTACAACTGAAGTACTCCAGCCTACGGCAGATGGGACGGATCACTTATCAGTCCTTTTCCGAAATCAGATGTGTAACTTCAACGCCTTGATGCGAGCAGTCTCCAAAATAAATCAAGATGACCTGAAGGAGAAGTGGCACCTTCAAGATCAACTTAACATCCTACAATCAAAGTGGGAATCAATCGACAAGATCCACTGGGAACTAAGCTACTTACTAAAAGGTAGTGACAGGAATTACGAAGAAAAGTTCGAGCATTGGGAGCAAGTCTACGACGGCCTCAAAAAAGATTTGAACAGAAGAATCTTCGAAACATCTCATTACGAAAAAACAACACCAAGAATAGAGTTGCCAGAGTTCAATGGAGCTTACAACAACTGGATCTCTTTTAGAGATTTATTCTTCGAGATGATTCATAATAATCCAACGTTAAACAAAACACAGAAAATGAAATTTCTGAAATCGAAATTGAGGGGTGAAGCGGAAAAGCTGATTAAACATCTTCCAGTGAGCGCTGAAAACTATGACTCATGTCTGGACATAATTCAGCATCGCTACGATAACAAGCGATTGCTTTTCACCTCGTACAGAGAAAATCTTCTCAATCAACCGTCGATTGATAAACTGAACTCAGCAAATTTAAAAAGAATGCACGACACTACAAAAGAGTATTTAAACGCATTGGAAAACATTAAGATCGACGTCCCTGTATGGGGTCCTATCATTGTGCATTTACTATCATCAAAACTGGATGACATCACCTACGGAGAATACATACAACACTTGAAACATCCACGAGAACTACCAGACTTAAACGAGTTTTTAAAATTCCTGGAACTAAAGTTTATAGCATCAGAAACAGCGAGAAGCAAAAAGGGCGGTCAGAAACAAAATGTTCCAACAAATAACAATGTTCAATACAAGAATTATAACAATCAGAGGTCAACGAACTATAACAACGCAGAAAAGTGGATAAAAACCTACCATGCTGCAATCCGAATCTGCCCGCATTGCAAAAATAATCATGCGCTAATGCAATGTACATCATTTTTAAACATGGATGTCGCAATGCGAAACTTAACAGTAAATAAAATGAATATTTGCAAAAACTGCTTATACAGCCATGGCGAAAGCAAATGCTACTCTAAGAAACGGTGTCACACGTGTAACCTACAACATCATTCTCTTCTTCATGATGACAACTTGAAGAAAGGACAACAATCAAGACCATCTTTCTCAACAGCGGCTGAGCGAACCGCTAATCACATCAACGGTGAACGAGAGATACTCCTCACAACTCTTCAACTTAGAGTCGAAAACAAAGAAGGGGACTACGTCATCCTTCGGGCGCTTCTGGATCAGGGATCTCAAATAACTTTGATATCAGAAAACGCAGCTCAAAGATTAAACTTACCACGAAACAAGACGAACGCTGCGGTTACTGGAGTTGGCACCATAATGGGCACAAGTAAAGGGATGATTAAACTGAAATGTAAATCGATTCACTCTGATTATACATTCAAAACGGAAGCATTAGTTATGCGTAAATTAGTTAACAACTTGCCTAACTCCACAATTAACACCGAAAGCTGGACGCATCTCGAAAACATCAAGCTAGCTGATCCAGACTTTAACATCTCCGGGCCCATTGATCTCCTGCTAGGAGCGGACATTTATTCCGAAGTGATTCTAGAAGGAATCCTTAAACACAACAACAACTTCCCAGTAGCACAACAGACAAAACTGGGCTGGATACTGTGCGGCACTACAAAACACTTTAACTGTCTAGTCACCCTAACGGACCTGGACAACTTATCAAAGTTCTGGGAGACAGAAGAAATCCCTAAGGAACCCGAATGTACTGCAAACGATGTATACTGCGAAAAATATTACACAGAAACAACTCAACGCCTAGATAACGGGCGTTATATGGTGAAGATGCCAATGAAAGAGAACTACCATCAAAATCTTGGCAATTCGAAGCCTCAAGCCATCGCACAATTTCTTCATTTAGAAAAGAAAATGTCGAGACAAGAACACTTCGGTAAACTATACAAACAATTTATACGTGACTACATCGACTTAGGTCACATGAAACCAGTGACAGAAGCCGAGCGTCAAGTACAAGCCTACCTACCACACCATGGCGTGTTAAGAGAAAGCTCATCAACCACCAAACTGAGGGCTGTTTTTAATGCGTCAATGAAAATACAGACAACCGGGTTCAGCCTTAACGACCTGATGGAAAAAGGACCTAACCTACAAAAGGATATTTTCTCGCTGATAATTAAATGGCGGAGCTATAAATATGTTCTTACGGCGGACATCGAGAAAATGTATCGACAAATCTTAATCCATCAAGATCAACAACACCTTCAAAGAATCATTTGGAGAGAATCCGTGAGAGAACCTCTCCGGGAAATGCAGCTGTGCACACTGACCTACGGTACCAAGTGCGCATCATTCCTCGCTATACGCACGCTCCATAAACTAGCTAAGGATGAAGGCAACGCTTTTCCGCTAGCACAGAAAGCACTACAAAACGAGTGTTATATGGATGACGTCATAACAGGCCACCATACTATTGAGACAACGAAGCAACTGCAAAAGCAGCTCTACAAATTACTCAAGAAGGGTGGATTTCACTTACGAAAATGGGCATCTAACGAGCCATTAATTCTTCAAGAACTGCATGAGAAAGAGAAAAGCCACACTAACGACTTCAACTTCAAGCAGCAAGAATTCAGCAAAACCCTCGGCCTCGCATGGGATGACACAAGTGACACATTCCATTTCACTTGCGAGTCATCCACCTACAACAACGACGCACCATACACTAAACGCAGACTGTTATCTGAGATAAGCAAGTTATATGATCCTCTTGGTTGGCTGTCTCCTATAATCCTCCAAACGAAACTTATCTTCCAAAAACTATGGAATGAAGACTACCAAAACATTGGTTGGGACGAAACTGTTCCCGAAAACATAGCAGAAGAGTGGATTAAAATAAAATCCGATCTCCCTAACATAAACAATATTAGTTTACCACGATGGTTAAAAAACACAAACAATGAAACGATCGAGTTACAAGCCTTCTGTGACGCGAGTCAACAAGCTTACGCATGCGTCATCTACAGCAGGACTACGTCACTGACCGGCGCTTACGACACAACTTTACTCGCTGCAAAAACTAAGGTAGCACCGCTGAAAAATAAAACTACAATACCGAGGTTGGAACTGAGCGCAGCCGTTTTGCTAGCCAAGGTCCTTGAAAGGATAATTAAGGTCCTTGCAGAGTACAACCTACGAATATCCTGTTGGACAGACTCGAAAGTAGTCTTAGCATGGCTTCAGGGAAGTCAAACAAAATATGAAACATACATAACAAATAGAACTAAACAAATAACAAAAATCGTGCCTGCGATAAACTGGGGTTACGTAAAGAGCAATGAAAACCCGGCCGACTGTGCTTCAAGAGGACTTTCACCATCCAAACTCGTCAACTTCTCTTTGTGGTGGGAAGGACCTCAGTGGCTCAAGGAACTGGGAAAACAAGATCTAACAACAACCGAAACTTATACTACGAACGAGGGCATTCAAACAAACTGCTACACGATTAACACGACGGAACCTCGGTCGAACAAAAATGAATTAATTGAATCATTACTTGAACGACATAGCGACATAGCTCATATTACAAGAATACTCGCCTGGGTTTTACGTTTCACCGATTTATCACGAAACAAAAGTAGGTCAAGTGAAGGCAATGAACTCACTTTGATTGAAATTAAAAATGCATCGCGACAGATTATAAAATCTATACAAGGGAATTATTTTGAAAACGAGGTAAAATCCCTCAACTTAAGAAGAGGGCTACCCAACGGGAGCACTATTTTGAAACTCAACCCCTTTTTGGACTCGGATGGGATTCTACGCGTCGGAGGGCGATTAAAAAATGCGTACCTGCCAGAAGAAACTAAACACCCCATTCTAGTCCCAAAAGAGGGAAGGCTGACCCAATTAATCATTGAAAACTCGCACAAAAGCACACTACATGGTGGAGCAAGACTAACGCTAGCTCACACTAGAAACAACTACTGGATCGTCAGCGGCAATCGAACCGTCAAAAAGATACTTCGGCAATGCATGCAATGCCGCCGTTACGCATCAACACGCACTGAACAACTGATGGGAAACCTTCCCAAAGAAAGAATCACTCCATGCAGACCATTCCTGCACACAGGAGTTGATTTTACGGGTCACGTTGAAGTTAAAATAAACAAAGGCCGTGGGATAAAAACATGCAAAGACTATATAGCTATATTCATATGTATGAGCACTAAGGCAGTACATATTGAACTTGTTTCGGACTTGTCAACGCAAACTTTTATCGCAGCATTAAAGCGAATGAGCGCTAGAAGAGGAACACCTAAACATATCTATTCTGACAACGGAACTAACTTTGTGGGGGCTGAGAGATTATTAAAAGAAGAGTTCGAACAATACAAAACAATGCTATCTTCAGAATTCTTCAAGGAGATCAACAACCTGCAAATTGAGTGGCATTTTAACGCCCCTTCCTGGCCCTCAGCAGGAGGCTTATGGGAAGCAGCCGTGCGATCGATGAAAAACCATCTGAAACGAGTAATCGGACAACAGAAACTAACTTACGAGCAATTTTCAACGCTTCTTACTCAGATCGAAGCGTGCATGAACAGTAGGCCACTGAGTCCGCTATCAGAAGATGTGGAAGACCTGGATTACCTTACGCCTGGTCACTTCCTCACGGGAAGTCCGACGCTCTCACTACCACTCAATGACCCTGATAACCTAAAATCTATAGATCTCAGGAACAACTGGAAACTCATTGAACTCATGCGCCGACACTACTGGGACCGCTGGTCAAAAGAGTATCTTCATTTACTACAAAACCGAAACAAGTGGCAACAAACTAAAGAAAACATACGAAAAGGGCAATTGGTACTCATAAAAGAAAATAGTTTACCCCCTGGCAAGTGGGCTACGGGCCGGGTACTAGAGTTACACCCCGGCAGCGACAACTTAGTTCGAGTAGTCTCTCTAAAGACACAGAACGGAGTACTAAAAAGACCCATAATTAAGATAACGCCGCTACCTATCATCGACACACGCGAGAGTACTGATTCATCAAAACGAAGTCCTGAAACTCAGACTCCCCAGAACAACACAAAACTAATTAAAACAAAGAAGATTAACGCTCCCTATTAAAAACAATGAAGGAGCAAACATTCAAAACATATACAAACTTATTTATGTTAAAGCCCGGCTAACCGAACAATACCTACTCTTCGAATTACATATACCGCTACTGAGCGATGACGAATATGCGTTGTATCAAACTATACCTATACTTCAACAGCACGTGCCCAACCAGTGTCAGATGATCGTAACTACTACTAAGTATATAGGAGTGAACTTCGTAAAGAATACCTACATACAGATGGAAGAAGCTGATCTGCAACAATGCACTCTGATAGAAAACGGCTACATTTGCCACGCCTACACTCCGATCAACAACTTACATGGAGCTACAGCATCTTGCGAGGCAAAAATGCTGAGTCAAAATACAAACATAACTTGTGATTGGAGACAACACCAATGTAACAACCAATGGCTAAAACTACAGAGACCAAACATATGGCTGTATAACTGCATCGACGAATGCTCGACTCGTATTATATGCGAGAGTCAAATTACAACTACAAAAATAACTATGGCGGGTCTTCTTGCCCTAGGTCAGAGCTGTGTAATGAAACACAAGGACGCTACGTTGTATGCACATAACATCTTCAGTAGTAAAATCAACATTGGAATAATACTGTAAGTACCTTCCATTGAATCACCAAATGACATGGTGAATGCCTACAAACCAACGAAAATAGAGCTATCTGAACTAGGACCTATCTAAAGAACACGGAATGTTAGATCACCAGATAGCTCAACAAAAAGGACTTGAGAACCTGCCTAACACTATAACGACACACAACATCGGCAACTACGCACTAAGCAGTGCTGGTGGGAGGAATTGTTGTCACAATCATCGTGTGGAGACTAAAAAGATATCTTCCTGAATGCAAACGGAGCAATACAACTAATAAAACGTCACCAAAGAATCGAGAAAGAACTGAAAACATAGAAATAGAAGAAATCGCTGCCCATACGTATGCTGAAATCGAAGACCGACAGTCGGAGAACATTCCTCAGCCGAAACCAGCATCAGAACACGGAACAAGATTTAACCTTTGATTTATTTTTATATATTTTAGAAACGAGTTTTTATAACTTTGTATTTTGCTTATTGTGGTTGCTTTTTATTTACTTTTATATTTTAACTTGTAACGCAAATTTGGTGATCTTTGCACGCACTTTTCCCTCGGGAGTATGTACGAGCCAATACAGCACGTACAGCAATTTTGTATACGCTTAGGTAAACTATAAATGTCCGTACATTCTTTACTAAAGCGAGTCGTCACTTAACCACCGTCGCGCGCTAATGTGTCCATCCTAACTAGTGCGGCTCAGACACCGAATTGCGCGTAGACTTTCTTTTAACAAATACAACAACTATTAGAACAGTGCAGTGGTTTGGATTTACAACTACCACCGGGCCGCAGTCTACGACGAAAGGCCCGAACAACTGTAAAAATATGATATAACAAAATAAATATAATAATGTTCTTATGCTAAGCGAACTGTATTCCTGTGACAGATACACCGTTTTTAGACTCAAAATCTCGAGATTTTTAGCCTCATTTCAGTATTTTGAGAATGTATTATTGTAGATAATTTTACGCTGAATCCAACGATACCCATAAGTCATTTTGTGAAAAAAATCATTTAAACCCTTTTTATTCTCACCCCTTCAATTTAGATATTTATCTATCTTAATATATATAACTCAAAGGTGACTGACTGATTGACTGACTGACATAGTGATCTATCAACGCACAGCCCATACCACTGGACGGATCGGGCTGAAATTTGGCATGCAGGTAGATGTTATGACGTAGGCATCCGCTAAGAAAGGATTTTTCGAAATTCCACCCTTAAGAGGGTGAAATGGGTGGTTGAATTATTTTTCCACAGGCCACGCCGCGGGCGAAGCTGCGGGCAGAAGCTTGTGTATAATAAGGGTGGAAATTTATGTATAATCCGTTAAGTGCCGGGAACGTGCACTAGTGTTGGAAAATAGTTCCAAGTTTTAGTACAACGCCTTTTCCTTTTCTCTTCAAGACTTCCTAGAGCCTTCAGTAAAATATCCACCATTTTACTGTGACATTTTGACTGACAAAATAAGACTTTGATATGACATAACTCTACAATAATTCCTCACTTGACATTGGCAGAATTATCGCTAAAAAAGCGAAACGAAGAGAAGTTCGTACTTCCTATCAAAAAAAATAATGTTAAGTCAGCTACACTGCACTGCGCTGCACTACATAACACTGCACTACTACTTTGTTTCACACAAATACTATGTATAATGTACCGAACGTGTGTAATTATGACGAAATAAATAATTTATTAATATTATTATTATTTATTACTACACAGCACTGCACTGCACTACACTGCACTACATTGTACTGTACTGCACTGCACTATACTAATACTCATACAATAGGTTCTCGTAAAAACTAAATGGCCTAATTTAAAAACTCCGATACTTGAATCCAATATTTGTTTAAAAATAATAAACCAAGTTTAAAACAAATATTTCCAGATGAATGCGAATCCACAACACAACCAGCCGGCGAGCTGGACAACGACGCGGAGCAATCGAGAACGGAACAGAACGAGTCCTCCTCCATCCTCAGTCCATCAGAACTGCCCACTCCTCAGGAGCCGAAGGTCGCTGATGATACCACTGACACCAGCACCCAGGACGTGGAGATCAGGTGAGGGGTTCCACCCTAAATACTTCGACAGCCTTTCGAAAATTGAAGGGGTGAGAATAAAAAGGATTTGACTGATTTTTTTCACCAAATGACTTATGGGTATCGTTGGATTCAGCGTGAAATTATCTTCAATAATACGTTCTCAAAATACCGAAATGAGGCTTAAATCTCGAGATCTTGAGTCTAAAAATAGTTTATCTGTCACAGGAATACAGTACGCTTAGCATAAAAACATTACTTTATTTCTTTTACTATATTATTGCGTTTTGTTAATTTCAGACACAGGTTAAAATTACCAGACTATGACGTAAGTTGTAAGCACCACCATCTGCTTCCCTTGTCTCTGCGCCGTGAGGCGGCCGATCTGACGTTCCTTCATAATCTAGTTCTGAACAAAACGGAGTGTTGCGATCTTCTTTCGAAGATCAAACTCCAGGTACCTACTCGTGCTGTCTCCAGACGGAACTATCTCATGCTTCATGTGGATACATGTTTGACTAATTATAGACAAAATTCTTTCTTTATTCGTGTATGTAGAAACTTTAATTCCAACTATTCTAAGAATGTTGATTTATTTACAGCGAAATCAAATTTCTTCAAAAATTATGTAACATCTACTTTTTTTTGATGACTTATAGGTTTACTCTTTACTCAGGTTCTATAGATTGATATGGATTTGCTTTTTGCTTTTTCCTTTTTTCCCCCCCTTCTATCTTAAAACTTTGTTAAAGGTTATTTATTTATTTATTTATTTTAAGGCTTGTTTGATAACAAATTTTGTACTATAATATATTGCTTAAAGCTGTTTGTTTTCCATGAAATAAATAAATAAATAAATAATATTTTTACAGTAATTGTATGAATTAGTACTATATTTAGTATTTTAAAATAGAATTAAAACATTTTCAAGCAACTGAAACTTACATAAACCTTTCCTATTACCTTATAAGCACTCTACATAAAAATGACGCCGTTGACGTTTAATCCTTTTTATTCTCAACCCTTCAATTGTTACTTCATTTGAGCACTGTTCCATTAGCAAAACATTCTAATTCAAGTGAACCGCTGGATTTCTAAAATATCATTCTCATTCCCAAAAAGTCTCAATTGCGAAATTTCCCATTTTCACATTTTGCTATTTGCAAAAGGAACTATTTCAAGAACGTTAGCCTTTTGGTAGTAAGACCCTGGGGCCTTACCGCGTAAGTCTGGTGGAGATCGTAATCGTGTTCTGTCTTGCTCACATTCGTGGGCTTGTTAATTGGCGCGTGCAGGATGGCAGGCGAAGCCAATTCCGGTAGGGGTACTGGTCCGTGAGGATAGAGAGCGTCTTCCAGAGTTTATCAGAGCGCCTGGTTGCTACGCGTGACCAAATTGCTGGCACTTATTTGGCACTATGAATTTGCAATTCAACGCGGTAATGTTGCCAGCAGCAGGTAAGCGTACCCAACATGCTGGCAGCATTACCGCCTGCCGGTAGTGGGCTAGCATTTGGACTGTCCATAGGTCATCGCGGCCAGTTTATAGTCACAATGTTTTTTTGTAGTAGGTAGTGTTGATATCTAATAGTAGTTGGTATAATAATAATAAAAAACGAGTATGCTTTAGACCACACGACTGAAATAAAACTTTTTTAGCTTAGCTCCATCTATCGGTCGGTATAACTTTGTTTAATGTTAATGTCGCCATCTTGACAATTGTAAATTGTCATTTTACCGGACATACCAACATAGTAATACAAATTTTTAACTTTGTTATGTTGACAATGGAGGTCTACGTGAATCAACTTCCAGGCCAGAAGGCTATACTACCAATGATGCACTGTATTGTTCCAGGATAGAGCAATCCGTGGAGACCTCGCTCCAGGTCCCGAAGGAAATGACCGACAACTGCGACACCAGCCTGAACCTCTCTGACAGGGACTCAGAGATATTCCTCAGCACCGCCAGGTCAGCTTTTCTGTTTACATATCCAGGTTTGACAGCCTCTGTGGTGTGGCGGTTGAGAAGGTCGGCTCATAACCCGGAGGCGGTGGGTTCGATTCCCGCGACAGGACAAGTATTTGTGCACAGAATAAAAAGCGCAAATCCTTGTTCTGAGTCTGGGTGTTGTGGGAGCATGGTCCTCGTAGTTCCTGGGTCCCTAGACACAGGGAACCCTAGGTAGGGTCCAGGATCTATGTATGTGATAGTTGGGTGTTATTATTTATTTATTTATTATTTATTTCCAGAGCGAAGTTTCACTAGACGTTTTTCAATGATTTGTAAAAGTAAAAGTGCTAAAAATAGCCTATTTGCAATCTTTTGACTTTGTAATGTTAAGCAATGTACGCTGCGGTCATTGGATGGGTGATTACAAAAAGTGGTATTAACAATATTGCACAAAAAGAAACTGAATTCCTCGGCGTCCATTAATAACGTGAGGCTCGAAAATGGGGGGAGAGGCTTTGGCAAAAATCATGAAATATCACGATGACCTTGTGATATTTCGTGGTAGGACTTTTCTGCAAAGTTCGTCTAGGTAGGTACCACCGCTTTGCCAGTTATTCTGCCGCCAAGCAGTAGTGAGCAAGCACTGCTGTGTTCTGGTTTGAAAGGCACTGTAGCTAGTGAAATTGTGAAATTACTGGGTAATTGAGACTATGATCTAATCTCACAGTCGAGTAATCGATGTCTCAGGATGATGTGCGTAGTTCAGTGTCACGCGAAACTTTACATTTTAGAATTCCGAGCGACACTGTTCTGTTATGGGCATCCGCGTCGCTTAACATCAGGTGAATGACTAGCTCATAACATTATTCATCAACATTTAAAAAAAATTGTAAATGTGTGTTCAGATGTTGCCGGGAAGCGAGAGGCGCTGTTGACAGTTGGTCCCGCGACCCCGGCTCTAGCGACGTGTACACCGCCTCGCCTGGTGAGTACACTGTACACGTGCACTGTACTAAACACGGGACCTGTACTGAACACGTGCACTGTACTGAACACGGGCACTGTACTGAACACGGGCACTGTACTGAACACGGGCACTGTACTATACAAGGTGGAATTTAATTCGTTTTTTTCCTTTAATGTATGTATTCAGTCCATGCTATAGAATGCTCCTATATAACTAAATAAAAAAAGTACTTATGAAATAAAACTGAAATATAGGTATTATCAAATTTAAATTCTTAACAAAACACACAATGCCTTGCGACATTGAACAAAGCAGGTGTTTTATTCCCTACGAAACATTAACAAAGCACTCAGCCGGAGCCCGCGCCGTGTGTACCGTTACATACACATTTCGGCTGTCAGGCAGTTATTTCAAGAGGCACTAAATACTAAAAAAAACTAAACTTTTTTTCAAATTGGACCTTGTACTAATATTCTATAGCATGGTCCGAGTACATACATTTAAGGAAAAGAGTGAATTAAATGCCACCGTGTATACGTGCACTGTACTATACACATACACTGCACGATAAACAAGCACTGTTACCGCACTGCGGTGCACTGCAGCTGTAATTAAATCAATTATTAAGTTGACATTTACGAAACTCATTAACATTTTATATGGAAACAGTTTTATTTTGTTGATTTTCTTAATAGTAATTCTGCTATTCGGGAGACAAATGCAATAAATTAAAAACCATGAAAATCGGTCCAGCCGTTCTCGAGTTATAAGTGTTTGAACAAACACGAATTTGTTTTATAAGATACTATCTTCTGCCTGCGGTTTCGCCCGCGTGACCTATATAAGAAGAAAAATTTTCATATTCAACCATCCATTTCACCCTATTAGGGATGGAATTTCTTAAAACCCTTTCTTAGTGGATGCCTACACTTTACAAAGAACACACCCTCCAAATTTCAAGTTTCCAGGAGCAGCAGTTTAGGCTGTGCGTTGGTATATATGTCAGTCAGTCAGGACTTTGAATTTGACATGTATAGATACGTTTCAGGGCGTTGTGAATCAAGACAAGCGAAGCTGGCGGCGCGCGTCAAGTTAAGGCGCACCGAAGATACCGACTCCAACAACCAAGTTAACAACGAAGTCAACAACGAAGAGGTGTGTACACGCTTCTAAGGGTTTTGGACAAAAACACAGGGATCAATATAATCAAGTTTATTGCGTAGCAAGAAAGCGTTTATTGCGTTCAAGTTCTTCTCAGTTTGTGCACACAAACAGAGAAAAAGTATTCAGGCGAAATGGGTTCCAAACTTGATGTTTCGGTTACAAGGAAACGATTTTATCGCGCCTGCATTCGCCGACAAACAACTGACAATAATGGCTAACAAAAGCAACAAAATTAAAAAAATATCGCGCATAAAATTCAAGAAAAAAAAAACTGTTGAATAAAATATACTCATCTAGTTATTAATTACCTACAATCCCACTTAATTTTATAATGGTACGGATAACCTACCGCTAGTGTAGCTAGAGGGGAAGCACGGGTAGGCGCGGGAGCATGACTGCACTGTACCATAACTATATTGTACTGTACAACTGCTCTGCAATATCATTAATGAGCACTGCATTACTGCACTTTATCATAATTATATAGTACTGTATAAGTGCACTGTACTATAGCTATATTTCACTTTATTACTGCACTGTACCATATTATTTTGCACTGCATTACTGCACTGTACCATAACGATTTTGTGCTGTACAAATGCACTGCAATATTATTATTGAGCACTGTATTACTGCATTTTATCATAATTATATTGTACTGTATAACTGCACTATAGTTATATTGCACTTTATTACTGCACTGTACCATCATTATTTTTCACTGCATTAATGCACTGTACTATATTTATATTTCACCGCCTTAATGCACTATAATTATTCTGTACTGCATTACTGCACTGTATCATAATTATTTTTCACTGCATTACTGCTCTGTACTATAATTAATACGCACTGTATTACTGCACTTTACCATACTTATTTTGCTCTGCATTACTGCACTGTACTATAATTATTTAGCACTGCATACTGCACTGTACCATATCTATTGTATACTCTATTACTGCACTGTACCATAACTATTTTGTACTCTATTACTGCACTGCAACATTATTAATGAGCACTGTATTACTGCACTGTACTATAATTATTTTCCACTGCATCACTGCACTGCACCATAAATATTTTACACTGTATTAGTGAACTGCACTGTACTATAATTGTGATGCACTGCATTACAGCACTGTACTATAATTATATTGCACGGCATTACTGCACTGTACTATAATTATATTGCACGGCATTACTGCAGTGTACTACAATAATTTGCACTGTATTGTATGCTAATATAGTGACATACAGTGCGCGTGTTGCAGTCGTGGTGCCGAGAGGCGGCGGAGCGGCTGGCGCTGGACGTGTGCGCGCAGGCGGACGTGCGCGAGGCGCTGCTCGCCGCCGACGGTAGCTGCGGGGGCACCTGCCCTACTGCACCCGCTAGCCTATATATAACGTATAGAACGAGTTTTGGCGGGAAACGAAAAAGATTGCGTCACCGCATTGTATTGTTTTCCAAAACTTGTGTTATTTTCAGTGTTAGTGCATAAAATTGGTGGCGTTTTATTCGTTAAGTGCTGGATTACAGGCGTGAGTGTGGGGAAGTGGTATAATGATGGTGAAACGTTTCTTTTCGTGTTGTTTCCAAAACTCTATAGAAGCTTCTGGTAAAGTTGCCACCACTTTACTAGGATGACTTGACTAGACTAGACTATGACGCAACTTGATGACTTGGACTGTGACTTGACACACACACACATATATAATATAGAATTAATACATTTTCTAGCAACTGAAACTTACGTAAACCTTTTCTATAACTTAATAAGCACTCTACATTAAAATGAAGCCGTTGAAGTTTAAAGTCAATTTTCTCGAAACTTTCAATTTGACAGTTAAACCCTTTTTGATCTCACCACTTGAATTGTAATAAATCTGCTTACGTAATACTTGAACGGCCCCTTATGTCCTGTGTCCCCGCGTGGCCCCCAGGAGGCGGGGCGGGGTGCGGCGGCGCGGGGTGTCGCCTGCGGGAGGCGCGGGCGCGGGCCGACCGCCGCGTGCTGCGCTGTGCGCTCGCGCGGGCCGCCGACACGCAGCACAGGTAGGGGGGGGGGGGCCGCCTGCGGGAGGCGCGGGCGCGGGCCGACCGCCGCGTGCTGCGCTGTGCGCTCGCGCGGGCCGCCGACACGCAGCACAGGTAGGGGGGGGGGGGGCCGCCTGCGGGAGGCGCGGGCGCGGGCCGACCGCCGCGTGCTGCGCTGTGCGCTCGCGCGGGCCGCCGACACGCAGCACAGGTAGGGGGGGGGGGGGCCGCCTGCGGGAGGCGCGGGCGCGGGCCGACCGCCGCGTGCTGCGCTGTGCGCTCGCGCGGGCCGCCGACACGCAGCACAGGTAGGGGGGGGGGGGGCCGCCTGCGGGAGGCGCGGGCGCGGGCCGACCGCCGCGTGCTGCGCTGTGCGCTCGCGCGGGCCGCCGACACGCAGCACAGGTAGGGGGGGGGGGGGCCGCCTGCGGGAGGCGCGGGCGCGGGCCGACCGCCGCGTGCTGCGCTGTGCGCTCGCGCGGGCCGCCGACACGCAGCACAGGTAGGGGGGGGGGGGGCCGCCTGCGGGAGGCGCGGGCGCGGGCCGACCGCCGCGTGCTGCGCTGTGCGCTCGCGCGGGCCGCCGACACGCAGCACAGGTAGGGGGGGGGGGGGCCGCCTGCGGGAGGCGCGGGCGCGGGCCGACCGCCGCGTGCTGCGCTGTGCGCTCGCGCGGGCCGCCGACACGCAGCACAGGTAGGGGGGGGGGGGGCCGCCTGCGGGAGGCGCGGGCGCGGGCCGACCGCCGCGTGCTGCGCTGTGCGCTCGCGCGGGCCGCCGACACGCAGCACAGGTAGGGGGGGGGGGGGCCGCCTGCGGGAGGCGCGGGCGCGGGCCGACCGCCGCGTGCTGCGCTGTGCGCTCGCGCGGGCCGCCGACACGCAGCACAGGTAGGGGGGGGGGGGGCCGCCTGCGGGAGGCGCGGGCGCGGGCCGACCGCCGCGTGCTGCGCTGTGCGCTCGCGCGGGCCGCCGACACGCAGCACAGGTAGGGGGGGGGGGGGCCGCCTGCGGGAGGCGCGGGCGCGGGCCGACCGCCGCGTGCTGCGCTGTGCGCTCGCGCGGGCCGCCGACACGCAGCACAGGTAGGGGGGGGGGAAATGGGCAGTAACGTTCTGGGAACCTACCGATTTTTCAATATTTCTACCAATAATAAGCTCTGTTCTGCTGAAACACCGAAATGCAACGATTTCCGAGAATAGGTACATTAATATTCTCAGGGGGGGAGAGGGGATTTCCAGGGAACGGGGGGAGTAACGTTCGCAGCAATGGTTTCGAACCTATTGATTTCGTGAATTAACGCTTTTGAACTCGAAATAAATATTTGTAAACATTCCACACAACGCCATCTAGCCCCAAACTAAGCAAAGCTTGTACTATGGGAACTGGATAACTGATATAAACGTGATACAAAACACGCCCCACACTGTTCTCATACCATAATCAGTTTATCCGCGGTTAAAACCGCGGGCGCAGGTAGTTTGCAACAAACCTTTAGAGTGAGTGTGTATTCCAGGCTGTACTGCGCGTGCGCCGTGCAGGAGTCGTGGTGCGTGTCGCTGTGCGCCGCGCTGCGCGCCGCCGACCGCTCGCTGGAGACCTACGACGTGCTGCTCGCGCTCGCCGAGAGCCCCGCCGCCGTACGTACGCCCCACATGGCCCACACGAAACGAACAACACATATTTTCATAGATAATACAACCAAGCCGCTTTTCCCCTCCGATTTGGAGGCATCGGTATCCGCAATTTGTTTAGGATTATGTTTATATGTAAACGAGCTTTCGCCCGCGGAGTGGCCTATGAGAAAATGATTCAACCACCCATTCCACCCTCTTCAGAATGGAATTTCGAAAAATCCTTTCTTAGTGAATGCCTACGTCATAACATCTACCTGAATGCCAAATTTCAGCCCGATCCGTCCAGTGGCTTGGGCTATGCGTTGATAGATCATTATATGTGTCAGTCAGTCAGTCAGTTACCTTTGAATTATATATATTTAGATAAACTTGCTATATAATATTTGATAATAAGCACTTGGTAATTCTATATGTTTAGTACAGTAACTTCATTTTAAGTACCCAATACAATTTTGACTTGTAAAAGTGCTAAAAATAGCCTATTTGCAATAAACTTTTTGACTTTGACTATGAACGGAAGTTGAAATTGGCTCACGTAGGCCTCAATATAACAAAGTTAAAAATTTGTTTTATTATGTATGTCCGGTAAAATGACAATTTACAATCGTCAAGATGGCGACATTAACATTAAACAAAGCAAAAACAAAGTTATACCGGCCGATAGATGGCGCTAAACTAAAGAAGTTTTACTTCAGTCGTATGGTCTAAAGCACTCCCGTTTTTTTGTATACAGCAACGCGATGCGGTAGAAACTGTCGCGCGACAGTTGCTGGCTAAGTTGGATGCGGAACAGGCCTCCGTCTCCATCGGGGAGCCCCTGCTGTCACCTGGACCCTGGCTGCAGCATGACCACCTGTGAGTGGACCCCTGGAACCCTTATATATGATAATATATTTTTTTTTCTATGTTCATGAATGATTTGACAAGCTAGTCGTTCACCTGATGCTAAGCGACATGATCGCCCATAACAGAAATGTTACTCGGAACTCCAAAAATATAAAGTTTCGCGTGACACTGCACTGCATCATCCTGAGACACGGTCTTGCATATTTCAGCCATTTTGAAAATTGTTCAGAAAGAATCGCGAGGTGCCATTTTGTTGTTTAAGTTAATAATATTTACATTGTTCCAGTTTGGAATGTGAACCTTGGTCAGCGGCATGCGAAGCTCGCCTTCGGAGCCACGCCGCCAGACTGAAGGCTGCCTGCGTCACCATGCGGCCGCAACATGCGCCCACACTGTTCTCATACCATGGTCAGTGATACACAACATGCCCCACACTGTTCTCATACCATGGTCAGTGATACACAACATGCCCCACACTGTTCTCATACCATGGTCAGTGATACACAACATGCCCCACACTGTTCTCATAAAATGGTCAGTGATACACAACATGCCCCACACTGTTCTCATACCATGGTCAGTGATACACAACATGCCCCACACTGTTCTCATACCATGGTCAGTGATACACAACATGCCCCACACTGTTCTCATACCATGATAGATAGTAGATAGATAAAACTCTATTGAAACACCACATTGCAGGAACACTTGACAAGTACAAACTTAAAAATGAAGTGTCACAATGGGTGTTCTTATCGCTTAAAGCGATCTGTTCCAGACAACCCATGGTCAGTGATATAACGACCTAGCGGCAAATTGGCGTGATGTTTATGGTTATGGTCATTTAAAAGTGGAATGAATGAAAATAAGTAAAAAAAGATTTGTGGACATCTCACACAACGCCATCTAGCCCCAAACTAAGCAAAGCTTGTACTATGGGAACCGGATAACGGATACAATACTTAGATACTTTTTGTTTGTAAATACATACATAGAATACAATATGACACCCAGACACAGAACAAACATCGATGTTCATCACACAAATGTTTGTCATAAGTGGAATCGAACCTATAACCTAATTCAGAAGGCAGGGGTACTACCAACTGAGCTACCAGGCCAGTAATTTTACTAGCTACAGCGCCCTTCAAACCGGAACACAGTTGTGTTTGCGCACTACTGCTTGGCGGCAGAATAACTGGCAAAGCGGTGGTACCTACCTAGACGAACTTTGCAGAAAAGTCCTACCACCTAGTGAAATATTAACATATGTGTTTCAGATATAGAAGAAGATGAGATTCCGAAATCTGTGGGTGCCTTTAGTATGGCGGACATGGAGGCAGCCGTGATGATGCAGGTGCGGGGGCTCCATTCATGTGATAATAATAATAATAATCTAAATATATGACGGCGGCTACGTCCAGTTATAAACTCTATGCGCAGCGAGCAGTACCGTAATTTACCCTGTGGTGGCATTTAAATTTATTACAGTGGCAACATCGGCAACTATCATTGCTCTCCCAACCATCTGGCTATATAAAGAGAGCGCTCGGTGTACTACGATCATTCTTGCTCGGGACACGGCGAGGTATGGACATGCTGAAGGCCGATGGTTATATAGGTTGCAACCTACGCACAAACCGTTCTGCCTACATATATATAATATAACTCAAAGGTGACTGACTGACATAGTGATCTATCAACACACAGCCCAAACCACTGGACGGATCGGGCTGAAATTTGGCATGCAGGTAGATGTTATGACGTAGGCATCCGCTAGGAAAGGATTTTTCGAAATTCCACCCTTAAGAGGGTGAAATGGGTGGTTGAATTATTTTCCCATAGGCCACGCCGCGGGCGAAGCTGCGGGCAGAAGCACGTAATAATATATTTAGGTTATTTATTATATTTTTGTAATATTAATTTTATAAAAATATTGTAAAAGACTTAGATTCAAGATTGAAAATAAAAAAATGATTAATAATTATAAAAAACGAGTGTGTTTTAGACCACACGACTGAAGTAAAACTTCTTTAGTTTAGCTCCATCTATCGGCCGGTATAACTTTGTTTAATGTTAATGTCGCCATCTTGACAATTGCAAATTGTCATTTTACCGGACATACCAACATAATAATATAATTTTTTAACTTTGTTATGTAGAGATTTACGTGAACCAACTTCAATTTCCGTTTGCCTCGCTTTAAATAACTTACTCCCCAATTCAAGCGTGCGAAAAAAAGTTTTAATGCAAAAAGCGCAAATACTTGTTCTGTGTCTGGGTGTTGTGGGAGCATGGTCCTCGTATTTCCTGGGTCCCTAGACACAGGGAATGCTAGTTAGGGTCCAGGATCTATGTATGTGATCGTTGGGGGTTATTATCATTTTATTTTATGTTTTGTACGCAGGAAGTGCTCGCGGCGCGGGAGGAGCGGAGCCGCTCGTCGCATCACTCGCGGAGCTCGCATCAGGTGAACAAACAATTCAAATTATATAAAAACACGTTTTACCTAATCCAATACAGTTTTCTATATATTAAGTCTTTACCTATGAAATTGCCGTTTTGTTTGAAAAAAGTTAAAGTATTTTTTTTTCGAACTTATTTATTTCTTTTATTCAAAGTAATCACCCCTGCAATCAATGCATCTTTGCCAACGCTGTGGCAGTTTATGGATGCCCTTCTTGAAAAAATCAGCAGGATGGGAGACAACAAACTCTTTAAAGGCGTTTTGTACTGCCTCTCGGGAATTGAATTTTTTTCCCGCTAAAAAGTTGTCCAAATTTTGGAAAAAGGAATAGTCGGTAGGCGCAAGATCTGGTGAGTATGGCGGATGAGGGAGAGCTTCCAAACCCAACTCATGCAGCTTAGAGACGGTCTGTTGTGCAGTATGGGGTCGCGCGTTGTCGTGAAGTAGCAGTGGAGACGACCGATTGACCAAAGCTGGTTGCAGACGTGCGAGTTTCGCCATCATTGTGCTCAGTTCTTCAATGTACACATCTGCAGTAATGCTCTCGCCGTTTTGTAAAAAAGCTATGATGAATCACACCAGCACTAGACCACCAAACTGTGACCATCACCTTTCTAGGGGTCATTTTTCCTTTTGCACATTGCTTTGGTACCGAACCAGGATCTAACCAACTTGCTGAGCGCTTTCGATTGTCAAAAAGAATCCATTTTTCGTCGCACGTAACAATTCGGTTCAAAATTCCTTCATTTCTGTGCATGTTAAGCAGCGCAAGGCAAGTCTCGACGCGTACGTTGCGCTGGCGATCGTTAAGTTCGTGGGGCACCCATCTATCAAGCTTTTTTATCTTGCCAATCTGTCGCAAATGGACCAATATTGTTTTGATGCTAACATCAAAAGCTGCTGCCAGCTCAGCTGTAGATTGAGATTCATCAGCTTCCACAATCGCCTTTAATTCATCATTGTTGACCAAAGTTTCCGGACGACCACGAGGTTCATTTTTCAAGTCAAAATTCCCAGAACGGAACCGAGCAAACCAATAACGGGTTGTACGTTCGTTTGTACAGTTCTCTCCGTAAACGTCGTTGATGTTACGTGTCGTTTGTGCCGCGTTGGTGCCACGGCGGAACTCATATTCCATAATTACACGAAATTTCAAAGTATCCATTATGAGGAAAAATGTTGAAATGTAATGAAAATACAACGCTAATCAATAAACAAAAGACTTATATTGTAAATAGAATGTCATATTTTTAAAACAAAATTAATTTGAATTTAGAATTCATAGCCAATCAAAACTTTTTTTTGTTTGAAAAAGTCTGTACTGCAATACGGCAATTTCATAGGTAAACCTATTATTATTTTTTTGGAACCAAGTTCCTTATCGCGCGTTACGAAAGGGGGCTAGACGGAAAAAATTAAGACCAAAAGTTGTAACGACACTTTTTGCTTCAGTTGTAAGCCGTGCGGCGTGCGCGTGTTTCTCTGTCTGTCTCTCTCTCTCTCTCTCTCTCTCTCTTTCTCTCTCTCTCTCTCTCTCTCTCTTATTTTATAAAATATAATTAGATTAATTTTTTTTTTCTTGAGTCGATAATTTTTAATTAAAACTGTTTTAAAAACAAAAATTTTTTAGAAGCTGTCCAGGTGTGAAGTACCGCCGCACCTCGGATGTAGGATCCAAAGTTTAGGTTTTAGGCTATACACTGACTGAAGAAATAAAGTTTAGTTCAGTCGTGTGGTCTAAAGCAACCTCTTTTTTAACTACAATTAATACTGTACGGGATAAGCAACCAATAAATAACCGCGCAAATTTTTAAGAATTTAATATCTTTATCATGATTATTCTTGTTCCAGTGTGAGAGCCGCGGGCGACGCCGGGAGAAAAAACACTGGCTGGAACCGCAGGCATCCGAGACGGACCTCTGAACATATCGAACAAAAACAAACATTTATATATATATATGTAGGCAGGAACGGTTTGTGCGTAGGTTGCAACCTATATAATTATAGGCTTTCAGCATGTCCACACCGCGCCGTGTCTGGAACAAGAATGATCCGTAGTACACCGAGCGTTCTCTTTTTATAGCCAGATGGGTAGGGGAGCGATGACAGATAACGGTGTTGCCACTGTAATAAATTTAAATACTACCACAGGGTAAATTACGGTACTGCCCGCTGCGCATACAGTTTATAACTGAAAGTTGCCGCCGTCATATATTTGACTAGGCGCAGCTCGCGGTTTCTTCCGCTTATAACTACAGTACATGAAGTGTTAATCTCAGGAAGTCAACGCCATCTGTTAGATTTCTCATGAAACGAAAACTATAACCTTGGAGTCTTCAAATCGAGATTGAACAGGTATCTTCTAGGTCCTAGACGGCATCGTCACTTACCATCAGGCGGGATGTGGTCAAACGGAAACCTGTCATACAATAGAAAAAGTTGATCGCTGCCATGATATCCTCTCATTTTTTATGTTTAAAATAATATTTCAAATAGAATGAAGATAATTTTGAGTGTAATATTTACAAAAATTTAATTATTGGACACCAGTACAAAATTTTAACTTTCCGTTCTCAATGGATTTTTTGAAAATTAGTTGAGAAATAATAAATGCTAGTATTTTTTTAATTGTTCTTAATGTATTTGTTAAAATTGTTTTTTTTTTGGTAAGGCTAAATTGAGATTGTGTTTGTAAATATGTAATTTTTTTTAATTATTTGTTTTTGTTAGGCTAAATTGAGCCTCTGTGGTGTAGTGGTTGAGCAGGTCGGCTCATAACCCGGAGGCGGCGGGTTCGATTCCCGCGACAGTACAAGTATTTCTACACAGAAAAAAGCGTAAACTCTGTGTTTGGGTGTTGTGGGAGCATGGTCCTCGTAGTTCCTGGGTCCCTAGACACAGGGAATCCTGGTTAGGGTCCAGGATCTATGTATGTGATCGTTGGGCGTTATTAGTTTTATTTAAAAAAAAAATAATTCTTAGTTTAAAAAAGTTGTCAATAAAAATGCTATCATATTAAAAAAACAAAATATGTATAGATTACAGAACAATATGAATATTACAAATAAAAAAAACCATCATGTAATATTGAATTATCAAAAATTGTGTCTTCTAAATGGTAGTTATAGTAAAATAATAAACTAATTATTGTAACGAATCTCTACTTAATCCCTCCATAAATTACGTCACACGTTAAGGGGAGGGAGGGAGTCGACGACGTGTGACATTGTGTGACAAAGGGGAGGGGGGGGATACCAAATTTTGTGACGTCACATCTTTTAAAAATGTAATATTTTATATCTATCTATACTAATATTATAAAGAGGAAAGATTTGTATGTTTGTAACGAATGGGCTCAAAAAGTGCTGGAGCGATTTTAAAAATTGTTTCACTACACATTATATAATATACATCACACTAGACTTGTCACAAACCCCCCCTGGTTTGTGACAAGGACGGGGGAGGGGTGTATCATGGTGCAATCATGGAATTAATGTGACGCAATTTATGGAAGACCCCTAAAAATATATATATTTTTGTCTCAAATAAATAATATTTAAATGTTTAACTGTAATAAAGGCTATTTTAGGTTTTACGATGTAATATAAAAAAATTATTTAATAAATATTAATTAATTAATACAAAAAAGATAAGTTTTATGCATGCAGCGTTTAAAATTTAAAACCCAGTTGTAAGTTCCGCCATGTAAATAGCTTTTAAGAACACTACAATGCAATCGAAATGTTTCAATTGGATCATACCGTTTCCATTACGTGAAGCCGTATCAATTATATCAAACATTTGCATTTAGATTTCAATAAAATCAAACTCTCAAATCACTGAGATAGTTTCAATCATAGGAAACCGTTTCAATTACACGAGAAAGTTTTAATTACACGAAACCTTTTCAATTACACAAAACCTTTTCAATTACACGAAACCTTTTCAATTACACGAAACAGTTCAATTGTACGAAACAGTTTCAATTACACGAAACAGTTTCAATTACATTTGCAATGATATTTTATTTGTATGAAGAGTCACACAATATTAAATTAATCAATTATAGTCGCTGTATGATGTATAGCTTGCATAATGCTAAAATAGGAGCCCCCTCCCTTTAAATATATAAAAATATGTAATTAATATAAAAGTACATTTAATTGTTGCATTTCTAATACTGTTATATAATAAAATATCATATTTTATAATGAAAATATCAATTGTTATGAATATGTTATAGAATCTCAATGTTTATTATAACGCCATCTGTCGGCCGATATTAGGAACTAATGGTATAATGTAGCTTATTGTGGTAATTAGAGGGAGTTTTTAATTGCATTTGGAATCTGATTTTGGATTTGAATCTGTAGGTTTGGGTAATTGTATTTAATATTATTAACTGTCGGAAAACACTAATAATTATAGGTACAGAAGATTCACTCTGCGAAGTTACTTAAATAAATACAGACTCTAGAACCAACGCAATAAAGTACAATTCAGATTGCACAGCTCTGCGAGACTAAAATTAAATCAACTACATTGTCTGCTCTCTTTCTAACGCATATCTGTCATCTCTTTCGATCACGGTTCGAGTAAGTAGGATCTGTTGTAACGAAAGTGTAGAGTGCAGGATTGATATTATTGCCAGAAGCCTCTATGGTGTGGTGGTTGAGCAGGTCAGCTATAACCCGGAGGCAGGTTCAATTCCCGCGACAAGACATATTTGATTGTTTTAAATAACTTATAGAATCTCAATGTTTATTATAACGCCACCTGTCGGCCGATATTAGGAACTAATGATTTAACGTAGCTTATTGTTGCATTTAGAGGGAGTTGCATTAAAATATTTTTAATTGCATTTGGAATCTGATTTTGGATTTGAATATGCAATTTGGGTGTTGTGGGAGCACGGTCCTCGTAGTTGCTGGGTCCCTAGACACAGGGAATCCTAGTTAGGGTCCAGGATCTATGTATGTGATCGTTGGGTGTTATATTTATATATAAATATATATTTTATTAATTATTATTAATAATAGTCTATTGTTTGTCCGTTGTATGTATAAAATTGTATGTAATTACTGCATGTATGTAAAGTAGGGAAGGGGGGCGGCTGGTGCTAGATGTAGTGGGGTTAGTGAAATAAACTAATACCGACCTAATTGCGTTGTATTATTGATCATTTTTACCTATTTCGTTAATTACTAGGTGGTAGGACTTATCTGCAAAGTTCGACTAGGTAGGTACCACCGCTTTGCCAGTTATTCTACCGCCAAGCAGTAGTGTGCAAGCAGCGATTTAAAGAGCATTGTAGCTAGGGAAATTACTGGGCAATTGAGACTTCAGTCGAGTAATTTTATTACCAGACTGTGCTGATGTCTCAGGATGATGGGCGCAGTGTCGGGTGAAACTTTATATTTTGGAGTTCCGAGTGACACATTTCTACTATGGGCGGCGCTGCCGTGTCGCTTAACATCAGGTGAACGACTAGCTCGTTACATCATTCAATACATAAAAAAAACATTTACAGAATAAAATATGTTTAATAATATAATAATAAATGTACAATAATATTTTGTAAATAACTTCCAGATAAAATATATCTTAAATAATAATCACATTATTAGTCAAAGTATAAAAAAATTAAAGCGTTAATTTCTTTCGCAGCAATTTCTTCTGAAAACTGCTCTCGTTGTTCCTTATTGTATATTTCCTCGATCGGCACTTCATACTCGTTACACCTGTAACAGTACATTAATTACTTGACACTGGCTAAATACACAAAAGTGTGGAGCCAAAACCAAACAAAAAAAAACAGTAAATTTAATTCCAATTTCGAATACGAATGCGAGGCGAACGGAAGTTGAAAGATGTTGATTCACATAGATCTCCATTGTCAACATAGCAAACTTTTTTTTATGTTTTGGCTCCACACTCTTGTGTATTTAGCCAGTGTCAAGTAATTGATAATTCATCAAGTTAATGATATTTCCGTTAATATGTGTCAAGTCACAGTCGAAGTCATCAAGTCAAGTCATACTCCTAGTAAAGTGGTGGCAACTTTACTTGCAGCTTCTATGGAGTTTGGTGAAACGTTTCTTTTCGTGTTGTTTCCAACAACACGAAAAGAAACGTTTCACCATCATTATACCACTTTCCCACACTCGCGCCTGTAATCCAGCACTTAACGAATATAATGTCACCAACTTTATGCACTAACAATGAAAATAACAATTTTCAGTGTTAGTGCATAAAATTGTAAATTGTCAATTTTACGGGATATACTTACCAACATAATAATAATTTTTTTTAACTTTGTTATGGAGTTTTGGCGGGAAACGAAAAAGATCGTATCATCGCATTGAATTATTTTACAAAACTTGTGTTATTTTCAGTGTTAGTGCATAAAATTGGTGGCATTTTATTCCTTAAGTGCTGGATTACAGGCGTGAGTGTGGGAAAATGGTATAATGATGGTGAAACGTTTCTTTTCGTGTTGTTTCCAAAACTCCATAGAAACTTCAAGTAAAGTTGCCGCCTCTTTACTAGGAGTATGACTTTGACTAGACTATGACAAATTAAAATAAACACTACGTCCATGGGAGATATCGCAACCACAACTTGGGTATGTGAAGGATTATCGCCGGACTGTCGCACGTGAAAGTCCCGCAACTCCTCGCGACACACGACTTTGTCGCGTCGTGAATGGCCAAATCGACTTTGTCGCTTAGTGAATACATGACCTAAATATTAAAAGTCTTACCAAGAAATTATGACCCGAGGATCGATGTAGTATATCAAAGTCGTGCTTGTTCGCTTGCGTGTGTGGTTACACAGATCTGACACGTCATCCATCGCGCGGCGGAACGCTCTAACTTTGTCCCGTACAGAGTCATCCTGATTTGTATACTGTATTAGCTTCTTTTGCATAGTCGATGACGCAGTACATGTTCGGAAAACCTTCGCGCTCAATCCACCCATGAGCCCAATTGACAAGTCCTTCAGATATTTATCAAACTGCGACGAACTACCCGCAATTTCATCAAAGATAAATTCATCTTCGCCTTTATTGATTGTGAACTCTTTGAGTTTGTCGTAAACCTCCTTTTCCAATGATACTTTGTTATAATAATGTTTAGATTGCTTCTCAATGAAGTCAAATTCCACAACATATTCTTTTCCGTCCTTTTCCCGGAATAACTTTGCGTTTTTAACTCGAAGCGAGCAGCAGCCAACCGCTTCCGTGGCTTCTCCTTTACCACAACCGGGTCTGAACCCGAAATGATCTATTAAATAAACCGCTACTGCGCATTGCTGCTCTAGAACACTGCGGGAGTTAAACCCATCTCGATACCGTCTTCGGATCTCGGTTATAACGCCGTGCAACTCCTTCGCCTTGTTGTATTTCTCGCGAGCGTTTTCCTTACATGGATTAGCGGTAAGATGCAGTCTTATTTCCTTAGTTCTTCCTGTGACAACTTCAGTCCATGACGCGAGCCAACCAACTGACCGATCGTGTTTTATTTTCCCCCATTTATGTCCCTCCGGGGCTTTGGGTACTGTGTCTTTGGAGCAATTGATAGTGACATCTTCTGGCGTGATACGTTTTTTCAATTTCCCCATATACTCATTGTCTTCCCGCGGCTTGGTCGGCACCAGAAGACCGGGAGCTTCCACCTTATTGTTTTTAATCCTCTGTTCCGTCCCATTCCATAAACAAAATTTGTGTTCTGTATTCTTCTGTATTGATTGGTTTTTGAAATATGCTGTGAATTCAGAGAAGTCGCATTTTGAAAATTGTTGAATGATTTTGTATTCTTCTGCGTTTTTATCCATGACTCCTCGCCAGTCGTGGAAGAAGTTGTCGTTGAATCGTTTGAAGGTGGTGCACTCGCGGCCGACGAGACGCGCATAGAAGCCAGCCACTTCCTCGGCGGGTGGAGAGAGCTTCACCCGCCTGCCATCGTACACCAAGCACACATCCTCTTCTATGGGAACGTACTCCGGGTGGAAGTCTGGGCCGTCGTGTACCAGGGTTTCCCACTTGTAGCTGGCGGTAGAGCTGTCCAGATCAGGTGCGCTGACAGCCGACCTGTTAGAGTCAGCATATTATGCATTAATAATTATGGAGGTAGTATAGAACAACTCTTCGTCAAAAGATCGCTCGATTTTCGTCAAGAAAAAAGGGAGCGAATAATAATAATAAGAATAATAAAAATAAATGATTAATTATGATAAAAAATTATGCATTTTCAGTAGACTGGTATAGAAAATTAATATTAAGAAGGTTCGAATTTAAAAAACTCTGTCCACGCTAGCGGATAAAATGCACATTTGCACTCCGATTTCGAATGACAAAAAAAACAATATTTCCGAGCGTGTGAAGTGAAAACAAATACTATGATGTAAATTAATAATGATGAATGAAAATGAAAATATATTTCATTACAATGAATACCAGTATTAATGATTGTATGGAATCACTATTACGTGACACTCACCCACTTGTAGTGTCCAGCTTGCCTTCATCATCATCTTGTCCATCATCATCGTCGTCACTATCACCATCATCATTTTCATCATCACTAACCTCGTCTACTACATCTGACTGAAATGACACATTAATAAAATTATTCATTTACTAACTATAACTGTTGGTACCGTAATTGTAACTATGACTGGAAGAGATCGCTTTTAGCGATAAGTCCGCCCATTGATAGCCTCTGTGGTGTGGTGGTTGAGCAGGTCGGCTCATAACCCGGAGGAGGCGGGTTCGATTCCCGCGACAGGACAAGTATTTGTGCACGGAAAAAAAAGCGCAAATACTTGTTCTGAGTCTGGGTGTTGTGGGAGCATGGTCCTCGTAGTTCCTGGGTCCCTAGACACAGGGAATCCTAGTTAGGGTCCAGGATCTATGTATGTGATCGTTGGGCGTTATTATTATTATTATTATTATTGTACTATAGCTGTAAGTTTTGTCATCTGTATCTGTTTTATTTCTGGTGTACAATAAAGAATTTTTGAATTGTATTGTGTAAGTACCTACCTACATCACCAGCCCACTCGTGCCCACAGCTGGGACACGGGCCTTTTCTCACAGCGTGTTTAGTATAACTCACTACGCTGGCCAAGTGCGGGCTGGTGAGTTTACATGCCCCCAATTGTGTGATTCTTAATTTTTTTCCTCACTATGTTTTTTTCACCTTTATAAGAGCTAGTTCTAATTCTTAAATATATCGATGTGATGCTAAACGGGATTCGAACCGGGGTTTTTGTGGAAGTCGCACTAGCTACCACTGAGCCATATACTTTCGATGTTTGTTCTGTGTCTGGGTGTTATATTTTATTCTATGTATTTACAAACAAAAAGTATCTAAGTATTGTATCAGTTATCCGGTTCCCATAGTACAAGCTTTGCTTAGTTTGGGGCTAGATGGCGTTGTGTGAGTGTAAAAATATTTACTTGAACTTTTTTCATGGGGTCTTGACTCTGGGCGGCAGCCGATGTAGTTTGATTGTCTAAGTCTCCGCTATACATGTCTGGAGCTTCGGATGTTTCTGAAGAATCCGCACTGTCTATCGATTGCTTGCTTTTTCGCTGGGGCTTCAACCATTTCCGGATATCCATGGTCTCTTTGTTTTATTGGTACCTAGAATCATGTTTTAATCGTTTTAGTCACTGTAAAGTTTCTTGTAGCTCCTTTACAATTGTAATCGAAGCTTCGGATCGCAGTTTTCTGTTCTGCATTGTGCCGGATTGTTTGCACCAGGAGTGGGAGAGAGAACTGCTTTTTTTTTTACTCGTAGTACCAAATGTCAACAAATCGAGTTTTCAGACCACTGAAGTAAAACTTTAGCTCCATCTATCGGCTGGTATGACTTTGTTTTTACTTTGTTTAATGTTAATGTCTCCATCTTGACACAGTGACGTCACACGCATTACGTATTTGATAGATGATTTTACCGGTAGGTAAAAGGACGCAGGTACGGCATAATGTTTAATACTTAATATCTTCGTAAGTAATGGTCTGATTTTAATAATTCAAAAAGATATATCATTCTTATGTCATAAAAAATAATGTGGATACTAGTTCTATTAAATTTGTTGTAACTCTACTCATCCTCATTGTAAATTGTCATTTTACTGGACATGCCAACATAATAATACAAATTTTAAGTAATTTTTAAGTTTATTACGTTGACAATGGAGATCTACGTGAACCAACAACAACTTCCGTTCGCCTTGTCACGCATTCACCAGCTTATTCACTAAGTCAAGCGTGCATAAAGAAGTTTTATGTCAAAAACTACCTATACATTGATATCGAACGGTATCACTAACAAAGTCGGGATTTCACTAACAAAATGATAATTTTAAACAGATTTTTATTGACTTGACAAAAAAAAACTAAAATGATTCACAAACCAAATATAGTAGAACTTAGCTTCCTGGTCTACGTCTACATAATGCTATATGTAATAAATAACGCAACACAGCACCAGACACGGAACAAAAATAACCCTCACTTTATAAACAGTCGGTTAAATATAGTTAAAAAATAATTTATAATTACCAACCAAAGTAAAACTCTTTAAAACTCTACAAAATGCGTCAGTCACTCTAGATCCAACACTACAACACTGATACCTAGTCTCCAGACGACTCCAGATGCACCAATAGCACTAACTGTAGGTACCACGAACGAGTGACGCACTGGACTGACTCACGGGACCTCAAAACTGGAAGGATATAACGACCCATTGCAAGGATACAATTATTATTAACTTTATCCTGCTTGCTATAAAAGCTAGCTGCTCAGAGGTCATTAGCTCCAGTACTATACTGATTATAAATTGCGAATCGAGTTGTAGTACCTACACATTGGTGTTCTGTGTCGCATACTCTAAAGCTAAACGAAATTAACATATATTTATGTATATGTTAATTTCTTAAATTTAAGTTTTAATTATTTAAAATTATTTATATAAATGTTAATTCATAGTCTTTTTCATTTCCCCTTTATCGGAAGAGTACCGCCATACTTTGAGTTTAATTTAGTTTTAGAGAATGCGACACAGGATCGACACCAATGCGTTATGTAGATAGCGGACGGCGGGATGTAAGGATGCGAAATCCATCCGCCGCGGAATTATTAGCGTCGAAAATAAACGTTATCAAAACAAACGCTACATTTAAGGAAAATGTGCAATAATAAAAGCTTTGATTCAACGTGGGTTACTTTAGATGTTTAAAAATTACTATTATTTTAAACTAACTTCTGCCCGCGGCTTCGCCCGCGTGGCCTATAGAAAACGAAGAAGTATATTTTTCATAAATAATTCAACCACTCATTTCACCCTCTTAGGTCCGTATTACAGAACGATGATTAATTAGTAAATGAAATCTCTGCTTGAGCACCGATCGATGACTGAGCATCGTTCTGTAATACGGAATTTTGCAAAGAACACACCCTCCAAATTTCAAGTCTCTAGGAGCAGCGGTTTAGGCTGTGCGTTGATATATAAGTCAGTCATGACTCTGAATGTTATATGTATAGATTTTGTTCTATGATAGTATAATTTAATTAATATTATCTGTGGTGTGGTGGTTGAGCAGGTTGGCTCATAACCCGGAGGCGGCGGGTTCGATTCTATAACTCATTTCCTTCTTTTTATTAGCTCTTAGGATCCTACCAATTTGGGATAAGTTAGGTAGATGAGCTGCTACTCAATATATTGTGGCGTTTCATCTCACCTCTATATAAAGAGGAAGGACGCAATGTGACAAATAACGTTTAACCAAACTACAAGGTTATCTGGAACAGATCGCTCTGAGCGATATAGTAATATAGTATAATGTGTACACATCTCACACAACGCCATCTAGCACCAAACTAAGCAAAGCTTGTACTATGGGAACCGGATAACTGATACTTTTTGTTTGTAAATACATACATAGAATACAATATAACACCCAGACACAGAACAAACATCGATGTTTATCACACAAATGTTTGTCCTGGGTGGGAATCAAACCCACAACCCACAGTTCAGAAGGCAGGGTTACTAACGGGCTAACGGATTACTAAGGCAGAGTTAGGGCTACCAACTGAGCTATCGGGCCAGTCAAGACCGCCCATCGTAACATTTTGGTCATTTGTTCACTTTTTTAATTATTTAAAATGTGTTTCAATAAAGAGTTTATCTATCTAACTACAGTACCGATTTTAATGAAATTCCTATCGGGATTGAAGGAATCAAATATAAAAATGGCTGTTGTAAATCGGTTGATAGATTTTTTTTTAAATTTTTACTATGTTGAAACTAACATTTAATAAATCTACGCATTTTTTGTTTTTAACTCGCCCGATGTTAAGTGATGATGCGGTCGTAGTTGTCACAAGTTGGCCTATAACGAGCCCATTCACATATAGTCGAATTGAGAACATTCTCTTTTTTGAAGTTGGTTGAAAAGTATAAAATGAAACAAGGTAAAAAATGATAATCGATTTATTCTTAATAATTAGTGTTTATATTTTTAAATAACAATTTGTAACAATTAATTATTACACGATTCGTCACTACTACGGCACATATATTACGAGTAGTAATGTGGGCCATTACAGGCCCGAATTTTGGATTTGTGTCTCCCCACCATGCAGGTGAAAATTATTTCGTCCATGGAACAATTTTACTAAATTTTCGTATGGGATTGTCTGGAAGAGATCGCTTTGAGCGATAAAACCATTGGTATAAGATTCTGATTAACAATTGTTCTTGTACCATTGTTCTATCTATATATAGATAAAACAATATAATATAAATGAATCTAAATCTAATCTATATATATAAATGAATCTCTATTTCCCTCGGTCATCACATCACGCGTGATCGGATGGAACATTTTCGATAATTCTTTTTTTTTTGTTTATTATAGTCAAGAAAAAGTTCTCATAAATGAAAAAATTAAAAAAGTTGAAGGGAAAATTAGAAATTTTCACCACGTGGGCATAACCGCGTGGCGCAGCTAGTATTGTAATACAAATCAAAATACTGATGTTCAATCATATACATGACTTACGTTGCTATTAATCAGGTTCTATCTCAAGATCGCTCTCACAACTAAGATAGGCTTAAAATATGAGCCTTATTCTCTATATGGCAGTGTGTTTAGAAAGCTAGCTGACTAGTAGAACATTTTTACAATAAATGGTCCGGTATAGAAGGGTCACTCCCAAAAGTCAATTAAGTAAATAGCGACTCTACCTACAACGCAATAAAGTGCAGTTCAGCTCGCACAGCGCTTACACTACACAGATAAGTCTTCTTCTATTGATATATCTTTGCTCTTCTGACGCGTTACAATGTCCAATAATGTACGCGAGACAAACAAAACTAATTAGTGGGATTAGATTGAAAAAAAAAAGTAAAACTTCTTTACGCATGCTTGACTTGGGGGTAAGTTGGTGGGGCGAACGGAATTTGAAAAGGAGATATAAGTATATCTCCCTCTCTACGCGAAGATAGATATATAATTTTGACTTGTAACAGTGCTAAAAATAGCCTATCTACTATATAAAAATAGGTCGGGTTTTCCTTCCTGACGCTATAACTCCAGAACGCACGAACCGATTTCCACGGTTTTGCATTCGTTGGAAACAAGCAAAGAAAATTCAGGAAAAATTCAGGACAAACCAACATTTTAAGTAGATGGCGCCGGTACGTGATTGTTTTTCGTATAATATAAAATGTTTAATAAATAAACGTCCACCCGAGCGAAACCGGGACGGGCCGCTAGTTTGTAATAAATCTTTTGACTTTGACTTAGAAAGAGTTACGTTTCGTTATTACTGTAGGGGTAAAAGAAATGGAGCTAAAGAAGTTTTACTTCAGTGGTCTAAAATACACTTGTTTTTTTTTTTTTTATCCCACTAACAGTATAACTTGGTGGGGCTGAATGGAACAAGCCATTGCGAGGTACCGAGCGACTTTTAAACGGTCTTATGAACATTAAAACTTTATTTTGACAACCTTCAATATATGTACCGCAGCTGACGATAGATGACTAAATCAAGTTTACTATTCTACGTAATATTATATATATTTAATTATATGTAATGTTGTATGTACATCGGCGCTCCTGAGGCGGCGTGCAAAGGAAACGGACGTCGTTAGATATAAATAAATAAAATAAATATGTGTGTACATCTCACACAGCGCCATCTAGCCCCAAACTAAGCAAAGCTTGTGCTATGGGAACCGGATAACTGATACAATACTTAGATACTTTTTGTTTGTAAATACATACATAGAATACAATATAACATCCAGACACAGAACAAACATCGATGTTCATCACGCAAATGTTTGTTCTGTGTGGGAATCGAACCTACTACCTACAGCTCAGAAGGCAGAGTTACTACCAACTGAGCTATCAGGCCAGCCAACATATATTTATAAAAAAATGTCAGGGGAACAGTATTTTCCTATTTATATAAGTATGTATGTTGTGAGAATATTTATAGGTATAGGTTTTGCTATCATATTATATTATATATCTATATATTATCATAAATATGTATTATCATTTATCACATATGCACCCTCTTTCTCACACAAATAATATCATGACATGACTTGTGTAGCTGCACTCTCTCAATGACAGTTGAACAACACAATCACATGTACCTAATTTAAAAAATGTAAAACCGTATTTGGCTGTAAGTTTTGCTAATTAAGATATGATAATGTTAAATTTTAAGAGCTGTGGTTTTTGTTTAATAAATAAAATAAAATAAAATTTTGTACGTTTCTTAATATATAAAATGAATCTCTATTTCCCTCGGTCATCGCATCACGCCAGAACGGATGGAACATTTTCGAAATTTTTTATTGTGATTATTATTTTTAGAAGGTTCTTATGAAAAAAAAAGTTAATGTATGGAAAATTTTCACGCCGAATATAGCAATCAAATGGCGTATTGCGACACAAATATATGTTCCGTAATCATAATATATACATTACTATATATATATATATATATATATATATATATATATTCGTAATATGTTCATTTGTAATGAGGGTAGCTCATTGCTGGATCAGACTTTTCCAATCAGGAAATGTTTAACGTCAAAAATACATTTAGTCCCCGTCCATTCCGTACATATCTCGAACAAAATACGAAAAAAACTGTTCCCCCGATCATATAAACCAAAAATAATTAAGAAAATTGTGCGAATGCCAGGCGATATTAGTCTTTATATAAATATGAATTTTGTATTTTTTTATATTTTCATGATTTCATCGTTATCTATAATTATAATAATAATTAATATAATATTTACAACTTTATACAAAAGGAGACAATTTGAGCCGTCGAGAGATCAAAATAAAAACTTTTTTAATCTTATTTTAAACATATTTTTATACATAATAATGTCGAAATAAATAGACGTCACAAAAATGCGCGCGAAATTGCAAGGAAATTTATTTTTTATTTGCCTCAGTCTTTAATATGAAATATTTGTTCACGAAATAAAATTCACTTTACATTGCGTGTCCGGGAACTACAAGCATATCTTTGTTGCGTACATATTACGACATCGTTTCGCTAAAATTACCCAGTTTTTATCAAGCTATTTTTTATTTACTTTATTTTTGAATGTTCCATGACACGCATCATCTATCTCGCTCAAACATTTCAAATATTTTTATAATAATAATAATAATAATAACGCCCAACGATCACATACATATATCCTGGACCCTAACTAGGATTCCCCGTGTCTAGGGACCCAGGAACTACGAGGACCGTGCTCCCACAACACCCAGACTCAGAACAAGTAATTGCAGCTTTTTAATTTATTATGTATATGTGACATCCATTTATTTCTATAAACAAAATAAATCAACATTACTATATATATTATATATACATTATCCACGTAAGTTAAAAAGTTGGAAATGTTATTATAATTAATTTTACATTTTATTTATATTCTTATATTATTATAACACCGTTTATTAATAAACATCATGTATCATTATACACCTTTCACCACACCATTATACAGCTTTCACTCGCACTACCCCTGAGACGGGATGGTGTGAGGGAGACAAAACTACGTTTTTCCTACTTCAGAACAGTCACACATGAAACACAATGTTTATTAAGAAAGTAGGTTTTTAACAATTAATAATAAAAAACCTTAACAATAATATTTTCAGTCTAAAATTCGTTTAAGTAGATCTTTTTTTTTGTCTCAATATTTATTTTAATATTTATGATGGAAGAGACAAAAACCGAAACATTCCATGTGTTACCAATCAACATTGTATAGCGGAAAAATATTTTATTATATAACTATTTTATTTTAATATAAGAACGGAAGTTGAGAGGAAGATATAAGTTAGAGAGAGAGAGAGTTACATTTCGTATAGAGTTTACTTCAGTCGTGTGGTCTAAAGCACTCATTTTCTTTTGTATTTACTTCCTGTCAAGTTTGAAATAGGCAAAGATAAGATAAATAGTTCCTAAAAAATATTAGCAACCAACGGAATTCGAACCCCACCAACTCAACAAACAAGACACTCTCTCAACTGAACAATAAATATTTAATATTGAAGAAAAACATTTTTTTAACACCTTTGGTGTATGGATACAATCCCCGGTTGCTGCGGAAATTCTTATCTACCAAATCTTTGGACAGCGGAAACATTTACATCAAACATGGCTTCGTTTAACCACTTTACGACGACAAGTACTTACTTAAAAATAAAAAAATAATCCCTCTTCCCCATACACGTAGCAGTGTTTTCTCTCATTCCATCTACACCAATTTCAAACGCGATAGAAAGAAACAAAACACAAAACAACTATTTCATCTTCTACACAACATTTATTGGTAGTGGAGATGTTATTTCACATTTATATCTTTTTGTTATGTTACCTGTGTTTATGAATAGACAATAACAAATTCTTAGAAATGTCAAATTCGACAATGAATTTGACGATGATAATGTTTATTAACGTAATAATAATTAATAAATAATAATAATAACGCCCAACGATCCCATACATAGATCCTGGACCCTAACTAGGATTCCTTGTGTCTAGGGACCCAGGAACTACGAGGACCATGGTCCCACAACACACAGACACGGAACAAGTATTTGCGCTTTTTTTTTCTGTGTCACAAATACTTGTCCTGTCGCGGGAATCGAACCCGCCGCCTCCGGGTTATGAGCCGACCTGTTCAACCACCACACCACAGAGGCTGTCCAAGGTTTAATGACCTCAATGGTCTCACAAGGTCATTAACCCTTAGGGTTGCGTCACCGACCTTTAGGGTCATAATTTGATATCGACGATCACTTGATTGTCAATAATTTTATTATTATTATTATCAATAATTATTATTTTATTATGATGTATACTATGGTATATTTCAGTCATCGCTTTATATAAAAAGGAAAGCCGTGGTTAAAGAAATCTTTGCTTTTTGACATGTAAATAAAAAAATGTACAGAGTAGGAAAAAAATTGATGTTTTTTTAAAAATAATCATAAATATTTTTATTTTCTAATATTTTTAACAAAAAGTATTTTGTAAATAATGTTTTACTATAACACTTATTAAACTTTCGCGACTTGAACACATATCGTAAAGATAAGACTGGTCTATTCGCGTACAAAAATTATTATCAAAAACATAAATTTTGTGCGCGAATAGACCCGTTTTATCTTTACAGTATGTTTTACTAGTTGTAACTTTTTATTTATTGTATCCTTAATTTTGTGAAAAAAAAGTAAACCCTGACAAATATTCAAATACAGAATTATTTAAACTTTTTTTTACAGATTGTTCTTTAGTATTTACACAGTTTAATGTAACAAATTTTAACAAATCTTGTTTTTTTTTTTACTTTAAACTATGTATATAATTATTTTATTAACTGAGCACATTGAACCTGACAATTCTAGGAACTGTTGCATGTCAATTGTCATTATTTACCTCTAGTTGTGTTTTGTTGTGTACAATATTGTTATTTTGTGTTGTTGTGTACAGTATTGTTATTTTGTGTTGTTGTGTACAGTATTGTTATTTTGTGTTGTTGTGTACAATATTGTTATTTTGTGTTGTTGTGTACAGTATTGTTGATTAGTGTTGTTGTGTACAGTATTGTTATTTTGAGTTGTTGTGTACAGTATTGTTATTTTGTGTTGTTGTGTACAGTATTGTTATTTAGTGTTGTTGTGTACAATATTGTTATTTTATGTTTTGTTGTGTACAATATTGTTATTTTGTGTTGTGTTGTGTAGAGTAACGTGTTTTTTTAATGATTGGACATTTAAAGATTTTTGCACAAAGCAACAGAACAATTTCACTTGTCAAGATGTTAATGAATGACGTGACGAGCTAGACATTGGCCTGGTGTTAAGCGACACGGCAGCTCTAGCGATTGCAATGTCAATCGGAACTCTATAATGTAAAGTCCGGTTTGGTGTAACCACGTTTACTATTGTGACCGGTGTATTATGCTTTGTTATCTTTAGCACCAGTTTCGATTTTTAATTATGTATATTTATTCCACATACAGTATAATATGTTGTATTGTCATAATTTGTGACTGTTTCGTTTGTGTTCACAATATTTCATCGTTTAGACAGCCTCTGTGGCGTGGTGGTTGAGCAGGTTGGCTCATAACCCGGAAGCGGCTGGTTTAATTCCCGCGGAAAAATCGCAAAGACTTGTTCTGTGTGTAAGTGTTGTGGGAGCATGGTCCTCGTAGTTCCTGGGTCCCTAGACACAGGAAATCCTAGTTAAGGTCCAGGATCTGTGTATGTGATCGTTGGGCGTTACTTATTTCATGTGTAGTTGTTTTGTTGTGTTTGGTTGAACGCCATAGTGACTAGTTATATTGATGTGTTGTGTTATTTTGTGTATGTTATGGTATGTATTGTGTAATGTTATGTTGTGTGTTGTGTTGTGTAATGTTATGTTGTGTGTTGTGTTGTGTAATGTTATTTGTTGTGTAATGTTATGTTATTTGTTGTGTAATGTTATGTTGTGTTGTGTAATGTAAAGTATCGTAGTACCGGTCACGCGTAGTTGTTGGGGCTGTGTCCGCGGCTGGTGGAGGCGGAGCCGCCGTAGGACCCGCCCCCCTCTCTGGGAACACATATATACTTATTATATATCGGGTAGTTGTAAGTTTGTCGCCTGATGGTAAGCGCCGGTGCGGCCGAAGATGTAAGGGAAATACTTATTCATTACATACTAACAGACGATGGTGACAACAGTAACTCATGCATCTCACACAGCGCCATCTAGCCCCAAACTAAGCAAAGCTTGTACTATGGGAACTAGATAACTGATACAACACACATTATTTGCTAGCCTGATAGCTCAGTTGGTAAATACTCAACTGCAGGTTGTGGGTTCGATTCCCACCCAGGACAAACATTTGTGTGATGAACATCGATGTTTGTTCTGTGTCTGGGTGTATATTGTATATGTGTGTATTTACAAACAAACAGTATCTAAGTATTGTTATCTGTGGAGTGATGCAATGCAGCAAAGTCCCGTGATTCGACGTGAGAAATTTTTATTCCTAAGTTTAAAATTTCCATACTAACTATGCACATAAACTGCGTATTGAAACTGTCAAATCCAAACTAATTTATGTTTCTCTTAGTTGTAATCAAGTAACATGATCGCCTAGTTGGTTCCCAAAGTGCAAGCTTTGCTTAGTTTGGGACTAGATGGCGCTGTGTGAGATGTCCACACATATATTTTTTTATTTACATAGTACACCGCAGTGAAAATTTTCGTGGGTTTAATAAGCCTGCGAGTGATAGATAAATTGCATTGATGAATTTTGGCGGAAAACGAAAAAAACCGCTTCACCACATTAAATTATTTTCCAAAACTTGTGTTATTTTCAGTGTTAGTGCATAAAATTGGTGGCATTTTATTCGTTAAGTGCTGGATTACAGGCATGAGTGTGGGAAAGTGGTATAATGATGGTGAAACGTTTCATTTCGTGTTGTTTCCAAAACACCATAGAAGCTTCTAGTAAAGTTGCCACCACTTTACTAGGAGTATGACTTGACTAGACCATGACTCGACATATTTGCGTGAAATATCATTAACTTAACGAAATATGACCCGGGCGTGTTCAAGAGAAGAGTGAATAGGTATTTACTTGGCTAGCATGCTACACCTTCGATCGCATCGTCACTTCCCATCAGGTGAGAGCGTGGGCAAATGCTAGACAAGTTTGAAGTAAAAAAAAAAAGCTTGATAAATTATAAATTACTTGACACTGGCTAAACACACAAAAGTGTAGAGTCGAAACATAATGGTAGAATGACAGGTGACACATGACAATTGACATTTGACGAGTATACTGACCGGTAGTCGTGCGGGTGTAACGCGTAGTCTCGGCGGACAGGAGACGGGGAGACGCGCGCCACTGGGGTACATTACAAACAAACAATATTCATTATATATAATATCTTATCAACGACTACTACTACTAGGTGGTAGGACTTTTCTGCAAAGTTCGTCTAGGTAGGTACCACCGCTTTGCCAGTTATTCTGCCGCCAAGCAGTAGTGTGCAAGCTGCTTCTGCTTTGAAAGGCACTGTAGCTAGTGAAATTACTGGGCAATTGAGACTTTATGATCTGATCTCACAGTCGAAAGAAAGTTCACACAAAAAAAAAGATTAAAACTCAATAGAACTGTAGGAAGCAGAAAATAATGTTTCAATAAACAAAATATTAATGAAATATTAATTCCTTCACTTGATAAATCAAGAAATTAAATAATTAATAAATATTTTTTAATTAATTTTAATTTTGTTAATCTTGATTATCCTTCAGTTGCATTCACTCATTAACAAAATTAATTTAGCATCGCAGAAAAATATTAAATCAAAAATCGTTTAAATCTGGATTATAATTCAAAATAATGTGCAATTAGCTAAATAGCTAGTAGACATAGAAAGCAAACAATGAAATAATAATGATTCAGTCCTTCATTCATTCGTTCACTCACTTATACATTCATCGTTCATTCATGTTTTAAGTAAGAACGTAACGTTGTTACGTTGTTCTGAACAAATATGTTTTCTTTTTTTCATTCATTCATTTAAAGAAAACTATATATATCATTATATACTATATTTTTTTATACATCGATAAACGCCGGCTGCACGCACGTAAAAGTGTCACGTTCCGCATGAGCCGAGCGTGCAAGCGAGAGCGCGGAACGAGCGATAGAGAGGCCCGATCGTTCTGAGTAATTTCTTATGACGTCATGACGTAAAATTATCGTCCGTAATCCGACGTTACAGAGAACCATTGTTTTCTTTCATTCATTCATTTATTTATACATTCACTCATTCATTTATGTATTAATGAATGAACGAATGAATGTATGTATGTACTCACTGGGCAGCAGGGGGGGCTCGGCGCGGGGGCCGCGCGGGCGGCGGGGGGACGCTCCTGTACAACGACAACAACATGTTACCAACAACATACTGTAGGAGTTTTGGCGGGAATGCGAAAAAGATTGCGTCGCCGGACTGTATTATTTTCCAAAACTTGTGTAATTTTCAGTGTTAGTGCATAAAATTGGTGGCATTCTATTCGTTAAGTGCTGGATTACAGGCGTGAGTGTGGGAAAATGGTATAATGATGGTGAAACGTTTCTTTTCGTATTGTTTCCAAAACTCCATAGAAGCTTCTGGTAAAGTTGCCACCACTTTACTAGGAGTATGACTTTGACTAGACTATGACTTGACTTGACTTGATGACTTCGACTGTGACTTGACACATATTTGCGTGAAATATCATTAACTTGATAAATTATTAATTACTTGACACTGGCTAAATACACAATAGTGTGGAGCCAAAACTTAAAAAAAAAAAAAAACATACTATACACTGGTCGCGATGACCTATAGACAGTCCAAATGCTCCAGTCTTCTACCAGTAGGTAGCGTACCCAACATGCTGGCAGCATTGCCCCGTTGAATTGCAATGCTGATTCGTTGTAACAAGTAAGTGCCAGCATTTTGGTCACGCGTAGGTCACACATCGACCAGGCGCTCTGAGCCCGTTAAAAATAACTAAAAAAAACATTTTTTAGACTATCTGTAAGTCATCTCGATTAGAATATAGTCCAGATGGTTTTGTGTAATAGGTAGTTGTTAAATTATTGTAGTAGTTAGTTTAAAAAATAACTTTTACAGTAAAAAATTAACATACAATAGGAATAATAATATACCCCAATTTATTAATTAGACGGAACAAAATTGTTAAAAGAATTCTGCATTTATACACTATTTGCGGTTAAGCTGATGCGGGTGACATTAGGTGACAGCTGTCAGTATCATATGATTAATTAATTTTTTTTATCGAAATCTATTCTCACAGATACATCATTATATATAAATATTATTATATATAACAAAACATTAAGAAAAAGAAGAAAAAAAAGTATTCAAACCGTAGCCGATAGAATTTTTTATCGACTGTGCTAATGTCTCTGGATGATACAGTGCAGTGTCACGCGTAACTTTATATTTTGAAGTTCCGAGTGACAGTGTTCTGTCATGGGCGGCCATGTCGCTTAACATCAGGTGAACGACTAGCTCGTAACATCATTATTAACATTAAAAATATTATTTTCCTCTTGAGCTTTCGCTTCGTGAATCTTTTGAGTGTAGCAAAAATATATTGTCTGTGGTGAGTACCGTGCGCGGCGTGGTCGGTAGTAGTCCGGTGCACGGGCGGTAGTGTGGCGCTGCTGCGCCGGCCGGAGCCGCGGGGGCCGAACGACGAGTACGCTGGGGCATTATACAATAACATGTATACTGGGTTATTTTTGATTAGAAAGAGAAAATACATTTATCCAGGACATCACACAACATTACATTACAATATCTGTTATATTGTAATGTAATATTGTGTGATACATTACAATACAGCAGATATTGTAATGTAATGTTGTGTGATGTCCTGGATAAATGTATTTTTCTCTCTTACAACATTACATTACAATATCTGTTATATTGTAATGTGATATTCTGTGATGTCATATTTATTTTCTCCACCGCTTTGCCAGTTATTCTGTCGACAGGCAGTAGTGTGCAAGCACTACTATGTTCGGTCACTATGGCTGAAAAATATTACTAAGCTGTGTTGATGTTTCAGGATGACGTACGCAGTGTAGTGTCACGCGAAACTATATTTTAGAGATCCGAGTGACATTGCAACTGCAACTGAGCTCATCATGTCATTTCTTAACAATAAAAAAACAGTTGGTCCAAGCATTACATTACAATGTGTCTGAAGATGAAACAATAAACGGCGCAAGCATTACATTACAATGTATCTGAAGATGAAACAACAAACAGCCCCAAGCATTACATTACAATGTGTCTGAAGGTGAAACAACAAACAGCCCCAAGCATTACATTACAATGTGTCTGAAGGTGAAACAACAAACAGCCCCAAGCATTACATTACAATATGTCTGAAGGTGAAACAACAAACAGCCCCAAGCATTACATTACAATGTGTCTGAAGATGAAACAACAAGCGGCCCAAGCGCTACATTACAATGTGTGTGAAGGTGAAACAACAAGCGGCCCAAGCGCTACATTACAATGTGTGTGAAGGTGAAACAACAAGCGGCCCAAGCGCTACATTACAATGTGTCTGAAGGTGAAACAACAAAAAGCCCCAAGCGTTACATTACAATCTGTGTGAAGGTGAAACAACAAGCGGCCCAAGCGCTACATTACAATGTGTGTGAAGGTGAAACAACAAGCGGCCCAAGCGCTACATTACAATGTGTCTGAAGGTGAAACAACAAAAAGCCCCAAGCGTTACATTACAATCTGTGTGAAGGTGAAACAACAAGCGGCCCAAGCGCTACATTACAATGTGTGTGAAGGTGAAACAACAAGCGGCCCAAGCGCTACATTACAATGTGTCTGAAGGTGAAACAACAAAAAGCCCCAAGCGTTACATTACAATCTGTGTGAAGGTGAAACAACAAGCGGCCCAAGCGCTACATTACAATGTGTGTGAAGGTGAAACAACAAGCGGCCCAAGCGCTACATTACAATGTGTGTGAAGGTGAAACAACAAGCGGCCCAAGCGCTACATTACAATCTGTGTGAAGGTGAAACAACAAGCGGCCCAAGCGCTACATTATAATGTGTGTGAAGGTGAAACAACAAGCGGCCCAAGCGCTACATTACAATGTGTCTGAAGGTGAAACAACAAAAAGCCCCAAGCGTTACATTACAATCTGTGTGAAGGTGAAACAACAAGCGGCCCAAGCGCTACATTACAATGTGTGTGAAGGTGAAACAACAAGCGGCCCAAGCGCTACATTACAATGTGTCTGAAGGTGAAACAACAAAAAGCCCCAAGCGTTACATTACAATCTGTGTGAAGGTGAAACAACAAGCGGCCCAAGCGCTACATTACAATGTGTGTGAAGGTGAAACAACAAGCGGCCCAAGCGCTACATTACAATGTGTGTGAAGGTGAAACAACAAGCGGCCCAAGCGCTACATTACAATGTGTGTGAAGGTGAAACAACAAGCGGCCCAAGCGCTACATTACAATGTGTCTGAAGGTGAAACAACAAAAAGCCCCAAGCGTTACATTACAATCTGTGTGAAGGTGAAACAACAAGCGGCCCAAGCGCTACATTACAATGTGTGTGAAGGTGAAACAACAAGCGGCCCAAGCGCTACATTACAATGTGTCTGAAGGTGAAACAACAAAAAGCCCCAAGCGTTACATTACAATCTGTGTGAAGGTGAAACAACAAGCGGCCCAAGCGCTACATTACAATGTGTGTGAAGGTGAAACAACAAGCGGCCCAAGCGCTACATTACAATGTGTGTGAAGGTGAAACAACAAGCGGCCCAAGCGCTACATTAGAATGCGCGTGCAGGTGTCGGTAGCCCACCTCGCAGCACGGAGAGCTCGAGCGCGGCGCGCAGCTCGTCCTCGTCGGGGCGCCGCAGGCACGACATGCCCTGCGGCGGGGGCGGCGAGTTAGCGGGGGCGGCAACCAAGCCTTCTCAGGGGCCTTCCATACATTACGTCACGTGATCCCCTCCCCTCCTTGTCACAGTGTAGTGTAATAGGAATAGATATGCCCAAGATAAGTACTATATCTTATTAGTATTGAATATAATAAACTGTCCAAAGCAACAATTCGTGTGTTTCACGCGTTCTCTAACAACGCTTCTATTACAACAGCTGGTCACATTTTTGAGATCCACTATAGTGTGACGTCACACATTTTGCAATTTTAAATTTAGAAAATTTAGAATATAAAATAATAAAAAAAAATTGTGTTTTAATACTTTTTATTTTGAAAAAATGTGATTTCACAAGCCTCTTGTCGCCTTCCCCCCTCTTGTCACAGTGTGTCGACCCCCTCCCGCCCCCTAAGCGAGTGACGTAATTTATGGATGGCCCCTAACCTAATTTAGCGTCCACTTGTGAATGTTACATACATTTTACAACTCAAATATATCATCTATTGACATGTAACATATTTCATAAAAATAAATCAATTGAATTAAATTGATTGACTGATTTTAACGCAGGGTTCGAAAGGATAATTGAAGGGGTGAGAACAAAAAGGGTTTAACTGATTTTCTTCACAAAATGACTTATGGGTATCGTTGGATTCAGCGTGAAATTATCTACAATAATACATTCTCAAAATACCGAAACGAGGCTTAACTCTCGAGATTTTAAGTCTAAAAACGGTTTATCTGACACAGGAATACAGTTTGCTAAGCATAAAAACATTATTATATTTTTACAGTAATTTTACAAATTAGGTCTATATTTTATATTTTTAAATAGAAATCATACATTTTCAAGCAACTGAAACTTACATAAACCTTTTCTTTTACCCTATAAGCACTCTACATTAAAATGAAGCCGTTGATGTTTAAAGTCAATTTTCTCCCTTTTTATTCTCACCCTTTCAATTATCATGATAATTATCGTGATAACTACAGATGGATAATAACAAATAATTTCGTTATGAAAGTAAGCTGTATTCAAACGAGTATTTCCTCACTTGCGTATATCCGAACGCGCGAAGTGTCAACGTGCCGCGCCGCGCCGCCGCGGGGATTTCCCTTACCATAAACATTCAGTTCGGATTTATGCAAAGTTGAGTAAATACGAGTACATTGGTTTGTAAGTATATTGTTTATTGCGTTGAATTTGAATTTGCCTCGTGAGGAAAATCCAATACGGTCATACTTTATTTGCACGAAGATAAAAAATAGTGGGATAATTATTAAGAAGCGTAATTATCTTGATAATTTCGAACCCTGTTTTAACGTCGTCATACTATATTTAATTAAATTACTATAATGGTGTCGATTCTGTGTCGCATTCTCTAAAACTAAAGTAAACTAAAAGTATGGCGGTACTCTTCTGATAAAGGGGAAACGAAAAAGACGGAAATATGTTAATTTCGTTTAGTTTTAGAGTATGCGATACAGAATCGACACCATTATGTACTTATTATCCAAATATAATAAATAGACTGTACTCATATAGAGCACTCAAAGAAAAGTAAAACAATAATTTGAATAATTACCATCATCATCACTACCGAAACTCATCACTGTTGCCATCACCGTCATTACCATCATCATCAGCGATCCCATTCCATTCATCATCACCACTGACATCATTTTCATCCTCACTAACATCATATCATCATCATCATCAAGAATAATCTTTTCATCACCACCACAGACGTTATCGTCATCATTACTCATATCATCATCATCATCATTACCGACATCATTACAATCATCATCATAATTACCGACATCATTACAATCATCATCATTACCGACATCATTACAATCATCATCATAATTACCGACATCATTACAATCATCATCATCATTACCGACATCATTACAATCATCATCATCATCATTACCGACATCATTACAATCATCATCTTCATTACCGACATCATTACAACCATCATCATCATCATTACCGACATCATTACAATCATCATCTTCATTACCGACATCATTACAACCATCATAATCATTACCGACATCATTACAATCATCATCATCATTACCGACATCATTACAATCATCATCATCATTACCGACATCATTACAATCATCATCTTCATTACCGACATCATTACAACCATCATAATTATTACCGACATCATTACAATCATCATCATCATTACCGACATCATTACAATCATCATCATCATTACCGACATCATTACAATCATCATCATCATTACCGACATCATTACAATCATCATCATCATTACCGACATCATTACAATCATCATCTTCATTACCGACATCATTACAACCATCATAATTATTACCGACATCATTACAATCATCATCATCATTACCGACATCATTACAATCATCATCATCATTACCGACATCATTACAATCATCATCATCATTACCGACATCATTACAATCATCATCATCATTACCGACATCATTACAATCATCATCTTCATTACCGACATCATTACAATCATCATCATCATCATTACCGACATCATTACAATCATCATCATCATTACTGACATCATTACAACCATCATCGACTGACACCATACAGTCCCCATCACCCCCCTACCCCCTACCTGCGCCCCGTGGTCCCGCGTCCTCGTGCTCTGCGTAGCGCTGTTCCGTTGCGCGCGGGAACCTACGGGGAATGTATGCTTGTACGATTGTATATATATATTTATTGTATATGTCGCAGTCGGGTTGTATAATTAGACGGTTCACAATCCAGCTAGCCCATTTTTAACCAACTTTAAATAAAGAGAAGGTTATTGAACCAAATTTGATCAGACTTGGAATCCACATAGATTACACGTTAAATTAACACATATCATATTAATACATCATACTAAAAAAAAGATAATTATATTATTATTTATATGAAAATAAAATATAATCACACTAATATTGTAAAGGCGAAAGTTTGTATGTGTGTATGTTTGTTACTTCTTCACGCTCAAACGACTAAATGGATTTGGAAGAAATTCGGTGCCAAGATAGCTTATACACTGGATTAGCATATAGGCTACATTTTATCCCGGAAAAGTGAAATGCTCCCGTGGGATGAGCAAATAATTGAAATATTTTTTATCCGCGGATGAAACCACGGGGCGCAACTAGTAATATATAAATATCACCTAGCAAATCGCCATCTAGCGAAGCTTGTACTATGGGAACCAGATAACTGATACAATACTTAGATACTTTTTGTTTGTAAATACATACATATAATACAATATAACACCCAGACACAGAACAAACATCAATGTTCATCACATAAATGTTTGTCCTGGGTGGGAATTGAACCCACAACTTACAGCTCAGAAAGCAGAGCTACTACCAACTGAGCTATCGGGACAGTCAAGTTTATATTAGCGGGTGAAACCGCGGGGCGTAGCTAGTATCGTGTTACCAGGTCTGGGAGTGTGCGTGGCGCCGTCGCCCAGGTCCAGCTGCAGCACCACGCCGCCATATTCTGGAACACGGACAATATATTGATACTTCGTTTGTGTTGGTTTCACAGATGGTGGTGAGGGGGTGAGTTGGTTTCACAGATGGTCAGTGGGGGGTGAGTTGGTTTCACAGATGGTCAGTGGGGGATGAGTTGGTTTCACAGATGGTCAATGGGGAATGAGTTGGTTTCACAGATGGTCAGTGGGGGATGAGTTGGTTTCACAGATGGTCAATGGGGAATGAGTTGGTTTCACAGATGGTCAGTGGGGGATGAGTTGGTTTCACAGATGGTAAATGGGGAATGAGTTGGTTTCACAGATGGTCAGTGGGGGATGAGTTGGTTTCACAGATGGTCAGTGGGGGATGAGTTGGTTTCACAGATGGTCAGTGGGGGATGAGTTGGTTCCACAGATGGTCAGTGGGGGATGAGTTGGTTTCACAGATGGTGGTGAGGGGGTGAGTTGGTTCCACAGATGGTCAGTGGGGGATGAGTTGGTTTCACAGATGGTGGTGAGGGGGTGAGTTGGTTCCACAGATGGTCAGTGGGGGATGAGTTGGTTTCACAGATGGTGGTGAGGGGGGGAGTTGGTTCCACAGATGGTCAGTGGGGGATGAGTTGGTTTCACAGATGGTGGTGAGGGGGTGAGTTGGTTCCACAGATGGTCAGTGGGGGATGAGTTGGTTTCACAGATGGTGGTGAGGGGGTGAGTTGGTTCCACAGATGGTCAGTGGGGGATGAGTTGGTTTCACAGATGGTCAGTGGGGGATGAGTTGGTTTCACAGATGGTGGTGAGGGGGTGAGTTAGTTTGACCGATGGTCGTTGAGTTGGTTAATAAATAAAATTGGTGAGCAAGCAGATGAATGAGTTTAACAAGAGTGAGTGAGATAGAGGGCTTCCATTAATAACGCGAGGCATTTAAGCGACGGGGAGGGGGATCGAACCGAATCTCACCCAATCTCACGTTGGAGAGAGGGGGTCTCGGGAACTACCACGTAATTTTTTTATACAAATGGAATATTCTTTTACGCATTTCTTATATATTATTTACTTTATTTGAATCATAGTTCTAAAATCTCAAATAAATTGGGGTTTTTAAATAAATGCAAGGCAATCAAGCGTTGTTACAGAAAAAATTTGAAAAATCCTACGTGAGGGGGAGGGGTCGAGCCAAAACTCACCCTAGGGGAATTTAAAAGGGGGATTTAAAAAATCGCCGAAATCACCTCGCACAATTAATGGAGACCTCCTTAATTGGACAGCCGACATGTAGCATTGCGACCATAAAGTTTTGGACGTTTTAACATTTGTACATTTTATCAAGATACAACCAAAATTTATTTATTTCGAGTGAAATGGTCTTTATAATTTTAATCTAAATATATATAACTCAAAGGTGACTGACATAGTGATCTATCAACGCACAGCCCAAACCACGGACGGATCGGGCTGAAATTTGGCATGCAGGTAGATGTTATGACGTAGGCATCCGCTAAGAAAGGATTTTTCGAAATTCCGCCCTTAAGAGGGTGAAATGGGTGGTTGAATTATTTTACCATAAGCCAAACCGCGGGCGAAGCTGCGGGCAGAAGCTCGTTAAAGAAACATGATTAAATGACAGTAAATCAATATAATGAGTATATATAGTGTGAGCGGTAGTAGTACGCACCCCAGGGCGGCGGGTGCCGGAAGTAGTCGCGGTGGGTGAGCAAGTGCGTGTTGGCGTTGGGCGCCATCGCCACATCCGGCACCGCGGCCGACAGCCGCCCCCCCGCCGTCCCCACCGTCCCCACCGGCCCCCCGCCGCTACACACACACACACACACAGTATTAAACTTAAAAAAAAATAATCAACATTAACACAGGCATTTATTACAATATAAATTTTTGAAGTAAAACTTCTTTACTCACGCTTGACTTGGGGAGTAAGCTGGACAATGCGTGACGAACGGAAGTTGAGAGGAAGATATAAGTTAGTTAACGTAGATCTCCATTACCAACATAACAATGTAACAAATTTGGATTACCATGTTGGTATCTATACTAATATTATAAGAGGAAAGATTTGTATGTTTGTAACGAATTGGCACAAAAAGTAATGGTTCGATTTTAAAAATTATTTCACCATTTGAATGCTACATTATCACTGATTAATATAGGCTATTTTAATTGCGAGAAAAAAATGTTTATGCCAAAATATAAAAAAAAAACATGTCCACCCGTGCGAAGCAGGGACGGACCGCTAGTGTTCGATAAAATGGCAATTTACGATTGTCAAGATGGTAATACAAAGCAAACAACAAAGTTATACCGGCCGATAGATGGAGCTAAACTAAAGAAGTTTTACTTCAGTCGTGTGGTCTAAAGCACACTCGTTTATTTATAATCCTTTACATTTGTGTATACATACAGACCGACGCGAACATTTTACTATACATATATTATCTAAGTAGTATCTCGGGACATTTATTCTCCCACACTGGACGTGTGTCGAGTACAAGCTACTGGATCGTGAACTATTGCAGAATATGATCCCTGGTTACAGAATAGGTACGCCGCGCCGGGTCATTGACCTACCCGCGGTACGTAAAGATACACGCGCGTGCGAGCGAGATAGCTACACATACGACTCTTAGGTCCGTATTACAGAACGATGCTCAGTCATCGATCGGTGCTCAAGCAGAGATTTCATTCACTAATTGATCACTTTATGAATGAAATCTCTGCTTGAGCACCGATCGATGACTGAGCATCGTTCTGTAATACGGACATTAACTGATCTTAGTATGTACTTGATTTTATGACTTATGATTTACTTGCAGTGTCTATACATATTGAACCTGTTTAAAACCACATTTTGTGTAGATAATTAAACAAAGCTGCACAAGTGTAACAATGGACGGTCTCATCGCTCAGACTTCTCTTCCAGGCAACGGAAAGCAATAACGCAAAAGCGTACAAACGCGCGTGGTTTTCTAGAAATATATTTATTGTTAGATGGAAAGACGCCGACTCGTCCATTGAGCTAGTTGCCTCCCACTTTTCCGTTCAATAAAAAGGGACTCGCCCATTCGAATGCCGTCAACGATGAAACGTCTCTCTGCCATATTAATAATAATAATAATATGTGTGTACATCTCACACAACGCCATCTAGTCCCAAACTAAGCAAAGCTCGTACTATGGGAACCGGATAACTGATACAATACTTAGATACTTTTTGTTTGTTAATACATACATAGAATACAATATAACACACAGACACAGAACAAACATCGATGTTCATCACACAAATGTTTGTCCTGGGTGGGAATTGAACCCACAACCCACAGCTCAGAAGGCAGGGTTACTACCAACTGAGCTATCGAGCCATTCTGCGATTGCGTTCTGTCCATTGTTTAATTTGTTTTTTCTTGTTGTAAATTTGTAATTAATAATTTTTGTGGCAACTTATTTTTTTTTTTAATAAGTTCTTACCTGAGCGGAGTGTTGTCGCTTCGCGGCGGTTGTTCCGGCCGGCTGCATGTTCCCGAGCGGGAGGTGTCTGAATATAATAAACGGTATCAATAGAAAAGTCCAAAACAAACGAAACAACACTTTTTTGACGTCGCTAATGTGAAGTGACGTTCCAAATATATTTATATGAAAAAAAAAGACAAACATTAACAAATAAAACACTTTTTGACGTCATTAATGTGACGAGACGTGTTAAAATATACTCATATAAAAAATGTCCTAAATTAACAAAAACACTTTTTGACGTCATTAATGTGACGTGACGTGTCAAAATATATTCATATAAAAAAGCCCAAAATTAACAAATAAAAAACACTTTTTGACGTCATTAACGTTAAGTGACGTATCAGAATGACTTCGTTAGATTTTTTTTATTTTTTTTATGTTAAGTAATGACATGACGAACTAACCGTTCGCCTGATGTTAAGCGACACGGCTGCCCATATCAGCTGCAGTGTCACTCGGAACTCTAAAGTATAGAGTTTCGCGTGACACTGCACTGCGCACGTCATCCTGAGACATCAGCACAATCTATTAATAAGATTACTAAACTGTGAAATCAGATCATAAAGTCTCATTTGCCCAGTAATTTCACTAGCTACAGTGCTCTTCGAACCGGAACACAGTAGTGCTTGCACACTACTGCTTGGCGGCAGAATAACTGGCAAAGCGGTGGTACCTACCTAGACGAACTTTGCAGAAAAGTCCTACCACCTAGTGATAACTAGCTGCGCTCCACGGTTTCACCCGCGTGGTGATGATGATGATGAAAAATAGATAAAAACCTATTCTCAGACCTAACAAGTGTGTATATATAAAATTACGGCATAATATAAAAGAACAGCAATGCCAATTACACTTATTATTAAATCCAATCATGAGTTTTTGCGGGAAAATGAAAAAGATCGCGTCACCGCATTGTATTATTTTCCAAAACTTGTGTTATTTTCAGTGTTAGTGCATAAAATTGGTGGCATTTTATTCGTTAAGCCACCACTTTACTAGGAGTATGACTTTGACTAGACTGTGACTTGACAATGATTTGACTTGATGACTTCGACTGTGACTTGACACATATTTGCGTAAATATCATTAACTTGAAAAATTATTAATTACTTGACACTGGCTAAATACACAAAAGTGTGGAGCCAAAACATAATAAAAAAAAATCCAATCATGCATTCGCCTCACAATATTCCAAACAGTCCCGCAAAATCACCTTCCATTCGTCAGCAAACACATCACATTCCGGGTTGGCAACCAGGAGGGCATTAAGTAAGGCAATGTTTTGCTAAGCCATTTTTGAGCGATTCAAAACAGTTAACGTACCGGTAGGTCCGGGCCTCGAGTCGCGGACTCCAGGGACGCAATGCAGGGACCCACTGCCGTTAGGAGTTCTGAAAATATACATTAAAATACAAAATTTGTAATGTATAGATAGATCACGGTATTTTTCATATTATTAGGTAACATTCTCAAATACTCTACTAAATTGGACCTTGTACGCATTTTCTATAGCATGATCTGAGTACATACCTTTAAGGAAAAGAGTGAATTAAATGCCACCGTGTATATTTACCCGCGGACAAAAAAACATTTCTGTATTCCACATTTCATCCAAATCCGTTTAGTAGTTTTTGCGTAAAAAGCGAACGGTGTCGCCCTCGTGATGTTCGATAATTGTCCCACGGGAACATACTATCGGGATAAAATGTATCCTATATGTTAATCCAGTGTGTAACCTATCTTGGTACCGAATTTCATCCAAATCCGTTCAGCGGTTTGAGCGTGAAGGAGTAACAAACATACACGCATACAAACTTTCGCCTTTATAATATTAGTGTGATGACTTTTTTATGTAGTTATATGGGAGCGTTCTATAGCATGGATTTAATTCATTATCTCAACTGTAATAAATTATATGCATTGTAAAACACAGTAAAAAGTGTGTGTGCATGTGTGTGTGTGTGCGTGTGTGCGTGTGTACCTGCAGCAATCGTCGCGCCACTGGCGGCCGTCCCGCCGCCCCGCACTTGGCGAGTCGCACTCGGATCCGCTGCCGGACCTGGGGGCAATGGCCTACTTCACACGAGCCATTATGGAAACCTAATCCTATTCTACAGGATTTTAACTTCATACACATTTGCGAAGTCATTATTATACATAAAATACTTACTTAGTACTTACTTACTTATTTACAACTGATGAAGAATATATCACATTCACTGCTTAACATAGACCTCCCCCTGGCCAGAGGGGGGGGGAGGGACGGGAGGGGATGGGGTTCGCAATGGATTTCAATGAACCGAGTAGAATGATGCCCATTCCCTGAGTATTCCCTTACCCGGCCGTTACGACACGTTTGGTAGTTTTTTTTGTTTGATAGGCTCGCGCTTGACCACTATCGCACCTGATGGTAAGCGACGATGCGGTCTAGGATGTAACACGCTTGCCTAGAAGATACCTGTTCGCTCTCGATTTGAAGACTCCAAGGTTGTAGTTATCGGGAAACGCGGACGCCGGTAAAGCGTTCCACTCTTTGGCTGTTCGCATGATAAATGTGGAGCCAAATCGCTTTGTTCGCACATGTGGGATATTAACCATGTAACGGTGGCGCTTTTTCGTACATCTGGTTGTCCGATGGTGCAACGGTAATAATAATAATAACGCCCAACGATCGCATACATAGATCCTGGACCCTAACTAGGATTCTGTGTCTAGGGACCCAGGAACTACGAGGACCATACTCCCACAACACGCAGACTGAGAACAAGTATTTGCACTATTTTTTCTGTGCACTAATACTTTTCCTACAATAATAATAATTAAACAGTCATAACAATAAAATAAAAAAAGAAAAATAACAGATTATAAATTTTCACAAAATAATAATAATAATTTAAAAATACACTGTAATTTTTTTGACTGGCCCGATAGCTCAGTTGGTAGTACCCCTGCCTTCTGAACTGTGGGTTGTGGGTTCGATTCCCACCCAGGACAAACATTTGTGTGATGAACATCGGTGTTTGTTCTGTGTCTGGGTGTTATATTGTATCCTATGTATGTATCCGGTTCCCATAGCTTTGCTTAGTTTATAGTTTATATTTAGCATACAAGCTTTGCTTAGTTTGGGGCTAGATGGCGTTGTGTGAAATGTCCACACATATTATTATTATCCACATATATTATTATTATTATTTATCACAAAAAATATCACATTCAGGATTGGCGCTCAAGAATGCATTTAGTAAGCATTCACTATGAAGACCAAGCTTTTTTTTGAATGGTCTAATGCTGTTGGTGTCTACCGACCTTTGCAGCTTTTCATGCTTCCACAGCACACAGACAGAACAAATATTTGAACTTTACTGTGTTTTGTTCTGCCGCGGGAATCGAACCCGCCGCCTCCTGGTTCCGAGCCGTATTCAACCAGCACGATATACATTTTTTTTTTTTTATGAATGTATGTTGTACTCACACGTCGTCAATGTCGTCCAACAACAGATCTGCGCACACGTCGGGCAACGACATCTCTCGGACCGCGCGCAGGGCTATCTGTACATACATACAGGTTTTATATACAAGGTGGAATTTTATTCATTATTTTCCTTTACATTATGTATTAAGTCCATGCTATGAGCGCTCTCATATAACTAAATAAAAAAATCATCACACTAATATTATAAAGGTGAAAGTTTGTATGCGTGTTTGTGTGTATGTTTGTTACTCCTTCACACTCAAAAAACTGAATGGATTTGGATGAAATTCGGTACCAAGATAGCTTATACACTGGATTACGTTGGACTTTCGCCTTTATAATATTAGTGTGATGGGCGGGGGAGCGATGACAGCTACCGGTGTTGCCACCGTAATAAATTTAAATGCTACCACAGGGTAAGTTGCGGTACTGCCCGCTGCGCATAGAGCTTACAATTGGACATTGCCGCCGTCAAATAGGGTAAAACTTGGTGTAACTGGCCGCTATTAGTCATTGACCACTATTTACTACATTTGCATGAAATAAGACTTACATTCACGTAACGCCATCCGTGATCATGGTTTAACGTATAACTTATCTATAAGCTTTCATATTAGTTCACAATTGTTACCATATGGAAACTAGCACGAACTAAAACGAACTGGCCGGTGTACCTAAAGTGGCCAGTTATTGGATGGTTTACCCTATATTGGTTAAGGCCGTTAGTTCCCCAAGCATGCAGGTGCGTACCTGCAGGCGCACCTCCTCGGCGTGGTGCGGCAGGGGGCGGGGGACGTACCTGCAGGCGCACCTCCTCGGCGTGGTGCGGCAGGGGGCGGGGGACGTACCTGCAGGCGCACCTCCTCGGCGTGGTGCGGCAGGGGGCGGGGGACGTACCTGCAGGCGCACCTCCTCGGCGTGGTGCGGCAGGGGGCGGGGGACGTACCTGCAGGCGCACCTCCTCGGCGTGGTGCGGCAGGGGGCGGGGGACGTACCTGCAGGCGCACCTCCTCGGCGTGGTGCGGCAGGGGGCGGGGGACGTACCTGCAGGCGCACCTCCTCGGCGTGGTGCGGCAGGGGGCGGGGGACGTACCTGCAGGCGCACCTCCTCGGCGTGGTGCGGCAGGGGGCGGGGGACGTACCTGCAGGCGCACCTCCTCGGCGTGGTGCGGCAGGGGGCGGGGGACGTACCTGCAGGCGCACCTCCTCGGCGTGGTGCGGCAGGGGGCGGGGGACGTACCTGCAGGCGCACCTCCTCGGCGTGGTGCGGCAGGGGGCGGGGGACGTACCTGCAGGCGCACCTCCTCGGCGCACAGTGGTCCCATTTTGAAAAAAGGTGGACTTAGGACCGAAAGTCGGAATTTCGGGCTGTTTTTTTTTTTATAGAATAGGTCTTAACTATCCTAACAACATCTATTCTATAAAGAAAATCCGTAGGATGCATAGTTTTCGAGAAAAAAAAAAATCTTTTTTTTCTTGTATGGAGAAAAACATACTTTATTATTTTTCTCAAGTTGGGTGAAATAGTGACGGCTTTTGTTGATATTTTATAAAAGCCCTAGTGGTATTGTATCCAGAAAAAAATAAAACCAATGCGGTCACCTGCGGCCGCGGGAATAATCAGATGTCAAAAATTGATTAATTTTTTTTGCGTATTTTGCAAACATTGTTCGTTTCTGGCCAATTATTTATGTATTTTAGGTTAGCGCTCCATACTTTAATTCGAACTATTATATAACATTTCAAAAAAGTTAATCAAAATCGAGTAATTTTTTTTTATAATTGCTGTTTTACTCATGAAATTGCACGCATACATGGTTAGTTCAAAATGCAAATCCTATATTACTCAGTATAATGTACAAAATAAACATGCACGTACCTAAAACGTAAAAAAAAAAAAAATTTTAGTTTTTCGTTTATGCTTACTAAAAGTCACCGGTAATGGTTACCGACATTACTTACCTACCACTGGCGGGCATTATCTGCATAATCGATTTCTTGCTTTGTATTTTCAAAACTGGTTTTGCGACAGCATTTTCACAACCGCGGTTGTTGAATGCGAGGCAGGATATAAACAAACGAGTCACATCTGATACTAGCTGTGACTGGTCGCTAGCTGGTCGCTTTGTTCCTGACAAATCCTGACAACAGGATAACTCGTATATGCATGCAAGTAACTACCCCCTAAAAATAAAAGTGATATAGCTACATCAATAATAATTGGCGTATGTTATACACCAATAATGTTTGTTATTGGTGTGTTTTAATCTTTCTGTCATCTGTATACGTATGATTTTCTACCAGAAAAAATGACTCATTTGTTTGTGCAGATTCCTGATTACTTATTACACGTTACTTAGCTCCCATTGGCGGACTTTATCTATACAAACAAATGAGTCATTTTTGATAAATGGCTGTGATTGGTCGTTTACTATTACCTTGCTCTTGCACATAGTGACTAATGACCTATCTGTTATGGCGTATTAAATACAGAGCAATGTTAATTTAAATTGATTTATCGCTAACTGTGAAGTACTAAAAATTACTATTTTGAATTTGCAATGGCTGGCTTAGGCACATATTTTGATATGTTCTTGATTCTTAAAGATAGTGGAAATCTTAAGGATTACAATAAATTGTGTGAATTTATAGTTTCCAAAATACCATGTGAAATATCTGAAGATGACCATCAAGCAATTAAGGAGTTTTGTCGGCTATTCACCAATCTTGTAACTAAGAAGTGGAAAGATGCAAGCAGAAACTTGAAGACATTTATGAATCGGGAAAACAACCGCAAGTGGTTAGAGACCAATATTAATTGGCCTACTTGCAATACGGTTGATCTTGTTACTACAATGAGAATGCCAGAGGACTTAGTTGAAGAGCCGGAATTACTGCCGGTTGTTATTCCATCTGTCTGCACTGCGGAAGCAGGTACCTCTACTGTAAAAGAAGTTAGAGTGCCCTTTGCCGATTTGGGCAACAAACAGAAGAAAAGACGTTCCAGTGTCTTTGTTAACGATAACTCTGAAGAAGAACTACAGTATTATTTTATTTCCAAGTTAAAAGAAAATGGAAAATATGCTTTAGCGAAGATTGTGGAATATCTGTGCGAGACTCCCGAAGTTGTATCAGATGTAACAAAACTCCTTTTCAAGGAAGAAAAAGTAGTCAGTATAGCAGAGGATACATCTTTGGCTTTGTACACAGCCCTTAGCCTATCCAAATGGCAATACTTATCCTTGAGAATGTTTCTGAAGGATGAAAATTGTTCAGCTGCCTTTCCGTCTTATCACAAGTTACTTGACGCTAAAAAGAGATGTTACCCATCTGAAGAACACGTGGAAGTAACGGAAATGGGAGCTCGCATAAGGTATTTATAAAATTATACTATATGTTGTTTTAAAATTTTTAAGCTTCATTAGCTTACTTTTATTAATTTATTTTATTTTTCAGGTTGCAAGGACTTCTTAACCACACAGTGGAAAGAATTTTGCTAGACTTAAGACCAATCACAAGTTCAACCAAAGAAGGACTGAAGTTGATATGGAAATGGGGCCTTGACGGAGCATCGTCACAGAGTAATTACAAACAAGTCTCAGCTCCTGAGTTTGACGATTCCTCTGTTGTATTGATCAGCATCGTCCCACTCCGACTAGTTGATGGGGGAGAAATGATTATTTGGGAAAACCCAAATCCTTGCTCACCACATTACTGTCGGCCAGTGAAATTCACGTTTACTTCAGAGACTGCGGAGTTCATAAAAGGGGAACACTTAGAAATGCAGCGCGAAATTACAAAATTGGTACCAACAAATTGTGGTGATGTGGAGATAGCCCACGAACTGCACATGACTATGATCGATGGGAAAGTGGCGAATATTATTGCAGATGTACCTTCATCAGCAACGTGCCCCATTTGCTTGGCGAAACCAAGTGAAATGAATAACTTGGAGCTTTTGGCCACGAGACCGCTTCGACAGGATTTGTACCAATATGGAATTTCATCGTTACATATGAAGATAAGATGTATGGAGTGTCTACTTCATATATCTTATAATATGGACTTCCAGCGCTGGAGTGCTCGTGGCGATCACAAGGAATTGAAGCAAGCAAAGAAAAATGCCACACAACAAGAGTTTCGGGAACAGACTGGAATACTCATCGATATTGTAAAACAGGTAATTTTTCCTTTAATTTGCTTCCTTTATATTATATACTCGTCTGTTTTTGTATGCCCTACTAACTTAATTTCTTCTTTGCAGGGCTTTGGAACAACTAACGATGGAAACACTGCAAGACGTTTTTTCCGAGATTATAAAAGATCATCGAGAATCACTGGAGTTGATGAAGATTTGTTACTCCGATTTTCTGTCATTCTGCAAGTTATATCTTCAGGAAAGAACGTCAATATTGCGAACTTCAGACGTTATTGCAAAGAAACAGCAGAACTGTATGTGCATCTCTATCCGTGGTACTACATGCCTGTTAGTGTCCACAAACTTCTGATGCACGGAGCAGATATTTGCAGTCATTTTTCAGTTCTGCCTATTGGTAAGTAATAATAGATCAAGACAAATGAAATATAAAGCAGTTAACTAACTGTAAATCTATAAACACTAAAATAATAGTTTCAATGTCAACTTCAACGTATAATTATAGCATATTTTTTATTATTTTTAGGGTCCTTGTCGGAGGAAGCTTCCGAGGCTCGTAATAAAGACTTCCGGAACGTAAGAGAGAAGAACACGAGAAAGACAGGAAGGATCCAAACAAACGAGGACATACTACACGGGCTTTTAATAAGTTCAGACCCCCACATATCATGGCTTAGACCAAAATTTTCAAAGCCTAATCATCTAGAGATGCTTCCTGAGGCAATTCAGTTGCTCGAAATAGACTCGGAGTGCGTATACGTGGAAGAAGAGTAGAAAATGAAAATATACCAGATCCAATGCTATAATTTTTTATTTATTTTATCCTTTAAAAAACTACATATAAAACAGCCCTTTTCAAGGCTACACATTTATCTTATGTTTCTGGTAGAAAATCATACGTACACAACTACATAAGATTAAAACACACACCAATAACAAACATTATTGGTGTATAACATACGCCAATTATTATTGATGAGCTATATCACTTTTATGTTTAGGGGGTAGTTACTTGCATGCATATACGAGTTATCCTGTTTTCAGGATTTGTCAGGAACAAAGCGACCAGCTAGCGACCAGTCATAGCTAGTATCAGATGTGACTCGTTTGTTTATATCCTGCCTCGCATTCAATAACCGCGGTTGTGAAAATGTTGTCGCAAAACCAGTTTTGAAAATACAAAGCAAGAAATCGATTATGCAGATAATGCCCGCCAGTGGTAGGTAAGTAATGTCGGTAACCATTACCGGTGACTTTTGGTAAGCATAAACAAAAACTAAATTTTTTTTTTTACGTTTTAGGTACGTGCATGTTTATTTTGTACATTATACTGAGTAATATAGGATTTGCATTTTGAATTAACCATGTATGCGTGCATTTTCATGAATGAAACATCAATTATAAAAAAAAAACTCGATTTTGATTAATTTTTTTGAAATGTTATATAATAGTTCGAATTAAAGTATGGAGCGCTAACCTAAAATACATAAATAATTGGCCAGAAACGAACAATGTTTGCAAAATACGCAAAAAAAATTAATCAATTTTTGACATCTGATTATTCCCGCGGCCGCAGGTGACCGCATTGGTTTTATTTTTTTCTGGATACAATACCACTAGGGCTTTTATAAAATATCAACAAAAGCCGTCACTATTTCACCCAACTTGAGAAAAATAATAAAGTATGTTTTTCTCCATACAAGAAAAAAAAGATTATTTTTTTTCTCGAAAACTATGCATCCTACGGATTTTCTTTATAGAATAGATGTTGTTAGGATAGTTAAGACCTATTCTATAAAAAAAAAACAGCCCGAAATTCCGACTTTCGGTCCTAAGTCCACCTTTTTTCAAAATGGGACCACTGTGCGGCGTGGTGCGGCAGGGCGGCGGCGCGGCGCGCGGGGGGCGCGGCGCGCAGCTCCCGCGCGCGCGCCCGCAGGCGCCCCGCGTCCCGCGCGCACACGCACGCCGCCTCCGGCGGGGGACGTACCTGCAGGCGCACCTCCTCGGCGTGGTGCGGCAGGGCGGCGGCGCGGCGCGCGGGGGGCGCGGCGCGCAGCTCCCGCGCGCGCGCCCGCAGGCGCCCCGCGTCCCGCGCGCACACGCACGCCGCCTCCGGCGGGGGACGTACCTGCAGGCGCACCTCCTCGGCGTGGTGCGGCAGGGCGGCGGCGCGGCGCGCGGGGGGCGCGGCGCGCAGCTCCCGCGCGCGCGCCCGCAGGCGCCCCGCGTCCCGCGCGCACACGCACGCCGCCTCCGGCGGGGGACGTACCTGCAGGCGCACCTCCTCGGCGTGGTGCGGCAGGGCGGCGGCGCGGCGCGCGGGGGGCGCGGCGCGCAGCTCCCGCGCGCGCGCCCGCAGGCGCCCCGCGTCCCGCGCGCACACGCACGCCGCCTCCGCCGCCGGCCGCCGCGCGCGCGCCACCGGCGGCGACACCTGCGCCGGGGGACTGTCAGCGGGCGCAGCCGCGGGCGCACGCTTGTATCGGAACCTAACACGCCCTATATCGCGAAGGGCGAACACAGCTATCCACCAGTGAAAGAATTTTTGAAATCGGCGCAGTAGTTCCCGAGATTAGCGAGTTCGTACAAATTCACCATTTTATATATTCTTTTTGTGTATTGAATTCACGCTTTTGTGTATTTAGCCAGGTGTCAAGTAAATGATATTTCACGCTGATATGTGTCATCAAGTCAAGTCATACTCCTAGTAAAGTGGTGGCAACTTTACCAGAAGCTTCTATGGAGTTTTGGAAACAACACGAAAAGAAACGTTTCACCATCATTATACCACTTTCCCACACTCACGCCTGTAATCCAGCACTTAACGAATATAATGCCACCAATTTTATGCGTTAACTTTGAAAATAACAAGTTTTGGAAAATAATTTAATGCGGTGACGCAAGCTTTTTCGTTTTCCCGCCAAAACTTGCCATTTTAAATTGTTTGATGTGCTTGTAGTCTAGAAGTGCTACATTCTAGACTATATATATAATTGTAAAATACATAAATACTTATTCACTAAAGATTTGAAGACACCAAGGTTATAGTTTTCGGATAATCTAGACGCCGGTAAAACGTTGTACTCTTTGACTGTACGCATGATAAACATCTAGTTGTCCGATGGAACGGTGATGGAGGAATCAAGTTACGTAACTCCAAAACGTACTCGATAAACTGGCAACTTTACGTCTACGATCGAGGGAAAAAAATGGCCCGTATTACAAAGGGATAGAGTAGCTTTCTATTTGTGAAAGAATTTCCGGAATCGGTTCAGTAGTTCCTGAGATTAGCGAGTTCGTACAAACCAACATTTTAAGTTGTTTGATGTGCTTGTGGTCTAGCACACTTGCCTAGAAGATAAATGCCAATAAACTGGCAACTTTGCGTCTACGATCGAGGAAAAGAAATGGCCCGTATTACAAAGGAATAGAGTAGCTTTCTGCCTGTGAAAGAATTTCCGGAATCGGTTCAGTGGTTCCCGAGATTAGCGAGTTCGTACAAACCAACATTTTAAGTTGTTTAATGTGCTTGTGGTCTAGCACGCTTGCCTAGAAGATAAAGATCGATAAACTGGCAAATTTGCGTCTATAATTGAGGAAAAAAATGGCCCGTATTACAAAGGGATAGAGTAGCTTTCTACCTGTGAGAGAATTTTCGGAATCGGTTCAGTGGTTCTCGAGATTAGCGAGTTCGTATGACGCACCATGTACAGGGTGTCCGGGATGCGGTGCATGTACCGCGCGCGCCTCGCCCGCGCCAGCTCCGCCTCCGGCACCGGCTGCTCCTCCAGCAGGGCCTGCATCATCATCATCATCTCATCATCATCACCATCATAACCCAATCAAATAGATTTTGAAGAAAAATAAGCAGAAATAATCACACTAATATTATAAAGGTGAAAGATTTGTATGTATGTTTGTGACTCCTTCACGCTCAAACGGCTGAATGGATTTGGATGAAATTCGGTACCAAGATAGCTTATACACTGGATTAACATATAGGCTACATTTTATCCTGGAAAAGTGAAATGTTCCCGTAGGATGAGTAGATAATTAAAATACTTTTTATTTGAGGGTGAAACCGCCGGGCGCAACTTTTTTTACTAGGTGGTAGGACTTTTCTGCAAAGTTCGTCTAGGTAGGTACCACCGCTTTGCCAGTTATTCTGCCGCCAAGCAGTAGTGCGCAAGTACTGCTGTGTTCCAGTTTGAAGGGTAATGTAGCTAGTGAAATTACTGGGCAATTGAGACTTTATGATCTGATCTCACAGTCGTGTAATCTTATTACCAAACTGTGTTGCTGTCTCAGGATGATGTGCGCAGCGCAGTGTCGCTCGCTCGAAACTATGTTTTGGGGTCAGCGCCATCTAGCCCCAAACTAAGCAAAGCTTGTACTATGGGAACCAGATAACCGATACAATACTTAGATACCTTTTGTTTGTAAATACATACATAGAATACAATATAACACCCAGACACAGAACAAACATCGATGTTCATCACATAAATGTTTGTCCTGAGCCCACAAGCCACAGCTCCGAAGGCAGGGTACTTGGTACCATCCAAGTGAGCTATGGGGCCCCTGCACCGACCTTGAGTTCGTCCAGGTAGGGCAGGAAGCACCGCGCGGGGCGGTAGGAGCCCCGGCCGAGCCACGCCGCGCTCGGCTCCCCCACCGCCGGGGGGGGCGCCAGGATGCCGCGCCGGACCAGCTGCCGACAACACTTGGCTCTCATGCGGCTATACTGACTATGTGGATGGATCTCATGCGGCTATACTGACTATGTGGATGGATCTCATGCGGCTATACTGACTATGTGGATGGATCTCATGCGGCTATACTGACTATGTGGATGGATCTCATGCGGCTATACTGACTATGTGGATGGATCTCGTGTGGCGATATTGACGATGTGGATGGATCTCATGCGGCTATACTGACTATGTGGATGGATCTCATGCGGCTATACTGACTATGTGGATGGATCTCATGCGGCTATACTGACTATGTGGATGGATCTCATGCGGCTATACTGACTATGTGGATGGATCTCATGCGGCTATACTGACTATGTGGATGGATCTCATGCGGCTATACTGACTATGTGGATGGATCTCGTGTGGCGATATTGACGATGTGGATGGATCTCATGCGGCTATACTGACTATGTGGATGGATCTCATGCGGCTATACTGACTATGTGGATGGATCTCATGCGGCTATACTGACTATGTGGATGGATCTCATGCGGCTATACTGACTATGTGGATGGATCTCATGCGGCTATACTGACTATGTGGATGGATCTCATGCGGCTATACTGACTATGTGGATGGATCTCATGTGGCGATATTGACGATGTGGATGGATCTCGTGTAGGAATATTGGCAATGTAGATGGATTTCATGTGGCGATATTGACAATGTAGATGGCTCTCGTATGGCAATACAAAGAATGTAGATGGATCTCATGTGGCAATGTTGACAATGTAGATAGATCTCATGTGGCAATATTGACGATGTGGATGGATCTCGTGTAGCAATATTGGCAATGTAGATGGATTTCATGTGGCGATATTGACAATGTAGATGGCTCTCGTATGGCAATACAAAGAATGTAGATGGATCTCATGTGGCAATGTTGACAATGTAGATAGATCTCATGTGGCAATATTGACAATGTAGATGGTGTTCGGTCAAATTACTCCTACAAAGCGCTAAAAGCAATCAATGAAGTGGTGCAGTGAAGTGACGATAATTTTTTATTTTCCCTACCTACATATGTACATTTTCCGTTCTACTTTTTCGATGCCATGTCATGTCTACAGGAGTCTCATTACAAATTTAATTTCAAAAACATACTAATCTATTATTCATACTACCTGACCATTATACAAGTACAGATGGATCTCATGAGGCAATATTGACAATGTAGATGGATCTCATGTGGTAATACTGACAATGAATGTCATGTGGCAATATTAATAATGTAGATGGATCTCATGTGGTAATATTGACAATGAATGTCATGTGGCAATATTAATAATGTAGATGGATCTCATGTGGTAATATTGACAATGAATGTCATGTGGCAATATTAATAATGTAGATGGATCTCATGTGGTAATATTGACAATGAATGTCATGTGGCAATATTAATAATGTAGATGGATCTCATGTGGTAATACTGACAATGAATGTCATGTGGCAATATTAATAATGTAGATGGATCTCATGTGGTAATACTGACAATGAATGTCATGTGGCAATATTAATAATGTAGATGGATCTCATGTGGTAATACTGACAATGAATGTCATGTGGCAATATTAATAATGTAGATGGATCTCATGTGGTAATACTGACAATGAATGTCATGTGGCAATATTAATAATGTAGATGGATCTCATGTGGTAATATTGACAATGAATGTCATGTGGCAATATTAATAATGTAGATGGATCTCATGTGGTAATATTGACAATGAATGTCATGTGGCAATATTAATAATGTAGATGGATCTCATGTGGTAATATTGACAATGAATGTCATGTGGCAATATTAATAATGTAGATGGATCTCATGTGGTAATATTGACAATGAATGTCATGTGGCAATATTAATAATGTAGATGGATCTCATGTGGTAATACTGACAATGAATGTCATGTGGCAATATTAATAATGTAGATGGATCTCATGTGGTAATACTGACAATGAATGTCATGTGGCAATATTAATAATGTAGATGGATCTCATGTGGTAATACTGACAATGAATGTCATGTGGCAATATTAATAATGTAGATGGATCTCATGTGGTAATACTGACAATGAATGTCATGTGGCAATATTAATAATGTAGATGGATCTCATGTGGTAATACTGACAATGAATGTCATGTGGCAATATTAATAATGTAGATGGATCTCATGTGGTAATACTGACAATGAATGTCATGTGGCAATATTAATAATGTAGATGGATCTCATGTGGTAATATTGACAATGAATGTCATGTGGCAATATTAATAATGTAGATGGATCTCATGTGGTAATATTGACAATGAATGTCATGTGGCAATATTAATAATGTAGATGGATCTCATGTGGTAATACTGACAATGAATGTCATGTGGCAATATTAATAATGTAGATGGATTTCATGTGGCAATATTAATAATGTCGATGGATCTTATGTAACTATATTGACAAGGTAAATGAATGTCATGGGGCAATATTAATAATGTAGATGGATTTCATGTGGCAATATTAATAATGTCGATGGATCTCATGTAGCTATACTGACAAGGTAAATGAATGTCATGTGACAAATATTGACATTGTAGATGAATGTCATGTGGCAATATTGACAATGCGGATGGATTTCATGTGGCAATTTCAACAATGTAAATGGATCTCATGAGGCAATATTGGCAATGTGGATGAGTGTCGTGTGGCAACGTGTGGCGGCGCGCACCTGCTGCAGCAGGTCGTGGTCGGGCGGGATGTGCTCGGTGCGCACGTGCGGCAGCAGCGGCGCCAGCAGCGCGCGCAGCGCCGCGTCCCCCGCGCCCCCGCGCCGCCGCCCCGCCCCGCCCTCTGGGGACCGAGACACTAAGCAGGCTGGTGTGGCTACTTTACACAATACGACTTAACTTAGCCGTTAAACTTGTGTTCATTAGACACACCTAATGTTGAACGCTCATTGGCTGTCGGTTGATCATCGGCTGTGTTCAACCAATGAGCGTGCAGTGTTTGGTGTGTTAGAGGGATATGTGCGAAGTTAGGTGCTGTCTAACTTTAGTTGGATTAAAGTCATACTTAGATGATATCTTCATACAATTTTTTTGATTGATAAACCAAATGATAACATTTCTATGGGACTTATCTAAAAATGTACAATTATTATTATTCTTTCAAATAAAAAATAGAGTTAATAAAAAAAAATCCCAAGTCGATTTATAAATACACGAGATAAAAAGAATGTTTCACTATGTAAAATCACAGAATAAGAAAAACATTACTAGCACAGATGGGTGACCGCAAAGTATCACTTGCTCTCATATCGCTTGTGCCTATGTAGTGACACCCACCACAGCAGCGTTCCTATTAAATTTCAATACCGGTTGGATGGGTGACAACAAAGTGACACCTGACCTCATTTTACTCGCCCATCGCAGCAGGTCTCCCAGGAAATTTCAGTATCAGTTAGGTGGGTGACAAAAAAGTGTCACTTGACCTCATCTTGCTCGTGCCTATGTAGCAACACCCACCGTAGCCCGTCTTCCATTAAATTTCAATATCAGTTAGATGGGTGACAAAAAAAGTGTCACCTAATCTCATCTTGTTCGCACCTATGTGCTGGCGTCCACCACAGCAGCGGTCCTATTAAATTTCAGTATCAGTTAGATGGGTGACCGCAAAGTGTCACTTGTTCCCATGTCGCTTGTGCCTATGCAGCGACACCCACCACAACAGCGCTCACATTAAATGTCAGTCCAGTTAGATGGGTGACCGCAAAGTGTCACCAGGTCTCCCGCGGGCTATCGCTCACCCTGCTTGTGGCGCACCTGCGGCGCCCAGCGCAGCAGCGCGCGCAGCGCCGCCGTCTCGGAGGCCTGCAGGAAGGGCGACGCCAGCGCCGCCGCCAGCGCCGGCGCCGGCACGGCCGCGCCCGCCGACAGCACCGCCAGCGCCTCGTCGCGCAGGTAGCGCTGCGCCTGCCGGTGCACCCACTGGCTGGCGTGCACCGCGGCGCCCCAGCGCAGCACGTGCGCCAGCGTCTCCGGCGCCAGGGACTCCACGATGGCGTCCTCGCAGCCCTGCATCACTATGGGCATCTCCAGGAACCTGCGGACGAGGGCGTACTTACTATTGCTCATCCATACCATCACTTATAGTCACTGTTGGTCATCAATAGTCACAATTAGTCAATATTACACACAGATAGTCACTATAAGTCATCGAATGTCACTGATAGTCATCGATGGATACTATTGTAAGGAATTGAATTGAATTGTAAGGAAATAAAATTTTAATTTTCAGCAAGGCACATTCTTTTCTTCGTTTAATGGCTTAATTAACTTAGGTCTTACTAACTAACTAACTAACTTCTAACTTGCTATCGCTTTTTAGCGATAATTCTGCCAATGTCAAGTGAGGAATTTTGTACGGTTATGTCATGTCAAAGTCTTATTTTGTCAGCCAAAATGCCATCGATAATTAATTTACAGCTGATAGTCATAATTAACCATCGATTTTCACTTTATTCGTGAAGGTCATTGATTGATTTATTGAGTATTTATTATCCTGTTCTCATATTATTTTAAAAGAAAGCTGTTAGTTTGGTTGACCATATAAAATAAATAATCACAGTTGGGTTTCGCGCCAATAGTCATCGATTAACACGATGACGACATCAATAGTCACTGATAGTTAATTACTAAATTAGTCACCAATAGTCACTAAAAACATTATTAATTACTATATTAGTCATCGATAGTCACTTATCATGACAAACAATAACTAAAGATGACCACTAGTAATAAAGTATACATTTCCAGCATTGTATATAAAGTGTCATCTGGCCCCACCTGGCTATCTCGTACAGTTGGAAGGCGTCATCCAGCCCCGCGACCGTTAGTCGACTCGCCCCGCCGGACCGGGACACGCCTGACCATGACTGGAATATAATATGGAATATATAATGGTGCCTTTTAAATATGGAAATAATATCTACTATATAAAAATAAGTCGGGTTTTCCTTCCTGACGCTGTAACTCCAGAACGCACGAACCGATTTCCACGGTTTTGCATTCGTTGGAAAGGTCTCGGGCTCCGTGAGGTTTATAGCAAAGAAAATTCAGGAAACATTCAGGACAAACCAACATTTTAAGTAGATGGCGCCGGTGCGTGATACATTGTTTTTCGTATATTATAAAATGTTTAATAAATAAACGTCCACCCGAACGAAGCCGGGACGGGCCGCTAGTATTTTTATAAATAAGGTAAAGTAAGGTAAAGTAAGGCGAAAAATAAAAAAAATTAGACAAAATGAGAGGTTTCAGTATATTTTTCCGACAAAGCAAGGCGAAGAAAGGTTATTTGAAAGAAGTTATTGAATATTTTTCAAATAATGTTAAGCCAAGAAGTGGCAAAACCAAAATGGAGTAAGTCGATGAAAATGAACGCAAAGTATGATATTGACTGGCCCGATAGCTCAGTTGGTAGTAACCCTGCCTTCTGAACTGTGGGTTGTGGGTTCGATTCCCACCCAGGACAAACATTTGTGTGATGAACATCGATATTTGTTCTATTAAAGATAGAAATTATCAGTTGCACAAAAATGCAATAAAATATCACAGACTAGCCCGATAGCTCAGTTGGTAGTAGCCCTGCCTTCTGAACTGTGTGTCGTGGGTTGGATTCCTTTTCTTTTTCCTTCCATTCCTGAACATAGGTGTTTGTTCTGTGTCTGGGTGTTATATTGTATTCTATGTATGTATTTACAAACAAAAAGTATCTAAGTATTGTATCAGTTATCCGGTTCCCATAGCACAAACTTTGCTTAGTTTGGGGCTAGATGGCGCTGTGTGAGATGTCTACATATATTATATTATATTATTATATTATATTACATATAACAAGAAAAGCAAAAAAAAGGCAAGGCAGGATAAATTTAATAAAACAAGCAAAGATCTTCCTCTTCATCTTCTAATTTTGCGTGCCCGACAGGGACCACGATGAAATGTTATTTTAAAAAAAAGTACCTACACCTATAAATAACATTGTGGAATGCAAATAAAAATTGAAATTAACAAGTTAAAATGACTTCAAGATATGACAAATTACCTTCTCTTAGACGGTAGCAGCCTTATTAATAAACACGAACTAGCTTTAGACTAGTTACACCATCTTTTGTCTCTTTCGATCCAGCTAAATATTCCAGTAGCAAAAAAAGGACAAAAGCTGAAGTAACTAATCTGAGACTAATACCCGTTTATTAATAAGGCTGTAGAAGTTTATTGCAAAGTTCGTCTAGGTAAGTACCACCGCTTTATCAACTATTATGCCACCAAGCAGTAGTGTGCTCCGGTTTGAAGAGCACTGTAGCTAATGACAGTACTGGACAAATGAGAATTTACGACCTAATCTCACAGTCAAGTAGAAACTTTAAAATTCAGTTCCAAACAATGTGACTATTATGCACGGCCGTTACGCTCAACATCAGTCAAAAGACGAGCTCGTCACGTCATCCATTAACATATTAAACTAAAGTTAAGGTAGTTGTACTTACAGTAGTATTGGTGGTACCAGTCGTGGCCGGAAGTGACGTATTTCTTCCTATTAAACTAAGGTCTACCTGAAATACAAAAAGGTTATAAGTAAAATACAGTAAAAACATTTAACGTAAAACACACAAAAGAGAAAAATTACGTTACAGTAAAGTTTCTGGTAGCTTCTAGCTTCTCTCTGGTAGTAAAATTTCTGTAGCGGGTCAATAAATGAACTTGTAAAGTTCATTTATTGACCCGCGCTGGCGGAGCGCGTCACCGCGAGGTTTGTTTCCATCTGTCCGGATGTACGTATTCGCGTAAAGGGCGCATTTTTCAATCTTCATCTTGACGAAATATGGCGCACAGCTTCTACAATAGACTATTTAACTGCTATATTTAACGTAAGGTGGCAAGTCTGTCGGTCTTTTACAGATTACACCACGGCGAATGGGCACAAGAACTGCATGATCTCATTCACCCATCACCATTCCACTACCAGACTACTAGACGCTCGGCTAAGTGCCATCCTTTCGTGGTCGAAATACCACCCATTCGTACCAAGCGATTTGATTCCACGTTCTTAATTAGAGCGGCTAAGGAACGGAATGCCAGCGTCTGTGTTTCCGAAATATGACCCGCGCGTGTTCAAGAGAAGAGTGAATAGGTATTTACTTGGCTAGCATGCTACACCTTCGATCGCAGCGGCACTTCCCATCGGGTGAGAGCGTGGGCAAATGCTAGACAAGTTTGAAGTAACAAAAAAAAAATGTTCATTTCATAACTGAATAGTATACGTAACAAAATATAAGTCGTGAGACCTAATATGATATATCGCAAAATGTGACAAAGTTACAAGCATTTTAAAATACAGGAATAGAAAGAGACAGCTCAAACACGCAATAACGGGATTACTTATATTTTTTTAATTATTAGTTAAACTTTTAAGCTACATTATGAAAATAGTATCTGTTAATATTTGTTAGTAGTCAAATAGCCTATTTAATAGGTTTTTTCAATCATTGATCAAAATTAGACATTAGGTTGTCTAGATATCGTGCGGTTTGTGTTCGGGAACGTAACTGTTGAAAATATATTTAGCAAATAGACGTTTTACAGTTTGACATTGAGCACTATACAATTTTGTACGTGTTTATTCAAATTACACAACATTAATTCAAATTACTTTAAACATTCCGATTTTGACTTTAAAACAAATTGCGACTATTTTAAATATTTAAAACAACAAAAAAGGGACGTTTGATCTGATGATAATAATTAATAACAAACACAAAGCGTAAAAAACTGATTTGAGACTTGTATGGTTTTCTCATGGACCAAATTGAAATGGGACCACGCGGGAAGCACCAGTTTTCAAATTCAGAATCAGATTACCCAGTCGAAAGTTCCGAGGTAACAAACATTAAAAAAACAGTCGAATTGAGAGCTTCCTCTTTTAATGAAATCATTTAAAAATAGCCTATTTACAGTAAAATACTTCTTATTATTATTAAATTAAATTACTTCTTACTATTATTACTTCGACAGTAGTCAATGTCAACTAACTTGGTCAGTGTAAGCGGCGTGCAGCAAGGCCCGCGCGAACCGCCGCGGCAGCACCTTCTCGTCGACACAAACCGCACCGTTACTGGTCGAGCTGCTGGACCGCCGGGACATCACGTTCCTGGCAGAGGGAGATAGCATTAACAATCAAACAATCATGTTTTTATTCAAAAAAAGTCATAATATGCATATATAATAATAAGGAGGAAAACTTAATAAATAATAAATAAATATACTCTATGCGCAGCGGGCAGCACTGTAATTTGCCCTGTGGTAGCATTTAAATTTATTACAGTGGCAACACCGGTATCTGTCATCGCTCCCCCACCCATCTGGCTATAAAAAGAGAGCGCTCGGTGTACTACGGATCATTCTTGCTCCAGACACGGCGCGGTGCGCATGCTGAAGGCCTATAGTTATATAGGTTGCATAATTATTATTTTTTTACAAATTTTATTTATTTTATTCTCAAAGGAAAACTTACAGCTAGTTATACATACACATAAATATCACACTAATAGGTACGGAAAGCTACTTAAAAATTTTCACAAATATTAATTATAAATACTTAATTATAATAATTATAAATACTATTTATACAAATTTTGATGCACGCCTACATCATCCCTCTTTCTCAGACTATGAGTGGATGACTGGTAGAAAATGTTTTAGCATTAAGTCCTCCGTTTGTACTGTTTTAGTGCAATAAAGAATTATAATAATTAATATTTACTTAATGAATATTCAAAACCGCGGTCTTTAGGCTGGTGATGATGATAAAATTTATGAACATTTCACACAGCGCCATCTAGTTCCAAACTAAGCAAAACTTGTACTATGGGAACCGGATAACTGATACAATACTTAGATACTTTTTGTTTGTAAATACATACATAGAATACAATATAACACCCAGACACAGAACGAACATCGATGTTCATCATACAAATGTTTGTTCCAATTGAGAATCGAACCCACAACCCACAGTTCCGAAAGCAGAGCTATTACTAGCTGCGCTGTTACGCCAATAAGTTTTATGCATAGACAATAATAAAAACGAAGTAAGGTTAAGAACGTCGAAGCAAGGCGAAATCAGATTTAAGTAAGGCGAAGTAATGCAAAATAAGACGAAGTAAGTTATGACTAACAAGATTAATTTGATTAAATTAATTTTACTAAAATATAGGCAGGTAGAAAAGTAAATAAAACAAACAAATATTAAGGCGAAGTTAGGTAAATAAGATGAAATAAAACGTTGAGTACAATAAGGTGGTATATTACCTGAAGAAGCGACTCCTGGCCGCGAGCACCACCCGGTGGCAGGGCAGCTCCAGGGACGTGCGGAACCCCCCCGCCCCCCCACCCTCTATGTGGAACACCAGCCGACTGTCCGACATCTCGCCTGGAACGGACCAGGGGAATGTATCTATATACGCCAGGGATATTTTTCGCCAGGGGAATCTCTTATTATACGCCAAGATATAATAATAGCATAAATAAAAATATACTGTTTTTAGTGTGTAAGTTGTAACAACACCAACCGGAATTTTTAATTTCTGTTCATCTTAAGGTAGCCTGGAAGAAATTACTTAATGTGAAGATGATGCTTAAGACCGCCCTTTGTTTTATCATTTTTTGAAGTTTTTATAAGGTGCATTGTTATGTATTGATTGTTATACGATATGACATTTATTTTTTCTTTCTTTTTTAAATTAAGTTTTTGGCTCCACACATTTGTGCATTTAGCCAGTGTCAAGTAATTGTAATAATTGATAATTTATCAAGTTAATGATATTTCTCGCAAATATGTGTCAAGTCACAGTCGAAGTCATCAAGTCAAGTCAAAGTCATACTCCTAGTAAAGTGGTGGCAACTTTACTTGAAGCTTCTATGTAGTTTTGGAAACAACACGAAAAGAAACGTTTCACCATCATTATACCACTTTCCCACACTCACGCCTGTAATCCAGCACTTAACGAATAAAATACCACCAATTTTATGCACTAACACTGAAAATAACACAAGTTTTAGATAATAATACAATGTGGTGACGTAATCTTTTTCGTTTTCCGCCAAAAGTCATTTTCTTTCTTTGACCTGTTTTATTATATACGGGGCTCTTAGGCAGTGGATAAAATAAAATTTCAATAAAAAGATGTTGCTCCTTTGGCGTGTATATTAGTAGTCAAGATAAACAACGAATGTCATTACAAAAATATAAACTATTATAAAAGTGCCAGTAATATAGATTATTACAAAAAGGCTTCTTACAACACGCGCCCTTAATCTATATTACTTACTTACTTTTAAAGTAACATTTTGCAAACATAAGTCGTTTAAAAAATATCGCATCTTAGGCCCATGCAAACACTTTGTTAATATGTCTGCAACCATCTCATTCGTTGGCATGTACTCAATCTTAACCTGATCGTTCTCTATCGCCTGACGAATGAAGTGATACCTAATGTCGATATGCTTCGTCCTGTTATGGTTCACTTTGTTGCAAGCTATCATGTGTGACGATTGGTTGTCGTTGTAAATAGTGACAGGTTCATTCACAACATTCACTTCTCTCAAACTAGCAAGCAAACTACGCAAATATATTGCTTCTTTCGCTGCTTGAGACAGCCCTACGTACTCAGACTCAGTGGAAGAAAGCGAAACGCACTGTTGTTTCTTACTCTCCCAGCAAATCACACTATCACCTAGCTTGAACAACATTCCAGTGTAAGACTTTCTATCATATGAACTTCCCCAACTTGCATCTACAAATCCTCGCAGTCTCATATGTTCAGCCTTTTTAAAACACAAGCCAAAATCAAGCGTATACTTTAAATAACGTAATACACGCTTCGCATAGTTAAAATGTTCCATAGTGTAACACGAGTTAAACTGTGATAACACGCTTACCACATGTGCAATGTCGGGCCTTGTACAATTGGCTAGATAGTTCAACCCCCCCACTAAACTCTGATAGGGAACATCAGTGCAACTATCTGAGTTACCTTTCACCAATTGAAGTCCTACTTCCATCGGAGTTGTCACAGGCTTACAGTCCGACATTCCAAACTCTTGTAACAATTTTAAAATGTATTGTTTCTGGTCTAACACAATTAAACCTTCATCTCTACGCATCCTCATACCTAGAACGTGCCTAGCTGCACCCAGGTCTTTTATCTTAAATTTCGAAGATAAACCGACCCTACATCTATCAATCTGTTTTCTACAATTCGAAAAAACAAAAATATCGTCAACGTAAATTAATACTATAATACGTTTATTGCCTTCGAATTTTGTAAACATGCACGGTTCTATTACTGATTGCTCTAAGCCTAACTCAACCAGCTCTTTGTTCAACTCATTGAACCAAGCTAGTGAAGCTTGTTTTAGGCCGTAAAGAGATTTTTGCAATTTGCAAACCTTGTGTTCTTGACCTTTTACAACCGCGCCTTCTGGTTGTAACATGAAAATGTCTTCTTTCAATCTACCGTATAAAAATGCTGTTGTCACATCCCAGTGATCAACATGCCAATCATACTGAGCAGCTAACGAGAGCAGCAAGCGTAAAGTTGAGCTTCGTACAACCGGCGCAAAAGTTTCATTATAATCTACACCACATACCTGTGTAAAACCTTTCGCGACCAGACGTGCTTTATATTTTGTCACCTTGCCATCGCTGTCTCGTTTGATTCTAAAGACCCACTTACACCGTATTGGCTTTTTATCACGCGGAGGGTCGACAAGAATCCATGTTTGATTTTCTTTCAATGATTCTAACTCATCATTCATCGCCGCTAACCATAGATCGCGATCCGGTCGGGTCATGACCTCATTCAATGTCAAAGGGTCACTCTCTGAAATCAAGTCAACAGTTAGACAATTGTAAAATTCTGTTTGTTTCCTATCTCTACGAGGATAGCGCCTTTCGTCATCATGCTGTTCAGTCGAGCTCTCTGCAACAACAGACTCGCGATTCAACCCTGTAGGTTCACACACATCTGTCACAGAAATACGCTCGTTCATGGTTGCAGGCTGACTGTCAGGGACACATTCATTTGTCACCACAGTAGGCTCACGTTCTGATAAGCGCACACCTACATCGTCTGCACCACCAGCATCAGACATACATTGTTCCCATTCATCGTCACTTTCACTAAAACATGACAATAAATTCATACGAAAAAAGTTACAAATCTTATCGCTATTTACATTATCCCCCGGAAAAACATTCTCTAAAAATTTTACATTTCTACCAACAGTGATTTCATACGTCTTAGGATCTATTAATCGATATCCCTTGCTATCTTCAGGATATCCCACAAAAATCAATGGTTTTGCCTTTATATCCCACTTTTGTCTCTTTTGTTTCGGGACTAGATTGTACGCTGCACATCCAAATGTTCGCAAATGACTGACATCTACTGGCTTTCCTGACCATTTTTGTATTGGTACGCAGTCTTTAACTGCTTTAGTCGGGCTACGGTTTTTTAAGTAAACAACCGTATTCACAGCCTCGGCCCAGTATTTTTTGCTCAAATTCGCATCGATGAGTAAAGTCCGCGCTTTTTCGATAATAGTCCTATTCGCTCTTTCTGCTACACCGTTCTGTTCGGGTGTATAGGGCACCGTCGTCTGATGTTGAATACCATTCGACTTCAGAAAATCATCAAAAGTTTTGTTACAATACTCCTTACCACAGTCCGATCTCATACATTTTATTGACCTGTCGGTTTCTTTCTCAACTCGAACTTTATACTTTTGAAATTTCGTAAAAGTTTCACTCTTATGTTTAAGAAAATAAACGTGCGTCATCCGACTGTAGTCATCAATAAATATTAACATGTACCTTGATCCACTGAATGATGCAATTTCCATCGGGCCACACAAATCTGTATGAACGATTTCTAGGATGTCGTTCGCCCTCGTACCAGTTTTCGGAAACGGTAGCTTGCTCATTTTACCACCAATGCATGGCACACACGATACATCTGTTGTTGTCTCCATGTTTTCAAGACCAGTCACAATATTCTTTAAAATTCGCATATATTCCGTATTCATATGCCCCAATCTTCTATGCCAATCTTGATTTGACAATGTAAGATTGCATGTCGGTGACTTGTCATTTTCTTTTAATTTATAAATCCCGTTGACGTTTTGACCAGTTGCCACGATGTTGTTCAACGAGTTTTTAATGCTACAACCCTCTTTGCTAAAATTAACAGAAAATCCTTTATCTACAAGTTTACTCACCGATAATAAATTCATAGTCAATTCCGGAATATGCAGAACATTGCTCAATGAGCATTTTATGCTTTCATTGCTTTTTAGATGTATTGTACCTTTGCCTCGTACCGGTAACTCTTCTCCATTGGCGATCTTTACCTTCAAACCACTTCTGTCGGTTCTGTAATCCTCCAATGCTTTCGAATTGTTAGTCATGTGGTTCGAGCAACAACTATCAACGTACCAATTGTCATTTGTCTTTTCTAACTTCTGTGCTCCACAACATATGTTAGCTTGGATCTTTTTCTTACATTCTGAGGCCTTATGCCCCATTTTATGGCATTTAAAGCACTTGAATACCTTCTCTTTCTTTTCAGTATTCTTTTTAACAACAAGTGCATTTTCAGAACTTGTTCCTGCTTCACAATCACGTCGGCGATTATTTTCTTGAAGAAGTTTAGCTTTGATCTGCTCAAGTTTCATTACCTGTCCGCTGTTGTCGATTGCCATGATCATGGGACCATATTCGGCAGTCAGTCCGCTTAGCAATATGGAGATTATCCAGTCTTCTGATATTTTTGCGTCAATATCAGCTAGCTGCTGCGATAAAAACATAATTTTTGTTATGTACTTCTCCATAGACTCAAAATTTTCAAGCTTACATTGCCAAAGCATGCGTTGTAATGAAATCCTTCTTCCCCAGCCTTTGTCTTCATATGCCTTCTGTAAGTTAGTCCAAGTCTCCTTTGCTGTTTTTGCACCATATACATGCGTAAAGCACTCAGCTTCCAGCAACAAGCAGATTGTGGTTCTAGCTTTGCGATCGATGTCCTCATGTTTTAGTATCACATCGTCATCATTGCACTCAATGACTCGCCACCAATTTCTGTTCTCTAACAAATTTCTTACTTGAAATTTCCAATCTGGGTAGTCGGACGTACCTTTCAATTTTCTAATCCCGCTGAATCCACACAGGTCTTCAGCCATTGTGCATACGTCCCGTTATATCGGCTCCCGATCAAAGAAAACACGAAATCCCACAATCGTTACTTTTTCTTGAAAATTATGGTTTCGCGCTGCCTAAAATTAATAGAAATTAATTTTCTATCACTAACCCCACAGGCCCATAACCTTTTATTATATACGGGGCTCTTAGGCAGTGGATAAAATAAAATTTCAATAAAAAGATGTTGCTCCTTTGGCGTGTATATTAGTAGTCAAGATAAACAACGAATGTCATTACAAAAATATAAACTATTATAAAAGTGCCAGTAATATAGATTATTACAAAAAGGCTTCTTACAACAACCTGTATAAGCCCTTCTAGGTCTGCCTCTTCCTCTCTTCCCTCCTAGCTTTCCTTCTACGATGTTTTTCATTATAATAATAATAATAATATGTGTGGACATTTCACACAGCGCCATCTAGCCCCAAACTAAGCAAAGCTTGTACTATGGGAACCGGATAACTGATACAATACATGCTGATAAATGCATGAATAGAATACAATATAACACCCAGACACAGAACAAACATCGATGTTCATCACACAAATGTTTGTCCTGAGTGGGAATCGAACCCACGACCTGCAGTTCAGAAGGCAGGGATACTACCAACTGAGTTATCGGGCCAGTCAAATTGCAAATGCGTTCATATTATAAATAAATAAAAATAAGTAAATAACAATTTCGACAATCTTGTGTCATCTTTTACTAGGTGGTAGGACTTTGTTGCAAAGTTCGTCTAGGTAGGTACCACCGCTTTGCCAGTTATTCTGCCGCCAAGCAGTAGTGCGTAAGCACTACTGTGTTCCGGTTTGAAGGGCACTGTAGCTAGTAAAATTACTGGGCGATAGAGACTTTATGATCTGATCTCACAGTCGAGTAATCTTATTACCAGACTGTGCTGATGTCTCAGGATGATGAGCGCAAAGCAGTGTATCTCGAAATTCCATTTTGGGGTTTCGATTGACACTATTCTGTTATGAGCAGCCGTGGCGCTTAACATCAGGTGAACGGCTAGCTCGTCAAATCCCTCAGTAACAAAAAAAATAAAAAATAAAAAAAATCTGGAGTCTCGATCCTAAAGGGACACGAGACAACTAAAATTACGAAAAGTACCCAAACCCTAGTTTAGAGTAATAGGCTATTTGACTACTATATTTTTATTACATACATAAATAATATACCACAAAAAATAGATAACTGTGAAAACAAAACTTGAATATCTCAATAAATGACTAAGTTACAGGCATTTTAAAATACAGAAATAGAAAGAGACAACTCAAACACGCAGTGACGTCAGTTACCAGTCCTCACAGTAACTCATTACTAGCCTGTGGTAGCTCTACATACAATCTCTTTGGCATGTGACGTCACAAGCCATGCCTTCATAGTAGCTGTGAGGAAGCTCAACACGATCTCTGTTTTGCGAGAAAGGGACAGGCGATGAAACTTTAAAAGCGTACTACTCCGTGATTAATTTACCGATTTTATTTATTTTTACAATGATTACATTCATTTTTAACCTACTTTATGAAAATAATATTTACTTGTTCATTTTTAATAGTAGTCAAATAGCCTATTGGAGGATAGTATTGTACTCACCGGACTCCAGCAGGTACCGCATGGAGTTGGCTAGCGTGTCCCGCGTCCCGGCGAGCAGGCCGGCCCCGGCCCCGGCCCCGGCCCCGGCCCCGGCCCCGGGCCCGGCCCCGGCCCCGGCCCCGGGCCGCCGGCCGCGCGCCCGGCTGCAGCCGCACGGGCCGCCGGCGTCTGCGGGGACTCCACGGTAGGAACACACCCGAGGGTACTTTAGGACCACACGACTGAAGTAATCTATCGGTCGGTATAACACCTTAGTGTATTTAGCCAGTGTCAATTAATTGGTAATTTTTCAAGTTAATTAATAATGTATATATGTCAAGTCAAGTCAAGTTACAGTCGAAGTCATTAAGTCAAGTCATAGTCTAGTCAAAGTCATACTCCTAGTAAAGTGGTGGCAACTTTACCAGAAGCTTCTATGGAGTTTTGGAAACAACACGAAAAGAAACGTTTCACCATCATTATACCACTTTCCACACACATGCCTGTAATCCAGCACTTAACGAATAAATATTTGCCAATTTCTTTCTGTGCACAAATACTTGTCCTGTTGCGGGAGTCGAACCCGCCGCCTCCGAGTTATAAGCCGACCTGCTAAACCACCATACCATAGAGACTATCAATATCAAAGTGAAATGACAATCAAACAAAATAAAAAATATTTATAAAAAAAAAGAAATTTATATTATTTATTTAAATTTTATCCGGTTTTATATTTTATGATACCAAAGTCTAAAGTAATTTGTCAAATTTTAGCACTTTTTAACCGACTTTAAAATAAAAGGTTCTCAATGTTTTTTTTATTTCATTTTGATATCTCGAAATTGATTTTTAAACACATAAAGTAATTATAATTCTTAAAAAGATTTGCAACCAGCGGGATTTGATCCCACGCCTCCTAAACAAACCACGGTCACATGCCCGATGGCTGCAAAAATATTGAAGACTTAATAAAACCACTTACTGTTAGTGTTGTCTACTAAACCAAGCTCACAGTCTGAATGGTCGCTCCCTTCATATTCTGGAAAAAAAAGAACTCACTGCAGTGTGCGTGTGTATCTATTACTTTGACACTGCAGTGTGCACGTGTATCTATGACTATGACACTGCAGTGTGCACGTGTATCTATGACTATGACACTGCAGTGTGCACGTGTATCTATGAATATGACACTGCAGTGTGCGTGTATATCTATGACTATGACACTGCAGTGTGCGTGTATATCTATGAATGTGACACTGCAGTGTGCACGTATATCTATGAATATGACACTGCAGTGTGCGTGTATATCTATGACTATGACACTGCAGTGTGCGTGTATATCTATGAATATGACACTGCAGTGTGCGTGTATATCTATGAATATGACACTGCAGTGTGCACGTGTATCTATGAATATGACACTGCAGTGTGCACGTGTATCTATGAATATGACACTGCAGTGTGCGTGTGTTTTCTTAATTTCCGTTCATTTTCTTAACTTTCGTCTTTCAAAACAACCTTCTCTTGACAATAATAACACAACAAAAAATAATCAGCGAAACCGAGGAATACCGAGGGAAATAGAGATTCATTTTTATAATATATATAAAGAAGATTATCCTATTCCGGACGAAGCTAAATCCAAAAACACAAAGATTATAAAAATCGGTTCAGCCTCAGTTCTTGAGTTATAAATAGTGTAACTAACACGACGCTCTTTTATATATACAAGGTGGAATTTAATTTACTCTTTTCCTTTAATATATGTATTCAGTCCATGCTATAGAATGCTCCCATATAACTAAATAAAAATGTGCTTATGAAATAAAATTTAAATCCAGGTATTATCAAATTTAAATTCTTAACAAAAGCCTTGCGCCATTGAACAAAGCAGGTGTTTTATTCCCTACGAAACATTAACAAAGCACTCAGCCGGTGCCCGCGCCGTGTGTACCGTTACATACACATTTCGGCTGTCATGCAGTTATTTTAGGAGGCACTAAATACTAAAACTAAAACTTTTTTTTATTAGACCTTGTACGAATATTCTGTAACATGGTCTGCGTACATACATTAAAGGAAAAGAGTGAATTAAATTCCAGCGTGTATATATATGTATACTCACTGCAGTGCGCGTGCGGCGCGCCGTAGAGCGCGTGCAGGTGCGCGTGCGCCGCCGCGCGCGACACGCCCGGGCTCAGGCCCTCCAGCGGCACGCGCGGGCACGACCTGCCACACCATGCACTCATTCGGCGCTACAATACCGACTGATCATAGCTCAGTTAGGAGCGGGGCGGATTTACGTTACGCAGGCCGTGGGTTCAAACCCAGGGGCAATCATTATATGTAGGACTAGCAGAAACTAGTCAGCGCTATAGGAGACGAACAAGAAAAGTTTTCATAGATAATTCCACCACCCATTTCACCCTCTTAGGGGTGGAATTTCGAAAACCTCTTTCTTAGTAGATACCTACACTTTACAAAGAACACACTTTCAAAATTTCAAGTCTCTAGGACCAACGGTTTAAGCTGTGCATTGATATATAAGTCAGTCAGGACTTTGAATTTTATATGTATAGAATAGGACTTTTTATGAAAAAACAAGTCACGGGGGGGGGGACGTAGTCGTGGGAAATCTCATACTTTTTCGAGCTATACCAAATATGGAGCGTTTGGCGCTTTTTAAGCGTACAGGTGGCAACACTGACGTACATATCGGGACGTCATCTGATTGACAACTAATATATAGTTACGACGCTGTATTAATAAAAACAAATCAGAGCCAAAAACTTTCTGGGCGGAGGTGTCTTGGCATAACTTACTTACAATATTTGATCGATCAAATTTTGCAAATGTTTTTTTTTGTATCGGTGGTAAATGAAAGGGTTTGCCGAGAAGAATCCGCAAAACACTTTTATACTATTAATTTTAAAACTAGGCGGTAGGACTTTTCTGCAAAGTTCGCCTAGTTAGGTACCACCGCTTTGACAGTTATTCTGCCGCCATGCAGTAGTGCGCAAGTACTACTGCTTGGCGGTTTGAAGGGCACTATAGCTAGTGAAATTACTAAGCAATTGAGACTTTATGATCTGATCTCACAGTCGAGTAATCTTATTACCAGACCGTGCTGATGTCTCAAGATGACGTGCGTAATGCAAAGTAACTTTATATTTTACAGTTCCGAGTGACACTGTTCTGTTGTAGGCGGCCGTGTTGCTTAACATCAGAACGACTAGCTCGTCACATCATTCACTAACATAGAAATAAAAATCGTTAGGGTTCCCCGCAGTAATAATAGAAAAAATTCGCTACCGTAACGTTTTATTTCAAAAGCCCCAGATGGGGGCTTTTGAATGAGATAGAGAATACGGGTAAAGTGGGTTCATAAGGAACATTATTATTATTATTTTTATTATGTTTGGACATCTCACACAACGCCATCTAGCCCCAAACTAAGCAAAGTTTGTATTATGGGAACCCAGATAACTGATACAATCACACTAATATTATAAAGGCGACAGTTTGTGTGTATGTTTGTTACGCCTTCACGCTCAAACGGCTGAATGGATTTCGATAAAATTCGGTACCAAGATAGCTCATACACTAAATTAACATATAGGCTACATTTTATCCTGGAAAAAATGAAATTTTCCCGTGGAATGAGTAAGTAATTAAATAAGTAAAATACTCTTTATCCGCGAGTGAAACCGCGGGACGCAACTAGTGCTTAGATAGGTTTGACCATGGAAGGCACTCACGGCGGGTATCTCTGGAACAGCTCCCGGAAGTAGGTGGAGCGGGCGGCGAGGATGGCGCGGTGCGCCGCCAGCGACCAGCCGCCGCCCACCAGCTCCACATCGCACCACCACCTGCGGGGGACGGGGGACGTCATATGGACACGCGGCTGGACCATAACCAAGTAAAATGGGGACATCGGATAAGGGGGGACGTAGCTTTTTTTTTTATGTTTTTGCTCCACACTTTTGTGTATTTAGCCAGTGTCAAGTAATTAATAATTTATCAAGTTAATGATATTTCACGCAAATATGTGTCAAGTTACAGTCGAAGTCATCAAGTCAAGTCATAGTCCAGTCAAAGTCATACTCCTAGTAAAGTGGTGGCAACTTTACTTATGGAGTTTTGGAAACAACACGAAAAGAAACGTTCCACCATCATTATACCATTTTCCCACACTCGTGCCTGTAATTTAGCACTTAACGAATAGAATGCCACCAATTTTATGCACTAACACAAAAAATAAGACAAGTTTTGGAAAATAATACAATGCGGTGACGCAATCTTTTTCGCTTTCCGCCAAAACTCATCGGACGTAGCTTTAATATCATTGAAGGCGCTTCGTTCTTTTTTTTGTCAAGATGGCGACATCAACATTAAATAAAGCAAAAACAAAGTTACACCGGCCGATAGATGGAGCTTAACTAAAGAAGTTTTACTTCAGTCGTGTGGTCTAAAGCACGCTCGTTTTTAATGCAATTATTATGATTTGAAAAACAAAGTACTGAAGCGATTACAATGAAACTTCTATGTGACCGATCTGACAGGTATACCTTTAAACTTAAAATTTCTATTTTTTTATCTGTACACAATTGAAGGGTTGAGAATAAAAAGGATTTAACTGTCAAATTGACAGTTTCGAGAAAATTGACTTTAAACGTCAACGGCGTCATTTTTATGTAGAGTGCTTATAAGGTAATAGAAAAGGTTTATGTAAGTTTCAGTTGCTTGAAAATGTTTAAATTCTATTTAAAATTACTAAATATAGTACTAATTCATACAATTAATGAAAAAATATAATATAATTAAATAAATACAGTAATGTTTTTATGCTAAGCCAACTGTATTCCTGTGACAGATAAACCGTTTTTAGACTCAAAATCTCGAGATTTAAGCCTCATTTCGGTATTTTGATTAATTTTGAGAATGTATTATTGTAGATAATTTCACGCTGAATCCAACGATACCCATAAGTCATTTTGTCAAAAAAAATCAGTTAGACCCTTTTTGTTCCCCCCCCCCCCCCCCCCCCCTTCAATTATTGACAGTAATATGCTTGGATTGTAAGAAATGTGTTGAGCACAGCGTCTCTTGATATAAATTAATTTTCCTGACTCAGGTGAGGATCATCTTGCCTTATCTTGATGTACTAGTAGACCTGCCCTATAACCAGTAAACCTGCCCTATAACCAGTAGACCTTCAGTAGACCTGCCCTATAACCAGTAGAGCTCCAGTTGCCCTCCAGTAGACCTGCCCTATAACCAGTAGACCTTCAGTAGACCTGCCCTATAACCAGTAGAGCTCCAGTTGCCCTCCAGTAGACCTGCCCTATAACCAGTAGACCTCCAGTAGACCTTCAGTAGATCTGCCCTATAACCAGTAGAGCTCCAATTGCCCTCCAGTAGACCTGCCCTATAACCAGTAGAGCTCCAGTTGCCCTCCAGTAGACCTGCCCTATAACCAGTAGAGCTCCAGTTGCCCTCCAGTAGACCTCCAGTAGACCTGCCCTATAACCAGTAGACCTCCAGTAGACCTTCAGTAGATCTGCCCTATAACCAGTAGAGCTCCAGTTGCCCTCCAGTAGACCTGCCCTATAACCAGTAGAGCTCCAGTTGCCCTCCAGTAGACCTGCCCTATAACCAGTAGACCTTCAGTAGACCTGCCCTATAACCAGTAGAGCTCCAGTTGCCCTCCAGTAGACCTGCCCTATAACCAGTAGACCTCCAGTAGACCTTCAGTAGATCTGCCCTATAACCAGTAGAGCTCCAATTGCCCTCCAGTAGACCTGCCCTATAACCAGTAGAGCTCCAGTTGCCCTCCAGTAGACCTGCCCTATAACCAGTAGAGCTCCAGTTGCCCTCCAGTAGACCTCCAGTAGACCTGCCCTATAACCAGTAGACCTCCAGTAGACCTTCAGTAGATCTGCCCTATAACCAGTAGAGCTCCAGTTGCCCTCCAGTAGACCTGCCCTATAACCAGTAGAGCTCCAGTTGCCCTCCAGTAGACCTGCCCTATAACCAGTAGACCTTCAGTAGACCTGCCCTATAACCAGTAGAGCTCCAGTTGCCCTCCAGTAGACCTGCCCTATAACCAGTAGACCTCCAGTAGACCTTCAGTAGATCTGCCCTATAACCAGTAGAGCTCCAGTTGCCCTCCAGTAGACCTGCCCTATAACCAGTAGAGCTCCAGTTGCCCTCCAGTAGACCTCCAGTAGACCTTCAGTAGACCTGCCCTATAACCAGTAGACCGGCCTTATAACCAGTAGACCTCCAGTAGACCTGCCCTATAACCAGTAGACCTCAGTAGACTTGCACCGACCTCTGCAGGAACATGTCGGGCAGAGCTTGGTGGAGGCTGCGCGCAGGCTCCCGGGCCAGCTCGGCCTGCGTGACGAGGTCGCGGAGGGCCGCCAGGGCCTCCAGCTCCTCCTTCAGCAGGAACACCTCCCCGAGCCGCCACGGAGACACCACGGAGCGGAGGAACCGCGCGTGGGAGCACTCTGGATGGAGACATTATGAATGAATGAATAATAATAATAATAGCGCCCAACGATCACATACATAGATCCTGGACACTAGGATTCCCTGTGTACCCAGACACAGAACAAGTATTTGCACTTTTTTTTCTATGCACAAATACTTGTCCTGTCGCGGGAATCGAACCCGCAGCCTACGGGTTATGAGCCGACCTGCTCAACCATACCACAGAGGCTGTCGGTCTGGGTGAATGATCTATTTTATTTGCCAAAAACTTAAGATATATGTTCGGGAGTTTTGGCGGGAAAACGAGAATGATCGCGTCACCGCATTGTATTATTTTCCACAACTTGTGTTATTTTCAGTGTTAGTGCATAAAATTGGTGGCATTTTATGCGTCAAGTGCTGGATTATAGGCATGAGTGTGGGGAAGTGGTATAATGATGATGAAACTTTTATTTCGTGTTGTTTCCAAAACTATATAGAAGCTTCTGGTAAAGTTGAAACCACTTTACTAGGAGTATGACTTGACTAGACTAGACTAGATTATTACTTGACACATATTTGCGTGAAATATCATTAGCTTGATAAATTATCAATTACTTAACACTGGCTAAATACAAAAAAGTGTGGACCCAAAATATATTTTAAAAAATATTTTAGAATTTTATATATACACAGGAACAATTTACAAGCACAAACTTAAAAATTAACACAATGGGCAGTCTTATCGCTTAAAGCGATCTCTTTCAGACAACCCAACCCAGCTATTTATTTATTTAGGATTATCTCGAAATACATTTTCAATAGGGTCCACTCTTCCAGTGGACGTAGTCTTCTCGATCCTCTTATCCCGGCAACGGCCCAAGCCGAGGCTCGCACCCCAGGGAGCTAGCTAGTGCCACTTTAGACGTCTGCGCGCCTTAAGCGTGACGCTGTAAAGGTCGTTAGAGACCAACATTAAAACGTTCAAAAAATTTTTCGAAATCCGGTACTGTTGCTAGAAATGAAAGAAAGAAAGATTACATTTCCAATTTGGTCTGTGAGATGTCTACGGTGTAGTGTGTACTTTTTTGGGCGGCTGATGCGATATTTTTTTGGCTCGTGTAAATATACCTTTAACTCTATAAAAGGATTTTGGCGGGAACGCGAAAAAGATTGCGTCACCGCATTGTATTATTTTCCAAAACTTGTGTTAGTTTCAGTGTTAGTGCATAAAATTGGTGGCATTTTAAGTGCTGGATTACAGGCGTGAGTGTGGGAAAATGGTATAATGATGGTGAAACGTTTCTTTTCGTGTTGTTTCCAAAACTCTATAAAAGCTTCAAGTAAAGTTGCCACCATTTTACTAGGAGTATGACTTGACTAGACTATGACTTGACTTCGACTGTGACTTGACACATATTTGCGTGAAATATCATTAACTTGATAAATTATCAATTACTTGACACTGGCTAAATACACGGAGGTGTGGAGCCAAAACATAAAAAAAAACTCTATAAAACCTGCTATTTATTCAGTAATTGTACATGATCCTTGGTCGAGAAGAGCTGAAGTGAGTGAGGGGGTCAGCGGTGTACCTAGCGAGGGGCCCGAGTGGCTCACCAGTGGCGCAGTGGTTAGTGACGTACCTCGGTCGGGGCAGTCCCGCGGGCGGCGCGCGGCGCTGGCGATGCGGCGGCGCAGCGAGCCGAGCGCCGCGCCGCCCGCCTTCTTCTTGCGCTCGCTGCGGGCCCGACGGAAGTCAAACGGTTTTATTGAAAACTAGTTACGTTCCGCGGTTTCACACGCGGATAAAAAGTATTTTAATTATTTCCTCATCCCACGGAAAAATTTCACTTTTCCGGCATAAAATGTAGCCTATATGTTAATCCAGTGTATAAGCTATCTTGGTACCGTAATTTCATCCAAATTCGTTCAGCCGTTTGAGCGTGAACGAGTAACAAACATACACACATACAAACTTTCGCCTTTATTAGTGTGATACGCTCTTTATAGCACTTTTACAAGTCAAAATTATATTATGTAAAATCAACTTTTCTGCAAAGTTCGTCTAGATAGGTACCACCGGTTTGTCCATTATTCTGCCGCCAAGGAGTAGTGCGCAAGCACTGCTGTGTTCCGGTTTGAAGGGCACTGTAGCTGACATTACTGGACAATTGAGATTATTATCTGATCTCACAGTCGAGTGATCTTATTACTATAGATCGTGCTGATGTCTCAGGATGACGCGCAGTGCAGTGTCACGCGAAACTCTAATAGAGTTCCGAAAGACAACTGATATGGGCAGCCGTGTCGCTTAACATCAGGCGAACGGTTAGCTCGTAACATAAAAAAAAGATGGTCCACCAACCGTATGACGTCAGCCATGGTGGGCGGCGCGGCCGGCGACCCGCCGTCACACGCCTCGCCCTCCTGGAACACGGTAGGGGGCGCTTTACTCGCTATACACGGTGGAATTTAATTCACTCATTTCCTTAAATGTATAATAAGTACTTTTTTATTGAGTCATATGACAGCGTTCTATAGCATGGACTGAATACATACATTAAAGGAAAAGAACGAATTAAATACCACCTTGTATATAATTAAATCAATTGCTATTCGTTTGTCTCTCTAATCCTCGAGAACGGCCAGGCAGATATAGCTGATATATTTTCATTTATTTTTAAATACACAGATCCTGGACCCTAACTAGTACACAGAAAAATACGAAAACCATGGTCCCACAACACCCAGACACAGAACAAGTATTTGCGCTTTTTTTCTGTGCACAAATACTTGTCCTGTCGCGGGAATCGAACCCGCCACCTCCGGGTTATGAGCCGACCTGCTCAACCACCACACCACAGAGGCTGTCATGACAATAGTGTCTCCATCTCTCCCGCACCAACTGACCTGTGTGTGAGAGAGCGCGGCGCCCATGTCTGGTCGGCGCACGCGCAGGCAGCACAGCAGCCCGCTCATGGGGCATTACCGGAGATCACACATCGCCAGCGACGCTGCACCAACATGCATCGATGTCAAAGTAAAAAAAATTTGCAAATAGGCTACTTTTAGCACTTTTACAAGTCAAAATTATATTAAGTACTTAAATTAGCAGTTTAGTACTCTCATTACTAGATGTACTGATGTCTCAGGATGACGTGTGCAGTGCAGTGTCACGCGAAACTCTATACTTTAGACACTGCAACTGATATGGGCAGCCATGTCGCTTAACATCAGGCGAACGGTTACCTCGTCACAATCAACATCAATTGACTCAATCACATAGTTTAGTTATTTTCTTTATTTATATATTTTTTAAATATATAAATAAATAAAATTAAAATAAAATATTTGTCTGTAAAGTCGGTTTACGAACGATAATTTTACGTGATAACGTCATAAGACTGTTTTGGCGGGAAAACGAGAGAGATCGCGTCACCGCATTATATTATTTTCCAAAACTTTACCACCGCTTTGCCAGTTATTCTGCCGCCAAGCAGTAGTGTGCATGCACTATTATGGGCGGCCGTGGCGCTTAACATCAGGTGAACGACTAGCTTGTCAAATCATTCAATAACATTTAAAAAAAAACGTGTTATTTTCAGTGCATAAAATTAGTGGCATTTCATTCGTTAAGTTCTGGATTACAGGCGTGAGTGTGGGAAAGTGGTATAATGAATGTGAAACATTTCTTTTCGGGTTGTTTCCAAATCTACATAGAAGCTTCTAGCAAAGTTGCCACCACTTTAATAGGAGTATGACTAGACTATGACTTTACTTGACGAATGGAATAGATCACTAAATTGAAATGAATCAGTGAACTGCATCTTTTTTACCCAGCACTATTTATTTTTCATGGAAAAATTGCAACACTCATAATGTCATTTTACTCCATTGTAAAATATTGATTTTGTCAGTGGTTTTTTGTAATTCCATTGATTTTAAAACAGCTGATAAGTTAACAAGTGATATTGAAGGAATTCATACGAAATTATTTTATCATTTTTGTATAAATCAGTGGTATCCTTAAAACCAGCCAATCTAGAGTTTATTAACTTCACCCTGTTGGGTGATCTAATCATCAGTGTCAATTCAATGTATTGAAAATATACACCCCTTAGTTCTATAGTGTAGCAATTATTTTTAAGTTTTATTATTATTAAGTTAAATTTCAATCAAACCCTATGCAAACTGCTGTAAGTCATCCTAAAACTGTTTCTAAGATTTGCACTGTACAAATAAATAAATAAAGTGAATGTAAAGTAGAATAAAAGCTTGTAAAAATTTCATGTCATGACTACGGGTTCCGCCTGAAAATCAGTTTTTGAAGGTCACCCGTTGGCCTTAATCTCATGCTGGGACAGGACCTGGTCATGACATCACACAACGTTACATCTGTTATATTGTCTATTCTTTCTTTATAAATTATACTGTATTCTTTTATAATGTAATGTAATGTTGTGTGGTGTCCTGAATAAATGTCCTTTTCTTTCTTTTTTTCTTTCTATCTTTTTATATTTACGTTTTCTTTAGTGTATGACGGCGGCAACGTCCAGTTATAAACTCTATGCACAGCGATCGAGCACCGTAATTTACCCTGTGGTGGCATTAAATTTATTACAGTGGCAGCACCGGCAACTGTCATGGCGCCCCTACCTGTCTGACTATATAAAGGGATCGATTGGTGTGCTACGGATCATTCTTGTTCCAGACACGGCGCGGTGCGGACATGCTCAAGGCCTATAGTTATAAAGGTTGCAACCTACCTACGCAGAACCCGTTTCTGCCCACATCAGAAGTGGGATTGCCCATTTCTACATCACTCTTCAAGCAACGCGAAACGTGACGAGACGTGATGTGAATGATGACGTGACGGCGGGTGACACTAATATCAAATTTAGTTGCAGGGTTAACCCAAACCAGTGAAAAAAAAATGGAAAAAAGTAACGATTCGTTTTTTTCGAGAAAAAAAGAGAATGTAAAAATGATGACAAGAAAAATGTGTCTGAATGCTAAAGGGATAATCTATCCGGACTAGCACTAATGGTCCATAAAAAAAATGTTGGTTGCTAAAGGGATATCTATCCGGTCTAGCACTAATTGGTCCATTAAAAAAATGTAGGAATGATGATTTTTGGTTGCTATAGGGATATCTATCCGGTTAGCATTATTCGGTCCATTTTTTATAAATGAAGGTATACTAATGGTCCTGAAGGGTTAACCCTGACGATGACTGGGAGGTTAAAATACTTTTGACTAATCAAATTGAAAACTAATGTTTTGACTTTGACTTAGACTCCAAGTTTAACTCCATTTAATTGTCAGGATGAACGAGCAATTACACTGATACTTATGTCCCTCACCAGGTACAAAGTGAAGCTAAGCGTACGAGGACGTACGCACGTCAGTATGGCCGTGACGGCGGCAACGTCCAGTTATAAACTCTATGCACAGCGATCGAGCACCGTAATTTACCCTGTGGTGGCATTAAATTTATTACAGTGGCAGCACCGGCAACTGTCATGGCGCCCCTACCTGTCTGACTATATAAAGGGATCGATTGGTGTGCTACGGATCATTCTTGTTCCAGACACGGCGCGGTGGGGACATGCTGAAGGCCTACAGTTATATAGGTTGCAACCTACCCACAAACCGTTCCTGCCCACATGTACAATAAAGAGTTTCTTTATATTTTATACATTTAATTTTTTTGGTAATATTTGATTAGATAGATAGATAAAACTCTTTATTGAAACACCACATTGTAGGAACAATTTACAGGCACAAACTTAAGAATTAAGTGTCACAATGTAGATTATCTATGAATATAATGACTATTAAAAAAGCTGTTGTCTATCAGGAGGATAACACGAGGGTGGCATGATCTTATGACACTTGATTCCTCTTACTCATGGTCTGTTTGTTCTTTTATGATTATGCAAAAACTACTATCTCTTAGTGAATAGTTACAAAATTAATTTCATAACAATGTTTGTTGTCACCAAAAATTCTTTCGACACATCACGAAACTGGCTTCAAACTGATTTTGTAACCAGAAAAAGTAGGTGGTAATGATGCCAACTGATTTAAATATAGTAAAATAGCCTGAATTACATTTTTTTTGGCTTTACATTGCTTTTACAACATTTGTCTGTGTATGAAACACTGCCCTGAAGTGTACTGTAAATACAGATAGACATAGTGTATAATTAGGACAACTTTCGTGAATAATTCAGACAGACTGAGGTGAATTTTGAAAGCGAATGTTTTTCAGGGGGTGTGCGCGCTAAATAGGGGCGCTATGACGTCACTTGCGTGCGCATCTGACCCTTTAAATCATGACCTAGATACGTTTGCGAAACAACCCGACATAAATGTCAACAATCTTGCCTAAGGCCAGAATAGACCAGCTCTTGACTAATAAGCGACTTTTATGACCTAGAAATGCAGTTACAACGTCCGTGCAAACGGGTTTAGTGCATTTTGGCCCATTTTTACAACATCTCTGGAGTCAGTTTCACACACTTTTTAAAAGATTGTCAGGGGAATTTCTGGAGATTTAATATGAGGTTATCATAACTTGTGTTCTCACCAGCAATACAGAACATCACATCGATGTTAGCCAATAAGATTGAATAATTATTGACATAAACATTTCGGTATTGCGACCGCCATTAAATTATGCACCACTTGTAATTCACGATTTTTCACTTAACAAACGGTTCGTCATGGTTATTTAAAAACACAAAGCACTAATTACTATACACTAGCTATATTTTAACACAAATCAGTCGCAGATTTAAGCTCGTAATGTGACAAAACTAATTAAAAACAGGACAGATCGCAGGTCAATACACAATCCCGTTGTATGCCATTTTGACACTGCCGGTGTTGCCAGCTGTAAAAAACGTCAACAAATATTTAAAATATTAAAAATATATTTTTGACTGTTTTCAAATATACGTAACAATTGGAGTGGTGTGAGTAATGCACAACAACGTTGGAACTCAAAGTCCTTCTGTAAGGAGTTTGAGGTGCAGCGCCGCTCTGCTGTACTATGGTCTTGCTCTTGTTTATTTGACAGATTGTATGACTTACGTCAACTAGGAAAAATGTCCTATGTATTCTTTAATGTTATAAAATAAATCTATTGAATATTTGGCTGCGTTTCATGAGAACCACCCCTACAAATGGTAGCAGAGCGTGGTTCTCTGCTTATTTAAAAATAGTTTTGAGTGAAGTGTGATTATGATAAACTAAAAAAATAAAAATGACGTCATATCGCATCGATGCACTTACGAAAGAAAACTACGATACATGGAGCGTACAAGCCCAAGCAATCCTGATCAAAAATGGATTGTGGGAAATCGCCAGTGGAATCGAAACGCCGCCGTCAAAGGAAGACGAAAGAGTTAAGTTCACGCAAAAAGATTTGTTAGCCAGATCAGAACTATTGTTGCTTATATCCCCATCTGAACTAAAGCAGGTCAAAAACTGCAGATCTTCGTATGAACTGTGGGATAAACTAAAAAGTATCTACCAAAGCACAGGTCCTGCACGAAAGGCAACATTACTGAAACAATTAATTTTGAAAAAGGTTGAACACAACGATGTCCGCGAACATTTAAATAACTTTATGGATATCGTGGATAAGCTCGCCGATATGAATGTAGACCTTCATCCAGATTTGTTGAGCATTATGATGTTATATAGTCTCCCAGCATCATATGAGAACTTCCGCATCGCAGTGGAATCTAGAGATAGCTTACCAAAACCCGAAGAACTGAAAATAAAGATCATCGAGGAGAGTGAAGCTCGAAAAAATAATGATCCAGAAAAGAGCGACGGTGCATTTCTCTCAAAGAAAAATACAAAGTATTGTCAGAAATGTAAGAAGAAAGGCCATACTATAGAAACATGCTGGGGAAAACAAAAGAAAAACAACACCAACAAAAATCGCGAAAGTAATTATAATGTGTGCATGAATACAAGTCAGTCAGTTACGAAAGAAGAAGTATGGTGTCTTGACAGCGGCTGTTCGTCGCATATCTGTGGAAACAGTAAGTTATTCACCAACATAACTTCCGAAACGGGTACTCTTAAGTTGGCATCTAAAAACCATACAATGGCTATTGAAGGAAAAGGAAAAGTCACCATGACAGCCGACGAATCAAAATTCAATATGACGGAGACCCTGTACGTACCTGATTTGACGACTAACCTATTGTCAGTCGGAAGAATAACAGACAAAGGAAATAAAGTACTATTTGAAAAACATAAAGCCTCCATACTTGGAAATGACAACAAGGTACTGCAAACAGCCAACCGGAAGAATGGGCTATACTATATAAAATTTGACACACCGGACGTGACTGCAAATTATACAGCTGGAACTGAAAGAAATATTATGCAATGGCATCGCAAATTCGGACATGTAAATGAAAAAGACTTGAGAATAATGGAAAAAGACAACCTGATATACGGGATCGATCTGAATAACGAAAAACTTGATGAATGTGAGACCTGTATAAAAGGGAAATTCGCAAGGCTACCTTTCCCGAAACATGACGAAATAAAAACGACCGAACCACTGCAAATCGTTCACAGTGATGTATGTGGCCCATTTGAATGTGAGTCACTAGCCGGATCTAAATACTATGTGACTTTCATAGATGACTATACGCGATACTGTTATGTATATTTCATGGAAAGAAAAAGTCAAGTATTTGAGAAGTTCAAAGAATATGCAAGCGAAGTAGAGAACTTTACAAATAAAAAGATTAAAAATCTGCAATCAGATAACGGAAAAGAATATATCAATAATGAATTTGATGAATTTCTGAAAGAAAAAGGTATCCGAAGAAGGTTGACTGCACCATATACCCCGCAACAAAATGGGATAAGCGAGCGTAAAAACCGAAGCTTGATGGAGAAGGCTAGATGCTTAATGATAGAGGCAAATGCTCCTAAAAACTTGTGGGCTGAAGCAGTATTTACTGCTAATTATTTAATTAATAGATGTCCAGCCAAAGCTTTAAACGGAGATACACCATATAAGAAATGGGTGGGCCGAACACCATCTGCGAACCATTTCCATATATTTGGAAGTAAAGTTTTTACCATGATCAAAAATAGAAAGGGTAAGTTAAGTCAAAAAGCTAAAGAAGGCATGTTTGTCGGATATGCTAAGTATACAAAAGGTTTTCGAATTTACATACCTGAAGAAAACACTGTCATTGTTAGTAGGGATGTGAAAGTCATGAACAAGATGTACTACGAAGACGATGAAATAAATTATGATAATATCGTTTCAAATCCGCAACAAAAGCCGCAGCAGCAACCGGAACCTGTAAAAAATAAAAATAAACGGAATAAGAATAAAAATCGTAAAAATACTGTAAAAGTAATAGATATTGAATTAACAGAAAACACGAATAAAAACTTACCTTTTGAGAAACTTCCCATAAATATTCATCAACGAGACGTAGAATATGAACATTCTAGAGCTGAGACTAGTAGTCAAATAGAAACTCCTGTAATAGATGACGACGATATTTATGAAGATGCACCTGAGGATCGAACTACATCTCCGAGATTACAAAGAGAAAGAAAGCAGCCTTCATGGTTAAATGATTATGTCACTGGGAGTGAATTGGATGAAAACTCATTTATATTAGATGTTACGTATCTGTCAGATGAAAAAGAGAATGGTGAAGATTGGACTGGTGCTATAAAAGCGGAAATAAAAGCGCATTTAAAAAATGGCACTTGGAAAGTAATCGAGAAAGTAAATGGGATGAAACTAATCGATTATAAAATGATTCTCAAAAAGAAAATAGGCCCAGATAATAAAGAAACTATGAAGGCCCGACTCGTTGCTCGAGGTTTTACTCAAAGACCGGGTATAGATTTCAGTGAAACGTTTGCCCCTGTTGCAAAACTAAGCTCAATCAGATCCGTAATAGGGATGGCCGTTGAAGAAAATTTACAGCTTAATCAAATGGATGTCACTACGGCGTATCTAAATGGAGATCTGGAAGAGAATATATTAATGAAATTACCCGATTACGTCGAACAGTATCTGAGAGAAATATTAATAGAAGAAAGCGCCGCAGATGATCTTAGTCTCTACAATAAGGCCAGAGATATGTTAAAAGACATGCAAGCCATAGATGGAGAAAAAGTATGTCTGTTGAAAAAAGCTCTTTACGGACTTAAGCAGGCAGGGAGGCAGTGGTATATCAAACTAGACACAGAACTAAAGTCTATAGGATTTTTAGCATCACTAGCTGACCCCTGTGTCTATATTCTTGCGAAAGGAGGAGTAAAAATCATAATCGCTATATATGTCGATGATATACTAATAGCCTACTCATGTCCTAAGAAATTGAAAGAAATAAAAGAGCTACTAAGAAAGAAATTTGAATTGAAAGATTTAGGAAGACCAAAACGCCTAATTGGGATAGATATAACATGCAGAGATGGTGAAATAAAATTGAGTCAAGAAAAATATATTGATGATACTCTGAAAAAGTTTAATATGGAGGAATGTAATCCCACAACTACACCAATAGAGCCAGGTCTAATTTTAGAAAAAAGTAAGAAAGAAAAAAGAGACTTACCTTACAAAAATCTGATTGGAACACTCATGTATCTCGCTGTAGCTACCAGACCAGATATAGCATTTGCAGTGAGTTATTTGTCACAATTCAATGACAGCTATGATGACGCACACTTCAAAAGTGCAAAAAGAGTCCTCAGATATCTAAAAGGTACCAGAGATGTGGGCCTTATATTTCAAAAGACTGGAAAAGACTTATACGGCATGGCAGATGCAGATTGGGGTGCTTGCAAATTAGACCGTAAATCTTTTTCAGGCTATTGCTTTAAATTTGCAGGTGTTCCTATAAGCTGGGCATCTAGAAAACAGAGAAGCGTTGCGCTATCTACGGCTGAGGCCGAATATACGGCTATTACTGAAGCTGCTAAAGAAGCAATTCATTTAAAAGCACTTTACAAAGACCTGGGTGCTAACCAAAGTAAAATCATTATCTGGAATGACAATCAGGCAGCACTCAAGCTATGTCAGAACCCCATAGTCTCAACCAGGTCAAAGCATATAGACCTGAAGATGCATTTTATCAGAGACTGCATTAAGGATGAAGTCATTGGAGTGAAATACCAGTCGACTGAAAACATGGAAGCTGACATATTAACTAAGTCTTTAACTGGACCAAGACTTTCCCGACTGAAAGAGATCATGGGATTATCCAACTAGTGTTGTGAGGAGGAGTGTGAGTAATGCACAACAACGTTGGAACTCAAAGTCCTTCTGTAAGGAGTTTGAGGTGCAGCGCCGCTCTGCTGTACTATGGTCTTGCTCTTGTTTATTTGACAGATTGTATGACTTACGTCAACTAGGAAAAATGTCCTATGTATTCTTTAATGTTATAAAATAAATCTATTGAATATTTGGCTGCGTTTCATGAGAACCACCCCTACAAGTGGTAACACTTAATATATTTATATTATGCACAAAAGTTTAAAAATGTATTTTAGAGTACAAACTGACCGTAAACCCAAGTTCGAGAATTATTTGAAAACAGTCGAGTTTCCTTAGTAGACCTCAGTACGTTCGGATACAAACCATTAAATTTACATAGAGTATTTTATAATAAGAACATGATACACATGTTTCATGTGATTTTTTTAACAAACTTCGAATTTAGCTTATCCTTTTGTACTCATAAAGCGTTAAGCTAAATTCTTAGTTTCTAACTATCAGAGTCATAAGTTATCGTTACCCACTCTGACTGCAGCTGCTGTGGCAGAAAGAATGATGAGTGATACCACTCATCATTCTTTCTACTTGTATTAGTTTAGGTCGCGATTGCTTTTTCTTTAGCCTGTGGTTTCGGTTTGTTAATTTCCAGTTTGAGATTAGTATCCGAATTCTGAAAAACCTTGACAAACCTCTGTCAGACGACAGATGATGCTTTACTATACTAACGTCAAAGTCAAACAAACGAGAAAAACGTCGAATTTTGAAGAATGAATTTTGTACGTTTGTTTGTTAGTTTATTTCTATTTAAATTCCAAAAAAATTGTTTGCCCATATTGGACCTTTAAGCAGATAAATCGTTAACTCGAAGATATTTGCTTTATACACTAAGAACGAATATCGGCAACTTTGCTAAGAAAATAACTACCTTAATTTGTAATGTACTGAAAAGTGAGTAGTTACTACATTTTCTTCGTATTTTGTTTACATTTGACAGCCTCTGTGGTGTGGTGGTTGAGCAGGTTGGCTCATTACCCGGAGGCGGCGGGTTGGATTCCCTCGGCAGGACAAGTATTTCTGCACAAAAAAAACAATTGTTCCGAGTCTGGATGTTGTAGGACCATGGTCCTCGTAGTTCCTGGGTCCGTAAACACAGGGAATCCTATTTAAGGTCCAGGATCTATGTGTGATCTTTGGGCGTTATTATTATTTTACTTATTTTAGATTGGATTTACTTCATAAAATTAGATATAATATTACTAACGCAAGATCAAGACCAAGTCTCTATTCATATACGAAAACTATATAAGAATTTTTGGTTAAAAATTGTTACGAATGTCCTACTGTTTCGCGTTTTACAAGTACATCCGATACAAGTAGAAACTGTGGGGTGATCACGGAACTTTCATTGCAATACAACAGGAGATATTCATTCCTAATTTAAAAAACATCCAACTAACTACATACATAAACTAAGTATTGAAACTGTCAAATCCATACAAATTAGTGTTTATATTTGTTGTAATGATGTTTCATGATTGTCTCGCTGATTTACCCTCATATGTGGAGTGATCACGGATCCTTGAATGTAATGCAATAGGAGAAATTTTATTCTGAATTTAAAAATTTCCATTGCATCTATGCTCACAAACTGCATATTAAAACTGTCAAATCCATACATTTATGTGCTTGTATTGGTTGCAATCAAGTCATATGATCCCCTAGCTGTTCTACTCCTTGTACCTGATAACTTGACACATGCAGGTTTACATTTATAAGAATTGTTCTCAAAACATGGTTTGTCTACGGTTTTGTAGTGTCCCAATTGACAGGGCCCAGGTTCTTGATTAAAGATTGGTGGTATTTTTTCTACCTGAAATCGTCTGAAGATTAATGATATATAAAAAAAGTAATTTATAAATCCATTCACAATTAGCCAAAATATCAAAGAAAATACTAAAAAAACTGTAGTTTTGTAGGAATCGAACCTGCCGCCTTTAGGCTATAAGCTGTTTTTAGTGTGTTCATGGTCAGACCTACTAGTTTACTTTGAGTGTCAAGATCTGAGTGAAATGTTCTGGAGAGTTTGACTTTTTCTAAAAGAAACAAAGTCAAACTCTCCAGAACTATAAAATATAGCAATTGTTTAGTAAAACAATGGCTATATTTTTAGTAAGTAAATCTTTATTGAGCCAGGGAGTAAGACAAGAACTGAAACAAACAAAAAAAAAAACAAATACATTACAAAAGAAAGATGAATAAAACAATACAAAAAGAGGTTGACTGTAAATTAATATAGCTGACCTCACATTCACTACCCGCATGTAACAAAATTTTTCACTGAAAAATCTTTGTTTGATGTGCTATCTCTATGTGATATTGGCAAAATTCTGGTAACCTCTCCACAAAGGCCATTTACAAAGAGTTGAAGTTGTATAAAACCTATTTTTGTACACAACATTTTCCTTCTCTTTCTAGGTTCACTGATGCAGTGTTACCTGTTTAGATGTTTTGATCATCCCCACATATTTCTTCTATTCCTTGATTATAGAGTTATGATAAATATGACCCTTAGACAAAACTACGGTTTTATTAAAATTTCCATACTTTAGTTGTCAGTTGGCAAATCAGTATAAGTACCCATATTTTTCAATATATTTTTTATTTCACAGTAATTTTCTAATATTCCACTCAACTTACTTATTTTTTTCTTTCATAACATCCTTCTCCCGACAATAATAAACACAACAAAAAAGAATTATCAAAAATGTTCTGTCCGTTCACTCATGATGCGATGACCAAGGGAAATAGAGATTTGTTTTATAATATAGATTATTAATAAACCAGAGAAACAAATTAATCCATTTAAATTTGAATTTTTACATTATATTATACCATGAATACCTATACATTTGAATGATTATACAAAAACAAAAACAAAGGCCAATATATTCAGTGATATGTTTATTTCCAGATACAAATGCAGCAAAATGAGCCATCCTTCACCCACCGGCTCTCAACCTCGCTCCTACAGTCCCATATTTCTTCCGGAGTCTCCAGGAAGCCCTGCCTTCCCCGACTCGCCGCCGCCTGCACTTCAGGACTCGGAGACTTTCACACAGCCAGCGGCAGCTGATGATGAAGATGGCAGGTATGGTACCAGACTAGATACTCCCAGCGTCACCACCATAGCACGCTGGACGCGGAGTGAACCGAGGCTCGCGAGCAGTCACAGCCTCGATGAAAACACCAGGAGCTCAAGTGCATCAACAGAAGACATAGTAAGACCGGACAGCTTAAGAAATGACGAGAACACCAGAGATTCTGCCAGATCAGACACAACTGAAGCGTTACTGGAAGATTCTAGCAACTCCAGTTCCGCCTTCGCGATATCCTCAAGGGAGTGTATCGAACCGCCGGCGAAAATACGCAAAATCACTTCTCCGAAATCACCAAAATCTGAAGATATGGATGGAGAAACATGCCCCATCTGTTTAGACTCCTGGGGGAATTCGGGAGATCACAGACTGGTAGCTTTGAAATGCGGACACTTGTTTGGGGACCAATGCGTGCAGAGGTGGCTCAAAGCGCAGCCCGTGAAGGACAGATCTTGTCCGACCTGCAAAAGCAAAGCAAACATTAAAGACTTAAGGTTCATTTACGCGAGGAGGCTAGTCGCCGCCGACACATCACAAATCACATCACTACAGAAGCAGATAGAAACGCTACAAGCCGAAAAAAGCCGGACAGAGTTAGAACTCCAAAAGTCTAAGATCTCACACCGAGCTTGTTCCATGCAGCTCGAAGTTCTCCGCTCGTTAATGAAATCACAAAGCAAAGAACAGCCAGTCAGGAAGTCTTGGAGGTTCGCATTGGAGAAGAATCTAGAAATATGCAAAGATGGAGGGTGCCGCGTGTTGACTTACAACTGCAGAACTTACGAGCTTTACGTCAGTCAAAAGAGCTCAAACTACCTGTTCCCCGGATACGGAATCCGGAAAGTTAGCTGTTTGGATTACAAATTGGGACAGTTCGTCCATCTACACCCGAAGCCTATTAGAGACATTACATACTCCCAGCCGAGAGACTTGCTGCTAAGTGTCGGGTTGGATTCTTCAGCCAGGATTGTGGAGCGGGGGATCGCTAGCGTGACGGTCAACGCAGGAGTCCCTCTATGGTCCTGCTCCTGGGATTACTTGCGAAGCAATGAGTTTTACGTCGGTGGTGTAGGCGGAGTCATCCACCAATACGACGTCAGGAACCCGAGCAGTTACATACAAATGCTATCTGCCCCCGCTGACATGTCCCCCGTTGTTTCACTATGCTCTACAGAGTTCGGTCTGCTATCCTGTCAGTTGAATTCGTGCTGGTTGTGGGAGGCGAATAATAGGCAGTGGAAACCTCGCGCGTTACCCATTGAAGGGTCTCTGATGTCTCTGTGTTACGATAACGAGAGTCATCGGGCGTTGGTTACGTGCAGGCCGAGCGCGAACGGTTTGGAGCGAGCGAAGCTGACTTTGTGCAAGTTGAAAGCGGCTTCGCTAAGCGGGGAGGTGATGGTGGAGGTTGAGGAAACTTTCAATGGGTCGGCGCGGTCATCGCTGATGTCCAGGTCGAGCTGGGTGAAGGTGCCTGGAGCTTCCTGGGTTGCCGCTCACTCCGAAAGCGATTCAGCGTTGTATTTGCACGGGCTGGACGGCTCGAGGACCATGTCGCTGCCAGCCGCTGAACCGGCGCTGGACGTCGGCTGCGTGGAGTTGAACGGAAACACAATTTTGGCAGCTTTGTCCGAGTCCAGGTTAAGAATATACAAAGCGGTGCCAACGAATTCGTGACCCTCGAACGACTTTTAAGACTGAAATTTGTTGTGAAATTTTTAGGTGGTTTTACAATTTGAACGTTTGTCCGCCTGCACTGAAGTTTGACAGTTCATAAGTTCGCTCTTAAGGTAGAGAGAAAAGAGCGTGCAGATGGGCGTATGAGTGGCGGAATACTAATCTACCCTCCACTGAATCTCGAACTGAAAAGTCATTACGTTGAAACTGAATTGTATTAATATAATAAATAATTAGGTGCCATCTATCACTAAACCGGGTTTTAAGGGGTCATCCTAAAATTACGTCACAAATTAAGGCGGTGGGACCCCTCCCCCCGTCCACGAAGTATCGGGGGCGGGGAGGGATCTCAAATTTTGTGACATCACATGTTTCAAAAGATAATATTTTAAATCTAAGTATTACATTTTAAAATACATACCTACTAAAGAATAACAAGAAAGTAGTTGCATCTCTGTCTCCATGACTATAAGGTTTAATTTGTTTTGTTGGCAAATTTGCACTCTCTGTACTATTATCTCGAGCCGACGACCGCCTTTGATAAATACCGTGAAAATTTCAAATATCAAATTGCAAAAAATGGACATCACACCATGGGGGGTGCTTCAAATGTGACCAGCTGTGACAAGGGCGGGGGAGGGGTAAAGAAATCATGTAATTTAAAAATGGCCCCAATAGCACATATTTTGTTTTAATGAGTTGGAGAACAGGGACCATATCTGCCGACATCGTTTACCCGAGACCAAAAGTGTTTCGCTGCAGTACAATTTTTTCACAAAGGTGTTATGGTAATACGCTACATTCATAGCTACATACTTACACGGTGAAGGTTCACAGATGAGAGAACTAGTTGTCGGCGCGTGCTTAGTTTATATCCTGTATTCATCAGGGATAATGTAGGATTCTAATGGTGAAAGGTTTCAAATCAGTCCGTTAGTTTCAGAGCCTATTCAATGCAAACAAACAAGATCTTAAGGTTAACTATCTTATTACGGCATACTTCGGTGCAGTCACTGTTTGTGATTGGTCGAATTTCATACATTATTTAAGCGTCCAATCACGAAGCGCGGTTTTCGTAATGAGACAGCTGGCAACAATGGGGCCGGTTCGTCAACATTTTAATGTAGGCGCAACGGACTCTACTTGTGGGGAATCTTAATTCTTGTGGCAAAAGACCCCACTGAAACAGCTCGTGGCCGGTTGAGTGGGGCCTCTTGGGAATAATACAATTTACGGATGTCAGCTTATTTGTCTGTCTATGTAATAAAAAGTTCATTTTGCCTTGCCTCGCGCGCCATGTGACGAATTGTAGTTATGGTAAATTATTATGACGCCGCGCTAACGGTTTTTCTGATCTGTTAAACTACCAAAATTTTGCTAGTCCTACAGTGTTTTAGTTCAATCTATAAATTAATAAAACTATAGAGTTGCAGAAAACTTGGCTGTGGATCGGGTGCATCTAGCGTTGAGCGTAATTTCATATTCCAGCACATATGGCCCGTATTACAGAACGATGTTCAGTCATCGATCGGTGCCCAAGCAGAGATTACATTCACTAATTGGTCACTTTATGAATGAAATCTCTGCTAAATCACCGATCGATGACAGCATATGTGTGGACTATTAGTTATATTATCTCTTCTCATATCAATGTGCATTACACACCGGTAGTATAACGGTGAGAGGAAGAAGAGTCTGCTTTTCAGAGATATCCTTAAAATGCTAGTTAAATTAATATGCCGACGCGTTCCTGGCTTCATAACTGAACCTTTAGTGTGATTTTGATTCATGTCAACGCGTACCGAGTTCGACGTTCACGCGTAGTTTATGTGGAGCTGGACTGGGTTACTGCTCTGTACACTAGAAAATGAAACAACCGTCTCGCTCTGTAGCTGGTTTATTACTGCCGGTAGCTTTACAATATTTAACATATATAATGGTAGATTACATACAGTTCATTCCTGCAACATTAATTTGGAAATCTGTAACAATAACAAAATATAAGGACTTTAGTAAAAATACTTCCTATAATTAACTGGTTCTCTTTGTCTCTTAGAACGCCCAGCCGGAGCAGTGTTTACATCACTTCCAATAATATCCTCATTTGGATCGATACACTGTTCCTCCGGTTGGGTCACAACGTCCATCACCTCGCTAGCTTCCGCCCATTCATCACAATCCGCACCCCTCTGCGCTCCTACCTCAATACCGGTTCTATTGTGAATATTATCTTCACAACTGGTCGCACCCGACACCTCCTCCCCCGCGACTAACGGACTAGGTGGAAGTGCCGGTGGCTGCACCGTCGCGGAAGCCTGCGCATCAGGTTGCGCCTGCGACCTGGAGGGCGAGGGCTGCGAGGGTGCCGGCAGCGGGGTGCCTGGCGGCTGGTTGCCGCTGTTGACGCCAGACCGATCACTATTATCTAATACTGTGTCACAATAGATATCACCAGTATATTTTCTAACCTGGTCTAAGTGTCGATTACAGCTAGTTCTATAATCCGTAAAATAGATTTCTAACATTCTATTACCTATCTTTTTTTTGACAATTCCTATACTCCACACGCTCTTCCTAGCGATAAACCACATAGCCCATACAGTTTCACCTACTTGAAAACATCTGCTTGGTTTCAATATAGATTGTTCGGTGTGTTCATTTAATATACCTTTTTGTTGCGGAAGAATTAAATCCAACCTGCATCTTAAATTACGGCCTAACATTAGCATAGCTGGCGTTACTCCTGTCGCGCAATGTATGGTATTCCTAAATTCAAACAGGAAGCTCTGTAACTTGTCATGCACATCTTTATGACATTTAACTTCCGCGAACAAGCATTTTATCATTTTTTTACAAGTTTTGACAGAGTTTTCTGCTTGCCCGTTACTAGCCGGGTGGTAAATAGGCGAATTCAAGTATTTAATACCATTCATGAGACAAAATGAATGGAACTCTGCCGAACTTATTTTCACATCGTTATCTGACACAATTACATAAGGCAATCCGAATCTAGAAAACATTTGTTTCAATTTTTGAATAAGCGCACTTGTAGAAGTACCGCGGTCCATGTGAACACATTCCAGCCATTTGGAAAACGCGTCTACAACGATGAGGTATACAACTTGCCCTATAGACATGTAGTCAATGTGAATGCGGTGCCACGGCCCCGGCGGGCGCGGCCAGGGCGCAGGCGCCGCGCGCGGCGGAGCGCTGCGCACGCCGGCGCACGCGGCGCACGCGCCCACCCATCGCTCGATGTCGGCGTCTATGTTCGGCCACCACATTCTACTGCGAGCTGCACTTTTCGTCTTCACGATGCCAAAGTGTGCCGAGTGTAATTCTCCTAACATTCTGTCTCTATAGACAGTTGGAATAACTATTCTATGGCCGCGAAACAAACACCCATCTATAACTTCTAAATCAGTTTTGCATTGAAAATATGGCATTATGTATTTACATTGTACTTTCCTAGGCCAACCGTTATTCATATACTTAATTACGGTTTTCAATACATTGTCGGCGGCAGTCGCCCGCTTAATGTCTTCGAACAAAACCGGTTCTGCGCTTGCCTCTAAGAAAAAGAAATATTTGCTTTTCTCTTCCTCTTGCTCTTTATCGCTGTCAACTACCGATAACGGTGATCGAGAAAAATAATCTGCTACATGATTGTTTTTACCGTCTATGTACTGTACAATATAGTTGTATGCGGCTAAAATTATTGCATATCTTTGTAGGCGTAAGGCGGTCGTCACTGATATACCATTTTCTTTACCGAATATTGACAACAAAGGCCTGTGGTCCGTTTTCAAGATAAAGGGTACCTGACGGCCATACAGGTACTGATGAAAATGTTTTACGCCAAAGATAATAGCCGTCGCCTCTTTCTGGATTTGACTGTAGTTTTTCTCACTAGGCGCCAAGGATCGCGACGCAAACGCAATCGGTCGTTCTCGGCCGTCCGCGTCCCGGTGCGCAAGCACGGCGCCGAGCCCGCACGGGCCTGCATCCACAGTCAGCACCAGCGGTGCCTCCGGGTCGAAATGCGCCAGCACCCGCTCACCGGCGAGCTCGCGTTTCACGCTCTCAAACGCCGCTTGATGTCGCTCGCTCCACTGCCACTCTGCGCCCGCGCGTAATAGTTCATGTAACGGGCTGAGTATTGCTGATGCACTCGGAATAAAATTCCTATAGTAGTTTACTACCCCTAGGAACCGTTTTACTCCTAATACGTTGGTGGGCGCAGGTGCATTGAGAATGGCCTCGACTTTACTTGGACACGTCTTTAATCCATTTTTGTCAATTACGTATCTCAAATAAGTCACACTACTACTAAAAAATACACACTTATCTTTTTGCAGGCGCAATCCTGCATCTTGCAGCCTACTTAAAACCTCCCTTAATCTAGACATATGAATTTCTTTTGTTGGCCCTGTTATGCATATATCGTCGAGCCAGATACTAATTCCTTCTATGCCGGATAGTAACGTTTCCATTGCCTTTTGGAAAATAGCTGGTGCATTAGCTAATCCGTAAACTAATCGGGTGTACGAGAATAAACCTTTGTGCGTATTTATGGTAGTCATCTTTTGTGAAGGTTCCGATAATTTAAATTGATTATAAGCGTTGCTCAAATCAATTTTCGTATAAGTTTCTCCTCCACCTATCTTGGAAAAGACCTCTTCTATTCGTGGCAAAGGGTATTTATCCACTTTTAAATCTTTATTCAAAGTACATGAGAAATCACCGGCAATCTTAAGCTTTCCGTTTTCTTTAAAAACGGGTACTATAAGCGTAGCATATTCCGAGTAATTAACTGGCGTCAAAATACCTAAGCTTACTAATCTATCAAGTTCCGCACTGAGTCTATCTTTTAGAGCGAAAGGCACCGGCCATGGCTTAAAAAATTTAGGTGACGCATTGTCTTTTAGTTGCAGTTCTACCTCAAATTTATTGAAACTACCTAGCTCATCTTTCCAGACGTCTGGATATTGGTTCAATAACCGCTGCACTTCTTCACTATTTTTATTCGTACAGGTCAAGTTGTTATTTGTTGTTGCAAAGTAAATTCTAAATTTTGTCATAAAATCACGGCCCAGTAAGGGTGGTCCCCCGTTTTCTATTACATATATTTTAATGTCATTACTTAATTTGGCATATGTTACTTTAGCTAAAAAGTATCCAATAGGCGTGATTTTATGGCCATTGTAAAGACACATTTTTAAATCACTTTTATGCAACCTTAAATTAGCAAAATGACGTAAAAATAATTTTTCAGAAATAACAGTAGTTCCCGATCCCGTATCTAACTCCATACACAGATCTACTTTGTTTACATTTACAGTAATTTTAATCGGGTTATAGTCCACATACCTCATGTTATATAGTTCGCACTCCTTGCAAATATTTTCTTGAGCTTGAGACGTCTCCGCCTCCTCCGTTCCGATTTTATGAATATTTGATTTCTTGGCCGAACATAATTTTTTTAAATGGCCCTTTTGCCCACAAATAAGACACTTGTAGTTTTTAAACCTGCACTGAACCGCATTATGATTTTTTAAACCACACACTGTGCACCGGGCTTGCTCCCCGTTGTCGGATCTGAGACCGCCGCTGCCGGCCGCCGCGCGGCTCCAGCCCGCACCGGTGCCGGCGCAGCGCGCGTCGCGGCGTGCGCCGTCTTGCACATGAAACACTTGTTCCTCCTTTACAACGACCTCAGCGCGTGCCTGCCGTGCACAAGCTGCCTTCTGAGCAACTTCTAGTGCCTGCCCGAAGGTCAGGCTCTTTGAGTCGCTCTCAAACAATCTATCACGCTCCGGTCCCGTTCTGAAGCCTAGCACGAACCGGTCACGCAGCAGCGTGTCCAGCTCCGAGCCAAAATCACAATACACGGCTAGCCCTCGCAGCCGTGCAGCCCACTCCTCGATGCTTTCACCGTCGGATTTGGTCGCTTCGTAGAACTTCGCCCTATCGGCGAACGTAGACCGCTTTGGTGTAAAATGTTTGTTGAGTACGTTCACTAGCTCCGTAAATTCGATTTCTTCGAGCTTATTCGGATGCACTAGGTTCCGAACCAGACGGTAGGATTCATCCGACAGATTAGTTAACAACACTGCACTTTTGTTACCACTAGAAATGTTGTTCAACTTGATGAATTGCGTCAATCTTCCGTAAAACACGTCCCATTCGTGTATTTTGTGATCAAACACACTTAAATTCCCGATAAAATTCGACATTTTTGCAGATTTTTATTTTTATTTTTTATTTGTGGGTAGATCGCAGACTCGTCGCCAAAATGCTCTGTACACTAGAAAATGAAACAACCGTCTCGCTCTGTAGCTGGTTTATTACTGCCGGTAGCTTTACAATATTTAACATATATAATGGTAGATTACATACAGTTCAGTTACCCTCTAAACGTGACAAGAATTAATCAGGGTGGGATTGCCAGTGCACTGGTTTTGAACTGAGCCCAATATCATCACAATAGCTTGTAAATTTCTTGAGTGGGTTTCGAGTTTTTAATATAGGTTCGTCGTGGCAAAATTATTTTGGCGTCGTAAAAACAAATTTTCTCATCGCCACGCTTGATAATTTACACGTGTGCAATAGGCCTGTGGGGGCAGTTGGGAAAACTTACAAAATGGTCCGCTCAACCCTCAAAATTAACACAGTTTTAAGCATATGCCTAAAGTTTTGGCAATAGTTGGAGAACCAAAGTCGTGTGTTAATAATTATTGTCCTTAAGATTTTGTTAGTCACTTTCTAATAACCCTGTATTTATAAAATACTGTGAACGCTCTTCACATCCGGAATATTCCCGTTTGTCCCATCGGGACAATAAACGTGTCTATCTGCACCCCTATAAGCAGTGGTGCGACACATCAAACATGTTAGTTCCACCTGTCCCTGCAGGGGGGTTTCGGACATACGGGAATGTTCCTCATATCCCACCGCTACGCTATGATTCCGTCACACCTCGGTTTTTCTTATTCATAAACGTCTAACTAATTAATGAAGATGAATAACTAATTAACCAAGTCCAAACTAATTAATGGAATAAAATAATCAGTACATTTCTCTAACGAGGCAAATGGCGCGTGGAAGCGAGACAACAACAGTATAGATTATCGGGCGTTTATGATTAAGGGTTAGTAAAAAAAAATTGTAAATAGTTATGTATTATTAATGATTGATATGTGATGTAGTTTATATCGACGTTTGTTTTGTAATGTTTATAATTATCTGTTATTGATTAATTTTAATGTAAAGGAAAAACATTAAATTATTTTGCTTTACATTAAAATTCATCTGTTGATTACGCTAAGTGATACTGCTATAAATCATAAATTTTTAAACTGTTATTGTAAAGATGAAATGGACGTGGTACTTTTTGATGACAAACAAACGTCCACTGCCTCCTTCTAAGAGTTGGTGCATAACTCAGTACAGTTCCATCGGCTGTGCTATTGAATTGTCTGACCACTTCAATAAGTAATTACAAATGTGTTGGAGACTAAAACTTGATTTTAACGGTAATAAATTAAATTTGATTGTATATTTCTCAGCTCTTGCCTGCTATATATCATACGTTTGTCTGGTAATTTAAAAACTGAATCGTAAATTAAACTTTTGAAATGCATGAACCTTTTTATTTAGTTTATTAATAATAATTGCCAACGATCACATACATAGATCCTGGACCCTAACTAGGATTCCCTGTGTCTAGGGACCCAGGAACTACGAAGACCATGCTCCCACAACACACACAAAGAACAAGTATTAGCGCTTTTTTTCTGTGCACAAATACTTGTACTGCCGCGGGAATCGAAACCGCCACCTCCGGGTTATGATCTGAACTACTCAACCAGCACACCACAGAGGCTGTCAATACAATATGCGACCTTATCGCTAAAAGCGATCTCTTCCAAGCAACCTTTGGTTGGAGAAGATTAATCGAAGGTATAGAGGAGGGTTGCACATGTCACTTCACATGTTTCACTTGTCCTGCCGCGGGAATCGAACCCGGCATTTCTAGGCATCCATTCTCGACCGCATCGTCACTTACCATCAGGTGAGACAGTGCTCCAGTGGTTCCGCTGTTCCTAGACAATATACTGACTAGAAATCTACATAATATAATATAAGGCGTTGACAGGGAATCTATTTATTTGTATAGAAATTAAACACAAAACTTAGTAAGTAAATAATTATATTTCAATAATACGATCAATCATTTTCACAATTTAATTTCTCTCACTCTCTCAATTTAGTAACTCAACACAATTATCAATTCGTTTATAAATAAATATCAATCTAATCTTGCAAACTATAAAAAGCTACATAACAATGGGCACTTGGTTCAAGGCTTGCATTATTTCCCCACTTATTCATAAACGCTCCAAAATACAATTATTCCCACTGGTGGCGGTTGATACTAAATCTTAGAAGTTGTGGCAACGGGCCCCAGTGGGGGCCAATTGTGGATTAACACTTATTTATTGACTTATGTAGCAATTTTATTTATTTAAAGTTAGGTTAACCCAAACTCAATTCGCCTTCATCTTCATACTGAAAAATGCTTTATTGCACATAAAACAAATGTAATAGGCAAACTTAATGCTAGAGCATTATCTTCCTAAAAAGAAAATACTTTTTTATTTTGGCTCCACATTTCTGTGTATTTAGCCAGTATCAAGTAATTGATAATTTATCAAGTTATAAAGAAAATACTTGGATGATATCATAATCTGTATTTATCCAGTTATTTTAATTTTAAAACCAAACTACTGAACTAATTTTTATTAAAAATGTATGGGATCAATTTAAAAGTATATCAATTCAAATAAAAGAAAATATTTTAGAGACGGGGGCGTCTCTGAGTTCGGTTGAAAACGTAGAGATCGCGTAAGAACGAGAGGAAGCGCACGTTTCACAAGAGCGAGCGAGACGGCGATATTGGAAAAAAATTGCCTGTAGAAATAAACACTAACTTCACTGAAAATAACACTACAGTATGCAAACATCTTCAAAATTATCCGTCTCGTTTCCACGCGTGACATTTCTCGTCAGCTAGAAGTGGACAAATTATAGTGTTTATCCGATCATTAAAAGCACTACAAACGCTAAATGTTAATAATTTGTTATTAGCGACGAACTGTGCTGAACCGATTTTGATGAAATTACGATGGAACCAATCTGAAAATATTATAAAATAATTTTCCAAATCTGATCATAAATAACGGGAGTTATAGAGGTGACAAAATTAAAAAAAAAACTTTCTTTGAATTTGATTGAAAAGAATATTGTAAGTAATTACGATATTACTAAGTACATGGATAAGGTTCACACACTTGGATAAAATATTCCGGAATAAAAAGTTTTTAGACCGCATATTATTTCAGATCATAAAATAAAACCAAATTAATTCCGTATAAAATAGTTATATATACAAACAAAAATTCAGAACATCATAAGCATTTATAATATTAGTACAAATTAAATTTAAAAAATCACTTATTAACCATTCATCATTCACCTTCAATTTCACAATGATTCTATAGGAATGAAACAAATGCGAGTCAAATCTGAATACAAAATCCTAACCTACACTCAATTCCATAGTACTAAAACTATTGCGACCCTTGTCACTTCAACATGTAGGAAAGGGACAACAACTTTTTTCAAGGTCAAATTACATGGATTTCACACAGACTCAACACTAATATTCATTCACTCAATCACACTCACTGTTAAACACCATTCATTCAACCCACCATTCAGTAACTATTACCCACCAATCAGTGACTATTACCCACCATTCAGTGACTATAGCCACCATTCAGTGACTATTAACCACCATTCAGTGACTATTAACCACCATTCAGTGACTATTAAATACCATTCAGTGACTATTACCCACCATTCGGTGACTATTACCCACCATTCGGTGACTATTACCCACCATTTGGTGACTATTACCCACCATTCAGTGACTATAGCCACCATTCAGTGACTATTAACCACCATTCAGTGACTATTAACCACCATTCAGTGACTATTAAATACCATTCAGTGACTATTACCCACCATTCGGTGACTATTACCCACCATTCGGTGACTATTAACCACCATTCAGTGACTATTAACCACCATTCAGTGACTATTAACCATCATTCAGTGACTATTAAATACCATTCAGTGACTATTACCCACCATTCAGTGACTATAGCCACCATTCAGTGACTGTTAAATACCATTCAGTGATTATTACCCACCATTCAGTGACTATTACTCACCATTCGGTGACTATTACCCACCATTCGGTGACTATTACCCACCATTTGGTGACTATTACCCACCATTCAGTGACTATTAACCACCATTCAGTGACTGTTAAATACCATTCAGTGATTATTACCCACCATTCAGTGACTATTACTCACCCTTCGGTGACTACTAACCACCATACAGTGACTATTAATCATCATGCACTCATTGTTAACTATTATTCATTCACAATTCACTCATCACTAATCACTAAGTTCCAAATCTGAGTCGCTTTCTGTCCGTCCTCTGATCGTACTCTTGCTCTTGACCTGAGCCCGCTGTTTCTTGGCTTGTTCCGGAGGGATCAGTAAGTCACCTGCATACTCGATTGCACCGGATCTGAAACGTTCCACAATATGCTATTTGACTACTATTCAAATGAACAAGTAAATATTATTTTCTTAAAGTAGGTTAAAAAATTATGTAAAAATTGAAAAAAAAAAAAAATGTTATATATCTAAAAGGTTCTTGAGTTAATTTAAAGTCGCATTGCTATATAACATCCACATTCTGTAGAGATTTTCGCAGCCACTAGGAAAAGCGACCATAGGTTGTTTGGAAGAGATCGCTCTGAGCGATAAGACCGCCCATTGTTACACTTTGGTTAAGTTTGTTCCCTTTTTTAATTAAGATGTGGTGTTTCAATAAAGAGTTTATCTATCTATCATAGCTCAGTTGGGAAAGTTTAATCCAGGGTCAGATCCCAGGTTCAAAATATAGCCTAACATGGCCAACATTTAATTACCTGGCAATTCTCCACTCTAACACCTCCGTTGTGAAGTCATCCCTGTTCCCGAGGTCAGTGAACCCAACCACGAAGTCTTTGGTCTTGTTCTCTTTGACCAGACCAATGGTTGGGATCACTCGGATCTTGAGCCGACCTGTGAACAAGATTTTATAGAGTCAACTAGATTGTTGTCAGTCGCGTGGCGTCAAATAAATATAAATAAATATATTTCTTTAGGAGAGTATGCTACATCAAATACATACATTACATAAGTAACAAAGTAAGCATATTTCATATTTAAAAAAACGCTAGGCAGGTGATACTGCCTTACAATACATAAATGTTAAAACAAGTTACGATTAAATCAAAAATTTAATAAATCCTCGACACAAAATATTGTCGTGGCAGCCATCTTGGATTCGAAATTTATCATAGTGTATTGTATTCTACTCATCAAGCAATTTCATTCGTAATCCGCCATTTTGTGCGGGCGTCTTGGACCGTTTCTCATAAAATATAGCTAACATTCCCGACTAATTTACCTTAAAATAAAAAAAAATATTAAACTCAAAATCGATTCATCCGTTCGATGATTCCACAGTCACACACACACACACACACACACACACACACACACACACACACACACACACACACACGCACGCACGCAACAAGCGATAGAGAGGCACGATCGGCTTGACGTTATCACGTTAAATTATCGAATGTAAACCTACTTTACAACCATTTTTTTAAGTCAGTTAATAACAGAAAGGGAGGTACATACCAGTCAGAAACGGTGCCCTTTCCACATCCAACTTCACGAATCTACACTCCACATGCTTTTTTGCCAATATCTTGAGGTGCATGTCCACTATCTTGCACCGAGGGGAGTCATTCTTGTAGAAGTGGCAGACTACATTCTCACTCTTATTGCAGATGGTGAAGAACTCCTTCTCTCCATCTATCTCTGTGTACTCCCCATGGCCCTGTGAAGGGTATTTATTATTTAAAAGATACAACATAGTTGATTGCAGTAAACAAACTAAACTTTATTCATCATACCCACATTGAAGTACCGACATTTTATAATTAAATACATAACATACCTTCCTCTCATAATGAGAAGATGGTTTACCTCAACAATTTAAATGAACAAACAAAACATTAAAGAGCCTGTTAAGTTATTGATTTGTATACAACCAAAAAAAGAACATGCCTATGAATCAACTGAGAACTAAAAATACAAACAAATGTTTATTATGATTACGAATCTGGTATGCCAATGATATCTGGCCACAATGCAGAGTCTGGTATTTCAACAGGCACCTGTGAGTGTGCCTGATCATCCGGATCTTGGTCTGGTCGATCCCATGACAAACGTCGCTCATCTACTGATGTAGGCGCAGTAGCTTCGCTTCCACGTACGGTACGCGCCAAGATCTGGTCCGCGTGTCGGCGATGCAGCTCTCCACCTTCCGTTATCACCCTATAAGTGCTCGGACCCTCTATTGCTTCTATAGTGGCCCTCTTCCACCTCTCCCCTGGCCCATACATGTGAATCAGTACTGCCTGTCCAACCTGGAAAGATCTGACAGGAGGATTTTGTGACGCTGCTTCTAACTGCATGTCTGTCTTTGATGGCATATTCTCAGGATGCAGTCTCGACACAGCCGTTCTATACTTACGTCCGTTGAGCATCTCTGCTGGTGTTCTATTGGTGGAGCTATTGGGTACTGTTCTCAGGTAAAAGAGAGCTTTGGCTAATTTCTCACTCCAGGGCATTTGTGAATATTCTAGCTTTTTAAGCTTGTTTTTAAACGTTTGTATCGCCCTTTCTACCTGGCCATTCGTAGCTGGGTGGTAAGGTGGAGAATACAGATGCCTTATCCCATTTTTCTTTAAAAATGTGTTAAACTCCGTGGAGCTAAATGCCCTTCCATTGTCTGACACCAACGTTTCTGGCAATCCTTGTGATGCAAATATTTTCCTCAATATGGTAATGACAGTCCCGCTACTCATTGATGTCACAATCTCTGCTTCAAGCCACTTACTTGTACTGTCAATCAGTATAAAGAATGTCTTGCCTTGGAATGGACCAGCAAAATCTACATGTACCCGACTCCATGGCTTCTCCCTAGTTATCCAGGTCTGTGGATCTCTTGGTGGGTTGTTCCTCACCAACTGGCATTGTTCACACTCAGCCACAACTGTCTCTATTTGCTTGTCCATGTCTACCCACCATACATAGCCTCTAGCATAAGCCTTGGTTTGGACTATACCCGCATGTGGAGTATGTAATAATTCCAGTACCTCATGTTGCAGAGATGCTGGTACAATGACCCTGTTACACCAGAGTAAACAATCTTTACTCTGAGAAAGAGCCTCTCTTCGAGTCCAATAGGGTTGTAAAGCTGGATCTGTATTGCTCCGTGGCCAACCATGAAGAACATGAAACATGACTTTCCTCAGCACTGGATCTCTCCTTGTTTCAGATGCAATTCTAATAGCATCCAAATCCCAACCTGCTGGATGTTCCTCTAGCAACAGCACCTCTTTCAAAGGTTTCTCTCCCACTTCTGCCACCGTGGGTACGGTCCACCTGCTTAGAGCGTCGGCATTGCCAATTAGCTTTCCAGGTCTGTATTTAATGGCATAATCATAACAGCCCAACTTTAATGACCACCGCAGCATTCTTGGGGAAATTTGATCAGGAATAGGTTTTGCGGGATTAAACAACCCAACCAGTGGTTTGTGGTCCGTTATTATGCAGAACTTCCGACCTGACAAAAATTCATGAAATTTTGTCAGCCCAAACATAATAGCTAAAGCTTCTTTGTCAATTTGGCCATAACGTCTTTCATGCGGTTGCATTGTCTTAGAAGCCATCATAATTGGTCTTTCTTCTCCATCCTCCATAACATGGGAAATTATAGCTCCTAATCCATACTCTGAAGAGTCGCAAATCAGCAGCAGTTCTTTTGTCAGATCATACCCCACCAACGTAAGTTCAGAAGAAATCAAGTCTTTAGCTTTCATAAATGCGTTTTCTTCCTTCTGCGTCCATGTCCACTGTTTTTTTGATTCCAGCAGACGGTACAGTGGTTCCAGTAAAGTTGCTTTGTCAGGTAAGAACTTTTCGTAAAAATTATAGAGGCCCAAAAAGGCCCGGAGGGTCTCTTTATTGGTTGGAGCAGGTTTCTCTTTTATCTCTTTTACCTTTGCTGGGGATGGATGCAGTCCATCAGCATCAATTGTATGTCCCAGAAATGTAATGCTGTCCGATGCAAATATACATTTCTTTACATTGAGTCTGAAACCCATTTCATTCAGCTTAGACAACACCATTCGCAGTCTCTGGTTATGCTCATCAATATTACTACCTGTAATGGCTACATCGTCAAGCAGGCAAGCTACTCCCTCTATACCTGCTAGGGCAGAGGACATCAGCCGCTGAAATATTCCTGGAGCCGCACTAACCCCAAATGCCAAGCGGTTCATACGCATCAATCCAAGTGGAGTATTGAGTGTTAACAGCTCTGCTGTCTTGCTGTCTACTTTAAGTTGTGTGTATGCTTGCTTCAGGTCTAATTTACTGAATACTCGGCCTCCGCTCAGCTTTACAAATGCTTCGACAGATGTAGGCAGTGGATATGTGTCCACATCAATCGCTATATTGACCGTTGCTCGATAATCCCCACATATACGGAGTGATCCATCATCTTTTTTAACCACTCTTATAGGAGTTGCCCATTTAGAATATTTAACCGGAGTTAGAACATTATCATTCACCATGCGTTGCAACTCCTCGTTTACTTGTTTCTTCAGAGGAAATGGCACTGGTCTCGATTTAAAGTATTTAGGTACAGCATCTGCATGTACATGTAAAGCTACTTCAGGGCCTTTATATTCCCCAAGCCCTTCTTTAAATAGATCAGGGAACTCTTGCATTAAGGGTATAATCCTGTCTTCAGACCAGCTTAGTCCAGACACCGAAATACCCAAGGACTTGAACCAATTTCTGCCCAATAAGCTTGGTGTATCCCTTGATACCACCAACAGCTCACATTGCGCTTCTTTGTCACCAAGCATCACTCGTACATGTACCAACCCCAGAACCTTCAATTCCTCTTGAGTAACAGTCACAAGTTTCACATTTGTAGGGTTCAATGGTGGGGGCATCTGCCACAGCTTGCGATATGTTGATTCTGAAATGATAGATCTTGATGCTCCTGAGTCGATTTCCATCAATAACTTCGCCCCATCCATGTTCACTTCTGTGACTATTGGAGGTTGATGATCTCCAATGCTGCACATGTATAAGCCCATCAGTCCCTCCTCCTGTCCAGACTTGTCAGCACTGCAACCAGCCGCTTCTTCCACTTGGTGTATTTTCGAAGTCTTTTTCCTACACGCAGCTGCTATATGCCCAGTCTTTTTGCAGTAAAAGCACTTCGCCCCTGCATACCGACAACGTTCCCCCGCCTTATGCTGTCGGGCACAGTGACCACATCCCGCCGATTTTTGGCCAACTTGTCCAATTTCCATCAGTTCGGCGGCATTTGAGTGAGTTTGTTTAGACTCGGTAGCTTCTGGGAATATGTCGGGAAATGTAGCTTGATAGTTCAGACTGATCTGTAAAGCCCTCTCATATGTTAGGTCTTTTGTCTTCAGCAAATCCCTTCTCAGGCACTCATCGCGCACTCCCAGTACTAGCCTGTCTCTCAACTGACGTTTTAAATCCACAAAGTTACACTTGGCTCCAAGTAAACTGACCGCAGCCACATATTCCTGCACGCTTTCCTCTTGTAACTGTGTGCGTCTATGGAATTTTCCGGTTTGCAAAATTTCGTTTGTTTCCGGTTCATAAAATTGATCCAAAACTTTGATAATATGCGATAACGCAACATTCGTAGGACGAGCAGGCACCAGCAGTGACGCTATTAATGCATAGGTTGCCTTGCCACATTGTGAAAGGAACAAGGATCGCGCTTTATTTTCCGTGATGTCGTCGTAACCCGCCGCGTCGAGGGCACACAGCATAAGTTCCTTATAATCGCACCATTTATCAGTTTTTGGGTTAAATTGTCCCGGAAACACAATATTCGCCACATTAGACGCCATTTCACTACAGTTATCAATTATTTTCCGAAGTCGCCAATAAAAGATACAACATAGTTGATTGCAGTAAACAAACTAAACTTTATTCATCATACCCACATTGAAGTACCGACATTTTATAATTAAATACATAACATTATTAACTCAAATATCAAATATTGAAGTAAAACTTCTTTACGCACACTTGACTTGGTGAGTAAGCTGGAGCGAAGCTGGAGGAAGAGAAGCAAGTGGAAGTTGAAGTTGTTGGTTAACATAGATGTCCATCGTCAACATTTCAATGTTTAAAAAAAAAGTTAAGTTAAAACATTTGTATTATTATGTTGGTATGTTCCGTAAAATAAACTTATAATAATAATAATATAATAATAATATGTGTGGACTCACACAACGCGATCTAGCCCCAAACTAAGCAAAGCTTGTGCTATGGGAACCAGATAACTGATACAATACTTAGATACTGTTTTTTTGTTTGTAAATACATAGAATAGAATATTACACCCAGACAAATAACAAACATTAATGTTCATCACACAATCATTTGTCCTGGGTGGGAATCGAACCCATATCCTACAGCTCAGAAAGCAGGGTTAAACCCACTGAGCTATCAGGCCAGTTGGTTGCCATACTTACATTAGCAAGCCACTCTTGCTTCAGTTTAGCTCGTTTTTTCATTTCATTCAGGCGCTGCTGTCGGATTGCTTCCAAGTCTCCATTGTCCAGAGCATCCAACCTGGAACCATGAAGAGATGTTATTAGATATAATATCCTTTTAGTAAAAGGGGTTCTGATATCAGTGAATGATCAGTCCTGGCTTCTGACTTTTAAGCTACACAAGATTTTTGTCTTTAATGAACATTCCTGCTAAAGCATGGTCAGCACTCTGTTGTAAAGACCTCATTTTTGGGCAATTGCCCATCTAAATAGTGATCTCAGTGAACATTAGTCAACTTTGTCAACGTGATTGTGTGGATTGGATGTAATACATTTTTTAACCATAACTCTATTTTGGGAAAACTTTATCACAAATGTAGGTCCATACATGTAAAATAAATATTGGTGGACATTTCACACAGCGCCATCTAGACCCAAACTAAGCAAAGCTTGTACTATAGGAGCCAGATAGCTGATACAATACTTAGATACTTTTTGTTTGTAAATACATACATATAACACCAAGACACTGAACAAACTTTTATGTTCATCACAAATGTTTGTACTGGGTGGGAATCAAACTCACAACCTGCAGTTCAGAAGGCAGGCTGACTGAGCTATCAGGCCAGTCAAGTATGTGAAATTCTTGGTGTACAAGTCCAACTCGCACTTTGCCAGTGTTCTTCTCTATGCTTATTTAATAGGTATATAAATCCAGTAAAAATAACATTACTAATACCTTTCAATTTCCGCATCCAGCTGTTTCTCCATGGTCTGAGCGACATGTTGGAGCACCTGATTAACATCAGCCATTGCAGGAAACTGTAAGCACCAAGGAGTATGTAGTATTATACTGTAGTATACTTTTTTTTTTTTTTTTATGTTATTGATTGATGTGACGAGCTAGTCGTTCACCTGATGTTAAGTGACACGGCCGCCCATAACAGAACAGTGTCACTCGGAACTCTAACATGTAAAGTTTCGCATGACTGCTGCATTGCGCACATCATCCTGAGACATCAACACAGTCTGGTAATAAGTTTACTCGACTGTGAGATCAGATCATAACTCTCATTTGCCCAGTAATTTCACTAGCTACATTGCCCTTCAAACCGGAACACAGTAGTGCTTGCACACTACTGCTTGGCGGCAGAATAACTGGCAAAGCGGTGGTACCTACCTAGACGAACTTTGCAGAAAAGTCCTACCACCTAGTCAACTTACCTACCACTTGGTCTGTATATTGAGTCCTTTGTGGTTGAATTTAAACGAGCCCATTCAATTTCTTTGTATGGGGTTCAATTTTAATGGCCTTAATTTAAAATTTATTAAAATACTGTATAGTTAAATAATTAAAATAGTGAGTAAAAAATTTAAAATGCCTTGGTGACCTCATTGGTGGTACGATGTAGGTAGGCATACAACACATGGTTACCGATATCGTTGATATCTTTGAAACTTACATGTAAAAGTTTTCAACCGTAACAGAACTGGTTACGAAACAAGGAAAATTAATGACTAAATCACTTTTTGAACCAATTTGACGCGATTTTATACAAAAATTCCGGAGTGAAGAAAAAAATAAAATTAACTGTATCGACCACAGAACACTATTGTGTCGACTGCAGAGAGAGAAGTAAACTCGGGAGAAGTAATAGTATTCTGTGGTCGACTGACACTGACTGACACGAAGAACAATAACATTAATTTAAATTAAAAAGTATGTTTTAGCATAGAGTATAGTGCATAACAAAGAGTATGTAACGCTAGTGAATAAAACGAGAGAGTATGCATGAAGGTATGTGAGTATTCGTAGACAGAGATGAGAAATACTCTAATACTCTGTCCGTATTACAGAACGATACTCAGTCATCGATCGGTGTTCAAGCAGAGATTTTTTCAATGTTAGCGCATAAAATTGGTTTTATTCCTTATGTGCTGGATTACAGGCATGAGTGTGGGAGAGTGGTATAATGATGGTGAAAAGTTTCTTTTCGTGTTGTTACCAAAACTCCATAGGACTCTGGCAAATGCACAAGACGTGCGACGCCATTACTCCTCAAAGGAGGAAAAAAAACTCCACAAGAGCTTCTACAAAAAATCTTATAGAGCTTCTATTATAGAAAAGTTGCCAACACTTTACTAGGAGTATGACTTAGACTAGACTATGACTTGACTTGATGACCTGGCTGTGACTTGATAACTTAGATTGTGAGTTGACACATATCTATCTGCGTCAAATATCATTAACTTGATAAATTATTATATATTATATATTATTAGTTATATTATTATTAGTAATTGATACTTGACACTGGCTAAATACACTAAAGTGTTGAGACAAAAAAAAAGTGTCAATTGTGTCAATACTCAATTCCGATTTCCCGAATTTTCAGTTTTAGATTTGGTTGGAATCGGTTCATTTAGTTATTTATTTTTCCCTTGGTTTTCGTAATTTCTGTATCATTCTGAAATTTATCTAAAACTAAACATTTTCTCTACGAAGAACACTTGCAAATATATCTACAGCGTTTTACATTTGGCGTAATTTGTTATTTATCAAACGTGGTGTAAGTGCTTCAAATTTTAAAATAACATCAATCGTGTTTTTATGAATCTTACGTGAGTATTTTAAGCATTGTGGCATAACGCAGCTAAATATAGAACACAATAGGCCGAATATCGATCATGAACTTTTCAAGGTTTGCGATTGAACTTTGTACCTCAATGACTGACGATATGTAAAAATACAATATACCTATTTTTAAACAAATACATTTTACTATATTGGGCTTTTGTGTAGTTATGACCTAATGTCGATCGAGACAAAACTCCGTTATCGTCACATCCTTTAATTTAGGTATGGAAAATTTACTGGGATCTGGTTGGTCTCTGTAATGCAAGCAATCTGTGTGTGTGCAGTTTTTTTTCGAATTGGTGCAGTGGTTTCGATGTGTCACAGAAACAAACATTTTCCTACCATGTTATACTTTTATATATAGACATACATGCTGAATTGAGATGAAATTGCAATGTCAATTTTTGTTAATTATTTATTTTAGTAACAGTTTTCTCACAGCATGTCTCCTAGACCATGGTTTTGTTTACAATTCCCTCTCTAAAACCTTGTTTTAATGGGACTTAAAATATTTTGGTTAAGTAGGTAAAATAGAGCATTTTGCTGTTTGTATTGTTTACTATAATAAAAAAAACTATTTGTTAAATATGGTCAACATCTGTTATAACAACATTGAAGGGACTACTAAATGATGTTGCCTTAAACGGTTGTGACTGTATATGGAACTTACTTATCTATTTGCTTAGTTTTTATCTATGGTTTTTGTGACCCTTGAAGACTGGAATTACCATTTCTAGATAACACTAAATAAAACAAAGTTACCTTATTATTCTTACAATCTATTTATGAAACTGTGTACTGTCACAGTGTAGTAATAGTTATACACATGCTAATGTGGGATTTTGTTAATTTACTTAATTTCTGGGGAGACTTTGGACGGGATTGGGATGCTCGGACGTGTAGTCTTTGTAAAGTATAGCACTCAGCAGGTTTTATGCGACAAGCGGTCAAGTAGACAAATTAGTAAGAATTCAAAAAATATATTAAATATCTGTGGACATTTCACACAGCGCCATCTAGCCCTAAACTAAGCAAAGCTTGTACTATCAGAACCAGATAGCTGATACAATACTTAGATACTTTGTTTGTAAATACATACATAGAATATAATATAACACCCAGACACAGAACAAACATCGATAATCATCACACAAATGTTTGTCTTGGGTGGGAATTAAACCCACAACCTCCAGCTCACAAGGCAGAGCAACTACCGACTGAGCTATCGGGCCAGTCTGTGTTATTTTATTAATTTTTTTTGCAATTGATAATTTCCATCTTTAATATACTTCATTATTATCTAAGCTGTAGAGCAACAGGAAACAGTACAAGTACTTTAAACAGCATAATTAGATTGATTACTATCTTCCGTATGTTGGTACAAGCAATCTTATCACACAAGTAAACAACATAGCAAACTGAATACATATATTATGCTCTCAAAAACAAGTTGGTAATATTATTCTATATATAAAACAAAGTTGGGTTTGTTCAAACTCAACAAACTCGAGAATGGCTGGACCGATTTTCACGGTCTTCATTTATTGTATTTTTTCCATCCCGAATAGCTAAATAGCTATTTAAGCTATTAAATATATTGGATAATTGACCACAAATGAAATACATTGCACAACCATTCGACCACCTTATAAAACGCTTGCGCGATGCAGAATTTCGTTGTCGCGGAGAAGCGCCATCTAGTTTAATTCCTAATAAATAAGGCGCGACGCGAACCGATTATACTTATACAAACATTTTTCCATACCAAATGTTCATGAGTTTCGAAGTGTAAAACATTTAATAACTTAATTTTTGTACATTTTTATTTTATTTTTGTGTTAATCACACTAATATTATAAAGGCGAAAGTTTGTATGTGAGTATGTTTGTTACGCCTTCACGCTCAAACGGTTGAATGGATTTGGATGAAATTCGGTACCAAGATAGCTTATACACTGGATTAACATATAGGCTACATTTTATCTCGGAAAAGTGAAATATTCCCGTGGAATGAGTAAATAATTAAAACACGTGCCAAAAGGCTCATTGACGACGACACTTTGGTTGGTGAAAGGCTCCAGAGCCTTGCACATCGACGTAAGGTGGCAAGTCTGTCGGTTTTTTACAGATTACACCACGGTGAATGCGCTCAAGAACTGCATGATCTAATTCTCCCATCACCATTCCACTACCGGACTACTAGACGCTCGGCTAAGCGCCATCCTTTTGTGGTCGAAATACCACCCATTCGTACCAAGCGATTTGACTCAACGTTCTTAATTAGAACGGCTAAGGAATGGAATGCCAGCGTCTGTGTTTCCGGCGAAATATGACCCGGGCGTGTTCAAGAGAAGAGTGAATAGGTATTTACTTGGCTAGCATGCTACACCTTCGATCGCATCGTCACTTCCCATCAGGTGAGAGCGTGGTCAAATGCTAGACAAGTTTGAAGTAAAAAAAAAAAAAAAAAAAAAAACACTTTTTATCCGCGGGTGAAACCGCGGGGCGCAACTAGTATCTTAATAAAGTACCGAACTTAATATTTATATTGTGTCCATTGTATTACTTTCATAAAATCATAAATTATGCTCAGATAATCTGTAATTCGACATTTATTGAATGTTGGGCGGTGCGAAGTTCGCCGGTCAGCTAGTATGTATATCTAGCTGCGCCCCGCGGTTTCACCCGCGGATAAAAAGTAGCGTATGTGTTAATCCAGTATATAAGGTATCTATATATTTTTTTAAATGAATTAAAAAAAAAATACTCTTTTCCGCCTTAGAGGCAATAAATAATTTGATTTTATTAAAGACTTAGGATTTTATTAAAGGCTCTAAGGCGGATCAGAGTTATAATTTTTTTTTATTCATTTTTTATTAGGAAATACAAATTATGTTTAAGTATTTTAATGATTCTTTAATGTTCACGTGTTTTACTTTGTGAAAAAAGAAAAAAAGAGGTAAAAAGTTCTCCCCACTAATTTTGATCCAAATCGGTTCGGCCGTTCTTGAGTTATAAATAGTGTAACTAACACGACCTTCTTTTATATATATAGATTACAAAGCTAGTACATAATAATGTTCTATCTAGTTCTTTTAGTTATATTTTTGTGTCTCCTCACTCAAACGCAGGGTGTTAATAAGTTTAACATTAAGTTCATGACTCGGAGGCGGTGGGTTCGATTCCCGCAAGTATTGGTGCATATAATAATTACAATAATAAATACTACAATGATATAATAACTAATACTAAACACTACCTACTGCTACTAAAAAAAAAAAACATTGTGACTATATACTGGCCGCGATGACCTATAGACAGTCCAAATGCTCCAGCCCACTACCAGTAGGTAGCGTACCCAACATGCTGGCAGCATTGTCAAAGTCAAAGTCAAAGTCAAAAGATTTATTGCAAATAGGCTAATTTTAGCACTTTTACAAGTCAAAATTATACTAGGTACTTAAAATTAAGTTATTTCACTAAGCATATAAAATTACAAAGTGCTTATTGTCAAATAATATAGCAAGCCCATTACAATATATGAGTTTGAAAAAAAAAAGCAGTTCTCTTTCTCACTACTGGTGCAAGCAATCCGGCACAATGCAGAATTGAAAACTTTGATCCGAAGCTTCGATTACAACTGTAAAGAAGAAGCTACAAGAAACTTTACAGTGATGTATTTTTTTTTGTCTTCTTTCTATTGCCCCGTTGAATTGCAATGCTGATTCGTTGTGCCAAATATGTGCCAGCATTTTGGTGACGCGTAGCATCGACCAGGCGCTCTGATAAACTTTTGAAAACGCGATAAGCTCATATAATAATAATAACGCCCCACGATCACATACATAGATCCTGGACCTTAACTAGGATTCCCTGTGTCTAGGGACCCAAGAACTACGAGGACCATGGTCCCACAACACGCAGACTCAAAACAAGTAATTGCGTTATTTTTTTATGTGCACAAATACTTGTCCTGTCGCGGGAATCGAATCCGCCGCCTCCGGGTTATGAGCCGACCTGCTCAACCACCACACCACAGAGGCTGACAGATGTATATACGAGTATTAAAAGCGCGAATACATATTGTGTGTGGGTGTTGTGGGAGCATGGTCCCCGGAGTTGGGCGGTACTTATATATTGTGTATCTGTGCGTCCACCTGCCCGGAGCATCGGAGCTCCTTGTTTGATATTATTATGAAAGGTTTGCTACAAATAATTTTATAAATAACTCTATTTGATATGTTAAGTAATTATATGATTATTATTAAAATAAAATAAATTATTTCAAGAACAAATTATAAGTTTCTAAAAAATAAATTACAAATTATTCATTAGCAAAACTTAAAGAAGCCGCTATCGGTAGGCAATGTGCCGAAAATGCTGGCGGCATTGCCCCGTTGATGGCAATGCTTAGTCTTTGGGTAAATATAAAATAAATGGTTTTGGCTCCACACTTTTGTGTATTTAGCCAGTAATTGATAATTCCTCAAGTTAATTAATATTATTTAATGTGTCAAGTCATAGTCGAAGTCATCAAGTCAAGTTATAGTCAAGTCATTGTCTAGTCAAAGTCACGCTCCTAGTAAAAAGGTGGCAACTTTATCAGAAGCTTTAATGGAGTTTTGGAAACAACACGAAAAGAAACGTTTCACCATCATTATACCACTTTCACACTCATGCCTGTAATCCAGCACTTAACGAATAAAATGTCACCAATTTTATGCACTAACACTGAAAATAACACAAGTTTTGGAAAATAATATAATGCGGTGATGCGATCTTTTTCGTTTTCCCGCCAAAACTCTATGGAGGAGAAAATTCCACACTGACTATGCAAGTCAGTATGGAATTTTCTCCTGTTGCATTGTAATCAAAGTTTCGTGATCACCCGCCAGGTTTCGGACACATTCGATCTCCTTATTCTGGGAATCAGTTACTAACGCAAACCGCAGCGGCTTTTTAACTGACGTGAGTTTATCCGTTATTAATTTTAAATGTGTCATACTCACGATAGTTTTTAATCTTGTTTTCTTACGAGCTTCTGCCCGCAGCTTCGCCTGCAGCGTGGCCTATGGGAAAATAATTCAACCACCTATTTCACCCTCTTACGGGTGGTATTTCGAATAATCCTTTCTTAGCGGATGCCTACGTCATAACATCTACCTGCATGCCAAATTACAGCCCGATTCGTTCAGTGGTTTGGGCTGTGCGTTGATAGATCACTATGTCAGTCAACCTTTTATATATTTAGATTTATTATAGCTTTGATTATTATTAAACAAAGAAAAAGGGTTTTTTTTTTTATATTGATTAGTTAGTAGTCAGTAGGTACAATATGTGTTATAAATAATTATAAAATGTATATATTTAATTTGGTTGTATTCCAGACCGTGATGTGGTAGCCGCGATGGCGGCCGGCGAGGCGCGGGTGCCGCTGCTATCCGACCAGAAGCCTGCGCACGCGCACCATGGTGAGATATCATTTGACGGCGTGAACAAAAAAAAGCGCAAATACTTGTTCTGTATCTGGGTGTTGTGGGAGCATGGTCCTCGTAGTTCCTGGGTCCCTAGACACAGGGAATCCTAGTTAGGGTCCAGGATCTATGTATGTGATCGTTGGGCGTTATTATTATGTTACACTAGCTGCCCGAGTGGTGAAAATTTCCTAACTTTCATAACTTTTCCTTTCATAAGAACCTTCTCTGGATAGTAATAAACCCAACAAAAAAAGAATTATAGAAAATCATCCATCCGTTCAGGCGCGATGCGACTAGGAAAATAAGATTCATTTTTATATATACATTAAAGATTATTATAATAATTCGTAAAGTACTTCCTTAAATTTTAAATTATTTTAATTAGTTAAATATAAATCTCATTCCTTACGCTATTACTCATAAAAAGACCATAACCATAACCAAGATTCAAGCACTGGAACGAAGCCCATATTTATTGCCGAATTAAATTATTAATTATTATTATAATATTACTAGTCCGGATAATTAACATACAATTTACTTTTTACCTTGAAACGACTCTTCTGCTTGGTTGGTCTTCCATCATAATTTTATGTAGTTAATTTCCGCAACCGTGTTGGTACCTACCGAACTTTACAAGGTCCTATCCGGGGCGACTGATATGCTGATATAGTATCTGACAATGAACTAAGCATTTGCTTATCTTTACGCCGCCGATTTCATTATCAGTAATAGCTGTTATCATTTATCATCAGTGTTATTAATGACAGCCTCTGTGGTGTGGTGGTTGAGCAGATCGGCTCATAACCCGGAGGTGGCGGGTTCGATTCCCGCGACAGGACAAGTATTTGTGCACAGAAAAAAAAAAAATATATATAAATATGTGTGGACATTTCACACAGCGCCATCTAGCCCCAAACTAAGCAAAGCTTGTACTATGGGAACCGGATAACTGATACAATACTCAGATACTTTTTTTTTGTAAATACATACATAGAATACAATATAAACACCCAGACACAGAACAAACATCAATGTTCATCACACAAAATGTTTGTCCTGGGTGGGAATCGAACCCACGACCTGCAGTTCAGAAGGCAGGGATACTACCAACTGGGCTATCGGGCCAGTCAAAAGAAAAAAGAAGCGCAAATACTTGGTCTGAGGTTGGGTGTTGTGGGACCATGGTCCTCGTAGTTCCTGGGTCCCTAGACACAGGGAATCCTAGTTAGGGTCCAGGATCTATGTATGTGATCGTTGGGCGAATCAATACATATACTTTTCCATTACTTAATAAGCACTCTACATTAAAATGAAGCCGTTGAAGTTTAAAGTCAATTTTCTCGAAACTATCAATTTGAAAGTTAAACCCTTTTTGTTCTCACCCCTTGAATTGTAACCCCCAGAGGTCCCGAAGCGGCGCGCGTCCCCCGGGGAGCTCCCGCGCAGCACCACGGTGGTGACGTCACTGCTGGCGGGGGCCGCGGCCGGGGCCCTCGCCAAGACCGCCATAGCGCCGCTCGACCGGACCAAGATCAAGTTCCAGACCTCGTGAGTACACTCGCGATGCACAAGGGGGGGGGATTATCTATTAATACTATGAGGAACTGTACCGCCCACGTGAGTCGTAAAGGGTGGGGGGGAATATCAAAATTGGGAGGGGGCTGTAGTAAGATATTGTGTGTCAAATTGTCGTGTATTTATCCACCAAAAAACGTCTTGCAACCTTTCTGTCTAGACATTTTTATCCTTAATATCAGAATCAAATTTTCAGATTCTTTGTAGTAAAAACATACAAATTACACGTTTTTTTTGAGGGGGGTTTAGTCTTAAACCTCACCGCGTATTACTAAGGGGGAAGCGGAGGTTAAAAATGTCACATGATTAATGAACGGCCGTAAAGTACCGACCCAAAAGAGTCTTCGACTAGATTTTGATATAAAGATCTAGTACTTTCAGAGTATATACAACGCAAACAACCGATCAAATCGTTCCTCTTTAGTTTAGATATCATAACATCTCGGATAATGTAGGATTCTGATGATGAAAGAATTTTTCTAATTGATCCAGTAGTTTCAGAGCATATTCAATGCAAACTAACGTTCAAATCGTTCCTCTTTATTATTATTATTATTTTTTTTTTTTTTTTTTTTTTTTTTATTGTTAGATAGGCTTGCGTTTGACTACTATCGCACCTGATGGTAAGTAACGATGCGGTCTAGGATGTAGCACGCTTGCCTAGAAGATACCTGTTCACTCTCGATTTGAAGACTCCAAGGTTGTAGTTATCGGGAAATACGGACGCCGGTAAAGCGTTCCACTCTTTGGCTGTTCGCATGATAAATGTGGATATGACAGGGCAAGCAATGCATTGTTTATAGGGTAAGCAATGCATTGTTCATAGGGTAAGCAATGCATTGTTCATAGGGTAAGCAATGCATTGTTCATAGGGTAAGCAATGCATTGTTCATAGGGTAAGCAAAGCATTGTTTATAGGGTAAGCAAAGCATTGTTTATAGGGTAAGCAAAGCATTGTTCATAGGGTAAGCAAAGCATTGTTTATAGGGTAAGCAATGCATTGTTCATAGGGTAAGCAATGCATTGTTCATAGGGTAAGCAATGCATTGTTCATAGGGTAAGCAATGCATTGTTCATAGGGTAAGCAAAGCATTGTTTATAGGGTAAGCAAAGCATTGTTTATAGGGTAAGCAAAGCATTGTTCATAGGGTAAGCAAAGCATTGTTTATAGGGTAAGCAATGCATTGTTCATAGGGTAAGCAATGCATTGTTCATAGGGTAAGCAATGCATTGTTCATAGGGTAAGCAATGCATTGTTCATAGGGTAAGCAAAGCATTGTTTATAGGGTAAGCAAAGCATTGTTCATAGGGTAAGCAAAGCATTGTTTATAGGGTAAGCAATGCATTGTTCATAGGGTAAGCAATGCATCGGTGACGCCTCCTCCGGTGTTACAGATGTTTATAGGCTACAGTGACCACTTCCCATCAGGTGGGCCGTATGCTCGCTTGCTCCTTTGTTGGCACAAGAGAGGTGCTATTTTAGGGTTTTAGATATATATTTGCCCCCGCACGCCCCCACCCCTGCACCCAGCTGTAAGAGCTAACCTGCGCAGGCGCACGCCGTACTCGGCGCGCGCGGCCGTGAACCTGATCGCGCACACGGTCCGCACGGAGGGCGCGCGTGCGCTGTGGCGCGGGAACAGCGCTACGATGGCGCGCATCGTGCCGTACGCCGCCGTGCAGTTCACGGCGCACGAGCAGTTCAAGCGCGCGCTTCACGTCGACACGCCGGCCGCCGCCAAGTGAGTGTATCACCTTTTTTTTTGCCTCCACACTTTTGTTTTATTAGCCAGTGTCAATGGATAATTTCTCAAGTTTATTAATATATAATATGTGTAATGAGTCAAGTCAAGTCACAGTCCAAGCCATCAAATCAAGTCATTAGCACAAGTCAAAATCATAATAAAGCTTCTAATATCAAAATATGACAAGTCTCTCAACGAGTGTGATAGCGACGGATTTTAACTCTTAAAAGGTACAAATTGCACGAAGACTTGAGGTACAATGCAAGCAATGCATTTGTTACAGGGTAAACAATGCATTGTTCATAGGGTAAACAATGCATTGTCCATAGGGTAAACAATGCATTGTTCATAGGGTAAACAATGCACTGTTCATAGGGTAAGAAATGCATTGTTCATAGGGTAAACAATGCATTGTTCATAGGGTAAACAATGCATTGTTCATAGGGTAAACAATGCATTGTTCATAGGGTAAACAATGCATTGTTCATAGGGTCAACAATGCATTGTTCATAGGGTAAGCAATGCATTTTTCATAGGGTAAGCAATGCATTATTTACAGGGTAAGCAATGCATTGTTTACAGGGTAAGCAATGCATTGGTGACGCCTTCTCCGGTGTTACAGATGTTCATAGGTTGCGGTGACCACTTCCCATCAGGTGGGCCGTATGCTTGCTTGCTCCTTTGTTGAGACGGGTTGTCATATAGTAAATGTTGTTCAGTTAGATGTTCCTCTGAACTGTAGGTTGTGGGTTCGATTCCCAGGACAAACGTTTGTGTGATGAAAGTCGTTGTGATATTTGATATCGATATTAATACTCGATACTTTATATATTTGATATCGATATGAATACTCGATACTTGTGATATTTGATATCGATATGAGTGCTTGACACTTGCGACGCGCGGTACCGACACCCCAAGCCCGGCCCCAGGGAGCGGCCGTGGGCGCACGCGGCGGCGGGGTCGGCGGCGGGCTGCGTGTCGCAGGGCGCCACCTACCCGCTGGACCTGGCGCGCGCGCGCATGGCGGTGGCGCGCGGCGCCGCCTGCGCCTCGCTGCGGGACGTGTTCCGCCGCGTGCGCCGCGAGGGCGGCCTGCGCGCGCTCTACAGGTGACTCCTTGCCTCACTAGCTCGTAGGGCTCCGTACGACCTACTACCACCGCTTTGTCAGTTATTATACCGCCAAGCAGTACTGTGTTTTGGTTTGAAAGGCACTAACTAGTGAAATTACAGAGCAATTGAGACTGTGATCTGAACTCACAGTCGAGTAATCTTATTTCTAGACTGTGCTGATGTCTCAGAATGATACACTGCAGTGTTACGCGAAACTTTATATTTCGGAGTTCCGAGTGACACTATTCTGTAGAAGTAAAGCTTTTTACGCACGCTTGATTGACGGTAAGCTGGTGAATGCGAGGCGAACGGAAATTGAATTCGGTTCATGGAAATCTTCATTGTCATCACAACAAAGTTGAAATTTGTATTATTATGTTGGTATGTCCGGTATGATGACAATTTACAATTGTCAAGATGGCGATATTAACATTAAACAAAGCATAAACAAGTTATACCGGCCGACAGATAGAGCTAAACTAAAGAAGTTTTACTTCAATCGTTTTTTTCCTCATTCATAGATCTTAAGTATATATATAATCTTATTTCTTTTCTACTCATACCTGTTATCATACTCATACTTATTACTCATACCTAGTATTATAAATACTACCTAGTACTGAAGAGTAACGTTTTTTCCAGAGGGTTCCCGGCGACCATCCTGGGAGTGATCCCGTACGCGGGCGTGTCATTCTTCACCTACGATACTCTGAAGCAAAAATACTTTGGTATGTACAAATACTTATACGCGCAAATACTTAAAAAAAAACCGCAAATACTTGTTCTGACTTTGGGTGTTGTGAGAGCACGGTCCTCGTAGTTCCTGGGTCCCTAGACACAGGGAATCCTAGTTAGGGTCCAGGATATATGTATGTGATCGTTGGGCGTTATTATTATTATTATACGAACAAAGAGATTTGGCTCCACATTTATCATGCGAACAGCCAAAGAGGAACGCTTTCCCGAAAACTGCAACCTTGGAGTCTTCAAATCGAGAGCGAACAGGTATCTTCTAGGCAACCGTGTTACATCCTAGACCGCATCTTTACTTACCATCAGGTGCGATAGTGGTCAGGCGCGAGCCTATCAAACAATAAATAAAAAAACAAAAAAAAAATACACTGTCAAATGACTATTGAGCTTTCATCTGTCCGGTTACATGTTGGTGCTCGAGTACTGGTCGTACTTTTCAACTATTCGTGACAAAACTTGAGTACGCGTTTTTCAATTTTTGGTGATTTTTGATTAAAGGTAAATTTTCACCAAAATGGGGAAAATTGCACCATTTAATAAAGTTTTGTACTGAGTTTTAAACAAGTTTTAATTTTGGGCAAAAGTGCCGGCGAGGGCCTCCCACGATTTGTCCATTATTTCCTGTGTACATGTATAGTATGCAATGTTGTGTCGCGCCAGAGGTGTGGGGTCCCCCGGGCGCGGTGGCCAACGTGGCGCTGGGGGGCTGCGCGGGCGCGCTGGCGCAGTCCGCCTCCTACCCGCTCGACATCGTGCGCCGCCGCCTGCAGACCGCGGCCCCGCGCCCGGGGGGCGGCTACCGCCTGCGGGGGACGCGGGACACGCTGCGGTACGTCTACCGGTGAGTGGGGGGGGGCACCATCGTGCGCCGCCGCCTGCAGACCGCGGCCCCGCGCCTGGGGGGCGGCTACCGCCTGCGGGGGACGCGGGACACGCTGCGGTACGTCTACCGGTGAGTGGGGGGGGGCACCATCGTGCGCCGCCGCCTGCAGACCGCGGCCCCGCGCCTGGGGGGCGGCTACCGCCTGCGGGGGACGCGGGACACGCTGCGGTACGTCTACCGGTGAGTGGGGGGGGGGGGGCACCATCGTGCGCCGCCGCCTGCAGACCGCGGCCCCGCGCCCGGGGGGCGGCTACCGCCTGCGGGGGACGCGGGACACGCTGCGGTACGTCTACCGGTGAGTGGGGGGGGGCACCATCGTGCACCGCCGCCTGCAGACCGCGGCCCCGCGCCCGGGGGGCGGCTACCGCCTGCGGGGGACGCGGGACACGCTGCGGTACGTCTACCGGTGAGTGGGGGGGGACACCATCGTGCACCGCCGCCTGCAGACCGCGGCCCCGCGCCCGGGGGGCGGCTACCGCCTGCGGGGGACGCGGGACACGCTGCGGTACGTCTACCGGTGAGTGGGGGGGGGCACCATCGTGCGCCGCCGCCTGCAGACCGCGGCCCCGCGCCTGGGGGGCGGCTACCGCCTGCGGGGGACGCGGGACACGCTGCGGTACGTCTACCGGTGAGTGGGGGGGGGGGGGGCACCATCGTGCGCCGCCGCCTGCAGACCGCGGCCCCGCGCCTGGGGGGCGGCTACCGCCTGCGGGGGACGCGGGACACGCTGCGGTACGTCTACCGGTGAGTGGGGGGGGGCACCATCGTGCACCGCCGCCTGCAGACCGCGGCCCCGCGCCCGGGGGGCGGCTACCGCCTGCGGGGGACGCGGGACACGCTGCGGTACGTCTACCGGTGAGTGGGGGGGGGCACCATCGTGCGCCGCCGCCTGCAGACCGCGGCCCCGCGCCTGGGGGGCGGCTACCGCCTGCGGGGGACGCGGGACACGCTGCGGTACGTCTACCGGTGAGTGGGGGGGGGGGGGGCACCATCGTGCGCCGCCGCCTGCAGACCGCGGCCCCGCGCCTGGGGGGCGGCTACCGCCTGCGGGGGACGCGGGACACGCTGCGGTACGTCTACCGGTGAGTGGGGGGGGGGCACCATCGTGCGCCGCCGCCTGCAGACTAGTCGCTCGTCCGATTTTAAGCGACACGACTGCTCATGTCAGTTGCATATTTGAAACTCTATAGTATAGTTTCGCACATCAGCACAGTCTAGTAAGATTACTAAACTGTGGTGGGATTTGTCTATTGACTGTGGAGTGTATGATTGGACTGTATAATTGTGGAGGAGTGGGGGGGGGGGGATCGCATTTATCACGGTAGTTTTAATACATGACATTTTTGCAACAACTTTATTTTCTATTTCCTTGTATTGTAAGAGGCGGGGAGGGGGGAGAGGGGGGAAAAGTAATAGTACAAAGTTTTTTATCAATTTCCGTCTACAAGATTCGAAAATTTGTTATTATCAGCCCATCACTATGATATTTGTGTCTCTTTCTAATAAAACTATGCCTTTCAGGACGGAAGGCGTGCGCGGCTTCTTCAAAGGGTTGAGTATGAACTGGGTGAAAGGGCCGATAGCGGTAGGGATCTCCTTCGCCACGTACGACGCCATCAAATCTACGCTCCGAGATATAGCGGTTACGTTACATAGCTAGCCTATAATATAACCGTTATTGTGTTACACATTATAAACTAGCAGCTATCATTTACAACAATTATTTTATCATTAAATTAATAATAATAATAATAGCGATCACATACATAGATCCTGGACCCTAACTAGGATTCCCTGTGTCTAGGGACCCAGGAACTACGAGGACCGTGGTCCCACAACACTCAGACTTAGAACAAGTATTTGCGTTTTTTTTTTCTTTTTCAGATTTGGTCAGAAATAAAAAAAAAACACATTTTTATGCATTTTGTACAATAATGAATTGGAATAATAATTAAGTCATGGTAAAATTAAATTAATTTAATAAAGCTAACCCGATAGCTCAGTTGGTAGTAACCCTGCCTTCTGAACTGTGGGTTATAGGTTCGATTCCCAAACAGGACAAACGTTTGTGTGATGAACATCGATGTTTTTTCTTTGTCTGGGTGTTATATTGTATTCTATGTATGTATTTACAAACAAAAAGTATCTAAGTATTGTATCAGTTATCTGGTTCCCATAGTACAAGCTTTGCTTAGTTTGGGGCTAGATGGCGCTGTGTGAGATGTACACACGTTCTTAATATCCGCTATTTATAACAGTTGTTAATTATAGCTGCTAGTCGTTATTATTAATGAATATAGATTATATTTTCATTCACTCAATATACATTTAAAGCTGTTTAGTCTGTATCGTTGTTTCTCCGCTAGATGTCGCTGTTATAAATATAGCTGAAAGCTGCTTTCGGATAACAGATGGCGTTAGTGTTGTCGATTAAATCACACGCTCGTGCAATGAGACATTATTATTAAGTTATTTTTAAGTTTGTGATTGTTTTTTCTTTAAGTGTTTTCGTGCAATATGATTGTTAAGTAGACAATTCGATTATTTGTAAATATTATTTTATATGTTTTTTATTTTATTTACTATACAACATATTTTATAACTGAATAATTATTTTAGTTTTGTATAATCATGATTATTGTTTTTATTTGCCATTGTGGTATTATTATTTGTGATTTTTTTTAAACAAAATTAACTTGGTTTAATAACTTGGGTTTTTAATAATTTATGACTACGAACAAACATACACTGTCTATTATAATAATGTTATTGTCTTGTTATAAAATATGTACATTTTTTTTTGTTTTTGTTTTGGCTCCACACTTTTGTGTATTTAGCCAGTGTCAAGTAATTATATGTACAATTGTTATAATAAATAATGAAGGCTGTTGGGATACAAACAAACAAACTTGTCAAATATATAGACAAGTTTCACAAACTATTCACAGATGGCGTTGGATCACGAGCACAAGTACGATGTACGCGATTTGCACATTTTGTATGTAAAAGTATGACGTGAAGAGCTGGCCGTTCGCCTGATTTTAAGCGCCATGGCTGCATATAATAGTTGCACTGCCAGAACTGTAAATTATAAAGCGTAACAGCAAGATTACTGGACTGTGAGATCAGGATGTCAAGTCTCAATTGCCCAGTAATGTCACTAGCTACAGTGCCTTTTAAACCGGAACAGTAGTGCTTGCACACTACTGCTTATGAACGAGTTGTCATGTCATCAGTTATATGTCTCTGTAGTCATTCCACTTGTTTTGTGATTTTCTGTGCAATTTTTGGAGACAGTTTGCTTTTTTTACCGTTGTTTTGAAGATTTTGGTATATTGAATACTAAGGTGTAGAGACGATGGTTCATTTTCAACTGAACTAAAAAAAGAAGGTTCACAATGAAGGGATGAGGTCAAAAAGGGTTTAACTGATTTTTTTCACAAATTGACTTATGGGTATCGTTGGATTCAGCGTGAAATTATCTACAATAATACATTCTCAAAATACCTAAATGAGGCTTAAATCTCGAGATTGTCAATCTATGGTCCGTATTACAGAACGATGCTCAGTCATCTATCTGTGCTCAAGCAGAGATTTCATTCACTTATTGATGACTTTATTAATGAAATCTCTGCTTGAGCACCGATCGATGACTGAGCATCGTTCTGTAGTACGGGCCTAAAAACGGTTTAACTGATACAAGAATACAGTTCGCTTAGCATAAAAACATTATTATATTTTTACAGTAATTGTACGAATTAGTACTATATTTTGTATTTTAAAATACAATTAACACATTTCAAGCAACTGAAACTTACACAAACATTTTCTATTACTTAATAAGCAATCTACATTAAAATGAAGCCGTTGAAGTTTAAAGTAAATTTTCTCGAAACTATCAATTTGACAGTTAAACCATTTTTGATCTCACCACTTGAAAATAGATGTATTTTTTTTAAATATTTGTTACCTGAGATATTTGTCAGTTATGAACCGATTTGGAAAATAGCTTGGTTATACTTTTAGATTGATTCTCCTAGAAATTTTTATAATATTATGTTCTGTGATTTGGTTTTAAATCAAAATAACTAGAAATAATATGTGGATGACGTTATCATTCAAGTATTTCGTCAGTATGAAATGGAAAACGATTAAGACGGCTTCTAAAAAATTAATCCCAGCGCCATCTGTTGCTATTTGTTCGCAATATTTTGGCATCACTTGGCCTTAAGTAGGTTGTGGGTTCAGGACAAGCGTTTGTGTGATGAACATCGATGTTTGTTCTGTGTCCGGGTGTTATATTGTATTTACAAACAAAAAGTATCTATGTAGTGTATCAGTTATCTGGTTCCCATAGTACAAGCTTTGCTTAGTTTGGGGCTAGATGGCGTTGTGTGAGATGGAAACTGAATCTAATAATGATTAAATTTAACCGTCAATTTTTTAATAATTATTCAAATAATTGACTGAATACGAGGACTGAATTATTGGACAATAAAAAAATAATTTTATTGTATCTTAATAATTTCTTGTTGGTACATATATCAAATTGACGTGACGTCACGCACGTTCATCAGGATTATCTAGTCTGGACCTTGCTAAATAAAACGTGACGGATAGATGTAAAGAGGTATGCGTTAGAAAGAGACGCGGTACAGCTGTACCGTTTGTATAAATGAAAATTTAATTGTGCAATCAATTAAATTTAAAATGTAAGGATGTGTTTTTGAAGTAAAACTTCTTTACGCACGCTTGACTTGGGGAGTAAACTTGTGAATGAGAAGCGAACGGAAGTTGGATTCGGTTTACGTAGATCTCCATTGTCAATATAACAAAGTAAAAAAATTGTATTATTATGTTGGTATGTCCGGTAAAATGACAATTTGCAATTGTCAAGATGGCGACATTAACATTAAACAAAGTTATACCGGCCGATAGATGGAGCTAAACTAAAGCAGCCTTATTAATAAACACGAACTAGCGTTAGACTAGTTACACCATCTTTTGTCTCATTCGATCCAGCTAAATATTCCAGTAGCAAAAAAAGGACAAAAGCTGAAGTAACTAATCCGAGACTAACACCCGTTTATTAATAAGGCTGAAGAAGTTTTACTTCAGTCGTGTGGTTTAAAACACACTCCTTTTTTTTTATATATAAGGTAGTGTCGCCGAAGATGGCCCGGCTCCTAAGATAGCCCACTTTAAAAAAAATACAGTTATGATTAAACGAAACATTTTAAATTTCGCGGGTTTATGCTACTAGTACCATAGACAATAATGCAAGTGTGTTTTAATTATTATTATTACAACTTCCATTATGTTTTTTCTATACTTTATTTATCTGCAAGATTTCACGAGGTTTTGAAATTAAGTGGGCCTTCATTGGCTCCTGTACCTTATATTTATGTCGACACGGGTGCTTAGTTGGTACAGAATATATAGTGCTAAGAATTCGCAGTTACTGAGAAATGCGACCGTAGCGTAGATGGTGAAGCGTCTGATCCGGTGACTGGATAATTATTGTTATTACACTGCAATTCGCACAGATATTAATTAATAAATATTAATTATATATAATAAATATTAAAATTAATTAATTGATCAATTCTATGTTTTATGATATTTATATAGCCGCGTTGTTTTTTTATTCCGTTTTTATATTTATATTTAAAATCATAGACTTTTTTAAAACTTAGTTATTTTTTCCAGGAATACTCGTTTTTGTTTAATGTTCGATATTTGTACTAATATATGAGATGAGTATTAGTACCTAGATGTAATTGTTTCGACTGTTTGTTTGTATTGTTCGTATATATTGAATATATCGTGTTATACATAAAAGAAACATCTTTTATTTTTTATTTATTTGTTTCAAGCCACTAAAGCTTAAAATGAATGCCCCATAGAAATATCTTACAGACTAAAATACATACTTTATATATGTAAAATCTTAATTATAATAATAATAATAATAATAACATCCAAAGATCACATACATAGATCCTGGACCCTAACTAGGATTCTGTGTCTAGGGACCCAGGAACTACGAGGGCGATGGTCCCACAACACCCAGGCTTCGAACAAGTATTTGCGCTTTTTTTTTCTGTGCACAAATACTTGTCCTGTCGCGGGAATCGAACCCGCCGCCTCCGAGCTATGAGCCGACCTGCTCAACCACCACACCACAGGCTGTTAATAATAATCTATTATAAAATTCAAAGTCCTGACTGACTTATACAGGGAGTAACAAAAACCCTGTTAAATAAATGAAGTATGTGTACAGATCATTACAAGTAGTCATATAAAAATGTCTAACAATACCTAAGTTATACGTATCTGAAGTTACACGCAGTATCTAAATACAAAAAAATAATACCATTTCCCAAAAATGTTTGTGCCACAAGCCGTGCCTATTTTTAAATAGCTAAGTAACTAAGGTAAAAGTAAACGCGGAACCGACAAACGGGGGCCGCCTTTGTCGGCTCTTTTGTAGGATGCCGCTCCTGCACCTGTGTGCCTACGGGGAAATGGGGTGCGCGGGCGGCGCGGTATCACTCGGCATAGGCGCGGCGCGGCCCGCGGCTTACACTCAGTCGCACGTGCTCTCTCATGCAATTTAGTCGTTTCCAGTTTGACCGTCGCGAATTTAGTGTCGAGTGTGATGTCGTATTCTAACGACGAATACTACAATATGTTAATGTGCCTTGGTAGAAGTCACAATAATTATGCGGCAGCACGTAGAGAATACGAGCATAATTTTTCTATTCCGCGTGGAATTGAGTTACCGTCATTAATGGCATTCCAGCGATTGCACTTACGTTTTTACAACACCGGTAGTGTAACGGGCCGTGATCAGCAAAGATTTGATGCTGGAAGACCACGAGTATTACATGACGCTGAAGAACAGGTGCTCGATATGTTTGTGCAAGACCCAACACGTAGCACACGCAGCATGGCAAGAGAAATTGGAATTAATCACATGCGTGTATGGAGGACATTGAAGGAAGACGGTCAGCATCCGTTTCATTATCAACGAGTGCAATCATTGTTGCCCAGTGATTATGAGCCCAGAGTGGCATTTTGTCAGTGGCTTCTCGACCGAGTGACAGATGACGCAGAGTTTTTGAGTCGTATTTTATTTACCGACGAATGCTCGTTCGTCAGAACTGGCGTTTTTAACTGCCATAATGAGCACGTATGGGCTGTGGAAAATCCCCTGGCAATAAGAGAGAGCCATTTTCAGCATCGTTGGCGAATAAACGTTTGGGCTGGCATACTCGGTGATAGGATTATTGGGCCTCATTTCTTGAACAATACCATGAATGGAGCTAATTATCTGCAGTTTTTACGCAACGAACTTAGTGACGAACTCGACGACCTAAACTTGTCTCTTATGAGAACGATGTGGTTCCAGCACGACGGCGCTCCACCGCATTTCGCTCGCAATGTTAGGGATTACCTCACTCAAGAATACGGAGAAAGATGGATCGGACGAGGCTCCACTACACCGTGGCCAGCGCGTTCGCCAGATCTCACGCCTCTTGATTTTTATCTCTGGGGTCACGTGAAAGAGTCGGTCTTTAAAAAGACCTGCGACAACGAAGGCGAAATGCGCTCACGCATAGTTGCTGCATTTGAAAGCATAAAATCGGACGCGTTGATACTGCAACGTGTACGCGGAAGTATTGTGACACGTTGTCAAAAATGTATCGAAGTCCAAGGTCGGCACATTGAACAACATCTTCGGGGCCGCCAAATCAGCATTTTGATTGATTGACTGAACATGAAAATCGCCTACCGGCAGATGTGTTTTTGAAAGCTCTTTTAAGAGCTAAAAATTACGTACCTATCTTGTTTCTTGACAATACAAAATCACACGTGAATTCGATTGTTTAGAGTGTGGCAGAAAGGCGCGCAGCACTTGTGTGCCTACCACTATTGGTCAAAGAGATCTTTTACGTCATTAAGTTACGGTCTCGCAATCCTACAACGTTGTGGTATGTGGTATAGGGCACATAATCGTATGAAAAACGCATAAAAAGTAATCTGTGGAATAGCTTCTAGTTCCGTCGCAGTAGGTATGCGGTTGAATAGACTTAGCGTACCATGGCGGGCGGTGCGGGGTGCGGGCAACAGGCAGCAGGCTGCGTCGGTGGTGCAAGTACCTATGTTGTCAATATCTGAGGTCGTAAACATTTTTAGTAACGGCATAAAAGGTTTTAATAAAAAGCACACGTAAGTTTTGTATGTCTCGTATTGAAATAGAACTAGTATTACTACAACCTTGAGTTGACACTGGATACGCAGCTCGCGGATATAACAGGGTTTTTGTTACTCCCTGTATATCAACGCACAGCCTACACCGCTGCTCCTAGAGACTTGACATTTGGAGGGTGTGTTCTTTGTAAAGTGTAGGTATCTACTAAGAAAAGGGTTTTCGAAATTCCATTCCTAAGAGGGTGAAATGGGTGGTTGAATTGTTTATGAAAAATTTACTTCTTTTTTCCAATAGACCACGCGGGTAGTAGGTAATAAAAGGTAAACGTTATTTCAGTTTTTATTATTAGTATTTTGCAGACGTCAACCTATTTACAAAGTTTAGAAATACCGACTTAAATGTTACTTATAGATTTGACTACAATGGATTCCCGCGCGTTCCGCTGACGCTATACAGGCTGGGTTTCACCATAATTACTTAAAGCTGTGGTTAAAATTAATTAATAATGTTAACTGTGAAGTTTACCCATCATGTTTGCTGTATCATATAGAAACAATTTTTATGTTAAGGAATGACGCGATGAGCCAGTCGTTGGCCTGATGTTAAGCGACACGGCTGTCCATAACAATTGCAGTGACACTTAATTGGAACTCTATGGTATAGTCTCAAGTGACACTGCACTGCGCAAATCATCCTGAGACTTCAGCACAGTCTGGTGAGATTAGAACATAAATTTTCATTTGGCCAGTAATTTCACCAGCTACAGTGCCCTTCAAACTGGAACATAGTAGTGTTTGCGCACTTCTGCTTGGCGGCAGAATAACTGGCAAAGCGGTGGTACCTACCTAGACGAACTTTGCAGAAAAGATCTACCACGTATTGAAATCAATCAATCTTCTCTTTAAATTTGTTTCAACAGGCAAAGTGTCTACTTTGAACTAACTACTACAATTATAACAACTACTACTTAATACTATTAGCTACACCACTTACTAAAAAAAAAAAACTTTTAGACTATATACTGACCGCGATGACCTATAGACAGTCCAAATGCTCCAGCCCACTACCAGTAGGTAGCGTACCCAACATGCTGGCAGCATTGCCCCGTTGAAATGCAATGCTGATTCGTTGTGCCAACATTTTGCTCTAAAAAACTTGTAACGCGTTTTTCACAGAAAAATGCTGAGCTCCTGGTACTCGTATTTGAATAATCTTCAACCACAATAAACGAAATAAAGAAAAATCTAAAATAATTTAAAAATCTAATTATTTATCTTGCTTAGTTAAATTACCGTATGATTATCTTGGGCACCTTGGGTTGCCTTCATTCGGGTTGTCTGGAAGAGATCGCTTTAAGCGATAAGACCGCCCATTGTGCTAACTTTTAAGTTTGTGCCTGTAAATTGTTCCTGTAATGTGGTGTTTCAATAAAGATTTTTACCTATCTATCTATCTAGGTACCTTATTGGTGCAACTAAGGCAAGGTTTCTAATAAACTAGTTAAAACTCTACTGGTAGTATTTTTTTTTTTTTTGGCTCCAAGTAATTGATAATTTATCAAGTTAATGATATTTAACGCAAATATGTGTCAAGTCACAGTCGAAGTCATCAAGTCAAGTCATAGTCTAGTCAAAGTCATACTCCTAGTAAAGTGGTGGCACCTTTACTTGAAGCTTCTATGGAGTTTTGGAAACAACACGAAAAGAAACGTTTCACCATCATTATACCATTTTCCCACACTCACGCCTGTAATCCAGCACTTAATGAATAGAATGCCACCATTTTATACACTAACACTGAAAATAACACAAGTTTTGGAAAATAATACAATGCGGTGACGCAAACTTTTTCGCTTTCCCGCCAAAACCTACTGGTAGTTTAATTGTAGTTTAAAGTTAACTGCAAGTTTATGGTGTAACCCAGCCCGTAATATGTATCTTGTAGGTTTTTGATAGACAATAAATGACTACGACGACATTTTTAATATAATAGGTCTTTACCTATGAAATTGCCGTATTGCAGTACAGACTTTTTCAAACAAAAAAAAGTTTTGATTGGCTATGAATTCTAAATTCAAATTAATTTTGTTTTAAAAATATGACATTCTATTTACAATATAAGTCTTTTGTTTATTGATTAGCGTTGTATTTTCATTACATTTCAACATTTTTCCTCATAATGGATACTTTGAAATTTCGTGTAATTATGGAATATGAGTTCCGTCGTGGCACCAACGCGGCACAAACGACACGTAACATCAACGACGTTTACGGAGAGAACTGTACAAACGAACGTACAACCCGTTATTGGTTGGCTCGGTTCCGTTCTGGGAATTTTGACTTGAAAAATGAACCTAGTGGTCGTCCGGAAACTTTGGTCAACAATAATGAATTAAAGGCGATTGTGGAAGCTGATGAATCTCAATCTACAGCTGAGCTGGCAGCAGCTTTTGATGTTAGCATCAAAACAATATTGGTCCATTTGCGACAGATTGGCAAGATAAAAAAGCTTGATAGATGGGTGCCTCACGAACATAACGATCGCCAGCGCAACGTACGCGTCGAGACTTGCCTTGCGCTGCTTAACAGGCACAGAAATGAAGGAATTTTGAACCGAATTGTTACGTGCGACGAAAAATGGATTCTTTTTGACAGTCGAAAGCGCTCAGCAAGTTGGTTAGATCCTGGTTCGATACCAAAGCAATGTGCAAAACGAAAACTGACCCCTAGAAAGGTGATGGTCACAGTTTGGTGGTCTAGTGCTGGTGTGATTCATCATAGCTTTTTACAAAACGGCGAGAGCATTACTGCAGATGTGTACATTGAAGAACTGACCACAATGATGGCGAAACTCGCACGTCTGCAACCAGCTTTGGTCAATCGGTCGTCTCCACTGCTACTTCACGACAACGCGCGACCCCATACTGCACAACAGACCGTCTCTAAGCTGCATGAGTTGGGTTTGGAAGCTCTCCCTCATCCGCCATACTCACCAGATCTTGCGCCTACCGACTATTACTTTTTCCAAAATTTGGACAACTTTTTAGCGGGAAAAAAATTCAATTCCCGAGAGGCAGTACAAAACGCCTTTGAAGAGTTTGTTGTCTCCCGTCTTGCTGATTTTTTCAAGAAGGGCATCCATAAACTGCCACAGCGTAGGCAAAGATGCATTGATTGCAGGGGTGATTACTTTGAATAAAAGAAATAAATAAGTTCGAAAAAAAAATACTTTTACTTTTTTCAAACAAAACGGCAATTTCATAGGTAAAGACCTAATATTAATTTATCCTATAAATATTATTCACGTAGTAAAATCTAAATTAATATCACAGTCAACAAAAAAAATCGTTTTTACTAAAGTATGTAATTACAAAATTAAATGAATATCACAACCGATTAAAAAGTCTTAATTATTAAAATAATGACAAATATAAATAAATATAAAATCAGAACTAACGTTGTACGTAAATAAATCGTTTTTTTTATCACTATTGATATAAGTTTTTTGTATTAGGTAGGTACTATAGACTATTGAAACTTATTTAAACATTACAAACTAAATTTCTGCATTATTTTCAGTGGCAATTAATTTTTACTAAAATAAATGGTAGTTACTATTAAGGTACTTAATTAAGCTTATATTAAAACTTAGAACTGTGAAACGCAACTATATCTACTATATTTTTTAGACATGGCAATATTTTAAGCAATTTATAATTGTACAAAACAAAATTTACAATAACATTAAATTACCTACTTTTATAAGTATCTACTTATAATTTATTTATTAGGTATCTACAAACTTAAGTAATAATATTAAATAATAACACAGGTATTAAAACATGTACCTACCTAGGTACCTAAACTCTGAAATAGAAGACACAGAAATTTAATATTTTAGTTTGTGATTGTTTGATTGACATCAAAATGTTGTGTGAGCGAGCTACAAAAATTAGAAATTAAGAACACATAAAAACACCAAGCTACAATGTCATTTACAAATACATAATCTATAACATCCATTATATTTATTTATAATCTAATTGGCTATAATACTTTTTACAATGAAACAGTCAAAATCATTACTTTCCGAAAGCTGTATTTATATATAACCAATCACAGTAAGTAATCGCTCCGTGACACAGCGGTTCCCGCGCTTTCTACAACATGGGTGTTGCCATTAAACAAATAAACTCATTTATTACGTTATTGGTATAATGACACGCACAAAATGCGCATCGATTAGTTTAAGTTTGGTATTTATTGCCAAAACATTAAAGATATATATTATAATAGCTACACAAACGTTATCCATGCACTCCCTCGACAGTTTAGTTACAGAAGCCCCTGCACCGGCACAAGCGGGGTATTTGTGTGGATCACATTATACGCGTTTTATTATTTAACCTAGCAACTCCCGCGGGATGATACGCCGATCCGGGGTTAAAGTACATTCCAGAAGGGCTATAAAAGGTTAAAAGGTGCTTTTAACGGAGTAAATATACAGCCAAAATAACGATTTGTATTGTATTCAACCAAATTCGTGATATTTACATACTAGAAGACTGTCCGACTTATAAACGGCTGTATCTCTTGACCCGTAATAGTTAGCTGAAATAAATTCTCACAGGATCACGGCGAATTACCTACCTAAAAAAAAAGTAAAAAGAAAAGTGTTAAAAGAAACGTGAATATTTAATAGATTTTGGATTATTTCATATCTTAAATGCGATACGAAATGATCTAACGAAATACTTCTGATTTTTAATGAACCCCACGGAGGGACGAGGAAGGCGTGCGATAAAATTGTTAGAGATTGTTTTATTCTCTAATCGGATCTAATCCTAAATGCACTACTATTCACAAGTCATAATACTAATTCGACATTGATTTGTTAAAAATATTTCAGTTAATTTAAGAATATGTCCATGAAAATAATGTAATTATAAGATTCATATTTTATATATAATAACTACCTTTACAGACAAACATATTATTTACATAAAAATAACTAAGTAACATCTCCAAATCAGTTATCATAACATCTCGACATGGTTGATTGGTTGTAATACCAGCGTCCCAGACAGTATGCCGTCACTGGGAGCAACAGCAGTGTCACTAGTGTCACTCCAGACAACTGTGGTGTCACTCCAGACAACTGTGGTGTCACTCCAGACAACTGTGGTGTCACTCCAGACAACTGTGGTGTCACTCCAGACAACTGTGGTGTCTCTCCAGACAACTGTGGTATCACTCCGGGCAGCTGTGGTGTCACTCCAGAGAAATGCGGTGTCACTACGGGCAACTGTGGTGTCACTCCGGACAACTGTGGTGTCACACCGGACAACTGTGGTGTCACTCCAGACCACTGTGGTTTCACTCCAGACAACTGTGGTTTCACTCCGGGCAACTGTGGTGTCACTCCAGACAAATGCGGTGTCACTACGGGTAACTGTGGTGTCACTCCGGACAACTGTGGCGTCACTTTGAGCGACTGCAGTGTCGTTCCAGGCACCTATTAAGAACTAAACTCCTTGCATCACTAGAATGTGACAATCAATATTCTTTTTAACTGGCAAAGTGCTTTAAAACCAAGTGCTACATTTAACTACCACTAAGTTCACGTATCATAATGTCCCATGTGGGGGTAGTACCGGCGGCCCTGGTAGCTCGCGTCGTGCTCCGCCCCCGCGGGCACCTGTGACGTCACGGGCAGGTACTGCGGGTACACGCCGCCGTAGAGCTGCGTGATGACGTCATAGGGCGCGGGGGGCGGTGGCGCGGGCGCGGGGCTGCGGGCGCGGGGGGACGCCATGCTGAACAACGCCTCCGGGTCGCACACGAACTTGTACACGTAGCGCTCCCCTGCGGGGGGAGGGGGGACCGCGTGACCATGGCGTTTGTCACACTGACACACTGTCACGTGATCACACTATGACAACATGGCACCATGGCACTCTATCACACTACAACACTACCACGCTATCAAATTATTACACCATCATACTATCACACGATCACACTATGACACTATCACACGATCACTCCATCACACTATCATACCATCACACGATCAAATTATCAAATTATCACACTATCACTCTACCACGCAATCAAATTATAACATTTATAACACCATCACACTATCACAGGATCATACTTCACACGATCACACTTCACACGATCACTCTTCACACGATCACACTTCACACTATGACACTATTATATTATCACTCTGTCACACTATCACACTATGACACTATAACACGATCACTCTATCACAGTAACGTTACCAGCAACTTTCTGCATGATCCCCTTCTCGTAGTAGTACCGCAGCGAGCGCGACAGCTTGTCGTAGTTCATGGCGGGACGGTTCTTCTGCGCGCCCCACCGCCGCGCCACCTGCCGGACAGGACGCTACAACACGCTGCAGGCTCCCGCGCGCTGCCGGCATTGCCCCGGTGAAGCGCAATGCCGATTCGTTGTCACAAATATGTGCCAGCACTTCAGTCACGCGTCACGTCAACGTGAGAGTGAGACAGAAATGGGGTTGTGCTATTTGTGCAGGACATTTCTCCAACGGTTTGATATGTAAATACTTTAAAAAAACGAGTGTGCTTTATACCACACGACTGAAGAAAAACTTCTTTAGCCCTAGTTTTGCTTTGTTTAAAGTTGATGTCGCCATCTTGATAGTTATAATTTTACCGGAAATACCAACATAATAATGAAATTTTAAGTTATTTTTTATTTCTGTGGACATTTCACACAGCGCCATCTAGCCCTAAACTAAGCAAAGCTTTTACTATGGGAACCAAATAACTGATACATTACTTTAATACTTTTTTTGTTTGTAAATATATACATAGAATACAATATGACACCCAGCCACAGACAAACACCTATGTTCATCACACAAATGTTTGTCCTGGGTGGGAATCAAACCCACAACCCACAGTTCAGAAGGCAGGGTTACTACCAACTGAGCTATCGGGCCAGTCAAAATTTTTAACTGTTGAATGTTGACAATGGAGATCTACGTGAACCAACAACTTTCAACTTCCGTTCACCTCGTTATTCATTCACCAGCTTACTCCCCAAGTTCGTAAAGAAATTTTACTTCAATAAATATTTGTACACATTTCACACAGCGCCAACTAGCCCCAAACTAAGCAAAGCTTGTACTATAAGAACCAGATAACTGATACAATACTTAGATACTTGTTGTTTGTAAATACATATATAGAATACAATATAACAACTCAATAACTGAACAAACATCGATGTTTTTCACACAAATGCTTGTCCAGAGTGAGAATCGAACCCACAACCCACAGTTCAGAAGGCAGGGTTACTACCAACTAAGCTATCGGGCCAGTCAGATGTACCTCTTCAGGCTCGTGCAGCTTGAACTCGAGGCCCCGCCCGGTCCAGGCGACGCAGCGCGCGCCCTCGGCCAGCAGCGCCACCAGGAACTGCCACAGCTGCAGCGCGCCGCGCCGCCCGCCGCCTCCTGCACGGGGGCTGCTACAGGCCGCGCTCGACGCAGTGACAACTCAACAATACGTTTACGATGTCATCGCCGTGATCGTTCATTATCACACGATCACACTATGACACTAATCAAACGATCACACTATCTCACTATCACACCAACGTTACCAGTAACTTTCTGCATGATCCCTTTCTCCTTTTAATTAGTTTTTGTTAGTGATACGGACGCCCATACTAGAACAGTGTCACTCGGAAACACCAAAATATAAAGTTAAAATTGAAAGTAAATCTTAAAGAAGTTTCAACTTTAACTTCTCTATAATTTAGAGTTCCGATTGACACTGCAATCTGTTAAGGTGGCTGTGACTATTAACATCGAATGACTAGCTTGTCATTGGATAACATAAAAAGGCACCCTATATATATACATAAAATGGCTAAATTTAGACCCCCCACCCTCTGTAACAACTTTATGCTAAATCACAAAATGGTGTCGCAGTTTGGTCAGACTTACTTCCTCACTAATAAGTTTGGTCAGACCTACTTCCTCACTAATAAGTTTGGTCAGACCTACTTCCTCACTAATAAGTTTGGTCAGACCTACTTCCTCACTAATAAGTTTGGTCAGACCTACTTCCTCACTAATAAGTGTCACAGTACAAACTCCTATTATTATTATTAGCCAGTGTCAAGTAATTGATAATTTGTCAAGTTAATGATATTTCACGTAAATAAATGTGTCAGGTCACAGTCTAAGTCATCAAGTCAAATCAGAGTCAAGTCATGGTCCAGCCAAATCATACTCCTAGTAAAGTGGTGGCAACTTTACCAGAAGCTTCTATGGAGTTTTGGAAACGACACGAAAAAAAGCGTTTCACTATACCACTTTCCCACACTCATGCCCGTAATCCAACACTTAACGAATAAAACGCCACTAATTTTATGCACTAACACTGAAAATAACACAAGTTTTGGAAAATAATACAATGCGGTCAAGTGATCTTTTTCGTTTTCCGCCAAAACTCTATAAATTCATACGCCTTCTTAGTTTGAACAAGCGAGGAAGTTTGAAAATTAAAAATTAGCCACGCAGTGATTGCGAGCCGCCTCGCGAGGCTAATGGCCGGTCAGTAGTACCGACCGACGAGACACGTATTGAAAGTTTGCCTCACGGGGCAGCCTCGCGAGGCTCGGGTGTGTACCTGCATGCGTGGTGGTGACGTGATGCGGCGAGGCGGCCTCGCCGCGCCCCGCGCCCCCCGGCCCGCCCGCCCCCGGCCGCCCACACAGGGAACTGCTCACTGGGACCGTCCACATTCTAGGCATTGATTCATTACCGACGGTTACTACTACATACGGAATAGGACCCCATCTACTCGCAGGTGTCCTGGGAGCCGGATGAGGGAATACCCAGGGAATGGGCAGCATTCTCTTTATTCTGCGTTATAATCTACTGCGCTCATTGTGGAAACCCCCCTGTGATAAGCATCCAAGTGTCGTTTCATGGGGGGATCCTTGTGGTCAGCGGTGGAGTTGTGTGTGTGTGTGTGGCTTACACACAGTTGTACACTAGCGATACAGATTGGACTCCATTATTGATAGGACTTACGAACTAAAACGCGTTTTTCTATCGTCCGGGTCGCTCAAGACGTGTCTCGGACGCGGCGGGGTGAGGAAGATAATGGTCTAGTATCGGCTGCGTAGTGTCGTCTCTGTCGCACGCAGCACTAGAGCGACATACCATCACCGTAATAAGAACGCCCAGTTTTGGCGGGAATGCGAAAAAGATTGCGTCACCGCACTGTATTATTTTAAACTTGTGTTATTTTCAGTGTTTGTGCATAAAATTGGTGGCATTTTATTCATTAAGTGCTGGATTACAGGCGTGAGTGTGGGAAAATGGTATAATGATGGTGAAACGTTTCTTTTCGTGTTGTTTCCAAAACTCCATAGAAGCTTCAAGTAAAGTTGTCACCACTTTACTAGGAGTATGCCTTTGACTAGACTATTACTTGACTTGATGACTTCGAATGTGACACACATTTGCGTGAAATATCATTAACTTGATAAATTATTAATTACTTGACACTGGCTAAATACACAATAGTGTGGAGCTAAAACATAAAATAAAAAAGAACGCCCAACGATCATATACAAAGATCTTGAACCCTAACTATAGGATTCCCTGTGTCTAGGTGTCGTAGTGATAGAAAGAGTAAAAGTATTGATAGAGTCAGTAAAAGTGATAGAGACAACGCTCTACGAAGCCGAAACTAGTTGATTATCTCCCTCTAACTCGATGGTATAGGTCCTGGTGTGATATGGTGGTGCAGGTGTACCGACCTATCTTCTCGTCCCAGGCCTGCAGCTCGGCGGAGCTGGAGACGGCCTCCTCGCGGTCGGGCGCCGCCTCCCCCCCCGCCCCCGCGCACCCCGACACCGACACCCCGCCGCACCTGCGGAGAGACACTGCGGTCACCATTTACTATAACGTGTAATATAAATAAAATATAAATAACGTATCCACTTGACCAATGATACAACTTCCCCTCATACGAAAAGCAGTAGTTGATTTCCACTACTAGCCTTTGCGAGTACGTCAGTTTCGTTTTGGAATTCCGCGGAGACACAGCTAACGAAAAAAATCACAGAATATTAGAAAAACGAGTTATTGCTCGGTGAAATTGTGCGGGAGAATAGCAAGACGTCTGGCTGTGCAAAGGACGGCATATCATTCCACAAATAAATAATTTTCATATGGTAGTTAGTGAAAACTTAGTACATCTATTTTGAAATTAAAACGAACATTATGAAGTAGATTATCTTTTGTAGTCACTGTCCGGGAAGGTCGCTTCGGATCGGAGTTTTTTGTTCTGCATTGTGCCGGATTGCTTGCACCAGTAGTAAGGAAGAGAACTGCTTTTTTATTATACTAAGCCATTTAAATAATAGTGAACCATGATCATTAAAAAACCACTATTGTAATAAAAAATTACGTTATAAAAATTTAATCATGTTTCATTACTTATCCTCGGAAAGTAGGTTTGAAGTTGCCTGAGGATCTTGTTGAAAGTAATACTTTTCAGCCCTAGGGAGAATCGTTTTCAACTGACAGCTGTCAAACTTTGTCTATATACAGCCACTGAATTACAATGATGCAAAATTTAAATAACATAAAGATAAGTAAATATTAATTAAAGATTTTTTTAATGACATATTATAATTTAGTTTTTCTTTAAAATAACATAGATTTATTAGACAAAATATTTACCACATTTTTAATGATGAAAATGATAAATAATGGCCGAATAGCTGGCCGACCACAGAATAAATCTAAATAGGCGGGAAAGCAGCAATCTTATCTTCATTTGTTTATTCGAGTTGCAGTTTTGTTTAAACTTCCGTACAGAGTTTTGGCGGTAAAGCGAAAAAGATCGCGTCACCGCATTGTATTATTTTCCAAAACTTGTGTTATTTTCAGTGTTAGTGCATAAAATTGGTGGCATTGTATTCGTTAAGTGCGGGATTACAGACGTGAGTGTGGGGAAGTGGTATAATGATGGTGAAACGTTTCTTTTCGTGTTGTTTCCAAAACTCCATAGGAATCTTCAAGTAAAGTTGTCGCCACTTTACTAGGAGTATGACTTTGACTAGACTATGACTTCGACTATAACTTGACGCATATTTACGTGAAATATCATTAACTTGATAAATTATCAATTACTTGACACTGGCTAAATACACATAAGTGTGGAGCCAAAACATAAATATAAAAAAATTAGTGAGGTACCTGTGTGGTTGGTAATGCTCCCTGTACTCGGGCCGGGTTTCTTCAGCCTCGCCTTTGCAACTGCAAAATAATAATAATAATAACGCCCAACGATCACATACATAGATCCTGGACCCTAACTAGGATTCCCTGTGTCTAGGGACCCAGGAACTACGAGGACCATGGTCCCACAACACCCAGACACAGAACAAGTAATTGCGCTCTTTTTTCCTGTGCACAAATACTTGTCCTGTGCGGGAATCGAACCCGCTGCCTCCAGAATATGAGCCAACCTGCTCAACCACCGCACCACAGAGGCTGTCAATATAATTACTGTCAAGTTAATGAGAATGGAATGGTGCCTTCAATGATGGATTTTTTTTTGAATCTGCGAATGATTCTGCGTTCGGGCGTGGTGATAGATTTTCCAAATTTTCCAAAGTAGTAATATAAAGTAGTAGCAATAATAATATTATATAACTCACAGCGAGTGCGCGTGCGCGTGCTGCGCGTGCGCGTGCGCGGGGGGGCGCGGGTACCCGCCGGCGCGGGGGGGAGCGCTCGAGGCCGCGTCCCTGTGGGGGGGGGGCTTCAACTGACGTACTGGTATACAGAATGCTACTAACTTAATAATAACCAGCCATAGCAAATAAGCCAATAAACAGTGTGAAGGTCCACGGCTTGGACGGGATGACTGGGCGATCACGTCACTCGATTGCAACCTATACAAACACTAATTAGTATGAATTTGACAGTTTGAATACGCAGTTTATGTGCATAGTTAGTATGGAAATTGTTCCTGTTGCATTGTAATCAAAGTTACGTGATCACCCGCCGTCTCTGACTTTTCGGTGACAATTCTGTCGCCAATGTAGTCGGTATGTAGATATAACCCGCGGGTCGGACCCGTCGCCACCAGCTGTTCGCTGCGCCTCCTCCTCGCGCACACGGCACGCTCATGATGAACATGAAAAGTGAAATCATTCGTTCATTCATTCTCATGAAAAATGATCGAATGAATGAATGAAAGTATGAATGAATTAATAAATGAATAAACGAAAGAATGAAATAATTAATTAACGTATGACTGAACGAACGAATAAAAGAATGAATGAACGTATCAATGAACGAATGAATGCAATAATGAATGGACAAATGAATGAACGATTGAATTCATGAATGAATGAAAAACGAACAAACGAACGAACGAACGTACGAACGAACGAACGAACGAACGATCGATCGATTGATCGATCAGTCAATCACTCAATCAATCCGATCGATTGATTGATTGATTTAATGAATGAATAAACGATTGATTGATTGATTTAATGAATGAATGATTGATTGATTGAATAAATGTATGAATAAATGATTGATTGATTGAATAAATGAATGATTGATTGATTAAATGAATGAATGAATGAATATATAAATAAACCGATTCACATTCCTCTTGAAATCATCCAAAGTACAGACAGCTGTTCGGAAACCGACGCTGATGAAGAGATCCACTCAGCCGATCGCATTAGAAGTGTACAAACAGTGGATCATGAGTCCGCTGACCTGTGGTGGTAGTGTAGGTGCCAGGGCGGCGGGTAGGGCGGGGTCGCCATGTCGCGTGACGTCACTCCCCGCGGGACCTCCCACTACCCGCCGCGGGGGAGCGCATCGTGCCACCTGGGGAGGGGATCACTGGAGTGATGTGGCTGTAGCTAAACTGGTTAGATGTCGGCGCGTTGCTTGCGTCACCACTTACAATGAGGTATCACGCATAAAAATATTATAGTAGAATTAGCGAACCCGATAAACGTCCTTCTTCTCTTCGTTTAATGGCCTGATATCGCTTTTTAGCGATAATTCTGCCAATGTCAAGTGAGGAATGGAGTTTGGGCGGGAAAACGAAAAAGATCGCGTCACCGCATTGCATTATTGTCCAAAACTTGTGTTACTTTCAGTGTTGGTGCATAAATTTGGTGGCATTTTATTCGTTAAGTGCTGGATTACAGGCGTGAGTGTGGGAAAGTGGTATAATGATGGTGAAACGTTTCTTTTCGTGTTGTTTCCAAAACTCCATAGAAGCTTCTGGTAAAGTTGCTACCACTTTACTAGGAATATCACTTGACTAGACTAGATTATGACTTGGCTGGACGACTTGGACTGTGACTTGACTTGACATATATATACATTTATTATGGTTGATTAATATATATATTTATATCTCAATCAACTTGAAAAATTATCAATTACTTGACACTGGCTAAATACAAAAGAGTGTGGAGCCAATTAAAATATATAAATAAATAAGTGAGGAATTTTGTACGGTTATATCATGTCAAAGTCTTAATTTGTCAGTCAAAATGTCACAGTAAAATGGTGGATATTTTACTGACGGCTCTAGGAAGCCTTGAAGAGGAAACGAAAAGGCATGGTTTTAAAACTTGGAACCATTTTCCAACACAAATATAGAATAAATAAATAATAAATACACAAATATATAGCCTATGTCATTCACTGAAAACATGATTAAAATCGATCGCACGCGTTACATTTACAGCCTCATTAATAAACACGAACTAGCTTTAGACTAATTACATCATCTTTTGTCTCTTTCGATCCAGCTAAATATTCCAGTAGCAAAAAAAGGACAAAAGCTGAAGTAACTAATCCGAGACTAATACCCGTTTATTAATAAGGCTGTTAGTGTATAACAATCCTTCTTTCTTTAAACCATGAAGATTTCCTGCTATCTTTGGAATATCTAAATTCATACACTACATTTTTACTTATTTACTTTTTACATTTTTACATGATATTATATATATAAACCTTCCTCTTCAATCACTCTATCTATTAAAAAAAACCGCATCAAAATCCGTTGCGTAGTTTTAAAGATTTAAGCATACATAGGGACAGAGAAAGCGACTTTGTTTTATACTATGTGGTGATTTCCTTTCAAGTCCTTTCTATGTTTAACTTATCCTATACTTTACTTATCCTTAACTTCCCTCTCATGCTTTTATTAACAGTAACAAATAAGTAAAATTAATCATTTTCATTGTTTTTAATGTTAAGGAATGACGTGACGAGCTAGCCGTTCGCCTGATGTTAAACGACACGGCTGCCCATATCAGCTGCAGTGTCACTCGGAACTCTAAAGTATAGAGTTTGGCGTGACACTGCACTGCGCACGTCATCCTGAGACATCAGCACAATCTAGTAATAAGATTACTAAACTGCGAGATCAGAGCATAAAGTCTCATTTGCCCAGTAATTTCACTAGCTACAGTGCCCTTCAAACCGGAACACAGCAGTGCTTGCGCACTACTACTTGGGAGCAGAATAACTGGCAAAGCGGTGGTACCTACCTAGACGAACTTTGCAGTAAAGTCCTACCACCTATAAATTCATACAATTCATTTAATATTTCATACATGCACAATGCTACTCGACGCCGGCAGTACTACTTCTCACGCTCTAATAAGAGAGATCAGTTGCCAATATAAAAAAAAACTAGGTACTACTGAAGTGAATGTAATGATCGATATTATCTCTATCGATTGATGCCAGTACCCGAGATGCTGGCGTCGTGCCGGCAGGTGAGCCGGGAGTCGCGGGTTCATTTCCGGACGCAGCGGGGAGCCGGCTTGAGGTAGGTTATTGCATTAACATTATAGGCCGGGGCAAAAGATTCTTCGTATTTTGTTCGAAAGCTGTACGGAACAAGATGTATTTTTGACGTTAAACATTAGCTGGAACACAGCCAAAGGATATACTTTTCAAATTCTCATTGAAATATCATCAAAATCAGTGCAGTCGGATGTTTTTTTATTTTTTTATTGAATGATGTGACGAGCTAGTCGTTCACCTGATGTTAAACGACGCGGCCGCCAATAATTCATTGGTTATTAATACTTGTTTTTTAAATCAAATTAACAGGAAATGATATATTATTATATCGTCTAAGTATTTCTCAGTATGAAGACACTGGCGGTTGAATTAAACAAAAAGTAATAAAGTAAAACTAAAAACTAAAAAAAATCGGCTTAACCCATTTCTTAAAATAATATTATAATTATTTGTTTTTAAACATCACCTTCGTGTAATAAAGTGAGCTTTAATAATTGATTTGCTTCGAAAAACAGTCAGTGAATTCAAATCCAGTTCCTCTAATCTTCCCTTCACCCCAAAAATTAATGAAATCACGAAAATAAAATAGCAAATATTGTTTAGTATCCAATCTCCGGAATCCGCTGCGACAACAAGCGACGCAATCCAACAATTACCTGTCGCGGCGCGGCGTCGTTAGCATGCGCGCCGTGTCGCGCGCGACGCGGCGTGACGCACTACAGATCGCGGCCAGTAACGAAACTCTTGCATCTGCAGCCTATACGTGTCCACTACTGGGTCACGGGCTTTTCTCTCGCATGCAAATGTGTACATAATAGTGTTCATAATCGTTTAAAAATAAAGTTTGAATCGGTAGTAGCTCTCGCTTCTGAACTGTAGGTTGTGGGTTCGATTCCCTTAAGACAAATATTTATGTAATGAACATCGATGTTTGTTCTGTGTCCGAGTGTTATATTGTATTCTATGTATGTATTTACAAACAAAAAGTATCCAAGTATTGTATCAGTTATCTGGTCCGCTGTGTGAAATGTCCACCCACATTAAATCATTTATTTTAAAAAAGTTTAAAAATAAATGCAAATATAAACTAAACAGAACCATGACGACATGATATTACGACACAGTATGATACTACTACACACTTATATAATTATTTCATCGGTTTTTTTATCATCTCAATTTTACTATTATGTTAACTTAACATTTGATTTAAATCCTTTTTTGCTGATATATCTAAGATTATGTCAATTACGTGAAGTTACCATACTACCTTATCACAAAGGTAATGCAATAAATAGAAAAATATTAATCACATTAATTGTAAAGTGAAGGAACCATTTTAATCACGAAAGATATGTAAGAGATGTAACCGCAAAAATAATGAGAAACCCGTATATACACACACTGCATAACTTTTTGAGAGTTGTCAATTGTAATTGGCTACGAGAACTTGCAAAGTTCTGACACTGCGTAGCTTTAATCTGATTGACATAATTAATTATTTAATTGATTAAATTAATGGCATCAACCCTGATGCTCAACATCAGGTGAACGATTAACTCGTCACGTCATATTATAATTAACATTTAGAAAAACTATATATAAATACTTATATATAAATACTTACTATATAAATACTTTTTTTATGTTACGAAATGACATGGCGAGCTGGTCGCTCGCCTGATTTTAAGCGACATGACTGCCCATATCAGTTGCAGTGACATTTGACACTCTAAAGTATAGAGTTTCGCGTGACACTGCACTGCGCACGTCATCCTGAGACATCAGCACAATCTAGTAATAAGATCCAGTCAAGAACTAGTAACTAGACTGTGAGATCAGATCATAAAGTCTCAATTGCCCAGGAATGTCACTAGCTACAGTGCCCTTCAAACCGGAACACAGTAGTGCTTGCACACTACTGCTTGGCCGCAGAATAACTGGCAAAGCGGTGGTATACCTAGTCGTCGTTTCGTTCGTTCGTTTCGTTCGTCTAGGTAGGCCTAGACGAACTTTGCAGAAAAGTCCTACCACCTAGTGAAATCTATCTCCAAAACATAGAAAGTTGAGTAACCGCTAAGCCCCTGTACTGCGCGGGGTACATCCCGGCAACCTTGGAGATTGCTCCGCGGATAATATCCGGGCGCGGCTCCTCCTCGCGACTCTATACTGATTTTTCAATAAAAGACGAGACAATTTTCTTTAGTGTTTCTTTGCGGGATTAAATCAGGAACCATGTTATATTCTAAGGAACGAAAGTCGTTGATCCAGCTCCGCGGATCATCGAGCTGTAGGGCACAGAAATGGAAGAATATAATATAATAGTTTTTATAGTTAATCTGTGTACAAGATGATCGTATGGAGCTAATACTAGGTTCCAACAGTTCTGTCCATTTCGAACGTACAATAGTATTATAACAATTTAAAGAACTAGATGTAGTTTCAATTAATACACCGGGACTAAAACAAAGTAAATAATAGGTCTTTACCTATGAAATTGCCGTTTTGCAGTACAGACTTTTTCAAACAAAAAAAAGTTTTGATTGGCTATGAATTCTAAATTCAAATTAATTTTGTTTTAAAAATATGACATTCTATTTACAATATAAGTCTTTTGTTTATTGATTAGCGTTGTATTTTCATTACATTTCAACATTTTTCCTCATAATGGATACTTTGAAATTTCGTGTAGTTATGGAATATGAGTTCCGTCGTGGCACCAACGCGGCACAAACGACACGTAACATCAACGACGTTTACGGAGAGAACTGTACAAACGAACGTACAACCCGTTATTGGTTTGCTCGGTTCCGTTCTGGGAATTTTGACTTGATAAATGAACCTCGTGGTCGTCCGGAAACTTTGGTCAACAATGATGAATTAAAGGCGATTGTGGAAGCTGATGAATCTCAATCTACAGCTGAGCTGGCAGCAGCTTTTGATGTTAGCATCAAAACAATATTGGTCCATTTACGACAGATTGGCAAGATAAAAAAGCTTGATAGATGGGTGCCCCACGAACTTAACGATCGCCAGCGCAACGTACGCGTCGAGACTTGCGTTGCGCTGCATAACAGGCACAGAAATGAAGGAATTTTGAACCGAATTGTTACGTGCGACGAAAAATGGATTCTTTTTGACAATCGAAAGCGCTCAGCAAGTTGGTTAGATCCTGGTTCGGTACCAAAGCAATGTGCAAAACGAAAAATGACCCCTAGAAAGGTGATGGTCACAGTTTGGTGGTCTAGTGCTGGTGTGATTCATCATAGCTTTTTACAAAACGGCGAGAGCATTACTGCAGATGTGTACATTGAAAAACTGGCCACAATGATGGTGAAACTCGCACGTCTGCAACCAGCTTTGGTCAATCGGTCGTCTCCACTGCTACTTCACGACAACGCGCGACCCCATACTGCACAACAGACCGTCTCTAAGCTGCATGAGTTGGGTTTGGAAGCTCTCCCTCATCCGCCATACTCACCAGATCTTGCGCCTACCGACTATTACTTTTTCCAAAATTTGGACAACTTTTTAGCGGGAAAAAAATTCAATTCCCGAGAGGCAGTACAAAACGCCTTTGAAGAGTTTGTTGTCTCCCGTCCTGCTGATTTTTTCAAGAAGGGCATCCATAAACTGCCACAGCGTTGGCAAAGATGCATTGATTGCAGGGGTGATTACTTTGAATAAAAGAAATAAATAAGTTCGAAAAAAAAATACTTTAACTTTTTTCAAACAAAACGGCAATTTCATAGGTAAAGACCTAATATAAAGCTCTTACATAAAAAAAATCAGGAAATTTCTGACTAGGGATGAAATTATGTGACCTATCTTACATTGTAAGGATTAATAGTAATAACCTAATTATACAATTATTAATTACTAGTTGCGCCCCGCGGTTTCAACCGCGGATAAAAAGTATTTTAATTACTTGCTCATCCCACGGGATAAATTTCACTTTTCTGGGATAAAATGTAGCCTATATTTTAATCCAGTGTATAAGCTATATTGGGACCGAATTTTATCCAATTCCATTGAGCCGTTTGAACGTGAAGGAGTAACAAACATACACACAAACACACACACAAACTTTCGCCTTTATAATATTAGTGTGATTTGAAATAATATAATATATTTATATTATATATATTATAATATTTAGTTAATAATAGGCTTTAGCAACTAACCATTCCTTTAGATTGCGTTAAAATGTATTTCCAGATAAAAGTTTAAGGTCAGTGGGTAGGTGGTTATATATTTTTATACAGTTTATAAAAGAGCTCTTATTATACATTGTGTTATTAATTTACAAGCACCAGCGTCTTTTCTTAAAATATAATCTGGGTTTTTTCATTCTTGTATTTTGATGTGTGAGCGGTATATTGTAGGATGTTCAATGTTCGACCTCGGCGTCACTTACAGGCGAGTGGTCAAATGGTCAACATTTAAACCGTGTAAATATTATTTTACAATAATCCAATTATTTCATTAAGAAGATTATTATTAATTTATTAATAATAAGGCACCGATTGCAATGAATCATCAATGTTAACTTAAGTTTATATAATATATGTCGTAAGTAATTAAGGACTATTTGTCATGTATTATGTTCCTTGTGTTACTTATTGTCTTTTGAAATTATTGTGGAGGAATGTAGGGTATGTGGGTAACAGTTTAATAAATAAATAATATTGTATAAATAGTAGGTAGTTAGCAAGTAAGATTTCTAGGCTAGGGTAGTTACATAAGTTTTGATTTCATTCGAAATATATACCGTGTTCCCGAACCACGTATTTAATTTGTTACGCTTCCTGTAGGAATATTACAACAAGTATTTATACTCGCCGAGTATTTTAATATTGATTTGATTACACATCCAACTTTTCTGTCATACGTTTAAATAAACCGAGTGTGCTTTAGACCACGCGACTGAAGTAAAACTTCTTTAGTTTAGCGCCATCTATCGGCCGGTATAACTTTGTTTTTGCTTTGTTTAATGTTAATGTTACCATCTTGACAATTATAAATTGTCTTTTTACCCGATATAACAACATTATAATAACATAATGCTGCCAGCATGTTGGGTACGCTACCTTCTGGTAGTGGGCTTGAGCATTTGAGCGGTCATCGCGGCCAGTATATAGTCCAAATGTTTCTTTTTTTTGTAGTAGGTAGTTTTTAGTATTAGTTAGTAAATCATTATAGTATTCAGAAAATAAAGGCAATTTGCCGTGTTAAAAAAAAACTATAATAATTCAATTTTGAAATAATTTTTAACTTTCCATTTGTTATTCCATTCGTCTCGTCACGCATTCATCCAGCTTACTCCCCAAGTCAAGAGTGCGTAAAGAAGTTTTACTACAACAATTGGGCAGGAATCCTTGGAGAAATATTCCACGATCCACCCGCAGGTGAATATTGAAATGATTCACCCCAGGAGCTAAAAAAGCCCGTATTTTCCTCGAGATTAACATTCACGCCGACCGCTCGCGGCCCGCGGATCGCGCGCCCTCTCATTGATACCGTTTTGATTCAATCATAACATATTATGTTCAAGATGTGGATGAATTCTCAAGCAGGCAAGTGTTGCTGCATGCGCCATGGTCGGTGTGCTTTTTTTTGTTTGGTTTTGGCTTCACACTTTCGTGTATTTAGCCAGTGTCAAGTAATTAATTTTTCAAGTTAATTTAAGTAGTAGTTAATGTAGTAGTTAATTCAAGTCATAGTCAAGTCATACTCCTAGTAAAGTGGTGGCAACTTTACCAGAAGCTTCTATGGAGTTTTGTAAACAACACGAAAATATACGTTTCACTATTATAATAACACTGAAAATAACACAAGTTTTAGAAAATAATACAATGCGGTGACGCGATCTTTTTCTCAATTTAGTTATATTTCACGCAAATATGTATCAAGTCAAGGCACAGTCAAGTCATGATCTGGTCTAAGTCACATCCTTAGTAAAGTGGTGGCAATTTTACCAGAAGCTTCTATGCAGTTTTGGAAACAACACAAAAGAAACGTTTCACCATCATTTTACCACTTTCCGCAGGGCGCCACTAGTATTGAAATATTTTTTTAAGAGAAGTGAAGTTAATTTTCAGTGTCTTGTAAAACAAAAGGAATATCTGATCGTCGTCTTGTATTACCGGCGTTGATTAGTTTCCGCGAGCGGGACTTTCAGCGGATGGTAGCCGGCGACAGGAAACTACGCGGAGTGAGGTAAATCCATCCTTTACAGAGATATAGACGAAACTTGGTCGCTTTTAAGTTAGTAGCTCCAGTAACTGGCGCGTGCACTGTCCTGCGATATCGTTGGAGTTGTATACTTTACTTTAATTGCCTGTTTTCATTTTTGAAAAAAGCAACTAATTTTGAAAATATAAATTGAAGGGATCATATCAAAAAGGGTTAAACTGATTTTTGCCACAAAAATGTCTTACGGGTATCGTTGGATTCAGTGTGAAATTATTCTCAAAATACCGAAATTAGGCTTAAATCTCGAGATTTTGAGTCTTAAATGATTTATCTGACACAGGAATACAGTTCCCTTAGCATCAAAATATTATTACATTTATTATATTGTATTTTTACAGTAATTGTCGAATTAAAAGTTTAATTAAAGTTAAAAATTAACGGATTAGTGCTATATTTTGTATTTTAAAATTGAATTAATACATTTTCAAGCAACTGAAACTTACATAAATCTTTTCTATTACTTAATAAGCACTCTACATTAAAATGAAGCCGTTGAAGTTTAAAGTCAATTATCTCGAAACTATCAATTTGACAGTTAAACCCTTTTTGATCTCACCCCTTGAGTTGTGTTTAGCCGAGGTCAGAGTGAACAGGTACCTTCTAGATTAGTGTTCCATCTTCGGCTACAGTCGGCTACCGTCAGACGAGTGGTGGTCAAACGTAAACCTATAACGACTTAAAAAATATGAAAATGGAATTCAGACACATAATTACTTACTAGGTGGTAGGACTTTTCTGCAGAGTTTGTCTAGGTAGGTACCACCGTTTTGCCAGTTATTCTACCACCAAGCAGTAGTGTGCAAGCACTACTGTGTTCCGGTTTGCAGGGCACTGCAGCTATTGAAATTACTGGGCAATTGAGACTTTATGATCTGATCTCACAGTCGAGTAATCTTATTACCAGACTGTGCTGATGTCTCAGGATGATGTGCGCAGTGCAGTGTCGCGCAAAATTATATATTTAGAAGTTCCGTGTGACACTGTTCTGTTATGGGCGGCCGTTTCGCTTAACATCAGGTTAACGACTAGCTCGTCACATCATTCACTAACATAAAAAATATATATTAGGATGGTCGGTCTCTCCGTCATTTAACATTTTACTTTGATAAAGATGAAATAACCAGATTGGTTTAGTGCTTATTTAGAAATAATCTAAATATATATAACTCAAAGGTGACTGACTGACATAGTGATCTATCTACGCACAGCCCAAACCACTGGACGGATCGGGCTGAAATTTGGCATGCAGGTAGATGTTATGACGTAGGCATCCGGTAAGAAAGGATTTTTCGAAATTCCACCCTTAAGAGGGTGAAATGGGTGGTTGAATTATTTTCGCAAAGGCAACGCCGCGGGCGAAGCTGCGAGCAGAAGCTCGTTAAGAATAAGATCCATTCAGCAAACAATAGCAATGATAAAAATATGATCCTTACTTATATATTAAATATTTATTAAAATTATATATTTTATTTTTAATTTATTTAAAAATTATATATTTGTTAAAAATAATAGGTCTTTACCTATGAAATTGCCGTTTTGTTTGAAAAAAGTTAAAGTATTTTTTTTTCGAACTTATTTATTTCTTTTATTCAAAGTAATCACCCCTGCAATCAATGCATCTTTGCCAACGCTGTGGCAGTCTATGGACTAGACCACCAAACTGTGACCATCACCTTTCTAGGGGTCATTTTTCGTTTTGCACATTGCTTTGGTACCGAACCAGAATCTAACCAACTTGCTGAGCGCTTTCGATTGTCAAAAAGAATCCATTTTTCGTCGCACGTAACAATTCGGTTCAAAATTCCTTCATTTCTGTGCCTGTTAAGCAGCGCAAGGCAAGTCTCGACGCGTACGTTGCGCTGGCGATCGTTAAGTTCGTGGGGCACCCATCTATCAAGCTTTTTTATCTTGCCAATCTGTCGCAAATGGACCAATATTGTTTTGATGCTAACATCAAAAGTTGCTGCCAGCTCAGCTGTAGATTGAGATTCATAAGCTTCCACAATCGCCTTTAATTCATCATTGTTGACCAAAGTTTCCGGACGACCACGAGGTTCATTTTTCAAGTCAAAATTCCCAGAACGGAACCGAGCAAACCAATAACGGGTTGTACGTTCGTTTGTACAGTTCTCTCCGTAAACGTCGTTGATGTTACGTGTCGTTTGTGCCGCGTTGGTGCCACGACGGAACTCATATTCCATAATTACACGAAATTTCAAAGTATCCATTTTGAGGAAAAATGTTGAAATGTAATGAAAATACAACGCTAATCAATAAACAAAAGACTTATATTGTAAATAGAATGTCATATTTTTAAAACAAAATTAATTTGAATTTAGAATTCATAGCCAATCAAAACTTATTTTTGTTTGAAAAAGTCTGTACTGCAATACGGCAATTTCATAGGTAAAGATCAGACGCCTCACAGAGATGTGCGGTACGAAACGTATTCGCACTACCAGTTACCACCCTTGCGCCAATGGGCTCGTCGAGCGCATGCACAGACAACTAAAGGCATCTCTGATGTGTCACGATGATTCGTGGCTGAGCGCATTACCCCTGGTTTTGCTAGGAATGCGCTCCGCATTTAAAGAAGACTTACAGGCGACAGTTGCGGAACTGCTCTACGGAGAATCGTTAACTCTTCCTGGAGAACTTTTGGCATCTCCCGGACCTACTAAATTTGACGATCCGTCTGATTTTGTTGTCAAATTAAGACAACAAATGTCCAAGTTGCGACCCACTCCGGCTTCGCAACATAGCAAGCCTTCTCCTTTTATCTTTAAGGAACTCACAACCACGTCTCACGTTATGCTGAGAGACGACACTGTCCGGCGTTCTCTGCAGCCTCCCTACTCCGGCCCTCACAGAGTTATTTCTAGAGGTGAGGACGGAAAGACACTGTCTCTAGAGGTCAAAGGCAAGCAGATGACAGTTAGCGTCGATAGACTCAAACCAGCTTTCGTCGAGCATCCATGTCCTTTGGTTGATCCTGCTCCGGCACCTGCACCTTTTGTATCTGTGCCTCCTTCTCCGTCCGTGCCTTCTGCACCTCCGACATCCGCCGTTGCTCCTTCCTCGCACACACCGCAATATACCACCCGGTCAGGTCGTAGAGTCCAGTTCTCTAAACCGTTTGACCTCTAATTCCTTTCCTTTTTCTTTTTCTACGGATTCTCCTACTCCGTAGGGGGGTGGTGTGGCGTTCGGAACGCGCCTTATCTGTGCTTTCCGAACGCACGACTTTGACGTTGACAGATCGGTTCGCGCGCGACTTGACTTAAGAGATATTTTCCCGCCCGGGATATACTTTCGCTCCTGCAACTTAGTTGTCTCTACAATTATTAATATTATTATTGTGCTGTGCCTTTATTACTACCTTGTTATTGACCTGATGTGCAGTGTGAAAGAACATTATAGTTTACTATACTCAAAACAGTGATTTCATTGTGCACCCATCTCCAAGAACTATCAGTAGGTTCTAATACAGACTACAGGGACCGCAATGGTCCCTCAGATCTATTATAATTTGACAGCCTCTGTAGTGTCATACACGTAGACGCTGGACCCTAACTAACCCTATTCCCTGGGACCAGGAACTACGAGGACCATGACTCCACAACACCTCTGGGTGTTCACTTCTCAAAACAAGTATATGCGCTTTTTTCTGCGCTTAGATACTTGTCCTGCCGCGGGAATCCAACCCGCCGCCTCCAGGTTATGAGCCGACTCAACCACCACTCCACAGTCTTAATAACACAAAACTCTTGTATATATACCGTGAAGCCTTCACCTAACATGCATCCCCCCACCTCCCCGCGGCACAGAATAAATAATAGTACCCTCGGGTGAGGGAGGGGGTGGAACCGGAACCGGAAGCGACAGTTATTGAGTTTACAGCGAGTGTTTGTATTTGCACATGTTTTATCATGTTGGCACCAAAATCAGTTGAAAAAAAAAAGCTATTCCCGTAATCGGCCCACACGCGCCCACTGCTGGGATACGGGGGGACATCTCACTGGGGCAGTAATAATAATAATAATAACACCCAACATACATAGATCCTGAACCCTAACTAGGGTTCCCTGTGTCTAGGGACCCAGGAACTATGGCCATGGGCCCACAACATCCAGATTCAGAACAAGTATTTGCGCTTTTTTCTGTGACAAATACTTGTCCTGCCGCGGGAATCGAACCCGTACACCATAATGACGGGTTGGAAGATGATGTGTTTGCCAGAGTGTTGCGATTGTTGAACCTTCATCGTTGTAAAAACAAGAGTGTTTACTAGGTGGTAAGACTATTCTGCAAAGTACGTTTAGGCACCGCTTTTCCAGTTATTCTGCCGCCAAGCAGTAGTGTGCAAGCATTACTGTGTTCCAGTTTGAACGGCACTGTAGCTAGTGACATTACTGGGCAACTGAGACTTTAGTAGTAGTTTAGTAATCATATTACTAGACTGATATAATAGGTCATTACCTATGAAATTGCCGTATTGTAGTACAGACTTTTTCAAACAAAGAAAAGTTTTGATTGGCTATGAATTCTACATTCAAATTAATTTTGTTTTGAAAATATGACATTCTATTTACAATATAAGTCTTTTGTTTATTGATTAGCGTTGTATTTTCATTACATTTCAACATTTTTCCTCATAATGGATACTTTGAAATTTCGTGTAATTATGGAATATGAGTTCCGTCGTGGCACCAATGTGGCACAAACGACACGTAACATCAACGACGTTTACGGAGAGAACTGTACAAACGAATGTACAACCCGTTATTGGTTTGCTCGGTTCCATTCTGGGAATTTTGATTTGAAAAATGAACCTCGTGGTCGTCCGGAAACTTTGGTCAACAATGATGAATTAAAGGCGATTGTGGAAGCTGATGAATCTCAATCTACAGCTGAGCTGGCAGCAGCTTTTGATGTTAGCATCAAAACAATATTGGTCCATTTGCGACAGATTGGCAAGATAAAAAAGCTTGATAGATGGGTGCCCCACGAACTTAACGATCGCCAGCGCAACGTACGCGTCGAGACTTGCTTTGCGCTGCTTAACAGGCACAGAAATGAAGGAATTTTGAACCGAATTGTTACGTGCGACGAAAAATGGATTCTTTTTGACAATCGAAAGCGCTCAGCAAGTTGGTTAGATCCTGGTTCGGTACCAAAGCAATGTGCAAAACGAAAAATGACCCCTAGAAAGATGATGGTCACAGTTTGGTGGTCTAGTGCTGGTGTGATTCATCATAACTTTTTACAAAACGGCGAGAGCATTACTGCAGATGTGTACATTGAAGAACTGACCACAATGATGGCGAAACTCGCACGTCTGCAACCAGCTTTGGTCAATCGGTCGTCTCCACTGCTACTTCACGACAACGCGCGACCCCATACTGCACAACAGACCGTCTCTAAGCTGCATGAGTTGGGTTTGGAAGCTCTCCCTCATCCGCAATACTTACCAGATCTTGCGCCTACCGACTATTACTTTTTCCAAAATTTGGACAACTTTTTAGCGGGAAAAAAATTCAATTCCCGAGAGGCAGTACAAAACGAGTTGAACCTTTGAAGAGTTTGTTGTCTCCCGTCCTGCTGATTTTTTCAAGAAGGGCATCCATAAACTGCCACAGCGTTGGCAAAGATGCATTTATTACAGGGGTGATCACTTTGAATAAAAGAAATAAATAAGTTCGAAAAAAAAATACTTTAACTTTTTTCAAACAAAACGGCAATTTCATAGGTAAAGACCTAATATATATGCCAGTATGTTGGGTACGCTACCTACCGGTAGTGGGCTGGAGCATTTGGACTGTCTATAGGTCATCGCGGCTAGTGTATAGTCCAAATGGTTTTTTTTAGTAGTAGTAGTGGGAAGTTTTTATTATTAGTAATTATATCATTGTAGTATTTAGTTGAAAATTAAGGCAATTTGCCGTGAAAAAACTAATATGTATTATAAACGCGAAAATTTGTATGTGTATGTGTGTATGTTTGTTACTCTTTCACGCTCAAACGGCTGAATGGATTTGGATGAAATTTGGTACCAAGATAGCTTATACACTGGATTAACATATAGGCTATATTTTGTCCCGGAAAAGTGAAATGTTCCCGTGGGATGAGCAAATAATTAAAATACTTTTAATGCGCGGGTGAAACTGCGCGGTGCAACTAGTGTATTATAAACGCGAAAATTTGTGTGTTTGTTACTCTTTCACGCTCAACGGCTGGATGGATTTGGATGAAATTTGGAATATAGATAGTTTATATAGTGGATTAGCACATGGGCTACTTTTTTATCTGCGGGTGAAACTGCGGGCGCGGCTAGTTTATTACAATTTATTAAATACGAGCTTCTGCCCGCAGCTTCGCCCGCGGCGTGGTATGGGAAAATAATTCAACCACCTATTTCACCCTCTTAATGGTGGAATTTCGAAAAATCCTTTCTTAGCGGATGCTTACGTCATAACATCTACCTGCATGCCAAATTTCAGCCCGATCCGTCCAGTGGTTAGGGCTGTGCGTTGATAGATCACTATGTCAGTCAGTCAGTCACCTTTTAGTTATATATATTTAGATAATAAAAAATAATATTATGACTTAAAAAAATATTACGATTCCTTCATCGAAAGGAACTTCGTTCTACCCGGGTGTCCCCTGACACCTCTCAAGTTTTTTATTTTTAATAATTTATCTTGGTTTTTGGTTTTTTTAAGGTAGGACATTGTGATTTCCAGGTAGGCATTGCCCCACAATGCTAGCTACGGCCAAGTTATCGCAAGCCTGACATGTGACTTACTTTACCAAACTTTCGCGTTTATAATATTAGTGGATAATTATAGTCTGTGGAGTGAATAGGACTCCTGGTGTGTCCCCTCGCAGTAACACGAGTCCCCGAGGGACAATATTAGGTTACACTCGCCGCGGGGACAGTGGCGCCACAGGTGGCGGCACTGTACGCTCCACGCTGCAGTGTGGAGACACTGGACCCATGCAGTTGGACCTTCATATGTAGGACATATTCTGTAACTGGACCATACAATTAAATTTAAATTCATAATGAATTTTAAATGTAAATGAAATTGAAAACCAGTGTATAAGCTGTTTTTGAAAAAAAGCACAAATAAATAATAATATATAAATAATATGTGTGGACATTTCACACAGCGCCATCTAGCCCCAAAATAAGCAAAGCTTGTACTATGGGAACCGGATAACTGATACAATACTTAGATACTTTTTGTTTGTAAATACATACATAGAATACAATATAACACCCAGACACAGAACAAACATCGATGTTCATCACACAAATGTTTGTCCTGGGTGGGAATCGAACCTACAACCCACAGTTAAGAAGCAGGGTTACTACCAACTGAGCTATAGGGCCAGTCGGTGAAATAAATGTTCTATATCTGGATGTAGAGGGACTATGGTCCAAAAGGGAAGAAGTCGATTTCAATCATATTATTTTCACCCTAAGTACTAGGACGACATATTTGGTCCAGTTATTTTGATTGAACAAAAAGGTCCGATGTCTATGTCGTTTTTCAGTGAACTTAGATTTTGCCTTAAACTTGTTATTGTTGCTAATGAATGGCAAAACAAGTAATTATAATTATTTTTTGTTAAATTATACAAATTATATACTATCTTACCGACAGTAAACCAACGCAAGCCTATCAAACAGTAAAAAAAAAATTGCAATCTGCTGAACTTTATTTCACTCCTCGACTGTACATATTATACAACTAGCTTCTGCCCGCGGAAGATATAGAAACGAAGATTTTTTTATAGATAACTAGCTGCGCCCCGCTGTTTCACCCGCGGTTAAAAAGTATTTTAGTTATTTGCTCATCCCACAAGAAAATTTCACTTTTCCGGGATAAAATGTAGCCTATATGTTAATCCAGTGTATAAGCTAAACCGAATTTTATCCAAATCCATTCTGCCGTTTGAGCATAAAAGAGTAACAAACATACAAACTTTCGCATTTATAATATTAGTGTGATTCAACCACTCATTTCACCCTCTTAAATTTTGAAAAACCCTTTCTTAGTTCACTTTACAAAGAACACACCCTCCAAATTTCAAGTCTCTAGGACCAGCGGTTTAGGCTGTGCGTTGATATATAAGTCAGTCAGGACTTTGAATTTTATTTGTATAACAATAAGAAATACAGAACTTAAAAAGTTTATTTTAAACTTAGCTAATGTAGCTGAGACTAGAATGTTGTGTCTACAATTAATAATCAGTCCATTGTTTACGTGTGTCGGAGATAAAGTACATAAGTCAATTATTAATAGACAAAACAAATGTTTGCAAGACTCGCTAATAACCCCTCCGGGTCCTCGCCCTGAGTACCGGGGTCCCCCAGCCCCCGCGGGCGCCCCGGGGGGCCAGGGGACCCCTGGGGGACAGTTACTTAATGTTTCGATACAGGATTACCGAGATTATGAGAAAACAAACAGATTTTGGATTTATTCCGCCGATGAAGGAGGGCAATATTCATTTTTTTTATTTGTCCGTTGTAATTTGAGGGTAGATAATGTGTAGCTTCTTAAAAGTAGGCCGCTTTTATTAGGTGCAACGCGCACAATTGGCTGTGAAAAAGAAAAAACTAGATAATGTGTGCTATTTTCTTTTCGTTTAATGGCTTGCTTTCGCTTTTTAGCGATAATTCTGCCAATGTCAAGTGAGGAATTATTGTTCGGTTATGTCTTGTTAAAGTCTTATTTTGTCAGTCAAAATGTCACAGTAAAATGGTGGATATTTTACTGACGGCTCTAGGAAGCCTTGAAGAGAAAACGAAAATGGTTTTAAAGCTTGGAATCATTTGACAACACTCGTGCAAGTTCACGAACACTTAACGGATAATAATCCAGCGTTATAAAACATTAAAATTAAAAATTCACGGGTTATGGAAAACAAAAAAGCAAAATATGTGCAATACACATATTTTTTTGTTGACTGGTTCTGTGTTGCTCAACAACAGAATGGTGGTCATACGACAGTCGTAACCTTTTAGTTATTTATCTAATTCATGGCAGACGAGGTGTTAAAATAAAAAACAAAAATATTTGTAAACATGTCACACAGCGCCATCTAGCCACAATAAGCAAAGCTCCCAGCTTAATAACAGATAACTTGTAGGTTTTTTTTTATGTTAATGAATGATGTGATGAGCTCGTTCACCTGATGTTAAGCGCCACGGCCGCCCACAACAGAACAGTTTCACTCGAAACTTCAAACTATAAAGTTTCGCGTGACACTGCACCGCGCACATCATCCTGAGACATCAGCACAGTCTGGTAATAAGGTTACTCGACTGTGAGATCAGATCATAAAGTCTCAATTGCCCAGTACTGTTAGCTACAGTGCCCTTCAAACCGGAACACGGTAGTGCTTGCACACTACTGCTTGTCGGCAGAATAACTGGCGAAGCGGTGGTACCTACCTAGACGAACTTGAAGAAAAAGTCCTACCACCTAGTAGATACTTGTTAATATTAATTGTGATAATTTATTTAAATGCGAAATGATTAAAAACCATTTATTTTCGTAATAAAAGACATCCACTTGATATTAACCCTTTTTAATTTAACACTAGATTAAACAAACCGCCCCTGTTGTCCGAGCCACCCCGAGCTGAACAACCAGCCGTCCCGCCCCCGGATCATCCCTTACTGTTCATTATTAAACCTGCCATTATGGTGCCTGCAACAACATGCATGTTTGATGGATGCATTATACCTATCAGTATTTAACTCCTTAGAATGATTCCGGTTCATCATATCTGTCCGTTTGTTTGTTTCGTATTCATATACCGAATCAAATCAATTTTTTTTTGTGATACGCAGGTTATGACCTGCGTATCACAAAAAAAAATTGAAAAACAGATGAAACGGCATACAAAATTACAAATAAGCTGAAGCTTTTAATATAACTGTCACTTTTTTATGTTTTGGCTCTACACTTTTGAGTATTTATCCAGTGTCGAATCAAGTAATTGATAATTTCTCAAGTTAATGATACTTCACGCAGATATGTTCAGTCGCCAAGTCGTTAAGTCAAATCAAGTCATGGTCTAGTCAAAGTCATGCTCCTAGTAAAGTGGTGGCAACTTTACCAGAAGCTTCTATGGAGTTTTGGAAATAACACAAAAAGAAAAGATTCCCCATCATTATACCACTTTCTCACACTCATGCCTGTAATCCAGCACTTAACGTATAAAATGCCACCAATTTTATGCACTAACACTGAAAATAACACAAGTTTTGGAAAATAATACAATGCGGTGACGCGATCTTTTTCGTTTCCCGCCAAAACTCCACCTATAACCTTAGTTATACAATACAAACCAACCCACATACAAAACAAAATTTACCTAAAAGGCATTGTACGTCAATCCTATTACTTAAATGCATAACAAAACATTCAAACTTTAGTAAAAACTACAAACAAAAGTCAAAACTAACAAACGCACCCCACCCCACCCTTGTAGACGGACACAATGGCGCTAACACACTCATTAGCTAATTGAAGGGTCGAGCGGGGAGAGGTGGCATGTCTGCGGGTGGCACCGCGCAGCCTAATGATGTATGGAAGGCTCACACCATAGACTATAAATCCACTTGACCAATGATACAACTTCCCCTCATACGAAAAACAGTAGTTGATTTCCACTACTAGCCTATGCGAGGACGTCAGTTTCATTTTGGATTTCCGCGGAGAAACATCTAAAGAAAAAAAATCATGGAATATTAGAAAAATGAATTGCTCAGTGAAATTGTGCGGGAGAATAGCAAGACGTCTGGCTGTGCAAAGGACGGCATATCATTCCATAAGTAAGCAACTTTCATATGGTACTTAGAGAAACAGTAGTTAGTACATCTATTTTGAAATTAAAAACGAACATTATGAAGAAGAAGAAGCGGGAACCCGTTGATGTCTTTTACTCCGTCTTACTCTTTTCTTTGTAGTTTCGTATGACTTTGTCTCGTTTTATCCTTGCTCTTGCGTCATTATCGTGATCAGCCAATCGCAAGCATAGAAAATGCCTACAGAATAAATAATATGCAGTACTCTGCTGTTACCTCGCCCTCTTCCCCCGCTAGTGAGTCGTGTTTGTAGGAGAAATTATGTTCACGAGCTGTCAAGTAGCTTTATTATCTTTGGCTCACACACATCGAGCATTTAGTAAAGGTAAAGTTAACGTTACAATCCGCAAACAATTTCTGCCGATTATTACGGGGGGCGAGGTAAACACGCGTAGCACTAACACTGAAAATAACACAAATTTTGGAAAATAATATAATGCGGTGACGCGATCTTTTTCGTTTCCCGCCAAAACTCCTACCAGCGGTTTGTCCGTGAAAGTAAACTATCAAATGGAAAATGTTTCATTACAACTTGATCGCCGCATTCCAGCTGTTCTGATATAAAAACTTAACAGCTGAACCGATGTTAATGAAAGTTCTACGGAGCCAATTGGAAATATTTCCTATATATTACCGGATAGAAAGTCTCTTCCTTTTTGAAATCGGTTGAAAAGATAAAATTACTTTACCACAGATCCCTGGAAATTAGCGAGTGATTTCACCGTTTTTTTATTTGTGTTGTATTTTTTACTTTTGTATTTGGCTGTATTGGTGTTAATTAATTCATGCGAATGAAGTAATAAGTCAACGTCAAAAGATTTATTGCGAATAGGCTATTTTTAGCACGTTTACAAGTCAACATTTTATTAGGTACCTACTTAAAATTAAGTTATTTCACTAAGCATATAGAATTACAAAGTGCTTATTGTCAAATAATATATAGCAAGCCCATTACAATATATGAATTTGGAAAAAAAAAGCAGTTCTCTCTCGCACTACTGGTGCAAGCAATCCGGCACAATGCAGAACAGAAAACTGCGATCCGAAGCTTCGATTACAACTGTAAAGAAGAAGCTACAAGAAACATTACAGTGAGAACAGATAACAGGTTTTTCAAACTGGTTCATCCATTGTAATAATGTTATTACTTAGTCAAAGACAATTTAATAACATCTCAGTTCCAATGAAAACGTCAAAATATTTGACGTTGACACGTCGGCAGTACGGCGCGTGTCTCGTCGCAAAAACTGTTTGAGTGACAGCCAATTCCGAAGTCAAAGAACCTGTGGGAACCCTGCGGTTCCCAGATGACACAATTTATTTCGGTCGGTGCGGGAGACGCCGCTTTGATCGGGACTTGCTGGGAGATTACATTAAATATTCCTGAGAATTCAGTGACAACATTATAGATTTATTGTAGAGATTTATGATTTATAGCAATACCATTTGTAGTAACACAACTATACTGTACTAGGTGGTAGGACTTTCCTGCTAAGTTCATCTAGGCAGATACCACCGCTTTGCCAGTTATTCTGCCGGCAAGCACTACTGAGTTCCGGTTTGAAGGGCACTGTAGCTAGTGAAATTACTGGGCAAATGAGACTTTATGATCTAATCTCACAGTCTAGTAATCTTATTGCTAGACTGCGCTGATGTCTCAGAATGGCGTGCGCAGCGCAGTGTCACGCGAAACTATATTATAGAATTTCAAGTGTCACTGCAACTGATATGAGCAGTCGTGTTGCTTAACATCAGGCGAGCGACTAGCACATCATGATATTTCGTAACTTAAAAAAAATAAAATTAGTTTTAGGTAAAATTTAACAAGTTCGGTTGAGTCGTTTGTTCGAGAAATGACCCCGAACACATAGACACAGATAATGGCCATTTGGTAAGGCCGAGGTTAAAAAAACATTTGTGAATGGAATTGGCATTTTCTAATTCCTAAAATTAGAAAATACCAATTCCATTCCTGAAACATTTTGCGGATAAAATACAGAATAATCTGTATTTTATCCGTTAAATCCGTTATGTATTTTAACGGCATCTATTGGGGAGTAGCGAAACTATTTATGTCATATTTCTAAAAATTAACTAGATGTCACGAAGGATTGATTCGGTACGTCACTTTAATAAATGATTTAATCGAGAATAAATGTAATGAATATATAAAAGGTATGTAATCCAATTGATTTTTTTCTAAATCTTTCCGTAATTCACTTTCTTGTAATATATCTTAATCGCGTTTGTCGGCGTGAAGGTACCTTTATAGCACAGTGACAAGTTTAAATAGGTTTATGTTTTGTTGTTTGACCTTTAATAAAACTAAACCACATCAAAATTGGTTCATTCTTTAGGTTAGCTGGTGAAATAACCCGCGCTAGCGGAGAAAGACTTCAGTGGAGTTTTGGCGGGAATGCGAGAAAGATCGCGTCACCGCATTGTATTATTTCCCAAAACTTGTGTTATTTTCAGTGTTAGTGCATAAAATGGGTGGCATTCTATTCGTTAAGTGCTGGATTACAGGCATGAGTGTGGGAAAGTGATAATGATGGTGAAACGTTTCATTTCGTGTTGTTTCCATAACTACATAGAAGCTTCTGGTAAAGTTGCTACCACTTTACTAGGAGTATGATTTGACTTGATGACTTGGACTGTGACTTGACACATATCAGTGTCAAGTGTCATTAACTTGAGAAATTATCAAGTACTTGACACTGGCTATAAATACACAAAAGTGTGTGTGAAAAATAAAATAAAAATAATAGTAGGTCGGTGTAGCGTCGGAGTATGGTCTACACACGCGGCCCCCTCGCTCGGCGCGGAAACTAATGAACATACTAATAAACAATTTAAGAAAATAGGAAAAATAAGTTCCCCCTGTATATAATAATAATAATAACACAATAACACAACTAACAATATGTAAGTAGTACTTTAAAAAAGAGCAGGGACCCAGGAGTCTGTGGTAAAGCAGAAAAAAAATGGAAAAAAAAAAAATTAGATTAAATTTATTTCATTTATGTTATAATATTTTTTTATTTATATGCTATTTATTAGCATATTTATTTTGTAAATAATGTTTTATTAGTTGTAACTTTTTATATATAGAGTGCCTGTACATATTAATATATCTGTTGAATAAATTTACTTACATAAGGAAAAACATAAATTAGATTATTGTTTTTGATTAGATTAATGTCGGAAAGAAAAGATAATTTAAATGTTATACCATTCCACCACAACAGAGAATACATTATTATATAAGTAAATATAATATTAAATCACATAATATTATAAAGGTGAAAGTTTGTATGTGTGTATGTTTGTTACTCATTCACGCTTAAACGGCTTAATGGATTTGGATAAAATTCGGTACAATGATAGCTTATACACTGGATTAACAAATAGGCTACATTTTATCCCGGAAAAGTGAAATTTCACGTGGGATGAGCAAGTAATTAAAATACTTCGAATCCGCGAGTGAAACCGCGGAGCGCAACTAGTAATAAATAAACGTCTTTTAGAAAATTGAATTACCTACAAAACAGCGACCGCAGCCACGCGGGTAACATAGCTTATAGCCATGATAGCGGTCCGGTTCAATGACCACTGGATGCTGTAATATTTAGAACTACTGTATTTTTGTAATCTTTATATATAAAAATGAATCTCTATTTCATCACGCGTGAACGGATGAAACATTTTCGATAATTCTTTTTTTATTGTGTTTATTATTTTGAGAAGGTTCTTATGAAAGAAAAAGTTAAGAGAGTATGGAAAATTTTCACCACGTGGGTGAAACCGCGAGGCACAGCTAGTCTGCAAATGTACGAACTGCGATGAACTTTATCGTATACCAAAAAACTTAAAAAAAAAAACTAAAATAATGACATGTTATGTTTCTAATTTACTTACCTAATCTACTATAATAAAATCCTTTTTTCCGTTCACTTACTTTCAGTCACTTTTAGTCACTTTTTAGTCACCTATGGTAAGAAGGAATCGCGTGAATGAACTGTCAAATTAATGTGACATTAAACCCATTTGTGTACAATTTTTAAATAATCAGTTTTGACTTCAAGTTAAAATGAATTCAACACATTTCATGAGTCCCCGAGTTAGCGTATATCGGGGCTGCCTGCGACCGCGGGGGTGGACCGCGGACTGATGCAGGAGCCTGCGGGGCGGGGCGGGGCGGGGCGGGGGGAGGGGGCGTGTCGGCGCCACGCCCGCCTTTAGGGGGGAGTGCCACGCCCCTTCCTCACTGGTGGGGACACTCGGAGAAGAGAAAATCGACAATATAGACAAAAACTGGTTTCACTAGCTGGTAGGACTTTTCTGCAAAGTTCGTCTAGGTAGGTACCACCGCTTTGCCAGTTATTCTGCCGCCAAGCAGTAGTGTGCAAGCACTACTGTGTTCCGGTTTGAAGGGCACTGTAGCTAGTGACATTACTGGGCAATTGAGACTTTATGATCTGATCTCACAGTCGAGTAATCTTATTACCAGACTGTGCTGATGTCTCAGGATGATGTGCGCAGTGCAGTGTCACGCGAAATTATACTTTAGAGTTTCAAGTGTCACTGCAGCTGATAGGGGCGGTCGTGTCGCTTAACATCAGGCGAGCGACACGACCGCTATATATAAAATCATATAGCTCAGTTGATAGTGACCCTGCCTTCTGAACTGCTGGTTGTGAGTTCGATCCCCACCCAGGACAAACATTTGTGTAAACATCGATGTTTGTTCTGTGTCTGGGTGTTATATTGTATTCTATGTATGTATTTACAAACAAACAGTATCTAAGTATTGTATCAGTTATCTGGTTCCCATAGTACAAGCTTTGCTTAGTTTGGGGCTAGATGGCGCTGTGTGAAATGTCCACACATACGCGCTTTTTTTTTCTGTGCACAAATGCCTGTCCTGCGGGAATCGAACCCGCCACCTTCGGGTTATGAGCAAACCTGCTTAACCACCACACCACAGAAGCAGTCTGCAGTCAATTTGAAATACTTGTATATAACTATACTACACTATAATATTACGGCCATTTCTCGGTGAGACGGAACGACCTCGCCGACCTCCTGCAAGTATTTGCGCTGTCTCCGACCGGAACTCATGAAATATTTACCCGGGACGGGGGCGGGGGCGGGGGTGGGGCGGGGCGGGGGCGGGGGCGGGGGCGGCTCAACCCTTTGCTGTGAGCCTCTACAGGGGGGTTGTCAGCTCGCCGACATGCCGGGGAGGGGGTAGTAATAGAATATTTAGGCGCCGAGTTTGTACTATGGTTCCATTATTTTTTTCTAATTGCAAAATGTATGTGTACAGGGTTCCACATATATACCTAGTCCTGGCTGACTTATATAATATATCAACGCACAGCCTAAACCGCTGGTCCTAGAGACTTGACGTTTGGAGGGTGTGTTCTTTGTAAAGTGTAGGTAGCCTGATGTTAAGCGACACGGCTTCCCGTAGCAGTTACCCGAGATCACTGGGCGCATGTCATCTTGAGACAGCTACAGTGCCCTTCAAAGCGAAACACAGCGGTATATGCACACTACTGCTTGGTAGGATATCTGGCTTGTTTCATTGTGTGTAGCTCTACGTAGTTTTTGAAGTAAAACTTCTTTACTCACACTTGACTTGGGGAGTAAGCTGGTGCAGGTGAACGGAAGATGAAAGTTGTTAGTTCTCGTAGATCTCCATTGTCAACATAACAAAGTTAAAAATTATTATGTTGGTATGCCCCGTAAAATGACAATTTACAATTTTGACAAGATGGCGACATTAAACAAAGCAAAAACAAAGTTATACCGACCGATACATGGAGCTAAACTAAAGAAGTTTTACTTCAGTCGTGTGGTCTAAAGCACACTCGTTTATATTTTTACGAGCTTCAGCCCGCAGCTTCGCCCACGGCGTGGTATGGGAAAATAATTGAACCACCTATTTCACCCTCTTAATGGTGGAATTTCGAAAAATCCTTTCTTAGCGGATGCCTACGTCATAACATCTACCTGCATGCCAAATTTCAGCCCGATCCGTCCAGTGGTTTGGGCTGTGTGTTGATAGATCACTATGTCAGTCAGTCACCTTTGAGTTATATATATTTAGAAGATTATATTGTTTGATAGGCTTGCGTTAAAACGATGTGAGTGAGATAGTGGTAAATAGATTTAAATAAATTTAAATAAATTTACCACTATCTCACTCACAAACTCACAAGTGACGACGCGGTCGACGAGGGCCGTGTGACGATGTATATAATCAGTCTTATTACAAAACGTGGACTACTTATACCAACGAGGCTTGGAGAATCAGAACGTAAAAATTGCATTACTTAACGCACGAAAATTGATATTTCTGTTTATTGTTGTCATAACTAACTGCACTGCAATAAACATAAATATCGTAAAAATGGAGCAACAAAATATAAAAACTGAACCGAGTAGATATATTTTATCAAAGACCAAGACCACCTCAAAATCGTGTAACAAAGAAGGTTGATAACCCAACATTGGCGTTAGGCGCGTACATAGTTTTTAAACTTAAAAGTTTCATTTTTCCACCACCGTGGCGCTAGTTTCTTTCGTTTAGCGAGTTAGTACCATAGTTAAACTAGGGCCATCGGAGGACTAACTTTAGACCATGGACGATCCCCGGATCAGCGATAAACTTGTTTTTGTAATAAGGTTTTTAACTAGTCTAGGTTTAAACCTAGTACTAACTTTGGTACACGCTTAGTCTACGATTTGTAATAAGACGAAATATATCTAAAGAAACTGCAGGAAACTCTCACCACATGGTAATGGAGATCTTATAAGTCCATGGTAAAGGCACCTGAAGTTTACATCCAAGATTGATGCCATCTAAGTCAAGTCAAAGTCTCACAAGCTGGTCACAGTCAAGTTAAAGTCAAGTTTTACCTATATGTACCTATAGACTTTTTTATTTTAGCGCATGATGTGACGAGCTAGTCGTTCGCCTGATGTTAAGCGACACGGCCGCCCATAACAAAACAGCGTCACTCGGAACTCTAAAATATAAAGTTTCCCGTGACACTGCACTGCGCACATCATCCTGAGACATCAGCACAGTCTGGTAATAAGATTACTCCACTGTGAGATGATATCGTAAAGTCTCATTTGCCCAGTAATTTCACTAGCTACAGTGCCCTTCAAACCGGAACACAGCAGTACTTGCGCACTACTGCTTGGCGGCAGAATAACTGGCAAAGCGGTGGTACCTACCTCGACGAACTTTGCAGAAAAGTCCTACCACCTAGTAAGCCTAACCCAAAACCGAGCTATACATACTAGAAAAATAATGATCCAAGGTCTCCCGTGACGTCACGCAAGAAGGAAAACCCCGCGGACAATCTCACGGGAGGATTAATTGACAAACACATTAATTTACTTTTATGAAATAATTACGATTTTCCACGTTCTTTATTAATTGGAACATAAATACATGAGTACCTACTAGAGTAACAAAGTGTTTTTTAGTCGGGGAGCGGGTGGCAGGTTTGATTACTTACCCACAATAACTAACTACTACTTGACTAGTTAGTACTAGTCAATGTTGTTTTCATTTTAAACTTTATAGAACACGAGCTTCGGCCCGCCGCTTCGCCCGCGGCGTGGGCTATGGGAAAATAATTCAACCACCCATTTCACCCTCTTAAGGGTGGAATTTCGGAAAATCCTTTCTTAGCGGATGCCTGCGTCATAACATCTACCTGTATGCCAAATTTCAGCCCGATCGGTCCAGTGGTTTGGGCTGTGCGTTGATAGATCACTATGTCAGTCAGTCAGTCACCTTTGAGTTATATATATTTTGAGTTAGTTATATTATTGAACATGTAGAAACTTCATTGGTTCAAGTGTTAGTAAGATAAGTTTATTAGAATATTGTACTGTTTGTTTCTCCTAAACATTTATAAAATAAATTTACGTCCAGACCAACCTATTACAAAAAGGAAATGGAAAATAAAATGTTACTTTTTTGGTACCGAATTTCATCTAAATCCATTCAGCCGTTTGAGCGTGAAAGAGTAACAAACATACACAAAACACACATACAAACATTCGCCTTTATAATATTAGTGTGATACCTCTTTTTAGAATGGATTGATTCCGGTAGGTCCCGTAAGTGAGCCCGCCGCAGTCTCCCGGCCTACCCGGCGCCACCCGACACCGAGTGGATGCTGGGCATCCCGGCAGATGGACCACAACAATGATCACACTCCGCCATCTCGGCACATGTGCCGCGATAGGCGCGCTCTACAATGTAAACTACCCACGAATAATTATATTTTAACGTTTCATTATTTGATAGGTATTTTCTCCTTCGTCGGCAACTATGTTACGTTAGCATAGTTGTAGTTAGAAATTGCAAATGCAAAAAAATACAACAGAAGAGAGCCAAGAGAGTCTACAACTAGTTGCGTACTGTACGCAACTAGTTGTATACTCTCTTGGCAAACAAAAAAGGGGTTCTTGATTCTGTTGTATTATTTGATTTGCCATTTCTTATTTTTTGAATTAAAACTTATTTACGTACGCTTGAATTGGAGAGTAAGCTGGTGAATTCGTGACGAGAGCGTTACGGAAATTGATCGGGTGAGGCGAACGGAAGTTGAGAGGACGATATATGTTAGTGAAGATAGAAATAGAGTGACGTTTCGTATAAAAGTTTTACTTCGGTCGTGTGGTCTAAAGCACACTCGCTTTTTTTCGGATAATTGGGTTTCAGATTGGTTCCACAAGAATTATCAAAATTAAATCAAGTAGTTGAAACTAGTTTGGTTATAAATAAAAAAACGATTGTGCTTTAGACCACACGACTGAAGTTAAACTTCTAAACGAAACGCAACTCTCTCTTTCTATCTTCACTAACTTATATCTCCCTCTCAACTTCCGTTCGCCTCGCATTACAAGCTACCAACCAAATTAATTTAATTTTCTGAACTAGTCATCCGGAAATACCGACGTGTTCACTTGAAACACTTAGCGAGTAACTAGCTGCTTCCCGCGGCCTCGCTCGCCTGGCGCACAGTTACACGATATACCTACAAGGTATAGTATAATAATAATAATAACGCCCAACGATCCCATACATAGATCCTGGACCCTAACCAGGATTCCCCGTGTCTAGGGACCCAGGAACTACGAGGACCATGCTCCCACAACACCCAGACTCAGAACAAGTAATTGCGTTTTTTTGCTGTGCACAAACACTTATCCTGCCGCGGGAATCGAACCCACCACCTTCGGTTTATGAGCTAACCTGCTCCACCATCACACCGCGAGGCTGTCAAATGCGTGTGAAATCTTCTCTTGAGCAGAGATTTACGACTAAGTGTAGTTCTGTAAGACCTAAGACTCGTATTACAGAACCAAATACGCTCAATCGTGAATCTCTGCTCAAGAAGAGATCTCATTCACAAAAATATCAAAAACAGAATGAAATCTCTCCAGTAATAATTGAATAATATATCTCCGTACAGTGTGCACGAGCCCTTATCGTTCTGTTGTTTTATATAAATGCAATAAAATGTTAACAAAGCCGCCGTAACTAGCGCGCGCGTGTTGACTGCGCCGGACCGCTTCGGTGCGGGGATTAAACACAACATTAGCTTTTGCAATTTGTAATTCATTGTTGATCTAACTGAAGTATTATCATCTAAAACGTGGATCTGGAACCGCTACACATCGCAGCGTGATTGTTTGCAGGTGAGGTGACGTCTTTTTGTTTTACTAGCTGCGCCCCGTGGTTTCACCCACGGATAAAAAGTAGCCAGTGTTAATCCACTGAATAAGCTATCGATATTACAAAGATTACCATTTCGGTGTGGAACGCTAAAAATGTCTAAAAATCAATTTTAATTTATGTAATTAATTTAGATGTTAATATAAACTATCTGTGTTTTAAATGTCATCCGAATATGTTCAGTAATTTTTAGCGGGAACATACTATCGGGATAAAAAGTATCCTATGTGTTAATCCAGGTCATAAACTATCTGTGTTCTAAATTTCATCCCAATCCGTTCAGTATTTTTTGCATGTAAGAGTAACAAACATTCATCCATACTCACAAACTTTCACATTTATAATATTAGTAGGAGTAGGATAGATATTACAATAATCAGCAGACAGAAAACAGTTATCCAATGATTAAAGAATACGTCACCTACACAACCATGCCGGGTGGCGTCGTCGTTTCAGCGACAAAGGCCTTTAATTCGGATATTTTAAACTTAAATTTTTAAAACAAATCCTGAAATAAAATTTTTGGGTTCAGTTAATTTATTGAATAAAAAAAATCTATTCAATAAATTAACTAAAACCAAAAATATGGTAGAGCCGAAATAAAAACATTGAAAATTTTGTGTATTAGTTGTACTCACGTCGTGCCGATACATTTTTTTTGTTATGTTAGCGAATGATGTGACGAGCTACAATCGTTCACCTGATGTTAAGCGACACGCCGCATCCTGAGATATTAGCACAGATCATAAAGTCTCATTTGGCCAGTGATTTTACTAGCTACAACCCTTCAAACCGAAACACAGCAATGCTTGCACACTACTGATTGGCGCCAGAATAACTGGCAAAGCGGTGGTACCTACCTAGACGAACTTTGCAGAGCATTCCTAGGTGGTGAGTCCACCACCAGGACGGACCTTGAACTCAGAGGTCCGATGCGAAGCTGTTGACTCTATCCGTGAGCATCCTTTTTACTTTACCATTTCTACTTTACCCTACTAGGTGGTAGGACTTTTCTGCAAAGTTCGTCTAGGTAGGTACCACCGCTTTGCCAGTTATTCTGCCGCCAAGCAGTAGTGTGCAAGCACTACTGTGTTCCGGTTTGAAGGGCACTGTAGCTAGTGACATTACTGGACAATTGAGACTTTATGATCTGATCTCACAGTTTAGTACTCTTATTACCAGACTGTGCTGATGTCTCAGGATGACGTGCGCATATACTTAGACTTCCGAGTGACACTGCAACTGACATGGGCAGCCATGTCGCTTAACATCAGGCGAAAGGTTAGAAACAACCTTCCCCAATCGACTCACAATCGATTCCTTCACTGTTGATGGGCATTCCCACCCAAAGATTAAGTTTTATTTTATTTGTTCTAATATCACTCACATCTCTCTACTTGTATTACGAACTAAATTGTTATTGTACTTAATGAATTCACTGCTAATTGTGTTTTTCATTAAAAAATGAACATAAGTTTATATCAAAAATATTCCGGAAAGTCATCATTGAACATACATTTCATAGATAAAATAATACCTAACGATAGATCGGGGAAAATGGTTTACGATTTCTACGTATACATTTGAAGTCGAATTTCTTTGGTTGTAGGTACTTCTTGTACCGCCCGCTTGTGTACACAATAAACAGTAAAATATATGTAGGCAGAAACGTGTTATACATAGGTTGCAACCTATATAACTATAGGCCTTCAGCATGTCCACACCGCGCCGTGTCTGGAACAAGAATGATCCGTAGTACACCGAGCGGTCCCTTTATATAGCCAGATGGTTGGGAGAGCAATGATAGTTGCTGATGTTGCCACTGTAATAAATTTAAATGCTACCACAGGGTAAATTACGGTACTGCTCGCTGCGCATAGAGTTTACAACTGGACGTAGCCGCCGTCATATATATTATTAAAGACAAGCTCTTATTCACTATTCACTCACTTCTATTCTTTAGAAGAACGCAATTTAAAGTAGTACAAAAACATTTTCCTCCGTTTTAATTTTTACTGTTTGTAAAAATGTGCGAGAATAACTAGAACCATTAAAGTCAAACTCAAAAGATTTATTGCAAATAGGCTATTTTTAGAACTTTTCACGTCAAGCTTATAATATACTAGTTGCGCCCCGCGGTTCCACACGCGGATAAAAAGTTTAATTATTTAGTTATTTACTCATCCCACGGGAAATTATGTTAATCTAGTGTATAAGCTATCTTAGTACCGAATTTCATCCAAATCCATTCAGCTGTTTGAGCGTGAAGGAGTAACAAACATACACATATACAAACTTTCGCCTTTATAATATTAGTGTGATGATGATAGTACCTATAATTATGTACTTAAAATTAAGTTATTTCACTAAACATACAGAATTACAAAGTGCTTATTGTCAAATATTATATAGCAAGCCCATTACAATATGTGAGTTTGAATAAGAAGTTCTCTTATCAGCAGGTAATATTGTTGTTGTGTTCCGTTCACGGCACCGTTCCGTTTCCGGAGCGGATTTTTTTAACGTCAAAAATGCAGTCTCGTAGATTATTCATCCAAAGGTTGACTGGAAGAGACCGCTTTCAGTGACAAGTCAGACCATTATAATAGATCTAAGTTATTTTTTAAAATGTAAAATACATTTCCGGTGTACAATAAACATTTTTTTCTATTGTATTCTAGAGCTGTCGAACAAAATCCAGTAGAGTTTATTAATCCGACATTATTAAAACATATAGAAACAAATTATACTAAATAAAATAACGCATTTCATTTAACATAATAGGTATGTTTGTATTCATAAGAAAGAGAGAGAGAAAAAACATTTATTTGTGACACCCAACTATTATTCATGTACTACTCACAAAACGTCTTCTTATGAAAGTGGGATAACTTTGTTACGGCAATTTGTAAACCTAGTTTTAAAAAAAATTGTAGTAGTCGGTGCCGGATTGTTGCAGTGCTGGATTAATGGGACTCAACTGTCCTGAGACCTATGTTATGACACCCCTCTATTGACGACAGGGACTAAACTTATTTTTTATGTTTTGGCTCCACACTTTTATGTATTTAGCCAGTGTCAAGTAATTGATGATTTCTCAAGCTAATTAATATATATGTGTCAAGTCACAGTCCAAGTCATCAAGTCATAGTCTAGTCATACTCCTAGTAAAGTGGTGGCAACTTTACCAGAAGCTTCTGGAGTTTTGGAAACAACACGAAAAGAAACGATTCACCATCATTATACCACTTTCCCACACTCACGCCTGTAATCCAGCACTTAACGAACAGAATACCACCAATTTTATGCACTAACACTGAAAATAACACATATTTTGGAAAATAATACAATGCGGTGACGCAAGCATTTTCGTTTTCCCGCCAAAAACTCTCTCACCAACTTATATTAGAAGCAAATAAACAGCCGACAGGAAGCACAGAGTATCGGAACACACAAACAACACTCCTCGTCGTTGTAAGCGACATCGATCGCGAATCTCTAAGAAACGTCTAACATTTTTTTTAAACGCTACAAAATGACATGATGAGCTAGTCGCTCTCCGATGTTAAGCGACACGACCGCCCATATCAGTTGCAGTGACACTTGAAACTCTAAAGTACCTATAGTTTCACGTGACATTGCACCGCGCACATCATCCTGAGACATCAGCACAATAAGATTACTAGACTGTGAGATTAGATCATAAAGTCCCATTTGCCCAGTAATGTCACTAGCTACACTGCCCTTCAAACCGGAACACAGTAGTGCTTGCGCACTACTGCTTGGCGGCAGAATAACTGGCAAAACGGTGGTACCTACCTAGACGAACTTTGCAGAAAAGTCCTAGCACCTAGTGACATCATGTTTAAATACGCCCACAGATTGTATAGATACGGGAAGCACTCGCGGTGAGTAACCGACGGAGTTCTCAGTACCGCTGTTAGTAATGTACACATAACGTAATCACGGATCTCATTCACAGGGGGATGCGGCATGTCGACCGCGGGCTGGGCCGCGTCCGCCATCTTGTTTACATTCAATATTAAATAAATATGTGTGGACATTTCGCACAGCGCCATCTAGCCCCAAACTAAGCAAAGCTTGTGCTATGGGAACCAGATAACTGATACAATACTTAGATACTTTTTGTTTGTACATAACAAACATCGATGTTCATCACACAAATGTTTGTCCTGAGTGGGGATCGAACCCACAACCTACAGTTCAGAAGGCAGGATTACTGCCAACTGAGCTATCGGGTCAGTCAACGATCACATACATAGACCCTGGACCCTAACTAGGATTCCCTGTCTAGGGACCCAGGAACTACGAGGACCATGCTCTCACAACACCCAGACACAGAACAAGTAATTGCACTTTTGTGCTCGAATACTTGCCCTGTCGCGAGAATCGAATCCGTCACCTCCGGGCTATGAGGCCACCCTCTCAACCACCACACCAAAAAGGCTAATGCGTATTACTGATTCTTTCATTCGCACGGGAAATTGTGTACATTGCGTGCGCAGTGCAGTGTTACTATCTGTGTCCGGGTGTTATATTGCATTCTATGTATGTATTTACAAACAAACAGTATCTACCCATGACCAGCAAAGCCAGCCCATGGTTTGGAGCCGACTGTGCACACGCTGAAGCGCAGAAACATGCGGCATATCTGGCATGGGCTGACGCTCGAAAACGCAAGGCATCGGACACTCGAGCTAAGAAGAAAGCCTTTAATGTTGCCGCCAAGGCCTGTAAGAAGGAATTAAGGAAGGCTCGTTTCAATCATATTGGTCGAATAGGGACTAAACTTGCTTCCTATCCAGCTGGTAGTAAGGCTTTTTGGTCCCTAGCCAAATCGGTTGAAGCGAACTTCTGTCGATCTTCACTGCCTCCATTATTAAAACCTGACGGATCGCTGGCTCACACTGCAAAAGAAAAAGCAAACTTGTTTGCCACTCTCTTTGCAGAAGCTTCGCGTTTAGCTACTGCTAATGAGGTACCTCCCTGCCTTCCACATTGCGGTGCTTTCATGCCGGAAATACGCATACGTCAGAAGGAGGTACTAAAAACATTATGCAGTCTAGACGTGAACAAAGCCAGTGGTCCCGATGGTATACCAGCAATTGTACTTAAGAGCTGTGCACCTGAGTTGTCTCCCTTTTTAACACGCCTATTTCGCCTCTCTCTAGACACCGGAATAGTCCCTAAGAGTTGGAAGCTAGCCAATGTACAACCTGTACCTAAGAAGGGCAGTCGTGCTGATCCTGCCAACTACCGACCCATCTCAATTACCTCCATACTCTGTAAGAGTATGGAGCGTATAATCAACAACAAGCTCTTGGCACACCTTGAAGTCAATGATCTCCTCAGTGACCGGCAATACGGATTTCGCCGAAACCGGTCAACTGGGGATCTTCTCGCATACGCCACGCACATATTGAGCGAAGCCTTGGAGATGCATGGAGAGGCACTTGCTGTATCTCTAGACGTCTCTAAGGCATTTGATCGGGTCTGGCACGACGGTCTTCTGAATAAGCTTCCATCTTACGGACTACCTGCTGGTTTGTGCACTTGGATATCAGACTTTTTGAGGGAACGATCGCTTAGAGTGGTTCTTGATGGCTGCTCTTCCGATCAATTAGCTATTAATGCTGGTGTACCTCAGGGGTCAGTTCTTTCAGCAACACTATTCTTACTCCACATCAATGATTTGCTAAAGCCCGGTACCTTTGGGTATGCAGATGATAGTACTGTTGTTGAAAGATACACATCCAGTGCCCGAGCCAGTGGTGACGATGTCCGGATTGAGAGAGAGGCTATGGTTGAGCGCATGAACCTGGCTTTGAAAGCCGTGTCCGATTGGGGCGATGCTAACTTGGTTAGGTTCAATGCTGCAAAAACACAGGCGTGTTTATTCACTGCTAAAAAGAGCCCACTCCATCTGGCTCCTTCATTCCGTGGTGTATCTGTAAGTTTAGGAAACCATCTTGAGCTTTTGGGTGTTGATCTCACGTCAAACCTAAACTTTGGATCCTACATCGAGTCCAAAGCCAAAGTAGCTTCAAAAAAACTCGGCATATTGTCCAAGGTAAGGCGGTACTTCACACCTGGACAGCTTCTAAATCTGTATCAAGCACAAGTCCGATCGTGTATGGAGTACTGCTGCCACCTGTGGGACGGGTCTGCCAAGTACCAGCTTGAGGCTCTGGACTCGATTGAACGGCGTGCCAAAAGGCTCATTGACGACGACACTTTGGTTGGTGAAAGGCTCCAGAGCCTTGCACATCGACGTAAGGTGGCAAGTCTGTCGGTCTTCTACAGATTACACCACGGTGAATGCGCTCAAGAACTGCATGATCTCATTCTCCCATCACCATTCCACTACCGGACTACTAGACGCTCGGCTAAGCGCCATCCTTTCGTGGTCGAAATACCACCCATTCGTACCAAGCGATTTGACTCAACGTTTTTAATTAGAACGGCTAAGGAATGGAATGCCCTGCCAGCGTCTGTGTTTCCGGCGAAATATGACCCGGGCGTGTTCAAGAGAAGAGTGAATAGGTATTTACTTGGCTAGCATGCTACATCTTCGATCGCATCGTCACTTCCCATCAGGTGAGAGCGCGGTCAAATGCTAGATAAGTTTGAAGTAAAAAAAAAAAAAAAAAAAAAAAAAAAATCTAAGTATTGTATCAGTTATCCGGTTCCCGTAGTACAAGCTTTGCTTAGTTTGGGACTAGATGGCGCTGTGTGAGATGTCCACATATATTATATTATATTATTATTGTTACTATACACATACACTTGTTATATATTCCGTGGTGTTAGAGGAATTTTACAATCAATCAACCCCTAATGAATAAAGAGTGAAAAACACAATTAAAAACAAGCTTTAATTCTCTTATTTTGTCGTATTTTTCTCAGAAAACCCTTTCATTTGACATCCATATGGGCACGCAAAAAAATAACTAGATGGCCATCTTGTGCCGTCCGCCATCTTGGATTTAGAATGAATGCAATTACATAACTGGAGGAAAAATATAGAATGACGTCAATGAGAAACCTTTCAATTTTTATTTGTAATCGTATTTTTACATTGGTCCCATAATTTCATCAAAATTCAATAGCTTAGTTTTAAAATCAAAATACTTAATGGAATAAAAAAAAATCCAAGATAAGTCATCTTGGTATTTCTGCAGAAATAAAGCAATATTAAAGCTACTGTAACTCAAACACAGTTCTCAGTGACACTGCAACTGTCACGGTCAGCCATGACGCTTAACATCAGGCGGACGACGAGCTCGCTACGGTACATTAAATTTACTTCAAGTGCCTTATCCTTCCTGTTTCTTGTACATCTATGGTAACAACACATCTGGTGCGAGCTGATAGTAGGGGAGCCCATGTCTTGGTGACTTACTAGTAATAAAATAATAATAAAAAAATGGCTCTAACTCGTTCACTGCTGGAACATGGGTCTTCTCACACAGGAAGAGTAGCCAAGTGCGGGTCGGTGGACACAATATGTCCTCAGACGTGTGATTCTTGAACACGTCGGTTTCTTCGCCGTTGTGAGAGCGAGTGCTGATTGAAATTGAAAAGCAATTTAGGGCCGCGCGGGGTTCGAACCAGGAAGTTTCACGAGCTAACGCAATTACCGAGCAATGGAATTAAATTGACGCTGAATAAACATGTAATTATTTATTTATTATATTATAGTAAGAACGGCAATGCCAATTACACTTATTATTAAATTCATTACATGTAATAACAAGGGCAAACATGATAAAACAAAAAAATATTATAATAAAAATAAAATAATAATCAAATAGAAGAGTCAAAGAGTCTAAAAAATCATCTAGAAATAAATAATTAATCAAATCTCAATTGTACAAATATAAAAATAAGTTATTAATAGTTAAAGTTAGTAAACTACTCACAAAATGATAATAATAATATTAAACTACACTGCCATATATCACAAAAAATATCACATTCAGGAGTGGCGCTCAAGGATGTAATGGAAGTAAATGAAACCGTTATAGTAAATAGAATTATTATTATTTATTGCTACTATTACTTTCATTCGTAAGAAAAATCAGTTGAAGCTCCTCGTCTCGTGTTTTCGGAGTTTTTTACAGCGTTTAGTGAGCCAAGAATGTGCTATACTGTACCATAGACATACAACGAACTAGAGGGGACGGCCGCGAGATAAACTGACGCAACTATAACAAAAGTTTTGAGTAGTTGTACGATTACTTCAAACAAGAAGGTTAGCCTAGCCTAGAAAACTTGGACAAATTCAAATCATACACCTATGGCACAGAATAAATAATAGTACAAGTATGGGCGCAACTAGAAAGGGATAGCTCAGCCATCAAACATTTTTGGTCCTATTCTGAAATTTAAACAAATATATAAATAAACTAATACACACAACCTGTAGGAAAATTTTGTGTCCAATTAAAAATATTTAAAAATTACAATATTCATAGTCCTAAGGGTCGGTTTCATTTAAAAAGGTTTCTTTACAACCTCATTACACTGCACTGCGCACGTCATCCTGAGACATCAGCATAATCTAGTAAGATTACTAGACTGTGAGATTAGGTCATAAAGTCTCATTGGCCCAGTCATGTCACTAGCTACAGTGCTCTTAAAAACGGTACACAGTAGTGCGCAAGCACTACTGCTTGGCGTCAGAATAACTGGTAAAGCAGTGGTACCTACCTAGACGAACTTTGCAGTAAAGTCCTACCACCACCTAGTAAAATTACAATAGTTAAAATGAATGGAACGCTCCATCTAGCCACTTCTAGCCGCGGCGGCCATCTTCCTGCATATATTCAATCGTTATCATACACCAAACATTCCGCGGGAATTACGTAGTAACTGGTGATACTCTGTGGTCGCGGCGCTCCGGGAACATTTGAGAACATTTGGATATTTTTATACACCTTCCGATGTGTGTACGTCTTTTTTGATCTTCAAATTCAAAATAAGCGTCACGACTCGGGGGACAGTGTCGAGATGGTCTGACCGACCCGGGCCTGATGACACGTCGCTGTGCCACCGGCCCCGGTCACGGTCAGAGTTGGAGGCACCGGGCCCTACGGCCACAGGCCGCGGGACTTTGTAGTACTTTCTTCATATTAATTTTGTCGTTCATGAGAGAAAGGAACAGAAAAACAACACAAAAAGCCGAATTGCAATTACCTAAAGTATCCACGTATTGTATCAGTTATCCGGTTCCCATAGCACAAGCTTTGCTTAGTTTGGGGCTAGATGGCGTTGTGTGAGATGTCCACATATATTAAATAAAAAAATAATGAATTACCTCCTTTTTAACCAACTACAAAAAAAAGAGTTCCTCAATTCATTTGTATTATTTAAAATGTTGACCACTTACCGCAGAACTTCCTCATTTATAACCAAATTGTAAATTCTTTTTTTATTTCAAGTGATATATTTACAGATTGGTCTCATAGAAATTTAAACAAAATTGATTTAGTAGTTTAGTTTTTTAATCAAAATAACTGTTGTCGACGACGTTAGAACTCCTTTTAGAAAACTACACAAGTCAATCTAAATATATGTATATAACTCAAAGGTGACTGACTGACTGACATAGTGATCTATCAACGCACAACCCAAACCACTGGACGAATCGGGCTGAAATTTGGCATGCAGGTAGATGTTATGATGTAAGCATCCGCTAAGAAAGGATTTTTCGAAATTCCACCCTTAAGAGGGTGAAATGGGTGGTTGAATTATTTTCCCATAGGTCACGCCGCGGGCGAAGCTGCGGGCAGAAGCTTGTTACTTAATAAATTACCTACAAGCTAAAAGTGTTAAAATTAGTTTATTGGCAATTTTAAATGATTTTAATTCTGACTCTACACTATAACAAGCGGTCTCTCGCCATCACGAATTAGATGTTCCAAGAAAAAACATTGTTACTAATTTATGATATTTAGTAATCAAGGCGCGCGGCATCTTCGGAGTTCGGACTGAATAGAATACAAGACCTCCACTGAGCGAGACAAATATATACAGTACAATAAGAGTGACAGGGATGGGTAGCGTTACCATTTGTGTCTGAGCCGGTTCCGTTTAGCCAAGTTTATAGATTGCTCTGCCAAGATAAATTGAATTTTAGTGTTATTGATATAAAGATAATGCTGATGGTACGTGTTTAATTTGTGGAGGACATCCGTGTGTACAAGTGTTGTAAATGGGGTGAACTGTTTAGTTATTTTGCTCATTACTGGGGAAATTTTTAAGGAGCTTAGATATTTTTTATTGATTCGTGTTTTTGATGTATATTTAATAATGAGACATTTAATTTTATGGGGGGTTTAAGCTATCATTAATATTTATTGTTCTTATAGGAATACAAAATTGAAGTAGTGCTATGCAAGAATATTAGGGAGTCGGTAATCAAAATCCGCGCCGACTATACATTTTAAAAATGACTTCCAAAAAGAAGGAGGTACTATGTTCGTCTCTATGTTTTTTTTGAGAATGTTCATCTATATTTTCACCAATTGTGAACTGATTTAAAAAAATATTTTTTAGTTCAAAAGGGTATACTCCCGAGGTGGTCCCATTATCATCAAGTCAGGATCTGATGATGGAATCTCAAGGAAATCGAGGAAAAACTAACTAACAATGTGATAAAATCTTAGAAGTCAATTTTGACCTACTTCCTGGTTTCCGATTGAGCTGAAATTTTGCATACTTATCTAAGTTTATTAACAATAGCTAAAGCAGGAAAAAAAATTTAAAAAAAAACTGAACCGAATAAAACCACAATATAAAACCGGTTTAATATTTTTTTCAAATCACCGTTTTTTTATTACGGTTTATTGATGAAGGAGATCTGAATAGCCTACATACAAAATACAACTGAATAGAGAACCTCTGCCTGTTGAAGTCGGTTGAAAATAAAAAAAATAAACTAGGGAAGTTTTTCCTTTGCACTGGCAGCACGAAACTAACAGACCGGTCAGTGGCAGCAATCGCGCGAGGTGACGCGCTCGTGTGTTGGAACCGAGTTACAACATTTAACAAAACATTTACGTACAAACAAAACAACGGCGCTTTCATTTTACAACATCGAATATAAAACTGATTTAAAACTATATTATAATGACGTTTAGTGAATAAAATATAGTTTGTTTGTGTCTGTGTGATTGTGAACGTAAAAGTAAATGTTAAAGAGGCCAGTGGTGTGACTTGTGTTGGAAGTTTACGGATCTCGCAAGTTACGGATTTTTACGGATAAGATGGCTATTCCTTAGCCGTCCGATGAGGTAAGATAAGAGTGATTTTTGGTATGCTAAATGGAACTCTAATTGTTTTATGTAATGTGATAATTTGGAATATGTAATTATTTGTAACTGGTTAGACCGCACTAGGTTACCACTGTTACCGTTTAAGTTCGTCTAGATAAGTAACACCGCTTTGTCAATTATTCTGCCGTCAATATGTTCCGGTTTGAAGGGCACTATAGTGAGTGACATTACTGGGCAAATGAGACTTTGACATTGATGTATCAGGATGATGTGCGCGCGAAACTCTTTGGAGTTCCTAGTGACAGTGCAAGTGATATGGGCAGCCGTGTCGCTTACCATCAGGTAAACGACTAGCATATCATTACATTCCTTAACATAAAAATAAACAAATTCATGATTTAATAGACTGGTACGTAGGTATAAGTTGGAATCAAAAACTTTTTATTTCGGAAAAATGACGTAATAAAGACGACATATTAAGGTCATTTTAGGGTTGTTACGGAGTTCGACGTGCGTGTACGTATACAGACGTCAATTTGCTACCTGAAAATTAATTATCAACACAATAATAAGAAATAATAATAACGCCCAAAGAACACATACACAGATCCTGGACCCTAACTAGGATTCCGTGTCTAGGGACCCAGGAACTACGAGGACGATGCTCCCACAACACCCAGACTACTGCTTTTCTACAATACTTACTTGTCTAGTCGCGGGAATCGAACCGCTAACTTCGGGCTATGAGCCGACCTGCTCAACCACCACACCACAGAGGCTGTCAAATCATGTTTTACCATTACCACTATTATTATAAGGGGGGGGGGGTGCTCCGTAGGTACCTCACCTTAGATGATTCACTGCTCACTAGTGTATAATAGGAAAGTATCTAATCAGACAGGTATAGGTATGGAGGTATTTCTACATAAGAAGATATATTTACCAATTTTATTAGCGGACGTATGGCAACACAGATCCAGCCAGACTTATTTTTCCTAACTTGTCCATTGGAGTTTTGGCGGGAAAACGAAAAAGATCGCGTCACCGCAGTGTATTATTTTCCAAAAATTGTGTTATTTTCAGTGTTTTAGTGCATAAAATTGGTGGCATTTTATTCGTTAAGTGCTGGATTACAGGCATGAGTGTGGGAAAGTGGTATAATGATGGTGAAACGTTTCTTTTCGTGTTGTTTCCAAAACTCCATAGAAGCTTTTGGTAAAGTTGCCACCACTTTACTAGGAGTATCATTTCACTTGACTAGACTATGACTTAACTTGATAACTAGGACTGTGACTTGACTTGACTTGACAGAACTTATCAATTACTTGACACTGGCTAAATAAACAAAAGTGTGGAACCAAAACAAACAAAAAAAAAATTATAGATTAGTATTATTTTTTTGTTTGTAGACGCCAAATGCTAGGGCATAGTTCACCGACTTTAAAACGGCTGGTTGTCAGTTGATAAAATAACTTAATGCTCATTAATTGTTCAATAATTTTGTTGTTATGCTGTAATCAGGGACGTGCTGATAGGCAAGTGTGTTTATATGTTACTAGCGGCGGCCCGCGGATTCACCCGCGGATATAAAGTATCGAATATGTTAAACCAGCGTTTGAGCTACCCCCATTCCAAAATATATTAAATCTTGCGGCGAGAAAAGGAAACAAATAACACTGCGCATTTATACTAAGTAATAGTGTGAATTAAAAAATTGATAAAACTATACCTAGATCCTCTGTCTGTGACATTTTATGATTGAACAAGCTTCTGCCCGCTGCTTCGACCGCGGCGTAAAATAATTCAACCACCCATTTCACCCTGTTAAGGGTGGAATTTCGAAAAATCCTTTCTTAGCGGATGCCTACGTCATAACATCTACCTGCATGCCAAATTTCAGCCCGATCCGTCCAGTGGTTTGGGCTGTGCGTTGATAGATCACTATGTCAGTCAATCAATCAGTCAGTCACCTTTGAGTTATATGTATTTAGATTTATTCACGACTAATGTTTCAATCAATTAAAGAGAGATAGAGGGAGATCTTCTATCCTATTTCATAATGAAAACTTGATGCACAAGTTTTATTTTTTTGAGAGTCTATACGGCTCTGTTTAAAGTTGAAAATATTATTTTATTAATGTATCACGTTAAATATTTTTTTATGAATTACGCACATCAAATAGATATTATTTATTAATGCTCCTTCCCTACAGACCCCGTGCCGGGACGGGACCGGAACCGGGACGGGACCGGGACCCGGGTCCGTGCTCTTTTTTAATATACAACTTACATATTTGGTTGTTGTATTTTTTATCAACCGGGAGTTTATGTTTAAAACTCCAGTCTGAATATTTAATTGCATGCTTCTGGTACACTTGTTATGTCTATTAATATATATAACAAGCTTCCAGAAGCAATGAAAAAGGAATCAAATTATGTAATCTTTATAAAACAATTAAAGCATTTTCTAATAAATAAAAGCTATTATACTATAAATGAATATCTAAATGATAAAATTTAAGCATGTTATGTAAAAATAATAATTCGTTTAACTTTAGTATAAAATAAGTAACCTCTTTCTAATCTAATAATATTTAATTTTGTCTCCCTCTCTTCTAATGTTGCCCGCCAGGGTCCACGATGAACTGTTATTTAAAAAAAAACTACCTACACCTGTACAACATTGTGGAATGCAAATAAAAATTGAAATTAAAATTGAAAAAATTTAAATTGAAATTGAAATTAATTCGCAAAAAGGGTTGCTATTACTGAAAATTTGGAGTACTACGTTAACATTATTATAATAATTATAATTACTGGGCAAATGAGACTTCATAATCTGATCTCACAGTCTAGTAACCATACTGTGCTGACGTCTCAGGATGATGTGCGCAGTGCAGCAGTCATGCGAAACTTTACATGTTGGAGTTCCGAGTGTCGCTTAACATCAGGTGAACGACTAGCTCGTCACATCATTCAGTAAAAAAAAAGTATTTTTGTGTTCAATCTTCGAGTCCTGCCGCGGCCGGTGGAAGCATGGCGTGCTGTAAGATGCTGCCTGGAAGATACCAGTGGCGTGATCACGAAACTTTGATTGCAATGCAACATTATTTATTTATTCATTATTTATTATATATTTGTGTTTCTATCGGTTGCAAGCGAGTTTCAAAATCACCCCCCTGGTATTGTTGGTTTCGTGATCAGACTCCGCCTTATATGATACTAACTTCTTTCTGCCCGCGGCTTTTCCCGCGTGGCCCACAGGAAACGAATAATTTTTTCATAGATAATTCAACCACTCATTTCACCCTTTTAGGGATGGAATTTCGAAAAACCCTTTCTTAGTAGATACCTACACTTTACAAAGAACACACCCTCCAAATTTCAAGTCTCTAGGAGCAGCGGTTTAGGGTATGCGTTGATATATAAGTCAGTCAGGACTCTGAATGTTGTATGACGTAGCTAGGTACCTGCTCACTGACCTTCGGAATCGGACTAAAGTCGGACCTTTACTTTTACAACGAACTTACGTAATTAGCTAATGACAGTGACTCAGCTGTCACTAATTGTTTTATTTTAAAGTACACTCGTGAAATGCACCGTCCCTAGCGGGGGGGAGGTGGGGCGTGCTATGGGGGAAGGTGGGGCGTGCTATGGGGGGAGGGGATGATAGACTGTTTATTGCATTAGGGTTCATTTTAGTGTGATCGGCCGGAGCTGAACAAAACTGACGTGTTCTCTCCAGGGCTCGGAACCGGTTAATATCGTTCCTAAACCGGTTTACATTTCGTTCTTTTATTAACCGGTTAATGAAAGAACAGTTCTTGTTGGAACAAAATTATTTCGGTTACCGGTTTCTACGAAGAGCGAAATTTGAAAGCTCCCAAACTCAAATAAACCGGTTTAACTCAGACGCGCGGCTACGTTATGCTATGGCCGACAGGCGACCAACGTTTGCGGGCGGCTGAAGCGATAACTGTTAATAATTGTATTTTGTTTGTATTTAGATGGGTTTGGTGTTACTTCAGTGTAATATGGGAAGAAAACAAGAGAATGGCCGATCATAGTCGAAACAAACCGAACGTGCGGTGAGTCATACGTAAAATTTGGCATTAACCGGTTAATTTCGCTCTGTAAACCGGTTTATTGCGTTCTTTAAACCGGTTTCCTTGACAAACAGGATTTGCAACTAACCGGTTTAAAAACCGGTAACCGAAACCTAAACCTGAACTCATTTCGGTTTAGGGTCAACGACCGAAACCGGTTTGAAAAATAAACCGGTTTCCGAGCCTTGGTTCTCTCACTGAAGGTGTTTATTGCACTAAAGACAAAACAGATATAGTAAATAGAACAAGAACAGATATAGTAAACAGAACAAGAACAGATATAGTAAACTGGACACCAAAAACAACTGTTTTAAACATTTTGAACAATTTTAAAAGTTTTTAACAATTTCAAGTAATTTGAATTATTTTTGCACAATTTACAATTTTGGTATAGTGAACAATATTTTTTAAATTATGAACAATATTTAGTAAGTACGTAGTTATGATTAATAATTTAATTATAGTGAACAATTTTTTTTCAACCAATGAGCGTACTGTATTTGGTGTGTAGACTTAACACTAGTTTGACAAATGTAAATGCGAACTTAGGAGCTGTCACACTTTAATGCAGGCGGGCGGTAATATCACGAGAGTAAAAATAAAATAAAATTGGACGGAATTATTGAAATTATATTATTTGAAAATTCAACCTTTGAGGTCAAATGAGAAAGATTGTATAAAGACGCGAGCGGAACCGCGGGCTGCCGCTATATCATTATACACATTAGCCGGATATGGCGATGGACCCGCGGCCGCCAGCGGCCGCCGACCGCTTGCTCTATAAATAATGTTGTAAGCGCTGAGAAAAACCCAAACCAATCGTTGTGTTTATTTTATGAATCTGCACACTCGGACACATTCCGGCCGCGCGCGTCCGATATAACCTCCGACATCTTGGACTATTACTTATTCTATGATATATCACAAACAACACATTTTTGTTTTTGTGAACTAAAACTTCTTTACGCACGCTTGTCTTGGGGAGTAAGCTGGTGAATGCGAGGCGAACGGAAGTTGAAGTTGGTTTACGTAGATCTTCATTGTCAGCATAACAAACTTAAAAATTACAGTTTTGTATTACTGTTGGTGTATCCGGTAAAATGACAATTTACAACTGTCAAGATGGCGACATTAACATTAAACCAAGTTATACCGGCCGATAGATGGAACTAAACTAAAGCAGCCTTATTAATAAACGGGTATTAGTCTCGGATTAGTTACTTCAGCTTTTGTCCTTTTTTTGCTACTGGAACATTTAGCTGGATCGAAAGAGACAAAAGATGGTGTAACTAGTCTAAAGCTAGTTCGTGTTTATTAATAAGGCTGAAGAAGTTTTACTACAGTCGTGTGGTCTGAAGCACACTCGTTTTTTTTCATATAAATAAATACTTCTTTTAATAAGGTTAGAGAACCTCGGTTTTGCATTTATAACATCTCATGGGAGTTTTGGCTATGACTTGACTTGATGACTTGGACTGTGATTTGACTTGACATACATATATATTACTTAACTCGAAAAATTATCACTTACTTGACACTGGCTAAATACATAAAAGTGTGGAACCACACCAAAACAAAAAAAAAACATCTCATGGAACATATCTGTCAAGTGTAAACCACAGGGTGAAGGGTGCAGCAGATAGGGGACTAGGTACGTTATTTGCCGAAATGAAGCATTAAAAGCTTTGAATTCAATATCTCACGTAATTATTATATCGTGGAGTCATTTCTGACGTTCGCCGATGTAACATTATACCTAAACTAAACTCGATAGAACAAATATCAAACCTTCCCTTAAAGATTGAATTAGGTAAACCTATTTTCCGCAGTTTATGAAATATTAAAAATATTGTATGTACTAACAAAACGTTTGAGTTATCAAAAATTTGAAAATATAATATTAATGTAAATACTAGCTGCGCCCCGTGGTTTCACTCACGTAATGAACACTTTTATTTTTCTTTCATAAGAACCTTCTTCTACATCCTTCCAAGCGTGATGCGACGACCGAGGGGAATAGAGATTCATTTATTGATATAAAACCTTTGATCGAAACCCGCCAAAACCGGTGATTGCGTGCGTTGTCTCTGAAGGTAAGCGCCGTGACGGAGCAATTTTTAAATAAAACCAACGTAAAACATCCCGGAAAATGAGTAAATCGCGGTTCGAGTCCCGCGGCGGGACAAGTATTGTGCACAGAAAAATAAGCGCAAATACTTGTTGTCTGGGTGTTGTGGGACCACGGTCCTCGTAGTTCCTGGGTCACAGGGAATCCTAGTTAGGGTCCAGGGTTACATGAACCCTTGTGTAACCCTGGACCCTAACCCTTGTAAGTGATCGTTGGGCGTTATTATTATTATTATAATAATGGCTGTGAACATTAACTAGGTATATATATACATATATATAGGATTATAGGTAGGTATGAGCATGTGTCGTGTGAACATGAGACACGGGGCTCCCGCGCCCCATGTAGGTGACGTGTGACGTCACCAGTGGTGCGGCCCTCCACTCGACCGTCGACTGGACCGTCCACTCGACTGTCCACTCGACCGTCGACTCGACCGTCCACTCGACCAGCTTGGAACTAATCGAAGTTCGTGTTTTTACCAAATGTTCAGTAGTGAGTCGCGAGCGATGCGAGGATGTTTGCGTGCGAGCTGAAGGTTATTGGAGTTATCTTTTTTAGTCTCGCCACGGAGGGAGGCGCGAACCGGATTACAGATTATTTTACATTTATAAGAACAAAAAATAATACACTGAGACTATTTAATATCAATCAAACACAAATATTTTCCTTAAATTTAACTATAAACTATTTAACACTAATCAAAAACTAATCTTTTTCCTTCGTAGTTTCATATTAAGTATCAGTTTCAAGGCCGATTCTGATATATATGTAGACAGAAACGGTTCGTGCGTAGGTTACAACCTATATAACTATAGGCCTTCAGCATGTCCACACCGCGCCGTGTCTGGAACAAGAATGCCTCGTAGTACACTTTTTTTTTTTTTTTTTTTTTTTTTTGAACGAGCTAATGCTGTTGGTCTCTATCGACCTTTACAGCGTCACCGGGGGGGGGGGCGGGCGCTTAGGGCGCCCAGCCGTCAAAAGTGGGAGGCAACTAGCTCAAGGGCACCCCTGGGGTGCGAGCCTCGGCTTGGGCCGTTGCCGGGATAAGAGGATCGAGAAGGCTACGTCCACTGGAAGAGTGGACCCTATTGAAAGTCGCGACCGTTCTAGCTAACCTACGGGGGGTACGTCGACCTCGCCGGCGGGGTCGGTGTCTGATTGTGTTACGCTGGTATCCTATACCGGTGCCGAAAGCGGTACCTGAGCCAGAAGGGCTAGACTGGTCCGGTGATCCTAGCGCAGCCGATACTACGGCTGCTATAGGATCATCCGGGTCGCTCAAGACGTGTCTCGGGCGGCGACGACGGGGTGGCGAGTCTGTCGTGTCTGTACAGTAGTTTGAAGCTCTGACTACGAGAGGGTTGGGGTGATGAGGTGCCGCATCAAAATAGCGGCGGGATGCATCCTTCATAAATTGACGGATGGATGGGAGTTCGAGATCGCAGTGGAGGTCGGAGTTTCGCTGGTACCAGCGAGCCCCGACCACCTTGCGGACAAAGCGGTTCTGGATCACCTGAAGTCGATCCAGATGTACTGAGGGAGTATGAGCAAACGCGACAGATGCGTAGGTCATAATGGGGCGAACGCAAGTTTTGTAAAGCGTCACCTTATTTCTAAGGGACAGCTTACTACGCTTGCAGATGAGAGGGTGGAGGCGGCCTAAGACAAAGGCAGCCCTATCGCGCACTCGCTTAATATGGTCCTTGAAGTTGAGTTTGGTGTCAAGGGTAACCCCCAGGTATTTGGTAGACGAAGCCCAGGGAATGGGCTTGTCGAACAAGGACAGTGGTTTCGCTGGCGGACCACGCTTGTAGTCAGAAAAGTACATCGCTGCACTTTTATCTGGGTTAACCGTGATCCGCCATTTCCTGAACCAAGCACCGATCTCGGTGAGGGCTCGTTGGAGGCGACCACGCATGTGAACTCTCTGCCATCCGGAGCAGTAGATAGCGGTGTCATCCGCAAAGAGTGCGAGCTGCACACTGGGATGAAATGACCGCGGGATATCGCTGGTGTACAGCGAGAAAAGCAAGGGGGAAAGCGCGGAGCCCTGGGGCACTCCGGCTCTGATAGGATGGGGAGACGATCGCTCCCCCTCGACGCGGTAGCGAAAGCTTCGATCCCTAAGGAAGTCTTGTATGATGTGCACAAGACGATCTGGCACGCCGATGTGGTACAGCTTGAAAATCAAGCCGTCGTGCCAGACTTTGTCGAAGGCTTTCGCCACGTCTAAGAAGACTGCGAGAGTCCCTTTCGGTTTTGGATTCGCGTTGAAGCCATCTAGAATGTGCTCCGTGATGCGGTGCACTTGTTGAACGCAAGAGTGTCTAGCTCTAAAGCCAAACTGCTCGTCGGGAAGGAGTTTATGTTCGTGGATATGGGACCAGAGACGCCTCCGAATGAGACGCTCGTAGATCTTCCCCAGAGTACTGAGGAGACTGATGGGCCGGTAGCTAGAGGGCTCGGTAGCCTTCTTGCCTGGCTTGTGGATGCCGATGACGTCGGCGGACTTCCACGCAACGGGGAAAGAGCAGTTGCTCATGGCCGCATTGAAGATGCTGACTAGGAGATAGATTAAGGGGACAGAAAAGTGTTTGACCACTTTGTTGCTGATACCATCAGCGCCGGAGGCTTTACGGATAGCGAGACCCTTGATGACAGACTCAACTTCGGCGGCCCTAATAAGCTCGAGCGGGGGGTCGGAAGGTGGTAGGGAGCTGCGACGTTCGACTTCACTGACCACCGTATGGAGGTGGGCAGGGTCAACGTGATCGGGGGAAAGGTTGCACTGGGCCTCGAGGCTCTCAGCCAAACACTCGGCTTTTTCCTCATCATCGAACGCGGGGACTTGGTTTGGCCTATCAAGAGGGGGCATCGTTCTAAGTGTGTCACTTTTCAGAGTTCGAGCCAGCCGCCAGTAAGCCTGGTGGGTTGGCTCGAGCCCTGAAAGTAGGTCTGTCCAGTTCTGGGCGCGAAGATCACTTATGCGTTTCTTAACAGCACGCTGTAAGAAATTCAAAGTGGATTTGTTATCACGGGAGGGAGCCGCGTCATATGCCCTAGTGGCGGCGTTCTTTGCTGTCAGCAGTCTCCTCACGTCCTCGGGCAAGTCCCAGCGGTGGTCCACCACCGGTACCTGCTTAGAAGACTCACCGATCACAGTGCGGAGGTGACTAGTGAGAGCATCGATCGCGGTGGAGACGTCATCTAGTGTCTGTATGTCGTCAGGTACCTTGTCTAAGTCTGGTGAACTGATAGCTTTCAGGGATTCCCCCAATCGCTTCCAGTCCACCACTGTCTTAGTCTGGGGTATCAGTTCAGTTGGATCCGAGCCTAGTCTCATGAGAACGGGGCGGTGGTCAGAGTCAAGTTCGTGGAGCACTTCTATCGAGCTTAACCTGAGGGCTACGCCTTTTAAAAGTGCTATGTCGAGTATGTCTGGTCGTTGGTCGAGGTTCCCGGGGAACCTGGTCGGAGTCATGGGTGCGATAATGTCAAAGGTGTGGTGGTCTGTGTCTGGTCGTGGGTCAGTTAGCTGTTCAAGTATCCTACCGTTGGTGTTGGAGGTGTGACAGTTCCACATGACGTGTTTGCTGTTGAAGTCTCCCGCCAGTATGACGGAGCTTCCCAGAGAAAGTAGCGCGTTGATATCACTACTGAGCAAACGTTTATCAGGGGGAAGGTAGCAAGACGCTAGTATGATCGGTTCGTGGCCGTTCATAGCTAGGCGACAGCAAGACGCTTCTAAGTTGATTAAAGATGAGGGAGTATCAATTGGGATGCAGTGAAGAGACCTTCGGTAATAGATAAGCGTACCGCCTCCGGCATTGGTAAGCCTATCATTACGAACCACTACGTAATTGGCGATCTTAGGATCCCGCTTACTAGGTTTCAGGAGGGTCTCCTGTACAAGCATCACATCGACCTGATGGGTCTTACAAAAGTTATGAACCAAGTCGCGTTGACGAGTGAGGCCGTTTGCGTTGAAAAACGCTAACGCTACGGAGCGAGGTTTAACCTTTTTTGGTGTACTATCCATATTAGATAGTACTAAAAGAAGGTAAGGGGCAGCGCATGATAGCGTCGAGAATGCCATCGTGCTGGACCAGGGCACAGAAACGGTCCTCGGGAGTGGCGGCTGAACGAAGTTTGTGTGCTAGCACACGTACTTCCTTCAGATCGATGGCTGATAGGCTCTGCTTAATCAGAGCCAGATCTTCCATCAGGGAAGTTGTAGCCTGGCCAGAGGGACCAGACTTAGAGGCGGGAGGGCTAGTGTGGGCTACAGGCAGCGCTTCAACAATAGCTGGAGCGCTGCTAGGTGTCGCTGGCGCGGCCTGCGCCCGGACCATGCTCGGGGGCTTGGACCAGGCGTTGACTACGGGGCCTCGTAGTACACCGAGCGGTCCTTTTTTATAGCCAGACAGGTAGGGCCGCCATGACAGTTGCCGGTGCTGCCACTGTAATAAATTTAATGCCACCACAGGGTAAATTACGGTGCTCGATCGCTGTGCATAGTGTTCACAACTGGACGTTGCCGCCGTCATATATATAGTATATATTTATTGTATATCAATAAAACATCTAATTTGGAAAGCCAGAAACAATATAGTCCCGTCCCTGACCACAGACCACCTATAGGTACCCACGTCACGGTTCATACATTAATTTGTTATTAATAGCTCCGAGGTGTTAGTAAAAACATTATAAAAAATATCTATTAATAATTTGTTTGAAGAAGGAAAATTATATTTTTTTTCCCTCATAGCTCAGTTGGTAGTACCTCTGTCTTCTGTGCTGTAGGTTGTGGGTTCGATTCCACAAAAGTATCATATAAGGCGGAGTCTGATCACGAAACCAACCAAACCAGGCTACCTACCTATCCTTAGACCACATCATGCTTGCCGTCGGGCAGTATTAGTCAAACCCTAACCCTGTACTGAAAAAAAAAAAAAATAACGCCCAACGATCCCATACATAGATCCTGGACCCTAACTAGGATTCCCTGTGTCTAGGGACCCAGGAACTACGAGGACCATGCTCCCACAACACCCAGACTCATAACAAGTATATGCGCTTTTTTTCTGTGCACAAATACTTGTCCTGCCACGGGAATCGAACCCGCTGCCTCAGGGTTATGAGCCGACTTGCTCAACCACTACTCCACAGAGGCTGTCAAAAAAGTAAAAAAATGTTTAGTATTTATTCGAAAATTAGAAATATGAGGAATAGATCATTAGATCACATGAACCGTGCCAGTGGGATGCAGTTCACTGACATTTGGCGCAACAATCCACAATGGTTGTAGACAACAATCAACAATGCGGCCCACGCCCACGTCACGTGACACCACTCCAACTGTATATCTACAGCACTGGACGCCTACAGCACTGGTCGCCTGCAGCACTGGTCGCCTGCCTGGACACTGGTCTTATCTACCGAATTATATTTAGAACAACCGTGTTCTTATCATTCAAAAGTAATGTATAACGTTCACAGCGACACGAATCAAATCCGTTATTGTTTCAATCCAGGCGTTCGACTCGTGCCCCGGACTCTCGTACGTTTAGCAAGCCTGAAATACTGTTCGCTCATTGGTCGAGACGATGATCAATACGCATTGCGACCAATGAGCGTACAGCATTTGGTGTGTTAAGGAGACACGAGTTTGACAAACGTACGAGAAGTATCTTCATTTACAGCCGAATCCTCTTTACATTGCTTTTAAAAAGGGATTCTGAAACTTGATATGAAATGGTCCTTTGAAACTGCAACTTTGGAAGTCGGATAGTCTGCTTGTGTCACTCACAGGGAGATAGTTGGCTTTATCCGTAGAGCGTTGTCTCTGTCGCTCACGGGAGATAGTTGGCTATATCCGTAGAGCGTTGTCTCTGTCGCTCACGGGAGATAGTTGGCTATATCCGTAGAGCGTTGTCTCTGTCGCTCACGGGAGATAGTTGGCTATATCCATAGAGCGTTGTCTCTGTCGCTCACGGGAGATAGTTGGCTATATCTGTAGAAGGTTGTCTATTTAGCTCTTATTATAATAACGCATACTACAGAACTACCCCTCCAGTGTGACGTGTAGGTTACATAAACATATTAATGACAAGCTAGTCATTCGCCTGATGTTAAGCGACACGGCTGCCCATAACATTTGCAGTGTCACTCGAAACTCTAAAACATAAAGTTTCACGTGACACTGCACTGCGCACGTCATTCTGTAACAATTTAACTACAAGATTAATAGACTGAGAGATACAGTGCCCTTCAACCCGGAACACAGTATTGCTTGCGCACTACTGCTTGGCGGCAGATTATCTGTCAGAGCGGCGGTACCTACGTAGACGTAGTACCTACGCCCGGGTGCGTGCGGTAAACCCTTAATTAGGTATTTCCTTGATGTGAAGGTAAAATACCTATTTATTTGTGACGTCAGCCGCCGCGGGTATACATCGTGGTTTATGTAACAACGGTTAACTGGCCCGATAGCTCAGTCGGTAGTACCCCTGCCTTCTGAGCTGTAGGTTGTGGGTTCGATCCCCACCCAGGACAAACATTTGTGTGATGAACATCGGTGTTTGTTCTGTGTCTGGGTGTTATATTGTATTCTATGTATGTATTTACAAACAAAAAGTATCTAAGTATTGTATCAGTTATCTGGTTCCCATAGTACAAGCTTTGCTTAGTTTGGGGCTAGATGGCGCTGTGTGAAATGTACACTGATATTTGTTTATTTAGTTGACAGCTACTCGCGTGATGTTAAGCGCAGAGGTAGTACAACAGTAGTAGATCTGTTGTACTACCATCTACTTACCATCAGGTAAGCGACCAGCTCGTCACGTCATTAGCTCTGTGACCTGTTCCAGTGGTGCAGTGATGTGGGTGCAGTGCTGGGTGGCGGTGCTGGCGGCCGCGGGGAGCCTGGCGCTCGAGTGCCCGCCCGGCTGCAGGTGCGAGGGGGACGACCTGCTGCGGTTCTACTGCAGCGGGAGCGGGACGGTGGTGCGCGCCCGGGACGACGGCTTCATGGAGGTCGAGTGCGAGGTGACCACATTGTACTTGTTGTGGAGTAGGGTATAGCTTTGTCCTTTTCCAACTACAGGCATAGCGTTATACTATATCCCTTTCTTATAGAAATTAGTCACTTTCTAAACATTTTTTTTGTATGTTTTGGCTCCACAATTTTTGTGTATCTAGCCAGTATCAAGTAATTCATTATTTATCAAGTTAAGTCATAGTCTAAATCATCAAGTCAAGTCATAGTCTAGTTTATGTCATACTCCTAGTAAAGTGGTGGCAACTTTACTTGAAGCTTCTATGGAGTTTTGGAAACAACACGAAAAGAAACGTTTCACCATCATTATACCATTTTCCTACACTCACGCCTGTAATCTAGCATTTAAAGAATAAAATGCCATCAATTTTATGCACTAACACTGAAAATAACACAAGTTTTGGAAAATAATACAATGTGGTAACGCAAGCGTTTTCGTTTTCCCGCCAAAACTCCTTGATTTCTTAACTTTCTTCTTCATCTAAGCTGAGGCTAGTTCTGTACCATAAGATCCATCATAGATTCTCTACACAAAGTTAGTTAAATAAATAGCGACCCTTGCCACAACGCAATAAAGTGCAGTTTAGTTCGCCCGCGAGCCTAAAGTCATATTCATCTCAGTTGTGTCTCTCTCAACCCTATATTCTGTTCTCTTCTGTCGCGTTCCGTGTGACGACGATGTGCACCTTACAACCTTCCTAAAATGTTTAGCAATAAGCAGGATTTGAACCCGCGCCTTCTAACTTACCGGATTATTCGCTTTCCCAACTGAGCTATGGTTGCATGCCTAATGTATCGAGTGACTAAGCACCAGTGGCGACACCTATAGAACCTGTTTTTTTAACGGGCTATTGCTGTTGGTCTCTATCTACCTTTACAGCGTCACCGGCCGACATCGGCTTGTGTTAGAATTAGAAAGGTGAACTATTCACTAGTGATTCCGGTACTACAAAATGGCGGGAGACGGTGCGCTTGCTATTAGCTATCGTGGACTGCATTATATTGTCAAAAAGGTTCTTATAGTGGGTGGAATTTAATTCGTTCTATTCCTTTAATGTATGTATTTAGTCCATGCTATAGAATGCTTCCATATAACTAAATAAAAAAGTACTTATGAAATAAAACTTAAATCTGGGTATTATCAAATTTAAATTCTTAACAAAAGCCTTGCGCCATTGAACAAAGCGTGTGTTTTATTCCCTACGAAACATTAACAAAGCACTCAGCCGGAGCCCGCGCCGTGTGTACCGTTACATACACATTTCGGCTGTCAGGCAGCTATTTTAGGAGGCACTGAATATTAGGTCTTTACCTATGAAATTGCCGTTTTGTTTGAAAAAAGTTAAAGTATTTTTTTTTCGAACTTATTTATTTTTTTTATTCAAAGTAATCACCCCTGCAATCAATGCATCTTTGCCAACGCTGTGGCAGTTTATGGATGCCCTTCTTGAAAAAATCAGCAGGACGGGAGACAACAAACTCTTCAAAGGCGTTTTGTACTGCTTCTCGGGAATTGAATTTTTTTCCCGCTAAAAAGTTGTCCAAATTTTGGAAAAAGTAATAGTCGGTAGGCGCAAGATCTGGTGAGTATGGCGGATGGGGGAGAGCTTCCAAACCCAACTCATGCAGCTTAGAGACGGTCTGTTGTGCAGTATGGGGTCGCGCGTTGTCGTGAAGTAGCAGTGGAGACGACCGATTGACCAAAGCTGGTTGCAGACGTGCGAGTTTCGCCATCATTGTGGTCAGTTCTTCAATGTACACATCTGCAGTAATGCTCTCGCCGTTTTGTAAAAAGCTATGATGAATCACACCAGCACTAGACCACCAAACTGTGACCATCACCTTTCTAGGGGTCATTTTTCGTTTTGGACATTGCTTTGGTACCGAACCAGGATCTAACCAACTTGCTGAGCGCTTTCGATTGTCAAAAAGAATCCATTTTTCGTCGCACGTAACAATTCGGTTCAAAATTCCTTCATTTCTGTGCCTGTTAAGCAGCGCAAGGCAAGTCTCGACGCGTACGTTGCGCTGGCGATCGTTAAGTTCGTGGGGCACCCATCTATCAAGCTTTTTTATCTTGCCAATCTGTCGCAAATGGACCAATATTGTTTTGATGCTAACATCAAAAGCTGCTGCCAGCTCAGCTGTAGATTGAGATTCATCAGCTTCCACAATCGCCTTTAATTCATCATTGTTGACCAAAGTTTCCGGACGACCACGAGGTTCATTTTTCAAGTCAAAATTCCCAGAACGGAACCAAGCAAACCAATAACGGGTTGTACGTTCGTTTGTACAGTTCTCTCCGTAAACGTCGTTGATGTTACGTGTCGTTTGTGCCGCGTTGGTGCCACGACGGAACTCATATTCCAAAATTACACGAAATTTCAAAGTATCCATTATGAGGAAAAATGTTGAAATGTAATGAAAATGCAAAGCTAATCAATAAACAAAAGACTTATATTGTAAATAGAATGTCATATTTTTAAAACAAAATTAATTTGAATTTAGAATTCATAGCCAATCAAAACTTTTTTTTGTTTGAAAAAGTCTGTACTGCAAAACGGCAATTTCATAGGTAAAGACCTATTATTAAAACTAAAACAATTTTTTTTTAATTGGACCTCGTACTAATATTCTATAGCATGGTCTGAGTACATACATTTCAGGAAAAGAGTAAATGCCACCTTGTATAGCGAGCGGTGGGTTATGAACATTAGTTCAAAGGTCTTAGTCAAGCAGTGTCGCGTAATATTTGCTTTAAATTGAAAATATAGTGCTAGTTGTAACCCGTGCGTACAGACGGCGAGCCCGCTGAACTGCTCGTCCCTCCCGCCGCTGCCGGTGGGCGCCGAGGGCCCCCTGCAGCGGCTCGAGGTGACGCGCTGCCTGCTGGCGCCGGCCGCGCCGCTCGCGCGCTGCGCCGAGCGCCGCCGCGGCGCCGGGGCCGCCGCGCTGGCGCTGCAGGCGGCGCGGGGGCCGCTCACCGCCGCCAACGTCGCCGGCCTGGAGGGGCTCCACTCCTTGTTCATACAGTTCGCGCCAGGTACGGGGGCGGGTTCTCTGTTCTGTAGGCTTTTCATAATAGACTTAAAGGTCGGGTCCAAACACTTTTTTATGTATTTGAACGAGTCTTTAAATAAAGTTGAAAATCGCAGATCAAATTCATCATCAGAATGGTTCTGCTCTGTACTGAATGCAGAATGGGAGCGGGGCGGCCACCAAGGGGTTGTTTAAGTTACACCTGTATTATAAACTTCATTTATTTTTCTAAACAATTAACACTAAATTAAAGATTCAATTTACATATAAACATATCCTAAACTATATTTAATATATATAAAAAGAGAGTAATATTGTAGGTAAAAGGTGGTCATAAATAAAACAAAGAATTTAGATCACTTTCTGCAGAAAGCGTACCCAAAAAGCTGGCAACATGCCCTCGTGGAATAGCTCGGCTGATTCGTTGTGTCAGCCGTTTGTGTTTAGTGTGTATAGTCATATCTGTCAGCAGGCGGCCCGGCGCGGGTGCCGCTGGAGGCGCTGGAGGCGCTGCCGGCCCTGCGGCGCGTGCGCCTGGTGTCGGGCGCGGCGCTGGCGCTGCGGGCCGACATGTTCGCGCGCGCGCCGCCGCTCGCCTTCCTGGAGGTGTCCCTGGGCGGGCTGCGGGCGCTGCCGCCGGGCGCCTTCCGCGGGCTGGCGGCGCTCGCAGGCCTCAGTCTCTGGGGGAACAACATCTCCGACGTCTCCGGGGGCGCCTTCGCAGGTCTACTTGTCACCCGCATTCGTCTGCTGTTATAGCTACCGTGATCAACTTACGTCGCGGTCGGATGAAGGGAACAAACATGCAAATGTTCATGTGGAGTTTTGGCGGAAAAACGAGAAAGATCGCGTCGCCGGATTGTATTATTTTCCAAAACTTGTGTTATTTTCGGAGTTAGTGCATAAAATTGGTGGCATTCTATTCGTTAAGTGCTGGATTACAGGCGTGAGTGTGGGAAAGTGGTATAATGATGGTGAAACGCTTCTCTCCGTGTTGTTTCCAAAACTACATAGAAGCTTCTGGTAAAATTGCCACCACTTTACTAGGAGTATTATTACTAATCACATTACTAGATAGTGACTTAACTTGATGACTTAGACTGTGACTTGATTTGACCCATAATGTATATAATATTGGCCCCCAGGCCTGGACTCCCTGGAGGAGCTGTGGCTGGGCTCGAACCCGCTGGGGGAGCTCCCCGCGGGGCTGTGGGCGGGGACGCCGCGCCTGCGCCGCGTGAGCCTCGAGCGGGTGCGCCTGCGCCGCCTGCCGCCCGCCGTGCTGGGCGGGCTGCCCGCGCTGCAGGAGGTACGCATGTCGGGGGGGCTGCTGGGCGGGCTGCCCGCGCTGCAGGAGGTACGCATGTCGGGGGGGCTGCTGGGCGGGCTGCCCGCGCTGCAGGAGGTACGCATGTCGGGGGGGCTGCTGGGCGGGCTGCCCGCGCTGCAGGAGGTACGCATGTCGGGGGGGCGGGGCGGGTCGAGGCGGGGTCCTGGGGCTGTGTATCTGCGCGCGCGCACGGCCCACCAGGTCACGTGGCCTCCGTCACTGAATAAATTTGACTGAATATATTTCAGTATCTTGCGTCGCGCTTAAGTTCACACTGAATTGATATTTAAGTTTTGGACCTTAAGATGGATGTTTTCTTGAACAAATTTAGACCAGCGTATTGTACCGCACGCTTCGCCTTCAGGTATACTGTGTACAAAGATATTCTTGCAGTTCCTCAAAATACCTTCCATACAGTTGTAGTGTGTAGTGTAGTAGTTGGTATAACGACGGTACAATAATAATGGCACTTTTCCCGTAAAAAGAAAACGGATCAATAAATTTATATCATGTTTTTGTATCTATCAAGTGAACAAGTGTCCCGGTTCATGTGTCATGTTCTGTTGCTAGTAACTGATAGCCCTTGATTATCGAGCGATACTTTGACCAAATATTGGGACAATTAAATAAATATCTAATATAATATAAATATATATTATATATATTTCAATCATCATACAACAATAATTGGGAGCTTTAATTACACTCTGTAATTAGACATTATCTGTAAGTATGGACATCCTCAGGCCGGTCCGTAGCGCTCACATTCCTGCCGCTAGACTCGATACGATGACAGACAACTAGGTCACTACTACAATACTCATCATATTCATACTTAATATAAACTAGTTGCGCCCCGTGGTTTCACCCGCGGATAAAAATAATTTTAATTATTTGTTCATCCCACGGGAACACTTTACTTTTGCGGGATAAAATGTAGCCTGTGTATAAGCTACTTTGGCACCGAATTTCATCCAAATCCATTCAGTCGTTTGAACGTGAAGGAGTAACAAACATACACATATACAAACATACAAATTTTCGCCTTAGTGTGATAAATAAAAAATGAATCACAAATGGAATTCGAACCCGAACCCACCTTCATCAAACATGAATGTGTTGACTAAGCCGACGGTACCGCTACAAACGAATATCGAGTCTCGCGTTCATTTTCCAGATTAAACTACAAAGCGACGTGCCACTGACCCTCGAGCCGCTCGCCCTGGCGGACCTCCCCTCCCTGACCTCCCTCAGCATCTCGCACTCGAGGGTCCCCTCCCTCCCCGCAGACCTGCTCCACAACAGCCCCAACATAGTGAACCTGACGCTGGCCGGCAACGAGCTGTCCGAGCTGCCGGGCCGCGTGTTCGGGTCCCTGCGGGCCCTGCGCCGGCTGGACCTCGCCGGCAACCGGCTCGCGGCCGTGACCCGCGACCTCTTCCGGAACCTGACCTCCCTGCGCGACCTCAACCTCGACAGGAACCGGATCAAGGAGCTGCCCGAGTACGGATATAAACTGATTCTTTTTTTAAATGTTAATGAATAATGTGACGAGCTGGCCGTTCACCTGACGTTAAGCGATATGGCCGCTCACGGTTCACTCGGAAGTCTAAAATACAAAGTTTGGCGTGACACTGCACTGCGCACGTCATCCTGAGACATCAGCACAGTCTGGTAATAAGGTTACTAGACTGTGAGATCAGGTCATAAAGTCTCAATTGCCCAGTAATGTTAGCTACAGTGCCCTTCAAACCGGAACACAGTAGTGCTTGCACACTACTGCTTGGCGGCAGAATAACTGGCAAGGCGGTGGTACCTACCTAGACGAACTTTGCAGAAAAGTTCTACCAGCTAGTGAAATTTAATTTCTTATTATTATTTATGAAGCTGCCATTACTAATTATATAATATAATAAAGTTTGATAGTCAATAAGAATTGTCCACAAGTAATTATGAAAAAATAATGTATATACAATATACACGCGACCGGCCGTTACTAAATTACAATCACTTACTTTGGTTAGATATTTGATTCTATCTGTCCGGAATCAGAATTGAAAGGTTAAATAAAACAGACGCGTTTGAGTCAGTGCAGTGTCACACTGTGTTCAGTGTTAGTGTAATACAGTGCAGTGCAGTGCCTAAAAAGAACAAGAACAAAGACAATAGCAAGTGTTGTTGTGTTGGACACATTCGGAGATATTGGATTGAACCAGGAATATAAAAATTTACCCAGTTTGGGCGCACCTACATGCCGCAACAATGAATAATATACATTTAAAACGTGGTTAACCGACTTCCATAGCATTTGGATGATATTTTTTCTAGTTATTTTGATGAATAACCTAAACTACATTATAAAGCCGGTTTTTAATGAATCTACTATGTCAACAATCTGAAAGTATATTATATTTAATAAAAAAATCGATGTATAAAGTCCTAGCTTATATAACCTATGGACCAACAATATCAATGATAATTAATCAACACCTCGCTGTAGTAGTGGTCGTTGAATAATCGAACAGTTTATTTCAACTGTTTCTCTGCCGTGAACGAATAGACTAGTTTATAGTTCACTGATAAACATGTTTACGCATGAACGGCATATCTATTGGTTCACTCGTCCGTCGCATAAACCGTCGTAGACGCTTAGACGGGACGTCTAAGCGCCTATGACATAAACTAGTCGAATATTGAACTGTTTTATCAACTAGTCTATAGTTGACGATACACGGTCTCGTTGCGTCGACTGTTAAGGCGTCAACGACCCACCACTAGTCCTAACCTATATAACCTATGGACCAACAATATCAATGATAATTAATCAACACCTCGCTGGGTTGTCTGCATGATCTCCATTCAAATTATGGCGGCGAAATTAGTAATACAAATATCGTGCGACAAACGCTTGCGAGTTTAAAACCAGAACAATGCCATCTAGTTGATTTCGTTGGAACTACTTGTATATACGGCTACCTTAACACACATATTTAACAATAGACTTTTGAGGTAATAAATAAAAATGCCATACAGCCGAATCGGAGAACCTTATTGTATTAAGTTAGTTCAATAAACAATCACCCAAACTATCATATATATATGAGCAGTATCAGCCTTATTAATAAACGGGTATTAGTCTCGGATTAGTTACATCAGCTTTTGTCCTTTTTTTGCTACTGGAATATTTAGCTGGATCGAAAGAGACAAAAGATGGTGTAACTAGTCTAAAGCTAGTTCGTGTTTATTGCAGTGTCAGTAATATACCTCCCCCCTCCCCCCCCAGCCTGCTGTTCTCCGGCCTGTCCCGCCTGCGCTCGGTGTCCATGGACCACAACCTGCTGGACTCGATATCGTTCTTCTCGTTCGTGGGCGCGGAGTCGCTGCGCTCGCTGTCCCTCTCGCACAACCGTCTCTCGTGGGGCGGGGACGACACAGATTTTTCGTCTCCCTTCCACATGTTGCACAACTTGGAGGTTTGCATGTTTAGCGTTCTCTCTTTATTGTATGGTTTTGTTCTTGTTTTATAAAAGCAGTGGCTTAAACTACTCGTGTCTCAAGTTGTATGTAGAGAACAAACAGAGACAACAACCGTGTGACAGGTACAGGTTACTGGATTATGAACCACTAGTTGCGCCCCGCAGTTTCACCCGCAGTTAAAAAGTAGCCTATGTATTAATACACTACATAAGCTATCTACATTTCAAATTTCATCTAAATATGTCCAGCCGTTTGAGCGTGAAAGAGTAACATCCATCCATACATACAAACTTTCGCGTTTATAATATTGGTAAAATTGCAGAATATGATAGTTAGTTATAGAATAGGTACGCCGCGGCGGGTCGTTGACCTCCCGCGGCGCGTCCCGTGAGGCTGCCCGGGCGTGCGAGCGAGACAGCTGCTCGTGTGACCCTAGTGCGAGCGGTGTGCGTGTATATTGAGGCTGCGGGGGAGCCGGCTCGCGACCTCTTCATGTGTACAATGTCTAATGTGTCATTATTGTTTCTCTTAATCTAGTATACAACGTAGATAGTGTAGTGAATTAGTAGTTTTCATTTTAATTCTACGTGTGAAGACTTTTTAATGGCTTTGTTGTTACTTAATGTTATTGTATATTTTATAATATAATAGTCGATAGTCTTCTAAAACCTAATAAATAAATAAATAATGTCGTCCGGTGTCGTCCGCAGCGGCTGTCGCTGTCGCACAACAACATCAGCTGCGTGTACTCGGACTGGCGCTTCGTGCTGCGCTCCCTCGGGACCCTCGACCTGGCGCACAACGACCTCCGCGCGCTCTCCGTGAGTTCCTATATACATGCATACACTTCGTGCTGCGCTCCCTCGGGACCCTCGACCTGGTGCACAACGACCTCCGCGCGCTCTCCGTGAGTTCCTATATACATGCATACACTTCGTGCTGCGCTCCCTCGGGACCCTCGACCTGGTGCACAACGACCTCCGCGCGCTCTCCGTGAGTTCCTATATACATGCATACACTTCGTGCTGCGCTCCCTCGGGACCCTCGACCTGGCGCACAACGACCTCCGCGCGCTCTCCGTGTGTTTACGAGAATTACAGGGGGAGGGGGAGGGGGTCCTTCAATATTGATAATTTATTTTGATTAATATAGTGTTCAAGAGAAGAGTGAATAGGTATTTACTTGGCTAGCATGCTGCACCTTCGATCGCAGCGTCACACAGTTTGAAGTAACAACAAATAGTTTATTTGCACCGAGTTATTGTTGCATTGGTCCGCAGCTGTCGGAGGTGCAGTTCCTGCCCCGCGCGGGGGGGGGGCGGCTGGCGGTGGACTTCTCCCACAACCGCATCGCCAGCGTGCAGCCGCGCGCCGCCTGGAGCCCCCCCGCGCCCCCCGGGGACCTGCGCCTGCTGCTGGACCACAACCCCTTCCACTGCGACTGCCGCCTCTACGACTTCCTGCTCGAGATCCGCGAGGGTACCCAGCTTACAAACGTTTATTGTCTATGTATATATATATATATAAAAATGCCATTTAGTTTCCCTTTTTAAAACTAAACAATAAATAACGCCATCTAGTTTTTCTTCCTAAATGAAATACTAACGCCATCTAGCTTTTTAAATATAAATGAAATACTAACGCCATCTAGCTTTTTAAATCTAAATGAAAGAATATCGCCATCTAGCTTTTTAAATGTAAATAAAAAAATAACGCCATTTAGCTTTTTTAAATCTAAATGGGTATAACGCCATCTAGTCCCTTTTCTTCGAACTAAGTGCTACGTCTAACACAGGAACTGATTAGTTCTGCAGATTTCTTTTTGTTTTATACAATGTCGGCCTCCCGTTGATCCCGTGTTTCCTATTTGTTGAGATGTGGTGGTGTATGTCCACAGACGGCAAGTACTCGGTGGGGGGCGCGGCCTGCGCGTCCCCCCCCCTCCTGGCGGGGCGGGCCCTGCGGTCGCTGGCCCCGCGGGAGGTGACCTGCCAAGTGCCGGACGTCCCGTGCGCCTGCCTCGCGCGCCCCGCGCTCGGGAGGGTGGAGTGCGACTGCGGCTCGCCGGACCAGGTGGGCGCACTACTGCCCGTCTTACTACCGCGCGTGCAGACACACTCCTACTTCTGTTACACTATATTTTACGGCGAAGTCATTTAAATGAATACCGACTTTTGCTACAACGTACCTAAGTGCAATTTATCTTGTACATCGTTACAAGTCTACCTCTCATTCTACTGCTATAGCGCTGCTCTTCTAACGCGGCACGTGTGTGCTTGTACTCTTTATGCTGCAACGGCTGAATCGATTTTGGCAAAATTTGGAATGGATAGCTTATATATATTATTATAATATAATAATAATAATAATAACGCTCAATGATCACATATATAGATACTGAACCCTAACTAGAATTTCTAACATACCAGGTTTGGGCTTAGAACAAGTGTTTGGGCTTTTTTTGTGTTGATCGTACTCGTTGTCTTCAGGTTATGAGCCGATCATTTCAACCACTACACTATAGAGGCTGTCATGAGAAAAGACTGTTATTTATAAAAGAGTTCTATCTGAGTGATATAACCCCCCCCCCGCAGGTGCCCGACATATCGGACAGCGGCTACGGCAACATGTCCCTCCGGCTGCGGTCGGTGTCGGCCGACCTGCGCTCGCTCCCCGCCGCCGTCACCGAGCTGAACCTGACGGGCCTCCAGCTGGGCGTCGTGCCCCCCCTCCCCCCCACCGTGCGCGTGCTGGACCTCTCCAACAACAGCCTGCGGGTGGTCCCCGGGGAGCTGCTGCGGGGCGAGCTGGAGCTGTACGTGTCGGGCAACCCGCTCGCCTGCGACTGCTTCACGCAGGCGGAGTTCGCGCTGCTGAAGGAGCACGCGGGGCGCGTGCGGGACCTGCGGGGCGCGGCGTGCGGCGGGGGGCGGCGCGTGGCGCTGGAGGACCCCGCCGCGCTGTGCGACCGGTACCGCAGCTCGCTGGCGGGCGCGCTGTGCGCCGCGCTGCTGCTGGCGCTGGCGGCGCTGGCCGCGGCGCTGTACCGGTACCGCGTGGAGCTGCAGGTGCTGGCGTACAGCCGCGGCTGGGGCCGGCGCTGGCTGGCCGAGGAGCCGGAGCCCGACAAGCCGTTCGACGCGTTCGTGTCGTTCGCGGCGGAGGACGAGCCGTTCGCGTGCGCCCAGCTGCTGCCGCGCCTGCGCGCCTACCGCGTGCAGGTGGCGGAGCGCGACTGGGAGGCGGGCGCCTGCATCCCGGCGCAGCTGCGCGCGTCCGTGGCGCAGGCGCGGCGCGCGCTGCTGGTCGTGTCGCGCGCCTACCTGCGCGGCCTGTGGGCGCGGGACGCGCTGCGCGCCGCGCACGCCGCCGCCGCCGCCGACCGCCGCCCGCGGGCCGTGCTGCTGCTCACGGACCTCGCCCCCGGGGACCTGGACCCCGCCGCGCGCGCGCTGCTGCCGCTCGCCACCGTGCTCGAGCTGCGGGACCCCCTGCTCTGGGAGAAACTCATCTTCGCGCTGCCCAGGGGGGGGCTCCGGGGGGAGGGCCCCGCGCACCCCGAGAAGGGGGGGCTGCGAGCCGTTTTGATGGAAGGGAAGCTGGTTAATATGGGGTACGTTAAGGACGGGAAAGACGAGCTAAATGTGCAGTTGCAGTGATATTTGAGTGACGTCGCGTGTGTATTTAAGCTGTTGGAAGTTGTCTTCTAAGTTAAAGTTACACTGAATGGAATTGTATTATAACCTGTGATGTGACCGAATGACTAAACCAATATTAATGCGTGTGTTTATTTTCGTCGTTTTGCGGAATGCAATGGGATTTGGGTGTAACGATGAAATGAGAGTAAAGCCGCAGTCGGACCACACTTCATATGACTAGCTTGCCGCGGCTTCGCCCGCGTGGCCTATAGAAAACGAAGAAAATTGTTTTTACAGATAATTCAACCACCCATTACATCCTTTTAAGGTTGACATTTTGAAAACCCCTTTCTGAGTGGATACCTACACTTCACAAAGAACACACCCTCCAAACGTCAAGTCTCTAGGAGCAGCGGTTTAGGCTGTGCGTTGATATATAAGTCAGTCAGGACTTTGAATTTTATATAATATGACATAAACTCTTGGCATTGTTCACTAAGAAAGATTTCTTTTTCCTGATTTCGTTTTTCAATGGAAACAAAAAGGAGGATTAAATTATTCCCATATTACATTTTTATCAGTTTAGTAAAATTATATTTCACCTCGTTCGTTAACCTATACTTAGTTTTAATCATACTTATTAATAATATAATTAAATAATATTAAAATTCTCTCTCCGAGAATCTCGACCTGAGCCATACTTACCTTTAATTAGATTATAATTACATATTAGGTCATACTGTACTCGGTAAGGTATCGAGTACATCACACACAACCCGGACATCACTCACTTGTACACATCTCACACAGCGCCATCTAGTCCCAAACTAAGCAAAGCTTGTACTATGGGAAAATACTCATATACTCGTCTGCTAAAAGTTGACAGATAAGTACAGCATAATAATAATTATATAAGTTATGTAGCGTTCATGATTACAACGAAAACGTAACCATTGCAGCTGCTTACACACGTT